>OX336388.2:1121376901-1126176901 GCA_946902985.2 Meconema thalassinum | reverse complement strand
TTTATAAATAAAGAATCACTGCATATATTTATTTTATTATTAGAATTTAGTGTATTTACCTGTGATTTATTTAATAATTTTTGTGGAATTTCCAGAAAATAGTCATTAAAAGTGTTTGTTATTTCCTCTGGATTATTAATCACTTTATTATTTCTGGTCAGTGTAATGTTCCTTTGTATTTTAGCAGATTTTCCAGTTTCTTTCTTTATCACGGACCACATAGCCCTGTTTTTATTAGATGATTTTGAAATAAAATTATCATTATGCATTTTCTTTGCTAGTCTTATTACCTTATTTAATGCTGGTGTATTTTTTGTAGTATAAATTGAATTCAGGTGTTGTGTGGTATTGTTTATATAATTTGTGTAGAAATTTCTTTCTTTGACATGAATTTATAATCCCTGTTGTTATCCAATTGCTAGTTTTGTTATTTTGAACAGTTCTTCGTTTAAAGGGGAATGCTATTTCAAAATAGTGTTTTAGGGTACTGTTAAATGCATTAAATTTATCATTTACATTTTCTAGTTCATAAATTTCTGACCATGTTTCCTTATTTAATAAGTCATTGAAATATGTAACATTTGATTCAGTGAATGACCTCCACTTTGATTTTACTCCATTATCATTATTATTGATTGTTTCGGATACTTCAAAACTCAGTATTTGTCCATGGTGGTCACTAAAATCCGGACAATCTTCTATTGAATGGTGATATTTATCTGTCTTCTTCCTAGCATTAATCCCTTGCGGGGTCTGCTAGGTGATATTTATCTGTATTTATAAAAATTTGATCAGGAGTGGTTTTACTAAATTTTGTTATTCTTGTTGGGGTATTTACTGTAGGTTTCAGTCCATAGGAAATTAGTAACTGTGTTAATAATTCACAATTTCTATCAAATTTTAAGAAATCCACATTTACATTCCCCACAAATTATTATATCGAAATTTACTTTGCTCATGTTATTGAGTAACAATTCTAATTTATCTATAAATAAAGGAAACTTTCCTGACGGAGAACGGTATACGCATACAATTATTAACTTAAACTGCTGTATTTTTACGGAAGAGAATTCAAAATCCTGTTCCATAATTAGATAATCATAAGCTGTTATCTGTTCATGATCTAAATTATTTCTTAAGAAGATGCAAGTACCACCATGGCTAATATTAGATCTAGAGTATTTACTAGCTTGTATAAACCCTGGGAATTGAATTAATTCGAGTTGTTCCTCTTTCAGCCAATGTTCTGAAATACATAGTGCTGAGATGTCTTTAAGTTCATTTTTAAGCATTAGATTTATGTAATCAAGTTTATTTTAAAGAGACTGGACATTCTGGTGGTAAATTTTAAATTTGTTACTTTTGCAAGCTTGTGTTGGTGATTTATTTGCATTATTATTATCATAATTGTTATTATTATTGTTGCTAGACAAATCCGAAATACCATTGTTGCACTCCGTTAAATTTGACTTCAAAAGATCTGAATGCCAAACCTCACGTTTGGCTTCTTCTACCAGTTTCCCTGCTTCCACCTTAATGATGTTACTGTTGAATTATTCTTACCATTTGAATTTACAATTTTGCAGATTTCATCACTAAGATACTCTTTTCCTAATCTATTTAAATGTAGGCCATGCCGAGTGTGGAACTTCCTGTCTAATTTACTTACATCTACAATTTGGACATTTGGAAAACTCTTACAAATTTTATGAATTTTTCCATTTGTAGCCTCTATTTCTACATTTACACATGATTTGGGAATTAAATCGTATCTCTGCGGAATGTTTACAATAATGACATTTGTTTTTTGCATGGATGCCAATGTACCCTTTAAATCTTTGATTACGGTTTTACTCTCATTTCTATAGACGTCGTTTGCTCCAGCGATGATCACTGCGTAGTCCTTTGCAGTAAGGGACACACACTCTCCTATCATCCCGTTCGTGACCTCTGCAATTTGAGCTCCTGGCTTTACTGTCAAAGTGACCTCCATTTCTCTGCTTCTCTCCAATACGCTTGCTGCTACATCTCGCCCGTGGCTATCCGCAAATATCCGCATCTTCCTGGATTTTCTCTTTATCACTTTCTTCTTTTCTTCTTGAGGAAAGTCATCATTTTCTTCGACAAGCACTCCAAATGAATTTGAGACGGGAATTTCAGTTACATGTACTCCATTTATAGGCCTAGGCTTATTCAATCTTACCTTACCAGCAATCACTGTCGACCAAGTTTCCTTGCTTTCCTCTCTGTTTCCTTTTAATGTATTCATCTCTTCCATTAGCTTAGCAATATCTTCCTTTAGCAGCTTTATAATTTCGTCTTTTGAGGACAGTATGTTCGTTTCTCAGGTTATGACATTCGCATGACGGTAGCGGTAGGCCTACATTACGATCTTCCAATCGGGTGAAGTCTCGTAAAAGCACCACTGCTCTACTTGGTTCAAACAGTGATTGAAGAAGTCACCGAATCTTTGGATACACGTTCCCACAACTTAGTTTAAGTTTATTAAATTATCAATAAGAATTTCTAAATACTATCAATATTCCGTATTACACTTGATCTAAGGAAAGTAAATTTATAGATTTTAAACCTCTGTTATAATATTTTACCACTTTTATCAAATATTTACACTAGCTGCTATTTCACTACACTTTCACTGTGACGCCATCTTGCCAATATCTTTGGCATCGATTGCTAATAATAGGGCGAAATATAAAAACCTGAACTTCTAACATCACATGAAATATAGAAACATAGGCAGGCAAAGTTTGAGTTTCAAAGACGATCTTTACCGTACCTGTTGGCAATAAGTCGACCTTCCCGTCCGTGACTTTTCTTCTGTTCATGCGTTGAATTTTTACCATGGGGCAAGGCGCCTCTAAATATTGTAATATTTCATCAGACGATAAAGAAGTATCAACCCCGCGGATCAGACCCACTCGATGTATATTAACTGAGGGAATAAACGCCTTTAAGCTTTTTTTTTCTGTGTGGAGAGGGTTCTTAAGAAAGTTATTTGCATCCCGGGAGGTTCGAAAGGTGACCTGAATCCTATTTCTACCTTTACGGTGGATTTCTTGTATTCCAACAATCTTACGTTCGTAGAAAAGTTTACCGAGACCCATCGGATGTAAATCACCTATCCTGTTGGTGGGATCATAGGATTCCACCATGACATAATATGGGCCAGTATGGTTCTCATAATACGTTCTGGGTGACTCATTCACAGTAGTGGTTATGATGGGAGCTATAGAGATTGGTTGTGTAGGTCGTGTATTAGGCGCGGGAATCGTAGGGGTTGCATTAAGGACAAGTGCCGTGAGATCAATTACTTCAGTAGTAAAAAATTCCATTCCTTCCTCAGGAGGACGTGTATCCTCGCCCCCTCCACTATTATCACCCATGTTGTCGGCAGAAGACTGGTATGTGACTTACCCACACATGAAGGAAACACACACACTAAAGAATCAAAATGGTAGGACACACAAAAACTGTTGGATACTCTCACCAACAAGTATTTCTACGGAGCAGGTATACGTCAACCGTCACACTCGGAAGGTCACACGATACTGCGAGGTAAACATCGACTACCGAGAAAAGGCGGAAGACCAGTGAGGAACGGGTTATACCAAGTGGAAACTCCCACGAGAAACTGGCGACACCGATTATGCGTGCCATCTAGCGGTTCACGCTGACAACTACGAACTCGATTTCAATCAGCTGCCAAGTTTATCTGCACATGTTAGAAGAGTAACTTTTGGGCTATGTATGGGTGTTTTCATTACAAAATACAAAGTGATCCCAAGTCATTTTACAGATTTCCTCAAAACAAACAGTTGTGAGTATACCTACTAATGTTTACGTGCCTGTATTTTTTTCTATTAATCTGAACATAGCATACTTTCTCAGGGGCGGCCCTAGGGCGGTGAGAGTGATGCGACCACACCGTGCGCTGTCATGCAGAATATGCAACGATAGCTTGACAGCGCAAAAAAATTAAACCCACTCAGCTTATTAGCATACTACTTAACTCTGCCCGTCAAAATTAATTCTATATAGACTGTAAGTGAGCTGGGGTGCGTGCATTTCAATGGTATAGACCGTTTCCTACGTTATAATACAAGGCCTGGAGAGCCGCACCGCGACTGGGGGCAACTGAGTTCAGCATTCAGCCGCTAGGATCGTATTGTAACACCCTCAATATGAGCGCACTATATGAATTTCGTATTGAGATGAGAGAATACCCGGGCTATTTCATGAACATTTACAAAAGTGTGGTTTATCATTCATATCTATAACTAACCGGAATATCATAAACAAGCAGTCTTTTCTTAGAGCTTCAGTACTTTCCTGTTCAGAGGCTTATTGTGACGCTGTAAAAATCGTTCATTCCTGCTCGTGCGATTGAAGGCTAGGTTTTCCAGGAGCGGCTTCAGGAACTTCTTCAAACGGAGAATCGAAAGTTCAGAATCGTTGCATTGGTCACATTTAATTGTCTGACAGAACTTGCATTTTAATAAAAGTGTGCAGTTTGTCAGTAAGTTCTTCCGTGGCAGATACTGGACAGCACGAGATACGCATTGCATAATTTGCTCTAATAACACCACAAATGATGTTTTAGGGTACCTCAGTCCTCCACGATCTTGAAATCGTATGAGGCTGAGGACCGGGCGAGAGAAATACAGTATGTTGCAAACAACCTTCACAGCTGGTATTTTCTTCTGCAACACGCACTACTGTAGGTAGCCTGCCACCATTGCTACTGCTATGGTGGATGCAGTAGCTGGAGTTCCTAAAAAAAAACAACCCCTGGCACTATACAGCCCAAGACGGGCTAAGGCCGAACAAGCGACCGCCATTTGGCCTGCAGATATTGGGGTGACGCGTGATCAGCGCGTCGGGTCCGCTCGGCCGTTAATCTTGGTATTCGTGATCGGGGCACTGTCTCACTGACAGACAGCTACTCAATTGGCCTCACGAGGCTGAGTGCACCCCGTGATCACTTTTCGTGATACTTTCAATGTTTAGCTTGGCCCATTTGTCGGTCAAATTTGTTTCTTGTTACCGAGATCCCCGAATGATAATTATTTCTTTGTAAATGTATTAATTGTTTAATCTATATGCATAACCTTGTTATTAATCACCTAATTCATAGATATTATAGTTACTCACCTAGTGTTTAAGGCTTCCGCAACACATCACTACAACGACTACACTGAGCCTGACTGCTGCTTGCCTCGTGACGTCATTTCCTTGGCCAACCAATAGCAGCGGTGTTTTTGGTCAGCTGCCCTCCCCGGCGGGTTTTCGCCGCTATAAATCCTCGAGTCATCTTCTGGGTGATGTGCCACTCTTCATCCATTCTTCGGCCACGACTTTACGGGCCACTGTGATGCCACTCTTCATCTATTCTTCGGCCACGACTCTACGGGCCACTCTGGGCCGCTATTCTTCGGGCTTACTGTACGACCAATATTCTACTGTCAACATGTGACAATCTGCTTTTTGGTCACCACTCTGAGACCAATAAACTTCAAATATTCTCGCCAAGACTTTTCAAGTACCGCAGTGAGAGTCATCATCTACGACTAATAATAATAATCTTCATGGTGCACTATCTCGCAGTGAGGAAAGGCACAAGGAAGGAATGTCAATAGTACTTGCTACGAGCCGTGGTCAGCCAGGACTAACCCAGTTTGTAAACAAACTCCAATCTCTCCAGTGCACAACAACAGCAGTGATACCTCTCAAATGTGTGGAGTGGGTTGCCTACTGGGACTGACAAATGTTCATACGTGACTGTGTTTGTATACATTTCTTCGCTTGAGGGATGATTAACTCCGGACATACCCTCCACTAAAGTGTCGCCAAAGATAAGTTTTTTAGCACTCATTTATAGAACATTTTTATTGCTTCTTCTATTTTAAGAAGACAAAGTTGATCTTTGCCATGAACTTTTTAATAAGAAGCTCAAGTATTTTCTTCAGTGGTTATTAATTGATGTTTTGTTTGCTTAAACAGTATATTAATAAATTGCATATTTCTTACCTATTATGTTTAATTGTGAAATCCTTCCGCCCCTTATATTAACGCATAGTTCAGTCTTATTGCTTCACCCTAATGATATTGAATCCAAGCTAATGCTTGTTGCTGTTCTCCCTCTATGAGTTGGAGTTTCTGGGGCAAACTCCAGCATATTTATGGTGCCGAAACCCGGGAAACATATTTATGTTGCACCCTGGGAATGTTACAAGTTTCATATCTTGGATTTCACATTAAGCATTAACAATTTTTGTTTATTGTGTTTCAACACTAATTCAAATTGTAAGTTTCAGCCTGAGGCGCATGTTCAGCAGAGGAGGAGAGAAACGTAAGCTAAGCCGGTTTCTTCCGCATCGGACTAAACCTTACTACCTAGCAAGCTGTCATCCTCTGGCTTCCAGTACTCGAAGTCACAATATTGACGTGAGTAACAAACAACTTTTAACATGCCTAACCTTGATGAAAAACTCAGCAACGCCAGAGCCTCTAGTAAGGGCAAGCTCACACGGTTTCGTACTTTTTTTAACGGAGCTTGAACCCCAAGAACGTAATCTTGACATAATTTCGCAGAGGCTTAAGAATTATGAACAAGCCTTTGAGAAATATGATGAGATACAATGCAGTTTAGAAACTCAGCACCCGGACCAGCAAAGTGATAGGTTGGAAGTGGAAAAATGATACTATCAGGGATTTGCTGAAGCTAAACAGCTTATTAGGGCTTTAACTTTAAAAGAAAAACAAGAAGATCAAACTTCTGCAGCATCTTCTACATCTTCTTCACGCATTATATTACCCAAATTAGAAATACCCAAATTCACTGGTAAGGACATAGAATGGGAGCCTTTTTTTGAATTATTCGATTCTTTAGTACATGAGAATACTTCTATCCCAGTAATTTAAAAAATTCACTACTTGCGTCTGGCAGTTCAAGGCAACGCACTTAACCTGATTCAAGCACTTTCTTTGACCAGTGATAATTATGAAGTTGCTCTGAATCTTCTTAAGGATAGATATGGGAACATTCGTTCATCTATTCAACGCCATATACAAAGCTTATTCGAGTTACCTAACGTGCAAGGAGACAACAGCTTATCACTTCGTAAGTTGATTGACACTGCAGAACTACACGTCAGAGCATTGTCCAATTTAAACCAACCTGTAAATCACTGGGATTTATTTCTAGTTCACCTCATTTCTGCAAGATTGGATGCAAGTACATTAAAAGCCTGGGAAACAGAACTTTCCCAGCATTTGCAATGCACTTATGAGGCAATTATTAACTTTTTGAAAGCTAGAAACCAAGTCTTTTCTGCCATAGCTAATCAAAAAACTAGTATTTCAGATTCAAAAGCCTTCTCAAAAGACAAGGTTAGCAGTTCTAACCAAAGAATTTTAAGATCACACTCTATTCCTGTTGATGCTCGATCACCTAACCAAATGCAAACGTGCGGTCTGTGTCAGCAATCGCATAATTTATACAATTGTGATGAATTTAAATCTTTATCAGTAGATGACAGACGAAAGTTAATTACGAACAAAAAACATTGTTTTAACTGTTTGTCAGGAACGCATATGTTAAACAATTGCCGTTCACAACGTTTATGCTTTCATTGTAAAGCTAGACACCATTCCCTTTTGCACAGACATGAAAGATCACGGTTATCAGGACCAAGCAGTCCCAATACCAAGTCTAATTCTGAGACTTCTCAAAATAGTGCGCAGTCGTATGCTCAAAGTTCTACCTCGCTTGGCAAAGTTCAGGTTTTATTATCTACCGTGCAGGTTGTATTGAAAAATGCTTACGAGAAATGGGTATCTGTCAGGGAATTATTAGACAATGCCGCTACTAACAATTTTATTACTGAATCTTTGGTACAAAAGTTAGGCCTCCCAAAACATCCTACCTCAATAGAGGTTACAGGAATAAACTGCTCTAAATCGCAATCCTTAAGCTTTGCTAAAGTGGATCTGAAGGACTCTAATAATCTTGGTACGCAGTTGCAATTAGATTGTTTGATTATCAAGTCTATAGGCAACAATATTCCCGGCACTTCTTATCCTATTCAAAGTTGGAATATCCCGAATTTTGTCCAGCTAGCTGACCCTCATTTCAACAGAGCTTCGCCCGTAGCGCTTCTTTTCAGCTCAAGCGTATTTTGGCAATGTCTTCATTCCAATAAAGTAAAAATTGCTCCTAATGTTTTCTTCCGTGAAACTGATTTTGGTTGGATCGCTACTGGTCAAATATACCGTAATCCTATTCAAACTGTATCGAATTGTTATTTTGTTGGTGCCGATTTGAGTCAAGAGCTGACCAAGTTTTGGGATCTTGAAAATGTTCAGGCTACTTCTTCTTCTTCTTCTTGTTATAACGAAATTTGTGAAAAGTTATACAAGGAAAGCACTGTTCGTACTGCTGAAGGCAGATTTATAGTAACTCTTCCACGTATTCCTAATCCTCCCGCCATTACGTGCTCGCATTCCAGAGCACTCAGGGCACTATTTGCTATTGAAAATCGGTTCAAACGAGATGCTTCTGTTAAAACTCAGTATGCTTCTTTTATGGAGGAATACGAATCATCCAATCACATGGAGGTAATTTCTAAATCAGAAGAAATTGGCCATCCTTTTAAGGAAATAGTTTATCTAAATCATCACCCGGTATGGAAAAATTCTTTAACACAAGACAACATAAGAGTAGTTTTTAATGGCTCATCACCAGATTCCAATGGAGTCTCTTTAAATGATACCTTGCAATGTGGTCCCGCTATTCAAACAGACCTCACCTCTGTCTTGCTTAATTTTCGACGGTTTCCTATTGCTGTAATCTCAGATATTAAGCAGATGTACCGGCAGATTCTCGTAAATTCTGAGCAACAAGATCTGCAAAGAATATTGTGGCGCGATGAGAGTTCCAAACCCATAAAGATATTTAGATTGAAGACTGTGACATATGGCCTGAAGCCTTCAGCCTTTCTTGCGATTCGGTCTCTCCACATGTTAGCCGAGCAAGATGGTCATCTGTATTGTGACGTATTTTACGCCACTGAGCTGACATAAAAATATACCTAACCTAAGATATTCTTTCCTGCCAAATTTACCCGTCCCTGTGGTTCCTGTTGAGGCGAACGCTTCATAAATTCCTTCACTTACCTAAATCTGAAGAAAGTTATGGCCTGTGCTGACAGTCGCAATTTCGACCTGTGAAGTCCTTGTGAAATGAATCTTCAAGTCTGCAACATCACTCTCGCAGTCCAAACACGCGAGGTACACTCTCGACCTGATGTGCACTGGTTCTGGAATTAATGTGTTCCCTAACCTCAAAAATAAACATTGGGTTTACGTATTTAAAACATGTCAACATTGCCTGTATCGATTGTTCCAACCAGGATCCTCGCGAAGATGTATCGACTGCCGTAGAAGACAAATGACGTACGCATGGCGAAATGCCAGAGTGGCCAACTCTCACGGAAGTGAACACGGAACTGTCTTATGAACTACGTTCAAGAAAGCCAGGGAATTCTAGTGTGCGTGTGTGGCGACAACTTTGCTTTGTCAAAAATCTTAGTGTCTGATATATGTACTGAGTTTTGGCGTGGGTAACGCTCTCTTACCTTTTGACCATCAAGAAGGACACTTGCTTCGGGGGTCTCGGATCCCTCGAGGTTGGAAAAAACAGGTACCGCCGCCTTAATTGGTTGGCGTTAGTCATAGTTTAGTTTAATATGTGGTGTACAAGGTAAGTTCCAGGAAGTGTGATATTTATTTTGCTTGTCTGCCCATTTTAATTTGGGGCTTTGTTTTTTCATTACCGTGTTATTGCGACGTGGATATGCGTACCTCGTGGGTACAGCGCACTGGTTGATGTTCGGCCGATCAATGGGTTGATGTACCCTACTGTTTATTCTGAATTGTTTATTCAATTTTACCTTCTTCGGAAGTAGTTTTTCAGTGGGAAATCTTCTTGTTTTTCGTGCGAGTTTTCCTGTGTTGCGTTACCATGTGCGTCTTTAGTTTGGGTTCCATTTTATTCATTTATTTCCCTGTGATCATGCTCCTTGGAATTTTCCTGCCTGCAGCCATGTTTAGTTTTCTATTATGTTAGTTTTATGGGGCCCTGTTCCTGGTATTGCATCACCTTACGCCCACGTGCAAGTGTAGGTTATGTGACGTTTTTGCTTTGGTTTTCCTCCCTTACGCCCTTGTGCGTTTCACTTTTGAATTTCTAATCGCTGTATTTCTGCTTAACCTATGGGATTGGTTCAAATCCCAAATTTTGGGAGTAGCGCCCTTATGGTACAACCCGCCTTGGCGTCCCGTTATGTGTCTGCCATTTGGGCAGTCGAGTTCGCGTCAGGTCCCGTGATGGTAGTGTGAGACTGTCCGCTCCGTTTTTCGGGAGTTAGTCATTTGTAATGTAGTTCTCATTTGATTTAGATTTCTTTTCCTCTTGCGTAATTCCGGACGTGTTGGTATGTATGTTGGTAACTTATTTCCATTCCGGGTGTAACTTGTAAAATTATGTCGGCATTGCACAACCATTCGCCGTGGCATTTCATGTTTAGTTCTGGGCATTCGTGTGCTCTCGTTTCCTAGTTAAGATTTTGTACAATTCATTTGACTAAGGATAATTTGTAGTTGTAAGATATTACCTTTTCTGTGTACCTGTTCGTTACTCAATTTTGTTTCTAAAAGCATGTCAAGTGGTGTGTCGTACCACGTGAGGTCAACGGCGTTTACCATCCACTCAAGTACCAATTTCTCATGAAACCTTTGTTGGTAACCTAATGTTGTTCCTATTTTATATATTTTTTGATTTTTACACAATACAGACCCCTTTTTTATTTTGATCTAGACTTCATTATGTCCTAACGTCCAATCCTCACCCTCAAGACAGCTGCGGTGGAATGAAATCCTCACCAGGTAAGTCTTTCGCTTTTCTAGCTTCTGCACAAAGCGACGTGCTACCTCTCTTGCACATCTGAGGGGGTCACCCGAGCGCGTCGTCAACCCCGGCCACTGAGGTAAGGCCATCAAGTCCCGCAAAGGATATCCCGAGGCCGCCGTTGGTAAGTTTCCTTCAGGTTGGCAGGCCCTCTAGGGAGTCTGTCGAGATGAAGCGAGTCAGTGTAGGAGTAGAGGTAGGGAGTGGGGGTATCATTGGTAGCAGATCCGTGGTTACCCGGTTTCCACTTGCTGCTGTCTAGGGGGGGGGGGGGGAGTGTTGCCTGTAAAATCCCCTGTTAATATTTTAAATCAGTTTCAATTTTGGTGGTAAAGATGTCCCGCCTATAACCTGTATTAATTAACCTGTAAATCTGTTTCATGCAAAATGTCTGCTGCGAGAAGTGTGCAGTTTGCGGCTCGTCCGACACGGGATGAAGCGAATTACGAGCTGACCATACGTGGCCTGCAGTCTTCAGGCGACCTGAGCCAAGACCGGAAAATGCTGGAAGGAGCTTCAGAAATTCCAGTGTGCCCTCCGGAACTCACAGATGAAGAGATTGAACGGGGTAAGTCCCATTTAACGAATATGTGTAACTACTTACAAATTCATTGCTCTAGTAAGGGCGAATTAGCCCAAGTGCGCGCCTGTGTCCAACATCTGTTTGGGAGGGTATCAGACATGATTTCAGTCGCTGGTGACCGCAGCGTTACAGTTTTGGGAGAATTGATTGCCCTTCAGACTTCTCTTTGCGAATGTACCGTGAAGGTACGAGATTGTGAGATGTATTTTGAAGCCATGTCAGGGGAAGGCCCCCATTCAGTTTCTGTACCGTTCAACGATAGCGCATGTAAAGTAACTGCTGAATCTAGTCCTGCGTCTATGCATGTAAGCATCCCGAGCGACTTGGCTCGAGGGCAACGGAGTGATGTTGCTATGGCCATGTTGAGTTTATCGGGCGAGTATCCTTCTGCTTCACGTCACTGTGAGTGCTCTGACGTTAATTGTCCCCTGTGTAATCCCTTCCGAAATTTAACATTGCAAGATCTGCCTGCAGCGCAATCCAGTAATATGTCTGTAACCCACCCTGATAATGCCCACGATGTCCTTCATGTGACAGATATGTCTTTGGCCATCCCTGTGTGTGGCGGATCCATGTCCGGCGTATCCCTGCCTAGTGCGTATCTAGGAGGAAATATAGGGACGTCTGCCGCGGCATTGGTTCCTGTGTGCCATCCGTCCGCACCAGTATTGCCCACTGCGCCTATCATGTCCACCGGTTTCGAGCAGTATGTGGCCTCTCAGTGTCAACCTTTGAGTGCTAGTAACGTAGCCTCATTATCTAACTTGCCTGTTTCTTCTACGTTTAATGTGAATGCGACCCTGAGTGGGCAACGCATATCGAGTACCAATTCCGCACCCTATTACTCGCATTGTATGTCTCGAGTGCCTGTCACAGTTTCGGCTTCCTGCGCTTCACGTTTTGTTAATTCTGCTGCTAACCCTGTTGGTCACGAAACCCTCGCCATGCCTCGTCCTGAAAGGAACTTGGCCGTTCAACAGAATTTTAATTTACCTGCTTCTCGCCCCCATGGCCACGTAGCTATTTCAGAACCTGTATCCGGGGCCAGATGCACATCTTGTGAATGTGCGCATTCTTGTCATTCTCTGGCTGCTGCGCCAAACAACTTGATCGCCTTGCCCAACAACCGAATTGTCGCTGTTCCCCGACCTGCGCCTGCCATTTCTGAGCGTTCAGTTCACCCAATTGGTGGTTTTGGCAACATTAATCATCCTTTAAGCACATCGCTCGCAAAACTGAAGGAGTTCAACACTGATAGTGTGGATGGAGTCATACAATTTTTGAGGGAGTTAGTTAGGATTAACGAGTATGCAGCGGTGTTCGCCTTATCTGAAGGCCAGGTGTTTCAGTTATTGTTTCCCCACACGTCAGGTACCATGCGCGACAAGGTGGTCGAGGCCATGTCATCCGCTGTTTCTATCCAAAGTTTTCTTTGCGACGTTTTGGTCTCCTTTATTCCTGCCCGTCTCATGGGTTCGCTCACTCAAAGATACTTCTACCGTGTTCAGCGCTTCGATGAGAGTCTGAACGCTTATATTCAGGATATCAGGAACTATGCGAAGGTCTTCGCCCTCGACTTCTCCGAATGTTATATTGTGTCTTCCATTGTCGACGGAATATCGCCCGAATTCCGGTCTTATCTGAGTATGCAGACCCGTCCAACCACTTATAGGGAGTTAGGTGCTCTTGCCATCTCTGCCGAGTCTGTTCGTCACGGTGACTTACAGCGCGTCGTTAGTGTTCCTCCACCTGCGCCCCGCTTCGTGCGCCCCGCTCGTCCTGCCGGGTCCGGCAATAGTCGCTGCTATAATTGTAACGGCGTGGGCCACGTCGCTAGGTATTGCGGCCAGCCTAAACGTACCTCTAATTGACTGCCATTTGCCAGGAGTGGGGATGAGCCCTCAGAAGGGTGTACCGAAGGTCAACCTGTGGATGAGGTCCCGCATCCTGGCCCAAGTAATTCTGTGTCCGTTGAGTGTAGCCTTCCGTTACCCGTCAATGTCGTTTGCAAAGGCGGTGAGCCTGCTGTGCCCAATTTAATTTTTCCCATGAGTAATACCTGTGAAAATGACGAACGTGATGCAAGGAGTTGTTCCGAGCCTGCAAATTATTTTCGTGATGGCGACGAACCCGGTTGTGTTTCATTTGGTGTAGACCAAGACCCCGTAGGAAATGTTCTGTGTATTGATTCTTGTAACAGGGTCTCGTCAGTTTCTCATTCTTCTCCGATCATAGGTGTTTTGATAAATAACGAGCCAGTCTGTGGCATTCTTGACTCCGGAAGTGTCGTGTCGTTATTGAGCGAAAAGTGGTACAATTCCATGAAGACAGTCTGTAATTTTCCTAAATTGAATCCGTTGCAAACCCGCCTGGTGTCAGCAAATTGCTCGCCTTTAGATGTCCTTGGTAGTATTTCGGTTAAATTTAGGATCCAAGGTTTCACTTGGAAATTTCCGGTGTGGGTAATTAGAAATCTCTCTTGCCCCCTTCTCATCGGTACCAATTTCATGTCGTCCGTTGGCCTGATCCTTGACCTCCAAGCGAGGACTTTCAAATTCAGATTTCGACCTAAGCTTAAATTTAATTTCATTGAACCTTATCCCCAGCCGTTGGGTAGTTCAGTCAATCAGACTTCTGATCCCGTCACCATTGATTCACTTGATTTGAGTAACTTAAGCGATTCCCAGGCTGGTATGATACGGAACTTGTGCCGGGAGTATCCAGAGGTGTTCACTGACGAGTTGGGCGTGACCAAACTGCTTGAGTATAAGATCGAAGTCACCGACAATATCCCTGTCAGACATCCTCCCTATCGCTTGGCTCCGCCCAGGATGAAGGCTCTTAAGGAAATTATCGACCAAATGCTTGCTGATGGTGTCATTAGTCCTTCTACTTCTGCGTATTCATCCCCGATGTTTCTTGTACCCAAGCCTAATGGTGGTTTTCGACCAGTCGTTGACTATAGGCGACTGAATCAAAAGGTTGTACTTCAATCTATTCCCTTGCCTGACCTCCATTCTTGTTTTTCGTGGTTCCACAAGGCTAAATTCTTCACACTCCTCGATTTAAACCAGGCCTATTACCAAATTCCCTTGGCCGAGGAATCTAAACCCATGACTGCGTTTGCCACCGATTGGAATGTGTATTAATTCAAACGTGTACCGTTCGGTTTGTCAACGGGTGGAGCTGTGTTGAGCCGCCTGCTTGATAATGTCTTCTCAGGTATCAAATTTGAATTTCTTTACCATTATTTGGACGATGTTGTGATCTACAGCGAGACGTTCGACGAACACGTGAAGCACATTCAGGAAGTCTTGGAAAGACTGAAGCGTGCTGGTCTTACTGTAAAACTATCTAAGGTCTCATTCGCGAAACCAGAAATTTCCTTCCTTGGTCATATTGTGTCAGCGGCCGGTGTGTCCATAGATCAGTCCAGGACTCAGGGTATCCGTGATTTCAAACCTCCCACTAATGTCAAGGGCGTAGCCCGCTTCGTCGGAATGGTGAACTTCTTCCGGAAATTTATCCCCAATTTTGCACAGCGTGCAGCTCCGTTGAATTCTCTCCGTCGTAAAGACCAGAAATTCAGTTGGGGTCCTTCTCAGAAGGCTGCTTTCGAAGACCTCAAACTTGCTTTATGTAACGCTCCCGTTCTTGCCATCCCTGATTTTTCTAAACCGTTCATTGTGCAGACCGATGCTTCGTGCTCGGGAATTGCTGGGGTCCTGCTCCAAGAAGGAGAACTGGGTAGGCAGCCCATTTCTTATGCGTCCCGTTCCCTCTCTCCTGTTGAGGCTAAGTACTCTGTGTACGAGCTGGAGGGTCTCGCCGTTTTGTTCGCTCTTGAGCGCTTTAGAAATTATATTGAACACATTTCATTTGAGCTGGAGACTGACAATCAGGCTCTCAGCTGGGTTCTGGCTAAACCCCGTAACACTGGTCGTATTGCTCGTTGGGCGACCAGAATCTCTTCCTTCAGTTTCACTGTTCGCCACATCCGTGGAACCGACAATGTAATCGCAGACTCGCTGAGTCGAATGTTTGAGGAAGTTCCTAGGGACCAGTCTGGATCTGCCGAGGTAGAATCTCCCGTGTCTTCAGTTTCAGTTAATGCATTGAAGCCTGTCCTTACCAACTCACCTTTGTTGTTCCGTGATTTAGCAGAGTATCAGAAAGAAGACCCTGTATTGGGACCTTTGATCACCCGGATGTCAGGTGGAGAACTTGTAAAGCCGTATGAATTGAAAAGAGGTATTCTGTTTTGCGTTGCTCGCCACGACAAGAGAAGTAAAATTGTGTTGCCTGCCGTACTTGTTCCTGAAATTTTCAAATACTTTCATGAGTCTCCTGTTGGGGGTCACCTTGGTGTGTTTAAAACTCGCCAAAAGATCAGAACAAATTTCATCTGGAAGTCAATGGATGGTGACATTCGTAACATGGTCAGGTGCTGTAGGCATTGTAGTATCAGTAAACCCGCCGTCAATACTCGTATTGGATTATTGTCTTCCGAGCCTGCCTCCCGCCCCATGGAGAGGATTTTTATCGACTTCGTCGGGCCGTTCCCTCGGTCGAAGTTGGGAAACCGGTTTGCACTGGTTTGTGTTGATGGGTTCACCCGTTTCAGCTGGATTTTCCCAACTAGATTGTCGACGACCCACACGGTCATCAGATGTCTGAATTCTATCTTTACTTCATTTGGTCCATGCCAGTTCCTGGTATCGGACAATGCTAAAACCTTCACGTCTCACCTGTTCCGTAAGTTTTGTTTCGACTATGGTATCTCCCATGTGACCACGAGTCCATATTATCCTAACCCGTCGTTGGCCGAGCGTGTCAATCGGAACCTGCGTTCCGCGTTGATCGCGTACCACCATGATGATCACGCCAAGTGGGATTCATCGGTCCATTGGCTAGCTTTTGCGTTCAACACTGCTGTCCATGAAACGCATAACACTACCCCATTTTCTCTGATGTTCGCTTATGTACCTAATTCTCCGTTGACGAACTTGTGGTCGATTCATGACCTGTTGCCTGATCAGCCGTCTGCCGATAAGGTGAAGCAGATATGGAAGGAGGCCCGCAAGTCCATTCAGGTTTCTCACGAGCGACTAGCTCAAAGGTACAATCAGGGACGGAAGCCCGTCAACCTCAACGTGGGAGACATGATATATGTTCAGGACCATTCACCTAAGCTTCTAGGAAACAAAGTGTCAGGAAAATTACGGCCGCGATACCGCGGTCCATTTAAGATTTTATCCTTTGTCAGTCCTGTTTCAGTGCTGGTGAGCGACCCCGAAAGGAAGAGGATCTTCAGGACTCACCTCTCACAGTGCAAGCCCGCGCACGAGACGCCCAAGCGAGTCTCGGGGTAGTCGACAACTAAACTGGTGGTATCCTTGTTTTATTTCTTGCCCCTTTCTTTCATAACTGATAATGTAAAGTTTCCCCCCAAATCTACAGAGAACTTGCGTCTCTGGAGGCGTTGATTACCCAAAATGTTGTGAGAAGCGTGTTGCACCTCATTGTATGAACTACAGATCGTTTATCGGTCTTTACGATGTGTGACAGGTTTTTCCCGAGATTGGTAAGACTTAGTTAGAAGTAGAACTCTGTGTTATTTGAAGCTGAGGTGACCTCGATGTGGAGGTGGTATGTGGTTATGCCTGCTTTGTCGAGGCAATGTATGTAAAGCGTAAGATTTAGAATGCCGTTGGATTTGGTAACTTCCCGTTGGGTTGACGTAAGGTGATTTCTGTTGTAACGGGGGGGGGGCGCCTTTAAAGGCAATAAAATTGTATGTTTTTTTAAAATCAAAACTGTGATGTATTGCGACGGGTACCTGGTAAAACTTTGGATTAAAACATAAAATGAACTATAACTGCGCTTTTGGCAACTAGTTATTGCACCATGAACTGCCTGTCACTCTGGTATGTCCTGCTACTCGTGTGCTTAGCATTTCAGTGATTGGCCCGTTGGAAGTGGAGCTCCCCGGGGATGTGTCGGACTGTGCTGTTTCTCCGCGGGATCTAGTGCAGCTTGGGGCGTCCAAGATACCCTGGTGAACATGTGGATGGTGGCGTAACTGGGAAACTGCTGGCGGGGACCTGGGCTCGTCATCGCCCGTTCTCCATCTGTAACTGGGTCATCAGGACATTTCCACCTAGACCCTTCCAGCTGACATGAGGAGCGGAACCATCACCGAGACAGTGCCATCCACTCAGCTTGTAGCTGGGTGAAATCAAATCTTGAACATTCTGCCTGCCATTCAATGAAGTTGTGGCCAAAATTCCTTCAAACATGTTGGGCAATATCTAAATCTGCGGCCGTACATAAGAGGTGATCCTCCCCAGATCTGTCACTTCAACATTGCGCAAATGCTGTCCACCCCCGCAGTTTGCTTTGGGGGGGGGGGGGGGGGGAGGATGTGACGTATTTTACGCCACTGAGCTGACATAAAAATATACCTAACCTAAGATATTCTTTCCTGCCAAATTTACCCGTCCCTGTGGTTCCTGTTGAGGCGAACGCTTCATAAATTTCTTCACTTACCTAAATCTGAAGAAAGTTATGGCCTGTGCTGACAGTCGCAATTTCGACCTGTGAAGTCCTTGTGAAATGAATCTTCATGTCTGCAACATCACTCTCGCAGTCCAAACACGCGAGGTACACTCTCGACCTGATGTGCACTGGTTCTGGAATTAATGTGTTCCCTAACCTCAAAAATAAACATTGGGTTTACGTATTTAAAACATGTCAACATTGCCTGTATCGATTGTTCCAACCAGGATCCTCGCGAAGATGTATCGACTGCCGTAGAAGACAAATGACGTACGCATGGCGAAATGCCAGAGTGGCCAACTCTCACGGAAGTGAACACGGAACTGTCTTATGAACTACGTTCAAGAAAGCCAGGGAATTCTAGTGTGCGTGTGTGGCGACAACTTTGCTTTGTCAAAAATCTTAGTGTTTGATATATGTACTGAGTTTTGGCGTGGCTCTTACCTTTTGACCATCAAGAAGGACACTTGCTTCGGGGGTCTCGGATCCCTCGAGGTTGGAAAAAACAGGTACCGCCGCCTTAATTGGTTGGCGTTAGTCATAGTTTAGTTTAATATGTGGTGTACAAGGTAAGTTCCAGGAAGTGTGATATTTATTTTGCTTGTCTGCCCATTTTAATTTGGGGCTTTGTTTTTTCATTACCGTGTTATTGCGACGTGGATATGCGTACCTCGTGGGTACAGCGCACTGGTTGATGTTCGGCCGATCAATGGGTTGATGTACCCTACTGTTTATTCTGAATTGTTTATTCAATTTTACCTTCTTCGGAAGTAGTTTTTCAGTGGGAAATCTTCTTGTTTTTCGTGCGAGTTTTCCTGTGTTGCGTTACCATGTGCGTCTTTAGTTTGGGTTCCATTTTATTCATTTATTTCCCTGTGATCATGCTCCTTGGAATTTTCCTGCCTGCAGCCATGTTTAGTTTTCTATTATGTTAGTTTTATGGGGCCCTGTTCCTGGTATTGCATCACCTTACGCCCACGTGCAAGTGTAGGTTATGTGACGTTTTTGCTTTGGTTTTCCTCCCTTACGCCCTTGTGCGTTTCACTTTTGAATTTCTAATCGCTGTATTTCTGCTTAACCTATGGGATTGGTTCAAATCCCAAATTTTGGGAGTAGCGCCCTTATGGTACAACCCGCCTTGGCGTCCCGTTATGTGTCTGCCATTTGGGCAGTCGAGTTCGCGTCAGGTCCCGTGATGGTAGTGTGAGACTGTCCGCTCCGTTTTTCGGGAGTTAGTCATTTGTAATGTAGTTCTCATTTGATTTAGATTTCTTTTCCTCTTGCGTAATTCCGGACGTGTTGGTATGTATGTTGGTAACTTATTTCCATTCCGGGTGTAACTTGTAAAATTATGTCGGCATTGCACAACCATTCGCCGTGGCATTTCATGTTTAGTTCTGGGCATTCGTGTGCTCTCGTTTCCTAGTTAAGATTTTGTACAATTCATTTGACTAAGGATAATTTGTAGTTGTAAGATATTACCTTTTCTGTGTACCTGTTCGTTACTCAATTTTGTTTCTAAAAGCATGTCAAGTGGTGTGTCGTACCACGTGAGGTCAACGGCGTTTACCATCCACTCAAGTACCAATTTCTCATGAAACCTTTGTTGGTAACCTAATGTTGTTCCTATTTTATATATTTTTTGATTTTTACACAATACAGACCCCTTTTTTATTTTGATCTAGACTTCATTATGTCCTAACGTCCAATCCTCACCCTCAAGACAGCTGCGGTGGAATGAAATCCTCACCAGGTAAGTCTTCCGCTTTTCTAGCTTCTGCACAAAGCGACGTGCTACCTCTCTTGCACATCTGAGGGGGTCACCCGAGCGCGTCGTCAACCCCGGCCACTGAGGTAAGGCCATCAAGTCCCGCAAAGGATATCCCGAGGCCGCCGTTGGTAAGTTTCCTTCAGGTTGGCAGGCCCTCTAGGGAGTCTGTCGAGATGAAGCGAGTCAGTGTAGGAGTAGAGGTAGGGAGTGGGGGTATCATGTATCATCCTTTGGCCTCTGAGGCATTAAAAACGGCATTTTATGTTGACGATTTCTTGTTTTCTTTCCCTAATATTTCTGAAGCACTCCTTGTGTGCGAAGATTTGAAATCCTTGCTCCTAGGAGGTGGTTTTCCGCTCCATAAATGGACTTCAAATTCTATTGAATTTATATCAAAATTTTCATCAGAGGTCCCAGTTGATGAATTTGTTGCAATTCCTACTGATGAAGCAGCCGTAAAAGCATTGGGTGTTTTTTGGTGTCCTTCTTCTGATACCTTCTCTTATCAGGTACATTTGTCAGAATCTCCCCCTGTAACTAACAGACAAGTTCTGTCAGAAATCGCAAAGCTCTTTGACCCTTTGCAAAATATTCCTCTTATAGTTATTGTTGCAAAAAGTTTCCTGCAAAAGCTTTGGTCATTAAAATCTGACTGGGATGAAAATCTCCCCTTTCCTCTTTTAGAAGAATGGTTAGAGTATCGCAGTAGCTTGCTGGATCTCTCCAAGTTTTCTATACCCCGCCTTTTTATTTCTAATCCCTTATGCCAGCAGTATGACCTGCATGTATTTTCTGATAGTTCAGAACGGGCTTATGGCTGTTGTGCATACATAGTAGGACGTTCCTCAGCCATTTTCCCTGGATTTTCTAATTTAGTGTGCGCTAAATCAAAAGTTGCTCCTCTTAAAACGGTATCACTGCCGAGATTAGAATTATGCTCTGCTTTAATGGCAACAGAATTAGCTACTAAACTAAATGTCAGTTTAAAGTTAAAATTTTCCCGCACATTTTTTTTTTGGAGCGATTCTTCTATTGTACTAGCTTGGACTTCCAAGCCTTCTTCTCATTGGAATACCTTTGAGGCAAATCGCGTTTCTAAGATTCATGAAGTTTCTCATTCTGAACAATGGAGACATGTTCCTAGCCGTGAAAACCCCGCGGACATAATATCACGTGGTTGCACGCCTAAAAAATTGATTACTTCAGGCCTGTACTGGAATGGTCCTCCTTGGCTAAGTCAGGAATCATCTTGCTGGCCTCGCTTAGCTAATCAATTTGCAGAAGAAGTACCTGATGCCCGCACTGACCCTGTCACGTCGCATCTTACTTCTACTTCTACTAGCCTTTTTCAGAGATACTCTTCATTTGATAAATTGATTCGTGTAGTGGCTTATATATTCCGGTGGAAATATTTAGTAATTGATCAACCATTGAAGCCTCAACCCTTTCTCACCAGAGTAGAGTTAGAATTTGCTACTCGCAAAATTTTGTTGCTTGTTCAGCAGGAAGTATTTGCTCCTGAAAAGCAAGCCCTTATAAGTGGTAAAGATTTACCCACGTCTAGCAGGATTTCACCACTCACTCCTTTTCTAGACCAGGACGGCATAATACGTGTGGGTGGGAGATTAGCTATGTCTAGTTGTGAGGATGGGAAAAAACATCCCATCATCCTTCCTTCAAAGCATCCTATCACTACACTTATAATTTAAAAAAAAGGTTTCATTATAAACATCTTCATGCTGGCACTCGCACCTTGCTCTGTCTAATTCGTGAAATCTACTGGGTCATTAATGGCGTTCATGAGGTTTCTTCTGTTGTCAAAAAGTGTATACCTTGCTTTAAGGTTAAACCACGCCCCGCCACGCAGATCATGGGTAATTTACCTCCATTTCGTTCAGAACCTAGTAAGCCCTTCGCTCTTACTGGGATCGATTACGCCAGTCCTTACGTATATCAGACCAATCCCTCTTCATCTAAGCGCAAAATCTTAGGTAAACTTTACATCTCGTTATTTGTATGTATGGTGACGGGAGCCATCCACCTCGAGTTGGTTACGAACTCTTCTGTATCTTATTTTTGGCCGCCTTTTCTAGATTTGCTGCTAGAAGGGGTGTTCCATCTGAAGTCTTTTCAGACAATGCAAAAATTTTTGTAAGTGCTTCTGATCTCTGGAAACAAGTGTTAAGCTCCCCTTCTGCTAAAGAAAAAATTTCCAACTTTTCCTATTCTAAAGGGTTCAAATGGCATTTCACCCCGCCTTATGCTCCCCATCATGGGGGCCGATGGGAGTCCTGCATCAAACTTACTAAAAGACAGCTTAAGAAAACTCTTGGCCCTACCATACTTTCTTATGAGGAATTCAACTCTTTAATTATTCAAGTCGAAGGTATCGTAAATTCCAAACCTCTGACTCCTCTTTCTAACGATCCTAAAGATCTTTTACCTTTGACACCCAGTCACTTCCTGATTGGCTGTTCGCTTGCTGCTACTCCGCCTTTGCTGGTTCGACGCTGTGATCCTAGCCTACCTATCTTTTGGAGAAAAGTAGAATCTTTGCGCTGTTCTTTTTGGCGCCGATGGAAGTTAGAATATCTCAGCTTGCTAAATAGGCGTGAGAAGTGGGGGACATGGTTCTTCATCGAGACCCATCTCCGCCTCTCGTGTGGAACCTAGGCAGAGTTATTCACTGCCACTTTGGCCGTGATAAAAGCGTCAGAGTTGTTGATGTTTTAACTAATAAAGGTCTTTACACCAGACCTATCTCTGCTATCTCTGGATTGCCTTTCGAGTCTTAGTTTACTCCTCGTCTGTTATCCATGTTTGTTTTGACTGATTCTTTTGTTTGTTTTCATTCGGAGTTCTCGGAGCATGATCACTTTTCGTGATACTTTCAATGTTTAGCTTGGCCCATTTGTCGGTCAAATTTGTTTCTTGTTACCGAGATCCCCGAATGATAATTATTTCTTTGGAAATGTATTAATTGTTTAATCTATATGCATAACCTTGTTATTAATCACCTAATTCATAGATATTATAGTTACTCACCTAGTGTTTAAGGCTTCCGCAACACATCACTACAACGACTACACTGAGCCTGTCTGCTGCTTGCCTGCTGTCGTCACGAGCTCGTGACGTCATTTCTTTGGCCAACCAATAGCAGCGGTGTTTTTGGTCAGCTGCCCTCCCCGGCGGGTTTTCGCCGCTATAAAACCTCGAGTCATCTTCTGGGTGATGTGCCACTCTTCATCCATTCTTCGGCCACGACTTTACGGGCCACTGTGATGCCACTCTTCATCCATTTTTCGGCCACGACTCTACGGGCCACTCTGGGCCGCTATTCTTCGGGCTTACTGTACGGCCAACATTCTACTGTCAACATGTGACTATCTGCTTTTTGGTCACCACTCTGAGACCAATAAACTTCAAATATTCTCGCCAAGACTTTTCAAGTACCGCAGTGAGAGTCATCATCTACGACTAATAATAATAATCTTCATGGTGCACTATCTCGCAGTGAGGAAAGGCACTGGAATGTCAATAGTACTTGCTACGAGCCGTGGTCAGCCAGGACCAACCCAGTTTGTAAACAAACTCCAATCTCTCCAGTGCACAACAACAGCAGTGATACCTCTCAAATGTGTGGAGTGGGTTGCCTACTGGGACTGACAAATGTTCATACGTGACTGTGTTTGTATACATTTCTTCGCTTGAGGGATGATTAACTCCTGACATACCCTCCACTAAAGTGTCGCCAAAGATACGTTTTTTAGCACTCATTTATAGAACATTTTTATTGCTTCTTCTATTTTAAGAAGACAAAGTTGATCTTTGCCATGAACTTTTTAATAAGAAGCTCAAGTATTTTCTTCAGTGGTTATTAATTGATGTTTTGTTTGCTTAAACAGTATATTAATAAATTGCATATTTGTTACTATTATGTTTTGAATAAAGCACATTATAGCTATTATGTTTTGAATAAAGGATATTATAGCACTTTAATATGCACACACATCTGAATCTACATCTTAACACAATGAACAAATTACAACTAACATTGTCACAGAGTAAAAGCATATTTACACTCCGACCAAGTTCCATAGGGGACGTAAACTAGATACATAATAGTCTCCCCCACTTATATAAAAACAAATAAAAGGAACTATTCATATTCATTTGGGCACATAGTCTTGCAGATACTGAGGAGGTCGCCTGTCTCTGGCTGATCTTCTTAAATAATTATCAGCAGGTGGTGGAAGGCTGTTCCGATCAGGGCGTTCATCTGGTTGCAGGATGGTCTGCCTTGTATCATCTGAAGTGTGGGTTGCAGGAGGAATATCCTCATTTTCTAGTCTTGACTGGGTTGGTGTTGGTATGTTTGGAACACCACGCACTGGAGGATTTGTTGGAGCAAAAGTGACATGCTTATCTTTCTTTGGCACGAGAGTCGATAATAACTGGTCAACATGCCGCTTTAAAATTCGTCCCGAATCCAATTTCACATCATAGTGACGCTGGCCGAGTTTAGTTTGTATAACACCAAACTGCCAAATATCACGGTTTTTCTGGTGAATCCGGACTTGCACTCTCTCTCCCACTTTGAAAGAGCGAACAGGGGGTGAGAAACTGGATGTAGTCAAGCTCTTTTGGTTTGGAAGTAGAGCATCCAACCGGATACGTAGCCGACGTTTCAAATATAGTTCAGCTGGAGACTGTCCACATGCCAATGGCGTTGCTCTGTATTGAAACAAGATGTTCTGTAACTTAGTCGATAATGGTGCCGGGTCATTTACAGCAGCACGAAGTCGCCTCTTCAAAGTTTGGATGTTTCTCTCGGCTAGCCCATTGGTTGCTGGGTGCCCTGGTGCAATATATTTCTGAAAAATCCCTCTCTCCTTGCAATAGGATCTGAATACATCCCTCGTGAAGATAGTGGCATTAGCTGACACAAGGACATTCGGGTACCCATGTACGGTTAAGATATTGTCAAGCAGACTGATAGTAGTTGCAGTGGATGGAGCGTCTTTCACCATTCGTACTTCGACCCACTTGGATTTCGCGTCAACACACATCAAGAAATGGTGGTTATCAAATGGCTCCGCATAGTCAATGTGTATGCGTTCCCAATTTTCTTCTGGTTCATCCCAGGGGTGTATTGGAGCTTTTGTGGATTTGAACGAGTCTATGCGCACTCTTCACAAGATTTGATAAGCTTCTCAATGTCTTTGTCTAATTGCGGCCAGTAGACATATCGTCTTGCTAACTGTTTTGTTTTCACAATGCCGAAGTGTGTTAAATGTAACTCTTCCAAAATTTGTATTTGTAGTTTCTTTGGGATAACAATTCGGTCTTGACGGAATAGAATACCATTTTCAACTGTATATGGTTCATCCAAGGATTGAGTTTGAAGACGTTGCAGGGTGGCACTAAGTTCTGGGTCTAACATAGTCTCATCACGGATAGTTTCGTACGTAATGGCTTCACTTGACACTTGAAGAATCGTTTCAGCACAGAATTGTGAAACTTCTGCATTTATTGATTCTTCAATGTTTGGCGAGGTAGATGCAACAGGGGCTCGGGATAGGCAATCAACATTTTCGTTATCTTTCCCTTTTTTCACTCTTACCGTGTAGTCAAACCCGGAGAGAAACGATGCATATCTTAGGAGCCTTGCGGATGTCATTTGTGGCAGGCCCTTGTTCTGATGAAAAATACGAGACAGAGGTTCATTGTCTGTCACAAGAATGAAATTTCTTGCAAAAATATAGTTGTAGAAGTGTGTTGTGGCGAAAATTATTGCCAGCGCTTCCCGGTCCAGCTGACTGTAATTACATTCTGCTGGTGTTAGGGCACGTGATGCATAGGCGATGGGTCTTTCTTGGCCATCCATCTCATGACTTAATACTGCTCCAACACCAGTAGGACTGGCATCGGTTGACAAGATGATAGGCAGTGTTGGGTTGAATGGGGTAAGGACACGTTCACTACATAACTCGGACTTGAGATTCAAGAAAGCTGCTTCACAGGCTGCAGACCAGAAAAACCGTACACCTTTCCGCAATAACTGCCGTAATGGGTGGGACTTCGTTGAAAAATTAGGAATGAACTTTGCATAATAAGTCACCATACCAAGGAAGCGTCTCACTTCTTCATTGTTTTAGGGCGTGGCATTTGTGACACAGCTTGAACTTTCTCTGGTGACTTTCGGATCTCATTATATGATGCAATATGCCCTAGGTAGTCTATGTTTTCCTTGAAAAATGAGCATTTGCTTTTGTTCAAATGCAGATTATTTTTTGAAAGCCGTTTTAGACAGGCTATTAAGTTCTTGGTGCACTCCTCCTTCGTTGTACCATGTATTACGATGTCGTCAAAATAAGCTTCAGCTTTTGGAAGACCATGAAGGATATGTGATAATATCCTATTAAATTCTGAGGGGGCAGTTTTGATGCCAAAACTCAGTCGGTGCATCCTGAAGGTTCCTTTGTGAGTGGATATAGTTTGAATCATACTACCTTCTTCATCAACCTTCAGATGTAGATATGCCTTGTATAAGTCTAACTTGCAGAAAAATTTTGAGTTTCTAAGACTATGTAGAACATCATTAACTGGTCTTATGGGATGGTTTGCAGAAATCAACCTTGAATTTACTCCACATTTGTAGTCAACACATAACCTAACTCCCCCATCCGGTTTTGGGATAACAACAAGAGGCGATCCCCAATCACTTAAAGCTGTGGGAGAAATAACTCCTTCTGATTCCAATGAAGCGAGTTCCTTTTCAACGCGTTCCCGAAGAGCAAAAGGGACATCACGTTCACGATTGAAGACAGGTTTCACCCCCTCTCTGAGTTGCAGTTTTACTTCAATATTGGGAACGCATCCAATTTTTTCTTCAAAGATTGTACTATACTGATGTAAAATATCCTGAATTGACTGCACTGAGTTGACAGATTCAGTGTGAAGTGATTGATTTGTGTCCTTGTCAATTTCCTTCAGATCAAGGCCGAGGCCCCTGATCCAAACACGACCAAGCAATGCGGCATGACCTTGCGTAACTACAAAAAGATCTGCAACAATTTCTGTTCCTTTGTATGATACTGTGACAACAATTTTTCCTCTGCGTTTGATAACATGATCAGAATATGATCGAAAACAGACATTTGTTGGCTGCAATGGCAAACCAAGACCCAAGGTTGAACATTCGTTCTCTGGGATGAGAGAATATTTTGCTCCCGTGTCGACTTCAAATCTTTGTGATTTATTGTTGAGTTTAACGGTGATAAAATATTTATCTGATTCTTGTCCTACTTCAAAGAGATCTTCGATGCATTCCAGTTGTCCTATCCCGAAATTGGTTTCAGGGTGGTCATCAGGGCCGTGGAGAGCGACGACGGTCCCTGGGGATGGAATCTCCCGGGCCCCCCTCTAAAACCAAATTCTGTAAAATCCTCGCAAATTTGCACAAACTGATTTTGCAATTTTTTTATTTGCACTAAATGTTCATCACGAAATCAATTACAAGAGCATAAAGAGCCAGCAAGCAAGCAAGCAATAGTAATAATAATAATAATAATAATTATTATTATTATTATTATTATTATTATTATTCGACCTCACTTGGTCAACTCTTGTTCTCTTCTGACCCCGACGGTATTAGGGTATCCGAGGCCTAGGGAGTCTCTTCCTTTCCCGCCTTAATTGGCCCTTGTCTAATCTTTTCTGATACCCTCCTTCTGCGAGGGGTCAGCCTTCTTTTTCTCTTCCTTTTACCTCCTGCCTTGTGCTCTAGGCCCTTAAGGAGGCAGGGTGTATGTAGCCCTACCACTTCTGGTGCACCCTAGATAATGCTACACCCTCAGGGGCTCACGGCTAGTGAGTTCGGGGGTTGGCGACCCCGAGGGATTACTGAGCTGGGTCCGTTTTCCCTTTTTGTCCCTTCCCTTTGGGGCGGACCCTCTCCTCTTTCACTTTCCTATCTGCCTTTCAAGGCTCTCCTTCTTTCCAAGTCCCTCAATCCGCCTTCTTCGAGGGTTGAGGGTATTTCTTTTCCTCCTGTCCTTTATTTGCCTTATTCTCCTTTAGTTTTCCATTTCTTCTTCTAGTATGTAGGTTAGTAGTTAGTTTTAGTTTTAAGTTTGCTTTTCATTTCATCTTCACGATCACCCAAACCATCAGGGGCCGATAACCTAGATGTTAGGCCCCTTAAAACAACAATTATCATCATCATCATCATATTATTATTATTATTATTATTATTGTAGCATGCTGAACTCCAATGCCCAAGATCGCGGGTTTAAACCCGGCCGAAGTCGTCAGAGTTTTAAGAGCGTTAAAATCCTCCAGTATGCCTTTATTTGGAAGGGAAGTAAAGCCAGTGGGTCCATGTCAAAGATTTATGGCATGTAAAAGAACCTACCACTACAGTATTGGTAGTGTGTAGCCAAAATTTGTAGGTTATTTGGTTAGAAACGCTCTATCAAGTTCCAACGTTCCCCGCTGGGTGTCAGTGACAGTGGCATCTGGTAACCAAAGTTGGAACTACTTGAAATTGAACTTGTTGTGGAGTCTATGGGCGTTGAATTGAAATGTACTGCTATGACCATTGGCTGCAATTCATATATAATAATAATATTTCAATGACATATTCCACTAAATCCAGGCTATATTTATTATCATAAGCAGAGCGGAATTACTATCAATATAAATAAGTTAATGCTGGTATGTAAAATGTACAACATTGAAAGTGGATGAATGCATCCAAAATTATTTGCAAATTCAATGTTTATACCTGACAAGCGCGTACTAATGCATTATTTTCAATTAAGAAAAAATAATATCAGATTAAAGCCATCGAAAATTAGGTACCGTAATAATTTTCATTAAATTCACTATACTGTTTTGGTGTTTGACAAATCTAAATTTGTCTCGTTGAGGTAACATTGTAAGCATACATAATGTTCAGATTTTAAGTTCTGCAGATCCTCTTTGATATCAATAACTTTAGAACTTCAGTGATACTCGTAAAAGCAATATGCTCGTTTGTCGTACACAAATTTGAAAAAAGTTGTATTTACCGGACCAGTAATTGCATGGCTTTTACAGTATTTAACTTTGGGAAAATACTCACATCGAAAAAAGCTGTTGTCCATTAACTCGGAAACAGATGGGTTAGAATTCCATCGTCGGTGATTCTATGATTATTTTCCATGATTCATCGTTTTAACCCGTACATTCATTTCCTCCTCAATTCTATCCCTACCTCATAAGACCCATTAATCAACAGGAAGTTCATCTCACTGAACTGCATGTTAAAAGAGGTGGAAAGGGTATACTGTACACTGTGCAGTACTACGGCCTCTGTGAAATATGACGTAATCTCTTTTCATAATAAAAACATGATTTTTACAAAAAGTCAAGACGTATTTTAAAATACGTTTTACATATAGTGTTTTTATGTTGACATTCTTAAAATTTGCTGACCTTGAAGAGTCACGCCCTTGGTTCTAAGCCTAAACACTGATAGGTAAGTGTTTTGTTTGAACGGCGATCAGACATCTTTGTACATTAAACAAAGCAAAATATATTTTCATAATTAACCACAGGTATACAGTACTCATACTTAACTCAAGTTATTATGTGCTATCAGTAGATTGCAGCTGTTCAGTGATTGTTTTCACAAAAGAAGAAACTGTGAATTTTAACTATATTTTGTAATTGGCAGTCAGTGGATTTCTTATAATTTAATATTGCTTTGCAGTAAACAAAACTAGAGCCAGATTCTCCTAAAAATCCTGAATCCTATCTATGACTGGTGACCATCATGGGCAGATTTAAGCCAAGATTATGGGGGAGTGGACACACCAGGGATCTTGGGGTATGCAATATCACCAAGCTCAGAGTGGGGTCCGGGGGCCCTCATCCGGAAAAGTTTGCAAAAATTAGGTCCAAATTATTGAGTTATAGGATAGACCATTTGGGTGATTATTTTTGGGATATTTTGGAGTAAAAATTTGGTGACCATTGACATATAGTGGCTATAGAAAATACTCTCTGATATTGAAGTAAAAGCTCTCACATCTTCAAGTAAGACCCCGTGGTGTAGCTCACTAATGACCGTGATTGGAGCCTACAGCAAGTCTACAGATCGGAGGTTCGAATCCGGGCGCTGACAGCGGCTATCCTGAGTGTGGCTTTTCACACTCCCTCCAGACCAATGCCGGGGCAGTACCTTATTTCAAGTCCAGGGACACCTACCCTACTCTTAACCCTAATAATTACAGTAATAGTCGCGTCGGCCAACGCATTCCCAGTCGGCAACTAAGAATACGACATGCGATTTATCATGTCACAGAGGCCATAGCACAGCACAGTGTATACACCACTTTTCACCCAGCAGTTGATGGTTTTAAGAGGGTCTAAGTTTTTACTCTCCAAGACAAATAGTTACAACAATGTTGCCAATACACCTCACTTATTATACAAAAAACCACTAGCCTCCCCTTCAGTCTACACAATTCGCATATGTTTTGGTTTCCTATTTTGTTCGCTTCATCAATATTTGTGAAAACTACTGCTTTACAGTCAACTTCATTCAATTATGTGGAAGCCTTCAGAAACAAACCGTAAAACTAACGCGTCAGCAAATACTGAATTATATCTACAGTATTATTTGATGCAAACCATCCCCAACCAAGCGCCAATGGTTCATTGCCCGCCAGTGATACTAGACCTACTAGCTACCAAGTACACGGGTTAAATGTTGCATGCCCCTAAATGAATTACGGTATTAGGGTATCCGAGGCCTAGAGAGTCTCTTCCTTTCCCGCCTTAATTGGCCCTTGTCTCATCTTTCCTGACACCCTCCTTCTGTGAGGGGTCAGCCTTCTTTTTCTTTTCCTTTTACCTCCTGCCTTATGCTCAAGGCCCTTAAGGAGGTAGGGTGTAAGTAGCCCCACCACTTCTGGGTAGTTTATTGGCTGAGGAATAACCCACCCACCAAGGGAAGATGATTAGAGAAGGAAGTAGATTTTGGATTGGAAAAGAAAGATAGAAAAATAGGAGGAGAGTCCCACAAAATTAATAAGTTTGGTGTTAAACACACTTAGAAGTGGTTGCCACCGAAAATCCTTGCTCGGATACCTAAAGTGGATACGAGCTTGGTCGAGGCTAACGGGAACCGCAGCTAAGGCTTGGGCAGTTTGCCAGAGAGAGGCTTTAGTGTGTTTCCTTCCAAGCACGAATGAAAGTACTATAGGGAAGGGTGATGGTCTGGCCAGACAGATAGTAAAAGCTTTATTGAGTGTGAACGAGGGCATAAACCTAGGAAGAGCTAGGAAAGCCAGGATCCTGCCTAACTGTAGTATCAGAGAAATGATGAATCCAAAAACAAATATTTAATTTATTTAACAATTTAAGAAGAAGTTTGAAGAAACTAACAATTATGCAATATAATTTTAATAAACATAGTTCATTTGAACTTTTTAACAAATAGGGTCGCAGACCTCTCAACATTAAACGGTTGCTCCAGGCAATTGACAATTTACAAGGTTTCAAACCTTACATGTTTTTAAAATCTTTCTAAGATTTAAACAAATGAGCAATGAAATAATTAAAGCTTAAACGTGAATTGGAGTACAAAAGTGCACCTTAAGAAATTCAGGAGAGAATGTTCTAGAGAAAGTGAAAACTTTGAAAATAACAATAATAACAACATGAAAAATAAGATAGAAGTTCCTACAACTTCTTATATTTATACAGAATTAATATATGAGAATTATACAAAGAGGGCAGGTCACTTACTGTGAAACCTGAAGAAAGTGAAAGGGAAAGTTCTGGACTTCCCAAGTTTGAGCAGGAATCACTCGCCAAATGGGACAGTTTCCATTTCGTGAAACCTGAACATGACTCGCTCAAGAGTTTAAAGAATTGTTTTCCCTGATTATAGGAAAGGAACAACGTAAATTTAAAACTTGTATCACACAAGCAATTATGCAGAATTTAATTAATGTTAAACTAGCAAAGAGGGAAGGGCACCTTGTGAGTGACACCTTATAGAAAGTTACAATTTTATTAATAATGATGGTTAGTAGAAGGTTGAGGAAAGATCATTGGGATATAGGATCAATGTTCATGGCCGTATTTAATATAACCGGACGATCGCGACGCGGTAGAAACATGGAGCAAGCACTGTTTATCACTATAGTCTATGAAGATGGATGCAAAGTTCACTATAGAAACACTGAAGTTTATGAGAAAAAAAGTTATTGCAATTATGGAAATAACTGATTGCACTATAGGTGAGAGTCTATTTCTTGAAAAAGTTGTGATTTACAATTAAATGCGCCTTAGAATGTTCCAGAGGTTCCAGCGGTGGAAGAAAGTTAGCTATTGCAAAAATTTGTAAGGAAGATTCCCCATTTTAACTAGCATTTTCACAAGTGCGTGAACAATACTTGACGGCAAGACTCGCAGATAGAGAATAAGATCTCGAAGGTTCCAGAACGACCTTAGCAGAAAATGGGGTTGAGAAAATCCAACGGAGGAATTAGCTTTATAATTATAGACAGCGGGTATTAGATAATATCCCACGTAGCGAGAGGGTTTCTCGTTTAAATAGCTTAAGAAAAGCTCTTTTTAGTAAGGTTGGCTTATACAAGCAAAAGCTCAACATGGCAAATCCCACGAGGAATGATTATTGCCCCAAAGTAAATGATTTCACACTGTCTATAAATTATAATTAAAAGCACGAGGAAGTTAAAACCATGAAGATGAGGTTAAAACTTTTAAAATGGTACTTATCTTGATTTCATGTTGAAGTCGAAGTTTCTGTTGAAGATTACTTAGCCAACATGGCGTAGAAGAGGTTGAGCCTCTTGGTTAGAGGAGGCAAGCTCGAGCGGAGCTTTGACTGAACGAGTCAACTGCAGACTAAGAAGTGAGAGCAGCTCAACGGAGCACGAAGGGACCAAGAAGGGGGGAAAGAGTGGGGGGTAGGAGACAAAAGGAGAACATATAAGCATTACCAACTTAAATACAAAAAATTTATCTTCTCTTGCTGAGCCGGTCTTCTAAGAGTTGATAACAGTTGATACTAGCGCAGCATGGTGAGTAAAGAAGTGGACGTAGTCCTCTTGCTCCAAGAGAAAATAGCTGACGATGGTAACAGGATCTGGTAGCCAAATGGATAAGTAAGTCCTCTAGCACCAGGAAGAATTGAGGAGCTTCAGAGATTCGCTGCGAGGTGACGCTAGGTGGGTCACAGAAGTTATATATCTGAAACATACTTATGAAGACATAAGAGATATGCCCAACAAGGAGAAAACAGATGATCACTGTTGGTGTTTGACAAAGAAGAAGGAAGAAATGAACATGCAAAGAGCAATAAAAATTATATCTCAGGTACCGTGTATTCAAAGAATACACCATACTGGGGGGGACACACCAACAGAGAGCAAATAAACAGTTACATATTTATTGGAAGAGGAGCGATCAAAGACAAGGGTCTTGTAATCGAACCGTTAATGGTCAAGACTCTGACCACCCTGACTCTCCCATCTCTTCCAGGGTAACACTTAGTCACTCTACCGGAAGTCCAGACTAGAGGGGGAGAAACATCCCTAACCAAGACCAAGTCCCCCACTTTAATGTCGGGACTGGAAAGAAACCACTTCTGCCTCCGTTGCAAGGAAGTTAAATATTCCAAGTTCCATCTCTTCCAAAAAGAATTACGGAGGGCTTCAAGTTTACACCAAGTGAAAGGTAGATTAGAATCCCTGTAAGAATTAGGAAGGGGAGGAGGGGCAGAGAGAGAAGTGCGTGTAAGGAAGCGACCAGGTGTAAGTGGAAGGAGGTCATCAGGGTCATTGGAAAGCGGAGTTAAAGGGCGAGAGTTAACGACATCTTCGATCACAAAATAACTAGAAGCTGAGGGAAATAAAGCACTAGTAAAGATTGCGATACAATGCAAAAGGAGAATTAACATGTTTAAACAAAGCGTATAGAAACAAGTACATCTATTCAGGACAAGAATATACCAAATAAACAAAGGAACTATGCGAGTAGAAAGCAAGAACGCCATAGGTAACAAACGAGTAGCCATAAACAATAACCTCAAGTTATAATGAGTATCAAAGGGTTTACTCAGAAAAATACTTAAGTCAGCGAGAAACGTGACATGACAAGTATGAATATAAAAACACATCGAATGTGACGACGAGAAAAAACAAGTTTGTTCATCAATGAACATTAAGATCGCAAAATATGCAAGCAAAGTGAAATACATGAGCGCGTGAGAAATACGCAACGAAGTTTTGAAACAGGGATCGAAGCAGTTATAGAATACGAGCATGAGTAAGCGGAAGACACAGGCAAGCGCGGCCTTAACCCACAGAGTACAGCGAGATAACGAATATAAATATCTGAAAGAGTCCTTAAGCGGAACAAGTTTATTTTGGGAAGTAGGTGAACGACTTCCGAGATTACGGTAGTGGCTCGCCAGACAATGGTTGGCAATCAGCCAGAGTTGAGATAAGAGAAACTTGCTTTGACCTTTGTCAATCATACAGGAAATAAACAACAACTTGGCGTTCCTCAGACTTGTATACCAACAAGTCTGACAAACAAGCAGTTCAAAGTACACACACACTAGTTGAATCAGCTGTAACTTAAAGCAGATATTCAGGTTGAACGGAATGCAGTCAATCGTAACTTGGACGTGAAAAAGCAATTTAAAGATATATGAAATAGAGTAGGAAATCAATTTCGCATAATTGAGAGGATCACGGAATCCGACAATTTTCAACAAAAAGAAGCTTAATTCTTCCGAGCAAAGAAGACAAGCTGGGACATTGAGAAGAAGGTTATGCATAAGAATAGTTGTTCTAGATGCTATAGAATTTAGATTTTCAAAAGGTTTCATGAGCGACTTCCAATTATGAGGAAGGAGGGAGGAGCCGACCGTGGCCATCCTTCTAAATAACGAAAGAAGTGAAACATGGCTTACAGCAAAGTGATGGTGACTGATAGCTATGGTTTTACACAAGGGGAAGATAGTTTTCGAGGAAGAGTTTAAGCAATTAACTGCTATAAAAAATGACATAAGAAGGTAGACGAAATAACACAAAGCAAGGCGAACTTGAATTGCCATTTTGTGCGGGAAGAAGGAAAAACCATTTAAACAACTTACAGAGGTAGCGCAGTTGTTCACGATAAGACATCGTTTCGACAAGTGGTTTTCAAAAATATTGAGATCTAAAACATGAGCGTTCTCTTTTTCAGAAATGGGATTTATGTCAGCTGTAACGAAATGACATTGCGCTTTGGTTTGAACACTGGGATGCTGAATTTCACCAGTAATAACCCAACCAAAATCGGTGTCTCTGGCGACCACGGTTGAAGATAACTTGCGTGTTTGTTTGCGAATGCAATTCCAAAAAACATTGGCACTGAAAAGTACATCAATGGGACCTTGAGCATTAAACTGAGGATCAGCTAACCTTAAGTGCGAAGGAATCTTTAATCCGGAGGTATTAATAGAGTGACTTGGAGTGTCCTTGCCAATACTGGTAAGAATGAGACAGTTTAAATTAAGATTGGTGTTTCTTTGGCAAACGTCTCTGATTTTCAATTTTGAAGACTGCAAAACTTGAGTTTTCAAATTGTCAATGCCGGTCACACTGATAGAAGTAGGCGATGACGAAAGGCCTAGTTTTTTAATCAACGATTGCGAAACAAAATTATGAGTTGAAGCGGAATCAAGAAGACCACGGGTTCGAAACCAATTTCCAAATTTATCTTGGATTTCAAATTGTACAGTGGTCAACAGGATTTGCGCACTATGAAAAGTTTCGGCGTTGGAAATGCAGGAAGAAGCATTAGTTTGTTCGGAGCTGCTCTGCATGGAGCTTGAAGAGGCGGGTGCTGATGACCTCGATTTACCGTGAACGTGCAATAAAGAATGATGCGTTTTTTTACAATGAAAACAGAGATTTGATGACGTACAGTTTGAAGAAGAATGCTTAGGTGACAAGCAATTGAAACAATGTTTGCTATTCAAGACAAACTTCCTTCGATCTTCGACAGACAATTCTTTAAAGGATTTGCACGAATACAAGGTGTGAAGCTTTTTACAGAGCGTGCATTTTAAAGATTTATTAAGCGGCCTGATATCTTCTCTTGCATGATTGAAAGAAGAACGGGTTTGCTTGTACTCGACAGATGGGGGCTGATGTCCCTTTGAAGAAGCAAGGTTTTTCTCAAAAATGTGAGACTGATGATTCGTTTCGACCTTTTCGCACTGAAATGCGAGTGCTGTAAGGACTTGGCATCGGCTGTTAAGAAACGAGATTAAGTGTTCGAAGGAAAATTCTTCCTTGCGAGCGAGTTCAATTTCCCAAGCCTTTAAGGTTGAAAAATCGAATCTTGATGTAGCTAGGTGAATAAGTATGGTGTCCCATGTTTGGACAGGCTGTTTTAGTTGGTATAACGCTCTGACATTTAACTGCATAGAATCTAAGAGGTCTCTTAAAGATGTGACGTCATTAGGTTTGACGGCTGGTAAGTTGAACAAACAACGGATGTGTCGAGCGACACTCAACCGTAAATTGCCATATCTCTCTTTAAGGAGATTAAAGGCGATGTGGTAGTTGTCTGCGCTTAAAGGCAGTGACTCCACCAAGGCTAAGGCCTCAGATTCCAAAGACGTACGTAGGAAGTAAAATTTATGTATGTCTGGGATCTCGATATTTTCATGAATTAGGGAGCAGTAAAGTTCGTAAAAAGAATACCATTCACCTTCCTTGCCTGAGAAGTGCGGTAGGCTTATCTTGGGAAGTAACGGTTTCGGTTTGTTCTTGTGAACTGAAGCGGGTGCGAACTGGGCCGGATTGATGACCCTAGTGTCCGGTTCTGAGATATTGCGAATCAATTGGTGGGCCTTTGCAATCCCTTCAAAGTACAAGGGTTCGACCTCGTCCCGATCCGATTGGAGTTCTGGGCAAGCGGATTCAATCTCGGTTTGAATTTTGTCATAATAATCATAAGACCGTTCGTACAACTTAAGGCGATGTGTCAAGATGTCTAAATCACACTCGGCGGGATTTAATTTGCTGATGAAATTTCTGAATCTAGTGAGTTGCCCTTTATAGGAAGAACGTCTGGCAATGAGAGTTTCATCTTTTTCAGTAGGGGCCATGACAAAGAGAATAAATTGAAATACAACTCACGAAACTGTAGAACCTTGGAGATGCAGTCAAGTTGGCAACAGCGTTTCAGTAGAAAGAACAGGACACACCAAAGGAGACAGGAGCGGCCTCTTTCCCGTTCACAGGCTTTGCATGATGTAGTTATAACTGAAAAATCCAAAGCAGATATTAATAATTTGCCAAGTATTGTCAAATGACACTTGACAAACAATAGAAATAAAAAATGGACTCTCCCGGGTTTCTGGTACCAAATTTTGGGTAGTTTATTGGCTGAGGAATAACCCACCCACCAAGGGAAGATGATTAAGAGAAGGAAGTAGATTTTGGATTGGAAAAGAAAGATAGAAAAATAGGAGGAGAGTCCCACAAAATTAATAAGTTTGGTGTTAAACACACTTAGAAGTGGTTGCCACCGAAAATCCTTGCTCGGATACCTAAAGTGGATACGAGCTTGGTCGAGGCTAACGGGAACCGCAGCTAAGGCTTGGGCAGTTTGCCAGAGAGAGGCTTTAGTGTGTTTCCTTCCAAGCACGAATGAAAGTACTATAGGGAAGGGTGATGGTCTGGCCAGACAGATAGTAAAAGCTTTATTGAGTGTGAACGAGGGCATAAACCTAGGAAGAGCTAGGAAAGCCAGGATCCTGCCTAACTGTAGTATCAGAGAAATGATGAATCCAAAAACAAATATTTAATTTATTTAACAATTTAAGAAGAAGTTTGAAGAAACTAACAATTATGCAATATAATTTTAATAAACATAGTTCATTTGAACTTTTTAACAAATAGGGTCGCAGACCTCTCAACATTAAACGGTTGCTCCAGGCAATTGACAATTTACAAGGTTTCAAATCTTACATGTTTTTAAAATCTTTCTAAGATTTAAACAAATGAGCAATGAAATAATTAAAGCTTAAACGTGAATTGGAGTACAAAAGTGCACCTTAAGAAATTCAGGAGAGAATGTTCTAGAGAAAGTGAAAACTTTGAAAATAACAATAATAACAACATGAAAAATAAGATAGAAGTTCCTACAACTTCTTATATTTATACAGAATTAATATATGAGAATTATACAAAGAGGGCAGGTCACTTACTGTGAAACCTGAAGAAAGTGAAAGGGAAAGTTCTGGACTTCCCAAGTTTGAGCAGGAATCACTCGCCAAATGGGACAGTTTCCATTTCGTGAAACCTGAACATGACTCGCTCAAGAGTTTAAAGAATTGTTTTCCCTGATTATAGGAAAGGAACAACGTAAATTTAAAACTTGTATCACACAAGCAATTATGCAGAATTTAATTAATGTTAAACTAGCAAAGAGGGAAGGGCACCTTGTGAGTGACACCTTATAGAAAGTTACAATTTTATTAATAATGATGGTTAGTAGAAGGTTGAGGAAAGATCATTGGGATATAGGATCAATGTTCATGGCCGTATTTAATATAACCGGACGATCGCGACGCGGTAGAAACATGGAGCAAGCACTGTTTATCACTATAGTCTATGAAGATGGATGCAAAGTTCACTATAGAAACACTGAAGTTTATGAGAAAAAAAGTTATTGCAATTATGGAAATAACTGATTGCACTATAGGTGAGAGTCTATTTCTTGAAAAAGTTGTGATTTACAATTAAATGCGCCTTAGAATGTTCCAGAGGTTCCAGCGGTGGAAGAAAGTTAGCTATTGCAAAAATTTGTAAGGAAGATTCCCCATTTTAACTAGCATTTTCACAAGTGCGTGAACAATACTTGACGGCAAGACTCGCAGATAGAGAATAAGATCTCGAAGGTTCCAGAACGACCTTAGCAGAAAATGGGGTTGAGAAAATCCAACGGAGGAATTAGCTTTATAATTATAGACAGCGGGTATTAGATAATATCCCACGTAGCGAGAGGGTTTCTCGTTTAAATAGCTTAAGAAAAGCTCTTTTTTAGTAAGGTTGGCTTATACAAGCAAAAGCTCAACATGGCAAATCCCACGAGGAATGATTATTGCCCCAAAGTAAATGATTTCACACTGTCTATAAATTATAATTAAAAGCACGAGGAAGTTAAAACCATGAAGATGAGGTTAAAACTTTTAAAATGGTACTTATCTTGATTTCATGTTGAAGTCGAAGTTTCTGTTGAAGATTACTTAGCCAACATGGCGTAGAAGAGGTTGAGCCTCTTGGTTAGAGGAGGCAAGCTCGAGCGGAGCTTTGACTGAACGAGTCAACTGCAGACTAAGAAGTGAGAGCAGCTCAACGGAGCACGAAGGGACCAAGAAGGGGGGAAAGAGTGGGGGGTAGGAGACAAAAGGAGAACATATAAGCATTACCAACTTAAATACAAAAAATTTATCTTCTCTTGCTGAGCCGGTCTTCTAAGAGTTGATAACAGTTGATACTAGCGCAGCATGGTGAGTAAAGAAGTGGACGTAGTCCTCTTGCTCCAAGAGAAAATAGCTGACGATGGTAACAGGATCTGGTAGCCAAATGGATAAGTAAGTCCTCTAGCACCAGGAAGAATTGAGGAGCTTCAGAGATTCGCTGCGAGGTGACGCTAGGTGGGTCACAGAAGTTATATATCTGAAACATACTTATGAAGACATAAGAGATATGCCCAACAAGGAGAAAACAGATGATCACTGTTGGTGTTTGACAAAGAAGAAGGAAGAAATAAACATGCAAAGAGCAATAAAAATTATATCTCAGGTACCGTGTATTCAAAGAATACACCAACTTCTGGTGCACCCTAGATAATGCTACACCCTCAGGGGCTCACGGCTGGTGAGTTCGGGAGTTGGCGACCCCGAGGGATTCCTGAGCTGGGTCCGTTTTCCCCTTTTGTCCCTTACCTTTAGGGCGGACCCTCTCCTCTTTCAGTTTCCTATCTGCCTTTCATGGCTCTCCTTCCTTCCAAGTCCCTCAATCCGCCTTCTTCGAGGGTTGAGGGCATTTATTTTCCTCCTGTCCTTTATTTGCCTTATTCCCCTTTAGTTTTCCATTTCTTCTTCTAGTATGTAGGTTAGTAATTAGTTTTAGTTTTAAGAGCGCTTTTCATTTTCATCTTCACGATCACCCAAACCATCAGGGGCCGATAACCTAGATGTTAGGCCCCTTAAAACAACAATTATCATCATCATCATCTAAATGAATTAACATCTGTAACGACAAACAGGCCTTTTTATTAACTGTTGAGTAAGACTACGAATAACACCGCAGTCGGGAAGCCAAATCCTGCATTCCTGCCGCGGCTTCGTCAGGAACCGGGGTCATTTCTAAGTCGTATATAAAGAGGGCAATTAATGTTATGTTTAATGGTACTGAGACGTTAAAGCGTATCACGAAAGGGCTTGATTCGCAAGGGAAAATATCTCTTCGCGTCCTGAAAAATAAGTGCCTTTGCACATCCTCCTAGGACGCCGGGCCCCCCTGAGAGGGTCGGGCCCCGGGGCACCAGCCCTGCCTGTCCCCCCCTCTCGTCGGGCCTGGTGGTCATGCAAGTTGTCATCTCTGTTCTCAGTTGCAATGTTGTGTGTATTTGACTGTTGAAGAAGTGTAGTGATACAAACTTTTGCAACATGTCCCACTTTCCTACATGACCTACATTTAAGAGAGTTTCTGTTTGTGCGACAATCTCTTGACCTGTGGTTTGAATTTCCACAATTCAGGCATAATCCATCAATACCTAGTGCTCTATAATTGACAGAACTACGGCGGCCCCTGGACTGTGAACGTGAGTGAGAGCCTGGATTAGGCTGTTGAACAAAACGTGACTGAGTATCACTGCTATATTGATTCATACTTCGGTCATTATATGGACTTGTGGCTTTTGTTACTTTGTTTGTGTCCTCTATAGAGTCTGACGGTGCAGTGAGCTGTTTTGACAGCTTATTACTCTCATACCGCGATGCTTCCAAGGCTATAGCCTTCTTCAGGAGATCATCAAATTTCGTGTCATTAGACTGGAGAAGTTTCTCTCTGATCCAATTATCTCGCAAGCCACGTATAAATTGTGCACGAAGAAAAACATCCGCAATTGAAATTCTGGCGTCACATGTACACTGAATATAAAAGTCACAGTCTAGCAAGTGGCTTCTAAGAGTGGCAACAAATCCTGCAATATTTTGACTTTCTTTTTGATTGACGTTCAAGAAATAGTGTTGGGAAACTACGGTTGAGACTTGAGGTGACAGTATTTGCTTGAAATGCTTTACTAGGTCATTATAACCGAGAGACTTGATTGGTTTATCAGGGCCTAAAAATGCAGAGAGATTGTTATTGATGTACACAAGAGTTGAGCTTTCTTTGTTGGATCGGTGGCATTGTTGAAGTTTGCGTAATTTTCAAATCGTTCTAAATACGACACAAATTTTTCCTTTTCAGAATCAAAATTTTCAAAAGGTGTGATGTTAGTGGCTTGTGGGGTTGTGACGGGCTGGTGAGCTTGATACCTTTCAAGTAACTTCTCTTGAGAATTAGTAAAAACGTTCAGTAATTGTTGAAACTGATTTGCGTCCATCTTGACGGAACTTCGAAATAATTTTAAAAATCACAGTTCAAATATAATAAAATGTTTCAAGATAGCAGATTTAAAACACACTGGGTAGTGATCGATGACCGACTATTGTCCTGGGCGTGAGAAAAAAAAACATTGCATAACCTCAAAGTTCGAACTGCGATACATATTATTTTGAATATGTGGCATGCAGGCACACGTAGCTGAATATACGATGAGTTGCTTAGGATCGTTTACAAGTACTCTGTGTACATTTCATGTCGATTTGCCTGATTCGTGATTTTACTCACGTGGCCGTTGAAACTACGACGTAAATACCGTACGTCATTGATGTAGGCTATATCTGAACCGGAGAATCAAGTCCCAATTCCTCGTCGCCAACTATTATGTTTTGAATAAAGCACATTATAGCTATTATGTATTGAATAAAGGATATTATAGCACTTTAATATGCACACACATCTGAATCTACATCTTAACACAATGAACAAATTACAACTAACATTGTCACAGAGTAAAAGCATATTTACACTCCGACCAAGTTCCATAGAGGACGTAAACTAGATACATAATTGTTACCTATTATGTTTAATTGTGAAATCCTTCAGCCCCTTATATTAACGCATAGTTCAGTTTTATTGCTTCACCCTAATGATATTGAATCCAAGCTAATGCTTGTTGCTGTTCTCCCTCTATGAGTTGGAGTTTCTGGGGCAAACTCCACCACCCCGTTCCAACCCTCACGTCAGTTTTAAAATCCCTGACGGAGCCGAGGATCGAACCCGGGGCCTCCAGGTGAGAGGCAGGCGCGCTACCCCAACACCACGGGGCCAGCTTGGAGTTCCTACAAATAAAACCAAATTGTTAAATACCGTAATCGTGTTTAGATAAAAACATAATGCATTGAAAATGAATGGGCAGGTTAAAAATATACTTCAACGGGGTTTCCAACTATAACAAGGACGTGTTCGGGCAGCTCCGGTACGAAGGCAGAATCCGTGACATGTCCTCCTTCACCTGGTTCTTGAAGATGGTTCCTAGAAAAGAACCTGGACCTTACGCTGGATAGTAAGCCTTCATTCCTTAGTTCGACGTTTCCATGACTCGAAGCTGCGATAATTCCAGTGTGAAGGGTAGATTCAATAGCATGGATACAAGATCTCACATCCATCCTATCATTGAAACACCCCCCTTTCGACTGAGGTAACTGAAAAAGAGCTCGACATCGTCACTCGATAAATTCCTCGTTAGGACATAGTGGAAATTGATGCTTATTAAATATCGTATGCATGCCACTGAAGAGAGAGTTGTCAACTCCAGAGCGTGGTAAGTCTCTTAAGTAAATTTCCCGAACTTTTCGGGATGTTGCTGAATGTCCTCAATGTATGGCAGAAATACGTCCGTTAACCAGTGCAGTCTTTCATCATCCATCTCACAAAAAATAATCTTATTGTCATTTCTGGAGTACGTGCCATGGGATGTGTTACAGACATCATGGATGTCAAACCATTTCTGAAAATGTTCCATAAAATTAATAGTCTCAAGTAAACTGCCTTTGTCAATAATTTTCTCAGAGCATACGACTTCCATACTTTTTATGTCTGCGACAACTTCAGGTGAAAACACAACTTTGGTCCTGGAAACATTCATCTTTTCCAAATTACGATAAACCACCTTCCTGGAGAGTTTCCTGACAGGTTTTATCACCAGAGTTTTCTGAAGATTATAAGGGATCTTCAAATGATCACTTGTCACATTGTTGCCATTTACAAAGAAATCTCTAGACAAGTACTGCGATCGTACATTCTTGATAATGTGACTGGGATCAAAACTTATAAAGAGCGGTCGATTTTCATCAAGAGGATGTTTAATTTCATGCGTTATACGACCCCCGCATAGCGTTTCAAACATCGAAACATTCTCTTGACAGTTGTCAGTTACAATTCTTTACACCCGGAAACCACTTTCTTCGACTACCTTCATAGCATCTAATACCAATTTTGCCAAGTGCGCTCCAGAAATAGAACAAGTAAAATAAAATGACACAGGAATTATGTAAGAAGAAGATAGTCCTTTGAAAAGAATGCATAGTAACTTGTTGGCTAGTTTGTCTTCAATACCAAGAGCGTCTAAGTCTACGTCAGTCATGCCGAGAAACATGTCTAAATTCCTATCGTAAACAAGCCTAGGCTTTATAGCCATTTCGTCAATGATAGGGGAGCCCACTTTTGCATTCTTGTGTTCCATTGACTTTTCCTCTGCCATCAATCTTGCTCTGATCAATGAGGTGATGCCAGTCTCTCCTTTCGAGTACTCTACGTATGTCTTCAAAGTTTTGGGATGTAGTAGGTGCAAGATACTTAGTTCACGTAACAATCGATAGCCTGTCGGTGACCTAGTAGATAGAAGAACACAAATTTTAATTGTAGTTTCTTGGTACTTATATTTCTTCTTTCCAAATGCTTCCAGCTGTTCGAGCAAAATAATGGCTTTGAGGCTACCTTGTTGGGCTTCATTTTTAATTGCAGACAGCTGCTTGTTCATGTCATATTTCTTAGTTTTGTATTTCTTCAATTCGGCCTGAAGATCATGAAGCTTTCTTCGTAGCTTGTGAATTACAGCGTCTGATTGATAGGAAACGAGTGAAATGAAACTGATTTGCACATTCCCTGCCGGGACGTACAAAACGGAACACAGCAGTAAACCATTTAAAAAATACTCATGTAAACAGCCACTATTTGCAATGTCACTATTGAGTTAAACTGGCGCGAATGCTGGAATTAGGGTGGTACAAAGCGATCCTAGCGGTCACTGGCGGAACTTCATGGTGATTCATTTTAGCGCAAACCAGCTTGCATTTCGCGGCCTTGTATATAGCATAGGCAACGGTATAGCCATACAGAATAACGTGAAATTCTCACTTAACGTTGTATAAATATTAACGAGTTGAAACCGATATCTATACATCTAGGGTTCTGTCCGCCACCTGTTTTCTTGGCGTTCAATCGTGTGCGGGTGCATGTGGATTGTGAGTTTTGTCTGTGTTGCAAGCTACGCGTGAAATTGAAACTTGACTTACCGATACTGTTAGAACGTTACTACTTTACTAAGGTGGTGTTACGTAATGTAAGAAATTGGTACCATCATATTAGGCATAATTCCTTTTGTGTAGATAATGATCATGCCTAGCCTGGTCTAAGCGCGACTATAAACGAACAATATTGTTTAATATTGAATCATATTTTAGGAGCTTTCTGGGAATATTATTTTTAATATTAAAATAATAGTTATAAATAATGTAAAAATGTTTGTTATACTTAGTCTCCACAGGGGAGGGGGATCTCGCACCACCTGAAAATGTTGCTAGGGCCGCCTCTGTCTTTCTTTAAAACATTGTTGTGATTAAACCTATCCATTTAATACTTTTCCAAGTGTGCTCAGTGGGTTGTGAAGAGTAGATAACTCCACAATGCTGTTTCCAAATGTGTGTGGGGGGTTTTCTGCCAAAATGTTATGAACATGGAGGGAGTTTTTGCCATTTTAATCTGAAAGCACCCGTGGGATTAGAAGCAGATTAACTGGTTGTTTTCTATCAATTAATGACTCTAATGAAGGTATCTGTAATAGCTGTATGAGATTACTGACTGACAAGTATTTCAAAGTCACTATTAAGGCTTATGGTATGTGCTTAATTTTAATGTTCATTGGTTTTACGTCCCTGTTAATAGGGATGTATAGAACTAGCACCGATAGAGCACACTGCTGTTGTACTGGGTAAGCGCAAGGCGCTCTTCATTTGTCTCCTGCGTTCTCATGCCGCTAATATGTACGAATTTAAGTTGTTTAAATAGTTATTATCGTGATTATGCCGAGCTATTGCAGTGTTCCTCTTTGCAAAAATCAGGGAAGCCCGTATTCATTTCACTAATTTCCACAAAATAAAGAAATGGGGAAGAAATGGTTACATGCTATTAGAAGGAGAAATTTCGGTGAGAAAAATCAGACCAAACATATTAAAGTATGTCCCCATCATTTACAACCCGATGACTTCACGAAAACTGTGTTGGGTAAGTGACTTACAAAGGGATATATTTAATTCCCATTTTGTACCTATAAACTTATTAGACATTTCGATAACAACCACTGAATTTATGCGTTTGTATTTGAAGGTGAGAGAGTAAGATTAATACCGGGCGCTGTACCATTGCTTTTTCCGTGGACCACGAACACAACAAAAATAAGGAAGAGGCCATACACAAGAAAATAGCCGGATTATCACGATAAGCCTACAATATCGGATTCTGCAGAAATCATCTCCTTTGAAGTACGGGATGAAATCGTCGATATACACAAAGATGTTAATGTAACATTTCTGACTCCCATTTTCAAAGACATCAATACTCGGACAAATACGTCAAGAATAAATGTCGCAATATTAACAGTCACAAACGTATTATGGTTGAAATCAGAACTAATCGTCAACTTCCATCTGCCAGACGGAGAATGTGGTAGCGACTGACTTCTACAATCTTGAGACATAGTCAGATGAATGAAAAGAGTTCGTGGCCCAAAAGCAGGGATTCTCAAACTTGAAAAAAATGTACCCCCAAGTCCTTTCCCAGTGGTACGGGAACGATTCTTATTAAGAAATTGACATAATTACATAAGAACCAAACGTTGCGATGCATTTTCGAGGTATACAGTACTGGTATCAACTTTCTTTGATTATGTTTACCTTAAAACATGACAGTTTCATGTAAGCTATCAACCTAAAAAAAAAAAAAGACATGAATCGAAGTCTACAAGCAAGGGGAGCATGTGAATATTTAAATTTCTATTTATGATTTAAGTCTTATGAATATATATTTATCAATATAGGCCTACAATACTCAAGTAATTGTAATCTTTATGAGAAAGCATGCTGACTCATATTCATTATTTGAATAATACAGCGTGTTAGAAGTTAGTTACCGACGTATTAATTCTTCCTTCCTCCCGCTAGTTTTAGCGCATCTGGTCCGTAGCTCATTTTGCAGCTGTTTAACGCTTGAACGCTGAAAATCGTCCATAATATATTAGGAGATATACCTATAGAATTAATTAATATAGTCTTGGAGTAAAGTTAGAGAAGGTATAATTTACTTTAGCTTAGAAAACTCGGTCACAATTTATAGATTCCTCGCAGCTGACTGGGAGAAACATAAGACGATCGCCTTGCGCTTACCCAGTACCACATGAGCGCTATCTGGCGCGAACTTTCTCCGGCTACATCCCTATTACTGCGACTTTTAGAGACGCCGGGGTACCGGAATTTCGCCCTGAAGGGAATATTTAACGTGCCAGTAAATCTACTGACACGGCTCCCTCGCATTTGCGCACTCTCAAATGCCAACTGGGAGTGCCAGGATTCGATCCTGCAACCTTAGGAACACCTGGTGAGATCGTTACCGCTGAGCCACGCAGCCAGCATAAAAGGCATATGCGAATAGAACTAATGATTCATCAGTGAAAAATCTTCCCACTAAAAATATCAAGCTCAATAAGATATTTCACGTGTACTGTAATTTGCTTTTGGAAATATCTGTAGGCTAGTCAAACTGCTGTCATAAAATAACGATTGAATGTTTTAATGACAATATACATGTATTTTATTCTTATTGCTGCCCCTTTCGGATCAACACCCATCTCCCTTCCTTATATTATGCTGCAATAAGTACGCAAAGTACTAAAAATCAGTATTTCTTTGCGTTTTTTAAGTGGAATTGTGATAAACTATATAGTTCATTCCGGTAGTTGTCTATTCGAGCCACTAGATAGTAGCACTATGTGCTGTCGCCGCTGCTCTGCGTGTTAAGTGGCGAGAGTTTCCACTATTACTATTTGGTTATACCAAACAAAGAGTATGATGTAACTAGGAGACAGAAGGTAAGGAAAAACAGATGAAACTAGACTGGGACACAATTGGTATTTGACTCTTCATACCGAAGTGACCCACCTTGGTGACTGACTACATATAGACGCACATGACCGCGTCGCTTTTTTTTTTGCCCGAGCCTAGCCACAGTATGTAATTCCGAGCCTCTTATTTGCTGTTATGTCATGCCATTCTCCTGGTTCCGAATCGAGACGGTAGGTAGTAGCAGGGGTCACATCCGATCAAACATGGAGGAAGGTTATCGAGTGAGATGTGGATAATATTCGATGTTGAATTGCATTATTAGCGTGCTTTAGATCAAGTTTAAAACAACCCACGCAGCAAATGAATGCGTTCCAATCAACATTTAAGGTCCAAGTGAAATCATTCGACATTTAACCACATGTATTAAGACCTATTATAATATACTTCTTTTACGAGTGGAAATGTGCACGAGTGGTAACGTGCGAGCTTGGTAACTTTGTGTCACAGGTTCTAGACTGCTCGAGGATAGACATTTTTACTTCTTTCGATTACTGCATGTTTTATGCCTTGCTTTATTGAAATTATCTGTATGGGTGATTGAAATAATAAATATTGTTAGACGGAAGGGTCGAGAACTGTACGGGTGAAACCAAGGTTAGAATATGTTAAACAGATTGCCTCGGATGTAGGGTGTGGTAGCTATGATTAACGCAGGGCAGGGAGACATGGACAGCTGCATCAATCACCCGTACAGATAATTTCAATAAAGCAAGGTATAAAACATGCTGTAAAAAGGAGGGAGGATATAATAAAATAATTCAAAAGAAGTAAAAATTTCTACCCTCGGGCAGTTATGAACCCGGGACACAAAGTTACCAAGCTCGCACGTTACCATTCGTGCACATTTCCGCTCGTAAAGGATGTTTATTATCATAGGTCTTAATACATGTGGTTAAATGTCGAATGATTTCACTTGGACCTTAAATGTTGATTGGAACGCATTCATTTGCTGCGTGGGTTGTTTTAAACTTGATCTAAAGCACGTTTCATGCCTGTTTCACGCTAACAATGCAATTCAACATCGAATATTATCCACATCTCACTCGATAACCTTCCTCCATGTTTGATTGGATGTGACCCCTGCTACTACCTACCGTCTCGATTCGGAACCAGGAGAATGGCATGACATAACAGCCAATAAGAGGCTCAGAATTACATACTGTGGCTAGGCTCGGGCTGAAAAAAAATTATGCGACCGGGTCACAATAATAAATGGCGGCGGCGATGAATATGCATGTGAATTAGCTGTGATAATCGAATGTTCTTGTGAAAGTGTTACTGTGAATAAGGTCGGAATAAGTTGATATGATTGATGCATATGTTTGTATGAAGGTGGCTATTAACATAAGTTGATCTGTTAGAAGATAGTGCTCAATTATTAGTGATTTGTATATATATTGGTAAAGAAATTGTCCGCCACGGAATAACTGCTCACTAGATACCAATGAGTATTGTCTCCCAACAAGGAATTACACGCTGCAGAATAACAGCGTAATATATCCAAAGCCATCTGAGTTTAGAGTAATAGTATAGTCAAAGATATCGCGACACTAAAGACACGTAGCGACAAGGAAGCGTATTATTGCTTTCTTTTTTTTTTAGTTTAGCTCTGTAGCAAGCGCCACAGAGATCATACGATCTAGTTACAAACAGCTGACCATCTTGCCAGAAGTAAGCACGCTACGTGCCGATCGCAGTGCCCAAATGGATAACTGTCCCATATGTGAGCGGGTAGTCCAATCCACTGATGCAGCTGTGGAGTGTGATGGAACATGCCAAAGATGGCATCATCCAGCGGCGGCTGGTGGTCTAGGAGCTTGGGAGCCCACACAAAATAAATTTTCATGCACAGTAAAAATTACGAAAAGGGTTATGTCTATACCTTTTTATCTCCTGACAGACGTTGCTGCAGTTGTACCACTGATGTCATATACCGCAAATCGGGTGAGACTGTTCATGGAAAATGATCACTGTTGTGCTGTGTAGATCATGACTGCATTACACTTACACATATTCAAAATGAAGTCAATTAAAGAATAGTACGAATACGTTTGTCTGCAAGAAAACAGTCTTCTGCAAATTATTATTCATATATTACCGCTCTAGTTATTTACGAATTTTAAAAAATCCCACTTAAGTTGATGTCGAGTAGTAACATAGTTAGTCCTAAATACGAACACGGGCTCACTTCGTGGTTCCTGTACAGGTTTTCATTATTCACAAAAATAATCTAAATACATCTTGTTCAATCTAATGTTGAGCTGTTGCTTTAAATCTTAAACTACCCGGAAAGAAAAATCCATTCTTCTGTCCTTCAGTTGAACAAACTTGTCTATAACTTTGTTGTTAGTAGGGGAGAGCGAGGGGTTCTGCCCCCCCCCCCCCCCTAAACTCCCAATGCGAGCCGATAACTCCCGAACCCGTGGTCGGAGATTCACGAATGAGGTGTCGTTGGACTCGAGCTGACGGGGGCTTTCCTATGGACCTCTCATTATATTTTAAAAAAATGTTTTGAAAATTTTTGTTTTCGAAAGTAGGTGATAGTTTGAAAACCAAACATGATAGAATGTTGTGCAATAGCTTAAACGAACGGTCTCTATGTCCTTTATTCTTTATAATAAAACGTTTTTTGTTTATACAATTTTTTGAATAAAGTTCAATTTTGAAATTTTTATATTTTGGAAACTAGGAATTTTACAAAAAAGGTTTGTTTGACGTAAATGAATGGTCCCTACCCCCTCTATCCCTAAATAAATTTCAAGCCTCTAGGACTAAAACTGTGCAGTAGTGTGAATTGGAGAATTGGAGAAAGTAGGGGTACTTTCATATAAACATTGGGCGATATCTCTCGAACGCGTGGAACGATTTTAACGAACGAGGTATTGTTGGCGTTGGGATGACGTTCTCTTGGCTAAGCATGTGTGTTGGTATTTTAAAAAAATGTTTTATGGATTGGCACTATTTTGGAAACGGTGAATTGGACAAAAGTTTGTTTGACGTTAGTGAAAGGTGGGTATGCCCAATAGGTGGACAGCAAGTTTCAAGGGTGTAGTAGGGGAAAAAATGATAGCCTACTTTCTCGCGAACCTTGGTGATCATTGGCGAACGGATGGTCGGATTTTAACAAATGAGGTGTCGTTGGACTCGAGCTGACGTCCTCTTTCCTATAGACCACTCGTTATTTTTTTGAACAATTTTTTGAAAAATTTTGTTTTTAAAAGTAGGCGATAGTTTGAAAACCAAACATGATAAAATGTTGTGCCATAAATCAAACCAATGGCCTCTATGACCTTTATTTTTTATAATAAAACTTTTTTATATTTTGACATTTTTCGAAAACACTCAAATTTTGAATTTTTACTATTTTCGAAATTAACACGTTGCCAAAAAATTTGTTTGACATAAATGAATGATACCTATCCCCTCTACCAAGAAAATAAATGTCAAGGCTCTAGGACAAAAAAACTATGCATTTTAATTTTAAATTTTTATTTTTTAAAAATAAAAGCGTGTTTGTAGATAGAGAGCCGGTAGCGCTTGACGTATGTTACAACGTGGCTATGACTGAGCATGGTGAATACTGGAAATGGCTATTTCGACGTGGGCGATGTATGGCAAAACGAGGGATTGCTATTCGATATTTTTTCCTATGACGAATGAATGAAGGCGAATATTTTGAAATGTGACAAGCATGCTAAGATTTTTACCCCTGAATGGGATCTTTAACGTTTTAGTTGACGGTGATGAGCGAGATCGCTCTCTGACACAACAGACGGTTGTAAGATATGACCAAGTGATTCTTAGACGTTGGCGATATCGGTGACCGTGCCCGGAAGAAATGAATAGCTATTTTGGTGTGATGGCGGGGGGCCAGCTTATGACGGTTGGTTTTGTGACATTTCCTATGACGGATAGAGGAGAATATTTGAAAATGTATTAAGTGTGCTAGGATTTTTTTTTACTCCTGAAGGGGATCTTTAACTTGCTAGTAAACGGTGATAAGCGAGACTGCTGTCTGGCACAGTAAATGGTTTTAGAATATGGAAACCTATAACATTTGCTCGACCAAGTCATGTGCATGTACGCAAAGAGCCAAAACGGTAAGGTCATTGGCCTGAAATGTTATAAACTAAATATTGAACTGGGTAAAGTCATGTGTTTTAGGATGAAAGTATGTGGTTAACATGATCATGTATCGAGGATGGCCGCTTGCTAGTAATTATTATTACAGTAAAATGTTTAATAATAATAATAATAATAATAATAATAATAAGACAGACACACATGTTTTGCATGCTAACACGCACACAGTCCAGCTCCCTGGTGACTAAATATTGTATCTAGCCAGTGGACTCGTGAGAGCTGTTGCTGGTGCTGACGAGGCAGGAATGTCTACGTCAGCAGGAAGTGTGATATCAGCTTACTTGCCTCGTGGTGGCTAGCAGGTGTGCAGTTTAAGCAGAGACCGCCATTTTGGTTCTGAGACAGTAGGACTACAGATGTATAAGAGGTAGGCATTTTAGTTCCTTATTAAAAACATGAAACTAGTATAAGGTACACGAATCTTATTCAGATTGAGGTATGTGAAGAGGCGTGGGAACACGTGCGAGAGAGAGACAGAGAACCATTCTAGGTCAAAACGCTGAGAAAATACAACTTTTTCTGTTGCTAGACTAACTGATAACGATTGCGTTAGTCATGCACTTGCCATTTTACCACACGGACGTATAAAGTAGAGCTGTGGAAGAAAAATCCTTTTATTTTTTGGTAAGTACCTATGAATGATTATTTTAATAATGTCATGCTAATGAACCTTAAATTTGTAGTTATTGATTAGGAAATTATTGATTATTAATTTATTTGTTTGCAGATAACCTGTATACCTTACATGTCTGAGATACAAGAAACCAGTTTACTTTTGAGCCCACTAGAAGGAAACAGCAACAAGCCACTGCAAGTGAAGGTGGGATTTTTTTAAACAAACTTGTTTCATTTTTTGTTTCATATTTTATTTTATGAAATGCATGTACTAACCTGAATTTAGGTATTTATAACGGTTTATTTTATTTATTTTTAGAAACTTGGAAAGAAAAGCCTTACCGCCGTAGCAGTCGCTAAAAACCCGAGACGCAGTAAAGTGCAACCATTGTTTCCAGGCAGTGAACTATTTAAAACTCAGGTAAGCCTAACATAAAATGCTATTCCATTTTACCACTACTGAAAACTCGTAGACAAAAAATTCATTACCTGTACATGACTATGACGATGATTGCTTTCTTGATTAATGACTATGTATTGGCAACCGGTACAAGACCATATTGGTTGTTTACCGGGAAAGTACAAGGCCATATTTCATTTTGTATAAAACAAAAATTTTAATTTAACTGACATGTCGTTCCCTATAATAATAATAATAATAATAATAATATATTATTAATAATAATATTATTTATATCGTATGGCCTCGGATGCCGGGTGCAAGCTTTGTTATTTGACACAAAGAGGGTAGCTTGCATGTCGAATTTAGTTGTTCCTTGACTATGAAAGTCAAGGAGGTTAGATGTTAGATATCTAATCTCCTTAAACTCTATAGCGCTTTCTAGTAGAAAAATGAGGAACTTTGTACCCTATGAACTGAAAAATATTCACAGGTTTGAACATGATAATCTGAACAAAATGACATGACATTATTTTTTGTTTATGTATTGGTTAAAGGGGAATGTAAATGACTGCAGCTTTATAAAAAGAAAATAAGTACATGGGTTACTGTTAGTGCCGACATACAGTTTATTATAATTTTTATGGTGTTTTGATATATTAATGCCAATTAACGTTAAAGTTTTATTTACAAGTATTGATTGATTGATTGATTGAGCGATTGGTTATTTTGTTTGCTTTTAGGTGTCATCATGCGCCATTAACGTAATGAACAGACAGTGAACAAGCATACATTGTGCTTTAAAGTACTCTGTGCAACGTTAATAACTTACAATAAGAAAAAGCTTTATAAAAATAGTGAGGTTTTAGGTGTCAGTGATCATCAATGTAGTGTACTGCATGAAAGACAGTGCCGTCGACAAAAAGTCAAGAAAACCATATTGCTACTCAAAATAGTGGATTGTTTAATGAGCAACGTTTAACTCCTGTTCTAAAAGTTATGTTTAATCCGTCTTCCACACCGCAAGAGCCATCAACATCACAAACTATGCAAGAGGTAGTGTTGTTGTTGTTGTCATCGTCGTCGTCGTTTTAAGGAGTGGAACAACTAGGTCATCTGCTCTTGATATACAAAAAGGTACCGTAGTATTGCAAGAGGATCAAAATGACTAAATAGTAATAACAATAAGGTTTTTATGCCTAATAAACCATTGCGGCTTCCCCAGTTTTTGAAAACAACAGTGAATGGACATTGCTATAAAAAGATCTACAAAAAGCCTTGTTTTAAAACTATAACAGACTATTGTAAAGAGAGAAAAAGTTGTATTAAGTGTGCATCTATTGTCATAATCATGTATACTCTGCATTGTTAAATATTCTAACTTTATATAAAATAAAACAACATTGTAACATCATTTTGCATTTATTTACAAACTTTATATACATTTTTTTGTTTCATGATAATATTTTTAAGACAATACTAAAACAAGAGTTTAGTGCTTTTCAGTCGGTCAACACGAATGTACCCAAAAGAGATGGGTTATGCCCTAATCCTGAAATAAATTACATGAGATTAATAAAACACTAGGATGACCAGTTTCGATCGTCAAGCGATCATCATCAGATCCATTACACGTAGGCTACAAAATCTATGTTTGAAATACAGGTGAAAATATTTACAATATGTACAATTATTTAGTTGCAGTATTGGTAACTGCAACTGTCAGTGTATGCTAAATGCAGTGTATATGTTAGGTGAAATGCTAAATGGTGATAGCTATCCGTAGATTGTACTTTAGAGAGATTATATGGTTGTAAACTATGGTTAAACTATAAAATTTTAGGCTAACTACTTATCTGATTGTCTGCCGTACTACAGCTACTCGCAGTTTTCGTGCTCACTGGAACTCACTGTGCGGTCGACTGCGGTGGTTATCTTAACGACTGGTTTTTCCCTGCTTTCTCCCCCCTGCCCCTACGTGCTGTGGGGAGTGATAGCGATGTGTTTATGTGAGGTGTTGCCAACCTAGATAAGATGTATGTTATTGAATGAGGTGGGTCTACAACTATTAAAGACCGTGGATTAGCCCTCGCCACGCGTGGACCATAAGCCATTCAACTAAGCGCTGCCCGGTCTTATGAGGACGTCCCGGCACCTGTAATACTGCCGCGAATATGGGCCTTGGTTTATTGCAGAAGAAAAGTACATCGTACACCTGATCCAGATAACATTTACCTATTAAAAAACCCCTAATTTCCCCCCTTTTTTTTATCTAGCTTGGCTGTGTCGCTAAATTGTGTTTTGTTTCCGACAGGGTGTGTTTTTAGTAGCGTGAAGAGGGGTGAGCTCTCCATGAACGTGTGTTCATTTAGATTGTTGGGATTGTTTCGTTTGGCTAGGTGTATCTCGATTGCTTCCTTTATGTCAAGAGCTCTGCCTTTCGATTCGTGATGGATTATTTTAAGGTCCGACTCTATGTTGGTAAAGCTGTGCCCTGCGTCACACATATGTTCGCACACGGCTGAATGTGTTCCGTATCTTATCGCATTCCTATGTTCATTATAACGTGTGTCTACTCGCCTTCCACTCTGCCCGATGTAATTAGCTTGACAATCGGTGTCTTGGCACGTTATAGAATATACCCCTGACCTTGAATACGGGTCACGTTTATTTAGATTACTATTTAGGAGGTGCCTAGCGTTTGTGTTCTTCGTCGTGAAAGCTATCTTTATGCCTTGTTTTTGAATAGGTTAGTGATTTTATATGTATTCGCATTCACATAGTTGAAACGCGCAAATTTTTTCTCATTACTGTCAGGTTTGGGAATCGTTTTATCTTTATTTTTATCTTTGGCTATAATTTGATTTATTTTGCTTGGCGAGAAGTTGTTTTCCTTTGCTATTTGCATAATAGTTCATATTTCCTTATTATAGTTGTCTTTTGACATGGGTATGTTTAAAGCCCTGTGCACCATTGAATTGAAACCCGCTAGTTTGTGCGTACTGGGGTGATTAGACTGATTGTCGATTGCATGCGAGGTTTGTGTTGCTTTCCGGAATATGGAATATGAAAGGTCGTTGTCTTTACGTTCAATAGTTATATCGAGATAATTTATTTTCCGGTCTATTTCGGATTCCTTAGTGAATTTGATAGAGTGGTGAAGGCTATTAATGGATTGGAGAATTGTTTCTTCGCTTGTTAGTTCAGTATCGTAGATGCAAATTACATCATCTACGTATCTTTTCCATATTACTATTCCCTTTGTTGAAGTATTTTCTAAGAACGCATTTTCTAGTGCATTGATGAAGATGTCAGCGATTAACCCACTTAGTGGCGATCCCATTGCTAGGCCTTCTCTCTGTGTGTATATTTTATTGTCGAATTGAAACACGTTTTGGGTGAGAACGACCCTCAGTAATCTCACAATCTCTTCAATTTCTTTTACCGAATTGTTAGATTTTAAGTTGTTTTCGATAGTGTTGATTGCTTCAATAATAGGAATATTGGTGTACATGTTAGTTACGTCGAAGGATACTAGCCTGAAGCTAGGTTTCATTTGTAGGGTGTTCAATGCTGTTGCTAGTTCCGTTGTGTTCTTTACAGAGTTGTTTTTGTCGTTGGAAAGACGGCATTTTAAGATTTTTAGTAACTCTTTGCTGATTTTGTAATTAGGGGCATTCCTACAATTGACTATTGGTCTCATTGGGCATTCCTTTTTGTGTATTTTTGGTTGTCCCCTCAATGACGGTATTTTCGGGTTCATGTTTATTAGTTTTGATTTTTCGGCTTTGGTCAGTATGTATTCTGTTTCTTTTAGCGCACTTTTTATTTGTTTTTGGAATTTGTTGGTGGGGTCTTTTGTTAATTCCTTGATTTCGTTGTTGTTTAGGAATTCGACTGTTTTTTTCAATGTATTCTGTTTTGTTCAAAATTACTGTAGTGTTTCCCTTATCTGCTTTTGTGATGATTAAGTCATGTTCTTTTATTTTTTGTTTCAACGACTTTATTTCTTTGAGTTGTTTGTTGTTTTGAATGTTATTGCTATCGCCCTCTCGTTTGAGGATTTTTTTTGGCTTCGTTGGTGGCGAGATTTTTGGTTAATTCCATGTCTTCTGCTGGGAGCTTGTGACTGGCTATCTCAATATCTGTGAATAACTGTTTTATATTGTGGTTCGTGTGTGCGTCTGTGCAGTTGTATTTCAAACCTTTGTCTAACATATTCATTTCACCTTGAGAAAAGGTTACGTTCGTTCTGTTGTTTACTCTGCTGTGGAAATTGAATTCATTGTTATTCGTGTGTTGTTCGTTAGATTGATGGTTCTGTGTTTCTCCTAGTTTTCTTAATTTATTTTCTAGCGTTTCATGCTTCCTCGTTGCTCTGATTTTGATGGTGTCATGTAGGTGCTCGGTGAAGCTGTCCCATTGGGCTGCGTGCCAGAAATTACTTAGTTGCAATTAGCACCAAGGCCCATATTCGCGGCAGTATTAAAGGTGCCGGGACGTCCTCATAAGACCGTCAACGCTTAGTTCGAATGGGTTATGCTCCACGCGTGGCGAGGGCTAATCCACGGTCTTTAATAGTTGTAGACCCACCTCATTCAATAACAAACATCTTATCTAGGTTGGCAACACCTCACATAAACACATCGCTATCACTCCCCACAGTACGTAGGGGCAGGGGGGGGGGAGAAAGCAGGGGAAAACCAGTCGTTAAGATAACCACCGCAGTCGACCGCACAGTGAGTTCCAGTGAGCACGAAAACTGTGAGTAGCTGTAGTACGGAAGACAATCAGATAAGTAGTTAGCCTAAAATTTTATAGTTTAACCATAGTTTCCAACCATATAATCTCTCTAAAGTACAATCAACGCATAGCTATCACCATTTAGCATTTCACCTAACATATATACTGCATTTAGCATACACTGACAGTTGCAGTACCAATACTGCAACTAAATAATTGTACATATTGTAAATATTTTCACCTGTATTTCAAACATAGATTTTGTAGCCTAAGTGTAATGAATCTGATGATGATCGCTTGACGATCGAAACTGGTCATCCTAGTGTTTTATTAATCTCATGTAATTTATTTCAGGATTAGGGCATAACCCATCTCTTTTGGGTACATTCGTGTTGACCGACCGAAAAGCACTAAACTCTTGTTTACTAAGGCAACACTGAAAATATGGCTTCAAACACCACAACAATACTAAAAACTAAAACATTATTATTCTATACACATATTTTTTTTCTTTCAGTCCATTGTCATTACTTATATTTTCCATTATTATTTCACATTTGTTTTGTTTTTCAATTAATTAAAACGGACCATGCACCTATTGTTTTTAAAACCTTCATAAATTAAGTGTACAGGTTGCACAGCATTATTGACTTCATCAAAAACACTCCCCGACATATCATTAAACCGTGTAGGCAGAAATGTCTCAAAGTTTTCACATACACAAAGTACACCATCACCATATGCTGTTTTCAATTTCCGAATCTTGATAATGTGGAATGGAATATGTGCTGGCAATTCGCTGAGCTTCTTTGTCTCTAAGCCACATGCTTGACCCACATCATTCAAAACATTCATTGTAGTAGTCTATAAACAAAAGAAAAGCATATCTATTACACTCTAAAACAGCTTTAACAATATTGTGCAATTAGGGATTTTGCACTATGCATGGCTGATAAATTTTACTATGTATGCAAGAAATGCCCTAACTGTAGCAGATACTGCTTTTCTGCATATAGCACAAGTGTTGAGTTCTAATGCACACTTGACACAGGCTATCATGTGTCCACAAGGCAAAAATACAACACCTAGTTCATCTTGATAACAAATTTTACATAATTGTTGGTCACACTTTTGTTTCTGTTCGTGAGACAAGTCTTTTTTTTTTCAGCCTCATGTATTTGCTCCGCGTGTTCTAAATCTAAAGGCACTTTTATGTCTTGTGCTGCAATCACGTTTTCTTTACGAATTGTGTTCACAAATTCCTGACCTTTAAGCAACACCATGTATTTACAGTTAGGTAACCAACGAGCGTATTGCACAAAAGGGTCATCAGTCATTTGCCAATCCTTTAAAGCAAATCCACAATAAAACATATTGTTTTATCCCCTTCACCAGTATAAAAAATCCAGCTTCACTTAGCTGTTTGGTAAGGTGTTTTAATATTAATGGCCAAACATTTTTATAAGATTCTAAACGTTTTTCAACAGAGCTGTACTCTGCGTGTGCTAGTGCTTCAGTCTTGCAAACTCCCAATTTTTCAAAAGCACATGCCAATTCAACACTGTCTATGGCATATGGACCACATATATCGACACTACCGTTGTTGGCTGGTAATACATCATCATTATTATTATTATTTATTTGTGATTCAGCAACGTAAGTAGCGGCCAATGGTCTTGTGGTTCGGTAAAATGGATACACGGGTATGTTACCCACTTGTTTTCCAAGCATGTAAGGACAACAAGGAGACCATCGCAAATGGTCTCTAAGGGGATCATCCCCTTCTTCCCAGTGTGAAAGTTCAATACGACAAAACACACAGCGCACCACATCTTCTCGGTTCAAGTAAAAAAAACGGACTTTTGCAAGTTTATGTGCCGACAAAAAGCCTACAGGCCAAGATTCAAATGTTAACCAACGGTCATGTTCTGATTTTAAATTTAACCCACGTGGTAAACCAACTTGCTCACTTGTTGTATTTGGTACTAACGCCATGTGTTATAATAAAACTTTTTCTTATTGTAAGTTATTAACGTTGCACAGAGTACTTTAAAGCACAATGTATGCTTGTTCACTGTCTGTTCATTACGTTAAAGGCGCATGGCGACACCTAAAAGCAAACAAAATAACCAATCACTCAATCAATCAATCAATCAATCAATACTTGTAAATAAAACTTTAACGTTAATTGGCATTAATATATCAAAACACCATAAAAATTATAATAAACTGTATGTCGGCACTAACAGTAACCCATGTACTTATTTTCTTTTTATAAAGCTGCAGTCATTTACATTCCCCTTTAACCAATACATAAACAAAAAATAATAATGTCATGTCATTTTGTTCAAATTATCATGTTCAAACCTGTGAATATTTTTCAGTTCATAGGGTACAAAGTTCCTCATTTTTCTACTAGAAAGCGCTCTAGAGTTTAAGGAGATTAGATATCTAACATCTAACCTCCTTGACTTTCATAGTCAAGGAACAACTAAATTCGACATGCAAGCTACCCTCTGTGTGTCAAATAACAAAGCTTGCACCCGGCATCCGAGGCCATACGATATAAATACTATTATTATTAATATATTATTATTATTATTATTATTATTATTATTATTATAGGGAACGACATGTCAGTTAAATTAAAATTTTTGTTTTTTACAAAATCCAATATGGCCTTGTACTTTCCCGGTAAACAACCAATATGGTCTTGTACCGGTTGCCAATACATAGTCATTAATCAAGAAAGTAATCATCTAGTCATGTAAATGTAATGCATTTTTGTCTACGAGTTTTCAGTAGTGGTAAAATGGAATAGCATTTTATGTTAGGCTTACCTGAGTTTTAAATAGTTCACTGCCTGGAAACAATGGTTGCTCTTTACTGCGTCTCGGGTTTTCAGCGACTACTTCGGCGGTAAGGCTTTTCTTTCCAAGTTTCTAAAAATAAATAAAACAAACCGTTATAAATACCTAAATTCAGGTTAGTACATGCATTTCATAAAATAAAATATGAAACAAAAAATGAATCAAGTTAGTTTAAAAAATCCCACCTTCACATGCAGTGGCTTGTTTATGTTTCTTTCTAGTGGGCTCAAAAGTAAACTGGTTTCTTGTATCTCAGACATGTGAGATATAGCGGTTATCTGCAAACAAATAAATTAAAAAATCAATAATTTCCTAATCAATAACTACAAATTTAAGGTTCATTAGCATGACATTATTAAAATAATCATTCATAGGTACTTACCAAAAAATAAAAGGATTTTTCTTCCCAAGCTCTACTGTATACGTCCGTGTGCTAAAATGGCAAGTGCATGACTAACGCAATCGTTATCAGTTAGCCTAGCAACAGAAAAAGTTGTATTTTCTCAGCGTTTTGACCTTGAATGGTTCTCTGTCTCTCTCTCGCGCGAGTTCCCACGCCTCTTCACATACCTCAATCTGAATAAGATTCGTGTACCTTATACTAGTTTCATGTCTTTAATAAGGAACCAAAATGGCTACCTCTTATACATCGGTAGTCGTACTGTTTCAGAACCAAAACGGCGGTCTCAGCTTAAACAGCAAACCTGCTAGCCACCACGAGGCAAGTAAGCTGATATCACACTTCCTGCTGACGTAGACATTCCTGCCTCGTCAGCACCAGCAACAGCTCTCACGAGTCCACTGGCTAGATACAATATTTAGTCACCAGTGAGCTGGACTGTGTGCGTGTTAGCATTCAAAACATGTGTGTGTGTGTCTTATTATTATTATTATTATTAAACATTTTACTGTAATAATAATTACTAGCAAGCGGCCATCCTCGATACATGATCATGTTAACCACATACTTTCATCCTAAAACAAATGACTTTACCCAGTTCAATATTTAGTTATAACATTTCAGGCCAATGACCTTACCGTTTTGGCTCTTTGCGTACATGCACATGACTTGGTCGAGCAAATGTTATAAGTTTCCATATTCTAAAACCATTTACTGTGCCAGACAGCAGTCTCGCTAATCACCGTTTACTAGCATGTTAAAGATCCCCTTCAGGAGTAAAAAAAATCCTAGCACACTTAATACATTTTCAAATATTCGCCTCTATCCGTCGTAGGAAATGTCACAAAACCAACCGTCATAAGCTGCCCCCGCCATCCCACCAAAATAGCTATTCATTTCTTCCGGGCACGGTCACCGATATCGCCAACGTCTAAGAATCACTTGGTCATATCCTACAACCGTCTGTTGTGTCAGAGAGCGATCTCGCTCATCACCGTTAACTAAAACGTTAAAGATCCCATTCAGGGGTAAAAATCTTAGCATGCTTGTCACATTTCAAAATATTCGCCTTCATTCACATGTCATAGGAAAAAATATCGAAAAGCAATCCCTCGTTTTGCCATACATCGCCCCCGTCGAAATAGCCATTTCCAGTATTCACCATGCTCAGTCATAGCCTCGTTGTAACATACCTCAAGCGCTACCGGCTCTCTGTCTACAAACACACTTTTATTAAAAAAAAATGAAAATAAAAAAATTAAAATGCATAGTTTTTTTTGTCCTAGAGACTTGACATTTATTTTCATGGTAGAGGGGATAGGATCTTTCATTTATGTCAAACAATTTTTTTTGTCAACGTGTTAGTTTCCAAAATAGTAAAAATTCAAAATTTGAGTGTTTTCAAAAAATCTCAAAATATAAAAAAGTTTTATTATAAAAAATAAAGATCATAGGGGCCATTGGTTTGATTTATGGCACAACATTCTATCATGTTTGGTTTTCAAACTATCGCAAACTTTTAAAAACAAATTTTTTCAAAAAATTGTTCAAAAATATAACGAGTGGTCTATAGAAAAGAGGACGTCAGCTCAAGTCTAACGACACCTCATTTGTTAAACTCCGACCATCCGTTCACCAATGATCACCAAGGTTTGCGAGAAAGTAGGCTATCATTTTTTCCCTCCTATACCCTTGAAACTTGCTGTCTACCTAGAGGACATACCCACCTTTCATTAACGTCAAACAAACTTTTTTCCAATTCACCGTTTCCAAAATAGTGCCAATCCAAAAACATTTTTTTAAAATACCAACACACATGCTTAGCCAAGAGAACGTCATCCCAACGCCAACAATACCTCGTTCGTTAAAATCCTTCCACGCGTTCGAGAGATATCGCCCAAAGTTTATATGAAAGTAGGGGGGGAGTAGATCTCTCCATTTCACACTACTGCACAGTTTTAGTCCTAGAGGCTTGAAATTTATTTTGGGGGTAGAGGGGGTAGGGACCATTCATTTACGTCAAACAAACCTTTTTGTAAAATTCCTAGTTTCCAAATTATAAAAATTTCAAAATTGAACTTTTCAAAAAAATGTAAAAAATAAAAAACGTTTTATTATAAAAAAAATAAAGGACATAGAGACCGTTCGTTTAAGCTATTGCACAACATTCTATCATGTTTGGTTTTCAAACTACCACCTACTTTCGAAAACAAAAATTTTCAAAACATTTTTTTTAAATATAATGAGTGGTCCATAGGAAAGCCCCCGTCAGCTCGAGTCCAACGACACCTCATTCGTGAATCTCCGACCAAGGGTTCGGGAGTTATTGGCTCGCATTGGGAGTAGTGGGGAGGGGGCAGAACCCCTCGCTCTCCCCTACTGTTGTTAAAATCAGGAATGTCCATGACGAGATTCCGTTCAATTGAAAGCATGGCTAAAGCAGACAATCTATCCTGGAGCATTGTGTTGCGCAAAAACGTTTTTAGACATTTCAGAGTCGAGAAACATATCTCTGCTTCCGATGTTACCATTGCCATGGTTACAAGTATTTTAAGAAGTTTAACTGTTTCTTCAAATAATCTAGCAAGATTCGCGTTCATTATAAACCTCAGGATTGAAAAAGCTCCCGACACAGCTCTAAATTCTTTTCTCCTATAAATGAGTTCAAGTTCAGTTTTGAACTGCTTCTCGTTCAGAAACGGGAAGGATTCAACTGCGATTCTTAAGTCTTTTGAAGGGAAAATGGCATTGTAATCTCGGAACTTTTCTACGATAAACAGGTTAGATGCGCTAAGATGCCCAGTGAAGGAGAATCGTTCCATGGCTTGGCTGATGATGACATCGCAAACTTCCATTGCTCACGAACTCGATTTGGTGAACGGTCTTCATGCTTCCTCTTTCTGCTCACTCCATCGCCTTCTTTCACGTGCACCTCTTCTACATTTTCTCGGACCATTTGAACCTATCCTTCGAAACGTTTCAGATCTTCCTGTACTTGCACTGGGTCGATAGATCGCTTCTGGAGTTGACAATACAAAATGTCGACATGTGGCATGATCTTAAGGAAAAATGACAGCCAGAACACAAACGTACCATCAGACAAGATGTACCTAAGCCCACTCGCCTGAGAAATAGTTGATGGTTGCCTGATCTCATTACGATTTTCAATTTCCTCAATGCAAGCTATTAGATCAACCCGGTGTTCGTAAATTGTATTCACTGCCCTTGAATTAAAATTCCACCTGGTTGGAGCTACTCTTGGAAGACGCTGGAATACGACTTCATCCAGTATCTTTGTTCTTTGTGGTGAATGGGAAAAAGTGCATATTCCTGACAGATTCGAAAAAAATATACGGACACTGCGGTTGATGGAGGCTGCATTGGACATTACTAAGTTAAGTTTATGTGCATGGCAATGAATATAAAATGCAAGAGGATATTGCTCTCTAACTCGGGCTTGTACACCTCGGTCGTTACCACTCATCACAGAGGCTCCATCGTAGCTCTGAGGTATTAGCTTAAGTGTCCTTTAAATGAATGTCAATTTTCTTCAAAATACAAGAGGTGAGCGACTGTGCATTATGTTCAGGAGGATTCGAAAAACGCCAAAATCTCTCCACGATCTTACCACTTATCACGTACCGATAAAGGAGCACCATTTGATATGTGTTGGAAACGTCACTTGTCTCATCTGCTATAATAGCTACATAATCGGCATTTCTTATCTCTTCAGATATGTGGTCATGGCAAACTTGAAACATGCAATCTAGTAACTCATTCTGGACAGTTTTGGAAGTTCCCTTAAAAACACTTACTTTTTCTAAGTGAGTCTTCAATGATTCATTAAGCTCTGCACAAAAATCCACAAGTCCACGAAAAAATCCAGGGTTAGATGACGTCACTGATTCATCATGCCCACGGAGAGCAAGTTCATAAGCCCCACAGAATCGGACACGGTTAATAAGAAGAGATAGCACATATCTGTTCTCTCTTACCTTTTCATTGTGAAGCTGAACGTGAAGCCTATAAGCAGTGCTCAGTTGATTTAAAATGTTTGCTTTCTCAAGCACAGCAAGATTCATTACGTTGGCCTTATGGTCGGCAGAACACTCGTGTTTTCGTAATTTGTCCACTAAATGTTTCAAATCTGTCACACCATTTTTAGTCCAAGAGGATTCCCCTCCAAATAACAAACAGAGAAAGCAAAAGATCGAATCTCTAACTTCACAACCACATAGCCAATCATTTTTGTTGTACGATTCAGGACTGAACTTCCTCACTCTCTCCCGCCGTTTATCTTTGCATAATAGGGATGTAGCGGGAGAAAGTTCGCACCAGATAGCGCTCGTGTAGTACTGGGTAAGCGCAAGGCGATCGTCTTATGTTTCTCCCAGTCAGCTGCGATGAATGTGTAAATTGTGACCGAGTTTTCTAAGCTAAAGTAAATTATATCTTCTCTAATTTTACTCCAAGACTATATTAATTAATTCTATAGGTATATCTCCTAATATATGATAAACGATTTTCAGCGTTTAAGCGTTAAACAGCTGCAAAATTAGCTACGGACTAGAGGCACTAAAACTAGCGGGAGGAAGGAAGAATTAATAGCCTACAGCGGTGTGTATGTCTACCCCTTATTATTCCCGTTTTCCAACGGGGTCGGGGATGAGATGCGATGGAAGTATTTGTGGCGATGATTTTTACGGCCGGATGCCCTTCCTGACGCCAACCTCATGAGAGGAGTTAATGAGAGATGGAATGAATGATGGTGAATGAACCTGGGCAAGGATGTGGAAGGAAGCGGCCGTGGCCTGTCAGAAGGTACCGTCCCAGCATTTGCCTGGTGTTGAAAATGGGGAAAACACGGAAAACCATTTCAAGGACGGCCGACGGTGGGGCTCGAACCCACGCGTCTACCGAGTCAGCAGAGAACTTGGCCCCATGACCTAATGCTGAGCTTTAGCCAGCGTAGCCACTAATTTTACTCCAAGACTATATTAATTAATTCTATAGGTATATCTCCTAATATATGATAAACGATTTTCAGCGTTTAAGCGTTAAACAGCTGCAAAATTAGCTACGGACTAGAGGCACTAAAACTAGCGGGAGGAAGGAAGAATTAATAGCCTACAGCGGTGTGTATGTCTACCCCTTATTATTCCCGTTTTCCAACGGGGTCGGGGATGAGATGCGATGGAAGTATTTGTGGCGATGATTTTTACGGCCGGATGCCCTTCCTGACGCCAACCTCATGAGAGGAGTTAATGAGAGATGGAATGAATGATGGTGAATGAACCTGGGCAAGGATGTGGAAGGAAGCGGCCGTGGCCTGTCAGAAGGTACCGTCCCAGCATTTGCCTGGTGTTGAAAATGGGGAAAACACGGAAAACCATTTCAAGGACGGCCGACGGTGGGGCTCGAACCCACGCGTCTACCGAGTCAGCAGAGAACTTGGCCCCATGACCTAATGCTGAGCTTTAGCCAGCGTAGCCACTACTGTCGGTTTTAATAGCCTACAGCGGTAATAACAAAATTCTAACACGCTTCTTATTCAAATAATGAATATGAGTCAGCATGCTTTCTCCTAAAGATTACAATTACCAGAGTATTGTAGGCCTATATTGATAAATATATCTCCAAAAGACTTAAATCATAAATTGAGATTTAAATATTCACTTGCTCCCCCTGCTTACAGACTTCGATTCATGTATTTTTTTAGGTTGATAGCTTACATGAAACTGTCGTGTTTTAAGGTAAACATAATCAAAGAAAGTTGATACCGGTAATTAAATGTGTACCTCGAAAATGCATCACAACGTTTGGTTCTTATGTAATTTTGGCAATTTCGCAATAAGAATCGTTCCCTTACCCCTGGGAAAGGACTTGAGGGTACAATTTTTTTAAAGTTTGAGAATCCCTGATTTAGGGCCACGAACTGTTTCCATTCATCTGACTATGTCTCAAGAATGTAGAAGTCAGTCGCTACCACATTCTCCGTCAGGCAGATGGAAATTGACGATTAATTCCGATTTCAAGAAACCAACCATAATACATTTGTGACTGTTAATGTTGCGACATTTATTCTTGAAGTATTTGACCGAGTAGCCTATTGATGTCTTTGAAAATGGGAGTCAGAAATGTTATTTTCATTTCTTCGTGTATATTGACGATTTCTTCCCGTACTTCAATGGAGATGATTTCTGCAGATTCCGATATTGTAGGCTTATCGTGATAATCTGGCAATTTTCTTGTGTATGGCCTCTTCCTAAATAATTATTTTTGTTGTGTTCGTGGTCCACGGAAAAAGCGGTAGAACAGCGCCCGGTTTTTATCTTGCTCTCTCACCTTCAAATAGGCCTACAAACGCATAAATTCAGTGGATGTTATCGAAATGTCTAATCAGTTTATAGGTACAAAATAGGAATTATTTTCCATTGTAAGTCACACTTATCCAACACAGTTTTCGTGAAGTCATCGGGTTGTAAATGATGGAAACACACTTTAATATATTCGGTCAGATTTTTCTCACCGAAATGTATCCTTCTAAACGCATGTGACCATTTCTTCCTCATTTCTTTATTTTGTGGAAATTGGTGAAACGAAAACGGGCTTCACTGATTTTTGCAAAGAGGAACACTGCAATAGCTCGGCATAGTTACGAAAATAACAATTTAAACAACTTAAATTCGTGGATATTAGCGGCATAAGAACATAGGAGACAAATGAAGAGCGCCTTGCGCTTACCCAGTACAACAGCAGTGCGCTCTATCGGTGCTAGTTCTATACATCCCTATTGTTCTACTTTCAGAACTGGCGTCGGTCTCCCTAATTCCTTAATCTTTATTTTATATTCGAGTGAATGAGAAGAAAAGGGCACTTTTATTAAATAAGTAATAGTATAATTGCGCACGAAAGTGCATTTGGAATAAATACATCATAGGCTAATATCACAAACACTGTCAGATGAGAAGTTAAATAAATAGACCAGCGGTGTATGGTTTCCACCGGCTTCCACCACAAACCGCGCTCGAGACCCGGATCCCACCAACCCACCGACCAGTGCGCGCCCCACATTGCATGATCCTTGGTCTGTGATCGATATCATAATAATAAAGGAACTGCGGAAAAATGTGCATTACATTTTCGAGTACACCAATAAGGACAGCGTTCTCTTAGAGCATTTAATAAAATGATATCGACCACACTGTTTTGCACATAATATGCACACACACTGATCAGAAGGTCCATGAAAGCCACGCCGCACGCACAGCTTATGATGGAAGCCATGCACAGCAAGTCTATTCAGAGCACTCCTCATTTCATTGTTCGGTTCAGTCCAATTTCTCTGAGACATGGCATCAGTCCCATAGAATTCTATGTCGATTTCCGCTCGCTTTCTTTGTCTCATCCTTAGGAATTCCTGTTCCTGTCCAGTAGAAGGCAACAGCAATCGAGATCTTAAGTCTTCAACAAGAAAAGTTTCCCTGGCAAGTTCATAAACAAGTCGGGAATGCGTGTATTTTGATACTCCCAGGGCAGCCTTTAAGTATCGCACTTTGACTTTTTCAATTGATCTGAGATCGCTCAAGCTTAATTTATCCCAGACTATGTCTGACCCATATGTGAGGACCGGAACAATCTTGGCATCAAAGAGTGCTAAGGCGGATTTCAGTGAAAGTCGAGATATGTTTCTAATATCGAAAATAGCTTTAGTGGCCGATGCCACCCGCTGTTTTATGTGAATCCTGAAGGATTGCATGGTAGTTTGCAGTGTCAAGCCTAGACAGGTGAAGCTATTTACAATTTGAAGGGGAGTTTGTTTCAAAATTATACTGTCGTCCTTGGACGCTCGTCCACCTTTCCTGAAGATCATATATTTCGGTTTCTCGACGTTAACCTGCAAATCGTTGGTAGACGCCCATACCTCCAGAGAGGAAACAGCCGATTGTAGCTCACTGATATCACGGGAGCCCAGAACCATATCATCCGCATAAATGTACAGTTTTATTTCCGGTGAGTCTTCTTTAATCGCTCGAACAACATCGTGGGTTGCGACGTTAAAAAGAAAGGGACTCATGGGGTCTCCCTGAAGCACGCCATTTGTTTGCAATATCTTTTTCGGTACAGTTACATTGTCAGAAATTTGAACGTAGTTACTCCTTAATATATTATGGATCAGGATTGTGAGTGGTTTGTTGTCCTTCACCAACTCATCTAGTTTCGAGGAAATTATGACCCGGTTTAAGTTGTCGAAAGCCTTTGTAAAATCAATGAAAACTGCGTGAAATTCGCCTCGTGGTAATTTAAGGGCGTTTTCAACATCATCCTTGAGATTTTTTTATATCCTGAATTGTACTCCTCCCCCTTCTAAATCCAAATTGCTCTTCTGGTATCTTACTATCAATTCCATCGGTGAGCCGTTTTGCCACAAGTTTAGTGAGCACTTTGAGAAGATTATTTTCTAACGCGATCCCTCCATAGGAATTGGGGTCAAACTGGTCTCCTTTCCCCTTATAGAGCATCTTCAATGTTGACAGTTTCCACGTGGAAGGAACGTCTCCTGATCTCAAACAAAGATTCATTAAATTTGTAAATACCGGTAATAGCACGGTACCTGCTGTTTTAATGTGCTCATTAAAGATGCCATCTGGCCCAGACGCTTTTCCGTCCTTCAGAGTCATTAGAGTACTACGAACCTCATTTGGTGTGAACAAGGGGATGGCAGTGCCATCTTGTTCAGATGGTTTCATTTGGAATGCTGTTAAGGTTCCCTTCTGATTTAATATGGCAGTGAAGTGTTGCTCCCAAATACTCATGCCAATTTTCCCAACCATTTGCGTTTTCCTTGGTGTTAATGCTAAGTAAGGGTTCGCCTTCGAATTCTCCACCATTTTGGCCGCCTCAAGTTCAATGAAGTCCTTTCGTGTCTTCTTGAGTAATTCCTTATAATTCTTCCTCAAAGTGCCGTATATATCTAGGTCCTCATGACTATTGCTTGCTCGCGCTACGTGAAGGGCCTGTAATACTCGTTTTCTCTCGAAAGAGCAGGTGTAGTTAAACCAGTTCTGTGATTTTCGTTCGCGAAATAGTGGAACTGATGATTTAATAGTGTCCTCAAGGGCAGAGGCGGCAGAGTCAAGATAACTTGCTTCAATTCTATTGTTAAAGTGAATTAACTTGTTGGTATTTTGAGTCAGTAGGCTTTCATTCAGTTTACGTGAAATGTTTAGGACGCGTTTTGACTCTATCTTGAGTGGAATACGAGCAGCCACAATAAAGTGCGTTACAACAGGGCAATGCTTTTTAAGTGGAGCTTCGGAGCTGGAATAACACACCTTATATTCGGACAACTCGATCCCAGCACCCTTGAAGAAAATTAAGTCTATCGTACTTGAGCCGTGGCATGCGAAATATGTTCTGTCCGCCGCTTTGTTAACAAGTGTGTATCCTTCTTCCGCCATCAACTGCAGTAGTACATGTTTCCTATGGTTGTCAGTATCTACTCTGCAGTTGAAATCCCCTGCAATGATAATATTACTCCCGGGATGCGTTTTTCCTAGTGAAATCATAATTGTTGCTATAATATCTTCTGTGAGTGTTGATGGATCGATGTATATGCCTATTATTGTTAAGCTAGCTGATTGGAGGATTATGGTGTCCTCGTCTTTGTAACGTGTTGAAAAACTCCCTAGGGTAGGTTTAAAATAACAAGATATACCCCTGACGGGTCGACCCCTTGGTCCACCGTATTCATTCCTTAACGTACTCCTATTTCAACGCTTATCGTCACAAATGTTTGTGGACACTGTTACCAAATTCAACATACACAGCATCGCTACTCGCTAGCACGCTAGGTGTTTGTCAATAACCATTATATTTTGTCTCATTAGGGAAAATGTTATGTTCTACATTTAATATAATTTAAATATCCCTCTAAATCGCTATTTAATTCCAAATGTATAATAGCCTATCACTAAGATATTTGACAAAAACTCTAGGCCTAGGAGAAAAACAAAATTATTTAATTGGTAACGCTTGTCACAGAATTGCTAAAGAGACCTCTTTACGTAACCTTGGAACTAATGACAACAGGGTGGTGTCCTGTTTGCCTCCGATAACTACTGCTATCTAGTGGTCGTCTTGCGAATCATTTCAAACAGCATCGGCCGAAGGGGGTGGTAAGGGGCAGGGTACGGCCATAGATGATGTAAGTTCGAAGAAAACGTAGCAGTTCGGCATTCCAAAGTTCTCTCCAGAGCCCATACAACTGCTCCATTTGTTATTATTCTTTGTAACCGTGGGCTCGCAATATCTGGGCCCATAGCCGACGTTAGAACAGCATCTGCGCGCACGCGCAATATACCTGTCCTTGTTCGTAGTTGAATGGAGTCTGGGGCCCAGTAAGGCCTGGGCCCCAAGCAGCCAGCAGCAAAGCGAATTACGTGACAAGATATGTGGCGCGTTATTCAAACATACTGGTGAATTTTCATAGTGAGGAGCGCACAACTCGGCCAGTATATCGAGCGTTAAGGCTTAAAAATGAATTACTAATGTAGGTTCACGGTAAGGAGGGCCCTGGCCCACTGGCCCGTTAGAGCCAGCCGCCCCTGATGTAGTCCAATCCACTGATGCAGCTGTGGAGTGTGATGGAACATGCCAAAGATGGCATCACCTATCTTGCACGGAACTTCAGAAAGGGCAATTTGACGTGTTAAGAGTAAGTCATAAAAAGAAGTGTAAGCTAATATGGCTATGCCATAACTGTGAACAAGACTATATGCTCTATAAGGCAGGGAAGTCCATGCACGTGGAACTGGAAAAACTACGCGCGGACATGAATAAAAGAATGGACGTGATAGCGGACTCACTGAGTGCCATGAGGAAAAATCAACAGTTCCAGGGAGCAGAGGAGAGGCAGAGCATCATTCAGATAGGCTCTCAGGAACCCATAGGAAATACATTGGGAATCAGTAAGGAGATCCGATCCCAGGCTGTAGAGGGCAGGTCTGCTGCGGCACACCTTCAGAGACCAAGACGCCACTCCGAGGCGATAGGCATGCATACCAAAATGATAGGGGACCTAACGAAAAAGGAAGGAAGATTGCAGTTTAACGTGACCGTTAATCTGTAGATTATGAGCCACGGGACATCCTTTTTACGTGGAATCCGAACCACAGGACATGGCATTTCACTTCGAAAATCTCACATGCATTGACCGGGAAACGAAAGGGACCTAACGGAAAATGGTACCAACAATGAGACAATAAATATAGTGATAAAACCCATTGATAAGATGGAGAGGAAGGGAGACAATATATGGGCTGATGCAGACCACACGGAGGAAATCACACGGAGTAGGGAGCACACAGAAGAGGAGGACGTTTATGAAGTCATGAGTGTCATGAGGAAAAATCAACAGTTCCAGGGAGCAGAGGAGACACAGAGTATCGTTCAGATGGGCTCTCAGGAACCCATAGGACATACATTGGGAATCAGAAAAGAGTTCCGATCTCAGGTGGAAGACGACAGGTCTGCAGCGGTACAACTTCAGAGACCAAAACGCTACACCGAGGCGATAGGCATGCATACCAAAATCAAAGGGGACCTAACGGAAAAAGGGACCAACATTGAGACAATATATACAGTGATGAAACCCATCGATAAGATGGAGAGGAAGGGAGACAATATACGGGCTGATGCAGACCGCACGGACGAAAGCACGAGGAGTAGGGAAGACAGAGAAGAGGACACCGGTTTTGAAGTAGTGCGCCGACGGCCATACAGATCGGACAGGAGAAATAAAATCATCATTGGAACGGGGAATCACCAAATTCCATTTTGCAGGCAGAACAGAGAACCTCTTGGCTATACGTGGGACGACTATCACAACAGACCACCAGAGAGACACTTAAAGATCATTTCTCCACGAAAGGAATTCAAAACCCACAAGCTGCGAAGAATTGCGAACTATAGGGACAGATAAGGCCTTTAAATTAGGACTTCCCTTTAAAGACTTAAATCAAGTGGAAAAAGCAGAGTTTTGGCCAAAAGGAATCCTCGTGCGGCCCTTTCGAGCCCCCAGACAGAGACAGTTCAGCAGAGGGGTTGATCTGGAATAGATCCAGGCAGGGAATGACACAGTTGCGAATGTTATTATGGAATATGGAGGGACTGAGAAATGCAATTAGCCTTCTACCAGACGATATGTTCGAACGCTATGACATAGTGATATTAACGGAAACGATGCTAACGACAGAATGGGCTGCAGGAAACGCATATACGATTAACAGATTAGCGAGACAGGGACAACGAGGGAGACCATCAGGAGGCATCACATGCCTTCTGAATCCGATACTATCGCCATTTAGAACTATATATGAATCAGGAAACCTCCTTGTGATAAAAGCAAGTTTATGTGTAATCATATGCATGTACTTTCAACCAGAAATGACCCAAGATGAAATAATTGGGGAATTATCAATGCGCTGGAAACAACAGGTTCCAACGAAACAGTCATTGCGGCCGGCGACTTGAATTGTCGCATAGATAAATACTCTCTCAAGACAACTCATGTTATGGAATTTTTTGAAGAAGCCGGTTTCACCCTCATTAACGAAAGCAATAGACTCACATACTTCTGCCATAACGGATCCAGTGTAATAAATCTAGTTTTCACAAACGAGGTTAATATCAAGGCGGTTCAGCAGAGAACTCTTGGAGAGACTCTAAGGAAACACTTGCCAGTTTTGACAATATTTGAAATGTTCTCCGCCGATTCCAGGAAGTACGGAAGACCACAGTGTACGTCTCGGAAATTAAATCCAGTTTTGTTGAGTGAGTCGGAAATAAGTAAGTCCATGGAGCTAATTTCGTTAGGTAACTTGGACGCGGCAGCGATCAGGTTAGAGTCTCTTATCACAAAAGCCACGTTTGCCGCTTCAAGAGAAAGAAAGGCAAAGAGGTGGTTTAATGAAAGTTGCTACGTGGCCCGTAAATAAGCATTAGAAGCTCTACACATAGCTCGCATGGATCCATCAGAACATCTTCTGAAGGTTTATCGGCCCAAGAGGAAGAAGTACAAGGACATACTACAAACGGCCAAAGAATCCTACCACCAGGAGGAAGAAAGGAAACTAATTGACGAAGCAGAAGATAACCCTTATTAGGCGCTGAACCCTAGGCAACAAAATATCCTAGAAACATTCCAATAGAGACTTCGGAAGACCACCTGACAGTAGTTTTACAAGGCAGGGATACCCGTCCTATTATTCAATCACCGCCCTTCCCTATTTTACTAGAGGAATCAGAGCTGCTCTCGGACATGGAGGTCATGATGGCTATACGAAAATCAAAGAATAACAAGGCGTGTGGGCCTGACCTCATATACAACGAGCACCTAAAGCTTGCATCAATAGAACTGAGTAGACGCTTAGTCGCTCTTTTTAATGCATGTTTAAGATATGGTACAATCCCTCACAGGTGGAGAAAATCAACAATAAAGATGCTGTATAAAGGAAAGGGAGATTGTGGGGGTCCTAACTCGTACAGAGGAATTGCCCTAGAATCGACAGTATTGAAACTCCTCGGCAATATAGTTTGCATTCGTTTGACAAAGGCAATAGAATCTCAGATACCGGAAGAGCAATATGGTTTTAGGAGGGGACGATCTGCAACTCAGGCTATACAATGTCTGCAGGCTGACATAGAAGAAGCCCTGAAACCACCCGGGGGAAAACTACATGTGGTATTCTTTGACTATGCAAAGGCCTTTGATACCATCAATAGACAAATGCTAGTAAGGAAATTAGTCAACATGATTGGTGAAGGCAACTACTTGGCGAAATTTGTTAGGACCCTGTTGAGCGAAAACTACATCGTTATTTCGGACAACATTACAACTTCCAAGGAAATACAGCAGACAATTGGAGTACTGCAGGGGGATCCCTTAAGCCCCATCCTCTTCGCTCTTGCTACGGCAGATGTGGTGGAAATATTACCTCCAAATGTAAAAATATACATTTACGCAGACGGTATGGCGTGGTGGCTCAGCGGTCTAGCTGTATGCCTCTCACCAAGGCGGTCCGGGTTCGATTCCCAGTCAATGCATGTGAGATTTTCGAAGGGAAATGCCATGTCCTGTGGTTCGGATTCCACGTAAAAAGGAGGTCCCGTGGCTCATGATCTCAAGATTAACGGTCACGTTAAACTACAAGCTTCCTTTTTTCCTTTTTTTTTCTAATTTCAACCAGTGAAAAGGATTTGCAGCAGGCGTTTGACAGAGTTGCGGAGTGGGCGGAAGAGAATGCACTCTATCTGAATGAAAGGAAAACAGTTGCTATGACATTCAGAAAAGGGGGAAGAGGAGCGACAATTCTCTACAAAAATAGACCGCTGGAATGTGTTACGCACTTCAAGTATCTGGGGGTGACGTTCCAGACTCACGGAAACGTCTTCACTATTCACATCAAGGACAGAACAAACGCGGCTATAAAGGCCATGAGTGACATACGACATCTCCGAACACTGTCATTACAGACAGCGATGAGACTTTTCTCGCTGAAGATCATTCCTGTAGTTGCATATGGGTTGGAAAGTATTTGGCATCACCTTAAGTATAAGCAACTCGTAGAGTTGGAGAAGGTGAAAGCTACCTACCTGAAAAGGGTAATGTGTCTTTCGAAATTCACTCTTTCTCTGTTGGTGTATGAACTCGCAAAAGAGCCTCCTTTTGTTGAAGACCTCAGATTACAGCTGCTCCTGCCATCTACCTCGGGTTATGAGAGACTAATGCAGGAAATGAAGTTAAAGAGAGGAAGCATATGGCAGGAATTTTATATCACGGATGCGATGACATCGCGGGATTGGACGAGGGGTTTCTATGAGATGAGATACTTGATAACCAGATTCGCGGTGCATGGATTCCACTTCAGGGTGTGTGCAAACAAAATGTACCATCAGCCGGATTGCTGGTGCATGTGTGCCCTCTGCGGCAAAGCATGTGACAGATATCGTGTAATGCAGTGTGATCAGAGGAAGTTATCTCTGTCACAGTTTTGTACTAGTGATAAGTACTTAATGATGATGATGTTCAAGGAAAAGATAAGTCATGTTTAATTCAATTGCATATTTTGTGCTCTAATAAATTTATAATATTATTATGGACCAGGTAAAAGGAATACACATTCAAGGCTTTCAATCAATGTTGTTGAAAAATGAGTTGAGGTTGGCTAAAAATATCATTTTGCTATCTATGGAAGTTGGCAACCCGCTGCTCTTTTGTTTTAAAATAAAGTAAAATCTACACTGCGGCGAAGTCGTTACGTGAAAAATAAGTGTACCGGTATGTTATGACTGTTTTATTTATTCAATCGAACAATGCAATCTAATAGAATCTAATAGAAGTTATCTAAAAATATAAAAGAAAAGATTACTTCAACAGGTCATGGGCTTCAGACACGCTCATTGAGCTAAGAGGATCGTGAAAATCAAGAAATAATAATTAGCAAGACCAGGGTCCCAGCAAACGATGACTGAAGAAGATAGTGTGGGTGAGCTTAAAGGTATTACCATTCTAAAAAAATGCAGAAAACTATATTTTATGGGAGCTAGATTTAACAACGCTGCTCCAATCCAGGTATCTCCTACCTTTCCTGAAAGGAACTGCTACAAAACCAGATACGCACAAGGCAAAGGAGTTGGAACAATGGGAGGCCAAGGATGCCTAAGTTAGGTACTACCAACACCACCTAGAGAGAAAGCCATGCAATACGGTTTGAATTTACGAGTGACGTCACAGCCCAACGGCTGTGTGGCCATGGAGACACAGGAATAATATTCGTGTTTATGGTGTGGTTTCCGCGTTATGTGTTTAGTGTTTACGGCCCCGGTACTGATTTTCTCGGAATTCCTATTCGCTTATACTTCATGGTTATCAGTGCAGTGTTAAGTTATGCCTAATATGTGCAGTGTGACAAATTCTTTAAGGCAATTAAGCCAAGGGACCATATTAAAACTACAGAACAGGAGACCAAGCCGTCGTAACTTTCAACAAGGTATATTACTGAAAATATAGTATGTATGATTGACAAACCTTTCTCGGAGATGTTGGGAGTCGTTTTACTTTCTCAATTGCCACTGCTGCACCGGAATAATTCCTTTTAATTGATTATATGTCCAATACAAAATTCACCATATGAAACGTTAAGTTTGGAATTGTTACAAATTTCCACTAAGTTAAGCACTGTCTTGCGGAAAATTACTGCTAGTACCACAAGCAAGGGGGTCTGGGGCGTAAGACCCAGGTTAGGCTTGTTTTTGTGTGTAAAACATTAATAAGATAGAATTTATGTCCGCTACTAGGTTAGGTACTGCCTGGTCGAAAATTACTGCTAGTACCACAAGCAAGGGGGTCTGGGGCGTAAGCCCCATGTTAGGTCTGTTTTTGTATGTAAAACATTATAAATACATAAATAAACACTGACAATTGGCGCAATTTTTCATTACATTACTTTATCGACGCTCTTTTGTTTACTCGTTCTATACCCGATGTGAAATAGTACCAAATGAGTGGGGTTGGCATTCCTGACTTAGTAAGCAAGATGGCTACAAAATATTTCATTTCTGCTATATAAGTCGTGTATCTATTCGGAATGGTTGGGTGGGTTTATGGCAGCGGACGAGTCAACATCTATTATTTTAACATCTCCGGACACCATTACTAAAGGTACTTCGGCAAATTTCATTACCTAATTTTTTTTATAACTTTGGTCTCCTGTTCTGTAGTGCTACCGGGACCGTTTCCTTATTATGAAGGGAAGAATTCGAAATCGGTACCAGCTATTCACCGCAATATATTCCTACAAATCATTCCAAGGTATGTTTAAACCGAGAGTGATTAAAGATTAGTAAACAGACAGTCAGGCTAGCCCCTCTGTTCGTGAAAATTCATTTAGTTGTAAAATTCAGAATTTTCTAACCTAAATGATGTGCTACCGTACAGGTTATGTCGTTAGGCCGTGGCAGGTTCTGTTGAATCCGTTTTTCTATTCCACTAATCTCATTCATTACATTTATTATTGGGGCGGGGAAAGAGGGGTGTGTGAATCAGGTTTAAGATTGAATAAATTTAGAATAAATAGAGTAACCAATGTAGTACAAGGTGATCAAATTATTGTATCGTCATGTTCGAATGAAATTCCTAGGAGCAGTCCCTTCTCGGTTCCACAACTGCACAGAGTATTTAACTGGCACTGCAATAGTATCTGCCAAGAAGATCCAGATGATAGGAGGTGTAGGATTGAAAATGAAAGTTTATCTACTCTTGCTGAATGTATGCAGACATTGGCGAAGAATCTGGAAGCAGTTTTATTTAGCAACTTTCAGGAACTGAAGGTGAAGTTAAACAGTGCGTGTCTTCATCCTGAGGGGAATTACATTAAAGAGGAATCGTGCAGCCTATAATATTAATACTTGAATGAACTCTTGCGTTGCTGCATTAAGATAACAGAAGGTTTGATTGCCTGCATGTATGTATAAAATACAGAAGTGAAACGTTGTAATAACATATCTTTACCAAGACAGTTAGGCGCAATGCTAGAAATTGAGGAACTTATAAGGAATGCCCATTCAGTGCATGTACTTCAGCATCAAAGTGTTATACATGAATCAACAAGTTTGTTCTTTGGTAAATGTTCTGATGTCTCTTTAAGACTGCTGCTCTGTTCCATTTCAGTAGGTAGCCTTTTCTGTGCCGAATATCGCGGGTTCAAATCCGGCCGAAGTCGTCGGATTTTTAAGAGCGTTAACAATCCCTCAGTATGCCTTCCTTTGGAGGGGAAGTAAAGCCGGCGGGCCAATGTCATAGACTTATGGCATGCAAAAGAACCTTCCACTAACTACAATAGTGTGAAGCTGAATTTGTAGGTTAGATTTGATTATCGCTCTATTAAGTCCCAACGTTCGCCGCCAGAAGAATTTTGCGGTGGCATCTAGTAGCCAAGTTCATAACTAGGTGTCGTTGACGGTAGCATTTGGTAGCAAAAATAGGAACTACTTGAAATTGATCGACGGCAGTCCTTATCTGAATTACAGATAACACACACTATACTCTGTATTTCAAAAGAATGAACATGAAGGAAATGGATGGAGTTTGAAACAGCTGAGCTGTGTTGCCAAGTTTTTATTGTTGATGTAGAACAGCTGATTCGAATAATACACAGGGCTACACTTCGGACATTGTTTCGGTACTATTATGCGCAATATAATGCAAATATCGATCCTGAGTCAACGCCGAGGACATTCAAATAGAGAAATACGGTATAAAATGAATAAATAACACACTGAAGCTATGCTACCTTTATCACCGTTATTCAATAATTACGAGAAAGAGGCCAAACACTCGACAACTATACAAAATACAAACACAAAGTAATATGATGATGAATATATCAACACTCACCCTGCAATGATTATATCCTTCAAGATGAAATAAGTGTTGGGTGAAGGTCGTTCACAGTTTACAGCAATTAACACAGAACACAGAAATAACATCATGACAATACCAAGCACACAAACTTACTCACTGTATCGCGACTCTGTACGGTTAATAATAGCCTCCACATACGTAATGTTAAGGTAAAGTATGTAACACCAAGCACACAAACAAGTTGTTCTGTGGCGATATTATTGCAGTGATTTTACATTGTCGATTTGTAGGTTATTGAATGACAAGCGTTAATTTGTACACTACGGTATGCAATGAAACATTACTGGATACGTAAACATTAAGACTAAATGTACATAGCCTATTTTGTACGTCACGCATGTATTCTAAATTAAGTATATTTAAATTTGAATTGAACAAACAAGGCTAACCATGAAAATAGTTTGATGTCGAAATGAACGATAGCCGGCCGTTACAGGTTGGCGCGCACGGTCTCCAGCGGTATTTCCAGCATTTTCCCACGTTCTTCCTGCGGTACTATTTACAACTTATTGAGTCGATGCTTAAAGTAAACGAAACGATGGCAATGAAACAAACTCCGACACAGTTAACAGGCGACTGAATGAATGACAATAAGCTGGCAACGTATGTTATTAGTTGTCAAAATCCAGCCAATAGGAGCCCGCGCCGGTCAGCTGTTCCAAGCTCCCGCCATTTACTTCACGTTCATTCTTTTGCAATACAGAGTCTAATACCATCACAATTAACACCGGTTAGCAGACAAATTCTACACACACCCAAGGTACATGGGGCTACATGACCGCGTTGTCGCAGCCTCTAAACTGAAGAACCAATCAACCAACCTCTTCTGTCATAGGCATTATTATTATTATTATTACCAGCCTGGTTTATTATCACGGAGGAAAACTTTCTGTGTTTAATTGTTGTTGTTGTTGTTGTTTCGTGAGTGGGTTAGGACATCACTGTCATCAGCCATGTGTACTCGGATACGGGAAGAATTTGTATGTGTATTGTCTGTGGTAGTGTGTGTATTGTAATGCTAGAATTGGGAAGGAAGTGACCATGGTCTTCTGTTAGGAACAATCCCAGCATATACCTGGAGGAGAAAGGAGAATCGAACCCACTTCTTCTCAGTTCAGTGAGGCTGAGTGAAGTTAGTTTCAAACCTCAAATCAGAATTACATTTCCCGGCAGAGGTGGGAATAAAACCTGGACCGTTGGGACAGATGATTGACTATAGATATTAATTTCTGTTTTAACTGTTACAGATTATTTGTGTATGTGTCTTTTCTTGTAGTCGACATTTCACGTTAAAATGGGGGGGGGGGGGGGATATCTTTCAAAGTTTTTGATTGAATACTTTTATATATCGCATTTATTGCTGATACAACAGTGTCTTCAGTCAAGTTCAAACTCGCATGGTTCGAAATGCATACTTATCGAGTCTGATCGAAAGCATTGATTTATTTGTGTAATGTACCGATCGCATCAACTTCTGACCATGTTTCATTTATGGTTTCGTTATTTATTTATTCGCATCGTAGAACGTAATTTTATAAGTAAACACTCAGTCTCGTTTCCTCACAGCTTGTTCATAGCTGGGTAACGCGCTCGCTGATGGCCGGAAGGCTATGACATCATAAATCCTATTGCATGGCCTTCTCTATCGGTGGCGTTGGTACTACAATCTCAAGACAATACATTAATCTTTGAAACCTCTAGTGCTAAATTGTGAAACATCAAAATAGATGTTCGATCTCCTAACAAAGATATACAAGAGAGACACCGAACAACAGAAGTATCAGCTATTGTCATCTTTCTGCGGATACATGTATGATAACAACAAAACCCTCATGCAAAATATATCTGAAATAAGAAATCTAGTGGCAAGACTCAGGAGTCTAAAAGAAGACATTAATGAACAGATGGTAATCACCAAAATAATTACCACTCTGCCAGGCCAATACAGATATTTTAATACAGTGTGGGAGGCCACACCCACTGCTGAGAGAACCCTGGAAAATCTCATTTCAAGACTTATTATACAAGAAGAATCAAATACAACTGAAGAACTCAAAGTAGCTTTCTAGACTGAAAAGAAATCCAACAATCCAAGTCAAGTGAAATGCTACAAGAGCAACAAGATTGGACATAAAGCTAACAACTGCCCTCCTAACAGGCAAGACCAGGGAAGGCCAAAACAGAAGCAACAGCAGCAAGGTTCAGGAAAAAGTGATCTACAGTGTAAAAGTTGTAATAAAGGTGGACACGAAACCTCCGACTGCTATGCAGGTAAAACTTTTGCACCATGCAAATATTGTGGGTTAGACAATCATCCATATTGGATTTGCCACAGAGAGAGGATGCGCAGAAAACGGGTTCAAAATAGAGAAAAGGAGCTATACGTGGTTGAAAAACAATGCCATACAACAGAAGAAAAATCTGGAGAAGAGTTTCTTGAAGAGTTTGTTGTGGATAGTGGATGCACAGACATATGACCAAACTAGATGCGCTGCTCTCCAACAGGAGAACAACTGAGCCTCAAAATATAAAAGTTGCAAAGAAAGGTGGGATTGTGGTCACTGAACTTGAAGGAGACTTGGAAACCAAAAATATCATATTTCAGAATGTATCATATGTGCCTGAGCTGAGTAGAAATCTACTGTCAGTTTACTGTGTCACAAATGGAGGTGGAACAGTTTTGTTTAAAGGCAACCAAGTTAAAATATTTGACAAGAATGAAAATGTCTTAATGACAGGCAGTAAAAATGACGTAGGTCTGTTCGTGATAGACATGATAAACAACTTGGAAGCTCACGTGACAAAGAAAGAAGAAACAAATACCGCCATGATGTGGCATCGGAAGATGGGCCATATCAGTACAAGATATCTGAAAAAACTGCCAGAACTCAGCCAAGGACTACCAAGCAGCCTGTCAAAATGTGAAGAAATCAAGTGTGATGTGTGCACAGAAGCTAAACAAGTAAGAGTTCCTTTCAATACTGTGAGAGCTAGAGCTACACGCCCATTGGAGATAATACATAGTGATGTATGTGGAAAGCTTGATCCACCAACATACAATGGCAAAAAATATTTTATGACAGTGCTAGATGACTACTCTCATTTTCTGGAAGTGTACCTTCTAGAGACAAAGGATGAAGCTGAAGAATATCTGCAGGAATATATAACTACAGCTCAAGCTAAATTCAACATGAAAGTGCACAAACTGAGGATTGACAATGGTGGCGAGTACAACAGTGATTTCTTCAAACATTGGTGCAAGAAAAATGGAACAGTGCTGGATAACACAGTTCCTCATACTCCAGAACTGAACGGGGAAAAGGAACGCATGAACAGGACCCTGCTTAATAAACTCAGAGCTATGCTACTTGATGCCCAACTAGAAAATGACATGTGGGGGAATGCCGTCCAATCAGCAGCATATCTCCTCAACAGGAGTCCATCCTCCACCTGTGAGAAGACACCAGCAGAACTATGGTATGGCAGGAAACCAGTCCTGTCAGGAATGTTCATCTTCGGGCAAGAAGTGTACTCAAAAGTAGTACGAACCAACATGAAACTCAACAGTAGAAGCAACAAAGGAATATTTGTGGGATACACAACAAATGGTTACAAGATATTCAACAAAACAACCAAGAAAATCTACGCTTCCCATTACATAATACCTGTCTATGAACCTGAGAAGAGAACAGCCCCAGCATCAGTTGTCACTGTGGAAGATTTTGATGAGGATGAAAAGGAAGATGAAATAAATAATCAAGAACAAGAAGACAACGAATCAGAAGAAAGTGAAGATTCGAGTAGTGAAGAAGAATGTGGGGAAGAAGAACAAGAGGATCAACAACCACACCAAGAAAATGAACAAAACCAAAGAGAAAATGTACGTCAAGGAAACCAGAGAGTTGAAGAAGAACAAGGAAGGCCAAGAAGAGAGAGAAAAATCCTGCCTGGCACAAGAATTATTATATGGGCACTGAAGATGAAGAAAATGAAGCTCTACTAACGTATGAAGACTGCATGGAAAGCGCTGAAAAGAAACAGTGGGAAAAAGCCATACAAGAAGAGAAAGAATGTCTTAAAAATAATAATACATGGACAATGGTTCCAGAAAAATATGCCAAAGGCAACAAAATAATAACTAGCCGATGGGTATTTAAACTAAAAGAAGATGGAAGATATCGTGCTAGAGTTGTAGCTAAGGGACGTCAGCAAAAAGAATTCTCTAGACATTAGTGACACTAATTCATCAGTTGTGAGAATTCAGTCCCTCAGAGTTCTACTCGGTATAGCAGCTATTAGAAAATGACATTAAGTCAGCTTTCCTGTATGGAGATCTCAAAGAAGAAATATTCATGAGACCACCACAGGGGTTTAATCATCCAGGCATGGTGTGTGCACTAAACAAAGCACTTTATGGACTGAGACAAGCGCCCCGTCAGTGGTACAGAAAACTAAGTGATTTCCTAAAGACGGAACATCTGGAACAAACAAAATCTGGCAGATGTGTCTTTACTAACAAGAAGAAGACCCTATGCATTGCCCTTCATGTGGACGACGGATTGATAATGGGCCAAACAGAAGAAGAAGAAGAACTTCTGAAAAGACTAGAGGAAACTTTTGAAACTGTTGTGTGTGACCGTCCAAAACAATATTTAGGCATGAACATAGAGATTCAGCAAGATGGAATCTCACTGTCTCAGAATAACTAGTCTGAACAGTTAATAAAACGCTTCAAGCTAGGAAAATCCAAACCCAAGTCAACACCAATAGTGAAGAAAAATACATCTGCTTTAAAAGAAGAGTTTGCTTATAGAGAGGCCGTTGGCAGCTTACTCTATCTGTCTACCAAGACTAGACCTGACATCAGTTTTGCTGTCAATCATACAAGTAGGCATACCATTGATCCTTCTCAAGAAGATGTCATAAATGTGAAAATACAATATGATACTTAAAAGGCACTGCCACAAAAGGGATTAAGTATGTTGCAAAAGAAGCAGATCTACTGAAAATTGAAGAATTCTCCGACCTTGACCTGGGAGGAAATCAAGATAGAAAGAGCACAACAAGATTTGTAATCTCTATATATATAAAAATGAAAGTTTGTCTTTTTTTCTGAATTTCCAGGGAAATTTGCGATATTTGCGCGTTCCAGACTGTTTTATGACGGATGCGCGCATAAATAATTTTTTTGTCTGTCTGTATGTCTGTTTGTTTGTCTGTGGACAACTTCGTGTCCTTATAACTCGAGAACAGCTGGGTGGATCAACGTAAAATTTAATACAGATATCCATCAGAGGCACGACACTAATCATTGATGTAACTCTTCTCCGTACCTCTTATAAAAGGGGGCCTACCCCATTAAAATTCATGCTGAAATAGGCGTAGAAGGGCGAGACACAGCTCATTCTCAGCCCCTCAATGTGAGAAACGAAACTCGGGGACCCAGGGCCCCCGAAAACCACATTTTAAGGCCCTAAAACCAACAGTTTTTGAGATATTCCCAGAAAACTAATTTCATTTATTAACCTACTGAAAGAATGCAAGCCTGTAACCATGGCAACACAATCTCAGATGTCCATACAGTTTCTGTAAGACGCAACGCAATTCCATTTATTACATCAATGTGAAGGTTTGCAAACGGCTATAAGATTATAACGGATCCAAATTAAGCTGTAAAATTCATCAATACCTATAAAGCGATTAAGGGCGTCAAGGGGTACTCTAGAATTTTTTCACGCGATTTACACGTGCGGGTATGGTACAGAAGGTATATTATATCCCTATCCCTATATTGTTATATTATTAACCTATAATAATAATAATTATTATTATTATATGGCGTACAGCGACGAGACAAAGTTCATTTTCAACCCCTTGGTGTCAGAAACAAACCTCGGGGCCCCTAAAGAACCGTAAAGGGTCCTCGAAAACTACTTTTTAAGGCTCTAAAATCAACAGTTTCTTAGATATTCCCAGAAAACTAATTTCATTTAATAAACTAATGAAGGAATGCAAGCCGGTAACCATGACAACAGTATCTCAAGAGGTGACATCCTACTTTCCATCTATTTCTGCAAGATGTAATGCCACTCCATTTATTACATTTCTGTGAAAGTTTGCAAATGGCTAGAAGGTTATCACGGAACCAACTCAAACTGTAAAATTCATCAATGCGCTTAAGGGGTTCAAGAAGTACGCGAGATTTTTTCACAGGACTTATACGTGCGATATGTCGTACTGAAGGTCTATTATATCTCCAAACCGCAACATTATTTTCAAAACTGATTTGAAATAGAATTTTTTGCTGCTTTTAGGAATTTGGGTCACTGGGGGCTAAAGTATTTGAATTTTCATACACCACAAGCCTTTATAATTTATAAAAGGGGTCTTCCTGTGGTTGGGGACTTGACACAACGGTGAGGGTCAGTTTGTATGTGACGTGTATTGCGATTCGTCTAAGAGGTTTTCAATTTTATTTTCACGTCAGGAAGAACACATTAGGTAAATTTAGTTTGAGAGAACATTTTAACTAATCATTTTTCTTTATCTACAAACAGGTTCCAAGCCCCTAACCATTGCAACAGTGGCTCAATTGAATACGTCTGGTTATTAATACCGAAGACAGTTCGAAGAATGGGTACTTCTGCTAGTAAAATATGCAAATGGACCTATCGCCTGGTGCTCCAAGAAACAGACTACAGTGGCACTATCATCGGCTGAAGCTGAGTATGTGGCTGCAGCAAAATGTGTAGCACAGCTGAAGCACATCACCACATTTGTTCATGAACTGCTCAATAGAAAGCCAACAGTAACTCTGTTCATGGACAATAACTGCATGAGTGCCATTAATATGATCAAGTCTGGGCAGCTTACTCTAAACAGCAATCACATTGACATAAAATAACATTTTGTCAGTGATGAGTTGAGCACAGGATGGATCAAGATAAAGCACGTCTACACAGAAAATCAACAAGAAGATATCTTTACCAAGGCCCTCAACAGGGTGAAATATCAAAAGTTCCGAGATCAGCTTGTCATGTAAAGCAAGAAACATCAAGACTGCTACTTTGTATATTACTTTATTGACTTTATTTACCATTATTTTGTGCCAAATATGTATGTTTATCAAAATCTCCTTTTTACAGGGGGTATGTTGAGGTTGGCTAAAAATGTTATTTTGTTATCTATGGAAGTTGGCAACCCGCTGCTCTTTTGTTTTAAAATAAAATAAAATCTACACTGCGGCGAAGTCGTTACGTGAAAAATAAGTGTAAGTTATGTCTGTTTTATTTATTCAATCGAACAATACAATCTAATAGAATCTAATAGAAGTTATCTAAAAATATAAAAGAAAAGATTACTTCAACAAAATGATACTATGCTACTAACCAGTGGAATGGTAGGATTATGAACTAATGTGGCAACATTTAAAGGCAGTGCATACCCTAAGGCAGGACTGCCCAAACCACGGCCCGCGAGACTATTTTGTCCGGCTCGACGCTCCGCGCCGTGTCGCCAAAACTTTGAAACAACTAAATAAATAATAATATTATTGGTTTTACGTCACGATGGCATTAGAGCCCCCATTGCAAGCGCCCGTGTACTTAAACCACAAGAAAAGAGTTATGTCCTCAAAATTAAAGAAAAGCCAATAACAATAAACATTGATCGGCTTAAGCTGGACTATTTACTAGTTAATGAAAATGGAAACAACTCATCGCAGGCACATTCACAAACAACAAGATCTGGCCGGCGAGTACATTTTCCAAAGAAGTATTTGGAAACGTCACCACTGGAAGGGGAGTAGTGTGGCAGCACTTCCAATGAAGAATGAATACGCACGACAAAGAACATAGAGCGTGTTTCTATCTCCCAAAATTTTAATAATGGCACCCCGTGGCGTTAACGAACAGCTGATCCGAAATCTCAAGTTAAAACGCAATGAGAGTGAAACGCGAATTATGATCCGCGTCATCCTGGCTTGTTATTGGCTGGCAATTATTACCAGCCATTGGCTGCCCGCGGGTTTGTTTACAATTATCACCAACATGGTGGCGAGAGGAATAGATTTCTACATCAATTAAATTGCTAGAAATCTATTCCAGTTCATGACAGTATGAAGTGCAAATCACTTATTGATGAGGAATTGTATGAGCGTTTATATTTAAATTGACGCGTGACACTGTTCATCAAAATTTGTGAAAATAAAAGTACAAATCAACACTCTTGCCAATCAACTGAAAGTTTCTACTACTTTGGATGTAATGGATGTAAATCAATTGGCTGTCGTTTCTACCAGTTTTATTCATCAGTTCGAAATACATTCAGTACAATAACCTTTTGTGCACTATAAAACTACATTATAGACCATTGCATATTGATGTTGCTGTCTGCTTATATTTACCAATTTCATGACATGTAATTTGTAGGTTATGCCTAATAAGGCATATAATTTAAGTGGCCGTTTGTAATGTGAAGTCCTTACTGTATTTATGTACAAATATTATGGTTTAACTAATGAAGCAAGGATTAAAAGTGCAGTTTGCACTGCCACCTTTTTTTTGTTTAAATATTGATATTGTACCCGTTCGTCCTGGGGATGCGATGACCCATCTGCTATAACATCACATCCCTGGAGTTCCAGGACAGAGCGGAGTTAAATGAACCTCTAGTCAAATAAGGAATGTGTCGGAAATTCAGCTGAGTTCGTGAAAAAGCAGTGGGTTTCACGAGACAAAGTATCTCTAGGGTCGTTACGGGCTTAAGTTAATAAAAATAATTCAAATATAAATGGGCGCCATCAACTGAATTCCTAGCAAAACCACTTCCTTTCCGGATAAGCCTTACTCAAGACAAGGAAAGAAAAAGGAACATCACACCATCATCAGATCACAACTAAGATAAAAACAAATTTATTTTACTTTGATAGTCAGACAGACATTTTAAATATAATTCCTACCTAAGAGTATGGTCGAATGCAAAGTTAAATTGTCATTGTCCAAAAAATCGAACCATCTCCTTTCTAATGCAAAATTATTTCAATCCACTTATCAAGAAAAATGTATAAAGTTCTCTTGGGTTCTCAGGATCACTGTATCACTATGTCTTTCGTCACTGACATTTGTGAAACCTGAGACCTAATTCTCCTTAATTTAACATCAATGTGGATTTAATTAAGTTATTAAGCTGTCTAAACATACACATATAATAATCACTCATGTTAAATATCACATAAATTATGGTTTGCATGGTATAATTTGAACGTAGAACATGTTAATCAAATGTTCCTAAGCATTGAATAATTAATTTACATTATTTACATCGTCATTAATCTCTTATCTGTGAATTACAGAAAATTCAAATTCTCATTGGTCATCCTCATCATTATTATCAAAATTAAATATTTCTCACATTAATTCTCACTTCAAAATTCCAAATATTCCTGTCAGAATCGTTAATTCATCACCATTACATCATTTAAATTCACATTTCAAGTTGCAATTCCTTCGAATTATCTCTCAATTAAATTTATTTAATTGCATATAAATTCATTAATCATCAGCTTCTTTAATTAATCATCACCTTCTAATTCAGTTATTCATCATCATTACAATCGTCTAATAATTCATTTCAATCAGTTTAATTAATTCAATCTTTAATTCATCCACTTATTTAATTCATCGATTTATTTCAAAATTTAATTTATCAACTTATTTAAATTTCAATCATCTGATTATTTAGTTTTATTATTTCATCTAGTCATTCTGATTTTTATTTCATTAGGTCAGATCGTTAATATGCTTAAATCTCAGATTATTATTTCATTAATTATTATTTTCAGAAAATCTTGTATTATCAACTTCATTTATTTGTTTAATTTCCTAACAAATTGTTTAATAAGGTTTATAGAACGTTGTCTTACAGTTTTATTACTTCCAAGTTATATCTCGTATTTAATTATCATGCCAAAAATATTATTGTCTCCACGACATCACGTTGGATCTAACTATCCACAACGACATTATATTTCTTCAATATTCCAAATATCACATTTGAATATAAGAATTGCTACAAAAACTCCATAAATATTCAGCACATACAGCATGAATCTCAACAAATACGCTAGACTGGGTACAACAACCTCATGTCCGCTTCAAAATACATTATCAACGTTGCAACTATCAAATGGCAAATTCCACAAAATGCCTATCACAAACTTCATTTAACCACGTTGCATGATCTACAAAAATATATAAATGGCTTCAAATTATTAACGCACATAATCTCCAATGACTGTAATTACTCTGATCACATCTAGACAACTTCTTAAACAATTGGAAAAATATTACTTCAGTAATTTAATATTTGCTTTCAAATAGCATAAATTCTCTTTCACAAGTTTCATAAATCACATCGTAGAAAAACACCAATGTGCTATAATCTCTCACATCAAAATCTGCAATACTGATCTGCCTTAAAATAATTATGACCATTAATGATTAATCTTACAAGATTAAATTACTTTAAATCCTTCTCAAAGGTATCAAACACAATTATAAAAATCATCAAAGCATCAGCTGTAATAGCTGTTAAACTGAAATTACTCTCAAAAGAGTATAGCAACAAAATATTGGATTGGCAAACTAGAATTACTAAATGCAATCCTGTTGACATTTATCGTTACTTTATTTAACAAAATTTCGACTGATATGTGACTAGTAGTTCCTTGTTTAATTCACTTACATCTCGTGTACATTCGGATGATAAAATGAGTACCTCAATGGCGAGTAAGATGTGTAACCACCGTGCAATCGTATAAATACGAAGGACCTCGCCCCGTCGACTTGGATGATAGTTCCCTAAACGGTGGGTAAGGTGAGTAGCCACCATACAATCGTATAAATACGAAGGACCCCACCTCGTAGGCTATATGAGTGAATGTACTAGAAAGGAATCAACAAGTTTCTAGTTGTCATATAAAAGCGACGTTCATTCACTAAAGTGAATAACTTCTTAATATCTCCAAACAATCCAATGGAAAAAAAATCCCTACTGATGAATAATACACACTCGCTAGTATGCAATGAACTGACGAAGTAGTTTCTGATAATCAATTGCAGATCACGAGCTCGAAATACTCGTTACTCAAAAAAAACTATCCATGAAAAATATCCTAGCTGGAAAAATGTCTATAAGACCAAACATCTTCTTAATAAAGCCAAACAACGGTGAGAATATCGAATAATGATGCCTGCCATATCATATGGTCACTCCATATTCTAGCAAATTCGAAGTATATAAATTCAAACCATGTCTTAATAATCAAATCACTCCTATTAGAAAAATATACATGTGTGCCCAGTATTCATGAAAATAATCGTATCAGGTAGATAGAACTCTTACAATACCTTTCATTATCAGTTGTAATATAATTTCCAAGATCGTCGATTTTCCCTACCTAAAGATTTCTCGTAAGATCGGCGTGAATATCATTTCATCCATGAAATGACGATTTCCTTCGAAATCCCAAGCGAATCAGCTGTTGGACTCCTCTCGTCAGGAACCGAATCCATCGCTCTGTGGTGCCATCTTGTCTCTATTCACGTTTACTCGATCATGTTGAACCTCGAATTACCCATAGCGGATATCGTCCAACTCCTTCTCGAAAAGTTCATGGAAACAGCGGACCCCCTACTCTTCTTCTAATATACGCCACTGTTCCGATAAATGTTCAGTTTGAGAATTGTAAGTCCTCCCTCAACTTACTGCAAAGTTCTACTTGAGTAAAATAAAAATTTTACTAGATAGTGTTCAAGATTACGATACACCCTGTATCTGTCTGTAATTTGTAATCCATGAAAATGGCATAAGATAAAATTCTTATATATGCACGCTGTAATGTTCATCAGAGCCTATGCTAAACATTCAGTTTACTTGAAATAGTAAAAAGTCGTTTGAATGTATTATATAACAGCATGGTTATAAGGTTATTTGTGAAAGCCTGTGTTCGAACAACGTCGAAATGAAGCTTGAAACAAAGTCTTCATACGCGATCAGTGTGGTTTTGAAATACCCCGGCTATCTACAATTGTCTTCTCGGCTAGGTCGCCTGTATCAACGACCCGCTCGGCCTGCTCTGCTCGGTGATACGAGAAATGTCGCCTACACTTGCCGTGACGGTTTACGTGTGTTGCGTGACCTTCAATGCCCGTCTCGCTGTGCTATAGAGCTGCTCTGTACTGCTCCTCTCATAGAGCCCAACTGAACTGCTTAGCGCTGTGTTCCAGCTTATGAGCTCCGTGCGGCACGTGGCTAATTCTCCCCACTACAGTGCTCCCACGTCACGAAGATAGTCTCGAACCCGACTCCTCTCGGCTGTTCTGTTATACAATAACTTATTTCCATAAAATTATTTCCACATATAATGCATGTCATATATACTCTTCTAAGTTGTTTTAACTTATTATAATCCCATATATATTTCAATAAAGCTTCACATCTTTATTAATAATTCTATCTTCTTACAGATTTCAATGCCTCCTTGATTCTCGACCTCCTACGTCATCTTGGCTTTCTTCTTGACGCGATCGATGCGCTATCATATCAGCTTGCCTTCCAAAACCTCAACTATAGCTTAATGTCAGCTGGCGTAGCCGATAGCCTAAAATAGGTATCGGGTACATCTCTCCCGTACATCTCCTTTTTTTTATCAGGATTGAGAAAAAAAAAATACACTCTCAGGCATTCAATATATTATACATGTACACGATAGCTCTACAATTTCCTTTACTCAGCATGATGGTATTTCCTGATGCTAGCTGCATTAAAAGTTCCTACAACTTCATCAGTATCCATCCTGACAATCTTATAGCTATTATTCTGGTATGTTTGTTCAATACGGAACGGTCCAGCGTACAATGGAGCGAATTTATGGTAGATCTTCAGCTGTAGGTTCGAAGTGACTGGCTTCCTAATCAGCACCTCATCATTTTCTTGAAATGGCTCGTGGAACCTCCTTCCTGCCTGTCTCCTGGCTCTCTTCTCCGCCTGTCTTCTGAGCCTCTCTCCTGCCATCTCGACTCTTCTTTCTTGTGTGGGTTGAGGATCTACTGGTGCCCTCACGACTCTATCCCATGGTCTATCCGGTTTCAATCCATGATGAAGCATGGACGGAATCTGTCCTGTGCTTTCATGTACTGTGGAATTCAAGCATTGGCTAATGATGGGTATCACTTCCATCCATCTATGGTGTTGCCTTGACACATATAAGCGACACAGCTTACTTATCTCCGGCATAATTCTTTCGGCGGGATTTCCCTCTGGATACCGTACAGAATTAAACACATGCCTGACTCCTAAACGTTCCATAGCATTAGAAAATTCCATGCTAGTAAATTGCGATCCATGGTCACTCAACAAAACTTCAGGTTTCCCCATGCTCGGAATGACTGTTTTCTCAAGTCGATTTATTACGTACTTGGACGTAGCTTTCTGTATAGGGCATAGAGATACGTACTTCGAAAATACATCGACTGTTACTAAAACGAATTGATTGCCTTTCGTCGAACGAGGAATCGGACCAAAAATGTCCGTCGCGAAAAGTTCTCTTGGCTTGCTGGGTAATATTGATCTGGGAATTTCTTTCATTAACTTAGATGAGTATTTACTTCGCTGACAACTGTCACAGGTCTTTATGACGTCGCGAATCGTTTGTCCCATTTGTTTCCAAACAAAAGTTTCTTGAGCGAGAGCCAAAGTCTTGTCTACACCTACATGAGCTGCAGTTCGGTGTATCATCCAAATAACTGGTTTGACAAGCTTGGGTGGGATCACTACTCTAAGTCTAGTATGATCCTGGTCAATATATTGGCATATAACACCTCCCATAATATGATGTCTTCTAGCCTCTATCTCAGTTCTTTGAAAATCTGGATCAGTGTTATCCATCCTACGTGTCAGAAAACGGTAAATTCTTCGTAAAGGTGCATATCTCTTCTGAGTTTGCGATAACAACTTCAACTTTTCTAGAGTACCACTATCCTCTTGAATCAAATTTATATGGTTGACTATTACTTCTTCACAAGGGTTTCTGCTCAGCACATCTGCTAACAGATTTAACTTCCCCGGTCTATGTACAACAGTTGGGTTAAATTGCTGTAAGAACAGAGCCCATCTGGTGATGCGGTCACTCGCTAAGTCTGTCTTCATAATAAATTGGAGGGCTTTATGATCTGTGATCACTGTTATGTCATGTCCAAACAACACCTTCTTCCACGTTTTGAGAGCATGAACCACTGCTAATGCCTCTAATTCAGTTGCATAGTAATTCTTCTCACAATTCCTAAGCTTGCGACTGGTGAAAGCTAAATATCTATGTTTCTTGTCATCATCCAGCTGATATAGGATTCCACTAATACCTATTTTGGATGCGTCTGTCTCTACAAAGAATCGTCTTGTAAAATCAGGATACTCAAGCTTGATATTTTGGATTAGCATTTTCTTGGCCGCTAAAAATGCTTGATTGCATCTATCGTCCCATTTCCATCGATTTCCCTTCCTTAATAAATCCTGCAGAGGTGCCATTGTCTCCGTATATTCAGGACAATGTGTTGAAAAGAACTGACACATGCCTAAAAACTGCCGTACCTCTTTAATCTTTCGTGGTGTTGGAAACTCTGAAATTGCCATTATCTTCTTTGGATTGGGCCTATAACCATCTCCATCGATTCTATGCCCAAGAAATTCAATTTCTTCATGAAAGAATTGACATTTATTGAAGTTCACCTTGAAGTTCGTTCTTCTAAGATCTTCAAAAAGCATTTGAAGGTGTCTGATATGTTCTTCCGCTGTCTCAGACGCTATAATCAGGTCATCAATATAGCTTACAACATGCTCTTTAACTGCATCTGACAAATTTTGATCTAGTGCTCGGATCATCACCGGACCACTATTTTTCACACCAAAAGGTAACCTATTGAATACATATGTTTTATGGTCAAACAAGAACCCTGTGTACTGTTTGCACTCTTCTGCTAGCTCAACATGATAATATGAACTAGTCAGATCGATTGTCGAGAAGACACTCTTTCCTCTAAATCGGCGTAACAATTCACGAATAACAGGTGGTCTATCGTGTTCAGGAAGAACTCTTTCCTTAAGGGATCTGGCATCTAGACATATCCTCAGCTTACCGTTAGGTTTCTTGACAACAGCTAAAGGATTCAAATAAGCAGTTGGCATTTTCTTAATTATTCCATCTGTTTCCATGTCGCTTATCATTATGCTCACTTCCTCCTTCCATTTATCCGGAATGGGATATAAATTTTTATGGTATGGTTTGTCATCCATCAACTTGATGCTGTATGTAAAATTTTCTATGAGACCTGGTTTGTCATTGAATATATCCTCATATTCTGAAATTACTTGATCAAACCGCCCCTTAATTTCTGGATTTATTTTACTAGTTATGCCAATTTTATCTTCTATAGACCTTTCAACGCTGCATACAATTTCATCCAATATATCCTCTCTAAAGAATGTCATCTCCGATTCTTGATTTTCCATAACCTCTTCTTGAAAGAACATGCGCCTACTCTGCATATCTATGATCAGGCCACTCTCACTTAGGAAATCCACTCCTAGGATCATGTCAAAATGTAGTTGACCCACTACTAGGAACATCTGTTCAAAACTTCTGGTTCCAATCCCAACATCTAAAAGTACCTGACTTTTACATTTCATACTCTTGTCTGGAATCACCCCTTGAATTTTGCTAACAACAGTTGGCAACATTGTAATTCCTCCTAATAATTTTAATTCATCCAGGCAACCTATGGATATCAAGCTCACCATAGCTCCTGTGTCTACAAGTGTCTTTATTTCTTTTCCCATGACTTCCACACTAATAACTGGCAATTCATGTCTATTTTCCCGTTGTACTATGTCTCCTTCCTCGATTAAATCCTCGTCCTTGACCTGATATGTTTCTACGATGACGATTGATTCCCAATGATTTTCATTTTCCTCTGGAGTTAATTTGACGTTGTTTTTTTTTCTTCGCCACTCGTGCTGGCTCGATTGACATCTCTCATTGTCTCCTCGAGTGGTGCACTAGGCTGTCTATCCTCTTGTCTTGACCTTTCATGTCCACGATTATCCCTTCTGTCGTCAGGATCGTTTCTTCGGCCTTCCTGTCGGTCGTTTCCATTAAACTGTTGCCCTTGGTTCCAGTTATTCCTTCCCCGATATCTGTTATTATACCGATTCCTGTCCTGATACCTGGAATTTTGGTTATAATTCCTATACCGGCTATCTCTCGCTTCTTGATCGTATGGCCTTTCATATGGTCCTCTATATCGATCATTTCCTCTTGCGTTACGGATATTTCCTCGATTCCCATCGTTCCGTCGGTTTTCCCAGGAATCCCTTCTGTCCGTTTGAGCTGCATTGTCCACGACTACCGCGTTTACTTCTTGCGTGTTTCTGTTGTCGTTCCTATTACTTCTCGGTGTAACCTGTGCGCTCGTATAATCCAATCGCCGCAAAATATCATCATAATGTTCCAGCGTATTGGCTCCTGATGCTATCAGAGATCGCTGTACCTCTATCGGTAACTGTCGCGCTATAGCTTGCAAAAGCTCTTCTTCTGGCAATGGAGGAATAAGGAACTGTAATTTAGCCAGTTGTGACGTGAAGTAGTTGGCGTAATGCGTCGGATGTGACGTAGAATAGCGTTTAGAGTACATCTCCGCTCTTACGTTGAGTTGATCCTCGGCACTCCAGAATCTCCTCAAGAAAGCCATGGCAAATTGCTCCATGTTCGCAAAGTTGCTTCTGAACGCTCTAAACCACGTAAGTGCAGATCCATCTAAGGCGCGTTCTACTATCCTTAGCTCTCTTTCTTTGGCTACCCTGTGTTCCGCCATGTAGTCTCGAATATCTCGCAGAAATTCTACTGGTGTAACTCCTGTATTTCCCGAAAACTTTCTCGGTTTGTCATCTAGGTTCCTTATAATTGTGACTGGACCTGAGTATCGTTCGCTTGGACTCGACGTACTCCTACTCGAACTTGGATTCTCCTGCGGGGTTGAACTGACCCTTTCGAATGTCACATTCGGTTGCATTTGACGGTCTTCTACCATGCTCGTGTCTTGATTCGTCATACTGCGGTCTATCGCTGTTTGATTCATCAATGTTTCCCCTGATGTTACATTATGACTGGTAAAACTGTTAACTATGGATTCTAGTTTAGTCATCCTGTCTTCCGCTAATCTCTTGACCTGAGTCTTCAACTCATCCAGCGATGTAACATCCTGCGTCTTGTTACTTTCGTCTAGATCGTTCCTCAACTTGTCAATTTTTCCTTCGCACGTGTTCTTCACTAACGCGACTTGTTCTTTCAACAGATCAACATCTGTTCTAAATAGTGTTGAATCTAATTTCATCGCTTCCTTGCTTTCCGTAAACCTAGCTTCTAAGTTTGCCATACCTGCGATTAATTTTTCATCTAACCCTTCGCGTTTCTCTTTTGCTTCGGCATCGACCTCATTATATCGTTCTTCCACGATTGCTCCGACTCTATTTTTAAATAAAGTTAAGTTTTCGTTAACCTTTTGCTCTATATCGTCGTCTATCTTTCTAATATCCTTCTGCAATTGATTTTCTAACGACTTAATATTAGAATTGACCTCTCCCAAGACTTCATCTTTAATGGTCCCAATTACTGTCTTCAAATCTTTTATTTCGTTACCTAGATTCGTTTCTAGACTCTTAATCTTAGTCTCGAAAGATACTTCGGTAGACCAATCTTGAATTTTTCCTACATCTGCCACTAAACCATCGATGTCGAATCTCAACTTCGATACATCTGACTTAATGTCTTTCTGTATGGTCATAACGTCTGTTCTTAAAGTAAAAATATTTTCTTCCCCTCTATTTTCCAACTCGATAATATTTTTCCTTAATATCTGAACATTTTCCTCTCCTTTCATGTTTACTGCAATTATGTCTAATTGTAAAGTTTTCAACATCTCATTATTCTTTAAAGTTAAACTATTCTCTAATCTGGTTAACTTATTTTCTAATTCAGTATTAGTTTCTTCACTACGAGACTGTAATCTCTCTTCCAACGATTTGAAATTGTCCTCACTATTTGACTGTAGCCTAGTCTCTAATAACATCAACTCATCTTTGCTATTTGATTGTAGTTTTTCTTCTAATGACTTAAAATTGTCTTTCAAGTTAGCTTCACTAGTTGACTGTAGCCTAGTCTCTAATAATTTTAAACTGTCGTTTAAATTCTCTTCATTACTAGCCTGTAATGATTTTACATTCTCTTTACATTTAGCTTCTAATCTAGCTTCTGAATTATTAATTTGTTCTTTAACTTCAGTTTCCATCTTAGAAATGGTTTCTGCAATTCCAGACATACCCGTCTGCAACTCTCCTAACACCTTCGCTAAATCCTCCGGCAACATAATTATATTTCAATATAGAATTATATAGAGACGTTAGACAACAACACATCGCAATGTCTCAATTCCTGCATTCACTTGGGTATAGGGAAAAATATCTTATAACTAACATGATATTACTAATACGATTAACATGAACACTGGATTGGGCACACAAGTACATTGTCTGACTAAGTATAATAAATTTTGTAACACACTTAAATGAACTTGAGATCAATCTCTCAGTAATCTAAATCTGATGTGATTCCATAGAATTAACAAAATCGAAAAGCCCCACTAGTTGGATAAAGCCAATTCTCCCTCTCTCTCTGTACCCGTTCGTCCTGGGGATGCGATGACCCATCTGCTATAACATCACATCCCTGGAGTTCCAGGACAGAGCGGAGTTAAATGAACCTCTAGTCAAATAAGGAATGTGTCGGAAATTCAGCTGAGTTCGTGAAAAAGCAGTGGGTTTCACGAGACAAAGTATCTCTAGGGTCGTTACGGGCTTAAGTTAATAAAAATAATTCAAATATAAATGGGCGCCATCAACTGAATTCCTAGCAAAACCACTTCCTTTCCGGATAAGCCTTACTCAAGACAAGGAAAGAAAAAGGAACATCACACCATCATCAGATCACAACTAAGATAAAAACAAATTTATTTTACTTTGATAGTCAGACAGACATTTTAAATATAATTCCTACCTAAGAGTATGGTCGAATGCAAAGTTAAATTGTCATTGTCCAAAAAATCGAACCATCTCCTTTCTAATGCAAAATTATTTCAATCCACTTATCAAGAAAAATGTATAAAGTTCTCTTGGGTTCTCAGGATCACTGTATCACTATGTCTTTCGTCACTGACATTTGTGAAACCTGAGACCTAATTCTCCTTAATTTAACATCAATGTGGATTTAATTAAGTTATTAAGCTGTCTAAACATACACATATAATAATCACTCATGTTAAATATCACATAAATTATGGTTTGCATGGTATAATTTGAACGTAGAACATGTTAATCAAATGTTCCTAAGCATTGAATAATTAATTTACATTATTTACATCGTCATTAATCTCTTATCTGTGAATTACAGAAAATTCAAATTCTCATTGGTCATCCTCATCATTATTATCAAAATTAAATATTTCTCACATTAATTCTCACTTCAAAATTCCAAATATTCCTGTCAGAATCGTTAATTCATCACCATTACATCATTTAAATTCACATTTCAAGTTGCAATTCCTTCGAATTATCTCTCAATTAAATTTATTTAATTGCATATAAATTCATTAATCATCAGCTTCTTTAATTAATCATCACCTTCTAATTCAGTTATTCATCATCATTACAATCGTCTAATAATTCATTTCAATCAGTTTAATTAATTCAATCTTTAATTCATCCACTTATTTAATTCATCGATTTATTTCAAAATTTAATTTATCAACTTATTTAAATTTCAATCATCTGATTATTTAGTTTTATTATTTCATCTAGTCATTCTGATTTTTATTTCATTAGGTCAGATCGTTAATATGCTTAAATCTCAGATTATTATTTCATTAATTATTATTTTCAGAAAATCTTGTATTATCAACTTCATTTATTTGTTTAATTTCCTAACAAATTGTTTAATAAGGTTTATAGAACGTTGTCTTACAGTTTTATTACTTCCAAGTTATATCTCGTATTTAATTATCATGCCAAAAATATTATTGTCTCCACGACATCACGTTGGATCTAACTATCCACAACGACATTATATTTCTTCAATATTCCAAATATCACATTTGAATATAAGAATTGCTACAAAAACTCCATAAATATTCAGCACATACAGCATGAATCTCAACAAATACGCTAGACTGGGTACAACAACCTCATGTCCGCTTCAAAATACATTATCAACGTTGCAACTATCAAATGGCAAATTCCACAAAATGCCTATCACAAACTTCATTTAACCACGTTGCATGATCTACAAAAATATATAAATGGCTTCAAATTATTAACGCACATAATCTCCAATGACTGTAATTACTCTGATCACATCTAGACAACTTCTTAAACAATTGGAAAAATATTACTTCAGTAATTTAATATTTGCTTTCAAATAGCATAAATTCTCTTTCACAAGTTTCATAAATCACATCGTAGAAAAACACCAATGTGCTATAATCTCTCACATCAAAATCTGCAATACTGATCTGCCTTAAAATAATTATGACCATTAATGATTAATCTTACAAGATTAAATTACTTTAAATCCTTCTCAAAGGTATCAAACACAATTATAAAAATCATCAAAGCATCAGCTGTAATAGCTGTTAAACTGAAATTACTCTCAAAAGAGTATAGCAACAAAATATTGGATTGGCAAACTAGAATTACTAAATGCAATCCTGTTGACATTTATCGTTACTTTATTTAACAAAATTTCGACTGATATGTGACTAGTAGTTCCTTGTTTAATTCACTTACATCTCGTGTACATTCGGATGATAAAATGAGTACCTCAATGGCGAGTAAGATGTGTAACCACCGTGCAATCGTATAAATACGAAGGACCTCGCCCCGTCGACTTGGATGATAGTTCCCTAAACGGTGGGTAAGGTGAGTAGCCACCATACAATCGTATAAATACGAAGGACCCCACCTCGTAGGCTATATGAGTGAATGTACTAGAAAGGAATCAACAAGTTTCTAGTTGTCATATAAAAGCGACGTTCATTCACTAAAGTGAATAACTTCTTAATATCTCCAAACAATCCAATGGAAAAAAATCCCTACTGATGAATAATACACACTCGCTAGTATGCAATGAACTGACGAAGTAGTTTCTGATAATCAATTGCAGATCACGAGCTCGAAATACTCGTTACTCAAAAAAAAACTATCCATGAAAAATATCCTAGCTGGAAAAATGTCTATAAGACCAAACATCTTCTTAATAAAGCCAAACAACGGTGAGAATATCGAATAATGATGCCTGCCATATCATATGGTCACTCCATATTCTAGCAAATTCGAAGTATATAAATTCAAACCATGTCTTAATAATCAAATCACTCCTATTAGAAAAATATACATGTGTGCCCAGTATTCATGAAAATAATCGTATCAGGTAGATAGAACTCTTACAATACCTTTCATTATCAGTTGTAATATAATTTCCAAGATCGTCGATTTTCCCTACCTAAAGATTTCTCGTAAGATCGGCGTGAATATCATTTCATCCATGAAATGACGATTTCCTTCGAAATCCCAAGCGAATCAGCTGTTGGACTCCTCTCGTCAGGAACCGAATCCATCGCTCTGTGGTGCCATCTTGTCTCTATTCACGTTTACTCGATCATGTTGAACCTCGAATTACCCATAGCGGATATCGTCCAACTCCTTCTCGAAAAGTTCATGGAAACAGCGGACCCCCTACTCTTCTTCTAATATACGCCACTGTTCCGATAAATGTTCAGTTTGAGAATTGTAAGTCCTCCCTCAACTTACTGCAAAGTTCTACTTGAGTAAAATAAAAATTTTACTAGATAGTGTTCAAGATTACGATACACCCTGTATCTGTCTGTAATTTGTAATCCATGAAAATGGCATAAGATAAAATTCTTATATATGCACGCTGTAATGTTCATCAGAGCCTATGCTAAACATTCAGTTTACTTGAAATAGTAAAAAGTCGTTTGAATGTATTATATAACAGCATGGTTATAAGGTTATTTGTGAAAGCCTGTGTTCGAACAACGTCGAAATGAAGCTTGAAACAAAGTCTTCATACGCGATCAGTGTGGTTTTGAAATACCCCGGCTATCTACAATTGTCTTCTCGGCTAGGTCGCCTGTATCAACGACCCGCTCGGCCTGCTCTGCTCGGTGATACGAGAAATGTCGCCTACACTTGCCGTGACGGTTTACGTGTGTTGCGTGACCTTCAATGCCCGTCTCGCTGTGCTATAGAGCTGCTCTGTACTGCTCCTCTCATAGAGCCCAACTGAACTGCTTAGCGCTGTGTTCCAGCTTATGAGCTCCGTGCGGCACGTGGCTAATTCTCCCCACTACAGTGCTCCCACGTCACGAAGATAGTCTCGAACCCGACTCCTCTCGGCTGTTCTGTTATACAATAACTTATTTCCATAAAATTATTTCCACATATAATGCATGTCATATATACTCTTCTAAGTTGTTTTAACTTATTATAATCCCATATATATTTCAATAAAGCTTCACATCTTTATTAATAATTCTATCTTCTTACAGATTTCAATGCCTCCTTGATTCTCGACCTCCTACGTCATCTTGGCTTTCTTCTTGACGCGATCGATGCGCTATCATATCAGCTTGCCTTCCAAAACCTCAACTATAGCTTAATGTCAGCTGGCGTAGCCGATAGCCTAAAATAGGTATCGGGTACAATATGTAGTCTCAGTCTGGTAACTTCTTGGATTTGCTTGAGATAGATTTATAGTAACCTGCAGGCTGAGTTTTTTTTAAACATGCCCAGGTGCATACAGTAGCACAAGACCTACTGCAGGCTATGTCTATCCTAAATGTATGCCTATTATAGTGCTCATGTCAAAGGTCGTCCTCAAGTTTTAACTATTGAGACTTGATTTGCATTGAAGATAATTTCAGCCGAGTCTGGCAAGGCTTCATAAACTTGGGCGTGACTTCACATTTTCATTTTTCCTATACAGCTTTTGATACCAACCACTTAAATCACAGTATTTCAAGATTTGCTCTCATTAAACATCACCAACACTTTTTTTCCCCCTGGTGGTGGGCTGTGTTGGATTCTACAGAAAATAAAGTTGAGAAATAAAAATACATCTTAGGTTTCCATGACACAGTTGCATTTTATCCTACTATATCAATGTTTCCTAATTCCTCATGCTGCATAAATAAACATGACAGATTACAGCATTAGCAATGATGACTAATTTATGAATTGTTAAAATGTTTTTAAAAGATGCATAGAAAGAGGCTTGATAAATCCTGTATCATCAAACCATTTAAACATTCTCACACAGCTCTAATCAGAAGCTCATTTTATGTGCAACAGGTATGTAAAATAAACCTCCCTCCCAATAACTTGTAGGCCTAACCTGAACATAATCCATGTTAAGAGCTGTTTTTTGGTTCACAGGAAAACCTACCATTTAAAATCTTGCACATACCGGTAGGCTACTAATCATATTAAGTTGCAATTAACTAGGGTAATTTTAAAAATCATGGCTATCAACTACTGATTTAAATATTCCAGACATCTTTCTTAACTCCACTTTTACTGACAGCATGTAAGTCCTTACTACTGTCTTTCAAGCCATTGACCAGTTGTTTTTTTTTTTTCATGAGGAACCATTTTAGTCATTCTTCTCTATGTGAAATACAGTTGATGACAACTGCCTGGAAGACTCAGGTGTTTTTTCTTGTGTCGCTTCTCTGGTTGCCTACGACACTTCCTAATTATTAACAGAATGTTTCATTGAATTGTTGTATCCAATTGACCAACTGGTAATATATTATGGTTTGCTTTAATATTCCTATGATACACTTTTAGATCTCATATATTAATGAAATATACAACAACATAGGCTGAAATGTAGAACCAATCTCCCATTCCCTAACACTCCCAACTAATGGGACATAAGCTACCTAGTGGTTGGTCTCACAATGCTTCCATCTACATGTATCGTACTAGGTCTAGTAGTACCATACGTATTGTGACTGTTTCTCCAACTCTGTCAAGGAAACTAATTCTGAACTAAGATCTGGAATGGGGTACACTGTCCCTCGAGGGCAATAAGGACAACTTGAATCATTCAAGTGATTTTTCTATTTCATTTTACCAACTAACCAGGTGCCTGGAAATGCTAGTGAAGGAGGCAGCTAAGTAGGCTAGCCTACTGGTATTCACCATTCAGAGAACATTCTCAGCGACTTGTCTATGCATAGGCCTATGACACAATTTTCAGAAATTGATACAGTAGTCACAGAACACTAATGGTGCCCAGTAGGCACAGCTTAGCATAGGACTGAGTGGATTCCAGCCATAGATTAACTTATGATCTGTCAACGGGTTTTCAAACAAATTGAGCACACACCCAAGTACAGGGGTCTTGACCATGATGTTCCAAGCCTCTAAATGAAACACTCCTCTTTAAGACTTTCTGGTCTTGCATCCATGGTCGATCAACATTCTCCTGATCTGTGTTCTCAAGTTTCTGATGGTTATGGACATTATTTTTATCCTGATACATGCCCTATTCTTAATTAGTTCAGCATAAGATCATTGAATCTCCTTAAGAAAAATAGGGAACATCCATGTGTTATTTGACCATAGGAAAGGGAGAATTTAAAAAACTGAACCTCTGGGGACATTGATGCAGATGACTCCGACTAAGTAGGCTAGATCAAAATGAACATTTTTCAGTGTTGCTTTAATAAAGGTTGATAACTTTCTACCATTCAACATGAATAGGCCTATATTGGATGGGAAATATTTTTATTATTTGCAGAGATTACAAGGATGACTTGTTGATGTATCATTATTTTGTTAAGCGAACATAAGTTCCAAGTCCTTATCGTGTTGGAACCCATATTTCAGTGCTGCCTTAGTAAACGAAATATTCAATGTCTTGCATTCGGTCAACACGGTTGCACTTAATGGGAATGAGAATGAGCATTATTCCAAAAACCAGAAAAAAAAACCTGTAGGCTACATGCAGACCTAACTTGTCAAATCAATCATGCCTACAAGACAACAAAACTGCTCTATGAAAAACTATTAAAACCCCATAATGGTAGTCAAAAATAATCTCAAACCACCGCCACTATTTCGCGAAGGTGCAGAAAAATCTTACTATAGTACAGCTTTTCGTAATAGTTGCTACTGTTGTGATAAACCAGTACTGAGTGATAGGCCCCCGAAATATAACTATTTATCTTAATGTCTACAAGATAACGAGATTGCCAAAAAACCACAAATCTATAGAAGGCAACACTAAAAATGGCTTATCTAATCCACAAGTCACCCACCCTTCACCAACATTATTAATATTTGTAATTTAAGTAACTTAGGTTATGTTAAATTGAGGTTAATGGCGGATTTGATTGCGGCTGTGTGGCGGGAAGGACCCAATAAGTGCTCAGCCAATCAGGGACGTTTTGATTGGAGACCATGCTCGGAAAAATTTTAGATCGTTTTGATTCTCAGGGCTTCGTTAAGCCCCCACCCTAGGCCGTCATCGTGTCCAAAATGGCGGCTTAACGAACACGACGGGGTGCCATTATTAAAATTTTGGGAGATAGAAACACAGCCATAGAAGACCAGAGATAGACAGAGTGGAATTGTTTTATTATCTCATTGTATCTGTTTATATGTTTCATTGTTTTCTCTATTATTAAAAAAATAGTTCATAAACATCTTTACTGACAATCAAAACTAAACAGTTTTTAAAATCGTATTCTTTGATTTTAAAACACAATGTCTTGCTACAAAAAGAGGAAGCATAACGAATAGAATATAAAGTGTGAACTCTTCTCCCTCAATAGCATATAATGAATACGGATCGGGTTGGCACTCGCCGCTACGCAGCGCTCCCAGTCGACTTGAGATTGTTGATTTCCACAGGTGTTTATGTGTTTATGTGCGATATATTAAGTATTTATTCGGTCGGAGTGTTTCGGTGGTGTTCTGTGCAAACGTTTATTGATATCCAAGTGCCTACACTATTACTTCATAGTATTAATACCTGAAATGCTATTGTAGGAAGCATTAACTGAAATGGAATTTAATTTCTTGTCGTGTGTTGACGTTATCTTCGTTTGTTAATTTTATTGTTATTTAATGTAAGTAAACAGCAGTTTAGCCCTTACATTTTCATGAGTGCTTAATGTGAGTAGTGAAGATGCCTTGCGCTTTTGTACCAGGATGGGGACTGTAAAGAGGTCAGACGGTTTTTCAAACCTCCTAAAGATAAGGAACGTTTTATCAAGTGCAAAGGGGCCATACCAGGGAAGGATGGGGAACTTACTGAAAAGTCCTACATCTGTGATGCTCACTTTTCAGAAGATTTAATTGTTAAATTTGACAAATTTGTGATAGAAGGGAAGTATTACTTCTCCCAAGAACCAACTGGCGATTGAAAGACTATTCTGTTCCACATATATTTCCTAATTTGCCTAAGTATTTGTCCAGTATGGTGTAAATAAAAATGCTCTTGATGCCATTAAAGACTACTTCTGTGAAGAAAGGGATGAGAATAAAAAGAGAATGAGTTAAAAAAAACATATATCTACCGTAATGCTGAAGGAGGCGTGATCAGTTTTAGGCAATAGCCTACTCTAAGAAGGGGTCAGGACTGTGCCTTCTATGTCTGTTAAATGTTAAGTGCTTCTGAAATGATGGTAGTTTACTGATTTTGGTGTTTGTGGAGTGGAATTTATGGTTATTATTGAATTTTATAGTAATCTACGGTAAAGTTGAAAGTTGCGTTCGTACGGCTTTTTTTTTTCTGTGTTGCAAGTCTGTTAAGGGAATGTAAAATGTGTAACAATGTGAAGAAATCCTTTCTGATAGCGAGGTTAATTTTTCCGTTCTTTTTTTAATTTACCGATAGCTGGCAAAACTAATAGCATTTTGAACTTGCTCTCTGTCTTCGCTTATTTTCGAAACTGGACTATTACAGGAGACGACTTATTCAATTATAATTGGGCACAGTAAAGTAAGTGGAGATGTCGAACTTATTAGCGCCTATGAGGATATCTTACGGTGTTTTAACATGTAAAACAGGTCGCAAGGTTTTAAAAGTCTCGTAAGCGCCAATGCTAACTTACATCACAGATCGGAGCCAGCGCTGCGCTGCGGCGGACAAGGCGTACTAGGCCAGTGATATCACTTCTTATTCTATTCGTTATGGAGGAAGATTGACAGCGAGTGTCGAGTTTTTCAAGAAAAGTGGGGTGAAAAGTACTTTGTGGTAGAAAACAACAACAAAACATTGTGTCTCATTTGTAATGAAACCATAGCGGTCCTAAAGAGTACAATGTCCGAATACACTTTGAAACCAAACATGGTCAAAGCAAATATGCTCAGCTCTCGGGTAAAGTTAGAATAGAAACATTAGCCGCTATGAAGACTTCCTTGACCTTACAAAGAAAGATATTTACTAAACGTACTGATGAAAATGAGTCTGTAGTACGCTCAAGCTACAATATTGCTCATATTTTAGCTAAGGCAGGCAAACCTTTCACTGATGGGGAAATAGTAAAAAATGCATTTCAAAAGCTGTTGAGGAGCTTTGCCCTGACAACTTCCGTTGGTAAATTCTATTAGTCTGACTCGTAACACTATCACTCGTCGAACCGAAGATCTTGGCAAAGACGTCAATCGTCAATTAATATTAGCTTGTGAAAAATTTGATTGTTTTTCTATTGCTTTGGATGAGTCCACTGATACCTCTGATTCAGCTCAGGTTCTATTGTTTATTAAGGAGTGAATAGTGAATTTCAAATTACCGAAGAACTGGCTGGAGTTCGCTCAATGGAAACTACAGTAACTGGCGAAGAAATATTTTTTAAGGTTAAGGAAACTATTTTTGCACTTGGACTTGACTTAAAGAACTTAGTTGGAGTGACTACAGACGGAGGTCGAAACATGTGTGGTGAAAAAACTGGTTTTGTTGGAAATGTATGCAAAGCAGTGAAAGACACCGGTGGAGAAAAACCAATCATACTGCATTGCATCATACATCAGCAGGCTTTGTGCGGCAACAGTTTGAAAATATCTGAAGTTATGACTGTTGTTGTTAAAACAGTAAATTACATATGCTCACACTCCCTAAAACACCGCCAGTTTAAGTTATTTTTGGCCGAAATGGAAAGTGTTTATCCGGATCTTCCCTATCATTGTGAGGTCCGATGGCTCAGTAGAGGTAAAGTGTTACAAAGGTTTTTTGAACTCCGTGCAGCAGTAGATATGTTTATGTTTGAACAAGGCCGTCAAGTGCCTGAGCTTTCTGATCCGTTGTGGCTGTGGAAGTTGGCATTTTTAGTTGATATTACAATGCACATACACTTTTTAAACTTGAAACTACAGGGAGTTAATTCCCTTGTTTTTGATGCCTACCGTCATGTTAAGGCTTTTAGGAAAAAACTTGCATTGTTTGAGAAGCAGCTTACCAAGAACGACTAGGGTCACTTTGAGACATGTAAAGATTTTTATCTGAAGCTGGTGCGCCCTTCCCTTCTGACTTTGCTGCTGATGTCGTCAAGCAATTGAGCCAGCAGTTTAATGACAGATTTGAAGATTTTGACCATGAATGTGACAAAATCAACCTATTTCACAATCCTTTCAAATGTGAAATTGATTCTCTGCCAACAAGCCTTCAACTTGAAATCATTGACTTAACAACAAATGAAATACACAAGGAACATATTCAGGAGTGCTACAAAAATGGTGACCTGTTGCCGTTCTACAGCTCCTTGAACAATGAAGATTTCAAAAACTTAACCGGCCGTGAAAGACAATATACCATCTTTTTGGAATCCTTCATAGGTAGGTTAGGGCTCTTTGAGCTTTTAGTTCTCGCAGTCAAGTGGTGCAGTTGCACCTAATATAAAGGGAGGTGGGGCACAGTTCGTCACTCCTGTGCGGGTCCGGGTGGGGACACCAAGAGCCCGCCGATGAGCCAGCTTGGTGTCCTAGGCGAAACCCCACACAAGACACGGCACATACCTAGAAGAATTGCTGAGTTTTGAAAATGTTTGCTCGTACCATGTTTTCAGTGTTTGGCTCAACTTTCGTTTGTGAACAGGCATTTTCCAAAATGAACTACATAAAATCAAAATTTCGAGCTTCACTCACTGATGAACACTTAACATCCTTATTAATGATTGGTGCGACTAAGTTCGAGCCATAATGGGGAGAAATTTTAAGCACCGGTACAAAGCAGTTCCATTCATCGCACCAACTAAATTTTTATGAACTTGCCCGGTCCCAAGTCCGGGATGAGAAAGGAGGAGGGTTCGATGGCAGGCTTAACAACAAGCCGGTCGGTAACACAAATTCTATTGTATCTCAATGCACTGGCTAGAATAAATATTATGGATGAAACTGCTAGGGCATCATCATCGCCCGAATGGTGTGAGAAATGTGCAAGGGCTCCCCACTCAAGGACGGGGTGGGCTAAAGAAGCGAGTCCAACAAATCAGAATGGCAACCATTAACATTGGTACTCTTACGAGTCGAAGCCGAGAACTTGCAGATACCTTGAAGAACCGACAAGTAGATATTGACTGCATCCAGGAAACCAAATGGTCTGGCTCAAAATCCAAGGATATTGGTGAAGGATACAAGTTATTCCACCACGGAAAGATATCAGGCAGGAATGGCGTAGCTATAGCTGTGAGTACAAAGTTCAGAGATCATGTCTCTGAAGTAAACCGTCTTTCTGACCGATTGATGTCTATTAAGATCGACACTGGTACGAAAACCTTACGTGTGGTTTCATGTTATGCTCCACAAACTGGGTGCACGGATGATGAGAAGGATGAATTTTGGAACAACCTCGAAACTTACCTACAGTTTGTTGAAGAAGAACTCCTGTTCATTGGTGGTGACTTAAATGGCCACGTTGGAGGGAATAGAAATGGTTTCGAGAGAGTACATGGTGGACAAGGCTTTGGAGAGCGAAATGAGGATGGAAACAGAATCCTGGAATTTGCTGAGGCCTTAGACTTAGCTGTGACTAACACCTTTTGCAAAAAGTGACCATCGCACCTCATTACCTACAGTAGTGGTGGAAGAAATACGCAGATTGATTATTGGCTGGTACGAAGGAGTGATCTGAAGTTTGTCACTGATGTAAAAGTCATACCATCAGACATTATTGCACCCCAACATCATCTGCTTCTCCTCAATTTTAGGATTGGCCTTGATCTCGGCAAGAAAAGTCTTAAATCTACATCGGAACGAATTAAATGGTGGAGATTAAAACATCACATCCAGCTGAAAACATCTATAGGTTCTTTATCTATGCCAGAACAAGGTCAACACGTTGATGAAATCTGGGCAAAGGCCTCCACACATATTACGACTTGTGCTACTGACATCATGGGTAAATAAAAACCTGGACGCAGTTTTATCAATAAAGAGATAAGGTGGTGGAATTCTCATGTCCAAGATGCCATCAGGATGAAGAAGTTAGCGTATAAGACCTGGCTCCAATCGGGACTGGATCTTGATCGTCAGCAATATAGAAGATTGAAGTCGGTGGCAAAACAGGAAGTGGCAAAGGCTAAAGCGGACCATTACAAGAGCATGTACGAAGAGCTCAACACAGCAGAAGGAGCAAATAATATCTACAGACTAGCGAAGAATCGCCATCGTTCCACTCAAGATGTTGGACATGTTATGATCATTAAGAATGAAAATCAACAACCTCTACGGAAACCTAATGAGATCATTAACCGATGGAAACAGCACTTCGAAAATATTAGCAACGAAGAATTTCCGCATCCGCCACTACCAGCTGCGGATCCTGTACTTGGTCCAGTACCAGCCATCACGGTTGCCGAAGTGGAGACCGCTATGAAGAAAATGAAAAATGGAAAGGCAACTGGACCGGATGATCTCCCATCAGAGGTGTGGAAGATGCTTGGATCACAAGCAGCTCAGTTTCTAGCAGATCTCTTCAACAAGATCTTCAATGAAAACGAAGCTCCTCTTACTTGGCTCAGCAGTGTAACAATACCAATATGGAAAGGTAAAGGAGATGTGCACAACTGCTCAAATTATCGACTGATTCGCCTGTTTTGCCACACTATGAAGATATTTGAGCGTATCGTGGATACACGCCTTCGTGACATAATCAAGATTGCCTCAAACCAGTGTGGTTTTATGAAAGGTACAGGGACAATCGATGCTATTCACGCCGCTCGTCTTTTGATGGAAAGGCACCTAGAAAAGCGGAAACCACTCCATATAGCCTTCTTGGATCTTGAAAAGGTCTTCGACAGGGTACCTCGTGATATAATATGGTATGCACTACGACAGCATGGGGTACGAGAAGCATATGTTCAATGGGTTCAGCTTCTTTATCGGAATGTCACCAGCTATGTCCGATGTGCTTCAGGAAACTCCGCAACTTTTCCCATCAGAGTTGGTGTTCATCAGGGGTCAGCTTTGTCCCCGCTCCTGTTCATCATCTGTCTTGACACCATCGCAGCCGAACTACTGCAACCACATCCCTGGACCTTGCTCTATGCTGACGATATCATTGTAGCCTGCAAGTCTCGCCAAGAATTGGAACAACATGTTCAATGTTGGAAAACTGCACTAGACACCCATGGCCTACGACTTAATATTGGGAAGACAGAGTATATGCAGTGTGGAGTACCAAGTGAAGGATCTATTCACATTGATGGCACTGAACTCCGAAAATCATCTGCATTCAAATACTTGGGTACGCTAATCTGTTCATATGGCCGAACACTCTCAGATGTCCGAAACAGAGTCAACACTGCATGGCTGAAATGGCGCCAAGTTACTGGAGTCCTTTTTGACCGGAAGGTGCCACTATATCTGAAGTCGATAATTTACAGAACCATCGTTCGACCAGTAGCACTGTACGGTACTGAATGCTGGCCAGTAACGAAGAGACATGAACAACAACTACATGTCATGGAGATGAAGATGATTCGCTGGACACAGGGACTTACTAGACTGGACTGCATCAGGAATGACAATGTTCGAGCTACATTTGGTGTGGCTCCAATTCATGAAAAAATGCGGGAGAGCCGTCTGCGTTGGTATGGCCATGTACTGCGTAGCAATCACTCTTCAGTCGCGAGAACTGCACTTGACATCAGTCCAGAAGGCCGACGACCACGAGGGCGACCGAGAAAGCGCTGGTTGGATACTATGCGGGAGGACATGCAACTAGTGAATGCCACAACTAGAGACGCTCAAGATCGAGCAGTATGGAAGAAAAAGTGCAGAAAAGCAGACCCTGCAATAAAGCGGGATTAATGCTAGGAAGATGATGATGCTTTTATAATTGTGTTAATAATTGTGTCAAATGAACACAAATAATCACTCTTTGTCATTCATGCTGTATGAGTATATTAAAAATCATCGTACATCAATTTTGAAGGGATTTATTAAAAATGTTTAAATTTATTTTTAATGTTTCATTTTAGTATCCACTATAAATATATAAAACGGCAACAATACTAAGAAAACTAAGCTCAGACTGCAGCAAAACTCACCATATTGCACTTATTTTTTTTAAATCCATACCCTCCAAATTCCCCGGAGTGTTATTGGTCCGCAACTATTTACAATGTGGCCCTTAGTTTAAAAAGTTTGAGCACCCCTGCCCTAAGGAATGTAAATCGCGCAACATTATGGCACGTTGAAAGTCATATTGAGGACATTGAAATAGAATATGATTTAAAGAACCCTCCATCTGCAAACACGAACACAAGGCATCATCACGTTGTTTTATACGGAACTAGCTGAAGTACCCGTTCTTCGAACGGCTTTTAGCACTTGCTGGCCTAAATCATTAATATATATAATCACACATTCCTAATGTAGTTATGTTATTTCCATGTTACCAACTACATGTGTATACTACATATATTTTCACTCACCAAATTATTAATCAGAGGTAGGAAAGTGAAAATCCTTAGCCTGCTTTCAGTCGACCGACCGGGTCAGGGAATGGAATGAATGAAATCACCATCTAACAGCAAGGATATGAACTGTGTCGGCTGCCGAAGCCTGTCGCACTCCCCTGGGGCAATAATTTAATGAATGACGGATGAAATGAAATGTTAGTGGAGATTATTGCTGGAATGAAATTGTGACAGGGAAAACCGGAGTACCCGGAGAAAAGCCTGCCTGTCTCCGCTTTGTAGGTGAGAAGGTGCGTTTATATATTGGAAATAAATATCAGCTTCTATGTAGTAAAAGTTAAATAACCTGTCTTAAATATTGAACACCTATCGTTTAACGTCTTCATACTATATTTAAACATATAAACATTATGCTAAAAATACATCAAAAATGATAGCAATTATCATATCCGCAGTAAGTAATATTGTGGAAAGTACGTACCGTCATGATAAAGAGTAACAGTAATGGAACAAACTTCAATCATCCCAAGAAATAATAACAAAAACAAATTAATCACAGAAAATATTCTAAGTTTATGCCATGACTTGTGCGAGATTACGCCTAGTAACTCCGAGATGGTTCATCAGCGGGCTCTTGTGGTTTATTTTTGGACTACCAAAGGAGTAGCAAACTGTGCGATACCTCAATTCTTATTTAGAACACCTCAGCTACTTTACTGCGAGTGATAAGGGCTAAAACAGTCTTTCACCTTCCTATAAAGGCTTCCAAAATGATTGTATATTGAATTTCAGGGCCAAGCAATTAAAACCCAGCAACTTTTCTAGGTGTACGTCGTGTTTTGTGCGGTTTTCTTTATTGGCCGTGAAAGTCAAATTACCTACTTTATTGAAACAAATTTGCCCAGTTCTGCAGTAAGATTAATATGAACACTAAATAAACTATTCGACCGCATTAATAGAAGCATACTAGTAAAGAAACTCACCGAAATGATTGGTCTGGAGCACCACTACATCACCAGATTGATTAAGGATATTCTACATAACAACCAGGTAGAAATAGATAACGGAATAACTATGTCTAATCCAATCGATCAAACAATGGGAGTACTTCAGGGTGACCCTCTAAGTCCTCTTCTATTTAATGTCGCGACTGCAGATGTGGTATGTCTCTTACGTTCCCAGAAAGTCAAAATCATCGTATATGCCGATGATATGGTTCTGACCTTGTCGTCAAGAGAAGAGCTACAAGACAGCTTGAATCAACTTGCAATATGGGCCCAAAACAACGATCTTGAAATAAACCTTCAGAAAACGGTAGCAATGATATTCAGAAAGGGCGGAAGAACTGCCAAAGATGACATTCTTTACCTCAGAAATGAACCTTTGCTTCAAACCAGTCATTACAAATATCTAGGAATTACTTTGCAAATACAAGGAAAATTATTTACACGTCACATCAAAGATAAAATGATCTGTGCTGTCAGATCAATGAACTACATTAGTCATCTCAGGGATATCTCCCTGCAATCGGCACTGAGACTCTTTAAAGCAAAAGTTACACCAATTGCAACGTATGGATTGGATATAATAAGGGTTAATTTAAGCAAAAATAACCTGAAAGACTTAGAGAATGTGAAAGCCTTATTCTTAAAAAGACTGCTTTGTTTGTCAAAATTCACCCCCATCGAGACTGGCGTATGAACTAGCGGGGGAACCTTTCTTTATAGAAGAACTCCGACTGGTTCACCAACTACCATCCACAAGACAATACAACGATTTTCTACAAGAACTACTTGCAAAAAAGAAGGAGATCCCAATTGATTTCTACTCCACTACGGCCATGACGTCAACAGAATGGAAGGGCACTGCCTATGATTTGAGACACACAGTGACCCGATTCGCGGTGCACGGTTTTCACCACAGGATTTGTGAGACTGAGGTGTTCCATGTGCCCAGACCAAAGTGCCTTTGTAAATTGTGTCAAAAGTCATGCGATACTTACCACGCTCTCGTGTGTAGTAAAAGGTTGTCATCGCTTACAGAATTTTGTAAATAATTAACGTAATGCACATTGTGCGCACTTATCCTTAATAAATAAATAAATAAATAAACTAATGTGACAGTCGTTAATCCCCGACACATTCGTCTGTGAATTTGGGTTTCTGATCATGGTAAAAAACGACAAAAACCAGATAAATATTGGCCAACTGAAATATTCATTTAACGAAAAACAAATCGATAAAAAGGATGAAAGCATACCGTGCAAAGTAGAAAGCACTATACCATTGTGAAACAGCGTAAAGATCCAAATACTCACATACAATAACCGGCACAAAGAGTATAAAATTAGACTCAAAATCACGTCTAGTTTCGGACCCCACAAACTACCTCTATAAATAAAACAGTTCATGTAGAGACTAACATAGACTAACATCGCTCGGCGTTGACCGTGTTTTAAAATACATATTTAGGTTTTACTCGCTAAGCGTTGGAGATACACCAACAGTGATAAGGACCTTTCAGATAGAAAATTAAATTTTAAAGCTCGTAGTGCCATCAAACGTTTGCTATTTCTTAGCGTTCTCTTTTTATTAGAAATGGAACTATGAAAATAGTCGCCATTTTTAAATAGTGCAAAATATCGAAATCAAAAGTAGCCTATATGTAAGCCTGGTAAATCAGCTGCATCCATGCAAAATTTCATTTAAATCGGACCAGTGGTTCTTGCGTGATTGAGTAACAGACAGACACACAGACAGACACACACCATCTCATTTTTGTATATTAGTTTGTTAAATACACCGGCGTTAATGCATGATTAAAGCGGAGACGAATGATTGTAATGATGTGTCGTCGTGTGTATTTACCACCCTGGAACCATGGCTTTCGTAAAATAGTCGGTTGTATCCCAAAATAATGTTTGGCCTTCAGTTTCGCATAATTAGTCCACGTGACTTGCCAGTCCTCCTGTATCTTCGAACGAATTATAGAACGCAAATCAGAAATGGGTATAGCTATATTATACGCCTTACCTGTACCATTAGCAGCATCTTTGGCGAGTTTATCAGCGATTTCATTACCCTCAATATGTGAATGGCCGGGGATCCACGTGATACTGACATCAAAGCCCTCAGTATGTTAAGTGTACAATTGATGCACTAACTGACATAAAAACCAATTATCGGCCTCGAGAACATTTTGAAGTGATTGAACGACACTCATGGATTCTGTACAAATTAGAGAATGGCGAATACCATGTTGTTTAATATAAAGACACGTCTGGCGGATTGCAAAAATTTCGGCTGTAAATATAGTAACGTCAGAGGGTAAAGTATACTGACATGAGATATGTAAATCCGGAGAGAAGAAAGCTGCTCCCACACGGGAAGGGTGAACCATTTTAGACCCATCTGTATAAAAAAGAATGCAATATACCAAATGGCTCGTTATTTCGTGAAACATACGAGGAATGATTACTGGGTTATGTTGAAAAGACTAATATATTTGTGGTAAGGAATGCTGGAGGTTATTCGGTTGAAAATGTGTTGCGGAATACGGAATATTATATAAAGGCAAACGACTAACTTTTAATATATTATGGCGGTACTGTTTAAGAATGGAATATGCGGCCAGCAAGGCCGGAACAGAAGCTGTGGGCAATAATCGACGAGTACAATAATCCTCCAATAATTGTAATTTAAGAACGATATGTGATACTGCTATCATCATTTTACGCAGCAGGTACATACACGCAATGTATTTACGCCGATAATGTAACGACATTTCTCCTGTTTCAACTAATAGTGCTCCTGTGGGAGTCGATGTAAGCGCGCCTATTATGAGACGCAAAGCAGTAAACTGTATTCTATCTAAACGTAGGAGCCTAGTACTTGACATTAAATCAAAATAAAATGAATTGTAATCCAGCACAGAACGAATTATATTACGGTATACTATTAATAATAGTTCCGGGTCTGCTCCCCAATTACGCAGAGTGAGTGATTTTAGAACATTGATTTTGCTGGTAAGATGACTCTTAAGGTACCGTATTGTGTATGTCTCTCTCCTTGCATTTTCCTGTCAATATAAATTCCGAAGTATTTTACATTCGTCACCACCGGAATTTGGCCTTGACGATAGAATATAGGAGAACTGTCGTAAAGTCGTTTGTGAGTAAATATCATCGCAGCGTTTTTTCCGGCAGAAGTTTCAAATCCGTGTTGATGAAACCAATCATGAGCATTAGATAAGGCGGTGTATATATCCCTACGACATGCGAATAAATCTTCTCGTGTGCAATATATAAAAATATCATCCGCGTATTGAAAGATGCGAGCGTGCGGTAATATGACTTTTTCTAGGGTACGGGTATAAATTAAATATAAAATCCCACTTAAAACATCTCCCTGCGGGACACCGTGAGAAGTGTGTTGGGAATCAAATACACCGACTGGGGATTTTAAAATTATTAGACGATGACATAGCACGTTATATATTAAACACCGGAAGTGGGAATTTCATATCTTGAAGTATCTGAATAAGAATAAATGGATCTACAGAATCATACGCATTTTTAGGTCAAGGAAAACCGCTATGGTATACATTTTCTGTCCTTTTGCGAGGAGTAAATCGGTGAAGAAAATATTTAATGGGTCAGATGTACCGAGTTTTTTTCTAAATGCAAATTGCGTTTTAGGAAACAGGGTATAATATTCTAGACACCATTGCAGCCGTCGGAGAAGAACATTTTGAAAATTTTTGCAGAAACAGGATCCAAGTTGGATACCTCGATAACTACTCGCTAATCGGGCATCTTTCGTGGATTTCAAAATAGGGACAGTTTGAAAAACATTCCAATCTTCCGGAAATGTCCCGGTGCATAAGCTCGAATTATATAGTTGAAGGATGATATCCTGAGCGTTTACGGGAAATCGAGCGATCATGGTATAAGTCACTTCATCAATTCCCGGGCTTGTTGATTTTTTGTGTCTGAATGTTTGTAAAAATTCGCTACGTATAATAGGCTGCATTAAACTGGAAAAACGGTTGAGCGAACCAGAGGCACATGATGTAGGCATACGAATAACAATGTCGGGTGTCCAAGTATGATACAAGTCATGGTATCCTTGCGCCGAAAGTTGAGAGGGAGAGTGAAGAGGAAGGGTATTCGTGAAATGTTTAATCGCTGACCAAATACTATTTAGGGACGTATTGCTACTTATTTGGGTAATGTATAATTTCCACGCTTCGCGTCGTTTATGATTAAATACACGTTGGATTTGAGCGGTGAGACTCTTGTATCTCAAATAGGAGGCGGAAGTACCATAGTGCTGAAAAGCTTTTAAACTCGCCTTGCGACGTCGTACTAAGTGTTTACATTCTTGATCCCACCATGAGGGTAAGGCAGAACGATTATTCGGAGGACAAGTTTTTGTAATATAAGGGTGATATATATTAAAATAATCACGGATAGTATCTAATAAAAAAGTATAACTGTTACCAGACATCTGTAATGGCCGAGAAAGCCTATCCTCTAAAAAGCGTGAAAACAAATCATAATCAAAATGCCGAAAATTTCTCTTAACCTGAAATACGTTCTGCGAGATATGTCGAGTACTCGAGACATCATATTCCATTATAATTGGATAATGATCACTTTGATACGTGTCCTTCTCAATCTGCCATGACAACTTATGGGATATATCTACAGTAGTGATACTTAAATCCACTGCACTTTGTGGACTATTCGGTGGGGGTAAGGCGGGTGGGTAGGTGTAATTCCTGTATAGCCTCAACGATGTGACGTCCTTTCGGGTTAACTCTACCACTGCCCCACAAGGGGTGATGTGAATTAAAATCCCCCATTGTAAGATGTTTAGAAAATTTCTCTATAAACTGAAAATATAAATACCATTGTCTACGTGAGCCTTGTATACCAGGAGGACAGTAAATATGACTTATGTGGAGATCTTGCAAAAGGAACGTTTGATGATGAGTGTGAGGCATGTAATAATTAGTAGAAAGGGGGGTGTACCGTAAATTATTTTTGAATAACGTCATGATACCTCGATATACGGGTCCATCCTGACGTTCAACCTTATAATTGGCAATCTGAAATTTATACGAGGAACGGAGCCATGTTTCTTGTAGGAATATGATGTCCGGATGATACTCCTGAATTAACTGCAGTAATTCATGTTTTTCATTTAATATACTTCTACAATTCCACTGGAGTAGTAACATACGGGATAATAAAAGGAATTAATCCAACGAGGACTACTATGAACCGGGGTGTTATAATTTGATGAAGGAGAAGTGGGAAGAAATAGTACAATCTGATTCACGAATTTTTACTCCGAGAAGCTCAGGTCAGCTCAGTTCGTCCGGCGTGGGACGAGCTTATATGGACCCCATAGTTATGGGAGTCACTGGAGGAGGTAATAACGGTAATACCTTGGCACGTAAGGCCTGTAACTTGGAACTCCACTGGGCATTGTGACCCAATAGCTGTATGAGGGCATGGAAATCTTCACAGATTTTGGTATACTCATCATTCGCAGACATTGTTCTACTGCCTGAAGGGAAAGAAGTTGATGGTGCAACAGGGCCAGGCGATATCGCACTGGGCGTTATCCGGCTGGCCGTGGGAGACGAAATGAGGGCATTATACGCCTGCCTATCATATCCCAATGGTTGATATGTTTTAGGGACTGATCTCTATACATGGATCGCTGATGACAGCTCTCCGCTGCACGAGAAAGTACGTCAGGTTGAGCGCGCGGTCCGCCATGTTGGTCTACCCATTCTCGAGCCCTCCTTATGGGCAAGCAATGATAATCTAGTCAATCTTAAATCGTAATTAATGGTGCTTTGGAGCACATAAAATATAGAGATATGTTCACTCATAGCATAAGAGCACTGACACGTCATTCCGAGGTCAGTAAATGTCCGGAATATCAATAAAAATGAATGTATAATAACAGCTGACAAATATCAACATAGGTGCTGAGTACACGCAATTAGCGATCAGTAACAGAGTAACGAGTGTAAAACAATTTCTGGAAACATTCTTCTAAATTGTATATACGATATACATGTATATATGCCACAAAATTATGCATTCTTCAAATGATGTACCTATAGGCCTAAACGTAGCTCACTATACAGGCCTAGATTCGACATATCGTAATCGGTAATTGGTAATGGATTCCTGTTTCCATGAAATAACCAACACTTCCTCTAAGTAATCCCAGCACTCTACATCAAATACTACAGCTTTTAATCACGCTAGCAGCACAATAAACTTAATAATAACGGGAAGTAGATCAAAGCTAAAAATGCACTTGAAGCCAAACCAATTTCACTCCTCAGCTCCACATAAAACTTAACACAACTAAAAACCTACTCAAAATATACTCTCCCCACCGTTTTACAACTATTAAGCGAACTATTCGCACTCAGAACCGAAAAACCCTCAAATGGGATCAAATTTAAACACGCAATAGCCTAGCCCGATCACGTCTGCTTCAGCACCACCGCATATGTATACTTAACTTCACAATAACTTCAAAATTACGGCTAAGCGACCTATCTGCCTGAGAAGTAAAGGTATTTCCGGCTTGCCTGGGATGATGGGTCACCAAACCGGTACTTAAAACTAAGATTTGACGCTTTAAATAACCAAATTCAGCCCATTTCTACAACTACAAGAACACAACATAATTACTGCCAGGATAAATACATGTATAACATCAAACTACCAGTAACCAATCACAGAGCCGGATTCGCAATATTGCACCATGCACTCGCTGCCATCTTGCTATACCTGTCATCGTCTATTCGGCTTACTGCTGCCTTAGTTACCAGCCATCCATGTATCAGTGGTTTTAGGCGAACGATCACCTCCGTGAATTTACGTTTACGGGGGGAGGGTTGTATGGGAGATGGCTGCGGGAATTGAGTTAGTGGTGTTGAAATATGTGGCCATGGTTTGTGTTGGTCACACTGTTAATTATAAACCTGGTCCATAGAGATATGTTTCTCTTTTGTTTTTGTTTTGGTGTGTATAAAAAGAATGTTGTATCACCTTGTTCGTTCAGTTCTGTTGTAGTAAATGTCAAGTACATTAAACGTGTGTTCCATTTCAATTGCCTGTGTGTCTCGTAACCCTACAGGTTATGGGCCCAGCCACGAATCCACCGTGCGAATATAAAGTACGTAGCGAAATTCAACATGTCTGCAACCAGCACCTCGTTACCGGCTATAGATAAGCTGCGAGGTAGTCTAAATTACGTGGATTGGCGATTCGAGATGGAAAACGTCCTAAGACTCGAAGATCTGTGGAGCTGTATAGTTGGCTACCCGGATGGAGATACTACAACATCTGCGAAGAAAGCAAAAGACGAAAGTCGGGCTAGGGCCAGACTTAACCTCATGGTGGATAAATCAATTTTCCCAATCGTCATGCCTTGTAAGACCGCGAAGGAAGTCTGGGAAGCTCTTGAAAAGGCCTACTCAGATAAAGGAGTGAATCGGCGGATCGTCATCTTGAAGAAATTGTGCAAAGTTAAATTAAAGCACTACAAGACGATGGAAGAGTATGTTAGTGAGGTTATGGGACTTGCTCAGCAACTTGCGTCTATGAATAAGGCACTGGACGACGAGTTTGTGGCAGCTCTTATGCTGAAAGGTCTACCAGATGAGTTTCAGCCTATGATTATGGCTCTGGAAAGTTCCGGACCAGACCTTACTGCAGACACAGTTCGAACCAAGTTGCTACAAGATACTACTTGGAGTGGGAAAAGTACTTCCAAGCCATCCAAGGATTCTGTTCTGTTTTCACGAGAAGACAAGACGAAGAAGAAGCCCTTCTGCTGGAAATGCAAGAAGCCAGGACACTGGAAGCGGGATTGCAGGAAAGAGGAGATGCAGAGCTCAACTCAACAGAAGTCGAAGAAAGACAAGATGATGCTGGCGACCGATGGACAGGCATTAAGTGCAAGGGCCTCTACAGGGGCCTGGTTCGTTGACTCTGGTGCTACTAAGCATATGAGTTCAAGCAAGACTGCGATGGTGAACTTCACTGCTGGTCCTAGTCTGGAGATCAGTACAGCAAACAATCAAAAATTGTATGGCCAAGGATCTGGTAATGTAACTGTTCAATTAGAAAATGGTATTTCACAAACCATGTCCAATGTAGAATATGTTCCTGGTCTCACTGCTAATCTTTTATCTGTGTCTGCTGCTACTCAAAAGGGTTATGCTGTGGTATTCACCGACAATACTTGTGAAGTTTATGATAGTGAAAACTTTGTTGCTACAGGTAATGTAGCACTGACTGCGAGTAATGTGGGGGGTGTTTACCAAGTCAATGCTCTCAGTGGTCAAGCTAATATTTGTTCAGAGGACTCAGAATATTTATGGCATAAACGACTAGGTCATCTTAACAACCACAGTATGAAGTTGTTAAGAGATAGTCTCACTCATGGAATTCATTTCTCAGATAATGGTTTTAAAAACTGTTTTTCATGTGCTGAAGGTAAACAAGCTAGACAACCATTTAAGTCAAGTAAGAGTAAAACTGTATGTAAAAATAAGCTAGATCTTATTCATTCAGACTTATGTGGGCCTATGCCAGTTCCATCTTGGAGCAATGCTCGCTATTTCTTGACCTTCATTGATGATCATTCTAGAAAGGTTTTTGTGTATTTCCTTGCTAAGAAAAGTGATGTTTTGGATTGCTTTATTGATTTCAAGGCACAGGTTGAGAATCAGTGTGAAAGATCTATTAAGGTCCTACGCACTGATAATGGTGGTGAATTTTGTAGCAAAGCTTTTGAGAGGCTACTTAAATCAGAAGGTATTCAGCATCAAACTACAACTAGCTATTCTCCACAGCAGAATGGTGTAGCTGAACGCATGAATAGAACATTGCTTGATAAATGTAGAGCCATGATGAGCGAGTCTAAAGTAGATAAACGCATGTGGGCTGAAGCAATAAATACAGCAGCCTATCTTGTAAACAGGTCCCCAACCAGAAAAATTCCAGGTTAAGTTCCAGAGGAGATCTGGACTGGTAACAAGGTCAATATGGAGCATCTAAGAATTTTTGGTTGTGTAGCACAAGTTCATGTCCCTGATCAAAGGAGAAACAAGTTGGATCCTAAAAGTGAAAAACACATTTTCTGTGGTTATTGTGAGGACAGTAAAGCCTATAGATTCATGCATCCTGTTACTCATCAACTTGTTAAGTCCAGGGATGCACAGTTCTTTGAAGATGTGTTCCAGGAGGTGTCTGATGTGTCTCCAGGTAATGTTGGTCCATCCTTGCAGATTAATGAACCTGCAATGTTGCAGATCTCAGTTCCCACTGACAGTGAGGCAGAACCCGACAACTCAGGGGATGGGGCAGAGTGCATTTCGGAACTTGAAAGCGTATCGCCCATTAGCAGTGCTGGTGTGGCTGAGACTGTTGACTCAGCTGATTTAAGCTATGTCCCTAGTGGAACAGATTCAGACTGCAGTGATTCTGTGGGCTCTGCCACCATCGTCAATGAGCCAATGGAGGGGGATGCCGAAGGTAATCAAAGGTATGTGACATACTTGACTCTCACTGATGACTCTGAACCTAGTACAGTTAAGGAGGCACTGTCCATGCCTGATAGGGTTAAGTGGGAGCAGGCTATGGAAAGAGAAATGGAGATACTTCAGTTAAATTACACATGGGATCTAGTTGATAAACCCCAGGGCAAGAATGTTGTCAGTAGTAAGTGGGTTTTCAAAGTAAAAAGAGACTCTAATGGTAACATTCAAAGGTATAAAGCCAGACTTGTGGCCAGGGGCTTCACCCAAAGGTACGGAGTAGATTTTACAGAAACTTTCTCTCCTGTTGTTCGACACAGCACGTTAAGGAACTGTTGTGGCAAATTTTTAGGCTGTAAAGGGGGGGTCTCCTACTGTTAATCACTTCGTGAAAGGATTTTGTTCTCCATCCACATTTGTTTCTTTATTGCTTCCTGTTTGAGCCGTTCCGGACAAGTCAATGATGTAGCAAGGTGATTATTTTCACAATTGACACCTTTTTCTGAAGTGTGTTTATCTAGACGCGCCGCACTGTCACACTTTCTCACAAATACTGTACTCGCATCAGCAGTAACCCTCGCAATGTGTATGGAGATATGCGCTGATTGGCTGTTGACACCCCTCCTCCCATCTGGAATGTTCGGCGCACTATGACGTCATTTCCACTATATATTGCCTTCATCGCCGTTCTACTGTGTCTGTCTACATCTGACCACGGCTGCCTGCCTGCCTGACCACAACAAGGCCCTTATTGAGTCAGCACTGTTGGTAAACATCGTGTAGCTGGAACCACTCTAAGTGGCAGTTGCCATGTCGTCTACGGAGGCGGAATACATTGCAGCATCATTTGCCAGTCGGGAGCTGCTGTGGCTCAGACAATTACTTATGGACATGAGTTTACCGATTGTTGGTCCAACAACCATGTGCGAAGATAACCAAGGTTGAATTAAATTAATTGAGTCAAGTCAGTTTGGGGCTCGCACCAAACACATTGACGTATGCCATCACCAGCTTCGAGACCTTCGAGAAAAGGACATCATAGAAGTGCTGTATTGTCCATCCAACAAGATGCTGGCAGATGTATTCACGAAGCCTGTGGCTATAGAACCATTCCAGAACATTGTGGAACAACTGGGTCTACAATGATACGAACCTATGACAGCGAGTAGGGGTGTTGGAGAGCGCTTGCCAGAAGGTTCGGATACTCCAAGCTGGTTGCCGAGAGCGCTGGCATAGCCTGATAACCATGGATCGCAAGGCAGTGTCTAGTGTTGAGTGTACACTCTGTGGAAACAAAGTCTACTATCTCCCATGCTTGTGTTGGGCTTATTAGAGCATATGTAATGTTTTAATGTAGGCTATTCAATTTCAAATAAAAGCACTTAAGTGTTACAGTACATCGATCGTCGTTATTTATAATAATCTGCTATTTCAACAAGAAGATAAATAATTGCACTTCAAGCAAGACATTACAAATGGAAACAAACTCGGGTAAACGTTGGGCTTCAAAGTGGATTTTAACTGTTCCAGTAGGGATACGGTTCATTACGCCATTATTATCCTTTTTTTTTTCGGTAAAAACGTTGAATACGAACGATCGGGACGGGGGATTGTAAATATTGTAAAATTTCAGCTTCCGTAAGGGCGGTATCCACCCCCTGTTTAAGCTCCACACGCTGTATGTTAGCAGACGGAATAAATGCATCTAACTGTTTGGCCTGGAGAATGGGGTGTCGTAAAAAGGAGTTGGCATGCAGGTGTGTGTCAAATATAACCTGCACCTTATTACGTCCATTTCTTTGAATGGATTGAATGACCGGAATGTTCTGTTCAAAAAAGATGCGTCCCAAAGCCATGGGGTGTAAATTTCCGAGTCTCTGATCCCCTTATCCTTGCACAAATACAGTGTATGGCCCCGTATGATGGACGTAGTATGACATAGGCTGGCGAGCAGGAACCTCTGTGGTCTGTGAAGGCTGAATATTGATCGCTGTTGACGTCTCAGGAGGTACAATGCCGTCCGCAGGGACTAGTACCATGCCCTCCATTGATACTGGGGGGTCATATTCAATCAGTTGCACAAAGTCCGGCGGGCGGCCAGAATCTGTCCCATCACTCGTAGAGCCCATCACAGTTACCGTTCAAGGCACTATACACTCAGTGAAAATGACACAAAAACAAATCATCCACTGCTCGAGTCTAAGCTGCGTGGACCTGAGAGGAATGTGCATCGCAGACTATTAGTAGTGGTGGTGACGAGTGATGCGGTTTCTCGGTCCTTGCGTAGTAACAGAAGCAAATACATTAGTCGGTGACTCAGTCACTCATTCCTAACGCCACACTGGTTTCAGAAAAGACCTATGTTCGACAATAAGCGAAGACAGAGAGCAAGTTCAAAACGCAATTAGTATTGCCAGCTATCTGTAAAAAAAAATAATAACCTCGCTATCAGAAAGGATTTCTTCACTTCACATTGTTACATATTTTACATTCACTTAACAGACTTGCAACACAGCCGTACGAACGCAACTTTCAACTTTACCGTAGATTACTATAAAATTCAATAATAACCATAAATTTCACTCCACAAACACCAAAATCGGTAAACTACCATCATTTCAGAAGAACTTAACATTAAACAGACATAGAAGGCACAGTCATGACCCCTTCATAGAGTAGGCTATTGTCTAAAACTGATCACGCCTCCTTCAGCATTACGGTACATATATGTTTCTTAACTCATTGTCTTTTTATTCTCATCCCTTTCTTCACAGAAGTAGTCTTTAATGGCATCAAGAGCATTTTTATTTACACCATACTGGACAAATACTTAGGCAAATTAGGAAATATATGTGGAACAGTATAGTCTTTCAATCGCCAGTTGGTTCTTGGGAGAAGTAATACTTCCCTTCTATCACAAATTTGTCAAATTTAACAATTAAATCTTCTGAAAAGTGAGCATCACAGATGTAGGACTTTTCAGTAAGTTCCCCATCCTTCCCTGGTATGGCCCCTTTGCACTTGATAAAACGTTCCTTATCTTTAGGAGGTTTGAAAAACCGTCTGACCTCTTTACAGTCCCCATCCTGGTACAAAAGCGCAAGGCATCTTCACTACGCACATTAAGCACTCATGAAAATGTAAGGGCTAAACTGCTGTTTTCTCACATTAAATAACAATAAAATTAACACACGAAGATAACGTCAACACACGACAAGAAATTAAATTCCATTTCAGTTAATGCTTCCTACAATAGCATTTCAGGTATTAATACTATGAAGTAATAGTGTAAGCACTTGTATATCAATAAACGTTTGCACAGAACACCACCAAAACACTCCGACCGATTAAATACTTAATATATCGCACATAAACACATAAACATAATGTGGAAATTCACAATCTCAAGTCGACTGTAGCGCTGCGTAGCGGCGAGTGCCAACCCGATCCGTATTCATTACATGCTGTTGAGGGAGAAGATATCACACTTTATATTCTATTCGTTATGATAATACTGTGCGTGCTCTGTTATCAATACAGATCAAACGTTTGGAATTTTGTACGTTTACAGTATATCAATTTCAAGACCCAGAAGTCTAAAAAATTAATATAATTATAATGATTACGTCCTAAACCTCTATTATTTCTTCTTTGTCTAAATTGACATTATTGTCTCACAATGTATTGGGTTTACTCTGTCGTGTGCATGGAGTTTGGTTTGGTATGAATGGAAAGCTCCAAGTCGTGAGCAACGTTGGTATTGATGGCGTAATTCTCCTATATTCTTTGGCGTAATAATACTTCCGCCTTGACAGGGGAAATAGTTTTCTATGAATTAACGAAGGAATTGCGAGCTTCATTATTTGTGTTCTAGTGGAGGCAAGTGGAGGTTTGAAGTTGAAGATTTGAAGACTTAGCTTTCAGTAAAAATGAAGGGAGATATTATTGTGATATTTTTGGCTTGCTTGGTTGGAGTATTGGCTCGACCCAGTGAAGAAGCAAAGGGAGGTTAGTATTGTTTTGTGAGACATTGTAAATGTGATTTTCGATGACTGATTTTTCAGACTAATGGCCATTTGTTGTCAATATTATCACATCATATTATAGTGTCACACATTCGTAATGATTAATTCTGCCCAGTGTCAGACTACGGACGTCAGGTGAAAAATGCGAGACTTCTGGGGTCATATGATTTTATAGGCGTCTTCTGAGTAAGACATGTGTAGGTTCTAGGCAAAAATTTCCTTTACTGGTGGTATTTCAAGATAATGGTGTGGCATTTGCTGTTCAAGACATGCAATTTAGCATGTGTGTGATAATTCAGCTTCAGGCATTTTTAGATGTAACTTCCGGGTTACCGTAGGTTTTATTGTTTCATTTGACCTGAAATAAAAACGTATTTGTACTGTAAATGATATATTTGGGTATTATTGGAATATGCGTTCATAGTGCGTCAGTCGGCGCAGATCTTAATGTTCATATGTGATTTTTTAAATTAATACATTTATTGCAGCCAATGGTCATAGTACATACCATACGATACAGTCTACTCCTCACTACAGAATTTAGTCAAAGACTATTGTGTGTCTGTTTGCACCACACGATATGACATCGGTGACATTACTTTTCGTATAATCTACAGACACATTGTGATTCCGGCTAATGGAAGCTCTTCTTCTGGCAGACTTTGTGATAAAAGCCATGTACCGGTACTGAAAATCTTGTCACTATTACCCTTTTAGGATTGATTGCCGGCGGTCGAGGTGGGAACTATTCCTTGTCACACGTCAGCCTACTTCGTTGACAGGTACAGTTGCTCGAGTAGGATATGACTCAGCTCCAATAGTCTCAGTAATCGTTTGACTGTCCGTGATGACATGAGCTCCTGTGACTCGCAATGCTGCTTGTCTTATGTGCAGAACGAACGCTTGTCATCGCTGTGTTTCCCGCTTCGTCCCACGGGCAGCTGCTACAATCAACAACAAACACTGGCGCAGCCAGGCTCAGCGGCAATTAAATGTTAAAATATTAAAGGGACAGGAATTCCGCCTGATCAATACACAACTTTTCACAGTCAAGGGGCTATATTATACCCATTTGATACACGTTTCGAAGCCTTCCATAATGGCCCCTTCATCAGCCATACACAGAAACATATTGTCAGTACAATCAAGGAAATACATTAAAAAGGTTAAAACTAACATGAGAAAACTTGATGAAAGTGAGACATAGAAATCTTGAGGACAGTTATGGTGCAAAAACATTGAATAAAACTTGTCCTCAGAAAACTATTAGGTTTCTCCTAGAAGAAAAATTTGGAAAAAATTTGAAATTCCTAAACACCAGATGCCGGCACCCCGATTCTGTAACTTCACTCCTTAACAACCCACCAAAATGGTTACGACGGAATCATAACCATAGGCATAACAACAAATGGCTAGCGAGGCTCAAAGTGGTATTCTGTAAGGCACCTTGTTATGACGCTTGTTAAGAGTTCAGGATCAGGATTTCATAGCCATCTTCATAGTACGAGAGCCTTCCACTAGATGACGGGTAAATCGATTGGCGCGTTATTTCAACGTATTTCAAACCACTCGATATCGCAATTAGTTTGTATCATTTTATTTTTAACTATTTCCTATGTTCCATATTGCCTTAACCCATACTTTCGCCTATTATGGTGTTTTATTTATCGTATGCATTGACCATTCATACGGATTACTTCAACCTGATAAGATACGGTACACCTAACCCCATTTGCGAAAACATTTACGCTGTCTGTTCACATGAATATCTATTTCAGTTAGGAATTTATTTAGCTATTGCCTTAATTAATACCTTATTTTATTTAGGGGTATCTTATTTATAGTATTCAACGGATCATGTCAACCTTATACACCCAACTCCCTTTCGAAGAGAAATTACATTGCCTGTCCACATAAATATTCATTTTAGTTTAGTAGGAATCAAATAGCGTGTTTTCTGGTTGATTACATTATGAACTGTAACAGAAACTTAAGATAAATGTTTTATGTGGCCAGTAAGCTATTGGGCAACTTACCTGTGGGCCTAATTGACTACTGAGAGCAGTTTAACACATGAACAACAATACTGTTAAGAATAGGTGTATACATTTAGAATAATGCTCAAAAATCTCCAAGAATGAGGTATCAACTCTTTGGGCAGTAACACAATAGAAGTTAATGATATGCCAGTTTTTCTTCACGGTAGACCTACTGTAGTGTTATAGTCTGTTCTAGTCAGAACACCACATTGCTCCTCTGGCTGCAGCCAAGAAAGTCAAAGAGTGATTTAATGATCCATCATAATACCAGCCTTCAATAATAAAACTGAGGTGGCAAGAGGTCCGTGGAAATTGTAGGAAGCCAAGATCAGGATCATTTAGACTGCAGTTTAGTATTATTCTCCTTAAAGGTACTTCTCACTTTAAGAACTGTGAGCAGAAAGGAGTGGGGGTATGGGTGCATTATGTGGATCTGTTGCACCTGGAATGATGAAGAGCAGCTCATGCCACTGGAACTAACCATAGAATCCGTTACACCCGTCAATTTGTAAGTCTAGGACTTTTGCGTACGATAGGTCTACATGTTAAGTTACAAGTTTGCAAATTAGTAGAAAGCAAGTATCAGTAGGCCATTGATGTGCTTCTAACTCCTTATCCCAGAATAAAACTACATTCTACATTTTAGCAATATTTACCACTTAATGGAATTCATTCCAGTTTTCTTCAGATGAAGTTATTTATTAGCCTTCTTTTAAATTCAATATATTCTACCTAGCCTAATCCTTTCATCTCTATATGGCCCTAGGGCATAGCAATCTCAATACTGTAACTCAATGCTCCAAGATTCTACACAGAAGGGAGGAGGCACTCAACTAACAGTATGACCTTTGATCCTCGCACTCAATGTATTATTACATGAAGGAAAACAGAGGTTTGTATCAGCACCATGCAGATTAAAAATCTCTGGGGAGTAGGGGGCAGGGGTTGATCCATCCCTAGCATGTCCCCAAAGGCAACACCTTGTCCCTAAATACTACTACTACTGGGAATGAGATAAGACTAACTAAATTGAAATATTATGTGGATAACATAACTCTCACCTGAATTCTTGACATTCTTATCACATACAGTAGTATGAAACAGTCTACTTTCTAATTGCAGAACCTTCATAAGGACATAAAGGAGGAAAACAGAAACCTCGTGAATTAGGAGGAATGCCTACTGGTTCTGGTAGGAACAGTTGGTGTTAGTATTGCAGCAGTTCAGGAAGCAAGGCTCAAATCATACACAATGCTTTCTTTAACAAATTATTATTCAAATAGAACACTTAATTTATAACATAAAATTAAACATTTGAAAATACAGCAGTTTACAGAGCAATCAAATTCAGTTTGTTTCTTCGTCGTCTCATTCAGACCAGGGCACTGGAAGGTGTTTCACATAATTTTTGGCAGAGAATCCTGGGAAATTGAAAATCAATCCCTGATATTGTTACCAGTACTGTGACAAAAAACTATAAACAAATTTCCAGATTTATTTTTGTATCATGACCTGGAAATGTACTTGTGTAGCCTATACACTACATTCTTAAACTCAAGTTAGCCATTATAGTGTAACAAAACAATTTAATCCGGCTACATACTTATGCGAAAACAAGAATAATTATTTTAAATAATAAAACCGGTAATGTTTTTCTTTTCTTTTTTTTGAGGAGCAGTCTTGCGTAGTATTTTGCTAAATTTCCATGCTGGGAAGTGTCTGGAAATACTCTCAAGAAATGAGAAAACTGCCCTTCCTATACTACTGAGCAAGACCAATAAATGCAATCACTTATCAGACTCAATCGTCACAAATGGACAACACACTAAGGAACGCCTAACCTCATGTCATAAAAAATATGAACCATCTTCAGTTTACAGATTAATAATCTCATTTATTACTCAGTCAGGCAGACGACTTTGATGTAGTCTGTCATTTCGATCACCACTAAAAATACAATAAAGTTACCCAGCAAATAATACAAGTGTACATTAATTTGGTAGACCAGCATATAAAAGCCTCCAAATGAACCTCATATTTCGCATGATAGACCGGAGTTTGAGAGTCAGAGTAATCAACTCGTTGACATAAGCGAACAGCTGACATGCCATACCTCTCGTTAAGAATGCATTACCAATTGCTTAGTCACAGAATGATGGTGTTGCATGTGACATGAAACAGCGATTCCCAAAGACGTTGTCGAACAGCCACTGCGAAGTGAGTCGGCACCCCATCGTGTTGAAACCTAACACTGTTTAAGATTCCCACATTTTGCAGCTGCGGGATGAGCCTGTCATTAGAACGATAAAAAAAAAATGGTTCAAACAGATGCGTTTGTATCATTCCGGCCCAGATCATGAAGTGAGGTGGATTCGCTTGATTTCTTCAGCTGTGCAGAGACCATGGTGGGACAAATATGATCTTTAAAATTCCTAAGATATAAGTACAAATGGAAGATTTTCATGCCTGGTTTCGTCTTCTGGGGTACATCACCAACTGATATTACTAACCTCGGTCACTACTGCACGAGAAATATGTATTAATATTTATTGCTCATTCAACGATGACAGCCATGTTCGACAGTGCAACGAGGTCTCTTCAACTATTTATAAGACGCACACATTGACATCACCACAGGTTGGGGTTAACATTGTTCATGATTGGTCCGTATTGACGAATGATAGTTTAAAATTTGAAATACATGTTCCGTCTAGTTAATGTCCTAGGGCGTAAATAAACACACAAAAAAGTATTGACTAAACGGAAGATCAGTGTATTCAAATTTTATACTATCACCACAGTTGCCAACATGTGGGATACAAAATACACCACACAGGTCTGGTCTGGATAAAGATTATTGATGCACGATTGCCCCACTGTGCATGACAGAAACCAGGCGTATGGCTAACTGCTATGTAGCAATTATTGGTATAGGCAAAGCCCATTGGATTGGATTTCAGAAATTTCACTCTCACAAAAATCATCAATTACAGCAGTGCACAACAAACATTACTTTGCGAGACAAAAACCAGGGGTGTATTCGTGCACATGGCTAACGCAGCTCTCCACCTATTATTGGCCCAGGCAGAAGCCATTGGTATGCATTTTTTAAAAAATTACTATTATAAAACGCACCATACAGATTCCGGCGTTTAGCTGTACACTTCACCTTGAGAGCTCAGCAGTAGGAGAGAAAAGGTATTTTAGCAAATTTCAGACAAAAGACACGCTCAGCGTGGCAAATGTTTGGTAGCACTGAATGAAAATAGAACGAGCTATAACATTCTGTATAGTACCTTATCAAACGATGAGAAATAAATCGGGGAATGATGTTTTAATAGATGTTTCCTCCTCCGCTGTCTGTGACCCACCCAATCATCCCAAATAGGATCACGACTTATCCAGGCAAAATTTCAGCTGTGGCCGCCACTGTTCACATCAATCATAATCAAAACAGTTCTGCCAACTTCGCCCTTGCGGTACTATGCCACACCAACATCCAGCCATTCTAACCTTCGTTTTGTCGAATCCAATGGTTTTTGACAATAGTTACAGCCAACACGCTCAGACCAGTGAGTTTTGACAATGGTTACAACCTAACGCGTCCAGATGTTTTTTTTTTTTTTGATCAACAGTGATTTTGTATCTCACTTCTTTTTATCAACGGTGATTTTTTATCTCACATGTTCGCAACAATGTGTGCGCCTCGGTGTGTGCCGCTGAAGTGCACCTTGTTGACAGTTGAACGAGATACAAGCGCTGTCGAAACATGGCTGTCGTTTTTAAAACAGCAATAAATAAAAACATATATTTACGAACTTTAGCACATATATGAGGTGCAGTAGTGACCAGGGTTTGTAATTTCAATAAGTAATCGCCCAGAAGATGAAACAAGGACACAAGATATGTAAAAGCCGCATTCATGTCTGCTGCAAGTGTATAATCTGCGTTCCACTTACATTCAGAATAGGGGCAGATGACCTCGCAGTTCTGCCCCTTAAAACAACAATAACTATATTAATAATAAATCATAGGGGGTAGATGACCTCGTAGTTCCACCCCTTAAAAAAAACTGTCAAATTTCACTAATATTGTTTAAATGATGGTTTTTATTTGTAGCTTGGTCAACGACGGCAGATGTTTGTGGCTGACAAATTGACGTCTTATTACGTTGCCAACATGTTTGATACAAAATACACCACATGACACCTTTGTTATTATGTGAAAAAAGATAATTGGCTAAACCATTGGCCTGGATAAAGATTACTGACGCGTGACTGCCCCCACTGTGCGTGACAAAAACCAGGGGTGTTTATATTAGCTAACGCTACCTAACAATTGTTGGTCTAGGCGTAAACCATTGGTCTGCCGGATGCGATATAGTATCGAATACGTGTGGTTGGCAGTACTGTACATGGTGCTAAAAATGGCAAAGTCATACGGAATTTCATCTACATAAGTCGTGATCCTATTTGGAATGGCTGGGTGGGTTACAGACAGCGAAGGAGTAAACATCTATTACTATATCGTCTCAAGATACCATTACTGCAGGTATTTTGACTAATTTGAGTAGTTTAAGAATTTTTTACTGCGGTTCAGGTAAACTCCACTCTTGGAAAGTTTTACACCTTGTTGCCTTTAGGTTAGTTCTCAAATGATAACACAATGAAATGAAGAAAATTAAAGTACCTTGATGTTAGACAAACTCCCAAAGCACCATGTTGTGAATTTTCTTTCTCATCTGATCCATTTAGATGACCGAGCTGTGTCATACCAGGTTATTAAAACTGTGAGAACTATTTGGAACATTTGTGATGTTTATTCCTCGTAAGAACAATCTAGCCTAGCAGGATTTAAATTTGGAATAAATAACAGACTCAACCAAGTGGCCAGAATCACCTATAACAGCAATAAGATTTATCACATTTTAATTGCCTACTGATAATACACCATATGAGTGTCTACAGAAACAATTCACATGAGTAATTTAGAGACTCTATAAAAAAAAAACATAGTCCTTGTATTGCAATTCTCAGCAGATGCTGCTTCAGGCCAAATGGAATACAGATCCTAGTATCACATACTGGGCTCAGGTGACACATTTAGAGCAACTACGTGTAGCCAGTGCTAAGGTTTTAGTTTCCAGCAGTAGCATGCAATGTAATCTTTTACATGAAAGTCCTCCCTTCGCAATGACAACTTGCCAAGCAGACTGACCAAAAACGTTAGTTCATTTGGGGTCTGATATTTCTTATTTCTCCCCTACACTGTTAATCGACTGCATGCATTACATGTATGTAACATTAACTTCCCTCATTAGTTCAATATGAAAGCATAGTACTCTTTATGTTCCAGCCTGCCTACTAAGGCTATTTGCCAAGGTTTTAAACGATAGCCTATTGTTTAAATACTTACTGGATCAGGATTGAAAGCTTTGATACTACCAGTTCTGACGATGGAGATAACATTTTCTCTCATTCTCTTAGGTAAATGAGTTAATTTCAGTTTGTGAAAGTCCATTATGATAATTATATTGTCATGTCTCTTCACCACAATTAAGTTAATTATAATTGGCATAGGCCAAGGCCGAGAAGAAATGTAACATTTGCAGCCTTAATTTAAATAATTAAAAGCACAGTTGTCGCACATTAGGTAGGTGTCTTTAAACTCCAGACAGCAATTATTTCCATAACCTAGAAACAAGCTTGGAGGACTACTGACTACAAGCTTCCGCAAGTATGATTCGAATTCTGCAATTAAAATGAAAGCTAATTATTTCCAAAGTAGTAAAATAGCGCTTCAGTTTCTTCTCCATCAAATAATCGTTTTAGATCGCTTACTGCATCTGAAAACAAAAATAAAAGTGTAAGTTAAATAACATTACACAGGACATTATTCATAAAAAGTACCGGTATGCTATTTACCATAATCGTCAAAGAAAGATATTTGCACAACTTGAAGAATCAAAAAATATATTGTTTTGCAGTTACCTTAGACCATCTTTAATGAATAACTTAATATTCAAGCCATTAAGTGATAACATACATATCAGCTGTTCGCTTCCATCTTTGATTTTTCGTTGCAAAATAAGCTAACCATTGACTAGAAATCGGCTAACAAGTCCTCGGAACATGCCTTTACGGTGGATGGTTCAGCGGTAAGACCTACGTCACAACATGGATGCGATTTGGCGTTACAGAATACCAATTCGACTGCTAACCAGTCTTTACGGGTCCTAAAGACTTCTTATAGCTTAACCATTTCTTACAGAATCGGGGTGCAGATGTTAAACTTTCCTTTCGTCTCCGTTTTCAAGGGGCTTTCATCTATCTTGGCAGATTTGACTTTCATCACATGGCGATGTATTGATCTTTCTACCAACGATCCCTCCTTCGTATGAAGTCAACAAAGTCTTAATATGACCAAGAGTTTTTTAACATACTTTTAACTCTTAATGCATCGAACTCCCTAGGTTATTTGGACACTGAATCCTGCTATTATATTTTATGAGAACTCGAAGATTATTGCAAGAGTCATATAACTTGCACTTTAAGTTTGCATTTTAACATAGCCTACTATTTTTAATGTGTTTTTCCATTTGTTTGTAATATTTGTAAGGTTTTCTCAGGACAAGTTTTATTCAATGTTTTTGCACCATAACTGTCCTCAGGATTTCTATGTCTCATTTTCATCAAGTTTTCTCATGTTAGTTTTAACCTTTTTAATGTATTTCCTTGATTGTACTGACAATATGTTTCTGTGTATGGCTGATGAAGGGGCCATTATGGAAGGCTTCGAAACATATACCAAATGGGTATAATATAGCCCCTTAACTGTGAAAAGTTGTGTATTGATCAGGCGGAATTCCTGTCCCTTCAATATTTTTACTTTTAATCAATACGGAACCATGATTGATTCTACTAATAATCAAATGTTAAACGGGTAATATGTGTCTTAGCTCGTACGATCCCCTTGTCCAGTCCTGTGACATCATAGCGTCTGTGGCGTAGAAATCTGTCCATACTTCTCTCTTCTTAGTCATGTTGAGTCTTCATATGCTGGCGTGGAGGGCAGGAGTAACTGCAGTCTCAACTCTTCACTAAGTAGGGCTCTCGTAACGGGTACACTAGGCGGGATGGTGAGAATTTTGGGGGACATAAAGTCCCCAGAAGATTGACAAAAGGCAATAGTAGTTCCTCTTCATAAGAAGGGAAATACCGTATGAAAGATTTGGAAAATTATAGAGGAATAAGTATACTTAACTCTGGATACAAACGTTTTGCAAACATTGTTAAAGAAAAATTACTGAAACATTACTCCGAGGTAATAGGGAATGAACAACATGGGCTTAGAAAAGGTCGCACATGTGCAGATGCCTACTTCACCTTAAAAATTTTGATCGAAAAACGCAGGGAGTTCAATTTGGAAATACACATATCATTTGTTGATTTTAAGAAAGTCTTTGATTTTGTTGACAGAAACAGACTTATTGACATATTGGCCAGGGATTGTGTCCCCCAACAGTTAATTGATAACATTTACAACATGTATAGTGGTACTCTTATTGCAGTAAGGTTAAGTAATCATAAATCCGAGTGGAAGCCAATCAGCAGAGGGGTAAGACAAGGCTGTGGACTCTATCCATTGCTATTCATAATCTACATGAATGCTATAATAAAGGAATGGAGGTGTGAAAGACATGGTTCAATACCTATCAGCAGGCATCTAAGAAATTTAGATGCTATACTATTTGCTAATGATGATGCTTTGGTAGCAGCAACTGAAGATGATCTGCAGTGGTCAGTATTCAACCTCCAGAAACTGGCATCAAAATTCAGCATGTGCATTTCTGCTGAAAAGACTAAAGTAATGGCTTTTAAGGGTAAGGACCTTATACCCAGTAAAATTTGTCTGGATGGTAAAATTTTAGAAAGAGTTAACGAATTCAAGTATTTATGATATCATTTATTAATTCTACAGAACAGGAGAACAAGCCTTTTGGTAACTTTCAACAAGGTATATTACTGAAAATATAGTATTTATGATTGACAAACCTTTCACGGAGTTGTTGGGAGTGGTGTCACATTCTCAATTGCCACTGCTGCACCGGAAATGGTACTTTTAACGTGAATAAAGCATTATTGGTCGTGTTCATTTGAACAAGGTCGGCCATTTAACAATCACACCGGACAATACGTCATACCCACGTGACACGTTGCCAACATGAAAAATGAAATAAAAGGCAAAACCATTGGCCTGGATAAAGATTATTGATGTGCGACTTCCCCCACTGTGCGTGACAAAAACCAGGGGTGTTATCTATATTAGCTAAAGCGGCCCGCAGGCTGTACGAAAATATTGGTCTAGTCAAAACCATTGGTACCGAATGCGTGGACTCCTTCACAAACATTTACAAAGATGGCCGTCAGAGCAGCAATTTCAGCTATATAAGTCGTGCTCCTATTAGGGTGGATTGGTGGGTGGGTCTACGCAGCTGGACATGTATCTGTTTAGTATTGCATGTATATTGTGACAATAAGACACATTAATTTCAATACTGCAATGAATATTTACAAAATAGAATGATTTTTAAGCGAATCATATTTTAGTGCAACAAACGCATAAAGTCTCATATTTCTATTTTTGATGCGTAACATCTTTCCGCTCGGTTGCTGGATTGTTTTGAGGGAGTGATTTTGAAAATTGAGGACGGAAGTGGATCGAAACGATCGAGCTGGCAGTGGTGGATCAAACGGAAGTATGCACTGTCTGCTCGATCGATCAAACGGAAGTGTACTAGCTGGTGGACAACGGAAGTATGCACTGCCCGCTCGATCGATCGAATGGAAGTGTGCCCTAGCTGGCAGTGGTGGATCGAACGGAAGTATAAGACGCAATGCCAACTCGATCGATCCAGCTGGCACTGGTAAGAAAAACAATCAGCGCGCGGTGTCGAAAATTCATACCATGACGCACTCTCGGCCATGTGGAATGTATGTGACATACTGAACGGAAAACCCTCATGCGAACTCTGGTGTCAAGTGATTATAACAAATGACATGATACATGTTCGAAGTCTTCGTATCAGTATTTAAATGGTAAAATGCCTTAATATCAAACATTGAAAGTAGTCTGCATTGCATTGGCATAAGGCATTTTAAACTCAATGTCCCTCAGGAACATTATCGAAACAAGCAAAATATAAATGAAACTTAATTCCGTGATGCAGTATTATTGGAACTTGGAAATAAGGCACCATCTTGTGCACAATATTTGCGTAGTCGAAATAGCCATGGGGTTATTGCGTATGACTGTGAATCTAGAGATCTTGGGTTCGAATCCTGGGCGGCGTAGATAGTTTTGCTACCAGATTATCATTTTAAACGATATTTATCCTATCAATATGACCCATTTTAACAGAATCCATATGAAATTACGTGTGAATCAAGAGGACCTGTTTATAAGGAATTTAAGGTTATGAGCGGTGTCGCGTCTATTAATCTAGTTGATCCATATCGTATTCTTTATTTAGGCTAGTGCTGGTGGAAGCTGCAAATCTAATAAAATGAGTTCCGTATTATAAACTACAATATCTGTAAAACACTCCCTTTTACAATAGATTAATATTTGTGCCAATAATACTATAAAATACCGGCGTATCAACAATTTCACGTGAGGTTTCTTCTATGTCAGATGTTACACATCATATGCGACTACTGTAAGGCTCGTAATTTTTTTCTCTGATGAGCATTGTAATCGTTCCTTTCCGAAACTTGTACGTTAGCAATAAGTATTTACGTATCAAATAAGATAGTTTTTTTCGAGTGACCTCCTGAGAGCCCTGGTGCAGGTCTTTCTAGTTGACGCCCGTGGGCGACCTACGCGTCGGTATGGGCAAGGATGTGGTAGGAAGAGGCCGTGGCCTGTCAGTAGGTACCATCCCAGCATTTGCCTGGTGTTGAATATGGGGAAACCATGGAAAAGCATTTCAAGGACGGCCGACGGAGGGGCTCGAACCCACGCGTCTATCGAGTCAGCAGAGAGCTGGGCCCCAGGACATAACGCTACGCTTTAGTGAGCGCAGCCACTGCTGTCGATAATAAAAGATAGTAGTAGTTCCACAAGCGCTATAAATATATTTTACACTATAATACACTATAATTACACTCTTGAAGAATACGATAATGACAGATAACAATGTACTCACCTAATATGTTCTTTCTTCTCTTGTTGTGGATATGCAACTGCCCAGCCACTAATTATTCCATTCTGAGGTTTCCTCTATGTATTATTTACACACACGAATTTATACAACAATGAGGATCACTATTTACAACACACGAGGAATGGACGCCTCTCAGTTCAATTTTTTGCGGTGTGATACATTCCAAAGCAAGGAGCTGGGCACAGTGCTACATCTCTCATTTTGCAGCAGTGCTGTGTCTCCTTTCTTTTATTGTTTGCAGACAATACATCTCTTGCTTGCAATGGGTTTCGTCTTGGAGGGAGCATTGAAATCCGGAAAATGCCTTCCTGAGAATCGATCTGAAGGATCATTTGATAGGGACACCACTGATCTGACTGGCTAGGCTTCAGTGGGGGTTGATTTACCATACTTGTCAAAAAGCTTCTGAATAATTTGCAAACGAAATTGTAAGTGAGTGAATTTTCCTCCATGATTCTGATAAATCACGAAGGAATTGAACATGGTTGTGTCCAACAAGTGCCTGAAAATCTTTTGGTAGAACTTCTTTATTCGCTTTCTGGCTGTACTGTACGGAACAATGCACTGATCAGATAAGTCGACCCCACCCATTGAATCATTGTAATCTACAGAGAGGTTAGTTTTTATGTATCGGAGACCCTCGCTAGCCCGCTCTCCCGCTGCGCGAGCCTGTCTCCCGCCACGCACTTGGCCGTAATCCGCTTCTTGGCGCCACAAGTTTCCCTCCTTTGCAGTCTGCTGAGAGCTTTAACAGTGTGAGGTTCAGTTTAGTCAATTGTTCACGTGTTTTGGCTGTCTGCGTGGTTTAGCGGTAATGTTCTCGCTTGCTGGGCCCGAGATTGCAGGTTCGTATCGTGGCGCAGTCAGCTGGCATTTGAGGGTGCGCAAATGCGAGGGAGCCATGTCAGTAGATTTACTGGCACACTAAAGATCCCCTTCGGGGCAAAATTCCGGCACCCCGGCGTCTCTAAAAGCCAGAGTAGTTAAAAGGGACATAAAACCAATAACATTATTATTATTATTATCTCGTGTTTAGTGCTCAGTGTGCTGTACCAATGCGATTTTCATTACGTGAACGTGTGTATATGTATAATACCTTCATAAAGTACAGGAAATCTTGTGCGAAAACACGACGAAAATTCCGTCAGAAATTTCCAAACAGACCCATGCCTAGCGTCAAAACAATAAAAGATCTAGCAAAAAAGTTCAAACATTATATTACAGCTGAAATACAGTCAATCGGTGCTGAGGAACTTCAGAGAGTAAATGCCGGTTTCATAAAAAGGTGCCAGCGATGTGTAGCAGTGAATGGCGAACATTTTCAGCACCAGCTGTGAACTAGGTAAGTAAAAATTCCTATACTCAATGACTCGGTGCCGGACGGGCGCCGCATAACGGCAAAGTGCGTGGCGGGAGACAGGCTCGCGCCGCGGGCTAGCGAGGGTCTCCGATACATAAAAACTAACCTCTCTGTATACACATGGCAGGTTTTACTATTGTCCCCTTTTCTGTTTTTCACAGTGTGCATTTCTGCATAATGTATGCTACTTAGCATACACACATCCCTCTTGTCTCTCCACTTGAGGGCAATGAGTTTGTTACGATAAGCAAACACAATTTCACCCTTTTTTAGTTTTTTTGCCATTACATCTTTTGGTAGATTTTTTCTGTTAGATCTGTTTGTAGGTCATTGAGTAGGTCAAACAGCTCCGGACTACTGTAGTAATTATCCACAGCTATTAGGTAACCCATATTCAGGAGATCTTCGGCCAGTGTAAAGACAACTTTGGAAGGCTTCGTGTACTCAGAAATATCAATTCCGCAAACTTCGTCTACGAGATTAGTTTCCTTCCCCGTATACCATTAAGATGTTCCACACATACCCAGTGCTAGCTTCACATAATTTATGACTCCATACCAAAGCGCGACCTTTTCTTTGGTATGTATACTCTCCATCCCAGTCTACCTTTCCACAATAAGAGGCTATCATCAGGAATATATGCAGTTCTGAATTTTGATACAAGGATGTCAAGAACTGGCTTCACTTTGTACAATTTGGGGTGGACCTGCCGGGATAATTTTACATTGCGAAGCGACCGCGTAAAAAATTCCCCTAAAAACAAAATGGCGTCTACCATGACGTCATCAAAGACTTCACTCCTCTAGCAAGCTTACGGGAAAAGCCTGGGTAATAGGGGTTTTTGGGTGGGGAAACACAAAAACCTTCGAAACAAGGTGTGCATCGAAATCTATAATTGGACTATGTAGATCAATTACAGATTCCAATACACATCGTAATTCTTGTAATTACATAACTATCGTTCATCGAAATCTGCAATTGATCTACATAGCTCAATTCAAGATTCCGATGCGTAGAAAAAAATTGCGATTTAAATTGTGATTTGTAATTTTCCGCATCGAAATCTATAATTGGCCTATGTAGATCAATTGCAGATTCCGATACGCATCGAAATCTGCAATTGACCTATATAGCTCAATTAAAGTTTCCGATGATTAGAAGAAATTCGCGATTTAAATTGAGATTTGTAATTTTCCGCATCGAAATCTATGTGACCTATGTAGATCAATTACAGATTCCGATACACATCGTAATTATTGTAATTCCATAATTAAAAAACGGTGCATCGAAATCAGATGCGTAGAAAAATTTCGCGACTTAAATTGATATCTTTAATTTTCCGTTAAATTTTAAAAAAATTCGTATTGAAATCTATAATTGGTCTATATAGCTCAATTACATATTACTAGGGCCCGGATTTTGATGAAAAGTCATCTTTTTTCTGAGTACACGGAGACGATGTTTAGTGGTAATTAAGTGTATTCTACAATAAATATGTTAGATATATGGGGTTTTTAAAAGTCATCAAAATTCCTTTTTCCTACATTTTGCAGAATAGTCATTTTCTAACATTTTGGGGCATTTTAGGTAATTTTTCAGGTGTTTTAAGTTTATAGGTCATTTTTTTATTGAACATGGTTAAATGCTCATTTTGAAGTTATGTTCTTAGTATCTGTATTTCTAAACATGTCAGCGTTAACATTCTTGGACTAACATGACTACATAATGTAGTTCTGCAGTGCTCATCTGTTTTCATTACTCGTTTCTTATCTATGCAGCTGATTTAATTTTTCTCGACGAAGCATTTGTGTGTACGGTTTGCGTCACTGATTTCTTCACGTGCACGTGAGTATTGCGTCAGTCTGAGAAAAGAAACGGGGTAATCCCCTCAGCGCCATGTGGTTTGTGTCGAGTTTATCTTTATAAGAAGTGTTGACAGCTCTGGCCGGTTCTGACGTCTGATCGTTCACTCAGCTACCCTCCAACTATAGGACTTTTAAACTGTGTGTTGTTGCTTAAACATCTCTCTGGTAGCAGTTAAAATGAAACACCTCGAGTACTCACTTAAAATAATTTATTAACTAAATTCTACAACTAAGGAGAACATCTTAAGACTACGACATTGCTTTCCGTGAGACTACACGTGACTCAGGAAAGGGGACCTCGCCTCAAGGCTACCCGACTCGCCTGCGGGATGCTGCCGCCTAGTGGGTGCTGGGTGAACTACCCTTAGTCCAGAGCGAAGCACCAGACATGCCGCCCATCTAATTTGTACACAAATTATAAAAAATGATGGCAGTACGTGGACATACTGCTCCAACACAAGTCTCTAGCAATAAATCAAAACACACAATGTAGACAAAAGAACACAAGATAAACACAAGATAAACACTATATGAACACAAGATAAACACTATATGAACACAAGATAAACACAAGATAAGCACACTACACTGGTAGTCCTTTTAGATGAGTTCTTCGGGGAAAAGGCTGATCCCGGTTACTGGCCGTTTGTACGACCCGTTGCTCGTCCGCACAGTCACCACACGCACCAGCCCATCAGTCCCAGGATGGAGCTCTTCTATTATCCCGGTTGGCCATGTGAGGGGGGGAGCATTTTCTTCTTTGAGGAGCACCAGCCTTCCTGCCTTGAGGTTGGGTTGGTTGTGGAGCCACTTGGAACGCTGCTGGAGCTGGCCCAAGTAGTCGGTTGACCAGCGTTTCCAGATGAGTCGTCGGCACCGCTGGACCAGTTGCCATCTTGACAGCCGTGATGATGGCCCTAAGAGACAATCTGGTTCAGGGAACGACACTAAGGGTTCGCCAGTCAAGAAGTGACCAGGGGTGAGGAACGCATACTCATCAGGACTGTTGGGTATCGGGATGATGGGTCTCGAATTTAAACATGCCTCAATTTGTGTGAGCAGTGTTGTTATCTCTTCAAAGGTTAGCACAGTGTTACCAGCAACTTTCCTCAGGTGGGTCTTCACTGATTTTATACCTGCTTCCCACAGTCCGCCGAAGTGAGGGGAGTAAGGAGGTATGTGATGCCAACGAATTCCTTCTTCAGCTGTGAAGTTCGATACGGTAGTTTGATGGTCTTCTGTTCGGATGAAGCGCGACAATTCATCTAGTTTCCTTCTTGCTCCGGTGAAGCACGTGCCATTGTCACTGTACATGTGACTGCAGCGCCCACGTCTTGAAATGAACCTTCTTAATGCGGCAATAAAGGCCTCCGTGGATAGATCGCTGACTGCCTCAATGTGTAGTGCCTTGGTCGCCATGCACACAAACAATGCTATGTAGCATTTCTTCTGTATTTTACTTCGTGGGCTTCCATATTTCACATGCAACGGCCCTCCATAGTCCACACCACAATGAGAGAACGGCTTGCTTGGGGTCACTCTAGACTTAGGCAACTGTCCCATGAGCTGACTGGTGTCATTGGTCTTCACTCGGAAGCATGTTACACAGCTGCGGATCACTTGCCTGATAACAGATCGGCCATTGGTTATCCACCACCGTTGCCGCAACGAGGCTAAGAGAAGTTGGCTTCCTGCGTGCAAAAGTCGTATGTGCTCATTCCAAATAAGCAATTTTGTGACAGGATGCTTAGGGGGCAGTATCAAAGGATGTTTTTGTTGAAATGATGCTTCAGCATTCTCCAGCCTGCCGCCCACCCTCAATAGGTTGTCACTATCCAGAAAGGGGTGCAGAGTGAGAAGTTTGCTCTGATGTGGCACTGCATTTCCTTGATGTAAATTATGTATCTCCTGACTGTACGAGCAGCGCTGAACGATGCGGATGACTGCTGTCAGACTATCGCGAAGTTCGTCAGTAGTCAAAGGTCCATGCCGTCTTGCTGCTGCCTCATGCTTTAGATTGTGAAGAAATCTGAGAATGTATGCAAATACTCTGTGCAGTTTAGTCCAGCTGGAAAAGCGGGTGAAGAAGTTATCTGCGTCATGATTACTCGCCACGAAACACAACCTTACTCCTCGCTGCTCAGGAATTTCGGTTGGTTCAGCAGTGGTTAGTTCAGGCCAGGCTGAAGGACCCGTCGATAGCCAGGCGGGCCCCGCCCACCATAATCGATTGCCTTGTAGTCGATGTGGCTCCGTTCCCCTGGAGATAACGTCCGCTGGATTTTCCTGTGATGAGACATGGTTCCAATCTTGCTGAGAAGTCAGTTGGTGAATTTCCGACACCCTGTTGGCCACATGTTTTCCAGGCTGAGGAGCTACCTGCAATCCAGGCCAGAACGACAGTGGAGTCTGTCCAGTAATAACGTCGACATGAATGTAGATTAAGGGCTTGAATCACTCTTTCCATTAGCCTGCTCAGAAGTAGTGCGCCATTCAACTCCAGTCTTGGGAGCGACACTTGCTTCAAAGGGGCTACCCTAGATTTAGAGCAAAGTAAGTGAACGGAGATTGTTCCATTGGAGTTGATGCAACGTAGGTAAGCGCAGGCACCGTAGGCTCTTTCTGAGGCATCAGCAAATCCGTGAAGTTCAACACTGGCATTCATGCCGTCTGCGGTCACCCTCCGTGGTACACGAATCTCATTTAGTTTGGGGAGCTGCTGATGTATCTCCTTCCATTGTGTCTCAAGTTCTGAGGGAATTTTACCATCCCAATCGAGGTGTCGTTGCCAAAGGACTTGTATGAACAACTTGCACTGGACAATTACAGGCCCTATGAGTCCCAATGGATCATAAATGGACGCTACATTGGCCAACATTGATCTCTTTGTCCAAGTCAATTTGTTGTGGTTGAGAGCTCCCACGGTGAATTGAAATGAGTCACTAATCGAATGCCATAACAGACCAAGTGTTTTCACGGCGCCATCTTCAAGAGGAAGACTGCAAGACACCTGGCTCTCGCGAAGTGTAGGTGGGATGGCCTCCAATATATCGGGATTGTTGGACCGCCATTTGCGGATGGGGAATCCTCCGGTTTGCAGGAGCGATGTGAGGTCCTTGTACAAATGGATGGCTTTTTCAATGGTGTCTGTCCCTGTCAAAAGATCATCAACGTAGAAGTCTCTCTTGGCAACGTCGGCTGCTGTAGGGTGTATGTCTTTACCGTAGAGTGCCACCTGCAGTAAGCAACGGGTAGCTAGATACGGAGCCGCTGCAGTACCGTAGGTTACCGTAGTCAATCGGTACATATCCAGTTGTTGATTCGGAGAACTGCGCCACAAGATTCTCTGGAAGTCTCGGTCTGCTTCATGAATCTGGATCTGTCGGTACATCTTCTCGATATCTGCTGTTAGCGCATACGTGTGTGCGGAAGCGAAGAACGATCGAGAACAGATCCTGCTGAACAGTTGGCCCAACCAGCATCACGTCATTCAGGGAGATCGACGAAGTTGTTTTAGCCGACGCATTGTAGACAACTCTGACCTTGGTAGTGTTGCTCGTGTCCTTGATTACTGCGTGATGAGGCATGTAATAAACAGGTTTCTGCTGGTCACTACGATCGACAAGTTCCATGTTACCTAATTGGCGGTATTCATCCATGAATTTGATATACTCATTCTTCAGTTCAGGTTGTCGATGCAATTTCCTCTCGATATAGCCAAAGCTCCTCCTGGCATTGGCAAACGAGTCACCAAGTTCTCCTACTGCTTCTCGTAGTGGAAGTCTCACTGTGAACCTGCCCGACTTATCACGCGTGAATGATTTCCTAAAATGCTCCTCGCATTGACTTTCTTCCTTGGAATGGCTACGAGTCGTCAGCTCCTCCTGTTCCCAAAAGCGTTCCACCTGTGTGTGCAAGGCTTCAGCCGTGGATAACAATGATGTTGTTCCATTCTTACGTTGTTGAACTGAGTGAGGGGGTAGACATCCAGATAGCACCCAACCAAGTTGTGTATTTTGAAGAGTAGGGTAACCTTCTCTAGATTGTTGTTCGGGTCTCAAGACTTCAAAGAACACAGTAGCACCTAACAGCAGATCTATCTCCTTAGGCTGGTTGAAATTAGGGTCGGCTAGTGGAATGTTGGCGGGCAGTTGCCAGTCCTCGCACTCTATTCTTGATGAAGGCAGCGGGCCAGTGATCTGACGCAGGACAGAACCTACTATATGCCGACTATAAGTACCAACTCTCGACTCTATCTGAAGTTGACAGAAGTGAGAGGATTCAGTCGCTCGCGTGTTGCTAATGCCATTGATGGGCATTGAATGCCGATTCAGCTTGATACCCAACCGGTCCACTAAGTCTCGAGACACGAAGTTCATCTGTGATGCACTGTCTAATAGTGCTCGCCATTGATGCATTCGACCTTCGCTATCCCTAATGTTAACAATGGCAGTTGATAGCAATACTTCATTGTGAGGGCAAGCGCCTCTGACAGAACAATATGCTTGGTGTTGGGATGCAGTGTGTGACGAGGTAACAGTACGGTCCATATTCTGGTCTATATGTAACATTGTGTGGTGACTTTTATTGCATCTTCGGCAGTTACCAGCGTTGCAATTGTTGGCTATGTGGTCATTTCTCAAACAATTGAAACAGAGATTATGTTCCCTCACAATACCTATACGGCCATTTACTTCCATGTATTTGAATTTTGGACATTTATGCAGACTGTGAGATGTCTTACATAGTACACAATAAGGTGACGTGGTGACGAAGGCTCGGTGTTGTCCCCTTGAACTTGTACCACGCTTGACCTCATCTTGTGTTACAGCAGCTGTCTTGTTGGACGTGACTATTTCTAAAGTTTGGCAATTACTTTCCAAGAATTGAATTAGGTCCTTCAAGCTGGCATGCACTTCATTTGACGTACCGTTCTCCCATTGTTTCCTGAGATTGAGACTGATTCTTTCCAAAACTAAGTGCGAGAGCATAAGGTCATGCAAGGGCGTTTCAATTTTTAGAGCTTCTATGGCATTTAAGTTGCTGCAAAGTTGATTAATTAGCAAACGCAGCTCTTTAGGAGAATCATGCTTTGCGTTAGGGAGTGACAACAATTCCTTGATGTGAAGGTCTGATATAAGTCTGGGATTGTGATACCGACTGCGAATCAATTCCCAGGCGACCTTGAAATTATCCTGTGAAATTGGTAAATTCTCAATTAGGTGGTGAGGTTCGCCAGACAAACATGATAGAAGATAATAGTATCTTTGAATGTCTGTGATTGTATCATTATTGATGATCAGCGCTACAAAGGTGTCATAGAAATGCATGAAATCTTGTAGAGCACCACTGAACTTGGGTAGTGAAATAGTTGGAAGTTTTAGGGCGCAACTATTGCTCATGTTATCACTATTTACAGGCGGAGGTGTGTGTGTATGTTCGGGGCACAATAGCGTTTCCATTTTTGACTTAATGTCCAAGCATAAATCATCAAAGGCTGCTCTATCTAGATCATGTGCTTCGTTTTCAGGATCATCGATTTCCAATTGTATCTGAGTGTCATTATACTCATCCATTAAACTCGCCAACGATTATTTTCTAACTTTAATGTCGTTAAGATTCCCACCTGCTGCAAATGCATTCACGAATATACTTAAGCGAGTCACGCGAGATTTGATGACTGCTCTTTTCTTTGTTAATACACGTTTTTGATTGGCATCCATAATAACCCGGTAAGAAAGGACAGAAGGAAATGTTGAACCAGATTGTACTCACCGATGCTGTCTTCAATGTTGGTAAGCTTGTTTATCTGTCGACAGCGGTCTCTGGTGGATGTTCCTGCATGTTCCGTTCTCTAGCACTCCTGGCGGGCATGTATGGTAGCTGACGTAAGCGGACTAGCACCTCACAAGATGGCGTCCTACGGTCATGGCGTGGTTGTGCTAACAAGATGGCTATTTACAGAATACGAATTTATTTCTACCGTTATATATGTATATATTTTGTATTCTTATACCGCACTTTGTATTATTCGTCACAGTTTGATTTGTAACATAAGTCATGCACATTTCATCACTAAACAGGTACACTTGTTTCACAAAAATCCCACATGTTGGCACACGAATAAGTTCGAAGTTCACTTTTATCTATAATCCGGCATTAGGAGGACCAAAATGTTGTTGCTTAAACATCTCTCTGGTAGCAGTTAAAATGAAACACCTCGAGTACTCACTTAAAATAATTTATTAACTAAATTCTACAACTAAGGAGAACATCTTAAGACTACGACATTGCTTTCCGTGAGACTACACGTGACTCAGGAAAGGGGACCTCGCCTCAAGGCTACCCGACTCGCCTGCGGGATGCTGCCGCCTAGTGGGTGCTGGGTGAACTACCCTTAGTCCAGAGCGAAGCACCAGACACTGTGTTTGTGTTGTAGGTGTGTGACGTTTTGTTGTGCTGTGCAATTGAAATGCCAAAACAAAAGCAGTCAACTGCAAGCCGTTTAAAACAGTATGTGTCAGATTTCGGTGGAAACATATTCTCAACTGATGGAACTATTTTATTCTGTAAAGTGTGCGAAATCAAAGTCGCTGCAGATAAACGGTTCACCGTACAACAACACGTCGGGCGCGATAAACATTTGCGAGGTCTTGAAATTGTGGAAAAAAGGAAAGTGTCTCAATTACTGTTAAAAGAAACTGCTTCGACATCAAATAACAAGTCATCTTCCTTTTATAAAGAATTATGTGAAGTGTTTGTTAGTGCTAATATTCCTCTAGGAAAACTAAGCAATCCTAAATTAAGTGATTTCCTTGAACGCCACACTGGTCATACTATTCCAGACGAATCAACATTGCGTAAAAACTACCTATCAAAATGTTACGAAGACACGTTAAACCGAATACGTGAATGTGTGAATGGGAAAAAAATTTACGTATCAATTGACGAGACTACAGATTCAGAGGGACGTTATGTAGGAAATGTAGTGATAGGGACCCTAGAAACAAACAGTCCCGGGCAAACTTTTCTGCTGACCTCAGAGGTTTTGGAAGCGGTTAATCACACTCGGATATGCCAACTGTTCGATAAATCCATGCGTTTAATATGGCCTATGGGAATACAACATGGGAATGTGCTCCTCTTCCTAACAGATGCAGCACCTTACATGGTAAAGGCAGCAAAATCTATCAAAGCATTTTACAATAAGATGGTGCATGTTACTTGTCTGGCCCATGCTTTTCATCGAATTGCAGAAGTAGACTAGTTTCCACAGTAAAGAAAGTCTTTGTAAAAGCACCATCCCGCACTAAATATTTCAAAGACAAGGCCCCTGATGTAGCTTTGCCCCCCGCACCAGTTTGAACACGCTGGGGTACCTGGTTGACTGCATGCATATACTATTGTGACAATTTTCACATAGTGAGAGAAGTGAATGGCTTTGATAGGACAGATGCTAAGGCTATTGGGAGTGCACAGGACCTGTTTTCTGATCCTCAAATGGAAGGTAAATTGGCTTGCATAAAATCAAATTTTTCATTTTTGCCAGAAACCATAACCTGCCTAGAAGAAAGTGGCATGCTATTGGCACACTCAGACTTGGAGCTCTAAAAGACCATGTGTTTCGAATATTTTAAAACATTCTCTTGATTATTCCCCCATAACATTGATAGTGCGCTGAAAGGGAGGAGGTGATAGATGCGTGTGCACTAGCACCTTTTAGCACCCCTTGGTTACCTGCGTCCATGTGCTCCAACTCTCATACCAGCATTAAAAATCCTCCCATCGTAGAGCTGGGGATCGAACCTGGAACCTATGGTGCAGGTCTCACAGAACTGAGGATGTTACTCTAAACTTATATAAATTAGGACTTCAGGGAACAAGGTTGTACTATGGTGTCTTCCCTCTGAAAAGTTTAGTTTTTCCGGGTTCATCCTTATGGGAAAGAGGACATAGATTATCGTAGAATCTATCCTGCTAAGACATTGCGAGCTACTTATTCTCTCCTCGAGTGGTTTAGGGGTAAGTGTAGTAACTGCCCTTTTTTAGAAGTCGCGGGTTAGATCCCAGAGTTTACTATGGAGAATTTAAATCCTAGTTTGAGTGTTGGAACAAAGTACACTTAAAATTGTGAGGATAACCGAGGAGTAGATTCCTGGTACCTCCCTTGTCTATCCTAAAAATGGTCTTCCGTAGTTTCCCATTTCTACTCCAAACAAATATCGGGATGATAGCCTACCTAACATGCCAAGGTCACATTCTTACAAATCCTAGCCCCATAGACATGTACACACCCTACCAATCACCACAATAACGCAGGTTATAAGACAGCCCACACACTCAAGTACACGGGGCTGATGACAACGATGCCCCCAAGTTCCTAAATAAAACCACTTACTCTCTACATTATCAACAGTGATATATTCAAATGTCTCATTCCCAAATTGAGACCTATTAATAACATAATCTGGCATGCAAACACGAAGGTCCTTTTTCTACTCACCTCTTTTGGTTGTATTTTTTCTGGAATTGTACGTCCTTGACAATTTTCATATGCTTCCCCAGCATCTTTCTATTGAAATCCTTCCACTTTTGTATGTTCCGTTATACGTCTACGGCCGATATTGTCACGTTTGCTAGCTGACGGAGAGATCTCCAACTTCCTGACGCCCTCCATCTTGGAATACCCGAGTCCTTCTTCCACGCACGTGGCATTTCATTTGCAAATATCTACCCATAGGAGGCACTTGTGTGCACGTTTAACACGTCATTTCATGCTACATGCGACCAAGTACCTATTTCCATCATAATCTCAAAACAGACCAAGGTGGTGCGGAGTCCCTTATTCGTTGCACGGGTTCATATACTTGTAACAAATCTGAATTTTTAAAATGTATTTTTAACCTTTGACAACTAGTATTTTTAGCCTATTTTCATTTATGAAAAAATAGGCTTGTTCGTGTGTGTCCCCCCTCCAATAAAATCTAACTGGCGGGAGCAATTTGAATGAAACTCGGTAAGGTCATGACACTATTTCGTCCGACCCCGGCCTGTTCCCTTCAAATTTTAGTATGCCTCGCCAATCCAGCATGGCGGCTGTGCGAAATATTTCAAAGGCATTCTATATCTCCGAAACTATTACTGATATCGCCCTAAAATTTAGTACGGTGATCAAGGGCACTACTAGAAGTTCACCTATGTAACTTAAAAAGAACCTGTTAAGTACAAAACCAACATGGCAGCCAAGCGAATTTGAAACATTTAAATTAACTTTCCTCACGATTTAACCAGCGCAGTAAAACTGGTACAGCAAATATTTATACACATTGTAATGCACTGACATCTAATTCAATTCAATTGTTTACTTAACCTCAAGATGGTGGCTGTACTAAATTTTAAAATTAAGTTTTTATTTCTTGTGTCCTAATATTGGGATCGAAGTCAACGTTTGAATAATGAACCTACGTAATAATCATCTAATAGTACTTTACATAACTCAATGGCCTACATACAGTATATAAAAATCAAACGTGGCGACCATCCGAAATATTTAGACAGTTATTAATATCGACTAATCTATTACAGCAATCAAACTGAAATTTTGTATGTTGATAAAGGCTATGTACAGAAGTTCACCTATGGGATTTTAAATAACCTGGTGAGCATAAATCCAACATGGCGGCGATGCAAAATTTAAATATTTAAATAGAAGTTTCTCGCGATTTAACCATCCGAGCACAGTGAAACTTGGTACGGTAAATGCTTTTACAAATTGTAATCCACTGACATCTAATTTATTTCTTTTGTTTTCATAACCACAAGATGGCAGCTGTGCAAAATTTTAAAAACTCCTTTTTATTTCTTGTGTCCTAATCTTGTGATTGAAGTTTAATTATACACCTATGCAATAATCTTCATGTAATAGTACATATTGCTATGCCAGGAGATGGCTGTTGAGTTTGAACTGCAGATCTCTTCCCGCTCACTGCGTATCACACTCTCCAAAAACAATAAGTTGGTTAGTATACTACTTGCTTCACTCGCTCAGCACTTTCCTTCTTTCACTTGCTGCATGTCGTCTGCTGCAATGACAACCATTGGCATGCGGGAAGCCGATATATTTGGAATAGGCGGGCCGCGCATGCCTACTGCAAGACCCCATCCCAGCGTGTTGAACTGCCATCTCTTGTCGTGATATCAATAATTCTATGGCCAACATACATAAAAATCCAACATGAAGGTTTAATATAGTTTAGAATTTTAGTTTTGTTTTATTCCGTTTTATGTTTTTATTGTGTTCATCTCTATTTTTATTGTTCAATATGCCTTAATTGTGGCAAACGGCCTAGCCGTGTTGAAACACCGGATCCCATGAGAACTCCGCAGTTAAGCAACATTGGGCGTAGTCAGAACTTGGATGATGTGCCGGTTCTAGGCACTGTGCGCTGTTGGCCAACATAAGGAGGAGCGGAAATGCCCTGGCCACCCTACTGCTCGTAAACTCCGGCTGGGGGAAGCCTCTTCGGAGGCTCGGACCTGCCTTCGGGCAGAATACTGATTAAAATGCCTTAATTTTTGGGGCCCACTGTCTGTTGTATACAAACCATTTTCGTTTTCATCTCTGGCAGTGGGCTGTGGTGCGGGATAGAATACACCCACGGTATCTGCCTGTCGTAGGAGGCGACTAATAGGGCCGACATGGTCGAATAACTTGCCAGTTTTTGATTTGTTCAGACCCCCTGTGGATGGGGAGGGCAGAATTCATCCACGGTATCCTCTGCCTGTCGTAAAAGGCGACTTAGAGGGGGCCTTATAAAGGTCGATTTTGGTTTTCTGGTCCCAGCTCTGGTTTGACCAATAGAAATAAACATGCATGCTGTTAGGGGAAGGAAGGGGGGCGTGGTGGCTCAGCGGTCTAGCTGTATGCCTCTCACCAAGGCGGTCAGGGTTCGATTCCCGGTCAATGCATGTGAGAATTTCGAAGTGAAATGCCATGTCCTGTGGTTCGGATTCCAAGTAAAAAGGAGGTCCCGTGGCTCATAATCACCAGATTCACGGTCACGTAAAACTACAATCTTCCTTCCTTCTTCCTTTGTTAGGGGAAGGGCCACCAGCTTGGCCATCTAGCCAGAAAGCCTAGACGGTATGCCCCATCCTGTCAGGTGGGTGCACCATGTACCTTACAGTAGTATCCGCCTTACAACGAAGGTCCCTGCATGGCCGAATACTGGAGCTGCATAAATCCTGTGCTTGCCGAGGGGGAAATGCCTGTTCGAGGCACTGGGACCCCGGGCAATATCTGCTATGCCAGGTAGGTATTGCCTTGGCTGGGTGGCGCCCACAGTGATAGCCCCCGTTCGGAGTGGGCAGTATTCGGGGAGGATTTCGTCCGGGATGCCATCAAAGCGATCACGGACACCTGTACAGGGTGGCACCCTTAAAAAGCCGTCTCTGGAGTGTCGAGCTAATCCTAAGGTGTATACGCCTTTAACAAACGATTTGCGACAGATAGATCACCTCGCTACCTGGTTGCTACCAGGACAGATGGGGATGATTTCAAGCTTGTAAAATCGATCATTTTCCCTGAGGAAATCGAGGGGAAATTTGGTGATCTTAACGGGATTTCCAAGCTCTGGAACGGGCAGCTCTTGCTGCATACAGTTAGCCGGCAGCAAACCGAAGCGTTGTTGGAATGCACGCAATTCGGCGAAATCCCCGTTAAGATCACCAAGCACGAAACGCTGAATGAGGTCCGTGGAGTTATTTTCCATCGTGACCTCATTTTGAATAGCGATGCTGAACTGTTGCGGGATCTCGGGAAGAGAGGCGTCACAAAGATTAGGCGCATCACCCGAAAGATTGGGGAAAGGAGCGTCGATACCGGCGCTTTTATTCTCCATTTTGAGGGTGATGTTGTACCTAAGCAGGTGAAGGTCACATCGTACCACTGCGATGTGCGACCGTACATCCCTTCACCTTTGCGCTGCTACCAGTGCCAGAGATTCGGGCATGTTTCCGCCAGGTGTACTGCGAAGGCCATATGTAGAGAGTGTGGCAAGGGGACACATGAGGGTGACGAAAGGTGTACGCCTCCCCCGATATGTCCCAACTGCCAAGGAAGTCAACTCTCCACGGTCAAAACAGTGCCCAGAATTCATTATGGAAGCCAAGATCCAGGAAATCAGGACTCTTGACAGGCTTTCATATCACGACGCTCGCAAGAGGTACCGTGATATGAATGCCCCCGAATTTCGGGTATCGTTTGCAGCTGCAGCGACGCCCTCAATCACCCCTGCCGTTAAAGTTTCCAGTGCAGTACCCTCGATGTCCTCTTTTATTACGAGTTTGAAATCTCCCCTCGCTGTACCAGCGAGCACTGTCAGCCCGAAGGAGGTCCCAAAACCTTCTTCGGCCACGTTTAAGAAGGCGCCGGTTTTAACACCTAAACCGGCGAATTCGGAGAAGAAGTCCTCTTCTTCTCCGAAACGGTCGGCGAACAAGTCTTCCCCAGCTAAAGGGGGAAAGAAGACTTTGCCGACCAGGGCTGGTCCTTCTTCCAGCCCACCTAATACGAAAAATATAGGGGAGAAGAGTGAGACGGTTCGTCGCCGTCTCTCTCGCCCTCCTGCTGTCGGGGTGGCTACTGTCTCTGATGGCCTTTCCGCTCCCACGACCACCAAGGGAGCGAAGCCTGCTGAAGCCAAGCCCGTCCGTATGGAGGAACTCCCCTATAGAAAAGAAAATAGATCGGCGGAGGAGAGGAGAACAGTTCAGCGCCGTTTCTCTTCCTCTCCTAAAGGCAGGGCTGCTCACGTATCTGCTGGCCATCCCGCTGCCACCACTACCAGTGGAGCGGTGCCAGCAGGAGCGACCTTGTTTTATAAGGACCCGGCGTCTGTGGGGAAGGGACCATCTACTTCCCCAGACACACGTCGGCGCCGATCCAGAAAGAAATCTCTTCGGGGCGTGTCGGGGACAGACACCCAGTCTTCGGACCGGGAGAAAGTCCCTCGACACCGCTCTCGCTCTTCCCCAAGAGCGAGACTCGTGAGGTCCGACGATGACCGCGCGCAACCCAAGAGAGCGCCCGCTCCATTTTCTTAGTCTTCGGAAGGAGATGTGGAGATTGAGGTGTGCTCTCCTGCCCCATCATCTCCAAGTAGAGATGGGGAAGGGTGGCAAACGGTCAAGCGTAAGTAGAAGACCCACTTCTAATTAAGTCCACACCATGGCACTATTACAATGGAACTGTAATAGCTATTCTGTTCATCTCGCTGAGTTACGACAATTAATATCTTCTTTTTCGGCAACCATTGTCTGTCTTCAGGAATCCAGGTTTCGTCCTGGACATGAGACAACAATGCGTCACTTCAAACTCTTCTCTAAAGACCGGGTGGACGGAGCTGTGGCCGCTGGTGGCGTCTGCAGTCTCGTCCACTCTAGCCTCTTTAGTGAAGAGGTGCCGTTGCGTATTCAGCTAGAGGCAGTTGCAGTTCGTACTTCGTTGCCAGTAATGGCAACAGTATGTAACGTGTACATCCCGCCTGATTCTCAGCCGGATTACGACCAGCTGGTGGATCTAGTCTCTCAGCTCCCCCCTCCTTTTCTCCTGCTGGGAGATGTTAATGCCCACAACACCATCTGGGGCTCCGCTACCACTAGCGGTAAAGGGAGAGATTTTGAGAGGCTGATCAGGCGGCTGGACCTGTGTCTGTTGAATACAGGGGAGCCTACGCACTTCTCTCTTGCGCACGGTACTTATTCAAGTATCGATATTACCTTGTGCAGTCGTGCGTTGGTTCCCCTGCTACAGTGGGGTGTACACGATGACCTTTGTAATAGTGACCATTTTCCAATTATCGTTACTCTTCCGAACCAGAGAGCCATCGAGTTACCAAGTCGATGGCTTCTCCGTCGGGCTGATTGGCCAACTTTCACGGCACGTGCGGTGTTTGCCGAAGATACCTTTGAGAGTGTCGACGATCATACCATTCACATAACGAATGGTATTTTGGCTGCTGCTGAGGAAACGATACCTTCCTCATCCGGCGACTCACGCCGGAAGCTTGTCCCCTGGTGGACAGCCGAGATTGCAGCAGCCATTAAAGATCGTCGACGTGCTTTCAAATGCTATCGGAGGCAAAACACTATGGCCAACCTTCTCACCTTCAGAAGGATGCGTGCTAGAGCCCGATATCTGATTCGGGAGAGTAAGGAAACGACGTGGGAAAAGTATGTGTCGTCTATGACGGCGCATACTCCGTCATCTCAAGTGTGGACTAAGCTTCGTCGGATCTCCGGACTCCCGACATCACTGTCGATACCCGGAGTGTCCATCAATGGAGTCATCATCACGGACCATCTCGCCATTGCCAACAGCATTGGCTCGCACTTCTCCAATGTATCTTACTCCGGGAGTTACGATCCTACATTTCTGACTCTGAAGCGGGAGGCAGAGACTCACCCCTTGTCCTTTGCCACTGCTGCTTCGGAATTCTATAATGTACCATTCTCTGAATGGGAACTGCGCAGTGCGCTTGCATTGTGCAGGGATACGGCTCCTGGACCGGATAACATACATAATCCATACCTGCCAACTTTTACGGTTTATCCGTAAAATGTACGGAGATTGCAGCATTTTACGGTTTTACGGATGAACGGTGTCAATTTACGATTTCGCAAACAAAAATTTGAAACGATAATTTACATTCGATAACACCGCCCACTTCCGTACAATCTATTGTTTGCGTGGGTCGAAGGCAAGTCCACGATAGTCGATAACTCGTTCTTTGATATGATTCGTACTTTTAACCGTGTGTTGTTTGTGTTGTCATTGTAATTGAATTTGAAGCCGGGATAACACTTCTTCCATGTGAGTCTTAGGTGTCGACAGGCTCTGCTTCGCATATTCTTTGTTCCGCTCCGTTCGCTCGTTGCGATTTAAACCATATTCTTTGTTCCGCTCCGTTCGCTCGTTGCGATTTAAACCATATTCTTTGACCACGTTAGTTGTTCATTGTTCGCAAAGTTGGCGTTCCTTGAATGTTATCGTCTTTTAAGGTTATGGCATATTTTAATGAAGCGTTCCGAGTTTTTGTGCTATAACTTCGTGCTTCGCAGTTTCCTGTATTCCTTGGACTAATTACATTCGTTCCACGTGTGTGTGTGTGGTTTTTTTCTACCATGTGCATATTCTTTCTTCACGAGGTTGGCGTCGTGTTCATTGAATGGTTTAAGACTTTGTGTGTTTTGACATGTTTTAATGAAGTGTTGGCTGTCTTAAGTGTTTTATGTTATAATTTTATGTGACATTCAGTGATCCAGCTTCATTTCGATGTGTTGTTGTTGTTTTTTGAGTCTTCAGTCTTTTGACTGGTTTGATGCAGCTCTCTATGCCTCCCTGTCCTGAGCTTATCGTTTCATCTCTACTTAGCTCCGACACCCTACATCGGAGGCAATCTGTTTAACATCTTCTAACCTTGGTCTACCCCTACAGTTTTTGTCCTCGACCCTTCCTTCCATAACTAAGCTTGCTATTCCTGGGTGTCTTAGTATGTGTCCTACCAACCTATCTCTTCTCTTCATTAGCAGTCGCCAGAAACATCTCTCCTCTCCCACTCGTCTTAATACCTCTTTGTTTGTAACCCTATCTACCCATCTGATCTTCATCATTCTCGTGTAACACCACATTTCAAATGCTTCAATTCTCCTCTTTTCTGCTGCACCAATAGTCCAAGTTTCACTTCCATAGAGCACCATGCTCCAGACAAAGGCTTTCAAAAATGACTTCCTAATACCTAAATCTATATTCGATGTCAGCAGATTCCTTTTTTGTAGAAATGCTTTCTTTGCCTGAGCCAACCTACTTTTAATATCCTCTTTGCTTCGTCCATCACTGGTTATTCTGCTTCCTAAGTAACAGAAGTCTCCTACTTCCTTCAGCTTTTCACCTGCCAATTTGATCTCCATAGAGGTTTCTGATTTATTTCGGCTGCATTCCAGTATTTTTGTTTTACATTTATTTATTTTCATCATGAATTCTTTCCGTAAGACTGAGTCCATACCATTCAAAAACTCATTCAAATCCTCAGGCTTGTCGCCCAAGATGACGATGTCATCAGCAAATCAGAGTTGAAATTATTTCCCCCTGTATCTTCACTCCCACTTTAAATTTTTTAGTAGATATCGAGAATGAACAAATCCAACAAGAAACAGTACTTCCAGACATTTAAAAAATCATACTCGGTTGATTTTCCTTGCATACTAAAATCAAGAAAGGGAGAAAAATTTGCCTTTTGCACGGTATGTGGGTGTGATATTAATATTGCACATGGTGTAAAAAACGATTTAAGTAATCATGTGAAGTGCGGTAAACACATAAGTTATGTTAAATCGAAGGAAGATAGCAAAAAAAATCAACACCTTTTTTGTTAAGTCCGGCAACGTTGACAGTGACGTAATTAGGGCCGAGTGTCTGTTTACTTCCTTTTTGGTGGAACACAATGTGCCCTTAAGTGCGGCTGGTGCTTTATTTAAGATGTTTCCCACATCAGAAGTTGCAAGGAAATATAGTTGTGGTCGCACTAAAACGACATGCATTGTAAATAAAATGGCAAAAAATGCATCATCTGAAGTTGTTAAGTGCCTTCAGAACGGACCGGATACATATAAATCCCTTTTCTTTTCATCAGTGAGAAACTACTTTTGTACTGCCTGTGACTACAACATCAACAAGTATCCACTCAAGGATGACGTGTTAAAGAATGCTCAAGTTGCTAGGTTGGACAAAATTGAAGATGCACAGTTTTCTTCCATTCTTTTTTTCTTGGAAAAGTTTCCTATCATGTTATGCAAGGAAGAGAATGAAACTACATATGAGGTGGTGAATGAGCTTCAGAGGCAGTTCACAGCTCTTCAGGTAGATGACACTTTGGCTGCACATCAAGATGCTGCAAGTGATTCCAGTTGGGCACAAATATCAAGAATTCGTGGAGCCGATGGACTTCTAAGTATAACCGAATTTCTAGAGTATTGCTCTCTATTCTCACCATACCCCATAGCAATGCAGAATGTGAACGTGTTTTTAGCCTTGTGAAGAAAAATAGAACACGGTTCAGGTCATCCATGTCCAATGAATCTCTGGAGTCTATTTCTATTTTGAAGACCAGGAGTTCTGGTCCCTGTTATGACAAAACATTTTCTCAAGACTTTTTGCAGGAAGCTAAAAAGGCCACAACCATGACTTAAAAGTTGAACTAGCATGTAATTTGCAGTGTATTATATTATTTCTTGCCTGTGTTACGTTAAACAAGTTTTATTGTTTAAAGCCTTTTTCAATTATCGTATATCAGCTTAATCTATCAAGGAAGTCCTGTTATGTCTGCTCCAAACCAATATTCACCACGCCTGCTGCTGATTAACATGGATTTCTTCTTGATTGTTATGTTCATCTACAAATCATGTAAGTAGATATGTTTTCATTGAAGTATCCTGTTTAAAGCATGAATTATTGTATTTTGTAGCCCAGAAGTATTATTATTTTCGTCAAGCCGGGGTATGTCGAAAATCGTTAGAATTTTTTGTCGCGCGTGAGTTTTACTGATAGCCCTTTTCAAAAGTTGGCAGGTATGATAATCAAATGTTAAAACATCTGTGCGAATCCAGTATTAAAAAACTGTTGATCCTCTTCAATCGTATATGGATTGAAGGGGAGTTTCCATCTCAATGGCGAGAAGGGATCGTGATACAGATTCCTAAGGCTGGAAAGGATCCCAAGTTTGTAAGCAGCTATAGGCCCATTTGTTTGACAAATGGCCTATGTAAGCTGCTCGAAAAGATGGTGAACCGTCGACTGGTGTGGTTATTGGAGGAGAAAGGTCTCCTGTCTGAGTACCAGTGTGGATTTCGCTGTCATAGGTCCATCACTGACCATCTGGTGCGACTTGAGAGCGCCATACAGGGGGCATTTTTCCGAAAGCAGCACTTAGTCACGGTCTTCTTTGACCTCGAAAGCCTACGACACCACATGGCGCTACGGGATGCTTTCCACCCTTCACAAGTGGGGACTCCGTGGTAACCTACCGACTTTCATTGCGAATTTCATGTCCGTCCGACTCTTCCGTGTAAGGGTCGGTAGGACATTATCGCAATACTATACTCAGGAAAATGGAGTTCCTCAGGGTTCTGTGCTGAGTGTCACCTTGTTCGCGATTGCCATAAATGGCATTGTTGCCGCCGCCGGGTCCGCGGTAGTTCCATCGCTGTATGTAGACTATTTAGCTCTGCATTACAGCTCTGGAAGTATGGCAGTCGTGGAACGGCAATTGCAGCTAGCTATCAACCGGGTCGACAGGTGGGCTCACGACCGGGCTTTTCGTTTTTCAGCAGCGAAAACCTCCGTCGTCCATTTTTGTCGGCTTCGGAGGCTGCATTTACACCCTGAACTACATCTCAAGGATGCTGCGTTGCCATTGGTTGACACTTACCGCTTCCTGGGGCTCCATTTTGATAGCAAATTAACGTGGCAGCCCCATATACGGCAATTAAAAATGACATGTCTCAGGAAACTGAATATGCTCAAGTTTCTTAGTTGTACTACGTGGGGGGGGGGGCTGACCGTGCGGTGCTGCTACGGTTCTACCAAGCCCTCGTCCTGTCCCGGCTAGACTATGGTTCTGCGGCATACGGTTCAGCAAGGCCGGAAACCTTGAAAATGCTCGACAGTATCCACCATATTGGCGTTAGGCTGGCTACCGGTGCCTTCCGGACCAGCCCGATACCCAGCCTTCTCGCCGAATCGGGTGTCATCATCATCATCTTCCTTCCAAGTATTGGGCCAAATGTCCCGTTACGGTCTTGCACTTTCCCTCCATCTCTTCATCGGACGTCCTATCGATCTATTTCCCCGTGGCTGGTAGCGAAGGATCTCCTTTGGTAATCTTCCAGGTTCCATCCTTTGGACATGACGCTTCCAGTTCTCTTGGTAGTCACAAATGTATGTAGTTATTGGTTTCACTTTTAGTTCCTTCAGCACATCCTCGTTTCTCTTATGATCCCATTTAGTATAGCCTGCTGTTCGGCGCATAAAGGTCATTCCGCGTGCTGTGAGTCTGGAGATGTCCTGAGATCTTATTGTCCATGCCTCGCTGCCATAGCACAGGGTTGGTCTGGCTAATGTGTTATACAAACGCAAGCGTGTATGCCTTTGGACAAGACGTGATTGATGATTCCTGTTGTTCTGGTATAATTAGTTATTTTTGCAGTTATGTCTCGTTCTTCTTGAAAAGATAAATTATATCCTAAATACTTGAATTCGTTAACTCTTTCTGAAATTTTACCATCCAGACAAATTTTACTGGGGATAGGGTCCTTACCTTTAAAGACCATTACTTTAGTCTTTTCAGTAGAAATGCACATGCTGAATTTTGATGCCAGTTTCTGGAGGTTGAATACTGACCACTGGAGATCATCTTCAGATGCTGCTACCAATGCAACATCATCAGCAAATAGTATAGCATCTAAATTTCTTAGATGCCTGCTGATAGGTATTGAACCATGCCTTTCACACCTCCATTCCTTTATTATAGCATCCATGTAGATTATGAATGGCAATGGAGAGAGTCCACATCCTTGTCTTACCCCTCTGCTGATTGGCTTCCACTCGGATTTATGATTACTTAACCTTACTGCAATAAGAGTACCACTATACATGTTGTAAATGTTATCAATTAACTGTTGGGGGACACAATCCCTGGCTAATATGTCAATAAGTCTGTTTCTGTCAACAAAATCAAAGGCTTTCTTAAAATCAACAAATGATATGTGTATTTCCAAATTGAACTCCCTGCGTTTTTCGATCAAAATTTTTAAGGTGAAGTAGGCATCTGCACATGTGCGACCTTTTCTAAACCCATGTTGTTCATTCCCTATCACCTCAGAGTAATGTTTCAGTAATTTTTCTTTAACAATATTTGCAAAAATGTTGTATCCAGAGTTAAGTATACTTATTCCTCTATAATTTTCCAAATCTTTAATATTTCCCTTCTTATGAAGAGGAACTACTATTGCCTTTTGCCAATCTTCTGGAGGCCTGTTACCCATCCAGATTAAATTCAATAATCTGAGAAATCTTTTCTTGAAGGCATCGCCTGAATATTTCAACATTTCTGCATTTATTGAATCTTCTCCAGGTGTTTTCCCATTTCGAAGTTTCCTCGAGACCTGTTCTAATTCTTCGAGTGTAATATTTTCCGAAGACTTGTTGTTAGATGCTTGTAAAACAAGTTGTTCAATATTTGGACTCAACCAAAGGCTCTGAAAATACTCAAGCCATTCTTTGTGAGATATTGCATTAATTTTTACATCTTCTTTTACTTCCCTATTTAGTTATTTCAAAATTTTATAGGTTTGTGGTTGTGGTCTTGTTATGTCAGTCTCCAGGTACGAGACAAAGTTTTCCCAACTTTCCCTGTGTTTCTTTCGAACTTCTCTTTTTGCTATTGCTCTCTTATGATGGTATTCAATTTTATCTTCTAATTTACCAGTTGACAAAAACTTTTTATATGAATATCTTTTTTCGGAGATTACTTTTGCAATTTCTTCGTCCCAAATTCTTAAACCCTTTTTCTTTTGCCATCTTCATTTTTCTCCCAAACTTTCAAATGCTGACTGTTTTAGAGCTGAACTCAAATTGGACCACTCGTCTTCCTCATCTTCAGAAAGTGGAATCGTCTGAATGTGATTATCAAGCCTGTTTTGGTATAGCCATTTTATACTGGGATCATTTAAAAGGTTAACCTTATATAACGTTTCGTTTTCCTGTGTTCTTTGTTTCTTTTTCTTGAATCACCGTGGTTTTAAACGAATAGGAGCAACTAATAAATAGTGGTCTGTTTCCAATTCAGGTCCTCGATAAACTCTTGTATCCAAAACTAAATCTGCCAATTTTCCATTACAAATGATATAATCAATAATTGATTTCTTGCGGACCACGTATATTTATGACTGTCCTTGTGTCGGGTGTTCCACCTTTAAATTATAGACGCCAACATATGCTTTTAGCATATGCTGCCAATGTGCATCAAATGCCGCAACACCCGACCTATCAAGCTCTCTTCGGTACCCAAAACCACCAGGGGTATGCCAACCGGCCTCGTGGCACTCGGCCAGTTGGTATTAGACTTGATAGCTCGTGTACTGAAATAGGAGTGGCTGTAGGTCCCTGTATGATCCGGACATCTAGCAAGGTGCCTCCGTGGCAAGTCCCGCGTCCGGAAATTCGGTTAGATCTTCACAGAGGTCCTAAGGTGAACACGGATGCCTCCGTTTACCGGAGGCAGTTCCACAGCATAGTTCACCAATTTCCGGACGCTGGCATTCTCTACACGGATGGTTCGAAGGTAGACGAGAAGGTGGGTTGTGCTTACGTTATTGATGGTGCAAATACCAAGATCTCTTTGCCTGAGGCCTGTAGTGTGTTTACTGCGGAGCTCGTTGCCATCTATGAACCTCTGCAGTTTTCACTACAGGATGCACGAATTCACTTTCTCGTGTGTACCGACTCCTTGAGTTCGTTGCAGTCAATTGCTACATGTTTCCCGCAACACCCCCTAGTGCAGCGAATCCACTACCTACTAGCCGGGCTGTGCCAAGCTGACACTCGAATCACCTTTCTGTGGCTTCCAAGCCACATGGGAATTGCGGGAAATGAGTTAGCTGATCAAGCTGCAAAAGAGGCGATATCACTACCACCTCGACCAATGGAGGTACCCGCTAGAGATATTCGCTCTCAGTTACGCCTACAAGTTCTGGCATTTTGGGAGAGTCAGTGGCTAGCTGACCCACTGCCCAGTAAACTGAGAGCGATCAAGGGAACTACTCGCGTGTGGCGGAGCTCCTTCCGGGCCCGAAGAGAGTCCGTCATTTTGTGTAGGCTAAGGATAGGTCATACAAGATCCACCCACTCGTACCTAATGAGAAGGGAAGACCCCCCATTTTGTACCTGTGGAGCCGTTTTCACCGTGGCCCACATTTTCACAGAGTGTGTGGATCTTGCAGACTTAAGAAGAAATCTTGGTTTGCAGATGACACTCAAACTTATATTAGCCGATGACGCGGTGGCTGCTGATCGCGTTATCCGCTTTATAAGTGAGAGTGGGTTAGGGCCAGCAATCTAAATTTTCCAGTGAACATTGACTCAACGACTTGTTCGTTTTTGAATGATAATGTTTTGTTTTTCCGTAAATTTGGTTATTTTTATAATTTTTATTTTTATTTAATTTTTTGTTTTTGTTTTATTAATTTAATGATCTTTTTTAAATTTAGATGTCCACTTCAAAATTTTAAATTCAATTCAAAATTTGTATTCTTTAATCTGTGTTAAGAGGGGCAGATGACCTCGTAGTTCCGCCCCTTAAAACAATAACTAACTAACATTTATTATAATCCTTTCATTTCATAACATTTCATTTCATTAGGGGCCGACAACCTAGATCATGACTGTTACAGGTCAGGGAAGTCAGTGAAAAAAATTCCGGTCATGGAAGTCAGGGAAAGGTCAGGAAAATTTTCTGCAAGGTCAGGGAACTTTTTAATTTTTAAAAATAAAAGTGTGAATCTGTCTTATTTGCCTGTAGCGCAAAGCTCCTTTGCTTTGTCGGGTTGGGCTGCTAAATGCTAAAATTGTAAAATAGAGGAGAGAGCAAGAAAGGAACACATTGCGGTAGCCCTGCTGCTCTCGATACTTCGTCTCGTCGTTTGTCCCCACTACACTTTTCCTCCACTTTCCCTTGCCCAAGTCGGTCGCGATTCGTCGGGTGTTGGGTCAAAGCCTCTACTCCACATGCACCATCCCCCTCGCATCCCCTTTTATCTCGTCCGTGTTCGGTTCGCCGATGTTTCGCTTCGTGTACCTTCGGCATAGCATCTAGGCTTGATCTACTAATACAGAGATGATAGTCTAAAATCAGCTCGAACGTTCTCTCATAGGCCTACGACAAGTGTACGACGGTGTTCAATCCGAGGGAGAATTAGATAAAGTGACTGTCACCAAAGAAATGCTCGTTACGTTATTCAAATAGATGTATGCAACGAAAGTTTTAAAGCTAGTGTGTTAGCTTTTCTAAATGTGATCGTACTTACCTTCGTTAAGAATGTAGCAAAAAGGTGTATACTCTGAGCCAAATGCCTGGGTTTCCTGTTTTAGTCCATCGATTTCTTTACCAGTATCAGTCACTAAATTTTGTGTTTTCAGTGTCTATATTTTTTCTCAGTATTGTTTATGTATTTTAAGTGTTAGTAATTATAGCAATAAGATCTTAGGGGCACAAAACATGTGTAACATTTTGTAATCCATTGATGTCAGTCATGGCGCAGTCGTAAGACTTCAGAGATCACAGTGTTAAATGTCTTGTGTTGTCTCTGGGTCTGTGCAATACCTGTTTGCTTCCTAGACAATGATAAGGGCTTTTGCAGTCAATCGAAGTAAATAAGTCCGATAGTTTTTGAGTCCAATTAAATGGTTTCGTTGTGCCATTTTTTTGATTACCTATTTTTAATTTCTTCCTTACATTAGCAATAATTTTGAAAGAATCCGTGCCATGTACGTTACTTACCCTTCGTATTATTTGACTATTAGGCCATAGTTTTTAAGTAATTCATTAGTTATAACAATTGCAATAACTTTTTGAATGTAAGAAGTTTCATTGTGAACTGAGTGTGCTGGCAAAGTAAAGAAGTTAAAATTTATGTTGCTTGAATCCATTTTTTAAAATTTATTTGTCGTGTTATTTTTTAGATTAGGCTAATTTATTAAAAAAGTCAGATGAAGCCAGTTTTTTCCATGCCTTCTGAAGAGTGCTCACGGCATCTAAAACTGGGCTAATTCTTAAAGTTAGCTTTTTGTTAAAATTCTTTCTTTAAGCCTTTTCTTTACAATCTCTGAAAAGAAACTCTTTTTCTGTATGAGATAGCTTACATATCTCGTGTAGTACAGTAGCTGGAAAAAAATTAGCACGGACGTTTATTTAAATAAAAATAAAAAATTAATCGCCATATGTGTGCGATTCGAAGATGTAAATCACTAACTTCTATCGTTCGATCAATTTGACGGGTTTTATTTTTAAAATATGTTCATACGGTGATCATAATAAAGTATGGGTGGTCAGGGAAAATGGGATCTTAAGTCAGGGAAAAGTCAGGGAAAATGCAAATCTTGGTCTTGTAACATCCCTGTAGATGTTAGGCCCCCTTAAAAACAAGAATTATCATTATCATCATTCATCTTGTTCATCTAATCTCTTATGAGGTGGGCATCAGAAAGGGCATCCGTCCGTAAGAGACACTGCTACGTAGAATTTCATCGCATCTCATCCCCGACCTGTTGAAAACTGGTTTAATGAGGGGTTGATGTACATTATCATTATTATTATTAAGCTTATGGCAAAATGTACAATATATATTCCTAACAAAATTCTATTTAAAAATTAGAAGTTGGTACATTTATCGTGGTGATTAAGGAAACCCTAGAAAAAACATGCATGTTTTTATGAGTACCGTAGCACCATTCAGAGACGTGAGAGCAAAATATTGATATCTTTAATAGGTTAGAAGATTTTTAAGAGGGACATCTTACATGATAACCCTGTAAATGTGTATATACACACATCAAAAAAAGTTTTGCATCACCTCGGTTCCCAGATCTCCGGCATATAGACGTTGACTGTGTATATTGTATCAAAGATACAGTCCCTTTGACTGTTCATAGATGTCACTAAAACTGCTCAAAGATGTAAACAACCATGCATGAGCAGGGCCTATTAGACGGAGGGGGTACGACAGCCGATCAGTTCCAGTCATTCCACCAGGACGAAGGTACGCTGCTCATGTTGTCTGTAGTTCTACCATGCCTAGAAGGTCAATACCGCAAGTCGATCGCGTCCGCATTGTTACTTTGTGTCAAGAAGGGCTCTCAACAAGGGAAGTTTCCAGGCGTCTCAGAGTGAACCAAAGCGATGTTGTTCGGACATGGAGGAGGTACAGAGATACAGGAACTGTCGATGACAGGCCTCGCTCAGGCCGCCCAAGGGCTACTACTGTAGTGGATGACCGCTACTTACGGATTGCCGCTCGGAGGAACCCTGACAGCAATGCCACCATGTTGAATAATGCGTTTCGTTCAGCCACAGGACGTCGTGTTTCAACTCAAACTGTGCGCAATAGGCTGCATGATGCGCAACTTCACTCCCGACGTCCATGGCGAGGTCCAGCTTTGCAACCCCGACACCATGCAGCGCGGTACAGATGGGCCCAACAACATGCTGAATGGACCCCACGGAATTGGCATCACGTTCTCTTCACCGATGAGTGTCGCATATGCCTTCAACCAGACAATCGTCGGAGACGTGTTTGGAGGCACCCTGGTCAGGCTGAACGTCTTAGACACACTGTCCAGCGAGTGCAGCAAGGTGGTGGTTCCCTGATGTTTTGGGGTGGCATTATGTGGGGCCGACGTACGCCACGGGTGGTCATGGAAGGCTCCGAAACGGCTTTACGATACCTGAATGACATCCTCCGACCCATAGTGCACCCATATCGGCAGAATATTGGAGAGGCATTTGTCTTTATGGACGACAATTCTCGACCTCATCGTGCACATCTTGTGAATGCGTTCCTTCAAGATAACGACATCGCTCGACTACAGTGGCCAGCATGTTCGCCAGACATGAACCCTATCGAACATGCCTGGGATATGTTGAAAAGGGCTGTTTATGGACGTCTTGACCCACCAACCACTCTGAGAGATTTACGCCGAATTGTCGTTGAGGAGTGGGACAATTTGGACCAACAGTGTCTTGATGAACTTGTGGATAGTATGCCACGACGAATACAGGCATGCATCAATGCAAGAGGACGTGCTACTGGGTATTAGAGGTAGTGGTGTGTACTGCAATCTGGACCACAAATGCTGAAAGTCTAGCTGTATGATGGTACAACATGCAATGTGTGGGTCTCATGAGCAATAAAACGAGCTGAAATGTTGTTTGTGTTGATCTCTATTCCCTTTGTATTTAAAGGTTCCGGAACTCTTGGAACCGAGGTGATGCAAAACTTTTTTTGATGTGTGTATGTACCGGTATACCTAGCTATGTACATGCAGTATATACATATACACACATACTCTCTCACTCCGTTGGCTTTTCTGAGACTTGACGACCCTGTGCCGCTCTCACTATCTGCCTCCTATCCAGCATAGCATTCTCCCATCCAGTAATACCCATCTGTCTGCAGTCAGAGGTCACCTCATCTTGCAATTACTCCTAGGTCTTCCAGGGGATCTCGAGCCTTCGATCTTCTTCTTGTACACCTGGCGAACTATTCTGGCTGTGTCCATTCTGATGACATGCCATGCCCATTGTAGCCGTCTCGCTTTCTTGATGTTCACTACCCTGGGTTGATTTGCTAACTTGTACAGCTCAGGATTTGATCTGAGAACCCATCTTTGAGTTTCTTGGTAAATATGTGGCCGATTTTTAAAATTTTTATATATCTTGTTTTTGAAGTCAGTAAGTTGGTTTTCCTCCCTTTGGTCACACTCCACGTTTTGGCTCCATATAGCAGTACTGGCCCGATGATAGTGTTGTATAGTTTTAGTTTTGTTTTCCTGGTCAGAAGTTTGGAGGAAAGTAATTTCTGCAGGAAAACGTAAATTTTGTTTGCATTCTGTAATCTAATTTGGTGTTCAACTTGTCTTCTGTTGCAGTCATTTATATTTACCCCTAGGTATTTAAAGTTTGGCATGTTCAAATTGCCTATATGAAGGTTATTGCGTTGATCTGTAGTCATGTTTTCTCTCTGTATGATCATGTATTCTGTCTTCTCTTCATTAATCTTTAGACCTGTTTTAGCAGCAGTTTCTTTTAATTTCCTGAACAGTGCTTCAATTTCTCCTCCATTATTTCCTACTAATACTATGCCATCTGCATATGCCAGGATGTTGTGTTTATCTGCTAAGTCTCCAGTTGTAGCTTCTTTGGTTTCCCGATTACTTTTTCCAGAACGATGTTGAAGAGAAGTGGGGAGAGCGCATCACCTTGTTTTAGTTCTGTTCAGTTTTCAAAACCGTCTGATACGGAGCCACTGTCTCCTCCATACACATGTATAAATAAAGACAAGGACTTTTCCAACTGAAAACCATTGGTATGTAGTTACAAAATGTACTATTCAAATAGGAAATCGTCAGCCAGCAGAATTAAAAATGCCAAAATAATTGGCAGGGTTGGAATCTGTCATAAAATGGTTTTGTAATTTTGAATTATATTTTGCCTTGAATGTTATCCCCTTCTTATGTCCACCAATGTGTATCTAAAACCTAACTACATATTGCATAGTGTATTGTTCTTATGCATGAAGTTTTCTTTTCAGATGATATAACGACTAAGCAGTACGCACATCCACAACCGATCAACCCCACAAACGCTACTACTACTACCACACCCAACGCCACGATCCCAACCACCACACCCAACGCCACGATCCCAACCACCACACCCAACGCCACGATCCCAACCACCACACCCAACGCCACGATCCCTACTACCACAATCCCCACCACCACACCCAACACCACGATCCCTACTACCACAATCCCCACTACCACACCCAACACCACGATCCCCACTACCACAATCCCCACTACCACACCCAACACCACGATCCCCACTACCACGATCCCCACTACCACAATCCCTACAACTGCATCACCATCTCCAAAACCTGCTACGACGACCCTCACTCCAACTGATGAGCCGTCCAAGGACCGGCGGTTTGATGGACCTAGTTTCATTGGTGAGTGTTATTTTATTATCTATAGTGTTGCAATTTATCCCCGTATGGGTGCAGGTTAGAATACGCCCACTGTATGCTCTGCCTGTCGTAGGAGGCGACTAATAGGGCCGACATGAATGCCGGACGTGACATACTATGATTTTAAAGACCCCCCTGTGGATGGGGAGGGTAGAATTCATCCACGGTATTCACTGCCTGTTGTAAAAGGAGACTAATAAGGGCGCCTTTTTAAAGTTCTTTTTCAAATTTTCCGGTCCCAATTATGGTTTGACCCTTAGAATAACACATGCATGCCGTTAGGGGAAGGGCCACCAACTCGACCATCTGGCCAGAAAGCCTACATGGTATTCCCCATCCCGTCAGGTGGTTGCGCTGTGTACATTAAAATCCCCTCCCGGTGGAGGTCCCTGCTTGGCAGAGTAGATCACTGTGCATGCCGAGGGCTGTGTGGCTGTTCGAGGCATTGGGACCCCGGGCAATACTTACTATTACCAGGTAGGTATTGCCTTGGCTGGGTGGCCCCACAGTGATGGTCCTTGTTTGGAGTAGTTAGTATTCGGGGAGGATGATTCGGGATGACCCACATGAGGTCGAGGGTGGCCCCCTTAAAAAGCAGTCTCTGGCGTGTAGGCTGAATCCCAAGGTGTATACGCCTTGAGGTGAGGCATTTAATAAGAAGTTCCCCATTGACAGGTCTCCTCGCTACCTGGTATCTACCAGGAGAAGCGGGGGAGATTTTAAACTGGTGAAATTGATCCTTTTTACAGAAGAAATTGGGGGGAAATATCGCGACCTTAATGGAATTTCCAAGCTCCAGAACGGGCAGCTCCTGCTGCATGCCGTTGACCACCAGCAAGTCGAAGGGTTGCTGGCATGCACGCAGTTCGGCGAAATTTCCGTGAAGGTTGTGAAGCGCAATACGCTTATGAGGTCGGTGGAGTTATATTTCATCGCGACCTCATTTTTAATTGCGTTGCGGAATTGTTGCAGGTTCTGGGGAAGAGAGACGCCGCCAAAAGTAGGCGCATCACCCGGAAAATTGGAGAGGACAGTCGATACTGGCGCTTTCATTCTCCATTTTGATGGTGATGTAGTGCCTAAGCAGGTGAAGGTCACATCGTATCATTGCGATGTTCGACCTTACTTCCCTGCACCTATGCGCTGATATCAATGCCTGAAATTCGGGCATGTTTCTGCCAGGTAAACTGCCAAGGCTGTGTGTAGAGAGTGTGGCAACGGGACACATGAGGGTGAGAGGTGTTCGCCTTCCCGGATTTGTCCTAACTGCCAAGGAAGCCACTCTCCACGATCAAAGTAGTGTCTTGAGGTCACTAAGGAAGCCGAGATCCAAGAAATCAAAACATTGGATCGGCTTTCATATCAAGGAGCTCGCAAGAGGTACCGCAATATGGATGCAACCGAATTTCCGGTATCTTTTGCAGCTGTGGTGACGTCATCTATCACCCCTTCCATTTTTGTTCTCTGTGCTGTACCCTCGATGTCGAACTACTGTGGTCGTTAAATCTCCCCTCGCTGTCCAAGCAAAACCTGTCAGTTCGTAGAAGGTCCTCGGACATCCTTCGGCCATCTTACAAAAGGCGCCTGTTATACTATCTAAACGGCGCAGTCTAGAAAAAGTCCTCTTCTTCTCTGAAACTGTCGGTAAAAAAAGTCTTCCCCTGCTAAAGGGGGAAAGAAGATGTTGCCGACTGGTGCTGGACCTTCATCCAGCCCAACTGAATTGGAAAAGACAGCAGTGGAGAACAGAGAGACTGCTCCGAAAGGAGCACCTATACTCTGTATCACCAATAATGGTCGCTGACAGCTGTCAAACCTAGCACGTGGGGAAATGCTCCGTTGCCACTGAGGCAGATCATGACTCATAGCATTCCAAGAGGCTTGCAGGAAGACAACAAATACTGGGGAAGTTAGCCCCCCCTGTTTCTGGTCTAATGACCGTGACGAGTCGAGGCACAGTAGAACACTGAGTCCAACTATGTGCTCAGTGCTGTGTCGGCATACATTGCAAAACTGCTCGATGTTGCCATGGAGACCGTTACCCCTCTCGTCTCCAGTCCTCACTTCACCCTTCAAGAGGATGACAGCTTTCACCGTTCATCTTTTGTAAATCAGAGTATAGTCACGGTTTTCTTTGACCTTGAAAAACAATAAGACACCACATGTCGCTACGGGGTCCTTTCCACCCTTCACGAGTGGGGACTCAGTGGTAATTTATCAACCTTTATTGCGAACTTCATGTCCGTCAGACTCTAGTTCCTCAGGGTTCTGTGCTGAGTGTCACTTTATTAGGGATTGCCATAAACGGCATTGTTGCCATCGCTGTATGTAAACTATTTAGCTCTGAAAGTATGGCAATCGTGGGATGGCAATTGCAGCTAGCTGTTAACCGGGTCGACAAGTGGGCTCACGACCAAGGTTCTCGTTTTTCAGCGGCGAAGACCTCAGTCGTCCATTTTTGTCGGCTTAGGAGGCTACACTTACACCCGGAACTACTCTGGATGCTGAATTGCTTGTGGTTGACACTTAGCACTTCCTGGGGCTCCATTTGACAGCAAGTTCACATGGCAGCACCATATACGGCAACTAAAAAACGGGGCGTCTCAGAAAACTGAACATACTAGAGTTTCTTAGTGGCACTACGTGCGGGGCTGCTACTGTTTTACCAAGTCCTCGTTCTGTCCTGGCTAGACCATGGTTCTGCGGCGTACGGTTAAGCATGGCCGACAACCTTGAAAATGCTGGACAGTATCCACCAAAGTGGTGTTAGGCTGGCTACCCGTGCCTTCCGGACCAGCCTACTCGCCGAATCGGGTGTTCCACCTCTTAATTATATAAAAAAGCATAATTTGCTGCCAATGTGCGTCAAATGCCGCAACATCCGAGCTATCATTTCTCTTCAGTACGCAATACCACCAGAGGTACTGTAATGGGTTAAGTTAAATTGAATAATGTTAATAAGAAAAGCACCCCACGTTGGGCGCCATTTGTAATGGGTTTGTGTTAAACTTAATGAAATGAAAATCCACAGCCTGCTTCCAGTCTCCGACCGGGTCAGGAATGGAATGAATGAAGCCCCCATCTAGCGGCGAGGATATGAACTGTGCCGGCTGCCGAGGCCTGACGCACTCCTCTGGGGCAATGATTAAATGAATGACAGATGAAATGATAGTGGAGAGTGTTGCTGGAATGAAATGTTGACAGGGAAAACCGGAGTACCCGGAGAAAAACCTGTCAGCCTCCGTTTTGTCCAGCACAGATCTCACATGGAGCGTCCGGGATTTGAACCACGGACCCAGCGGTGAGAGGCCGGCGTGCTGCCGCCTGAGCCACGGAGGCTTTGTTAAACTTAATAATGTTAATAAAAGCGCCCCACGTTGGGCGCCATTTGTAATGGGTTAAGTTAAATTGAATAATGTTAATAAGAAAAGCGCTCCACTGTTGGGCGTTATTTGTAATGGGTTTGTGAAAATAGAGCCCCTAATTAATGGCCGCCATTTGTAATGGTTTTATTAAAATTGGACTAATGTTTTAATAAACTGATTATAAGCAAAGCGCTCCACTGTTGCACATTATTTGTTATGGTTTAATGAACTTCTTTACTGTTAATATGCAAAGGTTAATAATTAAATAGTCGCCCACTTTTGGGTGATCAATATGAAACATTTAATTGTGTATTAATTTAATAGTGTATCTGTATTGTTGTCAGCTTCACTAAAAAAAAGTACATAATGTGTAGTATTATATGTAGCCAGGGCGCCAGACCTTTCATATATCATGATCAAAATAATATGTTAAACCTCGGTTAGACAGAGGCAGAGCAGCGAAATTCCTTTCTCCAGTCGTAGTGAATCTAACCTTACGATAATTAGTTTAGGAGTGTGGTGTTGCCTTACAGTAATTTCTAGCTACTAAAGGAAACCAGTCAAACATTTGGATTTAAAAATGAATTTAATATATAAAAACAAGTGCAAAAAGTATAAAATACTAAAGATAATAATAATAAATTTAAATTAAAGAATCTACTGAATTTACTTGTATTAAGGGTCTTGATTGGAAATTGGAGTATACGGAGTTAATTGAATAAAATATATATTGAATTTAATTAGCATAAGAGCCTTCTGATTTGACTGGAGTAAAACTGTTTATGTAGCTCACCGCATTGAAGATCATTGTAGATGGATTGTTGCGTATAGAGTTCATTATGACCCTGATCTTCCTCAACGTAATGAATTTATATGTGGATGACTGAATAAATTCCATAAATCATCCCTGTGACAATAGCCTTGTACACAACCATGACACAGTTTGATGAGACTGAATGTCTTATCAAATTCACATACTTAGTCAACTGTCTAGTTTTGCACTGCGTTACAGATGAATGTTAATTTCCAACTCCATCTCGCTACACGTTCCACTCTTCTGCTCCTCCAATTCCAAACAGCACCATTCCGTCTTCTGCCAGCAATTCAATAATATTAATCATCCAGTTGGGCGGCCGTCATATATATATATTGTTCCCAGGTAGGGCACGTGTCTATCCCCACTTCTGCAGTCGCTAGGCAATTTTAGCTCTCCTTTCACATATCAATAATGACAATACTTCTTTGTAACATTTCTCGGGAGGTCCAGCCCACCTTTTGTATAAAGTTGCAAAGGACTCGATTCACCGGCCCAGCATTGTTAGTGGCGAGTCTTCATAGAATCCCTTCTTACAAGGGGAGGATACGATGTATGGGTCACCGATTCGAACCATCTTTAGTACATGTGTAGGGCATGACTAGGCGTATACCAGGTGCAAGTAGTAAGGTGCGCTTCTCAGCCGATTCCGAGAAATTAATTATTAATTATTCGTAATTGCTGTAGCGCGTTCATGTGCGCTGTACGTTAACTTAAAGCCAAGGAGCGCATGGTGCAGCGGTAAGAGCCCTGCTTTGTAAGCGTGGGATCACTGGTTCGAATCCCACCGGTGAGCTTCTTTCCTTTTTTTTTGTAAACATAGGCAATTCGTACAACTGTAGGTGTCGTGAATAATGTTCATTTTGCAGTCAATTGTAATAACGTGTTATGTGATCGGGAAAGGGGAGTAGGAATAAATCGTACAGGAGATTACATCCTTGACGCGGAATTTGAATGCGGTCCACTTCCATCGGCCTTCGTAGGCACCGGCACATCACTATAACGTGTAATATCCGACATCGCACAATTATTCCCACTCTTATGATGTTGCTACCTCAAGAGCCAAGGAACGAATGCCGCATTCAACATTTCCTGGGTGAACCGTTTATCCTCCTGCCCACTGTTATCGTTAGTTTGTGTGCAGGTGACCTCGCCAGTTCCGAACACTTTCCAACTGTAGCAGCAGAGTATCAAGAAGGCAGTGCAAGAACAGAGTAACAAAAAGGCAGTGCGAGAGTAGAAATATCAAGTAGGCAGTGAAGAAAAAAAAAAGAGCTTGGAATTGTTATGTATTATGAGTGTGTAAAACAATAGAAATATTTGTGTGATGATGAATGTCATGAATAGTAAAAACGGTAACACAACCAATACCCATAGCATGAGACACTATTTGCGGGGTACGGAGTGATCTGATTGTTCACTAACGTGCAATGAACGGAACAGACTGGGCCTTCAGTGTATAAACGTATACCTATAATAGAATACACCTGACCAACTATAATACCAATGTATTTGCAATGCCCCAACTACATTATGTAATGTCACAAACGTTCACCCCCATACGATGATTTCAGAATCCCTTTTCCCGCTCACAGAACACGTTATTACAATTGACTGCAAAATGAACATTATTCACGACACCTACAGTTGTACGAATTGCCTATGTTTAAAAAAAGGAAAGAAGCTCACCGGTGGGATTCGAACCAGTGATCCCATGCTTACGAAGCAGGGCTCTTACCGCTGAACCATGCGCTCCTTGGCTTTATGTTAACGTACAGCGCACATGAACGCGCTACAGCAATTACAAATAATTAATAATTAATTTCTCGGAATCGGCTGAGAAGCCCACCTTACTACTTGCACCTGGTATACACCTTGTCATGCTCTACACGTGTACTAAAGATGGTTCGAATCGGTGACCCATACATCGTATCCTCCCCTTGTTAGTATGATTTGTTTACTGGTAGAATACTTGATGTGAAAGATATAAGTGTCTATTTATGTCATTACCATGAAGCATTGGATAAGCCGGCCTTCCGCGAATAACCCTCTTTCTTCCTCTGTACGTGTTTTCTTCAGAAATAGTATTCAGTCAAGCACCTAACTTATTTCAAATATAATGTGTATAGCTCCAAGTCCTTTCAATTGCCATAATATTCTACATTACCGCATAATAATAGATATAAATATATTAGTTAACATAATAACTAATAAAAGGTAAAAATGAAAAATTTAAAAATATATATTAATTATAATAATAAAATATATAAGATTATTTCATTCTGGTCACAAAGTGGGACCGCCACAGTACGCCAACCCTTATCGCACCACCAGGCCAGTTGGTATTACTCAATAGCTCGTGTACTGAAGTAGGAGTGGCTGTAGGTCCCTGTATGATTCGGACGCCAACGAGGTGCCTCCGAGGCAACTTCTACATCCAGAAAACATGTTAGATCCACACCGAGGTCCTAAGGTTAACATGGATGCCTTAGTTTATCAGAGGCATTTCCACAGCATAGTTCACCAATTTCCGAATGCTGGGATTCTCTGCACAGATGTTTCGAAGGTGGATGAGAAGGTCGGTTGTGCTTATGTTATAGATGGTGCAAATACCAAATTCTCTTTGCCTGAGGCCTGTAGTGTGTTTACTACAGGGCTCATTGCCATCGATGAAGCTCTGCAGATTGCAATACAGGATGAACTAATCCACTTCCTCGTGTGTACCGACTCTTTCAGTTCGTTGCAGTCAATTGCTACACGTTTCCCGCAGTACCTCCTAGTGCAGCGAATCCACGACCTACTAGCCGGGTTATGCTGTGCTGACATTTGAATCGCCTATCTCCGGTACAACCCAACCCACTTGGGAATTGCTGGAAATGAGTTAGCGGATCAAGCTACAAAAGAGGTGGTATCACTACCACCTCGTCCAATGGAGGTACCCACTAGATATATTCACACTCAGTTAAGCCGACAAGTACTGGCATTCTGGGAGTCGGTGGCTTGCTGACCCAATGCCCATTAAACTGAGAGCTATATAGGGAACTACACACGTGTGGCGGAGCTCTTTTCCGGTCACGGAGCCCGTCATTTTGTGTAGGCTAAGGATTGGCAACTCAAACTAACACTTGGGGTGCTGCGGTCGATCTGGATAAGTAGGGTAAAACTACTCAATAACACGCGTTTGATATGGAACACTTTTTATTTTTCGGTTATAATTAGTAAATGTGGTCCCTAAAATAATGACAGTGTTATTTTTAAGTGTATATATGTATAACTGTGCGATACACGTCATCTAATTTGTGTGTTCCACTGGATGTTATGTGTCAATTGCATATTAGCAAGCATCGGTCGTCTGCTGGTATTTGTTTTTGGTCAGTTCGAGTCATGGCGTTGTTACGTTTAAAAGCTATATTTGAGTTTGCTCATTGTACCATAGATTCTAGAAATTATTTGCTGCTTGGTAGGGCGAAGAGATGAGTTTAACTTGTATTAAAACTCGGGGGAGACAGGAATTGCTTGATTTGGATGGTTAGCAGGTGGGTTTGGTGTTGAATATCGGACTGGTAGCAGGTTCTCACAGAGTAGATATTTACCCTGCGAAGTCAAATTAGGCCTATATGACTCGTAGTGGAATGGCTCGGATATCGCAGAGCGAGGTGATGGCGATTGGTAGGGTTTTTGGAAATGAACTAGGGAGCGGAGAGGGATACCTGACTGATGACACTTGGCTGTCCTCGGCTGGTGTAGGCTTGGCTCGGCGAGACTGTGCTTGGCTGTCTAGGTGCGGCTTGGCTCGGCGTAACAGTGAACAACCCGTCCTGTCGTCAGTGAGTGTAGTGGTGAGTGGTCCAACCCGCTCCTGTTATCCGTATTTATTTGGTATCGTCACCTTTGGGCTATTGCTATTTGCATCTTTTGGAAAGTGATGAATACATTTATCCGCAGCCCTCTTATACATCGACTTACAGCCGTAAACTGAGCAATATACTTTGCTTTTACTCATTTTGCACTCTATCAACGAGTAAAACTTATTACTTATGTATAACGACACGAAGAATTTACCACGATCTGATTACCAATACAAGAAACCATATACAAACAGTCACCACGTGACAAAAGTACCCTACTTGGTAAGTTTCTCATTTTTACCGCTAGATGTCATATCAGATAGCTGGAGTTGCCAATAGGGTATGCAATATCAACCCACTCGTACGTGATGAGAAGGGAAGACCCCCCCACTTAGTACCTGTGGTGCCATATTCACCGTGGCCCACATTTTAACGAATAAACCTTGTTTGCAGATGACAGTCACACTTATATTGGCCGATGACATGGTGGCTGCTGATCTCATCATCCACTTTAAAAGTAAGAGTGGGTTTGGGTCAGCAATCTAAATTTACACGTGATCATTGACTCTAACACTGTTCTTTTTTGAATTCTGAATTTTTTGTTTAATCATATTTTTTTGTTTATAATTATTCTTATTAGTATTATTAAAATTTGTTTGTTTTATTTATTTTCGGTCTTTTCACATTTAGGTGTCCACCTCAAAATTTAACGTTATATTCCAAATTTGTATGATTTAATTTGTGTTAAAAGGGGCATATGACCTCTTAATTCTGCCCCTTAAATCAATAACTATTTTTTATCTATGCATTTTTGTTGTTGAAATTTTTCTTGGAAATCTTTGAACTACTACTTCTTAAGGATCCCTTAGTAGTTCATGGCTACCCTCTATAGTTTTATTACCAACTTCCTCTTGGGGGTCATTGAGTAACTATTTGTTTCGACATAGCTTCCTATCTTATACCTTTTATCTCGCCGGCTTAGTACCAGAATAGCGTATCTTAATAGGATTTCCATTGTAGATACGCTATTTAGGTCCTAAGCCAGCGATCTATGGAGGCTACATGCCATTATTTACTCATTCCTTCTTTCATTACAAACCTTGACAAAGGAACAAGCAGTAGACTTGAAACGTTGGTACTTAAAATTTCCACTCGACCTAATAGCCCCTAAGTTATATCATGGATATAATTGATCGAGAAAGTTATTTAACAGTATTAGACCAAGATGTTTACATAGCTTTAGTTGATATCCACTGTATTATGTCCATATGAATCAGCCCTGGGATGTGGACTGAGTGCCCACTCACAGGCAATGCCTATCACGTCTTCACACAATCAAGTCCAGCAGTTGAATGACGCCACACTCAGCCAGTATCAGTTGTCTCACATACCGCTACAAGGAAAGGAACTCCACCTCTTCATACTTCATGATTCGGAGAAAAGCCTAAGTTGCTGCTAAGATCCAAGCTGCTTATGTGATGCTTATAGTTCCAAACTGCACCTCCAAGTGTTCTGATAACTTCCATCATGACTTTCACTCCTTGCTCTGTGCCACAGTTAATTTTGGATGGTGCCACATGGCAGAAGTTAATAGTCAGTTCATAATTAGTTGCTAGATAGCGCTGGGTGTAACTTTACATAGATGAAAGGAGAAAGCATAGGTTTCAAATTTGACAGTGCGAGATGACACTTTTGGAGTGTGTCACACACAACACTACATAAAAATAGCAAACATTCTTATTTCATTGTTTGGAACTGATTGGTGTGGAACAGTAAATATTTCTCCACCTGTGTGTTTCTTTGAATCAGTGGCTACTGTGTGAAGCCACAAAGAAACTTTGCAAACAATGCCATCTAATTGTGATTGGCGGGTGATGCCACTTGCCAGGCGGTGAATTTAAACTATGCATTGCCATGCATAATGCAATCAGATAAAACTCTTGTAAGGACTAGCAACGTGCACCATGAATTTAGTCACTATTCTAATCTTTAACCCTACGCGGGCGGATGCTTTTTATGTTTGTACGTGGACCGAAAATACGGCAAATTAAAACTCGTCCAGTATTATCGAACACTAGCTACAAACATGCATATGTACGTAATATTCATGGCTTACCTTGATTATTGGATGTACTCCAGCTCAGAAATGCATAGTATATTATCGACATTTTTTTGTACATAAAGGGCATGAGAGACACTACTTGAATATCCATCTTCGGACTTTTCAAATGGCAAAACACTTTCATCTACATCTGTGGCATCCAAACTTGAAGCAATTTGTCTCAAAATTATTATATTAATCACAAAAAGCCGTTCGCAGAACTTGCAATGGAAGCTCGACTGAACACGATAATCTCTCGAAGCTTGTGCAAAGCTAGCAAGGAGATGACACCACTCAATTCCAGGATTCCCTGTTAGGCCTGACCTAGAAGTGTACGTTTACTGCCATCTGTTGAGTTTTTAGCGTACCACTTGCGCTGGTATCGGCGGATCTCTGATGGTATATTAAATTCCGCTCGCGGCTAACGTGTCTTGGGATTTAATATATTAAATTCCGCCCTCTGAGGGTTAAGTCATTGATGAGATTCTAAAGTCGGGTTCTGACTTTGACTCGTAGAGAGCCTGTCAGTGTCAGTCATATACACTACTGTATTTCTAGTAAATTGCTCTGCAAAGCCCTCTCCATCCAAGACTCGGAGAAGAGTGCGTTGTCTGTTCGAGTTCACGGTAGTGTAAGCAGCTATTGAGTTTTCCTCTAATGCAGGAGAGTAGAATTAGAGAGTCCTGGCTGTGCTCTTCTTTTCAGACAGTTGTTCTCAAGTTTCCTTTGTTCTCATGTTTCATTTTTCTGCTTAGTTGATGTGTTTTGCTCCTCTATTCAGATATATTGCTTTCTGGTTTGCTGTTTTAACAGCAAACATTACCCTTGTGTAGTTGTGAAATCACTTGCTGTAACACATTTTGTTCCCCTCACTGAAATTTCTTTGTTCACAGGTGGAATTGTTTTGTCTGTGGGCATCATGGCGATCGCATTCGTTGCTTGGAAATTCTACAAGGCTCGCACCGAACGAAACTACCACACGCTTTAAGTAAAAAATAGTAACTAAAAAGAGTGCATTAATTATTGAGAAGTGAATTGAACACCAAGGTATCTGATACAGTGCATTTACTTGCTTTGTGAACCGTTGTGTGGCCTCTCTTGCAGATTTCACTTAATTAGTCCTCAAGTGCTGTATTAGGAACTTTTTTTGCAGGGTGTGTTATAAATGTTTCTATAAAAAGAAAACATAACAAAGAATATTGACTGGAAATGTCACGCTGTCGGGTAGAGTGGCCAAGCAGTGCTTAGCTTGTACTTGTACCAGTGTGATATTTATCTTTGTTAATTGGCAGGATACAGGAAAATAATGATCTGTCCATTGAAGGAAAGGAGGTTGTGATAAAGTTCCATTTACAAAACCGTGGAGGATAATTCTGTATAGAAATGTAGATGGTTTAAAATTGTGTATTACTGCTGTTTTTTTTCAGAGAGTTCATTTACCTATTAAAGAATTGCTAAAACCTATCGTATGGATCTGTTACTATTTCATTGGTGAATAGCTCATAGGTTAATAAACAAGTCTTGAAATTAAGGCACATTTTCACTTGCAATCTGTAGTTATAGGTAAACTCAATGAGTGCTTCACACACCTCCTTTCACCTGATGAAACACATTAATTAGTAAATATTGTAAAGCGTTTTAATTTCTTTGTAATGTTTGGGATATTAGTCATTATGGTTATATTTCTGCTGTGATGAAAAACCTAACTGTCCTTATAGCCATTTGTATATAAACTAAAGGATCTGTTAGAGTTTAGGAAGTCTTAGTTTTTAAGAGGTTATGAATCTCAGCAATACAAGTGAGGTTCTTTTACATATATTCCTATTTTGTTTAATACAGTAATTGTTAGGTACTGGTATGTATTTCATGAAGTTCTAATTTGAAGATTGCATACTGGTATGTTTGGGCAAATTTTATTTAGACTCGCAAATGGTGAACTTTGTCTGAAAAGAAATGTATAAAATTCTCAATTCATTATAATACGAAGAATGGTGTAGTTTTGTCTTGCCTTGCCATTTTTAGACATATTGATATCCTCAAGGAAGTCTAAAATTGGCATGAATTACATTATTACTATTTTCTGCACTTCTTAGAAATTCCTTCCCAGGGGAATTGTCTTATATACGTAAAAGCTGGTGTGGCCCAATATAATGAAATCTCCCCTCTCATTTTTGAGAAAAGTTGTGTTCTTCAGTTATTTAGTATCAGAGGTAATTAAAAGTTTGCTTACACCTTTTTTTTGTTAAGTAAGATTTTTTAATGAAGTGGGCAGTATTTATTATCTTGTAGGCTAAATGACAAAAAAGCTTTGTTTCACATATCTAGGTAGTGTAGCTGATCTTTTTCTTTTAATGGTTCTGATTTGTAGGAAACAAATTTTATTACCACCATTCATTCATTGCTAAATAGTATTGGTACAAGCATAACGTTTCGTTTAGTAATTTCTGATCAGCTGTCCATTTATGTTGCCTACATCATCTTATTTTTGTAAGTGTTGGTGGTTTGTAAAGAAGTTTTTTGCGTAGTGTCCTCTTGGGTTATTGCAGTGTACTGTATAGTACATTTTTTGTTGCAGGCTCTACATGGGAACTATGTTTGCATTGTACACACCTTAATGCCCATCTTTTGAAATTAAAAATATGGAGCTCTTGTGCCCATGGTCTTGAAAAGGAATTCTTGTGAACACATTTTCAGTTGTGCTACCCATCTGAAAATCATATTCAATTAATAGTTTGTTGACGAAATTGAATGTTAACACATTTGTGAATGCAGTCGGGGAATGAAAAGAAGTAATGTTTAATGGCCTTTTGGTGAAGCTACCTTGTGCCTGCATACAGTACAGAACTGTATGAATTGTATGAACTGTGAACATAGTATTTATTGTGTGAAGGCTCTTTATAATCTAGACTGAGAATTGTGGGTGCTATCTAGCTGCTGCTCTGTGATAAGACATTCAGGGTGCCATTGTGAGTCTACATAATTTCCTGCCATTGATAATCCCATGTTCATCCCTTATTACCTTCAGGAATCTTGTTAATATAGAGTTTTTTTTAGTAACTTCAGAGTCATGCTTTATATGCAGATATAGTTATCTTATGTTATGTTATAATGGTAAGTGGAAGAAAGATATAGTTTTCGAAGGAATTGATGTATCTTACTTGTTTCTTTTACAAAGAGTTCATAAGAATTACTATAATCTCTGTTTTGAGTTGTAGCTAAAACTTGCCAATATCAGCCAGTTCTTTCTGCTATGTTGTACCGTTTATTAGTTTCCATCTAATGTAATCATTTCTTTTTTTGATACATGGCATACTGATTTAATAGCTTCATGTCACAGTGACGATAGTAGTTAGTATTTGGTAGCAAATTACACCTCTTATCTAAGCCAGCAACTATTGAACACTTTTTGTAGGTACTTGCTAGGTATGGTATTTCTTTTTCGGTTTTGAGATGTACATTGCATCTTTGTATTCTCATAATGTTGTTGAAAATTTTAAAGTAAAGAGTAAATTTTGTCCCAAATATATCTTTTTGTATTTTTAATAGCTAACTCATATAGTACAATCCATAGGTCTGCTAGGCAAGTTTTGTCAGTCAATTAGGATGAAAAGTTCTTTAATGGATGTATGGGAGTTAACAAAGTGCTCTTAGCGTGATGAGGGAAATATGTGTGCGTGAAGGCAGGTGGAAAACTTGTGTTGGTCATTGTTGCCTTGTTGGTATTTTTTTAATAAATGTTCATAGTTAAAGGAACATGGGGTTATTATTATTAATACAGTATAATTAAACAGAAGAATCAGTTCTTTGTTTTAAATGTATAATGAATCAAGAACTGAAGGCAGTTGCTTTTGTGAATTTCTAGTATTTGTATTTTCAAGATAACATACACTTAACTCACATGAACAATGTTGAAGAATATAGCAAGAAAATTCTCTTAATTCTTAGTACACCTCACATGAATGCCATGTTTCGTGTTTTATGTTAGTATGACTTTTACAGGTTATTTAGAACATTTTTGTAATCAGAAATGATAATGAGCTGAGGTGACCAAAGAAGCATTTAACTTTTGAAACGTTACACCTCTTTTTCTTTTAGATTCTATTTGTTATTTTTATGTTTTTCTTTAGAGTTAGATTTACTTAGAACGTTTTGTTCTCTCTTTAGTTTCAATTTCTCAAATTAATGGTTTCCATAAACATTTGTGTGTGATGCATTGTAATTTCAATAAGAGAAATGCCTAGGCATTAATTTCAGTGTTACCTGCAAGTTGTTGTTGTAGTAATAATTTTCAAGGAACACAGTATTTTATGTACATTAGTTAGAAGAGGCAGGAAGAGCATTTCAAATTGGTTTTCCAGCAGCATGTATTGTTGCACTATATCTTAATCTGTACATTATTTTGGTTAGCCTATGTCAAATAATTTTTCTGTATGTGATTTTTTTTTAAATTGTGCACAAATACTATAGAACATACCTGGATCACACTGGGGTAACCTATGAGGCATTCAGCATCCTCCCATTCCTATTTTACCTCACCAAAGGTGAGATATTGCCATCCCCCCTCCCCTTTGGAAACTGGTGAAATCCTCTTAATTGTATTTCAGTGCACTCCCGATAATTCATGGTAATTAATACACGAATTATTGAAAACCACAAATTATCCACAGTTATGTTTTTTTAAGCCTACTAAAAACTCAACCATTGTTTAAAATTCTGAACTGTATTTTATTAACACTCAAAAAAATAATTATAAATTATAACCCTTTGCTACATTGCATTGTGAAACACAATATACTAGAGGTGTGTGGATTATGTCAATATTAATAACTAAGAAAAAAGACTGTCATCACTCTTTGTTTCTTAGATCGTTTATTTTTTCGATTTGTAGATTGTATATTTCTGAAGAAAACAATATATGAGAACTAATATTCTATATATATTTCTATATAAGAGATGTGTGACTTTAGGCACACTAGCTTGACTGTGGGGAGACTTCCAGGATTTCCATTGGATCACTCCCGCACTAGATCTCCATTTTCCTCACAGACAGTCAAATTACGTTCAATATTCTCCTCGCTTCCATGTTTGAAACCATAATCGTCTTTATCGATGTCTAACTACCCAATTACGGCATGTCACTTTCTTCTGCATCTTGACATTCATCCAGGTTTTGCCTTAATGTCATTGTAGCGAGACCACCTTGCCCGTTCAAAATATCGTCCTCACGGAAGCCGGCAAACGCTTGTTTTTGTTCGAGTGTAGTAGCATGTTGACTGCATGAAGACCAGCTGATGAAGATCAAGTAACAAACACGCACTCTACACTGTGTTGTGTAGGTTTGCGCCATCGGGCGTTTATAATCTCTATTTACAATATGCTGTCCGCGCATCTACCCTTCACGACTCGTAGGCCAACGACCTTGGGGTGCGGCTGTTGGGAAAGGGAGGGTAGGTTCTGAGTTAAAGTGCATTCCACTTTGCATTGTCTCAGCATTGAAGATAAAAGAAATCCCTTTTGGCGACATGCTTGTATGTTTTCAAGATTGCAACATTCTGGTAGCAGTGCGCAAGTACTGTCATCGCGGCAGGAGATGGCAGTTGAGCACGCTGTGACGGGGTGCGAGGGGTCTTGCAGTACGCATGCGCGGTCCGCCTATTCCTAACTTAAATATATCAGCTTGCCAATGGTTGTCATTGCAACAGGCGACACTGTCAGTGAAAGAAGGAATGTGCTGAGTGAATGAAGCAAGTAGTGACCAACTGAATGTTTTTGGAATGCACGATACGCAGTGAGCGTGAAGACCTCTGCAGTTCAAACCCGACTGCCATCTCCTGGTGTGATATCAGTAGGCCTAATTTTAAATCGCTGAGAAACTCAGTTCAGTCTTCTCAAATCTCAATGACTTGGTCTCCACGCATCGTATCGCATTAACATTCTTTTAAACGACGGAGAGATTATTTTATTTAGCGGAATGATTAGTTGCTGTAAGAATTACTACTATAAAAATTACTCCCGAAGACCCGCGAATTAACCGCAAAGCGAATTATCCGCATGCGGATTATCGGGAGTACACTGTATAGTTTCCTTTACATTGTTGCTTGGAATGCCATATATCCTGTAGCACAATCTTAAAATTAGAGTGATTAAAAAAATTATGCAGGGTACATTTGTATGCTCATTGGTTTAATTAGGTAGTGAATTCCTCAAAGATGTGAGTATAAAAAGTAAATTTTGCACTAGCACAAACACTGAAATAGTAGTCTGCATATTCTTGTTTCACTTCTTGACAAGTTATAAATACATGCACACACCGCTTGTAAACTTCGAATTTAGCTATTTTTTAATTTTTTGCCGTCTCATTTAAAAACAATTTTAAAAGATGTATGTGGGTTTTTGTTACTCTTCTTCACTTGAGTTGTGCAAATATACAATGTATTGGTTTTGTGTTATACTCTTGAAAGTATATTCAGATGTATGTTGTTGTCTAAGGTTTGTTATTTTGAAATAATTAAGATATAGAGAGTTTTATTTTATTACTGTAATGTGATAGATGTGCAAATATCTTTGACAGAAGTGCTTTTAGTTTTTCATTTGTTTTGCAAGATCTTGTTAAGAATCTCACTAATGTGCTGATTCATGGTGTGTATTAATATAGAGCACATTAAGAATCCATCCAGTATGTGTAATATATATATATATACACACATACACACAGTGCATATATAGAAGACTCTGATGTCAATATGTTTGTGCATCACATTCCTACGTTTGTCGACTGTTTTGCAACTAGTTATATTGTGACCAGCTAGAAAGGTAATTTGATATATTTTCATGATAATATAGATTTGCTCTCAATAAAACAAACATTTGTAACATTCATGTATAAATGAAATATATTAAATGTTTTCTTTTCTCTTAATATTGTTCCTTTTTTTAATATTTTTCAAATTTTGGTCCAGTCACACCTTGGGTTTGTTGCTTCATACTCCCTCCAGGCTTATGTTGGGATGATGCCTTTTTTTCAAGCCCTGAGTACAGTCTTCGCCCCTAATAAATATAGTTTCACTACAGTAATGCAATAGTTACAGAATTAGGCTACCAGACAAATTCAATATATCTGTTCCTCATTAATTTTAGAACAGAACGGGTGGCCAATACAGTATACATACATATCGGAGTGGTTCATAAATCTGGATTTAGGACAATTTTTCCAGGTATTTGAATTTTTGCTTTTAGCTTCTTCCTCCTAATTAGATTCAATAGAATTTCAGATATTTTCTCCTATTTAATTAGAATGGTTAATTTTTCAAAGTGCCAACCCAGCTATGTTTAGGGTGGAGTCCCTTATTAATACACCCATATGCACAAATTTGCATCTCAGTTCAAGTAAAACTACAAATGAAAATATATTCTGCATTATCTTCCACAGTTCACAACGGTCCTCATTCGGTTGGTGGAATCCCTTTGGCTGAATTTGTGGTGCATTTCGCGTTACGTGTTGGAGTTTCTAGTTGCCTGTTTTCATTCTTCCGTCACTATGGAGCCAGTGGAATAGAAGTTGTTCCAGATAGCGTTGTTTTTTTCTATGAGCACTCTTGTTGGCCTTTGTGTTTGGCAGTAGTATCTGCATTCTAATGTCTTTTATAAAGAAAGTTTCTCTCATTAAGACAGTCAGTCTGGCCAGCGCCATCTTGCTGATGCCCAAGATTAGTTTCATTTGGCGGGCTTTGACTTTCTCCATTGTTAAGAGTTCATTGACTTTTAGTTTGTCTCATTGGTCCTATGGCAGTTTTAAATGATGCCATAGCCAATTTTATTGAGAGATATTTGAAGTTTGACACTACTTCAGGTTTTTGCAGGGTCGGTGTGTGATTAGGGGGGAATTTACCACCTCTTCTGAAAGTCATTTGTTCATTTTTTCCATGATTTATTTGTAGGTCATTTTCCAGGGCCCATGAGGTGAGGCTGTTTAGCACCTTTTGTAGCTCTTCTTTACCTTCTGAATCAATTACCATATCATCTGCATAAAGTATGAGTGTTGCTGAACTGTCCATAATCTTTGTGATGTCTGCCGTCATGATATTGAACAGGATCAGACTGATCGGGTCTCCCTGCAGTACTCTGGTAGTTTGAGTTAGCTTTGGACATGGTGATATTACACTGATTTTACCGGCTTCGGTGGCGTAGTTGGTAACATGCTGAACTGCTATGCCCAAGATAGCGGGTTCAAACACGGCCAAAGTCGTCGGTTTTTTTAAGAGCGTTAAAAATCCTTCAGTATGCCATCCTTTGGAGGGGAAGTAAAGCCGGCGGTCCCATGTCATAGTTTTTTGGCATGTAAAAGATCCTTTCACAGACTAAACTTGTGTAAAGCAAAATTGTTAGGTTAGATTTTGTCAGAACGCTCTATCAAAGTTCCAACGTTAACCACTAGATATCATTGATATCTCGTGGCGAAAGTTGGAACTACTTGAAATTGAACGGAACTTATAGCTCACCCTTTAGGGTGTCCGCTGGAAGCAGCTACAGACTCAGGCAAGCCGAACATGTCCTCGGACACTCCCGGCATTAAAAGCCATACGATAAATAAATAAAAATCAGATATTTTGATGTGTGTGTATCCGAGGATGTCTGAAAGTATTTTTTGTTAGTTGATGTGTCTCACCAATTAAGAGGCTGAGTTTTCGGAGGAGTTTATGCCTGTTATTAGTGTAATTGCTTTAAGTAGTCATGAAGGCTACAAAATACTCCTTCCCTGGTTGTCAGAGTGTATCTTAGGCTTTGCTCTAGTCATCATCATCATCTTGTACAGTTTCCAGCCCCAGGCTGGGTCTGTTTGGAACATAAGCCTCGCCACTTAGTCCTTTCTTCCCACCACCTCTCAGCTGTCACTCTGGTCCAGTCCTCGCCACTCTTCTTGACACATTCCTCCACTCCTTTCAGTCATCTATCTCTTGGTCTTCCCCTTGGTCTTTTCTTCTGCATCTGCATCTCATGTATCCGCTTGGGAATCTTCTTCTCATCCATTCTCTTTAAGTGTCCATACCACCTCAGTCTTGATGTCTCAATCCTACCTTGCAAGGGCTCCTCTTTCACCATTTCCCTGACCTTTTCATTCCTCACTCTGTCTCTTCTTGTTACTCCGATCCTACTTCATTTCACCTGCCTGTATTCTGCTTGTCTCTTTTCTTCATTGTCCACATTTCTGAAGCATAGGTCAGTATCGGGATATAGTAGCTTCTGTATAACACTTCCTTGCTTTTTTGTGGGACATCTTTATTCCACACTAAGCTCCTAATGCTTCTGCTTGTCTGCCACGTTCCGTAATCTCTTTGTCATTTCTCCCATTTTCCTCCACTATACTTCCCAAGTACTTGAGACTTTCCACCTTCTTCAGCTGTCCACCTCAAAGTGTTATCCCACTCATTGGTCTGTCCTTTTTCCTGGTTGTTAACAGGATCTCACATTTACTGATGTTGAACTTCCATCTGTACTCTCCTACTGTTTCTTCCAAAGCCTTCAGTTGCTCCTGAATTTCCTCCTCCTTGTTTCCCCAGACCATGAGATCATCTGCAAACACCATTGCTTTCATCTTATCTTCTCCTATCCTTCCTGCTATCCGTGTCATTACCTCATCCATAACCACAATAAAAAGAGAAGAGGTGACAGCGCACTACCCTGTTTCAGGTTACTCATTTGTCTGAAACAGTCTGTTCTTTCCCCTCCAACTTTCACACAACTCACACTTCCACAATACATTTCCTTCACTCTGCCTACAGTCCCTTTTTCCACTCCCATGTTTTCCATTGCTTTCCAAACCATCTCCCTACACACACTATCATAGGGCTTTTCGATGTCCAGGAAGGCCATCAACAGATCCTCTCCAAATTCGTAGTGGTGTTCCTGGAGCTGTCTCACTGAAAATATGAGATCCACTGTTGATCTCCCAGGTCTGAATCCATACTGCTCCTCTCTCAATTTTCTCTCCACTTTGGCTCGTATTCTACTTTCTAATATCTTTTCATATATCTTGGCACAGTGCGGTATGAGTGTGACTCCCCTGTAATTTCTGCACTCCTTTCTGCTTCCTTTCTTAAATATTGGGACAATTAATCCTTTCTTCCAATCTTCTGGGGTCTTTTTCTCCTTCCATATCACCCTCATCACACGGTACATCCACGTTTCCCAACCTCCCCTGCTGCCTTCACCATTTCAACACTCACTTCATCCACACCCGGTGCCCTTCCTCCTTTCATCTTGTCTATAGCCATCTCCAGTTCTCTCCAATTCAGGTCCTTTTCCATTCCTGTGTTGTCTTCTCCATCTTCCAATACATTGTCTTCCTCCCTATGACCATTTGGATTCAGCAAATCCTCAAAGTACTCTTTCCACACTGTCTTGAGTGTTTCTTTGTTGTGTACCTCATTTCCGTTTTTGTCCATCATTACCACATCCTCTCGCAGACCTTTTCTCTTACTTTTGACCATCCCATAAAGTACTTTCTTATTTCCTCTGCTGTCTTCCTCCATCATCTCTGTCCACTTTACCATCCACTTCTTCCTCTCCTCTGCGACAATCTTGTTTTCTTCTTTATCTTATAATCTTCCCTTGCCAGATCAGTTCTTTCCTGGAACCACACTCTGAAAGCCTTGTTCTTCCTTCCCACAGCTTCTTTTACTCTCTCATTCCACCACGGTGTCTCTTTACACCGCTTTCTGTTGCTTGTTCTTCCACATACTGCCACTGCAGCTTCCACCATTGTGTTCTTGAATTGCTTCCATTCCTCTTCCCCTGTTTTAGGATTGTCTGTTGGCATCCTTTCCCTTATTATCTTCTGGAATTCTTCCTTGACTTCCTTTTCCTTGAGTTTCCATACTTTGAGTCTCCTTTCCTGGTACTCGGTCCTCTTGCTATCCTTAACAACTCCCAGGTTCATTACAAGTATTCTGTGGTCGCTATCTAAGGCCTCTGATGGTATTACCTTTATATCTCTGACACTTCTCTTCATTTCCCAGTCGTACAGCATGTAATCTACCAAAGATTTCTTTGTTAAATCACTGCTGTACCACATTACCTTGTGGGTTTCTTTCTTCCGGAACCAGGAGTTGCCTACCATTAAACCGTTTCTCTTGCAAAAATCCAGCAACTTTCTCCCTTCTTCATTCCTGCTACCCCATCCTTCTGCTCCCAATACATTTTCATATCCTTGCCTTTCACTTCCTACATGTGCATTCACATCTCCCATGACAATGATGCTCTGACCATTCAACTGCTGTTGTAGCTCCTCCTCAAAGTCTTCCTTCTCTTGAGCTGTATATCCAACTTGAGGGGCGTATACCTGGGCTACCTCCAGGCTTCTTCCCTTTACAGTTACTCTGATCTTCATGATCTTGTCACTTATTCCCTTTACCTCTTCCTTCATTCCATCTCTCACAACTGCTCCTACTCCACTGCTCCTTCCTTCACTGTTCCCACTCCAGTACAACCGGTACCCTTTCCTCAGTTCTCTGCGACCTTCTCCTTTCCATCTTGTTTCTGCCAAGCCCAGTATATCCAGTTTTCTTCTCTCCATCACATCTACAATCTCCTCCACCTTTTATGTCAGTGTCTGTATGTTTAATGTCCCAACTCGTAGTCCATTAGCATATCCGGGTCGTCGTCGTATGCATCCGTCCTTTCCGAGGCCTGTTCCTGTTTTGAAAGCAAATATGATATCCACTACTGGCTTGCTAGGCCTATCGTAGCTTCACCAGAGCCCCGTCAGCCGTCACTTTTCAGGGTTCCCATAGAGCCTTCACAGCTACCGCAGCGGTCCCGGGGCACACAAAGTCCCCACTGTATTTCACCCCTACAGGCAATCCCCTATTTCATGCCGTTGCCCGTCTCCCATCACGTGGAGGAGGGGTTGGACTTGTGGGAGACCTTTGCTCTAGTAAGTAGTTAAATTAACATCTTCATAAAAATTATACTGTTTTTAGTTGTTAAGATGGCAGAGAGAAATGGCATGTTAATCCTGCGGAGCACGCCTTACGAAGTTACACGGATGGGCGCGCGCCGCATGGAGTGCGGCCCCCACTAAATATCACTTAAATGCACATTTTCTGTAGTAATCAAGGGATCTATAGAAATTACTAAGTTTCAAAATAAATTAAGACACAGTTTGGCAAATTAATTTTATTCAGTGAAAAATGGAATGTAGAAATGACCGTAACTAGAAGGTAAAGGGAAGCAATATTGAAATAAAGGAGATATTTACCAGAAAAACATAACGAAGGTGCAATAAACCTCAAATTTAACAAAATGTTAGCCTTCACTTAGAAATGTCATGATCAGTAATCGTCATCAAGTTCTGCAGTATCTTGATTTTTACTCGTAAAAACAAAGTACCTCCCGAATACAATGATCCTTGCGGACGTGTAGGGCACACTCTTTGCAGTTGATGGTTGTATTATTCCACTTGTGACGACCACAAAGATGTCATGGTCCAGTTCTCCTCTCCTCACCTGCATATACGTGGGAGCTGGTAGCTCACGATACTTCGCCAAAAACAAGCTGACATCCTTTGGCAGACTTTTCATGGCTTCTGTCAGTCGAAGGTGGCTTTCCATCAACTGAAAAGCCAGGTCATTTAGGAAGAACCTTCTTCTGCACAATTTCTCGGGATTATTTGCGAAGAAAATGATCATTGAATTTATTCCTGCTATATCCAGGTAGCGAAAAAATAGTCAATGGCCATCTTCTTGTGATTCGAGAAGTCGAGTAAGATGCTGCCATTTGATCTACTGTGTCTACTCCTCCCTTCGTCGCATTGTAGTCAAGGTTCACAACTGCCTTATTGGTGTCCTTGTCAATTTAATGAGAGTCGTGCATAGTCGACAAAAATAACACCCCGTGTAGTATTTGTCATCACGGACAAAAGCGACATGTGTACTGGAACCCAAATATACAAGACTTCTGAGCAAGAAACAATTCGCGGAAAAAACAAAAAGGAAACCCTTTTATTTATGGTAATGAAATCCATCTGAAACATATTTGCCGATATGAAAAATATTATTGGAACATTCAGAGCGAAAATAGTTATACAAAATAATACTTACATCACAACGGATGAGATGCATGAACTGTAAAACAAGCACACACGGAGCGAATACGTCCTACACTAAGCGTGAAAAAAACTGTTAAGGGAGCGAGCGCGCGCTTCACTCAGTGCGGCATCCGGTACCTGTCAACTTCCACAGCCCGTAGCCGACTGACGAGGGGCAGATAAGCGATCAATTGTGTTAAAACCTAGTGGTGATGTAATGAACATAGCATACCGTGGTTCCCAAGGCGTAAAATAACTGCATTCATCAGCAAAGTGAAAATGAACTATTTTGCCGCACCGAGTGCGGCCGTGCGCTTTCCGGAGGGTTAATGTAGAAGTAGTGATTTATTAATAGGGGATAACCTTCCTTTTCACATGGCACTTTAGCTCTATGCCTTAAGTTTCACACCATGTCTGTTAAAGAGAGCTGGAAGTCTGAAGATTGAAGGTTTAAATCCTGGCCCTGAAGTGGCATCGACCCCGAGTGTAGCTTCCCCTTGCTGGTTTTTCGGTACTCCCCATCAGGGATGATCCTTATTTCAAGTCCCAGGGCACCTACCCCAACCCTAAATTCTGATAGATCAATTAGGTCGTCGTCGGCTGTAACTCTATTCCGAGTACACCAGTTGTATACACACCGGACCACAAGCAGCATGGCACTTGACCTACCTATATCGCATTGCACCAGCATTCACGTCGGTGTATGAGCTGATCACCCAGCACCATATCATGACATAGGCGCTTTGCATTTCAAATCGTTCCTACGTCCGTGGAGCTGTTAGTACAAGATAGCACATCCACTTAATGGGTCAATGCAAATTTCAAGTCAATTAGTTGAACGAGTTTTCACTGATTTCACATCTATAGCCACATGCCAGCGCACTTTCAAAGAAAGTGCTGGAACCAAAGTTTCCACTTCGTCATCATTTTACCCACCAATATTGCAAGCTATTTGGGTCATGGACACTAACAAAATGCTCATTGTTTTTGTTGACACACACGTGATTTATGACTGTGCATTTTGATCATCGCACACTAAACAAGAATGTTCATAATAGTGATTACATATTTAAGTGGCTGCAAACAGCAGGAATGTTTTAATTGGTCATAAGTTTGTCATGTTTTAATTTTTTAATAGTTTTTATAGTGTTTTAATATTGTTGTTATATGTTTTGACATGGACGAGGTCATTTTGGTCTGTGTAATGATGTTTCCTAATATTATTTGTAAAGGGCTGAAGAAGGAATTGACATAAATTCCGAAACATGTACCTATGAGACGCTAACTTAAAATTAAATGTGTGTTGATTAGGCGGAAACTTTTGCAACTTGTTATATTCAATTCTAAACGTCAACACGGAACCTGCAATGGATTCTTCTTCGAATAAACACACAACTTCTTCCTGCATAGAGCTTTTCAAACTAGCTTGTGGATGTGTCTGATGGCTGAACAGGCCAATCCTGGCATGAAACATGCGCCCACATAAATTGCACTCGATGGTCAGGGAGGGCGGGGCTGTAATCGACGAAGCTTCCTTGCTTGTCGTGTGGCCTCTCCATGTCTGCGACGTTCTTCAAATAAGTTGACAGCATTTGATGTAGTGTTCCGCCACAGTAAACTGTTCGCAGCAGATGTTTCCCATGAGTGGATAGGTATACCAGTCGTCTTCATGTTGTGTTTTAGCTGGTCTTTAAAACTCTTCAGAGGGGCCCCATGAGGTCTAGTGCCGGAGCAAAGTTCACCATAAAGGAATTGACGTGGAAGCCTGGTATCACTCATACGGTGAACATGGCCTAACCATCTCAGTTGATCAGCGATGATGGTTGCCTCAATGCTATGCGCTTTCTCGAGAACTGCAGTGTTGGTAATGTAGTCCTCCCACTTAATGTTCAAGATTTATCTCATCTTTTGTTGGTGGAAGTGCTAAAGTTTCCTGATAGATCAATTAAGTACATACACTATTGGTCAACATAGAATATCAATGTGGAAATTTGAAGCCATTCTCTTCTCAGTGTTGCCTATACAAAGCAGCAAAAGACTCGATAGAATATCAAGACAAATTCAACTCACAAGTACATGGGGCTGATGATCAAGATGTCCCAAGTTCGTAAAATGAATTGATAACTTAACTTGCCTTAATTGTTGCTAGCAGAATAGCAGAGTTTTGAATCCTAATGCAAACAGTGGCCATCCTAAGTGGGGTTTTCCATACTTACTCAGGGCAAACGTCAAGATGGTACCATATTTCAAGTCCCACGGCAACTACTGCTAATAATTACAAACTCTACTTGGTCACCATTACACAGGTTATTAGACAAATACCACACCTGCCAACTCGCCCAATTTAGGCGGGAGACTCCAGATTTCACAACATTTCTCCCGCCCTCCCGCTGAACGTATTACTGTAAATCTCCCATTTCCTTTTTCAAAACTCTCGCGCGTAATTTCGAACTAAAAGTGCTAGATGACAAACTTCAGTCATCCATCGAACAAGTTGATTATACGTGTGTCGAAGTGTGTTTCAATACCGCAGTTGATAGATAATTCTCCATAACTACGTGTCGTGCTTAGTTGGATTTGAATATCTTTGTTTGAAATAGTAGATCGTTAATTCAGCGTGTGTTCCTAGAAGTAATAATAATAGTCTGTGGGTGAGAGGTAGTTGTAGGCTGCTGAATAATGTATCTGTTTAACACGGGAAATTATTTGTATACAACTTAGATGCCGGACTTAAGTTAGTGCCCTTAACAGGCAATGATCACTCAAGGTTCAATACCACCGTTGCAATTTACCAATCTTGTCGAAATGAAGAATTCATCAGTGAAGTTCCAACAATAGTTTTATTCTTCAAATTAGAAAGACCTGGCTTCTTACGTACTAAGTTACAGTTTGACTTACAGACTAGATGTGAACATTGAGGGCAAATGGCTTCCGCCTTTTATAGTTTGGCAGAAGTGGTAAACACCCGAGAGGGCTCCAAAATACCTTTCTTGAAATACAAGTCTTGTTACGATAAGCTGTTTATGACCCACCTACAGAAAGAGGAAGCTTCGAACTTTTTTTCTTGGCTATATTTTCTTGGAAGGCTGCTAAGTGAAATCGCTTGTAGTAGCAATCAGTTCCTGAGAGGAATGTTGTTAAGAAAGGGCACTTTCACTTGCACTTAGCTAATACTGTTTTGTATCAATTTCTCAGAATTGGTATTCAGAGGAAGATTCCTCTTGTATGGTTTCTGTGGGTAATGCCACTGTTACATTGAGGATTATAACTTTTCCCCCCTTTGTTTATGGTTACTGCCCTCAGTGACATTTGATACCTTGATATTTCTTAATTTCCTCTTTTTACTTACAAGATACAAATTATTCAATCTTTTTCTAAATATTAAAATTATGATACATATAATAATGAATATGATTATTCCATTAACTGGGGTAATTTCTTTTACAACATTATATCTAGGAGCAAGAGGTTACAAATCTAATTTTAATTCGTTTACATCAAGATGTGAATATTGAAATTGTATTTTATGTTTTACGTGGGGGCTCCTTTTGGATATAGAGAAGAGGAAATTTATGAATATTATTGGTTGGTTTGAACATGAATCATTTGAGTATACAATATTTGGTCTTGAAATATGAACAGTCTTTAGGTAATTAACACATGCGTCCGCTGGGTCGGCCCGCTCCACGGCCTCGAACGAGGGCATGGAGCTTGTGGTCGACTAGGTGGGTGATGATCTGATAACCTAAGTTGTAGCTTGCTGCTTCTTTTCCTTAGTTACAAAGTTCACACTATGGCACCGTTACAGTGGAATAGCAACAGTTATGACAGGCATTTGACTGAGCTCCGTCAGCTCATAGCCCAATACGCAGCGAGTATAGTCTGTTTACAGGAAACAAATCTCAGGCCTGACCATCAGACGGTCCTGAGGGGTTTCCAACTATACTCGAAAGAGCGAACAGACACCGCCCTGCCTCCGGGGGCGTCGGCACTTTAGTTTGCTCTGACTGCTATAGTGAAGAGTTTCCATTAACTATTCCTTTGCAAACTATTGCAGTTCGCACATCTTTGCCTGTTATGACGACTGTTTGTAACTTGTACCTTCCACCAAACCAGCTCCTTGATATTAACGCTGTCTTTGATTTTGTAGATCAGCTTCCCGCCCCTTTCCTACTCGTGGGTGATTTCAATGCACATCACCCACAATGGGGCTCACCATCTTTGTGCCCCTGTGGCAGAGACGTGGAGGGCTTAATTCAAGGACTGGATTTATCATTGTTAAATAGGGGGGAAGCCACTCATTTTAGCTTAACGCATGGCACGTACTCACACATTGACTTGAGTGTGTGTAGCCGTGCGTTAGTTCCCCATATTGGTTGGTACGTACACGATGACCTCTGTGACATTGGCCATTTCCCGATCGTTCTCACTCTTCTTAGCCAGAAGCCCGTGGTGTTCCCCAGTCGATGGGTACTTAAACGGGCAAATTGGCCATCATTTACAGAATGCGCTGTATTTGACGGTCTGGGGCGCCGGAGCATCGATGATGAGGTACAGCAAATCCCTGATGTGCTTTTGCTGCCGCCGAGGAATCTATTCCATCCTTTTCTGCGACTCCTCTTGTCAAACTCGTCCCCTGGTGGACAGAGGATATTGCAGCGGCAATAAGAGACAGTCGTCAAGCTCATAAGCACTGCCGTCGGCGTCCAACCATGGCCAATTTGGTGGCGTTTACGAAATTTCGTGCCAAGGCACGGATTCTTATCCGCCAGAGTAAGAAACAATCATGGGAACGGTATGTGTCGTCTATTACGGCACATACCCCCTGTCAAGTGTGGACTAAACTACGATGCATTTCGGGAACTCAGACATCATCTACTGTACTGGGAATTTCTGTTGATAATGAATAGGATACAGATCCTTACCGCGTTGCAAACCATCTCGCATCGTGTTTTGCGGATATATCCGGTTCCGATAACTATGATCCAGGTTTCGTGGCTCTGAAGCGCAAGGCAGAATGTTCCCAGCTCAGTTTTGCTTCCCGCGCTTCGGAGGAGTACAACGTGCCCTTGACGGAGCGGGAACTTCGCGGAGCGCTGGCGCTCTGCAAGGACACTTCTCCCGGTCCGGATAATATTCACAACCAGATGTTCAAACACCTTAACGATGAGAGCATTTGTTATTTGCTCAGGGTGTTCAATCGTATCTGGTTGGAAGGAGTGTTTCCAGCGCAATGGCAGGAAGGTATAATTATACCTATCCTGAAGCCCGATAAGGATCCCAAATTGACAGGGAGTTGCAGACCTATTTGTCTCACGAACGGTCTGTGCAAGCTCTTTGAGAGGATGATCAATCGGCGACTGGTGTGGGTCCTGGAGAAACGAGGACTTTTATCTGAATACCAGTGTGATTTCAGGGTGTCGGTGTACCAACGACCATCTGGTAAGCCTGGAGACCGCCATACAGGACGCTTTTCTCCGGAGACAGCACCTAGTCGCTGTTTTATTTGACCTCGAGAAGGCCTTTGACACCACTTGGCATTACGGCATCCTCTCTACCCTGCATCAATGGAAATTCCAAGGTAACTTGCCGGTCTTTATTGTGAATTTCCTGTCCCTTCACCTATTCCGTGTCCGAATAGGGGGGACATATTCGCAAAAACATGTACAGGAAAACGGAGTCCCACAGGGATCGGTGCTTAGCGTAACATTATTTGCGATTGCCATAAACGGTATAGTCGCTGCTGCTGATCCAGCAGTGGTACCGTCGCTATATGTAGGCGACTTCGCTCTACATTATAGTGCACAAAATATGGCGGTCACTGAACGACAGCTACAACAAGCTATTCGGAGACGCTTTTGGTTCTCAACCGCTATGACCTCGGTTGTCCATTTCTGCCGAAAGCGTACTCTCCATCCTGATTCTGAGCTTTATCTGGGCAATGTACCTTTGCCTGTTGTTGCTACGTACCGGTTCCTTGGGCTCCTTTTCGATCATAAGTTAACGTGGGAGCCACACGTGTGGTGTTTGAAAACTGCCTGTGCTAAGAAGCTCAACATGTTGTAGTTTCTTAGCGGCACATCGTGGGGTGCTCCTACGTTTCTATAAGGCACTTATTTTATCTAGATTAGATTATGGCAGTGTAGCATATGGTTCTGCCCGTAAGTCAGTGCTTGTTAAACTGGACAGCGTCCACTACGGGGGTGTGAGGCTGGCGACGGGAGCCTTTCGGCCGAGCCCAGTCGTCAGCTTGCTCGCCGAGGCTGGCATACCTCATTTACACCTGAGGTGCCAACAAGTACTGCTGCAACTATTTGACAGATGCCACTTCAAGCTATCCATGTTTGTTTACCAATCCGAATCGCCGGCTGTATGATGCGCTTGCCCGAGCGACTCGGCCGGAGGGGATTCGCTTGGATGACTCATACCGGCAGTTCCGATTTCCATCTGTCTTCTGTATCGTGCGAGTAGCTAGCAAGGCCCGTCCGTGGATGGTCTCTCGCCCTGATATTATCCTGGATCTGTACACCGGCCCCAAGTCGGACACGGACTCCTCCGTCAATCGGAGGCTGTTCCTGTGCGTGGTAAGCCGGTATCCAGGATCAGGGCTTCTGTTCACGGACGGTTCGAGGGTAAACGAGAAAGTAGGCTGTGCATTTGTGGTTTAGGATCGTCGGTTTCTCTTTTCACTATGCCATCTTAGAGGCTCTGTGGTACATGTTATCAGAAGATCACTAGCACTTTCTTGTGTGTACTGGTTCTCTGAGTGCGCTGCAAGCGATCGATGTGCTTTCCCCAAGCACCCACTGGTCCAGCGTGTGCACGACCTGCTCGTCAGTGCGTGTAACGCTGGAACCGGGGTGACCTTTGTGTGGCTTCCTAGCCACATGGGTATTGCGGGAAACAAGCTTGCTGATCAGGCGGCGAGATAGGCAGTCGCACTGCCCTCGCTACCGTATAAAGTGCCTGCTAGTTATGTGCGCTCTCAGTTGCGACATTCGACCCTGTCGCATTGGGAGGAAGCGTGGCGTGCCATGCCTCCACCTAACAAACTGAGAGGCATCAAGAAGACAACGAAGGTGTGGAAATCTTCCTTCCGATCTCTCCGGAAGGAAACTGTGGTACTCTGCCGACTCCGGATCGGCCATGGGATAGCTATGCACTCCCACTTGCTAAAGAGAGAAGATGATGATGATGATAATTGTTGTTTTAAGGGGCCTAACATTAAAGAGAGAAGACCCCCCCCCCGTGTGTACTAGCGGCGCCCACCTAACCGTGGCACACATTCTCTTGCAGTGTGTGGATCTGGCCGATCTGCGAAGGACTCTTAAACTGCCTAATATCCTCACTCTTATTCTCCGTGATGACGGGCCGTCAGTAGACCTCGTCATCCGGTTCATGAGGGAGAGTGGTTACTTTTTTAAGTTTTAATGTAAGTTAAGACTTTTAGTTCAGGTTAAGTCTGTTTTATGTTTTTTATTGCATACATCTATTTTATTGTTCACTATGCCTTATTTGTTTTATTGTTTTTCACCATCCGCCTTTTATTCCTTTTATTTGAATAAGGCATACTTGTTGGGGCTCACTGTCTGATTTATGTAAACCATTTTCGTTTCATCCATGGCAGAGAGCTGTTTTTATCTTCAACCTTTCATTTCATTAGGGGCCGATAACCTCGATGTTAGGCCCCTTAAAACAATTATCATCATCATCATGTTCTTGAGTATTAAGCAATAGGGTGTCCTTTTTGTGAGAACACTTCCAATAGAAAAATCTGAACTGTCAGTATGAAGCGCTCATTGAAATCTGGATATGTCATGACTGGAGCATTCATTAGAAGTGTTTTTAGTGTTTCAAATGCATTCTTATAATCTGGACTTTTGGCGTCAATTTTTGAACCTTTCCTTAAGCAACGTGTTATGGGCTGTGCGACTTTTGCAAAGTCTTTAATGAATCTCCTATAAAAACCTGTTAATCCAAGAAATTGTGTGATTTCTTTTGTGGTTTTTGGAATAGGGTATTGTTTTACTGCCTTTAGTATTTCTGGATTGCAATAAGGTGATTCACTAGGTGTGATAATACCTTGTTCTTAGAGTTTCTTTACCTGTTTATTAATTATCTTGTTTATAAGGGGTGGATAGTGATAATTTTTCTGGTAAACTGGATCTTCGTCAGTGGTACTTAATGTTTTACAACATGGGTGGATGTTAAATCACATCCTGGGTATTAAAATATATCAGGATATTGAGAGCAAAGTTTGTAGTTCTTTCTCTAGGTTATTAGCATGTTGTGTTCTGAGGTATTCTTTTATATACCTTAATGGTATTAATGGGATTAATTAATTAATTATTATTTTTATGGAATTAATTTCTATTTGTTAAATGTCTACATTTTTGAGCAGTTTGACCAATATGGCTTAAATTGTGCTTCTATTTATTAATTTCTGGCTCAGGTTGTTCTGTTAATTCTATAATTTTATAATGATAATTTTCTTGTTGGTGAAATAAGTCCATTTCTACAGAATAGGGAACTTTGTATTGAGTGTTCTCAACCCATTCTGCATTGAGGGGGTTTTCAGATTCTTCCTGAGAATTAAGGTTACCTCTAATGGTAGACACGCTTGACACATAGATTTTGGGAAATTTTGTGGGGTGAACCGTCTTCCAATGTTATTTGGAGTAGGGTAAGGACGATTCATTGGAAACGATGGTCTTGACATGGGAACATTTCTCTGTATAGAGTTTTGAGAAGCTTGTTGAGGTGTGCTGGGCCAACTTTGTCTCATTGGACTGTTGAACTGGTTTTTTGAATTTTGTGCATATGAATTCTGTGAGAATTGAGAGACTTGAGGTCCGTTGAACGGAGAGAATCCTGTAGGTGCGAAGGGATTATGATTAAAGCTACCAAAATTGTTGGGTAGTGGTTTGGAGTTGATAAATGGATGTATAAAAGGGATGGATCTATCGAGAGGTTGTTTATGTCCTCCTCTTAATTGGTCCATATATTTTTCGTGAGCTCGGTCATTATCATATGACCTGCAAATTCTAAGTGCATGACTGAAATCGGTAATTTGAGCATAACGCAAGTATGCTCTGTACGGTTCCAAAATTCTGTCTTTAAAAGTGTCGAGTGCTAACTCATCTATTTCTCTTAGTTTTAAATCTAGAACCTGGTCTCTGTAATTTAATTTACAAAGACTCTTGTATCTGATAATCAAGGAATCAAGGTGTTCATGATAAGTGGTATACGATTCATTAGTTTTTTGAAAGCAATTCGAAATCTCTTGTAATAGGAGACGCTCATTTCTAACGTCACCGTATTTTCTTACTACTTCATCTTTGAATCTGTTGTAATTGCTGTTTGCATCTACATCTAATATACGGTACTGCGTGCTTCTCCTTTGAGCTTAGACTTAATTACATTAAATAAAAATTCATTGATTAGTTCTGCATGAGGTATTCCCTGTGCTCTCTTGAAATTATTCAAAAAAGAGTCACATCGGGCAATAAAATTATCTAAACTGCCATCAAATTCAGGCAATAATTGAGTATGTGCGTATTCGAATTTAGTAAGCAATTCTGCTTTGGCCATTTTTAGCCTATTGTCAATTTTGAAAAAAAAAATAGGCTTATGAGATCAACTTTTGTCCGTGTGTGTGTGTGATTCGTGTGTGTGTCCCTCCCTAATAAAATCTAAACGACTGGAGAGATTTCAATGAAACTCGGTAAGTTCATAGCTCTATTCCGGGCGACCCCGACCGTGCCCTTCAAATTTTGTTACGTCTCACCAATCCAACTTGGCGGCTGTGCGAAATATTTCACCAACATTCAATATCTCCGAAACTATTACGGATATCACCCTGGAATTTTGTATGGTGACAAAGGGAACTACTAGAAATTCACTTATGTGACCTTTGAAAACCTGGTAACTACAAAACCAACATGGCGGCCAAGCGAAGTTGCGACTTTTAAATGGAAGTTTCTCGCGATTTAACCAACCAAACGCAATGAAACTTGGCACAGTATATGTTTATATACATTGTAATGCACCGACATCTAACTTCGTTCAATTGTTTACATAACCTCAAAATGGGGGCTGTGCGAAATATTTCACAGGCATTCAATATCTCCGAAACTATTTATGATATCAACCTGAAATTTTGTATGGTGATAAAGAGCACTGCTACAAGTTTATCTATGTAACTTTCAAAAACCTGTAAACTACAAAACGAACATGGCGGCTAAGCGAAGTTGACACATTCTAATACATTTTTCTCATGATTTAATCATATGAGCGCATGAAATGTGGTACAGTAAATGATTATACATATTGTCATTCACTGGCATCTAATTTAGTTCAATTGTTTACATAAACTGAAGATGGAGGCTGTGCGAAATTTTAAAATTAAGTTTTTATTCTTGTGTCGTAATCATGCGATCGAAGTGAAAGTTTGAATAATGAAGCTACGCAATAATTTTCCTTTAATGGTACATAACTCTATGGCCTATACATATAACAATCCAAAATAGCGAGCATCCGAAATATTTTGATGGTTCTCAATATCTAAGAATCTTCTCCAGCAATCAAACTGATTTTTTTTAAATGTTCATAGAGGCTATGAACATAAGTTCACCTATATGACTTTCAGTAACCCGGTGAGCACAAATCCAACATGGCGGCGACGCGAAGTATTGTGCCCAACTCTAGGAATGGGTATTCCGAGTTTCAGACACCTAGATATCAAGGGAAAGGCTGTAGCCGCTTTTGAAAGTTCAGATATTTGAATATCGCGCTACATTGCTTCGAGAAGCATTTAGAAGAATTTTACCGATAGTTGGATGTCAAGTGACGTAGCGAGTAATAGCAGAGGTGGAGGCTATTTATTGATTAAATAGTTAACTATGGAGTAGAGACTTGAGACTGGGATCAGATTACTGGCACGGCCAAATGAAAGAGAACGCAATTAGTATCAAGTAAATCGGACCAGGGATTCAAGAGATATGAGGATTTCTAGATATCAGGCGATGACGCGTGACCCTGACCGTTTTGAATAAAAGCCAGCTGGAGGAGGCATGGTTAGCTCATTCTAACACAAGCACTTGGCAAGCAAGTTGCGTCTACGCTGAGCCAAGGCACATGGTTGCCGTATCTACGCAGAAGTTCTTTTCAAATCGTGATAGTCACGAGAAGTGCTGCGCTTCGAGTTGAAACTTAGTAAGTTTCTGGTGAGGAGAATCACTGAGGTGATTGTTTTTCTACAGACATTGGTGGAAATATTTATATTTCTAAAAGGACATATGCTAGACTTTGTCTAGAAAATAATATTTTGTCACAGTCCAGTAGTAACTTAATACTTGGATGTTTAAATCCATATCAAGTCAGTTTTCATTTTTTGTAACTAGTTAACCACTTCGATCTGTCAGTACACTGAAGACTAGTCTATAACGGTGGCGTTCATTAGTCTACGCAAGGGAAACTGCAGGTTGCTTAGCGCATGGCAGATGGTGATATTAATAAACCATGCCCAGGGAACGATCTTCAGAACAGCCGTTAATTGCTTAGACTGTCAATGTTTTTCTTGTACTGATGAGATTACAGTGAGTTATGTTACAACTGACATATTTAAGAAGAGATCACTTAGATCTGACCCTATTTAAACAAACTGTTATGGCTTTGATAGAAGCCCATATTAAAATGGAACCACAGTTTATTCAAACGTCGAAAGATACTACCACTATGTCTGACTAGACGATTTGTGGGTCTACAATGGCGGCCGATACAAGGATTATACGTGCTTGTCCAATAGGGCATGTCTATGGATAAATCTGGTACAGACCAGGTTTACTACACTTCAAGACCATCAAGAAATGTAAGCCACATTTGAATTATATTATGCCTAGCTAATTGGAACAAACTATTTTTTTCTGCAGATGACCAACACATTTTTTTCGTCGTATTTAAAGCTTGCAATGATTTACGCAAGACTTGTTAGTTATTCTGAGCATTTTCAGCACTCAGAACAGTTTAGGATCGATGACCGAGCATTTCGAGCATTTATTTGAATTTTTCATATTTTAAGGAAACCACGGAAAACCCCCGATGTAACTGTAAAAGTTAAATTTATTTTTGTTGAGGAATGGATATTTTTTTCCATATTCGAAGGTTCGAACATGTGGATTCTCACATAATGAGATGATAATTAAACACATTTAAAATGATATAACGAATAATAATAATAATAATAATAATCCACTAATAATAATAATAATTTTTCTAAATAATTCTTGGATATTATATTTTCTAATAATCATATGTATTGAGAAAGAGCCTATGAAGTAGTTTAATCATTTCTAGTTTGGAACAGGAGATTTTCCGAAGGAGAGTGGTTAGCGCAAGCCCGCATTCAACCAACATTTCAGTTCTGGTTGAACAGTTGATATTTGCTATGAGCAAAGTATATGTTTCAGATAACACGGAGAGGCATGAAACGGGAAGCAAATGATATTTGTATCAAATAGGATATTTTTGTATTTATATAAAATCATGACTTAAATACACTCGAAAGTGAAATGAAGATTTTCATAAGTATGATAAATTCACGGGTTGAACTGAATGGTAAAATAAAATAAACTTGTAAGTTTATTAATCTTCCAGTGTTGATAACAAGCGGAGGCTTGATTTATTGTATAAATGTTGGGAAGATAATTTATATGTGTGGAGTAGTTGAAATGCCATTCCCAGGTGCGCATGTTAAGTCGCAGGAATGAAGAGGTTTTTTCGAGCATCAATCAAATAGCAGGTTCGATGGCTCAGGTTTATAGTAGGAGTATTGGAGCCACACATTTCGTCGTATGAACAACCCGAAGGTTATTTCTTTGAAACCATCAGTTCTTATTTCAACCTTGTTTACGAATTCCATTTAGACTTTGATTTTGCTAGAACCCGGATTTGTCATGATAGTAGTTTATTCTTCTTCAGAGGAAGACCTTTGCCGTTGTTGTTGTAATATTGTGTTCTTACACAAAAAATAATAGAATGGGCCACTGCCAATTAAAAATAATTCTTTAACCACGAATAATTTGAAGGATATTTTCAGTCCTAGTGCCATGAACTAAATGAATTCATTATAAAACTACAATTCTAATTTCCGCATTCTGTCGAAGAATTGCAAGTTGTAAAAGTTACTAAAAATGGCCATGAATATAAATATTTTTTATAATAATGATTCCAAGTGGATAATTGAATAGTTGAATGGTTCAACCATTTATTGATCAAGTTGATGATTCAGAAATCATATATTTTGTTTGGAACTTGAAGTTCATAATCGAGTCACTTCTCGAATGTTTAACGTCAGAAGAACAATTAATTGTTGTTGTGCTTCGCACAGTTCTTCGATGCTATGCTCAATGGTCAAATACTTTTCAGATGTTATTAATATGTGTTAATAATTTGTGTTGCTACGATGATAATAATATTTTCGACGATATATTTTTGAAACTGGAAAAACAAGTGAAAATTTAAAAATTCTATAAACATTTATTCTACGAGTGTTAATATCATGTAAATAGTCAAACAGTGATCTACGTTATTTCCAGTATAGACAATTAACTTTGAGCTGGAATTAAATATTAATAATTTTGGAACACAGTCCACAGGACTATTAATCGGACTTGTGTTTCCAAAAAGATTGTCAAATGTGTTTGGAAAATTTCTGTATATTGTGTGTAAATAAGAGTGTGGATCGCCACACGTGGATGATGCTGCTTTGAGCATCCTTGCAGTCAGATTTTAACTTTAAAATAAACTGAGATAATTTTACCAGATGTGTTTCTCCCAATTAAATCTCCTTCTATCCTTATTGTTGCATTGAGCCAAAAATCAGTAAAGCATTTTTTTAATTTGATGTCGTTTTTGCGATTTGCTTTAACCCATCTGGCGCTCCGGGATATTTTGACTCTCGTGCTGACTGATTATTGGTAAAATGCATATGTGGTCGTGCGGACTCCGGTCTGAACGGGCACATAAAATAAGATAGAGAGAGAAATGGCTTCGAACGTGGGTCCCGATTTAGACATGGTCAATCGCATGCCGATTTGAAATTGTGATAATTTTTATAGAAATATTTTGGGAGTTGAGAGATGTCTGGTTTGGATGAATAAATTAGTAGGAAACCCAATTAGTGGGGAAAATTAAAAATTTAACTGGAGTAATAATTAGAATGGGTTTGATTATTTTTGATAATGGCTTAACCATTAGGGCGTCAAGTAAATTCAGTAGTAAACGTTCGATGACTGGATATACACATTATTAGAATCCAGGTGGAGGATATTTGAGAACTTGCATATTTTTCTTATGATATTGTGGTAAATGTAATTCGTAAAAGTAGAGACTTTTGTTTTTCCATCACGTCGACATTAGGACAAATCTCATTTTATTATAGTGTTCCAATTAGCTATTCATATTTCTTGTTCTAGTTATAAGCTTGTGTTTGCCACTGTTGTATACCCCTAAGTTTTGAATAATAATTGAAAATTATGGAAGAAATGATGAGAATGATGAGGAGTTTGGAGGAGAGTTCAAAACAGGCTGGACTGCGTGTAGCAGCCATTATGAAAGAAAATACTGAGGCTTTAGAAAAGAAACTTAAAGAAAATTCTGATTCTTTAGAGAATAAACTTAAAGAAAATTTGAATGATAAACTTAAAGAAAATTCTGATTCTTTAGAAAATAAACTTAAAGAAAATTCTTGAGTCTTTAGAAAATAAACTTAAAAGAAAGTTTAGAGGATAAACTCAAAGAAAATTCCGATTTGTTGGAAAGCAGGTTAAAAGATAATTTGAAAGAAAATTTAAACAGTAAATTTAATTCAATGGAAAGTAAATTCAAAGAGAATTCTGAAATTTTGAAAATGACACTTGAAAGTAAAATGAATAAATTATGCGATAAAACACATGAGCTTGAAACTTCATTAGCTACTAACGCAAGTTTAATGGACGATAAATTTCGCGATGCCGATCTTCGATCCCAAAGCTTAGCTGATAGGATAGAACATGGTCTTAGGAAAGTTGGTGAAGACATGGTCAACCTAGAAGTCAGAGTGAAGAAGGAGAGTAACGAGATGGGAATTCTAGTTGTTCAACGTTTAACGGAACAATTCAAAGAACTTGTCATGGGAGAAATAAGAGAAGGAGTGATTAATGAATTGCAAACTGAAATCAAGACCACAGTTGTCAATGAAATTAAAGACACACTCAAGCTGGAGAATCAAGAGGGAATCAAGGAGATTAGGGAATCTTTGTCATCCCATATTGAAGTAATTGCCAAAGATATCCAAGCAACTCAGAAGGACATATCAGATATGACAGGGTCGTTGAAAAGTCATGAGGCTGTTATGAACCAGATATCCATTGATGTCAGGGAAAATTGTAAAGAAACTGAAGCAATCAAGAAGATGGCAGAAGGAACTTGAGGCTATGAAAAGTCAAATCAAGGATGAGAAACAGTCTGATCATCTGTTGAAAATGCCAAATGTAAGGGGAAAGGAACAGATACAGATAAATCTAGGAGCAGCTAGAGAGACTGATAGACAGGATGAGGTCAGGACAGTATTTCAATCCAACCCCATAACTGTATTTAAGAATATAGAAGATAAGCCTTCTAAATTTTCAGGGCGAGATTCTGTAACACCCGTGGAATTTTTGAGAGAAGCAGGTGATTACCTGAAAGATTCTAAGATCCTTAAAGAAAGACAGATCCGAGTGATAGGGAAGTTCTTGGAAGGTCCTGCACTTCTTTGGTTTAGAGCATTTAGATCCACTCTAACCACTTTTGAGGAGTTTTCTCGTGGGCTATTGAAGAAGTTTTGGTCCCCTGAAACCCAACAGCAAGTCAGAGCAGAGTTATATTCGAAGAGATTCTCGACGTCACAACCTACTCGATACTCTACGTACTTTTCTGGACAGCTGTCTAAACTTCAACATTTAGATCCGCCGATGCCAGATAACGAGTTGATTACTGCATTGATACGTCAGTTCCCAGCAGACGTCCAGAGGACTTTGATCGCTGCTGATATCTATAATATGGAACAATTTGATGAAGTATTACAGAAGCTGGATCATACAAACGCTCAATTCTTCCATCAGAAGGGAGTAAAGAATAACAACGCTGTGTATGCTGTTATGGCTGATAGTTATTCTCAGACACCTCGAGAGATTCGAGAGGAGCGAGAAGAGAAATCGCCGAGGGAAGATCCAAATAAAGGAGGATGGAACCAGTACAGTAACAGATACAGTTACAAGCCATATGCGAGACCGGATGGTGGTAATCGATACAATACTCGATGGAGAAGACCACGAGATAGTCAAGGAAGGTACCAGGAAAGAAGATATTACGGTAGAAACAACTATAATAACAGAGGGAATGTAGATACTCGTCAGTCCAATGAAGAGTTTAACAAGGAGACGAGGAAAACTTTGGAAGCAAGACACCAAGATAACTTGCAATTTTTGGAGCAGAGGCCCAATGATCCAGGTCCATCGGGAACACAACAATCCCGGGGGAATGGTAATGAAAAAAAAAAACTTCGAATTCACAGTAGAAGATAGAATTTTGAATACTTTCACTTCCAGAATTATTAAATGGCAAGCAGAGGATGATGACTTAATTCAACAGAATGACGAACGAAAAGAAATGGGTACGAGAATTAGAATGCCAATCATATCATGCGAAGTATTCGGTATGCCTGTCGATACTTTGATCGATACTGGGGCTATGCTTTGTTTGGTGAGTGAGAAGCTTTATATTCTGTGGAAGCTCAAAGAGAATTTAGAGGAGATTCCAGTATCAGGAATTAAGATCCAAGGAATAATACCCAATAAAATATCTCTGTGTATAACACAATTATACTTATGTATTACGATTGGAGGACATGATTTCCGACATGTGTTTGTTGTAATGAAGGACATGGCTTTTGGCATGATATTGGGAGCAGATTTCATTCAGAAATATCAAGCAGTGATAGATATGAAGACAGAGACGATCAGATTCAAGAATACCGAAGAGATTAACTTCGAGGGAAAAGAAGAGGAAGACATCGAGGGAGATGCTCAATGGTCTCTGATTTTTCATGAAGCTGAAGGAAGAGAAGTCTACACTGAGAAGGAGTCCCCAGAGTTAGGGAAGATTTTGGAAGAGTATCAAGATATTTTTGATATTAAGCCTGGTGAAATTGAAGATTTTGAATATTGTGGGAGTAAACAATAATGGAAGCTATGAAGTAGCCAATACACGAACTGGTAACATCGTGGGAACTTACAATGCATCGAATCTGAAGATCTATTATTCAAGAACCAGATAATTTAATGTGTAGATAGGAAAAATAAAAATTTTTCAATTTTTATTTTTTGCTAGGTGTGGGGTGGATGTGCCCAACTCTAGGAATGGGTATTCCGAGTTTCAGACACCTAGATATCAAGGGAAAGGCTGTAGCCGCTTTTGAAAGTTCAGATATTTGAATATCGCGCTACATTGCTTCGAGAAGCATTTAGAAGAATTTTACCGATATTTGGATGTCAAGTGACGTAGCGAGTAATAGCAGAGGTGGAGGCTATTTATTGATTAAATAGTTAACTATGGAGTAGAGACTTGAGACTGGGATCAGATTACTGGCACGGCCAAATGAAAGAGAACGCAATTAGTATCAAGTAAATCGGACCAGGGATTCAAGAGATATGAGGATTTCTAGATATCAGGCGATGACGCGTGACCCTGACCGTTTTGAATAAAAGCCAGCTGGAGGAGGCATGGTTAGCTCATTCTAACACAAGCACTTGGCAAGCAAGTTGCGTCTACGCTGAGCCAAGGCACATGGTTGCCGTATCTACGCAGAAGTTCTTTTCAAATCGTGATAGTCACGAGAAGTGCTGCGCTTCGAGTTGAAACTTAGTAAGTTTCTGGTGAGGAGAATCACTGAGGTGATTGTTTTTCTACAGACATTGGTGGAAATATTTATATTTCTAAAAGGACATATGCTAGACTTTGTCTAGAAAATAATATTTTGTCACAGTCCAGTAGTAACTTAATACTTGGATGTTTAAATCCATATCAAGTCAGTTTTCATTTTTTGTAACTAGTTAACCACTTCGATCTGTCAGTACACTGAAGACTAGTCTATAACGGTGGCGTTCATTAGTCTACGCAAGGGAAACTGCAGGTTGCTTAGCGCATGGCAGATGGTGATATTAATAAACCATGCCCAGGGAACGATCTTCAGAACAGCCGTTAATTGCTTAGACTGTCAATGTTTCTCTTGTACTGATGAGATTACAGTGAGTTATGTTACAACTGACATATTTAAGAAGAGATCACTTAGATCTGACCCTATTTAAACAAACTGTTATGGCTTTGATAGAAGCCCATATTAAAATGGAACCACAGTTTATTCAAACGTCGAAAGATACTACCACTATGTCTGACTAGACGATTTGTGGGTCTACAATGGCGGCCGATACAAGGATTATACGTGCTTGTCCAATAGGGCATGTCTATGGATAAATCTGGTACAGACCAGGTTTACTACACTTCAAGACCATCAAGAAATGTAAGCCACATTTGAATTATATTATGCCTAGCTAATTGGAACAAACTATTTTTTTCTGTAGATGACCAACACATTTTTTTCGTCGTATTTAAAGCTTGCAATGATTTACGCAAGACTTGTTAGTTATTCTGAGCATTTTCAGCACTCAGAACAGTTTAGGATCGATGACCGAGCATTTCGAGCATTTATTTGAATTTTTCATATTTTAAGGAAACCACGGAAAACCCCCGATGTAACTGTAAAAGTTAAATTTATTTTTGTTGAGGAATGGATATTTTTTTCCATATTCGAAGGTTCGAACATGTGGATTCTCACATAATGAGATGATAATTAAACACATTTAAAATGATATAACGAATAATAATAATAATAATAATCCACTAATAATAATAATAATAATTTTTCTAATTTTTCTAAATAATTCTTGGATATTATATTTTCTAATAATCATATGTATTGAGAAAGAGCCTATGAAGTAGTTTAATCATTTCTAGTTTGGAACAGGAGATTTTCCGAAGGAGAGTGGTTAGCGCAAGCCCGCATTCAACCAACATTTCAGTTCTGGTTGAACAGTTGATATTTGCTATGAGCAAAGTATATGTTTCAGATAACACGGAGAGGCATGAAACGGGAAGCAAATGATATTTGTATCAAATAGGATATTTTTGTATTTATATAAAATCATGACTTAAATACACTCGAAAGTGAAATGAAGATTTTCATAAGTATGATAAATTCACGGGTTGAACTGAATGGTAAAATAAAATAAACTTGTAAGTTTATTAATCTTCCAGTGTTGATAACAAGCGGAGGCTTGATTTATTGTATAAATGTTGGGAAGATAATTTATATGTGTGGAGTAGTTGAAATGCCATTCCCAGGTGCGCATGTTAAGTCGCAGGAATGAAGAGGTTTTTTCGAGCATCAATCAAATAGCAGGTTCGATGGCTCAGGTTTATAGTAGGAGTATTGGAGCCACACATTTCGTCGTATGAATAACCCGAAGGTTATTTCTTTGAAACCATCAGTTCTTATTTCAACCTTGTTTACGAATTCCATTTAGACTTTGATTTTGCTAGAACCCGGATTTGTCATGATAGTAGTTTATTCCTCTTCAGAGGAAGACCTTTGCCGTTGTTGTTGTAATATTGTGTTCTTACACAAATAATAGAATGGGCCACTGCCAATTAAAAATAATTCTTTAACCACGAATAATTTGAAGGATATTTTCAGTCCTAGTGCCATGAACTAAATGAATTCATTATAAAACTACAATTCTAATTTCCGCATTCTGTCGAAGAATTGCAAGTTGTAAAAGTTACTAAAAATGGCCATGAATATAAATATTTTTTATAATAATGATTCCAAGTGGATAATTGAATAGTTGAATGGTTCAACCATTTATTGATCAAGTTGATGATTCAGAAATCATATATTTTGTTTGGAACTTGAAGTTCATAATCGAGTCACTTCTCGAATGTTTAACGTCAGAAGAACAATTAATTGTTGTTGTGCTTCGCACAGTTCTTCGATGCTATGCTCAATGGTCAAATACTTTTCAGATGTTATTAATATGTGTTAATAATTTGTGTTGCTACGATGATAATAATATTTTCGACGATATATTTTTGAAACTGGAAAAACAAGTGAAAATTTAAAAATTCTATAAACATTTATTCTACGAGTGTTAATATCATGTAAATAGTCAAACAGTGATCTACGTTATTTCCAGTATAGACAATTAACTTTGAGCTGGAATTAAATATTAATAATTTTGGAACACAGTCCACAGGACTATTAATCGGACTTGTGTTTCCAAAAAGATTGTCAAATGTGTTTGGAAAATTTCTGTATATTGTGTGTAAATAAGAGTGTGGATCGCCACACGTGGATGATGCTGCTTTGAGCATCCTTGCAGTCAGATTTTAACTTTAAAATAAACTGAGATAATTTTACCAGATGTGTTTCTCCCAATTAAATCTCCTTCTATCCTTATTGTTGCATTGAGCCAAAAATCAGTAAAGCATTGTTTTAATTTGATGTCGTTTTTGCGATTTGCTTTAACCCATCTGGCGCTCCGGGATATTTTGACTCTCGTGCTGACTGATTATTGGTAAAATGCATATGTGGTCGTGCGGACTCCGGTCTGGGGGGTAAGGCGGTTTCTAACCCACCCATTTTATTTGTACCAGACTGTACAAGTTAAAATAATTAATATCTCTCAAACGCATGGTCGGATGTTGAGAAATGTGGTGTCCTAGGACTCGGGCTGACGTCCTCTTTCCTATGGACCATGTATTATATTTTTCACAAATTTTTAAAAATTTTTCGTTTTCGAAAATAGGCTATAGCTTGAAAACCAAACAGGATAGAACGTTGTGCCATGGCTCAAACGAATGGTCTTTATGACCTTTATTTTTTGTAATAAAACTTTTTTATTTTTTATATTTTTTTGAAAACACTCGAATTTTGAAAATCCTATATTTTGGAAACTAGGAACTCTACAAAAAAAAATGTTTAACGTAAATCAATGGTCCCTACCCCCTCTACCCCCAAAATAAATTTCAAGTCTCTAGAGAAAAAAATTGTGTTTTGTAAGTAGTGGGGTAAGGAGAGAGCTGCTTACAAAAGCAAGTGGTGAGCCCCTGCGACCTTGGAATGGAAGGAGCCATGCTAGGAGGGCGTGCTTGGATTCGTTTTTTTCGTCTCGTCGTGCTCTTTACGGGAATGTAGGTGTCGAAAAGGTGAAAATCTGGAAACACAGTCTTTTTGGGGTAAAAACGTGATTTTAAACTTTTTGCTATATCTCGCGAACTAATCATGCTAGAGGCATGTTCGACAGGTCCAAGGACTCGGGGTGACGTCCTCTCTGCTACGGACCACTCGTTATAATTTTTAATAAAATTGGAAACTCGATTTTGGGGTAAACACGTGTTTTTGTGATTTTGCCGATATCTCACGAAGCAATAACGCTAGAGGCTTGTACGATGGGTCCAAGGATTCGGGCAGACGTCCTCTTTGCTATAGACCACTCGTTGTAATTTTTTAAAATTTTGGAAACTCGATTTTGGGGTAAACACGTGTTTTTTGTGATTTTTGCCGATATTTCACGAACCAATAACGCTAGAGACGTGTACGAGGTGTCCTAGGACTCGGGCTAACGCCCCCTTTCAAATGTGGTAGATATTTTTTTTCCAAATAGATAATTCACAAAGGGCCTAACGCCATACATGTTGAAATAACGTTTTCTTTTTCTTTGCCTGTTTATAATGTCCATGAAGCGTGGCGGTTGAGAGAGACGATACGGCTGGGTGTGTGTGTGTTTCAACGAACCTGTCGCTGACCACGGTGGCTGTGTTCAATAGATTAATTGCTATTTCGACGGGTCGGTGTATGACAGACCGAGCGTGCGTTTTCCTGATATTTTACCTTTGACGTGTAAACGGTAATGAGAACTTGGTTCTATGTTGGTCAAAGCGAGTACATAAAACAAACTTACAGGAGGTGAAGGTCATTTGAGCTTATTGGAAGGCGTTGATCCGACTTGACAACAGGTGCAATGGAAAAATGACCATGACGCTTCAAGGTGAAATAATCTGACCATTGTGGTGGCAGGGAAGAGCGAAATGCAAGTGAACACATGTGAAACCACATGAGGGCTAAACCAGTGACATCCTGTCTTGCTTCGTACGTGACAAAATGCAAGTCCATGTGAAATTTGATCTTCCACAGGTGTTCGCTTGGGTGTTAGCTGTCCACGTGCGCGATAACTGTTAACAAGTCACATCCTGTCTTGCTTCATACGTGACAAAATGCAAGTTCAGGTGAAATTTGATCTGCCACAGGTGTTCACCTTGGACTTTAGCTGTCCACGTGCCTGATAAGAGAATGTTCAAAGTGTGGGAATCGCTGAATCAGTAAAAAGTATGATGCAACTTGTGGGAATGATGTCGCAACCAATAGATAGGCAAGAGCTGCAAACAGCAGTGGTGGGAGGTGGAGGGGGGGAGAGGGGAGGGGGTAATGTATGAGAGAACACAGGAGGAAAGGGAAAGACAAACATGTATGAACATGCACGAAGTGCTCCGCGCTGTACACATAGAGCTATAGGTGGTGTACAACATGTGTGAATAAATAAAAAGTACACAGGTTCACACAACATGTAGTTTATTGATCCAAGAATTAAACGTAGAGTTAAACCCTAACCATTTGACGTAGAGTTTATTTCCTTTTTGTTTCAACACTTTTTCCACAAGATAATGCTGAGGAAATGCTGTTTTCTGAAGTTCATGGAGATAAAATCTACCTTTTATGGGTTGATGGTTGAGGTCTTGGAGTAAATAGGTGACTGGACTGTCCAAGTTGACTCGACGAATTCGAAATAGTTCAGTCCCCCACTGAGGCGTGTAGCCCTTATTGAAGGCAGACTTAAATTTGCTCACACGAACAAAATCCCCAATTTTCAGTCGGTGACGTTTAGGATCGGCTGTTTTATGGGGTTAAACAGTTTATCCAATCGCTGAATATTTTTAGTTACGAGACGTGGCTTGGTCCCAATCGTTCTATGTTTGGTGTCATTGTAACGTGTTACTAGCTCAGGTAACATGTCCAACCGGCGATACGTGCCCTGAGTGGTAAACGCTTTCCACATATGGGTTTTCAATGTTCGGTTGAACCGTTCGACCACACTGGCTTTGAGGTTGCTGTACGTGGTGTAATGGTGAATATCCTTAGATTTGAGAAAACTGGAGAAATCCTTGTTGAAAAATTCTTTCCCCTGGTCAGTTTGTAGCAGCTGAGGTTGACGTTTGGAGTGTTGGATAATATGTTGAAAGGCCTTGGTAACTAGTGAGCCAGACTTGCGACGCACAGGTTCAACAAAGGCCATTTTGGAATAGACATTTATTTTACAATAGGTAGCGCACGAGTAGTTTCTACAAATGAGTTACGGCGCACGAGTCGATTCAACAAAGTTCCGTTTGCGTTCATATACCATTCATTCGATTGCGATTGAACTTCAATTGTTTGGTTTTCAAATGCAGTGGTAGATAGTCGTTATTTTGTAAAACATTCTTACTTGCAGTAGTAATAAGACTCTATGGTTTCGCTAACACATAGATAGACTGTATTATTGCCATGGTCAAGCACTCACATTAAGATCATTTACAAAATCATAAAATGAAAAATAAAAAATCTTGTTTTGAAAATATCGTTTTTCAACATACACAAAATAAATATATAAAAAATTTGTAAACAGCAAAATGGAAAATCCATGGTCAAGCACTCACATTAAGATCATTTACAAAATCATAAAATGAAAAATAAAAAATCTTGTTTTGGAAATATCGATTTTTTTCAACATACACAAAATAAATATATAAAAAATTTGTAAACAGCAAAATGGAAAATCCAAGTTTCCATATAGACAAAATTTAAAAACCTTAAACGGACATTTAAGAAAATATATGCAAATGGGAAATTGACAAATGTGTAAATATGAAAATGGAAAAATCCATGTTTCCATATCATGAAATTGAAAAACATCAAACTGTCATTTAAAAAAATGCAAATGGAAAATTGACAAATTGCAATGTGTGAAATGTGAAATTGAACAAATGGCTATCATTATTTAAAAAAAAGAACATGGTGCTCTATGGTTGAGGTGTGAATCAAACCCTCTCTACTTATTTGGACCACCCGAGACTGAGTAGACTAGTTTTAGTTGTCATACCACTTTTAAAAGTTTGTGTTAAATCTAGGAATTGAACCCAAGAGCTTGTAGGGGAGATCCAAGGTTATAGTATGTTAAACAGATAGCCTTGAATGTAGGGTGTGGTAGCTATATAGAGATTAGACGTTTCGCTCGGGGCAGGGAGGCATGGAGATCAGCATCAAACCAGTCAAAAGACTGACGACTCAAACAACATGTAGAGCTCACCAAAATAATGTTGTGTAACGGTAAATGTTAGTCAACGAACAGTAATGCATTACTAAAACCCATGACACGATACCTAAGAGCTTTTCTAAAATTATTTTAAAATGCCTTTAACCCTATATTAAACACCCAGTTCACAAGACTCATAACTGCAATGTTATGGTCAAACAAAACAAAATCTATATTTCAAAACAAACAAGTGGTTTAGTCAATGTATACTGGAAAAAGTTTTATAAACACTCAAGTCCACAAAAATAATTAAATTAGTAACAGTCAGGTTGACCGAGTGGTTATGGTGTTTGACTTAAGTTCAAATTTTCTGTACAAGAAAGCAAGGGTTCGAATCCCTTACCTGATATAACTATTGCCTCAACATGGCTTGACCACACTCTATTATTGTGTACTCGGTACACAAACCATAAATAGAGTGTATTGTTTAAGGTCACTCTCTTTGCGAACATAGTCAGAGACTGTTGATGGTTAACAATTGCATTAATAGTGGGCCATAGGGATAGCAATTAAGAAAAACAGACAATACACATACACTATTTTTATTTATTTAATGTAAGTACTTGTACAATAGTTATATACAAACTACAATTCTCTTTTGTCTATTACTATCTAGTCCTTTTCGATCCACTTGCATATCAAGGGCAGATGACTTTGTAGTTCAGCCCCTTTAAACAACAATAACACTACTTCTTGCATAGTCTGTGATGTTGATGACTCTTGAGGTGTGGAAGATGGATACAACATAACTTTTACAACAGGGGTTAAACGTTGCTCAACAAACAATGCACTATTTTGAGTAGCAACATCTTTCTCTTGTACTAACTTTTTAGCATTCTGATGATTTTTTGTCAACACCATTAGTGTTTTGTCTGGAGCACTACATTGCCTGATCACTCACACTTAAAACCACACTATTTCTACTTTTCATATTGCCTCGACATTTTGTTGACCTCTGTTTTGAGCATCGCCAGAATATTATTCCTTTTACATTTTGTCGTCTATAGTTATAAGAGTAGCCTTTATAGAGTACACGTTGTTTACCTCGGTTAGTTGTAGTAAGTTCCATAGTAGTAACTAACCTGTTAGTATGATTTGCACACTACAAACATAACGAATAGAATAAGAAGTGATATCACTGGCCTAGTACGCCTGGTCCGCCGCAGCGCAGCGCTGGCTCCGATCTGTGATGTAAGTTAGCATTGGCGCTTACGAGACTTAAAACCTTGCGACCTGTTTTACATGTTAAAACACCGCAAGATATCCTCATAGGCACTAATAAGTTTGACATCCCCACTTACTTTACTGTGCCCAATTATAATTTAGTAAGTCGTCTCCTGTAATAGTCCAGTTTCGACAATAAGCGAAGACAAGGAGCAAGTTCAAAATGCAATTAGTTTTGCCAGCTATCGGTAAATTTAAAAAAAAGAACGGAACAATTAACCTCGCTATCAGAAAGGATTTCTCCATATTGTTACACATTTTACATTCCCTTAACAGACTTGCAACACAGAAAAAAAGCCGTACGAACGCAACTTTCAACTTTACCGTAGATTACTATAAAATTCAATAATAACCATAAATTTCACTCCACAAACATCAAAATCAGTAAACTACCATCATTTCAGAAGAACTTAACATTAAACAGGCATAGAAAGCATAGTCATGACCCCTTCATAGAGTAGGCTATTGTCTAAAACTGATCACGCCTCCTTCAGCATTACGGTACATATATGTTTTTTAACTCATTGTCTTTTTATTCTCATCCCTTTCTTCACAGAAGTAGTCTTTAATGGCATCAAGAGCATTTTTATTTACACCATACTGGACAGATACTTAGGCAAATTAGGATTATATGTGGAACAGAATAGTCTTTCAATCGCCAGTTGGTTCTTGGGAGAAGTAATACTTCCTTCTCTTCTATCACAAATTTGTCAAATTTAACAATTAAATCTTCTGAAATTGAGCATCACAGATGTAGGACTTTTCAGTAAGTTCCCTATCCTTCCCTGATATGGCCCCTTTGCACTTCATAAAACGTTCCTAATCTTTAGGAGGTTTGAAAAACCGTCTGACCTCTTTACAGTCCCCATAGCTAGATCTGCATCCTGGTAAAAAGAGCAAGGCATCTTCACTAATCACATTAATTACTCATGAAAATGTAAGGGCTAAACTGCTGTTTACTTATATTAAATAACAATAAAATTAACACACGAAGATAACGTCAACACACGACAAGAAATTAAATTCCATTTCAGTCAATGCTTCCTACAAAAGCATTTCAGGTATTAATACTATGAAGTAATAGTGTAAGCACTTGTATATCAATAAACGTTTGCACAGAACACCACCAAAACACTCCGACCGATTAAATACTTAATATATCGCACATAAGCACACAAACATATGTGGAAATCAACAAACTCAAATCGAATGTAGCGCTGCGTAGCGGCGAGTGCCAACCCGATCCGTATTCATTACATGCTATTGAGGGAGAAGAGATCACACTTTATATTCTATTCGTTATGCTACAAAGGTTATCTCTGTTCTGGTAATTGAATTATTTAGCGTTGGCTTTTATATTTAATTCGTACAGTTTAAAGTGATAGAAAAGTGGTAGAAACGTGGTAGCAAAGTGGTAGACAATTGGTAACATAGTGGTAGAAAAGTGGTAGAAAAGTGGCAGAAAAGTGGTAGAAAAGTGGTAGCAAAGTGGTAGAAAAGTGGTAGCAAAGTGGTAGAAAATATTACATGTATTGTTAAGAAATAGTTTAAGCGGTTACATGGATTCATTACACTATAATTTTAGCATCACGAAGCTCATTTTCTATATCCAAAAGTTCTTCCTCATATTTAGTATGACCAGCCTGTTTACAGGTATGCAAGTACTGAAGCCGCTGGATTAGCTTACTGGGATTGTTCCAGTAAACAAATTTAACATATGATTTTTTTTGGGTGTAAACCATTATCATCATCATCATTATCATCATAATCATCATCATCATCATCATGGTTATCATCATCAATATAATTATCATCAATATAATCATCATCACTATTACTATCTAATCCTTTTTGTTCATCTTGCAATGCAACAACCTTTGGCATAGTTTGTGTTGTCTTTGATAGTGTTAGAGGTTTCTTAGACGTTAACGACTGTCCTAACATGTCTTTTTCAGGAGATAATAAATGCTCTTTAACAAACAAAGCACTATCTTGAGCCACACTATTTTTTTCTTGGTCTTGCTTTTTTACCTTGGTTAGAGTATTTTGTCCATTTAAATGAGTATTATTTTGAGATTTACAATGATGATCGATTGAAATAAGTATGTTGGAGCCTTTTGTCTTAATCATTCCTCGACACTTTTTAGATCGTTGTTTCGAACAGCACCAAATAACAGTTCCATTTTTATTAGTTCTTTTTACAATATATGCATATCCTTTATAGTAAGCACATGGCTTACCATAGCTAGTCGTTGATACTTCCATGTCAACTGTTCAGCATAAACTAATCTCTAGTAAAGTTAACTCGATAATAAAAATGATTGTTTGTAGTATGTGCAGTTTAAAGTAAGAGCAAAAGTGAGAGTCAAATGGTATAAAAGTGTTAGCAAAGTGGTGGAAGAGTGGTAGCAGTTTATAGTAGTCATGATCTTTTTTACTAGAATGTGATTTGAGTAAATGTAATTTCTAATCCTTAGCAGTGAGTAGTCAGTTAGTCTTGGTTCAGACAAGCGTAAACAGTTCTCCAATGAATCAGAGATCAAGATTTTCATTATGAAACAGTTGTGTAACCAATTAGGTATCGGTACTTGATAGCTTCACACATGAACAAAAATTCCAACATATCTGACTTGAATTACATGATTTGAAAGTTGACAAAGAATATCCAATCAACCACTGTAGTTACAATGTCAAACACACAAAGACAAAATCAGCATGAAATTTTAAGTTACAGGAAAATTCTATGAAATAGACTATGCAGGAAATTTGGAAATACACATCAGAAGTTTGCAACACCATCCTTCTAGCCTATATAAATTTTCGACATGGAAAGTGTGCACTGCCCCTAACATTAAACCAATTTATCAATAACACAAGTCAACAATCAGAACATTTTGTGTTGAGTCTATCATTTAATGCATATATTCTGTCTACATTGAACAGTAACAAAAAACGCCATTCATAATTAATTAAGTTTGCTTTAATTCTTTATGTAATGATATATACATATTTAAAGTTTTGGCTGACTGTTCAGGGTGAATCGGCTTTGAACACATAAGAGAGGGAATATTTTAAGACTTAACCTCAGCTCACCTAACATAACCTAAATTTACCTAACCTAACCTTGTCATATAGGTAAGAAACGGGTCAAGCTATGCTTTCGACTACCGAGTTTCAGCTACTTTTCAAGGTTACTCTCCCGAACATTGCCGGAGACTGCTGATAAACACTTATATTCTCACGGCGGCGGCGCGCAACGACTTACATGACGCGCTCCCCCCTTTTCATTGATCCCTGTTGATTTGTCCCTTTGGACTGGTCCCTGTTGACTAGCCCCTTTTGGACGGGCCCTTTTTGAATGGAGTCATTTTTGACGGGTCTCTGTGGACAGGTCCTTTTGGCTGATCCCTTTGGACCGGACCCTTTGACATAATTTGGATAATTGCATGGGCCAGTCCATAGGTTATCCAATTATCCAAATTTTGTCAAAGGGTCCGGTCCAAAGGGATCAGCCAAAAGGACCTGTCCACAGGGACCCGTCAAAAATGACTCCATTCAAAAAGGGCCCGTCCAAAAGGGGCTAGTCAACAGGGACCAGTCCAAAGGGACAAATCAACAGGGATCAATGAAAAGGGGGGAGCGCGTCATGTAAGTCGTTGCGCGCCGCCGCCGTGAGAATATAAGTGTTTATCAGCAGTCTCCGGCAATGTTCGGGAGAGTAACCTTGAAAAGTAGCTGAAACTCGGTAGTCGAAAGCATAGCTTGACCCGTTTCTTACCTATATGACAAGGTTAGGTTAGGTAAATTTAGGTTATGTTAGGTGAGCTGAGGTTAAGTCTTAAAATATTCCCTCTCTTATGTGTTCAAAGCCGATTCACCCTGAACAGTCAGCCAAAACTTTAAATATGTATATATCATTACATAAAGAATTAAAGCAAACTTAATTAATTATGAATGGCGTTTTTTGTTACTGTTCAATGTAGACAGAATATATGCATTAAATGATAGACTCAACACAAAATGTTCTGATTGTTGACTTGTGTTATTGATAAATTGGTTTAATGTTAGGGGCAGTGCACACTTTCCATGTCGAAAATTTATATAGGCTAGAAGGATGGTGTTGCAAACTTCTGATGTGTATTTCCAAATTTCCTGCATAGTCTATTTCATAGAATTTTCCTGTAACTTAAAATTTCATGCTGATTTTGTCTTTGTGTGTTTAACATTGTAACTACAATGGTTGATTGGATATTCTTTGTCAACTTTCAAATCATGTAATTCAAGTCAGATATGTTGGAATTTTTGTTCATGTGTGAAGCTATCAAGTACCGATACCTAATTGGTTACACAACTGTTTCATAACGAAAATCTTGATCTCTGATTCATTGGAGAACTGTTTACGCTTGTCTGAACCAAGACTAACTGACTACTCACTGCTAAGGATTAGAAATTACATTTACTCAAATCACATTCTAGTAAAAAAGATCATGACTACTATAAACTGCTACCACTCTTCCACCACTTTGCTAACACTTTTATACCATTTGACTCTCACTTTTGCTCTTACTTTAAACTGCACATACTACAAACAATCATTTTTATTATCGAGTTAACTTTACTAGAGATCAGTTTATGCTGAACAGTTGACATGGAAGTATCAACGACTAGCTATGGTAAGCCATGTGCTTACTATAAAGGATATGCATATATTGTAAAAAGAACTAATAAAAATGGAACTGTTATTTGGTGCTGTTCGAAACAACGATCTAAAAAGTGTCGAGGAATGATTAAGACAAAAGGCTCCAACATACTTATTTCAATCGATCATCATTGTAAATCTCAAAATAATACTCATTTAAATGGACAAAATACTCTAACCAAGGTAAAAAAGCAAGACCAAGAAAAAAATAGTGTGGCTCAAGATAGTGCTTTGTTTGTTAAAGAGCATTTATTATCTCCTGAAAAAGACATGTTAGGACAGTCGTTAACGTCTAAGAAACCTCTAACACTATCAAAGACAACACAAACTATGCCAAAGGTTGTTGCATTGCAAGATGAACAAAAAGGATTAGATAGTAATAGTGATGATGATTATATTGATGATAATTATATTGATGATGATAACCATGATGATGATGATGATTATGATGATAATGATGATGATGATGATGATAATGGTTTACACCCAAAAAAATCATATGTTAAATTTGTTTACTGGAACAATCCCAGTAAGCTAATCCAGCGGCTTCAGTACTTGCATACCTGTAAACAGGCTGGTCATACTAAATATGAGGAAGAACTTTTGGATATAGAAAATGAGCTTCGTGATGCTAAAATTATAGTGTAATGAATCCATGTAACCGCTTAAACTATTTCTTAACAATACATGTAATATTTTCTACCACTTTGCTACCACTTTGCTACCACTTTTCTAGTTTGCTACCACTTTTCTACCACTTTGCTACTACTTTTCTGCCACTTTTCTACCACTTTTCTACCACTTTGCTACCACTTTTCTACCACTTTGCTACCACTTTTCTACTACTTTCCTGCCACTTTTCTACCACTTTGCTACCACTTTTCTACCACTATGTTACCAATTGTCTACCACTTTGCTACCACGTTTCTACCACTTTTCTATCACTTTAAACTGTACGAATTAAATATAAAAGCCAACGCTAAATAATTCAATTACCAGAACAGAGATAAACTTTGTAGTGTGCAAATCATACTAACAGGTTAGTTACTACTATGGAACTTACTACAACTAACCGAGGTAAACAACGTGTACTCTATAAAGGCTACTCTTATAACTATAGACGACAAAATGTAAAAGGAATAATATTCTGGCGATGCTCAAAACAGAGGTCAACAAAATGTCGAGGCAATATGAAAAGTAGAAATAGTGTGGTTTTAAGTGTGAGTGATCAGGCAATGTAGTGCTCCAGACAAAACACTAATGGTGTTGACAAAAAATCATCAGAATGCTAAAAAGTTAGTACAAGAGAAAGATGTTGCTACTCAAAATAGTGCATTGTTTGTTGAGCAACGTTTAACCCCTGTTGTAAAAGTTATGTTGTATCCATCTTCCACACCTCAAGAGTCATCAACATCACAGACTATGCAAGAAGTAGTGTTATTGTTGTTTAAAGGGGCTGAACTACAAAGTCATCTGCCCTTGATATGCAAGTGGATCGAAAAGGACTAGATAGTAATAGACAAAAGAGAATTGTAGTTTGTATATAACTATTGTACAAGTACTTACATTAAATAAATAAAAATAGTGTATGTGTATTGTCTGTTTTTCTTAATTGCTATCCCTATGGCCCACTATTAATGCAATTGTTAACCATCAACAGTCTCTGACTATGTTCGCAAAGAGAGTGACCTTAAACAATACACTCTATTTATGGTTTGTGTACCGAGTACACAATAATAGAGTGTGGTCAAGCCATGTTGAGGCAATAGTTATATCAGGTAAGGGATTCGAACCCTTGCTTTCTTGTACAGAAAATTTGAACTTAAGTCAAACACCATAACCACTCGGTCAACCTGACTGTTACTAATTTAATTATTTTTGTGGACTTGAGTGTTTATAAAACTTTTTCCAGTATACATTGACTAAACCACTTGTTTGTTTTGAAATATAGATTTTGTTTTGTTTGACCATAACATTGCAGTTATGAGTCTTGTGAACTGGGTGTTTAATATAGGGTTAAAGGCATTTTAAAATAATTTTAGAAAAGCTCTTAGGTATCGTGTCATGGGTTTTAGTAATGCATTACTGTTCGTTGACTAACATTTACCGTTACACAACATTATTTTGGTGAGCTCTACATGTTGTTTGAGTCGTCAGTCTTTTGACTGGTTTGATGCTGATCTCCATGCCTCCCTGCCCCGAGCGAAACGTCTCATCTCTATATAGCTACCACACCCTACATTCAAGGCTATCTGTTTAACATATTATAACCTTGGATCTCCCCTACAAGCTCTTGGGTTCAATTCCTAGATTTAACACAAACTTTTAAAAGTGGTATGACAACTAAAACTAGTCTACTCAGTCTCGGGTGGTCCAAATAAGTAGAGAGGGTTTGATTCACACCTCAACCATTGAGCACCATGTTCTTTTTTAAAAATAATGATAGCCATTTGTTCAATTTCACATTTCACACATTGCAATTTGTCAATTTTCCATTTGCATTTTTTTAAATGACAGTTTGATGTTTTTCAATTTCATGATATGGAAACATGGATTTTTCCATTTTCATATTTACACATTTGTCAATTTCCCATTTGCATATATTTTCTTAAATGTCCGTTTAAGGTTTTTAAATTTTGTCTATATGGAAACTTGGATTTTCCATTTTGCTGTTTACAAATTTTTTATATATTTATTTTGTGTATGTTGAAAAAAATCGATATTTCCAAAACAAGATTTTTTATTTTTCATTTTATGATTTTGTAAATGATCTTAATGTGAGTGCTTGACCATGGATTTTCCATTTTGCTGTTTACAAATTTTTTATATATTTATTTTGTGTATGTTGAAAAACGATATTTTCAAAACAAGATTTTTTATTTTTCATTTTATGATTTTGTAAATGATCTTAATGTGAGTGCTTGACCATGGCAATAATACAGTCTATCTATGTGTTAGCGAAACCATAGAGTCTTATTACTACTGCAAGTAAGAATGTTTTACAAAATAACGACTATCTACCACTGCATTTGAAAACCAAACAATTGAAGTTCAATCGCAATCGAATGAATGGTATATGAACGCAAACGGAACTTTGTTGAATCGACTCGTGCGCCGTAACTCATTTGTAGAAACTACTCGTGCGCTACCTATTGTAAAATAAATGTCTATTCCAAAATGGCCTTTGTTGAACCTGTGCGTCGCAAGTCTGGCTCACTAGTTACCAAGGCCTTTCAACATATTATCCAACACTCCAAACGTCAACCTCAGCTGCTACAAACTGACCAGGGGAAAGAATTTTTCAACAAGGATTTCTCCAGTTTTCTCAAATCTAAGGATATTCACCATTACACCACGTACAGCAACCTCAAAGCCAGTGTGGTCGAACGGTTCAACCAAACATTGGAAACCCATATGTGGAAAGCGTTTACCACTCAGGGCACGTATCGCCGGTTGGACATGTTACCTGAGCTAGTAACACGTTACAATGACACCAAACATAGAACGATTGGGACCAAGCCACGTCTCGTAACTAAAAATATTCAGCGATTGGATAAACTGTTTAACCCCATAAAACAGCCGATCCTAAACGTCACCGACTGAAAATTGGGGATTTTGTTCGTGTGAGCAAATTTAAGTCTGCCTTCAATAAGGGCTACACGCCTCAGTGGGGGACTGAACTATTTCGAATTCGTCGAGTCAACTTGGACAGTCCAGTCACCTATTTACTCCAAGACCTCAACCATCAACCCATAAAAGGTAGATTTTATCTCCATGAACTTCAGAAAACAGCATTTCCTCAGCATTATCTTGTGGAAAAAGTGTTGAAACAAAAAGGAAATAAACTCTACGTCAAATGGTTAGGGTTTAACTCTACGTTTAATTCTTGGATCAATAAACTACATGTTGTGTGAACCTGTGTACTTTTTATTTATTCACACATGTTGTACACCACCTATAGCTCTATGTGTACAGCGCGGAGCACTTCGTGCATGTTCATACATGTTTGTCTTTCCCTTTCCTCCTGTGTTCTCTCATACATTACCCCCTCCCCTCTCCCCCCCTCCACCTCCCACCACTGCTGTTTGCAGCTCTTGCCTATCTATTGGTTGCGACATCATTCCCACAAGTTTCATCATACTTTTTACTGATTCAGCGATTCCCACACTTTGAACATTCTCTTATCAGGCACGTGGACAGCTAAAGTCCAAGGTGAACACCTGTGGCAGATCAAATTTCACCTGAACTTGCATTTTGTCACGTACGAAGCAAGACAGGATGTGACTTGTTAACAGTTATCGCGCACGTGGACAGCTAACACCCAAGCGAACACCTGTGGAAGATCAAATTTCACATGGACTTGCATTTTGTCACGTACGAAGCAAGACAGGATGTCACTGGTTTAGCCCTCATGTGGTTTCACATGTGTTCACTTGCATTTCGCTCTTCCCTGCCACCACAATGGTCAGATTATTTCACCTTGAAGCGTCATGGTCATTTTTCCATTGCACCTGTTGTCAAGTCGGATCAACGCCTTCCAATAAGCTCAAATGACCTTCACCTCCTGTAAGTTTGTTTTCTGTACTCGCTTTGACCAACATAGAACCAAGTTCTCATTACCGTTTACACGTCAAAGGTAAAATATCAGGAAAACGCACGCTCGGTCTGTCATACACCGACCCGTCGAAATAGCAATTAATCTATTGAACACAGCCACCGTGGTCAGCGACAGGTTCGTTGAAACACACACACACCCAGCCGTATCGTCTCTCTCAACCGCCACGCTTCATGGACATTATAAACAGGCAAAGAAAAAGAAAACGTTATTTCAACATGTATGGCGTTAGGCCCTTTGTGAATTATCTTTTTGGAAAATAATATCTACCACATTTGAAAGGGGGCGTTAGCCCGAGTCCTAGGACACCTCGTACACGTCTCTAGCGTTATTGGTTCGTGAAATATCGGCAAAAATCACAAAAAACACGTGTTTACCCCAAAATCGAGTTTCCAAAATTTTAAAAAATTACAACGAGTGGTCTATAGCAAAGAGGACGTCACCCCGAGTCCTTGGACCTGTCGAACATGCCTCTAGCATGATTAGTTCGCGAGATATAGCAAAAAGTTTAAAATCACGTTTTTACCCCAAAAAGACTGTGTTTCCAGATTTTCACCTTTTCGACACCTACATTCCCGTAAAGAGCACGACGAGACGAAAAAAACGAATCCAAGCACGCCCTCCTAGCATGGCTCCTTCCATTCCAAGGTCGCAGGGGCTCACCACTTGCTTTTGTAAGCAGCTCTCTCCTTACCCCACTACTTACAAAACACAATTTTTTTCTCTAGAGACTTGAAATTTATTTTGGGGGTAGAGGGGGTAGGGACCATTGATTTACGTTAAACATTTTTTTTTGTAGAGTTCCTAGTTTCCAAAATATAGGATTTTCAAAATTCGAGTGTTTTCAAAAAAATATAAAAAATAAAAAAGTTTTATTACAAAAAATAAAGGTCATAAAGACCATTCGTTTGAGCCATGGCACAACGTTCTATCCTGTTTGGTTTTCAAGCTATAGCCTATTTTCGAAAACGAAAAATTTTTAAAAATTTGTGAAAAATATAATACATGGTCCATAGGAAAGAGGACGTCAGCCCGAGTCCTAGGACACCACATTTCTCAACATCCGACCATGCGTTTGAGAGATATTAATTATTTTAACTTGTACAGTCTGGTACAAATAAAATGGGTGGGTTAGAAACCGCCTTACCCCCCTACTGGCACAGTATAAATATTTAAATGGACGTTTCTCGCGATTCAACCATCTGAGTGCAGTGAAACTTTGCACGTTAATGCTTATACAAATGTTAATCCACTGGTATCTACTTTATTTCAATTGTTTTCATAACCACAAGATGGCAGCTGTGCGAAATTTTAAAATCTCGTTTTTACTTCTTGTGTCCTAATCATGCGATTGAAGTCTGAGAACCACACGTACACAATAATCTTCATGTAATAGTGCATAAATAAAAATCCAACCTGGCTACCATCTGCAATATTTAGTCGGTTCTCAGTATCTACGAATCTAACATAGCAATCAAACTGAAATTTTGTAGGGTAGAGCGGGGCTATTCCGCTCATTTCAAATTGTAAACATTATAAATCAAAAACTATTCATTATTCTAAGATGAAACCATCAGCAAAACACACCTTATTTATTGCTTATTACATACGATTGTTGTCAAAATACAGTTATAACAATATACCGGCTTGATGAAATAAAATATAAATCAAAGTAGAAATGACGAATCACAAATTTAATGGGGCTATTACGCCCATGCTTGGGGCTATTTCGCTCACTGTACATAATGTCTTTTTCTCAACGGCATTTACCACAAATGAAGTTTTTCCTTCCTGTAGCACCAACACACATGTCATGATACCATGTTCCACAGTCTTGGCATTGTATCCAACCACCCTTTAATGATGACTGAGCGGAATAAAAAGTTACGCCACAAAATCCACATGGTGTGTCTTCCTTGTCAGTGTCTTTTGGTAGAACGGATTGAAGGTCCCGGTCATTTGTCTTGCAAATGTCTCGAAATTGTTTTTTGGCAACCTTTTCTTTACGGACCTTCATCATCATCATCATTTCCCCTTATCCAGCTCCAGCCTTGGAGGCTGGATTTAGACAGCTCCTTAACCCGGTCCATGAGTCAATCCTAATTGGCTACATGGATAATTCTTGCCAGGCGCGTCCACGTCGCGGGGGTGGGCAACGGTTCTGTAATATACCATGGAACTACAGTACCGGCTAAGTTCTGGTGAGGACCCAGTCCTATGGGGTATAACATAGGCCCCGTGCACAGGGTTACGTGCGAAGACCTCAACGGAATCTGCAGCGGAGAAGATGGACTTCGGAACGGTGGGGATTGCGGAAGAGGCAACCCAGTACTCGGGGAATAGTACGAGTACAGCATCAATCGGCAGCGTTTGTTTCCCATGTTAGGGGCGGCTGCAAGGGCGTCTGTTCTCCATGTTAGGGGCGGCCTGAATAATAGCTGGCAGTAGCTTCATAAAATGCCTTTGGGAATGGCGACCCCATCGTAATAATAGCCTAAAATGGAAATGGCTTTACGGACCTTATCAAATTTTAAGCTCCGTTTTGCCCTGATCTCCTCGAAGTTCACGTCTGACGTCAGGTGCTTCGTTTCCTGAGTTCTTCTGCGCTTCCTTATTTCGTTTCCTTTTTCAGGAGTTGGAATTACTGAGCTGAAGGGAGACTTTTCTTCTTCTGTTGATGGTAAATCAGGTGTGTTTGGAGACTGCAGAGTATCACTTGTTGAACTAGGAGCCTGCTCAGAAATATTTGTTTGAAAGTACTTTGAAGGTAAAAATTTGTGCTCGGGAATGGCCAACGGGTTGAACGGAAACAAGCCAGTGCATTGAAAACCTTTGACAGCATGCCCGACTGTTGCTCCTCTATTCCAGGCCCTAGACATGAGCTTTCCAAAATTGAATTTTGTAATAGCACTGCCTGGATTTGCTTGCATGTAATTTGTTGCCTCTTGGTGGTAGAATGCTTTTAAAGCCTTAAAAACTGTTCTGTCGAGAGGCTGTAGAGCGTGTGTCGTATGTGGTGGCAAGCATAGCAACTCAATTTCATTGATCCGGCAATAATCTAGACACTTCAGAGATGAATGGGAAGCATGACCATCCAGAAGAAGTAGGCATCTACCTTGAGGCCGATGTTTCTGAAAGTGCTGGAGCCACTCAAGAAATACGTCTTAATTGATGTACCCGGACTCAGTCATGGCCACTTGTGATCCAGCTGGCAAGTCTTGTTTATACACATCCTTGAATCTTGCACCTTTGAAAATAACAAATGGTGGAATGAAGACACCACTGGCACTGCAGCATGCAACTAGAGTCACATTTTCACCCCTCTCTACGCTAGTTAACTTAACCACCTCCCTAGCACCCTTTGTTGCAACAATTTTTGCTGGAGCGTTGTTAAGGGGCAGTCCAGATTCGTCCATGTTGAAAATGAGATGCGGACTGTTATTAATATTCAATTCTGTACATAAACTCTGATACAGAGAAAAATAACTGTCCACTGCCGTTTTATTCATTCCCTCAGCTCTCGCTTTAGACAAACCTTCAGGTTTTCTTAAGGAAATATCTTGATTTCTCTTCATGAAACCCGTAAACCAGTCCTTGCCTGTAGATTTTAACTCTCTATTCAAGGGATGCTTTATATCCTTCACAGTTGCGTACGCAAATGCTGCCCTTCGAATCTGTTCCGGTGTGCATCCAAATCCTCTTGCTGCCAAGCATTTTAACCGGGAAGCTAAATCCGTCTCCTCTTGCAAAGTAAATACTGTGGGATGACCCGGTGGTTTGTCCACTATGATTTTCTCTGATGGTCCTTGTCGTTTACGCAAATGGACACGATCCTTAAGGGCTGAATAAGGCACATTGAATAGTCCAGCTGCACCTCTCATGCTCACATCGCCTCGTAATACACTTGAAATCGCTCGGTTAATATCTTCCTCCGTCCATTTTCGACCTGGCCCTTTTCTTTTATACGTCCGTACCATCTGTAACGTAACAAGAAAAGAGATACTAATCTGCTATCTGAAATAATTTGGTTGCAATATTATAACAAGAGAGAAGTCTTGGCTGAGCGGAGTAGCCCCCATATTTCTGGGCGGAGTAGCCCCAATTACTGGAATTTACAATAGCGCGTCTTGTGTTGGCTGTGACAGAGGAAACGCTCTACCTGCTATGTCAAGATGTAACTTAACCTTCAGACTGCCAGGCGCCACCCTTCCGGGAAAAAAAAAGCCGTTACTCTGGACACTAATCCGTAAGTTGCAAGCACACATTCTTAATGACGACAAATTCCACAACATAAGCAACTTACCTTGCGGTATTCTTCCTTTGTTTTACTCAACACTCAAGCAGTCACTCTCAAACAAACGATAGATGTAGTAGGGTAGACACCAAGAGTCACACTGAACACAAAGAGCAATATCAGCTAAGCAGGGTGGCTGCTCAGTGCAGCGTCAGGCTTATTTTGAGCGGGAAGGCCCCGTGGGCGAATTAGCCCCGCCGTACCCTATGTTGATAGAGGCAATTAATATGAGTAGGATATATGAAAATAGGCTGTATAGTTCTTTACGGAACTACTTGTTACTTATTAACTTAAATAATAGTTAATTTCTTTAAAAAAATTGATATATTAATTATTGATTTATATTAAAATTCAAATATTATTGTATAAAAATTGATAAGATTAACTATTAATTTATATTAAAATTAAAATAAACCAAGCTATCTAAATTAGGGTTCACAGGAATATTTCATTTCAACGTGAAATAGGTTTAGACCTCTACACTTTGTTCAAAAAGAAAGACACTATGTATAGAACTTGTATTGAATATCCACTTACAGGCTTGAAAAGATGAACAGCAATTTCAGCATCTTCGGTCTGCAGCAGACAGCTTCTCCTTGAGAAAACAGCCAGGCACCTTCTTTTCTCGATGAGTAGGTTACTGCTGGTGAATGGTGGAATCGGCAGTCAGGTGCTGCTGGCGGTCGGAAAGGCCCCTTTGTAGTTGTGCAGTCATCTAAAGTTTGTTTGGTAGAGCTGCAAAGCGGAAGCCTTCTCCCAGGGTTGTCGTTCCTTTGACAGTTCCTTCTTGGTCTTTTGGCTAGGAAGACGCTGGTCGATCCCGGTGCGGCGCCCAATTAAATTTGTGCCCTTAACAGGCAATGGTCACTCAAGGTTCAATACCACCGTTGCAATTTACCAATCTTGTCAAAATTAAGAATTCAGCAGTGAAGTTCCAACAATAGTTTTATTCTTCAAATTAGAAAGACCTGGCTTCTTACGTACTAAGTTACAGTTTGACTTACAGACTAGATGTGAACATTGAGGGTAAATGGCTTCTGCCTTTTATAGTTTGACAGAAGTGGTAAACACCTGAGAGGGCTCCAAAATACCTATCTTGAAATACAAGTCATGTTACGATAAGCTGTTTATGACCCACCTACAGAAAGAGGAAGCTTCGACCTTGTTTACTAGGCTATATTTTCTTGGAAGGCTGCTAAGTGAAATCGCTTGTAGTAGCAATCAGTTCCTGAGGGGAACGTTGTTAAGAAAGGGCACTCTCACTTTCACTTAGCTAACACTGTTTTGTATCAGTTTCTCAGTATTTGTATTTAGGGGAAGATTCCTCTTGTCGTATGGTTTCTGTGGGTAATGCCACTGTTACATGCAGGGAATATAACTTCGGTAGGCTATTGTGATTTTGTCGGTTCCTCGTTGATAGGCTTTGGCAAAGAAATATGATTAGAAATCGATTGTATTCAAAATCTCCCGATTTTTCAGTTTGAAAGGTTGGAAGGTATGGAATACCTATTGCTTAAAAGTACAAGTGGTTGATGACCAAAGATGTACCAAGCCCGTATCAAAATAACAAACTTAATCTTATTGGGGGCATGGTGGTATATTGGTCAAACTGCTTGCTTCTCACCAAGGTGGACTGGGTTCGATTTCCAGTCAGTGCATGTGAGATTTTCAAAGTGAAATATCACGTTCTGTGGTTCGGATTCAATGTAAAAATGTCCTGCGGCTCAAGATTGCAAGATTAATGGTGTTGGAGAAGGATACTTCGTATTCCTTGGACAGCCAAGAAGACAAATGTATGAGTTATTCAAAAAATCAAACCAGATTTGACTTTTGAAGCATAGATAACACGATTACAGCTGTCATATTTTGGACACATTATGAGACGTTCTGATTCGTTGGATAAGTCAATTATGCTTGGAAAGGTGGAAGGGTCTCGGAGACAAGGGCGGCCAGCATTGAGATGGATCGACTCCATCAAATCCAACATGAATATGTCGGTGAAGGATCTGAAGTATATGGCTGAAGACCGAATCATATGGAGACAGACCATCCATGCAGTCGCTAGGAGTCGACGCCGGCTTGATGGCACCTGATCATCATCAAAAGTATAAGCTTCGTTTTTAGAGTTATCTTAAATGGAAGTGCTGAAAGTGTGACATGTCCACATTTTCAACACATTCATTTAAGTGTATAAAATACAAAATAAAAAAATCACCAATTTTTCCTATAACAGAGGGGTGTGTCAACACCCCTTAGCACCCTCACTGGTTATGTTCGTGGGAACATTTGTAGCCGAGGAATCATTTTTCAGTTGGTCAACACATTAATGTGCCCAATTAAATTGGGCAAGGTAAAACAATCCCATTTCTAACTTGGAAAAAGTAACATGGATTAAATTATACACTTTTCTAAATGAGGGATTTATTGTATGACCATGTTTCGTCAGTCAGACGAAACTCGTCAGATCTTGTTCACTTGAAGCTTTATTTCTTAGATATATTTATAAAATATACCTACAACAATATATGCAATTTTTTTTACACGTTAATTTATGGCACACTTATCGCATTCATTATTAACTAGCGGACCCGTGCGAGAACTCTCGCATGTGTATAAACCACCCGCCTGGCTTTAATGTTATGCAGGCTTCTATACATATGTTTATTTGTTTAAACACACTTTTTAAACAAATTCATGGTGTCCACATGTAGGAAAATTCAGGAATTTTGTTTTTGGTCAGGAAAAGTCAGGAAAAAGTGTGAAAAAATGGCATGAGTCAGGAAAAAATGGTGAAAAGTATTAGAAAGTCAGTAATTTTATATTAACCATACAGTATTTTGTGTTTTACAGCCATATTTTGATATTACTAGTTCAACTAATCACTGAAGATAAAAAGCAATAACTCGCTGGACATTATGGAAAGTTTCCATTTTTACAGTACATCTTAGTAAAAACCTCTTTTATCTATTTTTTGTACGCTTTTTTGGCGTTGGCGTAGGGATGTGGCAACCCCATCACTATAGTTTAGGTTATTAAGTACTTTGATTTATGTATTATTGCAATATAATTTACTTTATTTTGTATTTTAGATGAATAAATAGGCGAGCGTTGGGCAGCTATGGGGACGGTGGAGGCTGCAAATAAGAGATATATTTGCTCAATAAACCATTTTTCCAATGCTACGATGACTTCGCGAGTCAGGAATTTTGTTGAAAAATGGTCAGGAAAAGTCAGGAAAATTGACATTGAAAATTCTGTGGACACCATGAAATTGTCGATATTTATGAAATCAGAGAGCAATTCATCACAATGGGTTGTATGCGCCCCATGTGTACAGACTACCCGGCCGGCTCTAGTGCTATGCGGCTGTATGCGACACGGTTCTGACAGAGGCTATCGCGTTGTTTATTTGTTTAAAAGCACCTTATAAACTAATAAATATGTTTCTGTTGACTTTTCAAGAATTGTGCTGTAAGATTTTTCCTGTATTATTGAGACAGTTTCGAAGATTTTGGTACAAAACGCACCTCCTAGCTCCCTCTGGTTTAGGAGCTTGAGTTTTGTGAAACGTACACCTTAGAGTATTATATATAAAGATATTATTTAACTTTGCTATCATTTGTTACCACTGCATATCTACCCTTTCTTATTCCCGTTTCCAACGGGGTCGGGGATGACATGCTATGAAATTCTATGTGGCAGATGGTTTTTACGGCCGGATGCCCTTCTTGATGCCAACCTCATGAGAGGAGTTAATGAGATACAGAATCAAGATGAATGAAACTGGGCGAGGATGTTGAAGAAAGCGGCTGTGGCCTGTCAGAAAGTACTGTCTCAGCATTTGCCTGGAGTTGAAAATGAGAAACCACAGAAACCATTTCAAGGACAGCTGACGGTGGGGCTCGAACCCACTTCTACCGAGTCAGCAGAGAGCTTGGCCCCATGGCCTAACGCTGCGCTTTAGTGAGCGTAGCTACCGTTGTCAGTAACATATTTTGTTACCATTATTTAGGCTAATATTGAAATGATCCATTTATCTGGTTGCTGGAAACACCTTCTGCCAGGTCCTCTCTGGACAGTGGTGAACGGCGGACCTGGTATAAGGTGTTTCCAGCAGTTGAATAAGCAGTTCACTTCAATATTGATTAGTGATAACAGACGTTTGCATAATTAAATAATAATGAATAATAATGATAATATTAAGAGTGTATTATAAACAGGCTCCAGGGGCGTAGTACGTGTGCAATGTGGAAACTTCTCCTGCGACCTTTGGGTGTACTTATGAACACATGTGACGTACAGCGGATAAATGGACTGATCGCATAGTTTGCCGTCTGTTATGGACGGGCTGACAGTTCATAGGGCGTGCGTCATCTCAACTCCGTGCGATACTAATCTTCTATTACCCATTTAAGATTTGATTGCCGCTGAGCATGGCTACACCACCGTTTGTTGATTATTGTAGCAGGAGCCCCGCGGGGTAAAGAGGAGGACACAGTGCGGACTGCACATAAGTCAAGCAGCAATGTGCATGCTACCTGTCTTAGAAGCGCAGATAAGTGTCACAGGAGCTCATGTCACCATGGACAGTTAAACGGTGACTGGAGCTGAGTCATATCCTACTCGCGCAACTGTACCTGTCAATGAAGCAGAGTGACGTGTGACACAAGTAAGCAGAGAATAGTTCCCATCTCGACCACCGGCAATCAATTCGTGAAAGGATAATAGCACTGTTTATGTACTAAAACCCCGCAGCCTGGTTATAAATTAATAGATTAAAAAAAAAATGTATGTAATATTGTACATATATTTTATATACGTATCTTCAAATTTAAAAAAAGAAAGCCTTATGTGAACAGGATCTGATGATGTTCGCCTGACAAATGGAACAGGTCATCCATTTAAACCCCTTATCTAGAAAAGTGTATCAAATCAGTTAATTCATGTTCTTTTTTTTTTCAAGTTAGGAAGTGTGATAAATATTGTTTTGATCCTCCGAATTCAATTTGGCATATTAAATATTAAAGGTGTTGGCCGATTGAAAAGAGATTCTTTTATTAGATTTTGAAGGCAATTCTAACCTCATGATTATGTGGACTAGATGCCACTCTCTGCCATTACAAGATGGCTTTCTTTTAACAGGGCTGGACATTTTATTATACTCTGTACACTTGGAGAAAGGGATTAACATTTGGCTGGAAGTTCCACATCAGTCATCACCACTCTGCCTCTTGACTAATCCATGTTCGCATAGTTGATGTCATAATACTCTGCGTTGCAATATTACAGCCCACGTGCTTCAGTGCCTGGTCAGCTGTATCTCTGGCTTGTACAGTTTGGTAACCTTGTTCTCAGACCATATGGCGAGAAGAGAACTGTCAATCGCATTCTCGCAGCTTATAGAGTATAGTGGCAGCATAGGCCAGTTGCTTTTTTATTCAGTGGCGATATTGGAATCTCCAGGACGCCTGTCAAATTATGATTTAGACAAAATGAAATTGGTGAACTTTATTGCTGTTTTGATGGACATATCACAAGGGACTTCATTAATTTTGAATTTGAGCTACGGCCCTGTGATGTAAACAGATGGTAACTGGATTGTTATACTGTCCTTATTATTTGCAATTCATAAGAAGAAGCAATCTGTCATACATTGATGAAACGACAGAGGAGATTCCTACTGGCATTATAAATTGGTTCTCAATAATGCAGGAATGTGAGCATTAAAATAAATGGCTATAGTTACTATCTGACTAACATTGTAATGTTGTTCTTTTAGCGAGCATATCGCCCTGCGATGCTGGGTTATTGACACTAAAGGTTACAATACTGAAGAAATGGCTTCTAAATATTTAATACTTTTCTAGTTATTCTGCTGATAAAAGAAGTAGTGGGGCGTTGTGGCTCAGCAGTCAAGCTGTTTGCCTCTTTCCAAGGCGGACTTGTTTCGATTTCTGGTCATTGCATGTGAGATTTTTGAAGTGAAGTGCCATGTTCTGTGGTTTGAATTCCACGTAAAAAGGAGGTCCCATGGCTCATGATCGCAAGATTAACGGTCACGTAAAACTACAAGCTTCCTTTTCCATGGAACTGTAGATGCCACTCTCTGTGGTCTGGGGAACATATTGAGAGAGATATCGTGAAGAACCTGGGTTTCAATCCTGACTATGCAAAGAAATTTAATTCTGGTTGGAGTGGTGGAACAGGGTAATACATTCAGCTCGAGTATAAATGAAAAAAAGTGGCTGGCAAATGACTGGATGGTATGTAACTTATGTCATGATCACCACCTTCCCAATCTTAGTCCTAATTAAAAGTAACAATAACACAGGTTATCAGATTTAATTCACATCTCAGTACACAAGACAGATGACCTTGATGTTTTAAATTCCTAAATGAAACAAGGGAACCGTAGAAATGGAGTCTAGAGTTCTTGCTGTAAACAGAAACAAATTCAATCGTTATATGGTAATATTTTCTCTACTCACCCAAACCACAAGCATGTGATAAGAGCAATATTATCAACTGTTCAAGGCTATGATTAATATATTTAAAGGTGTTTTCTCTCTTCCCTTGCTGTTATTTGATTAGATGGTGTAGAGTTAACTTTAGTTGATATAGTGGTTATCATACTTCCTTGAAATGAAAGGAAATTTCCTGCCACAGGAAGAAACATGAAATTTCCTGTTAAAACCACAAACTATAGTTAAAATTTCTTTATGCAATATTCAGCTTGGGTGTGCGTTCCAAGCAAGTGCTGAGCTAAGTTTCCCATTCGGGAACCCATGTTGTTCATGGGCCTAGCATGCTTTTCTGGATTCTTACATGGTGGGCTGGATGCTACTGTTTACAAGGAACTACTGGGACTAACAGTTTTGCAGTGCATGTAAATGGGTCTGAAGCTGTGGCACAGGTTGTTGCTTTAGAATATGGCTTTCTCTTTGTCGGCAAGGTGAGTGGTTGCTAGAAGCAAATAGACCCAAGGTTGGATCTATGATTGGCAGCAAAATAGCTTCCTTAATTGCAATATTTTATTACATGGACCAGATCTCAATTTGAAGCTATATCAACAATTTTATTTGCATAACATATGGAACTTTTAATGGCACTGGGTTCTAGACTTGGAATAACATTCCAAAATAGATGTTCTAAACCTTTTAAAAAATTTATTATTTAATCATTGTAAAGTAAATGACATTGTTTTTAACTTACATATGTTGCAATATATTTCATTTATAATAATTTTATGTACCGGTAAAAGAGATTGCTACAGTGTAACTGAAGAAGGTCTTTTAGATCGAAACATGTACTACCACTACATACATACATCCTACATGTGAGACTGTTTTGCCTTTCAGCATCCAGTCTTCTCTGCAAGCCTCTAATTGTGAACAAGTCGCCTCCATGATCCCCTATTAGCAGTTAGCACTATGGCTTCCTCTTCTTCTACACCTCTCGCTTTGAAATCATTCAACACTGAATCTAAATATTGCTTCCTAGGTCTATCTCTGCTTCTCTTACCCTCTACAGCCCAACTCATCAACCTCGTAGGTAATCTCTCCTCCCCCATTCTCTTCACATAACCCCACCATCTGAGTATTATTATTTTTATTATTTAGCATATGGCAACAAGTTGGATACATATATACAAGTACAAATATATACAGACAAGACACAGGTTTCCCGGGAGCAAGATTTAATTATATTGCAATGTCCAGTTGTTGATCGACTGTATGGCTTCCTCTGTTGGTTCCAGAAAGTCATTTGGGCTACCTGTATAGGAACATCGCACACATTCACTTACAATATGGGGGATTGTTTGTTGAGAGGCACCACAGTTGCACTCTGCTGATGTAATATACACTGAAGAAAATGGAAATTGCAACACCATGAAGGCATTGGTCGTTTGTGTTGATTTTCAAGATATGGAATGATGCCATGTAGGTATGTAAACGATCAAAGTTTCAGACCCATTGGATTGTTGCTACAGGTCTCCCCACGTGATTGGTCGCGAAGGAATCAACTCCAGTATACGGACTCTGGTGTAGCGTAGTTGACTTGCAGTCTGTGCAGTGAAGTGTTCCCCGTCAAACATGCCTCGACGATAGCGAAGAGTATGCTATCAACAACTGTCGCCGTTTGAGAGGGCTCGGATAATTGGGCTGTGTGAGGCTGGATTATCGCTGAGGACTGTCGCTGCACGTGTTGGCCGACAGGCATCTACGGTACAACGTGTATGGCAGCAGTGGTCAAATGAAGGTACCCACACTCGTAGACCTGGCACAGGCCCAGCGCGACAGACAACTGTCAGAGAGGATCGCCGCATCATTCGGATGGCCCGGATGGAACCCCATGCAACAGCAGCGCAAATTCGAGCAGCTGTGGCACCCCACGTTACACAACAAACAGTTGGTAATCACCTGCGTGCAGCTGGCTTACAATCCTGTGTCCCTGCAGAAGGTGTTCCATTGACCCCACAACAGCGACGTGTAAGGCTGGCCTGGTGTCAAGAACGATCGACGTGGGTCGACGTATGGCATAGGGTCGTCTTTAGTGATGAATCGCACTTCTGTCTTGCCCGCAGTGATCGCCGGAGTCGTGTGCGCCGACGTACCGGTGAGAGGGGCCGCCCAGACCGTATTGTCGAGAGGCACACAGGGCCAACACCAAGCATTATGGTCTGGGGAGCTATTGGCTTTAATGTGAAATCACAATTAGTGCTTGTTGAGGGCACTATGACTGCTCGACAGCACGTTGATAGGGTACTCAATCCATTGGTTCTCCCTATGATGGCGAACATTGCAAATGGGATGTTTCAGCAGGACAATGCCCTGGTTCACACTGCACGCATCTCCAGAGAAGCTCTCCACGACATCACAACCTTAGAATGGCCTGCCAGATCCCCGGACCTCAGTCCTATTGAGCATGTGTGGGACATGATGGATCGACAACTGGCCAACCGTCCTCAGCCACCCACAAATCTGGAACAACTGACCCGTGCAGTGCAGCAAGTATGGGCCACAATACCTCAGGAAGCGATCCAGGGCCTTATTGACTCCATGCCTCGACGAATTCATCAATGTATTGCAGCTCGTGGTGGGCACATCCTGTATTGATTGTTGTCCAAACTTGCGGTCAGAGGGACCTGAAAGAGTAATCATCGAATCACAACCAAACACCCGTCCTGCATGTTCAATTGCAGCAATGTAGCATCACTCCTTCTGGGTGTTGCAATTTCCATTTTCGTCAGTGTATTTCCACTTATAAAGGGCGTCCCTACATTGTCAATGATTTTTTCTCACCCTATTCAGTGTGGTCCAGAGCTTACGCGGTAGATGATGTCCACTAGGAAGATGTTCACCAGAAAAGATGTTGTGTAGGGAACTGTCTGTGGCAAATTTCCAGCAACTTCTCCATTCTTCTAAAGGGGAGAAATTCCTATCGGCCAAAGCGACAGCATCACGCAAAGATGGATGATGTGACTTGAGCCACAGTATCTTGAGAGCGGGAATATCATCCAGAACAGGCAATTGAGGGTTCATTTCAATCTTCCTGTACTCTCGTATGAGAGCATTTGATCTTCCTAAATCAGGCAGCATTATACCTGACAGAATTGGAAGCCAATACAGTGGTGTTGGCTGGATAGTATCAGATATTAACCACATGCTAGCGTTTAGTTGGATATCAATAAGTCTTGTATACGACTATACGAGCTATTTAGCCAAACTGGTGCACAATACTCAGCACAGGAGTAAACCAGTCCTAAGGCAGAAGATCTTAAAGTATTTGCTGAGGAACCCCATCTTGAACCACACAATTTCTGGAGGATGTTATTGCGTGTTTTGAGCTTTTTGGACAGATTCATAAGATGTTGTTTGTAAGATAGTGTGCGATCAAGTGTAATGCGCAAATATTCTGGATACCAATTGTGCCGAAGTTCACGATAACAAAAACGAATGTGAAGTTTAATGCTAGCTTGGCGGTTGTGCAGATGAAATCTTGACAGTACTGTTTTGTTTGGGTTAGGATTCAGTCTCCATTTCTTAAAGTATGTTTCAAATGAAGTCAGGTCTCTTTGTACTATCTGAGTAAGTTCATACTGCACCCGAATTCTCCAATCAGCACCTATATCCGCTGAGATGAAAAGGATTGCGGACTCACAAATACCCAGCTCAAAATATCTTACCGTGGCCTGCTAAGTAAGAATTGGGAATTCTAGGATCACGTTGTGCATATTTAAATAGCACCACCTGAACAGCTACATACTTCTACTATTATTTACATTTAATAGTGAATTCGAGAAACTCCAATCTCGAGGGGTGTTAAGGTCTAACTATAGTGGGCGCCTGTAGCTATCCAGCAGTGCCATTTGCGAAGATTATCGAATGAGTTAGCGATCAGTTAAAATAAAATTGACTGAGTCACTAAAAAGTGCCAGCCGTTTATTCACTAAGGAACGATACAAGAAATGTCCCTATCGCAAATAATCTGACCTAGTGTCCCATTTGACACTACAAAAATTTAACACAAAAAAAAATCAAACTGACAATAACTATGTCCTGAAAAAGAAATAAATTTGGAGAATTCGGCACTCTATTTGAGCCCTAATTCCTCCCAAGAATACATCTTGTGCATAAATGTGCACCTCAATAAACATGAAAATGATTTACAAAATATCCAACCCTTGTGAAATTCCTTTGAACTTTCACAAAGAAAAAAAAATCAAATTATGAAACGACGTTAGCTTTAGACATTACCCTAGTCTATACAGTTTCGTTTCATTTTCTTGAACCGTAGTTCCAAATCTAAAATTGTTATGGTGAAAATGTTAACTATCAAGTATTAATTATGAAGCTTATGTGCGAGTGTACAACGATTTGTGATCAGCACAAATTATAATTTCTTACATGAAATTAATTTAATTTTCTTTCTATCACGATTTCTAATAAATCTTTATGATTTTTCTTTCACAATCACGCCTTCCTAGGTTAAGTATTTAATATGTCGTTGCAAAATGAGCATTCGTGCCGAATGGTAAAGTTTAGCACTGCTCTGATCTCATAACTGGTGATAATTCCGAAAATGTAATTCATTGCAAGACTATCAGTTACGTAGAAATAGTGGATTCTAAAAGTGCTTGGCATTATTTTCTCATTCAACATTTCTCTTTCAAAAATTACACACATAGTTGCTCTACTTTCCTAACATACTGTACAGACACTTGCCTCAATGCAATATAATATTTTCACACTACCTGTGAACAAACTGGGAAAACATTTATGCTATGCCTCCTTATACAATGAAACATAATTTCATCTACGTTCATGGGCTTGCACGGAATTCTACTATAACACCCATTTCAATTGCATTTTATCTATAATGCATAACTTCTACAAAACTTCTACTATCCTGATACATTTATTCCTCATGCTACAACATTTCAAACTTCAACTACGTCTGTATCTTGTATGAAGAAGGTTTTATTTACCTTAATCCACGTATAAATTTCGTTGTGATAATACCGTAACTAATAATTTGACTAGTCTGCAAGAATTCAAAGAAATAAAAATACGAACATATCCTCTCCTTCTGGTATTCAAAAACTCTGAATATAATTCAATTAAATCTATATTGCCTTATTTTACAGACATCGGTCGACTTATAAAATGTCGCCTGTCATTTCCTTTCGTTACTTAATTACCTTTTCTGATCAATGAAGTTCCAAGGTTTCCTTCATGAAATATAAATTTATTCACAAATATAGAGACTTTTTAATGCTCTAATTAAATCCTTAATTCACCAATGTGAATGTTCTCTTAACATTTCTTAATTGGAAATATAGTTTAATCCATTATTCTACTAACAGTATAATTTCAAATAACTATCTGCCTTGTCAACTACAAATGACATTTATTATAATTGGATTTGTTTGTTAAAAGTCTATCATTTATTATCAATTGATTGTCATGTAATTAGGCATTAATTGCACGCTGTAAGTTTGTAATTGGGATTGAAACTTGAATCAACATCGTAAGTTTCGATTATCCCCGTATTTTCCCTGAAAATACCGATTTTCTTATCCTAAAATGCCGTATCTAGATTTATCAATGCGTGTTCCATCTCACTATAAAATACAGATATAGATAACGTTGCGCATATTTAAAGCTTATTTAATGAATTTACGATCTACTATCTGACATGTGCAAAATGGTTATATGCTCATACAACGTCAAAGTGACTTAAATCTGAATGAAAAAGTGGGAATAAAAGTGAATTTAACGGATTCGAAGAATCTACAAAAACTGATAATAATAATAATGATAATAATAATAATATTGGTCAATCACCGAATGAAACACAGAAAAGAAACTACTACTACAAACATGGATTATATAAACTGACAGCTTCAGCTACCTTATGTTGAACGACGAGATTCTTGGAGCACTTGCTATTAGCAAGCAGAGTTCCGCTCGGAACCTCCAAAGACAGCTGTGGCCCCAACCTGTGGTCGGACCGTGACGTAGCTAGGGAAACTGGGTCAATGGCCAGCGTGTTGACCTCGCCTCGCGTTCCTGGCATCTCCTCGATTTGTTGGCTGTCCTCCAGCGTATCATGATGAATTTTGATGTTGCTTCTCAATGGTGCTTTACAAGCGCATTTGGTTTGCTCCGAATCCCGTTCCATTGTAGTTTGTAAGAGCATTTCAAGATGTGAGTGAAATCTCTTGTCGTATAGTAGTTCCATTCGTAGTTTCAGAGTCTCGCGTGGTTGGTTCACCGTGATCTCCATGTATGTCGAAGTATTCTGGACTTCATTGTAGATACTGCGTTTCTGTTTCCCTATATTAATGCCATTAGCAGTACATCACTATTTGGTTAAAGAGTGAACCAATGATATCTCCCCTTTGCCTGACTGTAACTTGCATTTTTGATACTGGTATTTGTAGTGTAATACCACCGTCGAATACTGCTTTGAAGTATAGAGTATAGACTGCAGTAAGATTGTCGTCGTGTAGAAATATCAGTTTTAAACGGTGGCTGCAAGATATACTTCCGTCCTCCTGTAGTAAACTGAGCCGTATGAATGAACTGCTTGCACGCTGTGTGTGTAGTGGACAGCTGCAGGTCTGCCTAGCAATGCTAGCCTGCACGGTGAGAGCTCTGCTTTCACGCAGATCTCACAGCCTTCTGAAGCCTCGCATTTCACTTGTTATACGTTGCACTGTTATACGAAGTTTGTTCCCAGACTAGGTCTTGCCTCGACCTGGTCAATGTATAGAGTGAATACGAGCGATTTCCTCCTAGTCTCAGGATCTCTCTTCAAGTCTCACCCACTCTTTCTCCTCCTGTGACGCGACTGCTAACCTCCCCAGGCTGTTGTCACTTGCTGTTACCTCTCCTCTCTTGTGACGACACACTACCTTCTCCGGATGTGCGATCCACGCTTCTAGCGATGTCGGCCTGTCCATTCCAATAATTAATCTATTTATTGTTTAAATAATTTCTAAATTTCCATCCTTTCTTCCGGCCTTTGATAAATGTTACTAGTACTTGCTTGACATAATAAAATACTCATCCTGAGTATAAAATCTTTAGATCTTCAATTTTATTTATTCTGAATAATTTCATTCCGTCATTTCTCAAATTTGCGGGTTTTTGTTCTCATCTCGTCTGAGTCATGGTCTTGGCCATAAATAAATTCGGGCGCAAAACGAACAGCTTCATCTAGCGTGTTCATTTCTAACTCGGCCTTTATCTCTTCCCTATGAGTATCTCCTACCACTGCTCCCATCTATTTGTCCTAGCAATCATTCGTGCTACCCTCTTATCAGTTACCTCTAGCTTATGTATCAGATATCCTAGATCTACCCAGCATCTCACTTCCATACAGCAAGGTCGGTCTAAATACTGAGCAAAGTAGGGAGAGTTTCGTCACTATACCAATTTTCTTCTTACAGAAAACTGTAGATCGCAACTAAGAACTGGCTTAATTTGCTTTTCTACACCTCGAATTTATTTCCTTCCCCAAAATACCATCCTGAGAGAATACACAGCCCAAGTACTTAAAACGTTCCACCCGCTCCAATTACGTTCCTCCTACCTGGCATTCTATTTTCCTGAGTTTCTTCCTTACTGACTTAACTTCGTCTTTGAAATGCTGATCTTCGTGGCATACTTCCTACATTTCTGTTCAAGTTCAAACATGTTGGCTTGCAAGCTTTCGATGGAGTCCGTCATTACAACCAGTTCATCAGCACAGGCCAGACTGCTTATCTGGTTTCCACCTAATTAAATCCCACCCAGCCAGTTTATGTCCTTCAGCAAATGGTCCATTCCGTATTATATATAAAAAATGAATGTTTGTTTGTTCGTCTTTTATGAGTTCATACACCATTTATCCAATTGTGATCAAATTTTAGTGAATTGTGCACACTACCAGGATGCTTATAGGCATAGTAAATCCAATTTACAATAGGTAGCGTGTGAGTAGTTTTAACAAATGAGTGTTGGCGCGCGATTCGTTTCAACAAAGTCTGCATGCGTTCATATACCATCTATCCGATTGCAATAAAACTTTGGTGGGTTGTTGTGCCCATTCCCGGGATGGTTATATGCATAGTAAATCCAATTTAAAATAGATTGCACGAGAGTTGTGAGAACAAATGAGTGTTTGCACGCAAATCATTTCAACAAAGTCTCGCATTTTACAGTTGGTAGCGCAAGAGTAGACACTTACCATTTGGAACAAGACGAGTAACACTATCTACTTGAAATTTCGACAGCCCTCTGTCCATTCCCTTCATTTAGGCCCTTTGGCACAAATACTGAATTTGTTTGTTCGTCTTTTATGAGTTCATACACCATTCATCCGATTACGATCAAATTTTGGTGAGTTGTTGTGCTCACCCCCGGAATGGTTATAGGCATAGTAAATCCAATTTAAAATAATTGCACATGAGTTGTGAGAACAAATAAGTATTTGCACGCGAATCGTTTCAACAAAGTCTCACATTTCACAGTTGGTAGCACACGAGTAGATACTTACCATTTGGAACAAGACGAGTGACACCATCTACTTGAAATTTTGGACAGCCCTAACCATTCCCTTCATTTAGGCCCTTTGGCACTAATACTGAATTTGTTTGTTCGTCTTTTATGCGTTCATACACCATTCATCCGATTACGATCAAATTTTGGTGAGTTGTTGTGGTCACTCCCGGGATGGTTATAGGCATAGTAAATTCAATTTACAATAGATAGCGCACGAATAGTTTTAACAAATGAGTGTTGGCGCGCAATTCATTTCATCAAAGTTCCGCATGCGTTCATATACCATCCATTCGATTGCGATGAAATTTTGGTGAGTTGTTGTGCACACTCCCGGGATGGTTATAGGCATACTAAATCCAATTTACAATAAATAGCGCACGAGTAGTTTTAACAAATGTGTGTCGGCACACGATTCGTTTCAACAAAATCCTATACTCGTTGATATAGCCTACCATTCATCCGATTGCAATGAAACTTTGGTGAGCTGTTGTGTACATTCCTGCAAAGGTTTCTGACTTAGTAAAGCCATTTTACAATAGGTAGCGTACAAGTAGATTCAACAAATGGGTAACGGCACATGATTCGTTTCAACAAAGTCCCGCATGGGTTCATGTACCATCCATCCGATTGCGATGAAACTTTGGTGAGTTGTTCTGCCCACTCCCGGGATGGTTATAGGTATAGTAAATGCATTTTACAATAGATAGCGCGTGAGTTGTTTCAACAAATGAGTTTTGGTGCACGATTCGTTTCAACAAAGTCCCACATGCGTTCATATACCATTCATTACGTTGCGATGAAATTTTGGTGAATTGTTGTTCCCACTCCCGGTAAGGTTTCTAACTTACTAAATCCATTTTACAATAGGTAGCGCTTGAGTACATTCAACAAATGAGTGATGGCGCGCAAATCATTTAAACAAAACCCCGTATGCGTTCATATACCATTCATCCGATTGCGATGATACTTTGGTGAGTTGTTGTGTATACTCCCGCGAAGGTTTCTAACTTAGTAAATCCATTTTACAGTAGGTAGCGGACGAGTAGATTCAACAAATGAATAACGGCGCGCGAATCGTTTCAATTCAGTCCCATATGTGTTCATATACCATTTATCTGAATGCGATGAAACTTTGATGAGCTGTTGTGCACACTCCTGCGATATTTTGGATTTAGTAAATCCATTTTACTATAGGTAGCACACGAGTAGATTCAACAAATGAATAACGGCGCACGTATCGTTTCAACAAAATCCCGTATGCGTTCATATACCATTCATGCGATTGCGATGAAATTTGGTGAATTGTTGCTTCCACTCCTGCGAAGGTTTCTGATTTAGTAAATCCATTATACAATTGGTAGTGCACGAGTAGATTCAACTAATGAGCGACAGCACGTATATCGTTTCAACAAAGTCCCGTATGCGTTCATATACCTTCATCCGATTGCGATGAAACTTTGGTGAGCTGTTGTGTACACTCCTGGAAAGGTTTCTGACTTAGTAAAGCCATATATTGCGATGAAACTTTGGTGAGTTGTTGTGCATGCTCCCACGAATGTTTAGGAATTAGTGAATCCATTTTACAAAAGTTTAGAGGCAGTTAACGAAAAAAGAAAAAAGAATTGTATGTCCAAACGCACTTCAAAAAACAAAAAGTTATAATGCCAACACTTAATTTGTTTGGTATTGCAACGCATCCCGGGTATAGCTAGTATAAGGTAAACAGTAGTGGTGAGAGGGTGTCGTGTAGTAAACAATCCAGGGGAAGCTTGCATTGTAGTATGAATCATCTTTCGGCTTCCAGATGTTGTTTGAGACGATACAGAAGTACTGCAAGACTCTTAAAGACTGAAACAACTTGAGATAGGTTGTTTGCTGTTGGAAAGGTAATTAAAAAAATGGAGTTGCCCCTATTACACCAATGAATTTACATTCATTAAATTCAAACAGTACACACAAATGCAATATGCAACAACGATTAGCCTTTCAGTGGAGAGCAGTATCAATATCATACTAAAGTATGATAGTGATAATATTCTTTTGAAGACACACAGGTATGTTGATGACATAATGATAAATAATAATAATTAGTACACTGTTATGAAAAGGTGGCCTCAAGAGTTATAGCAACATTCCAAGAAAATATCAGACACTATTAGAAAAAGACAACATTATGGGGTTTGAAGCCATTTTTAGCCTACTTTTGCAAAAATGAGGAAAAAGTAGACTTATGAGATCGATCCGGGAAAATGTCTGTCTGTCTGTCTGTCTGGCTGTGTGTGTGTCCCCCCTATCAACTCCTAAACGGCTGCAGCAATCAAAACCAAATTTAGTATGAGTAAAGATGTGCACCGGAATAGCTCACGTCCATATTTGAAAATGATTTCAGTGCTACCAACTGCTGAAAAAACGCACTAGAAATTTGAGCTCCATGTTGGATATCTTGCAAGGTATGCATGGGAGCTATTCCATAATTGGCACACATGTAGATAATACTATTTCAGTTTAATTTCCAGGAGGCCAACCATGACAGTGTTGCCAAAATAATTTTAAGCCTTCTGATAGGTCCAATGTTTAAATGCATATAACTTCTACACTATCAATTGGATTTCAACCAAATTTTGTATGTAATATCTGTAAACAAACAGATATGACTGAGCGTATTCTTAAGAGCCACCAGGGCTGCCAACTGTTAATAATTGCTCTCTCTATTTTTTTTATCCAAATAACAATATATCAGAAAGTATGCAAGCCAACAGCTTTAAACTATGCACACGTATAGTACACTGACATTCTAGATTAATTTGGAGTAACTTATATACGTCAGTTCTACCAACATGATTCTAAGCCTGCTGATAGTACCAATTTTTAAATACATGTAACTTCTATACTATCAGTTGGATTTCAACCAAATTTCGTATGTGATATGTGTACCATAACAGATATGACTATAAGTATTGTTAAGAGCAATCAGGGCAGCCAACTGTTAATACATGTTGCTATATTATTTTTACCCTAATATCAATATATCAGAAAGTATGCAAGCCAACAGCTCTATACTTTGCACACATATAGCACCTGACATTCTAGATTAATTTGGAATACAAGGCAGTGCTGCCAACATGATTCTATGCCTGCCGATATGTCCAATTTAAAAAAACATTTAACTTCTATACTAACAAATGGATTTCATCCAAAATTGGCACAACCAGATATCATAATAATTCATATTATTTCTGACCAGCACACGCATGGTATTGTTGGCAACATGCTTTTACGCGTGCTGATAGATCCAGTGTCTAACTGTATGTAACGTCCATTGGACTTCAACCAAATTTTGTATTCTGTACCTTAAGAGGTCGAACTAAGATTATATTCAGTCACCAGGGCTGCCAACTGTAGTGCTCTATTAGGCTACATTATACCAGGTATATTTTGAACTAATTAGATATTTCGGTATTACCAACTTAATTTCGTCATTTTTCTAGATAGGTTCATATACTGTAGAATAATCATTGGCATGAAAAGTAGGCTGTATAGTTCTTCACGGAACTTCTTGTTCAGTGTTGCCTTAGTAAACAAAAGTTTGATGCTTTTCAGTAGTTTGGTGAGTCAACACGAAAGTACTTAAAAGAGTTGGGTTATACCCTAATCTTGAAAGAAATTACATGAGATTAATAAATACACTAGGATGAACAGTTTCGATCGTCAAGCGACCATCATCATATCCATTACACTTAGGCTATAAAATCTATGTTTGACAATACGGGTCAAAATATTTACAATATGTACACTTATTTAGTTGAAGTATTGGTAATGCAACTTGTCGGTGTATGTTTGTTGTAATCTACTGTATATGATGTTTGGTAAAATGCTACACTGGTGATAGAACTCCGGAATTTGTCTGTTTGAAGTGACTATATGGTTGTTGTGAATGGTCAATTTTGATTGTACTGTATAGTATAGACTACTTATCTGGTTGGATGTCTTCCACACTAACAACAGCGAGCAGTTTCAACTTCACTCGTGCACTAGTAACAGGCGACTGAATTGGTATGTTATCTCGCTGAACTGGTTTTCCCTCCCCCCACCCTGTACCTTTGGTGTGTTGCCAAGCTTAGACATGATGTATGTTATTGTATTCAGGACGGTCTTCAACTATTAAAGACCGTGGATCAATCCTCGTCACGCATAAACTAGTATATTTATAAATCTCATGTAATTTCTTTCAGGATTAGGGTATAACCCATCTCTTTTGGGTACATTCGTGTTGACGGACTGAAAAGCATCGAACTTTTGTTTAGAAAATTACAATTCAAATTTTATGGACATATTCAAGGAATGGGCAATAAAAGACTTCTAAAAGGATATTTAATCATGCCTTCTCACTAAAAGTCGAGAACAACTGGATAATCGAAATTGAAAATAACCTTCAAGAAATCAACGTAACAGACAAGATTTTATGGGACATCGTAGCTTCAGAACGTTCGAGAACAAACATCACTTTGTTGCAAACCCCTGGATGAGAGCCACCACTGCATGGACTGAAGAAAGGAAGAATAATTATAGTGAGAGAATGAAAAAATTTTGGGAAGAGAAAAAGCAAATTCATATTCATCTCCTAAATAGATTCAATCGTGCTCAATAGTTGGGCATAACGTTAAAAGGAAAACTTAGTGCACTGTTCTTTTCTTATCAATATAAATACTATCTCTCATGGTGTATAGTTCTTGCACTTTCCTTGTTAGCGTGCGGCTCACCTTTGAAATCTAGCTGGGCGGATATATTAACATTCCATTACTGCCTGGAGCCAAGGCTTTCCCAGCGCGAGGCACAGCGTAGCATGCAGCGAGACTGGACAGAACTATGTGCATATATGCAACAATGGGCACCTGATACCTGCATGAGACAAGAGCTAGCCGCCAGGGTGGGACTTGGGATTCTACGTGGAGTGATGGAGGAAGCACCACGGAGGCCTGGGTTCGATTCCTGGCTCTGCCAGAAATTTAATTCTGGTCTGAGGGCTGGAACGGGGTACACTCAACCTTGTGAGGCAATACTGAAAAGAGGTGGGCTCGACTCCTACCTTAGCCATCCTAGAAGTGGTTTTCCGTGGTTTCCCACTTCTATTCCAGGCAAATGCCGGGATGGTCCCTAACTTGTGGCCATGTCCGTCTCCTTCCCAATCCTCATCTGAATTACAAATCCACACACTAATACATCCATCACAATAACACAGGTTATCAGACAATTTCCACACACACCCGAGTACACAGGGCTACAGGACCACAATGTCGCCAAGTCCCAAATCAATCAACAACAACATCTTTGACCATACAACCATCCTACAGGTTGGTAACTTCACAAGAGAGCTTTTAAAATCCACCCTCTGTTGACTAATTGATATGTTTTGATGAAGGTGTTCCCAGATGACAACATCTACCATTTCAAGAATACTAACATTACAAGAAAGAGAAAAAGAGAGATTACGAGGCACCTCAAATTGGTACAGGCTGACCAGAGGGTAAGTTGGTAATGGCATTAATTATGAATATTAATCCTTGTTTTATGTTCACTGTGTTTCATCCATTTCATTTTTCATTTTTAGGTGATGTCTATTGATCATCAAGTTTTACTTCATCGGTACAATAGAGGTTTTCTTAATTTTTTTGAAGATTATCTAGACTTCAGAGAAAAACTTCCCAAAGGTGGACATTTTTTATCTGCACAGGTTGTTGATGAAGTAGAACCTACCAGATTGGTCTTCAATGATCCATTTTATGCTCAACAATGGTATCTGGTATGTACATCAGCCAGTGTTAGAATATGTGATCCTTATTAAGGCTACTGTTTCTCGTGGATGGAAAGCAGCATGGTTTTATATGGCGGATCTTAAGATTGGAAAGTAGTATGAAAACAATGATGCAGTTTTCGGGATGGGTATTGTAGAATTAACAAGTAATTCCGTGAAGAAATAAACAACCTATTTTCATATTACCTACTTATGTTAATTGCCACTATCAACATACAAAATTTCAGTTTGATTGCTATAATATATTCATAGATATTGAGAACCATCTAAATATTTCGGATAGTCACCATGTTGGATTCTTATATGTAGGCCAGATTTATATACTATTAGAAGAAGAAAAAGAACCGGGAAGGAGAGGAACTTGTAAACTTTTGTGAAAGGAATGGACTGATAGTGGGTAATTCATGGTTTCGGAAGAAAAACAGCAGGAAAATTACGAGATATGGGTGGGGTGATAGAAGAACAAAATCAGTAATTGACTACTTCCTGGTGGAAAGGACAAATCGCAGAAAGCTGATGGATGTGACAGCTTTACCAGGAGAAGCATTTGATGGGGACCATAGAGCTGTGGTGGCAAAATTTAGATGGGGAAAATTGGAAAACCTAAAGGAGATCAGAGAAAGTGAAATAAAAGTATGGAAATTGAAAGACAAAGCTGTACAGGAAGATTTTCAGGAGAGATTGAAGCAACAAATCCCAGTTACTGAAGAGGAAAACATAGAAGAGGAATGGTCCCACTTTAAAAAGGCATTTGTTGGTGCAGCAGAGAGTGCTTGTGGTAGGACGTCAACAAGAGTGAAAGAGAAGGAGACACCGTGGTGGAATGAGGAAGTGAGGAAAGCAGTGAAAGAAAAGAAGTCTGCATGGAAAGAATGGAACCGAGATCAAACGGAAGAAAGCAAAAGGAAGTATCACGACAGCAAATGGAGGTGTAAGAAAGTGGTAGGAGAAGAAAAGATGAAAAGTTGGGAAGAATTTACACGAAGAATGGAAACAGATGTAAGTGGCAGTAAAAGGATGCTGTATGGGCTTCTAAGAAGTAAGAGGAAAGAAAGAGTTACTACAAAGCTGGTGAAAAAGGAAGATGGAGAGTTATTAACACACCCAGAAGAGATAAAGGGACGATGGAAGGAGTATTTCGATAAGCTATTGAATGTGAGCAATTGTCCTGGTGAGATGGAAGTGACACAACCTGACGACTCTATAACAGAAGATGATATAACAATGCTGGAGGTGGAATTAGCAGTACAGAAAATGAAGATGGGAAAAGCAACAGGGGTGGATGAAATCAGTGTAGAAATGATAAAGGCTGCTGGACCTGTTGGTATGCAATGGCTGTATCGACTGCTAAAGTGTGTGTGGAAACGGAAATGTGTACCAGAAGACTGGGAGAAAGGGCTAATAATACCAGTGTTTAAGAAGGGGGACAAGAAAGTGTGTGATAACTATAGGGGGATCACCCTCATATCACAGATAGTAAAAATACTGGAAAGGATATTAGAAGGAAAAATGAGAAGAAAGGTGGAAGGAGAGTTGCAAGAGGAACAGTATGGCTTCAGGAGTGGAAGATCCACAGTGGACCCAATCTTTAGCTTGAGGCAGGTGATGGAAAAGAACTGGGAATATGGAGAGGATTTGATCATGACTTTCATAGATCTAGAAAAGGCATATGATAGTGTCCCCAGAGAGAAGGTATGGGAAACCATGGTTAAGAAGAGACTGGGAAGAGAAATGTTGGAAATGGTGCAAGCAATGTACAACAACTGTGTTAGCAGGGTACTGACCCCAGTTGGAAAGACAGATTGGTTTAGGAACAAGACTGGACTAAGACAGTGGAGTGTGCTGTCACCTCTTTTATTCATAATGGTAATGGATGAAATTGTAAAGGAAACAAAGGAAGCATATGGACATAAAGAAATGAAGTTGCTATTATTTGCAGACGATATTGTGGTCTGGGGAAGGAACACCGAAGAAGTGCAAAAACAACTAGATGCACTGAACGAAAATATTCAGAAGTACGGCCTGAAAATCAGTATAGAGAAAAGCAAGACCATGGTGATGACAAGAGGGGAAAGACAAGGAAAGGGCACTGTGAAAATTGGAAGTCAGAGTTTGGAAATTGTGGACACGTTCAAATACCTAGGAAGTGAATTGATGCAAACTGGTAGGTTGGACATGGAGATTGGCAGGAGGGTACAGCAGAGCAATGCATTCTATCAAAGTGTAAGAAAACTTGTTTGGGATAAGGAAGTACCAAGGAAAAGCAAGGAAGTAATGTATAAAGTGTACTATGTACCCATATTAACTTATGCAGCTGAAACTTGGACCCTGACGAGCAGGCAAGAGAGTAGAATCCAATCCAGTGAAATGAAATTCCTAAGAAGTATGATAGGAAAGACAAGGAAAGACAGAGTGAGGAATGAAGATGTTAGGAAGGAAGTTGGGATGGGAAAACTAAATGAGAGAATTGAGAAGAATAAACAAAGGTGGTTTGGACATGTAAAGAGGATGGAGGAAAATAGAATACCAAGACAGATGCTGGAGGCAAAGTGCAAGGGTAAGAGAGCAAGGGGAAGACCTAGAACAAGGTGGATCGATTCAGTGAAGAACAGCGTGAGAAAAAGGAATCTGGACTGGGACAAGATCGTGGAAGAAGAATGGTGGAAGGAAAGAGGAAAGTGGAGAAGTGCCATAAATACCCCGACCCGGCAGGAGCTGGATAAGGGGAAATGATGATGATGATGATGATAGAAGAAGATTATTGCATAGGTTTATTATTCAAACTTCAGTCCCATGATTAGGACACACGAAATGAAAACAAGATTTTAAAATTTTGCACAACTGCCATCTTGAGGTTATGAAAACAATTGAAATAAATTAGATGTCAGTGGATTAAAATTTGTATAAGCATTTACCATGTAAAGTTTCACTGCACTCGGATGGTTAAATCGCGAGAAACGTCCATTTAAATATTTAAATATTGTGTCGCTGCCATGTTGGATTTGTGCCCACCAGGTTATTAACTTATGTTAACAGCCTGTATCAACAAACCAAATTTCAGTTTGATTGCTGTCATAGATTAGTAGATATTGAGAACCGTCTAAATATTTCGGATGGTCACCATGTTGGATTTTTATATATATGCCGTAAAGTTATGTATTATTAGATGGCAAATATTGTGTAGGTTCATTATTCAAACGTTGACTTTGATCGCATGATTAGGACACAAGAAATAAAGACTTAATTTTTAAATTTTGCACAGCTGCCATCTTAAGGTTATGTAAATAATTGAACTAAATTAGATGTCAGTGCATTACAATGTGTATAAACATTTGCTGTACCATGTTTCACTGCGCTCGGATGGTTGAATTGCGGGAAAAGTCTATTTAAAGGTTTCAACTTTTCTTGGCTGCCATGTTCGTTTTGTACTTAACAGATTTTTGAAAGTCACATAGGTGAACTTCCAGTAGTGCCCTTTATAACCATACAAAATTTCAGAGTGATATCAGTAATAGTTTTGGAAATATAGAATGTCGGTGAAATATTTCGCACAGCCGCCATGTTGGATTAATGAGATGTAATAAAGTTTGAAGGGCACGGTCAGGTCGGACAAAATAGTACTGTGTCCTTACTGAGTTTCATTGAAATCGCTCCACCTGTTTAGTTTTATTAGGGGGGAGGGGCACACACACATGGACAAAAGGTGATCTCATAAGCCTATTTTTTCATTAATGAAAATAGACTAAAAACAAGAATGGAAAGGGAAAGGCTATTAGGAATGTATAGGCAGTTACAGGGGAGAAAGCATGGCAAGACATTGGGTAAGGACTGTTAGTTGTATAGGCAACATTGAAAGAATGGCTTCAAAATTTGACATTGGGGTAAGGATGAACATGAAACAAGTATAGGATGTCCATTAAATGGTAGAGCAAGTGAAGCTCATGGAAACACTGGGTGTGAAAGGATGCTAACATCATCATTCTAAGGTGTTCTATGTTGGGTGCATTCTGAGAACCAACAATGAACTTGGCAACATCGCAAGGCACTCACATGTGGACGTGTGTCAAACACTCCAGGGAAACCATGTACCAGCTATTTCCTGGCTTCCACTGACCACAGTTATGTTGTATGAGATGATAGAATGTGGCAAAACTATTTAGAATCAAATTAACTCAAGAGTGTTGGAAGGACAATCAGAATAAGTAACTCTGTGAAGAACTAATATAGCCTATTTTCATGTATACTACTGATCCTTTCAATCTCAAGCTCTCCCGTCAATTGTAGATTTTCCATGTGATAGACTGTAGCTTTCGATTCATGTCCATATTATGATGAAGTATAGGGCGACAATTTTAAACTCAATATCCAAACTTAATACTGTAGTTATTTTAGACTAAACACAATAGGAACTATTTTCATATAATATAATGCGTCAATAGAATAAGGTTTGTCCACCGAATGTTAAGATTGGAAAAAATGCTCGACTAAATTGTCTCGCTTTTGCAGATGATCTAGCATTATTAGCAACTAGTATCGAAGAAGCTAAATTTCAGGTAGAGGAATTGGAACGATTAGCAGCAAAGGTTGGGTTGAAAATTTCCTTTGAGTAAACAGAAATTATGCCATCTTTTCAAGTTGACACACCACATATTGTACTGCATAATGCCCAGAAAATAAGGATTGTGAAAAACTTTAAATATCTTGGTGAGATCATCACTTGGAATGCCAATGAGAGAGCATCAATAGATAGTAGGACACTAAAATTGCGACGAGCAAAACAGATTACCTGGCCAACATATAAGAAACAGTCTCTTTCGATTAATGCTAAACTTCAACATTATTTCTCTGTCGTTAAGCCAGAAGCAACATATGCAAGTGAAACTTTATTTAAACTGAACACCCGATCAACAACTGACAAACTACAGAAGGTTGATAGACGGATTCTTCGGACAATACTCAATAAAAAACACCAGGTTGAGGGCCAGTGGAGACTTTTGCCCAATTCAATACTTTACAAGGAAAATGAATCTATCATTGACACGATGTGAAAACGAAGGATTGCGATTTTTGGACACATATCCCGTTTGCCAAATACTAGACTCTTGAAACAACTTTTTGACTTCTTTTGGAATAGTAAAACAAAAATCACATGGTTTAAAGAAATACAAATGGATTTAGACGAATTGAAAATTACTAAGCATCAAATTGAACATAGAGAGGAGAAACGGCTTCTGAATAACAAATACACTCGACTAACATTCAAAATTTCACAGCGTAAGCAATATGTTATATCTGCTGAAGAACGGGCTGCAAGATCTTCCAGAATGAAGAAGTATTGGGAAAGGAAAAAATTATCAAGAATTAAGAACTGAACTTACTGTAGTATTTGAAGACTTGGTATATAAGGTTTGATTTTTGGTGCTCCAATGTGGGCGTAAACAGTGTAAATAAATACACGGATCTTTTCCACCTCGTACCTATTAATTGGATGTTCCATATGATGGACTAAAATAGCCTTTGATACATGACCTTCATAGTAATAAAGTATAGAGCAACGGTTTCAAATTCAATGTCCAAACATTGTGCTGTAGTCATTTCAGTCAAGAAACATAAATATGATATTTTAAAATAGCAAAATGGTCTTTCTATGGTACTAGTGCTTGCCTTGATTTACATTAAAGTTTTCTAATATAAGTACTGGTAGGTAAGATAAAATCCATGTTATTTTCTTTTTGTCTGTATTGACTTGAAAAATGAAAATCCACAGCCTGCTTCCAGTCTCCGACCGGGTCAGGAATGGAATGAATGAAGCCCCCATCTAGCGGCGAGGATATGGACTGTGCCGGCTGCCGAGGCCTGACGCACTCCTCTGGGGCAATGATTAAATGATTGACAGATGAAATGAAATGATAGTGGAGAGTGTTGCTGGAATGAAATTTTGACAGGGAAAACCGGAGTACCCGGAGAAAAACCTGTCTGCCTCCGTTCTGTCCAGCACAGATCTCACATGGAGTGACCGGGATTTGAACCACGGACTCAGCGGTGAGAGGCCTAAGCCACGGAGGCTCCTCTGTATTGACTTAAAATTACTTATTAGTATATTCACAAGAATCACTTGTCAATACAATGTTTTACTTTTTAATCTTCTTCAGCAGTACATGTTTCGGATCTAAATTAGGCCCTTCTTGAGTTGCTTGCCAAACACATCAAAAGCTTACAATTTACAAAACTATCCTTTGCATCATACAATCATGTTATATTCAAAAATATTTAAAGGAATGTTCACTTACCAAAAAGTACTGTACGTTTGGTATACAAATTACGAATCCATGTTAAAAACTTGTTTCTTTTTTTAAAGGTATACACATTAAAATTATAAAATATCTTTTTGCTTTTTCTTGTTGTTTTTATGTTGGATGGGAGTAAAACAAATTCCATTTCTATTATTCAGTCTTCTGTTGTTATCTTCGTATACCGTTTTCTTTGGATTTGTTGTTTTATTGTTATTACAGTGTAACGTGTTTTTCGAGGGGTTTTATGCAACTGGCATAAGTCAGTAGGAAGCCATTCTATATTTATTTACGCGGCAAATTGTTCAGCCAAGAGAATTTTTCATGGTAATTTATTATTATTATTAATTTATTATAATTATTATTTAGGTATTTTCGGAGCATTTTATAAAAATTATTAGCATTCAGATAGGTTTTCTATGTCTTAGAAAACGCTATCCAGCAAATTATTACGAACGACGATATCATAGAAAATTATCTGATTACGGAATTTTACGGAGTTTTCGTCAGTTAGGGTATATCGAGAGACGTGACTCACTGGGATTTCAAGTACACGCTTAATCTTGTCGAGAAGCATGACGCAATCTTGGGTCGCAAGGTCTAGAAAAGACGAATTGTTGGAACGGAACCCTCCCGCCGAGTGTAATGACCCGGAGGAGGAGAAGATCGCGTGGTGGGTCAGCCAATCAGGGGAGACGACGTAAGCTAGTTGGGACTGAAGAGTGGGGAGCCGGCGTGTGGTTATATCGTTCGACGCGCCGTGAAACAAGGACTATCTGTGAAATACTTGAGGAGTATGGATGCGCGTGCGTGTCGCTCCGATGTTCAGTGGAGTTAGTGACTATCTGTGAAATACTTGAGGTGTACGGTCGCAAGTGCGTGTCGCTCCGATGTTCAGTGGAGTTAGCGACGAACTTTTGTAAAACTTGGTTGTACGAGTGTTTGGGTCCGAGGTACGGACCATAGAATTATCTAATCTACCAGAATATCATCAAATTCCGACGGAGATGACGACGTCCAGGAGACTGTGGGAAGCTCACAACATCATCAAGAACGAGGGAAATGCTTTGGCAATTTCCAGTGGTAAGCGCAATGACGCAGAAATACGCAATCTCTCATTTTCTTTGTTTTACATTTCATATTTCAGTAACTTCATAGCTTGGAAATAAGAGTAAAATCAATTTATCAGACTCCGTTTTCACGTAATTTTCTATCGGTAATATTCAAATCACAACGCTCCAATTTAAATTTTATACTTATTATTATTAATTTTGCTATTCTTGTTTTATATAATAAATTCATTTCTTTTACAATGCAATCTTTGCTTTCAGTAGGTAGCATTAGATATAGACCAATTCCTTCTCCTGATACAATTGTTTGTTGGGTTAATGATCAAATCATACCACGATCTGAGTGAATAGAGTCTTGAAGGTGTTCTGCCAGAGCTAGACGTTGTTAAATACAAATTTAGATTTCAACATTGCGTTGAGGTCTTGGCGCCCATTAAAACAACATAGCTTAGGCAAAGGTAAACAGTTACATTTCTCACCCAACAGTTAGGAGCTAGCAAAACGTTTCACTTGTCGCCGACAACTTGGGGCTGAAAACCTAATAACATTTGTGGAAGGAGAAGGGTATATATTTCTGTGCCTGTATTTTGGGGGTTATTTGTCTGTATCAGTGTATATCATTATGGGGGATGAGAAAGAAAGACAGATGAGGTTACATAGTGGTCATCAACGGGAGAGTGATGATACGAGCAGTATGTCGAGTGATGGTAGTACCGGGGTAGCGGAGGTAAATCCCGATACTGAAACAGGGAGTGTAGGCGGCCAACCAGAATTAAAAACTTTACTTCTCGAGTTTATGTATCAGAACAAAGTTAGTAGTGATGCCTTAAATGCAAAGTTAGAACAGAATAACGCTAAATTAGAACAAAACAGTAGGGAAAATAAAGAAAGTACAGAAGCTTTAAATGCAAAGTTAGAACAGAATAACGCTAAACTAGAACGAAACAGTAGGGAAAATAAAGAAAGTACAGAAGCTTTAAATGCAAAGTTAGAACAGAATAACGCTAAACTAGAACAAAACAGTAGGGAAAATAGAGAGAGTACTGAAACTTTAAATGCTAAATTAGAACAAAACAGTAGGGAAATGAGTGACAAATTCGAACTGATTAGAGGTGAGATCAGGGGGGTGATGGAAGAAAAGGCTAAAGAGATTATTGCAGATGTAGACAGAAAATTAGGAAAAGTACAGGAGGAGTTGGAAATTAGAATCAGTACACAGGCTGAAAATTTAAAAGAACTAGTGCAACTGGAAACACAGCAGGTCAAAAAGCAATTGGGGGGAGAAATTGACAAAATTCAGGTAGCTACTAAAGAGGTTAAGGAACAGCTGGGGGGTAGAATTGAGAAAGTCCACTCACAAATAGTTGCAGAAGTAAATGATTTAAGAGAGAGTAATAAAGAGAGCATTAGCAAGATTGAGGAAAAACAAGCAAAGCTATATGATAAAGTAGAAGAATCAGAAGGAAACATTAAATTAACAGTAAACAGTATTGAGAGGAAGGCTGAGGAGAAAATCGCAGAATTAGAATTAAAATTAAAAGCTAGGATCAGGCAAGAAAATAGTCAGAATAGACCAGTTTTTGTGAATAGCACACACAGGGAGGTAGAACTGGGTAAGTTCAGCAATCGACAGGGGTGCCCAATGGAGTTCATGAACACTATAGAAAATAAATTCGGGGAGAGGTTGGAAAATGGTAGTATTGAGTGGTGCCAGGTAGTTGAAATTTTAGAACAAGTGTTTGTGGGGGAAACGAGGAATTGGTTTGCTGTCTGGTTGGTTGGTTGGTTCTTAAGTTTAGGGGCTGCGACAACGCGGTCATGTAGCCCCGTGTACTTTGGGTGTGTGTAGAATCTGTCTGATAACCGGTGTTAATTGTGATGACTGTAATAGTGTGTGTTATCTGTCTTTTTTTTAATTTAAGTACTGCAACTTAGAATTTTTCAAATAGTTCCTACTTTTGCCGCCAAGCGCCACCGTCAACGACTACTAGGCCAAGTTCGAAACTCAGCTACTAGACGCCACCGCAGTCGGCTCTTGGCAACGAACATAGAAACCTAAGAGCGTTGTTTACATTAACCTATCCAATTTAGCTTCACACAGGTGCAATTAGTGGAAGGTTCTTTAACATGCCATAAATCTATGACATGGGACCGCCGGCTTTACTTCCCCTCCGAAGGAAGGCATACTGAGGGATTTTTAACGCTCTTAAAAAATCCGACTGCTTCGGCCGGGTTTGAACCCGCTATCTTGGGCATAGAAGCTCAGCATGCTACCGACTACGCCACCGAAGCCGCCCAGGTTTGCTGTCTACAGAGACAAGTTTACTGATATGAATGATTTTAAAATGAAATTCTGTGAAAAGTTCTGGAATGAGGTTATTCAGTCGCAGCATCGTGAGGGAGTAGTGTGTGGTAAATATAACCCTAAAGGAAGCTCCACCATGACCGAATACTTTTTAGGGCAGGTATTAGTGTGTAAATATCTGGATGGCTTGAAGGAGGAAAGTGATGTGGTAAGGTTGCTACTTAGGCACTTTCCCTATAGGATCAAGGAGGCTGCTTGTATCCAGAATGTAAAGACTATATCACAAGTAGAAAATTTGTTAAGCACATTTGATGCACTAGGGAGAGGGGGTTATGAGGACAATTTCAATAGGAACCAGGGTAATAATAATAATAGACCTAATGAAGCCAGGCATCAGGAAGTTCAAGGGAACGGTGGCGAAGGGGCCAATGCTCAAAATAGAAATAATAATAATCAGCTAAATCAGAACAGAGGAAATGGCTATGGTAATCAGTATCAAGGGAGGAACAATGATTACAGGGGAAATCAAGGGAGAAACAATGATTTCAGGGGAAATCAAGGGAGAAATTATAATGACAATAATTACAACCAGAATAGGGGTCAAGGAAGAGGACAGCCTAGTGGTAGTAATATACAGCCAAACAATGACAACACAACTCAGAACAACCAGACCAGTGCAGTAGTAACTAGTACTACGGCCAGCTGTAGCGGTTCTTTAAACGCGAACCAGGCTGCGAAGTAAGGTCAGAATCTCAGTCTGTAGCATGCCCTGTCCATACAATTATACAGGAACCCTATGACCTAAATGTAAGAAATGAATTATTACATGAACTAAATGATGAAGGTATTATTCAGGAAGTGGTTAGTAAGAGCCCCATAGTTAAATTTAACGTGTTCGAGGCGTACACAGATGTTTTAATTGATAGTGGTTGTATGAAGAGTTGCATAAGTAGTGCATTTTATGATAAAATGAAAGGAACTGGAGTAAATTTTGAGGAGATGCCAATTAAAAGCACTTTTGTTATCACAGCTGTTGGGAAGAGGTCTAAAGTAATTTCTAAGCAAGTTTTAGTAGACATTAAAATTAATAATCATGTAGAGAAGCAGATTTGCCTTGTAATTCCAAATTTAGTATTCAGTGTTATCTTGGGTTCAGAGTGGCTAAGTAGAGTGTCTGGTAACTTATGTTATGATGTAGGGAGTTTGAAATTTAAATGGGGAGATTCTGAAGTAGAAGTAGCGTTCAATGACCATATTCAGAGGAGTAGTATTGTTGGTGTGATTTGTACTTTAAATGAGATATCGCCAGCCGTAGAGCGGGGTTCTCCATGTTTTGTGGGCAGTGTGATTACGAACGGAAGTCTAGAGGACTCGTTACGTGAGGCTGCATTTCAGGGTAATATAGAGGTGGAACAATGTGTTCGGCTCTATGATGTGTTATTGTGTAATAGGAGAGTTTTTGAGGATCGCATTGGTATGGCCAATTGCTATACACATTCATTGAACGTTATTGATAGGTCAGTATTCACAGGACATAGATATCCTGTACCTTTCGCTTATCAGAGTGCAGTTGAGGCACAAATTAATCAGATGCTTGAAGATGGGATTATTGAGCACTCTAACAGTCCATATGTTAATTCTTTGATCACGGTACCCAAGACCGACGGCACTGTTCGTATTTGTTTAGACGCTCGTTTGGTTAACAGTAGAATTAGTTCAGATCAGCTGAAATCTATGTCAATAGAGGAATTAATGCAAACATTTGAGGGGAAGAAGTATTTCACTTGTGTAGATTTGAGTTCCAGTTTTTGGCAAGTGCCACTTATGTACGAAGATAGACCATTTACAGCTTTTAGTCATAAATATAACCTTTATCAATTTTGTAGAACACCTTATGGGTTAAAGAGTAGTTCAGCAGCTTTAATTAGGGCTTTAAACATCGCATTAGGGGATGACACAGGAGAGTTTGTAACCATTTACATAGATGATATGGTAATTAGTTCACGCAGTTTTGAGGAGCATCTACGTCATTTAGATATAGTTTTTCAAAAGTTAGATCAGGCAGGGTTCACTTTGAAGCTGTCTAAGTCGTCATTCTGTCAGTCAGAAGTGACATTTTTAGGTCATAGAGTGTCGAGTAGAGGTGTGACACCATAGGAAGGTAGGGTTAGCATGTGTGGACAGTAGCAACAGGGCATCGTTACAGACACTGAGAAATATGCTAGGTAGAGCAACGTGATGACGTTCATTTAAAGGGAGCCACTTGCAAGGTTGGAAGCAGGTGACGCAGAAACATTTATAGTTTCCAAACTATTGGAAAAACAGCATATGTGCTGGAGAATAGTGAGGGAAACAGATTATACGGAACGTATAATATACATAGTCTACGAAAATATGTGTCATAAAGTGAGTGTGTTTAGCTGGCGAGCCAGCCTATCAAATGAGTAAGTGTGGTGTCTGGTGCGTGGAAGATCTGGTCTTCAAGGCAGGCGTATCAGAAGTCGCACAGGGGGGTAGTATGTAAGTAAATGAGAGTTTTTAAGGTACAGGGAAATATGACGGGATTGTCGGATGCTGTTGAGCACTAAATTGTCTCGATGCACCAAGGCCATTTTGGCAGCGCTGATGGGTTCCCATTTATCTCCAAGAGATGGGGGAGCGCTTGAATAGGGCTTGTTAGCTTAAGGCGTCCACGAGATAAAAGATGGGCCATCAGAATGCGAGACAGTCCTTCATGAAACTCATACATATCAGCACACGTGATTTCTGTTTACGGCCTCGCCATGTAAGATTTGTAAGTGTGTAATTTAAGATAATATGTACAATGGTATTATTTGTGTGAGGAGAAATGGTCTGTGTTGAGAACTAGTATTAAGTAGAATATGGTTAACGGGAACTTAACAAGACAGGGCGATTACGGCACAGAAATATTTGGTGTTATATGTAATGCACATTTACTGTTTTTTTTCAGAAGTCAATATTAATTTAATCTACTTCAAAGAGAGATTAAGTATTATGGTCACGAGGCGCTGCCACAATAGTGTGATCGTGTGCTCAGTGATAAGTGGAATTAAATGTCACCATAAGGAGGGGACCTCCAGTGAAATTAGGAAGTTCTAGGGTGATATAAATATATCAGAACACCTTCAATGCGTGTGATATGACATCATAAATACATAGTGCTCACACATTAATTATGTCTATTTCTCCAACATAGAGAAATTTGAGAGGCGGAAATATCCGTGGAACACTATTCCATATGTAAAACATTGGACTGGTTGCAAAGTGCAATCCATTGTGACAACAAACTTTGACGCAAAGTGCGTGAAGAAAAAATATGAGTGTATATATCTGTAATTTAGGGTGATTTCATTTATGTAATATGTATTTTGGATGGGGTTTATTAACGTGTCTGGGATAATCGGATAATGGACCGTCGTCACGGTAAATCATCCGATGATCCGAGGCGAATATGTAACGTGTTTTTCGAGGGGTTTTACGCAACTGGCATAAGTCAGTAGGAAGCCATTCTATATTTATTTACGCGGCAAATTGTTCAGCCAAGAGAATTTTTCATGGTAATTTATTATTATTATTAATTTATTATAATTATTATTTAGGTATTTTCGGAGCATTTTATAAAAATTATTAGCATTCAGATAGGTTTTCTATGTCTTAGAAAACGCTATCCAGCAAATTATTACGAACGACGATATCATAGAAAATTATCTGATTACGGAATTTTACGGAGTTTTCGTCAGTTAGGGTATATCGAGAGACGTGACTCACTGGGATTTCAAGTACACGCTTAATCTTGTCGAGAAGCATGACGCAATCTTGGGTCGCAAGGTCTAGAAAAGACGAATTGTTGGAACGGAACCCTCCCGCCGAGTGTAATGACCCGGAGGAGGAGAAGATCGCGTGGTGGGTCAGCCAATCAGGGGAGACGACGTAAGCTAGTTGGGACTGAAGAGTGGGGAGCCGGCGTGTGGTTATATCGTTCGACGCGCCGTGAAACAAGGACTATCTGTGAAATACTTGAGGAGTATGGATGCGCGTGCGTGTCGCTCCGATGTTCAGTGGAGTTAGTGACTATCTGTGAAATACTTGAGGTGTACGGTCGCAAGTGCGTGTCGCTCCGATGTTCAGTGGAGTTAGCGACGAACTTTTGTAAAACTTGGTTGTACGAGTGTTTGGGTCCGAGGTACGGACCATAGAATTATCTAATCTACCAGAATATCATCAAATTCCGACGGAGATGACGACGTCCAGGAGACTGTGGGAAGCTCACAACATCATCAAGAACGAGGGAAATGCTTTGGCAATTTCCAGTGGTAAGCGCAATGACGCAGAAATACGCAATCTCTCATTTTCTTTGTTTTACATTTCATATTTCAGTAACTTCATAGCTTGGAAATAAGAGTAAAATCAATTTATCAGACTCCGTTTTCACGTAATTTTCTATCGGTAATATTCAAATCACAACGCTCCAATTTAAATTTTATACTTATTATTATTAATTTTGCTATTCTTGTTTTATATAATAAATTCATTTCTTTTACAATGCAATCTTTGCTTTCAGTAGGTAGCATTAGATATAGACCAATTCCTTCTCCTGATACAATTGTTTGTTGGGTTAATGATCAAATCATACCACGATCTGAGTGAATAGAGTCTTGAAGGTGTTCTGCCAGAGCTAGACGTTGTTAAATACAAATTTAGATTTCAACATTGCATTGAGGTCTTGGCGCCCATTAAAACAACATAGCTTAGGCAAAGGTAAACAGTTACATTTCTCACCCAACAGTTAGGAGCTAGCAAAACGTTTCACTTTTTTTTTTTTTTTTTTTTTTTTTTTACCGTACATTGCTGTATATCTGTATTTAGACAATATATACTTACATTTAAAAACAAGATGCAACAATCATCATTAATTGAAGAAGATAGAAATATGCACTTCAAACATTAGTTCATACATACTATAGTTCCAATAAAACCATTTCTATTTTGATTTCATATTAGTGACTATAAAATATTATAAACCCTTCCCTGCTCATATCATAGTGACCTAGGTACAACCTCTTTCTCTTTGAACTTTATGGAGTGAAATTTACATCAGAATACCAGGTACTTGCAAGCATCAAGGGGGCAAGCAAGTCTACTGAAAATTACTGATTGGGATAATAGGTGACCTATCCAACAGCAGCTCGTATGTGGCAATCTTATGAACTCATTGCCTTAGTTTTGCAAAACCATCACGAAAGAAAACTTTTTACCAGTGAATTCAGAGTTTAGTGAGTTAACGTCATTTTTATAAAGCATTCTAAAAGTTTAACACCATAAAAGTTCTAAGATTACCTCTAGCATTATTCTGCACAATTTTAATTTTTAATAAATTAAAAATCCCTGAATTATTGCCTTTACTGCATTCTACAGTTTGTCATTGAAACTTCCAACGTTATGCAATGCATAACATACAGTATTTTATGTGTATTTTTGCCAAACACATCAAAAGCTTACAATTTACAAAACTATCCTTTGCATCATACAATCATGTTATATTCAAAAATATTTAAAGGAATGTTCACTTACCAAAAAGTACTGTACGTTTGGTATACAAATTACGAATCCATGTTAAAAACTTGTTTCTTTTTTTAAAGGTATACACATTAAAATTATAAAATATCTTTTTGCTTTTTCTTGTTGTTTTTATGTTGGATGGGAGTAAAACAAATTCCATTTCTATTATTCAGTCTTCTGTTGTTATCTTCGTATACCGTTTTCTTTGGATTTGTTGTTTTATTGTTATTACAGTAAGGATCGAACCAACCAAGTTCTATAAAATGTAGAAATACTAGTATTAATGATGAAATATTGTTTTATAAAAAGGAATAGAAATGGAGAAATATAACCGTAAAGCCAATGGTGAAAATGTGTAATATGCATATATTTGCGTATTTACCTTTTTCCGGTAGAATGGATGTTTGGTCCGTTGTGTGTTACTTTTGCCGTCAACAGCACTACACTGAAGGGTCTCTCAGTAGGGAGCAGGTAGTAGTGGTAGGAGAAAGGGGCAAAGGCGATGATGGAATAATATTTTAGAGTAGCTCAACTTCTAGCATACAGTCTACAGAATGCAGAAGAAAGCTGTTAGAATAATTAAAAGAGTACAACATATTTCAGCAAAATATTGATATCCATCAACATAACACTAGATGAAAATATTCTTTACATACCAGTAGCATTAGGACAACAACTAATCACACAGGTACATTCAACATGGGGATAGAGTTGTATAATAAAGTTCCCTCAATCCTAACATCTATTTGGGGCTTACAGAATTTAAAGTCATAATTGAAGGTATTTTTGTTTGGACATTGCTTCTATTCTATTGAAGAATATCTATCACACAGTCAGACTAAATCTGTAAATATGCACTCTTTTATAATTATGCTTCTCTCTATCCATACTGTATATAACTCTTATGATACAATGTCAAGCAAGCAAGCAAGCAAGTGGGCTAATGTATGTGTTCTTGTTTTTACCTCCTCAATCATTTATAATAATATTGAACGCAGCCAATAGTCAGTTAGATACATAATCAAGTTGGCAGGGGCGTATATAGAGTTTTATTTCGGGGGGTGCCCAACTGGGGATTAGGGGGCATGGTATAGGCCCAAAGAATAGGGGGTACGGGGGTTCTCCCCGGGAAACTTTTGTATAATTTGGTGCAAAATGATGAGTTTCAAGGCTATCTGGCATCACTTTTTCAACCAATTGGTTGTGATGATTTATGTTTGGCTAATGCCAACACAACTAAGACCATTTTATGATACTTTTTATTAATACAATCATCTTGTTCTCTTGATAGTATTTACATGGGAAGAATTAATGCTACTGTTTTGATTTACAGCTTACACTATAATATACAGTCAAGGTTTCTTGAAGCATTACCAAATCGGTTTATAACTTCGTCGTCTGTTAGATGTATGTCTCTGTAAATAGGTGACAATACTAGACCATTGAGTCTGTTTTCAACCAACTCAAACTCCATTCGGCAGTACCAGTAGCTACAGAGAGAGGCAAATTTGCCAAAAGTTTGATAAGTGTATAAAAAGTTAGGGAAAGAACTTTTGTCACACACTTCAAGGGTACTTGTTCCTGTTCTTGGTTCGTTCATAAGAGCGAAGGCACTGGAGAGTAATAAGGGGTTATGTTGTTACTCATAAGTTCAGAACAAACTGATTGTCACACTTTACCTTCGCCTTGCTTTGCAACGTTGTCATACGTCACTTAGTAACAATAGTACATGATTATATTGGTGTTTAATGTTTTAATTCATAAACATATAATATATGTGACAAAAATTTTGGGGGTGGGGGCCCAGGCCCCCCCCCCCCCCCTTATATACGCCCCTGCAAGTTGGTTCACAACAGAATTGAGTCAATGACATAAGTCTATCATTACAATCCATCATGTGATATCTCTCACAGATTTTCCCACGCATAAACAAATACAGTCTACACATGGCTCATGAAAACGTAGGGTTCTAAGACACTTGTGATGGAAACAATGCACTGGGTATCTGGTAACAAGGTGTCTTGTCTGAGCTGATAGTTTGCTTCTTTCCAGTCCGTCTTGATCATGGTAGGCCTATATGTGGTGTAAAATTCCATCCACAATCATTTATATGATGTGTATGTCTACCCCTTTTTATTCCCGTTTTCCAACGGGGTCGGGGTGAGATGCGATGAAAGTATTTGTGGCAGGTGGTTTTTGCGGCCGGATGCCCATTCTAACGCCATCCTCAGGAGAGGAGTTAATGAGAGATGAAATGAATGGTGAATGAAACTGAGCAAGGAGCTGGAAGGAAGCGTCCATGGCCTGTCAGAAGGTACTGTCCCAGCATTTGCCTGGAGTGTGAAATGGGAAACCACGGAAAACCATTTCTAGGATGGCTGATGGCGGGGCTCAAACCCATGTCTACTGAGTCCTCAGAGAGCTTGGTTCCATGGCCTAGTGCTGCGCGTTAGCAAGCGTAGCTACCGCTGTCGGTAATCATTTATATGATGTAATAGTTATTAAACGAATAAATCAGAGGTGGGTACAATTCGGCTCATTGAGCAGCGCTCCCGCTCAGGCAGGTGAAAGAGCCGAGCATTCGCTCTCACCAGAGTTAACCATGTAGCTGCTTGCACAGCTTCCCGTTACAAGCAACGTATCACAACAGCTTTATACTTGTGCCCTGTTTGTTGTGCATTAGATGATTAGATTATGGTGCTACATACATACGCTTAATTATATTCCTTTTATTTGGTTCTGTGTAGGAAACATAAATAATTACTTTGACAGCTGATAAGTACACACTCCTTTGCCTACTACCGATAGTCCTGAAACTACAATAAGCCAACCTAACAACTTGTTTAGAATACAAGGAACAAAAACTTGCTCTAGGAGTACAGAAATAAATACATGAATAAATATCATTCACCATAAACAAAACATAGGCGTATGTGTTCTTATATATCTGAACTGTCATTCTGCAGATGATAAGGAGGCGTGCGTATCCTATCGCTGAAGCAGACGGGTTACATTTGGAGCGATTGATCTTGCACTTGCAATTCGAAGAACTGCAATGAGATGTGGATCAGTTAGAGCTCTTCATGGGGATTTATTGATCTTCATTAGAGAGAACAATTTCTAACACAGATTTATGTTGAACCAAACATTGATAGAAGTTTGGCAGTCATTTTGTGCATGTTTGGGAAATCTGTTTGCGAAAACTGTTCATAAAAATGTGCTTGTTCGTGATTCATATTTATCGTACAGCCGTACACATAATATAGGCCTACTCAGGCCGGTACAATGCTATACCTATGCTTGTGCCTTGACTGCGCATACTGCCATCTAGTCATTCCAGCACAAACTATTAGCGAGCAGTCAGCTGGTCCTGGCTCCTTGGCTCCGCTCACGCTCATGCAGTTGGCTCCAGGAGCTGCGCTCTCTCACTGCCCACCTATGGAATAAATAAACAAACTAATAAATAAACTTTATTTGTTATGCAAGGATTTCCTGTATTACAAAAGCTGAACTTGATTGTGATTGTTTTAAAACTAGTCTAATGTATATTGAAACAAGTCCTTTACAGCAGGGGTGCCCAACCTTTTTTAACTTTGGTCACATTGTAAATAGTTGGGCGACCTTGCGGGCCAAAAACACTCCCGAGGATTTGGGGGGTATGGATATTTTTTTAAAAATATAGTTGCAATATGGTGAGATTTGTGGCTGTCTGAGCTTTGTTTTCTTAGTATTGTTGCAGTTTTCTATATTTATTTGTAGTGGATTAAAAAATAATAATAATAATAAAAAACAACATATTTTTAATAAATCCCTTTAAAATAGAAGTACCATGATAATCAATACACATACAGCATGAATGACAAAGAGTGAGCATTTATGTTCATTTGTCACAATTATTAATCAAATGATGAAATAAAGTTCATGATGAGCGGCTTCGGTGGCGTAGTCGGTAGCATGCTGAGCTTCTATGCCCAAGATAGCGGGTTCAAACCCCGCCGAAGCCGTCGGATTTTTTAAGAGCGTTAAAAATCCCTCAGTATGCCTTTCTTCGGAGGGAAAGTAAAGCCGGCGGTCCCATGTCATAGATTTATGGCATGTTAAAGATCCTTCCACTAATTGCACCTGTGTGAAGCTAAATTGGATAGGTTAAGAATGTAAACAACGCTCTTAGGTTTCTATGTTCGTTGCCAAGAGCCGACTGCGGCGGCATCTAGTAGCTCAGTCCTGAACTTGGCCTAGTAGTCGTTGACGGTGGCGCTTGGCGGCAAAAGTAGGAACTATTTGAAAAATTCTTAGTTGCAGTACTTAAATTAACAAACAGATAACACACACTAATACAGTCATCACAATTAACACCGGTTATCAGACAGATTCTACACACACCCAAATTACACGGGGCTACATGACCGCGTTGTCGCAGCCCCTAAACTTAAGAACCAACCAACCAAAGTTCATGATGACGACTGGAACTGCTTTGGGTAGGGGTGCGCGCACACTTCTTTCTCTAGTTGGCTTTAGTTGTTTCAAAGTTTTGCCGACACGGGGCGGCGGGCCGGAGAAAATAGTCTCCCGTAGGTTGGGCAGTCCTGCTTTACAGTATGCAGGCTACTAATGTGGAACCAAATTCTTGTGTTTCAGCATAACAACATCTCAAAATATCATGACCTGAATGTGGAGCCGGTGTGGCAGATGGGTTGGACAGGTCTGGGTATAACTCTTTCAGTTCTGGATGATGGTCTCCAGTACTCCAACACCGATATTGGGCCAAACTATGTATGTTCATTTACTAATTTATAATCATTTTCACCTGTGTCAACTAGTTTTAAATAAGGCCCTTCCATGGTCTAGTGGTACACATTGAGACTCTTATCCCAAAGATCCTCAGTTCAATTCCTGACTCTGCCAAAGAATTTAATTTTGATCTGAAGGCTGGAACAGGGTACACTCTGCCTCATGATGACAACTGAGAAAAGGTGGGTTTGATTCCCATCTCATCCATTCAAGTAATGGTTTTCCACTTCCACTCCAGGCAAATGTTGAAAGGTCGCCTTAAAAAAAAAATCCTGTAACAGAGGTTGTCAGACAGGTTCCATACACATACAAGTATACATGGCTGATGACCACAATGTTATAAGCCCATAAAAGAAACAACAAACAATAATTAACATGTGGTGAGTATTGTTTTAAGGGGCATAACATCTGGGTCATCTGTCCCTAAAACAATTGTGAATTTTAAAGAACAGAACCTCTTAAAGAAACCTTAATTCTCCAGAAATGCTCAATCTCGTACTAGCCGATGAAGAGAAGTTTGCAGATCCTGTCAATTGCTTTATGGAAGAGAGTGGGCTAAGCAATTATATTATTAGTTTCAGGTGTATGAAAACTCAAAAACTTCTCCATTGCTGGTCCGAAGCCCATGTTGAGAAAGAAGGAGGGTATCTGTTTTGCACCTGAGATAGACTCAGACAGGTTTATTGTCATTAATGCCGTAAGTGAAGAAACCAGGTGGCAAGCTTAGTTACCACTACGCAGCATCCCTCCTATCAGGGTCAGTTATCAGCTATTGAAAATGAAAATGAAAATGAAATGAAAATCCACAACCTGCTTCCAGTCGACCGACCGGGTCAGGGATGGAATGAATTAAGCCCCCATCTAGCGGTGAGGATATGAACTGTGCTGGCTGACGAAGCCTGTCGCACTCCTCTGAGGCAATGATTAAATGAATAACAGATGAAATTATAGTGGAGGATGTTGCCGGAATGAAATATTTTACAGGGAAAACCGGAGTACCTGGAGAAAAACCTGTCTGCCTCCGTTTTGTCCAGCACAGATCTCACATGGAGTAACCGGGATTTGAACCACGGACCCAGTGGTGAGAGGCCGGCGTGCTGCCGCCTAAGCCACGTAGGCTGCAGTTATCAGCTATTATGAAGATATAATTACCAAAAGTAAATAAAGAGAGAAAACTGGATTGATTAAGAAGACAATGAACTGGTAAGGTCTAAGGACAATTATTTTTGAAAGAGGTAAAAGTGGGAAGAAAATCAAACTACTATTGTGTGATATATGAAGTGAGTTAAATAAAGACAAGGAGATACCACATGAAGAATATGCTTGGTGTTGTATGGATGCCTGAAGCACGGCTACATCACTGGGTGTAGCAGTCCTGGAATGAATGTCCCAGAATGAGTATCACCTAATGGTATACATGAAGTGGAAATACAACATTGTGATCAGTTTGAAATCAAAGGATGATAGCTCAAGTAAAGACTCAAGGCAGAAAAATCTGGTGATCTCTCTTCAAACCCTCAACACCAACAGGTTGAAGAGGATTAACTGAGGAAGTAAATAAATGGGCTATCCGAAAGATATACATATTTTCTTTTCTTTATGTAAAGCTTTTTTTTTTAATATTCCATTCCTTCTACACTGACTTTCACTAACAGAAAGTAAACTTATATAGCCTATTGGCATGATGCAAGTCTTCAATATTGACACCACTTTGACACCTCCAAGTGGCAACGAATTATGCTAGAAAAAATATTGGCCCACAAGATGTATGGCATTATGGTGTGTGTGGTCTGCGGGGAGACTGGTGTAGTTCTTTGTCTAGTTGAAGCCTGTGGGTAACAAGGGTGAATTTATGGTGAAGATGGTACAAATACCATAGGAGATCAAAATTCCCAACGTCTGGCTGGGACTCTTTGAGTGAAACCTTAGTGTGCTAACCCACGGGAAGAAAATTATTGTGTAATCCCAGCAATAGCCTTTTAGTAATGATAAGCAATTTGAACTATATACTTTTTTGTTGTTATACAAATTGGAGGCTCAGGTCATCATGGTCATCAGACCCATGCACTTGGGAGTGTATGGAATTTATTTGATAACCTGTGCTATTGTTATGTCTAGCAGTATGTGTGTAACTGCACTTAATAAGTGATTGCCTTTTGAAATTGGATTATTGCTGGTCAGTACAGTATATATTTTAAAATATCTTTTTCAATTGTAACATAATTGTGTAATGTAAGGGACTGATAATTCAATGCTTCCCCTTAAAACAACACTAAACATGAGTGGGGCATGATAGTGCAGTGGACAAGCTGCTTGCCTCTCACCAAAGTGGACCAGGTTTGATTCCCGGCCAACGCATGTGAAATTATCGAAGTGAAATATCACGTCCTGTGGTTCGGATTGCAAGTAAAAATGGAGGACCTGTTGCTCATGCTCATGAGATTAATGAGTCACGTAAAACTACAAGCTTCCTTCTTTACACTAAACACTATGATACAACCTAATGTGGTTTTCCCTATCTTTTCCTCATCTCGACGTACTCCAGGCAAATTGTTACCGTACTTAATTTAGGTCCCAAGGCTGGCTGATGACTAAGATGAAGCAACAATAACACTGTCCACCTCTTCCTGACCTATATTTTCGCTAGCAAGTGAAATATGTTTGGTCCGTGGAATAACAAGTCATTCTTTTGTCAATAATTGCTTTCACAATGTGTACTGTACTTGGACTCATGCTTATCTGATATTTGATAACTCGATATTTCCTCAGCACACATTACAAGCTTTCATTTATTGCTTGTTGTATTGAGTTTGATGATACTTCTGCTTCCTATAAACATAAACCTTTCATTAGATGTAAATATTTGCACACCACCTCTTGTGAGTAAGAAAGTAAACATGTCAGTGATACTGTTCCAGTACCAAAGTCCAGAGTTAAATTTCCTGACAGCTGAGAATCCAACCCTGACCTCTGAGGTGGCAGCCAATAATGCTATCACTTCCTGTGTGATATTAACACACACACAAAAAGGTATTACTTCTACAGGAGGAATTTATAAATTTTACTGTAAGATCTTTGACAGTGATGATGTTTGATATAGAATCCATAAATAGATGTCATGACAGAGCTGAGAATCCAACCCTGGCATCTGGGACAGCAGCCAATATTGCTAATCATCATGCCAATCACACCAGTGATACTGTTCCAGTCTGTCGTATCATTGTGTATTTGTTTCAGGTATTATAATGGTTATTTTGAGTAGATTATATTAATACTAGCATGACATATTCCAAACCTCCCATACCTACACAAGCAGATCAAGTAACGAGCACTCAAAGTATCTACTTGTTTGTGAATATTTGAACCTATGACCGTGATGCTCCAAGCTCCTAAATAAAATATCATTGAAGAGTATCATAGAAATAAATGTGAACAGGTGTTTGTCTGGTTGAGATTGTTTTTCTATCAAACATAATCACTGTCAAATATATTTCAGTAAAATTTAAAAATTCCTCCTGTAGAAGCAATACCTCTGTGTGCATGTGTGTGTATATACTGTACATAGGAGCTTTATTCTGTGTTGTGGGAGTTCATTGCTTTCACAGAGGAAGCTGGTACGGGTCTCATTCCCAACATACAAACCGATGTGCATTTGATATCAGACAGCTCTGTCTATTTGGTATTACGTGACGAGGGCCATGGTCTAGACCAGTGGCGGCCGGTGGATTGTAAAGCTGGGTGTTGCACCAACATTTCTGATGTCGCAATTTTATATGGGAAGTTTACACATGTAACAAAAATTAATTAACGTTAGATAAACTACATTTCTATAAAGACTGAAATACATGGGTTTTCCAAACTAACTGAACGTTCGACAAATAGACAAATTTTAATGGCTCTTTTGGGCTTCTTCCTATAAGAATTCATAAAAAATCATATGTATGTATTTACGCCCTATGTCTGAGTTAATTGGAAGAATTTAAAACACAGCAGGTTGTCTAAGGTTGGGTCTCTATCTCCAGGATAATAAACATTCTCAACATAAAAACATGGCAACCGAAAAGTTTGTACGTTACGAAAAATGATATTACTAACAAAGATGGGCACATATTCTGCATAAGGATAGGATTTTTTTACTATAGGTTGAACCCCATCAGAGGAACCAGCCATGAAGTGCGCTCTGTCATACGTCTGCGCAATTCATTTTTGCGGAGTTTCATTCAATTTCTGCTTCTTTAATTAATCCAGTAAACACGCTGCTAATGTGTGTGCATCATGTTTTGTTTGCCTCTTACTACGTAACTTATCGGTACACAACAGCCATCTGAAATATGTTTGAAATATCACTAGTTTCATCTGCTATAATGGCTAAAATTTCCGATTCCTTTATTTGCTTTGATACTTCTTCTTGGCAAACCACCAACATAATCTGTAAAATTTAATTTTCAATTGTTTTGGACGTTCCTTTGAAAACAGTTGCCCTTACTAAAATGACCTTTAACACAGCATCCAACTCAACGCTAAATTTAATTAGTTCTCTCAAAACACCTGGATTTGTTGATGTTACACTTTCATCATGATCACGCAAGGCCAGTTCGAAAGAGCCACAGAAACGAATACAGTTTATTACAATATTTAACATATACATATTGTGCTTAACTTCTTCGTTATATTCCGCAATTTACCTTCTATAGACACTGTCCAATTGTGCAGCTTCGTTAACAGTTCCAAAAAGTGTCAATTTCAAACAGCTGAAGATTGGTTGGTTCCTCAGTTTAGGAGCTGCGACAACGCGGTCATATCCTGTACTTTGGATGTGTGGAGAATCTGTCTGATAACCGGTGTTAATTGTGATGGCTGTATTACTGAGTGTCATCTGTTTTTAATTCAAGTGAGGACTGCAGACATTGAATTTCAAGCAGTTTCTACTTTTGGCGCCAAAGGCCACCGTAAACGACTACTAGTTCAGAACTTGGTTACTACACGCCACCGCAGTCGGCTCCTGGCGACGAACGTTGGAACCTAAGAGCGTTGTTCAAATTTTTAACCTATAATTTAGCTTCACACAGGTGTAATTAGTGGAAGATTCTTTAACATGCCATAAATCTATGACATGGGACCACCAGCTTTACTTCCCCTCCGAAGGAATGCATACTGAGGGATTTTTAACGCTCTTAAAAATCCGACGACTTCGGCCGGGTTTGAACCCGCGATCTTGGACATAGAGGCTCAGCATGCTACCAACTACGGCACCAAAGCCACTCAGCTGAAGATTCATGTTTCTTTATTTTAGGGATTAATTTCCGTAACTCCTATTTAGGTCCACGCGGATTCTCCACCAACAAACATGGAAAACAGAATAAAGCGTTTTTAATGTCGCATTCACATAACCAATTATTATTGCCTTAAATATATCCTTTAAACGCCCTCGTAGCCTATACTTATATTTTGGACAATACTTATCTGGTAATGGTCAACCGAGTGTTTTTACTGTGAGTTTATCGTCATCAGGGAGCTGGGAAAGCTGTCTAACTAGTAAATTACTTGCTCTATTAATTTTCACTTACACTCCACAATGCAATTAATGTTTCAAACTAAACATTCCGTTTAAATAAAATACTAACTTACAAGATGCACAGATGATACATCTGGGTGCTATATCGGAAAGTGGCGCGAAGCATTCCCTAGTGGTGTGGGAAAGAAACTACCCTTCAGGGGCGGATGACCTCGTAGTTCCGCCCCTTAAAACAACAGTTACTAACTAACTAACTAAACTACCCTTCGCGGGGTAAGAGAAATCGAGGGTGTTGTCATTTCCAAAGAGTGGTGTAGTCTAACGGTGCCATTTGGAACTGAGTGTCGCCAGGGGGCTGGCAGCTCGTCTGCAACTCCCTACTACCCATGCTGGCCAGCAAGCTATGTACAAGCTTGGCCTCGTTCCTGCCGGCCGCGCTGTCTGCTTGGGAGTCGCAACAAGAGAGCTAACCCCCTGGAGTTTGATTTGAAGGCGGCAGCTTTTATAGGTACAGTGTGAAGCATTACGATAAATAATAACAAAATATCGATGATTTAAACACATTTTTGAGTGCATTAGATCTATAAAACTAAAACATTAAAGGAAAAAAACGACGAATTAGTTGTAAAATTATTGGGAGTTGTGCAACGCTGCAACAATATCACCAGCCGCCCTTGGTCTAGACACTAAAACTGCTGATCATGGCTTAAAAATTATTATAATGTCTTTGGAAGATATAACTTAATTGTATTTTTCTCTCAGGGATGTGACTTTTACTGACTTGAAAGGTCATTAGAAATAAGGCCAGTTTCTTTTTTTTTTTATCCTTTCTGCCTTATAGGAAAGTAACACCCCCTGCCCTAGTGGTTCCTCATGTATAAATGGATTAATATTTTGATTGCAGTGGTATGTATAAAACTACATCATTTCATATCCTGGAGCAAAGCCATCAAAAACAATTTCCTTCTCATGATGTCTAGTTTCATAGAAAAGTAAAGAAATTACAGATCATGATAATTTTTCAGGTAGGCATTTAGGTATCAATCCACCCATATCCCCAATATCCTAATATATTTCGGGATAAAATTTAGTCAGTCCTGGTCCCAAGATATTGTTAAGTTTTCTATGAAAATTTCATTAAGATCGGTTGGGCAGTTTTGGCACCAATCCTGGACAAACTAACAGACAAATAGAAACTATAGAGATTAACTGCCCAAGATAATTGGACTCCCTTCTACAGGTTGACCAATAGAAAAACAATCTCAATGCAGAATCCAACGAGCAAACACTACTTCACATTTATTTCAATTATACTCTTTAATCATATTTTATTTAGGAGCTTGGAACATCATGGTCATTGGTTCTTTGTGCATAGATAGACTATGAAGTTTATCTGAAAAACTTGTATTCTTGTAATGTCCGTATTGGTGCATACTATTGTAATTTGGCCAGTATAGGGAGGAATGTACCAGACAGTGTTAAATTAGCTGATTTCAGTCTTTTGTTAGGGGCAAATGACCTCGTAGTTCCGCCCCTTAAAATCTCAATAAACTAACTCTTTTGTTGTTGTTGTTGTTGGTCTTCTATCACATTCGGTATAATATTTGATGGAGCTCTTTCTGGTCATGAAGAGAGTCCATTATTTCGTGCAGACTAAGGATAGATCAAATCTGCTACTTGTTATTCCCACTTTACAACACAACTTATTTTTTATGAGGCGTTATATCCTCTTCAGGTACATGTTTTGGATGAACATGGGTCCTTCTTCAGCCTAGTTCAGTAAGGTCTCAGTCTAAAATATTCACCATACTGGTGAAAGTCAAATACGTTAAAATACATAGAAAATGAAGATGAAATGACACTGGGATGACGGATAATAATGAAAATTTAAAAACGAGTTAAAAAGTTTAAAATTATGTTGGCCTAATTGTTCGGGGCAGCTCTCAATTTGACAATAGGATGTTGTTGTGAGTGAGGAGAGGCCCGAGTTGTTCGCTTTCGTGTAGGTCATGCAAGATCCACCCACTTGTTCCTGATGAGAAGGAAATTTCTGTGGAGCCGTATTCACTGTGTTCCTCATTTTAATCGAGTGTGTGGATCTTGCTGATCTGTGAAGAAACCTTGGTCTGCAAAATGGTGATTAAGATAATTTTCATTTGCTGAACAGTGTAACCATGATGATTATCTTGATAGATGATGCCATAATACAAATTATACTTTTGATCTGCTAGATGATTGGTTTCACTATCTTTATTCATAGGAACCATCTGTGAGTTATGATGTGGCTGATTTGGATGCTCAAGACACAGATCCTAGTCCCAACATGAACGCAACAGATAACAGCCATGGTACTTACTGTGCTGCAATCATGGCGGCCGTAGCTAATAATAGCTATTGCGGAGTAGGTGTGGCATATGGAGCGAAGGTTGGAGGTATGGCAATGCAAATATTTATTCATTTTCATCAAAATGTCTTTCAAGTATAGCCTCTTTTACTTGGAATTGTAAGAGTTGAAAATGAGACTGCCTTTGGGACTTGAACTGGAACCCTTTGCAAATACAATAAGTAAAACCTGAATTTCCCGCCGAATCAATACTTTCACGGTCAATACGGAACCTGAAATGAGTGCTGTACCTAATAACCCTTTGCAAAGGTGTAGCTCAGACAATAGCTGCCAGGTGTGTGAGCATCCCCAAGCAGAGGATCATTTTCAAAGATTTGACGATGAGTTACCTGTGGTGTGGTCCTCTGTGGTGTAGTTGGCTAATGCACCCGGCCAGAATGCATAGTTTTTGGTTTGTAGTTTACGCCATGTTTTTTGGCCGGTCAGCCCTGGTTGCACAGACGTACAGAGGACAGTCGGTGAGCCTCAGGCATGTGCAACTGATTCATGAGTTTCAGCTGTTGTGCGGAAAGCAATTTACGTATTAACTGCAATTGCCAACTGTCCTCTGTACGACTACGCAACTGGGACTGACCAGCCAAAAACCGTGGCGTAAACTGTAAGTTCTAATGGTAGTCTCATTTTCCTCATTTTTTCATTGAGTCAAAACATCTGTTTTCTTAAGAAAATTTCAGGTACTTGGTTCATTTTAACTTTGACCCCTCCATGTGTTATTTACCTTGAATCAACAAAAACAAACACCTCTATTTATAGCATATTTTAATGTGTTATGACAGTAGTATGTTCTGTGTATGTTAATGAAGGTGTTCGGTTGCTGGAGGGAGCCGTCACGGATCTGCAAGAATCCATTGCTCTTAGCCGAGGATTGCACAAGGTGGATGTGTTCAGTGCTTCCTGGGGACCGAAAGACGATGGTGTACAGGTGGATGGGCCAAGAAAATTAGCAACTGCAGCATTCAGGAGAGGTGTGACAGTGGTATGTTCACGTGCTTCCCACAATCTTTTCTTTTCCGCAACCATGACATGTTTGCCGTGTTCATTCAGTTGTGTAATGCACAAACAGTGCAAGCCATGAAGCCGGAAATTAGAGAATTACAATGACGGCTTCGGTGGCGTAGTTGGTAGCATGCTGAACTGCTATGCCCAAGATCGTGGGTTCAAACCCGGCCGAAGTCGTTGGATTTTTAAGAGCATAAATATCCTTCAGTATGCTTTCCTTTGGAGGAGAAGTAAAGCCAGCAGCCCCATGTCATAGATTTATGGCATGTAAAAGAACTTACCGGTACCACTACAATTGGTGATGTGTAGCAAAATTTGTAGGTTATATTTGGCTGATTAGAAACGCTCTATCAAGTTCTAATGTTCACCGCTAGGTGTTAGTGACAGTAGCATCTGGTAGCCACAGTTGGAACTACTTGAAATTGAACTTGTTGGAAGCCCTCGGGCATTCAATTAAAATACCCTGCTATGGCCATTCGACTGCAGTTCATATATAATAGAATGTTCTGTTTGGGCTTTGTAGACAGATTTTCAGACGGTGCGAGATCTCATCGTGGTGCCCCCCTCCACTGTAGAGACTAATGATAACATATATTTTTACATTACTGTATTATCAACTCAGACCTCCGGAAGATTAGTTTAATAAAGCGTGACAAGTTCATCTGAAGCCCCGGCAAATATGCAAACTACTAGGCTTCCCCTTACCCCTCTAGTCATCATGTTGCTGGATCTACTGCTATTTGCTGCCGCGGAAAGGTGTGACTTGCACGTGAGGATGATTTACCAATGGTGTCATTCTCTCTCCCCCTCCACCCCCCCCAATACCGGTTTTCCTTCCTCGCTTCGTTGCACGCTTACGCTGGCAGCGCCATCATTCAGGGCTTCAGTTGAACTTGCCGAGCTATAGTAGTAAGGATGAGAAACAATAACAGTAGAAATAAACAATATTCTTTGAAAAGGTCTATTTCACTTGCTATGTCGCAGACAACGTTCAGGTCATGCATACGTCAAAATTATATAGTAAATTAATTTAAAATTGAAACAAATTAAGAAATATGGGACCACTATAGTGTGCTTGGCAATCTGTTGCAGTAAAACACCGTGTACGACACGACACTTGGTGCCTGACTGTACACGTATGAACAATGACACCTGCATCTCTTGTCGTAAATCATCGTGGATCATCTCTGAAATGCACATACACCAGATCACTATTATATAGAATTAATTTTGGTGGGTAGGATTAAGTAGTAATAAGGTGATTGGATTTTCTTCTTTTTCTTTTTTGCGCAGACAATCTATCGTTGCATTTTCGTCGCCCTCCACCGTATGACAGCAAACGGTGTGCCCGTACCGCCCCTGTTTGTAGACCAGTGCTCTGACCACTGAACTATAGAGGGATACTTTAATTCTCACTTGGCAATGATACATCTATGATGCTGGCCTGTGCCAGTCTATCATGCTGTGAAAGGGTGCCCGCAGTGAGATTCCAAGAATTGGATTTTCATGTTCGCAGTGATGAAAAATTAAAGCTTTAAGAGGCGGCCGTAGTGAGATCCTATTTCACATTTCATTTCAAAACGTTGCCACTAGTTTCGTTGTAGTCGCTCTCCCCTAGTAGTTGCATGGCCCGTACATAGGTATCAGCACGGATTACCCCCTACTGTGAGGGGTGGTTCAAGGTCGCGCGTGCGAGAAAGTTCAAACTGCCCCGGGGTCCGACACGGAGAAATGCAATCTCGTGGCAATGTGCCTCACGAATATCGAGACCAGGAAGTTCGAAGTGATAGTCTGTATAGGCTACGGTACTTCCAATTGAATGGCCGAAATATTTTGCTATAGATAAGCTAATAGTTAAACTACGGATTACGGAATTCACAAGTGACTGAAATATCCTTGGCGTTCCTCGTGATGTAGCGGCTAGTATTCTTGGCTGTCGCCCCGGAGGTTCGGGTTCGATTCCCGGCGCCGACAAGAAATTCGATTCATTCTTGTCTGATGGCTGGAATGGGGCATTCCAGTGGCAAAATTGAAAAGATGTGGTTTCGATTCCCATCTCAGCCATCTTGGAAGTGGTTTTCCGTGGTTTCTCACTTGTACTCTGGCTGCGTGGCTCAGTGGTAACGTTCTTGCTTGCTGTTCCCAAGATTGCAGGATCGAATCCTGGCGCAGCCAGCTGGCATTTGAGGGTGCGCAAATACGAGGGAGCCGTGTCAGTGAATTTACTGGCAGGTCAAAGATCCTCTTTGGGGCAAACTTCCGACACCCCGGCGTCTCCTAAAGCCGCAGATGTTTAAAGGGACGTAAAACAATAACATTATTTTTATTATTATTATCACTTCTACTCCAGGCAAATGCAGCCGACTCCTTCACAATCCTCATCTGAATGACAAATATACTGTACACACTAATAGAGCCATCACAATAAGACGGGTAATTAGACAAATTCCAAACACACGCCAAGTACACGGGGCTAGATGACCACGATGCCGCAACAATTACTTTGAAATGCGCTAATGAGTTTCAAAAAATACGGGAACTAGTCCTCGCACGGGGAAACGTGTTTTACAGGTGTTATAAGGATGCACAGTGACCGACCGCAGTAGTTACACTTGCTAAGGTACAGCACAAAATCATGGGTGCCAAGCTATCTTCAAACTCGATAAACAAGTGCGTTCGAACCCATGGGCCGTTGTTTCAATGTTTAACTGCATTATTATGCATATTTTATATTATCTTGGTAAGTCTTTATTATTATTATTATTATTATTATTATTATTATTATTATCATCATCATCGGGATCTTGCCCGGTGTGGACCCGTCTGTCCAGCCCTCTAACACCGGCGGTTCTTCTTCTTCTTCTTCTTATTATTATTATTAACTGGCCTCGGTGGCCGAGAGCGCTAACGCACTACCTCGTGCCACGCTGATATCGAGAGAGCGTGGGTTTGAATCCCACCTCGGCCGTCTTATTATTATTATTATTATTAATAATAAAAATATTTTCCGGATCTTGCATGGGGAGGGGGGGGGGGAGGAACGCCTGTTCAACCCCCTACCATCGGCGGCTTCTCTTACTAATGCTATTATTATTACTAATAATAATAATAATATTTCTAAAATTATTATCAGTTTCTGCAAATTTAGGAGGATTATAAATTAATATTACATAATTTGGCAATAGAGGTGGGGGAGGGCAGGATTCTCCAGCCCCAGGACCCATCACCACTCTCTAAGGCCTTGCATCCGGGGGTGACACACAAGAACGCTTCACCACGAGATGGTCTTTAAAACAGTATGTTATACTTAATGTGATAACGGAGAAAGAAATTAAAATGTTATTCTTAAAGCTCTACCATTTCCTTACAGATCTCACTTACACAAAACTGCCTATGTTGCGAAGTTCGAAACCGAACCACAATAAGGTTTCACGCCGGCGTTGTTGTTGCTCATGCTCCATTTGATTGTGCATATTCAATCATTTACTTTCATAAACATCTTCATACTGACATTATGGGGTTTGAAGCCATTTTTCAGTGTTTCCTTAGTAAACAAAAGTTTGGTGCTTTTCGGTCGGTCAACACGAATGTACCCAAAAGAGTTGGGTTATACCCTCATCCTGAAAAAAATTACAACTCTTTTGGGTACATTCGTGTTGACCGACTGAAAAGCACCAAACTTTTGTTTTATCTTCATAATAACCTTAATTGTGATAAAGAATCGTTCAGACTAAACTAATTCCTGAAAAAAGTTGAAAAGTAAATTTTCAAACACTTTTGTTTGAATATTTCAGTTTACGATAACATCGAAAAGATACGTAAGGAAGCCTACACCCTAGTATACCTGTAACTTAGTAGTATGGTGAAAAACTGCTGTTTATTTCCTAGAATTATACGTATTTTCGTGTTTTTGTAAGTAACCATGACAAGTTATTTTTTTCTTTTATTCTTAACAAAGGAGATATTTAAAGAAATGTAGAATACATTTTTTGAAATTACATTTCTCATCACACAGGATTCAACGATAAGCTATAGCATATTATTATCAGGACAGAGTGACTTCAGCTCATCCTTTCGCATTGCCTTTTCCTCATCAACAACCAAGAAATTTCCAGAAACTACAAATTCAGTTGCTCTAGGGAAAGAAAACTAAGATCCGTTTCCCACGATTATCACATCACCATTCATGAACAAATATGGTGCAATTAAATGGGGCAATTGTGATAAATAACTAATACATGTAACTTTTTCTATGAGTGTATTTACATATTTATATCTTGTACCCCGCCCATCATTGGGCACAATCGTGTTGACCGACTGAAAAGCTACGAAAGACAATATTATAGCCTATATAAAAAATCAGTAGTAGTGGTGAAAGATTTCAGTCTATTCCTGTAACAACTTAGACCAGGAACTCATCCTAGCATCAACTCTTACCGCAGATTCATTATAAACACAAATACGGTACTTTTGATTGCCTGTAGCAGCCTTCCCTGGATACCATAATACTGTACTTCAGAATCCTCAGTTTCTTTTCTCTTGGTACTCTTCCGTACGCCTTCTCTAGATCTACAAAATACAAAAGTCTATTCCTCTCGTAGTATTCCTCAATCACTTGGCACATACTAAAAAAAATATATCCTCACATCCTCGTTGTGGTCTAAAGCCACTCTGGGTTTCCTCCATCTTACTCTCGGCCAATGATTATGCCTGAGTATACTTCAACCTGACCGCGTTGCCTACAAAAGTAAAGAACCTCAAGTCCATAACATTTGTGAGATGAAGTGTGCATTTGGGTCATACACATTTTATCCCCCAATAAATGGTTTGAATAATGAAGAACTATTTACATACCTCAAGATCAACAAGGGATATACAGTAGATACCCGATTAGAGTTCCTGGCTGTATCAAGGGACAACTAACAGGCGTCCTGAGCCACAGCGACTGGCTGCGTGGCTCAGCGGTAATGTTCTCGCCTGCTATGCCCAAGATAGCGGGATCGAATCCCCGGACAGTCAGTTGGCATTTGAGGGTGCGCAAATGCGAAGGAGCCGTGTCAGTAGATTTACTGGCACGTTAAAGATCCCCTTCGGGGCAAAATCCTGGCACCCCGGCGTCTCTAAAAGCCACAGTTGTTAAAAGGGACGTAAAACCAATATTATAAATATGAGCCACAACATCCGGCAGACTCCCGCTTAGCATCACGTGGCTGGGAGACCCCACACCAGACCATACCAAGACTTAAATTCTTGGCAGAGCCGGGAATCAAGCCCGGGACCTCTGAGGTAGCCGACAACATTGCTGGCCACTGCGCCACGAGGTGTTTTATACATAGCACAGTATGTATTAAAAGGGCATATCAATAAACAGTATGGCTGTAAAAATTATGCTATACGCGTGTAGTCTCCACCCCCGCCCCACCAATTACGTAGACATGAAAAATGAATGAAGCTTGTAGTTTTACGTGACCGTTAATCTCGCGATCAGAGCTATGGGACCTTCATTTTTACGTGGAATCTGAACCACAGGACGTGATATTTCACTTCGAAAATCTCACTTGCCAGGAATCGAACCTTGGTGAGAGCCAAGCAGCTTGACCACTACACCATTACGTCCCCCAAAAAGTGAAGGAACGTGGGAATCATATAATCCCCGACTACTGTCGACCAAAATATTATGTGCACTCGAGCTTGAAGGTGGTTTGTGAAGTAACCAATGGACCTACATAAAATCCTATAACATCATCATTTTCGTCGTTCAGTTTACGTTAGTTCATTTAGGCTTGGAATGTTTAATTTATATTTTAATATTTTTTATCGCAGTTGGAACACAAAAAGTGCTCGTTTTAAAGTATGTTTCAACCATGCGTCACATTTACGAACTATTATCTCACAAACCCGTCATCAGATCGAGTCCAAATTTTAACACTATGTGCATTGGAATGTTGTATAACTGGTTTATTAAAATATAAATTAAAAATTCCAAACCTACATAAACTAACGTAAAATAGAACGACGAAAATGATGATGTTACTGGATTTTATGTAGGTCTATTGGTTACTTCACAAATAACCTTCAAACTCGAGTGCACATAATATTTTGGTCGACAGTAGATACGTAGACGTCAAGAACAGATGATGAATTAGAATAAACCAGGCTTAAAAATAATGCCGGGATAGATCGTTGGTTTCTTAATATACGTATTTGGGCCATAATATATTTTGAAATATATATTTAAAAATCTGAACTCAAGTCCTAACGATTTCAAAATGCTATACCACACAGAAGTGAGGAATGGATTTCGGGAGTGAATCCACACTGCGAAATAATTGACGTTCATCTTTTTACAGCATATAAACACATCACTCCTCGGCGCCTGGAACATTACCAGTACTCAGTAAAATAGAGGGTACATAATAATGTAAACAGAGTTTCATATTGGCATATATCATCTACTCTGTTTTGAGTCTCTAATCTCCGGAAGGACGAAATGTTTGTAAAACCGGTCAAGTAACGGGAAAAAATACTCTCCCAAAAGTCTATCATATCTCTGTATGAGTTCCGTTGTAGGCTAATCCTTTTTGTCTTCTTGTAGTATGAAGCTGCCCTTGAGTCTGGTAGTGAAAATTGTGTTTGATGTCGAAGTTTCCTATTTCCTTTTCTCCCACTTTAATTGTAATAGTAATACTACTAATAATAATATTGGTTTTACGTCACTTTTAACTACAGTGGCTTTTATAGACGCCAGGGTGCCGGAATTTTGCTAGTAAATCTACTGACACGGCTCCCTCGCATTTGCGCACCCTCAAATGTCAGCTGACCGCGCCAGACTTTAATAATTGTATAGCCTCTTCCGGGATAAAATTGTTCGTGTAGGATGGGCATTTGATTTAAAAACACAGTATTCACCAATAAGTCAATCCGTGCTCATTACAAAGCCTTACTATTTTTTTTAAAGTCATAGTACTAATAAAAATTGTTGCACGGTAAAAGGTATAACGTGCACTTTAAAGTTCTATTGCAGCTTTTAAGACAATAGCAATACCGTAGTGGAATGAGCTTGTCCGCTGCTCATTGTATGTGAAATGGAGGCATGTGCTGATCTCCCCACTCCCCTGCATGGGGAAAAGCCTGAGCTGGCCTAGGCCAAATGTCTCAACTAATCTCTGTCTCTGTCTTGACCTGTTTCAAGGACAGGACTTTGCGACGTGACATCTGACGGAAACTGTCTGAACTACCAGCACCTCGACACGGCTAGCATTAGCAACTCAATATGCTTACATTTTCTAAAATCACGATTAAACATATACAGAGTTCTTAATTTGAAAATATGATTCAGTAGCACAATAGAGAAAACTATGAGCTGTCTTGCAGTGGAGTTTGTTTCTGTTTTCAACATCATCTGAAGGCATTGAAGAGGTTTGGAAAATTGCAGTTCAGAACTCTATTTTATATGGAGAATTGTGATTTTAACTACACTTTTTATAACTATCTTTGTATTCCTGTTCGATATGCTTTTGCACCGATGAAAAGTGTATAAAATATTACAGCGGGCTATAGGAACAAAATAATTTTACCTTGTCCCGTTTCTTTATAAAACGTTTCACAAACTTTTCACCCATGTTACAACAAGTGCTGGGCTGGCGGTCGGCCGTTCCCACTCCGGCCGGCTCTTAAGCTATTAGACTGTGTAATGCACAAATAGTGCAAGCCATAATATTCATTAAAGTCAGGGTGTGAATTAAACTTTCTGATAAAAGGGAATGACACACAAGCAAATTTTTACAGACATATTGTAATCATCATTCTCATCATCATCATCATCATCATCATCATCATCATCATCATCATCATTATTTAGTGTTGTCTGGCTGTTGTTTAAAGACATAAGAGTATTCAATTTGTAGTTCCTGCAGAATGTACTGGTTGCAACAATGGAAAAAATTTGCTGTAACAAATAAACACAGAAATTATGTTTTAGTTTCCTTTACCCCCCATATAGACAAATGGGGTCCCAAAAATACTGTATAATAATAATAATAATAATAATAATAATAATATCTGGCACTACAGCCCATGAGAGCCTAGACCTACCAAGCGACCGCTGCCCAGCCATTTGGCCTGCAGATATTGGGGTGACGCGTGGTCAGCGCGTCTGGACCCCTCAGCCGTTAATCTTGGTTTTCGTGACCGGTGCGCTGCCTCACTGTCAGACAGCTACTCAATTGTCCTCACGAGGCTGAGTGCACCCCGTTCCAGCCCCACGTCAGTTTCTAAAATCCCTGTTGGAGCCGGGAATCGAACCCGGGGCCTCCGGGTGAGAGGCAGTCACGCTACCCCAACACCCCGGAGCTGGGCCCAAAAATACTATGGTCCCTATAATTAATTCACAGACTCGGAAAAAAAAAATAACAATTTCTATCCAAACCATACACTGAGAAACAATTGAAAATTTATATCACATGAAGATGTAGAGTCATTGTTCTCATATTTATATGAATGAATGCTCTAAAAAATGTACTCTGGTCAATTATAAAGTCTTTGTGCTTGTATGACAAAAATAGTTTCTTGGGTTATCATAGTTAAAAAATGTGGACAGTATAACTAGAGTCCCGGGTTATTGGTTTTAACGATATCTGCGAAATCTTCCAGCATACAAACATATGTTATCACAACGATATATTTACACCAAATATACAATTTTTTTCGATATTGTTGTGAAATATAGCGAAACAAAATTATTTTATGAAATGTGTTACTTTCACCCAGAATGTCTCTACCAAGCCAAATAGAAGACCCTGTATATACTTTTAACACCACATATTTCAACACTCGACTACAGCGATTAAAATTCGTTGCCCTTTATCCGCAGTACAGACTGTTGATTCTTTATAGGCTTTGCGGCATCATGGTCATGTAGCCCTGTGAACTTGGGCGTGTGTATAAGTTGTCTGATAAACTGTGTCACTGTGATGGCTGTACTAGTGTGTATACTTTTATACGAGGAAGGATTTGGGTAGGAAACTGCTGTTGTGAGTCGGTTGAGTGTTGAATTTTGTCTGATAACCTGTGTTATTGTGATGGCTTTATTGGTGAGGATTCAATCAATCAACGTACATTATAATATAGCACGTTATTTTTAATGAGCTATTACAACCAACATTCAATTATACTCGATGAAAAGGACAAAGAGTTATAACTACTATGCACACATTTAGGAGATAGCAGGCTATATGTTATTTACTGAACTCAATAGGTTGATTCTTTAGTTTAGGGGCTGTGACCACACGGTCATGTAGTCCTGTGTACTTTGGGTGTGTGGAGAATTTGTCTCATAACCAGTGTTAATTGTGATGGCTGTATTAGTGTTATCTGTGATTCAGGTAAGGACTGCCGACAATCAATTTTCAAGTAGTTCCTACTTTTGCTACCAAATGCTACCGTCCATGACACCTAGCTGCAGACTTGGATACTAGATACCATCGTAACCAACACCTGGCGGCGAACGTTGGAACTAATATAACATTAATCAAATTTTCAATAGGTTATGTCATGTGTTGCTATCTGACTAATGGTGTGAAGATTGGTGAACATGGAATGATGTCACAGCAGCAGACGACGATAAGCCTATAGCTGCCAACTCTCAAGTTACATTATAAATTCCAGTTCCAGTGTCTGTAAAAGGTCTGCAAACATGGTGACTTTGAAACATGCTTGCCAACAATGACTACAACCCTCATTCAACCCAACAGTACAAAATCATGCTATAAATCACTATGTTTGTAGTGATGGGGGACAAATGATAAGGTTACATTGTTAGTAACCTATTTGAGGTGACACTGACTGTACACCTCGGTTAGGATGAAGTAAACTGGAAGTCACTACACCTCCACAAAGGGTCAGTAGGGTAGAGGAGAGAGAGGTTCTAAAATGATACGAGTTCAGTATCTGTTTGCTCTTCATCATCATAATCATTATCATCTTCATCATCGTTATCATTTTCCAGCCTAAGCCAGGTCAAAGCAAATATGACAACCCTCCACTTAACTCTGTCTGTACGCCATCCCTCTTCAACCACTGAACTCCACTCCTGGTTCCGTTCTTTCACACTGTCTTTCACCAAGTCTATCCACTGTACTCTAGATCTTCCTTGTCATCACCCAGGTTTTTGCTCCATACATCATTATTGGTAAATTTGGAACTAATTGAATTGAACTTGCTTATTTCAGGGTCGGAATGGAAAAGGAGTAATTTATGTCTGGGCTGTGGGCAATGGCGGACATAAAGGGGACAATTGCAATTTGGATGGTTATGCTTCCAGCATCTATACACTGTCCGTAAATTCACTGACAGAGGAAGGTATTGAAGTTCCCTACTCATATGCTTTGTACAAGGTGTTTCAAAATTGTTGTACTTCCTTTTCAATGCATACATGTATGTCTACCAATTATTATTATTCTCATTTCTATGGGGTCAGGGATGAGGCTTTTATGGGGTGGGTGGTTTTACAGTCAGATACCTTACCTATGTCAACTTCTGAAGAAGAGTTATTCAGAGATGAAATGAATGAAACTGGACAAGGAGTTGGAAGGTAGTGGCCATAGCCTATTAGAAGGTACCATACTGAAACCACTGAAAACCATTTCAAGGACAGCCAATGGTGAGGTTTGAACCCACTCATCTACTGAATCTGGGGATACCCAGAACTCATGGCGTTGCACCTTATTTGCACCCATAACTACCGTGGTTAGTTCAGGGCATATAAGACCATCTTTATCTAAAAATGAAATCAAAAACTCTGTGGGCACTTGTTTCAGAATTATAGGAATTCAAACATTATTTTATGCAGGAACTTAATTCTGAATCTTATGGTACGAAATCAATAGTAGCAACTCAATGGCATGCACGGCACATTCCGTGAAGCATGTGTGAATGTCTTACTAGATAACTGAACATCAGTATGTTATTCAACTGAACGGGTGAACTTCTCCATGTGGCAGTATCCAAATGTCAAATAGCCATGATGATCGCCAACCTTCGTTAGAAGATGGCACACTAAGAAGAAAAATTCAGTCAGTTGCTTGGGAAGCAACACTATTGTTGCCCAAGTGTGAGGTGCCAGTGTACCACAAGGGGAAGACATATCGCTGTAGGAACGACAATAACAACAAATATATGGACCTTGACTCTTGTGTGAGTTATCATGTATCGTAGCATGCCGCCTAGTCTAATATTGCTACCAAGATGATGGCTTATGTATACAGTATAGCAAAAATCTTCGGTTCAGAGATGAAATCATCCAAGTTTGTGCACTAATATTTCTTGAACTGTAAGAGGAAATTTTCAGCACGGAAAAGTAGCTTTAATATTCTAGCTTACATTGTTACAAGACTCCTGAAAGCTAAATCCATGTTGGTAAAGCAGAATTGTCTTATAGAATATAGCAATTATCTTCGCAACTTTGAGATTTCAGATTTAGGCAGATATTTTTTTCCCTCTGGGCACATTTTTGAAACATTCTATATATAACATTTCAATTTTATGTTTTTTGTGTCTTATTAATTATGTTTTATGTGGTTGGCTGGACTTATGGTCTAATTTCTACTTCAATTTTAGGTTTGAGCTGCTTTTATGATGAGCCATGTTCCTCTACCCTGGCAAGTGTGTATGTTGGTGGACATCACAGACATCCTGGATGGATGGAACGTACAACAAGGACTCTGAATGTTGTAAGTCGTATCAGCTAAATAAGTTGTGCATGAAGTTTTAATCATGGAAAATTGAGAGGTTGAGAATTCCAGCTCTTTGGCATTAGTTACTGTTGAATAGATTCTTGGGTAATCACAATACCGTATTTTGTATCTTACTATGTGGGTGCTCATGTTTCAAAACATGGATTACATTCTCCTCACAACAGGAACTGTGCTATTTACCTGGAAGAGAAGAAGATCCAGGAGATCCCTGGATAGGATCTACCAGAAAGCGTGAAAGAGGTTCTAGATTATAGTTTGATAACACCAAGCCTGATACTACCTAGTTTGTCATTTACTTCTCTAGTTCTTACAAAATCTAAGAATATCCAGCAATTTTTCTAGGTTTGTGCCGTGTCTTGATGGGGTTTCACCTAGGACACCAATCTGGCTCGTCAGTGGGCTCTTAGTGTACCCGCCCGGACCCCCACAGGAGTAGCGAACTGCACGCTACTTCCCTTTTTATGAATTGCACCTGTGCCTCTTTACTGCGAGAACTAAAAGCTCAAGCAGCCATAACCTCCCTATGAAGGCTTCCAAAAAGATGGTATATTGGCTTTCACGGCTATTTGATTCTATAAATGATCAACCGATGACGAACCGGCAAAGGAAACGGTTAATGAGAAGGAAAGCGGATATCAGGACTGGAGAAGGAAGGCGAAAGATAGAGATGAATGGGTGATCAGCATTCCGAGGCACTTGTAAGGTATCCGTAAAATTGAAATTTTTTACAGCTACGCCCAACCCCCAACCTGGAGGACCAGGGTATCCCTCTTAGTCTGGCCCATCATCTTTGACCTGTCCGGCATGGGTGGCCCTACCAGGAGCTTACACTCCCGCCGGCCTAGCTCGCAGATGTACAACACATACCTATACAATTATTTAGTTATAAAAATCCATATGCTCGTGCAGGACTGTTACAGGTCAGGGAAGTCAGGGAAAAGTCAGGGAAAAAAATTCCGGTCATGAAAGTCAGGGAAATGCCAGGGAAATTTTCTGCAAGGTCAGGGAACTTTTTAATTTTTAAAAATAAAAGCGTGAATCTGATTATTTGCCTGCAGCGTGAAGCTCCTTTGCTTTGTCGGGTTAGGGCTGCAAAATGCTAAAATTGTAAAATAGAGGAGAGAGAGCAAGAAAGGAACACATTGCGGTAGCCCTGCTGCTCTCGATACTTCGTCTCGTCGTTTGTCCCCACTACACTCTTTCCTCCACTTTCCCTTGCCCAAGTCGGTCGCGTTTCGTTGGGAATCACGCTTGTTCGGGGCCAAAGCCTCTACTCCACATGCACCACCCCCTCGCGCCCCCTTTCATCTCGTCTGTGTTCGGTTTGCCGAAGTTTCGCTTTGTGTACCTACGGCATAGCACCTATGCTTGATCTACTAATACAGAGATGATAGTCGAAAATCAGTTCGAACGTTCTCTCATAGGCCAACGACAAGTGTACTATGGTGTTCAATCCGAGGGAGAGTTAGGTAAAGTGACTGTCACCAAAGAAATGCTCGTTCAGAATATTGAAATGCACCTAAGGAGAGGGCCGCCGAAAAGAAAAGAAAACGAGGCCAAAGAAAAACAGAAGGGAGCAATTGTAGACGAGGTAAAAGAGTTGAAAACCAAAAGAATCAAATTGATGTTAGAAAGAGAAGCCGAACTAAATGATATTGAAGAACGTTTAAAAGTGCTAAACAGCGGGTACTTGTAGAGAGTTATTCAAATAGATGTATGCAACGAAATGTGATCGTACTTACTTTTGCTAAGAATGTAGCAAAAAAGGTGTATACTCCGAGCCAAATGGGTGGATTTCCTGTTTTAGTCCATCGATTTCTTTACCAGTATCAGTCACTAAATTTTGTGTTTTCGATGTCTATATTTTTTCTCAGTATTGTTTTTGTATTTTAAGTGTTAGTAATTTTAGCAATAAGATCTTACGTATCATGATGTATGGTCTTTCTAGTGTAGGCTACGTCAGGCGTCCGTTAAAGCTTTTAAGTTTCAAACCATTCTTTTTGTTCGTCAATTTTGATCAGTATAGGAAAAGGTATTAACGAATCCGTGCCATACCAGACTTAGTGTCACCTAGATCGCTTATGGATTTTGTAATCCATTGATGTCAGTCATGGCGTAGTCGTAAGACGTAAAAGATTACAAAGTGTTAAATGTGTTTCTGTGTTGTCTGTGGGTCCATGCAGTACTTGTTTGCTTCGTAGACAATGAAAAGGGCTTTTGCAGTCAATCGATGTAAATAAGTCCGATAGTTTTTGAGTCCAATAAAAATGGTTTCGTTGTGACATTTTTTTGATTACCTATTTTTAATTTCTTTCTTACCTTAGCAATAATTTTGAAAGAATCCGTGCCATGTACGTTACTTACCCATCGTTTTATTTGACTATTAGGCCATAGTTTTTAAGTCATTAGTTACAACAATTGCAATAACTTTTTGAATGTAAGAAGTTTTATTGTGAACCGAGTGTACTGACAAAGAAAGAAGTTAAAAATTATGTTGCTTGAATCCATTTTTTAAAAATTTATTTGTCGTGTTATTTTTTAGATTAGGCTAATTTATTAAAAAAGTCAGATGAAGCCAGTTTTTTCCATGCCTTCTGAAGAGTGCTCACGGCATCTAAAACTGGGCTAATTCTTAAAATTAGCTTTTTGTTAAAATTCTTTCTTTAAGGCTTTCCTTTACAATCTCTGAAAAGAAACTCTTTTTCTGTATGAGATAGCTTACATATCTCGTGTAGTACAGTAGCTGGAAAAAAGTTAGCATGGACGTGTATTTAAATAAAAATAAAAATTTAATCACCATATGTCGTGCGATTAGAAAATGTAAATCAGTAACTATCGTTTGATCAATTCGACGGGTTTTATTTTTGAAAGATGTTCATACGGTGATCAGAATAAAGTATTGGTGGTCAGGGAAAAGTCAGGGAAAATGCGATCTTAAGTCAGGGAAAAGTCAGGGAAAATGCAAATCTTGGTCTTGTAACAACCTTGTCGTGGTTATGAGTTGAATTTGTTTGATAACTTGTTTTTATGTGGGGATTTAGCAGTGTGTGTATCTGTAAATGTTTGAATCTAAGATTGAGGTAGAAGCCCAGTAAAGTTCATAAAAAGAATACCATTCACCTTCCTGGCCTGAGAAGTGAGGTAGGCTTATCTTTGGACGTAACGGTTTCGGTTTATCCTTGTGAACTGAAGCGGGTGCGAACTGGGCCGGATTGGACTTGAAACAAGGATCCTGGTATTTATCTGGAGAGAGTGTGGAAAAATCGTTGGGATAAACCATACTGAGGATGGCCACTATCAGTACTGTGATTTGAACCTTAGGTCTTTGGACTTCCAGCAGTCATGATGTGCGACTTAATGGGCATTGCTATGCTGCAGGTTTTGTTCAACTGAAAAACATAGGCCTACGAGTACAATTTCAAAGAATGACATTTTTGTCAGCCAATAGTTACTCTGCTGGTAAGTCAGGGAAATACCTATTATTTGCTTGGAAATTCAGGAAAGTTGAGGAAATTTTTTCCAAAGAAAGAGTGGCTACCCTGATACAAATTCATTTGGCAGGTGTATTATAGGTCCCGTGGGGGTTTGCCTGTTCCTCTATCGGGCGCGTCCCAGGTGGCGGATAGGGGGGCTCGCCGGACTTGTCCGGAGGGTTTGAGGGAAATAAAATACCTCTCGCGGACCAAAAACAGGCCCCTTGCCAGGGTTATGGTGAAGCTACGTTAGGCCTAGCAAGCCAGTAGTGGATATGAAACTGCTTTTAAAACGTGAACGGGCCTCGGAAAGGACAGATCTAAAGGAAGCAGACCTGGCTATGGAAATGGACTACGAATCGGAACTTTGAATATAACTACATTGACGGGAAGAGTGGAGGAGGTTGTGGATATGATGGAGAGGAGAAAACTGGATGTACTCGGACTGGCAGAGACCAGATGGAGAGGGGAAGGAAGAAAAGAACTGAGAAATGGCTTGCAGCTATACTGGATAGGAAATGAGGAGGGGAAGAGAAATGGAGTGGGAATGGTGGTGAGAGAAGGGCTGAGGGAGGAAGTAAAGAGGGTAAGTGATAGAATAATTAGAGCCAGAATCACTGTGAAAGGTAGAAACTTGGACATTCTGCAAGTCTATGCACCACAGGTGGGATGCACAGAAGGCGAGAAGGACGAGTTTGAAGAGGAGTTGCAGAAGCAGTTAGTGGGGAGAGACCTGATAGTCATGGGAGACCTAAATGCCCATGTCGGAACTGATAGAAGAGGTTTTGAGGAAGTGATTGGTGGTGAAGGATGGGGAAACAGGAATAAGGAAGGAGAGAGATTGTTGGAACTGTGCAATATAAATGGGCTAATGGTTGGAAACACATGGTACAAGAAGAGAGAGAGCCATAAAATTACTTGGTACAGCAGGGATTTGACTAGGAAATCAGTGGTGGACTATATTCTATGCGGGAAGGAGACAAAGAAGAGTATCACGGATATAAGGGTAATACCTTCAGAAGCCCTGGACAGTGACCACCGTCTGCTGGTCGCCAAGGTGAGAGGACTGATGGAAAAGAGGAGAACTGAGAACCAAGAAAGAAGAATAAGGACATGGAAGCTGAAGGAGGATGGAAATAAGGAGAAGTTCCAGATATTAGTGAGGAACAAATTACCGAAGGATGATCCGAAAACAGGTGAAGAAGAATGGAATAGGTTCAAGGACGTGTTGGTAGAAGCAGCGGAAGTCGTGTGTGGCAGAACTAGTGGAAAGAAAAGGTGGAAGGAAACACCATGGTGGAACCCCAGAACTAAGGAAGCAGTGAAAAAGAAAAATGAAGCATTCAGGAAATGGTTCCAACAGAGGACAGACAGAACAAGAGAAGAGTACCAAGAGCGGAAGAAAGAAGCAGGAGAAGTAGTGAAGGAAGAGAAAAAGAAATGGCTGGAGAAATGGACAGAAATGATGGAGGAGGACTGTGATGGCAGTAAGAAAGTGTTGTATGGAATGATAAAGGCAAAGAGAAGAGATACAGGGGAAAATGTCAGAATGGTGGACAGGAATGGAAAGGAGGTCGAAAATATGGAAGAAGTAAAGGTTATCTGGAGAGAATACTTCAAGGAACTCCTAAATCCAACTAAAACCAGCGTAGTGGACATTGGGGAGGAAGAAACAGACAGTGACCAAGACATTTCAGAGAAAGAATTGACATGGAAAGAAGTGGAGGAAGCATTAAAGAAGATGAAAGGGGGAAAGGCACCGGGAATAGACGAAGTGAGTGTGGAGATGGTGAGAGCAGCAGGGGTGATAGGAACACAGTGGCTCTTTCGAGTAATGAAAGTGATATGGAGGGAGAAGAAAATACCAGAGGACTGGAAAAGAGGGATAATAATACCCATATTTAAAAAGGGAAGTAGGAAGGAATGCAAGAACTACAGGGGAATTACACTCATGTGCCACTGCGCCAAAATATTTGAGAAGGTACTGGAGAGAAGAATTCGGACAGAAGTTGAAGATGGGCTGAGGGAAGAACAGTATGGATTCAGGCCAGGAAGGTCAACAGTTGACCTCATCTTTGCAGTAAGACAGCTACAAGAACACCATTATGAATATGGGAAAGATCTGGTGATGACCTTCTTGGATATTGAGAAAGCATATGATAGTATTAATAGAAACAAGGTATGGGAAGCAATGAGAGCAAAAGCAGTGAACAAGGAGACAGTGGCAAGAGTGAAAGCAATGTATGAGGGAAGCAAAAGCTGTGTAAAGGTGGGAAGAGAGAGAACGGAATGGTTTCAACTGGAGAGTGGTCTGAAACAGGGAAGTGCCCTCTCACCCCTGTTATTTATAGTGGTGATGGATGAAATCATACGAAAAGTGGTAAATAGCATTGGGGAAAGGAAAATGAAGGCAATGTTGTTTGCTGATGACCTTCTGGTATGGGGAGAGGATGAGGAAGAAGTACAAGAGCAATTAGATGAGTGGGAGAAGGTAGTGTTATCATATGGGATGAAGTTCTCAGCACAAAAGAGTGAAGTGGTCATCACAATGAGGCAGATGAACAGACTGGATATGGGCATAACACTTGGAGGACAGCAGTTGCAGAAAGTAGAATGCTTCAAGTACTTGGGAAGCATAATTGAAGAAAAGGGAGGCAATAGGATGGAAATAAATGAGAGGGGAAGGTGCGCAGATGGATTTTTCAAGAGTGTTAGGGGGATGATATGGAATAAAGATGTACCACAAAAATGTAAAGGAATCATCTACAAGACCTACTTTGTGCCAATTTTGACATATGGTTCAGAAACATGGGTGATGAAGGAAAGGGACAAGAATAAAATACGAGCAGTGGAGATGAAGTTCCAGAGAAGTAGGGTAGGAGTGACAAGATTGGACAGAGTAAGGAATGAGAGAGTCAGGGAGATGGTAAGAGAGGAACCATTGCAAAATAGAATAGAGCGATCTAGGCTACAATGGTATGGACATGTGAGGAGGATGCAAGAGGAGAGGATACCGAAGAAGATGTTTGGAATGGAAATGACGGGAAGGAGGCCAAGGGGAAGACCAAGGGACAGATGGACAAAAGGAGTTAAGAAGAGTGTGGAGGGAAGAGGAGTGTGCTGGGACGCAGTAAATGACGAGAGATGGTGGATGGACAGGAAACGATGGAGAGACTTATGTTCCAAGCAGACCCGACCAGCGGTTGGAAACTGCTCAAGATGATGATGATGATGATTATAGGTACAGTAAACATGTTCCAGTGTTTTGTGTTTCTGTGTTAAATGTATTAAGAATAATGCAGTGTTTAAGATGTATCTTATAAAGTGATGAATAATGATAGAACATTATAGGTTGTACCAGAGCTGAATGGCCAATGTCGAGACTCATTTCAAGGAACCTCTGCTGCCGCACCTATGGCTGCTGGTGTTATTGCATTGGTCCTACAAGCTAAGTATGATTATAAGTACTGAACTAAACTATTTTAACTTTTGCATGAAATCTGCTTCAACAAAGGTGGCCATGCTATGCAAAATTGCATGTGGATGTAGTATACTGCTTGTGTGTGAGTGTGCAGCAGCTTGTTTAGCGTTGTCTGGTCCACCGCCCAGTCATGTGGGCTCGGCTGAGTGATTTGTCCCTCCACAGAGGTGAAGTGGAGATATCCTTACTGCAAATGTTGGGAGGATAGTGTGTAGCTATGCAGAAGACTTCTGAATACATGCAAGGGCTCTTCTCGTGAGCTAATTTTGTGGCCATCCATCTGTTACAATAATTTTTATGGGGTTGGGTATTGCACGCAACTTCTGTCATACAGACAAAAGAACAGAACAGAATATAGCAGTGCGATACTTACCATACTCCAGAAAGAGACTCAGCTTTGATCTTCTTACCAACGTAGGTGTTAAGTAGCGGAAGTGTGATAAAAGGAATATTGAGAAGTTATTAACCTCTTAACTGAGTATTTTTGAGTGCTTGGTGTAACCTGCCATGTGCATTTCTTTCCAGCCAATTGTTATGACAGAATAGGCAGAAGGGTTAGCGGGGATATTAGCAATAATAATGTTGTGTTTAAGTATAATATAGGAATCTTAACGTAAGTATAATTTTAGAGACATTTTAACCATTTTTACAGTAACTACAAGGTCATTTACCTGATTAGAACTTCAATGTTTTTTGAGTGCCTGTCTATAATACATACAAGAAAGGAATGTCAATCAATTACATATCATGTTATTGAATTTCAGACATCTTGGAACAATTTTACATTAACTACAGGGTCACTGACCTGAACTCCCATGTTCTGTCCGAATGAGGGTTTACACAACAGAGATAGGATTCTTGACGAAATAGATATTCTGAACATGTTCACAAATAACTTATCATGCTTGTGTCATTCAGATACATTCCACATTAACTTCAAGGTCATTCCTCTGACTAGAACTTAAGAGTTTTGTCCGTACGAAAAATCTTGAAACAAGGTGAAGCACAAAGTCCTTTCTCACAATCAGGGCACCAGATCATTGACTCTTTCCATTCATCCAACGCACTACACATCGTCGAGTGGGTTTCTTCTTCGATGTACAGCACCTGGAACAAACTCACGCTCTGCTACCACCACTAGCTCCAGAAAATATGAATGTCTGACGTGAAACACTGCATGGCGGAAAAGGTTGAAATATATTAATCACTTCATCTTCATCTGATTCGTCGCGTTTTTCTTCTTCTTGATTCTCATTCTTAGAACCACTTTCACTGTCAGACTCACTTTCATCTGTATCAAGCCACTCATTTTCAGATTCCTCAGAAGATGAATCACCACAATCATTCTCCATGTGTTGAATAATCTTGTCTTCTTCGAATGCATCGAACTTCCGCTTTGAACCAGATGCTGCCATGGTTGGCGGCCTACTACCGACAGAGAAAAGAGTAGCACCACGCAACAATAAAATAAAAACAAACAAGATACAGGTGGCGGGAAATGTAGCAACTGCTGCCAACCTGCTGCCAAAACGTCAAATTTCATGAAGACATTCTCCATGCCGCGAAAACTCTTCACACCCAGGAGACGTTAGCAGTAAAAGATAGAGTATGTGCATATTCGTCATGCCGATTAAATTATAACATACGCCGGACTGTTTGAGGGTGCAAATCAAAGCAAGGGATTAAATAATACAGGAACTTAGAACAAAGCTTCGTGAATCAGAGGACATGGTGAAGGATGTGACTGAACGGCTTTCTGCTGGGATCAGTGTGGAAGAGGGCATGCAGGAGCAAGCTGAGGATGATGTCATCATAATGGGTGATTCTATGATACGATGGAGTGCGAATATCTCGAGGAAATCAGGTGCGAAAGTGCGGTGTTATCCGGGGATTAAAATTGACCAGCTTGCCCAACAAGTGGAAGAAGCAAATGTAGAGGACTGTGACAAAGTTAAAGTGTTGTTGCTCCATGTTGGGACGAACGATTTGAAGAAGAGGGCTACAACTGATTACATCATGGGGGAGCTCTACGAACTAGGCAGAAAAGCTAAAAGCAAGTTTGGAAATGCAAAAATTATAATGAGTGGCATTGTTCGGCGGGGAGATGTTCCGTTAAGGCGAGTTAAGACTGTAAATGACCGCATGGACTGGGATTGTGCACAACTGGGATTAGTGTACGTAGATGCTGACTGCTGGATTGGTGGCCGTGACTTCGCCCGAGACGGGCTGCATTTAAATCGACGGGGCGCTTTTAACCTAGGGAGCCTACATGACAGGGTCATCGGTTCGTGCCGGCCATTGTGAGGAGGAGCAGGTCCAGAGGTTGCCAGCCGACGGGAACAGAAGGAGCTACTTCGGGATATTTGCTGCGGAGGTAAGCCTCTAAGATTACTGCAGGTTAATTGTCAGAGTTTAGGAAATAAATTAATTGAATTTTGGAATCTTGTAGAGACGTATTCTCTGGACATTGTCATTGCTACTGAATCTTGGTTATATGAGGATATAAATAGTAATGAAATAATTCAAGGGACCTACGAAATGTACAGAAGGGATCGGGGGAAGCGAGGTGGTGGGCTATTTATTTGTGTGCGCAAAAATATAGCTAGTTTCTTAAAGTGGGCTGATACGGATCATGAAATGTTATGTGTACAAATTTCGGATAAAGGGAATAAATTCACTCTTCAGGTGATAGGGGCGTAGAGGGCACCGAAAGATAACTTTTCGCTTCTCGACACACTGTATGATAAAACTTGTACGGGTAATGCTATGAAAAATAGCATAATAATTGCTGGAGATTTAAACCTCCCCAAAGTAGACTGGTCGGGTGAGTTAACTAGCTGTGGTCAAGCTCAGAGCGCTGCAAACAAATTCTTAAGGGAGGGGGGATTTTCCCAAGTAGTTTACTTCCCAACTAGAGGCAATAATACCTTAGATGTTTATCTCGTAAGGCCTGTAGAGCTGTATATTAACTGTCTGAAAGTACCAGGAATTAGTGACCATTCTGGGGTTGAATTAAATATTAGATACGGTGACATTACAAAATTAGACTCTGATGTAGCAAATAAGATCATATTCCTGTATCGCAGGGCGGATCAGGGCAAATTTCAGGGGTATTTGAATGAGCTATTTGTAGGATGGGCATCGGAAGGAAATCACATTAATATCCTGTGGACTAACTTTTTGAAAATTTTAAATAGCGCTATTGATAAATTTGTTCCATTTAAATTACTGAAACAAAACCCAGATCCTGAGTATTACACACGGGAAATCAGGAGTCTTAAACGGAAAATTAGGAAATTATACAATAAAAGACATGATAGTTTCAAGTATATGTTGAAATTTAAGTCCTTATCAAGAGAGCTCGTCTTAAAAAAGAGGGCTGCTCATGACAATTATATGCAAGGTTTACTTGGTTCGGGAGGCGATGGGTGGAAAAAATTTTACAGTTATGTTAGGAGAAGAAAGGGTAATTCAAATAATTTGTCGATGATAATGTCCGGTGACGGTAAATTAATTACTGAGAAGCAAGCCATTGCTAATGAATTAAACGTATTTTATGGTAGTGTGTTCAATAAATTCAATAGCTGTGTGTTGGCCCTTAACAGTGAATCAGGGGTTCCACTTCTCCAAATAAACCAGTCAGCAATTGTAAAGCTAATACAAAAATTACGTTACAATATATCGAAGGGTCCTGATAATATTGTTAGTGAAGTACTTAAACTAGGAGGTAGGGCCGTGGCACGATACTTAGAGGTGATGTTTAATGTGTCCATAAACAATGCGCAAATCCCGGATGACTGGAAAAGAGCTACGGTAGTCCAAATATTTAAGGGAGGGAGCAGACTTGAATTGGGCAACTACAGGCCGTTTAGTCTTACGTCCATCGTTTGTAAACAGATGGGGCATCTCATTTGCAACTACTTGAGGGAACAGTGGGAAACATTATCATGGTTTAATGATAGGCAACATGGATTTCGGAAAGGTTACTCATGCTAGAGTCAGATGCTATCACTTTTTCAAGATATTAGCGAAACGTTAGACGATGGAGTTTCAGTCGACGCCGTAGTTATAGATTTTGCGAAGGCATTTGATGTCGTGCCGCATGACATGCTACTCCATAAATTAGCTTCGACGAAGATTGATAGAAGAGTAATTTTATGGATCCAAGAATTTTTGACGGGTCGTTCCCAGAAAGTGAAAGTTGAAGGCCGATTCTCGGATGAAATTACCGTAACGTCGGGTATCCCTCAGGGCAGCGTAATCGGAACTTTGTTATTTTTGGCATTTATAAATGACTTACCAAATGGGATTCACAGTGACTGTCGATTGTTTGCGGATGATTGTGTAATATATCGAAAGATACATGACTCACAAGACAATGCAGTACTTCAAGATGACCTGAACCTGGTCTATAAGTGGGCGATTGAAAATAAAATGAAAATAAACACAAGAAAATGTAGTCTAATAAAAATAGGGAAAGTGCGAAGGCAAGATTTTCAATATAACATTGGATCGGAAATACTTGTAGAAGAAGATTCTTGCAAATATTTGGGCGTTCAAGTAAGAAATGATATGAAATGGAGTAGTCATATAGGATGTGTAGTTTCTAAAGCTTACAAATCCCTGCACTTTGTATTGAGGGTATTAAAAGGAAGTAGTACCTCTGCTAAAGAATTAGGATATTTGTCACTTGTAAGACCTATTCTGGAATACGCTTCGGCGGTTTGGGATCCGTATCAAGTAGGGCTCATAAATGAGTTGGAAATGGTACAAAGAAAGGCCACTAGATTTGTGCTCAGTGACTTTAATCCCAGGAGCAGTGTGAGCCGTATGTTAAAGAAACTTGGGTGGGAATCACTTGAGGCTAGGAGGATGAAATCTAGACTCTGCGCTATATACAACGCGTATACAAATCAACCAGCATGGGGTGAGCTTAGCAAACGTATGGAAAAGCCTACTTACATGGGTAGGAGCGATCACCCTTTCAAAGTTAAGGGCCGACCACAGCGAACAAATTATGGTAAATATTCTTTCGTAAACCGTGCCATTGATAATTGGAACTCTCTACCTGCCGCAGTCTTAGAGCCTTTTCCCAAACATATAGGTGTGTTTAAGAAAAGACTGACTATTTGTGTAAATACTCCAGTTTAATTGTTAGTGAATTGTTATGTACAATTATTTATTTGTTATGTATATCTAATTTGCCACCGGGGGACACACCCCCAATTGCAAATAAACGAATGAATGAATACGAATATATATGTCATACCCAGTTAAGAGGTTAACGTACCCCAGGCATGCCACACCAAACCATGTGAGAGCATGCTGGGCAAAAATTACAACTGCATGTGGAGCAACTGTGCTATTAAAGAAAGCTTTCTTTAATAGAACTAGGCAACACTGAAAAATGGCTTCTATCTTTTCAAGAAACTGTGCTAGGAAATTAATTTAAAAAAATTGCCAGAAGTGTGGGTGAGAAGTGAGTCATGGAACAGGATAGGAGTGCAGTAAAACAAATCAAAAGGATAATTATGTTAATGACTTGTGAGCATATCACACTCGAACAGGAACAGAGATTAATGAAATAAAGCATGAACGTTGGCGAACAAAAACGTACATTTGGTATGCAGCAAAACCACAGATATCATACTGGAGAGTGCATAGGTAGCAGATTCAATAACTCACCTTAACATGGTATTTCGCTTCCAGTCGAAAGAAAACTCATGCAAAAGATAATACTTGTAATGTAATAAGGTAATGAAACGTATACTCACAAGGTCGCAGGTATGCCAGTGGCGTTTACTCCAATACCACGGGGTAAGCACCGCTTACCTAGTATATTCTCTTAAGAATAAAGTTTATATTATGATTTTCTAACGTGCGAGCAACAGCAAAATCGCCGCTTTGAATGAAGTTCCTCGTTCTCTACCCGAGTTCTTCTCGGTCAGCCAGTAGGCCACTACCTTGTAGAGAAAGTGGAAACAGCGCGGCTGGTTGCTATGACAACGGCTTATGTACCTCCAGGAGCCTTCTGGCCCAGAACACTGCTATGGCCGATGGAGTGGTACACCAAGAACGTCAGGTCGTCCGTGATTGGCTAAGGCAGGGGGTGTGGCGTTCCATAGCCACATGGCTGTCGTCAAGACAAGTCAAAGCGGGTAGCAGGGTCTGCTACAATTCGGGCGGCTTACCCTAGCGAGCCTGGAACACTAGCACGGCTTAAAATTATTTGGCGCACTTCCCCAGTCCCCTCCCACTCCTTGCCCACCCTCCATCTGGGCGCGATAGTTGAAATTCTTCTTCATCCGGTTAACTCACAACTCTATGTTTTTGAGTGCAATTAGCAAAATTTAGTATACCGTAACTACTGTTGATATTATTGTGTTGGAGTGTAAAGAGCGTTGGAATCTTCAGAGTGGCCCATCAACCCTAAAAGTTGCTCTGATTATCATTCAAATTATATTCAAAGAGTAGGTGTAAAGAATACATAATTTTAAATGTGTGTATATCCGTATATTTTGAATAATATTTTAAAGCCCTATCACATTATCTTAAAAAATATTTGGTTATTGCGGTAGGTAGGGTCCATCATGTTCTCATTTGTACAAAATTAATTAATGCCACTATTTACTGTACCTTGGCGGATCATTTGTAGCGAAGTTCAATTCTTCTCTCCCTCTTAGCTAATTCATCAATTAGCCTATGTGGTCGTGAAAATGAGTGTTCCCCTCAGGCTGCACAATAACTCATTTTCAATGGAAAGAAGCACGAGTTGTGAAAGTCTTTCTTGATGCATTGAGTTTCGGTTGAAGGTTTTTATACGTTTCATGGTAGAAAACGTTCTTTCCACTGATGCACTAGACGCCCGAATTGTTAGTTCTAGTTTGCATAGGTTATAGGCTACGCCCCAATTAAGTCATTCAAACTAATGAAGCTGTGAAAGCCTACATCAGTACAATTTGAGTGATATTTGCAAAGTAATATTAACTGAACATGCAATACAATGCCATAAGAATATCTATTAATAATAGCATGTTTATTATTTTAATGTTCACTTAGGTCTCATAATAGAAAATAATAATAATAATGTTATTGGTTTTATGTCCCTGTTAACTACTGAGGCCTTTAGAGACGCCGGGGTGCGGAATTTTGCCCCAAAGGGGATCTTTAATGTGCCAGTAAATCTACTGACATGGCTCCTTCGCATTTGCGCACCCTCAAATGCCGACTGACAGCAACGGGATTCGATCCCGCTATCTTAAGGTCAGCGAGTGAGAACGTTACCGCTGAGCCACGCAGCCAGTCATAATAGAATATTTACGGGTAATAACCTAAACGTTTAGCTCCTTAGACCAAGAAATGCGAACAACAAAAACACAAATTGCCACACTGTTCAATCGTCAAATGATCCACGATAAGAAAAGCTCGCCAACCCTATTGTTGAATAATTTTCTCCGCACTTAATGTACATGGATTGGCATGCCTAAAATTGAAAAGGGGAAAATGAGCTGTTCTGTATTACAATTTTTTTAATTTATTTTTTAATGTGAAAGACTCATAATATTATGTGCGTAGAGTAGGCTAATTGTTGCTACTTCAGATGTCAACCTCAACATTGACAAGGGCATAGCTGGAACCGGGTGCTGAAGTTGCTTTATGGTGTAAGCCTATATTTTGAGTCTCCTTCACAGCTTACCCTCGAAAAAATTCCACGCCACGCCACTGAGGTATGCCATATCTTTCCAAGAAGAAAAGAGAAAAAACTTGGACTTAAAATACAAAGCAGCAAATGCATAAGGGATCTCCTGTGCAATGAAAAGCTTTGCAGAACATGCGCACACATGATGGGTGAAGGAGAAATAAATCGAAGCATAGGGTGAGTTAGCACTAGTTAAAAAAACAGTCACAGGTAACCAATAAGATTACATATAATACACACTAGTGGTAATGTAGAATGAAATAATGAAATAAAACTGACCACAACTGCCTTGTTATTCTAACCAATAGAATAGCGGACAGGTAGTACAAAGTGGACGGTCTATACAAAATAAAATAGTAACATAGTTAGGCCTGAAGAAAAATATACCGTATAAAGGTTACAGAATAATTTTAAATCATCCTGACAAGAAAAAACATGGTTCAGTATTTTCATGGATATTACTGTGAGAAAGGGAGAATGGTGCCTGCATATTCTTGTATAATGCTGGTTTTGTGCTGCTTGCCCGTCTTGTAAATATTTTCATGTAATGAGGTGGACTGCTATGGGTCAGTGTGGGATAAATAGCGTAAGGGAGAACCTTAGACAATAATACAAAGATTTATTGGTCATATGTCCAGGTTATAAAGCCAACCAAACACAGAAAATGCCAGTTTTGAGTTACTGTATGCATATTCTCATTAACTTTCTTAATACTGTAGACCACTACTGTATACCAGAGTTTCTTTACGACAGAATACAATTATTCACTTTACTTTAATTATATAAATACTCAAGTATTGGCAGTTGTTAAGTCAGGCGGATAGACAAGCATGGTGAACCTACAACCCGATCCATTGATGGACTAACCATGGAATTTTTCATGAACAGTGCTGTGCTGTGGTCACCAACTCAGATGTATTGGGCATGTTCAGCACAAGAGTGATAACTGACGTCCTTGACAGATCCTGTATGGTAAAATTAGTACAGGTAAGAAACCTTGTGATGCCCCTCTGAAATGCTATAAGGACCTTCTCAAGAAGACTTTGAGGAATACAGGTACTGAAAAGTATTTGGAGTGCCACTATGGAGAATCATCCTTGCTGGCGCTCGACTACGGCACCTGCTGTTGCACATTTTGAGCATGAACATCAAAGGCAAGCTGTAGATAAACACCAGAGACGTAAACTACACCAAGCTCAACCACGACCTCTACCCTCTATAAAGTGCAGCCAATGTGGTTGATTGTTTCATGCCCGGAATGGCTTTATAAGCCACCAAAGACATCTCCATGCCTGAATGGATATTGAAGATGAATTGCAGGAGAGAAATGAATACTCGGACATGAATATTAGCCGACGACGACGGATGTGTGTAACTAGTTATTAGGTCAGGGATTGGGTAGGTGCCCTGCGAGCTTGAAGTAAGGTACTGTACCCGATATGGTCTTGGTATGATCGGCTATGCTGATCAGGTTGGAAATTATACGAAGGAAAATAGTGCGCTGGTGTCGCGAACATTGCTTTGTGGGAGCATGACGTAAGATCAGGTAGAAGGAGAATGATGACTGTTCACCGACCCACATGTGTGATGGGATATTCATATAAGAATATTTATTATTTTAATATCACGACACGAAGACCAAGTCAAGAAAGCAGAAATTTACGACGGAATTTTATTTTTCCCCTTGTCCTGTTTGGAAACACCGTAAAGGAAGCATGGATTATTATAATGGTTTTATTTATTGCACGTCGACAGAAAGAGTATGATGTCAGGAGCATTATCATCCCTAACCCTACTCTTGGAGGGAGAGCAAGTCAGGTGACAGGCTGGCCGCCAGATAAAATGTGAGCAGTGCAGAGCAGCTCATTACAGCAGTTGATTACAACAGTACATTACAATAGTGCGCAGCAGTTGATTACAGCAGTACATTATAGCCGTTCGATACAGTGGATTACGAACGCGAGTGCAGTCCGGTACAATACCTTATGAACACGAGTGTAGTCCGGTGCAATGTCTTACGGATTCGAGAGCATAACGATACAGTTTCTGTTACAGCGGAGAACGGTTCATTACGAACACAAGTGAAGAACATTTCAATACAGGCGTCTTTACAAGACCTACATTACTGTCACTAGCAGACATCGGTTTTATTTCACTTCAGTGCGTGCATAAATTGGACATAACTAACATAATAATTCAGACAGTGAACATGTCTATTCTTACGGCACTGCACAGGCTAACATTGGGCTTGTCAATGTGCAGTTGATACACTTGCAGCTAATTCCAATGCAGCATTTTGTGGTGAGTTTTTCCATCGCCATGTTGCAGCAAGCTTGCACACACATTAGCGAGTACAGCCTTGCCATCAATGACTACATTCTAGTGCAATATTCCAGTTGTATTACGATGCATATTCTACATTCTTCGTCTTGCTTGGAACTTTGATCAGTAGACACTTTAATGAATCTAGTACATGTGCATGTAGACGAAAAGTGTTTGTGGACTATATTAATGCTACATTTTCGATACACAGCAGATGCAGTATATCCAATTTAATTTTGGCAACCACGGGTTTCTAATAAATGAACGAACATTTAACCAGTCAAGTGAGCATTGTATTAAACCATTGTCAGCGATGAAGAGTTTCACAAGTGATTTCCTATTCGAACATTCGCGAACACGCACAAACTATAGCCGATTGTGTTATATTTATGTCAGACACAAACTACAGGGTGTGTAAAAATTAAAACTATCTTCATTCAACATCGAATTTGATAATTGTGCGATTTCTATAATTATTTTGGTGAATGAATTAACTCATCCTGGATAAACTCATGGAACAGTGGCATGATATGACAGACAATATAATGGGGTTACCATCAATGCTACTCAACCCAGGGAAATTTTGGAACTTTATCGAAACCACTTTTGAGGTGGATCTTTCTACATGGACATGGAGCGTTAAACGCTGAAGAGGTAGGATGGCCGAGCGGAGTGGCGGTAACCCGGGCAAAGAAGATTGCCAATTCCAGATCTGAGATGAGGAAACAAGACGTCGTCGATCTTTTGGAATTTTCGTGGATCTTGTTGGTTTTCGTCGATCACTGGAAGCGAACATTCACGAATGACTGACCCATCATAAGGTAAAGTGGGAATCCATATGAGTTTTTCTCCATGAAACGAATTTTTTTAATGAGCACACGGGAATAATCATCATTTACAGTATTTGATTCGATTTATTATGAATTCACAGGTATGTGAAAGATGTCTTGCAGACTTATATGAGCATATTATTTTCTAATCTTTTACAATGCGCTGATACATTTGAACTTTGGTCTGATTTTTATGTCGAGTTAAGACATGATACTGGTGTTGGTTTATTTAATCGGGTGTTTTCGTGACTCGATGCCTGCAAACTGGTATTAATATTTTCATATGTGAGGATCTTGATGCTGAGACTTACCATTTGGGTAGTCTTGCTTTTAGTTATTTCTTCTTCGAATGGATCATTTTGCTTTTGCAATTAAGTTGCTTTAGCGAGTATATAATTGATATGTGACCGAACAGTTGTGGTTGGTTCCATTCCAAAGCATTTCACTTTAGTCTGCGCGTGGGGCCTGTTGCCATGAGCAATAGAGTGGTGTTAAACGCCTTACCCACCCTAGGGATTTTTCATTTTGAGCCGACGTGTAGGGCCTGCCACCATTGTGCAGTAGTGTGGTGTCAAACGCCTGACCTACAGTCAGGGATCATTTCATCTTTAGTCTACGACAGTAGGGCCTATTGCCATGAGCAATATTGTGGTGTTAATCGCCTTACCTACCCTAGTTTCCATATTTTCATCATAATGCTGGATGGATTGTTAGCGAACCAAATTATAAGTGTCAGTCACGTATCAGTTGATTTTTCTTAAAACCTAGTAACGATAAATGTCAACAGGATCATATCTTTTGATTTTTGTCCATGATCCAATAGTCTTTTCATGTCAGCATTCCATTTTTGAGAACAGTAATTTAATTGAATTTTATTGGTTGATTTGAGACATGACCAAGGATTTTGGAATAATTAGTTCCTCTAGCAGACAGGTTGGATCAGAAATAAATCACAGTCAGAAATAAACCTTATATAATCAGGAATATTGGTATAACCTTTGATCATATTTATGAATACAGATTTTTAGAAATTTATATAGAGGAATATTATCATTAAATTTAATTCATGCTTGGAGCTTATTGATAATTAATTCAGTGATCTATACTTTCTTTGAGAGGTTGTTGAACGCATTTATTTGACCATAGCTCGGATGAATCAATTTTGTTACTATTGAAAGCCAGTTTATACAGCTTTATGATGCTTTTTGAATGCACACTATTAAGGAATTTTGCCAAGTTTATGATGTTAAGATATTGCCACAGTTTGGGAGGTTACCATGTTGAGAATAAATATATTGACTGGAAGGTTAGTGTAAACCCAGTCTGGTTCTTGGCTCAGGCAATGCGCAGAACAATTATAAGTATTTATTGTGAATTAATGATGATGTTTGATAATGAATTAATGAAGTGTTTTTTTTAATGAATATTGGTTTATATGGTTATTATTGGATGCTGATATCCAATGAGTAGAGAATTTATGGTAATCATTTTGTATGGCAATTAATGTGGTTGTTGAGTGCAATATACGGTATAAGCATAATCCTCAAATTATTTAATTTGAACAAAATCTGGCAATTTTTTATAGATCTGATAGAATTTGAATGACACCTCTAATGTGATCCAAGTTAGATATTCAGAATACTTTGAATTAATCCAAGTTTTTATTATGATACTTTAATTATCTCAACCTAGATGAGAATTCCTGTCATTTATCTGACATGATTATTTGCTGAAATGAAAGAAACCTCTGATTATGGCTGAATTGAGTTAATGATACGCCAATTTATTACTGAATTTATAACATAATTTGATCACACCAGATGATATCCGAATTTATGATTATGTTGATGTTAGGAGTGATAAGTATTTTCCATATAGGAAATTTCAGTGCAATTTTGTATGTAAATATGTGGAAAATGATATAACTATTTGAAGTTCATATGAATATTTGTTAAACGTAAATTGATGTTAGGCCTCAGGAATCACGAGTGATTGTGTTGTGTGTGAAAGTGCTTCGGTGATCCTGAGTGGACAAGATGAACTTTTAGTTTTTTAATTGAATCGTGTGAACAATTTAAGGCAGGATGGAGATGGATGGGCTTGTTATTAACATTCTCAATCTAATAATATTTTATCCACCATCCTAGGCAGGAATTTATTTGGTTATTTCTTAATCTTGCCAAAATTCAATAAATCTTTCATTGTTTTTTTTTTTACTTTATTTATTTCGTGATGGCATCTTTTCCCTTTTCCTGATTCATTGTAAGGCTTCACCAGGAAGGATGTGGTTTGCTAGGAATCCAGCTTGATGGCGCCCCTTTCTTTTTATCACTGTTAATTAAGCCCGTAAGCGACCCTGAGACACTTAGTCTTGTGCTACCCATAGCTGTTTTTTTAATTATTATTTCAACTGGGTTCCGACACATTCCTTATTTTATTTTCAGTGTCTGTGTGTTCCGTAACGCATGATGTGCGATGCTATGTCAGCTGGGTCATCGCATGTCATCGTGGAACTTTTGCAGTACCATCCTAGTATTTGCATGGCGGAAGTATGGAAATGAACAGAAAGAAACCACACTTAGAATGGCTGCTGTCAGTGCTGTGGTTCAAGCCACCAATCTCTGGATTTGTTTCAACTCTCCATCTCAGTATTTATGGCATGTGAAAGATCCTTTCACAGACTAAACTTGTGTAAAGCAAAATTGGTAGGTTAGATTTCGTCAGAATGCTCTATCAAAGTTCCAACGTTCACCACTAGGTATCATTGATATCTGGTGGCGAAAGTTGGAACTACTTGAAATTGAATGGAACTTGTAGCTCACCCTTTAGGGTGTCTGCTGGAAGCAGCTACAGACTCAGGCGAGCCGAACATGTCCTCGGACACTCCCGGCACTAAAAGCCATACGAGATAGATAGATCTCAGTATTAATAATAATGGTGTTCATGGTGCAAGACTTAATGTATTCAGCCATGCTACATGGTGAAATATACATTTTTAAGGTCTGTAGTTTTAATGCATGAAATGTAATATTTTCCATCTCTCTACAATACTCTCAAGAAGCTATTTGTTATATTTCTTATAAATTCCCCCACCCCCTTTCCACCTTCCTCCTGTTTAGTTTTTTTTACCTGCTCCTTAATTTCCCCTGTGATCTTACATTGTGTGCTTCCTACCCACTACTGTGGTGAATGAACCGAATTTCTCTCTGGATGAACCAATGTGATTTGTTCCAGTCCAAACTTGACGTGGCGTGACATGCAACATCTAGTGGTGGAGACTGCTACTAAAACAAATGATACGGGCTGGAAAACAAACAATGCTGGTTTCCATTATCATTTGATTTATGGATTTGGTTCATTGAATGCTTTGAAGATGGTGAATACAGCCCTCTCATGGATCAATGTGCCAAAGCAGAGAAACTTCACTCTCAATGTGATGGGATTGCCAAGGTAATTATGAACTGAAGAGATGAGAAGAAATGAAATTAGTGGTGGAAAATAGGAGAAATCCATTTAATTTATTACTGCCGTCATCGTGTTTGCTTGTCCCAAAGATCATCATCATCACCCTTACCCATGTGCCGGGTAGGGTGGTGTAGAATGAGTCTTCACCATTGTTGTCTATCCAGAATGTCTCTTTCCTCACAATGCACTCCCAGTTTCCTCCTCTCAACATCTTCTCTCAGCTGGTGCAGCCATTTCTTCTTAGGTCGTCGCACGGGTCTTCTTCGAGCAACTCATCTTTCTAGGTATGCATGTGGTGTTATTGTGTTATGCATTCTCTTTACGTGTCCATACCATGCCAGTCTTGAAGTCCTTAATCTTTCATCTACCGAATCTACTTCCAATTCCTTTCTAACGTCTTCATTCCTTACCCGGTCCTGCCGTGTTTTCTGTGGGATAGTTCTTACAAACTACATTTCACATGCTTGGAGATCCGAGATTTAATTTCTGACTCTGCTGAAAAAATAAATTCCAGTCTAAGGGTTGAAACAGGGTAAACTCAGTCTTGTAAGGACAGTTCAGAAGAAGTGGACTTGAATCCTGCTTCAACCATTCTAGCAGTGGTTTTTCATGGTTACTCCATTTTTACTGAGATACCGTAACTCCTAATGTAAGGTCATGGGTATCCCCTTCTCAATTCTAGCTCCACAGTGGACACGCTAGTACAGAATATTTAAAATTACTTTTCTGGTGATCTAATCATCTGAGCGCACTGAAATGAAGTATAACAAATCTTTATTTAAAACTTAATACATCAGCATTTTATGTTGTTCAATGTTTTAAAATATTCAAGATGGCAGCATGCAAAATTTTAAAATAATTTTATTTCACATATTCTATTCAAGTGATCATATTTCAAGTTTGTATAATGAATCCCCATAATAATCTTTATCTACTGGTTGACTTACAGTGAAACCAATCCAGCATGGCGGTTGAGCAAAGTATTTCACCAGTACTCAATATCTCCGAAATGGTTACAGCAATCAAACTGAAATTTTGTATGGAGATAGAGGACTATTAATTAAGTGCACATATGTGACAAAAACCTGATAGGCACAATAACAACATGGTAGTCACACAAATTAAATATTTAAAAATATTTTTCTGGTGATCTAATCATCCGAGCACAGTGATATTTGGTACAGTGAATTTCAATTTAGATGTAAATATATTGGCATGTTTTGTTGTTTGATTTGTTTACAAAATCAAGATGGTGGTGGTGCAAAATTTAAAACCATAGTTTAATTTCTTGTATCCTATCAAGCGATTGAAGTTACGGTAAGCATTGATGGTGGATTATAGAAGTCATGCTTATGACTTTCCTTAAAATGATCCTCTGTGACTCATAACAGGAAAATGCCATCTCTATGGGAGGATTCATGCTCGAAGCTTGTGGTTTAACGTGACTGTTAATCTCTCGATCATGAGCCACGGGTCATAATTAATCAATACTGAAAGTTATATATTCAAGTATGCAATATTTATTGGGGTGTTGGTAGTGGTGATTATTTTAAGGGGTGGAAAATCCAGGTCATCTGCTCCAATCTTCTAGTATCGTAAATTTTGGACTATACACATGTTAATTTCTGAAAAGGAACCTCTCCAACACAACTGATATGCCGTATCTGATAGGTCAGTATGTTACTACTGATATTTTCACCCTGAGAATTGTATTACATCCCTGGTTTGCAGATGACCTCAAACTTATATTAGCCGATGACGTGGTGGCTGCTGATCTCGTCGTCCGCTTTATAAGTGAGAGTGGGTTAGGGCCAGCAATCTAAATTTCCCAGTGTATGGTCACTCAAAGAACTTGTTCATTTTTGAATTCTGAAATTTTTCCCCCCATATATTTTTGTTTATTATTATAATTATTAGTTTATTTAATTTAATGTTTTTATTTTTTAAGGTCTTTTCTAATATTTCAGCATCCACCTCAAAATTTAAATATATATTCAAAATGTGTATAATTTAATCTGTGTTAAGAGGGGCAGATGACTTTGTGTCTGGAGAGTGTTTGCATACAAGGCACATGGCTATTTTGGGACCTGAAAATTGATATAAAAAGTATGGCTGATACACTAGTTAACACAGTAATTCATTTCATTTTTACCATTCATACACAGGAATGTCATACAATTCTCATGGGGAAATATCAATAGCAACTTACTGACTTAGCAGATATTTGATACTCTCAGTATGGAAGTGACCCAAGTACTGAATTTTTTTGAAAATATAACCATCTGTAGGTCTCTCAAGCATGTCTACACTAACACCATGTTGAGGTTTCCTCCTGAACTAAAGAGATTTTACTATGTTTTCTATTGATCGTGCTTCATCCATATTATGGTAGCTGCTATTTTCCCCCTATTAAGTTGGCCTTGCGGCATAAGGGCATAGCTTTGGTCATCACTCACATCAAGAGTTAATAATGATCTTTATACAGGTGAAAATACCATAGCATTGTGGATGGGCACACCTGCCTGGAGTGCAGGGGGTTCAGGTTTGAGTCTTGATCATAGTCTCATTTACAATGCTTATGATTCAAAATACTCAGTCAAATGCAGGCTGTTCCAAATCCACGAGTTTGAGTATGCGTACACGCAATTACTCAGCAATGATGCTCGGAGCACGGTTGGAGAGGAACTGGGGGTCGTAGCCAATACGTCACTGGGCGAAGGTCATAACACAAGTCCATACGCTTCCTGCCAGTCTTGATGTATCCACTGCGCAGTGACGGCAGCCCCCACAGCAGAGCTGTATTGCATGTTGCAGGTGTACTCACGCAAGGCGGCAAGTACTCATCTGCTCACTGGCAAGTCGCTCGGCTGGAACAGCCTGGTCAAATGTAAAAAAGTTTTCCCAGACTGTCTAACGGACAAATTTGATATAAGCCTCTCTTACAGAATAAAGAAATAAGGTATTTTAAACAATCACCTTTCTCAACTTCTAGAAAGTTCAGGGTCAGTTCTAGAATTTAGAATAAACTGGTGAGCAATCTTGGAATCTCTGAGGTTAGGAAAGGAAGGTGAGGAAATACTCTTCCAAGGCAGCATTTTATAATGATACTAGCAGGTACCCGCGATCAAGACAATGGGGACGATGCATTATTGCTGATAATTGGTCTATTCTATTACAGCAATCACGGCTATAGGTGGGTCAATTCTAATTCTGAATATTCTGATACATATAGTATATTGATATGAGCAGCAAAGTGGGAAATTTATAGAGTTGTGAATGTCTGCAGGGTCTGATGTTACATTATGTTAACACATTTTAAAATTACGTTTTTGGTTTTGCCATCTTTTGCTGAGACATAACGATTTTGTTGTCCGGATGCTCGCGAGCACGCCACATACAGATGCCCAAGGAAAAAAATGGTTTTTGTCTTAATGTACACGTGCTACTGTTAAGTGTGTGTCATTGCGCTTTGTTAAAGAAATTGCGAATATTGTTTGAAGACAGAACTGCACTCTTGCACACTGGAATGGCAAATCTATCGGAATATGGGGAATTAAACGTATTCTTACTTAAGCTATTCTGGATGTAATTTGGCCATACTTATTGATGATTTGAATGTCAACACGTCGCTATTAATAGACCTATAGTTAAATATCTCTCACCTTGGCCGCTGATGTACATTATGCAGTCTCTTCCAGTGTTACATCCCAGGGATTGAAATCTCCAACCACCCTTTTGCCTCACATGCCTCTCTAAGTAATTAAAATTCCTGACTGTTGTTGTTTGAGTCTTCAGATTTTTAACTGGTTTGATGCAGCCCTCCATGTCTCCCTCTCCTGACCTCTTCGTTTCATCTCTACATAGCTACCACACCCTTTATCCGAGGCAATCTGTTTAACCCTGGTTTACCCCTACAGTTCTAGTCCGCGACCCTCCCATCCATAACTAAGCTTGCTATTCCTGGGTGTCTTAATATGTGTCCTACCCTCCGCGGCTTCGGTGGCGTAGTCGGTAGCATGCTGAACTTCTGTGCCCAAGATAGCGGGTTCAAACCCGGCCGAAGTCGTCGGATTTTTTTAAGAGCGTTAAAAATCCTTCAGTATGCCTTCCTTCGGAGGGGAAGTAAAGCCGGCGGTCCCTTGTCATAGATTTATGGCATGTAAAAGATCCTTTCACAGACTAAACTTGTGTAAAGCAAAATTGTTAGGTTAGATTTCGTCAGAACGCTCTATCAAAAGTTCCAACGTTCACCACTAGGTATCATTGATATCTGGTGGCGAAAGTTGGAACTACTTGAAATTGAACGGAACTTGTAGCTCACCCTTTAGGGTGTCCGCTGGAAGCAGCTACAGACTCAGGCGAGCCGAACATGTCCTCGGATACTCCCGGCACTAAAAGCCATACGATAAATTAAAAAAATCTCTTCTCTTCATTAGCAGTCGCCAGAAACATCTCTCCTCTCCCACTCGTCTTAATACCTCCTCCTTTGTTACCCTATCTACCCATCTGATCATCATTCTCCTGTATCACCACATTTCAAAAGCTTTAATTCTCCTCTTTTCTGCTGCACCATTAGTTCATTAGTCCAACCCAGCAATTTTTCTATGTTTAAGCCGTGCCTTGTGCGGCGATTCAATGGCCGTGAAAGACAAAATACCAACATTATTCCTCAGTAAGAGTAATTAAGAAAAAATAATAATTATCGTGACAGCCGGTAGAATACGACACATTCGACTGTGAATATGGGTTGCTGATCATGGTAAAAAACGAAAAAGAGCAGATCAAAATTGGCAAACAAAAATATTCAGTTAACAAAAAACAAATTGATAAAGAAAATGAAAGCATACCGTTCAAAATAGAAAGAATCTTAATATTGTAAATTAGAGTAAAGATCTGAAAGCTCGCTTACAATAAACAGCTAAATGAGTATAAAATTAGACTCAAAATCACGATCGTACCAAAATCACGATCGTATTCGACCCCAAAAGCCACCACTATAAATAAAATATATCTCATTTTACGCGTTTCAATGCGAGGAGCAATGTTCATGGTTAGAAGTGGAAACCGAACCCCACGTTTTAAGGCCCTAAAACGAACGGTTTTCGAGATATTGCCAGAAAACTATCCCCGGTCTGGGAAATTTCAGCGCTTGCCATAGTAACGTTGATCAGTTTCTCAGAGGGAACACAGTTATTGGGGAATATCTCCGAAACCGTTCATTTTAAGAAGTTAGAAAGTGTGTTTCGGGGTCCCTACAGGACCTCCGAGTATTGTTTCTCGTATCTGGCTGCTTAAAATGAGCTAAATCCGACCTTTGCACCGACTGTCCTTACTCAGTGCCAAAGGGCCGAAAAAAGTCACTTACAACTTGAATTTTCAAAAACCGTTTCTTAGTGGGCCTCTACATACTCGGATCAACCAACATGCAAAATTTCAGCTTTCTAGGTCTAGTGGTTTGAGCCCTGCGTCGATGAGTTAATTTTGGATGGTCAATGCCAAAGGGCCGAAAAAAGTCACTTACAAATTGAATTTTCAAAAACCGTTTCTTAGTGAGCGTCTACATACTCGGATCAACCAATATGCAAAATTTCAGCTTTCTAGGTCTAGTGGTTTGAGCCCTGCGGTGATGAGTCAATTTTGGATTATATATAATAGATAATAAACTTATGTTACTTAATTAACTGTTCCAGGGAAGTATCTGCACATGGATCTACAATGGTAATGGCAACAGTTGAAAGCCCACTGTATCATGACTATTTGGAGCATTTGGTGGTGACGGTTTCACTGAAACACGAACGAAGAGGTCAGCTAGAGATGTTTATATTTTCTCCAACAGGTGAGCTTTCTATTTTCTACCAGTGTTTGTGGAAATAAATTAATAATTGAATGAATGAAAATCCACAGCCTGCTTCCAGTCTCCGACCGGGTCAGGAATGGAATGAATGAAGCCCCCATCTAGCGGCGAGGATATAAACTGTGCCGGCTGCCGAGGCCTGACGCACTCCTCTGGGGCAATAATTAAATGAAGGACAGATGAAATGAAATGATAGTGGAGAGTGTTGCTGGAATGAAATTTTGACAGGGAAAACCAGAGTACCTGGAGAAAAACCTGTCTGCCTCTGCTTTGTCCAGCACAAATCTCACATGGAGTGACCGGGATTTGAACCACGGACCCAGCGGTGAGAGGCCGGCGTGCTGCCGCCTAAGCCACGGAGGCTTCTGAAATAAATTAATAATTAACTAAATTATGAGATTCTGTTTTATAATACAGTATTCTTTCACTCACCCCCATACCTGGAATTTTATGAATGAAGTTTACTTAAAGCTTTCTGTTCTTTTGATTTGTAAAGTATTGTACATCATGGAAAGTGCATTTTATGTTTGCAAATATCATGGAAATTCAGTGTACAAGGTGCATTATGTGATATTTGAGACATGTTTTCTTTAGCTTTGTGCGTTTGAGTCTTCAGTCTTTTGACTGGTTTGATGCAGCCCCCTGTCCTGAGCTAATCGTTTCATCTCTACATAACTATCACATCCTACATCTGACGCAATCTGTTTAACATATTTTAACCTTGGTCTAGCCCTAATTCATATCCTCGACCCTTCCTTCCATAACTAACTTTGCTATTCCTGGGTGTCTTACTTTGTGTCCTACCAACCTATCTCTTCTCTTCATTAGCAGTCGCCAGATAGATCTCTCCTCTCCCAATCGTCTTAATACCTTTTTATTGGTAACCCTATCTACCCATCGGATTCATCATTCTCCTGTAACACCACATTTCAAATGCTTCAATTCTCCTCTTTTCTGTTGCTCCAACAGTCCAAGCTTTATGTGCTACATTTTATGTAAAGTTTTGTAGCCATTCTTTCAGTGTTGCCTATACAAACTGTCATTTGTAGCTCTTCAGTCGGTCAACAAGAATTTACCCAATGACTGGGTGGGTTACAATGTATAAACACTCCTGGAAAAGAATTCCTGTATTAGTTAATTATCACTGTTATAATGGGGCAAGATATTATAAGACAGTGGTTCAACCCGAGGTGATATACGGAAGCGAAACTCTTTTTAAAGTTACTTAGAAAAACAGAATCGATGAAATTTTAAAAGTAGAAAGAAGAATAGCTAGAACATGCATAAATAAAAAATATCAGAAAGATGGACAATGGCGGAACAAATGAAGTAGTATACAGAGAACTGGAGCCCATCACTGATACTATTCGGAAGAAATGGATTTCTTTTTTTGGTCACATCATAAGGACACTGGAAACCAGATTATCTAGAAAAATTGTAGAGAAACTTTGGAATATGAAACAAGTAGGATGGATTAAGTAAATTAGAGAAGATATGAATGAATTAGAAATAACCTTGGATGACTTGCAAAACAAAACAAAACATTAAAAAAAATCTAAAAGATATAGAAATGAGATTTCAAGCAAAAATAGACAAACATCATTCAGTAAAAAGGGTATTTACAGATGAGCAACGCCTGAGAAGATCAGAGCGAATGAAAAGCTACTGGGCAACTCGGAAAGAAAACGTACTGAAGAAGAGGACCAAGAAATGATTGACTGAAGAGGTCCAATGAGGCCATAAAAGCGAAACAAGAAGAAGAAGAATGGGGCAATTTAGGATTAAGCGTTTCGACCTTCAAGCGGCCATCATCAGATCCTAATCACTGTTTTGAGGTTTAAATTATACACTAAGTTATGTATTTTAACTACGATTGTAGCGCGTTTTTGGTGTTAATAATACTGTATGATTCGCAATTTGAATCTCGTTATACAGTTGGTTTGTTTTGTCTTAAGATTTTGTGAATTACATGAGTAATGGTATATATTCATGTGTATACAATTTATTATTATTATTATTAATCTTGATTGGTCACATTAGACCACTTGAGTCGTTCCACAATCACTTCTTCTTTGAAGGTAGTACTGCTTGGTTCTTGCGCTCTTTCCAGTACTTTTTCATTCTTTCAGATCGGGATTTTCTCAACTCATCTGAAATCTCCATAGGCTTTCTATGTGTCATTTCTGCAGAAAATTTGTGAGTTTTAAGAATGGTGTTAATTTTATTTTTCTCCTCGGCATCTGTTATCTTGAGTCCAACTGCTTTGAGATCTTGTTGGATTTCTTGGATCCATTTTCCTCCAGTTTTCTTTCCTAGATTTCTCATCACCAGTTGGCGTACAATTCTGTTATCTGGAAGCCGTAAGATGTGAAAAAAATATGAAATTCTTTTCTTCTTCATTGTGCTGGTGATTGGATCAATCTCACGATAGACAGTTTCATTTGGGAGAATGCTCCAGACTCCCTCAACCTGATACTTTTTTATTTATGCACGTTCTAATGATTCTTCTTTCCGTTTTGAGGAGCTGATCAGTTCTTTGATCATTTTTAATTTGGAACAGTGTTTCACAAGCATAAGTGGCTTCTGGGAGAGTTACAGTTTTATAATGTTGGATCTTAGTAGCTATTGATAGGCATTTTTTATTATATGTTACCAGGTTAGAGATTGTGCCTTTTTCATTTTATTTGTTCTATTTATCCAAGTTAATTTTTCGTTTAAGTTAAAATAACACAATATAATAAATTAAAAAAGGAAAAGTTTGGTAAATTAGTAAATACTAATCTCATGTAAATTTTTTCAGGATTAGGGAGTAACCTAACTCTTTTGGGTACATTCGTGTTGACCGACTGAAAAGCACCAAACTTTTGTTTACTAAGGCAACACTGAAAAATGGCTTCAAACCCCATAATAATAAATTTAAAAATTTACAAGAAATAGCTTGCACTAGAATTCTATTTGTATATACTTACTTATCTCAGTAGAGCTCTCGCTGCACAGCAGTTGTTACACATGAATATATACCATTACTCACGTAATTCACAAAACCTTAAGACAAAACAAACCAACTGTATAACGAGTTTGAAATTGTGAATCGTATTATAAACACCAAAAACGTGCTACAATCTTAGTTAAAATATATTAGTGTATAATTTAAACCTCAACACAGTGATCAGGATCTGATGATGGCTGCATGAAGGTCGGAACGCATAATCCTAAATTTCCCCATTATTACAGTGATAAGTACATGTAGTTTTTTCCAGGAGCGTTTATACATTGTACCCCGTCTAGTCATTGGGCAAATTCGTGTTGACCCACTGAAGAGCTACAAATGACAGTGCTACATTGTATGTGAAAAAAAAAAAAGAAGAAAGACATAAAAACCCACCCATCAAATTACAGACCCATTAATATTATATCTGCCATCAGCAAGGTTCTAGAAAGCGTTGTTAAACGAAGACTTATGAATTTCTTCATGAAAAATGATTACTTTGCAAACTGCCAATATGGGTTTATTCCAAATAGAGGAGCTGATAGTGCTATATTTGAAGTAGTAACTGATGTAGAAAAGGCATTAGATGAAAACAAACTAGCTGCTGGTGTACTAATTGACCTTCAAAAAGCCTTCGATCTGGTTAACCATAAGATTCTCCTTAATAAACTAGAATTTGCAGGCATCAGAGGAGTTGCACATGATTGGTTCAAGAACTACCTCACTAACAGAAAACAATATGTTGCAATCGATAATGTAAAAGGATCTCAAATGAGAATTGACACAGGAGTACCTCAATGTTCTGTCTTAGGACCAATTCTTTTCTTGGCCTATATTAATGATATAGTATTATTAGAATTGAAAGGCAAGCTTAAACTATTTGCAGATGATATTTTTATACTCTATCTGGGAACATCTGAACAGCAATTATGCTAAATATTAATTATGATCTCAATAAGCTGGTGGATTGGTTGAGAGCACACAAAATGGTTATCAATATCACTAAAACAAAATATTTATTCTTCCATAAACCATCATACAAGATTGAGACCACAAACATAGTCAACATAGCCAACAAAGAAATAGAAAGGGTTAAATCGGCAACATACTTAGGTATCACACTAGATAGTACACTAACCTGGGAAAATCATGTAGAAAATGTAAAACATAAAATCAGCCCTTTAATTGGTATTATTTTCAGATTAAGATATAGCTGTCTTACTAGCCAACAATTGAAAAATATATACTTTGCTCTGATACATTCACATCTAATGTACATGAATTTCATATGGGGATATTGTAAGAAGGAGCTGATAAAAGAACTTGAGATACTCCAGAAACGTGCTATAAAATCTATCTTTGGATTACCTTGGCTCACACCCTCAAATGAATTGTACTCAAGAACTAAAATTATGCCACTGCAAAAACAAATAGCTATGTCAGCAACAGTATTTGTATACAAATTAGAAAACAAATTGATACACACACACATCCATTTTACCCATGCAAATGACATTCATCATTATGCAACAAGAGGAGTAAATCAAATATTCACCAGCCATTCCCAATCCATTAAATTTGGAACTAAAGGAATTATGTCCTCTATAATAAAAGAATACAACTCGCTACCATTAGGCATAAGGGAAAGTTTCTCTATAAAAACATTTAAGAGGAAAACAAAAGACTTCCTATTAAGGAATGAATAGCCAATGTACAATAGCCTTAAGCAATGCAATGTATCATACCGTATTATCTCTGTAAAGTTAGTCACTAGCAATCTAAGTTACTATTAAACTAAACAATAATGTTACAAAAATTATATATATGCCATGCTGTAACTATGTTACTTGATTGTCCCTAACACGAGCTCAGGCTCATTGGGACCTATGTAAATAAATAAATAAATAAATAAATAAAAATAAATTTTGTGTAGGCCTAATAGTACATGGGTTATTCATTGGACAGTAAACACTTTCCTGTTGTTAATCTTGTTTGTTTATTTTTTATTTGCAAGCATTTAGTTTACATGTAGCATAAAATCTTGCGGTCATAAGCCACAGGACCTGCTTTTCACATGAAACCCAAACTTTTGGACATAAATTTTAATTTTGAAAATCTTCCAGTCCACTTGGGTAAAAAGCTGCTGTGTCACTACACTATCATGCTCCTTCTCTTTCTTCCATGTGACGTGATGTATTGTGAATGCAGATGCCAGTACTTATACTGCTGTAAGAAAGAGACAGATACGGGGAACATTTCTAGCTGGGAAATTAAAAATACAGTGAGGTCCTTCTCTATAGAATGGAACCTCGTAGAGCTGCGTGGTGGCTGGGCCACTGTGCATTGCAGCGTGTTGAGCAAGGCACTGACGCTAGCAGCAGCATAGCACCCAATTAGTTTAACACATTTATACTTTTTAACATTTTTAATAATCATCCTTACTTACATGAATATCAGAGTAGTTGCTAGTTCATTTTCTAAACACACATTGTACCAACGTAGGAAGTTTTGGTACACTCGCTGTAATTCATCCTCACTGATATTTCGTATCAGTGCAGTTATTTTGTATCAGTGCAGTAGGCTTACGCAGATTGTTTCTGTATACGTTTTGTTTGAGGTTCCCCCACAAGTAAGAATCGCATGGCTCTGAAACATACAAACACATTTACTGTAAGACTTCTTCTTGAGGAGATAAGTTTCCACTACCGTAGGAAAATTCGATGTTTTGTTCTATACCTAACCAGGTTCATGGAATACAAGATAGGCTACAGTACTTCACCACAAGTTTTAACTCTCTCAACTAAGGTATCTTGCCAGCTCCATATGAATTCAATACTATGACAGCATCCAGTGCTTACTGACCCACTGTTGTGTAATCGGTAGATGCTAGTCATCTGGCAGTAACTTAACACTGTCCGCCCGTCACACGGTCCCGGCGAGGTTCCATTCTTTAGGAAAGGACCTCACTGTACCATGGTATAATGGCTTATCCAGTAATGGATTATTCATTTATGTATTCATCATCATCATAATGAACCGGCTCCAGTTTCCCGGGTGCGGTGAATGAGCACTCTTCATTTAGTTCTCTCCAAGAATGTCTCCCCCTACACGACTTGTTGCAAATCCAGACCTCTCCCTGCAAGATCATTTCTAACCTGGTCGATCCATCTCGTCCTTGGTCGACCTCTTGGTCTCTTGCCTTTCAGTTCTCTCTCAAACCACACTCTAGCTGTTCTTTGTGTGTCCATTCTTTTGAGATGACCGAACCATTTCAGCCTGGCTTCAACACAGATCTCATTAAGAGATTGATCTACTTGAACAAGATGGCATATCTCATCATTTTTTATTTTGTCCCTCCTTGTCTTCTGAATCATAGTTCTTAAAAACTTCATCTCCACTGCTGTAGTTTTCTGGTATTTCTCTTGGATTGGGTACAAGTTTCTAAGCTATATGTAGTAACAGGTACAAAGAAGCTCTTGTAGATTATTAGTTTTGATCTTAAAGGAACTTGCTTATCCCAAAGAAGCCCTCTCACGAGATGATCAAAATTGTGCTCCATGTTGAACTCTACTAGTGATTTCTGCAGATGGTTGGTTATCTGTGGACACTACACTGCCAAGGTAACAGAACTGATGTACTTGTTCTAACTTTGTACCATTCATAGTGATGTTAGTACAGATGTTTTGTCGACTAATGGGCATCACTACAGTTTTGGACTGGCTTGTATTCAGACCAAATTGTTTGAATATAGCATTCCAATCATTCAGCTTCTGTTGTATTTCAGCCTCATTTTCACCCCATATTACATCATCTGCAAGCGCTAAAGCTTTAAACTCAGAGGTCTTATTGAGTCTCTTAACTCTCTTCATTATTTCATCATTTATGTATTCTGTTCATTAATTTTAAGTTTCACTGTCATATTCTTCTGCATTTAATATAGTATGTATGGTTCTGTGAGTGAACATGCTTTCTCCGAGATCCTCTGTTTACATGTAGCATTGTAGCCCCTCTGCTTGTTTAGTTATGGATGCACAAATGTTACCTTGAATATGTACATATCAGTCTCAACTGTATATGTACGAGTATGTTGTGTTGTTTATATGACATGAATATGTTCTTTGTTCTTATAGGCACTGTGTCACAGATCTTAACTAAGAGAAAGAATGATTACATGACTTCTGGGTTCAAGAACTGGAAGTTTATGTCTGTGAACTTTTGGGGAGAAAATCCAGTTGGTATTTGGCAACTTAAAATTATTAATCACACAAATGATAAAGGAATATTAGTATCAGCAGCATTCCAGTTCTTTGGATACCACTCGCAGGAACAATAATATGGTTAAATGTAAAATACATTGAATATTAGAGTTAGAAATTATTAATATTAGTATTATGTATTTGATACTGAATTAAAATTATGTTCTTTGTTACTTTCTTTTGTTAAATATTTACTGTTGATTTTGGACTCTGTCACCCCTGAGGTCCAGGTTTGATTCCTGTCACTGTCGAGAAATTTAATTCTGGTCTGAGGGCTGGAAAGGGGTACACTGAGCCTCTTGTTTCGCCTGGTCAATTCAATGAACTTGTATACAGTAGTTATTTGCATATGTTCCAAACTAACAGCATGTATATGTAGTTAGAAGTAGCAAGCAAATAGTACAATGAAAGAACAGTTGTGTTAGTGAAGGTGAAAGTCCTTATCAAATTAAACTACTCAATATTTTCATATTCAATAATTATCATGATTTTCCAACAATCAACCACTCTGACACAAGTGTTTAATCTCAAGTTTTTCATGTTTTATCTTCAAGACTTATCTAGACGGGCTTCCCTTTTCTTCCAAATACTGCTTATTCAACAGAACTATCTTTATAATTTTGCTTCCTACTTGTAACATACTGTATAGGCCCACTTGCTGATGAATTCATGTTAATTTAATACATGTATACATAACTTTTTTTTTTCAAATTGTATTGACCAGGCTGACTGAATTTTATTGATTTTTTTTCCATTATTACCTTGGGCGATTTCAGCCAATTCAGCTCTCAATTTGGGGGATGTGGATTGACGACTATGGGACCCGCTACAAGGTTATGAGGTAAGTGCCGTATACACAACCCCCGCTAAGCACGACATTGCCTCCATTTATTTGTGCAAGGACATTTCTGTCATCTTTCTTGTTGACCTCCATTGGTCAACTCTTGTTATCTTCAGTCTCCAAATGTCTTGCTGAAGAATGTCCCCTGCTACACACTATTTTGAATGGTAGAAGAACTGTTTGTTATCCACCCTCCAGAGGTGGTTGGGAGGTTACAGGTCAACATTAAAAAACTTAATGTCCAAATTATATAATATAACATAACTAGCGGACCCGTGAGAGAACTCTCGCATAATGGGTTGTGTGCGCCCCATGTGTACAGACTACCTGTAGGTTAGGTTTGATGAATGCTCTTAAGTTCCAATGTTCGTCACCAGGCGCTGGTTGCGAGGGCATCTGGTAGTAGCCAAGTTCACAGCTAGGTGTTGTGGATGGTAGCATTTGGTAGCAAAAGTAGGAACTACATGACATTATCGTCTGCAGTCCTTACTTGAATTAAAAACAGGTAACACACACTAATACAGTCATCACAATTAACACTGGTTATCAGACAGATTCTACACACACCCAAAGTACACGGGGCTTCATGACCACGTTGTCGCAGCTCCTAAACTAAGGAACCAACTGCCCGGATCTAGTGCCATGCGACACAGTTCTGCCAGGGGCTATCGTCTTGTTTATTTGTTTAAATACACTTTATAAACTAATAAATATACTTCCGTTGACTTATCAAGAAATAGTAGACTCAGTCATGGTTCCGTATGGATTGACAATCAAGTATAATATAATTTTGGAGCACCGCCTGATCAATACACAATTACATATATAGGGCTATATTAATCCCATATGCTACATGTTTTGGGGCCTATTATGATGGCCCCTTCATCAGCCAAAAATACAAAACATCAGTAAATCATAGGATATATCATAAAATGTAGATTAACATGAAAAAGAATGGATAAAAATGAAACATACTATACTAAAAGTGAAAGATAAAGTGGTGAATAAAACACTCGAATGTAACAAAAATAGAAAGACACTTAAAAATGTTACAGGCGACAGATGAAAAAACACATTAAAATAACATATTAAAAGTGCACTTTAAGTGCTTGTCAAGTCTTTTGTGAGTCCTTATAATAATACATTCAGGGTATCGTGTCTAAATATTCCATGTTAAAACGCTGAAAATATTGTTAAACACTTCAGTCTATTGGATCTGGCTGTTTGCTACTCCTGTCAAAAGGAGAAAGTTGCTGTTGAAAGACCAATACTTCGCCTATGAGGAGGATCGAACAAGCCATGTTTGGACTGAGCCCCTTGAGGATAGAATCAAGGTTTGCCCAGCGTAAGCTTAGAAAGCGCTCGGGCGCCATGTTTTTTTTCGACTGTTTCACTGAAATCGTTACTGCTCGGCTTCTTTTGATCATAAATAAATAATTTTTTACAGAAATCATCCTCGAGATATCCTTTACGGAATGGTGAAAACCGCATCAAAATCCATCCAGTGGTTCTCGAGGTTACCCGTAACATCCAAGAATCGGGGATTTAGTTTTATACTAAGTAGAGATTTCAGTATGATCCCAAGTCAATCAAATATAAAATGAACATCTATCTGTTTTTTTTTGGCAACAAATTGAGTTTTCACAATTTTCCAGCTATTTGAGACAAATGGTGGCATGCTTGTGTGTGTCTATTGGTTCTATCATGATGCTATAACTATTGAAGATATTTTAATGCTACTGATTGAAGTTTAGGATGCAGTTTTTGTTTCAAAATTCAAATTTGAATGCCTAACATTGGGATACTATAGATAAGAGTTACACAATTCAAATTTACTTTATTTTGATGCAATAACACAAAGCATCTCTATTCAGTGTTAAAACTAGTGGCCCTATGTTGCTTGACAATATTGCCAGTAAGTCATACAATTCTTAAAATGAGTTATATCACTAGAAGCAACAGTAACAACTACAAACAAGCAAGGCAAAGGCATGTAAATCGATAATGTCTGGACCCTTATATGAGTTACCTTACTATTTGGCATGCAGCCTTTTCTGTTATTGCCACCAAATTAAGTGCTTACACACACAGTACAGTAATAATGTTATTGGTTTTGCATCCCTTTTAACTACTGAGGCTTTTAGAGACGCCGGGGTGCCGGAATTTTATCCCGAAGGGTATCTTTAACGTGCCAGTAAATCTACTGACACAGCTCCCTCACATTTACGCACCCTCAAATGCCAACTGACTACACCAGGATTCAATCCCGCTATCTAGGGCTCAGCAGGCGAGAACAATACCGCTGAGCCACGCAGCCAGTCACACAGCACCCTAAACGCAAGTCTCTAGTTCAGTTGAAAAATGTCCAAGGTTAAGTACTTATATTTCTTGAACATAGAAAACTTTTTTAGTGCTATAAAAGGCATTATTATTATTATTATTATTATTATTATTCTAGTTTACATTGCTATTTGACTCCTGGAAGCTAGGTCCTTGTTGGTTGTTCAAATGGCTATACTGTATAGAATTTTGGAATTAAAATCGCAACAATGTTGTGGTGATTTCAGGTTTGGATTGATATTTTTCCAACAGACATGCAATGAAACGGAATGAAACATCCTGCTCACCAAGCAGTTTGATAGTATACTTGTCCAATTCACAACGGTATCCAAGATACAACTGTTTGAAAATCATAGGCATGATTGTCTATTACTCCATTAGGTTATTGTTTATGGGGATGGTTATAGAGCAAGGTCTACAAGAGATCGCGGGTTCAAATCCGGCCGAAGTCGTCGGATTTTTTAAGATCGTTAAAATCCCTCAGTATGCCTTCCTTCGGAGGGGAAGTAAAGCTGGCGGTCCCATGTCATAGATGTATGGCATGTTAAAGAACCTTCCACTAATTACACCTGTGTGAAGCTAAATTGTATAGGTTAATAATGTAAACAACGCTCCTTGGTTCCTACGTTCGTTCCACCATCAACCTTGCTGCACTTTGCAGATTTGATTGACTGCTGCAGCTACTGTGTTGCTAGTCTGAGCTGATTCAGACATTCCTTCACGAGAACAGAAGTATTTAAAATGTTAGTAAGCAGTTCTACTTTGTGCTTGTAGACCTTGGTTGGTTGGTTCTTAAGTTTAGGGGCTGCGACAATCACCTGCACTATTTGTGTTCGTCAGTGTTTTGATTGGATTTCGATGAAATTGTTAGGAATGTAATATTTTCTGTGTTTAGATCACTCAAACGATCAGCCTGCTTAGTAAGAATCTCATGGTCCTGAGATTTTCCTCCTGACTCATGCTGTAAATGTTCGTTGCAATTGGGCTGAGAGATTCTGTTAACACTCGGATACTCTCGTGGGCTACAGATGTAGCCCAGTGATTTATTTTGTTGTAGCGTAGAGTATATTCTTTGCTAGGGATATTGCGAATCTCTCTAGCTGCCTGTTGATGCTGTATTTAACAGACGGGTGTGTTTCCGACTGAACTAATTGCACCAAACTGACACCAGATGTATTGGAAGTCGTATGGGTTACGATAGTAGCCCGCGCGAGCATCGCTGTTTCAGAATTGAGCATGCAAAGGTAACGTTGCCTCACAGGAGGTAACCATGCAGATGACTTTCAAATCAGTCAGTGTTTAGTTGAAAGTAGTGATAGGTTGAGTGTAGTGGACATAAAGTAGGCTGTTGCCTCTTGTGTTGTAATGGTTATTACCCCTCACGTTGAGCGGAAAATGTAATGGTTCTTATCGCTCCACGTTGGTAGCGACAATTGTAATGGCTATTATCGCTCCTCGTTGGTAGCGAACAACTGTGATGTTTTCTACCTGGGCGGACTATTCGCCAGAAAATACTACTGCTAAGTTTGATCTATGTTGGGCGCCAAGCTGGATACACTGTGTTCCAAGCTAAATTTATATATTTAATATCGACCCCTAGCGTGAGTAGAACATATGAGAAACTCTTAATGACTAGGCCGTGGGATGATTGAATCATCAACCCAGACAACATTTGATTGTGGAGAAGGATGTGGTATTATAACTATTGCTACCTACTGGAATTAAAGAATCTACTTTGTAATAATTGAATTTAATACACTTAGAATATGTCAGCATCTTGAATAAAATGAACACTGTTAACGGAGCATACAACTTTAACCATTGCCACGAACAAAATTACTTAATACGCCGGTCGGGAGAATAAAACGAATTTAACTTATTTCCAAATTTATGCTTAAAGAATTTATACTGGCCCTATCGAAAAACAGAGAGTGTGTGTCGTAGATTACTTGTGCTTACCCACGGAAACATTGTCTCCACGTGCTTGAAGTCTCGTAGTGTTGGATGTTCTGCATTGGTGTTGACGGCGTCAGCCCCTTCCTCGTTGATCAGAAGTAATCGTTACAGCTTGTGGTGGAGTCTATTCCATGAACCACAACACGTCGCTTGCCTAATCACTGCAAGACGCGTGGAACCCATGATCTGATGTGATCAGCGGAGTTAGCGTGAATAAAATTGTCCCACTTGGGACTAACGAACAAAGTACGCCTTACTGTACCAAGCGTAATGTCTTAATGAATGTCTTCCCTCACTCAGCGCGTCAACTATATGCTTCAATCTTCTCCCACCAGGGTCTAGCTTAATACCGCGGCCTCGCTGCTTCGACCAATCCGCGTGCGTCACGTATCTCGCCATGCCCCTGCTACGTTGCTTCTTCTTTGATTGGCTGGTCACCTCACGTGGCTCTTCCCGCCATGAGACTCCTTCCCCGTATTTATATTTTCCGCTTCCGGGCAAGACGTAAATCATACACGTTTTCTTGCTTTGAAGTGTTCCCTCGGATTTCGTAATTCCATTGTACTCCAATCTATTCTTGTATTGAAATACCCAGTGAGTCACACACCACTCTCTCTTATCCCTAATGAATAAAATCCCGACTTTACGTATGAAATGATTTGCCGTGCAACATTATATATTGGAATCATGCAATGTAGATACGGATTTCTACTAGTAGAAATCCTATCTGTAATCTTCCAAATTTAAAAGCTCCGAAAAATGACGTAATAAATAATAATAATAATAATAATATGAAATATGAAATTGAATAAACTGAAGTAATGTAACTTGGCCGAATTATTGCCGCGTTTAACAAATATGAAATAGTCCAAATAACTTGTGTTAGTGGCATAAAACCCCCTAGAAAAACATGTTACATTCGCCTCGAATAATCATGTGCTTTACCATGCATATGGTACAGCACTTGATGATTCCAGACACGTTAGAAAAAACCCTCCAAAATACAACTTATACAAGTGAAGTGACCCTTTACACATAGAAACACATATAAACCCTCAATCATGCGCTTTGCGCTAATGTTCGTCTTGTGATGACGTGTTCTTATTTTGTCCACTTCAAAATGTTTGTCATTCTCACGAATGTTCATTCTACCGCTCTCTCACTCATCATTCTATGTGGGAAATAAATACATACATAAGTGTGTTCCCTCTATATCCACAATTCACTACACACGCATTTATGGTGTTCAGTAGAAAACCACTGCGGAACTCTTCTAGAAATATTAGGTGCTCCACACCTACCGGATACCAATATCATGGTACACGATCTCACACGATCACACACGATCACACACTCGCGGTAGAGCAAAGTGATCTACTTCCCACATTCTCTGTGAAATTTTTAATTAAAAGAAAAGACACGACTGTAAAAATAAACAGTAAGTACCCATTACTTATAACACTTAAATATTCCTGTGCCGTATGTGCCCTATCTTACTAAGTACATGTACACAAAAACCCACCTTACTCTAGATCACAATTTCTCATATTCGTCGCTCAGCCAGTAGTTCACAACCCAGACCAGTCCACCTATCGAACCTGACCTAGTTGCCACAACTTTTTATCTATTACTTATATACAACATCTCATGAAGTCTAGTACCTTGTACACAAACTACCTTAATTATATCCAACCCCGATCTCACATAGCTAGGTCGTAAGCAGGAATCACGTGTGCTGATATGTATGAGCTTCATGGAGGACTGTCTCGCCTTCTGATGGCCCATCTTTTATCTCGTGGACGCCTTAAGCTAACAAGCCCTATACAAGCGCTCCCCCATCTCTTGGAGATAAATGGGAACCCATCAGCGCTGCCAAAATGGCCTTGGTGCATCGAGACAATTTAGTGCTCAACAGCATCCACCACTCCCTTCATCTTTCCCTGTACCTTAAAAACTCTCATTTACTTACATACTACCCCCCTGTGTGATTTCTGATATGTCTGCCTTGAAGACCAGATCTTCCACTCACCACATACCACACTTAATCATTTGATAGGCTGGCTCGCCAGCTAAACATACTTATTTTATGACACATCCTTAATGTCATCACGTTGCTCCACTAACATATTTCTCAGTGTCTGTAACGATGCCCTGTTGCTACTGTCCACACATGCTAATCCTACTTTCATCCGGTGTTACACCTCTACTTGACACTCTATGACCTAAAAATGTCACTTCTGTCTGACAGAATGATGACTTGGACAGTTTCAGAGTGAACCCTGCCTGATCTAACTTTTGAAATACACTGTCTAAATGACGTAGATGCTCCTCAAAACTGCGTGAACTGATTACCATATCATCGATGTAAATAGTTACAAACTCTCCCGTGTCATTTCCTAATGCGATGTTTAAAGCCCTAATTAAAGCTGCTGAGCTACTTTTTAACCCATAAGGTACCCTACAAAACTGATAAAGGTTATATTTATGACTAAAAGCTGTAAATGGCCGATCTTCATACATAAGTGGCACTTGCCAGAAACTGGAACTTAAATCTACACATGTGAAATACGTTTTACCCTCAAATGTCTGCATCAACTCTTCAATGGACATGGACTTCAGCTGATCTGAACTAATTCTACTGTTAACTAAACAAGCGTCTAAGCAAATACGAACTGTGCCGTCAGCCTTCGGTACTGTAATTAAAGGATTAACATATTGACTGTTTGAGTACTCTATAATGCCATCTTCAAGCATCTGGTTAATTTGTGCCTCTACTGCACCCTGATAAGCGAAAGGTATAGGATATCTATGTCCAGTGAATACTGATCTATCAATAACGTTCAATGAATGGGTATAGCAATTGGCCATGCCAATGCGATCCTCAAAAACTCTCCTATTATACAATAACACATCATAGAGCAGAACACACTGGTCTCCCTCTATATGCCCCTGACATGCAGCATCACGTAACGAGTCCTCCAGACTACCGTTCGTAATCAAACTGCCCACAAAAATTTGAGTATCCCGCTCTTCGGCTGGTGATATCTCACTTAAAGAACAAATCACTCCTACAACACTACTCCCCTGAACATTGTCGTTGAACGCTACCTCTACTTCAGAATTATTCCATTTAAATTTCAAACTACCTACTTCATAACATAAGTTACCAGACACTCTACTTAGCCAATCTGAACCCAAAATAACACTGAAAATTAAGTTTGGAATTACAAGACAAATCTGCTTTTCGATATGATTATTAATTTTAATGTCCACTAAAACTTGCTTAGAAATTACTTTAGACCTCTTCCCTACAGCTGTGTTAACAAAAGTGCTTTTAATTGGCATCTCCTCAAAATTTACACCAGTTCCTTTCATTTTACCGTAATATGTACTACTTGTGCAGCTCTTCATACAACCACTATCAATTAAAACATCGGTGTGCGCCTCGGACACGTTTAGTTTAATAATGGGGCTTTTACTAGCCACCTCCTGGATAATACAGTCATCATTTAATTCATGCAACAATTCATTTCTTACATTTAGGTCATAGTGTTCCTGTATAATTGTATGGACAGGGCATGCTACAGACTGAGATTCTGACCTTACTTCGCAGCCTGGTTCGCGTTTAAAGAACCGCTACAGCTGGCTGTAGTACTACTAACTACGGCACTGGTCTAGTTGTTCTGGGCTGTGTTGTCATTGTTTGGCTGTATATTACTACCGCTAGGCTGTCCTCTTCCTTGACCCCTATTCTGGTTGTAATTATTGTCATTATAATTTCTCCCTTGATTTCCCCTGAAATCATTATTTCTCCCTTGATTTCCCCTGAAATCATTGTTTCTCCCTTGATTCCCCCTGAAATCATTATTCCTCCCCTGATACTGATTACCATAGCCATTTCTTCTATTCTGATTAAGCTGATTATTATTATTATTATTTATATTTTGAGCGTTGGCCCCTTCGCCACCGTTCCCTTGAACTTCCTGATACCTGGCTTCATTAGGCCTATTATTATTATTACCCTGGTTCCTATTGAAATTGTCCTCATAACCCCCTCTCCCTAGTGCATCAAATGTGCTTAACAAATTTTCTACTTGTGATATTGTCTTTACATTCTGGATACAAGCAGCCTCCTTGATCCTATAGGGAAAGTGCCTAAGTAGCAACCTCACCACATCACTTTCCTCCTTCAAGCCATCCAGATATTTACACACTAATACCTGCCCTAAAAAGTATTCGGTCATGGTGGAGCTTCCTTTAGGGTTATATTTACCACACACTACTCCCTCACGATGCTGCGACTGAATAACCTCATTCCAGAACTTTTCACAGAATTTCATTTTAAAATCATTAATATCAGTAAACTTGTCTCTATAGACAGCAAACCAATTCCTTGTTTCCCCCACAAACACTTGTTCTAAAATTTCAACTACCTGGCACCACTCAATACTACCATCTTCCAACCTCTCCCCAAATTTATTTTCTATAGAATTCATGAACTCCATTGGGCACCCTTGTCGATTGCTGAACTTCCCTAGTTCTACCTCCCTGTGTGTGCTATTCACAAAAACTGGCCTATTCTGACTATTTTCTTGCCTGATCCTAGCTTTTAATTTTAATTCTAATTCTGCGATTTTCTCCTCAGCCTTCCTCTCAATACTGTTTACTGTTAATTTAATGTTTCCTTCTGATTCTTCTACTTTATCATATAGCTTTGCTTGTTTCTCCTCAATCTTGCTAATGCTCTCTCTATTACTCTCTCTTAAATCATTTACTTCTGCAACTATTTGCGAGTGGACTTTCTCAATTCTACCCCCCAGCTGTTCCTTAACCTGTTTAGTTGATACTTGAATCTTGTCAATTCCCCCCCCCCCCCCAATTTATTTTTAACCCGCAGTGTTTCTAATTTAACTAATTCCTTTAAATTTTCAGCCTGTGTGCTGATTCTACTTTCCAACTCCTCCTGTACTTTTCCTAATTTCCTGTCTACATCTGCAATGATCTCTTTAACCTTCTCTTCCATTACTCCTCTGATTTCTCCTCTAATCTGCTCCATTTTCACACTAATTTACTTGTTGTTCTTATCTAATTTTGCATTATTCTGTTCTAATTTTTTATTTAAAGCTTCTGTACTTTCTTTATTTTCCCTACTGTTTTGTTCAAATTTTGCATTATTCTGTTCTAATTTTGCATTATTCTGTTCTAATTTTTTATTTAAAGCTTCTGTACTTTCTTTATTTTTCCTACTGTTTTGTTCTAATTTTGCATTATTCTGTTCTAATTTTGCATTTAAGGCATCACTACTAACTTTGTTCTGATACATGAACTCGAGAAGTAAAGTTTTTAATTCTGGTTGGCCGCCTACACTCCCTGTTTCAGTATCGGGATTTACCTCCGCTACCCCGGTACTACCATCACTCGACATACTGCTCGTATCATCACTCTCCAGTTGATGACCACTACGTAACCTCATCTGTCTTTCTTTCTCATCCCCCATAATGATATACACTGATAAAGACAAATAACCCCCAAAATACCGGCACAGAAATATGTCTCCTTCTCCTTCTTCAAATGTTCCTGGGTTTTCGGCCCCACGTTGGCCGCCAATTGTAATGGTTATTACCCCTCACGTTGAGCGGAAAATGTAATGGTTCTTATCGCTCCACGTTGGTAGCGACAATTGTAATGGCTATTATCGCTCCTCGTTGGTAGCGAACAAATGTGATGTTTTCTACCTGGGCGGACTATTCGCCAGAAAATACTACTGCTAAGTTTGATCTATGTTGGGCGCCAAGCTGGATACACTGTGTTCCAAGCTAAATTTATATATTTAATATCGACCCCTAGCGTGAGTAGAACATATGAGAAACTCTTAATGTCTAGGCCGTGGGATGATTGAATCATCAACCCAGACAACATTTGATTGTGGAGAAGGATGTGGTATTATAACTATTGCTACCTACTGGAATTAAAGAATCTACTTTGTAATAATTGAATTTAATACACTTAGAAAATATGTCAGCATCTTGAATAAAATGAACACTGTTAACGGAGCATACAACTTTAACCATTGCCACGAACAAAATTACTTAATACGCCGGTCGGGAGAATAACGCGAATTTAACTTATTTCCAAATTTATGCTTAAAGATTTTATACTGGCCCTATCGAAAAACAGAGAGTGTGTGTCGTAGATTACTTGTGCTTACCCACGGAAACATTGTCTCCACGTGCTTGAAGTCTCGTAGTGTTGGATGTTCTGCATTGGTGTTGACGGCGTCAGCCCCTTCCTCGTTGATCAGAAGTAATCGTTACAGCTTGTGGTGGAGTCTATTCCATGAACCACAACACGTCGCTTGCCTAATCACTGCAAGACGCGTGGAACCCATGATCTGATGTGATCAGCGGAGTTAGCGTGAATAAAATTGTCCCACTTGGGACTAACGAACAAAGTACGCCTTACTGTACCAAGCGTTATGTCTTAATGAATGTCTTCCCTCACTCAGCGCGTCAACTATATGCTTCAATCTTCTCCCACCAGGGTCTAGCTTAATACCTCGGCCTCGCTGCTTCGACCAATCCGCGTGCGTCACGTATCTCGCCATGCCCCTGCTACGTTGCTTCTTCTTTGATTGGCTGGTCACCTCACGTGGCTCTTCCCGCCATGAGACTCCTTCCCCGTATTTATATTTTCCGCTTCCGGGCAAGACGTAAATCATACACGTTTTCTTGCTTTGAAGTGTTCCCTCGGATTTCGTAATTCCATTGTACTCCAATCTATTCTTGTATTGAAATACCCAGTGAGTCACACACCACTCTCTCTTAACCCTAATGAATAAAATCCCGACTTTACGTATGAAATGATTTGCCGTGCAACATTATATATTGGAATCATGCAATGTAGATACGGATTTCTACTAGTAGAAATCCTATCTGTAATCTTCCAAATTTAAAAGCTCCGAAAAATGACGTAATAAATATTAATAATAATAATAATATGAAATATGAAATTGAATAAACTGAAATAATATAACTTGGCCGAATTATTGCCGCGTTTAACAAATATGAAATAGTCCAACTAACTTGTGTTAGTGGCATAAAACCCCCTAGAAAAACATGTTACAGTGTGGACGAGGAAGGGATAAATCAACAAGGAACAGATGCGCAAAGTGCAATAAAAATCTTCTCGGATCATCGTGTCCATTTGCACTGAAGGCTTGGGTGACAAATTTGTCTGAGCATGCTTATGGATTTCCAGGCCTATGGTAGATTCTAGCCAAAAGGGCAAAAATAATTTTAAAAAATTCGAGAAAAAAAAATGAAAATACCGTACTGAAATTGTTCATAATAAGTGCTGATTTTCTAAGGAAATTATCTAACCAAGTATTATTTTTAGCCTACTTTCGGTTTTTGCCAAAAAATGAAAGTAGACTCATGAGATCTACACTGGGCCAAAAATTGTGTGTCTGTCAGTGTGTGTGTGAGTATGTGTGTGTGTACTCTGAATGTCTGTCGCCCCCTATCAATTCGAACACTGTGAAACCGAATTGAACGAAATTTGGTACAGAGGTAGAACTAGCAAAGGGAACCACAGTGTCATGTTTTATATTGCCGCCATCTTGACGGAAACATAATGGCGGCCATCCAAATGTTTAAAGCTTAAATCAAATTACGACTAACCTAATCATCCGATCTCTACCAAATTTTGCAACAACATATATTTATATGGCGGGCGTCTTTTGACTAAACTACAAGGTCGTCAGCCCAATAGTTTGCAGATGGCGGCCATGTATGTGTGCAAATCGATTCCCTCTATCTATTCAAACACGGTGTAACCGAATGGAACAAAATTTGGTACAGAGGTAGCACTAGTAAAGGGCACCTTATTGTCATGTTTTATATTGCCGCCATCTTGACGGAAATGTAATGGCGGCCACCCAAATTTTAAAAGCTTAAATCAAATTACGACCATCCTAATAATATGATCTCTTCCAAATTTTGCAACAACATACCTTTATGTCCCTCTTAATCATTGTTCAAGTTTCTGCTGTGTATATGTCATTATAGGAACATAATATGCTTTGTACATAACTTCTTTAGTCTTAATTGGTATATCCTTGTTCCATACTAGTCCCCGTACCTGTTGGTAGAATGCACTCCCGAGTTGTATTCTTCTGCTTATTTCCAAATCTAGTCTTCCATCTTCAGTCATATTTTATATCGCTACCATCTTGATGAAAACGTAATGGTGGCCACCCAAATGTAAAAAGCTTAAATGAAATTATGACCAACCAAATCATCTGATCTCTACCAAATTTTGCAACAACATACCTTTAAGTGAGAAGCATTCTGTGACCAAGCTACAAGGTCATCAGTCCAATAGTTTGCATATGGCGGCCATATATGTGTGCAAATCGATTCCCCCTATCAATTCAAACACGGTAAAATCGCATTCAACGAAATTTGGTGCAGAGGTAGCACTAGCAAAGGGCACCTCACATTCATGTTTAATATCCGTATAGTACGTTGTATTTCTACAAGCTACTGGAACCAACATCCAATTATACTCCTTAAAAAGGATAAAGAATTATAACAATACCCATGTATTTAGGAGGAAGTAGGCTGTATGTTCTTTACTGAACATCTTGTTGTTTAATTCCAATCCAAATATGCACTAATGTAAGTATTTAGGTTTACATAAAAATAATTTAACAGTTCTAGTTCCATTGGTTTTATTTCTGTTGCAGTTTTACCGCCTCAGATTTAGCTTAGAATACTTCTATATACCACTATTTATCATATTATTAAAACTCAACACCAAAAATAACATGTGCAAGTCCATCAGATCGAATAACCCGCGCGAGTATCGCTGTATCTATTACTAGCGCGAGTGTCCGAGGGTTAAGTTCCAATGTTTCTCTTTCCAACAGTGTTTTTCCATTTGAACAGCGAACCCAAGTTGATGGTGAGTAATTGAGCAGTAGTTGACTCTATTAAATTGTGTCATCAGCTTGATTTTGCAGAGATATCCCAGATTCTGGAACTTGAACGGAATCATCTCTTCCTTTTCTAGATCGTTAACATGCTTTATACTATATGGTTTGAGTTGAGATCATGGGTAGGCCTACATTATACTGTAAGTGTGTCTCTAGTATGGTTTAGCAAGAATCTTACTGTCTCAAATTCGTGAGTATGTCGCTCTGGTTCCTCAAGTCCCGGAGCGTCTAACCCATCCCTGTCCCTGATACAGAGAGTTTAGTTTGTATGTAACGGAGACCCTCGCTTCCCCGCTCGCCCGCGTTGCGCGCCTGTCTCCCGCCAGGCACTTTGCCGTTATACGGCGCTTTCGCGGCACTGAGTCATTGAATATAGAAATGTGTACTTAAATTTGTACTTCAATGTGATCCTTGACCAATTTTTTGACGAACTGACTTACGGAGACCGATTGTCAAATTACTTTCAACAAGATTCTGCCACTGCTCACACTGCCGAAGCATCCATGACAGAATTGCGTCGCATTTTCGGTACGAGGATTATAAGTCGGAACGTGTGGCCCCCGCGAAGCCCAGACTTATCACCATGTGACTTTTATTTGTGGGGGACGCTTAAAAATAGAGTGTATGCGAGAAACCCTCACACTATAAATGAGCTTAAAGACTATATTACAGCTGAAATACAGTCAATCGGTGCTGAGGAACTTCAGAGTAAATGCCAGTTTCATAAAAAGGTGCCAGCGATGTGTAGCAGTGAATGGCGAACATTTTCAGCACCAGCTGTGAACTAGGTAAGTACAAATTCTTATACTCAATGACTCAGTGCCGAGAGGGCGCCGCATAACGGCAAAGTGCGTGGCCGGGAGACAGACTCGCGCCACGGGCGAGCGGGCAAGCGAGGGTCGCCGTTACATACAAACTAAACTCGCTGTACATTTACACACATTACTACAATCATAGCAGCAATACAGGTTGCCAGACAACTTCAACACACACCCAACTATACGGGGCTGATGACCAAGATGTCTCAAGCCCCTCAAATGAATTAACAACAACTCTACAAATATTTCCATTTCTCATTGAGATATTAATACACAAGAAAAGTTTCATGTATTTTGTTCCATAAGTTTTCGAGTAATACAAAAAAGACAACAACAAAAACATTTCTGTAAAAAATTAAGTTAATTTTTGACTGAAATGGTAAATCTAGAACAGTCCTGTTCCCCTGACAGGAACAAAATAAACTCGAATCTATCAGTGCTACCAACATTTTCACCCCCATGCACCAGCACCAGCACAACAAGAGAAATCATTTTCACAAGTCTCAGCAAAAGTGGGCATTTCCTCTCACAGTGTATCATGTTGATTTATGAGTTATACGATAGGCTGCTCATTTTTATGTTTATTCAGTTTTTTTAATAAGATCCTGTGCTTTATGTTGCAATTAGACCTGAACGCCTAAAATATCATTTTCGAAGATTTTTGTCATCTACTAAGTCCTTTTTACCTTACAAATGCTACTTGCAGCCGGAAAAAGGTTCAGTTGCTTACACTACACATGCGACAAATTTCACTCATTTGTAACCGGGAGATAACCGGAATTGTTGAACATAGGCCTACAGTATACTGTATTAACATTATATGAAGCAACTCGGCTGACGGCGTTCTCATACTCAATAAGTTAATAACCATCCCAGAAAGAGTGTTAATGTACCCATAGAATTTTCTAAGTCCTTATTAAAACGCGTTATTTTTAATAAAAACTAGATTATTTTACATATATCTTATCTCCCGCCAAGAAAAGAAAGCTAATATTGTCCCGCTATGTGGGATTCAAAATTATTTGGCACTAGCCTCACTTTGAAATAAGCTATATTTCGCGGGGAAAAAGTTAGATTGGCAAACCTGGGAGGCTGGAGTTGTATTACCACAGTCTAAAATACAGTCACGAAGCTCGCAGCGTTACACAATTGCATTCTTTTGGTAGATGGAGCGACGCTAGTGCTCGCGGCGGCCAGCAAGCTGGCAACTGCCTTGAGCGTGTTATTCACGGAACTGATGATTTCACGTTTGTAGGGGTTTTATGAATGTGGGAACATAAAAAATGCTGTGTTTTTATTAGTTCAGTCCTCTACACGTATCCCTAGGTACAGTTGTATGACGTATTTAATGAGTCTTACGTAGAATTAATAGCCCATACTAGTTATAAATTCATGTATTTGTTTCAATGATAGTCGCGAGCATCTCGACATACTGTAGTATAAAGCAGTTCCCCCGATTCTTGGACGTAACGCGTAATCTCGAGAACCCTTGGATGGATTTTGATGCGGTTTTCACCATTCTGTAAAGGATTTCTCGTGGAAGGTCTGTAGAAAAACATTCATTTGTGACCACAGGAAGCCGAGCAGTAATGATTTCAGTGAATCGAGTCAAAGGAAAATCTGTCGTCCGTGCGCCATTTCAGCTTACTCTGGATAAACCGTTAAAAAATATCTATATAGGCCTACTATGAGTGTAAGAATTGGTCAGCATGAAAAGTTCTACAAAAAGGTCCGCGACAGCATATCTCTATCTTTAATACATCACCATCTATAAGTGATTTTACGTTTTCATTTCTGCCAACAATCTCCAGTGGAAATATAAATTACTAGCTTCGGAGCGAGTTTACGAGGTAGGGAGCGAGTCTATCACCCCAGCTTCGGCCAGCATCAACTTTCGAGTCGTGTCGAGTTAAGACTTCAGAGAAGAGTATATGTGTTTGAAGTATCGCTGTTAAGCTCGGCTTTTCTGAATTGCGTCTGGGACCTGCCATCCGTACGCTTTTCAAGCTTACGCTGGGTAAACCGTTAAAGATACCGGGCGAAGCCGGAGTGGGTTACTAGTATGGGTATAATTGTAAATAGCTATGCTATATCAAATTCTTAACCATATCAAAAGCTAGTTCTTCCGTAAAATTGAGTAACATTATAATTAATTAAGAAAATACCAGTGTGATTTGTGAAATGAAAAGTATAAAAAGATCGTAAGGTCTTAAATGGCTCAATTGTAAGTACTTCGTATTTTTCCTGTGATTTTGAAAACTTTCATGCCTGAATTTGAGAATATAATACAATGTCAATTTTACAAATAATTTCAGCAAAAACAATTGTGTACCGTACCTTCACAGCAGTCATGTGGGAGACCAGGTATTTCATAAGAGAATTAACAAACAGTGTACCACATCTAAGTTTGTGAGCATTATCCTGACGACATAAATTGACTTACCTCAAAACGATTCGAGAAAAAGTTTGTATTATTGTACAACATAGTCTACATATTTATTTACTAAATCAACTCTGACTATTTGAAAGCCATTTTCTACAACTGAAAATTAAAATATCGGCACGTGTTTGAGATGACATCATTTACGTTTAATTTTCTTAATTTTCAAAATGCATTGATATTATTTATATTTGAATTGCAGCCAATGGCCATAGAAGGGCATTTCAATTGAACGCCCGTAGGCTCCCCAATTTCAATTAGTTCCAACTTTGGCTACCAGACGCCACTGTCACTGACACCCAGTGGCGAACGTTGGAACTTGATATAGCGTTTCTAAACAAATAACCTATAAATTTTGGGTACACAATACCATTGTACTGGTAGGTTCTTTTACAAACCATAAATCGAAGACACTGTCCCGCCGGCTTCACTTCTCCTCCAAAGGAAGGCATAGGCTACTGAAGAATTTTAACGCTCTTAAAAACACGACGACTTCGGATGGGTTTGAACCTGCGGATCTTGGGCATAGCAGTTCAGCATGCTACCGACTACGAAGCCATGCATTGATATCCTACCGAGACATGCTTCTGATTTATAACCGAATGGCTGCGTGGCTCAGCGGTAACGTTCTCGCCTGCAGTGCCCGAGGTTGCAAGATCTAATCCTGGCGCAGTCAGCTGGCATTTGAGGGTGTGTAAATGAAGGGAGCCGTGTCTGTAGATTTATTGGCACGTTAAAGATCCCCTCCGGGGCAAAATTCCGGCACCGCAGTGTCTCTAAAAGCCGCAGTAGTTAAATGGGAGGTAAAACCAATAGCATTATTATTGATTTATAACCAGTTAAATACATAGTTCCGTTGTTTGTTTGAAAAGCCTTATAATACTAGCCTAAAATCCATAGCTCATGTCTTACCTTTTAGGGTCCTTTTGAAACTCGGGTGTCTTCTTATTGATATTTGAACAGTCTATATTAATAGAATGACTTCCCAGTTGGTCAACACGAATACGCTACACCCAATTATATTGGGCGAGGAGTAACAATTATTTTCCCTGTGTAATTCTTAAATCAATAATTATGTATACACTTAATAAAACGTTTCTCACACAAATCCCTTCCGCCCTTTGTGCGAGAAATGTTTTATTGAGTGTATGAACAATTTCATGCATTTTTATTTCAGGCACTAGGAAATAAATTGTCACTCCCCGCCTGATCTAATTGGGTACCGTACACTCGCGTTGACTGACTGAAAAGCGATCCTATAGGTTACTTAGCAACACTATTTTTAGCCTACTTTCGATTTTTGCAAAAAATGAAAGTAGACTTATGAGATCAACACAGGGCGAAAAAAGTGTGTCTGTCTGTGTGTGTGTATGTGTGTGTGTGAGTCTGTGTGTGTGTATGTATGTGTGTGTGTGAGTCTGTGTCTGTGTGTGTGTGAGTGTGTGTACTCTGAATGTCTGTCCCCCCCTATCAATTCGAACACGGTGAATGCGAATTGAACGAAATTTGGTACAAAGGTAGCACTAGCAAAGGACACCTCAGTGTCATGTTTTATATCGTCGCCATCTTTACTAAAACTGAATGGCGGCCACTCAAACGTTCAAAACGTAAAATCAAATAACGACTAACCAAATCATCCGATCTCTACCAAATTTGGTAACAACATACCTTCGTATAGGATGCGTCTTGTGACCAAACTACAAGGTCGTCCGCCATACCATTTCAGGATGGCGGCCGTGCGAATTATGCAAACTTTATAATCCATATCATGGGACCCACCAGTTCCGATTATCGAGCCGAGAATCGTTTTAACTGTTCTAAAGGAAGAGGCACGTTCGAAATTAAAAGTTTATTTTGTAATACTATAGTGCAGACGTGATTTTAAAAAGCTGAGCCGATTCAGTAATAAGACAAGATGGCAGCGGATATCTTGTGCCTGACTTATATTTCACTAATTTGAGTATTGCATGCAATATAGCGTACTGATACAAAATAAATAAACTTTGTATGAAATGCTTTATATATAAATAATTTACTTCAGTGATGAAATCGTTTAGTATAAATCATTATTTGCTAACAAGTTCTATGTAAGTCATTTTATATAGAGCGATATTCGTTGACACAATTAGCTCAGTGGTAGAGCGTTAGCCTATCGCTCAAATGCCTATGGTTCAAACCCGATCAGAGCTAGGTTTTTTGCTTGAATTGTTATATGTTTATTGTTTTGTAATGACTCAGATGTTTTAAAATTAAGCGTTATATTGTGCATATTATGGTGTAAAATATATATTTAATTAAAACATAATTCGCCAGCAGATTTACTCGAGACATCTAGCTGCCAAAAAGGTAACTGCATGCCGACCTACTTATTAACTTCCAGATTTTATTGAAAAGTTTCTTCTTCTGGCCGCTAGAATACACTCGCTCTGTTAGGATTATATTGTTCGATATTTCACCACTAGATGTCACGACTAGTCTACGTGGGGCTCCATTGATTACTATACCATTGGCATTCTATGCGCATCGAATTTGAAGAATGACAAGATGATACTACGATACATTTTTTAGCCTACTTTCGATTTTTGCAAAAAATGAAAGTAGACTTATGAGATCAACACAGGGCGAAAAAAGTGTGTCTGTCTGTGTGTGTGTGTGTGTGTGTGAGTCTCTGTGTGTGTGTGTATGTGTGTGTGTGAGTCTGTCTGTGTGTGTCTGTGTGTGTGTGAGTGTGTGTACTCTGAATGTCTGTCCCCCCCCCCCTATCAATTCGAACACGGTGAATGCGAATTGAACGAAATTTGGTACAAAGGTAGCACTAGCAAAGGACACCTCAGTGTCATGTTTTATATCGCCGCCATCTTTACTAAAACTGAATGGCGGCCACTCAAACGTTCAAAACGTAAAATCAAATAACGACTAACCAAATCATCCGATCTCTACCAAATTTGGTAACAACATACCTTCGTATAGGATGCGTCTTGTGACCAAACTACAAGGTCGTCCGCCATACCATTTCAGGATGGCGGCCGTGCGAATTATGCAAACTTTATAATCCATATCATGGGACCCATCAGTTCCGATTATCGAGCCGAGAATCGTTTTAACTGTTCTAAAGGAAGAGGCACGTTCGAAATTAAAAGTTTATTTTGTAATACTATAGTGCAGACGTGATTTTAAAAAGCTGAGCTGATTCAGTAATAAGACAAGATGGCAGCGGATATCTTGTGCCTGACTTATATTTCACTAATTTGAGTATTGCATGCAATATCGCGTACTGATACAAAATAAATAAACTTTGTATGAAATGCATTATATATAAATAATATACTCCAGTGATGAAATCGTTTAGTATAAATCATTATTTGCTAACAAGTTCTATGTAAGTCATTTTATATAGAGCGATATTCGTTGACACAATTAGCTCAGTGGTAGAGCGTTAGCCTATCGCTCAAATGCCTATGGTTCAAACCCGATCAGAGCTAGGTTTTTGCTTGAAATGTTATATGTTTATTGTTTTGTAATGACTCAGATGTTTTAAAATTAAGCGTTATATTGTGCATATTATGGTGTAAAATATATATTTAATTAAAACATAATTCGCCAGCAGATTTACTCGAGACATCTAGCTGCCAAAAAGGTAACTAGATTAACTTCCAGATTTTATTGAAAAGTTTCTTCTTCTGGCCGCTAGAATGCACTAGCTCTGTTAGGATTATATTGTTCGATATTTCACCACTAGATGTCACGACTAGTCTACGTGGGGCTCCATTGATTACTACACCATTGGCATTCTATGCGCATCGAATTTGAAGAATGACAAGATGATACTACGATACATTTTTACTTTTTATTTTAAAGGGTTTGTAACAGCCTATTTTGCGTTACTTGAAAATGTTATTTGAATTCAATTAGGGTTGTGAAAGCCATGCACAACCAGACGTGTAAAGACATGCCTCAACTCAAAGTTGGATGTTGCCCACGGCAGGTCGTATATGTAATAATAATAATAATAATAATAATGTTATTGGTTTTACATCCCTTTTAACTACTGCTGCTTTTAGAGACACCGGGGTGCCGGAATTTTGGCCCGAAGGGGATCTTTAACGTGCCAGTAAATGTACTGACACGACTCCCTCGCATTTGTGCACCCTCAAATGCCAGCTGACTGCGCCAGGATACGAACCTGCAACCTAGGGCCCAGCAAGCGAGAACGTTACCGCTGAGCCCCGCAGCCAGTCCGGTCGATTATGTCTCCAGATCCATAACATTCTTGATATACTTCTTATCTTTCTTTCTTTCTTTCTTTCTTTCTTTCTTTCTTTCTTTCTTCCTTCAATGATGGTAGCAGTTTTTATCTAGGTTGTGGCGTTTGGTAGAGGTAAATCGTTTCTAAGGTCTTCAACAAAGAATAGTTCTATTATACTCTTTGATAATAATAACGAGTTATAACTATACTCATACATTTAGGAGAAAGTAGGCTATATGTTCTTTACTGAACATCTTGTTTACTTTTTATTGTAAAGGGTTTGTAACAGCCTATTGTGCGTTATTTGAAAATGTTAATTGAAGTAAAGAACAAAATGATTTCACATAGTATCTGAACTCTACCGTTGGTGCTAGTTCAGGATATTAATTAATACTTTTATTTCAGCCAAATAGCAATCGAAAATATCCACATAGTTAGTATACACACGTCTCTGTAGGGTCATGGAAAGATTTGTTAATTCAATTAGGGTTGTGAAAGTCATACGCAGCCAGACGTGTAAAGACATGCCTCAACTCAAAGTTGGATGTTGCCCGCGTCAGGCCGATTATGTAATAATAATAATAATAATAATAATAATAATAATAATAATAATAATAATAATAATAATAATAATAATAATAATAATAATGTTATTGGTTTTACGTCCCTTTTAACTACTGTTGCTTTTAGAGACGCCGGGGTGCCAGAATTTTGTCCCGAAGGGGATCTTTAACGTGCCAGTAAATCTACTAACACGGCTCCCTCGCATTTGTGCACCCTTAAATGCCAGCTGACCGCCAGGATACGAACCTGAAACATACGGTCCAGCAAGCGAGAACGTTACCGCTGAGCCACGCCGCCAGTCCGGTCGATTATGTCTCCAGATCCATAACATTCTTTAGATACTTCTTATCTTTCTTTCTTCAATGATGGTAGCAGTTTTTATCTAGGTTGTGGCGTTTGGTAGATGTAAATCGTTTCTAAGGTCTTCAACAAAGAATAGTTCTATTATACTCTTTGATAATAACAACGAGTTATAACTATACTCATACATTTAGGAGAAAGTAGGCTATATGTTCTTTACTGAACATCTTGTTTATTTAGCGTATGGCTGTTAGTGCCGGGACTGTCCGAGGACATGTTCGACTTGCCAGAGGCTGTAGCTGCTTCAAGCTGACACCCATGGGGTGAGCTACAAGTTACATTCAATGTCAAGTAGTTCCAAATTTCGCCACCAGATGTCACTAACACCTAGTGGTTTACGTTGGAACTTTGATAGAGCGTTTCAAGAAATCTAACCTAGAAATTTAGCTTCACACAAGTTTAGTTAGTGGAAGGATCTTTTACATGCCATAAATCTATGGCATGGGACCACCGGCTTTACTTCCCCTCCGAAGGAAGGCATACTGATGGATTTTAACGCTCTTAAAATCCGACGACTTTGGCCGGGTTTGAACCCGCGATCTTGGGAACAGCAGTTCAGCATGCTACCAACTACGCCACCGAAGCCGCTACTTACCAACACTGAAATATGGCTTTTAATATTTGATCTGTTGATTGCACTGCACATCTCCTCTTGTAAAACACATGATTAAAGATATAACTGTTACACAATTCTAACATACAGTAAATCCAGCAACAATAACATTCTCCTACACAGCGCAGACGGCACATGATTGCTGGCTGCGTAAGAGCATTGTTGACGCGCGACGCGCGCCGGTAGAGAATATGAGCGAAGCTTCGCGACTGTGTAGATATCCTGTGGCTATAGGTTGTCATGAAGACGTGTCTAGCCTCAAATGTGGAGTCGGGCCGAAAGGCGACAACTGTACATCACTAAGTATCCGGCGCGGTGGTGAAACAGACACAAATCACAACCATGCCGATTTTTCAATGGGAGGGGTTCTAACCCCCCGTAACCCCCCTCTTGGCTACGCCACTGGAAGCCACTCACGCGATCGTTAGGGGGAATGCTTAAGACAATCCGGCACCGGTTAGCTGGAATCTTACAGTCCTAAATTCACAGAACAGTTCTCCGACACTACCGCGCCAGCTAATGGGAAACTGACTGTCCTGAGTTCGCGGTAATGTTCGATACCGTTCACGCGCCGGCTTGTGGGAATCTCACTGGCCTGAGTTCGCGGAAATGTTTGGCTCCACCAACGCGCCTAGCGGAATGCCCAGGACCACTCTCACGCCAGTTAGAGTAAAACTCTACGTCCGGAAAGAAATGGTGTTATTTCGAGGGAATTATCGTACAAAAAGCATTCAAGTATGAAATTTCTCGAGAAGAAAAGAGGAAAAAACGGTTCCCGAAATTTTGCTGAATTTTGTGAAAGTAAAATATTTACTATCGTTTATAAATTCATAAACGACTTATGTTTTGCAACTTTCTATGAATTACGTGGAAAAATGCATTCTGAAATTTCAGGGTCCTAAAGAGAATTTTCCAGAATAAATTTAAAATCTTCAAATTAGGGTTGTTCAATGCGATTTTTCACGTGGAGTACCGGTACTCTAGGGAATCAATAAAAAACCACTAAAAGATAGGCTAGTAATAATGATAAAAATAACAATAATACAAATTCGTACCAATAATAATAATTACATTAATAATTACTCGCAACGATGCTCCCGAATTTGTTCATTTTATATGGTTATTTTGCGCTACCAAGGTTATTTTACAGTTTAGATGTTAATTTTGGATGATTTACTACAGGTATACATGACTTCGGAATGTTTGAGAGTGGTTTTATAATCATATTTGACATATTTGTCTAGCATGACAATTTGTTTACCTGGTTGCTTAGAAATAAGAAGGCCTACAACCAGGTTAGGTTATTTAAGTTGTCATAAGTACGTCGCTGTCGCTGTTAGATTTGAACCATATGTTGCGTGTTTATAACTTCTTTCATCCAGAGTCTAACTGAATTTGGATCAGATATTGCTGCAAAATAAATTGTTGAATGGTGTTATTCTACTTGCTGTAAGTTGTGCAATTGAAGTGTCCACTGGTGTGACATCAATGAAACCCAGGATCTACGAGTATAAATTGTATCCTTAGTTTACTAGCACAGCTAGTTGCTTTCGCCCCTCTTGTCACAGTGAGTATTTATGCATTTATATACTGCTTGCATGTGCTCAACTTCGGTGAATTGCGTACCGGTACATATTTAACATGAAGAGGTCGATTAAGATCAGATAGTTCCAAAGCAGGTTAAGGATAACTCGTCTCATACTCTTTCGATATCAGCTTCAAAAGCATCGGCAAAATTAACAAGAAATGATTACTAGACTATTAATCATTTAGGGTAGGTAGGACTCTTCACCCGTAGTGAAGGCAACCTGCCTAGGGGATGAAAACCCCGAAAGCAAACTCATTGCAGCAGCGTCTGTTCCGCAGCGGGCGGCTGCTAACGACGTCTGATCCCCATGTTAGGGGCGGTCGAAATCATATCCTGGCCGTAGGTATAAAAGGCACACCATCATCATGATGAGACCAAATAAGAAAAGTGAAATAAAAGGCCGCTACCCGAGGAGCGTCGGGGCACCCTTGGAGCCATCGCTGGGGGTGACAGCATACAAGCCGGTGGTGATCAGGAGCTGAACAGGCGGGCCCTGTTCGGGGAACACCCCGAACATGTTACAGTCGATGTTGATAGTAGCATCCTAACAGCATCCAACGCTACACCTGCTCGTAGTGTTTCTTCTGATACTCAGGAGACCACAAGAGCAGGCAAACCGAGAAAGCGCATGAAATGGACAAATTAAATGAATATGTACATCATGCGTTCATATTATCAGATATCGAATATGGAAACTGACACTACTGCATATAGACAGAAGTTGCACGCTGCATTCTGCCAGAAATTCCCTGATATTAATGTTACGGAACAGAGAATAGCAGATCAGCGCCGTGCTATAGTTTTGAAGAAACTTATCCCAGAACATCTACTCAAGCTGCTAATGGTTGACGTAGCTGCCGACAATACTCATACCTCTGTAGACGAATCCATAGATTAGGAGAGTACACGTCTGGTCTATGAACAAACGCACACCGATCTTCCTGCAGATGGAAAAGATGTAAGTATATCGCCGGAAGCACTCGGAGAACCAGTGCGGAAACAACTCGAAGATGAATTTGGGAAGGCTCTCATAGAATTTTAAGGGACTGATCGAATAGAGCGGCCCATGATCACGAACCAACATTGCTCTAAGAAACGTGCTACCGCTGTTGTAACAATGAACGACATTCTCTCTCAGCATCTGTCCCAGAAATCATATTGTTTCAACCATGTTCAGACTGCAATTTACGCTGGAGCGATAGCTGTGATACGAGTGACAGGAGGTTGATTATGGCGACCTAAATATACCTCAGGTCAACAGAAGAAGATGCCAGCTTGGGAGATACGTTTACGAAAGTCTGTTGATGAACTGAGAGTAAATATCGGAAGAATGCATCAGTATGTTGCAGGCAATAGAAGTAAGAAGGTTATTCAATGTGATCAAATTTTGAGCCATACGAAGAGTAAACATAAAAAGTATAATCCACCGAACTGTAGCCCCTTTGAGATCCTAGACACATTAAAGCAACAACTTGAGGCAAAGGCACAGAGATTACGTCGATATAAAGAATCGAACGAACGAAAGCAACAGAACAAGCTATTTGTTACCAATGAGAAACGGTTCTATAGGAATCTGGACGATCCTGGAACACAAATGGGCAGTTCACCGCAAAAAGAAGAGGTAGAGAATTTCTGGTCATCCCTATGGTCTAATGCTGGTGATTATAACAGCAGCGCTTAATGGATTACGGAGGAGGAGGAAAGAATGTCGGAAATTGACACGATGAGTGACTCTTCGGTATCAACTGAAGATGTGACCTGAGTGGATGAGACCCAAAATTGGAAAGTGGTAGGACCAGACAACATCCACAACTTTTGGATCAAACGTTTCACTTGTACTCATGAGCATCTTGCCCGCTGCTACACAGATTTCATCCAAAATCCACAGCTTATCCCCTCTTACTTGATGCGAGGTAAAACATACCTCCTGCCAAAAGGTGATAGAACCAATGACCCTTCCAAATATCGACCTATCACCTGTCTGTGCACCCTGTTTAAGATATTTACATCTTGCATTGAACGTAAGATTTATGAACACATAAATCTTTAACATCCTGGCTGAGGAGCAGAAGGGGTGCATGAAGAAGTCTCAAGGTTGCAAAGAGCAACTTGTAATCGATGCAGTTACTATGGAACAAGCAGGAAAGATGATGCATAACCTCTACATGACCTTTATTGATTACAAGAAAGCTTTTGATTCAGTGCCACATTCCTGGTTAATCCAAACCCTGAAGATATATAAAGTTGATCCTGCCATCATTATAAGTCTGCAACATATGATGTCCCATTGGGGGACCAATTTATTAATGTCTAATGGAGACACATGTATGGAATCGGGATTTATTCAAATCAAAAGAGGTATCTTTCAGGGTGACAGCTTGAGCCCTCTATGGTTCTGTTTGGCGCTCAATCCGCTATCATCATTGCTGAACAATGCAAAGTGTGGTTTTGCAATTAAGCACCATGGTATAGTGAAATACAATATTTCTCATTTGATGTATATGGATGACATTAAACTATACGCATCCTCTGAGAAACACATCGACAATCTAATTGCAATAACTTCTTCATTTTCTTCTGATATTGGAATGTCCTTCGGATTAGATAAGTGTCGCACCCTCACCATTCGGCGTGGAAAATTAGAGGCCCGAGCATTTCAACTTGATGACGGTTGTTTCATAAAGCCTATGGAAGGTAAAGAGACCTACAAATATCTTGGTCTCCTGCAATCTAATCGAATAGATCATAAAGGTATTAAAGATAGAACCGTAACTATCTACAATCAACGCCTTAACAAGATTTTTAAATCAAAGTTGAATGGAAAGAACACCTTTAAGGCTATTAATACCTATGCTATTCCTGCTCTGACATACACTTTCGATATTATCAAATGGACGCAGACTGACTTGGAGAACATCCTAATTAGGACACGTACCATCTTAACAAAACACAGATGTCTCTACCCTAAGTCAGCTGTTGAGCGATTGACAATCCCGCGTCAAAGAGGTGGACGAGGGCCCACCGACATTATCCAATTGCATGCAAGGCAAGTGAGGAACCTTCAGAGATACTTTCTGGGCAGACATAACTCTCCCATACATCAAGCCGCTGTGATGGCAGATGCCAAGTGCACACCGCTGGATCTTCTTCACGTAAGGGATATACAGTTAGCCACTGATGAGGAATGTTCAGCCATGAAGCTTCAGCAGTGGACGCAGAAAGCTCTGCACAGTCGTCATCCGTATGATCTCAACCAGAAACATGTCAACATTGATGCGTCGAACAGCTGGTTGACTCATGCGGACCTATTCACTAAGACTGAAGGATTCATGGTTGCAATCCAGGATCAAGTTGTGGCTACCAAAAACTATCTAAATATGTAGTTAAGACAAATATTCAGGATGATAAATGCCGAAGATGCCAACTAGAACCGGATACAATTCAGCATATCACAGGAGGCTGCCAAGCAATCTCCTGTACTGATTACATGAAAAGGCACAACCAAGTGGCCAAAATAATGCACCTACACCTTGCTCAAAAGCACTTATTATCTGATAATATTTTGCCTCACTATCAGTATGTTCCTGACGCCGTTTTGGAAAATTCTAGTCACAAGTTGTTATGGGACCGATCAGTTATTACTGATAAAACCATACCAGCAAACCGGCCAGATATCGTTCTTGTGGACAAGGTGCAGAAGAGAACCTTCCTAATTGATATTGCAGTGCCCAATTCCCATAATCTGCAACACACCTGCTGTGATAAGATCACCAAATATCTGCCCTTGGCTGAGGAAATACGGCAAATGTGGAGACAGGAAAGTGTAGTGGTTCTGCCCATAGTAATTTCTTCTACCGGCATCATCCCCAAATCATTGGCTCGCAATCTATAAATATTAGGAATACATCCTGGTCTACATATCACCATGCAGAAGGCCGTCATCTTGGAGACCTGTTCCATTGTTCGCTCGTTTCTCAATGTGACACCTTAAGAGATTTAGCCATACCGTCTTGCAAACAAGCCGACGATATGTTGATATGTCCCACTTATGTGGTGAAATGAATGTAATAATAATAATAATAATAATAATAATAATAATAATAATAATAATAATAATAATAATATGGATTCAGCTACCTGGTATAATATATAATATTATTATTATCTACCTGGTGTTGATCTTTTGAGTTTGAACAATTAGGCGCTGTTTCTCCAAATTTCGACATTCCACTTGCAGTGGCCCTTATCAGCGAAACCGCGGAGCTCTGTTAGGTGGCCTGTGACAGATTTAATGACTTTTATCTTGTAATCACCCTGCCGTGGATTTATCCTGTCCTTCTAAAATCCGACTACCTCAGTCCGGAAACTAACTCGTGGCCTTGGATTAGGGGACGGACACTCGGCCACTGATCCAAGGTGGAATCTATCAGTATTAAGATAACTGACCGTGCGATTGTGACATTTGTTTGTGGCCTTTATGACTACGCTCCATAATGTTTGATTGCGTATCAAATCACCTAATTTTGTTTCCGAATATGCAGGGTGTATGATTGTAAAAATATGTGCCCATAAATATAAGGGCTCATATCTGACACCAAAACATCTCAAGGCATTTCACCTCAAACACATCGCACTGTTGTTGTAGGTCTACCTCCTATTATTCACGTTTCAACGTGGTCGGGGATGAGATGCGATGAAAGTCTATGTGGCGGATGGTTTTTACGGCCGTATGCCCTTCCTAACGCCAACCTCATGAGAGGAGTAAATGCAGATGGATGAAATTAGGCAGGATGTGGAAGGAAGCGGCCGTGGTCTGTCAGAAGGTACCGACCCCTGGAGGTACCCTGGAGTTGAAAATGGGAAATCACGGAAGACAATTTCAAGGACGGCTCGAACCCACGTTTACTGAGTCCACAGAGAGCTTGGCTCCACGGCCTAGTGCTGCGCGTTAGCGAGCGTAGCTATTGCAGTCGGTCTGAAACACATTGCACTATTCTACAGTAAATTAGAAATAATTGCACATTCCTGTGGTATGAGTAACACGAAAGATGCTGATCGACTCTACTGTCCACAAGTAAATGTATATCATCTGCATGAGTCATGAAAGCAGTTGCAGCATGCCTGGTGAGCGGTGAATTCCTAGCTATTTCAACACTTCAGAGGGAGAGAGGGATAGGCAAAGGAAAGAGAGGGGCATGCTTGTTCCATTATAATAATAATAATTATTTATTATTATTATTATTATTTATATTATTATTATGCTTGCCAAGGTAGATGAGAGGTTATCGTGTCGAACTTTCAACCCCAAGCTTGCAGTTTCACTCCTGGCCGTGGTAAGTGATTTTTGAAATGCAGCAAAAATCACGGCATGCATGTCATACGTTGTTGGCATGTTAAGGAACCCATTTGAATTCAGTAGGCCGTGTTCATAGTGGCAAAATTAATCTCGGGGTTTTCCGCCAACACAAATAAGTTCCTCCTTTCTCTACTAGAAAGCGCTTTAGTGACAAGGAGCTTAGATTTTTGTAACCTCCTTGACTTTCATAGCGTTCCAAATAACAACACAATTCGACATGCAAGCTGCCCTATGGGCGTCAAAAAGCTATGCTTGCACCCAGCACCCGAGGCCATACGATATTATTATTATTATTATTATTATTATTATTGACCGACAGCGGTAGCTACGCTTGCTAACGCACAGCGCTAGGCCATGGGGCCAAGCTAACAGCGGACTCGCTAGACGTGGGGTTTGAACTCCACCGTCGACCATCCTTGAAATGATTTTCCGTGGTTTCCCATTTCCAACTCCAGGCAAATGCTGGGACGGTACCTTCTGATAGGCCACGGCCGCTTCCTTCCACATCCTTGCCCAGTTTCATTCATCTTCATTCATTTCATCTCTCATTAACTCCTGTCAGGAGGTTGGCGTCAAGAAGGGTTTCCGGCCGTAAAATCCACCCGGCACATAGCTTTTCATCGCATCTCATCCCCGACCTCGTTGAAGACGGGAATAATAAGGGGTAGACGTACATTATTATTATTATTATTATTATTATTATTATTATTATTATTATTATTATTATTTATTTATTTATTTATTTATTTACATTGTTTAGACCCAAAGGATCACATTAAGCAAATTATGTTCTGGTGTTGTTCTTCTTGTACTTCCAGAACTCCTTCATCATCTCACTGTGTCGGACTCGACGTTCCTCCGTCCATCCTTTCCCTGGTCTCCTTGGTTGATCTTCATGTGTGACTTCCCAACTGTGGATCTTATGTCGGAATGCCATTCGATCGTCTATGTCTATTGGTATGATGTTGGCACTTTCGAGATCAATTTGGACTTGGGTAACCCAGACTGTTGTCACTTTAAGTTTTCGTAAGTAAGTCAATATTCTCTTTGTTAGCCGGTCGTCATTCAGTCTCATAATGTGGCCGTAGAATCTCAGTCGTCGCTTGTGGAAATCTGACTCGATGTTAGGGTATCTCTCTGTGATTGTGTGTGATTGCAGACGATATCCATCATCTGTGAGTTTAGGGCCCAATATTTTACGAATGATTTTTCTTTCAGCCTTCTCGATGTTCTCAAGATCCCCTTTGTAGTTGAGGTTTAGTGTCTCGCTGGCGTAAAGTGTCTCAGGTTTGATGACAGTCGTGTAGTGTTGAATTTTGGTGTTGATGCTCATGCATTTCTTGTTGTAAATATTTGCGATTTTTCCATATGCTTTCCGCAATTTATGTTCACGAGATTTTTGCGCCACTCTTTCCATACCTGTGGGTTCAATAATTTCACCCAAATACTTGAATTGATTAACCCTGTTTATCATACCGTACTCTGTGAGTAAATTTTGTGCTTGAATGTGTTTTGTCGATATAAACTCTGGTCTTTGTGAAGGAAATTTGTAGTCTGACCTTTTCAGCACACTCTTTTAAGACCTCAATCTGAAGAATTGCCGTTCGTTCATCAGCGGAGAGGATTGCAAGATCATCCGCGAAAGCGAAGCATGTCACGTCGATATTATCCGTTTGCCTTCCTAGCATGACGGGCTTCCAGGTATTCTGACTCCTCAGTTCATTTCTCCATTCTTTCATGACCTTCTCTAGGACGATATTAAAGAGTAGAGGGGAGAGCCCATCACCCTGCCGTACACCTGTCCCGATGAGGAAAGGTTCAGATACTTCACCAAGGAACTTGACTTTGGAAGTTGTTTCAGATAGGGTCTGTTGGATGAGGCGTCGTGTTTTCGGGTCGAGCGTGTATTCTTCGAGTATATTAAAGAGGGATAGGCGGTCGACAGAGCCATAAGCTTTCTGAAAATCGACGAATACGCAGATGGTTGGGAGATTTCGTAAAGCTCGAAGTTTCAGTGTGGACTTGAGGTTGAAAATTTGTTCAGTACTTTATCTGTTTGGTCTGAACCCTGCCTGGTATTCACCAATGAGAGGCTCGAGCTGTTCTTGTGTGCGTTGTAGGAGGCAAGCAGAGAAGACTTTGTAAGGTACAGAAAGGAGGGATATCCCTCTATAGTTATTCACATCCAATCTGTCTCCTTTTTTGTAGAGTGGGTGAATGAGTGCGCATTTCCAATCATCTGGGAGTTTTTCACTTCGCCAGCCTTCTTGGATGATCTGTGTAATTTCCTGCAGTGATCGTGGTCCAAGATTTTTCAGCAGTTCCGCGACAATTCCGTCTTCTCCTGCTGTCTTTCCATTCTTGAGTTTTTTGATATGGCGAGTGATTTCTTCTTGTGTTGGTGGATCAGCGTCTGGCTTGACGTGTTCTGGGGTCGTATGCAAGAAATGTTCAGGTGGTTTGGGACAGTTAAGGAGCCCAGAAAAGTAGCGTGCAAGTTCATCGCAATTTTCACGATTAGTAAGTGCCAGTTTTCCATCCTGTTTCCTAAAGGTTAAATTTGGCGGTGCATAACCCTTAATATTATTCGCGAAGGTCCTATAGAAATTCCGACTATCGGAGTTTCTGAAATCATTCTCCATGGACTTAAGTTGCTCAGTGATATAATCACGCTTGACTTTCCTGATAGTCTTGTTTGTCTGTTTGCGGATGTCGAGGAAGTGTCCCAGGGTTCTTGGTGATCTACTGCTGTTGTACTTTTGGAATGCGATTCGGCGATTGGCAATGGCTTGATCACACTCAGAATTCCACCATGGATGTTTTATCTTTCTTTTTAGCGGGATCAGTGCTTTAGCTTGTCAGATAATTTTGCTACGAAAGTCGTTCCAGTTATTCGCCGGTTCCTTTTCCCATTCCTCTACAATATTTGGTTCTTGAATCATAGCTAAATTGAATTTCGGGATATGTGGTTTGCGACGGTGAACTCTCTTTGGGGTGAACTTTACTTTGATTCTTGTAAGGTAGTGATCCGAGTCGATATTCGCGTCTCGTAGGACTTGAACGTCGTGAATGGTTCTGTAGTGGGCGTAGGAAATGGCGACGTGATCAATCTGATACTCACCGAGATGTTGGATCGGAGATCGCCCTGTTTTCTGTTTATGCGGTGATTTTCTAAAGTGCGTGGACATAATTTTAAGGTTGAATTGGTGACAGATGTCAAACAGACGCGTGCCGTTAGTGTTCGTGTTTTGGTGTGCGGAATATTTACCGACGATTTTTCGATAGATTTTCTCTTTGCCAAGTTGAGCATTGAAATCTCCCATGAGGATTTTAACGTCATCGCGGGAAATCTTGCTCATGATGTTCTCAAGTTTGTTCCAGATTTTTTCAACCGTTTCAGGGTTCTTCTTATTGTCAGCATTGGTGGGGGCATGCGCATTGATGAGTGTGAAATATTTGTTGGCGCATTTGATGCGCATGGTCATGAGCCGACTATTGACGGGTGTAATTTCCCTGACGGAGGTGATAATAGATCTGTGTACAAGAAACGCCATACTGAAAATTGGTGCGCCCCTTGCGACTCCTTGTTGTGTTTTGCTTTTATTATTATTATTATTATTATTATTATTATTATTATTATTATATTCGATTTAATGGTGCTCGGGTACTTGATGTGGCTTGAAGGTGGTGCTCACAGTCTCAAAAAAGTTTAGAACGCCTGGTGTTCATTTCTAACTTAGTCTTTATCTCTTCATTACGAGTACCTTCCTGCCATTGCTCCCATCTATTTGTCCCAGCAATCATTCGTGCTACCGCAACAATTCATAATAATACCCACTGCGGCATGGACTTCTAGACAGGGTCTGGAGCAAACGAATCCCCTCCATCGGTGGTCATCATCTGGTAGTCACCACATGCAAGTCAGTGGAATAGAAACTTGATGACCATCATATGCAGCTGACGCTGTACGATTTAATTCTCTTAACACTTTGAAGATTATTTAATGGTTGACATATGTCTTTATTACGTGTTTATGACTCGAGTGGCAAGTGTTTGATGTGGCCCCTGCTGAGAAGAAAGCTAAGCGAAGCAAAGGCCACACCGCGCGCGCTCTGGACATGTAACCAGTATAGGTTAGCCGGCGAGTAGACCACCAGTCGCTTGAAATGTGTTTAAAGCTGTCGATATGAAAGGGGTTAGTTTAGATTTATCGTTTCCATGAAATATTTACGTTTCCCATTAAATTACATTGAAGCAGAGAAGAGGGTGAGAGGATGGGGGAGGTGTATATGTGCGTGCGCATTTCGCCCGCTCGTCTGCTATTGAGATCCAATACTATTTAGTTCAGCTAGCATCTTGTTTTCACTGTGGAATGCTGTTGGTGGCATAAAACAGACACGAAACGTGGAATCTACTCCATTTGCATTTATTTTGCATTGCAAAAATCTTTCTCTCGTTTTTTTTTAAATGTTTGCTTTCTCTCTCTGGAAGGTGGGTGAGACAAAAGGTCCATGAACAAGACGTAGGTTGGTCGGTCGGTCGGATGTGCCTCGGAATTGAATAATAGCGAGACTTGTCATTAGGTTAATGTTTTCATTGAGATCTTCCGCAAGCAGGGTGAATATTATTCTCCAGTACGCACATTCATCGGAGAGGAAAGAGAGAGAGAGAATGGAGCCCTCGAATAGACCGAACAATATGATGTTTTTCTTTCCTTGAGGAAGAACTTTTTATCGAAGTTTGCCTGTTGTGATTTAACAGAGGATGAGTACTTTCATGTATTATATAACAGGTATTTGATCATTGAAATGTTAAAGATCGAAATTTAATATTTTTCAGTTGGTCAACACGCCTGCAGTCTACCCAATTGTAATGGGTGGTTCCCTAATTCTGAAAATAATTTACATGAAATTAATACATAATAATTTTAAGAAGTTAAATAATAAGGGTGATCTACAATCTATACAGAAACCAGACAGCAGTCATTCGAGCTGAAGGACATGAAAGAGAAGCTGGTATTCAGAAAGGTGTAAGGCAAGGCTGCAACTTATCACCCATACTTTTCAATCTTTACATTGAACAAGCAATGAAGGAAATTGGAGAAAAATTTAAAGTGGGAGTGAAGATTCAAGGAGAAATAATTTCAACTCTGAGATTTGCTGATGACATCGTCATCTTGGCCGACACGCCTGAGGATTTGAATGAGTTTTTGAATGGTATGGACTCCGTCTTACGGAATGAATACATGATGAAAATTAATAAATGTAAAACAATAATACTGGGATGCAGCCGAAATAAATCTGAAACCTCTATGGAGATCAAATTGGCAGGTGAAAAGCTGAAGCAAGTAGGAGACTTCTGTTACTTAGGAAGCAAAATAACCAGTGATGGACGAAGCAAAGAGGATATAAAATGTAGGTTGGCTCAGGCAAGGAAAGCCTGAAGCACTATACGAGACGTATAATTGATAATTGGAGGCAGATCTCTTATTAAAGACTTAGAGAAACAAGTTAGGAAAATATTGAGGAAAATCCTTGGTCCAGTCTGCTCAGAAGGCATCTGGATGAAACGGAAGTCTCTTGAGCTTTATCAGCATGCTGAAAAGATCACTGACACCTCAAAGAAAATGCAATTGAAATTCTACGGCCACATTCTCATAATGAACAATGAAAGGCTCATCAAAAGGATCCTCAACCTTGCTCTCTCAATGAAAGTCAAGAACAACTGGTTTAGTGAAATAGAAAAAAGGCCTTCAAGGAATTGGCATCACAGAGGAAATTATACAAGATTGACTCCAGTTCAAAACATTAATCAACAACCATCGATGAGAAAGTGACTACCAAGACCAAGAAATCATGGACTGAAGAACGGAGGAAGATTTACAGTGTCCAGATGAAGAGATTTTGGGAGAATAAAAAAAAACATTGTTAGCCAAATAAGTTCTATCGCACTCCACAGATGGGCATAACGGTATAAAATAATAATAATAATAATCTTCTTCTTTATTAGGAATATTCTACAATATAGTAGTTTTCCTACAACCAATAATACTATACTCCTCCACAAATTTCGGTCTTCAGCATCTTCCACGGTTAAGCCTCTGGTAGCCATGCTTCTCTTCACACCATCCATCCATTGTTCTCTTGGTTTATCCCGTTTACGTTTGCCTTCAGCTTGCCAATGTAACATTAAATTTGGAATTCTACTATTCTGCATACTTTTCACATGTTCAAACCATTGTAATCTTCTTTCTTTTCTTCAACCACTTCTAGTACATTTGTTTTACCTGCATAATTCCTCTGATTCTCGTATTTCCAATTTTATCCAATCTTGATTTTCTTGCCGCCCTCCTCTTGCTTGCTTGCTGTCTGTTTAACGTCAAAGTTTCTGCTCCATATAACAAAATACTTTGTACCAATGAACTGTAAATACGTTTCCTAGTTTTGTTTAAAATATTTCTGCGGCATAAAATGGAATTTAATGCTCCAATTGTTCTCCAAGCCTCACTCTTTTCTCAATTTCAGATGAACTTGTTCCCCCAGCTTCGATTATTGAACCCAAATATTTAAATTTAGTGACTGTTTGAATTTCTGCATTTCCGATTTGTAGTTTATTCTCTAATCTAAGGTATTCCGTTTTGTTGTAATTGATATTTAGTTCCCATATTTGATATTCCCCAATTAATATCCTCATCATATAAGAGGAATCGTCTATATCTTGAGTCAACATCACCTGGTCATCAGCGAAAAGAAAATGATGTAAGTAATTCTCCTGGTTCAACTATAATCCCATTGCACAACATTTCCTGGACCATTTTCTTAAACATACGTCTAAATAAATCTTGAACAGCAACGGTGATAAACAGCAACCTTGTAATAGACCCTTGGTTGTATATATTTCCCTGGATACATAACTTCCAACTTTAATCCGGCATTTTTTCCGAATACATTGATCGTAGTATGTTAATGACATCTTCACTTATTGGTGCTTCTCTTAGAACTTGCCATAATAGCTTCCTGGGCACACTGTCATATGCTTTTTCCAGGTCAACAAACACCATTCCGATATCTTTAGATCTTTCTCTACATTTTTCCAAGAGCAGTCATAATGTAAAAATGTGATCAATACACGATCTACCTGCCGAAAAACCGCACTTTTCTTCTGTATCAATATATTAATTTTCTAAGCGGTCTTAACTATTCTGGAGAAAGTTTTCATTATAGGATTCAGTACACAAATTCCATGATAATTTTGACAACATCTCCTATCTCTTTTCTTGTATATAGAGCTAATATACCCTAATTGCATTTCCTGAGGTATGACTCCTCCTTGTAAAATCTTTCTATACAATTTTGACAACAATGTTATTATTTTATCTCCTCCATACTTTAGCATTTTGTATCTCACCCGGTCCAGGCGCCGTTCCATTTTTAGCCTACTTTCGATTTTCGAAAAAAATGAAAGTAGACTTATGAGATCTACACAGGGCCGAAAATTGTGTGTCTGTCTGTCTGTCTGTGTGTGTGTGTGAGTCTGTGTGTGTGTAAGGGTGTGTTCTCTGAATGTCTGTCCCCCCCCCATCAATTCAAACACGGTGAAACCGAATTGAACGGAATTTGGTACAGATGTAGAACTAGCTAAGGGCACCTCAGTGTCATGTTTTATATCGCTGCCATCTTTACCAAAACTGAATGGCGGCCACTCAAACGTTCAAAACGTAAAATCAAATAATGACTAACCAAATCATCCGATCTCTACCAAATTTGGTAATAACATACCTTCATATAGGACGCGTCTTGTGACCAAACTACAAGGTCATCCGCCGGACCATTGCAGGATGGCGGCTGTGCGAATTATGCAAACTTTATAATCCATATCATGGGACCCACCAGGTCCGATTATAGAGCCGATAATCGTTTTAACTGTTCTAAAGGAAGAGGCACGTTCGAAATTAAAAGTTTATTTTGTAATACTACAGTGCAGAAGTGATTTTAAAAAGCTGAGCCTTCCCAGTTAGAAGGCAAGATGGCAAGATAACTGGTCTACGTGGGACTTCATTGACTTATATTTCACCTATTTAAGTATTGCATGCAATATAGCATACTGATACAAAATAAATAAACTTTGTATGAAATGCTTTATATGTAAATAATATACTCCACTGATGAAATCGTTTATCCTAAATCATTATTTGCTACTACGTTCCATGTAACTCATTTGATATCGAGCGATTGTCGTTGGCACGTTTGGCTCCGTGGCAAAGCGTTAGCCTATCAATCCCATTGCAATGGTTCAAACCCCATCAGAGTTAGGTCTTTTTGCTTGAAATTTGTTATATTTATTGTTTTGTAATGACTCAGAGGTTTTAAAATTAAGCGTTATATTGCGCATATTACGATGGAAAATATATATTTAATTAAAACGAAATTCGCCAGCAGATTTGCACGAGACATCTAGCGGCCAAAAAGTGAATTATCATGTCCAACTGGTGGCGAAATGCACGCCGGCCTACAGATTAACTTACAGATTTTATTGAAAAGTTTATTTTTATGGCCGCTAGAATGCACTCGCCCTGTTAGGATTATCTTGTTCGATACTTCTCCACTAGATGTCATAACTGGTCTACGTGGGACTTCATTGATTAGTATACCATTGGCATTCTATGCGCATCGAATTTTAAGAATGACAAGATGATACTATTATACATTTTTACTTTTTATTTGCTTGCCACGGTGGGTGAGTGGTCAACGTGTCGGTCTACTAACCCCAAACTTGCAGGTTCGCCCCATGGTAAGTGATTTTTCAAAGGTGGCAAAAATTGCGACCCATGTCATGTGATGTTGGCATGTCAAAGAACCCATTTGAATACAGTAGGCCGGGTTTATAATGGCAAAATTAATCTCGGGAGTTACCGCCAACACAAAGTTCCTCATTTCTCTACTAGAAAGCGCTATAGTGTTCAAGGAGCTTAGACATCTAACCTCCTTGACTTTCATAGTGCTTCAAGGAGCAACGAAATTCGATATGCAAGCTACCCTTTGGGAGTCAGATAACAAAGCTTGCACCCGGCACCAGAGGCCATACGATATTATTATTATTATTACACTTTTTATTTTAAAGGGTTGCAGAAATGTGGAAACATGCTGATGAACAATCAATACAAAACCTCCATCAAATCATACAGGACATTTGGGCAACGGAGACCTTACCTGAGGAATGGACCTCAGCTGTGATCCATCCTCTACACAAGAAAGGTAGTAGGATTGACCTTGATAACTACAGAGGCATATCTCTAATATCTGTCACATACAAGATAATATCTAAAGCCTTGCTAACCAGAGTTACTAGTCAACTAGATTCCCAACTAGGTGAATATCAGGCCGGTTTTCGTGCAAATAGATCATGCATAGAGCAAATACAGAACCTCAAGACAATCTTAAGGTACAAGAATTGCGGCGGACATCGATGGGTAGTCATACTAGTGGATTTCCAGAAGGCGTATGATTCAATAGACAGACAGACCCTCTTCTCCACTCTATGGGAATTAGGACTGGATGCGAAGACCACCAGACTAATCCTGGCTACACTGAAGACTACGACCTCCAAAGTCAAGTTCAGAGGTGAACTCTCAGACAGCTTCTCTATCCAAACAGGAGTTAGACAAGGTGATGGCATTTCTTGTATTCTCTTCAATTGTGTACTTGAGAAGATCATCAGGAAATGGACTACCACGTTACCATCAGGAACAGGACTGCAAATTGGGTACAAGAAAGACAATCTCAATGTACCTTGCCTGGCCTTTGCCGACGACCTTACCTTGTTAGCGAACAACATAGAAGAAGCTACTCACCAACTACAGAGCCTCTATAACATAGCAGCTAAAACTGGCTTGAAGGTCAATATACAATAAACAGTGTTCATGACAAATATAAAGGGAGCCCCATCTACTATTCTTGTGAAAGACACCGCAATTCAAAAAGTTCCTGCAGTGAAGTACCTAGGGGAGTGGATTCCAGCAAACGAGAGTGAGACCTTAGCAATAGACACTAGATGCACGAAACTGGAATGGGTCTACCACTCCTGTAAGAGCATCTACACATCCAAGTGCCTCTCTAAGAACCTTAAACTTCTACATTACAATTCAGTAGTAAGACCTTCCGTTCTATATGCCTCTGAGTGTCTCCTGATGAACCGGAAAGGCCCACTGAGGAAACTAGAGCTCAAGGAACGGAAAATACTTAGAAGGATTTTAGGACCAATAAGGGAAGAGGGTGGTACTTACAGGATCAGGCACAACACTGAGCTCTATGATCATCAAGAAGATATCGTCACATCCATGAGGAAGAGACGATTAGCTTTCTACGGACATCTGACACGCGTGGGTCCAGATAGACTTAACAGCCAGATCTTCACCACGACAGGAAGAGGGAAAGCGTCCAAAAACAAATGGATCACCACAGTGAAGTCAGACCTACAGCAACTTGGAATTTCATAAAAAAACATACAGGATCGATCACAATTCCGACAGATGATTCAACATGGTGTCTTTCCAGTGTCTCTCACGAGCAGGATTCCCGGTCAATGCATGTGAGATTTTCGAAGTGAAATGCCATGTCCTGTGGTTCGGATTCCACGTAAAAAGGAGGTCCCGTGGCTCATAATCACCAGATTCACGGTCACGTAAAACTACAATCTTCCTTTTTTCTTCTCACCAGCAGGAAGAGTACAGGGACTACCAGACCGAAGTGGACACAGGAAAGAAAGCAGACACACAGCCAGAAGATGAAAGCTGCCTGGGCTAAGAAGAAACATAAATTCCTTACAAGAAGTCAAAACGAACCCCGTGGTCCTCAGTAGGCCCAAACGAAAAGAAGAAGAAGAAGAAAGGGTTTCTAACAGCCTATTGCGCGTTATTTGAAAATGTTGTTTGAAGTAAAGAACAAAACGATTTTACATAGTACCTGACCTCTAGCCGTCAGTGCTAGTTCAGGATATTAATTAATACTTTTATTGCAGCCAAATAGCAATCGAAAATATCCACATAGTTGGTATACACACGTCTCTGTAGGGTCATGGAAAGATTTGTTAATACAATTAGGGTTGTGAAAACTATGCACAGCCAGACGTGTAAATACATGCCTCAACTCAAAGTTGGATGTTGCCCACGTCAGGTTGATTATCTAATAATAATAATAATATTATTATTAATAATAATAATAATAATAATAATAATAATAATAATAATAATAATAATAATATAATAATAATCAAGGAGGCAGTGACTCGGTAGGTCAGCTCGCAACGATGCTCCCGAATTTGTTCATTTTATATGGTTATTTTGCGCTACTAAAGTTATTTTACAGTTTAGATGTTAATTTTGGATGATTTACTACCGATATACATGACTTCGGAGTGTCTGAGAGTGTTTTTATGATCATATTTGACATATTTGAACAGCATGACATTTTGTTTACCTGGTTGCTTAGAAATAAGAAGGTCTACAACCAGGTTAGGTTATGTAAGTTGTCATAAGTACGTCGCTGTCGCTGTTAGATTTGAACCATATGTTGCGTGTTTATAACTTCTTTCATCCAGTCTCTAACTGAATTTGGCACAGATATTGCTGCAAAATAAATTGTTGAATGGAGTTATGCTACATACCGCAAGTTGTGCAAATTAAGTGTCGGCTGGTGTGACATCAATGAAACCCAGGATCTACGAGTATAAATTGCAACCTTAGTTTACTAGCACAGCTAGTTGCTTTCGCCCCTCCTGTCACAGTGAGTATTTATGCATTTCTATACTGCTTGCATGTGCTCAACTTTGGTGAATTGCGTAAATATTTAACACGAAGAGGTCGATTAAGATCTGACAGTTCCAATGCAGGTTAGGGATAACTCGTCTCATACTCTTTCGATATCAGCTTCAAAAGCGTCGGCAAAATTTACAAGAAAAGATTGCTAGACTATTAATCATTTAGGGTAGGTAGGACTCTTCAGCCGTAGTGAAGGCAACCTGCCTAGGGGATGAAAACCCCGAAATCAAACTCATTGCAGCAGCGTCTGTCCCGCAGCGGGCGGCTGCTAACGACGTCTGTTCCCCATGTTAGGGGCGGTCGAAATCATATCCTGGCCGTAGGTATAAAAGGCACACCATCATCATGATGAGACCAAATAAGAAAAGTGGAAATAAAAGGCCGCTACCCGAGGAGCGTCGGGGCACCCATGGAGCCATCGCTGGGGGTGACAGCATACAAGCCGGTGGTGATCAGGAGCTGAACAGGCGGGCCCTGATCGGGGAACACCCCGAACATGTTACAGCCGATGTTGATAGTAGCATCCTAACAGCATTCAACGCTACACCTGCTCCTAGTGTTTCTTCTGATACTCAGGAGACCACAAGAGCAGGCAAACCGAGAAAGCGCATGAAATGGACAAATGAAATGAATATGTACATCATGCGTTCATATTATCAGATAACGAATATGGAAACTGACACTACTGCATATAGACAGAAGTTGCACACTGCATTCTGCCAGAAATTCCCTGATATTAATGTTACGGAACAGAGAATAGCAGATCAGCGCCGTGCTATAGTTTTGAAGAAACTTATCCCAGAACATCACCTCAAGCTGCTAATGGTTGACGTAGCTGCCGACAATACACATACCTCTGTAGACGAATCCATAGATCAGGAGAGTACACGTTTGGTCAATGAACAAAGGCACACCGATCATCGTTCAGATGACAAAGATGTAAGAATATCGCCGGAAGCACTCGGAGATCCAGTGCGGAAACAACTCGAAGATGAATTTGGGAAGGCTCTCATAGAATTTGATGGGACTGATCCAATAGAGCGGCCCATGATCCCGAACCAACATTGCTCTAAGAAACTTGCTACCGCTGTTGTAACAATGAACGACATTCTCTCTCAGCATCTGTCCCAGAAATCATATTGTTTCAACCATGTTCAGACTGCAATTTACGCTGGAGCGATAGCTGTGATACGAGTGACAGGAGGTAGATTATGGCGACCTAAATATACGTCAGGTCGACAGAAGAAGATGCCAGCTTGGGAGATACGTTTACGAAAGTCTGTTGATGAACTGAGAGTAAATATAGGAAGAATGCATCAGTATGTTGCAGGCAATAGAAGTAAGAAGGTTGTTCAATGTGTTAAAATGTTGAGCCTTACGAAGAGTAAACATGCGAAGTATAATCCTCCGAACTGTAGCCCCCTTGAGATCCTAGACACATTAAAGCAACAACTTGAGGCAAAGGCACAGAGATTACGTCGATATAAAGAATCGAACGAACGAAAGCAACAGAACAAGCTATTTGTTACCAATGAGAAACGGTTCTATAGGAATCTTGACGATCCTGGAACTCAAATGGGCAGTTCACCGCAAAAAGAAGAGGTAGAGAATTTCTGGTCATCCCTATGGTCGAATGCTGGAGATTATAACAGCAGCGCTAAATGGATTACGGAGGAGGAGGAGAGAATGTCAGAAATTGACACGATGAGTGACTCTTCGGTATCAACTGAAGATGTGACCCGTGTGGTTAAGGAGACCCAAAATTGGAAAGCGGTAGGACCAGACAACCTCCACAACTTTTGGATCAAACGTTTCACTTGTACTCATGAGCATCTTGCCCGCTGCTACACAGATTTCATCCAAAATCCACAGCTTATCCCCTCTTACTTGATGCGAGGTAAAACATACCTTCTGCCAAAAGGTGATAGAACCAATGATCCTTCCAAATATCGACCTATCACCTGTCTGTGCACCCTGTATAAGATATTTACATCTTGCATTGCACGTAAGATTTGTGAACACATAAATCTTAATAACATCCTGGCTGAAGAGCAGAAGGGGTGCATGAAGAAGTCTCAAGGTTGCAAAGAGCAACTTGTAATCGATGCAGTTACTATGGAACAAGCAGGAAAGATGATGCGTAACCTCTACATGACCTTTATTGATTACAAGAAAGCTTTTGATTCAGTACCACATTCCTGGTTAATCCAAATCCTGAAGATATATAAAGTTGATCCTGCCATCATTATAAGTCTGCAACATATGATGTCCCATTGGGGGACCAATTTATTAATGTCTAATGGAGACACATGTATGGAATCGGGATTTATTCAAATCAAAAGAGGTATCTTTCAGGGTGACAGCTTGAGCCCTCTATGGTTCTGTTTGGCGCTCAATCCACTATCATCATTGCTGAACAATGCAAAGTGTGGTTTTCCAATTAAGCACCATGGTATAGTCAAATACAAAATTTCTCATTTGATGTATATGGATGACATTAAACTATATGCATCCTCTGAGAAACACATCGACAATCTAATTGCAATTACTGCTTCATTTTCTTCTGATATTGGAATGTCCTTCGGATTAGATAAGTGTCGCACCCTCACCATTCGGCGTGGAAAATTAGAGGCCCGAGCATTTCAACTTGATGACGGTTGTTTCATAAAGCCTATGGAAGGTAATGAGACCTACAAATATCTTGGTCTCCTGCAATCTAATCGAATTGATCATAAAGGTATTAAAGATAGAACCATAGCTATCTACAATCAACGCCTTAACAAGATTTTAAAATCAAAGTTGAATGGAAAGAACACCTTTAAGGCTATTAATACCTATGCTATCCCTGCTCTGACATATACTTTCGGTATTATCAAATGGACGCAGACTGACCTGGAGAACATCCTAATTAGGACACGTACCATCTTAACAAAACACAGATGTCTCCACCCTAAGTCAGCTGTTGAGCGATTGACAATCCCACGTCAAAGAGGTGGACGAGGGCTCACGGACATTATCCAATTGCATGCAAGGCAAGTGAGGAACCTTCAGAGATATTTTCTGGGAAGACATGACTCTCCCATACATCAAGCCGCTGTGAAGGCAGATGACAAGTGCACACCGCTGGATCTTCTTCACGTAAGGGATATACAGTTAGCCACTGATGAGGAATGTTCAGCCACCAAGCTTCAGCAGTGGACGCAGAAAGCTCTGCACGGTCGTCATCCGTATGATCTCAACCAGAAACATGTCGACATTGATGCGTCGAACAGCTGGTTGACTCATGCTGACCTATTCACTGAGACTGAAGGATTCATGGTTGCAATCCAGGATCAAGTTGTGGCTACCAAAAACTACCTGAAATATATAGTTAAGGCAAATATTCAGGATGATAAATGCAGAAGATGCCAACTAGAACCGGAAACAATTCAACATATCACAGGAGGCTGCCAAGCAATCTCCTGTACTGATTACATGAAAAGGCACAACCAAGTGGCCAAAATAATGCACCAACACCTTGCTCAAAAGCATTTATTATCTGATAATATTTTGCCTTACTATCAGTATGTTCCTGACGCCGTTTTGGAAAATCCCAGTCACAAGTTGTTATGGGACCGATCAGTTATTACTGATAAAACCATACCAGCAAACCGGCCAGATATCGTTCTTGTGGACAAGGTGCAGAAGAGAACCTTCCTAATTGATATTGCAGTGCCCAATTCCCATAATCTGCAGCAAACCTGCTGTGATAAGATCACCAAATATCTGCCCTTGGCTGAGGAAATACGGCAAATGTGGAGACAGGAAAGTGTAGTGGTTCTGCCCATAGTAATTTCTTCTACCGGCATCATCCCCAAATTATTGGCTCGTAATCTACAAATATTGGGAATACATCCTGGTCTACATATCACCATGCAGAAGGCCGTCATCTTGGAGACCTGTTCCATTGTTCGCTCGTTTCTCAATGTGCCACCTTAAGAGAATTAGCCATACCGTCTTGCAAACAAGCCGACGATATGTTGATATGTCCCACTTCTGTGGTGAATTGAATGTAGAAATAATAATAATAATAATGTTATTGGTTTTACGCCCCTTTTAACTACTGTTGCTTTTAGAGACGCCGGGGTGCCAGAATTTTGCCCCGAAGGGGATCTTTAACGTGCCAGTAAGTCTACTGACACGGCTCCCTCGCATTTGTACACCCTCAAATGCCAGCTGACTGCGCCAGGATACGAACCTGCAACCTAGGGCCCAGCAAGCGAGAACGTTACCGTTGAGCCACGCAGCCAGTCCGGTTGATTATGTCTCCAGATCCATAACATTCTTGAGAAACATCTTATCTTTCTTTCTTTCTTTCTTTCTTTCTTACTTTCTTTCTTCAATGATGGTAGCAGTTTTTTTTCGAGGTTGTGGTGTTTGGTAGAGGTAAATAGTTCCTAAGGTCTTCAACCAAGAAATGATTCTACTGTATTATACACTTTGATAAAAACAACGAGTTATAACTATACTCATACATTTAGGATAAAGTAGGCTGTATGTTCTTTACTGAACATCTTGTTTCCTATTACTATGCAATGTTTAACATCCTCCTCAGAGAGATCCCAATTTAGTTATGCATTTGATTGTGTTCAAAAAAATCCATTAGCAATTCTCAAATCAAATCGTTCACAAATGTCTATTAAACTAGTTCCATTATCGTTCCTTTCTTCCTCTCCAAATTTCCCAACAACAGTTCTGTTTAGTTCATACCCTGTTCTTGCAGTTATATCACCCATGATTATTATCTCTTTCCTTCTTGGGATATATTCTTAAACACCTCGAAATATATTTCAGTATTTGTATTTCTCAGCGACTGTAACATCATTAGTTGGTGCATAGGCTCCTACTATAACTACCTCTCTTCCAAAACTCATCAATTCAACTAATAATATTCCAAGGGCGTATATAGAGTTTTATTTCGGGGGGTGCCCAACCGGGGGTTAGGGGTCTGGTATAGGCCCAACGAATAGGGGGTCCAGGATTCTCCCCGGGAAACTTTTGTATAATTTGGTGCAAAATGATGAGTTTCAAGGCTATCTGGTATCACTTCTTCAACCAATTTGTTGTGATGATTTATGTTTGGTTAATGTCAAACACAACTAAGACCATTTTATGATACTTGTTATTAATACAATCAATTATCTTGCTCACTTGATAGTATTTACATGGAAAGAATTACTAATGTTACTGTTTTGATTTACAACTTACACTATAATATAAAGTCAAGGTTTCTTGAAGCATTGCCAAATCGGTTCATAACTTCATCGTCAGTGAGATGTATGTCTCTGTAAATAGGTGACAATACTAGACCATTGAGTCTGTTTTCAGAAATAGAATTTCTTATGTACCGGTAGTCTATGTTTTCAACCAATTCAAACTCCGTTCGGCAGTACCAGTAGCTACAGAAAGAGGCAAATTTGCCAAAAGTTTGATAAGGGTATAAAAGTTAGGGAAAGAACTTGTGTCACACGCTTCAAGGGCACTTGTTGCTGTTCTTGGTTCGTTTATAAGAGAGAAGACACTGGAGAGTAATAAGAGGTTACCGTATGTTGTTACACATAAGTTCAGAGCAAACTGATTATCACACTGTTTACATCACTCTACCTTCGCCTTGCTTTGCAACGTTGCCGTACGTCACTTAGTAACAATAGTACATGATTATATTGGTGTTTAATGTTGTAATTCATAAACAAATAATATGTGACAAACATTTCGGGGGGGGGGGGGGGGCTGGCCCCCCTTATATACGCCCCTGTAAAATTTCTCTCATTAACGAATTTCCAATTTCGAATTTTAGATTTTAGTTCTCTTTTGAATAAAATGGACACACCTACCCTTCCTCTTATACCTTTATCTCCACCACTCCAAAAATGTACATATGCCCCAAAAAATTCTTCTCCACAACCTTTTTTTTTAAGTTTCTGACAGAACTTTATTATCCATGTTATAGTTTTCGAGTTCTATGGAGATGGTGTTAGTTTTGCTTGACAGACCTTGTACATTCCAACATACAATATTCATTGTCCTTTTCTATTGCCTTTGTCGTCGACTATAAATCCGTCCTGTTATCATATCTTTAGGTTTTCTAGCATTGCATTTTTTTTGCGTATGACGGGGAGCTGGCCCATCGCTACAACCCATAACCTGGAGGACCGGGTTATTTTTGTTCAAGGGTTTCTTCCTCCAGCCTTTGACGATCCAACGCCAAACTACAACGCAGTATCTTGTCCGTTACCCTGATAGGGACCCTTACAGGGTGCTATCATCCGGGCTTATCCTGGTTTGTGATAAGCAGAGCCTAGCATCCCAAACTTGGGGCCTAGGTTAGCCCAACATAACAGAGAAGGAAGCCTTCACGTCAAGAATGAACAAGATGGAAGTGGCCTACCAGCTAACGAAAGGAGTGTACAACAAGCGAACAGTGTCCCGCAATGCCAAACTAAGACACTATCGTACAGTTATCCGACCTGAGGTGCTGTACGCAGCAGAATGCCTGGCAATGAATAGGAAGGGTCTGGTTGAGAAATTGGAAGCCAAGGAAAGGAAGATCCTCAGGAAGATATTAGGGCCGTTGTAAGACGATCGATGGTGAATACAGGAGACGGCATAACAATGAGCTGTACCATCATGTAGAAAGGATATCTCAAGTAATTCGGAAGAGAAGAATATCTTTCTATGGCCACTTAACCAGCATGAAACCCGAGAGAATCACCAATCGGATATATATATATAAAAAACAAGGCCCCCTGGGTTTGTGAGGTAGACAAGAATTTACACGAAGTAGGGATCATCCACGCAGACATTATGGAACGTGACCTTTTGAAGGAAAAGCTTGGAGCACACCACCAATTCCAAGAAAAAGCGAAATAAAACAAGTAGTTCCGTGAAGAACTATACAGCCTATTTTCATATATCCTACTTATGTTAATTGCCACTATCAACATACACAATTTCAGTTTGATTGCTGTAATAGATTCGTAGATATTGAGAACCGACTAAATGTTTCGGATGGTCGCCATGTTGGATTTTATATATGTAGGTCCTAGAGTTATGTACTGTTACATGCAGATTATTGTGAACGTGTAGTATTCAAACTTCAATCGCATAGTTAGGACACAAGAAAGAACAAGGAGATTAAAATTTTTTTCACAGCTGCCATCTTGAGGTTATGGAAACAATTGAAATAAATTAGATGCCAGTGGATTAACATTCGTATAAGGATTTACTGTACCAAGTTTCACTGCACGCAGATGGTTAAATTGCGAGAAACGTCCATGTGAATATTTATAATTCGCGTCACCGCCATGTTGGATTTGTGATCACCAGGTTATTTAAAGTCCTATAGGTGAACTTAAGTTCATAGCCCCTATGAACATTAAAAAATGCAGTTTGATTGCTAAAATAGATTCGTAGATATTCAGTATCGTCTAAATATTTCGGATGGTCGCCATGTTGGATTGTTAAATGTATAGGCCATAGAGTCATGTACCGTTAAAGGAAAATTATTGCGTAGGTTCATTATTCAAACTTTCACTTCGATCGCATGACTACATCACAATAAATAAAATCTTAATTTTAAAATTCGCACTGCCGCCATCTTGAGGTTATGTAAACAATTGAACTAAATTAGATACCAGTGGATTACAATGTGTATAAATATTTTCTGTGCCAGGTTTCAGTGCGCTTGGAACATTAAATCGCGAGAAAGGTCTATTTAAAATTTTCAAATTCGCTTGGCCGCCCGCCATGTTCGTTTTGTAGTTAACCGGTTTTTGAAAGTCTTATAGATGGAATTCCAGTAGTGCCCTTTATCTCTGTACAAAATTTCAGGGGTTTACCGCTAATAGTTTCAGAGATATAGAATGCCGGTGAAATATTTCGCACATCCGCCATCTTGTGATTATGTAAACAATTGAACGAAGTTAGATGTCGGTGCATTACAATGTATATAAACATATACTGTACTAAGTTTCATTGCGTTTGGTTGGTCAAATCGCGAGAAACGTCTATTTAAAAGTCGCAAATTCGCTTGGCCGCCATGTTGGTTTTGTTGTTACCAGGTTTTCAAAAGTCACATAAGTGAACTTATAGTAGTTCCCTCTATCACCATAGAAAATGTCAGGGTAATATCGGTAATAGTTTCGGAGATATTGAATGCTGGTGAAATATTTCGCACAGCCGCCATGTTGGATTGGTGAGTCGTAACAAAATTTGAAGGGCACGGTCGAGGTCGCCGGGAATAGTGCTATGAACTTTCCGAGTTTCATTGAAATCGCTACAGCCGTTTAGATTTTATTAGGGGGGGGGGGGGGACACACACACGAATCACGCACACACACACACACACACACACACACACACACACACACACACACACACACACGCACGCACACGCACACACACACGGACAAAAGGTGATCTCATAAGCCTATTTTTTTCAAAATTGAAAATAGGCTAAAAACTGGCAAGAAGTGGTCTGAAGAAAGAAAGGAGTCTCACAGGCAGCGAATGCGTGAACACTGGACTAAGATCAAGGCCCAAGGACGGAAGCAGTTGAAATGACGTGTTCCATAGCTGGCCTAAACGAAGAAAGAATACTACTACTACTACTACTACTACTACTACTAATAATAATAATAATAATAATAACAGTCAATGAGTATGAAATATTGAAAATAGAAAGTCACGTTCCTGTAGTTTGGATTTCACATAAAACGGAAGGTATCTTGACATGGCTTATGATTATATTATTTAAGGTCACGTGAAACTATCAGTTTACCTCTACTGGGACAACGCAGTAGATATTCGGTATTTTGTATTTTATTTGCCCGAAAATGGATCTTTTCCAATAAATATGTTAATACGGCACTAGGGGAATGAAAGGAGAGTATCTTGAGGTTTTTAGAACATTTCTGGCCACGCGCCCCGCTAATACCCCGACAATTGTATGAGAAGGAACGCATGTTGAGGGTCTCATCTCATGGCCCAGCCTAGGAGCCGCGGCAATCCCCTCGCCAGACCGTGAACAGAATGTGAAATGCGCGGACAATAGCCCCCTACCCTAATGGAGATTTAAGTCTGATCGCTCGGGGATGATCCAGGCAGCTCTATACCTAAAGGTGAATGTTGTTGCTGTATAGTGGTCAGAGGAGGGGGTGATGATGTTTTCGTATGATCCATCTCCCATGAGCAGAATAGTGATAAACTTGTCGACAGTCCACGAATACAACATTCAGCTCGCGTCTGCTGTAACAAACCCGCATCGAGGAGTAAGATGGCGCAGTAATACTTCGATAAACTTTTACTCCGATCATCTGATACAAAGTCCGCAGGGTGACCAGGTGGGGTACAAAACGGTGAAAATAGAAAGGAGGACACTTTACTAAAATGAATGACAGAAAAAGAACGAACAATGTTTATCAATCTCTATACGGAGTGTTAAAGAAAGGTTTTCTGTCGGTCAACACAAATTATGCCCAATTACATTAGGCGGGAAAACAAGTATTTATACACCCTAACCTAAAAGAAATATTACATGAGATATTTATCACAAAATAACACGCATTTTATGTAAAAATGGGGGTGGGATTACTTAAATGGATGACATGTTTTGATCGTCAAGCGATCATCATCAGATCCTACTCACTTACGCTTAATTAATGTACAATACCATATGTTTTCCACGATTTTTGGCAGTCAATCAAACCCCTGGGGAATCGTAGGTTTCCAGCATTAATTAAGCATGTAATATTCAAACGAAAAGATGGAAGACGTGATCCGCTTTGCAGAGGATTATTCTGGTTCCCGAGTTCAAGCCAATAGTTTGAATTGAACATATAGTCCATGGTCAAGGAGCAGATAATACAACTTACATCCAACGTTGTAGGAGACACAGCGCTTGAAGACGATATCTGTTATGCATTTTGATTTTTAATTAAAATAAGTGGGAATGTTGACATGATGGAGGTGGAAGGTTCTGGAGCATTCACTGTACATGGGTCCCTGTAACTTCGATCTTTTCTTCAAACTCAAGGAACCTCACTGAGGGAAGAGTTTCTACACTTGATGCTTCATGATCATGATGTAATGTTTGGTTTATATCTTGTAATAAAACACACAGGTGGATAAGAATGAACTGGAGGGGGAGATATGCTGTACATTCTGTTTTGATTTATTTGTTTGAAATTCAAATGACGCAAAAAGACTCTTTGAAATACGTTTTTCTCCCCTCTAACCAAGTGTGAGTACAATGCATTTACAGCAGCTGAAGTCAAAACCCAGCTCTCTGTTTTCATGCTGTTGACTGGCTAAAGGTTCTTTATTTCTTGTATGGTCCGCTCGAGCTGATTTAGAAGTAGTGAAAGGGACAAGAGGGCCCGGGGAATGAACAAAAGAGTGCTCTAGAATCGAGTGATGGATATAAAAATGTGTAATGCGGGGTGAAATTAACTCCACTTCAGTTGAAATACTAAGAGAGCAATTACAAGAAAAGGAAAGATAGGATCGAATCCGGGTGCAGTGAGCAAATGCGATGGAGCCGTGTCGGTAGATTTACTAGCACGTTAAAGATCCCCTTCGGAGTAAAATTCCGGCATCCCGGTGTTTCTAAAAGCCGCAGTAATTAAAAGGGACGTAAAACCAATGTAACATTATTATATTATTATCATCTTTATATTTTCTGAAGTAGAAATTGAAATATTATAAATTCAGTACCGTGCATTGAATACAGCTCTTCTGAAGTCAAGCAGTAGCATGGTTTAACGATTATGATGATGGCTTGCCACAGTGGGTGAGTGGTTATCGTGTCGGACTACCAACCCCAAGCTTGAAGGTTAACTCCTGGCCAGGGTAAGGGATTTTTGAAAGGCGACAAAAATCACGACACGCATGTCATACGCTGTTGGCATGTTATAGAACCCATTTGAATTCAGTAGGCCGTGTTCATAATGGCAAAATTAATCTCGGGATTTTCAGCCAAAACAAAAGTTCATCCTTTCTCTACCAGAAAGCGCTATAATGTCAAGGAGCTTAGATATGTAACCTCCCTGACTTTCATAGCCCTCCAAGGAACAACAACAAAAAAATAATTGACATGCAAGATGCCCTCTGGGCATCAAATAATAAAGTTTGCACCCGATACCGAGGCCATACGATATTATATTATTATTATTAGTCTATTATTATTATTATTATTATTATTATTATTGTTATTATTTATTGATGATGATGATGATGATGATAGAAATAATATACTGAGAAAAGTGAGTTTGGAAGAGGATAATTTCCGTTCTTTTAGGGCCCAACGTTTTTTTTCAGAGACCTTCTGTAAATAGAGGAGACTATCCATTTCATATTCAAATTTCTCAAAAGTATCACTTGCATTGTACAGGAGAGAATTAATTTGAAAAGAGCCTTTAGTAGTACCCATTCGGTCAGTGGACTCCCCACGATGTCTTTAATATTAATAGCTAAATTAATGAAAAGAAAGAAATTGCAGCCTAGGTTTGTTACAGAAATACGTTTGAAATGGAGAGGCTAGCTACACACGTCTGGTTGACCGGCACGCTCCGAGTTGCTGAGTCGCCGGTCGTTAGGGCTATTCAACGTCTAGCCACTGCCGAGTCAGTGATTGCTGCTGCGGACGTGGACAAGGGTGAGCTAAAAAACTAAAACGGTACATCTTCTTGCTTTCAAACTGATCGCGAGCGCTCTTATTTCGCTGACCGTGTGCCTAACAAGACTTGTAGGAGGAGTATCAGCGATAGTATGGCCTCCATTTCTTGAACGGCGAAAGAAAGAAAGAAAGAAAGAAAGAAAGAAAGAAAGAAAGAAAGAAATAAGAAATATAAGAAATATTGAAATCCGCCTTATCAATACTGAGAAAGTGATGTATAATGAATGATTAAACTTACCTGTTTTGGTATGGCATTGATACCTTCTTCAGCATATTTGAATGATATTGAAATCTTAAACTAGGTTAACGAAGTCAAAATAGAAATGGATATCCTTAAATAATTGTTTGAATTTAAATAAAATGAAAAGCGATTTGAATGAAACTCGGTAAGGTCATAGTACTATTTTTTCCGACCCCGACTGTGCCCTTCAAATTTTATTACGTATTAGAAAGAATATGAAGTTAGTTAGTTATTGAGATTTTAAGGGGCGGAGCTACGAGGTCATCTGCTCCAAAAAAAGGGAAAGGTGAAAGTAAAAATGATGTTATGAATATAAGAAATCTACTTTATTAAACAGCCTTCGTCACACTCACTTAATTTGGTTCATTAATGTAATGACAGAAGACGTCGCTGCCAGAAGAATAAAGATGTGAAAAAAGCGTAGTATTATAGGATGCCGCTTCCAGGTGGAATAATGTTGTGAGAAACGTAAAACATTTTTTAGAAAGAAAGAAAGAAAGACAGAAAGAAAGAAAGAAAGAAAGAAAGACAGAAAGAAAGAAAACAAGAAGAAGAAGACGAAGGAGAAGGAGAAGAAGCAGTTACAAATGTACCAATAATTTACAAATGAATTACTTCAAGTAGCCATTTTTAACCTATTTTCATTTATGAAAAAAAAAATAGGCTTAAGAGATCACCTTTTGTCCGTGTGTGTGCAATGTGTGTGTGTGTATGTGTGTGTGCGTACCCCCTAATTAAATCTAAACGGCTGGAGCGATTTCCATGAAACCGGTATGTCCGACCCTGACTGTACCCTTCAAATTTTTATACGTCTCACCAATCCAACATGGTGGCTCTGCGAAATATTTCACCGGCATTCTATATCTCCGAAATAATTCCTGATATCACCCTGGAATTTTGTACGGTGATAAATAACTCTACTAGAATTTCACCTATGTGACTTTCAAATGACTGTTAATTACAAAACAAATATGGCGGCCAAGCGAAGTTGAAACATTTGAATAGACTTTTCTCGCGATTTAACCATCCGAGCGCAGTGGAACTTGTACAGGACATATTTATACAGATTGTAATGCAATGACACCTAATTTTGTTTAATTGTTTACATAACCTAAAGATGGCGGCTGTGCGAAATTTTAAAATTAAGTTTTTTTCCTGTGTCGTAATCATGCGATCGAAGTCAACTTTTGAATACTAATAATAATAATAATAATATCGTATGGCCTCGGGTGTCTGCTGCAAGCTTTGCTATTTGACACCCAGAGGTAATAACCGACATATAATAGTACATAACTCTATGACTTACATATATACAAATCCAACATGGCGACCGTCTGAAATATTTTGACGGTTCTCAATATCTACTTATCTATGACAGCAATCAAACTGAAATTTTACATGTTGAAAAAGGCTATAAATATAAGTTCACCTATGGAACCTGGTGAGCACAAATCCAACGTATCAGCAGCGACTTCGGTGGCGTAGTCGGTAGCATGCTGAGCTTCTATGCCCAAGATAGAGGGTTCAAACCCGGCCGAAGCCGTCGGATTTTTTAAGAGCGTTAAAAATCCCTCAGTATGCCTTCCTTCTGAGGGGAAGTAAAGCCGGCGGTCCCATGTCATAGATTTATGGCATGTTAAAGAACCTTCCACTAATTGCATATGTGAGAAGCTAAATTGGATAGGTTGAGAATGTAAACAACGCTCTTAGGTTTCTACGCTCGTTGCCAAGAGCCGACAGCGGTGGCGTCTAGTAGCTAAGTTCTGAACTTGGCCTAGTAATCGTTGACGGTGGCACTTGGCGGCAAAAGTAGGAACTATTTGAAAAATTCTAAGTTGCAGTACTTAAATTAAAAAACAGATAACACACACTAATACAGTCATCACAATTAACACCGGTTATCAGACAGATTCTAAGCACACCCAAAGTACACGGGGCTACATGACCGCGTTGTCGCAACCCCTAAACTTAAGAATCAACCAACCAACGTATCAGCAACGCGAAATTTAAATATTTAAATGGACGTTTCGCGCCATTTAACCATCAGAGAGCAGTGTAACTTGGTACGGTAAATGCTTACACAAATTTTAATCAACTGACATATAATTTATTTTTTTCTGTTTTCATAACCACATGATGGCAGCCGTGTGCAATTTTAAAATCTCTTTTTTATTTCTTGTGTCCTAATCATGCGATTGAAGTTGAATAATACACCTACGTAACAATCTTAATCTAAAGGTACATGACTCTATGATGATGATGATGATGATGATGATGATAATTGTTGTTTTAAGGGGCCTAACATCGTGGTTATCGGCCCCTATGACTCTATGGCCTACATATATAACAAGTAGTTCCGTGAAGAATTATACAGCCTATTTTCATGTATCCTACTTATGTTAATTGCCTCTAATAAACATACAAAATTTCAGTTTGATTGCTGTAATAGATTCGTAGATATTGAGAACCGTCTAAATATTTCGGATGGTAGCCATGTTGGATTTTGGTATATGTAGGCCGTAGAGTTATGTACTATTAGATAACGATTTTTACGTAAGTTCATTATTCAAACGTTAACTTCGATCGCATGATTGATACACAAGAAATAAAAACTTAATTTTAAAATTGCGCATAGCCGCCGTCTTGAGGTTATGTGAACAATTGAACTAAATTAGATGCCACTGCATTAAAATGTGTATAAACATTTTCTGTACCATATTTCACTGTGCTCAGATGGTTGAATCGCGAGAAAAGTCTATTAAAATATTTCACCTTCCCTTGGCCACCATGATCGTTTCGTATTTTACAGGTTTTTGGAAGTCTCCAAAGATGATCTTGTTGTAGTACTTTCTATCACCGTACAACATTTCAGGGTGATATCGGTAATAGTTTCGGAGATAGAATACTGGTGAAATATTACGCACAGCTGCCATCTTGAGGTTATGTAAACAATTGAACTAAATTAGATGCCAGTGCATTACAATGTGTATAAAATTTGCTGTACTAAGTTTCATTGCGTTTGGATGGTTAAATCGCGAGAAAAGTCTATTTAAAAGGTTCAACTTCACTTTGCCGCCATGTTCGTTTTGTAGTTAACAGGTTTTGAAGGTCTCATAGATAAACTTCTAGTCGTACCCTTTATCACCGTACAAAAGTTCAGGGTGATATCGGTAATAGTTTTGGAGATATAGAATGCCGGTGAAATATTTCACACAGCCGCCATGTTGGATTGGTGAGACGTAATAAAATTTGAAGAGCACGGTCGGAGTCGGCCGAAATGGTGCTATGACCTACCGAGTTTCATTGAAATCGCTTCAGACGTTTAGAGGTTGTTAGACACACACACACACACACACACACACACACACACACACACGGACGCACACACGGACGCACACACACACATACACACACGGACAAAAGGTCTTCTCATAAGCCTATTTTTTCATAAATGAAAATAGGCTAATAATCCAACATGGCGACCATCCGAAATATTTAGATGGTTCTCAATATAGCCTATACGAATCTATTACATCGATCAAACTGAAATTTTGTGTGTTGATAGAGGCAATTAACATAAGTAGGATATATGAAAGTAGGCTATTTAGTTCTTCATGGAACTATTTGTTTGTCTATGTAGTCCGCCTTGATGCGTATTTGGTAGCATTCTTAGCTCTCACTGCGGAGGCCCGGGTGGGATTCCCGGCTCTGACAGGAAATTTAATTCTGCTCTGAGGGCTGGAATGGGGTACTATCAGTCTTGTGGGACAAACCTGAGAAGAGGCAGATTTGATTCCTACCTCAGCCACCCTGGAAGTGGTTTTCCATGATTTCCCCCACTTCTAATCCAGGAAAATGCTGGGATGGTACCTAGCTTAAGGCCGCGGCCGTTTCCTACGCAAATCCTACCTCAATTACAAATATACACACTAATAGAGACAAAGGGGCGATAACCTAGATGTTAGGCCCCTTAAAACAACAATTATCATCATCATCAACTAATAGAGACATCACAGTGCCACAGGCTATCAGACAAATTCTACATTTACCCAAGTACACGAGGCTGCGCGACCACGATGTCACAATGCCCCTAAAGAAACAACAATCATTAACATTTATTTTAAGGGAGTTTTATACTTGAATAATCTACCAATTTTCATATCATTCGCTCGATTAGTTTGACGTCGAACACCTCATGGTGTAGTGGCTAGCATTCCTAGCTGTCTGCTATAGAATATTTTTCAGTTGGTCAACACGATTGTACCCAATTATATTAGGGGGGGGGGAGGTGTACATTATTTAAATACCCTAATCTGAAAGAAATATTACTTGAATTAATTATCACTTATTTAACAAACAAACAAAGGGGGGGGGGGTTATTGATTGGATCACATGTTTCGATAGTCATGCAAACATCATCAGATGTTTAAATATTTGTACTTCCCGCCTGATATAATTGGGCTAAAATTATGTCCATACTAACGTATGGGATAGAAGTCATATGGTCGCATCTCACTGAAAAGAGCCTATCCGTATTAGAACGGGTAAAATCATAATACATCTAAAGCGCACTAGGAGTGTAAAAGACTACACGTTCCAGACTCGTCTACATCCTCGCAAGTGAAACATTCCTTATCGAGGACCTAATGACACTTTTGGCTCTTCCCAGCACTCGAGCCTCGGAAAATCTTTTATCAACATTGAAAGCAAGAAGAGAAGAAATACCCCCAGAGTTTTATGGAACGGGGGCCATAATAGATCGGACATGGACTACATCCAGATTTGAGATGAGGCACGTGTTTACTAGAATGGCGGTACACGGATTCCATCATCTCATCTGTGTGAACACATCATTCCATGAGCCATCTGAGACGTGTGAGTGCAACTTATGCGGACAAATATTTGAACGCTATCAAATAGAATTGTGCAAAAAAGAACCCAATCAAGTACAGAATATGCAAACCAAGGCACCAGAATGCAAACTTGAAATTACTTAAATAATTTGTATTGTAATGACATTTTCTTTTTTTGTATGGCCATTTGGCTGCATTAAAAGTAGTCTATTATTATAATTGGGCACAATATTGTGTTGGCCGACTGAAAGTAACTCTAAAGTGGATTACTAGACAACACTGGAATATGGCTTCTAACAATTTAATGTTCTTGGCTGCACCCCGGAGGTCCGGGTTCGAATACCGGCTCTAGCAAGAAATTTAATTCTGATCTGAAGGCTGGAACGGGGTACACTCAACCTCGTGAGACAAAATTGAGAAGTGGCGAGTTCGATTCTCCCATCAGCCATCTTGAAATTCTTTTTTCCGTAGTTTCCCAATTCTACTCCAAACAAATGCCGGGTAGGTCCTTAACGTAAGGCCACGGCCACCTCCTTCCCAATCCTGACTTGAATTACAAACACACTCGCTGATAATGCAGGTTATCAGACAAAATTCTACGAACACCCAAGTACACGGCGATAATTGACAACGAAGTCCAAGCTCCCTCAAATAACAAGTTTTGGCTTCTACCCTTAACATACGTCAGCCATGCAGACAAACAGAAAATAGTTGTTGATTTATTTAGGGGCTTTGCGACATTGTGATCATGTTGCCCCGTGTACTTAGGTGTGTATGTAATTTATCTGATAACCTGTCTTAATATGATGGCTGTATTAGCGTGGTATTTGTAAGACAAGTAAGGATTGGGAAGGAGATGGATGCGACCTGAAGTTAAAAATCAAACATCTGTATTTGCCTGGAGTAGAAGTGGGAGACCACGGAAAATCACTTCCAAGATGGTTGAGATGGGATTCGAACCCACCTCTTCTCAGTTTTACCTCACGAGGCTGAGTGAATGTGCCCCGTTACAGCCCACAGGTCGGAATTAAATGTCTTGGCAGAGGCGGGAATGTGACTCGGACCTCCGGTGTGACAGCCAAGAATGCTAGCCACTACAGCACGAGGTGGTCGATAATAATCAAACGGAGGGTATATTTGGTCGTTATACAACTCATTAGGAATAAATAAAACTTTGGTCGAAAATGTGGAATGTTCAGAATGTAAGTTTCCTTTGTTTATAGAGTTTACTGTAGGGATCTTAAAATACGTCGTGGTACGCATCACTTCTAAGTCAAGCATGAAATAGTCTTAAGGTCTTGCAATTCTCTAATGCAGATTTCCATTCCATTTTAAAAATGTTCCACCAACACAGCCAAATGGAACCACATTATAATTCTTGTGACGTAATTTTACAATCGATTGCCAGGAATTGATGACGAGCTAAATTGGTTAACTGTGTTCGGCTCCGGGACTTTACCTCCCCTACCACTCCAGTGATGCCAACGTTACCTCAGATTTATGAGATAGTTTCATTTTTTCTCTTACAAAAGAGGAGGTCCTGGCGCAAGAGTGTAACATTATTCAGAGGTAGGCCCTCGTGAGAGATTTATATAATCGCCCGCAGCTGCCAAAAACGATTACAATTAAGTCATCATGCGGCTAACTGAATCTGGATTGGTATTAATGCTACGAATCATGGTTTCTGCTGTAGACGGTTTATAAAGCTGTTATTACGTCAATGTTGGCAACTTGTAACTAGAGATGAAAATTGTACCCAAATGCATATAACGTTATGGCAGATCTAATTTAAATTTTGTAATGCCATTTTATTCGTTTAGTGTATTTTCTATACACTAAAGCATACTTCTCGGGTCCAATCTCGGTTAACTTGCGGGGTGAGGTGAAGTGGTAGGCGGGAAGAGAATGTCCTGACAACAGCCCGATGTGTCATCTGGTATTCATGTCTATTCCAATAGACTACTGCTAACATAGGGCCGTTGCTCAAAACACTGGGGTGTTGCCAGGCCCCGGCCTAAGGTGATAGACGCCCTGGGCAAATGGTCTACTGGCGCCCTTTTTCTCATTTATGTGTTACAAAAATAGCATAAAAGTTTTCTTTTACAAACAACTACGTTACTAATATTGTATCACAGGAAATAATGAGTAAGTCGTTCATACAATTTTGTAGCCATTTATTGTTACATTAATCACACTAAAACCAAGATTACAAATTCAACGGTTAAATTTTAAACGTACAATATATAGAAACATTTCAAATCAAAGGGTTTCTTTCTGGCTTTTAACTTTGCAAATGTATTTATGATGTCAGAAAAGTCTGTGCTAAGGGTTACGTCTTTTTCACAATACAATTACAATAGAGAATTTAGTTTGCTGTCTGAATAAATTGATCTTTTCACATTCTTTAGCAGAGTCAAAACAGAAAATCCTCTTTCTGCATAGCAGTTGGTGACTGGCAAAGTCAGGAATATTCTAGTTGCTACCTCAAGATTAGGAAAGTAGTTTTCAAATTATTTTATGACGTATTCATATATGTCAAGAATGCTAGTAAATTCTTCCTGTTCCACATACATTTTGAAGTGCTGACATTAGTTTTCAAATTCATTTCCGATGTCATTAGAGTAGAACTCATAGAGTTTATTCGCAGCCTGTGATATGATCTCTTTCTGCGATCCCTTTTCTACAAGAATAGAAAGTATTTCAAATTTGTCAGATAAATTTCCATAAGCTGTTTTTTTCCTTGGCAGGTTACTTATCAAAGAGTCAAAGATTTTAATGTAAACTTAGGATTTGAAAAGCGATCTTTCATCAAGAATAGCTTCATCGCCTAGGCTCTCATCCGCAAAAGTTTTTCTGATCCTTATTCTTTTGTAGTTGGTGTTGGTTGATTTAACTTGTAACAACTTCATGGCTGCTTGTTCATACTTGTCAAACTCATTTCTTTTTTCATTTAAATAGCTCTCCAAAGTTTGAAGCTGCTTTGTACTTACTACGAGATTAAGGGTTTCAGTTTGTAGATTGTTGCTAACTTTATCACATCTTTCCAAAATATCACTCCACAAAATAGTGAGGAAGGCTATTTCAAATTTGTCAAACTTCGTTTCTAGTCCTGAAGCTTCTACTTGGACTGCAGGCTTCTGGGTAGGGTCTAGAGATATTTCCTTCAGTGATTTATGTATCGCCTTGTAGCCTTTGACCAGGGCCTTTACAGCATCGGCTCTCGCTGACCATCTTGTTTTGGATAGGGATTTCAACACTGGAATTACTGTTTTCTAAACATGTTTTCAAAATACCCCATCTATAGGTTGAATTGGTAAAAAAAAGGGTGTAAAGGTAATGGACGAATCCAAAAAACACAATAGATTCAGTGCAGCACTCTGCAGCAGAAGAAGCAACAAGGTTGAGAGAATGCGCTGCACAAGGAACAAACTCTGCAAAAGGGCAGTGTTGTTTAATTCTAGCTTGCAGGCGTGAGTAAGCTCCAGACATATTTGCCGCGTTATCATAGCTTTGTCCTCGGCATTACTCAATATCTAGGCCTAATTCCGAGATTGAACTTACAGCTACCTCTTCTAAACTAATTGAGGTATGGCTTATTCCAGGAAGAAGCTTGAAGACACGTTCCTCTGGCTTTGGCTTAGCATCATTTAAGCAAACGTAACGTAGAACCAATGCTAATTGATCGGTGTGCGAACAATCGGGAGTAGAATCCACGATGAGGGCATAGTAGCGAGAATGTTTGACATCCTTTGTCATTGTTTGCAGCACTACGTCTGCCATAACATCGATGAACTCGTCACACGTTTGAGCAAATAGGCATGACACTCGTCCTAGCCTTTTGTTCCCATATTGAGCAAGGTGCTGGGAAAGAAAAGGGTCGAAATCGCTTATCAACCCAACGCATCCTAGATACAGACCATTAGAGGTAGATCCTAAACGTTCATTGTCACCTTGAAAAGGTAGCCCTCTAACTGAGAGAAATTGCACAACACACACAATTCTGAGTAATACACTTCGCCAATATGTGACCTCCTCATCATATTGGGTTGAAAGAGGAGTATTTATTTCCTCTTTGTGTTTTCGTCTATTAATGTAAGTTAGCATTATGGAAAAATTGTCTGCTGATTTTTCATGTTGTTTAATCAACTCATTTCATTGATTCCAATCAGTGAACTCGGATGAAAATCCAGCTTTCTTGTCCTACGGCTGAAACAAGCGGCAAGGAACACAAAATACTTTTCCAGACGATTGTGAGTAGATCAGCCAATCTCTAACATACGATTCACCATTGGAAAGTGTACATTTAAACAGTTTTACAGTAAGTGTACGCTTAGTTCCGTCATTATAAATACGCTCACTTTCTTAAACTTTCTTCGGCTTTTCCCAATTAATTGGGGTCGCCGGAGACACCAGGCTCATTTTGGTTTTGGTCGGGGATTTAAGGCCGGATGCCCTTCCTGACGCCACGTGATATTTCAGGTGAAAATTCCACCCCGCTGTCACCGGGATTCGAACCCCGACCGTTCGGGTGAAAGACGAGCAGCCAAGCCACTGCGCCATCACGCTCCTCATTATAAATACACTCAGATCTAGAAAAATCCGCTTGAAAGTTTTGTTTTGGGGGATTGTTCGCAATAGATTCTATAGTTGAAGGCAAAGTGACGTCCCATGTTGCAGGGTCATTGATGTTACAAGTCGAAGTAAGCGTACCTTGAGAGAGATCGTGTTTAGGTCTAGAGTTTCCTTGCTTGAAGTGGCAGTAAGTTCGGCGTGATAGTTGTAGCTATTTGTGTAAAGAACGAAGCAATTTTAGCCACTTTCGTTAAAAGTTTTTGTTCGTCACTTTCCTTCTTGGCAGCACGTTTCCTGAATTCTGATACACTTAATTCTTTGTTCATTTTAAAATAACTAAAATAGACACATTTTCACAAATCACAGTTGACACGCAATACAAACAAACAACCTTTGTGGTTAGGAAGTTGACAAGATCACGCGGCGCATACGCCAGTTGTAAATCCATGAGTATTGCCAACGGCGTCAACCGTGATGTCGACATTGATGGCAACAGTAGTATTCTTTACAGATAATACTGATTATATTATAATACTGCATTATAACATAATCATGATTAAACATATTGTTACGTGCCACCCCCTAGTGGCACTTATGTTAACTGGATTACGGTGGGGATACAAAGCACAACACCAATTACAGCTTAAAGAAATAATTAACTTTATTGCGGCCAGAAAATTACACTAGTCAGCAAATACAAGCAATTAGGAGCCTTATTCCAGTTTCCTCAAGCCTCTTCCTTATGCGCTCTTGGCCCCTTTCACTTGCAACAGACCACAGAGGTTAATCCGTCCTAATGAGTCCGGTGGCCTTGGCAGGAGCTACCTGCCCCTCTTCCTCAGGTAAAACAAATACAGTACTTACGAGCACTTGAAGTACGCTGTTCACAAGCTGGGAGAAACAATGTCACAGGATTTCGACACCACAATATCTGACACTCAGTGAAAGCACACTTACTCAGAACACGGCAGTCCCCTGTATGTTCCTCACTTCGCCGCTACACTAGGGGTTTCGCAAGTCACCACACTTCTGTCGCACAAGATAATCGCTCGCACTAGCTCGTAAAACACAACCACAACTGCTTCACGGGTCACTCTTATATAGCAGGCCGGTGACTCAATAAATGGTTCTAGATCCATCCAGAGTCCACGGCTTCTCGAGGTTTCCAACGCTGGTCCAGTCACGAATCTTCTGGACTATCCCTTTGTCTGTAGTAGCCCTGTTGCATAAGGCGCGCGCAATACAGGAGGCAAGCCACAGCCCAGCCCCTGGGGCAGTTGTGACTCAAGCGGCGAGCGATGACACAAACTCACAGCCGTAACACCACCCCCTTCCTAAAAAGGCTGATCGTCCCGATCAATCATTGGTCCGTCTGTGTCCCTCCGTAGGCTGCCAGGCGATCTCGATGCACGATCTTCATCTTCGCCCTCGGGCTCCGCTGGATCCTGTAGACGACATCGTTGATCCGTTTCACGACTCGGTACGGGCCCTCCCAGGACTTCTGAAGTTTGGGTGACAGGCCTTTCTTCCGTAATGGGTTGAAGAGCCAGACCAGGTCGTCCTCGTGGAATCCGCCGGCATCCGTCTGCTGGTCGTATCGGGTCTTCATTCTGTCGGTCTCGATCCGCAGTTTCCTCCTCGCGAACGCGTGCACGTCCTCCAGTTGGTCGACCAGTTCTTGACAATACTGGCTTACCGGGATCGGATCATTCCCAGGTCGGCCAAAGGCAAGATCGACAGGTAGACGGAGCTCCCTCCCAAACATGGCCCGGGCTGGTGTGCACCCGGTGGCTTCATGCACGGCGGCGCGGTAGGCCAGGAGAAATAGTGGAAGATGTTTGTCCCAATCCCTCTGGTGCTCGCTGACGACTATTCGAAGATGGTTCTCGATGGTGCGATTGAATCGCTCTACCATCCCGTCGGACTGAGGGTGTAGTGGCGTTGTCCTTGTCTTCCGGATTCCCAGCAGCTGGCATAGGTTCTGGAACACCTGCGACTCGAAGTTCCTCCCTTGGTCGGAGTGCAGCTCCAGGGGTACTCCGTACCGGCTGACGAATTCCTTCACCAGGGTCTCTGCAATCGTCGCGGCTTCTTGGTTAGGGAGCGCATACGCCTCCGGCCATTTGGTAAAGTAGTCGCTGACGACTAATATGTAGCGGTTCCCTGCCTCGCTTAACGGGAATGGCCCAGCAACATCGATGGCCACTCTCTCCATGGGGCCGCCCACGTTGTAGGTCTTCAGTGGACCCCGTCGTCTTCGTCCTGGGCCCTTGCTGGCTGCGCAATCATGGCACCTCGCGCAGTGGTTCTCCACGTCTGTTCGGCATCCGATCCAGTAGAACCACTCTCTCAGCTTCTCCAGGGTCTTCTTTATCCCTAGGTGTCCACCAGATGATCCTCCATGAACTTCCTTCAGGACTTCCTCGGTCATAGCCTTTGGAACGACGACTTGTTCCCGAGATGTCTTCCCGTCGGTGCTCTCCCAGGTACGGCAGATGAGGCCATCCCTTACAATCAGCGAGTCCCACTGTGCCCAGTAGGACTTAAACTTTGGGCTGCAGTCACTCACAATGTTCCACCCGGGTCTGGGGACACAGGCCCTCTTCCATTCGGCTATCAGTCCCAGGTCATCATCTTCCGCTTGCGCCCGCGTGAAAGATTCGCAGCTCCAGCTCCCTTGAAGTTCCACGGTAGTCCTTCGGCACTGTATCCCGGTGTTCTCCTCCCTTCGGGCACAGAAGGTGCAGTTTTCTGGGCACGGTTTTCGTGACAGGGCGTCGGCGTTAGAATGCAGTTGGCCTTTCCTGTGCTGAATCTCAAAGTTGTACTGTTGAAGCCTCTCTAACCACCGCGCGAGTTGACCCTCGGGCTGCTTGAAGTTCAGGAGCCACCGCAGGGATGCATGGTCGGTCCTGATGAGAAATTCTTGCCCGTACAGGTACTTGTGGAAGTGTTCAATGGTCTTCACGATGGCGAGCAGCTCCTTCCTGGTGACGCAGTAGTTCCTTTCTGGCTTTGACAAGGCCTTGCTGAAGTAGGACACTACTCTCTCCTCGCCGTCCACTACTTGCGACAGGATCCCCCCTATGCCAAAGTCGCTGGCATCTGTGTCGACGATGAACCTTGTTCCAGGTCTGGGGTAGGCCAGAATAGGCGCGGTGCACAGAGCCTGCTTGAGTTGCTCGAAGGCATTGTGGCATTCTGCTGTCCACGTGAAGAGTTGGTCCTTCTCAGTCAGTCGATGTAAAGGTTTGGCGATGTCGGCGAATCCTCTCACGAAGCGACGATAATAAGTGCAGAGTCCCAGGAAGCTTCGTAGTTGGGACTTGTCCTTCGGAACTGGCCACTCCCTCACAGCTGCGGTCTTCTCTGGGTCGGTGCGCACCCCTTCCTCGGAGACGATATGCCCAAGGTACTGGACCCGCTTCTGGAAGAGCTGACACTTCTTGGGGCTCAACTTCAGCTGGGCAGCCCGTAGCTTCAACAAGATCTCCTTCAGGTTGCTGTAGTGCTCCTCGAAGCTCCTCCCCAGAACGATGACGTCGTCTAGGTATACCAGGCAGGTCTTCCAGTGTAGTCCCCTCAGAATGGACTCCATTAGCCTTTCGAAGGTTGCAGGGGCGTTGCACAGACCGAATGGCATGACGGTGAACTGCCAGAGCCCGCTGCCCACAGAGAACGCCGTTTTCTCGCGGTCCTTAGGGTGGACCTCCACCTGCCAGTAGCCACTCTTCAAATCCAAGGTGGAGAACCATCTTGATCCTGATATGGTGTCCAGCGTGTCGTCGATCCGGGGTAGAGGGTAGCTGTCCTTTTTCGTGACGTCGTTCACCCGCCTGTAGTCCACGCAGAACCTGGTGGAACCGTCCTTCTTCTTCACTAGCACGACCGGAGAACTCCAAGGACTATGTGATGGCTCGATCACCCCTTGCTCCTTCATCTCTTCTACCATCCGGTCGACTTCGGCTTGCTTGGCGAGCGGGACACGTCGGAATGGGGCCCTAATCGGTGCGCTGTCCCCAACGTCGATTCTGTGCTGGACCAAGCTTGTCCTGCCGAAGTCTTTGCTCCCCACGGAGAAGACATCCTGGAATTCGCGTAGCAGGTCCTGAAGTTGGCGTGATTGCTCTTCGTCTAAATGGTCCTGGGATCCTTGGTACAGCTTCTGTAGTTCTTCTGGCAGGGCGCGTCTTCTTCGGTTGCCCGTCTGCAGGTGTCCGTCCGTCGTATCTGTGATGCGGGCAATCCAGGTAACGGGCTCGCAGACTCCTAGGTTGGTGTCCTGGTGAACCGTAATGTCGTAGTCGTTCAGGTTGGACAGGCGGACGTACGGCCGAGACGTCGTGTTGATGAGAGTCTTGGCAACTAGCAATCCTTTTGTCTGGATGTCCTCATATTTTGGCTCGATAACAGCCGCCACTCGCTCAGCAGTTCCGTCGACAATTACGGCAGCGCTGACCTCTGTCCTGGCGGGAACGATGACGTCCTCTCTCAGCCTTACTCGTCGTGCGGTGACGGCCTCGTGTGCTGGTTGCAAAGCAAGTTCCTCACCTCCGAAGTGCAGAGTGTTGGTACTCAGGTCCAAGATGATGTTGTTCTGGTCCAGGAAGTCCAGTCCGATGATCACTTCGTTTGATACGTCAGCCACAAGCACTGGATGCTTTATCACCCGTCGACCAATAACGAACTCCAGTGATGCTTCGCCATGTACCGGTGCGGTCTCTCCGGTAGCGGTTATTAGCTGGAGGTTCCTTTGTGTGGGTTGAACTCTCCACTTCGGGATCACGGTGGGACTGACGATGGTCCTCGATGCTCCCGTGTCGATTAGCATGGGCCAGCTCTCTCCGTTGACGACTCCGTCGACCATCAGGCTGCTATTATCCCTCCGTAACTGCGTCACACGAACTTGGACTGCCGGGGCTTGACGACTGTCACAAGCCAACCTTTGCCCCCCTAGGGTGGCTGATACTTGCTTTCCTGGGCCGCGCGGTTTCCCTACGACTGACTGTCCCGATGGAAACCCTTGGCGGCGGCGATCACCGCAGTCCTTGCTCAGGTGGCCTCTCTTACGGCAGGTCCAGCAGGTCGGTAGTCCTCTTCCGGGCCGCCTCTCCGGATGTCCTTCGGCTAGGTTTTTGTTGGTGGTACTGCGATTCTTGAAGAAACGGCTTAGCGCCCCCATCAATTCGTCGGCCAGGGGCTTGGTCTCGTTGGTTTTTACTGGTTCGTCGACGTCCACTTGACGCACCCGCGCGTGCATTCTGGATGCCTGTTTTGCCGTCTCGAACTCAAGTGCGTGGCTCAGCGCATCTGCCAGGGTCTTATTGCGCGCGAGACGCAGCGCCTGTTGAGTGTCCGAGTCCCGTAGCCCGTCGGTGAAAGTCTGCGTCGCTATCTGCTCCAGAAAGTCGGCCGGCGCTGTTGGGTAGGCGAGCCTTACGAGGCTTGCGATGTCCATCTCGAACTCCTGCAGGGTTTCCGCGTTCTTCTGTACCCGTGTCCGGAGCTGCATCTGATAGGCCTGCTGAAGATGGCTATCTCCATATCGGGACTCCATATGGGCGATCAGGGAAGCGTAGTCCTGGGATCCAGTCGGGATGGCCTGAAGGACGTTAAGGGCGTCACCTCTCAGCGCTACAATGAGAGCTGTAGCCTTTTCTGTGCTGTTCCAGTTATTTATGGAACAGGCCGCCTCGAACTGACGTAAGTAGGTGCTCCACGGGACCTTTCCGTCGAAGGTTGGGGGCGTCACTCTGCTATGTCCCGTTCCTAATATTCCCGGTGTAACGGTGGGCGGGCGTTGGCGCAGCTCGGCAACTTCCTCTCTTAGAGCGTTGAATTTCTCCTCCACCCCCGTCAGTGGGCGTTGGCGCAGCTCGGCAACTTCCTTTTGTAAGGCGTTGAATTTCTTTTCCACTGCCGTGACTTCCTCACGCAGACCCAGTTCTAATTTCTTCAGGTCCTGTGTCAACTTATTCTGACCGTCTTCCATCTTCTTCTGGCCGTCCTCTATCCTCCTCAGGTCCTCCGCTAGCTTATTTTGACCGTCTTCCATCTTCTTCTGGCCGTCTTCTAGCTTCTTCTGGCCGTCTTCTAATTTGGTAGTTAGCTCCTTGGCTAACTTCTTCTGGCCGTCTTCTAGTTTGGCAGTTAGGTCCTCGGCTAACTTCTTCTGGCCGTCCTCCATCTTCTTCTGGCCGTCCCCCATCTTGGTTTCCATGCCATTTAACTTTTCAAGCAATGCTGCCAATTTCTCCTCCATTTTAGTTGTTTGTCTTGTAAAGGGCTTGCACTCACAGGAAAATTAGAGAAAATGACCTGCTCGGGTTTTGAAACCAGGACCGTCAGGTGTTGTGCTTGAGTTCGTAATCCGGCTTCTGACACCAGTTGTTACGTGCCACCCCCTAGTGGCACTTATGTTAACTGGATTACGGTGGGGATACAAAGCACAACACCAATTACAGCTTAAAGAAATAATTAACTTTATTGCGGCCAGAAAATTACACTAGTCAGCAAATACAAGCAATTAGGAGCCTTATTCCAGTTTCCTCAAGCCTCTTCCTTATGCGCTCTTGGCCCCTTTCACTTGCAACAGACCACAGAGGTTAATCCGTCCTAATGAGTCCGGTGGCCTTGGCAGGAGCTACCTGCCCCTCTTCCTCAGGTAAAACAAATACAGTACTTACGAGCACTTGAAGTACGCTGTTCACAAGCTGGGAGAAACAATGTCACAGGATTTCGACACCACAATATCTGACACTCAGTGAAAGCACACTTACTCAGAACACGGCAGTCCCCTGTATGTTCCTCACTTCGCCGCTACACTAGGGGTTTCGCAAGTCACCACACTTCTGTCGCACAAGATAATCGCTCGCACTAGCTCGTAAAACACAACCACAACTGCTTCACGGGTCACTCTTATATAGCAGGCCGGTGACTCAATAAATGGTTCTAGATCCATCCAGAGTCCACGGCTTCTCGAGGTTTCCAACGCTGGTCCAGTCACGAATCTTCTGGACTATCCCTTTGTCTGTAGTAGCCCTGTTGCATAAGGCGCGCGCAATACAGGAGGCAAGCCACAGCCCAGCCCCTGGGGCAGTTGTGACTCAAGCGGCGAGCGATGACACAAACTCACAGCCGTAACAATATGTACTCCGAATGTATGTGATATTTAATATAGCTTTTATTTTATATTCACGTAAATTATAGTTATTTTATCCTACTTTTTAAAGATTTCCAAGTCATACTTATTTTTAATGCTGGGATTGTTGGGTCAATCTTTTTCTGCGTTCAGCATCGCCTAAATTTCGGCGCCCCCTAAAATTTGGCGCCCTGGGCAAATGCCCATTTTGCCCGTTTATAGCCCGGGCCCTGGGTGTTGCGAATGAGTGAGTCACCGACCAATATATTTGGTTCTGTTACTACGCACGGACCGGGAACCCTCATCAATCGTCACCATCACTCCTCATAGTCCGCGATCCACATTCCTCTCAGGTTCACGGAGCTTGGACCCGAGCAGTACTGGTGAGCCCGTGAGATGGGCAATGAAATGTGCGCAGGATTTTCATCAAAAAGAAAAAGAGCAGGTTGTTATTGGTAACATATTTGAAATTGAGCACAAAGCAAAACATATTTATATACAAAGAATGAAACCTGAACGTGTATTAAAGAATTTCTGTGTAAAAATAAAAATGAAAATCCACAGCCTGCTTCCAGTCGACCGACGGGGTCAGGGAATGGAATGAATGAAGTCCCCATCTAGTGGCGAGGATATGAACTGTGCCGGCTGCCGAAGCCTGTCGCACTCCCCTGGGGCAATGATTAAATTAATGACAGATGAAATGAAATGATAGTGGAGAGTGTTGTTGGAATTAAATTGTGACAGGGGAAACCGGAGTACCCGGAGAAAAACCTGTCTGCCTCCGCTTTGTCCAGCACAAATCTCACATGGAGTGACCAGTATTTGAACCACGGACCCAGCGGTGAGAGGCCGGCGAGTTGCCGTCTAAGCCACGGAGGTTCCCTGTGTAAACAATGCTGGATGTCATTATGGAATCTGTTGTTAATTTTTGTGGGTTATTTTCCTGAATGTTGAATTATTTCATTCTTGAAAAATGAGTTGATTATGAGAAAAGACTGGTCTGCGAGAGATCGCAAGAACGGTGTTTGTAAGCTGAACTCACTTTGTCAGCAGATACAACTGGGGATGGTGACAGGCCGATTGCCCAGGCGACCGCTAACTTGGATCTAATTTAGGAAGGGTCAGGGAAGGGAGTGGGAAGGAAGTCAGCCGTGGACCTGTTGATAGGAACTGTCCCAGCATTTGCCTGGGGGTGAAAATGGGAAACCACGAAAGCCATTTTCAGAACGGCCGAGGTGGGATTCGAACTCACGCTCTCCTGATGCCAGTGAGGAAAGATGTAGTGCGTTAGAGCTCTCGGGCACCGTAGCACTTGTGCGCAATTATATTAGGCGGGTAAAGACTCAACATGAACAAATTGTGTGAGTGAGGCTTACCGTTCATAAAATAAACCATCGAACATAGAAACAAACCAAGTGTCAGAACATCATCGTCAAACAAAACTCTACATTGCTCCGAAACGATGTTGTTGTTTGATTTAGGGGGTTGGCCTTGTTGTCCCCGTGTACTTGGGTGTGTATATAATTTGTCTGATAACATGTGTTATTTTAGTGTCTGTATTAGCGTGTGTGTATTTGTAATTGACGCTAGGACTGAGATGGAGGCGGTCGTGGACTTAAGTTAGGAACCATCCCGGCATTTGCCGTGAATAGAAATTAGAAACCACGGAAAACCAATTCCAGGATGACTGAGATGGGAATCGAACCCGCCTCTTCTCAGTTTTACCTCCCAGGCAACCCATTACAGCCTTCAGATCTGAATTAAATATCTTGGCAGAGCCGGGAAACGAACCCGGACCTCCGCAGTCACAGCAAAGAATGCTAGCCACTACGGAACGAGGCGGACGGAATGAATGTTGCATGAGGTTTATTTACAGTACAATTTACACACAATGTGTTAATTCGGTAGAGGCCTAACCATGCTGTAATTAAAACTGTAATTGAGCTATGTCGTGATATTGAAAACGATATAATAATAATAATAATAATAATAATAATAATAATAATAATAATAATAATAATAATAATAATAATAATAATAATAATAATAATAATAATTATAAAATCTAATCATTCGTTACGGCCAACTATGGACCACGTTTGAAAGTTTTGACATTATTTTTTGTCTTTACTCTCTGCGAATATCTCTTCATTATCTCTCCCACTTCCTTCTTCTGTTCCTCCTTGTAAGATCTTCCTTTCCTCACTGACAACTCCCCTGTCACCTGGAAACTTGTAAACTCCTTAACTAGTCGTCTAAATCGCTCTCTGCCTATTATGTCTTCTTTTTTCACCCCCATCCGATCCAAGTCCAATCTCACTTTCCGAAACCATTTCGGCTCCGTCTTCTTCTTCCTGAAGAATTCAAAACTCCTCTTCGTCGATCTGGCACTGATCATCCTCACCAAATGTCTATAAAACTGTATTGTTACGGCTGTGAGTTTGTTTCGTCGCCTCGCCGCGTGAGTCACAGCCGCCCCCGGGCTATGCTCTGCCTCTGTGTATTACCTGTGCCTTACGCAACAGGGCTACTAGGACAAAAGGGATGGTCCAGAAGATTCGCGACCCAGCTAGTGATGGAAATCTCGAGAAGCCGTGAATCCTGGACGGGTCTAGAAGCATTCATTGAGTCACCAGCCTGCTATATAAGAGCGACCTGGCCAGCGAGGTGCAGAGTGCTTTTGAGCGAGTGCGACAACAGTTGGTGACGTGACTTGCGAAACCCTAGTGAAGCTGATTCTCTTGACAGCGAAGGAGTGTGAAGCCTACGAAGGGACTGTATTTGAAGTGTGTGTGTTTTCCAGTGCGACAGAGGTCATTGTGGTGAATTGCGAAACAGTGTGTAGTACGGTGACAGGCTGAGTGCAGTTATTTCCAGCCAGCGCACGGGGCCACCTCATTAGGAAGGATTAACTTCTGTGGCTTATTGACAAGTGAAAGGGAAGTGTTCCCTACAAGAGGAAACTAGAGTGAGATACTAATTGCTTGTATTTGCTATTGTGTGGTGTATCTTTCTGGCCCGCAATAAAGCTAATGCGTTTCTTTAAAGGAACAATTTGTGTTGTGCTTCTACCCACCGTAATCCAGTTAACGGAAGTGCCACTAGGGGGTGGCACGTTACAGTATTCTCCTTTTTGTCATTAGGTCCACGACTCCTTCTGTCTTCAGGTATAGCTATTTGCAACATTCATCAAGTAAATACATTTAAGTACTAAGGAGAAGTATTTCCGCCACCAGGACTGAATCGTGAGGCATACAATGAGATAACTTCAATAGTACAGAAGACCTATAGAATCATATGGGTCATATAAGTTATAACAAGAACTCAATATTGAAGAACGCAACATTAAGCCATTATACCACAGTAAAGGGGTAGAAGACCTCACTGTTCAGCCCCTTAAAACAACAACAACTATCATCATCACAATTGTACCACAGTAATCAAATCTGAAACACTATACGCCTCGGCAATCTGATCATTGGAGGCAGATCTGTTATTAAAGACGTAGAGAAACAAGTTAGGAAAATAATGAGGAAAATCTTTGGTTCAGTCTGCTCAGAAGGAATCTGGATGAAACGAAAGTCACGGGACCCTTATCAGCATGCTGGAAAGATCATTGGCACCTTCAGGAAAAGGGAATTCAAGTTCTATGGCCACATTCTCAGAATGAACAATGACAGGCTCACCAAAAGGATTCTCAACCTTGCTCTCTCAATGAAAGTCAAGGACAACTGGCTTAGTGAAATAGAAAAAGACCTTGAAGAAATTGGCATTGTAGAGAAAGTTATACAAGGTTGACTCCAGTTCACAACAGTGATCAAGAACCATCATTTTTCTGAGATAATGAATACTAGGACCAAGAAATCGTGGACTGGAGAACGGAGGAAGCTTTTCAGTGCCCAGATGAAGAGATTTTGGGAGAAGGAAAAAATATCATCCGCTAAATAAGTTCTATCGCGCTCCACAGTTGGGCATAATGGTATAACATATTGGAATACATTCATGAATACGAAAGAAATTGGTTAAGACACCTCAACAGGATGGACAGAAGCAGGATCCCTAAAGCAGTTGTCAACTACTGTCCCGGTGGGAAGAGATCTCTAGGTCGCCCCAGGAAAAGATGGAGTGAAAATTCAAATCTTTTGTGTAGACCGTAACAGTTCTTCTAGGACTAACACATGAAAGGATGATGATGATTTGATAAAATAATGAACCTGCATCTACCTCGAGCGGGCCAATGCAAAAGGACACGTTACCAACACAATAACAATACTGCTATATATTTATACAATAAAATTGATAAAATTGATAACTAGATACACACATTAAACTGCAATGAGACTTCATATTATGCAGATATGTTTGGTAGGTGCTTTTATTTATTTATCGTATGGCTTTTAGTGCCGGGATGTCCGAGGACATGTTCGGCACGCCAGAGGCTGTAGCTGCTTCAACCGAACATCCATAGGGTGAGCTATGTTGTTGTTGTTGTTGTTGTTTGAGTCTTCAGTCTTTTGACTGGTTTGATGCAGCACTCCATGCCTCCCTGTCCTGAGCTAATCGTTTCATCTCTACATAACTACCACTCCCTACATCTGAGGCAATCTGTTTAACATATTCTAACCTTGGTCTACCCCTACAGTTCTCGTCCTCGACCCTTCCTTCCATAACTAAGCTTGCTATTCCTGGGTGTCTTAGTATGAGTCCTACCAACCTATCTCTTCTCTTCATTAGCAGTCGCCAGAATCATCTCTCCTCTCCCACTCGTCTTAATACCTCTATGTTTGTAACCCTATCTACCCATCTGATCTTCATCATTCTCCTGTAACACCACATTTCAAATGCTTCTATTCTCCTCTTTTCTGCTACACCAATAGTCCAAGTTTCACTTCCATAGAGCGCCACGCTCCAGACAAAGGCTTTCAAAAATGACTTCCTAATACCTAAATCTATATTCGATGTCAGCAGATTCCTTTTTTGTAGAAAGGCTTTCTTTGCCTGAGCCAACCTACTTTTTATATCCTCTTTGCTTCGTCCATCACTGGTTATTCTACTTCCTAAGTAACAGAAGTCTTCTACTTCCTTCAGCTTTTCACCAGTCAATTTGATCTCCATAGAGGTTTCTGATTTATTTCGGCTGCATTCCAGTATTTTTGTTTTACATTTATTAATTTTCATCATGAATTCTTTCTGTAAGACGGAGTCCATACCATTCAAAAACTCATTCAAATCCTCAGGCTTGTCGGCCAAGATGACTATGTCATCAGCAAATCTCAGAGTTGAAATTATTTCTCCTTGAATCTTCACTCCCACTTTAAATTTTTCTCTAATTTCCTTCATTGCTTGTTCAATGTAAAGATTGAAAAGTATGGGTGATACGTTGCAGCCTTGCCTTACACCTTTCTGAATACCAGCTTCTCTCTCATGTCCTTCAACTCGAATGACTGCTGTCTGGTTTCTGTACAGATTGTATATCACCCTCCTATCCCTGTACTTTATTCCAATCGATTTCAAAATGTCAAACAATTTAGTCCAATCAACGTTATCAAAAGCCTTTTCTAAGTCTACAAAAGCCATGATCGTTCTCTTATCTTTCCTTATTCTACCTTCCAAAATCAGCCTAAGACTTAGTACAGCTTCCCTTGTTCCTACATTTCTCCTGAAACCAAACTGGTCTTCACCCAACTGGCTTTCAATCCTCTTGTAAATTATCCTAGACAGGATCTTTGAAGCATGAGTAATCAAGCTGATTGTACGGTAATCTTCACATCTGTCAGCTCCCACTTTCTTTGGTATAGGGATGATAACATTCTTCTTGAAATCAGGGGGTACCTCACCTGTCTCATAAATCCTACACACCAAGTGAAATAACCTGATCAGACCTTCATCTCCTATGCAGCGTAGCAACTCAATCGGTATATCATCTATGCCTGGTGCTTTGTTCCTGCTTAAGTCTTCCAAAGCTCTATCAAATTCTGATCTCAATATTAAATCTCCTTTCGCATCCTCATCAATTTCCTCCTCCCTTTCCATTGCACGATTCTCAATCTCCTTTCCCTTATACAATCTCTCTATGTAAGCTTTCCATCTCTCAACCTTTTCTTCCCTGTCTGTTAGAGGCTTTCCATTTGTGTCCTTAATATTACAGCACTTAGTCTTCTTTTCCCCAAAAGTATTCTTAATCCTTCGATAAGCTGTGTCTACTTTTCCTAATTTCAGACAATTTTCTATACCTGCACATTTCTCTTTCAACCATTCTTCTTTCGCTTCCTTGCACTTCTTGTTAACCTCATTTCTCAGACGTCTGTATTCTGCTTTCCCCTTCTCATCTCTTACATTCTTGTGTTTCCGCCTTTCATCCATCAATTCTAGTATATCCTGAGTGATCCACGGTTTTCTACCTATTCTTTCTTTCCTACCAATGTTTTCTTCTGCGGATTTTGTTATTTCATTCTTCAAAAGTGCCCATTCGTCTGCAATTGAAGTTTGTTTAGGGTTTTTCATTAGTCCTTCCTTTATACTCTTCTTGAATCTTTCGTTTACATCCTTCTCTTTCAGTCTGTCTATTGCCCACCTTTTTGGCTTTTGACTTTTCTTCAGTTTCTTCAACTTTAATCTGCATTTCATTACAACCAGATTGTGGTCAGAGTTTATGTCAGCACCAGGATATGCTTTACAATCCAAAATCTGGTTTCGAAACCTCTGCTTGACCATAATGAAGTCGATTTGGTAACGCCCTGTATCTCCTGGTCTCATCCATGTGTATATTCTTCTATTGTGGTTATTGAATAAGGTGTTAGCTATGACCAACTCATGCTCGGTGCAGAATTCTACCAGCCTGTTTCCTCGATCATTCCTTTCACCTAATCCGAAATCTCCTACTATCTTCCCTTCTCTCCCTTTTCCTACTACAGCATTCCAATCTCCCATTACTATAACATTTTCATCACCCTTGATATACCTCAGAATTTCGTCTATTTCTTCGTAGACCTTTTCAACATCCTCGTCATCAGCTTGACTGGTAGGCATATAGACTTGTACCACTGTGGTGCAGGTAGGTTTAGTATTGATTTTTGCTACAATAATCCGTTCACTATATTGTTCATAATATTCCACCCGCTGTCCAAGTTTCCTACTCAATATGAGGCCAACCCCTGCTTGGCCATTGTTTGATTTAGTGCTAATGACCCTATAGTCTCCTGACCAAAAGTCCTGTCCTTCCTGCCAGCGCATTTCACTAATCCCAAACAAATCCAACCTCAACCTATCCATTTCCCTTTCTAAGTTTTCTAACCTTCCACTTCCTAGCAGACTTCTAACATTCCACGCTCCGATCCGTAGAATGTCAGATTTCCTCTTTGTCACTTGTGATGTTAACCCCCTCTCGAGTAGTCCCCACCCGGAGATCCGAACGGGGGACTAGTTTACCTCCGGATTGAAATTTTACAAGGGAGGAGGCCATCATCACATGCAATTATGCATTGAGAGGTGCATATCCTCGGGAATAGCATACGGCTGTAGTTTCCCGTTGCTTTCAGCCGTGCAGCAGGACGCAGTGTAGCCATTATTTGGCTTATAATATCAATATCTTAACCGTCTATAAGACTAGTAAAGAATTGATTTATTCTGAAAGGCTGCTACTCCCTTTCAGAATAAGTAAAGAGCAATTCTACTAAACAAAAATACTAACCTTCTACCGTACTAACAATTAAATACCAAAATTCTACTAACGAAAAAAATACTAAAGTTCCACCAACAACAAATACTAACACTAAAACAGTCTGTCACCAGGCAAACTCACATGCACCCTCACACATCACAGTCTACTGAAACAATGAACTAGAACTAATAAACAATGCAACTGCTACCAGACACACTCACACACCACAGTCTAATAGAACAATGACATATATCTAATAGACAAACTAACTACCTACTTACTACTAAAACTAACTACATACGTACTGTACTGTTATTTGAATTGCACCCAAACCATCAGGGGCAGATAACCTAGATGTTAGGCCCCTTAAAACAACAATTATCATCATCATCATGTTATTTGAATTTACAATATTTACAAAATGCAATTAGATAGAAAATACTTACAAAATGTAATTTAGATTCAAAATAGTCACAAAATGCAATTGAGAATAAAAACGTTAAAAAGAATTACATTATGAAGTTTCATTCAAGTTTGCAATATTATGGTACCATAACCTCAAAATGACCGTACCCATATTCCGACCCAGTACGCCACTATGACTGATGTCAGATATACCTCCTTCTCTAAATAAATTGAATATGCCCAAGAAATGTCATTTCATTGCAATTTACTTGCCCTCAAGGGTTAAATGATTTTCAACTGTATCTACAGAAAAAACTATTGGCAACTCAAACTAACACTTGGGGCGCTGCGGTCGGTTTGGATAAGTAGGGTAAAAATACTCAATAACACGCGTTTGATATGGAACATTTTATTTTCGGTTATAATCAGTAAATGTGGTCCCTAAAATAATGACAGTGTTATTTGGGTAGATTTCATTAGAAAGCTAACTATTGCAATGGGTCCCATGTTTCGACTTCCGGAAAATTTCGACATATCTTCGCGTTTCACATCCCCCAGACCCCAAAACCACCGTCAGTTCAAAAGTTTATATATAATTTATGTATATATATATATATATATATATATATATATATATATATATATATATATATATATATCTATATATATAAAAATCAATGTAACGTGATAGTTTGTCTGTGGGTGTGTATGTCTCCTATGCGTTCATATACCATTCGTCCGATTGCGATGAAACTTGGGTGAGATGTTGAGTACACTCCAAGGAAGGTTTCTGACTTAGTAAATCCATTTTACAATAGGTAGCGCACGCGTAGATTCAACAAATGAGCGACGATGCGCGAAGCATTTCAACAAAGTCCCGTATGTGTTCATATACCATTCGTCCGATTGCGATGAAACTTGGGTGAGATGTTGAGTACACTCCAAGGATGGTTTCTGACTTAGTAAATCCATTTTACAATAGGTAGCGCACGCGTAGTTTCAACAAATGAGCGACGATGCGCGAAGCATTTCAACAAAGTCCCGTATGTGTTCATATACCATTCGTCCGATAGCGATGAAACTTGGGTGAGATGTTGAGTACACTCCAAGGAAGGTTTCTGACTTAGTAAATCCATTTTACAATAGGTAGCGCACGCGTAGATTCAACAAATGAGCGACGATGCGCGAAGCATTTCAACAAAGTCCCGTATGTGTTCATATACCATTCGTCCGATTGCGATGAAACTTGGGTGAGATGTTGAGTACACTCCAAGGATGGTTTCTGACTTAGTAAATCCATTTTACAATAGGTAGCGCACGCGTAGATTCAACAAATGAGCGACGATGCGCGAAGCATTTCAACAAAGTCCCGTATGTGTTCATATACCATTCGTCCGATAGCGATGAAACTTGGGTGAGATGTTGAGTACACTCCAAGGAAGGTTTCTGACTTAGTAAATCCATTTTACAATAGGTAGCGCACGCGTAGATTCAACAAATGAGCGACGATGCGCGAAGCATTTCAACAAAGTCCCGTATGCATTCATATACCATTCGTCCGATAGCGATGAAACTTGGGTGAGATGTTGAGTACACTCCAAGGAAGGTTTCTGACTTAGTAAATCCATTTTACAATAGGTAGCGCACGCGTAGATTCAACAAATGAGCGACGATGCGCGAAGCATTTCAACAAAGTCCCGAATGCATTCATATACCATTCGTCCGATAGCTATGAAACTTGCGTAAAATGTTGTGTACACTGCAGGGAAATTTTCTGTCGTAGTACATCCACTTTACAATAGGCAGCGCACGATTAGATTCAACAAATGAGCTACGACGCGCGAAGCATTTCAACAAAGTCACGTTTGCGTTCATATATCATTCGTCCGATAGCGATGAAACTAGGCTGAGATTTTGTGTGCACTCCAGGGAAGGTTTCTAGCTTAGTAAATCCCTTTAAAAATAGGTAGAGCACGAGTAGAATCAACAAATGAGCAACGGCGCGCGAAGCGTTTCAACAAAGTCCCATTTAATTTCATATACCATTCATCCGATAGCGATGAAACTTGGGTGAGATGCTGTGTACACTCCAGGGAAGGTTTCTGGCTTAGTACATATATTTTACAATAGGTAGCGCACCAGTAGATTCAACAAATGAGCGATGACACGCGAAGCGTTTCAACAAAGTCCCGTATAAAGTCATATACCATTCGTCTGATAGTGATAAATGTTTGGTGAATTGTTGTGTACACTCCAGGAAAGGTTTCTGGCTAAGTAAATCCATTTTACAATACGAAGCGCACGTTTATGTTCAACAAATGAGTGACTACGCTCGAAGCGTTTCGACAACGTCCCGTATACGTTCACATACCATTCATCCGATTGCGATGAAACTTGGGTGAGATGTTGTGTACACTCCATTCGTCCGTACCTATGAAACTTGGGTGAGATGTTGTGTACACGTCATGGAAAATTTCTGGCTTAGTAAATCCCCTATATAATATGCAGCGCACAAGTTGATTCAACAAATGAGGGACGACGCGCGAAGCGTTTCAACAAAGTCCCGTATAAGGTCATATACCATTCTGCCGTTAGCGGTGAAACTTGGGTGAAATATGGTTGACACTCCAAGGAAGGTTTCTGGCTTAGTAAATACATTTCACAGTAGGTAGCACACGAGTAGATTCGACAAATGAACGACGATAGCGATGAAACTTGGGTGAGATGTTGTGGACACTTACGTGACGGTTTCTAACTTAGTAAGTACATTTTACAGTAGGTAGCGCACGAGTAGATTCAACAAATGAGTGACGGAGTGCGAATCGTTTAAACAAAATCAGGTATGCGTTCATATACTATTCATCCGATTGCGATGAAACATTGATCAGTTATTTTGTACCCGCCAGGGAAGGGGACTTAGTAAATCCATTTCACAATAAGTAGCGCAAGAGTAGATGCAACAAATGGGTGACGACGCGCGAAGCGTTTCAACAAAATCCCCTATTGCGTTCATATAACATTCTTCGATTGCGATGAAACCTTGATGAGTTATTGTGTACACGCCAGGGAAGGGCTTCGACTTAGTAATACATTTATCAATAGGTAGCGCACGAGTAGATTCAACAAATGAGTGACAGCGCACGAATCGTTTAAACAAAAACCCCTATACGTGCATATGCCATTCATCCGATTGCGATGAATCATTGATGAGTTATTGTGTACACGCCAGGGAAGGGTTTCGACTTAGTAAATCCATTTCACAATAGGTAGCGTACGAGTAGATTCAACAAATGGGTGACAGCGATGAAACTTTTGAAAGTTGTTGTGCACGCTCACACGAATGGTTCTAAATTAGAAAATCCATTTTACGATAGATTAGAGGCAGTTAACATGTTGTGTATCCAAAAGCACTTCAACATAATATGTTACAATGCCAACACTTTCTTTGATTGGCATTGCAACGCATGCCGGGTACAGCTAGTATATATATATATATATATCAGTTTCTTGTGGACACGATAACTGCCGTAATTTTGCACCAATCACTTTGAATTTTTTACATAACATGTATCCCTATAAAATCTCGGTCGAGTTCGTTAATGGGCAAAATCGGTCAAATGGGGTGAATACGGGGGTCTTTTTTCGAAAAAGTGAAATATCGCTATAACTCTCTTAATACATGAAATATCGAATCTCTTCAAAGTTCATAATATGTGTCGGATAAGTGCCAAAAATTTATGTCAAATAAGTTTTTTGATAGCACCAACCATTGACCAAAGGGGTGGGAAAAAGTGGGTTTTTCGGGAAACATTAATCATATCTCTGTTAATAGGCACAATATCAAAACCGCACAAAATGGACAATATTCCTCCAATAATTACCTAAAACTTTTGTCTGAAAGAATTTTTGATATGACCCACCATTACGCCACGGGGTGAACAAAATGATTTAAATTATAAGAAAATGCCAAGTGCCAAGAGAGGTTGCCATGACAACTTTACTTTTAATTGATAAGGGATGAGCCATCAGCAGTTGCTATGACAACGCCACTGCACGAGATCACATTCAGTTTTCATATGTCTGTGGGAAGCGACTTCGGTATCGGAACTGGTAGCATGCTGAACTTCTATGCCCAGGGTCGCGGGTTCAAACCCGGCTGAAGTCGTCGGATTTACTAAGAGCGCTAAAAAACCTGAGTTTGCTTTCCTTCGGAGGGGAAGTTCCAACGTTCGTTGCGAGTTGCTGATTGAGGTGGCATCTAGTAGCCAAGTTCACAGCTAGGTGTCGTTGACGGTAGTATTTTAGGTAGATTTCATTAGAAAGCTAACTATTGCAATGGGTACCATGTTTTTATTTCCGGAAAATTTCGACATATCTTCGCGTTTCACATAACCCAGACCCCAAAACCACCGTCAGTTCAAAAGTTTATATATAATTTATGTAATATATGTATATCAGTTTCTTGTGGACACGATAACTGCCGTAATTTTGCACCAATCACTTTGAATTTTTTACCGAATATGTATACCCATAAAATCTCGGACGAGTTCGTTACTGGGCTAAATCGGTCGAAGGGGATGAAAATGGGGGACTTTTTTTTCAAAAAAATGAAATATTGCTATAACTCTCTTAATATGTGAAATATCGAATCCGTTCAAAGTTCATACTATGTGTCGGATAAAGCTCAGAAATTTATGTTTGAAAAGTTTTTTGATAGCACCAACCATTGACCAAAGGGGTGGGAAAAAGTGGTTTTTTCGGGAAACATTAATCATATCTCTGTTAATAGGCACAATATCAAAACCGTACAAAATGGACAATATTCCCCTAATAATTACCTAAAACGTTTGTCTGAAAGAATTTTTGATATGAGCCACCATTGCGCCAAGGGATGAGAAAAATGATTTCGGAATTATAAGAAAATGCCAAGAGCTATCAGTGGTTGACATGGCAACACTACTAAATTGATGAGGGATGAGCCATCAGACGTCGCCATGATCAGATTCAGATTTCCATCTGACTAAGTGTGAAGCGGCTTCGGTGACGTAACTGGTAGCATGCTGAACTTCTATGCCCAAGGTCGCGGGTTCAAAGCCGGCCAAAGTCGTCGGATTTTCTAAGAGCGCTAAAAATCCCTCAGTAAGCTTTCCTTTGGAGGGGAAGTTCCAACGTTCGTTGCGAGTTGCTGATTGAGGTGGCATCTATTAGCCAAGTTCACAGCTAGGTGGCGTTGACGTTAGTATCTGGTAGCAACATTAGGAACTACTGCTTGAAATTTAGCGTCTGCATTCCTTACCTGAATTACAGACTAATACAGCCATCACAATTCACACCGTTTATCAGACAGATTCTACACTCACCCAAAGTACACGGGGTTATATGACCGCGTTGTCGCAGCCCCTAAACTGAGGAACCAACATCTCTGCGGGAGATATCATTTTGCGTGAAGAAGTAACAGACCGTTACATAGTTACACATCAGTGTGGAAACCTTGCATAAGGACAGTGTGACCACAAGTATAACAAGTAGTTCCGTGAAGAACTGTACAGCCTATTTTCATATATCCTGCTCATGTTAATTGCCTCTATCAACATACAAAATTTCAGTTTAATTGCTGTAACAGATTCGTAGATATTGAGAACCGTCTAAATATTTCAGATGGTCGCCAGGTTGGATTTTTATTTTTGTACTATTATATTAAGATTATTGTGTACGTGTGGTATTCAAACTTCAATCGCATGATTAGATCACAAGAAGTAAAAACGAGATTTTAAAATTACGCACAGCAGCCATTTTGTGATTATGCAAATAATTGAAATAAATTAGATGCCAGTGGATCAACATTTGTGTAAGCATTTAACGTGCAACGTTTCACGGCACTCGGATAGTTAATTCGCGAGAAACGTCCATTTAAATATTTATACTTCGCGTCGCCGCCATGTTGGATTCGTGCTCACCAGGTTACTGAAAGTCCTATAGGTGAACATATGTTCATAGTCTCTATGAACATAAAAAATTCAGTTTGGTTGCTGTAAAAGATTCATAGATATTGAGAACCGTCTAAATATTACGGAAGCTTGCCATTTAGGATTGTTATATGTATAGGCCATAGAGTTATGTACCATTCAAGGACACTTATTGCCTAGGTTCATTATTCAAACTTTCACTTCGATCGCATGATTACGACATAAGAAATAAAAACTTAATTTTAATTTTGCACAGCCGCCATCTTGAGGTTATGTAAACAATTGAATTAAATTAGATGGCAGTACATTACAATCTGCAAAATCATTTACTGTATCACATTTCACTGCGCTCAGAGAGTTAACTCACGAGAAAAGTCTATTAAAATATTTCAAATTCGCGTGGTCGCCATGTTCGTTTTGTACTTTACAGGTTTATGAATTATACATAGGTAAACTTGTATCAGTACCCATTATCACCGTACAAAATTGCAGGGTGATATCTGTAATAGTTTCGGGGATATAGAATGTCAGTGAAATATTTCGCACAGCCACCATTTTGAGGTTATGTGAACAATTGAACTAAATTAGACTCCAGTGCATTGCAATGTGCATAAATATTTGCTGTACCAAGTTTCATTACGTTTGGATAGTTAAATCGCGAGAAAAGTCTATTTAAAAGTCTCCACTTCGCTTGGCCGCCATGTTGGTTATGTAGTAACCAGGTTGTTGAAAGTCTCATAGGTGAACTTCTTGTGGTACCCTTTATCACCGTACACAATTTCTGGGCGATATCCGTTATAGTTTCGGAGATACTGAATGCTAGTGAAATATTTCGCACAGCCACCATGTTGGATTGGTGAGACGTAACAAAATTCGATGGGCATGGTCGAGGTCGCCGGGAATAGTGCTATGAACTTACCGAGTTTCACTGAAATCGCTCCAGCCGTTTAGATTTTATTAGGGGGGGGGGACACACACACACTTCACACACACACACACACACACACGGACAAAAGGTGATCTCATAAGCCTATTTTTTTTTCAAAATTGAAAATAGGCTAAAAATGGACTCCAAATGACAAGAAGGTTACCGTCCCCATAAGACAATAAAATGTTTAAAGTATGTTTAAAATGAAGAAAAACAAAGTTAATTAATCTCCAATTATAAAATACTTTCACGCGATAAATGAGGTCTGATCCTTCTACGAAAACCTGCATATTCTGCCTATTTTCGCCTATCTCCAAGTTTGTCCGGTGAAATCTACCTCCGCCTTCCGGCGTGCCGAGAGGACTTTTTTATTTTAATTGTATATATGTATAACTGTGCGAGACACGTGATCTAATTTGTGTGTTCCACTGGATTTTATGTGTCAATTGCATATTGTCAAGCATTTTAACTTTCACCACCAGATGTCACTGATACCTATTGGTGAATGTTGGAACTTCGATGGAGCGTTCCAACGAAATGTAATCTAGTAATTTTAGCTTCATACAAGTTTAGACTGTGGAGGGATCTTTTATATGCCATAAATCTATGACATGAGACCGCTGGCTTTACTTCCCCTCCAAAGGAAGACATACTGAAGGATTTTAACGATCTTAAAAATCCGACGACTTCGGTTTGAAGATAGCGGGTTTGAACCCGCTATCTTGGGCACAGCAGTTCAGCATGCTACCAACTACGCCACCGAAGCCAGGACTATCACTTATGAGCACAGAGCCACCTTTATACCGGTACATAAATGAGTCGATTACTTCACTATCCCAAATGCATGAGAGCTTTTTCAGACACTCTATACATAATCTACTTAACAGAGTTTTATTCACAAAAAATAAAAAAAAACTGAAGCTGCTTGGTTTCCCCCAAGATGGCTTAAGGCACAGAATACCTCTCAATCCTTGTTAGAACAATTCATTTTTTTACAATTTAAAATTCAGTGGCATTTTATTATCAGAAATATCAGGTGTTAACTATGATTAGCTGTTTTTGATAAGTTGCTACTTCCATTTTCTGGCGTAACTACAATATTGCTACTAACTTTCGAAGTATCTGAACATGGATTGCTGGTTTCATTAAAGGCCAGGTCTTGAGAATATCTATGCGATCTAGCTAGGTGTATATTAATACTGAGCTCGTTAGAGGAGGTTATCCGGGTACTATCCGCCGAAACAAACGGCACTTCGAACGACCCCATCCTTCGAACCCACAGCCTGAGAGGACCGGTTGCATTCCTCTAAGGGCTTGCATAGCACGAGAGGCATGGTCCAGGGGATCTGGGTCATTATTTCACGGAAACCTTGTCATAAACGCCCAAAGAAATACATCCGCAAACACAAAGCTAGCAATAAAGAGATCCAGTCTTAAGTAAAATTTCGGGCATGATTTATTCATAAAAGAAACCCCCTAATCTACTTCTGAGGGTTAAAATCGGCTAATCCGCTGATCTAATTACAATGGTGAGTCAATCCCTAAAACGAAGTTCAGTAACCCTCGTGAAGTCCTAATTACAAGAAAGCAAAAGCAACAACTAAGCTAGGTGCGTGGTACGAGAGAAAACTAACGCGAAGCAAAGTTACAAGCAAATGACTCGGTATAATTTACATTTAACAGCAAAGCAAATCCAATCCCTAGGTTAGGATGGTACCACGTCCACATTTACATTTAATGTCTATCTAAAACCAGACGTGAATAAAAATATTACGACGAGACGCGTCGTAATCAAAGAATTATTGCAAAAGCTAATGATAGTTGACCACAGACTATAAAAATAAACAACATTGCATAAAATACACTCTTATAAGTAACAGGGTACAACATGGGTAAATGCATTAGGAAATCAATCAATAAACACACAACAGAAGCCTGCCTTCGAGAACTGAAATGCTGTTTGCAATCAGTCGTCATCTCAAGCGTGTAAGTTAGGTTGGCAATGCTCAATCATCACTGCGACTTACATGGCTTTGAATCATGCGGGCCATAAGGTATGAACTACTGGTCCCGGAGATTCATGTCGTCGAAAAAGTAAGTGTCAGCTCATTTAAGTTGTCATCTCCGACAGGAAATGATGTAGAATCATGGTGTCAAAATCAACAACAAGCAAATGGGTACAAATTTACTGGGCTGTAATTAATCAATTAATTAATCCGTCGGTTTAGGATAATTATGCTTGTGATTTATAATCAAGGTTTATGTAATGTATTAGATGGTTTAATTTAGGACACCAGTCGTTGGCTGCATGTGATCTCACCAGAGATTCACTCGAAGAACATGACTTCTAAAAGTCAACAACACAATGCTCTGAGCTAAGAACTGCTCAAGCAACAATAACACAGGTTAGCGCGTCTTACACCATTTGCACGCAAATAACATCGGTCGTCTAGGCCGCAGCTCATTGGCGCCGGAATTAACCAACAATCGTAAGGGGACATTAACCCGCCCTTCCTTACTATAACAATGTGTTCAGAGACACAATAATAACATTAGCTAGCCTGACATGATACAAAAAAAACCTGGGTCAATTTACATGTGTATTAAACCTTCATTACTGCTGGATAGATGATTCACTTCATCAGCTCAAAATACAAGGAATTCTTATGATTGGACATTCCCTCACTTTCATAGTGGTAAACAAAAATCAGATGTTCACAGCTCGCATAGCTGTTTTCCCAACGCTTGGTTATATAATTGGATACACTAACCTTCACATTCCATGTGACCATGACGTCATTAGCAGTCTAAAAAGTCAATACAGTCGTCTCCCACTGAATTCTAGGTAATAACAGGTTCCTACCGCAAGTATCTCGCGTGTCAAATACACTCTACACAGCATTGAGTGTGGCTCGGCTTCATGAATGTAGCATCTCAAAACTGTACATTCTATCTGACAGAAACACGTAATACAGTCCTAGTGTGCTCTGCAGATCGCTTATAAATTGATTATCACTTCCATCATAGTGTCCATCACTGTGTGTTACCCTTTATAACAATATAACGTTGCAAACATATCAAAGAAGATTAAATATAAGACTATACACTTCTGCAGCGTAACTGCTCTGACATTGAAAGATATGTCACTCATCCTATTCACTGAACTTGTCGGTTCTGTGCATTGCTCGGCACATTCACAAACAAAATAACAACATCTAACCTCTACGATGATGTTTGAAATCATACGGTTGTAGTGTCAACTTCATGTCCCCATTAGTCTTACTGGACATGAGTTCGTTCCTCCCAGGAACTTATCGTGGTGAAGAGTACTCACAAAATGTCAACCAAATAGTACAAAAATATTCCAGTGTCTGTCGACTGAAAACCGATACGATAATAATGTGTTTCAAAATCAAAATGAGGGGCCTACAGTATAGGGTGTTCCCTAAGTATTTCAGAAGTTCTCATCTTCTGGCTAATGGTGTCCTTTACTTGACACAAAATTCAGCCTTCACCATGGCTGGTCAATTATACACAAAAAAAAAAAAAAACAAAAAAAAAAAACAAAAAAAAACAACAACAACAACTAAATGTGCACCTGCCGTATAGATCACGGTATTGGTGACTAACAAAGATTGTCCCAGCTCCAAAGAAGAAAAGACACAATCTAGCCCTGCCTAAGTGGTCTTACTATCAGTTTCGGCTGAAAGATAATTACAAGTTATATCTGCCTGGACAAACCTTGTGCAATGGGTGAAGATACAGGACTCACGGTGACATTTTCATGTTGTTCACCTTCCAATCTCCAGGTTGGAAGGGGCAATATGTCTCCAATCCTCCTGACATATTAATTGGCAAGACCGAAGTTCCTGGCCTGCCCTCTTCATCCTCCATCACGTACATGGCTCGTCCTCCACGGTTTTTGGCAAACCTTCCCCTCATGGTTGGATTATTTCTTCGTTTTTTCCCTCATCATAAGATAAGTTATTCCATCTCGAAGCTCACGTGCAGTTGGTGAAATGCTCTGATCACGTGGCACATTTAACACTGCATGGCGATTAATTTCACTGAAGCTATAATTTTACGTAGTACAATAATTATCTCACTGGCTTTACACAGATGCAGGTGGTTAAAAAAATGGCTCTGGTTTATCCTGCCACAGAGTTTACGATACAACTGGTGGTATCTCTCACAGAATTTACTTACTTCAATATCACTGAAAATCTCGGCAATCACGAATAAATACACGTAATGCGTGACATTGCCATTACTTATTTTATTCGTAGCACACGATGGGCTGTAGTAATGCACCGTAGATTGGATATTTCACCTGTCTTCAGGCAGAGTGGTGCAATTCACGTGGTGAAGCGAAAATGTTAAATTTCACCGGAAATAAATTCAACTTTGTAAAATATCTGTTCACAAGCCTTGCACGGCCAAAATATATACTTTCTACTTGAATGTCGTTATGCATTCAACACGATGGCTGTGGATAATCCCCCACATACTTATGGGTGTCCACTTTGCGTAAAAACGTGGTCTTCGTCAACTATGACGGACAATCAAAGACACGTGTAGTCACGACGGACTATCAGACTGGTGTGTTGAATATCGTTGTGCACTCAGCACAATGGCTGTGGATAAATCCCACACCCTTATGGATGTCCACTTTGCGTAAAACGTGGTCCTCGTCAACTATGACGGACAATCGAAAACACGTGTAGTCACGACGGACTATCAAACTGGAGTGTTGAAGCCAGGAACTGCTTTCCGGTTCCAAGGAAGTTGTAAGTCGTTGAGCGACTAATTACCTTAATCCCCGCATATCTGCGGCGTAAATACCTTAACTATAAATGAGATTTACCAATTCCAAAGGCACAAATGAATGGTAAATTAAGCAGAATTACATGTGTCCGTTCCTGAGATATGCAGTATCAAAATTGCATGTACAATATATCCAGGAAGAAAATAAGCTGTCGTCGCCGAAGTAAAAATAGCATAATAATCATGAGGAAGCTTCAGAGTGCGTTCTATCAAACTGAGCACAAGGAATAAAGATGCTCTCAAAGAAATATTGAAGTCATGAGCGGATACGGGCTCAATACCTCGTGCAGTAACTGTCAATCCTCATACTCTATAAACAACAGATTTTCGTATGTTACCTGTTGTCGTTGATGCCAGGAGTTCAACAAAATTAGTAGTCATTACGGATTTGAGAACAGTAATGGTAAATGAGGGCGAAAGAACACAGGCTATGCATAATAGTCTACAATATATTCAGATGATTTAGCGAGGTTAATTTCCCTAGTGTCAAAATTAATGTTGTAAATGAAGACTCTTATCATGCTGATGATTTAGGGATTAAGAGATAACGTTGACGTGACATAACCTACGTATTAGGAGACAGTATACATCTTATTATGACCACCTCGTGGATTTCTGTTGTTTTCGCACTTCTATTCCAGGAAAATGCTGGGATGGTTCCTAACGTAAGGCCACGGCCACCCCAGATATCTGGGTTCGATCATCCGTTCTGTTAATACATTTATTTATGGTCAGAGGGTTGGAACAAAGTACACGCAGCCTCGTGAGGTGGAACAGGTAAGAGATGGATTCAATTTCCACCTCAGCCATTCAAGGAGTGGCTTTCTGTGATTTCCCCACTTATATTCCAGTAAAATGCTGGGATGGTTCTTAATTTAAGGCCACGGCCAACTCCTTCCCACTTCTTGTCTCAATTTCAAACACACACACTTCTACAGGTTATCATACAAATTCTACAAACACCCAAGGACAAGGGATGGGAATGACCACGATGTACAAGACTCTAAAATCAAATAGCAATGTATCTTATTATTGCCTATACTGGGACATTCATTCTGATATCCGGGACAACATTCCGTACACGGGACGTGCGGTATTTCGATGGATCCCAAAAGTTTTTGGCTGAATTTAGAAGTGCATGTTTGTGTGTGTGTGTTGTCTACATTGAGCCAATCACTACCCTATTCAGTAGGCGTGATAAGTCCGCTATTGTTTGTGGATAAGCCTGTGCTGATAAGTGAAGTCACTCAACACTGCGCGCAGCCTGGGAACCAACCCGGCTGGACGAGGGCTCGTCTTGGCGCGGGCTGGGATAGGGTGTCAGTAATGGACAATGCTTGTCACTGCAACTTTCATCCCGCACCAGCCAGATGTGCACAGCAAAGGGGAGGAAGAGTTGAGTAGGTATCCTAGATAACATAGGTATTAGCCAAACTGTGGCCCAGAGACTTGCTGCTGTGCTTTCTTGATACGATGGGTGCTGTGGAGACTTTGGTTCCCACATGCGTCCGGGCCATGGCAGAGGGACAAGAGTTTGTTTTCTTTCCGAAGTCTTTATGCGGCTTCGGTGGCGTAGTTGGTAGCAAGCTGAGCTTCTATGCCCAAGGTCGCGGGTTTAAACCCGGCCGAAGTCGTCGGATTTTTTAAGAGCGTTAAAATCCCTCAGTATGCCTTCCTTCGGAGGGGAGGTAAAGCCGGTGGTCCCATGTCATAGATTTATGGCACGATAAAGAACCTTCCACTAATTACACTTGTGTGAAGCTAAATTATAGTTTATATTTGACTAACGTTCTTAGGTTCCAACGTTCGTCGCCAGGAGCCGACTGCGGTGGCATCTAGTAACAACGTTCAGAACTAGTTGGTCGTTGACGGTGGCGTTTGGTAGCAAAAGTTGGAACTACTTGAAAAATCGAATGTCTGCAGTCCTTACTTGAATTATAAACAGATAACACACACTAATACAGCCATTACAATTAACACAGGTTATCATACAGATTCTACACACACCCAAAGTACACGGGGCTACATGACCACGTTGTCGCAGCCCCTAAACTGAGGAACCAACCAACCCAACCGAAGTCTTGCTACTCAATTGACCTGGTAATTTACAAGCAAATCTCCTGATGGGGACACATAAAGAAATTTACAATTTTCTGTTAACATGTATGCAATATCGTTGTGTTGTGTTGATTCTGTTAGGGGCTTTACGACATCGTGGTCATGTAGCCCGTGTACTTGTGTGTGTGTAGAATTTGTCTGATAATCTGAGTCACTGGGTTGTCTGTACCAGTGCGTGACTGGGTGAGTTATCCGTGGTCGTTACGGTTGGCTGCAGGCAGTCGCTCACATCCAGGAGGCGAGTAGGTTTGAATCACCCCACCGGCAACTTTGAAGATGGTCTTTTGTGGTTTCCCATCTTCCTTCCAGGCAAATGCCGGGATTAGTCCCTAACTATAGGCCACAGCCACTACCTTCCAATTCCTCGTCCTTACATTCACACTTTCCTCCCCAGACAAAACTCCACACGCGACGGTACTTGTAGCTCACCCCATGGGTGTCTGTATAGAAGCACCTACATACTCTGGCGAGTCGAACAAGTCCTCGTACACTCCCGGCACTAAAAAAACCAAATGCAAGAAAAAACAAACAAACAAACAAAAATACAGTGTGTGTAGTTGTAATTGTGGGCCGTGGCCTAAGTTAGGTATCATCCCGGCATTTGTCTGGAGTAGAAGTGGGAAACTACAGAAAACCAGTTCCAGGATGGCTTAGGTAGAAATCGAACCAACCTCTTCTCAGATTTGTGTCACGAAGCCGAGTGTACCTCGTTTCAGACTTCAGACCAGAATGAAATGTCTCGTCAGAGCCGGGAATCAAACCTGGTCCTCCGGGGTGATAGCCAAGAATGCTAGCCACTACGCAAAATATCAAAATAAGTGCTTGTACAAATTTTTGCATCGTGAGCAAAATTACTTCACAAGTTAGGCTAATTGCATTATTATTTATTTATTTATTTATTTATTTATTTATTTATTTATTTAAGTTGTTTAGACCCATAGGATCACCTAAAACAAATTATGATCTGCTGCTGTTGTTTCTTCTTCTTCTTCTTCTTCGTCTTCTTCTTATATTCATATTTAAAAGCTCAACCTTCAGAAGCAGTGGAGAAAGAGTACGTGGCGAACCTTAGGTGGGTTACCCTGTGCAATGTGTTTCGTACGAGAACTCATCCGACCAGCTCCTCAGAGAAGGAGTACACAAAATACCATGCAACTGTGGCCAAGTCTACATCGGTCAGACAAACCGAACCATTGCCAACAGATTTTCAGACCATATTCGATATTATATGCACCTCGGTTGGTTGGTTGGTTCCTCAGTTTAGGGGCTGCGACAACGCGGTCATATAGCCCCGTGTACTTTGGGTGTGTGTAGAATCTGTCTGATAACCGGTGTTAATTGTGATGGCTGTATAAGTGTTGTATCTGTTTTTTTTAAATTAAGTACAGATTGCAACTTAGAATTTTTCAAATAGTTCCTACTTTTGCCACCAAACGCCACCGTCAACGACTATTAGGCCTAGTTCAGAACTTAGCTACTAGAGGCCACCGCAGTCGGCTCTTGGCAACGAACGTAGAAACCTAAGAGCGTTGTTTACATTCTTAACCTATCCAATTTAGCTTCACACAGGTGTAATTAGTGGAAGGTTCTTTAACATGCCATAAATCTATGACATGGTACCGCCGGCTTTACTTCCCCTCCAAAGGAAGGCATACTGAGGGATTTTTAACGCCCTTAAAAAATCTGACGGCTTCGGTCGGGTTTGAACCCGCTATCTTGGGTATATGCACATCAACCAGCCTTCTAATTCGCAAAGCGGAGCATTTATTGGACTAGATACTCTGCCCCTTAGATTAAACACAATTCATAGCCCCTGACAGCTACCTTAAAAAAAAAAAGTAGTTCCGTGAAGGACTATACCGCCTATTTTCATATATCCTAATCATGTTAATTGCTTCTATCAACATACAAAATTTCAGTTTGAAGGTTGTGATAGATTCGTAGATATTGAGAGCCGTCTAAATATTTCAGATGGTCGCCAGGTTGGATTTTTATTTTTGTACTATTACCATGACGAATAGAAGGAGAAAGTGAGGAGACTCCTGAAGTTCAAGCGCGCCTCGCCAGGCAGCGCTAGAGTGGGCAAGTTCCACACTGCCGGGGTCAGCTGATCTTAGGGATGGTGCTAAGGGAAACGAATTACTTTGTAACTAATACTCTTTTAAAAAGTAATTAGCGGTTACAATTAAAATAGCACGGCAGGGCACAATGGAAAATATAATTCACGGAAATAAGAACTACGGTCTTCATTGCATGTTACGGAACGCACAGATTCATGGAGTATACAGTCGTAACATCTGCAGGATTAAGGATGCGAGATTGTAGAGAGCTTGTCTTGCCACTGACTCCTAACGAATTCCTGGCCTTTGTATTTGATTGACTACCATCACAAGTAAAGCCAGCCACCCTCGCCCCAGCCTCTTCTAACTGCAAAATCACCTAGACTATATTAGAATTTTTGCGATAAAAACCCCTGGAGTAGCATTTTTGCTTGCATAAACAACAACTGGCTGCACCCAATTATGCACGAAAGGTACGAACTTGAACACTAGAGCGTGATTTGCAAGTACGTTCTTCTGGAGGTCAGGTGTGTGTCCACCTAAATCAACTAATCCATCTACTTTATCAGAAAAGCTATTTAACTCGATTTCTTCTCTTAGCTTCTCTTCTTCGAAAATTACAACACCGTAACGTGAATTATCATTCTTTTCTTCCTTAAAATAGTCTTAAATAGCATTTATACGATGCGTATTAACTCCATAAGGGCACTTAAGTCCTTTACAAAGTTTTCTCAAGTGACTTTCTGAAGGCACAGGCAAGAGATTATGTCGCCGACAATGACGGGATCCTTTCGGTGATTTTATTCTCAACAATGAACACTCTAAAATGAATTCATTGCTGTACCTCATTCCATTGGGAGATTTTTCCTGGCATTTCTTGCTAAGGTGTTCGTTATCAGGGGCGGATCCAGGGGAGGGCGAGGTGGGCGACCGCCCAGGGCTCCGCGGTCCTAGGGGCCCCGCGCCATGGATTTTTCTACATTTAATTAATTAATTAATTAAGTATACTTTTCAAACTAATTTATAATTCATCTTCCTTTCTTCAGTGCAGCTATGACCTCTCGAGACCGTTTAGCAAGTTAAGATTTCAGTGAAATAATACAAGTCTTCAGCCGGGAAAAAAGTCGCAAAGTAATATTTTAATATTTCATTGTTTACATAATCTTATTCAAGGGGACTTAAAGGTTTCTTTCATATTATTAAAATAATGTACTGTAGTGTATTCAAAATATTGTAACTATTCTTTATTTTATTATTATTATTATTATTATTATTACCAAACTATTTTCCATTTTATTCGATAATTTTTTTTTCTATTGTTGTGGGCCCCACCTTATCATATCGCCCAGGGCATCGCAAGGCCTGGATCCGCCACTGTAATCGTTATCTTTGTAATTAAATGCCTGTGAAATTCGAATCTGCTTCTCCAGAAAATTAATTCTCGATTTTGCTGAGTTGAGGCGGGATCTAACGCGAATTAAATTACGGTTAGCATTCTTTAGGCGCCTTTTGAGCAATATTATAGTCTTTTCAGCATCAGTAAGTATACTAGAATGACCCAAATTCTTATCAACATTGGACTGACCTTTTAATGCCTCATTCGTTGCTCCACTCCCATCTTCAATCCTCTTTCTTCTTTTTCTGGTGGTGTCGAGATTCTTTTTCCTGTTGGGAGCTTTACGGGACTTATTCTCACTACTTCGGTAAATTAGGGGGGAAAATGAGGCACTGCTCCAGGACGTAACTTCCACCACACACGAGAGATTTCCACTTCTTCACCATTCACTATAAAATTATCTGATTTTACTATCAAATCATCAGAGAAATGAATTTGACAAATTCTACTACTACGCGTTAACTTCGTATCCTTTCGTGGAATAGCTCTGGCCCATTTTTCAAATTGATTTGTATCCTTCGGTGGTGAAAAAAATCGTATATCGTCAACTACTCGACCATACCCTGACTTACAGCCAGGTACAAAACAATAAGGCATGTTGAACTATTAAATGAACCAAGCCACATAAGAAATATGTTTGAAGTACACAAAACACAAAACGCTGATGTACACAAGACACAATGAACTGAATTTAAGAACTGAAAGCAAAGAAAATTCAATTTAATTCACACAAATATCTCACACAGTAACTTCTCGCGCACTTTCTACGACCCGGCTCGACGGAAACACAGCACGTGTTGGACATAATCGCTTACAGTGCTTGTAGCGGCGGGACCAGAAACTACCATGCTAAAATGGCGGAGTCCTCACACTAGGTCCTTCTATTCGTCATGCTATTACATTAAGATTTTTGTGTACGTGTGGTATTCAAACTTCAATCGCATGATTAGAACACAAGAAGTAAAGACGAGATTTTAAAATTTCGCACAGCTTCCATCTTGTGATTATGCAAACAATTGAAATAAATGGATTAACATTTGTATAAGCATTTAACGTGCAACCTTTCACTATACTCGGATAGTTAATTCACGAGAAACGCCCATTTAAATATTTATACTTCGCGTCACCGCCATGTTGGATTTGTGTTCACCAGGTTACTGAAAGTCCTATAGGTGAACATATGTTCATAGCCTCTATGAACATAAAAAATATCAGTTTGATTGCTGTAATAGATTCATAGATATTGAGAACCGTCTAAATATTTCGGATGCTCGCCATTTTGGATTGTTATATGTATAGGCCATAGAGTTAAGTACCATTCAAGGACAATTATTGCCTAGGTTCATTATTAAAACTTTCACTTCGATCGCATGATTACGACACAAGAAATAAAATTGAATTTTAAAATTTCGCACAGCCGCCATCTTGAGGTTATGTAAACAATTGAACTAAATTAGATACCAGTGCATTATAATATGTAAAATCATTTACTGTACCACATTTCACTGCCCTCAGAGAGTTAAATCACGAGAAAAGTCTATTAAAATGTTTCAACTTCGCTTGGCCGCCATGTTCGTTTTGTATTTAACAGGTTTATGAACGTTACATAGATAAAATTGTATCAGTACCCTTTATCACCGTACACACAATTTCAGGGTGATATCAGTAATAGTTACGGAGATATAGAATGCCGGTGAAATATTTCGCACAGCCGCCATATTGAGGTTATGTAAACAATTGAACTAAATTAGATGACAGTGCATTACAATATGTATGAACATTTGCTGTACCAAGTTTCATTACGTTTGGATGGTTAAATCGCGAGAAAAGTATATTTAAAAGTCTGAAATTCGGTTGGCCGCCATGTTGGTTTCGTAATCACCAGGTTGTTGAAAGTCTCATAGGTGAACTTCTAGTAGTGCCCTTTATCACCGTACACAATTTCAGGGCGATACCGGTAATAGTTTCGAAGATACTGAATGCTGGTGAAATATTTCGCTAGCCGCCATGTTGGATTGGTGAGACACAATAAAATTTGAAAGGCACGGTCGGGGTCGGCCAGAATAGGGCTATGATCTTACCGAGTTTCATTGTAATCGCTCCAGCTGTTTAGAAGTTATTAGGACACACACACACACACACACACACACACACACGGACAAAATGTGATCTCATAAGCCTATTTTTTCGTAAAATGAAAATAGGCTAAAAAAGAAATCAGAAATACCATAGAGATATCCAAGCATCCCAACACTTTCAACCGTGATCGGGGTGTATATATCTTCAATGTCTGGAGATTGGCATAAAATCGTCATCCTGAAACAGTGAAACTGCTCCTGTTAGACACAGGTGGCAAGACGTTCAATACGGAGACCGACACTACAGAATAAATGCGAGCGACAGGTCGCTATTCTGTACCCCACTATACACCATAATAACAGACGCTGTTTCTGTGAAAACCATGAAAATAACACCTATCTTTGCAGTGAAGGGAGATGGTCATCAGCCCATGTCGCTGGATCCTATATCTCCCTACACAGCAAACTCGAGCAAATATCAAATATACTAGTACTCTCAAACCAACAAGCACGACGGGAAAAAACGCGAATCAAAACCCTTAAATTAAAACAAGATCACAACAAAATTTTCTCCCAATCAGCATTATTAATAATGTATTGGGAGAATAATCTTCAAACATAATAAATAACATTAATGATCATTATTTAAAGGAGAAACTTCAAACTGAAGGGGAAATGGAGCCCCTAAGGGCACCAGTCACTATATATTATTTTTTTGCGCTGAGAAACCGACTGCCTGAGAGTACTACTAGTATTTTGCTAAGCCTACATTAACGATGGGGAAACGTCAGTGACAAAGAAGCACCCTGTAAATATTTGAAAAATTTTACGCGCAGGAAAATTCTTCGTGGAGACTGGTTGGTTGGTTATTAAGTTTAGGGGCTGTGGCAACGCGGTCATGTAGCCCCGTGTACTTTGGGTGTGTGTGGAATCTGTCTGATAACCGGTGTTAATTGTGATGACTGTATTAGTGTGTGTTAACTGTTTTTTTAATTCAAGTAAGGACTGCAGACTTTTGCATTTTTCAAATAGTTCCTACTTTTGCCGCCAAACGCCACCGTCAACGACTACTAGTTCAGAACTTAGCTAACAGACGCCACCGCAGTCGGCTCTTGGCAACGAACGTAGGAACCTAAGAGCGTTGTTTACATTCTTAACCTATACAATTTAGCTTCACACAGGTGTAATTAGGGGAAGGTTCTTTAACATGCCATATATCTATGACATAGGACCGCCGGATTTACTTCCCCTCCGAAGGAAGGCATACTGAGGGATTTTTAACGCGCTTAAAAAATCCGACGACTTCGGCCGGATTTGAACCCGCGATCTTGGGCACAGAAGCTCAGCATGCTACTGACTACGCCACCGAAGCCGCCGATTCGTGGAGACTCTCTCGTGTACGAGTACAGGAAACATTTACCTACTGTAACATGTGCCACTCCAGTTGGGTGTAAATTTGACTCATTTTATAATGTTACACCTGGCCTAATACAATTTATATGATTTTCCGATCTTGAAAGTCAGCATGTGAGAATTTGTATCTGTGCGTTGCGATGGGCACGGTTTGGATCCGACCACATATGTGGGTGTTTGCGAAATCGTTGGAAATTTGGTGCTCAACATTGTATCTCATTCACTTAAATCTCCTAGCTTAGACCAATGATAGAGTGTCCACCTTATGTTCTTAAGATCACGGGTTCGATTCCCCGCTGAGGATATGCGATTTGGGTAGGTAAAGTCTGCGGCGTCACTCCAATTCGTACAGTGTTGACTCGCAAAAGATATCTCGTGTCACACTTGGTGATTATATACTCGAAAGATCTATACTATGCTAGCTGAGACCAAACGATTATTACTATTATTGAATGAAAATCCACAGCCTGCTTCCAGTCTCCGACCGGGTCAGGAATGGAATGATGGAGCCCCCATCTAGCGGCGAGGATATGAACTGTGCCGGCTGCCGAGGCCTGACGCACTCCTCTGGGGCAATGATTAAATGAATGACAGATGAAATGAAATGATAGTGGAGAGTGTTGCTGGAATGAAATTTTGACAGGGAAAACCGGAGTACCCGGAGAAAAACCTGTCTGCCTCCGTTTTGTCCAGCACAGATCTCACATGGTGTGACCGGGATTTGAACCATGGACCCAGCGGTGAGAGGCCGGCCTGCTGCCGCCTAAGCCACGGAGGCTTGATTATTACTATTTTTTTTTTATTTTTTTACTGTCGACTTGAGCCTCTATGGACTGCGTGTTAACAACCACTCTCATTTCAGTGTCTGCGTCTTGTTCATTTGCCGGCTTTGACATCATGCCAGTATCTCTTGAGCCCATCTATCAGCTTGTTCTTCCGCTCCTCTGTCAAAGGGCCTCTTCGGCTTCTGGGTTCCGCATCCACCATAAAACCCCGATAGCTTTTCACCATCCTTCTGAAACTATTCCTGTCTTTGATTTTATCCTCCGTAATGCCCACCTGTCTCATATCTTTCTCACACTCTTGGAACCATTTCAACTTGGAGATCTTCGGTTTAAGAAAATTCCAGATTTTCTTTGTGAGCCGGTCATTGTTCGTACGGAAGATGTGTCCATAAAACAGCAATCTTAGTTCTTTAATTGGTGTTGTTATCGGTTCCATCTTTCCGTATACTTCTTTATTTGATACCAGTCGAACCTGTCCGTCAACCCATCTGTTGCCCAAGATCTTCCGTAGTAGTCTGCGTTCTCTTTTAAGTAGCTGATTGACTTGTCCTGTCCGATTCATACACAGGGTCTCCGAAGCATATAAACCTTCTGGTTTGACAACAGTGCTGTCATTATTATTATTATTATTATTATTATTATTATTATTATTATTAATATTAATGTCATTATCATGTTGAAAGCCAATTTTCAGTGTTGCCTTCGTAAGTAAAATTTAAATGCTTTTCAGTCAGTCAACGCGATTTTACCCGAATTGTAATGGGTGTTTATTAATTAATTTCTTGTTATTAGCCTACTTTCGATGTTTGCAAAAAATGAAAGTAGACTTATGAGATCAACACAGGGCGAAAAAAGTATGTCTGCTGTGTGTGTGTGTATGTGTGTGTGTGCGAGAGTCTGTGTTTTTGTGTGTGTGTGAGTGTGTGTGTGTACTCTGAATGTCTGCCCCCCCCCCCTATCAATTCGAACACGGTGACCGCGAATTGATCGAAATTTAGTACAAAGGTAGCACTAGCAAAGGACACCTCAGTGCCATGTTTTATATTGCCGCCATCTTGACGGAAACGTAATGGCGGCAACACAAATGTTCAAAGCTTAAATCAAATTACGACTAACCTAAGCATCCGATCTCTACCAAATTTTGCAACAACATACCTTTATGGGGGGAGCATCCGTTGACCAAACTAATAGGTTATCAGCGTAATAATTTGCGGATGGCGGCCATCTTTGTGTGAAAATAGATTCCCCCTATTAATTCGAACACGGTAAAACCGAATGGCACGAAATTCGGTACAGAGGTAGTACTAGCAAAGGGCACCTCAGTGACATGTTTTATATCGCCGCCATCTTGACGGAAACGTAATGGCGGCCACACAAATGTTCAACGATTAAATCAAATTACGACTATCCTAATCATCCGATCTCTACCAAATTTTGCAACAACATACCTTTATAGAGGGAGCATCCTTTGACTAATCTAATAGGTCATAAGCCTAATAGTTTGCGGATGGCGGCCATCTCTGTGTCAAAATCGATTCCCCCTATTAATCCGAACACGGTGAAACCGAATGGAACGAAATTTGGTACAGAGGTAGCACTAGCAAAGGCCACCTCAGTGTCATGTTTTATATCGCCGCCATCTTGACGGAAACGTAATGGCGGCCACACGAATGTTCAAAGCTTAAATCAAATTACGACTAACCTAAGCATCCGATCTCTACCAAATTTTGCAATAACATACCTTTATGGGGGGAGCATCCGTTGACCAAACTAATAGGTCATCAGTGTAATAATTTGCGGATGGCGGCCATCTTTGTGTGCAAATAGATTCCCCCTATTAATTCGAACACGGTGAAACCGAATGGCACGAAATTTGGTACAGAGGTAGTACTAGCAAAGGGCACCTCAGTGTCATGTTTTATATCGCCGCCATCTTGACGGAAACGTAATGGCGGCCACACAAATGTTCAAAGCTTAAATCAAATTACGACTAACCTAAGCATCCGATCTCTACCAAATTTTGCAACAACATACCTTTATGGAGGGAGCATCCTTTGACCAAATCTATTAGGTCATTAGCCTAATAGTTTGCGGATGGCGGCCATCTTTGTGTCAAAATCGATTCCCTCTATTAATTCAAACACGGTGAAACCGAATGGAACGAAATTTGGTACAGAGGTAGCACTAGCAAAGGGCACCTCAGTGTCATGTTTTATATCGCCGCCATCTGGACAGAAACGTAATGGCGGCCACACAAATGTTCAAAGCTTAAATCAAATTACGACTAACCTAATCATCCGATCTCTACCAAATTTTGCAACAACATACCTTTATGGAGGGAGCATCCTTTGACTAATCTAATAGGTCATTAACCTAATAGTTTGCGGATGGCGGCCATCTTTGTGTCAAAATCGATTCCCCCTATTAATCCGAATACGGTGAAACCGAATGGAACGAAATTTGGTACAAAGGTAGCACTAGCAAAGTGCACCTCAGTGTCATGTTTTATATCACAGCCATCCTGAAGGAAACGTAATCGCGGCCGCCCAAATGTTAAAAGCTAAAATGAAATTACGACCAACCTAATAATCTAGTCTCTACCAAATTTTGCAACAACATATCTTTATGTGGGAAGCATATTCTGACCAAACTGCAAGATCATCAGCCCAATAGTTTGCAGATGGTGGCCTAGTATGTGTGCAAATCGATTCCCCCTATCAATTCAAACGCAGTGAAACCGAATTGAACGAAATTTGGTACAGAGGTAGCACTAGCAAAGGGCACCTCAGTGTCATGTTTTATATCGCCGCCATATTGACGGATACGGAATGACGGCCACCCAAATGTTAAAAGCTTAAATCAAATTACGACCATCCTAATAATTTGATCTCTACCAGATTTTGCAACAACATGCCTTTTTGTGGAAAGCATCTTATGACCGACTACAAGGTCATCAGCCCAATAGTTTGCAAATAGCGGCCATGTATGTGTGCAAATCCATCAATTCAAACACGGTGAAACCGAATTGAATGAAATTTTTTACAGAGGTAGCACTAGCATAGGGCACCTCATATTCATGTTTAATATCCCTATAGCACGTTGTATTTCAACAAACTACTACAACCAACATTCAACATACTCCTTGAAAAGGACAAAGAGTTATAACAATACCCATGCATTTAGGAGAAAGTAGGCTATATGTTCTTTACTGAACATCTTGTTTTTTCACGTGTAGGGAATAATACCCATTTCAATTTGAGTAGAATCGTGTTGACCGACTGAATAGCATTTGCATTTCATTATTATTATTATTATTATTATTATTATTATTATTATTATTATTATTATTATTATTATTATTATTATTGGTACTCAAATCGTCTTGGCTCTTTTATAGGAGCATTGGTGGAACGATGGGCATCTGATCATAAGAACATTCACCACATCGGGAATCATCTCACATTATTCTCCAGCCAGTAAAGAGGTGGAATATCTTTCCTTTCAGTTCTAGGAAGAAGTGAGAGCTAAGTAATGCCGAGGGATTTGCTATGGTAGCTATAAAAGTCATCATTCATGAAACGATTTTTACACTTCGGAGTTCTGGGAACGTACCATCAGCTATCTCAGAAAGTTGCAAGGATACTTAATTCTTTTGATCAGTAAAACTACCATTCTGTATTTTACTCCATCAGTCAATTTAAGTGAAAATGATACATGTCAGCTACTCAACTGAAGACACGGGTTTGATTTCTGGCATCACAAGAATTAAAGTGAGGAATGGAGGCCAGAACGGGGTGCATTCAGTCTCGTGAGGACAATTCAGTAACTGAATTTATGGAGCAAATGATCCATATAAAATGAACAGTAATGGCGAAAAGTTACAACTTGTCACACTAATAATAAATACTTCGGTTGTTCCACTTTTCAATACACATAATGTAGGATTAAAGATAGTATTATTGCAATCCTGCATGTTTTGGAGTGTTGTTCCATGTTACTCCCTCTTCAGCTGAATTACAAGTGAATAATAAATAGAAAAACAAAAAATCTTCAACACAAAAAAAAACACCCCCCCCCCCAAAAAAAAAATAAAAAAAACCAGAAAACATACCCCACTACTATTGGAATTAAGATATAGCATACTAGCGACCATTGATAACAATACAAATAAAAGATTTATCATTATAACATCCTAAATAAAGAAAAAACCTCCATTGATAAATTACTGACCACCTTGTGGTGTCGCGGATGTCTCTAAGAAATTTTAATTTTGATATGAGGTGGTCAGCAAAATTTCATTGGCAGTTATTTTTTTTCTTTATAATTTTAAATCTTCGGTTATATTGTTATCAATGTTCGCTGGTATCCTATGCCTTAGTGGTGGGGTTTTCTGTTTCTGATGTGTTATTGATCCAACGAAGATTTAATTATTTACTTGTAATTCCGACGAAGAAGGAGTAACAACTTTCTGAAATATGTACGGATTGTAAAATGCCACGATGGTGGGATGGTGCATTGGTCACCAAGACGGACAGGGATCGATTCCTGGTTAATGCATGTGAGATTTTCGAAATGAAACATCATGTCCTGTGGCTCTCATTCCACGTAATAATGGAGGTCTCGTAGCTCATGATCGCGAGATTAACGGTGACTTAAAACTGCATGCTTCCTTTGTAATAATACCAATCTTTAATCCTACATTATAAGACGGAAAGGTGGAACAACATAAGTATTTCATTGGTGTTTTAGTCAATGCAGATCCGATTCAATTATAATATTATTAATTTCATTTCTATGTAACTTGTCCTCTTTTAACTACGTACTTGAAAGTGAGAACTAACTAACTATAACTGCAATAAAAGTTTTTATAAAATATACTGTATATTCTCAATTGTAGCAAATCCACGCAATAGTGCTTTCACATGCTTTCACACACATATCATGGAATTTCACCGGGATGGCAACAGCGCTATCAACATTGAACTGACGTAGGTCGTTATGACACGTTATCGTCATGAAATGGCTTGTTCACAGCACGCATAGTGACGGCGAGTGGAATTACATACCCATAAGCGTGAAGTAATTGGTTAATGGAAGTAAATCAAATTTTGTGGCAGTTTGTTTCACCTAATATTAAATTACTGCTGCAGTATGGGCTGGAACTGGATAAACTTTCTCATATGCTCTACTGTATTTTAAATCATAAATTCAATAAACTGATTTTAATGTGCGTTGCTGTTTGAAAAGATACATTTTATCTGCAGCCTATGACATGTTTTTAAATCCCACATGAGATCGATGCTACAGTTTATAACGAGAAACAAGATCAGAACACAAACAACTAAACTAAACTAAACTAAACTAAAATTAACTGAACTTATCCTAACTAAACTCAACTTAATTTAACTAAACTACTCTAAACTAAACTAAACTAAACTAAAGTAAACTAAACGAAACTAAACTACTCTAAACTACTAAACTAAACCAAACTTAACTTAACTATACTAAACTACTCTAAACTTCTAAACTAAACTAAACTAAACTAAACTAAACTAAACTAAACTAAACTAAACTAAACAAAACTAACTAAACTAAACCAAATTTAACTTAATTATACTAAACTAAACTAAACTAAACTAAACTAAACTAAAACAAATTTAACTTAACTATACTAAACTACTAAACTAAACTCAACTCAACTCAAGTCAACTAAACTAAACTAAACTAAACTAAACTAAACTTAACTTAACTTAACTTAACTTAACTTAACTTAACTTAATTGAAATAAACGAAATATAACTTAACTAAACCTAACTACTCCAAACTACTAAAATAAACTAAACCAAATTTAACTTAACTACACTACTCTAAACTAAACTAAACAAGCCTAATTGCATAATATTCAACACACTGTTCAAGAACTACGAATGATGAATACGTGGTTGGGACCAGGAGCTATTACTTAACTTTCTCTTTCAACAATATAGTCCGCCTCGTTGCATAGTGGCTAACATAGCTGTCACCGCGGAGGCCCGGGTTCAATTGCCGGCTCTGCCAAGATATATAATTCTGGTCTTAGGGCTGGAAAGAGGTCTACACTCAGCCTCATGAGGCAAAGCTGAAAAGAGGCGGGTCGATTCCTACTTCAGCCATCCTGGAAGTGGTTTTCCGTGAGTTCCCCACTTCTACTCCAGGCAAATGGTTCCTAACTTAATGCCATGGCCACCTACTTCCCAACCCTGATCTGAATTACAAATACACACACGAATACAACCATCACAATAACACAGGTTATCAGACAAATTCCACACACACACACACACACACACAAGTACACGGGGCTACATGACTACAATGTGGCAAAGCACCTAAAGAATCATTAACAGGAACTTTCTACAAAATGAACGTACGTAGTTTATACGAGGCCCATCCAGAAATTAAGATACTCTATTTTTGAAATAAGAAGAAAAATAGTTACATGAAAAACTTTATTATCACCAAATACAGCAATGTTGAATGTATTTTTCGATATAATCGCCACCAGAATTGAGATACCTGTCATATTGTGGGATCTACTGCACTTTTGTATTACGGCGTCGTAGAAGTTTGCCGCCTGGGAATGGAACAAACGTGAGTCATCCGTCTTCTGTTTTTCGTCTAAAATGCTGACCAATGGGGTGCAAGAAAATATGGAAATCTCTGCGAGCAAGATCAGTACTGTATGGTGGATAATCAAACAGCTCCCTGATGAAGTCCTGCAGGACAGCTGCTGTGCGCCGAGCCGTATATGGTCGAGCATTGTCATGGATCAACACAACACCTGCACTGAGCATTCCCCGCCTTTTGTTTTGAATGACCCGTCGCAATTTGCGTAGTGTTTTACAATTACGATGGATCCATTCCCAGGCAGCAGACTTTTACGACACAGGCATATAAAATTTGATCCCACGATATGACAGGTGAGTCAATTCTGGAGGTGATTATTTCGGAAAATAGCTCAAACATTGTTGTATCTGATGTCAATAAAGTCTTCCATGTAACTATGTTTTCTTTTGATCTGAAAAGAAAAAGGGAAGCTCAATTTCAGGATGGACCTCGTATCATGAATAGACGTCGGAAATTCAGCCACTACAATGCCAAAATATGCACAGAAACGGAATTATATACCTAATACTGCAGTCATCTTGGCCGACACTCCTGAGAATTTGAATGAGTTTTTGAATGGTATGGACTCCGTCTTGTGGAAAGAATTCACGATGAAAATTAATAAAAGTAAAGCAAAAATATTGGAATGCAGCCGAAATAAATCAGAAACCTCTATGGACATCAAATTGGCAGGTGAAAAGCTAAAGGAAGTAGGAGACTTCTGTTACTTAGGAAGCAAAATAACCAGTGATGGACGAAGCAAAGAGGATATAAAAAGTAGGTTGGCTCAGGCAAGGAAAGCATTTCTACAGAAAAGGAATCTGTTGACATCAAATATAGATTTAGGTGTTAGGAAGTCATTTTTGAAAGCCTTTGTCTAAAGCGTGGCACTCTATGGAAGTGAAACTTGGACTATTGGTGCAGCAGAAAAGAGGAGAATTGAAGCGTTTGAAATGTGGTGTTACAGGAGAATGATGAAGATCAGAGATAGGGTTACAAACGAAGAGGTAACGAGTGGGAGAGTAGAGATGTTTCTGGCGACTAATAATGAAAAGAAGAGATAGGTTAGTAGGACACATGCTAAGACACCCAGGAATACCAAGCTTAGTTATGGAAGGAAGGGTCGAGTACAAGAACTGTAGGGGTAGACCAAGGTTAGGATATGTAAAACAGATTGCCTCGGATGTAGGGTGTGGTTGCTATGTAGAGATGAAACGATTAGCTCAGGACTGGGAGGCATAGAGAACTGCATCAAACCAGTCAAAAGAATGAAGACTCAATAAACAACAACTGCAGTTAAAACAATCGTTTGCCTTGGTCTCATGCTCCGCAAAAAGAAATTCATTCACTGCCTTCTGGTTTGGATGTGTTTCACATGCAGGTTGCATTTTAAAACGAAGTACTTTACAACCATCAAACGGAAAATAACCAAATTGTACGGAGTAATACGGGAAGGTAATTCTTCTCCAATGAAAGGGCATCGAGAAAAGAATGATGTGCATGACTCACTGAACCACGTAGCATACATACTTCAATAGAGGGGGTAGTTGATTATTTTATTCATTTGATTTTTCTCACATTTTTACAAGTTAAGTGGAGTAATCAGCCGCGGTGGCCAAGAGCGCTCACGTGCTACCTCGTGCCTCGCTGTTATCGGGAGAGCGATAAAGCGTGGCACTCTATGGAAGTGAAACTTGGACTATTGGTGCAGCAGAAAAGAGGAGAATTGAAGCGTTGACAATGTTGGTTCCTTTCAAGAGGTCCACGGCTGACTTTCCTCCTAAATCCCTTCGATGACCCTTCCTTAGTTAGGCACAAGTTAGAGAATTACCATTTGAATGGTAATTTACATTGTGTAAATTTGTCCTTCCAGGCAAATGCCGGGGTTGGTCCCTAACTATAGGCCACAGCCGCTACCTTCCAACTCCTTGTCCTTACAATCCCACTTTCCTCCCGAAACAACACTCAATTTTTAAAAATAATTGAACTATAATCGTAACTCAGTTCGTTTTAATACCAACGAATTAACTAGCGGTCAATTTTGTTCACCTATAGGACTTTCAATAATAGTACCATCCAGACATTCGCCTGTCATGAAAATGGTTTCACTTATACTTGCCTTACTTTATTTCAAGTCCCGTGAAATTACTGTATGTATACCGACCACGGTGGCTGAGAGTGCTAACGCGCTACCTCCTGCTTCGCTGGCATTGGGAGAGCTTGGGTTCGAACCCTACTTTGGCTGTCCTGAAAATTGATTTCCGTGGTTACCCATTTTCAACCCCAGGTAAATGTCGTGTTGGTTCCTTTCAAGAGGTCCACGGCTGACTTTCCTCCTAAATCCCTTCGATGACCCTTCCTTAGTTAGGCACAAGTTAGCGGTCGCCATCCTCAGTTGTATCTGCTTACAGTACAAAGTGTGGTAAGCTCCCAGACACCGTCCTTGTGGCGGTAGAGGAATTATCTCTCGCAGAGTCTGTTATTGAAGCCAAATTTGGAGAATAAGCTGGGAAAAATACAGTCAGGTAATGGATTTTTAAAAAATAATTGAACTATAATCGTAACTCAGTTCGTTTTAATACCAACGAATTAACTATTGCTTTCAAGTGAACATCCATCATTACGCTTTTTGTATTTTAGTCTAACTGGAGCGTTTGCTTGACACACAAGAAACCAGAATAATGTAACTTTATATTTACTTATACCGGTGTAAATTGTTGTTAAACAGAATTATTTAACAAGGAGAAAAGTTCAGCTACTTGGTCGAGTTGTGTACATTGAATACAATCCATATGGATGTGACGTAGAGAATTAGAATGTCATGAGGCATCCTGGTAAGTAATCCGCAACCTTTGGTTTAGGTGAAACACCGAGATGTTACGTTATTTCAAGTTGTGGGGCACCTACTCCAATGTTAGATCTTAATAATTACGACTATACACATAGTTAAAATCGTCACAATAACACAGGTTATCACAAAAACTTCATACACACACAAGTAGACGGAACTGATGAGTGATGATCAAGATGTATCAAGCCCCCGACAGAAACAACAATATTGTAATTCAAAGACAAAGTGAGAGTGTTGTTGCTTGTATTAGCTTTGCTAATTCGTGTGTTTTTCTGCGATTATTATTATTATGCTATCAACGACTTTCACCGAAAGAAGACCGGGTGAGATAGCCGTGGTCGTTACGGCATGACTGCTGGCAGTCGCTCACATCCGGGAGGCGAGGTGGTTCGAATCCCCCGCCGCCAAACTTGAAGATGGTTTTCTGTGGTTTCCCATCTTCCTTCCAGGCAAATGCCGGGGTTGGTCCCTAACTATAGGTCACAGCCGCTACCTTCCAACTCCTTGTCCTTACAATCCCACTTTCCTCCCCAAACAACACTCAAAACGCGGCGGTAGGTGTAGCTCACCCATTGGGTGTCCGCCTCGAAGTAGCTACAAAAACTGGCGAGCCGAACATGCCCTCGGACACTCCCGGCACTAAAAGCTATACGAAAAAAAAAAACAACAAAAAAAAAACAAAACCGAACAAAACAAAACCAAAAGAAGATATCTGGAAATTGCGTGTGTGTGTGGAATCTTTCTGATAACCTGTAGTATTCTGATGACTGTTCTAGTTTGAGTATTTGTAATTAAGGCTAGGATTTGGGTGGGAGGCATCCGTGGCCTTAATTTAGGTACCATCCAGACATTCGCCTTGAGTAGAAGTGGGAAACCACAGAAAACTACTTCTTGGATGGGTGTGATAGGAATTGATCCTAACTCTTCTCAGTTTTGCCTCACGAGACTGAGTAAATCCCGTTTCTGCCCTCAGACTAAAGAATTACATTTCTTGGCAGAGTTAAGAATAGAACCTGGATTTCTGCGGTGACAGCCAAGAATGGTAATCACTATACCATGAGGTGGACCAAGTGAGTTGTGAACCATTAACAATAAGAAACGATAGCTTGGACGTTGTAGGCTGACGAGTGATGTTGGATGGCAAAAAAAAAAAGGTTTTAGCTATGCAGTAGTATCTTGGCGAGTTCTTGAGTGGATACAAGCATGGACACACGTGTGTTGAAGGGAGAGCGATCCTTCGTGTACCATGTCTGGCCTTATTTATCGCCATTCGCCAGGGACATGGGACGCACTCGATTTGTTCCGACCAGCCAGCCCGGTTTTATTTCTCGTCGTAACTGTCGGGTTTGGGGTCGGGGGTGGCAGAGGGCAGGCCGTAAACCTACCGCCCCCGCCGGTCGGCGACATTTGCATCGCGCATTACCCACAGCTATGACGAGCTGCAGGTGAAACACTATGCTACAGTTATTGCATCGCTCTCGCCCTCTCAGCACTCATAATGACTAGCGACACAACCTTCATGTGGAGTCAATTTAACACGACTAACGATGGACATAAGTAACTGCTCTAATAGAAATTAATGTCTATACATGTGAAACTCTGATACTACATCATTTCACTGCACTGACAAGAGAAGTTAGACTTTACCACTACCATTTGAGTGAATAATCGTGAACTATCTCTAGGGACCCCGATTTTTAGCCTATTTTCATCTATAGGTTTATGAGATCACCTTTCGTCCGTGTGTCTGTCTGTGTGTGCGTGTATGTGATTGATTCGTGTGTGTCTCCCCCTATTAACTTCTAAACGGCTGGAGCGATTTCAATGAAACTCGGTAAGTTCATAGCACTATTCCCGACGACCCCGACCGTGCCCTTCAAAGTTTGTTACGTCTCACCAATCCAACATGGCGGCTGTGCGAAATATTTCACCGGCATTCTATATCTCTGAAACTATTACCGGTATCACTCTGAAATTTTGACGGCGATAAAGGGTACTGCTGCACGTTCATATATGAGACTTTCAAAACCCGGTTAACTACAAAACGAACATGGCGGCCAAGCGAAATTGAAAGTTTTAAATAGACTTTTCTCGCCATTTTATAATCCAAACGCAATGAAACTTGGTACAGCAAATGTTTATATACATTGTAATGCACTGGTATTTAATTTAGTTCAATTGTTTACACAACCGAAAGATGGCGGATGTGCGAATTTTAAAATTAAGTTTTTATTTCTTGTGTTGTAATCATGCGATCGAAGTGAAAGTTTGAATAAAGAACCTACGCAATGATTTTCCTTTAATGGTACATGCCTCTATGGCCCATACATATAACAATCCAACATGGCGACCATCCGAAATATTTAGACGGATCTCAATATCTACGAATCTATTACAGCAATCAAACTGATCTTTTTAAATGTTCATAGGAGCTATGAACATAAGTTCACCTATAGGACTTTCAATAACCTGGTGATAACAAATCCAACATGGCGGCGATGCGAAGTATAAATATTCACATGAACGTTTCTCGCTATTTAACCATTCGAGTGCAGTGACACTTGGTACAGTAAATCCTTATAAAAATGTTAATCCACTAGCATCTAATTTATTTCAATTGTTTCCATAAGCACAAGATGGCAGCTGTGCGAAATTTAAAAATCTCGTTTTTACTTCTTGTATTCTAATCATGCGATTGAAGTTTGAATACTACACGTACATAATAATCTTCATGTAACAGTACATAACTCTAAGACCTACATATATAAAAATCCAACATGGCGTCCATCCACAAAATTTAGTCGGTTCTCAATATCTACGAATCTATGACAGCAATCAAACTGAAATTCTGTATCTAGATAGTGGCAATTAACATAAGTAGGTTATATGAAAATAGGCTTTTGTTCTTCACGGAACTACTTGTTGGTAATATAAAATGCTACGACGGTGACATAAAATACCCATAGTGGTGAAATAAAAAAGGTGATGATTGAGTGTGCTTAATATCTATGTGTACACTGCCCGGATTTGGTTAAATAATGAGCACTGTTGAAACATTTGGAGAAATAACAAAAAAAAAATCTAGTTTTTTTCGAAAGAACTAAAATTCAAATGAATTATATTTTCTGTGTTTAAGACCTAACCTAACATTGACTTCAACGAATATCCTCCATGGCTACCATTGAGCTCGAGAGACATGAGAAATTAATATCATAATCCTTGCCATGAACGTTGGTGAAAGATGTGCACATTGGACGCTAGTCAAAGCAACTCGAGATGAGATGGTAGACTGGTATAATAAACTCATTTTTAAAAGTCATAGAACATTCAAATCACTGTCGCAACTAATATCAATACAAGACAAGACATAATAAAATATACTATACATACAGTAAGATTGTTAAAATCGCTTACCCTCCCAGCTCGGCTTCACCCATGGACTCTGAGAGGGATCATTCCTCTACCACCACAAGGGCAGAGTCTGGGAGCTGAACACACTTTGTCAGCAGATACAATTGGGGATAGTGACAGGCCGATCGCCCAGGCGACCGCTAACTTGGGTCTAATTAAGGAAGGGTTAGGGAAATTATTTTGGAATGAAATTGGCCGTGGACATGTTGAAAGGAATCGTCTCGGCATTTTGTCTGGTGGTGAAAATGAGAAACTATGAAAACCATTTTCAGGACGGACGCTTTCCCGATGCCAGAGAGGCAGCGCTCTCGGTCACCGCGGCTGGTTGGCCTATATATAATTTTACGAAAATTGAAATACAGTAGGCTAGTATAAGTACAAGTGAAATCATTTGTCTAAGCCATAAGTTCATCGGTTTCATAAATTTAGTCGCACATTAAAATCGAGAGCTCAGGATGCAATAAAGTTTTTGTTGCTTCCTTTAGTGGCTTGGACATCATGGACATTTCAGCCCTGTTTACTTGGGTACGTACATAATTTGTCTGATAACCTGAGTCATTGTGGCGTCAGTATTAGTGTGTATTTGTAATTGGGACGGGGATTGGGATGGAAGCGACCGTGGCCTTAAACACGGAAACATACCGGTATTTGCCTGGAGTAGAAATGGGAAACTACGGAATACCATTTCTAGGATGGCTGAGGTAGGAATCAGAACCGAACTCCTCTTAATTTTGCCTCACGAGGCTAATGTACCCCGTTCCAACCCTCAGACCAGAATTAAATATCTTGGCAGAGTCGAGAATCGAATCTGGGTCTCCGGGACTGCTACACCACGAGGTTGTCTTAGATTAAAAACATTACATTTATAAGTCAGGATGTTATTGATGACATTATCACATGTACTGTGTACTTCACTTTCACTTTTGTCTCCACACTTCCTTGGCAAAACAACTGCATTCATGATCATGTGTTGGTCATGTGGAAAGTGATACGGTATTGATTGGCGTGACATAGCATTTAAAATCTGCCAAGTAATGGTTCTCTCTAACAAGAGAGGAAAATTCTAGGTCTAGTCTTCTCAGAAGGAATTTGGCTGAAACAGAAGTAATGAGAGCTTTATCAGCATTCTAAAATAACCACAGTTAACTTCAGGGGAAGGCGATTTAAGTTTTACAGCCACTTTCTCAGAATGAACGATGACAGGCTTACCTAAATGATTCTCTATCATGCTCTCAAGAACAACTGGCTCAGTGAAATAGACAAAGATCTTCAAGGATTCGTCTTCTCAGAGGAAATTATACAAGAGAGACTTGAGAATTCAAAACAGTAATTAATAAGCATCTTGGAAGAAGGACCAATGAATCATGGACTGAAGAACGGAGGAGGATTTTCAGTGTCCATATATACAGATTTTGGGAAAAGAAAAACTCAACATCATCAGCTAAAAGTTCTACAGTGCTCCACGGATGTGAATTACGATGCAAATAACATTGTATATGGCATCCGGTGATGCTGTTATTTTAAATTAACACCCATAGGCGACCTGCGCATTGTCACGAGGATTAAATTAATAATGAAGACGTCACAGACATCTAATTCCCAAGCCAGGGGAATTAACCATCCAAAGTTAAATTCCACCACCCGGCCGGGAAATGAACCCGAATACTTAGGATCGAAGACTAAGGACTTATCCACTTCGCCAAATAGCCGGACATATTAATATAGATATTATTAACAATAATAATAATAACAACAATAATAATAATAACAAAAATGCAAACACAAGTTCAACATATATTTCAGAAAGGGACACCTTCAGGCACAAAGTAAACAAACGGGAAGTTACATGAAGGCAACCAAAATAACAACAGTACCAACCAAAGTGGTCGGAAGTACGTAATCAAGCCTCCTCGGAAAGAATGATAGTCTATTGGAACAACAAGAAGAACAAAAAGAAAGTTGATTGAGATATTTGCTTAACGTCTTCCATTTATTGGGAGAATACGCTTAAAATAAATAAATAAATAAATAATTAAATAAATAAATAAATAAATAAATAAATAAATAAATAAATTATACGAGCCTTACAGAAGTCGCATATGATGTGTAACATGTGACATGTTATCCTACTATGTGTGTGCCGGGAGCGCAAATCCCTTGTTAACAGTGAACTCTGTTGGTCATTGAAATAACTACTTGTAAAACTCCAGTGCCAAATCCTGACCGTAATATATCATAGTTGTTATTTGCTAAGACGTTGTATCTTAATCGATTGATAACATATTGTACATTTTGCAATGAAAAATTAAAAGTGTATATTGTACAAGTGCACAAGTGGCTTTAAAAAGCTGAGCCGTCTCGTTTACAGACAAGATGGCAGCTGATCTCTCGTTCTGACATATATTTCACTAATTTGAGTGTGTTGCATGCAATATATTCTACAGATATAAATAATAGGAACTTTCTATGAAATGAACTTTGTTTGAAATATACTCCAGTGAAGAAATCGTTTAGTCAAATTCATTATTGGCCAAGACGTTGTATTTTAATCGATTGATAACATTCAGTTTGGAAGGACATAATTAGGTCTGTGGTTACAGCGTTGGTCTTTCAACCGGTCGGCTGGGGTTCTAATCCCAACAGAGTTGTATTTTTTGCTTGATTTTTAAAATATTTATTGTTTTTTGAATACTGAGGCGTTATACAATTGAGCGGTATATTGTGCATTTTGCAATCGAAAATATGTATTTAATTAAAACAAATTTTAAATACCTAGGAATTACCTTTCAAAACAAAGGATTTGTATACACTATGCACATCAAAGAGCGAACAGCAGGAGCAACGAAGGCAATTAACGGCATAAGAAATTTAAGACGATTATCATTGACCACAGCTTTGACTCTCTTCCGCTTAAAAATTTTGCCCGTACTGACGTATGGTTTATATATTATATGGGATCACCTTGGCAAATCGAATCTGAAAGACTTAGAGAACGTCAAAGGAAATTTTCTTAAAAAAGTATTATGCTTGCCGAAATATACTCCAAATCGACTGGTCTATATTCCGACAAGTGAACCTTTTCTACTAGAAAAACTTCGACTCGACATGCTTTTACCATGTACATCAGCATACTCAGATTTACTAAAAGAGCTGGAAGGCAAAAGAAAGGACATATGGGCAGATTTTTATGCCACAGATGCCATGACAAACAAGGAATGGATGCGAGCAGAATATGACCCTCGCCTTCTAGTGACAAGACTAGCAGTTAATGGCTTCCACCATCGTGTGTGCAAGGCAGAGAAGTTTCATAAGGCTGACACAGAATGACTATGCAGATTATGTGGAAAGCAGTGTGAAAGGTACCATGTGCTGGTGTGTACCGAGAGAAGGACATCCCTAAATTCTTTCTGCAAAGACTAAATTTTATTTATATATGTGAGTGTAAAGTGTGTATAGGCTATATGTATACTGCATTATGGCTATTTGGCTGCATTAAATATTATTAATTAAAACAAAGTTCTCCAATGGATCTGCAGTAGTGACATCTACCTTCAACTAGTTGAACTACGGTATGCGGGAGCAATCCACTGCCTACTTGATGCGAACTGCGCTCTATACCGGCCAGTTAGTGAACTCATGCCAGCGATGTTATTGAAAATTACCTCTTTTTGCCGATATAGCGCACTGCCAAGTAAAGGCGCGATAAAAATTAGGTGTGCAATAGGTACATTAAATGTGTTTCTCCCAGTGATGCGTTTGGACCAACGAAGTTTCAATTATTTTTAGTAGTCGGTGTTAATATACTAAATTCCTACGTTGTTTGGAGCGTTTGTTGATGCGATATAGCACTCGAGGTATCGAGTGCTTACATTAAATAAGAATACAGCATAATTATGAAGATATAATAAATCGTAATTATTTTCAGCAAATATAATATAATGAATATTTTCACACCAAAGAACGACAACTTGATTTATTGTAGGCATTTCTTTAATGGGGCCTCCAAACCTTGAGGTAAACCGTATGCGATTTACATTCCACATAACCACATGGCCTACAGTACGTCGTTGTACCGATCTCCGCCACCGCGCGCGCTCATTGTTTCCGTCCCATGCACTTCCGTCCGATCCACTTCCGTCCCTTTTCCATAATCACTCCCACAAAAATTTCCAGATACCGAGTGGAAAGATGTTACACATCAATAAATAATAATGGTAATAATAATATATTCAATATGTGGTTGTCAGACGACATGAAACTTATTAAGCGAGCACCTCAGCAGAACGTGTGGTCATTCCGGGATGGACGGGACATGGAATATTTAAACTGGCCAGTCCGTGACTCTCCTGATTTACGAGCCACGCTCTGGTCCATGGTGCTTCTTCTTTTATGCAGGCTCCCCCTGAGTAATGGGCAACACACTTGACAACATCCACTTAGTATTCCGGAAATCAGCGGATTGGAATTGCCACAGAGCTACTCTACCTGTGCCGATTGAGACGTAATTTTTCTTAACCCTTTATAAGTGACTGGTCAGGATAATAACATTCTAAAACACAACTTCATTCTAACCCATTTCTAAGAGTAGGTACGATGAATGTTTGATTTACAAGAGTGAAATATGGAAGAAGAGTAACTCTTCGTCCACCAAGCGCCATTACATCAACCACAGACCATCCAAATAGAAGACGTTCATACAAGCAACATGTTGTTTATGAAGACAGGTTTCAGCACTATCTTTTTACTGATGTTTCTGTTACCAGAAACGGCTAAAAGAAGTCGCTTATCAAGGTAGGCGAGTAATATATAAGGTGCGTTCAAAAAGTAACGAGCCGGAGGCTGTAATTCACAAACCAGTGACGACATCGGCTAATCGTGGCGTGTGTAACGAGGTGTGGTTCCGACTAGAGCGTGGAAGGTCACAGCCCGTCGCTAGAGGGCACGCGTGCACGTCACGTGACGATACAAAGCTAGCGGCAGCTTGCATCAATCGTCCAACCAAGACCAAGACAGTAGGCCATTCGACATGCTTCCTGGTGTGGTTGAAGCCTGTGGGGTACCCATTGGTCACACACTTTCCGCAAGTGCAGTCGTTCCTTCATGATGGTGTGCACATTTCCGACGCTCAATCCGACCACGGCTGCTATGGCGTTCTCTGTCACTCGGCGGTCCTGGGTAATGAGTGCATCAACCAGCTGGACGTTGTCATCGGTAATGCAGGAGGGTGCCCCAGTCCGGGCATCATTGGCTAACGACACCCATCCTTCCCTGAAGCGCTTGTGCCACGCATTGACCCTTGCAAGGGACATGCAGTGTTCGCCGTACACTTGTGACATTCGGTGATGAATGTCAGTTCCACCTACTCCTTCCGCTGTCAGAAACCGAACAACACCTCTTTGCTCTTCGGTTGACGCCTTCATGTCACTGTTTGCAATGCGACTGGCAGCGTTGGACGATTGATGCATGCTGCTGCTCGCTTTGTATCGTCACGTGACATGCACGCGTGCCCTCTAACGACGGGCTGTGACCTTCCACGCCTTGGTCGGAACCACACCTCGTTACACACGCCAAGATTAGCCGATGTCGTCACCGGTTTGTGCATTACAGCCTCCGGCTCGTTACTTTTTGAACGCACCTTATACGAAACACATCCCAACACATTTTGAAGGAGAAAATAAGACCTTTACAACAACAACAACAACAACAACAACAACAAAAACAACAACATAGACAACAACAACAAAAACAACAACAACAACAACAACGAAGACAACAACAACAACAACATAGTAAATAAATATCCTTGGCTTCACAACAGAATTAGATCGTTGGTATCGGTATTCTAGGTTGACCTTATACAGTTCATGCTCGTAGGAGCATTCTATGAAAATAATTGGACTATCCATACCACCAAAAGATTTAAAAAGAAAACACTATCATTTTATATCATCTTCGGGGGATCTATTCTACGTTATGGTAAGCGTCTAGATGAGCCACGAATATGTCGTCGTGAATTTGGTAATGCATGAAGACCACCTCGTGGTGTAGTGACTAGCAACATACGTCTAAGGGTTATTCGATGTGGTGTATAGTATGAGGTGAAAGGGGTGAAAATTGGGGGTTGAAGGATTTTTAACGGAGTGTGTATCGCTTAAACGACATAGGCGAGAAGTTTGAAATTCAGCGGAAAAAATCGGCTTAAAATAAGTAAATAGGTGTTCGACCATTTCTTTCATAAATCGAAATTAAGGGGCCCATGGGGAGGGGTGTAATTCTAAAAAAAAAGGAAAGAAAGTGTCCTAACTGATTGACTAACTCACTCACTCGACAAACTCAGGAAAAAAAACCTGCTTAAAAATAAGTAAATAGGTGTTCGACCGTTTTTTTCATAAATCCAATTTAAGGGGTTCATGGGGAGGGGTGAAATTCTGAAATATAAATGAAAGAAAATGTCCTGACTGACTCACTCATCACCGCCCAGCCAAAATTATTGAAGTTAGAAACATGAAATTTTGGAAATATGTTCGTTGTATGTCAAAAACGTCCACTAAGGAAGGATGTTTGGATATTCAGGGTCTTAAGGGGTGTTAAGGGGGTAAACGTGCATTTCATTGAATAACAATATCTCACGAGTGGTTTCATTTGGGGATATGATACTTGGCATATAATCTGATCATTAAAAATAAGCAGACACGTGTCTAATGATTTTTCGATGTGGTATATATTATGAGGTGAAAGGGATGAAAAGTGGGGGTTGAAGGATTCCTAACGGAGCGTGTATCTCTTAAACGACATAGGCGAGGAGTTTGAAACTCAGAGGGAAACAATCAGCTTAAAAATAAGTAAATAGGTTGTCGACTTCTTTTTCATAAATCCAATTTAAGGGGCCCATGGGGAGGGGTGAAATTCTGGAAGAAAAACGTCCACTGAGGAAGGATTTTTGGATATTCACTCTCATCGACCAACCGAAACTATTAAGTTAGAAACATGAAATTTTGGGGATATGTTTGTAGTATATCGAAAACGTCTACTAAGGAAGGAATTTTGGATATTCGGGTTTTAAAGGGGTGTTGACGGGGTTAAACCTGCATTTCATTGAACAACAATATCTCACGAGTGGTTTAATTTGGGGATGTGATACTCGGCATAATAACTAATGATTAAAAAAAAATAAGCAGACACGTGTCTAAGGGTTTTTCGATGTGATGTATATTATGAGCTGAAAGGGGGAAAATGTGGGCGTAGAGGTTATTTACTTGTGTAATTTTATGATGTGTACTTTTTTCATCGAAATTTAGGTAAATGGAGTTTGTGTTTAGTCAGTGTGTTTAATATACTGTATCTCACTTATTTCCTATTTACGTTTGTGGTCGGAAACCGTATTGTGATTTTGAATCGAATTTTATACATTCGATGCGACGTGACGTTGGGGAGATTTTGATATTTATGTGCCATTGTTGTGCTATGTTGTCTTTATTGTCTGATTGTTTACGGTCTTTACCAAATTATTATCATTATTATTTTAAATTAAACGATAAATCAAACATAGCATTCATGATTGAGACGTTGCTAAGTGTACTCTTTACAACTACAATTTTCGCGGGCGAAGCCGCGACGGGTAATGCTAGTCACTACACCACAGCATTCTTGGCTGTAACCTCGGAGGTTCAGGTTCGATTCCCGGCTCTGCCAAGAAATTTAATTCTGGTCTGAGGGCTGGACCGGGGTACACTCAACCTCGTTAGGCAAAGCTAACTAGAGGTCAGTTCGATTATCACCTCAGCCATCCTGGAATTGGTTTTCCGTGGTTTCTCATTGCTTCTCTTGGTAAATGCCGGAATGGTTCCATGCTTGAGGCCACGGCCTCCTCCTTCGCAATACTCACTTAAACTACAACTACACACTACTACAGACTCAATAACACAGGCAATCAGGCAAATTCTAATACACACACCCAAGTAAACGGGATTAAATGACCACAATGTACAAGCCCCTCAAATGAAACAACAACACCAACAACGGTAATATTCGTAAGTGTAGTTTTGTTCCTATGAAGAAACTAACTTGCTGTCCATTGTTCGGTCTCAAGACACCGAGGCTATTTTATAACGGTGGTGACATGTATCATCATTGTCTCGCTAATTTCTCGTCCGACTTGTTACAGATGGAGAAGAATATCCCCATTAACCTCTCCTTTATGTTTCAGTGGACTTCAACCAAGCCAGGAGGAACAAGAAATTATGTGATACGTAGAACATACTCTCGGAGAATAGCATCTCTCACAGTGGATAATGTTGAATGAGCTTGTGTAGTCATGGATACGGTATCTGTTTCTCAGACCAGGAATAGTTTTCTGAGAATATCTTACCGTGATTTTAGGGAATTAAACTTTCCAACTGTCTCTGATGAAGATATATTTTGTGTGAAGGAGTAACAGACAGATGGATGTATAGATAGACAGGCATACATCAGTGTCAAACCTTCCATAAGACCGTGTCACCAACAGTATAATATTAGACCGAAACGACGAATCGGTTTCGGTGCCATGAAGGCATTAAACATTAAATTACTACTACTCTCAGACTGTGATAGCAAAGCACCTGAAAGGTGCAATGCAGGGTGAAAATTAAGAGTCTGGTGCCCGTGAACCGGGCTCCTTTCACTCTAGTTTGTAGGTATGAGGTGTGAAAATAATGATAATAATACTATTAGATCTGGACGCTACCTCTGGCTTTAGTCTAATGAGTGACTTATGGCCAGAGTATTTGCAGTGAATGACGTGAGTTTTGCTAGGATAAAAATATTGTTGTTTTAATTGACTAAATACAGGAGTAATTAATCAATTATTAGGGGCAGTGCAAGATGAAATAGAGAGTAGCAGATCCGTTCCAGCTTAGGTTCGGAGCAGGATGTGCCTGTTGGCCATTGTGGGCCGGTGCACACTCCTGCCGATGCTGTAGTTGTTAAAATTTTTTCGCTTCGCTCGCCATGGTTAAAATGTATGTGATATTGCGGTGCGTGTAATAGGTTTTAAGCTGTGCAGCAGCTTCTTGAAATTAAGGAAATGTGCAGACTTTTAGAAGGTAAAGTTAGGTAGTTATTTTGGAGAGTGAAAGAAATAGACCTGAAGAAGGTTTGGTATTACTTTGTAGCATTAAATTGTTACTAGAAATGTGCCAAGACTGTCACTGGAGCGGGGAGTTTGAATTTAGAAATGCTGTGCTCTGATTGGCTGTTGCTGTGCTCTGATTGGCTGTGTGCTGAATGGAGTTTAATAGTGTTTCTATGTTAGAATAAAGCTGTATAGTGAATAATTAAGTTAAATTAGGATTATTAATTGTGTAATGTGATGGTTTGGAAATGTATTGAGGTGTGGAGGCCAGTGTAATATATGCCAAACATTGAGGTTGGTCATTGTAACTGTGCCTCCTAGTGTGTACTAAGTTCGAGTCTCGTAATACGCTCCAGTGCAGTCTTGTGAACTTATGATTTACCGCCCGCAGTCCGCACCCCGGAAGGAGTCCGCCGCGGCCGACGTCCCCCCAAGGGTAGGCCCGCTAGGCAGGAAGTGTGTAGTGTGTAGTTAATGAGTATATTGGTCAAGAGTGCCAGGGAAAGGGAGGGCTTAAATAAGGAGATTGAATTATTAAATATTTAAAAAGTAAAGATTATAAAATTTAAAAAATTAAAATACTGAGAAGTTAAGAATTTAAAAAAATTTAAGAATTTGAAAAAAGAGGTGAATAGTTAAATAAATGGGTCTCGGTGGGTGTGTAAAAATATCGGCCCTTCTCCGTGGTAATGATGTAAAAAAAATTGTTGGTTCCTTGAATGGTAATGATGTTAGCGCAGAACGCATGTCGCACCATCCCGGGCGGAGTCGGCCGTGGCCTTCCCCCGAGCAGGGACGACATACTGCTCTGGTATCAATTTTAGTTAGTTCCTTCGGAGTTCAGGGCTTTGTATGTGGTAGGGAGTTGTGAATGAATCGAGTAATGAGTTGGCTTGGATGATTTATCCAAGTTAAGTAGGTTTGAATGTTTGTTTTATATTGGTTAATAATGTTTATGGGTTAGATGTCTGGGTTTTCTTGTAGTCTTCGTATGATGAGGATGTACTTCGGTCTGCGTTTAATACGTTGTAGTGGGTCTACTTGGTATGTACTGTACCCGATCGTCACCATGTGGACCATGTGTTCGTATCCCAACTAGCTCACGGTCTTTCGAGGTATGGGACGTTCATGCCCACAATACGACCACATGTTCAGGATTTGAGTCTACCAGGTAACTACTCTACAGGAAATACACAACATTCCTATGAATAACATATTTACTGGTCTAAAATCATGGCTGTACAACAAATACAAAAACAAAGGACAAATTACAATTAATTCCCACAAATAAATAGGGTTATTCTGTGAGCTTTCTCCTTAAAAATAGCGCTACAATGCACTCAAACCTACTTCTAATATCCTGTCAATAATAGTTCAGATTACAAGGTTTTCATAGTGTCCGTCATGTGACACAATTTTATTTAATGGAAGTATCTTAACACAAAAACCACATGTCACATAAACATGAATTTCTAAGACATTATTCCGTCTTCTACGACATTTACTTTAATTATCATTACATCAATGTCTTCTACATTTATTAGCAAATATTTTTGTTGTGTCGTGCGAATCATCTTCCTTCTTTCCATCCCTATGAACGCTCTAGGAAAATGAGTCATGCTTCTTAATCATAAAATAAACATAAACATGGATAGAATATTTATAGTTTCACCATATAACGATTATCTGGGTCTTGTCGGACTTATTATAGATACAACTGTGTCATGTTCAGGGAAAAACACATACCCGTTTTTCCTAAATTAGCATAAACTGGCAAAATGCACTTTAAAGAAGATGCCTACATTATTTTGGTTCAGCCTTCCCCCTCAGAGGATAACTTCGCCAAATATCATCAGATTTCTATGGTTCAACCACGTATGTGAGTTGCCATACACCAATTAATTCCATTTGCATCACTAAAATACTCATATTTTAATTGCATTATTGAATACCGAGACCTCTCAGTGTCCTATTGTGACCGTAATTGACAAGGGATCGGTCGAGCGGCCTCTCTCCCCTCAGCAGGTCATAAAATTAGTTCCAGACAACTCTCCAAGATGGCTGCCACGGAAATGGTCCACATTTCCTGTCTCTCTCTACCTTCAAGGCCATCCTTGTTTACAATTTTATAACAATAAAGATCCGCTAGGCATATTCCTAAGTAATTGAGTCATTTAATTAATTAACACCTAACTTTACAGTGTATTTGGGCTCAAATGGCTCCTATTAAACATTCATGGCAGGGGTGGAATTCTAATGATAGCATTGCCGTTCTAAGGTGATTACTGTGGCTTATAAGACGCGCATCATAATGAAACCCCATGGTTATCATCAGCAGCTGTCATTTCCATATATAGGAACCACGTTCCTCGTCGACGAATATGATTCTACCTCTCGGGCAGACCATAAGTAAAAATGCTCACCGCGCCTCGCTGGGCGTCCATAGTGGCTATAATTCAATGCAAGCGTTGGCAATAGACAGAATCTATCCAAATCGCTGCGTAACACATACAGTATGCACAAAGGCGATACTTCTCGAAGATTAAGCCCATTTTCACCTCACGCGCACGCTATACTAGTCTTTCCCGTGCTTATCTTACGTAAATCACTGGATTCTACGTTAATCTGCACGCTATATGCGGCTAAACAATATTTCACATATATGACTCCATTATCAAGGTACCTGCGTTCTTCATGTTATATTATTTAAGCCAAAGCTTTACATAGCTCCTAACACAAATGTATAAATATACTGGCTTACTTTAAATTTACATATTCATTCAAAATTTTCACTGACACTGAGAAAAACTCTCGTATTCGCGATATTCCACACTACATTCTTTACTGTTTACCAAGTGACAGTATCTTAAATTAGACATGACACTATTTGAACATTACTTAGGCCAACTCTGCCCTTACTTTATGGTTGCCGACCCCAGTTATTATTATTATTATTATTTTAACGTTTAGATCCATCACTATTTTTGACCTACATGGTCCTAAGCAAATCACCTTCCAAGTCATACTTTATTCAAGACGAGTGGTGAAAACTCGTTCAGTAAGTGACTATTACTTCTTTAATTTCAAAGTGATTAATCGTTACATGGTGAACTATGCCATTATAATGTTATTATTTGCATGTTTACTCACGTTTCCTTCTGGCTGGAAAGTACCAGTATCTCCGCCTGAGCTCTACCATGATGATTGACTTAATCCATCATGATATCCAATACACAACACTGAGATTCACACTTTTTACACATGATGCACATATTACCACAAGTGGCCTTTACCACTGATAAACACTGAATATTAAACATTAAACACATTAACACTTTAAATTATTATTTCACAATTTATACACTTCATCTATCATTTCACATGTTGATCCTTAATCTGGATTTCACCTACGCTTGACCTCAGAGATGCGATGACTTATGATAACCACTGGTCTCCGTGAAATCTAGTAGCGTTTTTATAGATGTTCGATCCTAGTTCCCTGCACTCCCGTTTACCTCACTGTCCTGGATAGGTGGCAATAACTTCCACTCTCCCATCACTGGAGTGCTCCTAATGCTGATGTCATATAATTGACAATACCTTCCGGTATACGAACTGTTCCAAACATTATCAGTTCCTATTCGCTGTAGCGAATTTATATCTGTGTCAGATAATAAAGCAATATCTGCACTTTGTTACTTTATGCACTTCATTATCACTGATGAAGCTTACAATTTGCCTCCATTGTCTTCAACGGCGGTACGCTGATATTTTAATAATTGGCGTGCTTACTGCAGAGCGCTTGTAGACAAAGAACTAACTTCCAACTCGAGCGACCGTCTGACGTCTTCAACTGCTTTCCACTGAACCATAACAGACGTGTAACTGACCATAACTGACTTCGACTGACCAACAAGTGACGTGTAACTGACCCTCGGCGTAGGGTGCTCTTCCCTTATATTGGTTTCTTGCACAAAATAGTTCACGGGACACGTGAGAGCGACTCCCTTCTTGAAATACTCCGTCTTCAGCCGAAATAACAACTGCATCTTGTTTATCTAGGCGTGGAGGTTTTAAAAACACTCGCGTGCCGGCGATCGCTTCGGCCAATTAATTACAATTAATTGCCTTAGTTCAGCGCGTGGGACGCTACGGTGGGGATTTCCCGCTGGTTGGTTAAAGTATTCATGCTCTCGAGCGTGAGTTAGGTTGCAATGCGGTCATTTTGAGAAATAGGCGTAATTTTAGGTGAAAAACCACTCCTAAATTACTCCTCCGTGGATACATTCATCTATGTGTAAGTTCCATTGCATTACAATGCTCCATTTATCTGTAATTAATTAATTTCTTGTGGGCTTGGTCCCGCCAAAGCTTCGCTCGTTGTCGACCGGTGGATTCCCGGGTCATTAATTTTGAGCTGTCTGACCGCCCTAGACAGAAATAGTTCCGTAGGCGCCTGGGCTACTCCGCCTACTTTTAAAAGTCATTTGTCAGACTTCAATACTAGCCTCTCTCGACTTCGTATGCACTGAAAACGTACATTTCCTTGCATTTTGCTTACAATTTTTCCTTTAAATTGCTATGATTTGCACCTAAATAATCGTGAAATCACGCTAGACTTTTATGTGTCAGTAGACCTCTTATTGCTCTGTGGGTTCCATATAATGGCTCCCCCTTAGAGACCACTGGTTCGACCTTAGGCATAACCATTTGCCTGGTCTTCTCTGATAAGGCCCTGAGTTCGATACCAGACTGCCGTGACCAGTTGGGCACATCTTTCTCCTGCTAAGTTCGAAAAATTCATTTCATAAGTGAATTTTTCGGGCCTATCAGCTGGTATCAACTCCTTGCAGTGTTTGCTTTAAGCGGTCGTTGCTCTTGGCAATGGGCTTTCACGTTTTCCCACTCCACTCTTGTCTGCTGTCTCGTAGACTTTCGTTTTCCTGTCTCAATTGTTCATTCATCTCCTCTAACTCTACAGCGGCTCCCTTTAACTGGTCGTAAAACTCCTGCAGTCGACAGCTGCACTCTCCCCTCGTGTCCGCTGGGCTGGCGAGCTGTTTTCTTTTCTTCGACCCTTCTCGAGTCTGCAAGCTTTTCTCCAGAACCTTTCCGTGCATACGTAATGATTCCTCGTTCACTTGAATGTGTGTAGCTTGCTCTTCTCTCGCTTCATAGTCTTCTGGTGGACTATATAACTTAAGATTTGCGGCATTTACCACAACTTCTCTACCTGTTGCCTCATCTTTTATCCGATATGCGTTATTCTGCAGATCCCTTATAATCAGGTAGGGTCCGAGATAAGCGTGCTGAAATTTCTTATATTTCCTGCTCTCTGGATCTGAACTGGCGGGTTTTTTCAATAAGACGTATTCTCCCACGAGTAGCGGTCTATGATAGCGTTTCCTCCTGTTTCTCCGCTGTCGTCTATCTGCTTGTTTCTTGAGATACTCGAACGTCCTCTGGATTCTCAACTCACGTCCAAGTTGTGCATCGACGGGTGTCTGGATGACATTATTCCATGGCCTCTCGGGTCTTCTGTCGAGATGTAAGCTCACTGGCACCTCTCCTGTAGCTTCGTGCACAGTATTGTTGATACAATATTCAATAATCTCAAGCACGTCAATCCATTTCCAATTCTCAGTAGAGCAGTATATCTTCATGTATTTCTGCACCTCCCTCATAACTCTCTCAGCTGAGTTCGACTCCGGGTGCCTAACCGTGGACAAAATCTGTCTTATGCCCAGATTTTCCAACTCCCTGCGAAATTCTACGCTGGTAAAACAGCTTCCGTGATCCGATAAAATGTTTTCTGGCTGTCCTAATATAGGAATGATTCTTTCCTTCAGCCTCTTAAGTACTTGTTTTGTACTGGTTTTCTGAATTGGACACAGGACTACCATTTTGGAAAACACGTCTAGTGCAACTAGGATGTGTTTATTTCCTCTTCTAGCTCTAGGCAGGGGCCCAAAGTTGTCCAGCGCCAGGAGCTGACATGGCTTCTCTGGTAAGAGTGGTATAGGTTTCTGCCTCATTAAGTACGAGTTAGGCTTTACTCGTTGGCACATATCACATGTCCTGATAGTATTTCTGACTGTTTCTCTAAGTTTAGGCCAAATAAACGCCTCTTTAAGCAGGGCAACAGTCTTATCTACACCTGAATGTCCAAAAGCTCGGTGTGCTAGCCAAACTAGCCTTCTCTGCAATGCTGGTGGTACAACAATCCTAGGTTTTGTGTGGTCAGAGTCGCTCCATTTATGTAGCATCTGGTTAAACCATAGATATTCCGTTGAAAGTGCTTCAGCTTCCATATACATCGGGGTTCCTCTATTCAGCTTTCCCTCGAAGTAATTTATCATCAACCGTATCCAGGGATCTTCACGTTGAAAAACGGTGATGTTCCTTAGATCATCTAAGGTCTTCTGATCTCTATCTTCTATTTCAATAGCTAGAGTTTCTTCTTCCTCTGCTGTAGGGTATCTGCTTAGCAAATCAGGTATGATATTGTCCTTCCCCGGGCAATATTCTATTTCCACTTGAAATTGTTGTATGTATAGGGACCACCTTGTCAGTCTTTGACTCGACAAGTCAGTTTTTAGCAGGAACGTTAGGGCTTTATGGTCTGTTCTCAAAATAATTCTAAAACCAAAAATCAGCTTATGCCAATACTGTAATGCATACAGTATCGCAAGTAACTCGATCTCCGTGACCGTATAATTCTTTTCATTAGGCCTCAACCTTCTACTGATGAATGCGATATAAGTTCTCTCCTCTGGCCTGTCCTTATTTTCCTGATACAACATAGCTCCAATGCCTACGAAGGATGCGTCAGTCTGGATGATAAATTTCTGAGTGTAGTCAGGATATCCCAATTTCACATAATCTAACAACATCTGTTTAGATTTCACGAAGGCTTCCTCGCATTGCTCCGTCCATCGCCATCTTCCTCCCTTTTTAAGTAAGTATTGGAGTGGTGCTACAGTCTCGGTGTACTTCGGACAATGGTTCGAAAAGAATCCAATAACGCCTAGATATTGCCTGACGTTCTTCACCTTCGTTGGTCTCGGGAAACGTTTTATGACTTCCAGTTTTCCCGGATTAGGCCTAACTCCTTGTGCATCGATTACATGACCTAGAAATTTAACTTCTCTCTGAGCAAAGTTAGACTTCTTTATATTGACCTTGAAGTTAGCCTGACTTAGGTCATATAACAACTTGCGTAGATCTCTGACATGTTCTTCAACTGTTTCAGAGGTCAGTAGTATATCATCTACGTAGCATATGGTTGTAGCTTTTACTTCTTCGGATAGGTTCCTATCTAGCGCTCGTATCAACGCTGAACCTGCTGTTTTTAATCCAAATGGAAGACGGACGTAGGAGTACGTGTGCTGGTCAAATAAAAATCCGGTTAACAGACTTGTTTTCTCTTCCAGAGCAAGATGGTGAAAACTTGCCGTGAGATCAAGATTTGAGAATACAGTCTTTCCTTTGAACCTTCTGAGTACCTCCTTAATGGGTGGAACTGTATCAAATTCCGGTATAACCTTGGAATTCAAATTTCGTAGGTCCAGGCATATCCTCACACTTCCATCCTGTTTCGGTACAACTACCAGTGGGCTGACATAAGGTGTGGCTGTCTTTACAATGACGCCTGCTTCTAGCATTTCCTGTATCGCTTCTTTGACCTTTAAATAATGTTTCTCAGCTACAGGATACGGCTTCTGTTTAAATGGCGTCCAATCGCTGACTTGACACGCATACTGGAAATTCTTGATCCGGCCAGGTCTCGAATCGAAGACTCCTTTATACTCGAATAGCAGTTCCCTTAGCATTTTCTTATATTCTGGACCAAATTTAGCTTCCTCAATCTTCTCTTCCAGGCATTCTTCAAATTTTGGTTCGAGATCTTTTTCAATGTCTGCGGCCAGTGTTGCCAACTCTTCCTCAATATCTTCTATTGTCGACACTGCCTCCCCAGTCATATCTCCGTATGTATGCCATACGTATTCTTCTTGTCTCGCTTCATTATGCCTTAATGAGAGTTCTAAGTCTTCCTTTCCCTCACTTGCGCGAAACATTACAATGTCTTGCGAGAGATCTATAATAACTTTATACTCTCTTATGAAATCCATCCCAACAATAAGGTTATATGGCAGCTTATTTACAAGTAGGAAGCTCTGTGAAAATGTAGAGTTCCCTATCTGCAGATCTAAAAATACTTGGTATCTGCACATCATAACTTTGTCTGGTATGACACCTTTTATTTTCACGCTTGAAATGGGTATTTTCAATACGTGGATTTTACTCTGGATTTCATTGTATAATGCCTGGGTTATCAAACTCACTGTTGATCCTGTATCGATGAGACTTCTTACTTTCGTTCCCGCAATGTTTACAATAATAATAGGTAGTTCCCTTCTTACATTGACCGTTCTTTCATCGAGGTCTTCGATAAGCTCCTCAGGTTTGGCAATCCAGTTAATAACATTTACTGTACTCCATCCTGAACCTATCTCTCTCTGGTCATTTAAAATTGGTGTTTTTTTTTTCAATTGCTCCATTCTTTGTGGAGTTCTTCTGCCTGTCTTCATGCTGCTGAAGTTCCAGACTTTTGGCACCATCATCATTTTGATATATGTCGGGTGACCTTCTATTTCGGATCGCTTCATCCCAGTGAACTCGCGATTGTCTTGGATCATCTCCGCGCTCTTCCATGTATCTTAAAGATGCATGATAGCGTTCTTCCGCCTCTTCATCGAACCCACGACTCTGCTCTTGGGATCTCCATCCTTGGTTATTCCCATTTCGGCCGTAATTTCTTCTGTTATCCAGCTGCTGGTCTCTGGTACCACGCTGATTCCAGTTTTTCCTTCCTCGGTTACCACGGTTCGAACCTCCTCGATACGCTGGCCTCCAATTTTGGTTTTCGCGTCCTTCGCCCTGCCAGTCGGATTTTTCTGTTTCGGTGCTTGTAGACTTGCATTTCGTCTGCACCTTCGTTGGCTCGATCGGCGTATTCGTCATATTAACTTGTTCCACATGTCGGCTTTGTCTTGCGTGCTGCACTGTGGTTAAATCAAGTTGTCTCAGCACCTCCTCCATATCGATTGCAGTTTTTGCGTTTGCTGAGATTAGCAGGCGCTGCACCTCATACGGCAGCTGCTTAGCTATTGCTATGCATAAGTCTGACTCTCTGAGTCCTTCGTCGAGCTCGCGAAAACGGCATAATTGGTTCACAAAAAACTCTCCGTACTTGGTCGGGTTACTAGTACTGTAACGCCTGGAATACAAGTCCAGTCTGAGATTTTGTTGTACGCTCGCGTTCCAATACCTGCTTAAAAATGCTTGGCGAAATTCCTCAACGGTGTCGAACGTGTACCTAAAACTTCTAAACCATAGAGCACACTCTCCTTCGGTGAGTTTTTCAATCGCTCTCAACCTGCGCTCTGGCGGTACTTTTGCATCATTCAAGTACTCGGAAACTTCTTTAAGCCAGTACTTGGGTGTCATATTAGAATTACTCCCAGAGTATTTCTTTGGTTTTTCATCACTAGCCCTTATAACTGTGACTATTTGGTTCTGTACAGCATTTTCCTGCGGTGTTGACATAGCCATTGGCATACCAGGTGTGGCATACGGGCTGTCACTTGGCATTGCTGCATTCTTTGGAGTGGGCTGTATTTCTATCTCTGCCCATTTATTCCTCCTATTCTCGTCTATACTTCCTTCGCTAGACCTAGGATTCCGCAACATGGATTCTTCCTGCGCTATCATTCTCGTTTCTAACTGGCTGTGCCTGTTTTCAATCCTTTCCAAACGAGCTAATACCTCTCGTTCTATTATCTCGAGGCGATCTCGGTTTCTTTCTGCCATAGAAAATACCTTTTCTTTATTATCCTTAAGGTTTTCCTTCAGGTGGATAATTTCCCCTGCTAGACTTTCTCTTACTTCGGCAAGAGTCTTATCACTGGCTTCAGTCTTTAAGCCTTCTCGAAGCTCTAACTCTTCGCGTAAGCCTGTAACTTCCCGTTGAATGTGACCTTGTATATGAGATATTTCAGTCCTCATTTTTGTGATTTCTCCTTGGTCTTCGTCCTGTCTTTTATGGAGAACTGCTAAGTCATTCTGAGTGTTTTCCACCTCTTTCTGCACTTTTCCAACTTGTATCTTCATATTAGACATTATTTCCTTATCGTCTCGATCAGACATCTTTATTTCCTGCATTTCCTTGCATTGGTCAAGGATATTCTGGTCCTGCTTTTTTAAAGCTTCGTCCACAGCCTTGGCATAACCTGCCATTCGCGTATTCCATTTGAGTTCATTATCCTCGAACCTATGATCCACGGTCTGAGTAAACGTGTTAAATTGTTCTAACTGACGTTTCGTGTTAGCTTCATTCTGACTTTGAATGTCTTTAAGCTCCCGGGACATACTGTTTAAATTATCGTTAATTTCACGCTGCGACTCTCTGCACATTTGCAAATTGGTTTCTAATTTTAATTCAATAGACTCAAAGCGTTTTTCGTTATCATTTTGCATTTCTGAGATCACGCTAACAATATTCTTAGTTACCTGTCTCTGGACAGACTCTTTAACGTCGTCCATTTTCTTATTAACCTCTACTAGGTTTAATTCTAACTGCGTATTTACTTCGGCTTGATTAGCCTCTAGTCTAGTATTGACTGTAGCCAACATCTGGCTTACCTCATCTTTAAATGCTTTGGATTCTTCCTTACTTTTATCATTAGTAACATCGAAATGTTCCCTTAACTCGGCGATACACCTGAGTACCTCTTCCGTTCCGGCCATCCTGTACTACTTAATTTGAGATTCAGGTAGGCCCTAGCTGAAGACACTGGCGCGTTCTATTGGAAAGAAAAGATTCCGATCCCGCGACAACAACAACAACAACATATTATAAAATGTCAAAACTAACTATGGAATGGGTATAGACCCTCGTACCCGTCTGACAACATTTGTCTGACGTCTGAACATCATCTAGAAAGACTCACAATCGCTCAAACCAAGTTTGAGGAAAAAAAAGTTATTTCTATGGTTTTCCCCATGAAAACCATGCTATTCTTATGGGGTTTTTCTGAATCCCATAAGCCAACCACGTACGGGCGCCATGTTAACAATAAGAGAGCAATATTCATGGTGGCCATCGTAAGACATCGGCCATATTCTAATTTACTATTAAAACTGTCCAAGGAGTGGTTTTTACTGCCGAATGCCCCACGTTGGGCCATGCCATGTTAATTTTTAACATTCATATCACACGTGGGTGCCATGTTAATTTTTAAGAGCATTCATGGTGGCCCACTCATGGGTGACATGTTAAATTAGGGTAGTCAACATGCTTATTTTATGCCATGCTCATGATGCTTAAGTGGAGGTGACCTGTATTTTAAACTGGCCCCACATATCAGCGTCATGTTATTTTATATGTGTTATCTATGGCTATGGTTTATGAAAGTTACAATTATATAAGCATGTCTTATGGAGGATTAACAATTATTTTTAATGTGGTGGCTTATTAACAAATGGGACGCGGTCTTCCTATTCTGTCCTAATTTCTATGCTATATTTGCTTCTACCATTAATACCTTGACCGACTTAAGTAATTACCTGTGACTCAATCCAAGTACAGAGACAACTCCCCCATGTACCCGATCGTCACCATGTGGACCATGTGTTCGTATCCCAACTAGCTCACGGTCTTTCGAGGTATGGGACGTTCATGCCCACAATACGACCACATGTTCAGGATTTGAGTCTACCAGGTAACTACTCTACAGGAAATACACAACATTCCTATGAATAACATATTTACTGGTCTAAAATCATGGCTGTACAACAAATACAAAAACAAAGGACAAATTACAATTAATTCCCACAAATAAATAGGGTTATTCTGTGAGCTTTCTCCTTAAAAATAGCGCTACAATGCACTCAAACCTACTTCTAATATCCTGTCAATAATAGTTCAGATTACAAGGTTTTCATAGTGTCCGTCATGTGACACAATTTTATTTAATGGAAGTATCTTAACACAAAAACCACATGTCACATAAACATGAATTTCTAAGACATTATTCCGTCTTCTACGACATTTACTTTAATTATCATTACATCAATGTCTTCTACATTTATTAGCAAATATTTTTGTTGTGTCGTGCGAATCATCTTCCTTCTTTCCATCCCTATGAACGCTCTAGGAAAATGAGTCATGCTTCTTAATCATAAAATAAACATAAACATGGATAGAATATTTATAGTTTCACCATATAACGATTATCTGGGTCTTGTCGGACTTATTATAGATACAACTGTGTCATGTTCTGGGAAAAACACATACCCGTTTTTCCTAAATTAGCATAAACTGGCAAAATGCACTTTAAAGAAGATGCCTACATTATTTTGGTTCAGCCTTCCCCCTCAGAGGATAACTTCGCCAAATATCATCAGATTTCTATGGTTCAACCACGTATGTGAGTTGCCATACACCAATTAATTCCATTTGCATCACTAAAATACTCATATTTTAATTGCATTATTGAATACCGAGACCTCTCAGTGTCCTATTGTGACCGTAATTGACAAGGGATCGGTCGAGCGGCCTCTCTCCCCTCAGCAGGTCATAAAATTAGTTCCAGACAGCTCTCCAAGATGGCTGCCACGGAAATGGTCCACATTTCCTGTCTCTCTCTACCTTCAAGGCCATCCTTGTTTACAATTTTATAACAATAAAGATCCGCTAGGCATATTCCTAAGTAATTGAGTCATTTAATTAATTAACACCTAACTTTACAGTGTATTTGGGCTCAAATGGCTCCTATTAAACATTCATGGCAGGGGTGGAATTCTAATGATAGCATTGCCGTTCTAAGGTGATTACTGTGGCTTATAAGACGCGCATCATAATGAAACCCCATGGTTATCATCAGCAGCTGTCATTTCCATATATAGGAACCACGTTCCTCGTCGACGAATATGATTCTACCTCTCGGGCAGACCATAAGTAAAAATGCTCACCGCGCCTCGCTGGGCGTCCATAGTGGCTATAATTCAATGCAAGCGTTGGCAATAGACAGAATCTATCCAAATCGCTGCGTAACACATACAGTATGCACAAAGGCGATACTTCTCGAAGATTAAGCCCATTTTCACCTCACGCGCACGCTATACTAGTCTTTCCCGTGCTTATCTTACGTAAATCACTGGATTCTACGTTAATCTGCACGCTATATGCGGCTAAACAATATTTCACATATATGACTCCATTATCAAGGTACCTGCGTTCTTCATGTTATATTATTTAAGCCAAAGCTTTACATAGCTCCTAACACAAATGTATAAATATACTGGCTTACTTTAAATTTACATATTCATTCAAAATTTTCACTGACACTGAGAAAAACTCTCGTATTCGCGATATTCCACACTACATTCTTTACTGTTTACCAAGTGACAGTATCTTAAATTAGACATGACACTATTTGAACATTACTTAGGCCAACTCTGCCCTTACTTTATGGTTGCCGACCCCAGTTATTATTATTATTATTATTTTAACGTTTAGATCCATCACTATTTTTGACCTACATGGTCCTAAGCAAATCACCTTCCAAGTCATACTTTATTCAAGACGAGTGGTGAAAACTCGTTCAGTAAGTGACTATTACTTCTTTAATTTCAAAGTGATTAATCGTTACATGGTGAACTATGCCATTATAATGTTATTATTTGCATGTTTACTCACGTTTCCTTCTGGCTGGAAAGTACCAGTATCTCCGCCTGAGCTCTACCATGATGATTGACTTAATCCATCATGATATCCAATACACAACACTGAGATTCACACTTTTTACACATGATGCACATATTACCACAAGTGGCCTTTACCACTGATAAACACTGAATATTAAACATTAAACACATTAACACTTTAAATTATTATTTCACAATTTATACACTTCATCTATCATTTCACATGTTGATCCTTAATCTGGATTTCACCTACGCTTGACCTCAGAGATGCGATGACTTATGATAACCGCTGGTCTCCGTGAAATCTAGTAGCGTTTTTATAGATGTTCGATCCTAGTTCCCTGCACTCCCGTTTACCTCACTGTCCTGGATAGGTGGCAATAAATTCCACTCTCCCATCACTGGAGTGCTCCTAATGCTGATGTCATATAATTGACAATACCTTCCGGTATACGAACTGTTCCAAACATTATCAGTTCCTATTCGCTGTAGCGAATTTATATCTGTGTCAGATAATAAAGCAATATCTGCACTTTGTTACCTTATGCACTTCATTATCACTGATGAAGCTTACAATTTGCCTCCATTGTCTTCAACGGCGGTACGCTGATATTTTAATAATTGGCGTGCTTACTGCAGAGCGCTTGTAGACAAAGAACTAACTTCCAACTCGAGCGACCGTCTGACGTCTTCAACTGCTTTCCACTGAACCATAACAGACGTGTAACTGACCATAACTGACTTCGACTGACCAACAAGTGACGTGTAACTGACCCTCGGCGTAGGGTGCTCTTCCCTTATATTGGTTTCTTGCACAAAATAGTTCACGGGACACGTGAGAGCGACTCCCTTCTTGAAATACTCCGTCTTCAGCCGAAATAACAACTGCATCTTGTTTATCTAGGCGTGGAGGTTTTAAAAACACTCGCGTGCCGGCGATCGCTTCGGCCAATTAATTACAATTAATTGCCTTAGTTCAGCGCGTGGGACGCTACGGTGGGGATTTCCCGCTGGTTGGTTAAAGTATTCATGCTCTCGAGCGTGAGTTAGGTTGCAATGCGGTCATTTTGAGAAATAGGCGTAATTTTAGGTGAAAAACCACTCCTAAATTACTCCTCCGTGGATACATTCATCTATGTGTAAGTTCCATTGCATTACAATGCTCCATTTATCTGTAATTAATTAATTTCTTGTGGGCTTGGTCCCGCCAAAGCTTCGCTCGTTGTCGACCGGTGGATTCCCGGGTCATTAATTTTGAGCTGTCTGACCGCCCTAGACAGAAATAGTTCCGTAGGCGCCTGGGCTACTCCGCCTACTTTTAAAAGTCATTTGTCAGACTTCAATACTAGCCTCTCTCGACTTCGTATGCACTGAAAACGTACATTTCCTTGCATTTTGCTTACAATTTTTCCTTTAAATTGCTATGATTTGCACCTAAATAATCGTGAAATCACGCTAGACTTTTATGTGTCAGTAGACCTCTTATTGCTCTGTGGGTTCCATATAATGGCTCCCCCTTAGAGACCACTGGTTCGACCTTAGGCATAACCATTTGCCTGGTCTTCTCTGATAAGGCCCTGAGTTCGATACCAGACTGCCGTGACCAGTTGGGCACAGTACCTAGTTGTCTAATGAGGTCGTTAGGATGTGTGGCAGTTTTCTGGTAAAATTTAGTAGTTAATTGAGTAAGATGATCGAGTAGGTATTGGGTTTTTGTTTTTGTATGGATGAAGTGCGTTGATTTGCGTCGTTCATCTTTTTTAGGTTTGGTGGCAAGTCTTAATAGCCAGTTTTGAACTGTTTGAAGTTTCTTGAGATTAGTGATTGATTGGAAACCTATAGCGGGATACGCATACGTGAGTATGGGTCGTATAAGCACTTTATAGATTAAGGTGACATTTTTACTGGACAGGTGTGACGACGGGTGAACTAGTGGGTAGAGTGTTTTAATTTGTGTTTTAGCTTTATGTACTGTATTGACTGTATGTCTTTGGAGAATTAATTTAGGATCCAGTGTTATTCCTAGGTATTTATAATTATTTGTGAATGTGATGTCTGTATTGAATAATTGTAGCGGAAGGTTAGGTTGTCTGTGTCTCCATGTGAAGTGGATGGCTTTGGTTTTAGCAAGGTTGACTTGAATTTTATTTTGTACTAGCCATGGTTCTAATTGCGTTATATGGTTTTGCAGGTCTCTCCTAGCTATTTCTGGATCTCTTGATTTGGCCATAATGGCCGTATCATCCGCGAAGATTGCAGTCAAGGTGTTAAGCGGTTGTGGGATGTCATTGATATAAATTAAGAACAGGATCGGGCCAATAATGCTGCCTTGGGGCACGGCCGCCTGTATTTGTCTGACTGATGATTTAATGTTGTTGATGCTGATATAGAATTTACGATTTGAAAGGTATTGATTTATTAACTTAATATAAGTGGCTGGAATGTTGAAGTTTATGAGTTTATGTATTAATATACTGTGAATTACCCTGTCGAAGGCTTGTTGATAGTCAAGGAATAGTGCTAACGTGCCCTGATTATGGTTGTAACCATGCGTTATGTATTCAGTGACTCGCAACAGCTGGTGAGTGGTGGAGTGTCCGGTTCTGAAGCCAAATTGTTGCCTGATGAGGCGTTCATTTACTTGGGTGATTATTTGTTTGTACAGTATTTTTTCAAATAGTTTTGATATGATGCTTAAAAGGCTTATTGGTCTGTAGTTTTCAGGGTCTCTTCGATTTTTGCCTGCTTTGGGGAAGACTATAATTTTAGCCATTTTCCATTGTTGTGGGAAATATTCTAATTTAATTATTGAATTTAGTATGAGTGCAAGATGTGCGAATGCTTTGGCTGTTAGGTTTTTAAGCATTACTGAATGTATGTCGTCGTCTCCTGGGGCCTTGTCTGGCAGTTTTTAAATTAGGTTGGCGATGAGATTGTTGGAGATAAGAGGTGATTCGGTGGTGTTAGGAGTATGCAGGTAATTTTGAACAGTAATATTGGTGTAATTATCATAATTGACATCACGCAGGTTGTTGTTTGGCTGAAAGTGATGTTCTAGCGTTTCGGCTAGTAGTTCGGCTTTATCTTTGGTGCACGTAATTATTTGTCTGTTACTATGAAGAGGGGGGATAGTGGTGTTTTACCTGGTTAATATTTTAGTTGTTTTCCATAGGTTGAGGTTAGTATTGTCAGCATTGATGCTTTGTAGTTTTTTTTGTCCAGCGTTCGTTGGAGTACTTATTCAGTTCTTTTTTGACTTTTGCATGGAGTCTGTTGTACTCTATTTTTGCTTGGATGGTAAGAGTTCTTTTGAATATTTTATTTGCATTGTTTTTTTCTTGTATTAGTTGTTTAATGTTTTCAGGAATGGAGTAAGGCGTTTGTTTTAGGGGTACTGTGCTAATTTTGGCGGCAGTAATTAGGGTTTCAGTGAATAATTTTAAATGTTCGTCTAGTTGCGCTGTGTTAGATATAATTGGAAGTTCTTGTGGGAATAATATGTCAAGTTGTTCTTTATATTTAGCGAAATTAATTCTTTTGGGGTTTATAATTTTGTGGCTATTTAAGTAAGGTAGTTTAGTTCCTACATCAAGAATGACTGGTAGGTGATCTGAAGAGAGAGAATGTATTACATCAAGTTGTGTGTTATGTGGAATGTTTTTTATTAGGGCGATATCCAATACGTCACCACTGAGTCTTCCATTTCTGAAGCAGTAGTGCGTTGGTTCAGTTGGGGCGGTGATGAAATAGGGTTTGTTTAGACTATGTTTTAGTAAATGTCTACCGTTGTTATTGGTAGCTATGCTATGCCAATATGAGTGTTTGGAATTAAGGTCGCCAAATACAATGGTCTTGGAATGGGCCAGAACTATGTCGAGATCGTGATCTAGGATGCGTTTTTGTGGAGGGTTGTAGGCTGAAATTATGCGATATGAGGTATTATTAATTGTTATAATTATGGCGGTGGCCTCCATGTGTATCAGTGGTTGTAGTTCGTCTTCATAGTGAGGTATGTTATTTTTTATTGCTATAAGAGTGCCACCTCCTGGGTCAGGACGATCGTTCCTGTAGATTCTGTAATTAGGTATGTTAAAGCGGGTCTCATTATTTAATTTTGTTTCCTGAATTAATAAAATGTCGATGTTGTGTTCTTTTAGGAAGTGAGTGAGTTCAATTTTTTTATATCGGAAATACGCACCATCTGCGTTCCAGGCGCATAATCGAAGATGCTTTAGACGCATTGTAGTTGTTGATTACCCATGGTATTAGTTAATTGAGTGAGGCTATTACTTAATTGTTGAATGCCTTTGAAGAGGTATTCTACGAGGCTATTTAGTGCGGTTTGAAGGTTGCGAATGATGAGTTTGACTGTTTCTGGAAGGGTTTCTGGTATGTTCATACGATTGAAGAATGGTATATTTGAGGTTGCGGAGCCACTGTTACGGTCATTACTTGGAGTTGGGTTTAAGGGTGGATTAATTATTGGGTTTTGTGAAGCAGTGTTTGGATGGTTAACGACCCTTTGGGTATGGGTGTTATTTGCTTTTGCATATGAGGGTTGAAGAGGAGGGGCATTGGATTCTGGGGCGAAATCGTCGCTGTGGTTTGTATGTGATGGGCGAAGCAAGGAAGAGCCTATTTGTGTGTTGTCGAGACGGCGTCTGGCTCTCTGTGGATTTGTCTTACTGTGATCCACCGAGGTGTCAGAGCTGTAGTCGTATTGGTTGAATGCCGTGCGTTTGCGATTTTGGGCTGGCCGTCTAGGCGCATTTTTTTGTCTGTGATTGTTGGTAGTGGGATTGTTGGCTTCGAATGGAGGGAAGTCTTCTTCTTGTTCTTCTTCTGATAAGGCTTGGAACCTATTGTGAGTTGTGGGCGATTGAGGTTCGGGTAAAAAATGGCTGCGTTCTATTTTTGGAAGAGGATTGCGTCTTTCCAACTGTCTGGGTTCGGGCCTCGTGGATAACTTGTTAGCTAAAGCTTGTTTAAATTTGGGGCAGCTTCTTGAGGATGCTACGTGGTCCCCTTGACAGTTGGCGCAATGTCTGGGTTCGTTTGGAGTTATTGGACATTCGGAAGGTTTGTGAGGGCCTGCACATTTAACGCATTTAGGTGGTAGTTAACAGTATCCCCTGGAGTGGCCGAATTGTTGGCAGTTAAAGCACTGTGTTACTGTGGCTCTTGAAGAGTCCCTGTAGTCTTCGATTTTGATGCGTTGGCAGATTAAGTAGTCTAGGTTATGGAGATTTGCATTATTGGGTGTGAGTTGATATGTGACTAGAAACAGTGGCATTGTTGTGACCTTGTTAGTATTGGTACTACGAGGGTTGAATTTAGTTAGTTGCTTGATGAATTGAACTGTAAAATTTTTCGTGGTGAGGTCCTCGGTTATTTCCCCTATTGTGGTATCATGTGGAAGTCCGCGGATGACGACTTGCCTTGTGGGACGCTTGGCTATTGGATGGGTAAAGTAATTTATCCTGGCTCCTTTGAGGTGTTCAATGACTTTGTCGTGATCTGTCAGATTGGTGAGAATAAGTGTGGCTCCGTCTGGAGTGGGCTTTAAGTCGTATCTGCGATCAGTAGTTACAGCGTCTAGCATTTGACGTAGGTCCCTCCACTTTTTGGAAGTTCGAATGTTGATAGGAGGGAGTCTGGTTGGAGCTGTGTTAGAGCTTGAGGTTGAGGGCATAGACGCTAGATTTGCAGTGTTTGAACCTGAGGTTGAGGGCATAGACGCTAGATTTGTGGTGTTAATTCTAGGTGTGGATGCATTTGGTGCGCTAGAAGTGGAGGCTAATGTTATGTTGGAGACAGGTTGGTTTGAGCTTGTAGGTGCTGTGTTCCCACTGGAGTTGGAGTTTGTAGCTATTGTAGTATATACCTGTGCAGAAGTGGAAGTAGTTTGTTGCTCGGTTGCAACAATGGGTTGGTTAGTGTTGGATGAGGGCTGTGCCGGGAGAGATATTATTGATTCGCTAGTGCTTGGTGTGCTCATGATGGATTGCGATTGCCGCGTATTTACCATTGTGAATAATTAGGTGATTGTTGTTTTGTAGAGAGTGGAAGACGTTATTATGAATTAGATGTTGGTCTATTAAGGCTTATGTCACTAAAGAATGTATTGTTGTGTTGTAACCTAACTGTGTAAAGTTAAATTCAAACACTTAAGTGGAATAAAAAAAAAAAAACTGCCGGTGGTGAAAACAGGTCGCTACAGGCTACAGTTTTAGCAAGGTGTCTCCTTGGCAGGTAGCGATTGCTGTTTCAGCCGATAGTTATGTGTATTTAATGCAGAATTTCGGTTCCGGCTCAGGCGCGCCGCGAGCGCGACTTTCGAAGTGCCCGCAACAAGCAGCCGACCAGTAGGCGTCTCCTCAGTGATGGGCAGAATATTACGAGGTCACAAGTGTGACCCTGATTAATTTCTCGATGCACCCGAAGGCCGCCCGCGCGCAGATTATGGTCCAGACCTTGGGATATGCCCAGCCGTTGTCCCGTGGTTCAGCTGCCAAGCGGTTATGATGCGACGAAGGAAGGCCTAGCGGAAAACGGCAGCGAGGTAATATGTATGCACTCAGAAGAAGTGGTCCCCCTTTCGGGGAACACCCTGGAGCCTACCGCTTCCACTCAAGCCTCTGCACCCTCCCAGACCAATCCGACGAAGCAATGAACAACCCAATATTCCTGCCAATAATACCTAACTGCCGCCCTGCCCTTCAAACCAGTTCGTCAAAACAATGCTGGCCTCCTTGTCCAACAAAGCTCGGCGAGACTGGAGTAGCCGCTGAGCCAGTGACGCGTATGGTCGCGGCCGCCCGTTAGGGCTGGCACTGAGAAGTCACGGCTAGTTCTTCTCTCTATTCGGCTATAATAAACTGAAAGCCCAGTCTCCAACTAAATAAAGGCTACCGTGCCGGTAGCAGTTTCCCAGCTAATCGGCTAATCAAGGTGGGATCCCACGGAAAACCTAAGCATCAATTGTGGCTGATCGAGGAGCTGAGGACTCACACGACCGACCTGGCGAGCTCCTAAGCGCAGAATGTGTGTGTGCATTAAATTAATGTATGCAGAAAATACAAAATCATTTAGACCACCTTGTGGATTAGCGGCTAGCATTCTCTGCTGTCCTCAGTATAAATAAATAAATAAATAAATAAATAAATAAATAAATAAATAAATAAATAAATAAATAACGTACAGTAATTATATATACTATTTGTTACAACCAAGGACAGAATATTTTTCTAAACCCACCTCCTTAAAATACCAGTAATGACCTAGAAATCTCCATATGTCAACATGTTAAGCCTATATACATTAATCGGGAAAGAGAGGAGAATTCTTGAGGCTAAAAGTAAAAATTGCTAATTTTGGCCATTCCACACTTCCCAGTTCCCTCAAGTACTGTAAATTTTCAACGAAATGAATAGACCTACAGTAAGTGATAAAGCTAAACGAGTGTCTTTCTCTTATATATTAAAACATCACTCGAATATCGCCGGGCTAAGCCACTTGTATTACAATACATTTATCAACCCCTACTGGATATCAAATATCCTTATGGTTGATATTCTACACGACGCCTGGTACAATACGTGTTAATCATGATGCCGATAATCATCGAGCGACTGTTTCAATCAAGTCTGCTCTCCATCCCCGCTGAAAGGGGGTAACTTGACGATACAGGGGGATGTATTGCAGGAAGGGGCTGTCCGAGCGGTGATACGAGATGGGTGTCTGGGGACTCGACTAGACTGATAGTCCCACAGGGACTACTTTCTGCTCGGGAGACCTATTCCCTTCAGGCTTGAAATCTTCAGCCTGCTGCATGGTTACGATGTGAAGTAATAACCCTCCGCTATGGCCGGCACGATAACCTGCTATCTCTGAATTTATGTCATTCCCTGATACATGGGTAACTTACTTTTTTTTTTAAGGGTGTACATTGATTTTAGGAGATGATTTTGTTGATCGTCCTTGAACTAACGAGTCTACTTAATACATTTCATTAACTGTATTATGCAATTATTTTGAAGGAGGAATGTACAGTGTATGAACAACGGAACACAATAACGAGTATGAAAGAGGAGAATTATGCGAAGGTATGTTGGTAATACAAGAAATATATAAATAATTTTTGTGCCAAATCACAATTTAAAACCTATTTATTATTTTATTTATCCACACAAATAATGCCACATAAAAAGGTGTAAATTAAAATCTTACAAATTTTGCGCAGTTTTATTTTTCTTAATGTGAGTTTGAATTTAGGCAACGCTATTTTAATAGTAGAAATTTGATGTTTTTCTATAGGTCGACACGATTTTACGCAATTGTAACGGATGGTTCCCTAATCCTCAAAAATGTACATGAAATTAATACATTTATTTAGGAACAACAACAACAACAACAACAAATCTTTAAGCCACTGAAATTCATAAAAGAACTATGAGAACGAGAAGATTAACTATGAATTTCCCAGCTGTTTTATGGATGCAAAATAGCAAGGATGAAATATAGAAAATATGTATCTAAATACTTGAATATCTCAAAGCATACATTTATGTAATACTCGTAGACTAACGTTAGATCCTGAAATAACATTTCTGCGATGTTCTTGTCCTACCTGTTTTATCATTTCAAATGATCTTGTCGACTTCATCGTTATGCTTTAGTCTACCGTTATGCGTTATAGTTACGGCGTGTATGACGTCATCATGTTGTTCAGTGCATATGCACCGAGTCTGAGTTTACTCCTGGGGCCTGGCGTTATGCGATACGGAGACGGCGAGTGCGTGACGTCATGCAGCAGAGTGCACCTTCCACTCTCCGCTCCCCGCGCGGGAAGCCTAAGTTAATGGGTAATGGAGTCTGTTGAAAGAGTCCTGGGGGTCGAGCGAAGCGAGAAGCCCTCCTGAGCCTTTCTAACATGACTGTGTAGCATTTGTAGCATGCGTCATTTGAAATGATATGAAGTCTAGTCTCTCAGACTAACTGTATCTTTTTTCCTCTTCAGTTTTCTAAATTCTTTCTTGTTCCCGTTCTCATTAAGTATTTTCATACATCCATTGGTACATCCATGGAACGTACTCCTTTAACACCATTAACCTCCTCGTGTCAGTCTTATGGTGTCTGCTTGTCTAATACTGGACCTACAGTTTGTGAACAAGCGCCGTGACGTAATACTGCTCGGCAACCAACAGAGCACTTTTATACTGCGGGCTGCATAACTCTTTCTTACGCAGTCCTACACCGTGCGTGCAATCTCCCCCCTTTCCGGTACATTGGAGTGTGCTGTGCTATTTGACGTTTACAATAGGGCCTAATGCGTTTGACTGTAGTATTAGGATATCTATTTTTAGTAAAGAATGCTGTATATCAGTTCTGTAGGTCCTCTAATTTAGGAACTCTTTATAGTTATAGCCCTGCGCGGATAAACAAAACGTTATCCGCATCCGCCCCGCATCCGCACGGCTGTTATCCGCATCCGCCCCGCATCCGCACGACTTTTATCCACATCCGCACTTTTGTTATCCGAATCTACTGGCATTACAATAATATTTTCAATTAGATAAAAAATTGAGGAGAAAGTCGTTTCCTTAGGCTGTGTATGTCAAGTTCTATGTTTAAAATGAATGTTATACAGCCAGAATTGCAACCCTTTTCAGTTCGGAGTGTTAATTAGGCTTAATTACATAATTTGAATGAGATTAGCTTAAATCATCATCTGACATTTGTCATGAAAAAAAGAACATAACGGAAAAATATGATATGTCATAAACAACCGGGTCCTAGTTATGATATTCTACACGTTTGGATTGTATTCTAAAAACTATCGGCAGATTTACCCCAAACATTATCCGCAGCTTATCAGCTATCCACACAGCCATGCAAACTATATCCGCTTCCGCGCAGGGCTTTATTTATAGTTTAGTCAGCCCCCTTGAGTAGTCACTAGCATTCTTGGTGGTCACCTTGGAGGCCCAAAGTTTGATTCCCGGCTCCACCAAGAAATTTAAATCTAGTTTGTGGGTTGTACCAGGTGTACTCAGCCTTGAAAGGTAAAACTGAGAAGAGGCGGGTTCGATCCCTACCTCAGATATTCTGGAAATAGTTTTCAGTGGTTTCCACATTCAACTCCAGGCAAATGTTGGGATGGTACTGTACCCGATTACCCGGATAGTAGGCTGTCAGATATCCGCCCCCCTCAATCGGATTGCCAATAATCAAACGCGCCGGCATAGCTACATCAATGAAAATGGCACTGACAGATACTATCGAGATTAGAGCACAATAGTTAACAAGAAAATTATTGTGGAACACACCAAAATATACGGGGGTTCATGCTTACCTTTACTTACCTCTTAAATATATCTCGGGGACTGGGTTGTCAACTGGATCACTTAAAGTATGTCCTCACAATAACCTCCACCATGATATTTAAAATGAACCAAAAACGAAGACGAGAAACTTTAAACTGCACAATAATTTATTTCACATAAAGAATAATTTTTAACAAAAGAAACAACAAAATTAACGTGGCGATCAGAAGCCATCGACCACATAACCATGTCCTCTTGTAGGACCTGTATTCTCCACATATAATGTTTTAGCTTTCTCAAGCTTATAGCAACGAAAATATAACAATGCAATGGGAATGGAAACGGGATTTGGGATGAGACACAAATATCAATTGCTTTGCGTGTTTATATACTGCACACTTTATTTATAGCCACAAGGCTATTATGAAACGCCCTTGGTCTCAGTAACACAGTTGTCCGGACCAGCTGCAAGGCACCTGTGTCGTCAAAGCGGACACCCGTTCGTTCAACCCTACCATAAGCGTGCTTCCTCAGAGCTCGGCTCTCCCTTTAAACACGTAAATGTTCACATCTCAACTGAAATATTATCACGCAAATGTCTTACATGCTTCATTCAAACACCATTGGATTCCTCCAACAATCCCAAATCATGATTATTTGTTTAAACCACATGTTTAACTTGCATTGTTTAGAGTATATAAAAAAACTCTAAATGTTAATAACAAAAGTTCATTAATTATTTATAACAATAATAAATTGTTTATAACAATGTCAAATGACCATTGAAAATTTAATACACGCTTCTATTAATCACTATCATTTCAAATTATTTAACAAAGATATTTACAAAATTATTTTACAATATTAAATTGTTTGTATTATTTATACAAGGAATACATTGAACCACACGTCTATCCGGTTGATAATTACTCAAATCGTGTTGATATAATCGACCAATGAAGGTTAGTTATATTTAACTGTCAAATTCAGGTTTAATAATGTTTGATAATAATTATTAATATTTGTGACTGTAACCTCCATTCAAAATCTTTATCTCAAATTATTTAACACTCTTGTTAATTTTAACAGTATCTTCATATGAATAATCTTTCAAAGAACAAGAACAACATTCAGCGGGAAAATACTTCACTCATAACGCACAAAAATGGCACAACATTTGGCCCAAAATTCATCATATATCTTCATATATATGGCATAAAAATCTTTCAAACTACACACAAAAACCTCCACTAATAATTCATCAACTTCATTAATTATTGTGGGAACCTCCTTCATTATTCAAGGGCATTATTCAACAGCGACTTTTACACGTCCACTGAATTATCGATTATACATCCATTGTTCCTCTTTAAAAATTCTTATATTCATCAATTGTAATAATGACTGTTATTATTTAACCTTCGTGGGTTTCATTCATGAATCGATATGAAGTAAAAATTTGCCAATCACAAATAAATTTAATAGCAAATACGGTTAGACACTCCTGCCTGGTCTATCAAAATTGAGATTAACATCTTCAAAGTAACGCAGTATAAAAATACTATCTTCAAACAAAGATCAACTAAACTGCAAAATAGTCGAATAGAATACAATTAGATTGTGGAATGCAAACATTATTGTTCCAATCTAGAATTGAGAAAAACTCCTATCTTCATTATTCATTACTATAGTGTATTCAATAAATTGTAATTAACGTTCGTATTTCATAAAATTGTCTATAATGCAATGATAAATGTCTATGTTGCAATCATGTTCATAAGACGACTAGTATTTCAAAGATCGTCGATATCGTAGTAGATTTTAATGCTCTAAAATCTTTTGATTATTCTTCTTTCTTGAGGATGACAGAAAATTGGTCAAAGTAATTAACTGAATAGAATTACTTTAATAAAATGACACGCTGTCTGAATTCAAATCTGCCATAGCAAATCGTTAACTTTACAGTCAAATCGTGACTACAAAAATATGCAAATTACTGAAAGAATCTAAATCATCAGTCTCAACTGATCCAAAATTATTTAAGTATGCCAATGACATAACAATGTCTCAAAAATCGAAGAAAAAGGCATAAATCATCGAAGTGTACTGAGTACAAAAATATCAATCAAGAAAATGGGGCAAAAGGTAGGACAGAAAATATGGGAAGAATAGTTGCTCAAATATCGCTACAAACTCAAATAATACAAGAAACGTTCACAACTACCTTATCTGCCGATTGAAGTTCCAGAGAAAAATTCCCCAAAGAAGACTGCTGATGGATCCATATCACCAACTTAAAGATGAGCTCCATCCTCGAAACAGGAATCAGCGTCCTCGGAGAATCGAACTGCTTCCTACTCCGAAATGGCACTGCTCCGTGGATACGAGAAACATCCTTCCGGCAAAATTCTTCATTGTGCGCCGGGATAACCCTGGCCTCTCTTGAAAGTTCTCTGAAGTTCTTGCAGGAAATCGCCATGAAGTTTAATGTAGTTATTTCCGCAGAAATATTCATAGTTGTGGAGTATGAAAATATTTCCACTGTTATCTGGTATAATTCAGCGATGGATTAACGATGCATGAGTGTAGTTGGATGTTCACTACATGCTCGCTTTTGTAGAAAGACGATTAACGAAGTTCCATGCTGTTACTTTACTCCAATAATGTATGTCCCAATTGCATCAAAGCCTTAGCCTTTCATCTCAACTGCAGTTATAATGATCAAAAGCACTGCAATATTATAGTGTTCCATAGTCGAATGTATCGTTGTAATACCAAACTGTTGCACTCCACGTGTCAGCCGTAGCGTATAATATGGAATATAAAAATGTTTCTCCTGTGGCGAGAAAATCACTTTTGTTGGCAGCCTAAAAGTTCCAGTATCTTTCGAAGTATCACTGTGAAATCGTTGAAATCTTGTATACACCTTAATGTTATACTGCCTAATAGAATTATCAAAAAGGCTGAAGTTAGCGCTTGATATCTTGACTGGTGGAAACGTTAATGTGCGCGTTTCAACTTCACCTAGTTTTGAGCAGCGTGAAATGGAACTGCTCCGAGTTCGTTCGATGCGGCAAGGCTTTCTCCTCCCGCTATAGACACCTTACTTCACTGAACCACTTGAAAATAACTCTATATCACCAGAAATATATATATGCGATCACAAGTATGAGATCTGAGCGTATCAGTATCAGTATGAGTATGAGAGCTCCTCTCTCCTGTGCACGACCTTTTATCAACTTCTTAAGGGGCGTAACCATCCCTTCCATAGCCTGTTGCTGCGTCATTGCTGGAAGTTTTAACTTTGGCTATTCTTGACGGATTTTCAAAATTCAAAAACTCAAAATTAATTTCTTCAAAATTCCAAATCAATGCCATAACTGAAAATAGATTTCCACAAATCTGCATGCCAAAAGTAATCGAATATCGTAGTTTCAGCAATTTCCGTCTTCCTTCCAAACTATTGTTCATTGGTTCGCGTCTCTCCTCCAATAGCGTAGCTTCTTCCTTAGCACAATACCTTGTTTCCTGCGACTGCGTCGTAAATCTCGGATCTTTCTCGAAGAAAATCATGACGTCACCAAGAATCTCAGCTCAATCAGCCTACTGGCATGAATTCTACGTCATCCGTGCCTACGTCATGAATATCCACGTCATAACTATGACATCCATAACTTTACTGATATTTTCCAATACAGCCATCGTGGTCTCGATATAATTCAATTTCCGGGGGCATTCTCCCTTCACCACGTTTTAAAAACAGTTGCAAATTGTTTTTAAACTCTGTGTTATAAATATCTCAATTCACTTGAACACGAAATTGAATTATTATTGGCTTACTCTTGGATAATATTTCTTCAAGTTCCCAGCATTGAACTTGCCATAAACGACATTATTCTCATCATCGTATAGTTCATAACAGTTGTTTCCATAGGCATTCGTAATTCGGAACGGACCCATGAACACTAATCCAAATTTGGGGTAGATTTTCTTACTTACATCAGCCTTGACAGGTCTGCGTAGTAATACCAGATTTCCAATTTCTAAGGGAGCACCAAAACGTTTTCCAGCTACTCTTTTCAGTCGTTTTTGTGCTGCTTTCTGGAGTTGATCCTTCGCTCTGTCTATTCTCTGCTGCCTTCCTAAGTCGGGATCTCTAGGAACGTGGTTAAAAAGATTATCCCATGGCCTTTCTGGGTTTCTTCCTAGATGAAGTCTCATTGGCACCTCTCCTGTGCTCTCCTGCACTGTAGAATTTAGACATTCCTCAATATGGGGTAAAAATCTCACCCAACCAGAATGATCATTTGGACAGAAAATTCGACAGAATTTCGAAAATTCAGCCATATATCTTTCCGAAGAATTCGATTCCGGATATCGCACGCTTGAAAATATGTGCTTAATACCAAGCCTTTCCATATCTGCAGCAAATTCCAAGGACGTAAACTGAGCTCCATGATCCGAAAGTAAATATTCTGGTTTACCAGCTTTTGGAAATACAGCATGTTCCAGTCTGCTTACAACGTTCCTCGTGTTAGCTTTTTGCATGGGACTCATTGTTACAAATTTTGAGAAGACATCCACGGTAACCAACAGATACTGATTACCCTGATATCCCTTCGGACAAGGACCAAATATGTCTGTCGCCATGAGTTCATTCGGTTTAGAGGGAATCATAGCCTTAGGTTTTCCTTTCAATAGAGCGGAAGCATACTTTGCTCTTTGACATTCATCACATGAACGAATGACTTTCGCAATGCTGGAACGCATGTTAGTCCAAATAAACCTCTCTTTAAGAGTATCAAGAGTTTTATCTAAACCGGCATGTCCAGTTGCGTGATGAGCTACCCACACTAAATTGACAACAAGTTTAGGTGGCACGACTATTCGAAGCTTTGTATGCGCAGAGTCAGCATACTTACATACAATGTTTCCACTCAAGACAAAGTGTCGTGATTCTCTCTGTGTAGCTGCATAGTCAACATCAGTATTGTCCATGTAACCCTTAAGGAACCTGTACATTTTCCTGATTGGAGCGTGTCTCTTCTGTGACACACCGATTCGGGCTAACCTCCTAACGGTTTCTTGATCTTCTTGCTCCAATTGTACATGGTGTATCTGCACATTTTTAATAGGGTTACGTGATAAAGCATCAGCCAGTAAGTTATCTTTCCCAGGCTGGTGGACGATAGTGACATTAAACTGTTGGGTGAACAAAGCCCAACGTGTCAATCTATCACTTGACATGTCAGTTTGCAGCATAAACTGTAGTGCTTTATGGTCAGCAATAATGATAATCTTATGTCCCAGCAACATTTTTTTCCAAGCTTGCAAAGCTGTTACAAAAGCTAACGCTTCTAGTTCTGTCGTAAAGTAATTTTCCTCGTGTTTCTTCAACTTCCGATTAGTGAACGCAATGTAGTGCTTGTTGCCTGCCTCGTCTTTCTGGTATAAGACTGCACTAATGCCTATTCTTGATGCATCAGACTCTATATAGAATACCTTCTCAAAGTCTGGGTACTCCAATTTGACGTTGTTTCTGAGCATCTCCTTTGCTTTCTCAAAAGCCTCATTTGCTGCGGTACTCCATTTCCATCTATTATTTTTCTTGAGTAAATCATACAGAGGAGCCATAATTTCAGAGTATCTCGGACAGTGGCTGCTAATGAATTGGCAAGCGCCTACAAATTCTCTGACTTGTTTCACCTTAGTTGGCTTTGGGAATCTAGTGATTGCATCTACTTTCTGCATGTTTGGATGATATCCATCTTTATCAATGGTATGCCCCAAGTAATTTATCTCCTTCTTCAAGAATTGACATTTTCCAAAATTGACCTTGATATTGGCCTCCCTTAAATTCTCGAACAACTTTCTCAGGTGCACTAAATGTTCTGCGGCGTTGGGTGAAGATACAATTAAATCGTCAATGTAGCAGATTACATTTTCTTTTACTTCGTCAGTGAGCTTACTATCAAGGGCTCGAATGAGTGCTGGTCCACTGTTAACCATTCCAAAAGGCATTCTCACAAAGACCCATGACGTCTGGTCAAATAGGAATCCAGTGTACTGCATACTCTCTTCCTCCAGTTGAACTTGATAAAATGAAGACGTCAAGTCAAGAACGCTGAAACATGCTCTCCCTTTGAATTTTCGAAGCAGATCTCTGATCTTAGGTGGTCGGTCATTTTCTGGAAGAATCTTCAAGTTGATGGTCCTGGCATCGAGACAAAGACGTATCTGACCATTACTTTTCTTCACTACTGTGATGGGGTTTATATAAGACGACGCCTGTTTTTTAATAATCCCGTCTACCTCCATTTTTCTGATTAACCCTCGTACTTCTTGATAGTATTTCTCAGGAATGGGGTATATTCTCTTCTGGTAAGGGGTTTCATCTGTCAGCCTTATCTTGTACTTATAATCCTTAATCAATCCAGGCTTTTCATCGAAAATATCTTGGAATTCCTTTATCAGATCCTCAAATTCCCCCTGAATTTCTTCAAATCCTTCAGTTTTTCTACTGGGTATTTCTGCTAAATTTTCCACTTCATTAATTATGGTATTCAAAATTTCTTCCCTAAGGTCTATTTCCAGACTGTTTTTCACGTCCTGTTCTTCTATCTCTTCTGTGATCATGTACCCATCATTAAAGCTAATACTTCTGTTCTTCATGTCAATAATAGCTCCAACCTTCGATATAAAATCGATTCCAAGCACCATATCAAAATTGATCTTGCTCACCACAATGAAGATCTGTTCATAATTCCTTCCATTGATCTCAAAGTTCAATAACACTTGAATCTTGCACTTCACTGCCTTATCTTGGAAAATCCCTCTCACTTTGACGGTAGAAACAGGTAGAACTGTCATGTTCTCTCCTTTTAGCAGATTTTGATAACAATCTTCTGAAATGATGGAAATAATCGCACCAGTGTCCATCAGGGCTTTATACTGTTGGCCATCTATCAGTACAGAAATAATAGGTAATGCACATGGTCTTTCCTCTTTAACGATACCCCTCTCTTCTAGTAAATCTTCATCAGTAACTTCATATATCTCATTAATTGTAATTAGGTGTGGTGTGGCAATGTATTTACAGGTTCTCACTGTCGTTGAGAAATCGGCGTTTTTTTTTGTGTTACCGACCTCAAAATTATGCTGGCTCGTAGAAGGCCCAGGATCAATCACAACATCCTGCCTTTTCTTTTGATTTTCGGCTTCTTTTTCCCGTAACTCCTTCAGGTATTGCTGGCTTTCCTTCTCTCTTTCCTGATACTGATCGGGTGTCATAACCTGACCTTGAGAATCCTGATTCCTATTTTGGTTCTGGTTATTTCTATTATAATTTCTGTTATAACCATTATTGTTGTAATATCTGCCTCTTCCATTGTAATTGCCTCGATTATAGTTCCAGCCTCTTCTCTGTTGATACGGACGGTAACCTTGCGATCTGTTATTCCGAAACTGATTATTCCTGTGAGGACCTACATTGTCAGTTTTCTCTTCATCTGGCTTGTCAGTTTGCTGAACTTGGTCCATATATACAGTATTTATTTCTTTGAAGTCATGCCTTTGACCTTTCTGTACCACGTTAGGCATTGGACTTGTGTAGTCTAACCTCCTCAGTAATTCGTCCATGCTGGTCAAATCCCTGATGTTTGATGAAATGATTAGTCTCCTCACCTCCACAGGCAGCATACGAGAAATCGCATCAATTAATTGCTCCGTTGACAATGGGGGTTGCAAAAATCTCAAGCGGGACAATTGACTCGTAAAGAAATCAGCGTACCGTGTTGGAAGAGTACCTGAGTATTTTCTTGAATAAACCTCCGCTCTTAACGAATTCTGCGCTTCTATGGACCAAAATCGTTTGATTAATGCCTCTGCAAACTCGTCAAAGTTACTGAAAGTGTATCTAAAAGCTCTAAACCATTCAAGGGGTCCTCCAATCAAAAATCTTTCCACTATCTTCATCTCTCTCTCTCTGGGAATGTGAGCTTCGATGAAATAATCTTTGAGGTTCCTGACATATTCTATAGGCGTCAAACTATCAGTGTTGCTGAATTTTTGCGGTTTGTCTTCGAAATTCCTGATGACCGTTACATTCCTCGGATATGAATCCGGGTAGTTTTTCCCACTATCTCGATAGTTCCACTCAGGTTCCCTATTCCTCTCGTCATCTTCCTCCCTGAATCTGGATATACGTTCTTCAGGAGTCACGTCTCTCTCTTCTGGATCTAGGTTATATCTTCTGGCATAATTGCTATTAGTTTCGCAAGCCAAGCCTTCTGTATCCTTGTCAGTGATTTCCGTTAAGACTTTCCTGATTAACTCTTCTTTGTAGGTCTCCATCAAACTAGCTTCTCCTAGCTTCAAATTCTGCAATTTGCTCGTCGTTTCATTTACATCAGAGACAACTTTATGAATCTGATCCTCTAACGCAGATTTTAATGCTTGCACATCCTGACCTATTTGTGTTCTATCTTCTACTTGTCTCTCGGATAGCGAATCCATCCTTACGCTTAAATCTTTCCTAATCTGTACTACTTCATTGTTAATATCTATTTGAGTACTGGCAAGTTTTCTTTCAATACGTTCTTGAATTTGGGTTACATGTTCCCCACTTGACCTATTCCACTCGCCTTTCCATACTGCTACATTTGCCGTTAACATTTCTGCTATGTCTCCTTCGATATCTTCTTTGAGTAATCTATTATGGTCTAATACCTGGGTTCTCATGACCTCTACATCATACTTTAAACCTGCTAAAGACGCTGTCGTTCTAACTGACTCATCAACTAGCCTAGTCGTTAATGCACTCATATTACGCGTACAAAGTGTTTTCGAATTTTCTATTTCTTCCCTGACTTTATTTACATCAGTTTGGACTTTAGCAATATCTACGAAAACTGTGTTGACTTCTACTTGAATCTTATTTATGTCACTTTGCATCTCATTTACATCCGAATGAATGTTATTAATATCAACCTGAACATTGGACACATCAGTTCTAACATTTTGGACTTCTCTTTGGACTTCCTCAACCTTGTCTTGGACAGTCGCAACATCATTTTTGACAACAACTACCTCAGCCCTAGCACAAGAAATATCACTCCGGACATTAACAACATCAAGATTCAACATAGTAAGATCTTTTTGTACCTTAGACACATCAATTTTAACAACAGACACATCTTTATGCACATTGGACACGTCTGTGCGCATGTCAGTTACAGCATTCTCTATTCCTTGGGTATTAATCTGTAAACGCGACATATTATCCTCTAGGTTTGCAGAACTGGTCTGAATAACTTTCAAATTTTCATCCATCCTAGTAGACAAATTAGCAGACAAATTACTAGCATTCTCCTTCATCATCTCCTGCATTCTAATGGACAAATTAGCAGACAAGTTACTAGCATTCTCCTCCATTCGACTAATATTTCTAGCTTCCATTTCCCTCACACTTTCATTCATGCTAGCTTTCAAGTTAGCAGACATCTCCTCCAACATAATTCTCAGACTTTCATCTGCCATTTCAACAATATTCAATAATAAACTGCTTTAGGGACTTACATCAAACAGAGTAAAATAACAACATCTGAGCAACATTCTTCACCATATATAAATTTGAGCAATTTTCTGTCTTAAATCTAACTTATAATTACCTTATAATTAACCTTCGTAGACACTTCATGTTGAAATAAACTCAAGCACATGTTCAAGTTTCTTTGGTTCATTTTAAAATATCCTATCACAAATAATTTACATTTACAATCCAAATAGTTTAATTTTATCTTTAATATGACTATACATGTCATAAGCCGGTCAAATAAAATAAGATTCCAGATCATAGGCGATTTTTCTAAGTTTCCAGCCTATTTAACCTCTCTCAAGTCGTATAAGATCTGATCTTTTCTGACTGTAATTTTCCTAATACAACACAACATTTATTCCTATATAATCACACTCTCAAATTCTACAATTGGCTAAGACATCTAACAAAGAATCAACCTCTTTATCTGAGTCTTCACAATCCCTCTGACATCGATAACTTGGTAATCCAATGTTATTCGAACACTCCACAAAAATTGCTGTGTCAATTCTACTGCAATAACTTGGTAATCCAATGTTTTGTAGAACATGCCAATCGAGACAATCGAGCCCCACCGAATTGCGGCGCCAATCCTACTGTACCCGATTACCCGGATAGTAGGCTGTCAGATATCCGCCCCCCTCAATCGGATTGCCAATAATCAAACGCGCCGGCATAGCTACATCAATGAAAATGGCACTGACAGATACTATCGAGATTAGAGCACAATAGTTAACAAGAAAATTATTGTGGAACACACCAAAATATACGGGGGTTCATGCTTACCTTTACTTACCTCTTAAATATATCTCGGGGACTGGGTTGTCAACTGGATCACTTAAAGTATGTCCTCACAATAACCTCCACCATGATATTTAAAATGAACCAAAAACGAAGACGAGAAACTTTAAACTGCACAATAATTTATTTCACATAAAGAATAATTTTTAACAAAAGAAACAACAAAATTAACGTGGCGATCAGAAGCCATCGACCACATAACCATGTCCTCTTGTAGGACCTGTATTCTCCACATATAATGTTTTAGCTTTCTCAAGCTTATAGCAACGAAAATATAACAATGCAATGGGAATGGAAACGGGATTTGGGATGAGACACAAATATCAATTGCTTTGCGTGTTTATATACTGCACACTTTATTTATAGCCACAAGGCTATTATGAAACGCCCTTGGTCTCAGTAACACAGTTGTCCGGACCAGCTGCAAGGCACCTGTGTCGTCAAAGCGGACACCCGTTCGTTCAACCCTACCATAAGCGTGCTTCCTCAGAGCTCGGCTCTCCCTTTAAACACGTAAATGTTCACATCTCAACTGAAATATTATCACGCAAATGTCTTACATGCTTCATTCAAACACCATTGGATTCCTCCAACAATCCCAAATCATGATTATTTGTTTAAACCACATGTTTAACTTGCATTGTTTAGAGTATATAAAAAAACTCTAAATGTTAATAACAAAAGTTCATTAATTATTTATAACAATAATAAATTGTTTATAACAATGTCAAATGACCATTGAAAATTTAATACACGCTTCTATTAATCACTATCATTTCAAATTATTTAACAAAGATATTTACAAAATTATTTTACAATATTAAATTGTTTGTATTATTTATACAAGGAATACATTGAACCACACGTCTATCCGGTTGATAATTACTCAAATCGTGTTGATATAATCGACCAATGAAGGTTAGTTATATTTAACTGTCAAATTCAGGTTTAATAATGTTTGATAATAATTATTAATATTTGTGACTGTAACCTCCATTCAAAATCTTTATCTCAAATTATTTAACACTCTTGTTAATTTTAACAGTATCTTCATATGAATAATCTTTCAAAGAACAAGAACAACATTCAGCGGGAAAATACTTCACTCATAACGCACAAAAATGGCACAACATTTGGCCCAAAATTCATCATATATCTTCATATATATGGCATAAAAATCTTCCAAACTACACACAAAAACCTCCACTATTAATTCATCAACTTCATTAATTATTGTGGGAACCTCCTTCATTATTCAAGGGCATTATTCAACAGCGACTTTTACACGTCCACTGAATTATCGATTATACATCCATTGTTCCTCTTTAAAAATTCTTATATTCATCAATTGTAATAATGACTGTTATTATTTAACCTTCGTGGGTTTCATTCATGAATCGATATGAAGTAAAAATTTGCCAATCACAAATAAATTTAATAGCAAATACGGTTAGACACTCCTGCCTGGTCTATCAAAATTGAGATTAACATCTTCAAAGTAACGCAGTATAAAAATACTATCTTCAAACAAAGATCAACTAAACTGCAAAATAGTCGAATAGAATACAATTAGATTGTGGAATGCAAACATTATTGTTCCAATCTAAAATTGAGAAAAACTCCTATCTTCATTATTCATTACTATAGTGTATTCAATAAATTGTAATTAACGTTCGTATTTCATAAAATTGTCTATAATGCAATGATAAATGTCTATGTTGCAATCATGTTCATAAGACGACTAGTATTTCAAAGATCGTCGATATCGTAGTAGATTTTAATGCTCTAAAATCTTTTAATTATTCTTCTTTCTTGAGGATGACAGAAAATTGGTCAAAGTAATTAACTGAATAGAATTACTTTAATAAAATGACACGCTGTCTGAATTCAAATCTGCCATAGCAAATCGTTAACTTTACAGTCAAATCGTGACTACAAAAATATGCAAATTACTGAAAGAATCTAAATCATCAGTCTCAACTGATCCAAAATTATTTAAGTATGCCAATGACATAACAATGTCTCAAAAATCGAAGAAAAAGGCATAAATCATCGAAGTGTACTGAGTACAAAAATATCAATCAAGAAAATGGGGCAAAAGGTAGGACAGAAAATATGGGAAGAATAGTTGCTCAAATATCGCTACAAACTCAAATAATACAAGAAACGTTCACAACTACCTTATCTGCCGATTGAAGTTCCAGAGAAAAATTCCCCAAAGAAGACTGCTGATGGATCCATATCACCAACTTAAAGATGAGCTCCATCCTCGAAACAGGAATCAGCGTCCTCGGAGAATCGAACTGCTTCCTACTCCGAAATGGCACTGCTCCGTGGATACGAGAAACATCCTTCCGGCAAAATTCTTCATTGTGCGCCGGGATAACCCTGGCCTCTCTTGAAAGTTCTCTGAAGTTCTTGCAGGAAATCGCCATGAAGTTTAATGTAGTTATTTCCGCAGAAATATTCATAGTTGTGGAGTATGAAAATATTTCCACTGTTATCTGGTATAATTCAGCGATGGATTAACGATGCATGAGTGTAGTTGGATGTTCACTACATGCTCGCTTTTGTAGAAAGACGATTAACGAAGTTCCATGCTGTTACTTTACTCCAATAATGTATGTCCCAATTGCATCAAAGCCTTAGCCTTTCATCTCAACTGCAGTTATAATGATCAAAAGCACTGCAATATTATAGTGTTCCATAGTCGAATGTATCGTTGTAATACCAAACTGTTGCACTCCACGTGTCAGCCGTAGTGTATAATATGGAATATAAAAATGTTTCTCCTGTGGCGAGAAAATCACTTTTGTTGGCAGCCTAAAAGTTCCAGTATCTTTCGAAGTATCACTGTGAAATCGTTGAAATCTTGTATACACCTTAATGTTATACTGCCTAATAGAATTATCAAAAAGGCTGAAGTTAGCGCTTGATATCTTGACTGGTGGAAACGTTAATGTGCGCGTTTCAACTTCACCTAGTTTTGAGCAGCGTGAAATGGAACTGCTCCGAGTTCGTTCGATGCGGCAAGGCTTTCTCCTCCCGCTAAAGACACCTTACTTCACTGAACCACTTGAAAATAACTCTATATCACCAGAAATATATATATGCGATCACAAGTATGAGATCTGAGCGTATCAGTATCAGTATGAGTATGAGAGCTCCTCTCTCCTGTGCACGACCTTTTATCAACTTCTTAAGGGGCGTAACCATCCCTTCCATAGCCTGTTGCTGCGTCATTGCTGGAAGTTTTAACTTTGGCTATTCTTGACGGATTTTCAAAATTCAAAAACTCAAAATTAATTTCTTCAAAATTCCAAATCAATGCCATAACTGAAAATAGATTTCCACAAATCTGCATGCCAAAAGTAATCGAATATCGTAGTTTCAGCAATTTCCGTCTTCCTTCCAAACTATTGTTCATTGGTTCGCGTCTCTCCTCCAATAGCGTAGCTTCTTCCTTAGCACAATACCTTGTTTCCTGCGACTGCGTCGTAAATCTCGGATCTTTCTCGAAGAAAATCATGACGTCACCAAGAATCTCAGCTCAATCAGCCTACTGGCATGAATTCTACGTCATCCGTGCCTACGTCATGAATATCCACGTCATAACTATGACATCCATAACTTTACTGATATTTTCCAATACAGCCATCGTGGTCTCGATATAATTCAATTTCCGGGGGCAGTACTTAACTTAAGGCCACGGCCACTTCCTGCCCAAATACTTCCTCAATTACAAATACACACACCAGTACACACATCACAGTGACACAGGTTATCAGACAAATTCTACACTCACCCAAGTACACAGGACTATATGACCACGATGTCGCAAAGTCCCAAAATTGAATCACCCCATCTTCATCTTTGTAGTTTGCTTTTGGTTATTTGCCAATTTCTTCTTCTCTACAATCTTTCTTCTAAAACGTCTTCATACTACAGCCTCCTAGAATGAAAAGCACGAAGTTTATAGATTGATTTGAAGCCATTTTTCAGTGTTGCCTTTTTGACAATTGAAGAAGTCATATGCAAAACAGCACACGTCTTCCAAACACAGTATGGAGAAAATAGGTTCTCTTTTAGTTATTTCATTATTAAATGTATACAGACTTGTGTTTTTTTTTGCCAGTGCTAGATATGACTCCCAGAAAGGTTGTGTGAGGGTATTGGATTTGTATGTCTAATGGCTTCTTTTAAAACAACATATGAAGTACTTGGACATTATCCTTTTGCAACTCTCTATGTTGAATAAGAAATACAGGGTGCCAAGAAATATTCTCCGCAGTGGCTACATGCTGCTGCGAGAGGTAGCGTCAGCAGTTTAGTTGGCAGCACGATGTGTAGCGGTACAGTGAAGGCCACACGTGTGGGCTGTGGGCTGTCAAAATCGTCAGTGTGTATTGCAGTTAGTGAGCGTTCAGATAGATTATTGGATGAGTGCAACAGTATACAGGCGATAATGTTTACTACTGAAGAGAGAGCTTTTTTGGTGGAATACGTTTTTCACGAAGGCGATCGGTTTACAGAAAATGTAGGACAAAAATTTCAGGCACGGTTTCCTAATTCAAAGTGTCCAAACCGGGATACCGTTCTGGATTTGATAAATTTCGTTTGACTGGCCCACAAACTAATCCAAAAACGATTGATCAAATTAAAGTGAATATCATTAATTATGTACATTACGCAAGAAACGTTAGTGAAAGTCTTCGACAATGTGTGTAGATGTGTTGAAGCCTGTCTTCAAACACAAACACAATGGCTGTGGTGCGAAGAAGTATACCGTGCTGCCAACATAACTGCTGACGCTACCTGTCGTAGCAGCAAGTAGCCGCTGTGGAGAACATTCCCTGGCGCCCCATATAATGATCTTTTGAAATAACAAAACAAAGATTATGAGCAAAATACATTAATGATATTGCTTTTTATGGACTTCTAATCCCAGCAAGTGACCCAAAGTTCACTACCACTCTCTGTAGTATCACTAGTAATGTTCCCGTACTTCTTTACCAGCTCTTGATACGATAATTTATACTCACTAGGGATACTATCTATATACTTCATAATGTCTCTTGCGTTTGACACTATCAGTGGAGCTGAACAAGACCCAAGCCACCTACTTATCTTCCCCCTCCTGGACAATCCATGCACAATAGAAGATGTTTTTAGAGGAAGCAATAAGGCCATCGCAGCTGCAGATTTTTGGGAATGTTGACTGGACACGGAAATGAATGATGAGTGGTATTTCTTCCTTATAGGCACTATTAGGATCATTCTTAGAAAGTTCAATGTTCCAGTACTTGAAAACTTGGGTGAGTATATTGCTGGCCAGTGTTAATGTAGAGAAAATAGTACCTGCAAAAGCAAGGCAAAGCCAACTCCGTACAGGCCATGGAGGCCCTGGGAGTAGTGGAAGGTAAAGGCTTTCACTTTTTGTGACATCGGCACTAGATGGGATGGAGCTGTCAGCTCCACGCCCGGCCGTATTTGCTCCCAGGAATTACCCTGGTACTCATTTCTGGTGTAGGCTGAGTGAAACCCAGGGCTATTTGCGTTTATGAAAGTGGTAGTTTTGTTTCTAAAATCCACTACCTGGGTGGGGATCGAGCCCACTTCCTTTCATTTAGGAGCTCAGTTCCTCTACCGACTGCGCCACGCAGCCCCCAATAGTACCTGTGTAATATATTATTTTGTAAGCAGTTACAGCGCACTTTTTCTGTCATTGCTACTTGTTTGGTATCTATTTTGCCAAAGTACGCTTTGTAATCCTTGACCATACTGTATTTTGATTAACGTCAACATACGTAGCATTTGCTGAAGATTATGACGATTACGCATTGCCTTGTGCTCTTCTGCTACTGGCATAACTTAGATACAGCGTGCTTTGTCAGTAGCAAAACGTTTTGCAACTGCCTTAATTTCCGTCCTACAAATTTAAGGAATTTCTCATGGAAACTTACGTTGTTTTGCTCTGTACATAATGCGTAGCTGTCGAAAGAACTCTATTCCGGTCTCAACTCATTTATGGTCCAAAGTGGACTTGTGCGGTTTTGCATCTACCTTCTTCAATTGATATTGCAACTTTTCTGTTGGCCAACAAAATATAATTCCTATGATTTAAAAAAATATAAACATACTTTAATCACTTGTAATGTAAAAGAAAATCACATGCAATTTTTTCAGGTTGTATCTCCCAGTAATTGGATTATATTATATTGTGTTGATTAATGAAAAAGTGTAATATCAATTCGCTCTTGTTATTGCAAAAGGGTATAAGTCAAAGAATACCAAAACTAAGATCATGCAATTGTTTGGTTGGTAATTGTCATATCCTTGTCGGTGCGAAACCCTTTTTCACAAACAAAGTTATTACAATTACCAACCAAACAATTGCATGATCTCAGGTTTGGTATTTTTGACTTATACCCTTTTACCATAACAACAGTGAATTGTCACGAAATATATGCATAACAGGTTGCTAGCAGAAGGAAGTTTGAGTGGCCAACGATTCGCTTACGATGTATAAATGAAACCAGTGGGTCTACGGTGACTTCATGACGAAGGAGTGGATTCTATCTTCAAAGAATCAAACACTAAGGACGGAGAAAATCTACGGGTTTGAGTCGTTTAATGTCCGTAGGAGCATAATAGTAGTATGACATATAGGAATGGTGAATAGAATTGCCACTTTCTCTAAACTTGGTGCATTACTGTTTCCGCCAAAGTGACTTGTTTTTGTTTTATTTAGGGGTTTCGACGCCGTGGTCATCAGTTGCATGTTCTTGGATGTGAGTGCAATTTGCTTCACAACCTATATTTTTGTGAAGACTGTGATGGTGTGCCTTACTGTGATCATTAAGGTCATGTTAGCGTAGGTACTCCACGGATTTAAAACTTAGATGGGATAAACCACGCTATGAATGGAGACCGTCAGAACAGGCTTTCGAACCTTTCCGCTCCCCATCATTGTATTCGTGGAGCGTGATTTAATTCACATGGTCACGCTTCTTAGACTGTCTCGCTCTCTCATATCTTTCCATACATGGTCCAGAAAATGCTGTGAAGGTAGCTCTTTTCAAATCCCGGGGCATCTACCCTCAATCTTAGTTCAATACACAATAGGGTCATGACCGCAATGACCCTACCTGTAAATAAAATTAACAACAACACTTCAATCTATGCGTAATGAAAACCTTGTATTCAATTATGTGTTTCGTTTTTATCAATGTTTCTGGGGTTTCTACTTGTTTATTTACGAACTATCTGTAAAGGAAGAAAAATTCCAACGCTACGTTTCCTTGTCAAGTGGGAGGGTTTTATTGCAGCACCGGACAGCGTTATATTAGGTTACCTCTTCTCCACGAGACAGCAGGCCGGGCGGGAGGCTTTCTCCCAACTAGAGGAAGAAAATGTGAGCAATTTGTAAGAAAACACGAACTTGAATAGCAAACACAAGAGAAGAATGAAATGTGTACCATTTAACTGAGAGGATGGACAAACGACAATAGACTAGCAGGACAGAAGCTAACAGCTTTCTCTAAAGAAAGCCAACATGATATCTTCTCGGCAAGCACTCAGCTGCCCATCCACACATAACAGAACTGAGGACGTACTTAGGATATAGTAAGTGCAATTTTTAAAACGTGATGTAGGTTCTTTAAATGTTAACGTTAAACTAACACAGACAGTGTCCATATTAAGTAGTGTACAACGTTAGATCTACATATTCATAGTCACAAAGTCGTGAGTTCGTTTCGCGGCCAGTTACTTGTGCTGGGTTCATCTTTTCATATTTCCTGTCGACTTTCCTTTATCAACTCGTGTTTTTTCAGACCCGGAGGTAGTATGCTAATAGTTTAAAGGTGGTTTCCAGTTTTACGCCCATTAAGCCCTTTATTTTATTTTCCCACATTTCTAAAACAGTCCTAATGAGTCCTTGTTTTCCACAATAATTTTATGTCGTAAGTGTTTGCCGATTAAATTGCAAAATGCTGGGGTAAATTATGAACTATGGTTTGAACGCTACGCCTCAAATCCAGTGTGCCATGGCGCGTAAACCAAACCCTTCTGTGACGTAGGCAATGTACTGCTTGATGGTGCTTGTACGTTTAAGTCGAGAGCAGCAGAAATGCAATATTTTATATCAAGCTTCATGAAATGGACGCAGTTTAGATGTTCCGCGTGATTTCAAACACGATCAATTATACTGTATATGTTTAAAAAACTACGCCTGTTGAAGTTACTCGTTACAAAAATCCACGCGAACTAGGATTCAAGGTTCGCTGTGTCTTTAATAGCTGAGTTGTAGAGTCTGTGACCTTCGTTGTGAGTTAAATTATGTGCATATAAGTATAATTAGATCAAAGAATCTTGCAGAACAGTATAGATATCATTAACTTATTGTTGTTTCAAGGGGCGGAACATAAATTAATACGTTTATAGAAGAGATCTGCGGAATACACTCGCCACCGACTCCCTTCTATGAAGACAAGTGATACATGAATACCAACGTTAATACAGATTCAATGATGCAAACAAGATGACTAGGTACCACACCGGCAGTAAAACGAAGACCATGGAATATTATGTTCGTGAATATATTTCTATCATAAAAACGTTTGATACATTTATGTACGGTATATCATTCAATTATAAGACTTATACATGCTTACATTGTCCGGCGTCATTCATAGCTTTTCATAACCTTCCTGAACACTTTGTAACCGTCAAGTAATTCAACATAATTAACAAGCAGCCACCAGGGAAAGATAACATTCGTTATGTGTATTTTGTATATTCTCCTGAAAAGTATTATCTTGTGAACAACTACAACGATTAAAGATTAATGGTCTACTGGTTGTACATAGAGTAGACTAATGGATAAGCAAGTCCATTTTGGCGCAGTATTGGACTTCATAAGATTGATCAACGTAAGACTTGAGTTGTAATTACCATGAGTTGGCAGTTGGCAGTCAAAGTGAAAGGTTGTGTTTTTCCCGAGCTCTCAGGTGTGCTGAAATGGGTTGTTCTCTGGAGTGTTATCGCGCGAGGATCGGACTGTGGTATGTGAAGGGTAGTCGGGATTTCCGGTGTTTGTGTGTGCGTATGGGCCCTAGTAACTTGTGGTTCATAGCCCTAGTGATAGCTGCATTGCTAGTTATTGGTGGAGTGGAAGTGAATCCAGGCCCTGTTACTCCAAATATGAATCAGGCAAATGATCCAGTGGCAGCTTTAAAGTGCTCGACGTGCAGTAAAACATTGAAGAACGGTGTTCAGTGTGGACTACAGTATGTGAGAAATGGTTTCACTTCGGCTGTATTAAGGTCAAGAAGGAGGATTGTGATGTCGGGAATTGGTTTTGTAAAGTATGTGATACGCCGGACTGTTTGAGGGTGCAAATCAAAGCAAGGGATAAAATAATACAGGAACTTAGAACAAAGCTTCGTGAATCAGAGGAAAAGGTGAAGGATGTGACTGAACGGCTTTCTACTGGGATCAGTGTGGAAGAGGGCGTGCAGGAGCAAACTGAGGATGAGGTCATCATAATGGGTGATTCTATGATACGATGGAGTGCGAATATCTCGAGGAAATCAGGTGCGAAAGTGCGGTGTTATCCGGGGATTATAATTGACCAGCTTGCCCAACAAGTGGAAGAAGCAAATATAGAGGACTGTGACAAAGTTAAAGTGTTGTTGCTCCATGTTGGGACGAACGATTTGAAGAAGAGGGCTACAGCTGATTACATCATGGGGGAGCTCTACGAACTAGGCAGAAAAGCTAAAAGAAAGTTTGGAAATGCAAAAATTATAATGAGTGGCATTGTTCGGCGGGGAGATGTTCCGTTAAGGCGAGTTAAGACTGTAAATGACCGCATGGACTGGGTTTGTGCACAACTGGGATTAGTGTACGTAGATGCTGACTGCTGGATTGGAGGCCGTGACTTCGCCCGAGACGGGCTGCATTTAAATCGACGGGGCGCTTTTAACCTAGGGAGCCTACATGACAGGGTCACCGGTTCGTGCCGGCCATTGTGAGGAGGAGCAGGTCCAGAGGTTGCCAGCCGACGGGAACAGAAGGAGCTACTTCGGGATATTTGCTGCGGAGGTAAGACTCTAAGATTACTGCAGGTTAATTTTCAGAGTTTAGGAAATTAATTAATTGAATTTTGGAATCTTGTAGAGACGTATTCTCCGGACATTGTCATTGCTACTGAATCTTGGTTATATGAGGATATAAATGGTAATGAAATAATTCAAGAGACCTACGAAATGTACAGAAGGGATCGGGGGGAAGCGAGGTGGTGGGCTATTTATTTGTGTGCGCAAAAATATAGCTAGTTTCTTAAAGTGGGCTGATACGGATCATGAAATGTTATGTGTACACATTTCGGATAAAGGGAATAAATTCACTCTTCAGGTGATAGGGGAGTATAGAGCACCAAAAGATAACTTTTCGCTTCTCGACACACTGTATGATAAAACTTGTACGGGTAATGCTATGAAAAAGAGCATAATAATTGCCGGAGATTTAAACCTCCCCAAAGTAGACTGGTCTGGTGAGTCAACTAGCTGTGGTCAAGCACAGAGCGCTGCAAACAAATTCTTAAGGGAGGGGGGATTTTCCCAAGTAGTTGACTTCCCAACTAGAGGCAATAATACCTTAGATGTTTATCTCGTAAGGCCTGTAGAGCTGTATATTAACTGTCTGAAAGTACCAGGAATTAGTGACCATTCTGGGGTTGAATTAAATATTAGATACGGTGACATTACAAAATTAGACTCTGATGTAGCAAATAAGATCATATTCCAGTATCGCAGGGCCGATCAGGGCAAATTTCAGGGGCATTTGAATGAGCTATTTGTAGGATGGGCATCGGAAGGAAATCACATTAATATCCTGTGGACTAACTTTTTGAAAATTTTAAATAGCGCTATTGATAAATTTGTTCCATTTAAATTACTGAAACAAAACCCAGATCCTGAGTATTACACACGGGAAATCAGGAGTCTTAAACGGAAAATTAAGAAATTATACAATAAAAGGAATGATAGTGACAAGTATATGTTGAAATTTAAGTCTTTATCAAGAGAGCTCGTCTTAAAAAAGAGGGCTGCTCATGACAATTATATGCAAGGTTTACTTGGTTCGGGAGGTGATGGGTGGATTTTTTTTTACAGTTATGTTAGGAGAAGAAAGGGAAATTCAAATAATTTGTCGATGATAATGTCCGGTGACGGTAAATTAATTACTGAGAAGCAAGCCATTGCTAATGAATTAAATGTCTTTTATGGTAGTGTGCTCAATAAATCCAATAGCTGTGTGTTGGACCTTAACGGTGAATCAGGGGCTCCACTTCTCCAAATAAACCAGTCAGCAATTGTAAAGCTAATACAAAAATTACGTTGCAATATATCGAAGGGTCCTGATAATATTGTTAGTGAAGTACTTAAACTAGGAGGTAGGGCCGTGGCACGATACTTAGAGGTGATTTTTAATGTGTCCATAAACAATGCGCAAATCCCGGATGACTGGAAAAGAGCTACGGTAGTCCCAATATTTAAGGGAGGGAGCAGACTTGAATTGGGCAACTACAGGCCGGTTAGTCTTACGTCCATCGTTTGTCAACAGATGGAGCATCTCATTTGCGACTACTTGAGGGAACAGTGGGAAACATTATCATGGTTTAATGATAGGCAACATGGATTTCGGAAAGGTTACTCATGCGAGAGTCAGATGCTATCACTTTTTCAAGATATTAGCGAATCGTTAGACGATGGAGTTTCAGTCGACGCCGTAGTTATAGATTTTGCGAAGGCATTTGATGTCGTGCCGCGTGACATGCTACTCCATAAATTAGCTTCGACGAAGATTGATAGAAGAGTAATTTTATGGATCCAAGAATCCTTGACGGGTCGTTCCCAGAAAGTGAAAGTTGAAGGTCGATTCTCGGATGAAATTACCGTAACGTCGGGTATCCCTCAGGGCAGCGTAATCGGAACTTTGTTATTTTCGGCGTTTATAAATGACTTACCAAATGGGATTCGCAGTGACTGTTGATTGTTTGCGGATGATTGTGTAATATATCGAAAGATACATGACTCACAAGACAATGCAGTACTTCAAGATGACCTGAACCTGGTCTATAAGTGGGCGATTGAAAATAAAATGAGAATAAACACAAGAAAATGTAGTCTACTAAAAATAGGGAAAGTGCGAAGGCAAGATTTTCAATATAACATTAGCTCGGAAATACTTGTAGAAGAAGATTCTTGCAAATATTTGGGCGTTCACGTAAGAAGTGATATGAAATGGAGTAGTCATATAGGGTGTGTAGTTTCTAAAGCTTACAAATCCCTGCACTTTGTAATGAGGGTATTAAAGGAAGTATAGTACCTCTGCTAAAGAATTAGGATATTTGTCACTTGTAAGACCTATTCTGGAATACGCCTCGGCGGTTTGGGATCCATATCAAGTAGGGCTCATAAATGAGTTGGAAATGGTACAAAGAAAGGCCGCTAGATTTGTTCTCAGGGACTTTAATCCCAGGAGCAGTGTGAGCCGTATGTTAAAGAAACTTGGGTGGGAATCACTTGAGGCTAGGAGGATGAAATCTAGACTCTGCGCTATGTACAACGCGTATACAAATCAACTAGCATGGGGTGAGCTTAGCAAACGTATGGAAAAGCCTACTTACATGGGTAGGAGCGGCCGATCACCCTTTCAAAGTTAAGGGCCGACCACAGCGAACTAATTATGGTAAATATTCTTTCGTAAACCGTGCCATTGATAATTGGAACTCTCTACCTGCCGCAGCCTTAGAGCCTTTTCCCAAACATATAGGTGTGTTTAAGAAAAGACTGACTATTTGTGTAAATACTCCAGTTTAATTGTTAGTGAATTGTTATGTACAATTATTTATTTGTTATGTATATCTAATTTGCCACCGGGGGACACACCCCAATTGCAAATAAACGAATGAATGAATGTATGTTCTGTCAGAAGCCATGGTCATGTTGGGTCAATGCTTCTTACAGCGTGTTTTCTGATATGATATGGGTTAATTACGATGTTCTAATTCTGTGATTTTCAGCATCTTGTAGACAATACGGTTTACTTAACAGTAATACGGTTTATGTTCTCGTGATACATAACCCTACAGGAAGTGGTGCAACAGAACTACATTGCTGACGTCACGAAAGTGCACCAGGGTCAGTCATTCTCGTTTGCCGTGGTAATCGCGCCTAATCTTGGGGATGTGTGCGCTCTATCGGCAACAAGAAGAAACGTTTCAATTATACTCTAGGCATGGGTTCACTAACTGGTCGGTATAGAGCGCAGATCGCATCTAGAAGGCTGTGGTTAGCTTCTGCATAGTTCAACTAATTACTAGTAGACGTCACTCCAGTGGAGAATGTTGTTTTAATGAAATATATATTTTCCATTGCAAAATGCACCATATAATGCTTTATTTTATAACGTCTCAGTACTCAAGAAACAATAAATATAAAAAAATTCATGCAAAAAAAATCAACTCTGATAGGATTTAAACCCCGACCAGCCGGATGAAAGACCAAAGCCCTAACCACACAGCCAATCGTTCAAACACTAATAAAGCGTTAGGAACCAATTTATATACAACGTTTTAGCAAATAATGACTTTGACTAAACGATTTCTTCACTGGAGTATATTTCAAACCGAGTTCAATTCATATAAAGTTCATATACTTTTTATCAGTAGGCTATATTGCATGCAACATACTGAAAGTAGTGAAATATAGGTCACAACTAGAGAACAGCTGCCATCTTGTCAAATAACCGAGACGACTCAGCTTTTTAAAGTCACTTCTAGACTATAATATTACAATGAAAATGAAAATCCACAGCCTGCTTCCAGTCGATCGACCGGGTCAGGGAATGGAATGCATGACGCCCCATCTAGCGGCGAGGATATGAACTGTGCCGGCTTCCGAAGCCTGTCGCACTCCCCTGGGGGCAATGACTAAATGAATGACAGATGAAATGAAATGACAGTGGAGAGTGTTTCTGGAATGAAATGTGTAACAGGGAAAACCGGAGTACCCGGAGAAAAACCTGCCTACCTCTGCTTTGTCCAACACAAATCTCACATGGAGTGACCGGGATTTGATCCATGGACCCAGCGGTGAGAGGCTGGCATGCTGCCGCCTAAGCTACGGAGGTTCAATATAATATTACAATATAAACTTTTAATTTCGATCGGGCCACGTCGTTTAGAACCGATTAAACGATTCTTGGTTCGATAATCGGAACTGGTGGGTCCCATGTTATGGATTATAAAGTTTGCATAATTCACACGGCCGCCATCCTGAAATGGTACGGTTGATGACCTTTTTGTTTGGGCACAAGACGCGTCCCATATGAAGGTATGCTCTTACCAAATTTGGTAAAGATCCGATGATTAGTTTGGTCGAAATGCATGAATAAACTTTGAACATTTGAGTGGCCGCCATTAGGTCTCTATTTGCCTTATCAAGCATTCAGTCATGGCCTGTTATATGTTGCGAAGGCCCTTAAAGTTCCAACAGTGTCAAAACGTAATCGTTTAAAAATGCATATATACTAGAGAATCCTTCAGTAAATATTTTCCCAATGACCGTCATGATTTGACGGGTATCAACTAGTTATTATTATTATTGTTCTTCTTCTTCTTTTTGCGTTTTGCCCATTATAGAGCGCGCTTGAACTTGTTTTTCGGCTTGATGATATTCGCCTTCCTATCTTCCCAAAATCTCTTCATGAAGTCACTGTGCTGCTTCTTCCGTTCTTCTGTCCACTTGGTTCCAGTCCTGCCACTAGTTTTCACCCTAAACTTGTGCTTTGTTACTGCGGTCCTGAAGACTTTGCGGTTTCTCAGAATATTTTCTCCGATGTTCAACTCTTGCAGGTCCTCTCTTGATTCATCCAGCCAGGCTATCCTTGATTTCTGAGAATTTATTACATTGAATAACCTTTTTGTAAGTCTATAATCGTCCATCCTGAAGAGGTGTCCATAAAATGTTAAACGTCTTTTTCGTACCGTGTTGCTGAAACTATCTGTGTGACGGTATAGGTCTGAATTTCGTCTTTTAATCCAAATTCCGTTTTCTTGTGTGGGGCCGAATATTTTTCTAAGAATTTTACGTTCTTGCTTTTCTATATTTGCAATTTTAGAATGACCTCCTAAAGCTATGGTTTCTGAAGCATATAGAGCTTCCGGTAGTACAACTGTTTTGTAGTGTTTCAGTTTTGCATTATGTGACATTACTCTTTTATTATAGTGATCCCATGTTAGTCTGAATGCTCTATGAAGTTTTGAGGCTCTTTCTGTGTTAGCCAAACTGTCCAATCCTGAAGGAAGAATTATTTCTCCAAGGTATTTAAAAAATTCTACTTGTGAAATTGCTCCATACGCTGTTTCTATTTTTTCTTTCTTCTTCTTTTGCTGAAAATTCTTCATGTACTTGGTTTTTTCAAATGATATTTGAAGGCCTGCTTGTGATGCTATTCTGTATAATGTCTCAATAGCATGCTTAGTTTCTTCTTTGTTCCTAGTGATAATTGCTAGGTCATCTGCGAAAGCCAAGCATTTCACATTGATTTTGTTTCCAGCAGTTCCTATGCTAACGCCTTTGATGTTCTTTTCCCACTCTCTGATGACTTTATCTAGAACCAGGTTAAATAGAAGGGGTGAAAGTCCGTCTCCTTGGCGAACACCTGTTCGTACTTCAAAAGAGTCAGAAATTTCCCCAAGAAACTTCACCTTCGATGTTGTATTGGTGAGAGTCTGACAAATCAGTTCTCTGGTCTTCCTGTCCACTTGAAGTTCTTCTAGCGTCTCAAACAGGGTCTGCCTGTCCACAGAATCATATGCTTTCTTTAGGTCCACAAAGGTGACAATTGTGGGGTTGGATCTGCGGATCTTCAAAATCATCTTCAGATTCCATATCTGTTCAGCACATGAACGCCCTTTTCTAAAACCCGCTTGATATTCACCAATCAAATGGTCTGTTTGTTTCTCTAGTCTGTTCAGAAGAGCTTTAGATAGGATTTTATAGGCCACAGATAATAGGGATAGACCTCTATAGTTGTTTGGATCAGTTTTGTTACCTCTCTTGTGCAATGGATGTATTAACGCGCACTTCCAGTCCTGTGGGATCACTTCTGTTTCCCAAATTGCTTTTAAAATTGCGTGGATTCTTCTGGTGACCTCTTCCCCACCGAGTTTCAACATTTCAGCGGTAATACCGTCTTCTCCCGGTGCTTTGTTGTTTTTAAGAGATTGAATGATTTCAGCTGTTTCTTCCATTGTCGGTGGATGTGAATCTGGATTCGGTGCAGGCTTTTCAAAGTGCATTTTTTCTTTCGGTGGGTCACAGTTGAGTAGGTCCTGGAAGTAATCTGCTAAGATCTTGCAGTTTTCCTTGGTGTTTGTTTCTAGTGAGCCATCTGGTCTACTGAAACATATGCTAGGTGGTTGATAACTAGACAGACTCTCACGGAATGTCTTATAGAAACTTCTGGTGTTGTTTATAGGAAATCCTGTTCTATCTCTATGAGTTTATTCCTGTCGTATGTCCGCTTCTCCCTGCGGATGATCTTAGCTGTTGATTTCTGGATCTTAAGGAATAATTCCCATCGTTCAGTTGTCTGATGTCCGTTCCATTTATTCCAGGCTTTAATTCTGTCTTCAATTGCTTTATCACAGGTTGTGTTCCACCATCTGTGTTTCCTTTTCCTTGGGGGCTGCCCTAACTTCTGTGCTGATGTCAGAATTGAGTTTCCTAAGTCCCTCCAGTCTTTGGGATTTTGCTCTTTTATGGCCTGAAGAAATTCTTTGGCGTTCTGCTTGAGGTGCTCCGGATCCACTCTTAGTAATCTCTTAGTTTTTGGTTTGGATCTATTAGGCTGGAATTTCACTTTGATTTGGCTTAAGTAGTGATCAGAGTCAATCACTCCCCTGCGCACTCTAACATTTAGGATTTCACATATGTTCTGTTTGGACACTGCTACATGATCAATTTGGAATTCTCCTAGTGCTGGATTTGGTGATTTCCATGTTTTCTTCTTGTGTGGAGACCTGGTGAAATATGTAGACATGAGCCTCAAATTAAAGGATTTACAGCAATTTATCAGATGCTCACCATTCTGATTTGTTCTCCAATGTGCTGGATGATGACCAACTATGGACCTATACTTCTTTTCTCTACCAACCTGTGCGTTAAAGTCACCGAGTAAAATTTTCACATGATGTTTAGGAATTTTGCTGATGGTTTCCTCAAGGAGTTCCCAAAAGTCTTCTACTTTCTGAGGGTTTTTCTTATTGTCATTGTTTATGGGAGCGTGGGCATTAATCAATGTGTATGCCTTGTTGCTTGATTTTATTGAGAGAACGGAGATCCTTTCGGAGGGAGAAGTAAAGTTGAGTACTGAACTGGCTATTGTTTTTCTTACAAAAAACGCTGTTCCAAATTGTGATAAATTATCTCCAATTTTTATGGCTGGTTTCCCCTTATATATCCTAAAGTTTTCTGAATCAAAATGATTTTCGTCTTGGAAACGTGTTTCCTGAATGGCTGCAATTTGAATATCAAATTTATTCAAGGTGTCAATTAAATGTTTAAGTTTCCCAGTTTTGAGCAAAGTGTTCACATTGACTGTTCCGATGAAGTTCTTTTTCTTCGGGCGAAGAGATTTTGAGAAGCTCCGACTCTTCTCAGCATGATGCTCCCGATCCCCCAGAATCCGATGATCGGGAGAACCCGAACTGTATAAGTCCGGGGCCTGGGGTAGTTGCTGTGATCCAATACGATCCATCATGCCAGGTTCACAAGTTGAAAGTGAAAGGTTGGGGTGATCACATGAAATGATCACATGGTTGCAACTCGATTGTTGAGATCGAGAGGTGCCACTCGATGTTCTGCAGCTGTTTACAGAGTGTTTGGTCCGCGAGAGGTATTTTATTTCCCTCAAGTCCGCTGGCAAGCCAGTGAGGACCCCCCCTATCCGCCACCTGGGACGCGCCACGTGGGAGTATCACCTCTCCCCCTGCTACGACAACGTAGTAGGTTCGTGGTATTATTATTATTATTGTTATTATTTTTATTATTATTATTATTAATATTGTTATTATTATTATTTGGTTAATCTTGTATAATTTCCTCTGTAATGTCAATTTCTTGAAGGTCTTTTTCTATTTCACTAAGAAGGTTGTTCTTGACTTTCATTGAGAGAGCAAGGAGAGAATCCTTTTGGTGAGTCTGTCATTGTTCATTCTGAGAATGTGGTCATATAATTCCAGTCGTCTTTTCTTGAAGGTGTCAGTGACCCTTTCAGCATGCTGATATTGCTCCTGAAACTTCCGTTTCATCCAGATTCCTTCTGAGCAGACTGTACCAAGGATTTTCCTGAATATTTTCCTTTCTTGTTTCTCTACGTCTATAATAAGAGATATGCCTCCAATGCACAAGTTTTCCGAAACATATAGTGCTTCAGGTTTGAACCAACTTTGGTACAGAGGTAGCACTAGCAAAGGACATCTCAGTGTCATGTTGTATATCGCCGCCATCATAACGAAAGAGAATGGCGCCCACCCAAATGTTCCAAGGATAAATCAAATTACGACTAACCTAACGATCCGATCTCTACCAAATTTTGCAACAATGTACCTTAATGTGGGAAGCGTCTGTTTTCCAAACTACAAGGTCTTCAGCCAAATAGTTTCAAGATTGGGGACGTATGAATCATGCAAGAATGATAGCCTAACCGTAACTTACGATTCAAGGCCCAGCCTAACCAAATCCGGTTATCGTACAGAGGGTGGTTTAAACTGTCGTCAAGGAGGTGACGGGTAGAATATTTTCATTTTATATTAGAATATTACACCGCAGCAGTTACTAACAGTTCAGGCTGACCATTCCGTATCGTGCTGGACCGTGGCGTCCCGTTGGGTCAAAATGGAGGCTATTGTTTTCCTCGCTAGTCCATCTCGATTTACGAATGTACTGAACAAAGTAATACGAATTTAGTAGCAAATGGTTTATAGAAACGGCAGGAAATGCTAATGAAATCGTTCATTGAAAGTCAAAATATTCTAGGCAGTTATACTAAGGCTGTTGTTAACGCAGTGTTAGTATTGGGCGTGTGTAGCGCAGTGGTAGCGTTTCTCACTCATAGCGTGAAGGTTCGCAGTCCCAAGTGGTTCATCTGTTTACTTGATTTTTTATACTAATAGATTTATAACTACTCACATGTTATAATATTAAGCATATATAGTGTGTATTTGCAATCGAAAATATTGTATATACTTATTATTATTAAAAGAAAAGCGCACAATGTGCAAATACATGTTTGTACATAAATGATCAATTATGCTAATGCCAGTCTTATTATTGAGGTTGTCCTCATTTTGCAGTTTCGTGCGTGGTACCTTTCACAATGATCGTTGCACAGGTCACACACACAGTCTTCATTCGGTTGGTGGAAATTCTTGGTTTTGCAAAATCTATAGTGAAATCCATGGGTGGCGTAACGTGTTATTACGTGTCGTAGCTCGTAATTAGCTTGTTTCCAGTCTCCTGTCATTATGGCATCTGTGGAGTAAAAGTCGGACCAAATGGCATTTCGTTTCTCATTTAAGGTTCGGCGTGCATTCTCATAGGCTTTGGTGTTTGGTAGGTAAAACTGTATTTTGATGTCGTCGATGAAGTAGTCCTCCTTAGTTAATACATATGTCAACCTTGAAGGTGCAGACTTTCCTATGCCTAAAATCCTCTTAAGATATCGGGCCTTGACTTTTTCTATTATCATCAGGTCGCTGAGTGTGAGTTTTTCCCAGGTAATGCTAATCCCATAGGTTGCTATTGGTGATATGGCTGTTCTGAACAGTAGCATTGCTGTACCCAATGATATTTGTTGAGGTTGTTCGATGTGGTAGATGGCTTTTATTGCTGCGGCCGCTCTTTCTTTAACGTGGATATTGTAGGATGTTAGAGTAGTTTGGAGGGTGACTCCGAGGTACTTGAATTTCGGCACTACTTCTAGTGGTTTGTTGTGAAGAGTCATTGTGTTTTTAAGTGAATGCCTTCCTCCTTTCCTGAAGGTCATCTGTTTGGTTTTGCTGTGGTTAATTTGTAGGCCATTTCTTTCTGTCCATGATGTGAGCCTGTTGAGGACCTCTTGGAGCTCTTCTATGTTTTCTGAACCTATTGCCATGTCGTCCGCATAAAGTAAAAGTGATGCTGATGTATCTATGATTACTTCTGTGATATCTGCTGTCATGATGTTGAATAATATTGGGCTGATTGGATCTCCTTGTAGGATTCCGTTTGTTTGGGTTATGTTTTTGGATAGGGCTATGCTATCTGATATTTGGACATAGTTATATCTGATGATATTCGAGATTATGATTACTAACGGATGTGTAGCCCCTAGTAGGTGATTGAGTTTCCGGACGAGCGTCGTTCTGTCAATTAGGTCAAAAGCCTTACGGTAGTCTACGAAGACCACAAAGTATTTCTTTCCTGGGTGCCTCATTGTATCCTGGGCTTGTTCAATTAGATATTTCACGGCATGTAATGTGCTTCTCCCCTTTCGGAAGCCGAATTGACTCTCCGGTATCTGGAAATCTATTTCTTCTGTAAGCCTGTTTGTTAAAATTTTCATGAATACTTTGAAGGATGTATTTTCGAGAGCTATACCTCGGTATGAATCAGGGTCATCAGTTTCTCCTTTCTTGAACATCACTTTGATTGTTGACGACCTCCATTGCTCTGGAATTTCCCCAGTGAGTATGCATGTGTTGAATAGTTCTACCCAGTAGTCTAGCATGACAGGCAGAGAGTCTTTTAGGTGTTCATTGCAAATGCTGTCAGGACCGGGGGCTTTTCCATTTTTTGCTGTTGTTATTGTATCAATAATTTCCTGTCTTGTTATGGGGGTGTAATTTACTGCCATTGTTACTGGAGTTAATTCAAACGCTGTTGACTGGTATTGATGATTGAGAATGCTTCTGAAATGGTTTTCCCATGTTTCCATGGAGATATTGCTCGTTACTGATGATTTTGGTTTCCTAAGCATTAGGAATGGGTCATTTTGAGCGTTTGCAGCGCGTCTCTTGGCATCTTCTTCAATATAATCCGTTCTCCTCTTTTTGATTAGTGATTTATATTTCCTTCTTTGTTCGGCGTATTGTACCAGGTGATTCGGTTCCGATGTGTCCTTCGCTCGATGTAGTGCTAGCAGGGTCTTTTTCCGTTCATTATAACAGTCTTTATTGAACCATGGTTGTGATATCCTTATTTTCGTTTGAGTTTGACATGATTGAAGGGTTCTTGTACATATTTCCACTGCTTCAGTTAATTCATGCCGTTGAATTAATTGTTTTGCTTTATCTATTTCTTCGCTGATATGCCCTAGTTTCTCTATATCTAGTTTCCTGGATATTTTATTCCTTGGCGGTATGGGTAGTTGGTCTTGGCAGAAGATTTCAAATGTAGTCGAGATTGGTAGATGTTTCCTAATTGGGGCCATGGCTGAAGTCCATAGTGCTTTTTGACTGAGTTTTTTAATGTCTGTTCCTCTGTAGAAGACTAGATCTATGGCGCTGGTTCAATTCGGGGCAATGTATGTCTTCATATTGGGGCTATTAATAAGGACATAGCCTGCTTCTTCCAGTGTCTCCTTAATCAGTTCCGTTATAATGGTTGGTTTGTCTATTCTTGCGTTTATGTCCCCTGCGAAGATTACTCTATCATCTAATTTTGTTTGCGATAAGACCTCTGTTATTCTTTCGATTATGTCCTCTATTGACATTTGCGGTTGAGCATACATGCCTATGATTGATAGTAGGGTGGTTTTTACTATAATTGTGTTTTCTTTTTTTATTATTTCTTTTATTGTTCCTAAATTCGGTTTGAAAAAGATGGAGACCCCTCCTGCTGGTCTTCCTTCTGTCTGGCGGGCGAATGAATGAGTCCCGTAGTATCCTTGAATGTTGAAATGCTCTGTTAAAAATGTTTCAGTCAGTATGATGACGCTATAACCGCTTAGTGTCTCTGTTGGGAAAAGAGGTAGGGCATTCTTTATGCCTTCGATGTTCCATAGGAGCACATGTGTATATTTATTGTAGTTCTTCTCCTTCATCACGGTGTGACCTCCGAAAACGAAATCGTCTTACGACTGTTCTGTTTGGCCAGTATTCCGGTCGTTCTGTATTTTCAAGGAATTGGAAAGGAAAACCTATTTTGAAGGCCTTGCTGTTACCTCGCGTGTGAAGTTCTTCACAATAGACGTTGTCGTTGATTCCATTTCTCTCTAGGTACCTTTTAACCATCTCTTCTGTGGCATTTCCTTTCAAATTGCCTAGGTAAAGCCATGCCATTTTGTCTGCAGCTTGTAGATCGTCCTCTTGTATCCTTGTTCCCCTGATGGATTGTTTATTTCTTTTATTTGTTACATTTGTCCATTCTGATTCTCTTCTATAGTTATGATTATTATCCCTTCCGTCTGGATTGTTATGGACCTCTTCATTACCTCTGCGTGTAGGCATTGCGTTTCTGTTCAGTGTCTGATTTATTTTCTCTTCTATAATTATATTTATTTTGTTCGTTACGAAGTCCATCATATATCTCACGTTTTCTTTTATATCCGCCAGATCCTTATTTTCATTGTGCACGGTTTTGTTTTGCTGTGTGAGTAGGGTTATCGATTCGGATGAGTGTGAACTTTGTATTCCGCCGTCAGATGGGTGTAGTTGCTTGCTACTGCTGCTTTCAGGTTCTGGGTTGTGCCCATCAGATAGCGCTAGTTGTACCGAGGTCGAGCTGTCTTCTCCCTCTGATATTTCATCTCTTTGGCATTCCATAACCTCGCTTCCAGGATCGGTCTTTTCGTTGTTCTTGTCATTCACTACATTAGTTATTACATCAAAGCAGTTTCTCAGTTCGCTTACCGCTTTTAGAATGTCTTCCTTCTTCTCATTCTTAAGGTAGCGAATCGTTTCTGCTATATTAACTATCGTTTTGAGAGCATTCTCAATCCGCGTTTTCATCTCGTCCGCCATTTTCCATACTTATAACACCACATATTTCAACACTCGGCTACAGCGATTAAAATTCGTTGTCCTTGATCCGCGGTAGAGTCTGTTGTTGTTGTTGTTGTTGATTCCTTAGGGGCTTAGCGGCATCATGGTCATGTAGCCCTTGTTTACTTGGATGTGCGTAGAAGCTTTCTGATAACCTGTGTCACTGTGATGGCTGTACTAGTGTGTGTACTTTTAAAGGAGGGAGAATTTGGGTAGGAAGCTGTTGTTGTTGTTGTTGTTGTTTTATTTCAGGGGCTTGGACATCATGGTCTTTTAGCCCCATGTACTTGGGTGAGTGTTGAATTTTGTCTGATAACCTGTGTTATTGTGAATGCACTTCAAAAATTCATCTTTCCTTTACCGAGAATCGAACTCTGGATCTTTGAATCACGACGTGGTCACTCTTATACTGATCTACCGTTGTAGCTCTAGTATATACAGTATATAATGTACTGTATGTTCAAAATGTGTATGTTTAGGTATATATCAGATATTGTATTAGTGGGTTGTTATTAAATTGAATTATATGATTTAAAGGAGTCATATTTGTCATTTCTGGTGACAGCTTCACATTGATATACACGGGGTCTAATGTTTTTCACAATCCACTTTGGGCTCTGAGTGGTGTGTGAGTGAGTAGTTCAAGTGTCTCTCACGTCTTCAGAAGTGGCGCTGCTCTCAAACTGCCCTTCTCACCATGCTATCCCAGCGTGTTACGCAAATGATGATCCCTTGGCATGAAAAATGCCCTCTTTGCTATGCACCGTATGATATTGGTGTTTCTGGATACACATTCGAGATTTGAATACCAAGTAACTTCTCTCCTTTTCTTTGCGTTGCCTCTCCTCTTCTTACTCTGTTCAGAAAATACGTAGCAGAGCATATGATACTTCCAGAAGATGTGAAGAAGCAAAAGATTTAAGAAATAAGATGAACAAAACTCAGTTTGTTTGTTTTTCTTTCTTTGATGTGATCAATTTAATATCTTTGAGATGGCGTTGGAGAACGATTTTGAGATTGTGAAATTTCGTTTCACGTAGATCTATGCAAGGAAATTTGCTTATTTGTGTTGAGAACATATATTTTATACACAGGATTTTCATTCTTTTCCTAATAGTCTTGCGCGGGAAAGTGAGCTCATGGAGATTATGCCATTGGGTGGTCAATTCTTGTATCAACGATGATTGGTAGGCAAATAAGTCGGCACAGAGACTAAACCTAACTACATAAGTTTATCGAGGTGAAAGTTACATTGATCCGGGATCGGATCGTTGTTGTAGAAGTAGCACACCTGAAAATGATGTGGACTTCGGATTTGAATTCAGGAAGGGCGTGAATCTGGTTCATAAATTTGGGCATCCAGTTCTTCTAATTTTTTTTATGACTTACAAAATTTTAGTGATCTTACATTGAGTGTATGATATTTACACATGAAACGAAACAAATTGAGATTTAGTGAATACGATGAACGAAACTCTGTGTGGTTTTTGTCTCTCTTTGATACGAGGAATTTAATATCATTGAGATGGTGTTGGAGAAGTATTTTGCATTCGATACACCTGGTTTAAAATGTATACATGCAAGGGAATCATGTGTTTGTGTTGAGAACATGCAATTTATACCTAGACTTTTCATCATTTATCATTATCGTCTTATAATGGAAGGTAAGTTCGCGACGGCTGACATTTATTTTCTGGTCAATTTCGTATCGCGATGGAATTTAGAAGGTATTAGCCTACTTTCGATTTCTGCAAAAAAAGAAAGTAGACTTATGGGATCAACACAGGACGAAAAATTGTGTGTCGGTCTGTGTGTGCGTGTGTGTGTGAGTCTGTGCGAGTGAGAGTGTGTGTACTCTGAATGTCTGTCCTCCCTATCAATTCAAACACAGTGAAACCGAATTGAACGAAATTTGGTACAGAGGTAGCACTAGCAAAGAGCACTTCAGTGTCATGTTTTATATCGCCACGATCTTGACGGAAATGTAATGGCGGCCACCGAAATGTTCAAAGCTTAAATCAAATTACGACTAACCTAATCATCCGATCTCTACTAATTTTTTCATGAACATATATTTATAGGGCGAGTGTCTTTGGCAAAACCACAAGGTCATCAGCCCAATAGTTGGCAGATGGTGGCCATGTATGTGTGCAAATCGATTTCCCCTATCAATTCAAACACGGTGAAACCGAATTGAACGAAATTTGGTACAGAAGTAGCACCAGCAAGGGGCACCTCAGTGTCATGTTTTATATCGCCGCCATCTTGATGAAAATTTAATGGCGGTCACCCAAATGTTAAAAGCTTAAATCAAATTACGACCAACCTAATCATCTGATCTCTACCAATTTTTGCAACGTTATACCTTTATGTATGAAGAATCTTCTGACCGAACTACAAGGTCATCAGCCCAATAATTTGCGGATAGCGGCAATGTATGTGTGCAAATCGATTCCCCCTATCTATTCATACACGGTGAAACCGATTGAACGATATTTGGTACAGAGGTAGCACTTGCAAAAGACAACTCAGTGTCATGTTTTATATCGCTGCCATCTTGATGGAAACGAAATGGCGGCCATCCAAATTTTAAAAGCTTAAATCAAATTACGACCAACCTAATTATTTGATCTCTACCAAATTTTGCAACAACATACCTTTGACTGAACTACAAGATCATCTGCCCAATAGTTTTCAGATAGCGGCCATGTATGTGTGCAAATCGATTCCCCATGTCAATTAAAACACGGCGAAACCGAAATGAATGAAATTTTGTACAGAGTAGCACTAGCAAAGGCCACCTCATATTCATGTTTAATATCTGTATAACACGTTGTATTTCAACATGCTACTACAACCAAAATTCAATTATACTGCTTGAAAAGGACAAAGAGTTATAACAATACCCAAGCATTTAGGAGAAAGTAGGCTATATGTTCTTTACAGAACATCTTGTTTATTTATTTGTTTATTTTTCTATCGTATGGCTTTTAGTGCCGGGAGTGTCCGAGGACATGTTCGGCTCTCGCCTGAGTCAGTGGCTACTTCCAGCGGACACCCTTAGGGTGAGCTACAAGTTCCGTTCAATTTCAAGTAGTTCCAACTTTCGCTACCAGATATCATTGATACATAGTGGAGAACATTGGAACTTTGATAGAGAGTTTTGACGAATCTAACCTAAGAATATAGTTTCACACGGGTTTAGTCTGTGGAAGGATCTTTTACATGCCATAAATCTACGACATGAGACCGCCGGCTTTACTTCCCTTCCGAACGAAGGCATACTGAAGGATATTTAACGCTCTTAAAAATCTGACGATTTTGGCCAGGTTTGAACCCGCTATCTTGGGCACAGTAGTTCAGCATGCTACCAACTACGTCACCGAAGGTAGTTAGCATATATAAAATTCCTCTCGGCACGCCGGAAGGCGGAGGTAGATTTCACCGGGCAAACTAGGGGATAGGCAACAATAGGCAAAATATGCAGGTTTTCGTAGAAGGATCGGACCTCATTTATTGCGAGAAAGTATTTTACAATGTAATTGGTGCTCAATTAAGTTTTCTTTCGTCTTACTATGCATATTTTTAACATTTAATTGTCTTAGGGGGACGGTAACCTTCTTGTCATTTGAGGTCCGTTTTTAGCCTACTTTCGATTTTTGAGACTTATGAGATCACTACAGGGCCAAAAATTGTGTGTCTGTCTGTGTGTGTGTGAGTGTGTGTACTCTGAATGTCTGTCCCCCCCCCCTATCAATTCGAACACGGTGAAACCGAATTGAACGAAATTTGGTACAGAGGTAGAACAAGCAAAGGGCACCTCAGTGTCATGTTTCTTATCGCCGCCATCTTTACCAAAACTGAATGGCGGCCACTCAATCGTTCAAAACGTAAAATCAAATAGCGACTAACCAAATTATCCGATCTCTACCATATTTGGTAATAACATACCTTCATATAGGACGCGTCTTGTGACCAAACTACAAGGTCATTCGCCGGACCATTTCAGGATGGTGGCCGTGTGAATTATGCAAACTTTATAATCCATATCATGGGACCCACCAGTTCCGATTATCGAGCCGAGAATCGATTTAACTGTTCCAAAAGAAGAGGCACGTTCGAAATTAAAAGTTTATTTTGTAATACTATAGTGCAGAAGTGATTTTAAAAAGCCGAGCCGTCTCGGTAAGAAGACGGCAGCGGATATCTTGTGCCTGACTTATATTTCACTAATTTGAGTATTGCATGCAATATAGCGTACTGATACAAAATAAATAAACTTTGTATGAAATGCTTTATACATAAATAATATACTACACTGATGAAATCGTTAGGTCTAAATCATTATTTGCTAACAAGTTCTATGTAAGTCATTTTATATAGAACAATGTTAGTTGGCACAAATGGCTCAGTGGTAGAGCGTTAGTCTATCATTCATATGCCTATGGTTCAAACCCCATCAGTGTTAGTTTTTTGCTTGAAATTTTACATATTTGTTGCTTTGTAATGACTCAGACGTTTTAAAATTAAGCGTCATATTGTGCATATTACGGTGGGAAACATATATTTAATTAAAACATAATTCGCCAGCAGATTTGCTCGAGACATCTAGCAGCCAAAAAGGTAACTGCACGCCGGCCTACTTATTAACTTCCAGATTTTATTGAAAAGTTTCTTCTTATGGCCGCTAGAAAGCACTCGCCCTGTTAGGATTATATTGTTCGATACTTCTCCACTAGATTTCACGACTGGTCTACATGGGACTCCATTGAAAGTTTACCATTGGCATTCCATGCGCATCGAATTTGAAGAAAGACAAGATGATACTATGATACATTTTTACTTCTTATTTTAAAGGGTTTGTAACAGCCTATTGTGCGTTATTTGAAAATGTTATTTGAAGTAAAGAACAAAACGATTTCACATAGTAACTGAATTCTAGCCGTTGGTGCTAGTTAAGGTTATTAATACTTTTATTTCTGGCAAATAGCAATCGAAAATATCCACATAGTTTGTATACACACGTCTCTGTAGGGTCATGGAAAGATTTGTTAATTCAATTAGGGTTGTGAAAGCCATGCACAACCATACGTGTAAAGACATGCCTCAACTCAAAGTCGGATGTTGTCCACGGCAGGTCGATTATGTAATAATAACAATAAAAATAATGTTATTTGTTTTACGTCCCTTTTAACTACTGCTGCTTTTAGATACACCGGGATGCCGGAATTTTGGTCCGAAGGGGATCTTTAACGTGCCAGTAAATCTACTGACACGGCTCCCTCGCATTTGTGCACCCTCAAATGCCAGCTGACTGCGCCAGGATACGAACCTGCAACCTAGGGCCCAGCAAGCGAGAACGTTACCGCTGAGCCACGCAGCCAGTCCGGTCGATTATGTCTCCAGATCCATAACATTCTTGAGATACTTCTTATCTATCTTTCTTCAATGATGGTAGTAGTTTTTTTCTAGGTTGTGGCGTTTGGTAGAGGTAAATAGTTTCTAAGGTCTTCAACCAAGAAATGATTCTATTATACTCTTTGATAATAGCAACGAGTTATAGCTATACTCATACATTTAGGAGGAAGTAGGATATATGTTCTTTACTGAACATCTTGTTATACTTGTAGGCACACTGTCCTTATGCAAGGTTTGGAACTGATGTGTAACTATCCAACAGTCTGTTACTTCTTCACGTCAAATTTTATCTCCCGCAGAGATGTTGGTTGATTCCTCAGTTTAGGGCTGCAACAACGCGGTCATATAACCTCGTGTACTTTGGGTGTGTGTAGAATCTGTCTGATAAACGGTGTTAATTGTGATGGCTATATAAGTCTGTAATTCAGGTAAGGACTGCAGACGGTCAATTTCAAGTAGTAGTTCCTAATGTAGGTACCAAGTATACCGTCAACGATACCTAGCTGTGAACTTGGCTACTAGATCCCACCGCAATCAGTAACATGCGTCGAACGTTGGACTTCCCCTCTGAAGGAAAGCATACTGAGGGATTTTCAGCGCTTTTTGAATATCCGACGACTTCGGCCGGCTTTGAACCCGCGATCTTGGGCATAAAAGTTCAGCATGATACCAACTAGGCTACGTCACCGAAGCCGCTTCTCACATAGTCAGATGGAAAACTGAATGTGATCTCGTTGTCATGGCAACCTCTGATAGCTCATCCCTCATCAATTTAGAAGCGTTGTCATGGTAATCTCTGATGGCTCTTGGCATTTCCTCTAATTCCGAAATAATTTTTCTCATCCCTTGGCGTAATGGTGGGTTGTATCTAAAATTCTTTCAGACAAAGATTTTAGGTAATTATTAGGGGAATATCGTCCATTTTGTACTGTTTTGATATTGTGCCTATTAAGAGAGATATGATTAATGTTTCCCGAAAAACCCACTCCTTTTCCACCCCATTGGTCAATAGTTGGTGCTATCAAAAAACTTTTTAAACATAAATTTTTGGCACTTATCCGACACATAATATGAACTTTGAAGGCATTCGATATTTCACATATTAAGAGAGTTATAGTCATATTTCACTTTTTCGAATAAAGGCCCACATTATTACCCCCTGCGAGCGATTTTGCCAAATAACGAACCCGACTGAGAAATCATAGGGATACATATTATGTAAAAAAAATTCAAAGTGATTGGTGCAAAATTACGGCAGTTATCGTGTCCACAAGAAACTGATATATATATATAATAGTCCTCTCGGCACGCCGGAAGGCGGAGGTATATTTCACCGGGCAAACTTGGGGATAGGCGAAAATAGGCAGAATATGCAGGTTTTCATAGAAGGATTAGACCTCATTGATTGCGAGAAAGTTCTTTATAATTGGAGCTTAATTAACTTTGTTTTTCGTCATTTTATGCATATTTTAAACATTTTATTGTCTTATGGGGACGGTAACGTTCTTGTCATTTGGGGTCCATTTTTATACTTGTGGTCACACTGTCCTTATGCAAGGTTTCGACACTGATGTGTAACTATCTAACGGTCTGTTACGTCTTCACAAAAATTTTTATCTCCCGCAGAGATTTTGGTTGGTTCCTCAGTTTAGGGGCTGCGACAACGCGGTCATGTAACCCCGTGTACTTTGGGTGAGTGTAGAATCTGTCTGATAAACGGTGTGAATTGTGATGGCTGTATTAGTCTGTAATTCAGGTAAGGACTGCAGACGGTCAATTTCTAGCAGTAGTTCCTATTGTTGCTACCAGAGACTACCGTCAACGACACTTAGCTGTGAACTTGACTACTAGATGCCACCGCAACCAGCAACTCGCAACGAACGTTGGAACTTCCCCTCCAAAGGAAAGCATACTGAAGGATTTTTAGCGCTCTTAGAAAATCCGACGACTTCGGCCGGCTTTGAACCCGCGACCTTGGGAATAGAAGTTCAGCATGCTACCAGTTACGTCACCGAAGCCGCTTCACACTTAGTCGGATAGAAATCTGAATCTGATCTCGTGCAAGTGCGTTGTCATGGCAACATCCGATGGCTCATCCCTCATCAATTTAGTAGTGTTGCCACGGCAACCTCTGATAGCTCTTGGCATTTACTTATAATTCCGAAATCATTTTTCTCATCCCTTGGCGTAATGGAGGGTCATATCAAAAATTCTTTCAGACAAACGTTTTAGGTAGTTATTGGGGGAATATTGTCCAATTTGTACGGTTTTTAATATTGTGCCTATTAAGAGAGATATGATTAATGTTTCCCGAAAACCCCACTTTTCCCACCCCTTTGGTAAATGGTTGGTGCTATAAAAAACTCTTCAAACATACATTTTTGGGCTCTATCCGACACTTTAAACGGATTCGATATTTCCCATATTAAGAGAGCTATAGCAATATTTCACTTTTTCGAAAAAAGACCCCCCCCCCCCATTTTCACCCCCTTCGACCGATTTAGCCCAGTAACGAACTTGACCGAGATTTTACAGGTATACATATTCGGTAAAAAATTCAAAGTGATTGGTGCAAAATTACGGCAGTTATCGTGTCAACAAGAAACTGATATATATATATATATACATAACTTATATATAAACCTTTGAACTGACGGTGGTTTTGGGGTCTGGGGGATGTGAAACGCGAAGATATGTCGAAATTTTCCGGAAGTCGAAACATGGTACCCATTGCAATAGTTAGCTTTCTAATGAAATCTACCTAAAAATAAATCGAAATGAATCGTGAGATTAAATTTAAACTGCTCTGGAATATGTCTTGGTAGGGTAGAAGAATTATGCATGATAGGCTCGTAAGAAGTCTTGGAATTGAACTCCGCACGAGTTGAACAACAACTTGATAGAGTTGGGAATCCAATGTTGGCGGGAAATATCTTGAGAGTTACCATAAATGATACTCAGGTTGATTTTATCTTTCTTTGTTGTTATTGACACGGGTAGCTAGGGTGGTACTTACCTTTCTCGGAGGTCCGCATCGCTAACAGCAACTCACCGCCAGTTGACATGCCCCAACAGAAGAACACCTAAAGGCGAAGGAAGGTGGAGAATAGGAAAACGCACAGGCTCGCCTACAGACACACTCTAATAACCCACAGAACTGCCACAGACGAAATAATGCCACAACAGTTGCTTAAAATTAAAAAAATACCATTTAATTACGAAAAAGGGGCAAGAAAGCATAATTTAATAAGATCCACCAGCAAACACAACATAAGAAAATAAACTCCTATTGCCACAAAAAACTCTCTGGTGATGCACATTGGCTTAAGGCCAAAACAAGTCAAATACCTATGGAAACAAGAGAAGGCTTTTCATGCTAGCTTGCTGAGCAAAACGGAAACATTTAATTAAAAAACAAGATGTTCAGTAAAGAACATATAGCCTACTTTCTCCTAAATGTATGAGTATAGTTATAACTCGTTGTTATTATCAAAGAGAATAATAGAACTATTCTTTGTTGAAGACCTTAGAAACGATTTACCTCTACCAAACGCCACAACCTAGATAAAAACTGCTACCATCATTGAAGAAAGAAAGATAAGAAGTATATCAAGAATGTTATGGATCTGGAGACATAATCGACCGGACTGGCTGCGTGGCTCAGCGGTAACGTTCTCGCTTGCTGGGCCCTAGGTTGCAGGTTCGTATCCTGGCGCAGTCAGCTGGCATTTGAGGGTGCACAAATGCGAGGGAGCCGTGTCAGTACATTTACTGGCACGTTAAAGATCCCCTTGGGGCCAAAATTCCGGCACCCCGGTGTCTCTAAAAGCAGCAGTAGATAAAAGGGATGTAAAACCAATAGCATTATTATTATTATTATTATTATTATTATTATTATTATTATTATTATTATTACATATACGACCTGCCGTGGGCAACATCCAACTTTGAGTTGAGGCATGTCTTTACACGTCTGGTTGTGCATGGCTTTCACAACCCTAATTGAATTAACAAATCTTTCCATGACCCTACAGAGACGTGTGTATACAAACTATGTGGATATTTTCGATTGCTATTTGCCTGAAATAAAAGTAGTAATTAATAACCTGAACTAACATCAACGGCTTGAATTCAGTTACTATGTGAAATCGTTTTGTTCTTTACTTCAAATAACATTTTCAAGTAACGCAAAATAGGCTGTTACAAACCCTTTAAAATAAAAAGTAAAAATGTATCGTAGTATCATCTTGTCATTCTTCAAATTCGATGCGCATAGAATGCCAATGGTATAGTAATCAATGGAGCCCCACGTAGACTAGTCGTGACATCTAGTGGTGAAATATCGAACAATATAATCCTAACAGAGCGAGTGCATTCTAGCGGCCAGAAGAAGAAACTTTTCAATAAAATCTGGAAGTTAATAAGTAGGTCGGCGTGCAGTTACCTTTTTGGCAGCTAGATGTCTCGAGTAAATCTGCTGGCGAATTATGTTTTAATTAAATATATATTTTACACCATAATATGCACAATATAACGCTAAATTTTAAAACGTCTGAGTCATTACAAAACAATAAACATATAACATTTCAAGCAAAAAACCTAGCTCTGACCGGGTTTGAACCATTGGCATTTGACCGATAGGCTAACGCTCTACCAGTGAGCTAATTGTGTCAACGAATATCGTTCTATATAAAATGACTTACATAGAACTTGTTAGCAAATAATGATTTATACTAAACGATTACATCACTGGAGTATATTATTTATATATAAAGCATTTCTTACAAAGTTTATTTATTTTGTATCAGTACGCTATATTGCATGCAATACTCAAATTAGTGAAATATAAGTCAGGCACAAGATATCCGCTGCCATCTTGTCTTATTACTGAATCGGCTCAGCTTTTTAAAATCACGTCTGCACTATAGTATTACAAAATAAACTTTTCATTTCGAGCGTGCCTCTTCCTTTAGAACAGTTAAAACGATTCTCGGCTCGATAATCGGAACTGGTGGGTCCCATGATATGGATTATAAAGTTTGCATAATTCGCACGGCCGCCATCCTGAAATGGTATGGCGGACGACCTTGTAGTTTGGTCACAAGACGCATCCTATACGAAGGTATGTTGTTACCAAATTTGGTAGAGATCGGATGATTTGGTTAGTCGTTATTTGATTTTACGTTTTGAACGTTTTAGTGGCCGCCATTCAGTTTTAGTAAAGATGGCGGCGATATAAAACATGACACTGAGGTGCCCTTTGCTTGTTCTACCTCTGTACCAAATTTCGTTCAATTCGGTTTCACCGTGTTCGAATTGATGGGGGGCGGGAGACAGACATTCAGAGTACACACACTCACACACACACACAGACACAGACACACACACACACACACACACAGACTCACACACACACACACACACATACACACACACAGACTCACACACACACATACACACACACACACACACACAGACATACAAACTTTTTTCGCCCTGTGTTGATCTCATAAGTCTACTTTCATTTTTTGCAAAAATCGAAAGTAGGCTAAAAATATAATAAAGCCCAAAAGAAAGAAAGCCAGTAGACAGGGATCACCAAATTAGAAAGGGCTTGATTAACCACTAAGGCACGCAAAACTGACTCGACATGCAGGCAGCTAAGCCACGAGGAAACGTAAAGTTAAAAAAAATTAATAAAATACGACCAATTTACAAATCCAAAAATTTCATGACGGCGGTATACTCAGGAACACTCACCAAAAAAACCACAAAGGAAAATCAACAAGATTAACAGAGAAAGAAAAAAACTTCTAATCTCACACCACAACACGTTTGAGTGTCCCGCTCGACGCCAAGAGAATTACACCCACCAGACCACAATGCACTCTGGCAAAACAAAAAAAAAAAAACATGGCCACGAAACAGACGACTGCATGTCTAGCCGAATTACGGCAAACAATTACCTTAAAAAAAATTCCTCTCGGCACGCCGGAAGGCGGAGGTAGATTTCACCGGGCAAACTAGGGGATAGGCTATAATAGGCAAAATATGCAGGTTTTCGTAGAAGGATCAGACCTCATTTATTGCGTGAAAGTATTTTACAATTGGAGGTTAGTTAACATTTTTTCGTCTTTCTATGCATATTTTTAACATTTTACTGTCTTATGGGGATGGTAACCTTCTTGTCATTTGGGGTTCATTTTTAGCCTACTTTCGATTTTTGCAAAAAATGAAAGTAGACTTATGAGATCAACACAGGGCGAAAAAAGTGTGTCTGTCTGTGTGTGTGTATGTGTGTGTGTGAGTCTGTGTGTGTGTGTGTATGTGTGTGTGTGAGTCTGTGTGTGTGTGTGTGTGTCTGTGTGTGTGAGTGTGTGTACTCTGAATGTCTGTCCCCCCCTATCAATTCGAACACGGTGAATGTGAATTGAACGAAATTTGGTACAAAGGTAGCACTAGCAAAGGACACCTCAGTGTCATGTTTTATATCGCCGCCATCTTTACTAAAACTGAATGGCGGCCACTCAAACGTTCAAAATTTAAAATCAAATAACGACTAACCAAATCATCCGATCTCTACCAAATTTGGTAACAACATACCTTCGTATAGGATGCGTCTTGTGACCAAACTACAAGGTGGTCCGGCATACCATTTCAGGATGGCGGCCGTGCGAATTATGCAAACTTTATAATCCATATCATGGGACCCACCAGTTCCGATTATCGAGCCGAGAATCGTTTTAACTATTCTAAAGGAAGAGGCACGTTCGAAATTAAAAGTTTATTTTGTAATACTATAGTGCAGACGTGATTTTAAAAAGCTGAGCTGATTCAGTAATAAGACAAGATGGCAGCGGATATCTTGTGCCTGACTTATATTTCACTAATTTGAGTATTGCATGCAGTATAGCGTACTGATCGAAAATAAATAAACTTTGTATGAAATGCTTTATATATAAATAATATACTCCAGTGATGAAATCGTTTAGTATAAATCATTATTTGCTAACAAGTTCTATGTAAGTCATTTTATATAGAACGATATTCGTTGACACAATTAGCTCAGTGGTAGAGCGTTAGCCTATCGCTCAAATGCCTATGGTTCAAACCCGATCAGAGCTAGGTTTTTTGCTTGAAATGTTATATGTTTATTGTTTTGTAATGACTCAGATGTTTTAAAATTAAGCGTTATATTGTGCATATTATGGTGTAAAATATATATTTAATTAAAACATAATTCGCCAGCAGATTTACTCGAGACATCTAGCTGCCAAAATGCTAAGATGGCGGACGAGATCGAAAGTCGGTTGCAAATTGCTCTGAGATTTCTACAGAATACCGCTGATGTAGGTGGATATATGAAGAAAGAAACTAAAGATAATATTCATAAAATGGTGAGTGTCATTGTAAATTGTTTTAATGACATGAAAATCATGCTAGTTACTAACAATAGTACGAGAAATCAGTTTCCTCAGCAAGAGGTCAATGAGGTTATCCAAAAGGATGGTATATCCATGTTAGATAGAACACCTACTGAACTGGTGGCGCCATCTCACGGCAACTCGCCTAGTTTACATAGCAATAGTCAGTCGCATGACGGATCACAGAACATTCAGAAGAATGAAGGAATGAACTCGAAGACGACACCTAGTGAGCGACGAGTTGATGCAATTGGTACAGAGCAACGTGGTCATCATCAGGTGCTATCTAGCGGACACTCGCAGAACAGTTCTGGGAGCAACGGACATGGCATGGAGATTACACCTTTCGAGGTGAGAGATGAGGCCATGCTTTCAGAACAGCACGTTCTGGGTCAGGAGCAATCTAGTGGCCAACCGGTCAACCTCCAATTGGGCAAAATAGATCATCTCCCCGAACACGACATGGAGGTAAGAATTACAAGGAAATTAACGCAGGATATGCAAGCCATGGTTGAGACTTTAACAGTTAATCTTAAGAGGATGGTATGTTAGGAAATTAATAAGAGAACTTCCATTCATGATACTGAACTTATCAGCCGATGTGGTAAGGACGATTTGCAAGCAATCACCTCTAATACGACATCTATGGAACCTTTGATGTATCAAAGCCGTGCATACAAAGATCGGATTGTCGATTATCGACCTGCACAACGTAAACCCCTGTACTTGAACTCGCAGTCATCAATCTCGACAACAGTAGACCCATGCTTGATCAACTCCAAAAATGGTAGTACGTCAAATATAACAGAATTACAAGCGGCAGAACCAAGAGCATGGTTATACATAGGGCGACTCCACCATAACGCTACAATAGAAATGGTGCAGCGCCACCTAACCAATCTTCATGTGACAAATATAATCGAGTGTGAAGAACTTCCTACCAGCGACAAGGTTAAAGCTCTAAGAGTAGTTATACCTCTACATGAACTTCCAAAGGTCTACGTTCCAGGAGCGTGGCCGAGTGGTGTCATCGTGAGACGATATCGGCTTTTTCGCTCCCGCAATAGAGGAATTTCACTTCCAGCCTAACCAGCTTCACATCTTACTCTGGAATGTTGAGGGTCTTAAGAGCGCCACAACATTCACTAACAATAACCTACTGCATTCTCATGATATACTTATATTACTAGAGACTCTTTCGACCAAACCCATAGACATTAATGGATTCTACGCACAGCATATACCTGCAACACAAGGTTCAAGAGGTAGACCAATGCGTGGCACCTCCTGCTACTACAAACCCAGCCTAGGTAAAATTCAGAGTACGCACCAAGAGCATGACACGTTGATAATAAACTTCGAATGGATATCAGTGATTGCCATATATGCACCGCCACTAACACCTATTGAAGAGTTGATAGCAACCATCATGCTTTCCTTGGGACACGTAGCTCTAGGCAGAGACATAATACTGGCTGGAGACCTAAACTGCAGACTAGACATTGATAATCAAAGAGCGAAAGAACTTCTTGAACTAATGACAGAGGAAGGTTTTATCCTTGTTAACAAGGTTGAAGACAGAACTTATTTTGCACATTCAGGGTGTAGCACAATAGATTTAGTTTTTTATAAAGGCTGCAACATTAAGCTTCTGAACTACACTGTATGTCTCACTTCAGAGGAGGCGCTGATAAAGAAACATTGTCCAGTCTCGACCCACTTTAACATCTCAAGATTGGATAAGAGAGAAAAACCTGAATATACTAATCCTTCTCGACAGATCGATAAAGATGTTCTTAAACAGAACTTTGAGGAATCGAAAGAACCTGATAATTGTATGGAGAAAAACAATATTGACGCAGCCGCCTTATCCCTGGAAAAGACAATTAAATCTGCATTTGTGTATCAGCGGAAAAGAAGATCGCGAATATGGTTTGATAGAGAATGCTATTTGTTGAGAAGAAGCGTCCTTGAGGCCATGCATGCAGCAAAATTCAATCAGAACCAGGAGGCAATAAAACATTACAGCATCATTAAGAAGGAATACAAAATGCTCTTATCTGTAAAACGAAATTAACATCTGGAAAAAGAGGCGAGAAGGATAATAGAAGAAGCTGTCAGCGATCCATTTCTAGCATTGAACCCTAGGAAAATACAATATAGTGGAAAAATAGAAATGATTGAATGGGAAGAACACTTCAGGAACATACTAAACGTTGAAGAAGATCTTGGCAATCCCGTGGTAGCTTTGTCAGGAACATACCAAAAAGAAACTGACCCGTTCACAATGGAGGAAGTGCAAGAAGCTATTATGTCACTAAAAACAGTAAGGCCTTTGGACCCGACGGTATATGCAATGAACATGTGAAAGACTCATCAGAGGTATTACTTTCAGCAATTTCGGACCTAATGAATCTTTGTCTTCAAATGGGTAACATCCCCTCAGCATGGAGAATTTCGACTATCAAAGTGATGTTTAAGGGGAACGGTGACCAGTCAGATCCGAACTCCTACAGAGGGATTGCTATAGAAAAGACCATGATGAAAATAATGACAAAGCTCCTTACGAAGAGGATCACAGAAGAAGTAGACCATAAACTCCCAGATGAACAGTTTGGATTTCGTAAAGGACTCAATGACATTGAAGAAACACTACGACACCCTGGTGGAAAATTTCATGTTGTTTTTGTTGATTATGCAAAAGCTTTTGACATGTTAAGCAGGCCTTTAATACTCGCAAAACTGGAATCCATAGTGGGTGAGGGTAATAAACTAACGAACCTGATAAGTAACATTCTGACGACAAACTTCATACAAATAGATGACAGTGTCTCAACCTCGAATTTGATAATGCAAACCAATGGAGTACTTCAAGGAGACCCACTTAGCCCCCTCCTGTTCAACATAGCGACATATGATGTGGTGATGGCAACTAGGCAAGGAACAGCAAATCTCACAATATTATTATACGCAGATGATATGGTCATTGGCTCGAGATCCATTACTGAAGTTCAAAAAGCCTTAGACAATCTAGATAGGTGGGCAAAGGACAACAAGATGAAAATAAACACAGAGAAAACAGTGAAAAAGACGTTTCGGAAAGGAGGCAGAGAGGCTTCAGGAGACAGGATATTCCTAGGAACGACTCCCCTTAAGTCAGTCAAAACATTTAAATATCTAGGATTGACAATGCAAACAACAGCAAGAGCCTACAGAGTCCACATAAAATCTCGAGCAATAGCCGCTGCCAAAGACATATATGACATCAAAACAATCACGAAGCTCTCTTTGGGAACTGCTATGACATTATTCGACGCGAAAATAACGCCCATCGCCACATATGGACTTGAAATCATATGGGAGAAATTATCCCTGGCAGACTTGAGGACGCTTGAAGCAGTCAAATCGCGCTTCCTGAAGGCTACCCTGGGGATATCGAAATATACAAAATCAAGATTAGCATATGAACTCGCCAGGGAGACCTTCTTCATTGAGGACCTCCGGATGAAGAGAGGGCTACCATCCACAGACGCCTGGAAAAAACTAATGCGGGAAAGAATACAGAAAAGGGACGAAATCTGGTTCGAGTTTTACACCACGGAGGCCATGATGACTAGGACATGGATGAACACAAATCAAGACTTGCGACACTTTGTCAATTCGATGGCGGTACATGGGTATCACCATAAACTGTGTAATACCGAGTACTTTCATGACCCTGGTGAATCCTGCGTATGTAAATTATGCGGGGTGCAATGTAGTAGATACCACGTAATTTCTTGTGCAAATCGGGGATCATCCATTGTAAAATTTTGTGAATGACAGTTTGTTTTCATCAATATGCACAATTTGTGCGATTTATCTTTAATAAAAAGGTAACTGCACGCCGACGTACTTATTAACTTCCAGATTTTATTGAAAAGTTTCTTCTTCTGGCCGCTAGAATGCACTCGCCCTGTTAGGATTATATTGTTCGATATTTCACCACTAGATGTCACGACTAGTCTAAGTGGGGCTCCATTGATTACTATACCATTGGCATTCTATGCGCATCGAATTTGAAGAATGACAAGATGATACTACGATAAATTTTTACTTTTTATTTTAAAGGGTTTGTAACAGCATATTTTGCGTTACTTGAAAATGTTATTTGAAGTAAAGAACAAAACGATTTCACATAGTAACTGAATTCAAGCCGTTGGTGTTAGTTCAGGTTATTAATTACTACTTTTATTTCAGGCAAATAGCAATCGAAAATATCCACATAGTTTGTATACACACGTCTCTGTAGGGTCATGGAAAGATTTGTTAATTCAATTCGGGTTGTGAAAGCCATGCACAACCAGACGTGTAAAGACATGCCTCAACTCAAAGTTGGATGTTGCCCACGGCAGGTCGTATATGTAATAATAATAATAATAATAATAATAATAATAATAATAATAATAATGATAATAATAATAATAATAATAATAATGTTATTGGTTTTACATCCCTTTTAACTACTGCTGCTTTTAGAGACACCGGGGTGCCGGAATTTCGGCCCGAAGGGGATCTTTAACGTGCCAGTAAATGTACTGACACGGCTCCCTCGCATTTGTGCACCCTCAAATGCCAGCTGACTGCGCCAGGATACGAACCTGCAACCTAGGGCCCAGCAAGCGAGAACGTTACCGCTGAGCCACGCAGCTAGTCCGGTCGATTATGTCTCCAGATCCATAACATTCTTGATATACTTCTTATCTTTCTTTCTTTCTTTCTTTCTTTCTTTCTTTCTTTCTTTCTTTCTTTCTTCAATGATGGCAGCAGTTTTTATCTAGGTTGTGGCGTTTGGTAGAGGTAAATCTTTTCTAAGGTCTTCAACAAAGAATAGTTCTATTATACTCTTTGATAATAACAACGAGTTATAACTATACTCATACATTTAGGAGAAAGTAGGCTATATGTTCTCTACTGAACATCTTGTTATACTTGTGATCACACTGTCCTTGTGCAAGGTTTGGAACTAATGTGTAACTATCTAACAATCTGTTACTTCTTCACGCAAAATGTTATCTCCCGCAGAGATGTTGGTTGGTTCCTCAGTTTAGGGGCTGCGACAAGGTGGTCATGTAACCCCGTGTACATTGGGTGTGTGTAGAATCTGTCTGATAAACGGTGACATTTGTGACGACTGTATTAGTCTGTAATTCAGGTTAGGTCTGCAGACGGGTCAATTTTAAGTAGTAGTACCTAACTTTGTACCAAATACTAACGTCAACGACACCTAGCTGTGAACTTGGCTGCTAGATGCCACCGCAACCAGCAACTTGCAACGAACGTTGTAACTTCCCCTCCGAAGGAAAGCATGCTGACGGATTTTAAGCGCTCTTAGAAAATCCGGCGACTTTGGCCGGCTTTGAACCAGCGACCTTGGGCATAGAAGTTCAGCATGCTACCAGTTAGCCGCTTCCCTCATAGTCAGATGGATCAAGAAGTTCCGTGACGATCTAAAGAGCCTACTTTTCTTAAAATTAAGATTCATGCCAAAGATTAATCTACAGTATATGAACCTATCTAGAATAATGACGAAATTATGTGGGTAATATCGAAATGTCTTAATTAGTTCTAAATAAGGTATACTAGGCATAATGTAGCCTAATAGAGCAATATAGTTGGCAGCTCTGGTGACTGAATATATTCTTACTTCCATCTCCTAAAGTACAGAATATAAAATGTGGTTGAAGTCCAAAGGACGTTACATGGAGTTAGACATTGGATCTATTAGTACACGTAAAAGCATGTTGGCAACAATGTCATGCGAGTATGAAAATCCACAGCCTGCTTCCAGTCTCCGACCGGGTCAGGAATGGAATGAATGAAGCCCCCATCGAGCGGCGAGGATATGAACTGTGCCGGCTGCCGAGGCCTGACGCACTCCTCTGGGGCTATGATTAAATTCATGACAGATGAAATGAAATGATAGTGGAGAGTGTTGCTGGAATGAAATGTTGACAGGGAAAACCGGAGTACCCGGAGAAAAACCTGTCTGCCTCCGTTTTGTCCAGCACAGATCTCACATGTAGTGACCGGGATTTGAACCACGGACCCAGCGGTGAGAGGCCGGCGTGCTGCCGCCTAAGCCACGGAGGCTTCTCGTCATGCGAGTGCTGGTCAGAAATAATCTGAAATATTATATCTTTTTGTGCCAATTTTGGATGAAATCCATTTGTTGGTATAGAAGTTACATATATTTAAAAATTGGTCCTATCAGCAGGCTTAGAATCATGTTGGTAGAACTGAAGTATATACGTTACTCCAAATTAATGTAAAATAGCAGGTAATATACGTGTGCATAGTTTAAAGCTGTCGGCTTGCATACTCTCTGATATAATGGTATTTTGATACAAAATAGAGAGCAATTATTAACAGTTGGCAGCCCTGGTGGCTCTTAAGAATACACTCAGTTATATATGTTTATGTACACATATTACATACAAAATTTGGTTGAAATCCAATTGATAGTGTAGAAGTTATATGCATTTAAAAATTGGACTTATCAGAAGGCTTAAAATTATTTTGGCAACACTGTCATGTATGGCCACCTGGAAATTTATCTGAAATAGTATTATCTACATGTGTGCCAATTTTAGAATAGCTCCCATGTATACCTTCCAAGATATCCAACATGGAGCTCAAATTTCTAGTGCGTTTTTTAAGCAGTTGGTAGCACTGACACGGGCCTGAGATATTCCGGTATACATCTTTACTCATACTAAATTTGGTTTCGATTGCTGCAGCCGTTTAGGAGTTGATAGGGGGACACACACACACACACACAGCCAGCCAGACAGACAGAAGGACATACAGACAGACAGACAGACAGAAGGACAGACACATTTTCCAGGATATATCTCATAAGTCTACTTTTTCCTCATTTTTGAAAAGTGTGAAAAGTAGGCTAACAAGTAGTTCCGTGAAGAACTATACAGCCTATTTTCATATATCCTATTTATGTTAATTGTCACTATCAACATACAAAATGTCAGTTTGATTGCTGTAATAGATTCGTAGATATTGAGAACCGACTAAATATTTCAGATGGTCGCTATGTTGGATTTTATATATGTAGGTCCTAGAGTTATGTACTGTTACATGAAGATTATTGTGTACGTGTAGCATTCAAACTTCAATCGCATGATTAGGACACAAGAAGTAACAAGGAGATTTTAAAATTTCGCACAGCTTCCATCTTGTGGTTATGGAAACAATTGAAATAAATTTGATGCCATTCGTATAAGGATTTACTGTACCAAGTTTCACTGCACTCGGATGGTTAAATTGCGAGAACCGTCCATGTGAATATTATACTTCGCTTTGCCGCCATGTTGGATTTGTGATCACCAGGTTATTTAATGTCCTATAGGTGAACTTAAGTTCATAGCACCTATGGACATTAAAAAATTCAGTTTGATCTCTATAATAGATTCGTAGATATTCAGAGCCGTCTAAATATTTCGGATGGTCTCCATGTTGGATTTTTAAATGTATTGGCCATAGAGTCATGTACCATTAAAGGAGAAATATTGCGTAGGTTCATTATTCAAACTTTCACTTCGATCGCATGATTACGACACAAGAAATAAAAACTTAATTTTAACATTCGCACAGCCACCATCTTGAGGTTATGTAAACAATTGAACTTAATTATATATCAGTATATTACAATGTGTATAAACATTTCCTGTACCAGATTTCATTGCGTTTGGAACATTAAACAGCGAGAAACGTGTATTTAAAATTTTCAAATTCACTTGGCCGCCATGTTCGTTTTGTAGTTAACCGGTTTTTGAAAGTCTTATAGATGAACTTCCAGTAGTGCCCTTTATCTCCGTACAAAATTTCAGGGTGATACCGCTAATAGTTTCAGAGATATAGAATGCCGGTGAAATATTTCACACATCCGCCATCTTGTGGTTATGTAAACAATTGAACGAAGTTAGATGTCGGTGCATTACAATGTGTATTAATATATACTGTAGCAAGTTTTATTGCGTTTGGTTGGTTAAATCGCGAGAAACGTCTATTTAAAAGTCGCAAATTCGCGTGGCCGCCATGTTGGTTTTGTAGTTACCAGTTTTTCAAAAGTCACATGAGTGAACTTATAGTAGTTCCCTTTATCACCGTATTAAATTCCGGGGTGATATTAGGAATAGTTTCGGAGATATTGAAAGCTGGTGAAATATTTCGCACAGCCGCCATGTTGGATTGGTGAGACGTAACGAAATTTGAAGGGCACGGTCGAGGTCGCCGCAAATAGTGCTATGAACTTTCTGAGTTTCATTGAAATCGATCCAGCCGTTTAGATTTTATTAGGGGGGGACGACGACACACACACACCTCTCTCTCACACACACACACACACACACACCCACGGACAAAAGGTGATCTCACAAGCCTATTTTTTCAAAATTGAAAATAGGCTAAAAATGAATGTGATCTCGTCAATGGCGTTGTCTTGGCACCCTCGGATAGATCATCCCTCATCAATTTAAAAGCGTTGTAATGGTAACCTCTGATGGCACTTGGTATTTTTTAAAATTCCGAAATCATTTTTCTCATCCCTTGGCGTAATGGTGGGTCATATAAAAAATTCTTTCAGACAAAAGTTTTAGGTAATTATTAGGGGAATATTTTCCATTTTGTGCGATTTTTATATTGTGCCTATTAAGAGAGATATGATTAATGTTTCCCGAAAAACCCACTTTTTCCCACCCCTTTGGTCAATGGTTGGTGCTATCAAAAAACTTATTTGACATACATTTTTGGCACTTATCCGACACATATTATGAACTTTGAATGGATTCGATATTTCACGTATTAAGAGAGTTATAGCGAAATTTCACTTTTTAGAAAAAAGCCCCCCATTTTCACCCCCTTTGACCGATTTTGCCCATTAACGAACTCGATTGAGATTGTATAGGGATACATTTTATGTAAAAAATTCGAAGTGATTGGTGCAAAATTACGGCAGTTACCGTGTCCACAAGAAACTGATATATATATATATATATATATATATATATATATATATAGGAACATATATACATATATACATAACTTATATATAAACTTTTGAACTGACGGTGGTTTGGGGGTCTGGGGTATGTGAAACGCGAAGATATGTCGAAATTTTCCGGAAGTCGAAACATGGTACCCATTGCAATAGTTAGCTTTTTAATGAAATCTACCTAATTAAACGTCACCAGAGAGAAAAGAAATAAAGAGGAAATAATTACACCTTAACACGATAAAATGAGGCAATTTAGGATGCTACGGATCGTAAAACAAATAAACAAAAGGCCAATCCCTAAGATTACGAAAAGAAAAGAACCAACTAATCACAATGAGAATACCTATAAAGAAAATAAACTAAATAAATAATAAATTACAATGTACGATAAACTTGAAACGTGTCTCCGGAAGGCGCAGAAAAAACAAAAATTTACATATCAGGTAACATAAAAAAATAGGAAAATTAGGCCTAGAACACGCAATTAAATACAGTATTAAAACATCAATATAAGGCCAATATCGGAGCTCCCATGACAATATATATATATTGAACCCTTGCAAAGAAGCTTATGAGACTCAGTTTCGGGGGGTGTGACAGTCCATATCGTAAGTTGTTGTTAAAGCGCTTCATTAACATGCAGGGTAACATATAACAAAATAACATGCAGGAAAAAGTGAAGCCAGGGTTTAAACAAATGAATTTAATAACAAATCACCTAACTATACAAAATAATTAACAAAACAAACTCCCATATGACTCCCACTTAATAAAAAGTACATGCCAAAACTAGGCCAAAATCTCTGGAGAGATTAATTACACGGACAAAGTGTCCTTAAGGAAATCATCAAAAGTGACAATGTATGCGCGTGTGCCGTTCTGCATGCTTCACGATGTGTACAATCGAATGCATGATTCGTCATCATCCAGAATAAACATTCAGACAACGAATCCACATTGCTTGGAGCTAGACGGACGCGGGGAACAACTATACAACACTTAAAACTAAACCGACACTTCCTATACTTAAAATATACAACACAAGAATTTCCGCAATGAAATTGGAATCAAACTGCCATAGCAAAACATTACTGCCTAAAAACTTAGGACTTCTCACACAAATCAACACAAGTAAGTTAACACGTGACCAACAAAAGAAATACACATATGACCGCCGTCAAATCTACAAGTACACTACCACTACACCACTCAGGTGTGACATACTAAATTACATGAATTGAGTCATAAACACATCACTAGGCTCAAAGCCAACATTTACATTATTAACACAATAATCTATCCATACAACATGCAATAATCCGTCACACACATGGCGAACTCCCCAATTGATTATGGTTCAAAAATAACCATCACAATGAACAGGTTTGCTACTTGAAAGCTTAAAGGGGCCAGTCGGACAACAGGACTGCCTATCAAAATAAGTCACCAGGCGAGACGGGCGATTTGTGGAAATCTGCATATCTGTCAACCCACGTGTCAAAATGACCTCGACCTCCAAAGGCCGGGATCGAATCTCGAAGAAGCGTGCCCCAAAGCACAATAATACGTGTGTGTGTGTCAGAACAAAATATCCCGGCATTTCCACTAAGAAATCCAAGAATCAGCATAATGGACAAGGAACAGCGGTCTCCATAGAGCACCCTGCCTTTCCATCGAAAATACAACAACAACAAAAACATAGGGGCGGTAGGACCTCTACCCCTCTTCACGTAGAATCAACACACACACCTGACACAGTAACACACGCAGAATCACACGTATGGGTTTGACAGACCCTGAAATAAAAAGACATAAATATTATTCATAATGTTGAATTTTGGGCTGACGATGAAAGATATGGTTTCTTTCGAAACGCGTCGAATTGCAATATAATAAAACACGGCATAAGCCCAAAATTCAACATTATGAATAATAACACGGGCCGTGAAAGTCTAAATGACGACATAAATATTTTCCACTTGCTGGCGCCACCGTTCTACGCCGTGACTAATTAACCTGAAAAGGACTCAAAAAAAATCTATCAAATTAGAACGAAGGTGTTCTACAATAACATCTTAAATTGTTGCACTTGGCGACCCTAATATGAATAATAACCTGTTCAGCAAACATCTTACAGTAATTACCTCCCTATCCTATCAGAAATATGAACTTTAATAAAGCACCACTTATCGAATGTAACGGGTTTCGCATTTGCATGGATAAACATCACGTACACGCGCCGTGCACATTAAATATGACTCCAAAGAAAAATAAATATACAACAAACACTTTGGCCACGCGCCTACGTACATTTAAAACAATTAGTGCCGGTACAAGGAAAACACACTAAAACAAGAAAAAGAAAAATGAACTATTTACAAAAGTTCCCCCCGCCAATCTAACTACATAATTGAATAATCAATTGTTGTACATCACCGTCTCAGCTTGCAGAACATTATGACATCCATCTCAGCCCATTTCCCTATGGAAAAGTTAGCACTCCATAGTCGTCTTCGTTGAAGCGTCGGACATCATCCCAACTCCTGACCACACGTTGGACATCTTGATGTAGTCTCCTTGGAAGAAAAGTTCAATGTTATTATAATTTGACCTGGCTATAATCGCTTGTGGGTTACTAAATTCGCCCACAAATAGTCCTATGCGATTAATTACGAAGACTTTCCCTAAATATCGCTCACACACGCGCAATACACACATGAAAAATACACTTAAAAATTTACATGAAATACGCACTTCGAGTCCATCGCCACTGGCTCGACAATACAAGTTTTAAAGTCGGACTGACTCACAGTCGCTATCTCGCTCGGTAATCCCTACTCTGCTCTGCATGACCTTCGCTCGGGTGAGCGCTAATTAGAACGTTACAAGTCTTGCCCCTAAGAGCTGAAATAGTTGTCTTTAAGATAAATATTACAAGTTTCAAATCACCACGCACGCTGGCGTGAATTTAGCTTACAGAGCTCACAAAGTATTATGCTTCAAAATAATTAAGAGCGTTAAAAATTGCTACGCAATCTAGCGTGAATTTAGCTCATCAGAGCTCACAAATAAAATAACTTCGAATATATCAGAGCGTTAAAATCACGATGCAAACGGGCGTGAAGTTAGCCCCTCAGAGCTCACACACAGAAAGACATCGAACAGCGGCTCGTCGAACAATTTATTCGAAACTGACAGGGTACGGAAGAGTGGGGTGGATTTAGAAAATTTTTCCAGAGTTTTCATCTCACACAGATGGGACTAGTGTCAATCTTCTTCAAATAATTCAAACGTCTCATCGTACTCGTGCGGAGATAATTCCGATCGGCGGTTCTTTAGATAATCAATTCCGCGCGCTTTTTACCACTGACGCCATCCATCGCGTGATATTGGCGTGGTCTCTCCTGATTGGGTGATTCAAACTCAGGTCGGATGTAAGTTACTCGTGACCATCACTTTATGATTCCAATTCTGGTGCAAGTTGTTACACAATTTGGCCTTGAACTCAGCTTACCAGGCCGTTCTTCAAGAATAGCTACAAGCTCTCCTCTGTGGCAATCATTGCGACACGCTACCTTGCCTTTATCCTCATCAACTTCCACAAGTACTGCCTGGGCTGCAGTAATAATAATAATAATAAATTATGAATACTTATTTATCGTAGATCAATAAGGGTTCAATATATATATATTATAAAACGTACCTTAAATCCTTCTTTGTGGAGACACAATAACAACAAAATCATTAACACACATTAAATATTTTTAAAAGGCACCAGATTTGCCTCAAAATGGCTACCCCAGCACACGCGCCGTTTTGATGACGCATGAAACTTCTCCTTGCAGCAAGTTACGATAATTATCCCACATTTCCTCTTCAAGATGTAATCTCGAATTTATATCCTTCAGTGCACAGCTTATTTCCTTTAGATAGAATAAATCCACATTTCACGGAGGCCAGGGGACAAGCCCCCGGCGCTAAGGGAGACACCTTTTCACGACCAGCTAGCTTCTTGCTTTTTTCAGAAGTCCACTACCAACATGGCGGAGACCCAAAAGGTATAGGCCCCAGCACATTAATGTTAATCGAAATTGTCCAATCACAGAGTGACACACAATTTAACAATGTGCGTATTATATAGTTATTTTGGCGGTATGATGCATATATAATCTTTTTTTTAATGACGTAGAAAATATACTTTTTCAAATATGTCTCGATGAGACGGGCCGGAAGACACAAATGTCTCGCTCTAGCGGCAGAAGACACAACCCCAGCTTGAAGTGCCGACAGGCACTTCCATCTCGAGTTCATTAGCCAAACCAAGGCATCTTAGCGGGCACTTTAAATGGTAAATGGTAGGGGATACATATACAAAGAAGAGATGCATATTAATAATGTTTGAGACGGGCTTTTGCACGTAACAGTCTCCCTCCCTTAAGCGTGAACACCGTTCACGAACATGCCTAGGTTAGGCATAGGCAGTACTCCATAACTAGTCGATTCACCAAACATTGTTTCCAGAAGATAAATTTCACCAGTTAACTCCAATTGATGGATAAAACCGCATCGTTTTGGTTAGGAGGAGTGCAGGGTCAGATTATCAGTGAAGGGATAATCGATCACCTCGCAAACCACTTAGTTAACAGCTTCACTGTGTCCATAAGTCTTCAGAAACGCATTACACCAGCACCTTCAGTGCTTACAGAGTCCGAGACGCGTTAGGTAAATTTTCAATAAGTCCAATGTTGTTAGCTTTTGAAGAAGTAGGTGGATGCAATGTGCAAGATATCATGCGACGAGTGGACAGCCATTTACAAATCAGTAGTTCATCTTATTTCAAAAATAAAAGTTTACAAAAATTATTAATTCTTAATACATTTTACAAATGAGAAACAAGTTTGAATTTATATGAAGAAAATCCTGACCATGACCTAGATCCGTGCTCACGATAGTTCATTAAATAACAAGATTTACCGAAGTAAAGTTCATTACCAAGGTTGAGTTTTTACAGACTAGTTAGACTTTTCTAGAGTACACGAGTTAAACGACCATACATTCAGAAGGAGCTACGGTAGAGGAATGACCACTCAAATTCCCAAGGAAACAGGTATACAAGATCACCAAGAGTTAGGTCTCCCACCGAGTCCTACTTACATGCAAGCATCTTCTACGTGAACATCAAAATTAGTTACAATTTTACAAAGGTTAGGCTATTACACGATGTTAACATTTTACCATTAAATGGGAATTGCCCAACAGTTACAAGTTGTATCCCAGTAGAGTTTGCAAATCCAATTCAAAATTCCAGAAGGAACAGAAGCCTGTAGGCTTCAATGAAGGTTAGGGATACTCTACATTATACAAAATATCAGTTTACAAATTTATGGTACGATTTCTTCATTACAAATCTCTCCACCTCGTTTTATGCGCGACAGATGCACTCTGGATATTTAATTGGCCTAAGGGCTTAGAAAAGGAAATTTATTAAGCTGACATGTATGCATCTACATTTGCTGGTTCGTGATCGCACACATTGCTTGGCATGGGGCCAATGAGAAATAAAAACACCGTTACAGTAACGACAAAAACGAAGAGGAAATGGTAGCGCAGAAAACAAATCACCAGTACACTAACACAAGGAACGATATTGAGGTTCGACACCCGTTGACTATACAGCCGAAATCCGCCTAGGTGAGAAAAATCCAAAATAAAAAGAACTAAGTTCAACAGTACACGAGGTACAATGAGGTTTCCTCGTTCAGGTTTAAGACGCGAAGACGTACAACCAAAGGATGCCTAAGATGGCCCGAAAATACGGTTAGATGAGAAAACAAGCCGCTCTTGTCGAAAGACGAGGCTAACAGGGAACATTAACGCACCATTCCAAACGATTTAAGCAGAAAAAAATTAGAATTACCAGTCAAAAGCAGAAAATTTTACTTAAGTTACAGTGGCTGATGACCGTGATTGCCATAGCATGAACTAAACAGAAGGCCTATGTCATTTACAGTTAACATGAGGCAACTGATGACCCTGATTTCCAGCAACAACAGAATACTGGCTTTAAACGCAAAACAAGCTGACTTACAGAAACTGATGACCACAATGTCCAACAGAAATTTAACCCCAGTAAATTTAGAAGACCCTATATTAATTAAATAACCAGGAAGCACATTACATTATGGCTGTTCACGAACTGAGACCTCATATTCACAACAACATATTCATCGCACAACATACTCAAATAGCAGCAATACATAATTTTTAACCACCCACAAAAATAATTCCCATTAATACTCAAATATGCAAGTTATGTAGTCGTAGAGATATCATGACACAAACAAATACAATTAAAAACACAATACCCTGACAATTACATTACATGACACATACTCGCATGTCATCGAACAGGCCAGTCCCATACCTGAGCCATTCGGATCGTGCAAGTCCTATATACAACCTCCCCAGGGATCAAACCAAGAAAGAATCCCATACTTCTAACCTAGCTAACCCCAGATAGTAGATATCTCCACGTAAAACACACCTACATATTAGGTTTGGTTCAAAATTACAAGGAAAGCAACTAATAAAAATACGATCCTAGACTTACTTTTGCAAACACAACAACACCTGAATTACCCCACCCTACAAATCTAAATCAAAATCTAACGTTAACACATACACACAGACACGATTTGCACAAAATACGCACTCATCCCAGCACGATTGCAGCATAAAGTAAGTGTATTAACAAAAATGTACAAATCGCACACTGGATAAAAACATCTCAAAACAAACACTTACCTTGAATAAGTTTGGGAAGAATTCCTAGCAAATAAATAGTGACATGCACGTTAAATGTGCCTTTTGGCACCACAATAGGGGCATAGGGAGGGCTGATTTCCATAGTTTACCCCTTTTAATCGGACTACACTTCTCAATAACACCAATAGACGTGACAGTTGCATGATAAATATATCACGAGGACAACATATCACAACAGAATTTCATGCAAAGGAAACATATAGGCACACAACAGTCTTCTTAAACACCAACACTGCCTCGATACCTGAAATTTCGACAAAAAAAAAATCATGCACAACGTTGCTCAGGATTGCAGACGTCATCGCTTGCTAGGCTCCAGAACAGGAAGCTAAAATACAACAAATTGCTACAAATCACAGGGCGAACAGCTTCATACAGGGCTCCTCGATGCCTTCACTCGCAGCATGTAGGCTATCAGAATATCAAAAAACCCACATTTCCCATGCCAAGAATACAAGCCAATCACTTACCAAACCTCTTCTTCATTGGGAAAGCTGCATCATAAATAGGACATAATTCATCACAGAAACCTTGCTTGGAACAGGTCACTTCCATATAACACCACATGGATTTTTAGAGGCATACATGAAACCAAACAAACGACAAGGATTAACATTAAATAACATAAAGCACACTGACATCAGACATTCCACCAATAACCGTCCTATCAGCACCAGAAGGGTCCATAAACGAGCCTGCGGGTAAGGGGGAGGGGGATAGCTGCAGAAGCGATAAACGAGCTCGCTCTGCTACCAAAATGACACGGGGTGTGGCTAGGCTAACAGCAACTCACCGCCAGTTGACATGCCCCAACAGAAGAACACCTAAAGGCGAAGGAAGGTGGAGAAGAGGAAAACGCACAGGCTCGTCTACAGACACACTCTAATAACCCACAGAACTGCCACAGACGAAATAATGCCACAACAGTTGCTTAAAATTAAAAAAAACCATTTAATTACGAAAAAGGGGCAAGAAAACATAATTTAATAAGATCCACCTGCAAACACAACATAAGAAAAAAAAAACTCCTATTGCCACAAAAAACTCTCTGGTGATGCACATTGGCTTAAGGCCAAAACAAGTCAAATACCTATGGAAACAAGAGAAGGCTTTTCATGCTAGCTTGCTGAGCAAAACGGAAACATTTAATTTAAAAAAATATAATAAAGCCCAAAAGAAAGAAAGCCAGTAGACAGGGATCACCAAATAAGAAAGGGCTTGATTAACCACTAAGGCACGCAAAACTGACTCGACATGCAGGCAGCTAAGCCACGAGGAAACGAAAAGCTAAAAAAAAATAATAAAATAGGACCAATTTACAAATCCAAAAATTTCTTGACGGCGGTATACTAAGGAACACTCACCAAAAAAACCACAAAGGAAAATCAACAAGATTAACAGAGAAAGAAGAAAAAACTTCTAATCTCACACCACAACACGTTTGAGTGTCCCGCTCGACGCCAAGAGAATTACACCCACCAGACCACAATGCACTCTGGCAAAACAAAACAAAAACATGGCCACGAAACAGATGACTGCATGTCTAGCCGAATTACGGCAAACAATTACCTTTTTAAAATTAAACGTCACCAGAGAGAAAAGAAATAAAGAGGAAATAATTACACCTTAACACGATAAAATGAGACAATTTAGGATGCTACGGATCGTAAAACAAATAAACAAAAGGCCAATCCCTAAGATTACGAAAAGAAAAGAACCAACTAATCACAATGAGAATACCCATAAAGAAAATAAACTAAATAAATAATAAATTACAATGTACGATAAACTTGAAACGTGTCTCCGGAAGGCGCAGAAAAAACAAAAATTTACATATCAGGTAACATTAAAAAAAAAGGAAAATTAGGCCTAGAACACGCAATTAAATACAGTATTAAAACATCAATATAAGGCCAATATTGGAACTCCCATAACAATATATATATATTATAAAACGTACCTTAAATCCTTCTTTGTGGAGACACAATAACAACAAAATCATTAACACACATTAAATAATTTTAAAAGGCACCAGATTTGCCTCAAAATGGCTACCCCAGCACACGCGCCGTTTTGATGACACATGAAACTTCTCCTTGCAGCAAGTTACGATAATTATCCCACATTTCCTCTTCAAGATGAAATCTCGAATTTATATCCTTCAGTGCACAGATTATTTCCTTTAGATAGAATAAATCCACATTTCACGGAGGCCAGGGGACAAGCCCCCGGCGCTAAGGGAGACACCTTATCACTACCAGCTAGCTTCTTGCTTTTTTCAGAAGTCCACTACCAACATGGCGGAGACCCAAAAGTTATAGGCCCCAGTGCATTAATGTTAATCGAAATTGTCCAATCACAGAGTGACACACAATTTAACAATGTGCGTATTATATAGTTATTTTGGCGGTATGATGCATATATAATCTTTTGTTTAATGACGTAGAAAAATATACTTTTTCAAATATGTCTCGATGAGACGGGCCGGAAGACACAAATGTCTCGCTCTAGCGGCGGAAGACACAACCCCAGCTTGAAGTGCCGACAGGCGCTTCCATCTCGAGTTCATTAGCCAAACCAAGGCATCTTAGCGGGCACTTTAAATGGTAAATGGTAGGGGATACATATACAAAGAAGAGATGCATATTAATAATATTTGAGATTTGCTTTTGCACGTAACAATTATCAACTCTCATTTTTGAGATGGGTTTGGAGAAAGATCGCAATTGCGAGAAACCAAGTTTGAAATACACCCTCTGTCTGAAAATTTCGGTCAATGGGCTATATTAAGAACGGATTGTTGGCTTATCTGAAACAGCCGTTACTGTCCATCGAAGTAATCCCCGTGGATGGTTATGTACTTCTGAGAACGACTGAACAAGTCCTGGAAACTCGTGGCATAGTCTTCTTTAGGAATAGCCTTCAGTTTGGGTCGTCGAAACTATAAATTGAAAGCAAGGGAGAAGCGTGAATTTATGCAACTTGCCTTACACACCTGATAGGGTGAGTGTATGCAACCTAACGGGCACACCTGTTCAACGGGTGGCAGTGAGAAGGGTGAATGTTGCGTGGAATGGAATGGTCTTGAAAACCATCGTCATGGGTGACGATACCTGGTGCCTGAGGTACGACCTCGAAGGCAAGCGTCAAAGTATGCAGCATCGGGGTCCGGGGTCGCCGAAAAGCCCTGAAGGGCCAGAGGTTTTCGGACATTTCTGACATCCAACGTAATGTGACGACCCAACTAAAGGCTATCCCTCAGGAAGACTATGCCAGGACTTGTACAGCCGTTCTAGGCAGTGCATAACCATCCACAGGGATTATTTCGAAGGATAGTAACGGCTGTTTCAGGTAAGCCAACAATCCGTTCGTAATATCGACCCATTCACTGAACTTGAGGGTGTATCTTTACACAAGAAAATTGTGTGAGAATCCAAGTAATTTCTAGTTTTTAGCCTACTTTCGATTTTTGCAAAAAATGAAAGTAGACTTATGAGATCTACACAGGGCCAAAAATTGTGTCTGTGTGTGTGTGTGAGAGTCTCTGTGTGTGTGAGTGTGTGTACTCTGAATGTCTGCCCCCCCCCTATCAATTTGAACACGTTGAACCCGAATTGAACGAAATTTGGCACAGAGGTAGCACTAGCAAAGGGAACCTCAGCGTCATGTTTTAAATCGCCGCCATCTTGTCGGAAACGTAATGGCGGTCAACCAAATATTCAAAGCTTATTTCAAATTACGATTAACATTATTATCTGATCTCTACCAAATTTTTCAACACCATACCTTCAAGTGGGAAGCGGCTTTTGACCAAACGACAAGGTCATCAGCCCAATAGTTTGCAGATGGCGGCCATGTATGTGTGCAAAACGATTTCCCCTATCTATTCAAACACGGTGAAACCGAATTGAACGAAATTTGGTACAGAGGTAGCACTGGCAAAGGGGACCTCAGTGTCGTATTTTATATCGCCGCCATCTTGACGGAAACGTAATGGCGGCCACCCAAATATTCAAAGCTTAAATCAAATTACGACTGACCTAATCATCCGATCTCTACTAAATTTTGCAACAATATACCTTAATGTGGGAAACGTATTTTACCAAACTACAGGGTCATCAGACAAATAGTTTCAGGATGGTGGATGTATGAATCATGCAAGTATTATAGCCCAACCGTAACTTACAGTTCAACAAGGCCTGACCTCAACAATTCAGCTTATAGTACATATGGAGGTTTAAACTGTCCTCAAGGAGGTGACCGGTAGGATATTAGCCCATTATAATAAAATATGTAACTGTAGAAGTGACTTAACTGGTCCGATTGACGATGCAATATCGTTGAGGGTCGTGATGTCCCGTAGACAAAATGGCCGCCATATATATCCGTAACTGCATTAGGTTATATCCTTTTAGGAATGTTTTTTTTTTCTTTTAGTCGTTTACCCTCCAGGTTGGTGGAACCGACGAACTCAGCGAGGGAACTCACCATTACCGCCTCCTAGAGCTGGGAACATCGAATCGGAAGGGATACAACTGGTGAGGTGGGATTGGCACCTCGCCCAGGCGGCCTCACCTGCAAAGCGAACAGGGGCCTCATGAGGGAAGGTAAGGGATGGTTAGGATGGATAGGCAAGGAAGAGGGAAGGAGGCGGCCGTGGCCTTGAAGAAGGTACCATCCCGGCATTTGCCCGAAGACGAAGTGGGAAACCACGGAAAACCACTTCGAGGATGGCTGTGGGGGAATCGAACCCCCTCTACTCATTTGGGCCACCCGAGGCTGAGCAGGCCCCGTTCCAGTCTTCATACCACTTTTCAAATTTCGTGGCAGAGCCGGGAATCGAACCCAGGACCTCCGGGGCGGCAGCTAACCATGCTGACCGCTACGCTACGGAGGCGACCTTTTAGGAATGTACTGAACAAAATAATACATTAGCAAATGGTTTATAGAAGCCCCAAAAAACGGTAAGGAAAAGGTTGATTTCGGCACAAAACAAAAAATGTACATTAGTACTAATGGGGCTATTTGATTGAAATATTGTACTGTGTCCGTTGCGCAGTGGTAGCGATCTATCCTCATAGTCCGGCTTGCCGTGGTTCGAATCCCCGTGTGTTCGAATTTTTTTACTTCTTTTTTTTTTGCATTTATTGATTCATAACTACTCACACGTTATAATGTTAAGCATATATTGTGTGTATTTGCAATCAAACATAATGTATAATATGCTGTACTCATAACACCACAAATTTGAACACTCGACTAGAGCGATTAAAATTCTTTGCCCTTTATCTGCGGTAGAGTCTATTGTTGTTGTTGTTATTTTTGTTGTCGATTCTTTAGGGGTTTTGCGGCATCATGGTCTTGTAGCCCCGTGTACTTGGGTGTGTGTAGACGTTGTCTGATAACCCGTGTCATTGTGACGTCTGTAGGATTACCAGTGTGTGTACTTTTATACGAGGAAGGATTTGGGTAAGAAGCTGTTGTTGTTGTTGTTGTTTCATTTGAGATGCATGGACATCATGGTCATTTAGCCTCGTGTACATGAGTGAGCGTTGAATTTTGTCTCATATCCTGTGTTTTTGAGATGGCTGTATTAGTGTGTGTGTGTATATATATAATTCAGGTGAGGATTCAATCAATCAATGTATAATATCCGTATAGCACGATGTTTTTCAACAAGCTACTACAACCAACATTCAATTATACGCCTTGAAGAAGACAAAGTGTTAAAACTAAACCCTTGCTTTTAGGAGAAAGTAGGCTATTTGTTTTTACTGAACATCTTGTTTCTTATATATTTTTTTGTCGTATGCGGGATACTGAGTTCACAAATAATGCGACATCCAATTGTCCATATTGAATCATGATTAAGATATAATGGTAAATATAAGCATATTGAGATGGAGAGGAGTATTCAGGTAGCAGAGAGTCTCGGATTTAATCCCCGAATATGAACATCAGCTTGATAGATTTGGGGAACAATGTAGACGAAAGCTGTTTTGTGGGGGGTGATGGCGTAGAGATGAAGCTGCTTGCCTCCCACCGTGTTCGATTTCCGGTTAACGCATGTGGGATTTTCTAGGTGAAATGTAACGCCCGTTGGTTCGGGTTACACTTAAAAAGTAGGTCTCGTGGCTTATAATCACGAGATATCGCTCACATAAAACTATAACCTTTCTTCCTTGGAAGCTGTTTTATAATATGTGTCGTTATGAATTGTTAACGAAAGTCTATAATTCAATTATTGCCATTAAATACTAGAAAATAGAATACATTTGAAAGCCTGACTGTCCTTTAAGGTTACTTTAAGGAAGATGCTCTTTGATTTTAAGCGCAGAATTGCATATTGATACCTTTGAGTCTCTCACCGATACAATTTAGTTACTCTGTGTCTAGATAAATAACCATTATATGAAACAAACTAGCCATAAATTGCAGAAAACTTTATTGGTGGCATTCCGGTATTTCCAAGAACAAAATGAGATTAAGCATTGTAATTTGCTTGAAGCAGTTATAAATGTACACAGGACATACATTTGACTGTAGACTTTGTCAAGATCATTTAGATGAGACTTTATAGCACTTTTACGTGAGAATGAAATCATGTAATTTTGCTACAGTTTAAAAACAATATAACATTATTCACAAATCTGAAAATCATTAATTAAACTTTCGACGCAAGATTTCGCACTTCGTATGAAGTCCCATACAACGTTATTTTATATAGTGGGACATTGTTTTCATGGAAAACCTACAATGATTATTTAATTTTTCTCTTTTTATGATACTTTGAATATTTTAATATCTAACCATTTCTGACGATTTTGTCACTGACGTTTGGTTACCTTTTCGCATTGGGTGTTCTCAACACTTCAACGGCAGCATTATAGCTTTCTAACTGAAGGGACTCCCTCGTGGTCAAGGCTTTTACCCCTGAGCTACGGGTTCACCAAGATATTTATTTTTAGTCTGAGGGCTGGAACGGGGTACACTTATCCTAGTGAGACACAACTCAGAAGAGGTAGCTCCGATTCCTACCTCAGTTATCCTAGAAGTGGCTTTCTGTGGTTTCCTCACATCTACTCCAGGAAAATGCCGGGATGGTACGTAACTTAAGGCCACACCTGCTTACCCATATCCTACCTCTATTACAAGTATCCACAATGACACAGGTTATGAGACAAATTCTACACACTCCCAAGTAGACTACCACGGGCTACATGACCACAATGTCTCAAACCCCTAAATTAATCAACAAGAACAACAATATCCCGCTTGTGGCAGGAATATTAAACTTTCCTCTACCTTCAATGGGGCTATGTTCGACTCAACCAGCATTGAGGAACATACTGGAGATATTTTTTCCATGGACGATTTCTTCTGGGAGTAAAGGCACATTGAGCTGCAGTAGCCTACTGTATTGCCCCCAACTCCAGTGATTTTTAGCCTATTTTCAATTTTGAAAAAGTAGGCTTATGAGATCACCTTTTGTCCGTGTGTGTGCGCGTGTGTGTGTGATTCGTGTGTGTGTCCCCCCTAATAAAATCTAAACGGCTGGAGCGATTTCAATGAAACTCGGTAAGTTCATAGCACTATTCCCTGCGACCCCGACCGTGCCCTTCAAATTTTGTTACGACTCACCAATCCAACATGGCAGCTGTGCGAAATATTTCACCAGCATTCAATATCTCCGAAACTATTACCGATATTACCCTGACATTTTGTATGGTGATAAAGGGAACAACTATAAGTTCACTTATGTGACCTTTGAAAATCTGGTAACAACAAAACGAACATGGCGGCCAAGCGAAGTTGCGACTTTTAAATAGACGTTTCTCGCGATTTCACTAACCAAACGCAATGAAACTTGGTACAGTATATGTTTATACACATTGTAATGCACCGACATCTAACTTCGTTCAATTGTTTACATAACCACAAGATGGCGGATGTGCGAAATATTTCACCGGCATTCCATATCTGTGAAACTATTAGCGGTATCTCCCTGAAATCTTTTACGGAGATAAAGGGCACTACGGAAGTCCATCTATAAGAAACCGGTTAACTACAAAACGAACATGGCAGCCAAGCGAAGTTGAAAATTTTAAATAGACATTTCTCGCGATTTAATGTTCCAAACGCACTGAAATCTGGTACAGGAAATATTTATACACATTGTAATGCACTGGTATCTAATTTAGTTCAATTGTTTACATAACCTCAAGATGGCGGATGTGCGAATTTTAAAATTAAGTTTTTATTTCTTGTGATGTAGTCATGCGATCGAATTGAAAGTTTGAATATTGAACCTACGCAATAATTTTCCTTTAATGGTACATGACTCTATGGCCTATACATTTAACAATTCAACATGGCGACCATCCAAAATATTTAGTCGGCTCTGAATATCTACGAATCTATTATAGCAATCAAACTGAATTTCTTAATGTTCATAGGGGCTATGAACTTAAGTTCACCTATAGGACTTTAAATAACTTGGTGTTCACAAATCCAACATGGAGACGACGCGAAATATAAAAATTCACATGGACGTTTCTCGCAATTTAACCATCTGAGTGTAGTGAAACTTGGAACAGTAAATCCTTATACGAATGGTAATCCACTGGCATCTAATTTATTTCAATTGTTTCCATAACCTCAAGATGGCAGCTGTGCGAAATTTTAAAATCTCCTTGTTACTTCTTGTGTCCTAATTATGTGATTGTAGTTTGAATACTACACGTACACAATAATCTGCATGTAACAGTACATAACTCTAGGACCTACATATATAAAATCCAACATGGCGACCATCCGAAAATTTTAGTCGGTTCTCAATATCTACGAATCTATTACAGCAATCAAACTGAAATTGTGTATGTTGCTAGAGGCAATTAACATAAGTAGGATATATGAAAATAGGCTGTATAGTTCTTCACGGAACTACTTGTTTACTATTGTTGTTTTAAGGGGCGGTACAGCGAGGTCATCTTCACATCCAGTGCTTGACCCCAGAAGCAGTGTAAAACCTTTCCCTTCACATTTCCCAAAAATAGTGCACTATACTTAATTTTTACCCAAATAATGCATCGGCTTCCAAAGGAATAACGCAGGAAGTAGATCACAAGGCAGTGATGTGTTATATATATTTATTGTCGAATTTCAGAAAAAAAGAACATTTTGTGTCAAAATTCCATTGGATGTTTGTTCCTTTTTTGTTGCTGCTTTGTCTCCCCCTTTCACATTTTTCAGCAGAGAAGGCAAATAAATATTGTTCTCTCTTTCTGTTTCCATCCCGCCCCCGTGTGTGAGAAGGGGAGCAAGAGAGGAGGGTAATGGAGGTCCCGAGAGGAGGGGTAATATAGCGGTGAGGCGCATCCGTTCTCATTTGTCAAGGAGGAGATGCATGGTGAGAGACGGGGAGAGGAGGGGAGGGGATTCTAAGAACAAACGAATCGTTACCAAGAACATAAACTTACCGATCCGTTATTTTTGTAACGTTGTATAGTAGATTGGAAGAAGATATGGGGATGAATCAAATATGAACCAGATTTTTTAAAACATGCAATGCAGTGAATTCTCTGTTCTGTAAGAAAGAAGTTAGTATAACGACGAAACTCTTCCTACATAGACCGACCTTGCTGTATGGAAGTGAGAGCTGGGTATTGTGCCCGCTGGCCGAAGGTTTCCGGGAGCCACCGAGACCCTCTTCCAGTTAACACACAATTATAGGGGACGATACATTCATAGGCTGGTAATGTACAGAGGTCTGCACTCGGGGGTATCGGGAATTGGTGAGGTTCGATCTTTTACCAGCTCAGAGGAATGCATCGGTAACAAAACTAAGCAAGAAAGAGAGCTCAGTCTTATGTTAAAATCACGAATGAATTTTATTCAGAATAGAACCCTAGCCTAGCATGAGAGTTGCAAACGGCTAGTCCGATACTATTCTGCCCTGAAAGAAAATATAAAAAAGTCCTAAACAAGATATAAATTACTCTCATGGTCCTAATACAAAATTCGACTAAGAACGAACAAGCTAAGAGAGTGGCACGTAAGATAAGCCCTAAGCAATTACATCGAAAATGACTACGGGAGGATCAAACATCAAAAGAATCTACTGCAAAGCAAGACATTTACTTGTTTACAAATACTAGAAAATTTACATTTAATAGCAAGGGGAAAATTATTCTACGCTATGATGGTGCCATCTCTAACATTTATCTTTAAATTACGGGTTTAGCTAGTCCTAAATATCATTAATTAATAAACGAGACGCGTTTGTTACAAAGAAAATCAAGCTATGTGCACAACGTTGCTGAATAAAAAAAAGATCTATGCTAATACAACACAAATGCATACAATAATTCAGCACACCTATGATTGTGCAATTGGCACTGCCTGCGTACTCGATTTGTTACTGTTTGTAACAAATGGTCATAGTTTCAAAGTGTTAAGAAAGTAGAAAAATAGGAAATCCTGCAAATGCGATGGTAATTAAACAATTACATCGACTCATATTGCAACCAATCTGATGTGTGTGCTACAGTTATCACATCACCAATTGGTTGTCGACTATTCATGTGAAAGTGTATCAAAATGTATCTAAAATGGTTTAACAAAGCGTTAACATTCGGTCCAGAAAATATGTTATTTTTAGTATTTGTTGTCTTATTTAAGTTCGGGGGGAATTATACGATTTGTTTAGTTTTACAAAATCCTATGTTTGATTATTAAAGATTCACACAATTATTTATTCCTCACAGTATGGCTGTTCAGTTTATGGACCTTTAAATAGCGTTCAGTGTACTCAGGTAACGTGTGTATCCAACTTAAGCAAAATAACTTAATAGTTTAATAGTTTACTAGACACCCTGTGTCTTCACCAATACTTCATCATTATTAGATATCCTGTGTCTCCACCAATTACTTCATTCTTATTATGGATTCGTCAATCCAGGCGCCCTCGGTTAGGTACGACTGCAAATAGTTCATTACCACCGGTATAACCACAATAACAATGTCGGAGGTATTAATCCACCATCACGACTCATATAATACTCTAATAATGATAATTACAATAAGTGTGGATTCCTAAATTATACACGTTTTAAATGCTGGTCATAAAGGTTATGTGTACAGAAAACACATCATGACAACGCTTTGAATTAATATGAAGGCTTCTGATACAAGCTAAAGTGTATGATTGTGCATTTATAAAATTGCCTCTTCCCTGAATGAGGTTGAACCTATGTTCTTATGGTTACATAATATTGTATCTCTCATGCCTGTCTGGCTTCTTGCAAAGAAATAAACCTGTTTTCAAGTATTGATCTGGCCAAACAAATGAATAACGGGACTGCATTCCGATGTTATAATACTAGAAATGTCACAGCCTTCTGAATAAATAAATAATGCACTGTATACGATTGAGTGTGCTGTGGACTGGTTTGGCTTGTAACCTTGGCCTTGATTTAACATCTGCCAAAACTAGTTTCTTTGTCATCAGCTTGACAAAATAAAAGTTGATAATACAGTTTTGAAATGATACGAAATGGACATTACAAAATACTGCCTTCCTGGCGTTTATAAATCTTTAACAAAACTATTACTTTCCACACGCATTCTTATAAAAGCTACCTGCGTTGTGCACTTAAAGAAATGAAACCAAATTAAATTAAATCTACTGTTGACAACTCATTACAATACACTACAAATACATGGTCTGACTTACAGATGCAGCGACCCTTGGTTCGAGACCCGCCATGAGCTGTTATAAGCGGTCTCTTATATGATATTAGGTCATCTCCTCATTGTATCCGGTCATCTTCCGCTGACAATTCCCCACGCATGATTTAGAAATCGATTGACATAGCGTGGTTGGGGTTGTATTTGAAGATCTGATGTTTTAGCAGGATTGTAATGTTAGCGTTGGTGATAATGTAGCACATATTTAAAAGAAAACTTGCTCTCACTGATGCTAATGTGCGGTAATAAATTGCCCATTTTCACTCCACCACTGGCTTTAACATATCGCTTGTGCGACACTCACACGTGACATTTCCACTGATATTTACATACAATATTAAACCAAAATTACTATAAATCCGGCAAACAAAAAAAAATATACTTGTAGATTTTATACAGTTTATCAATTTCACAGTTTATGTAGCACTGAGGTTTGACCATGCGGTCGTAAAGTTTCCGTTACTCCATCATTTTACCTCGTGTATAAAAAAATATTTCACAGTTTATGAGTTAATAAACGTCTCCAATCATTAGATTGTCAAATAATGCACTGATGGCTGTCCTTTAGACAAATACACACTGATTTTCCGTGTCACATGGTTTCCCTTTACGGAACGTACTTTTACTTGTGCTCCAACATGCACATCGATGTTGCTTCATCCAATGACAAGTAAGAACTGGTGTCACTAAATATGGCGTTCTCTTAGGATATGAGTTAGCCGCGTAAATTGACAGTTTCGTTGATCTGCGAAGTATGCTGTATTTTCAATAAGCAGAATTACTTTGTTTAAATCAGTTGATTTATGGAACGTTTAAAGTGCATAAAAATATGATTATCAGCGATTTTGCTTCAGCTTCTTCCCGCCGCTCGCAGGGTATGTTCAGTTATTCTTCAGCAAGGATCTTGGTCTTTGTTAGCTGTGCAAACATGCGTCAACGGGCGCAGTATATTCAGGATAACTGATACATAAGCTAGAGGTAACTGATATGAGGGTAGCACGAATGATTGCTGGACAATGAGATGGCAACAATGGCAGGAGGGTACTCGTAATGAAGAGATAAAGGCTAAGTTAGAAATGAACACGCTAGATGAAGCTGTTCGTATGAGTCGACTCAGATGGTGGGGTCATGTGATCTGATGAGAATAGGGGTGGAGAGATGAGTTCGGCTGTAGAGGGTAAGAGAAGTAGAGGTAGACCTAGGAGGCGATGGTTAGATTCAGTTTCTAACGATCTCAAAGTGAGAGGTGTAGAATCAGAGGAGGCTACAGAGCTAACTGCTAATAGGGGAACGAGGAGGCGAAGTGTTCGCAAAGCAGAGGCTTGCAGACTAGACTGGACGCTGAAAGCCAAAACAGTATGCATGTACACATTCCATATGTGTGTATGGAATGTACTCCGACTTGAGGAATGAGTTTATGATGAAAATTAACAAATGTAAAACAAAATAATGGAATGCAGCCTAAATAAATCACAAAAGATAAAGGAAGTTGTTTATAATAATAATAACCCCTGGCACTACAGCCCATGAAGGGCCTAGGCCTACCAAGCGACCGCTGCCCAGCCATTTGGCCTACAGATATTGGGCTGACGCGTGATCAGCGCATCGGGTCCCCTCAGCCGTAATGTTGGTTTTCGTGATCGGTGCACTGCCTCACGGTCAGACAACTACTCAATAGTCCTTACGAGGCTGAGTGCACCCCGTTCCAGCCCTAACGTCAGTTTCTAAAATCCCTGACGGAGCCGGAAGTCGAACCCGGGGCCTCCGGGTGAGAGGCAGGCGCGCTACCCCAACACCATGGGGCCGGCCTCTCTGTTATTTAGGAAGCAGAATAACCAGTGATATACTAAGGAAAGAAGATTTTAAAAGTAGGTTGGCTCAGGTAAGGAAAGCATTTATGCAGAAAAGGAATGTATTAACATCGAATGTACCGTACCTGTAGATTTAGGTATTAGGAAGTCATTTTTGAAAGCCTTTGTCTGGAGCGTGGCGCTCTATGAAAGTGAAACTCGGGCAGTTGACGCAGCAGACAAGATGAGAATAGAATCATTTGATATGTGATGTTACAGGAGAATGATGAAGATCAGATGGGTAGATAGGGTTACAAACGAAGAGGTATGAAGACGAGGAGATATGTTTCTGGCGACTACTAATGAAGAGAAGAGATGGGTCGGTAGGACACTTAGTAAGACACCCAGGAATAGCAAACTTAGTTATGGAAGTAAGGTTCGAGGACAAAAGCTGTAGGGATAGACCAAGCTTAGAATATGTTGAACAGATTGTCTCGGATGTAAGATATGAAACGATTATCTCAGGACAGGGAGGCATAGAGGGCTGCATCAAACAAGTCCAAAGATTACAGACTCAAACACAACGCAGTGTCTCGACAAACAACAATTATAACCACCTCAGTTTAATTTCATTGAAGCTACAGTCGAAGAAAGAAGATTCATATGAACACTTCCATTCCTATGGCTGAAGCAATGTCACGTAAATTGTTTTGCACGTTCAGCACGAATGTTGTCTGGATTGATGGGGGATCGTTCAACACGTCTTCCTATCCTCTCACTCATACACTTGGCTCTTTTAAAATGTTTCTTCCCCAAAATCTGTACGGAGCCTTCTCAAAATATCCAAAAGTTTTGTACCGTGTTTTAACGAGAATTTTGATTATAATAACCTGAGCAACCGAAGACTGTACCTCTTTCGAGTTCATGATATACTGAGGCGATTGATCACTCCGAGATGTATGTGGGCGTCAGATTCCTCCTCCGGACATCCCTACTAACATCCTGCACGATTAATTCCGCTCACTACCATAGCCACTAGATTTAAATTTCTGTTTATATTTGATTCACGTATGTACTCTTAGCTTTTGATGTACTTCTGTAATACCAATACGCATTTTTAAGTTTGGTCATTGATATGTTATATGGCTGAGGGTCTATTTGTGGTTTGTGTGAACAAAATTTGCCGACATGATGGTTACCATGGCAGCAAGTGTTCTTCATCAAGGCCTATGCATTCTAGTTCGGTAGAGACTTAGGCTGTGTCCCAATACTCTAGTTGATAACTATTGACTAGCTGCTAGCAACTACTCACTATGTGCTATGTACTACACTACGGAGGTTTGGGACTGTCTGCTTGATTCATGGCCTCCTTCATAGACTCGTGTTCAGCAACGCACTGGGCTTTCATGCTAATACCAAACCAACCTATAATTTCTATAACTTCCTTGATGTAGTCGACAATCAAGCAAGCACTTTCGTTCACTAGCTATTACCGACTTGATTGCTATGTGCTAAGCAGTTTTGGATCATGACTTCTGACGTCACATCCGGAATATTAGTCTACTATCTAGTTCACTACGGCTCAAAATGTAGTATTGGGACACAGCCTTAGATCACACTCGTTGAAGCGTGTTGTATCGACAAATTTTCGATAACTAGTTACCATGGCAACAAGGTCAAGCTGACTTAGATTCCAGTTGTTGAAGTGTGCACGATACTTCTAATAGGCGAATAATTCGTTGTTTCTCGGTGTAGTAGAGAAACATAACATTTAGGTAGATTTCATTAGAAAGCTAACTAATGCAATGGGTACCATGTTTCTACTTCCGGAAAATTTCGACATATCTTCGCGTTTCACATCCCCCAGACCCCAAAACCACCGTCAGTTCAAAGGTTTATATATAATTTATATATATGTATATCAGTTTCTTGTGGATCCGATAACTGCCGTAATTTTGCACCAATCACTTTGAATTTTTTTCCGAATTTGTATACCTATAAAATCTCGGTCAAGTTCGTTAATGGGCTAAATCGGTCGAAGGGGGGTGGGGGTGAAAATGGGGGGCTTTTTTTTCGAAAAAGTGAAATATTGCTATAACTCTCTTAATATGTGAAATATCGAATCCGTTCAAAGTTCATACTATGTGTCGAATAAAGCCCAAAAATTTATGTTTGAAGAGTTTATTTATAGCACCAACCATTGACCAAAGGGGTGGGAAAAAGTGGGTTTTTCGGGAAACATTAATCATATCTCTCTTAATAGGCACAATATCAAAACCGTACAAAATGGACAATATTCCCCTAATAATTACGGTACAAACCTAGAAAAATTGCTGAAAGAATTAAAGTTAATAAAAGGGAATAAATGTTTTTAAAAGTTATGCTGTTAAGACATGCAGACCTTAATCGGATGCTGAACTGAGCCTCTTATCTGGTTACTGAATAAATCATAGGTGGGCAATGAGAGAGCGCAGCTCCTGGAGCCAACTGCATGAGCGCGAGCGGAGCCAAGGAGCCGGGACCAGCTGACTGCTCGCTAATAGTTTGTGCTCGAACGACTAGATGGCAGTATGCGCAGTCAAGGCGCAAGCATAGGTACAGCATTGTACCGGGCTGAGTAGGCCTATATTATGTGTACGCTAAATAAGAATCACGAACAAGCTTAGCACATTTTTATGAACAGTTTTCACAAACAGTTTTCCCAAACATGCACAAAATGACATCCAAACTTCTATCAATGTTTGGATCAACATATCTGTGTGAGAAACTGTTCTCTCTAATGAAGATAAATTAATCTCCACGTAGAGCCACTCTAACTGACGCACCTCTCACTGCCTTTCTTCGAATTGCAAGTTCAAGATCTATCGCTCCAAATGCAACCCGTCTGCTTCAGCGAAAGGATACGCACACCTCCTCATCATCTGCAGAATGACAGTTCAGATATATAAGAACACACAGGGCTATGTTTTGTTTATAGTGAATGATATTTATTCATATATTTATTTATTTATTTATTTATTTCTGTACTTCTACAGCAAGTTTTCGTTCCTTGTATTCTAAACAAGTTGTTAGGTTGGCTTATTGTAGTTTCAGGACTATCGGTAGTGGACAAAGCGTGTGTACTTATCAGCTGTAAACGTAATTATTTATATTTCCTACACAGAACCTAATAAAAGGAATATAATTAAGCGTATGTGCGTGGCACCATAATCTAATCATCCAATGCACAAGAAACAGGGCACAAGTATAAAGCTGTTGTGATACGCCGCTTGTAACGGCAAGCTGTGCAAGCAGCTACAAGGTTAACTTCGGTGAGAGCGCATACTGGGCTCTTTGTCCCGCCGGAGCGGGAGCGCTGCTCAATGAGCCGAATTGTGCCCATCTCTGGAAAAAACCATTTGTTAGCATCCGTAGCACACCACTCCCTGTCGGAACACGGTAGGCCTATTAACGGTCACGTAAAACTACAAACTTTCTTCCTTTATTTACTCCTGTGACTCGTTGCACAAAAATGCTGTCTCTTCGGATGAGTCATATTAACTGATATTGAAATATATTAATTCTAGCACGTAATTTTTCACTGTGGTGGTGATGATGATGATGATGATGATGATGGTTGTTTCAGGGGGTGGAACATTGAGGTCATCATCCCCATTTTCTAGTGTAGGTACCGTAGGGTATAAATTACTAGCTGAAGTACCCGTGCTTCGCTACGCGTCATAAATAAATTAAAATGTGAAGGTGACAGTTAAAACAGGGGATAGGCGAGGTGCTGCGCAGAGGGAGATTAAGGATGGAACATTTTGTCCAACTACACCACTCGGCGTTGACCGTGTTTTATAGCACAAATTTAGGTTTTACTCGCTAACCGTTGGAGATACCTTTCGGATAGAAAATGTAATTTTAAACCTCGTATATGCCATCAAATGTTTGCTATTTCTTAGCGTTCTCTTTTTATTTGAAATGGAAATATGAAAGTTTGAAACCAAAGGGTGTAGTGACGTCACTAAAATGGTCGCCATCTTTAAATAGAGCAAAGTATTGAAATCAAAAGTAACCTATATGTTAACCAGGTAAATCAGCTACTTCCATGTAAAATTCATGTAAATCGGACCAGTGGTACTTGCGTGATTGAGTAATACACAGACACACACTATCTCATTTTTAGCCTCGCTTAGCCCGCGTCATAGTCGTGTCATATTGTTATTCAATGAAATGCAGGTTTAACCCTGTTAACATCCCTTTAGAACCTGAATATCCAAAAATCCCTCCTTTGTAGACGTTTTCGACACACAAAAAACATATCCTCAAAATATCATTCTTCTAACTTTAATAGTTTTGGTTGGTCGATGAGAGTGAACATCCAAAAATCCTTCCTTAGTGGACGTTTTTCTTCCAGAATTTCACCCCTCCCCATAGGCCCCTTAAATTGCATTTATGAAAAAAAAAAAAAACGGTCGAACATCTATTTATTTTATTTATTTATTAATTTATTTATTTTTAAGCTGATTGATTTCCTCCGAGTTTCAAACTCCTCGTCTATGTCGTTTAAGAGATACACGCTCCGTTAGGAATCATTCAACCTCAACTTTTCATCCCTTTCACCTCATAATATACACTACATCGAAAAACCATTAGACATGTGTCAGCTTATTTTTAATGATTAGTATATATGCCAAGTATCACATCCCCAAATGAAACCACTCGTGAGATATAGTTATTCAATGAAATGCACGTTTACCCGCTTAACACCTCTTTAGAACCTGAATATCCAAAACTCTTTCCTTAGTTGACGTTTTCGACATACCACGAACATATCCCCAAAATGTCATGTTTCTAACTTCAATAAATTTGGCTGGGCGATGATGAGTGAGTGAGTCAGTCAGGACATTTTCTTTCAATTATTTTTGATAATTTCACCCCTCCCCATGAACCCCTTAAATTGGATTTATCAAACAAACGGTCGAACACCTATTTACTTATTTGAAGCTGTTTTCCCCCTGAGTTTGATGAGTGAGTGAGTGAGTCAATCAGTTAGGACACTTTCTTTCCTGTTTTTTCCCCCCAGAATTTTACCCCTCTCCAAGGGCCCCTTAAATGGGATTTATGAAAAAACGGTCGAACACCTATTTACTTGTATTTTAAGCTGTTTTTTCCCGCCGAATTTCAAACTTCTCGCCTATGTCGTTTCAGAAATACACGCTCCGTTAAGAATCCCTCAACCCCCAATTTCACCCCTTTCACCTCATAATATACACCACATCGATAAACCCTTAGACATATGTCTGATTATTTTTAATGATTAGTTTATATACTGAATATCACATCCACAAAGAAACAACTCATGCGATATTGTTATTCAATGAAATGCGCGTTTACCTCCTTAACACCTCTTTCAAACCCGAATAAACAAAAATCATTCCCTAGTTGACGGTTTCGACATACAGCGAACATATTCACAAAATTTCATGTTTCCAACTTTAATAGTTTCCTCTGGTCGTGATGAGTGAGTGAGTCAGAATGGACATTTTCTTTCAATTATTTTTACCAAAATTTCACCCCTCCCCATGGGCCTCTTAAATTGGATTGATGAAAAAACGCTTGAACACCTATTAACTTATTTTTTAAGCTGTCTTTTTCCAATGAGTTTGATGAGTGAGTGAGTTAGTCAGTTAGGACACTTTCTCTCCTTTTTTCCCCCTAGAATTTCACCCCACCCCATTGGCCCCTTAAATTAATTTAAGAAAAAAAAAACGGTCGAACACCGATTTACTTACTTTTTAAGCTGTTTTTTCCGCTGAGTTTCAAATTTCGCGCCTATGTCGTTTAAGAGATAAGCCTACACGCTCCGTTAGGAATCCTTCAACCCCCACTTTTCACCCCTTTCACCTCATAATAATACACCACATCGAAAAACTCTTAGACACATGTCTGCTTATTTTTAATGATTAGTTTATATGCCGAGTATCACATCCACAAATGAAACCACTCGTGAGATATTGTTATTCAATGAAATGCAGGTTTAACCCCCTTAAGACGCTTTTAGAACCTGAATATCCAAAAATCCTCCCTTAGTGTACGGTTTTGACATACAACGAACATATCCCCGAAATGCCATGTTGCCAACTACAATATTTTTGGCTGGGCGATGATGAGTGAGTGAATGAGTCAGGACATTTTCTTTCAATTTGTTCTTCTTCTGAATTTCACCCCTCCCGATGAACCCCTCAATTTGATTGATAAAAAAAACTGTCGAAAATCTATTCACTTACTTTAAAGCAGTTTTCCGCCCTGAGTTTGATGAGTGAGTCAGTTAGTCAATCAGTTAGGACACTTTCTTTCCTGTTAGCCCCCCCCCCCAGAATTTCACCCCTCCCCATGGGTCCCTTCAATTGGATTTATGAAAAAAAAACGGTCAAACACATATTTACTTAATTTTTGTGCTGTTTTTCCCGCTGAGTTTCAAACTCCTTGCCTATGTCGTTTAAGAGATACACACTCCGTTAGGAATCTTTCAATCCCCACTTTTCACCCCTTTCACCTCATAATATACACCACATCGAAAAACCCTCAGACACGTTTCTTCGTATTTTTAATGATGAGCTTATATGCCGAGTATCACATCCTCCAATGAAACCAATCGGGAGATATTGCTATTCAATGAAATGCAGGTCTACCCCCTTAACACCCTTTTAGAACCTGAATGTCCAAAAATCCTCTCTTAGTGGGCATTTACGGCCCTTGAGGAAGCTGTATACCAAATTTCATTCCAATCCGTTCGGTGGTTTCTGAGATTTCGTGATGAATGAATGATTGAGTGAGTGAGTGAGTGAGCGAGTGGTATTTGACAAATATACAGTAGATAGTGTCAAGTCTTTGTTATGCTAAACTCGGTTGACAGTGCTGTGTGAGAAGTTGAGTAACTAACGGGATTTCAAGTAAAGATTCTCATATTCTATACCGGTAGTGCAGAGCGCAACTGGCATCCAGTCGGCCGTGTCTCGACTTGATCTATTTTGCCATGGAAACTATCTGCCTTGCCATTCCTTCATGGGTATATTTTATGATTTGATTAGCCTGTGCTGGAGTGCAAAAGGGCCGAAATCAGAAGAATGAGAAAGACTATCGAAAATTCATGTAGCCAGAGGTTCCTTCTGGGTCCTAAGCTATGTGTATGCAAAATTTGGTTGAGATTGGTGGAACGGTGTAGATTTGTATACGGAACAGACCCACCCACCCACATACATACATACATACATACATACATACATACAGACTTTCACTTTTTTATATAAGACTAGCTGAAGTACCCGTGCTTCGCTACGCGTCATAAATGAATTAAAATGTGAAGGTGGCAGTTAAAACAGGGGATAGGCGAGGTGCTGCGCAGAGGGAGATTAAGGATGGAACATTTTGTCTAACTACACCGCTCGCCGTTGACCGTGTTTTATAGCACAAATTTAGGTTTAATTCGCTAACCGTTGGAGATACCTTTCGGATAGAAAATTTAATTTTAAACCTGGTATATGCCATCAAAAGTTTGCTATTTATTAGCGTCCTCTTTTTATTTGAAATGGAAATATGAAAGTTTTAAACCAAAGGTGTAGTGACGTCACTCAAATGGTCGCCATCTTAAATAGTGCAAAGTATTGAAATCAAAAGTAACCTATATGTTAACCAGGTAAATCTGCTACTTCCATGTAAAATTCATGTAAATCGGACCAGTGGTACTTGCGTGATTGAGTAATACACAGACACACACCATCTCATTTTTAGCCTCGCTTCGCTCGCGTCATAGCCGTGTCATATTGTTATTCAATGAAATGCAGGTTAAACCCCGTTAACACCCCTTTAGAACCTGAATATCCAAAAATCCCTCCTTAGACGTTTTCGACACACAACAAACATATCCCCAAAATATCATTCTTCTAACTTTAATAGTTTTGGTTGTTCGATGAGAGTGAACATCCAAAAATCCCTCCTTAGTGGACGTTTTTCTTCCAGAATTTCTCCCCTCCCCATGGGCCCCTTAAATTGGATTTATGAAAAAATGGTCGAACACATATTTATTTTAATTATTTATTTATTTTTAAGCGGATTGATTTCCTCCGAGTTTCAAACTCCTCGCCTATGTCGTTTAAGAGATACACCCTCCGTTAGGAATCTTTCAACCCCCACTTTTCATCCCTTTCACCTCATAATATACACCACATCAAAAAACCATTAGACATGTGTCAGCTTATTTTTAATGATTAGTATATATGCCAAGTATCACATCCCCAAATGAAACCACTCGTGAGATATAGTTATTCAATGAAATGCATGTTTACCCGCTTAACACCTCTTTAGAACCTGAATATCCAAAACTCTTTCCATAGTGGACGTTTTCGACATACAACGAACATATCACCAAAATTTCATGTTTTTAACTTCAATAATTTTGGCTGGGTGATGGTGAGTGAGTCAGTTAGGACATTTTCTTTCATTTATTTTTGAGAATTTTACCCCGCCCCATGAGCCCCTTAAATAGGATTTATGAAAAAAAAACCGGCCGAACACCTACTGTATTTACTTATTTAAAGCTGTTTTTCCCCCTGAGTTTGATGAGTGAGTGAGTCAATCAGTTAGGACACTTTCTTTCCTGTTTTTTTTTCTCCAGAATTTCACCCCTCCCCATGGGCCCCTTAAATTGGATTTATGAAGAAAAGGTCGAACACCTATTTACTTAAATTTTTAAGCTGCTTTTTCCGCTGAATTTTAAACTTATCGCCTATGTTGAATAAGAGATACAGTACATGCTCCGTTAAGAATCCTTCAACCCCCACTTTTCACACATACACCTCATAATATAAACCACATCGTTAAGCCCACAGACATGTGTCTTCTTATTCGTAATGATGAGCTTATATGCCGACTATCCCATCCCCAAGGAAACCAATCAGGATATATTGTTATTCAATTAAATGCAAGTCTACCCCCTTAACACCCCTTTAGAACCTGAATATCCAAAAATCCTTCCTTAATGGACGTTTTCGACATACAACGAACATAGCCCCAAAATCTCATGTTTCTAACTTTAATAGTTTTCGCTGGGGGATGATGAGTGAGTGAGTAAGTCAGGACATTTTCTTTCATTTATTTTTCAGAATTTCACCCCTCTCATGAATCCCTTAAATTGGATTTATGAAATAAAAAGCGGTCGAATACATATTTACTAATTTTGAGCTATTCTTCCTCCCTGAGGTTGATGGGAGAGTGAGTTAGGACACTTTCTTTCCTGTTTTTTCCTCCAGAATTTCACCCCCTTAAATTGGATTTATGAAAAAATGGTCGAACACATATTTACTTATATTTTAAGCTGTTTTTTCACGCCGAATTTCAAACTTCTCGCCTATGTCGTTTAAGAGATACACGATCCGTTAAGAATCCCTCAACCCCCAATTTTCACCCCTTTCACTCATAATATACACCACATCGATGAAACCTTAGACATATGTCTGATTATTTCTAATGATTAGTATATATACCGAATATCACATCCCCAAAGAAACAACTCATGAGATATCGTTATTCAATGAAATGCACGTTAACCCTCTGAACACCTCTTTAAAACCCGAATAAACAAAAATCATTCCTAAGTTGACGTTTTCGACATACAGCGAACATATTCCCAAAATTTCATGTTTCCAACTTTAATAGTTTTCGATGGGCGTGATGAGTGAGTGAGTCAGACAGGACATTTTCTTTCAATTATTTTTACCAAAATTTCGCCCCTCCCCATGGGCCCCTTAAATTGGATTGATGAAAAAACGCTTGAACACCTATTAACTTATTTTTTAAGCTGTCTTTTTCCCTTGAGTTTGATGAGTGAGTGAGTTAGTCAGTCAGTTAGGACACGTTCTCTCCTTTTCTCCCCCTAGAATTTCACCCCACCCCATTAGCCCCTCAAATTAATTTATGAAAAAACGGTCGAACACCGATTTACTTATTTTTAAGCTGATTTTCTTCTGAGTTTCAAATTTCTCGCCTATGTAGTTTAAGAGATAGGCCTACACCCTCCGTTAGGAAACATTCAACTCCCACTTTTCACCCCTTTCACCTCATAATAATACACCACATCGAAAAACCCTTAGACATATGTCTGCTTATATTTAATGATTAGTTTATATGCCGAGTATCACATCCACAAATGAAACCACTTGTGAGATATTGTTATTCAATGAAATTCAGGTTTAATCCCCTTAAGACCCCTTTAGAACCTGAATATCCAAAAATCCTCCCTTAGTGTACGGTTTTTGACATACAACGAACATATCCCCAAAATGCCATGTTTCCTTCTTCAATATTTTTGGCTGGGCGATGATGAGTGAGTGAGTGAGTCAGGACATTTTCTTTCATTTTTAGCCTACTTTCGATTTTTGCAAAAAATGAAAGTAGACTTATGAGATCAACTCAGGGCGAAAAAAGTGTGTCTGTCTGTGTGTGTGTATGTGTGTGTGTGAGTCTGTGTGCGTGTGTGTATGTGAGTGTGTGAGTTTGTGTGTGTGTGTGTCTGTGTGTGTGTGAGTGTGTGTACTCTGAATGTCTGTCCCCCCCTATCAATTCAAACACGGTGAATGCGAATTGAACGAAATTTGGTACAAAGGTAGCACTAGCAAAGGACACCTCAGTGTCATGTTTTATATCGCCGCCATCTTTACTAAAACTGAATGGCGGCCACTCAAACGTTCAAAACGTAAAATCAAATAACGACTCACCAAATCATCCGATCTCTACCAAATTTGGTAACAACATACCTTCGTATAGGATGCGTTTTGTGACCAAACTACAAGGTCGTCCGCCGTACCATTTCAGGATGGCGCCCGTGCGAATTATGCAAACATTATAATCCATATCATGGGACCCACCAGTTCCGATTATCGAGCCGAGAATCGTTTTAACTGTTCTAAAGGACGAGGCACGTTCGAAATTAAAAGTTTATTTTGTAATACTATAGTGCAGACGTGATTTTAAAAAGCTGAGTCGATTCAGTAATAAGACAAGATGGCAGCGGATATCTTGTGCCTGACTTATATTTCACTAATTTGAGTATTGCATGCAATATAGCGTACTGATACAAAATAAATACACTTTGTATGAAATGCTTTATATATAAATAATATACTCCAGTGATGAAATCGTTTAGTATAAATCATTATTTGCTAACAAGTTCTATGTAAGTCATTTTATATAGAACGATATTCGTTGACACAATTAGCTCAGTGGTAGAGCGTTAGCCTATCGCTCAAATGCCTATGGTTCAAACCCGATCAGAGCTAGTTTTTTTGCTTGAAATGTTATATGTTTATTGTTTTGTAATGACTCAGATGTTTTAAAATTAAGCGTTATATTGTGCATATTATGGTGTAAAATATATATTTAATTAAAACATAATTCACCAGCAGATTTACTCGAGACATCTAGCTGCCAAAAAGGTAACTGCACGCCGACCTACTTATTAACTTCCAGATTTTATTGAAAAGTTTCTTCTTCTGGCCGCTAGAATGCACTCGCTCTGTTAGGATTATATTGTTCGATATTTCACCACTAGATGTCACGACTAGTCTACGTGGGGCTCCATTGATTACTATACCATTGGCATTCTATGCGCATCGAATTTGAAGAATGACAAGATGATACTACGATACATTTTTACTTTTTATTTTAAAGGGTTTGTAACAGCCTATTGTGCGTTATTTGAAAATGTTAATTGAAGTAAAGAACAAAACGATTTCACATAGTATCTGAACTCTACCGTTGGTGCTAGTTCAGGATATTAATTAATACTTTTATTTTAGCCAAATAGCAATCGAAAATATCCACATAGTTGGTATACACACATCTCTGTAGGGTCATGGAAAGATTTGTTAATTCAATTAGGATTGTGAAAGTCATACGCAGCCAGACGTGTAAAGACATGCCTCAACTCAAAGTTGGATGTTGCCCGCGTCAGGCCGATTATGTAATAATAATAATAATAATAATAATAATAATAATAATAATAATAATAATAATAATAATAATAATAATAATAATAATAATGTTATTTCTTTTACGTCCCTTTTAACTACTGTTGCTTTTAGAGACGCCGGGGTGCCAGAATTTTGTCCCGAAGGGGATCTTTAACGTGCCAGTAAATCTACTAACACCACTCCCTCGCATTTGTGCACCCTCAAATGCCAGCCGACTGCGCCAGGGTACGAACCTGAAACATACGGTCCAGCAAGCGAGAACGTTACCGCTGAGCCACGCCGCCAGTCCGGTCGATTATGTCTCCAGATCCATAACATTCTTTAGATACTTCTTATCTTTCTTTCTTTCTTTCTTTCTTTCTTTCTTTCTTTCTTTCTTCAATGATGGTAGCAGTTTTTATCTAGGTTGTGGCGTTTGGTAGAGGTAAATCGTTTCTAAGGTCTTCAACAAAGAATAGTTCTATTATACTCTTTGATAATAACAACGAGTTATAACTATACTCATACATTTAGGAGAAAGTAGGCTATATGTTCTTTACTGAACATCTTGTTTCCTTCAGAATTTCACCCCTCCAGATCAACCCCTTAAATTTGATTTATAAAAAAAAATACTGTCGAACACATATTTACTTATTTTTAAGCAGTTTTTCTCCGTGAGTTTGAAGAGTGAGTGAGTCAATCGGTTAGAACACTTTCTTTCCTGTTTTTCCCCCCAGAATTTCACCCCTCCCCATGGGCCTCTTAAATTTGATTTAAAAAAAAAACGGTCGAACACCTGTTTACTTATTTTTAGCCTACTTTCGATTTTTGCAAAAAATGAAAGTAGACTTATGAGATCAACACAGGGCGAAAAAAGTGTGTCTGTCTGTGTGTGTGTATGTGTGTGTGTGAGTCTGTGTGTGTGTGTATGTGTGTGTGTGAGTCTGTGTGTGTGTGTGTGTCTGTGTGTGTGTGAGTGTGTGTACTCTGAATGTCTGTCCCCCCCCTATCAATTCGAACACGGTGAAACCGAATTGAACGAAATTTGGTACAGAGGTAGCACTAGTAAAGGACACCTCAGTGTCATACTTTATATCGCCGCCATCTTTACCAAAACAGAATGGCGACCACTCAAATGTTCAAAACGTAAAATCAAATTACGGCTGAACTAATCATCCGATCTCTACCAAATTTGGTGACAACATACCTTTATATAGGACGCGTCTTTCACCCAAAATTCAAGGTCATCGGCCATGCCATTTCAGGATGGCGGTCGTGTGAATTATGCAACCATTTTAATAAATAGCTTAAGACCCACCAATTCCGATTATCGAGCCTAGGGGGGTTTAAGCTATCCTGAAGGTCGTGATCCGTTATTTATTATAATTTAATATTATAATATTATACAGTATGAGTGGCTTAAAAGAGCTGAGCCGTTTGTGTCACACGACAAGATGGCAGCTGTCCTCATGTGCCTGTCTTATATTTCAGTAGTTTTAGTATGTTGTATGTGATATACCGTACTGATACAATAATATAAACTTTGTATGAAATGATCTTTAATGAAGATGTACTGCAGTGAAGAAATCGTTTATTTAAAGTCATTATTTGCCAACAGTTTGTATCTAATATGTCAGTTAAGAACACCTGACGTCATGGATACGGTTAGCTCTGGGCTAGCATGTTAGTCTGACACGCAGTTGACTGGGGATCGAATACTGCTACAGTGAAGTTTTTTTTCTTGAATTCTTTTACAAATGATGTGCACGAGCTTTTCCCAAAGATACTGAATAAAATGTCATTTAGCTCAAAGGAGAGGATAAAGTATACACTCGTATATTAATAAAATCACAGTCCCAGCATCGCACATAAACAGAAGACATTAGAAAAAGGAGAATAGAAGAACTAGATACACGTTGTCATTAACCACAGCCTTCTTAATGCCTCTGTACGGTGCTGTCCTCTTGTGGGTTATGTGGGTAATATTTTTCCAAACATAACGCTGTGTAAATGCCTGAGCTGGCCTCCTGAAGTATGGCAATTTTGTAATACTGGTAGTTCAATTATTAGCCACGATCGCGCTCCGAATACCTTTAAACATTGCCAGCTGGATCGCCTCCCTCTTGGCTACTTTAAACTGCCTACTCATTCAACACCCATAGAACACTGCCATCGTAGTACATTACGATGGCAGTGCATAGGCGTACAAGATAAAGATTAATTCACTGATAGGTCGCAGCACCACCTACTGTGATTGGGGCGGAAGATGATTGGGGCGGAAGATTCTTAATTTTGCAGGCTGGCTTAATATAGAGATTAACGGACGTGAATGCATTACAATAAGTTAGTAGTTTTGTTATTCAATCATCATAAAGTATATAATATTGATCTTGACACTTACTGGCTTATTATCAATATAAAAGAAAACAAACAATACATTGTGGTTGGGGTGATTGTTTTAGGGATGAGGACAAAGAGTCATAAAGATACCCATACATTTAGGAGAAAGTAGGCTATATGTTCTTTGCTGAACATCTTGTTTAAACTGATTTTTTCCCGCTGAGTTTCAAACTCCTCGCCTATGTCGTTAAAGAGATACACGCTCCGTTAGGAGTCCTTAAACCCCCACCTTTCACCCCTTTCACCTCATAATATACACCACATCGAAAAACCCTCAGACACGTGTCTTCTTATTTTTAGCCTACTTTCGATTTTTGCAAAAAATGAAAGTAGACTTATGAGATCAACACAGGGCAAAAAACGTGTGTATGTCTGTGTGTGTGTATGTGTGTGTGTGAGTCTGTGTGTGTGTGTGTGTGTGTATGTGTGTGTGTGAGTCTGTGTGTGTGTGTCTGTGTGTGTGTGAGTGTGTGTACTCTGAATGTCTGTCCCCCCCTATCAATTCGAACACGGTGAATGCGAATTGAACGAAATTTGGTACAAAGGTAGCACTAGCAAAGGACACCTCAGTGTCATGTTCTATATCGCCGCCATCTTGACGGAAACGTAATGGCGGCCACACAAATGTTCAAAGGTTAAATCAAATTACGACTAACCTAATCATCCGATCTCTACCAAATTTTGCAACAACATACCTTTATGGGGGTACCATCCTTTGACCAAACCAATAGGCCATCAGCGTAATAGTTTGCGGATGGCGGCCATCTTTGTGTGAAAATTAATTCCCCCTATTAATTCGAACACGGTGCAACCGAATGGAACGAAATTTGGTACAGAGGTAGTACTAACAAAAGGCACCTCAGTGTCATGTTTTATATCGCCGCCATCTTGACGGAAACGTAATGGCGGCCACACAAATGTTCAAAGCTTAAATCAAATTACGACTAACCTAATCATCCGATCTCTACCAAATTTTGCAACACCATACCTTTATGGGGGGAGCATTCTTTGACCAAACTAATAGGTCATCAGCGTAATAGTTTGCGGATGGCGGCCATCTTTGTATGAAAATCGATTCCCCCTATTAATTCAAACACGGTGCAACCGAATGGAACGAAATTTGGTACAGAGGTAGTACTAACAAAAGGCACCTCAGTGTCATGTTTTATATCGCCGCCATCTTGACGGAAACGTAATGGCGGCCACACAAATGTTCAAAGCTTAAATCAAATTACGATTAACCTAATCATCCGATCTCTACCAAATTTTGCAACAACATACCTTTATAGAGGAAGCATACTTTGACCAAATGACTAGGTCATTAGCCTAATAGTTTGCGGATGGCGGCCATCTTTGTGTGAAAATCAATTCCCCCTATTAATTCAAACACGGTGAAACCGAATGGAACGAAATTTGGTACAGAGGTAGCACTAGCAAAGGGCATCTCAGTGTCATGTTTTATATCGCCACCATATTGACAGAAACGTAATGGCGACCACACAAATGTTCAAAGCTTAAGTTAAATTACGACTAACATAACCATCCGATCTCTACCAAACTTTGCAACAATATTCCTTTATGGAGGGAGCATACTTTGACCAATCAAATAGGAAATTAGCCTGATAGTTTGCGGGTGGCGGCCATCTTTATGTCAAAATTGATTCCCCCTATTAATTCGAACACGGTGGAACCGAATGGAACGAAATATGGTACAGAGGTAGCACTAGCAAAGGGCACCTCAGTGTCATGTTTTATATCGCCGCCTTCTTGACTGAAACGTAATGGCGGCCACACGAATGTTCAAAGCTTAAATCAAATTACGATTAACCTAATCATCCGATCTCTACCAAATTTTGCAACTACATACCTTTATGGAGGGAGCATCCTTTGACCAATCTAATAGGTCATTCGCCTAATAGTTTTCGGATGGCGGCTATCTTTGTGTCAGAATCGATTCCCCCTATTAATTCAAACACGGTGAAACCGAATGGAACGAAATTTGGTACAGAGATAGCACTAGCAAAGGGCATCTCAGTGTCATGATTTATATCGCCGCCATGTTGACAGAAACGTAATGGTGGCCACACAAATGTTTAAAGCTTAAATCAAATTACGACTGACATAACCATCCGATCTCTACCAAACTTTGCAACAACATACCTTTATGGAGGGAGCATCCTTTGACCAATCTAATAGGCCATTAGCCTAATAGTTTGCGGATGGCGGCCATCTTTATGTCAAAATTGATTCCCCCTATTAATTCGAACACGGTGGAACCGGATGAACGAAATTTGGTACAGAGGTAGCACTAGCAAAGGGCACCTCAGTGTCATGTTTTATATCGCCGCCGTCTTGGACGGAAACGTAATGGTGGCCACACAAATGTTCAAAGCTTAAATCAAATTACGATTAGCCTAATCATCCGATCTCTAGCAAATTTAGCAACAACATACCTTTATGGAGGGAGCATCCTTTGACCAAACTAATAGGTCATCAGCCTAATATTTTGCGGATGGCGGCCATCTTTGTGTGAAAATCGATTCCCCTTATCAATTCGAACACGGTGAAACCGAATGGAACGAAATTTGGTACAGAGGTAGCACTTGCAAAGGGCACCTCAGTGTCATGTTTTATATCACCGCTATCTTGACGGAAACGTAATCGCGGCCACCCAAATGTTAAAAGCCAAAATGTAATTACGACCAACCTAATAATCTAGTCTCTACCAAATTTTGAAACACCATATCTTTATGTGGGAAACATATTCAGACCAAACTGCAAGAACATCAGCCCAATAGTTTGCAGATGGTGGCCAAGTATGTGTGCAAATCGATTCCCCCTATCAATTCAAACACGATGAAACCGAATTGAACGAAATTTGGTACAGAGGGAACACTAGCAAAGGGCACCTCATATTCATGTTTAATATCCCTATAGCACGTTGTATTTCAACAAGCTACTACAACCAACATTCAATCATACTCCTTGAAAAGGACAAAGAGTTATAACAATACCCATGCATTTAGGAGAAAGTAGGCTATATGTTCTTTACTGAACATCTTGTTGTGGTGTTTGAAGCCATATGAAAAGCACTAAACTCTGGTGAACATCTTGTTTAATTATGAGTTTATATGCCGTGTATCACATCCCGCAATGAAACCAATCGGGAGATATTGTTATTCAATGAAATGCAGGTTTAACCCCCTTAAGACCCCTTTAGAACCTGAATATCCGAAAATCCTCCCTTAGTAGACGGTTTTGACATACAATGAACAGATCCCCAAACTGTCATTTTTCTAACTTCAATAATTTTGTCTGGGCGATGATGAGTGAATGAGTGAGTGAGTGAATGAGTGAGTCAGGACATTTTCTTTCAATTTTCTTTTTTCAGAATTTCACCCCTCCCCATGAACCCCTTAAATTTGATTTATGAAAAATAAAACTGTCGAACAGCTATTTACTTACTTTAAAGAAGTTTCCCCCCCCCCCCTGAGTTTGATGAGTGAGTCAGTCAGTCAGTCAATCAGTTAGGACACTTTCGTTCCTGTTCCCCCCCCCCCCCCAGATTTTCACCTCTCCCCATGGGCCCCTTAAATTAGATTTATGAAAAAACGGTCAAACACATATTTACTTCTTTTATATGTTGATTTTTTTTCGCTGAGTTTCAAACTCCTCGCCTTGTCGTTTAAGAGATACACGCTCCGTTAGGAATCTTTCAATCCCCACTTTTCACCCCTTTCACCTCATAATATACACCTCATCGAAAGACTCTCAGACACATGTCTTCTTATTTTTAATGATGAGTTTATATGCCGAGTATCACATCCCCCAATGAAACCAATCTGGAGATATTGCTATTGAATGAAATGCAGGTCTACCCCCTTAACACCCCTTGAAACCTGAATATCCAAAAATCCTCTCTTAGTGGGTATTTGCGGCCCTTGAGGAAGCTGCATACCAAATTTCATTCCAATCCGTTCGGTGGTTTCTGAGATTTCGTGATGAATGAATGAATGAGTGAGTGAGTGAGTGGTATTTGACAAATATATGGTAGATAGTGTCAAGTTTTTGTTATGCTAAACTCGGTTGACAGTGCTGTGTGAGCAGTTGAGTAACTAACGGGATATCAAGTAAAGATCCTCATTTTCTATACCGGTAGTGCAGAGCGCAACTGGCATCCAGTCGGCCGTGTCTCGACTTGAGCTATGTTGCCATGGAAACTATCTTGCCATTCCTTCATGAGTATATTTTATGATTTGATTAGCCTGTGCTTGAGTGCAAAAGGGCCGAAATCAGAAGAATGAGAAAGGCTATCAAAAATTCGTTTAGCCAGCGGTTCCTTCTGGGTCCTGAACTATGTGTATGCAAAATTTGGTTGAGATTGGTGGAACGGTGTAGATTTGTATACGGAACAGACCCACCCACATACATACATACATACAGACTTTCACTTTTATATATAAGATAAGCAATTTAATTTCGGAAAACGAACGTCTTTTACTGATGTTGTATTGTAGTTTCAGAAAGTTGATAAACAAGCACGATGTACTTCGTGTTGTATTCATGCATTGTAGATAACGCCTCATTGTGTGAATTTCGACATATTTTCCAGTGCTAGATGTGTGTTAATATGAGTTATTCTCAGTAATGATGAAAGCGTCGATTCACGACAGAGCAAGCGCTAGTAAGGCCATTTTGCTATCCTAGAATATTAGTTTTTATGCTTAATGTTTGGATATTGAGTTTTGTGTTTGAATGTGTTGCCCTGCATTTTATCACAATGTAGGTTGTGTACCAAACGCTAATTAGTCCATCACTGAAAAATGCATTTACTTGGCGGAAGAATTTTGAGATGGAATTAATGTTATTATGAATGTGGGGGATAACTTTTACAGCCGGATGTCCTTCTTGACGCTGACCTGATGAGGGGAGTTAATTAGTTGGCTAGTTGGTAGCGTGCTGAACTGCGAGTTCAACCCGGCCTAAAACGTCGGGGTTAAAGCCCATGTCATAGATTTATGTCATGTCATGTACCTACCATTACAATCGGTAGTGTGTAGCCAAATGTGTAGATTATATTTGGTTAGAATCGCTCTATCAAGTCTTAACGTTCACCGCTAGGTGTCAGTGACAGTGGCATCTGGTAGCCGAAGTTGTAACTACTTGAAATTGAACTTGCTGGGAGGCTAAGGGCGTTCAATTAAAATACCCTGCTATGGCCATTGGCTGCAATTCATAATAAGAGTTAAAATGAATGAAGATGAATAAACTGGACAAGGAGGCGGAAGGAAGCGGCTATGGCCTGTTAGAAGATTCCTTCCTAGCATTTGCCTGGAGTTGAATATGGCAAAGCATGGACAATATTTCAAGGACAGCTGAAGGTGTGGTTCGAACCCACTCTTCTACCATGTCCGGAGATAGCCTGGCTCTATGGCCTTGAGTCTTAGCGCACTTAGCTATCACGGTCAGTAATAACATTAACGTATATTCACGTTTTAATGATAACGTTGATTATATTTTCCGTAGGTTATACAGTATTGTCCCAAGTCAAACAGCCCGTTGCCCAAGAAAAGTAAGGAGAAGAGAGGGACCGAAAAGTCACCATAACGCGATATAAATCTCATCTTCTCAGTCAATATACGTGAGAAGTGTGTGTCCAGTATACAACACATCCTTTATATATGCTGTGTTTAAGATATGTCCCAACAGGGATAGAAGAAGACAGAGCTAGAGAGGGGGAAGGAAGGAAGGGGATTTAGAAACTCAAATGGTGCGTAAAACTTCACGTCACGTCCTCACGCACGCATGAACACGCAATTTAAAATCGCTACGCACCTCCTAGAAGACGCGACGCGACGGGGGCAGAGAAACACGCACGCGACTTTGAAATCCAAGACCGGGAAGCAAGAGCACGCGTCCTCTTCTTAAAGTTTTTGAAGAATGACACGCTAGTGAGTTGAATATGGATGAGAAAACGATTATCATTATGATTATTCTGATATTAGAAGATCGCATATGATTGTTGCCGCGTCATATTCAGTCTGCAAGATGAGGTTCCTAGCCTTCGTGAGTAGTAAGATCAAATGCTTCAAATTCAATGCTCCACAATACGTTCCAAGATGTCACGAGTTTACTTGTAAGTTAGCTTTTAGTACTGTGAAAGCATTTGATGTAAAATAATAACATGTACACTAGAAGATTTTTCTAATCTTTGAAAAAATTGTTACATGAAAATCAGGGCTGCCAACATTTGAGTTTTCAGCAAGCTTGCACATTAATGTGAAGATAGCTGACACTCAATATTATCGTTATTAAAATTATATTAACAATATGAGAAATAAGCAATTCAAAAATATTTACTTGACATTTTTAACCTATTTTCAATTTATGGAAAAAAAAAAAAAAGATTTATGGGATCACCTTTTGTCCGTGTGTGTGTGCGTGTGGTGGTGTGTGTGTGTCCCTAATAACTTCTAAACGGCTGGGGCGATTACAATGAAACTCGGTAAGATCATAGCACCATTCTGGCCGACCCCGACTATGCCCTTTAAATTTTATTGAGTCTCACAAATCCAACATCGTGGCTGTGCAAAATATTTCACCAGCATTCAGTATCTACGAAACTATTACCGATATCACCCTGAAATTGTGTACGGTGATAAAGGACACTACTAGAAGTTCACCTATGAGACTTTCAAAAACCTGGTAACTACAAATCCAACATGGCGGTCAAGCGAATTTGAGACTTTTAAGTAGACTTTTCTGGCAATTTTACCATCCAAACGTAATGCAACTTGGTACAGCAATTGTTTATACACATTGCAATGCACTGGAGTCTAAGTTAGTTCAATTGTTTACATAACCTCAAAATGGCGGCTTTGCGAAATATTTCACTGGCATTCTATATCTCCGAAACTTTTGCAAATATCACCCTGAAATCTTGCAGGGTGATAAAGGGCACTAGTACAAGTTAATCTATGTAACTTTCATAAACCGTTAAACTACAAAACGAACATGGCGGCCGAGCGAAGTAGAAACATTTTAATAGACTTTTCTCGAGATTTAACTCTCTGAGCGCAGTGAAATATGGTACAGTAAATTATTATACATATTGCAATGCACTGGCATCTAATTTAGTTCAATTGTTTACATAACCTCAAGATGGCGGCTGTGCCAAATTTTAAAATTAAGTTTTTATTTCTTGTGTGGTAATCATGCGATCGAAGTGAAAGTTTGAATAATGAAGCTACGCAATAATTTTCCTTTAATGATACATAATTCTATGGCCTATACATAATATATTATATCAATCCAAACTGGCAAGCATCCGAAATATTTAGACAGTTCTTAATATCTACGAATCTTTTACAGCAATCGAACTGTTTTTTTTATGTTCATAGAGGCTATGAACTTAAGTTCACCTATAGGACTTTCAGTAACCTGGTGATCACAAATCCAACATGGCGGCAACGCGAATTATAAATATTAAATGGACGTTTCTTGCTATTTAACCATCCGAGTGCAGTGCAACTTTGCACGTTAAATGCTTATACAAATGTTAATGCACTGGCATTTAATTTATTTCAATTGTTTTCATAACCACAAGATGGCAGCTGTGCGAAATTTTAAAATCTCGTTTTTTCTTCTTGTGTTCTAATCATGCGATTGAAGCTTGAATACCACACGTACACAATAATCTTCATGTAATAGTACATAAATCAAAATCGAACCTGGCGATCGTCTGAAATATTTAGACGGTTCTCAATATCTACGAATCTATCACAACCTTCAAACAGAAATTTTGTATGTAGATAGAGGCAATTAACATGAGTAGGATATATGAAAATAGGCTGTATAGTTCTTCACGGAACTACTTGTTTAAAATAGCTTATCCTCTTAGCTCGGCTTCACCCACGGTCTCAGCGAGGCTTCATTCCTCTACCGTCTGGGAGCTGAACACACTTTATTAGCAGATACAACTGGGGATGACGACAGGCTGATCCCCGTGGTGAGCGCTAACGTATGTCTAATTAAGGAAGGGTCATGGAAGGAATTTTGGAAGAAAGTCAGCCGTGGATTTGTTGAAAGGAACCGTCCCGGCATTTGCCTGTCGGTGAAGATGGGAAACCTCGCAAATCATTTTAAGGACGGCTGAGGTGGGATTCGAACCCACGCTCTCCCGATGCCAACGAGGTAGCGTGTTAGCGCTCTCGGCCATGATTTATATTTATATTTTAATCTCGCGATCATGAGCCACGGGACCTTATTTTTACGTGATATCCGAACCTCAGCACACGGCATTTCATTTTGAAAATCTCACATGCATTGACTGGGAATCAAACCCGTTCCGCCCTTGTGAGAGGCAAACAGCTTGATTTCTGCGCCACTACGCCCCACAGGAGTAAATGTTAAGAAAATCATATCCTCGGTAAGTACAATAAGCTAGAGAATTCAGTGCTAGAAGTAATGCATAATTTGGAGGTGCAGATTTTATACTTATTTTTGAACGTTACATAGGTGAACGTAGTTTAGTAGCATCTATCACCATACACTATTTCTGGTTGATTGCGATTGTAGTTTCGGAGATATTAAATGGTTTTGAGGAAATTCGCGCGATCACCATATTGGGTTGTGATTGTCAACACTTATTAAAATTTGAAAGACACGGTCGAGGTCAGACGTGGTTGTAGTAACAATTTTATCAACAGAACTGTCATTATAACAGACCGAGAATTTCCTTGTCAGAGAGGAAATGAGAACAATGGTTATCATTGCAGCTGATCTATTTCTTAATAGCGGATTCGGTGGCGTAGTTGGTAGCATGCTGAGCTTCTTTGCCCATGCTTGCGGATTCAAACCCAGCTGAACTCGATGGATTTTTTAAGAGCGTTAAAAATCCCACAGGATGGCTTCCTTTGGAGGGGAAGAAAAGGCTGGTGGGCCCAGGTCATAGATTTATGGCATGTAAAATAACCTTATACTAACTACAATTGTGTGAAGCTAAATTTGTAGGTTAGACTTGATTAACGCTCTATTAAGTTCCAACGTTCGTCGCCAGGTGCCGGTTGCGGTGGCAAGTTGGCAGCTAGGTGTCGATGACGGTAGCATTATTGGTAGCAAATGTCGGAATTTCTTGAAATTGATCGTCTGCAGTCCTTACCTGAATTACAGATAACAGATACTCATATAGTCATCACAATTAACACCGGTTATCAGACAGATTCTACACACACCTAAGGTACACGGTGCTACATGGCCGCTTTGTCGCAGCCTCTAAACCGACGACCCAACCAACTAACTAACTCTTATCATACACAAAATAAAATAAAATAAAATAAAATAAAATAAAATAAAATACAAAGGAGCTGGAAAAACGAATAAAATATAGGGAATTTTCTTTGGAATTAAAACAAGTCTGGTAGCTTAACAAAGTCAGCATTTTATGTCAGCTGGTTATATAAGCAAATGGAGTAGTGCCCAATCATTCCTAATGTGTATTGCTGTGCAGGAACTTGCACAGCCCATATTTGCCCTTCTCCTGGCATAGTGGCTAGCGTTCTGGTTTGAAACGTGTTTCACTCTACCTCGTGAGACAGACCTGAGAAGAAATGGGTTATATTGCCACTTCAGTCATCCTAGAAGTGGTTTTCTGTGGTTTTCCCACTTCTACTCCAGCAAATGCTGGGATGGTACCTAAATTAAGTCCTAGCCCCAATTATAAATACACACTCTTGCACAGCCATTACAATGAGAAAGCTTATCAGACAGATTCCACACACACCCAAGTGCATGGGACTAGACGACCACGATGTCGCACAGCTCCTAACTGAATCGATAACAAGAATGTATTATAGATGGCGTCGAGGAGGCCGAAGGAGTGTGATCAGACAGAAGAAAGAAAAAAAACTGGAGGAAATGCAAGGGCCAGGTTGGTTTTAGAACCCACTAAACTCGGCGAACAAGCAATGAGGACAATTTCCTAGAATATGAACCCAACCTAGCTTATGAAACAGAGTCGAGAACGAGTCCATTTGCCACGTGTTGAAGCACGATATTAAACAATTTCTTCCTCCCTATTAACTCCCGACATGAGAATCATGTCCTGGTCTCAAACAGCGACCCGTTACCAGCTGCCGCGCCGTGCCTCGTGCGTTTACCACACTTCATCTGTTGCACGCCACGTGACTAGTGCTAGTCTCATGTATCGCGGTTCTATCTAATGTAATGCCATTAACACTGCGCCTCCAACAGGGCTGCACAACGCCGCGGGGTCTGGACCAACAATAATTCCGCATGTTGTACTGATTCTGCAATTAATCACATTGGGCGAGGCGAAGCATTGTTAGCACGATATTTCAAAAGAGTATGAGTCGAAAATCTTTCAATACACTTGGTGAGGATTTAATTTGTCTTTACGCGTCATTAAAAGCGAAAGGCGTGGGTTGGTTCCTTAGTTTAGGGGCTGCGACAACGCGGTCATGTAGCCCTGTGTACTTTGGGTGAGACTTCAGTTTTTTGTATGAACTTATTATTTGTTTAGTTTTTAATCGTGTTTTACAATCCGTACATTTTCATCCTACTTTCGAATTTTGCAAAAAAATGAAAGTAGACTTATGAGATCTACACAGGGCCAAAAATTGTGTGTCTGTCTGTGTGTGTGTGTAAGTCTCTGTGTGTGTGAGTTTGTGTACTCTGAATGTCTGTCCCACCCTATCAATTCAAACACGGTGAAACCGAATTGAACGAAATTTGGTACAGAGGTAGAACTAGCAAAGGGCACCTCAGTGTCATGTTTTATATCACCGCCATCTTTACCAAAACTGATGGCGGCCACTCAAACGTTCTAAACGTAAAATCAAATAACGACTAAACAAATCCTCCGATCTCTACCAAATTTGGTAAAAACATACCTTCATATAGGACGCGTCTTGTGACCAAACTACAAGGTCATCCGCAGTATTATTTCAGGATGGCGGCCGTCTGAATTATGCAAACTTTATAATCCATATCATGGGACCCACCAGTTCCGGTTATCGAACCGATAATCGTTTTAACTGTTCTAAAGGAAGAGGCACGTTCGAAATTAAAAGTTTATTTTGTATAATTATATTGCAGAAGTGATTTTAAAAAGCTGAGCCGTCTCAGTTACAAAGCAAGATGGCAGCGGATATCTTGTGCCTGACTTATATTTCACTAATTTCAGTATTGCATGCAACATAGCGAACTGATACAAAATAAATATACTTTGTATGAAATGCTTTATATATAAATAATATACTCCACTGATGAAATCGTTTAGTCTAAATCATTATTTGCTAACACGTTCTATGTAACTCATTTGATATCGGACGATGTTCGTTGGCACGTTTGGCTGCGTGGTAAAGCGTTGGCCTATTACTCTTATGGCTGACGAGCCAACAGAGTTAGTTTTTTTTTGCTTGAAATTTGTTATATTTATTGATTTGTAATGTCTCAGGCGTTTTAAAATCAAGCGTTATATTGTGCATATTACAATGGTAAATATATAATTAAACAAAATTCGCCAGCAGATTTGCACGAGACATCTAGCAGCAAAAAAGTGAATTATCATGGCCAACTGGTTGCGAACTGCACGTCGGTGCATCACATCTATCACATCAATTCTGCGAGAGATTATCGATAATACGAGGGATAAATTATTTCCTGTTTTCGTTGTACAGTGCCAATATCAGGCATGGTTTACTTGACACCTGCTGCATGGAAGCACACCAAGTGAAAGTTCTTTTCTTTTTGTCACGCCAAAGGAGTTCAGTGCCCTTTTGATTTTGACACATAAATAAAATAAGATGCTGAGTTCTCTTTTTAGTCACATCGATAACATGTCAGTAGAAAGCTAGTGCCAGCAAAATTGCTATCTCTTTCGGAGAGAATCTAGGAATTACTAATGCTGTACCTGCATGCTCAGTCCATATAAAATAACAAGTAGTTTCGAGAAGAACTATTCAGCCTATTTTCATATATCCTACTTAACTTAATTGCCTCTATCAACATACAGAATTTCAGTTTGATCGCTGTAATAGATTCGTAGATATTAAAAACCATCTAAATATTTCGGATGGTCAACATGTTTGATTTTTATATTTGTAGGTCTTACAGTTATGTACCACTACATGGATATTATTGTGTAAGTGTAGTATTCAAACTTCAATTGCATGACTAGGACACAAGAAATAAAAACAAGATTTTAAAATTCCGCACAGCTGTCATCTTGTGGTTATGAAAACAATTGAAATAAATTAGATGCCAGTGGATTAAAATTTGTACAAGCATTTACCGTACGAAGTTTCACTGCACTCGGATGGTGAAATCGCGAGAAACGTCCATTTAAATATTTATATTTCGCGTCGCAGCCATGTTGGATTTGTGCTCACTAGGTTATTGAAAGTCCCATAGGTGAACTTATGTTCATAGCCTCTATGAACATAAAAAAATTCAAGTTAGTTCGTTATAGTTAATTATTGTTGTTTAAAGGGGCGGAACTACAAGGTCATGTGCCCCAAATTTCAGTTTGATTGCTGTAATAGATTCGTTGATATTGAGAACCGATAAATATTTCGGATGGTCGCCATGCTGGATTGTTATATGTATAGGCCATAGCGTTATGTACCATTAAATGAAAATTATTGCGTAGGTTCGTTGTTCAAACTTTCAGTTCGATCGCATGATTACGACACAAGAAATAAAAATTTAATTTTCACATTTCGCACAACCGCCATATTGAGGTTATGCAAAGAATTGAAATAAATTAGATGCCAATGCATTACAATGTGTACAGACATTTTCTGTACCATATTTCACTGCTCTCAGATGGTTAAATCGCGAGAAAAGTCTATGAAAATGTTTCAACTTCGCTTGGCCGCCATGTTCGTTTTGTACTACAGGTTTTTGAAAGTTACATAGATGAAATTGTAGTGGTGCCGTCTATCACCGTAAACAAAATTTCAGGGCGATATCAATAATAGTTTTGGAGATATAGAAAGCCGGTGACTTATTTCGCACAGCCGCCATATTGAGTTCAAGTAAACAATTGAACTAAATTAAATGCCAGTGCATTAAAATGTGTATAAATATTTTATGTAGCAAGTTTCATTGCGTTTGGATGGATAAATCGCTAGAAAGTCTATTTAAAAGTTTCAACTTCGCTTGGCCACCATGTTCTTTTTGTAGTTAACAGCTTTTTGAAAATCTCATAGGTGAACTTCGAGTAGTACTCTTTATCAACGTACAGAATTTCAGGGTGATATCGATAATAGTTTCGGAGATATAGAATGCCGGTGAAATAGTTCGCACAGCCGCCATGTTGGATTGGTGAGACGTAATAAAATTTGATGGGCACGGACGGGGTCGGCCAAAATGGTGCTATGACCTTACCAAGGTTCATTGAAATCGCTATAGCCGTTTAGAAGTTGTTAGGGGACACACACACACACATACGCACACACATACACACAAACACATACAGACACACACTCACGGACAAAAGGTGATCTCATAAACCTAGTTTTTCATGAATGAAAATGGGCTAGAAATAAGGGTGCAATCTTTTTGGACACCGATGATTAATTAGACGCTGAGATTCACCGTTATTATCGTTCGGGTGATAGTCAGGCATGTTTTAATGATAATGGAGTAAGTTTGAGTTTAACGTAAAGGCATTGTCGTATTTCGTCCATGGATTGTCCTGGAGTCTGTGGCTAGGGAGCTGACTGGCAGCTTATTCAAGTTACTACTTTAGCCGCAAGCCCACTACCGCACTGTGAAGGCTTGAGACAAATGTTCCAGGCTTTATTGCTCCCACAGAGTGGTCATCTGGTAGCCCGACCTGAGTCCATGGGATTAGTGAGGGGCACACGCGTTTAAAACCTTGTAGGGACAATACTTTCCTCAAACGTGCATAGGTTTACATGGTCAATTGCCCTATTATAATAGTGATCATAAGTAATACATGCAACTTTTTCCAGGAGTGATTATAATACTTCTTTACTCCCACCCAGGCATTAGGCAAAATTGTATTGACCGATTGAAGATTTACAACTAGCAGTCTATAGAAACACACAGAGTGAGTGTAGGAGTACTACTTTCAACATTGTATCCTATCGGCGTCCAGCCTTTGCATGCTCCGCGTGATAGCTATGCTGCACCATATGCCGGCAGGCTGGTTCATGCATCTCTTGGCTGTGCTGCCTGCCCTGAATGCTTGCACTGCGACAGCTCCTGACCCCGTCTGACCGAGTCAAGTTGGGATAGCTAGCGCACCGACGTAATGTAAAAAAACAAACTGTTCGTCCAATGCGTTGGTTGTCCGACAAATCAACATTGTGTTTCACGTGTTTCTTCGCGTGTTTAGTAATAGTTCCACAGAATTTGTACTAGTTTATCCTCTTCTACATGTCGGTTGCTAGGCAAATAGTAAAATTCAAATGCATAACATGGGTGGTATTGCCAAAATCATATTTTTGTGGGATACTTACAAAAAAATAAAAAATAAAATAAAAATTGGAAAATTCTGTAGTTGATTCATCAGGTTGGTGCAAGTCACAATCACTTTGGTGACTTGCATGTCAACGATACCATTCCTGTACCCCCAAATTCGGATCTCCGTAGGATATCAGCCAATTTCAGTAATCACCACTCCACTAAGCGTACCTGTGTTGGGTAAGATGATTATCTACTAATGTATTAATCTATTAATTAAATCTATTAATCTATTAATCTATTAATTAAATTAATTAAATGATTAATTAAATAGCAAAAAACTTTCAAAAATACATTTATGTTTTTATATGTCCTCATAATTTCAAGTGATCTATTTGTGCAATGCAGTACTCTGTTTTAGAAGTCTTAATTTTAACATTTAATATTTTAATTATAATATCAATAACAATAATAATTTTATATCAATAATAATACTAATACTACTACTAATAATACAATAATAATAATAATAATAATAATAATAATAATAATAATGATAACACCTCTACAATCTACATAAAGGTAGGTTAGTACCATGCTCGAGATACGTTTGAAACTCTATGGACATATATATAGACTGGACAACAGATTCACCGAAAGTTTATTTAATGTAATACATTCAGAGACTTCCAAGATAAGCTGGTTAGAAGAACTAAAGGAACACTTACACGAAATAAACATCAATGAAGAGATCATAATATATCACGAAGCCTGTACAACATTAGTAAATAAACTCACATTTAAAGACAAACCCATGAAGATAACTGGTATGAAATGGTCAGAGGAATGCAAGATGCGAGGGACAGCTCAGCGAATTGATGAATAGATTTTGGAAGAATAGGAAGGCGACATTTATCAAGTAATCTAGCCATCGAGCCAATTGGCAAGTTCCAACGCACTCAATGCATGGGTAAAGCAATAATAATAATAATAATAATAATAATAATAATAATAATAATAATAATAATAATAATAATAATAATAATAATAATAATAATAATATTTTTTTTCTTTTTTTACGAGGGAAGTGGAAAAATCATGCATAAGACCTTGAGAAGGGTCCTGACTCCTCAAGAGTGTGAGATTCTTACCCACTAAAAAAACACACCCTGTCCTCTTGACAAAACCCATCCCGGGACCACTTTCGTATTACTTCAGGATGGAGTCATTTTCTTTGCTTCACAAGCACCATCTTACTTCTCCATTCATAGTCCGCGGATCGCAGATTCAATCGACTAAATCGAGCAAGTCCCCATCCAACTTCTTCTGACGAAGGACCACCTCAACAAAGAAAGCGACCGTATCCCAGCTGAGCTCGTTCCTCAGCATAATGCCAACTATATTGTCCGGCGTTATTGGACCAACCTCAGCTTCAAGTTGTTGTTTTTCCGCTGCCCAACGATCGCAGACGAAAAACGTATGATAAACGTCATCTCGTTCGTTCTCGCAGTAAATACAAACTGGACTCCTTACTTTGGCCATACGATGAAGGTAACACCGAAAGTAGCCATGAACTGTCAACATCTGGGTCAGAAAGTAATTAGTTTCTCCGTGTTTCCTACTCGTCCACTCGACCAGACTCGGTATCAGACGAGCTGTCCATCTTCCTCTGTGATCGTCATTCCACCTCTGCTGCCAAAGCTCCATCTTGCGTGCTACGGCTTCCTTTCGGGCTTGAGCCTTGCCCAGTTCTACTCGTCGGAAGTATACGTCTTTACGTTCTTGCGCGAGTAAGTCTATTGGCGCAACACCTGAGACAACCAGAACTGCAGGTTCCGAAACTGTACGGTAAGCACACGCCACCCTCAGAGCTCCTCTCCTCTGAATTGCAGCTAGGCGTTTCCTATACTTCTCTATCCTCAGCGAATCAGACCAAATCTCAGCTCCATACAGGAGAATAGACTGCGCTGTGCACAACAGTAGTCGACGCTTGCTTTCTCTAGGACCATGCACATTAGCCATGAGTCTACTAATGGCAGCTGTCACTACTTCCGCCTTGTCTGCTGCCTTCCGTATATGAGACCAGTATGTCAGTTTTGTGTCAAGAGTAAATCCTAAGTACTTCGCAGTGGCTCCAGTTCGAACGACCACCTCTCCAACTTTCATGGGAATTATAGTGTCCATTCTCCTCCTAGTTAACATGACTATTTCAGTTTTCGCCATAGCTAAATTCAGACCATGAGCGTTCATCCAACCACTCACCCGTCGCATTACCTGATTGAGTTTCCACTGAGCCAGAACCGCATCTCGGGCTACAATCACCGCTGCAATATCATCAGCGTACCCAACAAGGAATGTATCTTCGGGCATCTCCATGCGCAGTAAGCCGTCGTACAGCATGTTCCACAAATCCGGGCCCAGGATAGATCCTTGCGCTGCTCCTGCCGTGACTTTTCTCCTCCTCTGGCCGTCTGCAGTGTCATATAACAGGGTACGGTCCTTCAAATAATCTTTCATTATACGCAGGAGATATGCAGGCAACTGGAAGGTGAATTGAAGAGCTTCAACCATATCTATCCACCTAGCTGAGTTGAAGGCGTTCTTCACATCCAAGGTTACCAGAAGTGGTACTTTCCGAGAATAGTGGTTACCTTCCTGGGCTTGATTCGCAGCTTCAACTACTAGGCGTACTGCATCTATTGTGCATCGCCCACGGCGGAAGCCAAATTGCCTGTCAGACAGATTTCCCGCGGCTTGAATAGACGACAGTATGCGAGGTTTTAATAGCTTCTCCAGCACTTTTCCCGCAATGTCTAAAATACATAGTGGTCTGAAGGACGATGGCGCGTTCCCGACTGCCTTTCCTTTTTTAATCAGCACTAGTCGAGCCATTTTCCAACGGGCACTAAAGACACCTGCTCTCAGACAACAGTTGTACATTTCAAGCAGTAGCTCCGGACAAACCTTGAGAGCTAGTTTCATAGCTTCCGCGGGTATCCCGTCAGGGCCTGGAGCCTTCTTATTCCGAAGGGAGCCTACTGCTTCCTTCAGCTCACCTATGGTAAATAGAGGAATGAATTCCGGCTCAAATACGTCGCCCACATCAATTCGCACAGGGTGAGTAGGGAATAGCTCGTTTACAATACCATCCATCGTCCGTGCATCCAACGTGGTATTGGACATGGTGCCGAGTTTCTTGGTGACAATTTGGTAGCCTAATCCCCAAAGATCTTCGTCTACTTCTTTAACTAACAACTGCCACATCAGAGTCTTACGTCTTCTGATGGCATTTCGAAGGGTTCTCTTAGCTGCAAGGTGCTCAGCGGATCTCAAATCAGCCTCTGGTCGATGTCTTGAACGTCGGGCTCTTCTTCTGAGTCGAAGACAAGTTCTTCGAAGATCAGCTATTTCGTCAGTCCACCAATAAGCTGGACGTCTATTGTTTCGAAGACGCTTCCGGGGCATTGACGCTTCGCAGGCTAGGTACAAGAGACGCATAGTGACCCCCACCTGTTCCTCAACAGAAACTCTTAGATCTAATTCCTTAACAATGTTACTAGTTCCTGTCTTTACTGATTCGAGTAGATTGGCAAATTTCTCCTCGTCGATGCGCGATACATTCCAACGTGTTGTCTTCAATGTGTTGTGCCTCTGAGGCTGCTGATCTCGTAAAATCCGAAAGGTGATATATTGGTGATCACTAGCAGTATAATCCTCGATCACTTCCCATTCTACTACCAAGGCTGCCAGACGATCCGACACCAGCGTAATATCTGGTTTAGTCTCCGTATAACCAGGTCGTCTAAATTTTCTTTGAGGTCCCTGTATTCACCACGACCAATCCTAATCTGGCTGCCATCTCTAAAATTCGTCGTCCCCTCGAAGTTTGATGTGGCATACCCCATTCCAATGCCCTAGCGTTGAAGTCACCGGCAACTACCACAACACCTTCCATCTCACGGACAGTATCTTCCAAATTGTCCAGCTTCCTTTGAAAGTCCTGAATATGTTCATTCGGAGTTAAATAGCAACTTACGTACGTAATCCCACCACTCTTAACCCAAACGAACCCTTCTCCGGATCCGTGATCCTCCACATGGATTTTGCTCAGATCCGGTATCCAGATAGCCGCCGTACCTAGGGGATACGAAAACCAGCCCAGCATGTCCAAGTTTCGATATTGCTCACTGATCAGTAGAATAACTGTTTTCCTTTCAAATTTTAGCTGTATCAAAAGATCATTAGCGATTATGCTTCGTTTCAGGTTCCCTTGTAGGACATTCGTCATCGTGTTTTTTCTTTAATCTTCGCGAGTGCCTCTCGAAACACTGTACAAGAACCTGTTCCAGGGATGTGACTTATGTTCAAGCCCTCCCGATTACAGTCAGAGCACAGCACGCATTTCATGTCTGACGTACATCCTGCGGCTTTATGACCCAGTTGACCACATCTGTAGCAAAGGCCGCTTCTATCCGGGCCAAAATAATAATAATAATAATAATAATAATAATAATATTTTTTCGAGGGAAACCGTGGGGAAATCTTCAAAAGACAGATTGCAAGCTTCCGGACCTACAACTGTGCAGGATTCTTACCCACTAAAAACCCACAAACCCTATAATTGGCTTAAGGCCACCCCGGAACTGCCTGTTCAGCCTTACTTCAGGGTGGAGCCACTGTTACGACCAGAGGTCTCAGTCAATTTCATTTAACATGATGATAATGAAATTACTCACCATCATCTTCACTGTCTTGAGCAACCAATATTCTCGGTTCCTCCTCTTTTTTTGTTTTCAGCAGCTCAGAGATGTAGACAGCAATCTGTGCCCAACTTTCTCTGCTGCTGAGCATTTTATCCACCACATTGTCTGGTGTAATGACTCCAACTTTTGTCTCCAGAAGCCTTCGAAGATTTCTCCACCTCAAGCATGCAAAGAATGCGTGCTGAACGTCCCATTGATCATCACAATAACGACACCGTGAACTCGGTGAAATTCCCATTCGATGGAGGTATGCATCATAATAACCATGGCCAGAAAGAAACATGGTAATGTAATAATTAACCTCACCATGTTCCCTCGACAACCATGGCTTCAGTTGCTTGATGAGCCTAGCGGTCCACCTGCCACGATGTTCACGTTCCCATTCTTCCTGCCATTCCAGAAGATATCTGTCTCTTTCCTCCATCTTCACGCGTATCTTAGATTGCTCGTCTTTGCGCAAGTATATACGGCGCCTTTCCTTGGCCAGGATGCAAATGGGTATCGCCCCAGCTATTACTAGCACTGCCGGTCCAGACACTGTACGATAGGCAGAAGTTATTCTGAGGGCAGCTCTCCTGTGAACAGAGGTTATCCGCTTCCTATACATCTCAGAGCCAAGAGCTACTGACCAAATCTCTGCACCATAAACAATAACTGATTCCGCCACTCTCATCAGCAGTTTCCTCTTCCATGGTGAAGGGCCGCCAATATTAGCCATAAGCCGCGACAAGTTGTTAACAATCCTTGCAGCCCTATCAGCAATCTTGCTGATATGATTCCAGAATGTTAACTTGCTGTCAATCATAACACCTAAGTAACGAACAGCAGGAGCTGTTTTTATCACTTGATTATCTACTAGCATTGGTACAACTCGTGGAACTCTCTTCTTAGTAGCAAGGACTAGTTCTGTTTTATGAACTGCTAGTTGGAGACCATGTTCATTCATCCAGGTGGAAACTCTCCGCATTACCTGATTAAGTTTAAGTTGCAGACCCTCCATGGAGCGCTCCATAATGAGCACAACAAGATCATCAGCATATCCCACCAAAGATGTGTCTTCTGGCATCTCCATCCGTAAAATGCTGTCATAATTTACGTTCCATAAATCAGGACCTAACACGGAGCCTTGAGCCGCCCCCGCTGTTACCTTGCGATACTTGACTCCTTCATATGTGTCATATTGTATCCAACGATCACAAAGATAATTCCTCAGAACAGACGCCAAGTAGCGAGGAATGTTGAATGTTGTTTCAAGTGCAGCTATTATGTCAATCCACCGGGAAGAATTGAAGGCATTTTTCACATCCAGAGTAACCAGTAAGCACATTTTCCTAAAGAAATGGTTGCCCTGCTCAATGGATCTGACAGCCATCACCACTTCTTCAATGGCGCTGATGGTGGACTTACCCTTCACAAAACCGTATTGTTTGGGGGACTGACCTCCTGCAGCAACAATCGCTGCCTGAAGCCTTCCTTTAATCATCTTCTCAAACAGTTTGCCAGCCATGTCCAACATGCATAGAGGTCTCTGACCTGAAGCAGAAGTGGGATCTCCTATGCCTTTAGGCATGAGCACAAGCCTGGCCACTTTCCACGGGGTCGCAAAGACTCCCTGTAATAAACAACAATTATACATGTTCAGCAAAACATCTGGTTCCTCTTCGGATATCATCTTTAACACTTCAGCAGGAATTCCATCCGGCCCTGGTGCCTTCTTATTCTGAAAAGATCGTGCTGCAGTTTGTAATTCCTCTCTAGTGAATAGCGGAATATCATCAAGCATCACCGGAATGTGATCGGGAAATCTCTCAGGATGATTAGGAAATAGCTCATCTATAATAGCTTCCTTCTGGGATGCCGTCATAGCAGCAGTAGACACCATAATGCCACCGAGCTTCTTATTGACAATTTTGTAGCCCAGACCCCATGGGTCCTGATCCAGATCATTAATGAGCTCGTCCCATTTATGTGCCTTACTTTGAGCTATGGCCCGTTTGAGAGCCCTCCTCGCTACTCTACACTCTTCTATCGCATTTGCAAACTCTAGAGAATCTCTGCAGAGCCTTTGTGCCCTTCTCCTTAATCGAAAACACAATCGTCGAGCCTCTGCTATTTCAACATTCCACCAATAGGCTGGCCGTTTGTTCGGAAAAATCTTCTTTTTGGGCATGGATGCTCCGCAAGCCTTAACAATGAGATCAATGGTCGACCTAACCAGGGTTTCTGCAGAATTCGCGGGGCTATGTTGATACAAATCCTCCAGAACTTGTTTCCCTTGTGCTATTACTGCAAGAAGAATTTCACCATCCATGTGATCAACGTTCCATCTAAACGGTATTGGAATTTCATGGACTAGGCCTCCTCGAGGCCTAGTATTAAAAAGGATGTATCTATGATCACTGTTGTTATAATCTAGCATTACATGCTAGTCTGCAATGCAAGCAGCAAGATCTGCAGAGACAAACGTTAGGTCTGGTGTGGTTCCGTTTTGCCCAGGCCGACAAAACGTTGGAACATCACCGCTATTTAGCAGCACCAAGTCCAACCTAGCAGCCATCTCCAAAATTCTATGGCCTCTCCCGTTTGTATGAGCCAAGCCCCACTCAACTGCTCGACCATTAAAATCACCGGCCACCAGAATACCCCCAGTTACTGTACCTAGGAAATCCTCAAGGGCAGATAGTCGGATCTCAAACTGCCGAATTGATTCATTGGGTGTTAAGTAACAGCTTACATAAGAAATATTTCTGCTCTTGACCCAGACAAAGCCATTTCCAGCACCAAACTTTTCAATAAAAACTCTGCTTGGATCCGCTACCCATATAGCAGCCGTCCCACTTTCATCAGAGTACCAAGATGGAATATCCCTGTTCTTATATTGTTCGCTAATAAGCACAACATCAATATTCTTTTCCGCGGCAAACTGAACTAGGAGATCGTTAGCCACCCTGCTACGATGAATGTTTCCTTGTAGAAATCTTAGCATTTTGACTGTTGAGCACTCTCCAATGCACGTCGAAAGACAGCACACTTACCTGACCTGATCACATGGTCGTCATTCTTGCCTTCACACGCGCAGATCGAGGATTTTGGGGCAGTCGTGCAGTAAGCAGCTTTATGCTCCTTTCCCCCTCATCTGTAGCACAACTTCGACTTGTCAGGACCCGTACATTGTCTTACCATGTGACCATAGCCCATACATCGAAAGCATTTCAGCACATTGGTCCTTTTCCGAATACGGCAGCTAACCATGCCTATCTTAATGTGCTGATCAAGGAGCAACTCATTTGCCGCATTGGAGTTTACCACAACTATGGCCATACGCTGTTCTCTGGAATTGGGCTTGGAAATAGTAACTTTTATTTCACCCATGTTATCCTTAAGCCGGTCCTCTAATATTGCTTGGACTTCCTCTGCTGTTGTAAGACAGTCCAAATCCCTAATTTCCAAGGTTATGGTAGGAGCCAACATTTTGACTTCACCCAAACCCTCAGCGGCTTTGAAAATCATCTCCCTGAACTTAGATTTATCTCCATTTTTCCCTCTCATTTCAAGGAGAACCGCACCAGTCGACGTTCTGCGAATCGATTTAAGGTTTACGCCACTGCAATCAGATGTTGCTTGCTGACGCAATGATTGAAGAACTTCTGAATATGACTTCCCCTCAGTAGGCTTGATAACCATTGCCTCGTTGCGACTCCTATCCTTCGTTTTATTTCCCTTCTGATGTAGAGAATGATTACTTCTAAGTTCTCCCTTTTCGTCCTCCAGAATAACTTAACCGCTATGACCCCTGTGTTTCCTTGTTCGAACTGTTTGCCAGGCATCTTCTGCTAACTTCTCCACGGGAGGTTCAATGACCACAATTTCATTTGCAGATATGTTTTCGGAATTGACACTGCTCTCAATAACAGTAATCATTGTTTCTCCTTGACTTACAGCCTTCTCGCATATGGGAGTTCTAGATCGAGTGATAGTAGTGACCTCTGTTGCCAATCTAGTTTTGCGGCAGTGATCGAGGACATCAAAAACCTCTACTAACTGCGCTAGGCTATTCTTTTCTTGATATTATTACTCACATTTCTTTGAGTTTTGGTAGCTGCCATCATGATCTTCAGTAATCCTATTCCTTTCAGAATCTCTGACTCTTCTTTTATGTCTATTTCATTTCGACATTTACCTTTGTCCGCAGTGAATCTCAATTCATCTGAACCTCCATTCTCACCCGAGAGTATTGTACTCTGCCCCGCCATGAGATTAGATACAACGTCCAGCTCCCTAGATGAAGTAGTTCTTGTAGACGCCACACACGCGCGCCATTGGAATCTCCCACTTGGGCCTGAGCGCTGGTATCTGCGCCGCTTACAATCTCGGTGGATTCCACACACAATCTCTCCATGACACCAATCTCTTCTCTACTGTTGGACATAACCTTACTTTCCACAAGCGACGGGGACACAATTCCTGAACAGATGGAAGAATTACTCACCCAGCCACCCCTCAAGTAGAGAAATCACTTCGTCGTGCGGAAGAGGCACTGCCACACAAAACCCAAACCTTTCAACTAATATAGTCACTGAAATATACCGTCAAACTCACTTAAACCACGAAAGCCAAGATGCACCAACCGCTCAGTACGACAACAACCGTTAATAATCAGTCATAATAATAATAATAATAAAAAAAAATAATAATAATAATAATAATTTTAATTTTTAATTTTAATTTATTTAATTTATTTATTAAATACTATTTATGTTACATTATTGTGATATGTCTCACGAATCTGATGACAGTACAGATTATCTGTGAGACATATTAATTATTATTTACAACATATATATATATATATATATATATAGATTATATTTCAATACAAGAGTGCATGCATTTTTTTGTAATGTTAATGATAAAATATTAATGTAAATAATTAAAGACACAAAAAATTACACTATGGTAAGTTAGTTATATTAATAAATTTATGTTATGAGTTAATGTTTGGTTAAGTAATATTTTTTAATGCGACTCATAGCTAGTTGTTTGCTGTTAATGTTTGTCAGTCCAGGTGGTAGTTCATTAAGTAGTGATGGTATAATATAATCTAGTCTCTTGAAACCATAGCTATTTATACATAAGGGTTTTACATATTTAGTAATTGTTATGGCTCTTGTTTGTATGTTGTGAGAGACCTTATGCCTGAATCTTGGATCATGGTAGTAGAGATTCAGTACAGTAATTTGAAACAACTCTTTAATATTAAAATAAGGGATATCAGTGAAATATTTAAAGAACCTGTTTTGGCTATCTTGAAGATTATTAATTAAGTTGTGTTTTGATTTCCCCAAGCTGCTATAGCATATCTTAATTTGCTTTCAATCAGAGCACTGTAAAATGTTTTGTAAGTTTTCCTATCTACATAAAATCGGAGATTGTAGAAGGTGTAGAGGTTTGCTCTTAGTTTTTTTTTGTAATGTTTACTGTGTGTGTGTTCATTTTAAAGTGTTCATCAAGGGTAATTCCTAGGTATTTTTGTGTCGAAGTACTATTAATGAAGGTGTTACATTTGCAACCTGCCAGGATGTTTTGGTGTATGCATGATAAGCTGTGGTGCGTTAGTTTGTATTTTTCTTGTGTGAAGTGATCAACTCTGATGTGCATTATTTTAGATTTGGTTGTATTTATATACAAATTATTGTCATGACACCATCTTGTGATGTTATTGAAGTCTTCTTGAAGTCTATCAAAAGCTGTTTTAGAGTCTTTATGTATGGTATATATAGTGGATCATCAGCATAAATAAATATTTTACTGTGTTTAATGGCTTCATTCATGTCGTTTACGATCAGGTTATATAGTGTAGGTGAAATAATGCTGCCTTGAGGGATGCCTTGTGTTCCTTCTACTGCGTCACTGATAGTGTTATTGACCATAACTGCCATTTCCCTGTTTTTCAGATAGCTTTCAAATAGTTTGTAAGTCGTGCCTCTTATTCCAATATCGTGTAATTTAGCAAGTAGTTTATTGTGATTTATTGTGTCAAATGCTTTAGAAAAGTCAAAAAAAAGTACCATTATGCGATTGTTCTTATTTAAGGCATTATTTATTACATTGGCAAATTCAGCCAGGAGTAGTTCAGTACTTTTTCCCTTCCTAAAACCGTATAGGTGTCCCTTTAAAATATCATATTTATTTAGGAAATTCTTCAATCTCTTATCCAAGCATTTTTCCATTATTTTGTGGAGGATTGATAAAATGCATATTGGTCTGTAGTTGCCAAAGTCTAAGTGATCGCCATTCTTATATATTGGTTTAATAATTGTGTATTTCAGATATTTTGGTATTATGCCTGATTCGAATATCTTGTTTATGATATGTGTTATGATTGGTATAGTTTTTTTGGATGTTGCCTTTATGTCTTTCAAGCGTCCCTATATTGTCTGCCCCAGGCGATTTGTCTGTTTTTAGCCTACTTTCGATTTTTGCAAAAAATGAAAGTAGACTTATGAGATCACTACAGGGCGAAAAAAAGTGTGTCTGTCTGTGTGTGTGTATGTGTGTGAGTCTGTGTGTGTGTGTGTGTGTGTGTGAGTGTGTGGACTCTGAATGTCTGTCCCCCCCTATCAATTCGAACACGGTGAGCGCAAATTGAACGAAATTTGGTACAAAGGTAGCACTAGCAAAGGACACCTCAGTGTCATGTTTTTTATCGCCGCCATCTTGACGGAAACGTAATGGCGGCCACACAAATGTTCAAAGCTTAAATCAAATTACGACTAACCTAATCATCCGATCTCCACCAAATTTTGCAACAACATACCTTTATCGGGGGAAGCATCCTTTGGCCAAACTAATAGGTCATCAGCGTAATAGTTTGCGGATGGCGGCCATCTTTGTGTGAAAATCGATTGCCCCTATTAATTCGAACACGGTGAAACCGAATGGAACGAAATTTGGCACAGAGGTAGTACTAGCAAAGGGCACCCCACTGTCATGTTTTATATCGCCGCCATCTTGACGGAAACGTAATGGCGGCCACACAAATGTTCAAAGCTTAAATCAAATTACGACTAACCTAATCATCCGATCTCTACCAAATTTTGCAACAACATACCTTTATGGAGGGAGCATCCTTTGACAAATCTAATAGGTCATTAGCCTAATAGTTTGCGGATGGCGGCCATCTTTGTGTCAAAATCGATTACCCCTATTAATTCAAACACGGTGAAACCGAATGGAATGAAATTTGGTGCAGAGGTAGCACTAGCAAAGGGCACCCCAGTGTCATGATTTATATTGCCGCCATCTTGACGGAAACGTAATGGCGGCCACCCATATGTTCAAAGCTTAAATCAAATTACGACTAACCTAATCATCCGATCTCTACCAAATTTTGCAACAACATACCTTTATGAAGGGGGCATCCTTTGACAACTCTAATAGGTCATTAGCCTAATAGTTTGCGGATGGCGGCCATCTTTGTGTCAAAATGGATTACCCCTATTAATTCGAACACGGTGAAACCGAATGGAATGAAATTTGGTACAGAGGTAGCACTAGCAAAGGGCACCTCAGTGTCATGTTTTATATCACCGCCATCTTGACGGAAACGTAATGGCGGCCACACAAATGTTCAAAGCTTAAATCAAATTACGACTAACCTAATCATCCGATCTCTACCAAATTTTGCAACAACATACCTTTATGGAGGAAGCATCCTTTGACAAATCTAATAGGTCATTAGCCTAATAGTTTGCGGATGGCGGCCATCTTTGTGTCAAAATCGATTACCCCTATTAATTCGAACACGGTGAAACCGAATGGAATGAAATTTGGTACAGAGGTAGCACTAGCAAAGGGCACCTCAGTGTCATGTTTTATATCACCGCCATCTTGACGGAAACGTAATGGCGGCCACACAAATGTTCAAAGCTTAAATCAAATTACGACTAACCTAATCATCCGATCTCTACCAAATTTTGCATCAACATACCATTATGGAGGGAGCATCCTTTGACCAAACTAATAGCTCATTAGCCTAATATTTTGCGGATGGCGGCCATCTTTGTGTGAAAATCGATTCCCCCTATTAATTCGAACACGGTGAAACAGAATGGAACGAAATTTGGTACAGAGGTAGCACTAGAAAAGGCCACCTCAGTGTCATGTTTTATATCACCGCCATCTTGACGGAAACGTAATCGCGGCCACCCAAATGTTAAAGGCTAAAATGTAATTACGACCAACCTAATAATCTAATCTCTACCAAATTTTGCAACAACAAATCTTTATGTGGGAAGCATATTCTGACCAAACTGCTAGATCATCAGCCCAATAGTTTGCAGATGGTGGCCAAGTATGTGTGCAAATCGATTCCCCCTATCAATTCAAACACGGTGAAACCGAATTGAACGAAATTTGGTACAGAGGTAGCACTAGCAAAAGGCACCTCAGTGTCATGTTTTATATCGCCGCCATCTTGACGGAAACGGAATGACGGCCACCCAAATGTTAAAAGCTTAAATCAAATTTCGACCATCCTAATAATTTGATCTCTACCGGATTTTGCAACAACATGCCTTTTTGTGGAAAGCATCTTATGACTGACTACAAGGTCATCAGCCCAATAGTTTGCAGATAGCGGCCATGTATGTGTGCAAATCCATTCCCCAGATCAATTCAAACACGGTGAAACCGAATTGAATGATTTTTTTTACAGAGGTAGCACTAGCAAAGGGCACCTCATATTCATGTTTAATATCCCTATAGCGAGTTGTATTTCAACAAGCTACTACAACCAACATTCAATTATACTCCTTGAAAAGGACAAAGAGTTATAACAATACCCATGCATTTAGGAGAAAGTAGGCTATATGTTCTTTACTGAACATCTTGTTAATTCCTTAATTATGTTTTCTTTTTCATATTCATCAGTTTCAAGTAATGTAAAGGAATTCATTAATGTGTTTCTATTTGATTGCCATATGTTGATATTACAGTTATGAGCTAGGGTGTTTATTTTTTCACTAAAGGTATTGATGAATTTATTGACTATCACTTCGTTAGTATAATGTAATATTAAATGTTTGTTTATGACTACATTGACAGTTTGTGTTTTTCGACCTGTTATATCATTAATGACTTTCCACATTCCTTTATTATCGTTTTTGGAACTATTTATCTTATTTTTAAAATATTGATGTTTTGTTTTGTTTATTAGCTTATTTAATTTGTTTCTGAAAGCTTTGTATTCATTTTTATTGTAATATTATCCTTGTTTCTGAGCATTGTTTTGTAAAGTCTGTCTCTTTCCTTACATTGTATTTTTAGGTCATAAGTGAACCATTGTTTGCTTTTTCTGTGTTTACGAGTGGTTATGTAAGATGCTTTTTGGTAGATTTCCTTAAATTTGGTTGTTATATTGTTATATATGTCATTAGGATTTTTTAATTCAAGGCAATCTGTCCAGTCTGTGTTGTTAAGGCTTGTGTGTATTATAGTATCGTTCATTAGCGTAATGTACGATTCATTATCTTGTAATTGTGTCTTATCATTTTTTGGCCAAATACCTGCATATGTTATGTAGTGGTCAGAGATATCTGATTGTATGACTGCAGAAGTATATTGATCTAGTCTGCTACGATAGTATATGTGATCAATACATGTTCTCGAGTCTAAATTTGGATCATAACGAGTACATTGAGTGATAAGTGGTAGGAAACCATGAGTTGCCATAATATTTGTATATTTGATAGCTGATAGACTGATGTCATTAGATAAAGTATCAATGTTGATATCTCCTAAAATGGCGTATTCGCTGTACTTACTGGTGTGTTGTGTTATATGTGTCTCCAGTTCATCAAGAAATAATAATAATAATAATAATAATAATAATAATAATAATAATAGTAATAATAATAATAAACAACGCTTATGCTGTCCCTATCCTTAGTTACTCGTTAGGGGTCATCAAGTGGAGTAAAACTGACATTGCAAGTTTAGAACAGAAAATTAGAACATCACTGACCAAATCACGAAAACACCATCCCAGGACATCTGTGGAACGAGTCATGTTACCGAGACATATGGGTGGGAGAGGAATTGTTGATATAAACAACTAATTAGCTCGACAGATCTATGAGCTAAGAAAATACTTCTGTTTTGTATCGAACCATTCGATGCTGCACAAGGCTGTCACAGAAGCAGATGATTCAACTCCACTACTCTTAAGTCAGCAAGAGACTCAAATTCAGGTGCGCAGTGATTTGGATAGATTCAATGCCTGGTTGTCCAAGCCACTACACGGAAGACATCCCAATGAAGTCATCCAAACTCACGTCGACAAGCTAGCGTCGAACATTTGGTTGATTTCTGGGCAGATGTTTCCTGAAACAGAAGGCTTTATGATGGCTATTCAGGACCAGGTTGTCCCCACGAGGAACTACCTAAAGTTCATAATCAAGGCTGCATCTGTGCAAGATGACCATTGCAGATACGGTTGCCCAACATCTGAGACTGTTCAGCATATTATATCAGGTTGTCGCCATTTTGCAGGGACAGAATATAGGAAGATACATGATTTTGTTGCCAAGATAGTACATCAAGAATTGGCTATACAACTTCAACTGCTGAGCCAAGAGAAAGTGCCGTACTACAAATATGCTTCTGAAAGTGTACTGGAAAATGACAGCTTTACGTTGTACTGGGATCATACTGTATTGACAGACCAATCAGCTGTGCACAACAGACCTGATTTAGTTCTTGTTGACAAATGCATGAAGCACACCACCTTCATAGATGTGGCGATCCCAAACAGTGGCAACATACTAACAAAGCATGTTGAAAAGCTGTCAAAATACACAGAGCTTTCAGAACTGATAAAGAAGCAATGGCACATGGCACAAGTCAGGACAGTTCCTATTATTATATTCAGCACTGGCGTGATACCCAACAACTTAAAGGAATCGCTCACGGCGTTGAAATTAGACCCAGGCCTTTTCAAACTGATGCAGAAAACAGTCATACTTTCTACGTGTCGCGTAGTAAGGCTGTTCTTGGGCATTCAGGCCTGAAGCAGTGAGGGAAATATGAAGGTACTACTCAATGCAGTCACCAAAACTTGTGATATGTACGGTATCTGGGATTGTAAATGTTTTCTTTCCAGCAAATGCTGAGAATGTCTAAGCGCATGCGCAAAATAAATAATAATAATAATAATAATAATAATAGTAATAATAATAATAATAATTTTTACTTTTATGGGAAGAAATGCATTTACGCACATAGTGTCGGGCTCCTGAGTGGCAGACTACCGATTAAAATTGCCCCTGTTATTTCTGGAACCTAGCCTGGAACCGTTTAACACATTACTCCAGGCTAGGACCATATTATGCTAGGACACTTGTCCTCAACTATCTTTTTCTTTATGCTGTTCACTGATTAACTAGAGATCACTTTGCTTCTCTGCAACTAGCTGATACAGCAGATCATCGACTGTTTTACTTCTATGTAGATTGTCTTCAAGTACACGAATCATTTGAACCACAGAGACTTTTCTTTGTCTAAAGCTTCTCTGAAGACCTTACACTGGCCAGATCCCACAGCATGTGCTAAATACTCTTTGTAAAAACCTCGTTCTTCACAAAGAACACATTTCTTCGAGGCCATACATCCTGTAGCGTTGTGATCAGTCCCTCCGCAATTGTAGCAAAGTTTACTTCGATCAGTGCCTTTGCATTTGCTAGTGACATGTCCATACTCCAGACATCTGTAACAGCGAGATAACATGATCCTCCGTCTAATCCTGCAATTGACCCATCCTATTTGAATATGATCTTGCTTCAAGAGTACATCTGCATCACTAGTTGTTAATGTGACAACAGCCATCTTCACTTCCCTCGTATTCGTCCTCGTCACCAGCACCTTGGTATCTGGAGAGAGCTCTGGAATAGTTCTCTGGATAGCTTCCGTGACCTCTTTGGAAGTAGTTAGAGCATCAAGGTCTCTGAGTTCAACAGTTGCCTTCACAATAATAATAATAATAATAATAATAATAATAATAATAATAATAATAATAATACTAATAATAATAGTCTAATAATAATAATAATAATAATAATAATAATTTCTTACTTTGTTAACAAGAAAACCAAGGGACCCTGGTTCATCGAAGTTGAAAAAGATCTTCGAGAAGTAGGAATAACACTTGAAGACATCCAGGAACGTGCACCTCTCCAGAGAAGACTTCGAGCAAACAAGAGCTTCCAAGAAAAGCCAAATTTGAAAACCGGCAAGAATTGGACTGATGAAAGCAGGGAGGCTCACAGAACGTGAATGCGAGAATATTGGGGTAGAGTTAACGCTCTATGGTACAAACGGTTAAAGTAACGCGGTCCACAGCAGGATGAAACGAAGAAAGAAAGAAAGAAAGAAAGAAAGAAAGAAGAAATATAATAATAATAATAATAATAATAATAATAATAATAGTAACAGAACATGTGTGAAATCCTAAATGTTAGAGTGCGCAGAGGAGTGATTGACTCTGATCACTACTTAAGCCAAACCAAAGTGAAATTCCAGCCTAATAGATCCAAACCAAAAACGAAGAGATTACTAAGAGTGGATCCGGAGCACCTCAAGCAGAACGCCAAAGAATTTCTTCAGGCCATAAAAGAGCAAAATCCCAAAGACTGGAGGGACTTAGGAAACTCAATTCTGACATCAGCACAGAAGTTAGGGCAGCCCCCAAGGAAAAGGAAACACAGATGGTGGAACACAACCTGTGATAAAGCAATTGAAGACAGAATTAAAGCCTGGAATAAATGGAACGGACATCAGACAACTGAACGATGGGAATTATTCCTTAAGATCCAGAAATCAACAGCTAAAGTCATCCGCAGGGAGAAGAGGACATTCGACAGGAATAAACTCATAGAGATAGAACAGGATTTCCTAAAAAGCAACACCAGAAATTTCTATAAGACCTTCCGTGAGAATCTGTCTAGTTATCAACCACCTAGCATATGTATCAGTAGACCAGATTTCTCACTAGATACAAACACCAAGGAAAACTGCAAGATCTTAGCAGATTACTTCCAAGACCTACTCAATTTTGACCCACCGAAAGAAAAAATGCACTTTGAAAAGCCTGCACCGAATCCAGACTCACATCCACCGACAATGGAAGAAACAGCAGGAATCATTCAATCTCTTAAAAACAACAAAGCACCAGGAGAAGACGGTATTACCGCTGAAATGTTGAAACTCGGTGGGGAAGAGGGCACCAGAAGAATCCACGCAATTTTAAAAGAAATTTGGGAAACAGAAGTGATCCCACCGGACTGGAAGTGCGCGTTAATACATCCATTGCACAAGAGAGGTAACAAAACTGATCCAATCAACTATAGAGGTCTATTACCTATTATCTGTGGCCTATAAAATCCTATCTAAAGCTCTTCTGAACAGACTAGAGAAACAAACAGACCATTTGATTGGTGAATATCAGGCGGGTTTTAGGAAAGGGCGTTCATGTGCTGAACAGATATGGAATCTGAAGATGATTTTGAAGATCCGCAGATCCAACCCCACAATTGTCCCTTTCGTGGACCTAAAGAAAGCATATGATTCTGTGGACAGGCAAACCCTGTTTAAGACGCTAGAAGAACTTCAAGTGGACAGGAAGACCAGAGAACTGATTCGTCAGACTCTCACCAATACAACATCGAAGGTGAAGTTTCTTGGGGAAATTTCTGACTCTTTTGAAGTACGAACAGGTGTTCGCCAAGGAGACGGACTTTTACCCCTTCTATTTAACCTGGTTCTAGATAAAGTCATCAGAGAATGGGAAAAGAACATCAAAGGCGTTACCATAGGAAATGCTGGAAACAAAATCAATGTGAAATGCTTGGCTTTCGCAGATGACCTAGCGATTATCACTAGGAACAAAGAAGAAACTAAGCATGCTATTGAGACATTATACAGAATAGCATCACAAGCAGGCCTTCAAATATCATTTGAAAAAACCAAGTACATGCAGACTTTTCAGCAAAAGAACAAGAAAGAAAAAATAGAAACAGCGTATGGAGCAATATCACAAGTAGAATTTTTTAAATACCTTGGAGAAATAATTCTTCCTTCAGGATTGGACAGTTTGGCTAACACAGAAAGAGCCTCAAAACTTCATAGAGCATTCAGACTAACATAGGATCACTATAATAAAAGAGTAATGTCACATAATGCAAAACTGAAACACTACAAAACAGTTGTACTACCGGTAGCTCTATATGCTTCAGAAACCATAGCTTTAGGAGGTCATTCTAAAATTGCAAATATAGAAAAGCAAGAACGTAAAATACTTAGAAAACTATTCGTCCCCACACAAGAAAACGGAATTTGGATTAAAAGACGAAATTCAGATCTATACCGTCACACAGATAGTTTCAGCAACACTCTACGAAGAAGATGTTTAACATTTTATGGACACCTCTTCAGGATGGACGATTATAGATTTACAAAAAGGTTATTCAATGTAATAAATTCTCAGAAGTCAAGGATAGCCTGGCTGGTTGAATCAAGAGAGGACCTGCAAGAGTTGAACATCGGAGAAAATATTCTGAGAGACCGCAAAGTCTTTAGGACCGCAGTAACAAAGCACAAGTTTAGGGTGAAAACTGGTGGCAGGACTGGAACCAAGTGGACAGAAGAACGGAAGAAGCAGCACAGTGACTTCATGAAGAGATTTTGGGAAGATAGGAAGGCGAATATCATCAATCCGAAAAACAAGTTAATGCGCGCTCTATAATGGGCAAAACGCAAAAAGAATAATAATAATAATAATAATAATAATAATAATAATAATAATAATAATAATAATAATAATAATAATAATAATAATAATTCATTTGAAACTGTTCCGGCTTTCAGCGTCCACTTTAACCTGCAAGCCTCTGTTTGGGAGTGAGTTGCCTTATGACCACGTATTAGCAGTTAGCACTGCGTCCTCCTCTATATAATAATAATAATAATAACAATAAAAATAAAAATAATAATATAATAATATGGCTTCATTACTAGACGACTGAATGAGGTAGTGGTTGTGGTGAATCATCACGTGATGTAATGTAGTGTTTACAACTCTGTACAGCCCTCACTAACTCTGACTTACAATGAAACGACTGTCCTAATTAAACTATAAAAGCAAGCTAGCAAGTGCGGTAGGGGTAATTATCACTAAACACCAGCAGTTGTTGATTTATACCGCACCATCGAGGGGGCTGTTATTAAGGACCATGTCACAGGCTTAAGGGCAATATATTCTTAGTATTAGCTGCGTAATCGGTCTGGACATCTGGTCCGGACTACGGTATTACAGATAATGGCTGTAGAGCTGCTATTGAACGGCCGACCACTAATGCGAGTCTAGCCTCCTTCTCATTCAGCTTCCTGTATCCAGATTATATCGCACCAAAGTTAGACAGTACTTTTGGCACACTGCCAATTGTTATCCTGTTAATCGTTTTTCTCTCAACAATACTTGACGACATGCTTGATACATTTATTGATGTCAATTCCTTTAAGAACTTGGGATATCTTGCGTATCAGCCCTGTGTTCTTGGGCGTGTGGATAGTGGATGAGCCAGATCGTGCTGTTTGACTTCAAAGCTCGTAGCATTGTTGAACTGTTCCTCATGTGTGCGGCTGCTCTGGAAAGGTGACAGGTTAGCGAAAAATCAACTGCTGCTCTTTTGGTACACCATGCACCACGAGGCGTAGCCGTGCACGTTAAACCACTCACCACGAGGCGGCTTCGGTGGCGTAGTTGGTAGCATGCTGAGCTTCTGAGCCCAAGATCGCGGGTTCAAACTCGGCTGAGAGGTCGGATTTTTTAAGAGCGTTAAATATCCCTCTGTATGTCTTCCTTCGGAGGGGAAGTAAAGCCGGAGGCCCCATAGATTTATGGCATGTTAAAGAACCTTCCACTAATTACACCTGCGTGAAGTTAAATTTAAACAACGCTCTTAAGTTCCAACGTTCGTCCCCAGGAGCCAACTGCGGTGGCGTCTATTAGCCAAGTTCTGAACTAGTAGGCGTTGACGGTGGCGTTTGGCGGCATAAGTAGGAACTACTTGAAAAATTCAATGTCTGCAGTCCTTACATGAATTAAAAACAGATAACACACACTAATACAGTACAGTCATCACAATTAACACCGGTTATCAGACAGATTCTACACACACCCAAAGTACACGGGACTACATGACCGCGTTGTCGTAGCACCTAAACTGAGGAACCAACCAACCACTCACCACGACCGCAGTGGAGAGCTGCAGCAAATCCGGAGATAGGAGGTTCAAATCCTAGCGCTGAAAGAGGCTATCCAGAGTGTGGCTTTCTTTGCATTTTTCACACTCCCTTCGAGCAAATTCTGGGACAGTAACTTATTTCAAGTTACGGGGCAGCTACTCCATCACCTTGACTGGCTGCGTGGTGTAGCTGAAATGTTCTAGCTTGCTATGCTCAATGTTGCAGGATCGAATCCTGGCACAGTCGGTTGACATTTTAGGGTGCGCAAATGCGAGGGAACCCTGTCAGTAGATTTACTGGCATGTTAATGATCCCCTTTGGGGTGAAATTCTGGCATCCCGGTGTCTCTAAAAGCCTCAGTCGTTAAAAGGGACCTAAAAATGTATGTCTACCCCTTATTATTTCCGTTTTCCAACGGGGTTGGGGATGAGATGCGATGGAAGTCTTTATGGTGGATGGTTTTGACGGCCGGATACCCCTCCTGACGCTAACTTAATGAGAGGAGTTAATGAGAGATGAAATGAATGATGGTGAATTAAACTGGGCAAGGATGTGGGAAGCGGCCGATGCCTGTCGGAAGGTACCGTCCCAGTATTTGCCTGGCGTTGAAAATGGGAAACCACGGAAAACCATTTCAAGGACGGCCGACGGTGGAGCTCGAACCCACGTGTCTACCGAGTCAGCAGAGAGCTTGGCCCCATGGCCTAACGCTGCGCTTTAGCGAGCGTAGCCCCCACTGTCGATGGACGTAAAAATAATAACATTAATTATTATTATTATTATTAATACTCCATCACCCGACCCTAATAATTATGCTACACACACTATTACAGCCCACCAAAGAAACACAAGTTATCAGACAAATTCATCACACACCCTAGTACATGAGGCTGTTGGTCTAAGATGTTCCAAGCCCCTAATACACAGCATTAACAACAACAACAACAACAACAACAATAATAAAAACAACAACAGGTGTCACGACGACCATCGCGTACCCACCGGACATCAAAAATTTTGACTTGCGATTGACCCTCAGTCCCTCACGAGTGTTTCTTTCTCAGTTTTATGAGAAAAATGAGCTTTAAATGGGAGCTCTTAAGTTATTTCTCTTCAAGACAGATTGTTACAGCAATGTTGCCAATACACCTCTCCTGTTACCATAATCAAGCATCTGAAGCCACAGCAAGGAAAAACACTAGGTTTAAAATGCTTAGTTTATGCTGTATACCTGATTTGTTTGAATGTTTCATCATGAAAATGAATACTAATATGTTTAAATAGTCGACACAAGAAGTGACAACATTATGCTATTAGGAACATCCACGGTATATCTTTAAACCACGAGGGAACGGTCAGGACCTCTGGTGTCGAGAGAAAGAAAGTCGACACCATACCCTCATTAATCCAGAGGTGTTCACATTATTTAAAGGAGCCACATTTTCTCAGTAAAAATCATTTTATTGACACACTTGTTAAAACGTTTTTATTACTCAAAATCAATAATGATTTTCTCTTTTATGGCTTGATATCATATCCCATAAAGATACATGTTTGGCTATTTCGGTAATTGGATGTTCCAAGGGATATCTGAGCTGGGTCCATATACTATTTTTAGCCTACTTTTCACATTTTGCAAAAATGAGGAAAAAGTAGACTTATGAAATCGGGCAAATGTGTGTCTGTCTGTCCTTCTGTCTGTCTGTCTGTCTGGCTGTGTGTGTGTCCCCCCCTATCAACTCCTAAATGGCTGCAGCAATCGAAACAAAATGTGGCAGGAGTAAAGATCTATACCTGAATATCTCACGGCCATATTTGAAAATGATGTCAGTGCTACCAACTGCTGAAAAATCGCAATTGACATTTGAGCTCCATGTTGGATATCGTGGAAGGTATGAATGGGAGCTATTTCAAAATTGGCACACGTATAGATAATAATATTGCGGTTTAATTTCTAGGAGGCCATACATGGCAGTGTTGCCAAAATGATTATAAGCCTGCTGATAGGTCCAAATTTTAAATGCATATAACTTCTTCACTATCAATTGGATTTCAACCAAATTTCGTATGTGCCATGTGTACATAAGCAGATATGACTGAGGTATTCTTAAGAGCCACCAGGGCTGCCAACTGTTAATAAATGCTCTCAATTATTTTTATCCAAGTAACCATATATCAGAAAGTATGCAAGCCGACAGCTTTAAACTATGCACACGTATAGTACCTGACATTCTATATTAATTTGGAGTAACTTATATACGACAGTGCTACCAACATGATTCTAAGCCTGCTGAGAGGTCCAACTTTAAATGCATGTAACTTCTATACTATCATTTGGATATCAACCAAATTTCGTGTGTGCTATGTGTACCATAACAGATATGACTATGCCGATTCTTAAGAGTAACCAGGGCTGCCAACTGTTAATAAATACTGTCTCTATTTTTGTTACCCTAATATCAATATATCATAAAGTATGCAAGCCAATAGCTCTGAACTTTGCACACGTATAGTAACTGGCATTTTAGATTAATTTGGAGTAACTTATATACGTCAGTGCTGCCAACATGATTCTAAGCCTGCTGATAGGTCCAATTTTAAAATGTTTATAACTTCTATACTAACTAGTGGATTTCATTCAAAATTGACACAACAATAGATCATATTATTTCAGATTATTTCTGACCAATACATGTATGTCATTGTTGCCAACAAGACTTTATGTGCACTTTTAGATCCAATGTTTAACTGCATGTAACGTTCATGCTATCCATTGGACTGCAACCAAATTTTGTATTCTGTACGGTACCTTAAGAGATGGAACTAAGAATATATTCAGTCACCAGGGCTGCCAACTGTAGTTCTCTATTAAGTTACATTATGCCAGGTATACAGTGTTTCGAACTAATTAGAAATTTCGATATTACCAACTTAATTTCGTCATTATTCTAGATAGATCCATATAGATTAACCATTGGCATGAATCATAAAATTTAAGAAATTTAGGCTCTTTAGTTCTTCACGGAACTTCTTGTTTCCAGTGTCTTCGGAGGATTCCCCTTCAATTTATGCTCCACAAATGTTTCAGCAGTTCAAGAGTGACCTTCAATAAGGACAGTTTGAAGCTCTCAATGAACTCAAATTCTAGAAATAATTATTCAAAATCACTGGAATACCTATTTGTAGCAAAATTGCTATTTTTCGTGTAAATTCTGATAAAAAAATTCTCATCAATGTATTAAACGAAAAGGATAAAAGATACGAGTAAAACCACAGTTTATATATTTTGAATAATTGAATAACATTACGAAACAGTTTTACTGCCTTATATTATAAACAGTAAATCGTGAAAACTATACAAATTAACGTCGAGTCTAATAATTCGCACACCTCTGTATTTGGGTAGGACTGAGCGACAGAAGTTTGGGGGAAGAAGGGCTTGCTACTGGGTATTCGTTGGCAGTCCAGCCCCGTGGTGAGTTTCTTAGCACACTAGGCTTTGGCCCGAAGAATCCCGGCTTCAATTCCTGGCCGCATCAGGGATATTAATCTCTTGGGGTAAATTCCCCTGGCTCGAGATCTGGGTGTATGTGACGTCTTCATCAATACTTCATCCTCATTTGGACACGTACGTCACTCACGGGCGTGAACTATACCAAAACGTCAGGTCAAGGCCTGAGGAAAATATCCTCCCCTCGCACCTCGTCACTCTGTCCCTTCTTGTGTTTCCGGCATGGAAACTCTAGATTGTCATCCCTTAACTTACTATATACATTTAAAATAATTTGTTTGCACCTTTGCTCAACTTCTCTCTACTTTTATTACCTTTGAGGTATTTTATTGGTGATTCAAGCTTAACAGCTGCAGTTTGAACACGTTGTTTACTTGTGGAATCCATGTTGAACTTGTGCGGTCGTAACAGTGTTGCCAACATATGAGCTGACTTGTCATAAAATCGAATTACTTGGTTGCTCTTTTGCGCTCAAACAAGGTTTATACACAACAAAATATAATATAATATCAAATTCGTACTGAATTGCCTATCGTTACAAATTTCACAAGAAACTATATTCACACAAACAAATCATCACATGAAAAATGAAGTTGGTAAAGTTCCCAATTAACGTGAAAATGAAAAAAACATTATTCAAGGATTCATACAAATGAAATTTTGAAAAGTAATCTTATGGAAACATAGGAACATGAGCTGGAAAGTCTTTTACTCCAAAAGCAAGCAGATAAAGTGGCACGTTTGACACTTCACACAGACCAGAACATCAAAAAGACCGTTTAGTCTTGAGGTGATTAGTGGTATAGAAAGCAGGGGCGTGTATAGAGTTTTATTTTGAGGGGTGGGGGGCCCAACCGGGGGTTAGGGGGTAAGGAAGAAGCCCCAAAGAAAAGGGGGTCCGGGGCTCCTCCCCGGGAAACTTCTGTATAATTTGGTGCAAAATGACGAGTTTTAAGGCTATCTGGCATAACTTTTTCAACCAATTTGTTGTGATGTTTTATGTTTGGCTAATGCCAACACAACTAAGACCATTTTATGACACTTTTTATTAATACAATCATCTTGCTCACTTGATAGTGTTTACATGGAAAGAATTACTAATGTTACTGTTTTGATTTACAACTCACACTATAATATAAAGTCAAGGTTTCTTGAAGCATTACCAAATCGGTTTATAACTTCATCGTCAGTGATGTACACCGTATATCTCGGTGAATAGATAACAATACTAGACCATTGAGTCTGTTTTCAGAAGTAGAATTCCTTAAGTATGTTTTCAACCAACTCAAACTCCGTTCGGCAGTATCAGTAGCTGCAGGGAGAGGCAAATTTGCCAGAAATTTGATACGGGTATAAATGTTAGGGATAAATCTCTTGTCACATACTTCAAGGGCACTAGTTGTTGTTCTTGGTTCGTTCATAAGAGCGAAGGCACTGGAGAGTAATGAGAGGTTATGTTGTTACTCTTAAGATCAGAGCAAACTGATTGTCACACTGTTTACATCACTCTACCTTCGCCTTGCTTTGCAACGTTGCCATTCGTCACTTAGTAACAATAGTACATGATTATATTGGTGTTTAATGTTTTAATTCATAAACAAATAATATGTGACAAACATTTCGGGGGGGGGGGGGGCACCCTCTTATAGGAAGACATACACTCAGCGTCGTAGGATGCACACGACATTAAGATTAAGATCCGTTGACCGTCGCGACCTTTACCCCATGTGTGTTTGGACTGTGAAGAATCAGAAACAGATTCTATTGACGTGAGTCTTTAAAGTGCAGTATCGGTGCTATGCCAATCAGAAAGCTGGCAAGCACGCAGTACAGTAGGCTTTGCTGTGTTCCGCTCGGCCAGCGCACCGCTAGTAGACCGCAGACAAACTGGCCGTGTCAGTCCACCAGATGGCGCTCATGTATCACAGCTCCCTTCTGATTGGTTAATGACTCCAGTGTAGTGGTGTTATGCTTACACCCCCACTGTTTGTATGTGTGTGTTGTGTAGAGGCCAGGACGCACCGACCCATGAAATCAGCACGACCTGCTCGCTGAGGTTAGAATTCCCCCACTCTATGTCTTACCACGGTCCTAACCCATATACTCGTAGTTACACGGTGGTAACGCTCTTACGGGATATTTTCACTGAGTTTTAGAACTTCCATATTTCAGAGAATAATTTTCAGAAGATTTGATAGCTAACTCTCAGATTAGACTTTAACAAGACTATTAATTATGTCCGATTTTGTTCTAGTAATTTCCGGCCTAATATTTGAAGAAAGTCAGCACCTCTCACTAAAATCATATTATTTCAAATTTGAATTGCATACAATGTTGGTCTATTAACTTGTCCATCTAAAGCAGGCCCACAATACTGGCCATTACATTTTCAACACTCAGAAGAATACACCTGCACATGGGGAATGCAGAGAGCAGGCTAGCAAATTGAATTATTAATTAATTAATAGTAATAAAATTCGGCAAAGTTCATGAAGTAAATGAATTCACGTACCTAGGGGAAGTTATTCAGCCATCAGAATTGAATCCTGAGGTAAACAAAGAGAGAATTTCTAAATTACAGAAGGCCTATAGAATAACCAGAAACAGATAAAACAAAAGATGAATATGGAGAACTCAAAATTAGGCCTTTGCACCATCTTAATTAAACCTGAAGCACTATACGCCTCGGAAATCTTGATCATTGGAGGCAGATCTGTTATTAGAGACGTAGAGAAACAAGAAAGGGAAATATTGAGGAAAATCCTTGGTCAGTCCGCTCAGAAGGAATCTGGATGATACGGAAGTCTCAGGAGCAATATCAGGATGCTGAAATGATTACTGACACCTTCAGCAAAAGGCGATTGAAGTTCTACGGCCACACTCATTGAATGAAGCATGACAGGCTCACCAAACGGATTCTCAACCTTGCGTCTCAATGAAAGTCAAGTAAAATAGGAAAAGATCTTCAAGAAATTGGCGTTATAGAGGAAATTATACAAGAACAACTCCAGTTCAGAACATTAATCAACAACCATAATTTCTCTGAGAAAAAAATAAATAAAATACCAGGACCAAGAAACCATGAACTGAAGAACGGAGGATGATTTTCAGTTCCCAGATAAAGAGATTTTGGGAAAGGAAACCAAATAGTTGAAGAGATTTTTGGAGAAGAAAAAAAAGCTAAAAGTTCTATCGCGCTCCACAGATGGGCATAACGACGTAAAGACAACAACAACAACAACAATACTACTACTACTAATAATAATAATAATAATAATAATAATAATAATAATAATAATGACAGTGTTTGAATGTTGAAATGAAATTAAGCAAGGTGAAATTGCAAATATAGACTGAAAAGAGTTAACATTGTATTAAGCCACAAAATGAACGGTCAGACCCCAATCTCTTTACTATTGCATTTCATGAGGCTGCTTCTCAGATTAGGAAACTTGGAGACAAAGCAAATTGTGTTAGCACGGTAAATTTGACACGTGGGAGCCGAGGTATACAAACGTATGTCCACTCTATAAAAAGTTGGCGTATTCCTAAGGGTGCACTTTGCGAGTTGACCACACAATCTCATCAGGTGGCCCGCCTCCCGGGATAACCGCAGTGAAATGAATAAGTGACCAGGTGACCAGGTGTGTGAAAGACACGTGGCACCAGTAAATCGAGAAGACTATATCCAATTAAGTCTGCTTTGTCCTAAGAACTCTGCCAGATAACAGGAGATTATGACCTTTAGCGACACCCAGTGACGTTGCTGTGGGTACAGTAAATTGTACACAGCGTATTGGAGAACTGCAGCAAGTTCGGAGATCGCAGGTTTGAATCCCTGCCATGTGTGTGTTAGCTAGATGAGTACCATGTTTCGACTTCCGGAAAATGTTGACATTTCTTCGCTTATCAGATTCTCCAGACCCAAAAACCACCGCCAGTTAAAAACTAACTTTTAAGCTAACACCGTTATGTTCTTCACTTTTACAAACAATTTTATATTTAAATCATACGCATGTGCAGTATAGCACACTTATTTGTTATAATATATCGAACACTCTAATACTAACTTAAATGATACATATTATAAATTCAGACATCAAACATACTAACACTACAAAGAAGTTTATAAGTATTAATAATTCCCATGTCTCCTTGGTAACAACATATGTTATAAGTTTTTCCATGAAAGTTAACGCACATCTATCATCATATTCTTTGTACGTAAATTACATTTCAGAGCTACACATTAAATGCAATTTATCAAACAAGATTTAATGACCCACTGTAATCCAATTAACGAACGTGCTACTAGGGGTAACACGTATCAATATACCATTCATCTCACTTCATATTTCATGACACTTTCTTTCATTGTTTGAAATCACTCTATATAAAAATGAAATTTTCTTCATAGTTTGCCCCATATGAGTTCATATACTATTTATCCGATTGCAATGAAACTTTGGTGAGTTGTGGGGCACACTACCGTGTAGGTTTATGAATTAGTAAATATATTTTACTATAGGTGGTGCACGAGTAGTTTCAACAAATGGATGATGGCGCGCAAATCGTTTCAAGAAAGTCCGTGCGTTCATATTGTTACGAATGCTAGACAGTTTCATCGCCCGCGCGTGACTCAGGCCGCCCCAGGCTATTCCAGACTGTGTGTTACCAGCGCCTTACGCAAAGGGGCTGTAAGAACAATAGGCCACGGTCTAGAACCTACGCAGCCCACCCAGAAATGGAACTCTCGAGGAACCGTGAACCCTGGTCCGCTCTAGGAGCATCCATTTAGTCATCAGCTCCGATATATAAAGAGCGACCCTGGCCGGTGACGACGAACTGTGTTTTTGAGGAATGTGTGTTTGACTGTGCGACAGAAGTATTGAGGCGAAGTGCCGAGCGAGTGTGTTTTCCAGTGCGACGGAGGTTATTGTGGTGAATTGAGAAACGCAGTGGACTGTTCCCTAGCCTGCGGACGGCGAGACTGTGTGTATTCAAGAACAGTGAGAGATTAACTTCTGTGAGTGAGTGAGTGAACGGGGTGAGTGAACTCCATAAGGGAGGAACTTGACTGAGACTGCTAATTGGTTTCCAAGTGTTTATTGTGTGGTGTAACTTTCTAAACCTGCAATAAAGCTAATATTTCTAAAAGGACCATTTGTGTTGTGCTTTTACCCACTGTAATCCAATTAACGAACGTGCTATTAGGGGTAACACGTATCAATATACCATTCATCCGAATGTGATGCAACTTTGATGAGTTGCTATGCACACTCCCGCAAAGGTTTCAACAATTGTGTGATGCTTGACGCTTGACAGAATTTATTTGAAACAGATACAAACAGGATTTGACAGAATTGAATTAATTCAGATACGTACAAGACATTTCAGTTCGTGTGTGACATAATTTGATTAATTCCTTTCCTTTACTTATTGTCCATCAATGCCTTTAGGAGATTAGTTGATTTACAAACAGTTCATCATTATTTACTCTCACTTCATATTTCATGACACTTTCTTTCATTGACTGGGTTTGCAACGCATGCTGGGTACTGCTAGTATTGCATAATTACACACACGTTTACTAGGTAAGAGTTTCAAAATCATTAATTACGCTTCTTCGAATTAATTCAATTTACGAGTTTAGTATGATAATTTATTTGTTCTTGTATCCTAATCACAAGTATATCAAGGAGGACAGAAGTTTAACCTATAACATATATACTCCATAATAATATCAACAAGTGCCAATGAGATATAATAACATTACTACGGTTTTTAAGAGGGTAAATGGTTTCCACTACAATGAAAACATTTAAAAGGCGTCTTTTAGGTACGGTAAATTTAATGATTCCCAATTCTTACAATTTAAATTGAAACCAATAGTCCATTATGATATTTTGTTTTTTATAGTAAATAACCCAATGTGTCATAAGATCTAAATCTGAAGATGTTTTCCATATAGATGATTCGACACACTTCATTTGGATAATAATTCAAGAAATTCTAATTTTTATATTTGATTCCACGTAATGTTTGACTATATAGTTGTTGTTTGAGTCTTCAGTCTTTTGACTGGTTTGATGCAGCTCTCCATGCCTTCCTGTCCTGAACTAATCGTTTCATCTCTACATAGCTCCGACACCCTACATCGGAGGCAATCTGTTTAACATATTCTAACCTTGGTCTACCCCTACAGTTTTTGTCCTCGACCCTTCCTTCCATAACTAAGCTTGCTATTCCTGGGTGTCTTAGTATGTGTCCTACCAACCTATCTCTTCTCTTCATTAGCAGTCGCCAGAAACATCTCTCCTCTCCCACTCGTCTTAATACCTCTTTGTTTGTAACCCTATCTACCCATCTGATCTTCATCATTCTCCTGTAACACCACATTTCAAATGCTTCAATTCTCCTCTTTTCTGCTGCACCAATAGTCCAAGTTTCACTTCCATAGAGCGCCACGCTCCAGACAAAGGCTTTCAAAAATGACTTCCTAATACCAAAATCTATATTCGATGTCAGCAGATTCCCTTTTTGTAGAAATGCTTTCTTTGCCTGAGCCAACCTACTTTTAATATCCTCTTTGCTTCGTCCATCACTGGTTATTCTGCTTCCTAAGTAACAGAAGTCTCCTACTTCCTTCAGCTTTTCACCTGCCAATTTGATCTCCATAGAGGTTTCTGATTTATTTCGGCTGCATTCCAGTATTTTTGTTTTACATTTATTTATTTTCATCATGAATTCTTTCCGTAAGATGGAGTCCATACCGTTCAAAAACTCATTCAAATCCTCAGGCTTGTCGGCCAAGATGACGATGTCATCAGCAAATCTCAGAGTTGAAATTATTTCTCCTTGAATCTTCACTCCCACTTTAAATTTTTCTCTAATTTCCTTCATTGCTTGTTCAATGTAAAGATTGAAAAGTATGGGTGATAAGTTGCAGCCTTGCCTTACACCTTTCTGAATACCAGCTTCTCTCTCATGTCCTTCAACTCGAATGACTGCTGTCTGGTTTCTGTACAGAATGTATATCACCCTCCTATCCCTGTACTTTATTCCAATTGATTTCAAAATGTCAAACAATTTAGTCCAATCAACGTTATCAAAAGCCTTTTCTAAGTCTACAAAAGCCATGAACGTTCTCTTATCTTTCCTTATTCTACCTTCTAAAATCAGCCTAAGACTTAGTACAGCTTCCCTTGTTCCTACATTTCTCCTGAAACCAAACTGGTCTTCACCCAACTCCGTTTCTATCTGGCTTTCAATCCTCTTGTAAATTATTCTAGACAGGATCTTTGAAGCATGAGTAATCAAGCTGATTGTACGGTAATCTTCACATCTGTCAGCTCCCACTTTCTTTGGTATAGGGATGATTACATTCTTCTTGAAATCAGGGGGTACCTCACCTGTCTCATAAATCCTACACACCAAGTGAAATAACCTGATCAGACCTTCATCTCCTATGCAGCGTAGCAACTCAATCGGTATATCATCTATGCCTGGTGCTTTGTTCCTGCTTAAGTCTTCCAAAGCTCTATCAAATTCTGATCTCAATATTAAATCTCCTTTCGCATCCTCATCAATTTCCTCCTCCCTATCCATTACATGATTCTCAATCTCCTTTCCCTTATACAAACTCTCTATGTAAGCTTTCCATCTCTCAACCTTTTCTTCCCTGTCTGTTAGAGACTTTCCATTTGTGTCCTTAATATTACAGCACTTAGTCTTCTTTTCCCCAAAAGTATTCTTAATCCTTCGATAAGCTGTGTCTACTTTTCCTAATTTCAGACAATTTTCTATACCTGCACATTTCTCTTTCAACCATTCTTCTTTCGCTTCCTTGCACTTCTTGTTAACCTCATTTCTCAGACGTCTGTATTCTGCTTTCCCCTTTTCATCTCTTAGATTCTTGTGTTTCCGCCTTTCATCCATCAATTCTAGTATATCCTGAGTGATCCACGGTTTTCTACCTATTCTTTCTTTCCTACCAATGTTTTCTTCTGCGGATTTTGTTATTTCATTCTTCAAAAGTGCCCATTCGTCTGCAATTGAAGTTTGTTTAGGGTTTTTCATTAGTCCTTCCTTTATACTCTTCTTGAATCTTTCGTTTACATCCTTCTCTTTCAGTCTGTCTATTGCCCACCTTTTTGGCTTTTGACATTTCTTCAGTTTCTTCAACTTTAATCTACATTTCATTACAACCAGATTGTGATCAGAGTTTATGTCAGCACCAGGATATGCTTTACAATCCAAAATCTGGTTTCGAAACCTCTGCTTGACCATAATGAAGTCGATTTGGTAACGCCCTGTATCTCCTGGTCTCATCCATGTGTATATTCTTCTATTGTGGTTATTGAATAAGGTGTTAGCTACGACCAATTCATGCTCGGTGCAGAATTCTACCAGCCTGCTTCCTCGATCATTCCTTTCACCTAATCCGAAATCTCCTACTATCTTCCCTTCTCTCCCTTTTCCTACCACAGCATTCCAATCTCCCATTACTATAACATTTTCATCACCCTTGATATACCTCAGAATTTCGTCTATTTCTTCGTAGACCTTTTCAACATCCTCATCATCAGCTTGACTGGTAGGCATATAGACTTGTACCACTGTAGTGCAGGTAGGTTTTGTATTGATTTTTGCTACAATAATCCGTTCACTATATTGCTCATAATATTCCACCCGCTGTCCAAGTTTCCTACTCAATATGAGGCCAACCCCTGCTTGGCCATTGTTTGATTTAGTGCTAATGACCCTATAGTCTCCTGACCAAAAGTCCTGTTCTTCCTGCCAGCGCATTTCACTAATCCCAACCAAATCCAACCTCAACCTATCCATTTCCCTTTCTAAGTTTTCTAACCGTCCACTTCCTAGCAGACTTCTAACATTCCACGCTCCGATCCGTAGAATGTCAGATTTCCTCTTTGACACTTCTGTGATGTTAACCCCCTCTCGAGTAGTCCCCACCCGGAGATCCAAACGGGGGACTAGTTTACCTCCGGATTGAAATTTTACAAGGGAGGAGGCCATCATCACATGTAATTATGCATAGAGAGGTGCATATCCTCGGGAATAGCATACGGCTGTAGTTTCCCGTTGCTTTCAGCCGTGCAGCAGGACGCAGTGTAGCCATTATTGGCTTATATTATCAATATCTTAACCGTCTATAAGACTAGTAAAGAATTGATTTATTCTGAAAGGCTGCTACTCCCTTTCAGAATAAGTAAAGAGCAATTCTACTAACAAAAATACTAACCTTCTACCGTACTAACAATTAAATAACAAAACTCTACTAACAAAAAACTTAAGTTCCACCAACAACAAATACTACCACTAAAACAGTCTGTCAACAGGCACACTCACATGCACCCTCACACATCACAGTCTACTGAAACAATGAACTATAACTAATAGACAATGCAACTGCTACCAGACACACTCACACACCACAGTCTAATAGAACAATGACATATATCTAATAGACAAACTAACTACCTACTTACAACTAAAACTAACTACATACTTACTGTACTTTTATTTGAATTGACAATATTTACAAAATGCAATTTAGATAGAAAATACTTACAAAATGTAATTTAGATTCAAAATTGTCACAAAATGCAATTTAAGGGGGACGTATGCAAAATTGCACTAAGTGAGAAATGGTTTCATTTCGGCTGTATTAAGGTAAATAAAGATTGTGTAGTCGGGAATTGGTTTTTGACGTTTGTAACAGTGTTTTATACGAGTAGTCTATCAGATTTTTGACGTCTTTAACTCAATTCAAATTTATATTATTTCAATTTTTTAAATTTAATGATTTTGTAAGGATATTAAAGAAAGCTTTCCAGTCGGTCAACACAAATTGTGCCTAATTACATTAGGCGGGAAACAAGTGTGGACGTTACATAGAACTCAAGTTTCTAATACCAGATCCATTCTAGTGCAGTGTATTCACCACATTGAGATACAACCATACAATTAGGCCACTAGTTTAAATAGGAGCGGTTGATTTAGAACATAAATAACAAAACAAGATGTTCAGTAAAGAACATATAGCCTACTTTCTCCTAAATGCATGGGTATTGTTATAACTCTCTGTCCTTTTCAAGGAGTATAATTGAATTTTGGTTGTAGTAGCTTGTTGAAATACAACGTGCTACAGGGATATTAAACATGAATATGAGGTGCCCTTTGCTAGTGCTACCTCTGTAAAAAAATCATTCAATTCGGTTTCACCGTGTTTGAATTGATCTGGGGAATGGATTTCCACACATACATGGCCGCTATTTGCAAACTATTGGGCTAATGACCTTGTAGTCAGTCATAAGATGTTTTCCACAAAAAGGCATGTTGTTGCAAAATCCGGTAGAGATCAAATTATTAGGATGGTCGAAATTTGATTTAAGCTTTTAACATTTGGGTGGCCGTCATTCCGTTTCCGTCAAGATGGCGGCGATATAAAACATGACACTGAGGTGCCTTTTGCTAGTGCTACCTCTGTACCAAATTTCGTTCAATTCGGTTTCACCGTGTATGAATTGATAGGGGGAATCGATTTGCACACACACTTGGCCACCATCTGCAAACTATTGGGCTGATGATTTAGCAGTTTGGTCAGAATATGCTTCCCACATAAAGATTTGTTGTTGCAAAATTTGGTAGAGACTAGATTATTAGGTTGGTCGTAATTACATTTTAGCCTTTAACATTTGGGTGGCCGCGATTACGTTTCCGTCAAGATGGCGGTGATATAAAACATGACATTGAGGTGGCCTTTTCTAGTGCTACCTCTGTACCAAATTTCGTTCCATTCGGTTTCACCGTGTTCGAATTAATAGGGGGAATCGATTTTCACACAAAGATGGCCGCCATCCGCAAAATATTAGGCTAATGACCTATTAGTATGGTCAAAGGATGCTCCCTCCATAATGGTATGTTGATGCAAAATTTGGTAGAGATCGGATGATTAGGTTAATCGTAATGTGATTTAAGCTTTGAATATTTGTGTGGCCGCCATTACGTTTCCGTCAAGATGGCGGCGATATAAAACACGACACTGAGGTGCCCTTTGCTAGTGCTACCTCTGTACCAAATTTCATTCCATCGGTTTCATCGTGTTCGAATTAATAGGGGTAATCGATTTTGACACAAAGATGGCCGCCATCAGCAAACTATTAGGCTAATGACCTATTAGATTTGTCAAAGGATGCTTCCTCCATAAAGGTATGTTGTTGCAAAATTTGGTAGAGATCGGATGATTAGGTTAGTCGTAATTTGATTTAAGCTTTGAACATATGTGTGGCCGCCATTACGTTTCCGTCAAGATGGCGGTGATATAAAACATGACACTGAGGTGCCCTTTGCTATTGCTACCTCTGTACCAAATTTCGTTCCATTCGGTTTCACCGTGTTCGAATTAATAGGGGCAATCGATTTTCACACAAAGATGGCCGCCATCCGCAAACTATTAGGCTGATGACCTATTAGTTTGGTTAATGGATGCTGCCCCCATAAAGGTATGTTGTTGCAAAATTTGGTAGAGATCGGATGATTAGGTTAGTCGTAATTTGATTTATGCTTTGAACATTTGTGTGGCCGCCATTACGTTTCCGTCAAGATGGCGGCGATATAAAACATGACACTGAGGTGTCCTTTGCTAGTGCTACCTTTGTACCAAATTTCGTTCAATTTGCGCTCACCGTGTTCGAATTGATAGGGGGGGGGGGCGGCAGACATTCAGAGTACACACTCACACACACACACACACACACACACACAGACTCACACACATACACACACACAGACAGACATACTTTTTTTTAGCCCTGTAGTGATCTCATAAGTCTACTTTCATTTTTTGCAAAAATCGAAAGTAGGCTAATAGTGTAGACAACATAATTCCTGAAGTTAGTCACAATAATAATTCAATAGACCACAGGCTAACATACAGTACTTAACTACATTAATTATAACGCAACAGCCATAGAAGTGAACAATACTATCTGTAAATAAGTTTGACGCGTTACAATGTTTTTTCAAACGTATATAAAAGCTAAGCATTGTATATATAGTCTATTTGTGCGGAAGTGTAATTTCTTAATAAAAATCGTACATTAACTAAGCCTAAGTGAATAGGATCTGAAGATGAAAGCTTGACGTTAAAAACATGTCATCCAATAAAGTACTCATATTTTGTACAAAAAAGTGCGCTATTTAGTAATAACATCTTGTTTCTTTCAGGTTAGGCCATGTAAATAATTGTTTCCCGAATAATGTAATTAGGCACAGTTTGTGTTGCTTTCTTTAATAGAATTATGCAACACTGATAAATGGCTTCTATCACTCCAATTTTGTAAGGGTATCCATTCACTTACAGTTCAGTTATTTTTACTGCAAGTTTTAACTAGAATAGATGATAAATTAAATATATGCTGAAGAAGACTCCATTGAAGGGTCGAAACATGTACAATTGAATATATTTGTTTTCTTGAGAAAGTAATGATCATTTTCGATACTTTGTTACGTTAAAAGTAGCAGCGTTACAAGTATCGTGTTACTCCCCAAACCTGCTGTAACACATTAGTAGGGTTAGGATGTTAATGCCATATAAAATAATGAACAAGTAGTTCCATGAAGAACCTATTTGCATATATCCTACTTATGTCAATTGCCTCTATCATCATACAAAATTTCAGTTTGATTGCTGTAATAGATTCACAGATATTGAAAACCGTGTAAATATTTCTGATGGTCACCATGTTGGATTTTTATACAGGGTGTAATTGATATGATGGAAGTCCGTTACACTTGTGATAGAAGAGACTATTCTAAGCTTCCTAGGTAAAAAATTTGTCACCTATCTTGAAATTGAAAATTAATAATTAAAAAGTCAATGTTTTTAGTTTTTTCAGAAACTAATCAAGCAGAAAGTGGTGCGGCAGGCTGGGGGAAACGAGGCGGAGCGAGGTGTGATGACGCGCGGAGGGGAAGTTGTTACGTAATCGGAGCATTGACCTTACCGGTTGACCTGAGGGGGTGGTAGGCTATCAACTGATATGCAGATAAGCGATACCGTCTCGTAAGAAAATGTGTATTGCCGTTGTTGTTGTTGTTGTTGTTGTTGTTGACAACGCACGCAATGGCTTGGGACGTTAGGACCAGTAGTATTGTGTAGGCTACTTTGTAAGTGTGGAATTCGTAGATTGATGTTCATGTATAAAATAATTTCGATACTCAGCCCTGGTGTATCATTGGCGTCCGTGTCGGATCTTCTGTTGACTAGTTTCTGAAAATACTAAAAACATTTACTTAATGAAATACAGTGTGACAAAATTCCGACATTCCGTAGTCTGTTCAGAACTAGGCATTTAAGACGGAAGTAAAATACTTGATGTTTTGTTTGAGAGGCTTGGCGATTTTGGTCATTTAGCCCCATGTAGCTAGATGGGGGTAGGATTTGTGTGATAACCTGTGTTTTTGTGGTTTCTGTAGTAATATGGGTATTTGTAATTCAAGTGAGGATTCGGAAGAAGGCGCCGGCCCCGTGGTGTTGGGGCAGCGCAACTGCCTCTCACCCGGAGGCCCTGGGTTCGATTCCCGGCTTTATCAGGGATATTAGAAACTGGCGTGAGGGCTGGAACGGAGTGCACTAAGCCTCGTGAGGGCAATTGAGTAGCTGTCTGACAGTGAGGTAGTGCCCCAGTCAGGAAAATTAAGATTAATGGCCGAGGGAACCCGATGCACTGACCACGTGTCACCCTAATATCTGCAGGCCAAATGGCTGGACAGCGGTCGCTTGGTAGGCCTAGGTCTTGCATGGGCTGCACTGCCAGCGGTTATATTTATTGGGAAGAAGGCGGCCGTGGCCTTGAGTTAGGAACCATCCCACCATTTGCCTGGGGTAGAAGTGGGAACCCATGGAAAACTACTTCCAAGATTTAATACTAGTAGGGTACCACATGTACATAATTGTGAATTGTCCCATCCCATCTCCAGCCCTGGGGTGGCCATAAACTGGAGAGGGGAGGGGGGGGGGGGGGTGTTGATTTATTGGTCAATCAACAATGTACATACAAATGAAAATAAAATACAAATACATTGTTATAATACAGTGTTATAATTATAATTATAATAATAATAAAAATAAAGAAAATATAGCGAGTTGGTCGGCCCTACCAAAAGCCAATGGCAGTAGAACGGGTAAATACCATACCTATCATTGTCTCAAGTTCGGGCGTGATCCCAAGGCCTTAAAGAACTGGATCTGGATACTCAACTGTAGAAACTAATGCAGAAGGCAGTAGTTCTCTCAACAACCCGACTCGTCCTGAAGTTCTTGGGTAGCGATTTCGACTTTCCAGCCCAGAAGTGGTTTTTACAGTACAGTAACTATACTTTGGTTCCCTGAAGCCCGCATAGATAGATGTTGTGATGTACCAGCAATGTGCTATAAGTTATGTACTGTATAATACAATACTAATAATTAAATGATAGCTTACTGCCGACCAAAGTATTATGTGCACTCGAGTTTGAAGGTTCTTTGTGAAGTAACCAATAGACCTACATAAAATCCAATGACATCATCATTTTCGTCGTTCTATTTTACGTTAGCTCATGTAGGTTTGGAATTTTTAATTTATATTTTAATATTTTTTTATCGCAGTTGGAACACAAAAAGTGCTCGTTTTTAAGCGTGTTTCAACCATGCGTCACATTTAAGAATTATTATCTCAAAAACTCGTCATCAGATCGAATCCAAATTTTAACACAATATGCATTGGAATGTTGTATAACTGGTATTAATTTCAAAATTGTGTGTGTCCAAGAAACAAAGTTGTTATGCTTTTTGTAAGGTAACTTTTCTCGGCTCGGGGTGGTTGGAAAATGTAGTTCTTGGTTGCGTTGTAATCGTTATACATCAAAAGGTTATGCTGTATGACTGTGAAATACGTAAATTAATTCACTTATTTTATATCGGTTAGTATTTGTACGAGGGAATAACACATGGTTCACCAGCTAGCCGCTCCGGGAAAAACTGTACAGCGTTGCAGAAATGGTGGCCACACGCATCATGGCGCGTCTCGCTCGGAAGTGATGGGCTCCATCTCAGCAACGCTGTACAGGTTTTCCCGGAGCGGCTAGCTGGTGAACCATGTGTTATTTCCTCGTACAAATACAAACCGATATAACATAATTGAATTAATACGTATTTCACAGTCATACAGCACAACCTTTTGATGTATAACGATTACAACGCAACCAAGAACTACGTTTTCCAACCACCCCGAGCCGAGAAAAAGTTACCTTACAACAATGATAACAACTTTGTTTCTTGGACATACAAAATTGTGAAATTAATAAACCAGTTATACAACATTCCAATGTATATTTTGTTAAAATTTGGATTCGATCTGATGACGGGCTTTTGAGACAATAATTCTTAAATGTGACGCATGGTTGAAACACGCTTAAAAACGTGCACTTTTTGAGTTCCAACTGCGATAACAAATATTAAAATATAAATTAAAATATGCAAACCTACATGAGCTAACGTAGAATAGAACGACTAAAATGTTGAAGGTATTGGATTTTATGTAGGTCTATTGGTTACTTCACAAACAACCTTCAAATTCGAGTACACATAATCCTTTGGTCGACACTAGGTAGTACAGTGCTATCCTTCTCAAGGGTTCGATCTTGGCTCAGTCATGTTAGAAATGTCGATGGATGTAATGGCACGTACATGAAACTCTGTGAACACAACATTCCGGAATCTCGACATACCCGAAAAAAATAAAAATAGTGTTAAAACTCAGCAATTCTTCTAGGTTTGTGCCGTGGCTTGTGTGGGGTGTCGCCTAGGACACCAAGCTGGCTCATCGGCGGGCTCTTGGTGTCCCCGCCAAGACCCCCACAGGAGTGACGAACTGCGCGCCACCTCCCTTTATATTAGGTGCAACTGCACCACTCGACTGCGAGAACTAAAAGCTCAAGCAGCCTTAACCTCCCTATGAAAGCTTCCAAAAAGGTGGTATATTGGCTTTCACGGCCGGTGAATTAAAACTCAGCAATTCTTCTAGGTTTGTGCCGTGGCTTGTGTGGGGTTTCGCCTAGGACACCAAGCTGGTTCATCGGCGGGCTCTTGGTGTCCCCGCCCGGACCCCCACAGGAGTGACGAACTGCGCACCACCTCCCTTTATATTAGGTGCAACTGCACCACTCGACTGCGAGAACTAAAAGCTCAAGCAGCCTTAACCTCCCTATGAAGGCTTAGAAAAAGGTGGTATATTGGCTTTCACGGCCGGTGAATTAAAACTCAGCAATTCTTCTAGGTTTGTGCCGTGGCTTGTGAGGGGTTTCGCCTAGGACACCAAGCTGGCTCATCGGCGGGCTCTTGGTGTCCCCGCCCGGACCCCCACAGGAGTGACGAACTGCGCGCCACCTCCCTTTATATTAGGTGCAACTGCACCACTCGACTGCGAGAACTAAAAGCTCAAGCAGCCTTAACCTCCCTATGAAGGCTTCCAAAAAGGTGGTATATTGGCTTTCACGGCCGGTGAATTAAAACTCAGCAATTCTTCTAGGTTTGTGCCGTGGCATGTGTGGGGTTTCGCCTAGGACACCAAGCTGGCTCATCGGCGGGCTCTTGGTGTCCCCGCCCGGACCCCCACAGGAGTGACGAACTGCGCGCCACCTCCCTTTATATTAGGTGCAACTGCACCACTCGACTGCGAGAACTAAAAGCTCAAGCAGCCTTAACCTCCCTATGAAGGCTTCCAAAAAGGTGGTATATTGGCTTTCACGGCCGGTGAATTAAAACTCAGCAATTCTTGTAGGTTTGTGCCGTGGCTTGTGTGGGGTTTCGCCTAGGACACCATGCTTGCTCATCGGTGGGCTCTTGGTGTCCCCGCCCGGACCCCCACAGGAGTGACGAACTGCGCGCCACCTCCCTTTATATTAGGTGCAACTGCACCACTCGACTGCGAGAACTAAAAGCTCAAGCAGCCTTAACCTCCCTATGAAGGCTTCCAAAAAGGTGGTATATTGGCTTTCACGGCCGGTGAATTAAAACTCAGCAATTCTTCTAGGTTTGTGCCGTGGCATGTGTGGGGTTTCACCTAGGACACCAAGCTGGCTCATCGGCGGGCTCTTGGTGTCCCCGCCCGGACCCCCACAGGAGTGACGAACTGCGCGCCACCTCCCTTTATATTAGGTGCAACTGCACCACTCGACTGCGAGAACTAAAAGCTCAAGCAGCCTTAACCTCCCTATGAAGGCTTCCAAAAAGGTGGTATATTGGCTTTCACGGCCGGTGAATTAAAACTCAGCAATTCTTCTAGGTTTGTGCCGTGGCTTGTGTGGGGTTTCGCCTAGGACACCAAGCTTGCTCATCGGTGGGCTCTTGGTGTCCCCGCCCGGACCCCCACAGGAGTGACGAACTGCGCGCCACCTCCCTTTATATTAGGTGCAACTGCACCACTCGACTGCGAGAACTAAAAGCTCAAGCAGCCTTAACCTCCCTATGATGGCTTCCAAAAAGGTGGTATATTGGCTTTCACGGCCGGTGAATTAAAACTCAGCAATTCTTCTAGGTTTGTGCCGTGGCTTGTGTGGGGTTTCGCCTAGGACACCAAGCTGGCTCATCGGCGGGCTCTTGGTGTCCCCGCCCGGACCCCCACAGGAGAGACGAAGTGCGCGCCACCTCCCTTTATATTAGGTGCAACTGCACCACTCGACTGCGAGAACTAAAAGCTCAAGCAGCCTTAACCTCCTTATGAAGGCTTCCAAAAAGGTGGTATATTGGCTTTCACGGCCAGTCAATTAATACTCAGCAATTCTTCTAGGTTTGTGCCGTGGCTTGTGTGGGCTTTCGCCTAGGACACCAAGCTGGCTCATCGGCGGGCTCTTGGTGTCCCCGCCCGGACCCCCACAGGAGTGACGAAGTGCGCGCCACCTCCCTTTATATTAGGTGCAACTGTACCACTCGACTGCGATAACTAAAAGCTCAAGCAGCCTTAACCTCCCTATGATGGCGTCCAAAAAGGTGGTATATTGGCTTTCACGGCCGGTGAATTAAAACTCAACAATTCTTCTAGGTTTGTGCCGTGACTTGTGTGGGGTTTCGCCTAGGACACCAAGCTGGCTAATCGGCAGGCCCTTGGTGTCCCCGCCCGGACCCCCACAGGAGTGTCGAACTGCGCGCCACCTCCCTTTATATTAGGTGCAACTGCTCCACTCGACTGCAAGAACTAAAAGCTCAAGCGACCTTAACCTCCCTATGAAGGCTTCCAAAAAGATGGCATATTGGCCTTCACGGCCGGTGAATTAAAACTCAGCAATTCTTCTAGGTTTGTGCCGTGGCTTGTGTGGGGTTTCGCCTAGGACACCAAACTGGCTCATCGGCGGGCTCTTGATGTCCCCGCCCGGACCCCCACAGGAGTGACGAACTGAGCTTTTAGTTCTCGCAGTCGAGTGGTGCAGTTGCACCTAATATAAAGGGAGGTGGCGCGCAGTTCGTCACTCCTGTGGGGGTCCGAGGGGGACACCAAGAGCCCGCCGATGAGCTAGCTAGGTGTCCTAGGCGAAACTCCACACAAGCCACGGCAAAAACCTAGAAGAATTGCTGAGTTTTAATTCACCGGCCGTGAAAGCCAATATACCACCTTTTTGGAAGCCTTCATAGGGAGGTTAAGGCTGCTTGAGCTTTTAGTTGTCGCAGTCGAGTGGTGCAGTTGCACCTAATATAAAGGGAGGTGGCGCGCAGTTCGTCACTCCTGTGGGGGTCCGGGCGGGGACACCAAGAGCCCGCTGATGAGCCAGCTTGGTGTCCTGGGCGAAACCCCAAACAAGCCACGGCACAAACCTAGAAGAATTGCTGAGTTTTAATTCACCGGCCGTGAAAGCCAATATACCACCTTTTTGGAAGCCTTCATAGGGAGGTTAATGCTGCTTGAGCTTTTAGTTCTCGCAGTCGAGTGGTGCAGTTGCACCTAATATAAAGGGAGGTGGCGCGCAGTTCGTCACTCCTGTGGGGGTCCGGGCGGGGACACCAAGAGCCCGCCGATGAGCCAGTTTGGTGACCTAGGCGAAACCCCACACAAGCCACGGCACAAACCTAGAAGAATTGCTGAGTTTTAATTCACCGGCCGTGAAAGCCAATATACCACCTTTTTGGAAGCCTTCATAGGGAGGTTAAGGCTGCTTGAGCTTTTAGTTCTCGCAGTCGAGTGGTGCAGTTGCACCTAATATAAAGGGAGGTGGCGCGCAGTTCGTCACTCCTGTGGGGGTCCGGGCGGGGACACCAAGAGCCCGCCGATGAGCCAGCTTGGTGTCCTAGGTGAAGCCCCACACATGCCACGGCACAAACCTAGAAGAATTGCTGAGTTTTAATTCACCGGCCGTGAAAGCCAATATACCACCTTTTTGGAAGCCTTCATAGGGAGGTTAAGGCTGCTTGAGCTTTTAGTTCTCGCAGTCGAGTGGTGCAGTTGCACCTAATATAAAGGGAGGTGGCGCGCAGTTCGTCACTCCTGTGGGGGTCCGGGCGGGGACACCAAGAGCCCACCGATGAGCAAGCATGGTGTCCTAGGCGAAACCCCACACAAGCCACGGCACAAACCTACAAGAATTGCTGAGTTTTAATTCACCGGCCGTGAAAGCCAATATACCACCTTTTTGGAAGCCTTCATAGGGAAGTTAAGGCTGCTTGAGCTTTTAGTTCTCGCAACCGAGTGGTGCAGTTGCACCTAATATAAAGGGAGGTGGCGCGCAGTTCGTCACTCCTGTGGGGGTCCGGGCGGGGCACCAAGAGCCCGCCGATGAGCCAGCTTGGTGTCCTAGGCGAAACCCCACACAAGCCACGGCACAAACCTAGAAGAATTGCTGAGTTTTAATTCACCGGCCGTGAAAGCCAATATACCACCTTTTTGGAAGCCTTCATAGGGAGGTTAAGGCTGCTTGAGCTTTTAGTTCTCGCAGTCGAGTGGTGCAGGTGCACCTAATATAAAGGGAGGTGGCGCGCAGTTCGTCACTCCTGTGGGGGCACGGGCGGGTACACCAAGAACCCGCCGATGAGCCAGCTTGGTGTCCTAGGCGAAACCCCACACAAGCCACGGCACAAACCTAGAAGAATTGCTGAGTTTTAATTCACCGGCCGTGAAAGCCAAAATACCACCTTTTTGGAAGCCTTCATTGGGAGGTTAATGCTGCTTGAGCTTTTAGTTCTCGCAGTCGAGTGGTGCAGTTGCACCTAATATAAAGGGAGGTGGCGCCCAGTTCGTCACTCCTGTGGGGTCCGGGCGGGGACACCAAGAGCCCGCCGATGAGCCAGCTTGGTGTCCTAGGCGAAACCCCACACAAGCCACGGCACAAACCTAGAAGATTTGCTGAGTTTTAATTCACCGGCCGTGAAAGCCAATATACCACCTTTTTGGAAGCCTTCATAGGGAGGTTAAGGCTGCTTGAGCTTTTAGTTCTCGCAGTCGAGTGGTGCAGTTGCACCTAATATAAAGGGAGGTGGCGCGCAGTTCGTCACTCCTGTGGGGGTCCGGGCGGGGACACCAAGAGCCCGCCGATGAGCCAGCTTGGTGTCCTAGGCGAAACCCCACACAAGCCACGGCACAAACCTAGAAGAATTGTTGAGTTTTAAATCACCGGCCGTGAAAGCCAATATACCACCTTTTTGGAAGCCTTCATAGGGAGGTTAAGGCTGTTTGAGCTTTTAGTTGTCGCAGTCGAGTGGTGCAGTTGCAGCTAATATAAAGGGAGGTGGCTCGCAGTTCGTCACTCCTGTGGGGGTCCGGGCGGGGACACCAAGAGCCCGCCGATGAGCCAGCTTGGTGTTCTAGGCGAAACCCCACACAAGCCACGGCACAAACCTAGAAGAATTGCTGAGTTTTAATTCACCGGCCGTGAAAGCCAATATACCACCTTTTTGGAAGCCTTCATAGGGAGGTTAAGGCTGCTTGAGCTTTTAGTTCTCGCAGTCGAGTGGTGCAGTTGCACCTAATATAAAGGGAGGTGGCGCGCAGTTCGTCACCCCTGTGGGGGTCCGGGCGGGGACACCAAGAGTCCGCCGATGAGCGAGCCCCGTGTCCTAGGCGAAACCCCACACAAGCCACGGCACAAATCTAGAAGAATTGCTGAGTTTTAATTCACCGGCCGTGAAAGCCAATATACCACCTTTTTGGAAGCCTTCATAGGGAGGTAAAGGCTGCTTGCGCATTTAGTTCTCGCAGTCGAGTGGTGCAGTTGCACCTAATATAAAGGGAGGTGGCGCGCAGTTCGTCACTCCTGTGGGGGTCCGGGCGGGGACACCAAGGGCCCGCCGATGAGCCAGCTTGGTGTCCTAGGCGAAACCCCACACAAGCCGCGGCACAAACCTAGAAGAATTGCTGAGTTTTAATTCACCGGCCGTGAAAGCCAATATACCACCTTTTTAAAAATAGTGTGTCTAACAACTTATTCTTCATCTTGCTTCGAATGAGCCAACTATGGAGTACGTAGGTTAACCAAAGAGGTTTTCAGCTTGATGAGTTGTGATTGGTGTCACGTTCTTAAGAGTCCTCTTCCTAGCCCATATCTTCTTCATTTTCTGACTTTGTAATTGTTTAGCAGCTTCTGACCTCTTTGGTCTCTGCCCTTTCTTAAGTTTAATCTGTGGGTCTTCTTTTAACATACTATTTTTATTAGTATTATTATTATTATTAGTAGTAGTAGTGGTCCCGGGATGGGTTTTGTCAAGAGGACTGGATTTGGATTTTTAGTGGGTAAGAATCCCACACTCTTGAGGATTGCGGACCCTTCTCAAGGTCTTATGCAAATTTTTCCACTTCCCTCGCAAAAAAGTAGTATTATTAGACTATTAAACAAATTATAAGAGATTATGTCTTTACTGAACCTTATTTATTAGCCTACTTTTCACATTTTGCAAAAATGAAGAAAAAGTAGTCTTATGAGATCGATCCGGGAACATGTGTGTGTGTCTGTCTGTCTGTCCTTCTGTCTGTCTGGCTGGCTGGCTGGCTGTGTGTGTGTCCCCCTCCCCTATCAACTCCTAAACGGCTGGAGCAATCGAAATAAAATTTGGCAGGAGTAAAGATCTATACCTGAATATCTCACGGCCATATTTGAAAATGATGTCAGTGCTACCAACTGCTGAAAAATCACAATTGAAATTTGAGCTCCATGTTGGATATCTTGGAAGGTATGAATGGGAGCTATTTCAAAATCGGCACACATATAGATAATAATATTGCATTTTAATTTCCAGAAGGCCATACATGGCAGTGTTGCCAAAATGATTATAATCCTACTGATAGGTCCAATATTTAAATGCATATAACTTCTACACTATCAATTGGAATTCAACCAAATTTCGTATGTTGTATGTGTACATAACCAGATATGACTGATCGTATTCTTATGAACCACCAGTGCTGCCAACTGTTAAAAAATGCTCTTAATTTCTTTTATCCAAATACCAATATATATGAGAAAGTATGCAATCTGACAGCTTTAAACTATGCACACGTATAGTACATGACATTCTATATTAATTTGGAGTAACTTATATACGTCAGTGCTACCAACATGATTCTAAGCCTGCTGAGAGGCCCAACTTTAAATACATGTAACTTCCATACTATCATTTGGATTTCAACCAAATTTCGTATGTGCTATGTGTACCACAACAGCTATGACTATGCGTATTCTTAAGAGCAACCAGGGCTGCCAACTGTTAATAAATGATGTCTCTATTTTTGTTACCCTAATATCAATATATCAGAAAGAATGCAAGCCAATAGCTCTAAACTTTGCACACGTATAGTACCTGGCATTCTAGATAACTTTGGAGTAACTAATATACGGCAGTGCTGCCAACATGATTCTAAGCCTGCTGATAGGTCCAATTTTAAAATGCATGTAACTTCTATACTAACTAATGGATTTCATTCAAAATTGGCACAACAATAGATCATATTATTTCAGATTATTTCTGACCAATACATGCATGACACTGTTGCCAACATGATTTTACGCGCGCTGTTAGATCCAATGTTTAACTGCATGTAACGTCCATGCTATTCATTGGACTCCAACCAAATTTTGTATTCTGTACCTTAAGAGATGGAACTAAGAATATATTCAGTCACCAGGGCTCCAACTGTAGTGCTCTATTAGGCTACATTATGCCAGGTATACAGTATTTCGAACTAATTAGAAATTTCGATATTACCAACTTAATTTCGTCATTATTCTAGATAGATCCATATCGATTAATCATTGGCATGAATCTTAAATTTTAAGAAAAGTAGGCTCTTTAGTTCGTCACGGAACTTCTTGTTTTTAAGTAGGGTTCCAATTGTTTAGGACGTTTAGGAAATAAATATTTTTGGTAACAATGATGATGGAAGAGATTTGCAAGCTTGTTGTGATGGTTGTTGTTAATTCATTTTAGGGGCTTGGACATTTGTTTGTCAGCCCTGTTTAGTTGGGTGAGTGTTGAATTTGTCTGATAAACTGTGTTTCTGTGGTGACTGTAATAGTATGTGTAGCTGTAGTTATTAGGGTCGTGAATGAGGTTGGTGTCCCGGGACTCCGAGTACCATACTATCCCGGTGTGTGCTTGGAAAGCACGTAGAAGAATCCGGGGAAATCCAAACTCAGGATAGCCACTGTCGGTGCTGAGTTCGGGCCTCCAATCACCAGACTTGCTGCTATCGTGTTGCGCGATTAAACGCGCAAGCCTACACCGCGGCGGTAGGAAAGAAAACATCCATGGTCTTATGAAGGGACATCCCAATTTGAGCATCGTGGGATGCCACGGGAAATCATCTTGTGGTGATGGTGGGAAGTAAGGAAGCTTGTGGTTTTACAAGACCGTAAATATCGTGATCATGAGCCACGGGACCTCCGTTTTACGTGGAATCCGAACCACAGGACATGGCATTTCACTTTGAATAAATCACACATGCATTGACCGGGAATCAAACCCGGTCCACCGTGGTGAGAGGCCAACAGCTGGACCGCTGCGCCATCACGCCCAGACTTGCATATCGGCCGGTAATGGTAATCTGTCCCAACACTATCACCACATGTAGATGATGATGATGATGATGATAATAATAATAATAATAATAATAATAATAATAGTAATAATAGGCTAATAATGAGAATAATAGTCTAAAAATAGTCTAATAATAATAATAAGAGTCAGCAGGTGTAGTTCTGGTGGTAGAGTGCTAACCTTCCCGAGGGTGCGATCTACGTTCAGTCATGTAGTAAATGAATGAGATCTAATACGATCATGTCCATGGATTTCATGGCACATACAAGAAATCCTACGTACATAAAAGTCTGGCAACTCGACATACCAAAAAGAAACATAAAAGAAGTTAGTGTGTCTAAAAGCCTATTATTAGTATTATTAATAATTTTATTACAGTTGTTGCAATATCTTCATACAAAGATAGATCAACAGTTCCTTAAATTAATTTACCAAATCTTTAGGATTTCTATTTTCTATGCATAGCCCATGAGGCTGGAAAATCCTAGACAGGTCCACCATAACTAGTCATGTAGCCACTCCCAATGAAGGTGTGAATCAGCTGTTCATAAGCTCGGTTTGTGTATTTCAATGCCATTGGCAGACAAGGCGAGTAGGTCACTCGACTTCAGACTCTTGTCAACATTCCTCAGCGTAGGAGGGGAGGGCGACGGGGAGAAGTCAGCTGTGTTGCTGAGGGGAACGCAGCCTAAGCCCTTTTCCAAGACATTGACCGACGATTTTTGTGATTTAATTCCACCTACACTAATTAAGATAGACGAAATTTCATGAAGATATTTGCTTAGAATAGTCTCTTCTATCACCAGTGTAATGGACTTCCATCATATCAAATACACCCTGTATATGTAGGTCTCAGAGTTATGTACTATTACGAGAAGATTATTGTGTAGGTGTAAGTATTCAAACTTCAATCGCATGATTAGGACACAAGATATAACATAAGATTTAAAAAAAATGCAAAGCTGCCATCTTGTGGTTACGAAACAATTAAAATAAATTAGATGCCAGTGGATTAACATTTGTATAAGCATTTCCGTACCACGTTTCACCTCACACGGATGGTTAAATCACGAGAAACGTCCATTTTAATAGTTATACGTCGCGTAACCGCCATGTCGGAATTGTGCTAACCAGGTTATTGAAAAAAAATCGTAGATATTGAGAACCGTATAAATATTTCGGATGGTCGCAATGTTGGATTGTTATATGTACAAGCCATAGAGTTATGCACCATTAAAGGAAATTTTTTGCGTAGGTTCATTATTCAAACTTTCACTTCGATCGCATGATTACGACACAAGAAATAAAAACTTTATTTTAAAATTTTGCACAGCCGCCATCTTGAGGTTATGTAAATAATTGAACTAAATTAGATGCCAGTGAATTACAATATGTATAAACATTTACTGTACCATATCCCACTGCGCTCAGATGGGCAAATCACGAGAAAAGTCTATTATAATGTTTCAATAACGCTTGGTCGCCATGTTCGTTTTGTACTTTACAGGTTTTTGTAAGTTACATAGATGAACTTGTAGTAGTGCCCTTTACCACCGTACAAAATTTGAGGGTGATATCAGTAATAGTTTCGGAGAAATGCCAGTGAAATATTTCGCACTGCCGCAATCTTAAGGTTATGTACACAATTGAACTAAATAAGATGCCCAGAGTGTTACAGTGTGTATAAGCATTTGCTGTACCAAGTTTCATTGCGTTTGGATGATTAAATCGCGAGAAAAGTCTATATAAAAGTCTACACTTCGCATGGCCGCCATGTTGATTTTGTAGTTCCCAGGGTATTGAAAGACTTATAGGAGAACTTCTAGTAGTTCCCGTTATCACCGAACTCACTACACACTTTCAGGGTGATATCAATAATAGTTTCGGAGGTATAGAATGCCGGTAATATATTTCGCACAGCCTCCATGTTGGATTGGTGAGACGTAATAACATTTAATGGGCACGGTCGGGGTCAGCCAGAACGGTGTTATGACCTTACCGAGTTTCATTGAGATCGCTCTGGCCGTTTAGAAGTTATTAGGGGGGAACACACACACACACAGACACCCCTAAAAACTTCTAAATGGCAATTAATATAAGTAGGATATATGAAAATTGGCTTCAGTGTTTCACGGAACTACTTGTTGAATATAAATTCAAAATCACGTAGAATAATATAGTAGGCTACAGTTTAATAAAGATGAGGTTTATTTAATTTAGTTACCGAAATTTAAGAACTAAGTAAAGAAAATGACTTATTAAGAAATGAAATTATAAACCTAAAGTATCCCTTTTGAAAAGATGGAACCAGCCGTGGTAGCTATGTGCACTGAGGCACAAGGCCATGGATCCAAGTTGTTCCAGACTCAGTAGACAAATGGGTTCGAACCCTACCGTTGACCGTCCTTAAACTGGTTTTCCACGATATCCCATTTTCAAATCAACTCAAATGCTAGGACCAAACCTGCTAATAAACCATGGCCACGTTATCCAACTCCTCACCCAGTTCCATTAATCTCCTCTAACAAGTTTGACTTTAGGAAGGGCTTTAAGAACCATCCGGCACATATAAATTAATCGCATCGCGTCCCCAAGCCCGTAAAAATCAGGAATACATGAACATGTACATGAATACCCTAGAAAACTTTGAAAAGTAAAGTACATCCAAGAAGCAATCCAAATTCATATAAAACGTAATAAACCCCGATAAATATTGATGGTTGGTTGGTTCCTCAGTTTGGGGTCTGCGTTAACGCGGTCTAGTAGCCCCGTGTACTTTGGGTGTGTGTAGAATCTGTCTGGTAACCAGTATTAATTGTGATGGCTGTATTAGTGTGTGTTATCGATAATTCAGGATATGGCTGCAGATGATCAAGTAGTTCCTACTTTTGTTATCAAATGCTACCGTCAACGACACCTATCTGCAACTTGGTTACTAGATGCCACCGCAGCCAGAACCTGGCGGCGATCGTTGGAAATTAATAGAGCGTTAATCAAATCTAACCTACAAAATGAGCTTCACACAAGTGTAGTTAGTGGAAGGTTTTTTTACATCCCAAAATCTATGACATGGGCCCACTGGCTTTACTTCACCGAAGGAAGGCATACTGAGGGATTCTTGAAGCTCTTAAAAATCCGATGACTTCAGCCGGGTTTGAACCCGCATTCTTGGGCATGGAAGCTCAGCATGTTACTAACCATGCCACTAAAGCCGCTATAAATATTGTAAAATGCATAAAAATTAAATAAAACCCCATAAAAATGCCATATCTCACAAGAGTAGAGAAAAATGCAAAATGAAAATAACTATAACAAATATGCTTAGTTCAGCATCTCTTACTCTGGAACACATTTATATAAGACTAATTAATGAATTGGGTTCACCAAAAAGAAGATGCAAAGTCATCGAAATTCTAGCCCTACAGTACACATTAGCAAATGGGTTTCATTTTGTTCCCTTATAATAGCTAGGGAAATATCCAAGCACCAGCTGAATTCTCCAAGGAGGAATCTTTCCCTCTACTTCTTATTCGGGTCCCTTCTCGGAGGGAAATATTAATAAAACCTCGCATTGCTGACTCCAAGGTATTAATTGGATTGCAATGCTTGGCGCGTGCAAGAATTTGCATTCCGTCGGCGCACATCTAATTCCGTGATTTACGTATTTTTATCTTCCGATTTTTTTTCTCTGCACGCATCTGCGGACCCAATAACTTTGAATTATGTATATTGCATAATGAATACATAAATTAAAATGTAAAATGGTGTGGAAGAAACAAAAAATAAATAAATTACCTCAAGGGGGATTAAATCCCAGTTCTAAATTAAACAAGAAATGAAGGGTATTTTAACACGAAATTTTTATATCCATTTCTCTCTTAATGCCTGACACATGATTGAGATCTTCTAATGTGAGTTTACTTCCGTCCCTTTCTGACAAGAAGGATATCCCCAAGGGCTCTGAAACTTCACAGATATGTTAGACAGAACATACCACCTCGTGGTGTAGCGGCTTGCGTTCTTGGCTGTCACCCCGGTGGTCTGTTTTCAATTTTCGGCTCTGCCAAGATATTTTAAATCTGGGATGAAGGCTGGAACGGGGGACACTGAGCCTCATGATGCAAAACTGAGAAGATTCCCATCGAAACTTAATTCCACACACACCCAAGTACATGAGAATACATGACCACGATGTTGCAGCCCCTAAAATTAGCAATAACAACAGATAGAACACTTAAAAGTCAGTCCGCCTCGTTGTGTAGTAGCTAGCATTCTTGGCTGTCACTGCGGAGGCCCGGGTTCGATTCCCAGCTCTGCCAAGAAATTTAATTCTGGTCTGAGGGCTGGACTGGGGTACACTCAGCCTCTTGAGGCAAAACTGAGAAGAGGTGGGTTCGATTCCATCCTCAGCCATCCTGGAAGTGGTTTTCCGTGGGTTTTCACTTCTACTCCAGGCAAATGCCAGGATGCAGGATAGTACCTAGCTTAAGGCTGTGCGGTCAAAAATTAAAATTTTATTTTTATTTTTATTTTTATTCTTAATCTCTAATGTAGGTCTTTGTGAGACATATGCGTTTTGCAGAAAATAACGACGGCTCGTTTGCTGAGGACATGGCTTCAAAGTGGCTATTTTGAGCGTTAAAGGTACGATCACCACGACGAAACTAATTATCGGAAAACACCGAAATTTCTCCACAACAACCCCTGTAGTAGTACCTGCAATAGGAACAATTCTTATTTCGAAATTCAAATTTTGTATTAACCTCTTCAGATTTGAATACCATTTTTAGTTATATTAATTTGAAGTGGATCTTATTCTGAGCAGTAGAAAAGTTTGATAAAGAAAATTGGTTCAGCGATATACCCGTGGTGCATGTACCTTTCAGACTCTAAAAAACGCTGGCTGAATCAGTCACACACACATAGACACGCGCGCACACACACACAGCGACAAGACAAGGTCTTGGTCAAGAGCGCGCTCGGGCACCTGTCTTCTCCTCTCCTTCAACACCTTTACTATCGCAGCTCCCCCCCCCCCCGCCTCCCTCCCTGACTCATCCTGCCAGGCTACACGACCACAGTGTAGAGGAAATCGTAGAAGTGTTATTATCCCACCCATTACTCCTTACAGAATGTTAAAAATTATTTATCAGTTACTTTATAAAATTCTGTAAGTTATATTAGCAGAATAAAACATGTTTATGATCAATAGAACTTGAGCCATTTTTATGAGATATATAAGTTACTCCTTTGTGCCATTTTTATCTGACGTGATCAATGCACGCCTTTGTGAAACCTTGGCTGTGAAGCTATTAATAGCCCTCTGATGTCTTAATACCATATATGGACATATCTGCATCTTGTCCCCTTATTGGCCAGTGATTTATATTTTGGAAGGGGTCGTGACCAATCAAATTTTAGCACGCAGTTACCTTTGTGTTGCGTCGTCATTTGCTTTGTTTCGAGGCATTTCTTCCTTGCAGCCAAGTAGGCTAGACGTATTCCGATATTCTAGGGAAAGTGCCCGCGTTCAAGGTGAAACCATGGCGAGGTGTCTGTATGTCGTAATCAGTAATTGCTTTACTGTAGTTCTGTTTCATATTTCGGTAATTTAATACTCTTATTTCTGTGCTATTTTTCTTTTGGTCGCGTGTACTTGTCCCCTCCCGATATTTTCCCTCCGCCCTTTGTGTGCGTGTAATTGCTGGTAAGTTTTTGTTTTGTATGATAGTGTTATTTTTATTTATTTTGATAACGTAGTTTTTGTACTTTAATGGTTGAAAGTCATGTATGTGGGCTGGGCTGTCTTCGCTTTACTCTGGTGTGCTTGACGGTGGTTTGCCTACCTTGTAGGGGACACCTTTGGGTCTGTCATCCAGAGTGTATCTTATCGTAGAACAAAATAACGGGATTGGAGATTATTTTTCTTGCTTCCCGTAATGCTTTGTTCTTTATCTTAAAGAGTTCACAAAAGGAGGTCTCGCCTTTGCTATTTTGCTGGTGACCTAACCTGTGATATTCTTGTGTCTGTGAATGCCCATATTTTGCGCATCACATATTTTCGTCGTCTTTGTGTGCCCTTATCTCCTACGCATACTTTCAATTTTTAAAGTATATTTTTGGCTTTGCCGATAACTTAATGTAATTTTTCCTTTTGTCTAAATTCCTATTTTTCTCGTAACTCACTAGATCTTGCATGTGCCTCCGCGTCTTTCTTCCTCATTCCTCCCCTCCCTCTCACCCCTCTCCACCCCGTTCTGAACCATTGCACCCCCCTCCTATTTTGTTCATCCCTTTTGACACGCTTTGTCTAAATTTGTAGAACGTATCTTGACTTCGTAGAGTGTAGTCGTTTCTGAGTTTTGTCTTTTTTATCTAATTGCGACATACTTACATTTAGTCATCGTTTCATCTTGCCTTGAACACGTTACCTTAACTTATCTTATTTTATTTCATTTTAATATAATTTAATTTAGTATATTTTCGATTTTCTTCCTAATTTGTATTTTTTCTTGCGGTAAATTAATTTTGTGTTTAATTTGTTGGTCATTTCTCTTCTTGCTTTTAATATCTCTGGGATCGTTGTACATTGTGGTTCTTATTTAAATACATTTTATCTTTGCCTAAGTATCTCTGCTTTTGCGTCACGCCTTATTTTAATTTTAGTTACCTTCTTCGAGTTTTGTCTGGTTTTTACTACATTTTGGTTTGTCGGTCTTATTAGCGTACTTGTGACGTTAATACGACCTACACGGCCTCTGATTTAAATTTGTTCATCTTTGGATTTTACTGTAGTTTAATTTTAATTAGCTTTCCCCCTTTCTTTTGGGATTGCTTTCTGGTTTGCCTTTTAAAATTTGGGCCCAGCGAAAGCCAAACAAGACTGCGATCTCCCCGTTTTTCTTTCTTCTATTTTATTTTTATTTTATATTTCTTCGGGGATAGGGGAAGAGCTTCAGCTACGTTTCCACTGACGTCTGCTGCGTACGTAAGTATATGTTTATTTCTATTACTTCATCTTAAGTTGCGTACAAACTTTATGTGAGTTGTAATCTTCAAAATTACGGGGATACATGACCGCGTTGTCGCAGCCCCTAAACTTAAGAACCAACCAACCAATCTTCAAAATATATCAAAATAATATATATATATATACTAATATAATAAAGCTGAAGAGTTTGTGTGTTTGTTTGTGTGTTTAAACGCGCTAATCTCTGGAACTACCAGTCGGATTCGAAAAATTCTTTTTTTATATGATAGCCAGATTCAAGAGGAATAGTTTAGGCTATGTTAAATTGCGGACAGACCACTCCGTTCCCTGCATTTAGGCCCTTTGGCAAAAATCTACACCGTTTCCCTGATCAGAACCAAAATTTGTATACATACCCTTTGGAACCCTGCGAGTAACACTGTCTGCATGAAATTTATGACAGACCATCCATTCCCTGCATTTAGGCACTTTGGCACAAATCAACAACGTTTCACCGATCTGAACCAACATTTGTATACACACCTTTTGGAACACTGCGGGTAACACTGTTTACATGAAATTCCAGACAGACCACTCCATTCCCTGCATTTATGCCCTTCGGCACAAATCTACACCATTTCACCAAGCTGAACCAAAATGTGTATACTTACACTTTGGAACCCTACGAGGAACACTGTCTGCATGAAATTTAGGACAGACCACTCCATTCCCTGCATTTAGGCCCTTTGGTACAAATCTACACCGATTCACCGATCTGGACCAAATTTCACATACTTAGTCTACACTTTGGAACCCGACGAGTAACACAGTATGCTTGAAATTTCGGACAGACCACTCCATTCCCTGCATTAGGTCCATTGGCATAAATCTACACCGTTTCACCGATCTGAATCACATTTTGTACACTTACCCTTTGGAACCCTGCGGGTGACACTGTCCACTTTAAATTTCGGACAGACCACTCCATTTCCTGCATTTAGGTCCTTTATCACATATCTACACCGTTCCTCCTAATTGCACCAAATTATACCTACACTTTGAAACCCTGCTGGTAACACTGTCCACTTGATATTTTGGACAACGCTCTCCATTCCCTACATTTAGAATAACAAACAAACTTAACTTGAAAACCATGTATTAAGGCCCTAGAATCATTCATGTCCGTAGTAGTGTAAATGTAAGAGTATTTTAATAAGTCTAATGTTGACTGGCAATTCGGGCTGCATCACGTCGCCCCTACCAGTATTCTGGTGCAGAATTGCGAAAATAGTTGAATCTTGCGCTGCTTATAAATTGCAGTCACGGGGAGTAATTAGTGCAAAAAGACTTCTTTTGCCCCTTAAAACAGTTATCATCATGAACATATTATGCATCTGTATAAGTGCAATGGTGTTGGTGCAATACATTGAGGTTATCAGCTGCAATAAGCGTTGGTGCTTTCAAATTTACCGTAATTTATTCCGAAACTTATCGTTGAGCGCTATGTGGCCATAAATGATACTATTGCTACCTCAGGAGCTCGGGACAGCCGAAGTTTGCCAAAGTGCTCTGATTATGTTCCTACGGCGCTATGCGACAAAAGACGACACTGTTGGTCTCTACATCTTTAACAGACAATGAGCTTGCCACGGTGGGTGAGTGGTTATAGTGTCGGACTACCAACCCCAAGATTGCAGGTTCGCCCCTGGCCATGGTAAGTGATTTTTGAAGGCGACAAAAATCACGATACTCATGTCATACGTTGTTGGCATGTTAAAGAACCCATTTGAATTCAGTAGGCCGTGTTCAATGGCAAAATTAATCTCGGGATTTTCCGCCAACACAAAGTTCCTCCATTCTCTACTTGAAAGCGCTGTAGTGTCAAGGAGTTTAGATATCTAACCTCCTTGACTTTCATAGCGTTCAAAGGAACGAAATTCGGCATGCAAGCTACCCTCTGGGTGTCAATTAACAAAGCTTACACCAGGCACCCGAGGCCATACGATATTATTATTATTTTAATGAGATATAGGCCCTAGGCAGTGTCTTTTATTTCGCTTATTCCTCTTTCTAATCATTTTTAGAAATTTGTTTGTAAATTACATGTGTCAGTGCTGTAGTTAGTAAATAGCCGTTCCCCTATTCATTATTATCATTATTATCATTAGGGGAAAATGATCTAAATGTTACGTCCATTATATTGTACTGCTTATCACCCTCACTACATCCACCACCACCAACACCACCACTTCCACCACAAAAAGTTGTATTTTTTTGCTTTCGGGTAGCTTAAGTATCATATGCCAGTTCTGTAGTAGTATTCATTATCATCCATAAAACAAATACATCCACCTGGCGAAGCCAGGCACTACTACTAGTTTATATATATTTATTTATTCGTTAATTCCCCATAAGGCGAGCGTTACAACACAATCAATTTTCATGTTTCATTCTGGACCTTTCTTCTTTTTTCCCAAAAACCTCTCATATACACACTATGTTTTCTCTTTCTCTCTTCTGTCCACCTCTTTGCTGGTTGTCTCTCTTTGGGAGTTTGCTCAAACTTCTGTAGTCTAAGTTTTTCTCTGTATTTGCTCCTGTCTGCGATGTCTTCTGTAGAGATGTTTAGTTTCTTAAGGTCTTCCACGGTTTCCTTTACCCAATTGGTTTTTATTGTATTATTCGTAACTATATTAAAAATTTTCTTGGTCAGTCTGTCTTCGGTCATCCTATGTATATGTCCATAAAATTTTGCCCTTCTTTTCCTTATGTTGTTTGTAATCGTCTCTGTCTGTTTGTACAGTTCTATTGTCGGTCTCTTCATCCATATTGCCTCATTCTGAACTGGCCCGTAGATCTTTCTCAGAATTTTTCTCTCTTGTTTTTCTAATTCCTTGATTTTTGTTCGCCCCTTGATTGCTGTCGTTTCTGAAGCGTATAAGGCCTCTGGTAAGACTACTGTACGGTAGTGTCGTAATTTGGCATTGATGGAAATACTTTTTTTATTGTAGTGGTTCCATGTAAGTCGGTATGCTTTCTGCAATTTAGCGATCCTGTCTTCATTGGATGCCAAGTTCAGTCCTGTTTTCTGTATAATATCTCCTAGATATTTGAAACTTTCCACTTGTGTTATTTTTCCATACTTGGTTTCCAGTGGGTGCTTGTCTGTAGATTTTGTGTCCATGAACTGTGTTTTTTCGTATGAGATTTGTAACCCTGTTTTGGCAGAGATTTCATGTAGCGTCTCTAGAGCTTCTTTGGCTTCATTTCTGTTATTTGTTATAATCGCTACATCATCGGCAAAAGCCAGACACTTAATGTTGACTGTCCTTTTCTGGTGTTTTGCCATTTTTATGCCTTTGACTCCTTTTTCCCATGTCTTGATTATGTTATCCAAAAGTGTTGAGGAAGGAGGAGGGGGAGGAGTAACACCTCGTTAAAAAATCTGGGTCCATCTGGCTCCGGATGGTAGCACCCTGTGAGGGCCCCTGCCTAGGGTTACTAGGTGAAAATTTTAAATCCAGACACGTCTGTATGGTAACCACCGGTACTCTGGTCGGCGTCTGTTAGCTCTGTGAGCTCGGCTGTGATCCAATCTTCTGGAATTCAAAACTCGTCGTAATTCTGTGAGATCCCTTGGGGTTTCACCACCACAACTTGAACATAAATCAATAATCATGACAGAACGACGTGAACGAACACACTACCCTGGGCCCCAGTCAATAAAACTGGGTATTGTACCTGATCATCGGATTCCAGGGGATCAGGTATGTCATGAAGAGGAGAATTGCTTCTCAAAAACCCTCAAAACTAAGAGAATATTTTACATGGGAACACTCAACGTAAACACACTCCTGAAACTAGATAAAGTGAAACAACTAACAAACATCATGGACACATTCAATATCAGAATACTGGCTATACAGGAAACGAGATTCTCAGATGAGAATCACTTCGATTCGGGAAGTTACAGAATATACAAGGGGAAACCAGCCATAACTATTCCAGGAAAAAATCTCAAACTCTTCGGAACAGGTTTTGTAGTCCACAACTCAATATTGGACTCTGTAATAGATTTCACCTCAAAATCTGAAAAAATTTCCACACTTACGATATGTTCTGGTAACAAAGCGTATACAATAATCAATGCTCATGCCCCCACAAATAACTACAATAACAAAAATCCACAGATGATAGAAGAATTCAGGGAAGACTTAGAAGAAATCACCAACAAAATCCCCACTAAGCATGTAAAATTATTGCTAGGTGATTTTAATGCACAATTAGGCCGCGAAAGAAAATTCAGAGACACGACAGGAAAACATACAGCGCACCAGAGGACAAACAAGAATGGAGAGAATTTGATAAATTTCTGTAGGAATTTTGACCTCAAAATCATGTCAACACAATTCCAGAAACCCTACAAGAAACTATGGACTTGGAAATCTCCAAACAGCGCCCTCGGAGAATTTCAGATAGACCACGTTGCGATATCTGCAAAAAACACCAGAGAAGTTATGAATATACGAACGAGAAAAGGTTTTTTCGAATCTGATCATCATCTACTACAAATCAAGGCTAAGTTTATACCAAACAGACAAACTAAGAGAACAACCAGAATTTTCAGAACAGACCCAGAGTATTTACAACTAAACAAGAAAGAAATAACACAAGGACTTAAGCAAATTGAGAGTAACAACTGGACGGACATGTCCGAAAACATGAAATAACTGATAAAAATGGGGCAGCCCCCGAGGAAAAGGAAGCACAGATGGTGGAACGTGACATGTGACAGAGCCATAGAGGATAGAATACAAGCCTGGAAAAAATTTAACAGCCATAGAACACCCGAAAAATGGGAAGAATTCAACAAGATACAAAAAAACTCCTCGAGAATAATCCGCAGAGAAAAAAGAAACTACGATAACAACAGACTCAAGGAGATAGAAGAGGATTTTACCAAAAATAACACACGAAACTTCTATAGAACATTCAGAGAGAATATGACAGGATATCGACCACCGAGCTTATGCTTCAAAAGACAAGACGGAACACTGGAGACAAACCCGAAAAAGAACTGTACGATACTGGCACAATATTTTGACTCACTGCTTAACTGTGATAAACCAACACACAGATTACAGTTCGAAAAGCCAGAACCTAACATTGATTCCAAACCTCCAACACTTGAAGAAATCGTGGAAATAATAAAATCACTAAAGAACAATAGAGCGCCTGGAGAAGACGGATTGATTTCGGAAATCTGGAAATTAGTCCACCGAATTGTTACACCAAAAATACACAAAATCATCGAAAACATTTGGGAAACAGGGAAGGTACCAGATGAATGGTAGTCAACTCTAATACACCCCCTCCACAAGAAGGGAGACAAAACGAACCCCTAATAATTATAGAGGGATTTCACTATTACCCGTCGCATACAAAATTTTCTCCAAAGCCCTGTTAAAACGGATAGAGCCTCAGATAGATCCACAGATAGGAGAATATATATATTACAATTTGTATTACGTCCCACCAACACAGATACTGTAGGTCTTATGGCGACGATGGGATAGGAAAGACCAGGAGTGGGAAGGAAGCGGCTGTGGCCTTAATTAAGGTACAGCGCCCATTTACCTGGTGTGAACATGAGAAAGCAGGGAAAACCATCTCCAGGGCTACCGACAGGGGAGGGGGGGTTCGGACCCACTATTTCCGGAATGAAAACTCTAGTGTGTTTGATTCAGTCCAGCCCAAATTAAAATTTGTCCTCCGCTATGTTGATATGATAGCAGAAACTCCAAGGATCGTCGAATCGTTCATCGAGTTTTTGGAGGTACACGACACTACGGGAAAGGGGTTAGCTGAGGTTTTAGAAGGAGTATTGGAGGATAATGATCTTGATATCATGGACTGTTGGGGACAAGGGTATGACAAGGGTGCTAATATGAAGGCTAAGTATAAGGGAGTGCAGATGCGAGCAATGTTCACGGCATGTGTTGCACATAATAATAATTTTATTAATGCAGCCAATGGTTATGTATTTTTCTTTTGAGGACGGGTCAGGGAAGGGATATTGGGAAGGGATATTGGAAGGAAATCGGCCGTGGGCCTATTGAAAGGAACCGTCCCGTCATTTGCCTGGTGGTGAAAACGGGAAACCACGAAAACCATTTTCAGGACGGCCGAGGTGGGAATCGAACCCACGCACTCCCGATGCCAGCGAGACACGAGATAGCGCGTTAGCACTCTCGGCCACCGCGGCTAACTAACTTTTGGGTGACATGGTTAATGCAATAAGAACGCTATGGCATTTTTTGGTATAGTTCAGCGCCTGAACACTTTGTTTGTAGCTTCCACGGAAAGGTGGGACATTTTGTGCGAACTATGTCCTGGCCTCCTCACACTAAAATCTTTAGCTAGCAGGAGATGGGAAGGTTGAATTGGCAGTGCCAAGCCCATCAGGTACCAGTTAGGCAAAGTAAACGAAGCTCTAGAAAAATTGGCAGAAACTACCAAAGATCCTGTTACCCGGTCAGAGGCCCAATCTTTGTTGCTTCATACAAGTTCGTATGAATTAGTTTTAAGCCTCGTTATCTGGTACGATATTTAATTTTCTGTAAACTCAACAAGTAAAACTCTCCAATCTGAGAAGACTTCGTTAGATACGGCTTTAACCGAACTTCAGGGCCTAAAGTCATTTTTTCAAAATTATCGCAACACTGGCTTTGACAGTGCAATGTCCACCGCTAGAGAAATAATGGAAAATTTGGGCTATGCAAATAAATTTTCTATTCGCCGTCAAGACAATCGCAAAAGGTTTCTTGATGAAATAAAACAGCAAAATGATCAGCAAGTGGAAAATACTGAAGAGGAACTTTAAAAAGAAGCTGAAAATAAATTTCGGGTAAATTACTTTTTGTCTGTCGTAGATACTGCACTGAGCTGCGTTGAAAATAGATTTAATGAAGTTATTTTTTTTCGGAATACTTTGGATTTCTCTTCGATCCTTCCAAGCTTTCCAATTTGGAGGAAAGTCAATTGAAAGACCATTGTCAAACACTCTCTAACTTTCTAAAAGACGGGGAGCTTGAAGATTTGGATGCAGAGGATCGTTTTCTGGAGCAACAATTATTTAGGTACGCTGTTCCGCAATCTGTAAAAAGTGCTTGCGGTGCACTAGAGTACTTAGCCCCGATAAAAGAGTCCTATCCTAATTTAACGACGGCATATCGAATTATGCTTACAATTCCTATAACGGTTGCGTAGGGGGAAAGGAGTTTTTCCATTTTGAAACAAATCAAAACAAGTAGTTTCCTGAAGAAATAAGGCCATTTTCATATATCCTACTTATGTTAATTGCCACTATCAACATACAAAATTTCAGTTTGATTGCTGTAATAGATTCGTAGATACTGAGAACCGACTAAATATTTCGGATGGTCGCCATGTTGGATTTTTATATATGTAGGTCATAGAGTTATGTAATGTTACATGAAGATTATTGTGTACGTGTAGCATTCGAACATCAATCGCATGATTAGGACACAAGAAGTAAAAACGAGATTTTAAAATTTCACACAGCTGCCATCTTGTGATTATGGAAACATTTAAGGATTTACTGTACCAAGTTTCACTGCACTTGGATGATTATATTTTGAGAAATGTCCATGTGAATATTTTTACTTCGCGTCACCGCCATGTTGGATTTGGGATCGCCAGGTTATTTAAAGTCCTATAGGTGAACTTATGTTCATAGCCCCTATGAACATTAAAAAATCAGTTTGATTGCTATAATAGATTCGTAGATATTGAGAACCGTCTAAATATTTCGAAAGGTCGCCATGTTGGATTGTTATATGTATAGGCCATAGTCATGTACCATTAAAGGAAAATTATTGCGTAGGTTAATTATTCAAACTTTCACTTCGATCGCATGATTACGACACAAGAAATAAAAACCTAATTTTAAAACACAGCCGCCATCGTGAGGTTATGTAGACAATTGAACTGAATTAAATAACAGTACATTACAATGTGTATAAACATTTGCTGTGCCATTACATCGCGAGAAAAGTCTATTTAAAACTTTCAACTTCGCGTGGCCGCCATGTTCGTTTTTTAGTTAACCGATTTTTGAAAGTCTCATAAATGAACTTCCAGTAGTGCTCTTAATCTCCGTATAAAATTTCAGGGTGATAACGGTAATAGTTTCAGAGATATAGAATGCCGGTGAAATATTTCGCACAGCCGCCATATTGCGATTATGTAAACAATTGAACGAAGTTAGATGTCAGTGCATTACAATGTGTATGAACATATACTGTACCAAGTTTCATTGCGTTTGGTTGGTTAAATCGCGAGAAACGTCTATTTAAAAGTCGCAATTTCGCTTGGCCGCCATGTTGGTTTTCTAGTTACCAGGTTTACAAAAGTCATATAGGTGAACTTCTAGTAGTTCCCTTTATCACCGTACAAATTTCCAGGGTATTCTCGGTAATAGTTTCGGAGATATTGAATGCTGATGAAATATTTCGCAGAGCCGCCATGTTGGATTGGTGAGACGTAACAAAATTTGAAGGGCACGGTCGGGGTCGTCCAGAATAGTGCTATGAACTTACCGAGTTCCATTGAAATCGCTCCAGCCGTTAAGATTATATTAGGGACACAGACACACACACACGAATCACTCACACACACGCACACACAGACAGACACACGGACAAAAGGTGATCTCATAAGCCTATTTTTCCAGAAATGAAAATAGGCTAAAAACTATTTGCGATCAGCGATGGCGCAGGAGCGTCTGAACGGTTTGGCTACTCTGTCAATTGAATGTGAAACGGCCAAAAAATTAGAAATGAACGATTTAATGAGCACTTTTACCCTAGCAAAGGCCCGCAAAGCGCCTTTTACATAAATAAAAAGTTCTAAATACTAAACATAAAACAGATTTTTTAAATAATAAATAAAAGCCTGCCTTGTAAACCATGTTATTTCTCGAACAAAGGGGCCGTTCAGCTGATATTTATCGGTGGAAGTAGACTTATAGCACTTTTAGTAGTTAAGTTTATGAAAAACTGTATAGTCGAAGAAATGTTGAAATATGTAAACGTGATTGCGTATTATTATTAATGACGTGCGTTTGGGTAAGAAATTACATCAAGCACATGCTTCGTTTTCCATAATATATTATTTATGCCAAAAAAAAATCACCTGTGTTAGCTCATTATATCAGGTTTCCATTGATATAGCTTGTTGCTTTTATCTAAACAGGTGCTTCCTGCATTCAATTTTATGCTTAGGCCTATCCTATTTGTTGAGGTTTGTTTAGAAACTAGAAATGTAATAAAATGAGTTTTAACTAGCCTAAAATTGTAATTTCTTTTAAAACATCACCCTCCGTGCAACACATCCACTTACAGTCTAACGCTATCAGTGAGAGAGAGAAGACATTGAGTGACGAAGAGAGGCAGGGGAGGAAGTAGGTGGTAAGTGACGGGTAGACAGATCACTAACATAAATGCAGCGGCTGTCCAACGGTGATAGTGCTGCCATCTCTTGCCTTGCGATTGACGGCGGTGGTGATCGCACAGCCTTAAGGCTACGGTTGCTTCCTACCCAAATCCTACCTGGAATTATAAATAAACACACTAGTACATACATCATAGTTCCACATGTTACCAGACAAAATTCCACACACACGCAAGTACACAGGGCTACATGACCATGATGTCCCAAAGTCGCTAAAAGGAACAACGACAACAACGACAACAACAACAACAACAACAACAACAACAACAACAACAACAACAACAACAACAACAATGTATTGTAGTCGCTCAATACGCCCTAATACAACTACACATTAATAAAGAAACACAGGTCTATAATAAATAGAACGCTTTTCAACGGGTCAACCCGAATTAGGTAGGGAGTAAACATATTTAATCTCTGAATGCACTTTACTTTGAGAATATTTCAAGAAATTTTCAATTTTGATAAATGACTGCACTCACTCTTTTTTGTTTAAATTTTTCATTAGATTTTGACATCTTTAACAGAATTCAGATTAATAATGTTTCAATTCAATTTTTAGCCTATTTTCATAATATGAAATCACCTCTTGTTCGTGTGTGTGTATGATCTGTGTGTGTGTCCCCCCCTCATAATAAAATCTAAACGGCTGGAGCTATTTCAATGAAACATGGCAAAGATATACTACTACCTCGCCCGATCTCGACCGTGCGTTTTACCAATCCAAGTTGTTGGCCGCGCGAAACATTTCACTGGCATTCTATATATCCAAACCTGTTATTGATACCACCCTGAAATTTTGTATGGTGATAAAGAATACTACAAGTGGTTCCGTGAAGAAATAAAGCCTATTTTCATATATCCTACTTATGTTAATTGCCTCTATCAAAATACAAAATTTCAGTTTGATTGCTAACATAGATTAATAAATATTTTGGTTGGTCGCCATTTTGGCCAGAGAGTTTTGTACTATTAGATTACGATTTTTGAGTAGGTTCATTATTCAATCGTTCACTTCGATCGCATGATTAATACACGAGAAATAAAAACTTAATTAAAAAAAAGCGCACAGCTGCCATCTTGAGGTTATGTGAACGATTGAACTACATTAGATGACAGTGTATTAGAATGTCTATAAACATTTTGTACCATATTTCACTGCGCTCAGATGGTTAAATCGCGAGGAAAGTCTCCTTAAATGTTTCAAGTTCGCTTGGCCGCCATGTTCGATTTGTAGTTAACGGGATTTTGAATGCTCCATAGGTAAATTTCTAGTAGAGGCCTTTATCACCGTACAAAATTTCAGGGTGATATCAGTAATAGTTTCGGAGATATGGAATGCCGGTGAAATATTTCGCACAGCCGCCATGGTGGATTGGTGAGACGTAATAAAATTTGAAGGGCACGGTCGGGGTCGGCAAAAATAGTACTATGACCTTACCAAGTTTCATTGATATCGCTCCAGTCGTTTATAAGTTATTATAGCCCAGGCATTTTAGTTTAAAGACGGTCCAAACCTTGATTTTTTTTTGTAAAGCTGAAAATTGGTATAGTTGTCCTATTTGATGTTCTTAACAACATATTAAAAGTCCCCGGTCTTCCCATGCCGGATTCCTGGATTTCCATCCGTTTGAACTCCTGGTGTCGCTGGAATGCGCATTGTAAGCGAACGATTTGGCTTACAGTTCTCTAACATGGCTTACATTAAAGGAGAAACAAGATGTTCAGTAAAGAACATATAGCCTACTTTCTCCTAAATGCATGGGTATTGTTATAACTCTTTGTCCTTTTCAAGGAGTATGATTGAATGTTGGTTGTAGTAGCTTTTTGAAATACAACGTGCTATAGGGATATTAAACATGAATATGAGGTGCCCTTTGCTAGTGCTACCTCTGTACCAAATTTCGTTCATTCGGTTCTACCGTGTTCGAATTAATAGGGGGAATCAATTTTGACATAAAGATGGCCGCCATCCGCAAACTATTAGGCTAATGACCAATTAGATTGGTCAAAGGATGCTCCCTCCATAAAGGTATGTTGTTGCAAAGTTTGGTAGAGATCGGATGGTTATGTTAGTCCTAATTTGATTTAAGCTTTAAACATTTGTGTGGCCGCCATTACGTTTTTGTCAACATGGCGGCGATATTAATCATGACACTGAGATGCCCTTTGCTAGTGCTATCTCTGTACCAAATTTCGTTCCATTCGGTTTCACCGTGTTTGAATTAATAGGGGGAATCGATTTTCACACAAAGATGGCCGCCATCCGCAAACTATTAGGCGAATGACCTATTAGATTTGTCAAAGGATGCTCCCTCCATAAAGGTATGTAGTTGCAAAATTTGGTAGAGATCGGATGAGTAGGTTAATCGTAATTTGATTTAAGCTTTGAACATTCGTGTGGCCGCCATTACTTTTCAGTCAAGATGGCGCCAATACAAAACATGACACTGAGGTGCCCTTTGCTAGTGCTACCTCTGTACCAAATTTCGTTCCATTCGGTTCCACCGTGTTCGAATTAATAGGGGGAATCAATTTTGACATAAAGATGGCCGCCATCCGCACACTATTAGGCTAATAACCTATTAGATTGGTCAAAGGATGCTCCCTCCATAAAGGTATGTTGTTGCAAAGTTTGGTAGAGATCGGATGGTTATGTTAGTCGTAATTTAACTTAAGCCTTGAACATTTGTGTGGCCGCCATTACGTTTCTGTCAATACGGCGGCGATACAAAACATGACACTGAGGTGCCCTTTGCTCTGAACCAAATTTCGTTCCATTCGGTTCCACCGTGTTCGAATTAATAGGGGGAATCAATTTTGACATAAAGATGGCCACCATCCGCAAACTATCAGGCTAATAACCTATTAGATTGGTCAAAGGATGCTTCCTCCATAAAGGTATGTTGTTGCAAAGTTTGGTAGAGATCGGATGGTTATGTTAGTCGTAATTTAACTTAAGCTTTGAACATTTGTGTGGCCTCCATTACGTTTCTGTCACTATGGCGGCGATATAAAACATGACACTGAGATACCCTTTACTAGTGCTACCTCTGTACCAAATTTCGTTCCATTCGGTTTCACCGTGATTGATTTTCACACAAAGATGGCCGCCATCCGCAAACTATTAGGCTAATGACCTATTCGTTTGGTCAAAGGATGCTTCCTCTATAAGGGTATGTTGTTGCAAAATTTGGTAGAGATCAAATGATTAGGTTAGTCGTAATTTGATTTAAGCTTTGAACATTCGTGTGGCCGCCATTACGTTTCAGTCAAGATGGCGGCGATACAAAACATGACACTGAGGTGCCCTTTGCTAGTGCTACCTCTGTACCAAATTTCGTTCCATTCGGTTGCACCGTGTTCGAATTAATAGGGGGAATCGATTTTCACACAAAGATGGCCGCCATCCGCAAACTATTAGGCTGATGATCTATTAGTTTGGTCAAAGGATCCTCCCCCCGTAAAGGTATGTTGTTGCAAAATTTGGTAGAGATCAAATGATTAGGTTAGTCGTAATTTGATTTAAGCTTTGAACATTTGTGTGGCCGCCATTACGTTTCCGTCAAGATGGCGGCGATATAAAACATGACACTGAGGTGCCTTTTGTTAGTACTACCTCTGTACCTAATTTCGTTCCATTCGGTTGCACCGTGTTCGAATTAATAGGGGGAATCGATTTTTACACAAAGATGGCCGCCATCTGCAAACTGTTACGCTGATGACCTATTGGTTTTGTCAAAGGATGCTCCCCCCATAAAGGTATGTTGTTGCAAAATTTGGTAGATGATTAGGTTAGTCGTAATTTGATTTAAGCTTTGAACATTTGTGGGGCCGCCATTGCGTTTCCGTCAAGATGGCGGCGATATAAAACATGACACTGAGGTGTCCTTTGCTAGTGCTACCGTTGTACCATATTTCGTTCAATTCGCATTCACCGTGTTCGAATTGATAGGGGGGGGGGGGACAGACATTCAGAGTACACACACTCACACACAGACACACACACAGATTCACACACACACATACACACACACACACACACACACACACAGACTCACACACACACATACACACACACACACAGACAGACACACATTTTTCGCCCTGTGTTGATCTCATAAATCTACTTTCATTTTTTGCAAAAATCGAAAGTAGGCTAAAAATAGTCTATATGTTAATTCATGGATTGGCATGTTAGCGATACTTCCGGTCTAACAGGAAACAAACAAGTAGTTCCGTGAAGAACTACATAGCCTATTTTCATATATCCTACTTATGTTAATTGCCTCTATCAACATACAAAATTTCAGTTTGTTTGCTGAAATAGATTCATAGATATTGAAAACCGACTTAATATTTAGGATGGTCGCCATGTTGGATTTTATGTATGTAGGTCCTAGAGTTATGAACTGTTACATGTAGATTATTGTGTCCGTGTAGCATTCAAACTTCAATCGCATGATTAGGACACAAGAAGTAACAAGGAGATTTTAAAATTTCGCACAACTGCCATCTTGTGGTTATGGAAACAATTGAAATAAATTAGATGCCAGTGGATTAACATTCCTATAAGGATTTACTGTACCGAGTTTCACTGCACTCGGATCGTTAAATTGCGAGAAACGTCCATGTGAATAATTATAATTCGCGTCGCCGCCATGTTGGATTTGTGATCACCAGGTTATTTAAAGTCCTATAGGAAAACTTAAGTTCATAGCCCCTATGAACATTAAAAATTCAGTTTGATTGCTATAATAGATTCGTAGATATTCAGAGCCGTCTAAATATTTCGGATGGTCGCCATGTTGGATTGTTAAATGTATAGGCCATAGAGTCATGTACCATTAAAGGAAAATTATTGCGTAGGTTCATTATTCAAACGTTCACTTCAATCGCATGATTACGACACAAGAAATTAAAACTTATTTTTAAAATTCGCACAGCCCCCATCTTGAGGTTATGTAAACAATTGAACTAAATTAGATACCAGTACATTACAATGTGTACAAACAATTCCTGTACCAGATTTCATTGCGTTTGGAACATTAAATCGCGAGAAAGGTCTATTTAAAATTTTCAAATTCGCTTGGCCGCCATGTTCGTTTTGTAGTTAACCGGTTTTTGGAAGTCTTATAGATGAACTTCCATTAGTGCCCTTTATCTCCGTACAAAATTTCAGGGCGATACCGCTAATAGTTTCAGAGATATAGAATGCCGGTAAAATATTTCGTGCATCCGCCATCTTGTGGTTATGTAAACAATTGTACGAAGTTAGATGTCAGTTCATTACAATGTGTATAAACATATACTCTACCACGTTTTATTGCGTTTGGTTGGTTAAATCGCGAGAAACGTCTATTTAAAAGTCGCAAATTCGCGTGGTCACCATGATGGTTTTGTAGTTACCAGTTTTTCAAAAGCCATATAGGTGAATTTCCAGTAGTTCTCTTTATCACCATAAAACATTCCAGGGTGATATCGGTAATAGTTTCGGAGATATTGAATGATGGTGAAATATTTTGCACAACCGCCATATTGGATTGGTGAGACGTAACAAAATTTGAAGGGCACGGTCGGGGTCGTCCGGAATAGTGCTATGAACTTACCGAGTTTCATTGAAATCGCTCCAGCCGTTTAGAATTTATTAGGGGGACACACACACACACCTCACACACACACACACACACACACACGGACAAGAGGTGATCTCATAAGCCTATTTTTTCAAAATTGAAAATAGGCTAAGAATGCCACGAAATTAAAAAAAACAGTGCCACGTTTTTCTTTTTTTGACGTTTGTTGGCAAACTATCACGAATATCGTAGATAAGTCTTTTATAAAAGTTGTTGGCGACAAAATAAGCTTTCATTTTATGTATTGATAATTGATGTGCAAGTTATATTTGCTGAGCTACAGAGATTTTAACAATGGCGCGCGACCTGAATCAGCCTGTGCTTGCGTTGTTTCTCAGCAGCCAACTGACGCGTTCGCCCGCAGCATTGATGCGTCAAATTGGCGGAGCTTCTTGTTATCTTTTGTTTTTAAATTTTAAACAGTTGGTCGTTGGCCGATATGTGTTATGCCGTATAAGTATTATTTATTGTGTTGTCATAAAAATGAGTTGTGAAGACTGCATTTAGTGTAAGAAGCCACTCGACGATCCGATGGACGTTGTTTGTGTTTTAAAAGGTTTGACTTCGTGAACAACGATGTGACGGTCTTGCTGATCAGTTAAGACAGTATCTTGAAGATTCAAAGGAGCTGATTATTCATAATTCATGCAGGTAAGTTGTTGGTATTATTAATATTCATTACCGTACATTTGAAAAGCATATTCAAAACAACACTGCACCATCTAATATGGACATAGAGCAGGATCTTCTGCGGCCTATGAAATCACGTGGAGGTTTAACAAGAGGACGAGGAATGGACGATAGCGCGCTGGCTCACTTTGTTCCGGCGTTTCCACTGTGCATCCCGATCTGTGAAGCTGTAGAAAATGTGTCTGGTATAGAGACAAAATCCTCGGAACAGCACGTTGAGTTGAGAGACTCGCGGCGGAAGCTGGAAAACAGCCACGCCGAAGTGTTTCGCTCGTGGGTAGAAGATCGCCCTCCGTGGGATTTAAATAAAGAAAGTCTTCAATCGCTTCCCACTGGCGTAGTTGCAGACAACGGCATCAACTGCGACACGGCTCGAGAAGTTGGTGAAGAAGCAATGCAACAAATGGTGGGGAAAAGTTTTCAGGGTCTCAAGCTCACAAGAAAAAGCCGCATAGTCCCTTTGTCAGCTGTTGGGTGCCAACTAAAATTTCGTGATGACATCATCCCGGTCAACCCGCACCAACTTTTCATGTGATTCATATGTGTGATGAAGTCGGAAGTGGATATCGTGGAGTTCTTGAAGTACGAGCTTGCACCAATGCCTCCAGCTATCTTCCATTCATCCTTATTGAGAAAAACAGCATAGTCAGCACTTCAACACCTTTACAAGTCTTCAGAAGCCCCCAAAGATTTTGAAAAACAACGCAAAGTAGTCGTTGATGGAGGTCTGCTTTTGCATACCGTTGTATGGCCAAGACCTGCAACTTCTGGTGACATAATCCAGTCCTACAAGTTGTACATAAGCAAGCAGTATCCTTTAAACGTTACCATTGTGTTTTACAACTACGATCAGACTCCAAGCACAAAGAACCAGGAGCAGGCACGCCGTGCGGGTAAGTGGACGTCCATAGACAGCGTCTTCGATTCCAACACAATGGTTTCCACTTCTCAGGCAGACTTTCTAAGCAACACCAAAAACAAGGGACGGTTCATCTTTACGTTGACAATGGAGCTTAGAAATGCTGGAGTTGCTGTTCGTAGACGACAGGGGACGCAAATAGCCTACACTAATTGTCGACGTAGCGTTGTCTCTAGATGCCGAAGATCATGCTATTACTGTTATAGCGTCAGACACTGACGGCCTATGCATGTTGTTGGAAAAAGCAAGAGAAAACAACAACATCCATTTTTACAGTCCTGGAAACTCAAAATCACAAACGTTCAGGAAGATATCAGCGAGATGAAAAGTTGTGTGCTATTTGCACATACCGTGAGCGGGTGTTACACAACTTCGGCTATTTTTATCAAAGGGAAGAAGCGTCCATGGGGCATTCTCAAAAACAACGAAGATCTTCGGAAAACTGTCGAAGTTTTCAATCAGCCTGGCACATCCAAGGAAGATATCAAGATAGCTGGATAAAAATTTGTTCTGGAGTTGTTCAACGGAAAGGGCTTCAATTCTCCAAACGAGCTTCGTGTGCATCTGTATGGAAGGAAGTTTAGTCTTAACATTTTCTTTGCAAAAATAGGGTGTACCGGTACAACATGTATACATGCAGATTCAGTAAGGTATCTGCAGTAGTTTTTAACAAAACTTATTTGAATTATTTGATAAATAATAGACTACATTATACACTGTATTAGTTTTAATCAGAAATATCTACTCCGATATTCGCACTACTTTTTACTTAGGATATTTGCTCCCCTAAAAATGGCATTAAAATAATAATTTATGATCGCCAAGTCACAAATGGTTACATATTTTACATATTAAAACATTAATTTTGTTTACCTAGCTCAATAAAGCACGTAAAAAACCGCACCGAGAACACCGTATAGAATGAAGTGATGTTGATTGTGGGGGGACTCAAAATACGAAATTGGATAATTTTCACTATTAGGAGCAGATGTAAAAAAGGGTGATTTTCATTAAAAACAATCAAAAACATTTAAAAAAAATCATTTGGGGGGAGGGAGGGGGGAGGGGGATTTTTTGAGAGGGGTGGGTTTAAGCGCGAAATATTTTGAAAAGAGGGGAAGCACTTCATTTATCATAGAGAAAGGAAGCTCCTGTTGGATGTAACAATGCAAAATCAGAGCACGTCCTGGTCGCAGTGTCTGTGTAGCGCAGACGTAGAAGAGAATGACGTAACAATCTTTTGTTTACACCGCTATAGCTTGGCAACTATTATTCGGACATCAATTATAAATACATCGAATGAAAGCTTATTTTGTCGCCAACAACTTTTATAAAAGACTTGTCTGCGATATTCGTGATACTTTGCCAACAAATGTCAAAAAAAGAAAAACATGGCCCTTTTTTTTATAAATTTCGCGGCATTTTTTCGTTCCTGTTAGACCAGAAGTATCGCTAACATGCCAACCCATGAATTAACTAATACCTTATTTTCTCTCCTTTAATTTAAGCCATGTTAGAGCACTCCAAGCCAAGTCGTCCGCTTACAATGCGCATTCCAGCGACACCACCTGCTTCTCCAGCATTCCAGGAGTTCAAACGGCTGGAAATCCAGGAAGCCGGCATGGGAAGACCAGGGACTTTAAATATGCTGTTAAGAACATCAAATAGGACTACTGTACCAATTTTCAGCTTTACTATTTTTTTTTCAAATTCCTGGGCAATTAAGGGACACACACACAGACACACACACACACGGACAAAAGGTGATCTCATAAGCCTATCTTTTCATAACATGAAAATAGGCTAAAAATGAAATCATCTATGAGACTTTCAAAAACTTGTTATGTTCAACACCAACATGGCGCACAAGCAAAGTTAAAATATATTGAAATGGAGTTTTCTCGCGATTTCATCATCCGATCGCAGTGATACTTGGCACGGTAAATGTTTATACATAATTTAATATACCGGCATCTAATTCTATTCAATTGTTATCATAAACTCAAGATGGTGGCTGTGCGAAATTTTAAAATTAACTTTTCTTAATTTATTTGCATCCAAATCCTGCGATCGAATTGAACATTTGTACCTCGGGTATAATGAACCAACGCAATAATTTTCATCTACTAGTATATAACTCTATGGCCAACATATAGAGAACAATCAAACATGGTGATCCGTTTAATAGGCGGGTGAATTTTTAATAGAGAAGACCAATAGGATATACGAAAATATGCTATATAGTTCTTCATGGAACTAGTTGTTTTAAATGTAATATTTTGTAAGGATATCCATTTATTTATTTACAGTTTATTTGAACCTAAATATAGCTTTATGAATATTTTTACTCTAAGTTTTGAAAAGAATAGATTTTACCTGAGATATAAGCTGAAGAAGACACCATCGAGACATGTACTTTTTATGTATGTTTCATGAATTGTATTGATATGCTTATCATTTTTAAGAGGAATCTAATTGCTACAACTAATTATCTCCCCCGCTCTTGTTTGTATGTTAATTAAGTGATATAATGTTAAATTTCTTTCAGATTAGTATGTTTAAATATTGTACTCACCACCTAATATAATTGGGCACAATTGTGTTGACTGACAAACATTATACCAGGTGAATCAGCTGCCCCTAATAATAATGTTTTATGCAGCCCAACTGGCGTCTTTATCAGGAAGGTCGATATATCTCGGCTTGCATCCCGTGTGGTAATAATGCACTGCAAGCATACCCTGCAAACGATACTGATCCCTATTATTTTTCGCTCGATGTGACTACAGACTAATACGAGGGAAAAATAATAGAGTTCAGTATCGTTTACGGGATATGCTTGCACTGAATTAGTACCATACGGGATGCAAGCAGTGACATATCGACCTCGCTGACGACACCTGTTAGTTGGGCTGCATAAAACGATATTATTAGGGGCAACTGAATCACCGGGTATAGCCTAATTGATTACTAGGCAATACTGAAAAATGGCTTCTAATACTTCAAGAAACACAGGTTATCATACAAATTCAACACACACTAAAGTATATGAGACTGATAATGATTGCTGTTCCAAGCCCTAATACGAATTAACACCAACATCTATACTGTATAAGAGTAAAACTTTGTTAAACCTTCATAAATTATTTGTTGTTGTTGATTAATTGAGGGGCTTTGCGATCGTGGTCATGTAGCCCCGTGTGCTTGGGTGTGTGTGTGTGTTTGCCTGACAACCTTTGTTATTGTGATGGCTGTGTAACCGAACTTTATAGTAGGTTACAGAGTTTGTTTTGTTGGTAGTATTTATTTATTTTTTGTTTTATCTGGTTGCCAGCTATGGCCGCCTGTTGGTGGAGCGCCATGGAGAGTCTTGGGTGTTTTGTGCCATAGAGATTCTTGGTGGTGGTCGGCCAGTAGGTGGACCAGGTGGCTTTGGCTAATGGCAAAGGTTTGCTTGGACATGCCTATGTTACTATGGTGATTATTGATGGTTTGATGATGCCATGCAGAATAGAAGCTGGATATTAGGAAGATCTGATAGTTTGGGTAGATGTTTTGAGGAAAGACGACTGTCATGTTCGAGTGGAAGGTGGAATAATAATAAAGAATGGAACAGAGGAAAATTAAGTTTTGTGAGTGGTATATTTTATTAAGAAGATTGTTGTGCATACAGTGTGATAGATGCAGGTAAATGGAAGTGACAAATAGGTATTGATAGTTTTTGATGGTTAGAGAACAACCAGAAAAGAAAGGAGCAGAAGAATATTAAAATATAGTGAAGAGCCCCCTTTCCTCATGAAAATTGTTGTGGATTCTGTACAACAGATGCAGACAATGGAAGCTTGCTTATATGTTGACAAACAAGGTATTGTTAGTTTTGATTGCCAGAGATCGACCAGAAGAGAGGAATTATTATTGTTATATGTGTGTCTAGTATTGGTTATAAATAAATAGTGTGTGAATTAGTGAAGTCGGTGTAACTGTTCTTTGTGGATTCATTTTTAGCGAGTGTATCGCCTGAGGTGGCAAGCTTTTGAATCGTTTCAGCTGTATTAGTGCGTGCATTTGTAATTCAAATGAGGACTGGGAAGGAGGTGGCCGTGACCTTCAGTTAGGAATTATCGCGGCATGGAAATCCACTTCCAGGATGGTTGGGGAAGGAATCAAACCCACCTCTTCTTAGTTTTGCCTCACGAGGCTCAGTGTACCCCGTTCCAGGTCTCAGACCAGAATTAATTTTCTTGACAGAACCAGATTCCAACACGGGCCTCTGCGGTGACAGACAAGAGTTGCAAGCCACTATGCAACGAGGCGGACTAGAACGTGTTATTATCGTATGTAAATATTTTATAGCCTAGTTATTACACAATTGCCCCTTCAATTCTAGCATAATATGCGTTTGTTTGGCTAAGATTGAGTATTTATGCGTAATAAGTTACATTGTGTGAGGTTAAATGTAAGAGAGGACCAGGAGCCCTAATTTCGTCACAACAAAAATATCGATAATAATAATAATAATAATAATAATAATAATAATAATAATAATGTATAAATTATATTGTAAATTGTAGAAAGCTTCTCTCAGGACCAGAGTGACTCCAACCCAGTGCAATAAGAACTGGGGCATATCTCCTGCGCATGATTCCAGTGTACGTGAGTTTCATTTCGAATCTGAAACATCCGGTATATTCCATACAGAATCTGCAAAGCGACTCTAGTTCTTTGTGCCCCGTTCACTTCATTATGTGTGTACCTTCGTCCTGTCCGCTGATCGCAGGTTTCCTAATTATATTAGCCTTTGTCCACACTGAGCCGAGGCTGGGACGTCTCCCACAGAGTAGCTCTCGGCTAGGTGGCAGTTATACAGGGTGTCTCATCTTAAAACCGTCGAGCGTTCTTACTGCGGTGTGTCTGAAGATATGTCCAATTGAGTTTTTTTTAAACGTGAAGGTGGAGTCAGTGCAAGTAAAAACTGGTCCACGGTTACGTGTTGCGATGTATATAGGGTGGGTTGATACAGCTAACGTTTCCTTTACTTACATTTTGCGCGAAAGTTAACCGCGTTACAGTTGAAATTAAAACTTCAATCTCAAAACAATCCCTAGTACAGAGACCAACATTTTTCCGGAGTCACAAAAACTAAATATTGTAATTTAGACACACCAAAGCCAAACAAAGCCAACTCCGTACAGATCATGGAGGCCCAGGGAGTAGTGGTAGGTAGAAGCTTCCATTTTTTGTGACATCGGCACTAGATTGGTGGAGTTGTCAGCACCACGCCCGGCCGTCTTTGTTCCCAGAAGTTACCCTGGTACTTATTTTTGGTGTAGGCTGAGTGAACCGCAGGGCTATTTGCGTTTCCGAAATTGGTAGTTGTGTTTCTAAAATCCACTACCTGGGTGGGGATCGAACTCACTCCCTTTCAGTTAGAAGTTCAGCGCCTCTACCGACTGCGGCACGCAGCCCCCACTTGAGACACACAGCCAGTCAAATACTTATCAAAATTATGTGGTTAATATACGATATATGATCAAAAAGCATTAAACTTCACAAACTATGATGTACACTAGAATTATCTATGTAAATCCATGATGTACTTGCCCCGATTTCGTAAAACTCTTTGTCAATTATAGCCCGCCATTAATGCACTGGTAAGGTGCCTCTTAAGTACTGTTCTATGAGAATTCTCCTAGATATACAAATTGTATAGAGTAGATTTTCTGTATTTTGAGCTATTTAACATTTTATGCATTTGCATTGAGCCGAAGGGGTCTTTTCTACCCCAATGTTTTGTGAAAAAATATCACGGTTTTTCCTTCTTATTAAAAAAATACTTCAATTCAGAAAATAAATTTACTTGTCTCACTAAACATAAAAAGAAATTGTTTTAATCACTAGACAACATTGACTACATATACATATTTATAATCCAATAACATTAATAATTGTAAACAATAAATAATGTGGCACTTCCTAATATATTTGATTTGATTTATTTCCGAGTTTTTTGGTTTAAATGCTGCCAAAATATACAAAAATATCAATCTTAACATAGTGCCAAGGACAGAAGGTAGATTATCGCTCTTAATTTGTAGCTATTTTGGGCAATATTCAAACCAATACAGCTGGGCATCTATTCATAAAAGGTTGATCAAATATTCGCTATATACAGTACCTGAAGAGTGTTGCTGACTGGGATAATACATTTTAAAAATCCTAATGCAATTAGTTCACCTACATTAAAAAAAAATAAAAAAAAATTGTTCCATGCATGCTCATCATTAGGTACACTTTTCTCAGAAACTGTTTGAGATAGAATTCTGAGATTTTCTGTTATTTTTTTGACCACCCTCAGAATGGTGAAATAAATTTTATATCAGTTAAAGTGAACATATTTTAGTTAGGCTATATACATTAATATTAATAATGTTTTTTGGAAATAAATTATTTATTTAAAATCTTTTTTGCTAAATAAAAGGTGATTTTAAAAATAATATTTAATTCAATAGATCACATTTCTTATGTTATATCCACTCTACAAGTTTAGTGCATGTAGCTTTGTAACTTGATGCGAACAGTGTACCTAAAGATGAGCATGCATTGGACAAATTATTTTTTTTGGCTTTTCGAAAAATGTATATTGTGGTTGAACTAATTACATTAGGATTTTTAAAATGTACTATCAAAGTCAGGAACACTCTACAAGTATATGGCGAAACTTTCATCAACCTTTTATGAATAGGTGCCCAGCTGTATTAGAATGAAATTTTCTCAAAATAGGCTGCAAATTAATAGCGATTGCCTACCTTCTGTCCTAATGTATCTATAGTATCTGGGAAACTAATATTGGATAATATTCTAATGATATGGCAACGTTTGTAGGTTTCATAATGATTCTAGCTACTACCATTTGTATATGTTTGCTGATCACTAGATGACTTGCAATTTGGAATGTTTTAAAAATTAATATTTTAGCTTTCAGTCAGTCAACACAAAATAATTTCAATTAGTGGAACATGTGAAGAAATAAAATATAATAAGTGAAATAAATTACAAGTGATTAAGATTTATATACCATATTGTTACGGACCATTGAAGAATAAGAAGAAAACTAAGATATGACATGTTTTGCTCGTCAAGCGAGCATCAACAGATCCAAATATGTCAGACAAATAGTTCTACAAAACACTATCAAACCCACAGTGACACCCACAGACTGTCTCTGCCCTCCAGAAGCAACATACAAGAAAACCCATCAGAAAACTAAGTGTGGGAATTATTGAAATGAAAATCTACAGCCTGCTTCCAGTCTCCGACTGGGTCAGGAATGGAATGAATGAAGCCCCCATCTAGCGGCGAGGATATGAACTGTGCCGACTGCCGAGGCCTGACGCACTCCTCTGGGGCAATGATTAAATGAATGACAGATGAAATGAAATGATAGTGGAGAGTGTTGCTGGAATGAAACTTTTTCAGGGAAAACCGGAGTACCCGGAGAAAAACCTGTCTGCCTCCGTTTTGTCCAGCACAGATCTCACACGGAGTGTCCGGGATTTGAACCACGGACCCATCGGTGAGAGGCTGGCGTGCTGCCGCCTATGCCACGGAGGCTTCACAAGTGTGGGAATTATTACTGATAAATATTAAGCATTAAACAAACATCCGAAAAAATAACTTTATTTTAATGTTGAAAAACTCAGAAATTACTATTCCATCAACAAAACAATCTCCCCTCCCCCCAACTAAAGCTACTATAATAACAATAATAATAATAATAATAATAATAATAATAATAATAATAATAATAATAATAATAATAATCCCCAAATCCCAGTCTTGGCGAATTCCAGATTGATCACGTCGCAATTGCACGGAAAGCTCAAAGAGAAATTCAGAATGTGAAAGTTCTACGAAATGCAAAACTGGACTCGGATCTTTATCTATCTAAAATTAAAATCAAACTCCTCCCGAGAAACACACGGAGGTTCCGAGCCAAAAAGACTGAAAGATATGATGTTGAAAAACTGGCGTCCGGTAATGAGTTTACACGAAAACTACAAACTGTGGATGCAGAGAACTGGGAACAACTGCGAGAGGCGCTGGTTGAGACAGCAAAAGAGACCGTCCTACTAACTAAACGAGGAAGCATGCTTGGTGGAACAGTGAATGTGACGCAATAATAAGGAAGGGACAGCATGCCTGGCAGAAATGGAATTCGCAACAAAATCAAGTCAACTGGACAGACTTCTTGAATGAGAGAACGAGTGCAGCAAAAACCATCCGCAATGCTAAACGTGCCTTTCATAAAATCCAGATGGATCAAATCGAACAGGATTTCCAGAAGAATAATATGCGCAACTTCTATAGAACATTTAAAAGCAACTTGAAGAAATATAGCCCTCCGTGTCTTCAGTTCAGAGATTGCAATGGAAAACTAGTTTATAGCGACAAAGATAATTGTCAGGTGCTTGCAAAATAATTTGAGTCCCTTCTTAACTGTGAGACTCCAAGTTCCATATTCAACTTTAATGACCATGCGCAAGTCCACCCAGATTCCTCTTCACCCACGAAAGAGGAAGTCAAACAGATCATCCGATCTCTAAAGAACCATAAAGCTCCAGGTGAAGACTCGATAATCGCTGAACTGTGGAAGTTTGCTAGTGACAATACAGTGGATAAATTAACGGACACCATACATGACATTTGGGATACCGAAAGACTTCCAAGTGATTGGACTTCTGCTTTAATCCACCCCCTTCATAAGAAAGGCGATAAAGCAGATGTTAACAACTATCGAGGCATCTCCCTCCTACTGATAACTTACAAAATCCTCTCTAACGCTCTTCAAACTAGGGCTGAAGAACAGCTCGATACAGATCTGGGTGATTATCAAGGAGCTTTTAGGAAGGGACGGTCATGTGTGGAGCAAATCATGAATCTCAAATCTATCCTTTCATATCTGAAACTAAGGAGCAAGAAATTTGTAGTAACTTTCATTGATTTAAAGAAAGCTTATGACTCCATTGATCGGACTGCCCTACTTAAGATTCTAAAGGAGTTCGGCCTAGACAACAAAACCAGAGCGATCATCCAACAGACTCTCGCCAACACTACTTCAAAAGTTAAGTTTAGAGGTGAGATTTCCAATGCCTTCGAGATATGGACAGGAGTTCGACAGGGGATGGTCTCTCGCCTCTACTATTCAACTGCGTTCTTGAGAAAGTTATCCGTGAGTGGCGCAAAACAATGAGTGATGAAGGAGTCCAAAATGGAATCAGACTTGGTCACACGAATAAGAACCTATCAATTGACTGTCTAGCCTTTGCAGATGACCTTGCGGTTTTTGAAGATTCGTTGGATACGGCCAGGAAACAGATCAACCAGCTTCAAACACAAGCTGCAAAGGCGGGCCTCCTGATCTCTTTCGAGAAAACAGAATTTATTACTAACATCAAAACGGCTCCAAAACATATTGAAGTGAATCATGGGAAAATCAAGTGGGTTGTGAAATTGAAATATCTTGGGGGATGGTTAGACCCTACAATGTCCGAAAACGAGGCTTTCGCGTCACGCTTGAATAAAATTGAAATGGCTTACCATCTAACTAAGAATGTGTACAACAAAAGATCTATATCCCTGAATGCAAAACTGAAGCACTACTGCACGGTCATCCTGCCAGAAGCTTTGTATGCAGCGGAATGTCTCTCCATGAATAGAAAAGGTATAATGGAAAAACTGGAGACCAAGAAAAGGAAGATATTGAGGAAAATCCTGGGTCCAGTCAAAGAACGCGGCGAGTTCCGAAGACGCCACAACCACGAGTTGTACCATGGCCGGCTCTACGGAAGGCCGCGGCGTTCGACCTTGCAACGCTGCACTTCTCTGAACTGGGATGGCCATAGCAGCCGGTCAGCTGTTGATGCGTGTGCTTCGCCACGAAAACAAATTGAAATAACGAAATAATATTTGTTCTTTTCAACATTAAAATAAAAGGATTGTCAAGAGTGAGTAGGGCTTACTTGGAGTAACAAAACCAATTTGCTTTCAATATTTATTTGACATTTACAAAATAAACAACAGGTTGGCCTGTAACAAAGAATAGCAAGTTTTCTGTGATTACTATGGCAAGTTACCCGTTCATTCCTCAACTTCCTGTAATTATTTAACAAAATGTTACTCATTGTTAAGACAATACTTGTGACTATTGTCATAACTTTACATCCACAGGTACAAGTTTTCTCGGCAGTTTCTGACAATTCAATATCTGATAAAATACCGAGTAGACTAAGATTTTGAATTACTTGGCGTTGATTACTACATTTACATTTTAAAAATTGTTCCTCAAACTTATCAGAAATTAATGCCTGCGTAATTCCAACAACATGTTTACACACTGATAAAATAAAATCTGCAGGAACTGAAAGTCCGCCCCTATTTATTTGATTGAAGTAGCTGTCATTTATCTTTTCTTTATTTCTAAGCAAAGCCAAACATTCATCACATTTTATTCTTGAACATTGCTTGAACGATATGTAACCACAGGCATATATAAAACCCGACTCATCGAATTGTATTTTTTCAGTGTACTTGTCTTCTAAAATACTGTAAAAGGTATCGTCAACAGTAGCTGACGAAAGGCTGCTTGTTGTACTTTCTACTGAATTTGTATCGGAAGAGGACATTATCATTTCTTTCGAAAAAGTAACTGCTCCATACCTGGCTGAATGAAGGCCAAGTACGCTTTTCAACCTTATTTTCAATTCGGCCTCCATTACCTGAGTAACTGATATATTATAGTTGCCGTCTGTTAGTAGGCGGTACTGCCCAAGCCTGGATTCTAACTGGTCACTCTGAAATTTGCCAGTTAACACATAAGAGGGGTTCACATTCTGTAGAGTATAAATAATAATCTCACGTAATACATAGGTTGTTACATACAAAGCGTTGTAAGTTTCATTGGTTAAACAACTCTTTTTTGAGGAATCATTTTCATCGTTCTTTTTCCACGTGGACAACCATTGGAGGAATGCCTTTTGGAAAGCCAACCTTTTGTCTTCGGGATTTTTGAAAGGCATTTGAAGACTATTACGTTTAACAACATGGGTGAGAGGCCGCTTAATATTTACGATGGACCACCACATTAGGATTACTCTGACAAAAAAACAGTACCTTTATAACAATACTTGTTTGGATCAGAAACTGTAGATTCGTGAAACACGTTTGTAACCAAAGAAACCCTTTGGCGTTCAAGTGAATTTCGATAAACACTTTTAAATGTTAACTTTGGTGCAGACTTAATCAGTAAATCGGATTCCTTTTTGTAGATCGCTCTTATGTCACTAAATGATGCTTGAGTTACCTCTTTAAAATCAGGGTTACAGTCATCTGAACTTAAACCATTTGAAAATGAGGCTAAATCTTCCCATACAGGAATAATAAATGACTTATCAATGCCACTTAAATTCAGCCAATTATTTCGTATATTTTTAATACATGGACGCTGTCATATAAAACAAAGGTTTTTAGGGGGTTTCCATCAATATGGAACCAGTAATTACTATGAGAATGTTTGGTTAGTTCTTTGAACATAGCACGATTCACACCATTAATATCAGCTATGATAGACAGAATATTTAGGCCACAATCCTGTATTTGCCTGATAACACCTTTTGCAATATCAGCTAGTTGCAAACCCGTTAATTGTTTCACTGGAATTAATTTAACAACCTCTTTCAAATTTCCAAAAGCAGAACTAACGAGAAAGGCCAGAACTGCCTTAGCTAAATCGACAGATTCATTTGTAGCAACACCAAATAATTGCCCATTTTTAAAATCTAACGTTTGTTTGACATGTATTTCATCAATCTGTAAATTTACAACCCTTTCTAAATTTGATAAATCTTTCACAATGTGACTTAGAAAGTTACTGTTCTCTTCATCAGCTTTCGGGGGTATGGCGAAGGAAGTTGTTAATTTTTGTAAAACTCGGGGATGAGGTAGGGATAAAATATGGTTAAATCTAATTGCGTTATAACACTTTGTAGACTGCATATAAATGAGGAATGCATTTAGAGTTGTAGTGACGTTATATCTAGGTTTCTTTAAAGAAGTAAGTGTAAACTGATCTTGCAGAAACATTAACTTTTTTAACAGAATCTCTGAAGTTTCGTCTCCCTAGTTTTCAAGGTTAGTTTTTAGGTTATCTATTAAACTATTAATCTGGAAGACTAGTGAACTTACAGAACTTCCCGTTAAGAACAAGTCGTGGCAAAATTCTATTGCTTGGAACAACTGACTCCACTTACTTAATGATGAATTTCGAAATATTACAGAGCCAGAATGAAGAACAACAGCGTTAGGAATTACGCCTCCATTGATATGAATTTCGACCGTAAAATCATTGTTTACCCTTATACTTGACCTTATTTTAGGTATGTTTGACACATCTAATTTATACAAAATACAATAATTTTCACTAGTACTTACAGACCAGTCTGTTTTATGCTCCACCAATTTATTTTGTATATCACAAACAAAGGACTCGAAAGTCGTAATTTTGTTGGCTTCCTCAGCAAGGGCCTTCTCACATTCCTCTGCAGACCTTTTCCGTTCTTTTTCTTCTTCTCTTCTTTCTTCTGGAGATTTCCTTAACTTGGAGGAGCACTTACTCAAATACGATGGTAAGTTTGGGAATACCTTTGGAACCGCACGAGGTAACAATACAGGCTTCTTCCGTGAAAATTCCTTATTATTCCCATCACCATCCTTGTATTTTTCAACATAACTTACGTCTTCAAGAAGAAAGTGTTTAATACATACGAAGGAATATTTCGTAGGTACCCAATTGGATCGAGGAATAGCACGTTCCCATATGACTTTCAATTGTGGGTTTTTAGGAAACCCAAACACTGTCACAAATCCTTCAGCTTTTATCGATGAACGATAATTAGACTTGCAATTCGGCTCAACACAAGTCTTTGGCATTGTAGCTAGCCACTATACAGTAATAATCAATGGTATAATTTCATTTACATAGAGTATTTTGAAGAGAACACGAACCCGTGACACATTTTCCATGTAACTCAGTGGGCTAGGCAGAGCAGACTGGCCATTCACGGCGAGGTTGCCAATTTTCGCTCGCCGCGGCCTTCCGTAGAGCCGGCCATGGTTGTACACTCACGTAGAGAAAATAACGGACGTGATGAGGAAAAGGAGTATTTCTTTTTATGGACATATAACCCGAATGAAATCAACACGGCTATCCAACAGAATTTTTGCTTTTCTCCGTGAGAAAGATCTGTTGGAGACTGGGATTACACGTGAAGATATCCAGGAGCGTGGCCCACTTAGGGATAAACTTCAGAAACATCGGAGTTTTCAACTTAAGCCGAAGCTAAAAACCGGGAAGGCGTGGACGACAGAGAGAAAGGTGCAACATCAATTGCGAATGGAGTACTGGGCTAACATTAAAATGTAGAAAAAACAGTTGACATGACGTGGTCCTTAGTTGGCCGTAACGAAGGAATAATAATAATAATAATAATAATAATAATAATAATAATAATAATAATAATAATATCGTATGGCCTCGGGTTCCGGGTGCAAGCTTTGTTATTTGACATCTAAAGGGTAACTTGCATGTCAAATTTCGTTGTTCCTTGAATCACTATGAAAGTCAAGGAGGTTAGATATCTACGCTCCTTGAACACTATAGCGCTTTCTAGTTGAGAAATGAGAAACTTTATGTGGCGGAGAATCCCGAGATTAATTTTGCGATTATGAACACGGCCTACTAAATTCAAATGGGTTCTTTGACATGCCAACATCGTATGACATGCGTGTCGTAATTTTTGCCACCTTTCAAAAATCACTTACCACGGCCAGGAGCGAACCTGCAAACTTGGGGTTAGTAGACCGACACGTTAACCACTCACCCACCGTGGCAAGCTACTAAACCTACTGTTTCTAATGTAGACGCTTAAAGTAATAAGCGGAAATGAAATACAATGATCATTAAAAACTCGAACTACAACATAACATATTGTTTGTCTACTATTTATGTGTTGATAGAGCTGATGTGGAGACTTATCTGACATTGAGGAATGTCTACAGGCTGCTCATTTCTTGAAAAGTTTTCATATTATTTATATCTTGCCTATATATCTATTTATAACAATTTGTAACTCTAATTAAGATAGTTGGTTGGTTTGTTCCTCAGTTTAGGGGCTGCGACAACGCGGTTATGTAGCCCCGTGTACTTTGGGTGTGTGTAGAATCTGTCTGATAACCGGTGTTAATTTATTGTGATGACTGTATTAGTGTGTGTTATCTGTTTTCAATTCAAGTGAGGACTGCAGACATTAAATTTTTTCAAGTAGTTCCTACTTTTGCCGCCAAATGCCACCGTCAACGACCAACTAGTTCAGAAATTAGTTACCAGATGCCACCACAGTCGGCTCTTTGCGATGAACGTAGGAACCTGAGAACGTTAGTCAAATGGTTAACCTATATTCATTTTGCTTCACACAGGTGTAATTAGTGGAAGGTTCTTTAACATGCCATAAATATATGACATGGGACCGCCGGCTTTACTTCCCCTCCGAAGGAAGACATACTGAGGGAATTTTAACGTTCTTAAAAAATCCGACGACTTCGACCGGGTTTGAACCCGCGATCTTAGGCATAGAAGCTCAGCATGCTACCAACTAGACCACCGAAGCCGCTTAATTAAGATAGTAACCGGTGATTATGATTGTCTATTTTCTTCAGTTGTGTTTTATTTTTTCGAATGCGATCAGGACTACAGACTGTAAAAGTTGATTACTTTCTTTTTACCACTGTTCTGATGTGTGTGTTGAACTGGTCTTGAAACATTCAGCAAATTCAATAAGATAATAGAAATGAATCGATAATCGAAACGGTATGTTTAGGTTGATCCTAAGCCTAAAGATATCTGCCCCGTACAGATGACACCTTACAGATATCTTAAAATAGTGTCGACTTTGAGCCTACAATGAGTTCCTATTGAGTGTCGCAACAAAACTCACTTGTATAAAGCTAAGTGGTAGGAAGGAAGGAAGGAAGACTTAGCACTTGTCGAAGTTTGTATCGAATAAAGCTGCTAACTTTCTCTCGCTGCTCCTCGCATCAGGAATGTGCGCCGCGGCCCGCACTACCGGGGAAACTCGTTTAGCGCTGATCCCAGGGCGGAAGTGTCTTTCATGTCTGCTATGTTGGCAACACTGAAGCAGCTCATGATAACCACATTAGTTCCAGCACACTGAAGGCGACAAGGACTTCCCTTTCGTCGTCTTCCTCCTGGACTTGTTGTTGTTATTGTAACTATATTGACACAGAAAGTTGGATCACGTCTGAGAAAATACCCTATGTTACTTTTGTTATGATTAATTCCCCATGATTTGGAGTAAAACTGAGAGTTGATAGCAACAGGGAAATTTTAACTCCTTTGGATTATCCAATTTGTTCAGGGTCGCTGGAGATAATCTGGCTCATTGTGATGTTGGTCGGGGATTAAAGGTTGAATGTTCTTCTCCTGACTGGGGAGACGTAGTCAAAGAAGTTAACTCAATATACGAAGGTGGATCAAAAAGTTAGTTGCACTAACGCGCTGCAGCAGCCCGCTGTGTGTCGCAAACGTGGGCACAGCGGAGAAAGGGGGTCACACTGCCCACACGTTTGTTAGGTAGGTCGCTGTGGTGCCTCGTCTTGTATGGTGTGAATAGCAGCCAAATGCAATGGCGCGTCGACTGGACGTTCACTCCAAATATGAGGTGCATGCGACAATCCGATTCCTATGGGTCAAAAGGAAGAATTGCACGGTCATTCATCGTGAAATTAGTGCTGTGTATGGGGAACCGGCCATTTCCCGGCAAGGGATCGTAACCTGCTGCAGCGTTTCAAGTGGGAGGTCTGGCAGTATCCACACCCTACAGTCCCGATATAGCGCCATGTGACTTTCATCTGTTCGGTGAGCTCAAAACGGAGTTCGGTGGTCGACGTTTCCAGACCGATGAGGAGGTGAAGGCCGCTGTCTCCGTGTGGTTGCAGAACGCTGGAGGAACTTTCTATGCATCCGGCATCGACAAGTTGGTTGTGCATTCGCAGAAATATTTGGAGTCTCTTGGAAACTATGTGTTTTTGATCTGCCCTCGTAGTTATGGCTGAAAGAAAGTCATCACAGTTAAAGGGTTAAATCTATGCATATAACTTGAAATTTCTGTCTGTATGTTTGCCTGTTTGTGATTGACGTCTAAATTGCTACTCTAATCAGCATGATAATTTGGTGGTCTATAGGCTATATCAGGGGTGCACAACTCGTGGCCCTCAAATTCGGTTTATGCGGCCCACGGATAAATATTTTATACTATTGAAAACGTGAATATAGGCTGTATATTGTGAATGATGGGATTTTCCCCATTATTGTAGGCCCTAGTTAAAATTATAAAATTATAAAAAAAGTTTCGTTAAAAATAAATTATAAAGTAAACAATTATTGGACAGATTTTACGTTTTGCATAACCAGACTGCTGCAAGGTTTAAGACAGACCTTTTCGAATTAGGAGTAAGTCGATTGTACATCAGTAATTTGATAACTTAATAACGCAATCTGCCAAAAACTTCAAAAATGGATTGAAACCATTAAGAGGACACAAAAATGGTATTGCAACACATTTTTTGTCTGCTGGTAAAATAGGTTATTCAGATAATAGTAAAATTAGCTTTAGCGGTAGGGCTTGGCGAGTGGCTATGTGGAAAGGTAACTTGCGGCCCGCCACTTATTATGTAAAAATAACTTGGCCCCCAGTTATAGAAAGGTTTTGCACCCCTGGGCTATATCATTTTTCTAGGTTAGACACTAGATAGGTCTAGGATACATGTCATTTCAGAAATGTGAGGGATCTGGAGAACAGAAGGCCTTGAATTATCCTGAACACTAAAGTAGCCAACGGTATGTCATTTGAAATGTTGTTTTACACAGAAAATATGCTTAATTAACGGATATTGAAATTTTGGTATGGGAACTCAAACTCTACTCACGACACAAACTGGCCAAATTGGTCCTACAGTATCTTATGCTCGAAAATTTAATTGATGACTGGGGGATTTTTGGAAAAAAACTACATGACCATGATTCCTGTCTAAACAATTTTTGTAGTCATGAGCAAAGGGGTGCGTTTGATTACTTTGAACAATAAATAAACTATTCATATGTCGTTTGAAACGTTTCACAAGGAAAGTATATTTGTGAATTTTGCTTCTTGTTTGCAGGCACAGGGGGATGCTACATTCATTTAATTCCGAATCATTAATCCAAATAAATGTACACAATATGTTTCCTCTATGTTGCTGAAATGTTGTTATACGTACTCAGCATGCACTCAAGGGGCACAAGTATGTTTCTATTTCATGCCTAAAGATTGAATTGATGATTGGAGGTCTTTTTTGAGGGAGGGATCAAAACTTGATGACCGCAATTTCTGTCTAAACAGCTGTTCCAATCATAATAATAAGGATAATAATTATTAGAAAATTAAAGTAACTTCAGAGAGCTTAGGAGAGACTATATTTATTTACCAAATATTTTTGACACATGAGTCCTTATATTTTCGACTCTAAAGTAATGAATCAGATGTCGTTTGGTATGTACAGTATAAACGAGCTCCATTATAGAAATATACTCTAAAGAAGTAGGTTCACGAAGAACTAAATATCTTGTGTTTATATCTTCTACTGGTAATATTCTCCGATGAATCAAACATATTTTCTATGTGGGTAACTCTTGATACAGTATATGAGTACATTGTGATAAAGCATAGGGAAACTATTTTAAACTAAAGGTCAATATCCAAATATTGTAGTTAATTTAGGCAACAAACATAAAGTGATATTGTAAGATGGAAAATGGTCTTACTGTGAAATTAAGGCCACTGGACATAATAATAATAATAATAATAATAATAATGGGAACGTGCCCACCTTAAGCTAATACTAATAACACACCGATGTTTCCAATAGAGGCCTAAGCTTCCAACAGGCAAGAAGTGGACTGAGGAAAGGAAACAACAGCATCGAGAACTAATGCGAAAGCACTGGGAGGATGTTAAAGTTCGATGCAGCAAGAAGCAGTTAAAATAACGTGGTCCTTTGATGGCCAAATTGGAAGAAGAAGAATAATGATAATAAGGTTATTGGCTTTACGTCTCTTTTAACTACTGTGACTTTTATACATACCGGGATGCCGGAATTTTCCTCCGAAGAGGATCTTTAACGTGCCAGTAAATCTACTGACACGGCTCCCTCGCATTTGCGCACCCTCAAATGCCAGTTGACTGTGCCAGGATTAAATCCTTCAACTTTGGGAACAGCAGGCGTGAACGTTACCGCTGAGCCACGCAGCCAGTCAACCACGGGAAACATTCAGTCCCTGGATGCCTGTATTTTTCTAGCCTGCAAAACATATTATCGCACCACCAGCAGCTACGCTATGAGGGATAGCCCTTTTCACAATAAACTTCGTGACACACTGGTTTGAATTAGGTTGCATGCCAACAATTCTCATCTCGTCCCTACGTTGTTTCAATATCATTATCTATGCATTCTGTAAGAGTGGATACTTTGATGATCGTCTTTTAACGGTTTATTACTCAAAGGAGTTTGTCTTTGATCTTGCTGGCGATAACTTTTTTAAATCACAGAGGCTCGTCATTTTTCATTCGGTGTTCATGATGCAAGTAAAAGGCAGGTTTTGTAGATTTTGAGAACGTCGATAAAGTCCATTTTGTGAAGTGTAACTGATACATTCCATAGAGAGTTAACTTCTGCATCTTCCAGACACTCATTTGCTGTTGCCAACCTATGCAGCTAATATTGTTTCATGTCACAATTGTTACAACACTACTTCCAAATGACCCTTGCTAGACATCGCATTTGTAACTTTGCACTCATGAGGATCCGCTTCTAAGACGTTAAGGAGCAAGGTCAATAGTTCGAGTGTTCTATTAACACAGCACAAGAGTATAACCATGCATGTGATTTGCACGGCGTTATTCTAAGCGTTTGTATAGCTTGTAATCTGAACCAATGTCGCATTAAGAACACCTTGAAATTTTCCATTGCTATCTGTAAGCAAGCTTAACATTAAGTAAAAAAAAAAAATATCGTAAATTTAAAAGATGAGTACTTTTTTTTTGATGTAACAAGTATGTTAAAAATTATCTGTATATCTACCTATAATTACCTATTATAATTGATAATCTAAAATCTGATATTACACCATTGGTGATAATTTCACGTCACAAAATTTCTGTGATAATTGATTTCACGAAAAGTATAAATGATTGAGTACCGTGCCAGTTTTTAATTTGACGTCTTTAAGTATTATACTGTTCGAAGATAATGAATCTCTGTAGATTGTTGTATCAAGAGGAACATTGTGCTTTATCGAAAACTACACATAGTTCTTATAGTGTCTGGAAATTGAAGAATTTGCCTTGAACACGAATATGCAGGTGCGAAGAGCAGTGGTGGAACTCTTTCAGTATTTAGTCAATGCGTTAAAGTCTTTCAATGATTTTTAGGCAATGATTTTCTATAAGATGATACGTATATGTGAAAATGTTTTGCTATCGACAAGTCGCAGTCCTCTATTCATGAACATGAATTTCTCCTTGCATTACACGATACGGTACAGTGTACTCAGTTCGGCACGAATATAGAAGAATCAGTGGAAGCGCACGAAAGTATAGCAGAGTGAAAACGAGATCGACCAGTCGTTAAGTTTTTATCGATATTAATTAATGGTCTGGAGCGGTTAAAGTAACGAGCATATTTCCATATTGGATTATGAGTTCATGAATAAAACATTGTCCGCTTGCCATCAGCTACTGATTGATAACTTAATCTCGATAGTAATGGTGTCAAGTAATTGCGTTGTGCACATCGTATGGCGAGACGCGGCATCAAACTCCGCCACTAAACGTTATGACTCGAGATTATATATACCGCGAGTGCAGTCAAATGTTGCCAAATGAAAGATAAAATATGTTATTTATATTCACATAAATCATTTACGAGCCAAACTGGTATGCGTAGTGAGGGTTAGAGTCAAAATAAATAAATAAATAAATAAATAAATAAATAAATAAATAAATACATAAATATATAAATAAATAAATAAATAAATAAATAAATAAATAAATAAATAAATATACTAAATAACTAAACATATCATACTAATATATAAAAATGAGATGGTGTGTGTCTGTCTGTCTGTCTGTTACTCAATAACGCAAGAACCACTGGTCCGATTTAAATGAAATGTTGCATGGATGTGGCTGATTTACCATGTTTACATATAGGATACTTTTAATTTCGATATTATTCACTATTAAAAATGGCAACCATTTTAGTGACGTCACTACACCCTTTGGTTTCAAAATTTCATATTTCCATATCAAATAAAAAGAGAACGCTAAGAAATAGCAAACTTTTGATGGCACATACGAGCTTTAAAATTTAATTTCCTATCCGAAAGGTCCTCATCACTTTTCGTATATCTCCAACGATTAGCGAGTAAAATCCACATATGTGAAGTCACTACACCCTTTGGTTTCAAAATTTCATATTTCCATTTCAAATAAAAAGAGAGCGCTAAGAAATAGCGAACGTTTGATGCATACACGAGATTTAACATTTAATTTTCTATCCATAAGGTCCTTATCACTTTTCGTGTATCTCCAACGGTTAGCGAGTAAAACCTAAATTTGTGCAATAAAACACGGTCAACACCGAGCGGTGCAGTACATCTCTACGTACATAAAAAATAAAGTTTGTATGTTCTTTTCGCAATTTCTACGGAAATTTGAGTTATTTACGCGTTTCAGACTGTTTTATTATGGAAGCGCGCGAAAATAATTTTTTGGTCTGCCTGTCTGTCTGTTTGTTTGTCTGTGGACAATTTTGTTCCCTTATAACTCGAGAACGGCTGGGTGTATCAACGTAAAATTTGGTTCAGATATCCATCAGAGGCACGACACTAATCATTGATGCAACCCTTCTCCGTACCTCTCATAAAAGAGGGCCTACCCCCTTAACATACATGCTGAAATAGGAGTAGAAGGACGAGACAAAGATCATTTTCAGCCCCTCAATGTGAGAGACAAAACTCGGGGGCCCTAAAGGGTCCCCGAAATCCACATTTTAAAGCCCTAAACCAACCATTTTTGAGATATTCCCAGAACACTAATTTCATTTAATAAACTAATGAACGAATACAAGCCGGTAACCATGGCAACAGATTCTCAGAGGTCCATCTATTGCTGTAAGATGCAATGCAATTCCATTAATTACATTGGTGTGAAAGTTTGCAAACGGCTAGAAGGTTATCACGGAACCAAATTAAGCTGTCAAGGGGTACACTAGAATTTTTTCACGCGATTTACACCTGCGGGTGTGGTACGGCAGGTCTATTATATTCCTATCCCTATATATTATTATTATTATTAGTATTATATTATGGCGTACAACGACGATACAAAGCCCCTCGGTGCCAGAAACAAAACTTGGGGGCCTCGAAAACTACATTATAAGGCTCTAAAGCCAACAGTATCTGAAATATTCCCAGAAAACTAATTTAATTTAACAAACTAATGAAGGAATGGAAATCGGTAACCATGACAACATTATCTCAAGGGGTGGCATCCAACTATCCATCTATTTCTGTAAGAAGCAATATCACTCCATTTATACCTTGCCACGGTGGGTGAGTGGATAGCGTGTCGGTCTACTAACCCCAAGATTAAAGGTTCACTCCTGGCCGTGGTACAGGCCGGACGTTTGTTTTAGACGAGTGAAAAATCTTAACGGAAGCCTGGAGGCGAGTTACTAATGTACCTGTGTTGGTATCAGCTGCCCCAAGCGCTCCGATGATTGATAAAGCTGTTTCACACTATTGCTGAAGTATAGTCACTGGCAAATATAATGACGTTCTGTTCGTAACTACGTAATGTGTACTTCCGTGTCACACAATACTTCGACGTGGACTGTACTGTCTGCTCAAGTCTGGAATTCCATTACATCAGATCGGTGGTGACAAATGTGAAGTGATAGGGTGAGAGAGTGACTGTGTACAGGCTCACCCGCAAGCTTGAAGGTCAAGGGCAATCGTCTAAAACAAACGACCGGCCTGTACGTGATTTTTGAAAGGCGGCAAAAATACGACTCGCATGTCATACGCTGTTGGCATGTCAAAGAACCCATTTGAATTCAGTAGGCCGTGTTCATAATGGCAAAATTAACCTCAGGAGTTTCCGCCAACACAACGTTCCTCATTTATTTACTAGAAAGCGCTATAGTGTTCAAGGAGCTTAGATATCTACCCTCCTTGACTTTCATAGTGATTCAAGGAACAACGAAATTTCGACATGCAAGCTACCCTCTGGGTGTCAAATTACGAAGCTTGCACCCGGCATCCGAGGCCATACGATATCATTATTATTAGGCTACTCCATTTATTACATTTCTGTGAAAGTTTGCAAATGGCTATAAGGTTATCACGGAACCAATGTAGACTGTATAATTCGTCAATGCAATTAAGGGGGTCAAGGGGAAACCTAGAATTTTTTCATGCAATTTCACGTGCGACATATAGTACAGAAAGTCTATTATATCTACAAACAGAAACATTATTTTCAAAAATTCCTGAATTGAATCAGCATTTTTTTGCGGCTTTTAGGAATTTGGGCCATTTGAGGCTAAAGAATCTGAATTTTCAGGCACCACAAGCCTTTATAATTTATGAAAGAGGTCTTCCTGTGTATGGGGACCTAACATAACGTAGAGGGACATTTTTTATGTGAGGTGTATAGCGTTTCGTCTACAAGGCTTTCAATTCTATTTCACGTCATTAAGTACACGTTAGGTGAATTTAGATTGAGAGCAGATTTTAACTAATCTTTTTTTGTCGACATACGGGTTCATCGTAAGGATGATTTTGTTTGATACGTATGGTAGATATACCCATATTTGGATATCTGGGTGATATGTTGTAGACAATAGAATTGTCTGTCTGTCTTTCTGTGTATCTTTATGTACGCCTATAAATCGTCTTCGGATGCTTGGTGCATCGTAAAATTAGGTATGGTAAACATGAGTCAATACACCAATCATTTACAAAACTCCTCACCGTACTTTTCATACAGTAGAAGGGTGGATATAGGGAAAAACTTCTCAAAATACATGCTAAAATAGGCGAAATATAAAAATTATCCTAGAAAGACGATCAAAGCATATGTTGCGCTCCTCATTGTGAGACACAAAATTCGCGAGTCTACAAGGGGTCTCCGAAAACCACATTTTAAGGCCCTTAAATTAACAGTGTGTGTGATATTCCCAGAAAACTAAATTCGTTCTGATAAACTTATGAAGGAATGACAAGCCGCTAACCATTGCAACAGTAGCTCAATTGATAATGTCTGGTGTTAATATATAACACCGTTCGAAGAACGGGTACTTCTGCTAGTACTAATATATAAAAATGAGATGGTGTGTGTCTGTCTGTCTGTGTGTTACTCAATAACGCAAGAACCACTGGTCCGATTTAAATGAAATTTTGCATGGATGTAGCTGATTTACCATGTTTACATATAGGATACCCTTAATTTCGATATTTTGCACTATTAAAATTTGGCGACCATTTTAGTGACGTCACTACACCCTTTGGTTTCAAAATTTCATATTTCCATATCAAATAAAAAGAGAACGCTAAGAAATAGCAAACTTTTGATGGCACATACGAACTTTAAAATTTAATTTCCTAACCGAAGGGTCCTTATCACTTTTCGTGTATCTCCAACGGTTAGCGAGTAAAACCCACATATGTGACGTCACTACACCCTTTGGTTTCAAAATTTCATATTTCCATTTCAAATAAAACGAGAACGCTAAGAAATAGCAAACGTTTGATGCATACACGAGATTTAGCATTTAATTTTCTATCCAAAAGGTCCTCATCACTTTTCGTGTATCTCCAACGGTTAGCGAGTAAAACCTAAATTTGTGCAATAAAACACGGTCAACACCGAGCGGTGCAGTATATCTCTACATAAGTAAAATTTAAAGTTTGTATGTTTTTTTTCGCAATTTGTACGGAAATTTGAGTTATTTACGCGTTTAAGACTGTTTTATTATGGATGCGCGCGAAAATAATTTTTTGGTCTGTCTGTTGGTTTGTTTGTCTGTGGACAACTTTGTTCCCTTATAACTCGAGAACGGCTGGGTGTATCAACGTAAAATTTGGTACAGATATCCATCAGAGGCACGACACTAATCATTGATGTAACCCTTCTCCGTACCTCTCATAAAAGAGGAAAAAAAAGAAGAAGGAAGATTGTAGTTTTACGTGACCGTGAATCTTATGATTATGAGCCACGGGACCTCCTTTTTACGTGGAATCCGAACCACAGGACATGGCAATTCACATCGAAAATCTCACATGCATTGACCGGGAATCGAACCCGGACCGCCTTGGTGAGAGGCATACAGCTAGACCGCTGAGCCACCACGCCCCGTCATAAAAGAGGGCCTACCCCCTTAAAATCCATGCTGAAATAGGAGTAGAAGGACGAGACAAAGATCATTTTCAGCCCCTCAATGTGAGAGACAAAACTCGGGGGCCCCACAGGGTCCCCGAAATCCACATTTTAAGGCCCTAAAACAAACCGTTTTTGAGATATTCCCAGAAAACTAATTTCATTTAATAAACTAATGAACGAATACAAGCCGGTAACCATGGCAACAGATTCTCAGAGGTCCATCTATTGCTGTAAGACGCAATGCAATTCCATTAATTACATTGGTGTGAAAGTTTGCAAACGGCTAGGTTATCACGGAACAAAATTAAGCTGTAAAATTCATCAATACGTATAATGCGCTTAAGGGGGTCAAGGGGTACACTAGATTTTTTTCACGCGATTTACACCTGCGAGTGTGGTACGGCAGGTATATTATATTCCTATCCCTATCTTCTTCTTTCGAATAACCCATTTGGAGGGTACGATGAATCAACGTTGGCTATTGTCCATTGTATTCAATTTCCGTTGTTTCCAAATTTCTTTCATCCTTCTAGAGTGACGATCTTTCTCCTCCTCAGTCCACTTTCTGCCAGTTGTTTGTTTCTTCCTTTCTTGAAATTTTGCGTTTTGAATAGCTTCTCTGAAGAGTGATCTGTTTGCTATTGTGTCTGTCTGAATTTTGGCGTTTGTCAAATCTTTGTCAATTTCAATGAACCATGTGGGTTTGGATTTGTAACTAGTCAGTAAGTTGAAGATCTGTTTAGTTAGTCTACTATTTTCCATTCTATAGATATGCCCAAAAAACTGTAATCTTCTCTTTCTCATTACATCAGTTAATTATTCACATTTCAAATATAACTCTCTATTTGGTCGTAACCTATATTCTGCGTTATTATTTCGTTTAGCTCCCAGTATTTTTCTCAGAATTCGTCTTTCAGTCTTCTCTAATTTGTCTAAATCACCAAATCTTGTTAATTTAAGTGTTTCTGCTGCATACAGAGTTTCAGGTCTGACTACTGTTTGATAATGCCTTAATTTAGTGTTCCAGGATAAGCTTTTTTTATTATATATATCTTTTGTCACATGAAAACACCTTTGTAATTTATGTATACGTGTTTCTATTGCTGTCTTTTCCTGTGAGTCATTCATTATCCACTCTCCTAGGTATTTAAAGGAATTTGTTTTACATACTGAACTGTCATGAATTGTGATACTTTTGGGGGCATCGGTGATGTTTGTCATGAACTTAGTTTTTTCAAATGATATTTGTAGTCCGACTTTGGCTGCCTGTTTTTGCAACTCTCTAATTTGTTCTTGGGCAGTATCCAGTGAGTCAGTAAGTAATGCAATGTCATCCGCAAAAGCTAAACAATCTACAGTGATTTTATTTGGATGTCTTCCTAGTTGAACGCCTTTAGTATTGATGGCTTTCCTCCACTCTCGAATTACCTTTTCCAATGCACAATTGAAAAGCAGAGGTGACAGACCATCTCCTTGTCTCACACCTGACTTTATTTTGAAAGATTTTGAAAGTTCCCCTCTAAATTTAACTTTGGAAGTTGTGTTCGTTAGTGTTGCTTGAATTATTTCAGTTGTCTTGTTATCAAGTCCAAATTCCTTCAGAATGTTAATAAGTGCCTTTCTGTCAATGGAGTCATAGGCTTTTTTAAAATCCACAAAAGTAACTACATATTTCAAGTTCATGATTTTCCTCATGTCTAATATGCTCTTTAAATTTAGTATTTGCTCCATACATGATCGTCCCTTCCTAAGCCCTGCCTGATACTCTCCCAATTGTGGGTCAAGTATTTTTTCCGCTCTTTTTAAAAGTGCTTTGGATAAGATCTTATAGGTCACTAGCAGGAGGGAGATTCCTCTGTAATTGTTAGGATCTGTTTTCTTCCCTTTCTTATGTAGTGGATGTATCAAAGCAGATGTCCATTCTGATGGTAAACTGTGTGTTTTCCATATGTCATTTATGATTTCCGTTAAACATAGGATCATGTTGTCACTCGAGTATTTCCATAATTCAGCAACTATACTATCTTCTCCAGATGCTTTGTTATTTTTAAGTTCGTTTATAATCTCTTTAATTTCATTTGTTGTTGGTGGTTTCGAGTCTGGAGGAACGGGGGGTATATTATCAAAATTAAATGTCTCCTTTGGTGGATCGCAGTTGAGGAGTTCTTCAAAATATTCCGCAAGTATTCTGCAATTTTCAGCGTTATTATATGCAGTTTTCCCTATATTATATTATTATTATTATTTGTATTATATTATGGCGTACAACGAGGAGACAAAGCCCCTCGGTGCCAGAAACAAAACTTGGGGGCCTCGAAAACTACATTATAAGGCTCTAAAACCAACAGTATCTGAAATATTCCCAGAAAACTAATTTAATTTAATTTAACAAACTAATGAAGGAATGGAAATCGGTAACCATGACACCATTATCTCAAGGGGTGGCATCCAACTTTCCATCTATTTCTGTAAGAAGCAATGTCACTCCATTTATACCTTGCCACGGTGGGTGAGTGGATAGCGTGTCGGTCAACAAACCCCAAGATTGCAGGTTCACTCCTGGCCGTGGTAGGTGATTTTTGAAAGGCGGCAAAAATACGACTCGCATGTCATACGATGTTGGCATGTCAAAGAACCCTTTTGAAATCAGTAGGCCGTGTTCATAATGGCAAAATTAATCTCAGGAGTTTCCGCCAACACAAAGTTCCTCATTTCTCTACTAGAAAGCGCTATAGTGTTCAAGGAGCTTGGATATCTACCCTCCTTGACTTTCATAGTGATTCAAGGAACAACGAAATTTCGACATGCAAGCTACCCTCTGGGTGTCAAATTACGAAGCTTGCACCCGGCACCCGAGGCCATACGATATTATTATTAGGCTACTCCATTTATTTCATTTCTGTGAAAGTTTGCAAATGGCTATAAGGTTATCACGGAACCAATGTAGACTGTATAATTCGTCAATGCAATTAAGGGGGTCAAGGGGTAACTTAGAATTTTTTCATGCAGTTTCACGTGCGACATATATTACAGAAAGTCGATTATATCTCCAAACAGCAACATTATTTTCAAAAATTCCTGAATTGAATAAGCATTTTTTGCGGCTTTTAGGAATGTGGGCCATTTGAGGCTAAAGAACCTGAATTTTCATGCACCACAAGCCTTTATAATAAATTTATGAAAGATGTCTTCTTGTGTATGGGGACCTAACACAACGTAGAGGGTCAGTTTTTATGTGACGTGTTTTGCGTTTCGTCTACAAGGCTTTCAAGTCTATTTCACGTCTGGGAGTACACGTTAGGTGAATTTAGTTTGAGAGCACATTTTAACTAAACTTTTTTTTTTATCGGCATACGGGTTCATCGTAAGGATGATTTTGTTTGATACTGTATGGTAGATATACCCATATTTGGATATCTGGGTGATATGTTGTAGACAATGGAATTGTCTGTCTGTCTGTCTTTCTGTGTATCTTTATGTACGCCTATAAATCGTGTTCGGATGCTTGGTGCATCGTAAAAGTAGGCATGGTAAACATGAGTCAATACACTAATCATTTATAAAACTCCTCACCGTACTTTTCATACAGTAGAAGGGTGGATATAGGGAAAAACTTCTCAAAATACATGCTAAAATAGGCGAAATATAAAAATTATCCTAGAAGGACGATCAAAGCATATGTTGCGCTTCTCATTGTGAGACACAAAATTCGCGAGTCTACAAGGGGTCTCCGAAAATCACATTTTAAGGCCTTTAAATTAACAGTGTGTGTGATATTCCCAGAAAACTAAATTCGTTCTGATAAAATTATGAAGGAATGACAAGCCGCTAACCATTGCAACAGTAGCTCAATTGATAATGTCTGGTGTTAATACATAACACCGTTCGAAGAACGGGTACTTCTGCTAGTAAATAAATAAATGTCGACAGTTTATTGAAATACAGTGGATATGGGAATTGATCATCTTAATATCTTATTAAGCCTCGGCTACTTGGACTTAAAAGGAACACATGTATTTGAACGGCATAATTCTAGGATTTCTGGATCGAACACCTCGTGGTGTACCGATTGGCATTCTTGGCTGTCTTCCCAGAGATCCCCGTTCGATTGGCCTCTCTACCAAGAAATTCAATTCTGCTCTGAGAGCTGGAATGGTGTACACTCAACCCCGTGACGCAAAACTGAGAAGAGGAGGGTTCGATTCCCACCTCAACCATCTTGGAAGTGGATTTCCGTGGTTTACTCACTTCCTCTCCAGGCAAATGCCGGGATGGTTCCTAGCTACGACCACCTCCTTCCCAATCCTCACCTGAGTTACAATTCTGCACACTAATCCAGCGGGCACAATAACACAAGTTATCGTACAGAATTCAACACCCTTGTACACAGGGCTAAATGACCACAATACCCCAGTCCCTCAAATGAAACAACAATTTCTGAATCCGACTGATCCATGAAGTTGATGCTGTTGTTCATAATTGAGGCTTGTATGAAGCGTTAGAAATGATTCTATTGATGTTGGGAGTTCTAACGGACACATTTTACAGAACACTTAAATAACGAGTAATCGTCTTCCGAGGTCGCACTTCGTATCGTTGTTGTTAAACGTAAATAACATAATCAATTTTAATGTTGATATATTACTAGGCAACAGTGAAAAATGGCTTCTAATACTTCGAGAAACTACGCGCTTATACACTTTAAAATACACTGGACTGATGAACACAAAGCCACAAGCCTTATATGCAAGGGACCGAACTTTTACGACCAAATATTAAAAAAAGACCTATAAAATCACTGCAAAAATACCATAAAATGATCCGAAAACTTAAAAAAAAATGACCAAAAATTGACTGAAACTGACGTAATTTCATCATACAAAAATGCAATCAGACTACGTCATTGTATGTTGAATGATTTCAATAGCTACCTAATATAATTTAATTATTATTTGACAAATACAAATTATTTGCACAAAAATATTGATTATTATTTCAGTGTGTCTCCTGGAATGTGAATATTCCAAGAAAGAAGGATTGAATAAACTTGTGAAGATTCTCATGTCTTCGTATTCATAATCACTTTCAGATCCGTTAATATCCAATACCATACGCAAAAAATGCATCATAAACCATTAAAAATGTGAGAAAATGACTCAAAACGTATAAAATATTCTAATAAATTCCATAAAATGACATAATAATGACGCGAAGAGTGAGAAAATGACCTAAAAGCAAAATACTTCGAAAAATGACTTAATAAATATGCATTTATGTTCGACCCCCACTATTATGAGTCAGGAAACTGTATCATAATGATGGTCATTATAACACTCTTTTTCATTATGATACAGTTTCTCCAGCCAATCAGAGCTCGTTCATTGACCAATTAGGTAACGATACCTTCACGCGTGCGCTCAAAATCCAACATGTCTATATAAATTACCGAAAGCGCACCGTCCATAATGTTCTCGTAAATAAACTGGTGAATATGAGACACAGTACCTTAATATCCTTAAATCCAATTTCTACACAGCGGGTTGCTTTCAAACGATTTCGGTGACATTTTTACTGAATACTGATGCTCAATCTGCACATACGGCATTGAAGCTCACAGAGCGCATGCGTCGGTCGGTCAGTGAGCTTGGACATCAGAGATATCCTACCCTGCGCAGCACCCGATCACAAAATTCTAGTGACAATCTCAACAGATATTTATGAATATTTATGTTAAAACATATAATAAAGTTATAATTATCGTCGAACATAAACAGTCGTATGCAACTCGCCTATAATGGTAATTAAGACACTCGTATGGAAATTATAAAACTCGCATACGCTCGTTTTATAAAAATACTCGTGTCTTAATTATAGCCATTATAGGCTCGTTGCATAATGTACTATTCTGTAATTTGGGTGCCATGAACTGGATTTGTATATAAGTTAGCAATGTCATCAGAATCCGAGCCCTACTTATATGATACGAAAACAAAACCAACAACAATAACAATAACAACAACAACAACAAGAACAACAACAACAACAACAACATAAAACCACAACAATCTTTGTGGAAGGAAATGTAGAGGCCTGGACGACTCCGCAATGAAGCTTGAGTTTGTGTACATCTTGTCCTCTCTTACGATGATGCAGGCTCCGAGAAGTATCTTATCCCAGCCCACTCATCACATCATTACCACAACCATTCACTGGTAAGTGCAACAAACAGCTACCATTAGCGCTGGCCTGACGTTGTGACGTCACATAATGGAGCCACACTCTGTCTTGTGTTCAGTGAATGTGTCTTCCCTGCCAGCAGTGGGTGCTTTGCTCGATGGCAATATTGCATTTATTCTGTGGCAGGCGATATACAGGGTGGTTCAGAATTGGACAGAAAGGCTGTGGCACTGGACAAAAATCTTATAATTAGACTATTGAAACCTAATATAATTTTCATTTACGAAACAAGCAGTTCCGTGAAGAACTAAAGCCTATTTTCATATAACCTACTTATGTTAATTGCCACCATCAACATACAAAATTTCAGTTTGATTGCTGTAATAGATTCGTAGATATTGAGAACCGACTAAATATTGCAGATGGACGCCATGCTGGATTTTTAGCCTACTTTTCACATTTTGCAAAAATGGGGAATAAGTAGACTTATGAGATCGACCCGGGCAAATGTGTGTCTGTCTATCTGTCCTTCTGTCTGTCTATCTAGCTGTGTGTGAGTTTCCCCCTATCAACTCCTAAACGGCTGCAGCAATCGAAAGAAAATTTGGTAGGAGTAAAGATCTATACCTGAATATCTCAATGCCGTATTTGAAATAGATGCCAGTGCTACCAACTGCTGAAAAATCGCAATTGAAATTTGAGCTCCATGTTGGATACCTTAGAAGGTATGAATGGGAGCTATTTCAAAATTGGCATACGTATAGATAATACTATTCCAGTTTAATTTCCAGGAGGCCATACAAGGCAGTGCTGCCAAAATGATTCTGAGCCTGCTGATAAATCAAATTTTTAAATGCATATAACTTCTACACTAATAATTGGAATACAACGAAATTTTGTATGCGCAATGTGTACATAAACAAATATGACTGAGCGTATTATTAAGATCCACAAGGGCTGCCAACTGTTAATAAATGCTCTCAATTTATTTTATCCAAATACCAATATATCAGAAAGTATGCAAGCCGACAGCTTTAAACTATGTACACGTATAGTACCTGACATTCTATATTAATTTGGAGTAACTTATATACGTCAGTGTTACCAACATGATTCTAAGCTTGCTGAGAAGTCCAAATTTAATAACATGTAACTTCTATACTATCATTTGGATTTCAACCAAATTTCGTTTGTGCTATGTGTACTATAATAGATATGACTATGCGTATTCTTAAGAGCAACCAGGTCTGCCAACTGTTAATGAATGCTGTCTCTATTTTTGTTACCCTAATATAAATATATCAGAAAGTATGCAAGCCAATAGCTCTAAACTTTGAACACGTATAGTACCTGGCATTCTAGATTATCTAATATACGCCAGTGCTGCCAACTTGATTCTAAGCCTGCTGATAGGTCCAATTTTAAAATGCATGTAACTTCTATATAACTAATGGATTTCATTCAAAATTGGCACAACAATATATCATATTATTTCAGATTTTTTTCTGACCAATACATGCATGACATTGTTGCCAACATGATTTGCGCGCGCTGTTAGATTCAATGTTTAACTGCATGTAACGACCATGCTGTCCATTGGACTTCAACAAAACTTTGTATTCTGTACCCTAAGAGATGTAACTAAGAATATATTCAGTCTCCAGGGCTGCCAACTGTATTGCTCTATTATGCTACATTATGGCAGGTATACAGTATTTCTAACTAATTAGAAATTTCGATATTACCAACTTAATTTCGCCATTATTCTAGATTGATCCATATAGATTAATAATTAGCATGAATCTTAAATTTTAAGTAAAAGTAGGCTCTTTAGTTCGTCACGGAACTTCTTGTTATGTACTGTACGTAGGTATTAGAGTTATGTACTGTTACATGAAGATTATTGTGTAGGTGTAGTATTCAAACTTCAATCGCATGATTACAGTAGGATACAAGAAGTAAAAATGAGATAAAATTTCGCACAGCTGCCGTCTTGTGGTTATGGAAACAATTGAAATAAATAAGATGCTAGTGGATTAACATTTGTATAAGGATTTACTGTACGAAGTGTCACTGCACTCGGATGGTTAAATTGCGAGAAACGTTCATGTGCATATTTATATTTCGCGTCGCCGCCATTTTGGATTTGTGTTCACCAGGTTATTGAAAATCCTATAGGTGAACTTATGTTCATAGCCCCTATGAACATAAAAAAAATCAGTTTGATTGCTGTAATAGATTCGCATATATTGAGATCCATCTAAATATTTCGGATGGTCAACATGTTGGATTGTTATATGTATAGGCCATAGAGTCATGTATCATTCAAGGAAAATTATTGCGTAGGTTTTTTATTCCAACTCTCATTTCGATCGCATGATTACGACACAAGAAATAAAACTTAATTTTAAAATTCGCACAGCCGCCAAATTGAGGCTATGTAAACAATTGAACTAAATTAAATACCAATGCATTACAATGTGTATAGACATTTGCTGTACCAAGTTTCATTGCGTTTGGATTATTAAATCGCGAGAAAAATCTATTTAAATTGTCAAATTCGCTTAGCCGCCTTGTTGGTTTTGTAGTTACCAGTTTTTCAAAAGTCACATAGGTGAACTTCTAGTAGTTCCCTTTATCACTGTACAAAATTCCATGGTGATATCGGTAATAGTTTCGGAGATATTGAATGCAGTTGAAATATTTCGCACTGTCGCCATGTTGGATTGGTGAGACGTAACAAAATTTGAAGGGCACGGTCGGGGTTGTCCGGAATAGTGCTATGAACTTACTGAGTTCAATTGAAATCTCTCCAGCCGATTAGAAGTTATTAGAGTGGGGGACACACACACACACGAATCACACACACACACACAGACATACACACGGACAAAAGGTGATCTCATAAGCCTATTTTTTCATAAATGAAAATAGGGTAAAATAGCCTTGTGATATCACCCATTGTCGTGTGTGAATGTGTGTGTCCCTAATGAATTCTAAACGGCCCAAGCGATGTCAATGAAACTCGGTAGGTTCAAACTTCTACCCTGTTCGACCTCGACCGTGACTTTCAAATTTTAATACGTTTCACCAATCCAACATGGCGGCCGCGCGATATATTTCACTAGCATTCTATATCTCCGCAACAGTAGCAGATATCACTCTGAAGTTTTGTACGGCATGTGACTTTCATAAACTTGTTAAGTAGGCCTACAAAACGAACATGACGGCCAGAGGAAGTTGAAACATTTGGATAGATTTTTCTCCCGATTAATAATCCAAGCACAGTGAAACTTGGTGCAGAAAATGTTTTTACACATTGTAATGTACTGAGATCCAATTTTGTTCAATTGTTTACATAATCTCAAGATGACAGCGAAATGTTAAAGCTAAGTCTTTATTTCTTGTGTCCTGATCATGTGATCGAAGTGAAAGTTTGAGTAATGAACCTACGCAATAATCTTCATCTAAAGGTACATAACTCTATGGCCTACATATACCGTGAGATTCTTTTGCTAGAGCGGGGCCAGCGGCCAGCTACCAGGCACGCGCACGTCTTCCGTCAGCTAACCGAACTCGGGCCGCAGATTGAAACTTTAACTTCAACTTAACCAGGAGATCTAACCATGGTCACTAAACTTTCATCAACGAGAGTGTGAAGTGTCAGCACACAAATAAGAAGGTAACATAAACAACAGCTTCCTGCAAAATTTAATTAAAGAAGCACAAACGTTTTTTATTTCTTGGGATTCCGGATGACTTCAAGTCACCAGTTAAAAGTTAGAATTTAACCATTTCACAAAAGATGCTGAAATGTTCTCCTTCAGCTGACAAACAGTAAATTTGGAAGTTACATCGTTACATTATGTAGCTACTCCTGTACCATCCTGCGTGTTAACTGTGATTAATCGAAGTACGGACCTAAGCCCGTTTGATGCTTAATTGTGGGGTAACTTAAAATACAAAGTGTACATATCAATTAAACGTACTCTATTGGAGCTGGAGAACAATACGCGGCTGCAGATATCTCTCACTGCAGAGGGGAATTACAACTTGTAAACGCTAATTTATTTACACGATACAACGCCTGTCTGTCAGCTGAAGGAGAACATTTTCGGTATCTTCTGTGAAAAGTTAAGTTCTTTATTCATGATCTGCTGGTGAAATTACCATTAATTAATGAACTCCGTTACGGTTTCTACCTGCGCGCAGTCTGTGGCCTGAGTTCAGTTGGCTGGCGAAAGGCGTGCTCGTGCCTGGTAGATGACCGCTGACCCCTCTTCAACATAGAATCACCCTGTGTAACAATCCAACATTGCGACATCCGAAATATTTAGACGGCTCTCAATATCTACGAATCTATTACAGCAATCAAACTGAAGTTGGTTATATTCATAGAGGCTATTAACATAAGTTCGCCTATGGGAATTTTAATAACCTGGTGATCACAAAACCGACATGGCGGCCAAGCGAAATTTAAGCATTTAAATGGAATTTACCCGCGATTTAATCATCCGAGTGCAGTGAAACTTGGTACGGTAAATGTTCATACAAACTTTAGTCTACTGGCATCTAATAAAATTCAGTTATTTTCATAATCCCAAGATGGACACTGTGCGAAATTTTAAAATTGAGTTTCTAATTCTTGTGTCCTAATCATGCGAAGGAATGAACGTTTGAATAATGAACCTACGCATAATCTTCATCTAATGGTACATAACTGTTTGGCTTACACATATAACAATCCAAAATGGCAACCATCCGAAATATTTAGACGTTTCTTAATATCGACGAATCTATTACAGCAATTAAACTGAAAATTAGTATGCTGATAGAGACTATTAACATACGTTCACCTATGGATCATTCAATAACCTGGTGAGCACAAATCCAACATGATGGCGACGCGAAATTTAAATAATTAAATTGATTTTTCTAGTGCGTTTTCATGTGAGCGCTGTGAAACTTGACACGGTATACCTTCACACAAGCCTTAATATAGCTACGTCTAATATAATGGAATTTTATAAGAAATTAAAAAGGGTGGCTGTGCAATTTTTAGCCTACTTGAGAATTTTGCAAAAAATGAAAGTAGGAATGAGATTTATACAGGGCCAAAACTTGCGTGTCTATGTGTGTGTGAGTGTGTGTGTGAGAGTGTGTATATCTGTCCCCTCTATCAATTCAAACATGACAAAACCGAATTGAATGAAATTTGTTACAGAGGTAGAACTGGCAAAGGGCACCACAGTGTCATGTTTTATATCACCGCCATCATTACCAAAACTGAATGGTGGCCACTCAAACGTTCAAGACGTAAAATCAAATTACGACTAAACTAATCTTTCGATCTCCACCAAATTTGGTATCAGCATACCTTTATATGGGACGCGTCTTGCACCGAAACTACAAGGTCATCAACCGAACAATTTCAAGATGGCGGCCGTTTGAATTATGCAAGCATTATAATCTGTATCTTAGAAACCACCAGTTCCGATTATCGAACCGAGAATGGTTTGAACTGTCCTAAAGGACGTGGCCCGTTCGGTATTTTAAGTTCACATTATAATATTACACGGTAGTCGTGACTTTGAAAAGCCGAGCCGTCTCGGTTATAAGAGAAGATGGCAGCTGATATTTTGTGCCTGACCTATATTTCACAAGTTTGAGTATTCCATGCAATATAGAGTACTGATAAAAATAATATAAACTTTGCATGAAATGCTTTAGGCTATAGTAAGAATATTCTTCACTGAAGAAATCGTTTAGTCTAAATCATAATTTGCTAAGACGTGGTATCTAAGTCATTTGATAAAATTGAATTTCGTTGGACGTATGTGGCTCTGTGGTTAAGCATTAGTCTTTCACCTGTTTGGCCGGAGTTCAAAACCTATCTGAGTTGGTTTATTTGCTTGCATTTTCTTATATTTATTGTTTTGTAATTACTCAGACATAAAATTAAGCGTTATATTGGGTATTTTGCAGTAGAAATATATATTTAATTAAAACAATATTCTTCACCGGATCTGCACGAGAGAAATCTAACAGCAATCAGATGAACGATGCGTTGCCATCCACTGCCGACTAGTTGCGAGCTGTGTCTGGCTGCGTGGCTCAGGGGTAACGTTCTCGCTTGCTGAGCCCAAGGTTGCAGGTTCGAAACCTGGCGCAGTCAGCTGGCATTTGAGGGTGCGCAAATGCGAGGGAGCCGTGTCAGTACATTTACTGGCACGTTAAAGATCCCCTTCGGGGCAAAATTCCGGCACCCCGGCGTCTCTAAAAGCCAGTGTAGTTAAAAGGGACGTAAAACCAATAACATTATTATTATTATTATTATTAGTTGCGAGCTGCGCTCTACACCGGCCTGTTGGAACCCATGCCAAAGGTGTAATCCAAACGTTTCCTCTTGTGACTGTTAGAATGCACTTGCCACCAAGGACAGGCCTGAGAAAGAAATCATTGGTATAATAGGTTTCAAGTAGAAAGGCTCATTGTCTAGCCCGGTAGAGGAGAGCGCAGCTCGCATCCAGTCGGCCTTGGTGCCAACTTTGTGGTGGTCCATGCTATACCACGTAAGTTAAGGGCATGTAAATGCATAGAAATATCTCTGATGCAATAGGGTGAGCTTATGCGAAATTTTACGCCAGATGTCATGACTGTTCTATATGGGACTCCATTGGTTTGCCCGTAATTATACGGTATGGATGATAATAAAAAACAACTACTTCCAACTAATTTAAATCTACTAGACGAGATGAAATGAAAAGAATAAGGGCAATAAAAGACAGGGAATAGAAATGCCTCCGGTCACCGAAGAATGGGATGATGATTAATTTAGGGGCTTTGCAACATTGTGCTCATGTATTCCCGTGTACTTGGCTGTGTGTTGAATTTGCCTGATCACCCGTCTTATTGTGATGGCTGTATTAGTGTGTGTATTTATAAGTCAAGTGAATTGTCCGATTGTAACTCATGAAATGAGATTCTTTGGCATTCAAACTTGCCCTGTTCTGATTTACAAAAGTGCACACAGCAGTACGCCATCATAAAATACAAAACAAAACTTCACCATTAACATCAATAAAAAACCAATGTCTGTAACAGTGACTTGAAAAAGCGGCGATCACAGTGGGTTGTTCTCTTAGCGTCTATATTTGGAAACGAAACCAATACTGTAATCGTTTAATGAGCATGCAGTTTAAAGCGGCCAGGAGGGATGCGATCCAGCAGGCAGTGGCCACACCATTTATTATCTAAAGCACGATAAATTATTAGAAATCTGAACGCAATAAAAATCTGAAACCTTATCTCTTTTAATAACAGGGGACGTAATAGGGAAATTAAATTAAAAATAAATACATTGGCAAACCCTGCATTCGACATACTATTGCAGATTGTTCTTAAAGTAGCATTATTTTCTTTGTGATTAGATATCGGATGATAAGGACCAAACAGTAACTGCGGCGGTAGGAACGCAGTTTGTCACCAGGACCGATGTGATGGTAGTAACACAGAATGACACCAGGTACCGCAACGGACAGAGACAATCCGAAGATATTAGTGTTGACCAAAGAGGATATACTGTACATAAAGTGTTGACTAAGGCCAGCGGTACACATGACTCAGTTTGGTTATTGACAAACGCGTCCTGTTCTTTGTACATGTATTTGATTTCCTATTTCTTCAAATAAAAAGTGTGTTCATCCCACATTTTGCTGACTCCAACATTATCGATTGTGTCATAAAACACGAAGGAGGATCTGGAAGAACAACTGCGTCAGCTTCAGACACAGAAGTTACTACTACAGCAACACGTAGCATAAACATAATCACCTCAACGGCCTTCATCCTCATAGGTCAGTACCCATGTAAGCATAGTTGCAGTGAAATTACCATCGTGGTGACCCCAAAGACTCCCTAACATACCAGTGAAGTGTAAATAGTGTTGCACATAATATTATTCCCATGTAAATCAATGACGCCACGAACGCTGCAATGCTGCATATCAACGAACCAACCAATCCACAAACCAAGCAACCAACCAGCCAATCAACCAAACACGAAAAAACGCTCCACTTACGCTAATTGACTCAATCTGGCCAACAACAACAAGTTACAACCGACGTATGAGATTTCCGAACTGTTTTCAACAGTAGCCACCTCAACTCCAAGGGTGTTTGGCGTGGCGGTAGTAACACAGTTTGCCACCAGGTTAGGTGTGGCAGTAGTAACACAATTTGACACCAGGAACCGCCATGGGCAGAGGCCATCCAAAGACATTAGTGTTGACTATGACCAGCGTTTGCCATGACTACAGTTTGTTAGTTGACAAACGAGTTCTGATCTTTGTACATGTATCTGATCTTGGCTCTCAAAATAAAATAGGGTTCATCCTACAATACATTTGCATAAGAATACGATACATTATTTAGATCGTTTCTGTTAGTTCACACGCATTTTTCCTATGTATTAGCTATTTTAGTGCTTACTGTCGAATGATATTGTATAATGGTGTAGTTATCACGAATTCTAAACACCTTGAACCCCGCTATAGCATTTTAGAGATCATTACGGTATGGGTTTAGAGAATATATTTCTTATCTTACGAAATACTTTAGGGGCTAAAGAAGCCCAATGTGGTCTCAATCAATTCATCTTATTTGACATTATACTGGGATTATACGTTGCTGCAGTTGCTTTAACTAGGTGAGATAGGTTGTTTGGTTCCTCTGCTTTAGGGCTGCGACAACACGGTCATGCAGCCCCGTGTAGTTTGGATGTGTGTAGAATCTGCTTGATAACCGGAGTTAATTGTGATGACTGTATTATTGTGTGTTATATGTAATTCAGGTAAGCAAGCAGTCAGTTTTAAATAGTTTTAAGTAGTTTTAAGTAGTTCCTACTTTTGCTATCAAATGCTACCGTCAATGACACTTAGCTGCAAACTTGGCTAATAGATACCACCGCAACCAGAACATGACGGTGAACGTTGGAACTTAATAGCGTTAATCAAATTTAACCTACAAATTTTACCTTCACACGAGTGTAGTTAGCGGAAGGTTCTTTTACATCACAAAAGTCTGTAACATGGGCCCACCGGCTTTACTTCCACTCCGAAGGAAGGTATACTGAGGGATTTTAACGCTCTTCAAAAATCCGATGGCTTCGGCTAGGTTTGAACCCGCGACCTTGGACATAGAAGCTCAGCATGCTACCAAATACGCCACCAAAGCCGCCCAATATGAGATAATAGGCATGTAAATACAGCAATACTATTCCCTAATATGAGGCTATAGTAGCCTACACACTGATTTATGTACATGAATAAGCCATTTCTCTTAATCACACTATTTGTGCGGTGTCAAAAATCGTAAGTATATTTAACTCCAGAATAATGACTTTACATTCCAAACATAGAGTAATTTAAATATTGTTTCCTTTCAAAAAGGTAGATGCAACAATTTAAAAATGAAAGAGAGATATGTGAACAAGACGTCTGAATTACACCCATTACAACAAAAACAAGAAGTTCCGTGACGAACTAAAGAGCCTACTTTTCATACCAATGATTATTCTCCAGTATATGAACCTATCTAGAATAATGACGAAATTAAGTTGGCAATATCGAAATGTATAATTAGTTCGAAATATTCCTGGTATAATGTAGCCTAATAGAGCACTACAGTTGGCAGCCCTGGTGACTGAATATATTCTTAGTTCCATCTCTTAAGGTACAGAATACAAAATTTGGTTGAAGTCCAATGGACGTTACATGCAGTTAGACATTGGATCTATCAGCACGCGTAAAATCATGTTGGCAACAATGTCATGCGTGTGCTGGTTAGAAACAATCGGAAATATTATATCTTGTTGGGCCAATTTTGGATGAAATCCATTTGTTAGTATAGAAGTTACATGTATTATAAAATTGGACAAATCAGCAAGCATGGAATCATGTTGGCAGCACTGACTTATATTAATTATTCCAAATTAATCTAGAATGTCAGCTGCTATACGTGTGCAAAGTATAGGGCTGTTGGCTTGCATACTTCCTGATATATTGATATTAGGGTAAAAAATATAGACAGCATTTATTAACAGTTGGCAGCCCTGATTGCTCTTAAGAATACGTATAGTCATATCTGTTATATTACACATAGCACATACGAAATTTGGTTGAAATCCAACTGATAGTATAGAAGTTACATGTATTTAAAAATTGGTCCTATCAGCAGGCTTAGAATCATGTTGGTAGAACTGAAGTATATAAGTTACTCCAAAATTAATCTAAAATGTCAGGTACTAAACGTGTGCATAGTTTAAAGCTGTCAGCTAGCATACTTTCCGATATATTGGTATTTGGATAAAAAAAGGAAGGAAGGAAGCTTGTAGTTTAACGTGACCGTTAATCTCGAGATCATGAGCCACGGGACCTCCTTTTTACGTGGAATCCGAACCACAGGACATGGCATTTCACATCGAAAATCTCACATGCATTGACCGGGAATCGAACCCGGACCGCCTTGGTGAGAGGCATTCAGCTAGACCGCTGAGCCACCACGCCCCCTATTTGGATAAAAGAATATAGAGATCATTTATTAACAGTTGGCAGCCCTGGTGGCTCTTAATAACACGCTCAGTCATATCTGTATATGTACACATATTACATACAAAATTTGGTTGAAATCCAATTGATAGTGTAGAAGTTATAGGCATTTAACAATTGGACTTATCAGAAGGCTTAAAATTATTTAGGCAACACTGTCATGTATGGCCTCCTGGAAATTAAACTGAAATAGTGTTATCTACATGTGAGCCAATTTTGGAATAGCTCCCATGCATATCTTCCAAGATATCCAACATTGAGCTCAAATTTCAATTGCGATTTTTCAGCAGTTGGTAGCACTGACACCATTTTCAAATATGGCCGTGAGATATTCAGGTATAGATCTTTACTCCTACCAAATTTTGTTTCAATTGCTGCACCCGTTTAGGAGTTGATAAGGGGGGGGGGGACACACACACAGCCGGACAGACAGACAGACATAAGGACAGGCAGACAGACAGAAGGACAGACAGACAGGCAGACAGACAGACACACATTTTCCCGATCTCATAAGTCTACTTTTTCCTCATTTTTGCAAAATGTGAAAAGTAGGCTAATAAAGACTCTCAGGGAAGTACAGTAATTGTGAGACTAGGTCCTTGAGAAATGTGCATATACAACCCTCTTTGTTATTGATGCATACTACCTTATTGTACTCCAAAGTGCCTTTCGCCTAGATTTAAAGTGAGTTAATACTGCACTTGATTAACTTCAGAGTCCAGGAGACCTATGTTTTAAACTCACTTAGGGGCAAAATGAATATACTTTGAGTAATATATTGGCATGCATCTTTCTATAACATGTAAATACACCTCCCGGGCAACGCCGTGTAAAATAGCTAGTGGTCTATAACTTTGAAGGCGATAGAGGATACAGAGAATCGCCTAGGGTGACTGTGTAGCTGGCATCCACTGCTGTTCTCTTGGTGGCAAGGACTTAGACACAGTTCAAGGCAGTGTATTAGATGGCTTTGGCAGACATCCGGCCGCAGTTTGCCAGCGCTGTGTCCTGGAAATAACGTGTAGGGGTGGGATTACAAGTTACTTCTGATGTGAAGAAGCCAAGTTGATATATTATGCTGTGGTTTACTGTATTAAGTCTGTCACATGAATTCTGTAGCCCTATGCAGAGTCCTCTTCCAAAGTAATATTTATTTTGCATACATTATCCGGCATCATATCACATCATGGAGAACTACAGCAAGTGTATATTTCTACCTCTAATTATTCCCGTTTCTATGGGATCGAGGATGGAGTGAAATAAGAGCCTATATGTATTGATTCTTTGGTCGGATGCTCTTCCTTGCGTCAACTAATTACTGGTGTTGGTGGGAATTTAAAAGAATGAAGGTGCATGAAAGTGGCCAAAGAAAATGAAGTAAGTTGGATGCTACTGTATCAAAATTTTCCTACTTTTAAAATGGGAGCCCATAGAAAAACATTTTAAAGATGGCCGACAAACCCACTCTTCTTCCGATCCCGGATATAGTTTGGACTGCATCACATTTTCGATGTGAGGTAAGGAAGCATCTGACATACAGTCTGGGCCATGCGATTTTTTCGTATTCGGTAAACTGAAAGAACATTAGGATGGAAAAGACTTGACCAAAATGAGCAAGTACAAACTTAGGTTCGACCACCTCGTGGTCTAGCGTTCATGGCTGTCGCCCCGAGTTCGATTCCCTTCTCTGCCAAGAAATTTTAATTCTGGTGTGAAGGCTGGAACATGGTACTGTGCCCGTTTAGACCGGAGTCCGCACGACCACATATGCATTTTACCAATAATCAGTCAGCACGAGAGTCAAAATATCCCGGAGCGCCAGATGGGTTAAAGCAAATCGCAAAAACGACATCAAATGAAAAAAATGCTTTACTGATTTTTGGCTCAATGCAACAATAAGGATAGAAGGAGATTCAATTGGGCGTAACACATCCTGTAAAATTATCTCAGTTTATTTTGAATTTAAACTTGACTGCAAAAATGCTCAAAGCAGCATCACTCACGTGTGGCGACCCACACTCCTATTTACACAATATACAGAAATTTTCCAAACATATTTGACAATTATTTTTGGAGACACAAGTCTGATTATTAGTCCTGTAGACTGTGTTCCATAATTATTTATGATTAAATCCAGTTCAAATTTAATTGTCTCTACTGGAAATATCGTAGTTCACTGTTTGAATTTTTACATAATATTAACACTCGTAGAATAAATGTTCATAGAATTTTTAACTTTCACTTATTTTTCCAGTTTCAAAAAATATATATTGTCGAAAAATATTATTATCATTGAATCAACACAAATTATTTACACATATTAATAACATCTGAAAAGTATTTGACCTTGAGCATAGCATCGAAGAACTGTGCGAAGCACAACAAAAATTAATCGTTCTTCTGACATTAAACATTCGAGAAGTGACTCGATTATGAACTTCCAAGTTCCTAACAAAATATATGATTTCTGAATCATCAACTTGATCAATAAATTGTTGAACCATTCAACTATTCAATTTTCCACTTGGAATCATTATTATGAAAAAATATTTATATTCATGGCCATTTTTAGTAACTTTCACAACTTGCAATTCTTCGACAGAATGCGGAAATAAGAATTGTAGCTTCATAATAAATTCATTTAGTTCATGGCACTAGGATTGAAAATATCCTTCAAATTATTCGTGGTTAAAGAATTATTTTTAATTGGCAGTGGCCCATTCTACTATTTTCATAAGAATACAATATTCCAACAACAACGGCAAAGGTCTTCCTCTGAAGAAGAATAAACTACTATCATGACAAATCCGGGTTCTAGCAAAATCAAAGTCTAAATGGAATCCGTAAACAAGGTTGAAATAAGAACTGATGGTTTCTAAGAAATAACCTTCGGGTCATTCATACGACGAAATGTGTAGTTCCAATACTCCTATAAACCTGAGCCATCGAACCTGCTATTTGATTGATGCTCGAAAAAACCTCCTCATTCCTGCGACTTAAACATGCGCACCTGGGAATGGCATTTCAACTACTCCACACACATACATTTTCTTCCCAAAATTTATACAATAAATCAAGCCTCTGCTTGTTATCAACACTGGAAGATTAATAAACTTACAAGTTCATTTTATTTTACCATTCAGTTCAACCCGTGAATTTACCATACTCATGAAAATATTTATTTCACTTTCGAGTGTATTTACGTCATGATTTTATATAAATACAAAAATATCCTATTTGATACAAATATCATTTGCTTCCCGTTTCATGCCTCTACGTGTTATCTGAAAAATATACTTTGCTCATTGCAAATGTCAACTGTTCAACCAGAACTGAAATGTTGGTTGAATGCGGGCTTGCGCTAACCACTCTCCTTCGGAAAATCTCCTGTTCCAAACTAGAAATGATTAAACTACTTCATAGGCTCTCTCTCAATACATATGATTATTAGAAAATATAATATCCAAGAATTATTTAGAAAAATTATAAAAATTATTATTATTATTATTAATAGTGGATTATTGTTATTATTATTAGTTATATTATTTTAAATATGTTTAATTATCATCTCATTATGTGAGAATCCACATGTTCGAACCTTCGAATATGGAAAAAAATATCCATTCCTCAACAAAAATAATTATTAACTTTTACAGTTACATCGGCTGATTACCGTGATTTCCCAAAAATATGAAATATTCAAATAAATGCTCGAAATGCTCAGTCATCGATCCTAAACTGTTCTGAGTGCTGAAAATACTCAGAATAACTCTAATATGTCTTGCGTAAATCATTGCAAGATTTAAATACGAAGAAAAATAAATGTGTTGGTCATCTGCAGAAAAATAGTTTGTTCCAATTAGCTAGGCATAATATAATTCAAATGTGGCTTACATTTCTTGATGGTCTTGAAGCGTAGTGAACCTGGTCTGTACCAGATTTATCCATAGACATGCCCTATCGGACAAGCACGTATAATCCTTGTATCGGCCGCCATTATATACCCACAATCCGTCTAGTAAGACATAGTGGTAGTATCTCTTGACGTTTGAATTAACTGTTGTTCCATTTTAATATGGGCTTCTATCAAAGCCATAACAGTTTGTTTAAATGGGGTAAGATCTAAGTGATCTATTCTTAGATATGTCAGTTGTAACATAACTCACGGTAATCTTATCAATACAAGAAGACACTGACAGTCTAACCAATCAACGGCTGTTCTGAAGATCGTTCCCTGGGCATGGTTTAACACCATCTACCATGCGCTAAGCAACCTGTAGTTTCCCTTGCGTAGACTAATGAACACCACCGTGACAGACTGGTCTTCAGTGTACTGATAGATCGAAGTGGTTATTAAGTTACAAATATGAAAACTGACTGAAATGGATTTAAATATCCAAGTATTAGGTTATTACTGGACTGTGACAAAGTACTAATTCTAGACAAAGTCTAGCATATGTCCATGTAGAAACATAAATATTTCCACTAATGTCTGTAGAAAAAAAATTCAATCACCTCAGTGATTCTCCTCGCCGGAAACTTACTAAGTTCCACTTCGTAGCGCAGCACTTTTGTGACTATCACAACTTTGAAAATTACTTCTGCGTAGATCCGGCAACCATGTGCCTTGGCTCAGCGTAGTAGCAACTTGCTAGGCAGGTGCTTGTGTTGGAATGAGCTATCGATGCCTCGGCCGGCCGGCTTTTATTCAAAACTGCCAGGGTCACGCGTCATCACACTGAAATCTAGAAATCCTCATATCTCTAGTATCCCTGGTCCGATTTACTTGATACTAAGTGCATTCTCTTTTATTTGGCCGTGCCAGTAATCTGATCCCAGTCTCAAGTCTCTACTCCATGGTTAACTATTTAATCAATAAATAGCCTCGACCTCTGCTATTACTCGCTACGTCACTTGACATGCAAGTATCGGTAAATTCTTTCCAATTGCATCGAGAAGCAATGTAGCGCGATATTCAAATATCTCAACTTTCAAAAGCGGCTGTAGCCTTTCCCTTGATATCTAGGTGTCTGAATCTTGGAATACCCATTCCTAGAGTTGGGCACAGTACACTCAGATTCGTAAGTCATAACTGAGAAGAGGAGGGTTCGAGTCTCACCTTAGCCATCCTGGAATTGGTTTTCCGTGGTTCCCCCACTTCTACCCATGGCAAATACTGGGATAGTTCCTAACTTAAGGCCAAGGTCGAGTCTGTACCAATCTTTGCCTAAAATTATAAATAAAAACACCATTACAGTCATCAAAATAATACAGGTTATCATAAAAACTTCCACACACAACCAGCATTTGCCTGGCGCAAAAATGAGAAACTACGGAATACTCCTTTCAAGATGGCCGAGATGGGAATCAAACACACCCCTCTTCAGTTCTGCCTCACGAGACTGATTGTACGTCATTCCAGCCCTCTGACCAGAATTAAAGTTCCTGGCGGAGTTGGGAATCAAACCCGGGCCTTCGGGGCTACTACCAAGAATATTAGCCGCTACTCTACGAGGTGGTCTGCACAAAGACTACGATCCATATAAAGGAAGGGTGGAATTCAAATGTGGATGTCTCCCATTTTCCACTGTACTGCGTCACTCAATAAACGTTAAATGACCTGTCATTATCAAGCGTAACTAACGTTTTGAATTTTCTACGTACATTACTTGTGTTTTGTAGTTATTTCTTTAGGGACTGGTTGCGTGGCTCAGTGGTAACGTTCTCTCCTGATGATCCTAAGATAGCGGGATCGAATCCTGGCGCAGTCAGTTGGCATTTGAAGGTGCGTAAATATGAGGGAGCAGTGTCAGTAGATTTACTGGCACGCCACAGTAGTAAAAAGGGGACGTAAAACACATAAAATTAATTATCATGTTCCTTTACTTGATGTTATAGCACCAAGTAGCACCTAAACATCTAATATACTCGCTATAGGCGTGCGCACTAGGGCCACGACCTTTTCTAATAAATTTGGGGTGGTAGGCAACCTAACTAACTTGTAAGAAGGCGTTGGAAGTGGGTTGAAAGTACATATGCCCCCCCCCCCCCCAGAGCTAATATCACATAAGGGCCCTAACGACATCTTACATAGAAGTGAAGGGAAGGGCTCTGAAAGCTTACAAGGGCCTCTAACATATTATCGGGGCTCAAAGTAAAGTTCTTAGGCATCCAAAAGCTATACGAGGCCCCAGACATATTCGGAAGATTCACCATAGATAGCTTGTAGTCTACTTGTAAGACTTGATGGTAAAAAGGGTATTGCATTGTTTCATGTCTCCCAACACAGCTTATGACTGGAAGTTTCTCAGAGGTGGCTCCTACAGTTAAGAGCGGCCGGCGACCCCCAAATGCCTCAATTTTGAATATTTTTGCATTTGTAGGGGGACCTCCGCTACCTAGGTGCCCTAATTGACAAAGCGGCCCTACCTAATCCGAAAGGCTGCGCACGTCTATGATACTTGCCATTGGCCGCAAGTACAGTGGTTTGATCTTGCTAGGAAATGCGAAAGTCATGGCTTCAGAGCATCAAGTACTAGGGGATAGTTTGGACTGGAATGAACACATTATTTTGATGAATCTCTACTTTTTCTTGTACATGGATCTAAATGAATCAGTTCAGGGTTTAAAAGTCTAAATAAGTTATATAATATAGAGCTTTGTTGGTTTTTAAAATAAAAAAATTCCTATACGAGGGAGAGACATAATACAGTATATAAAAGTATTACTTTCACTGCTATATAAATCCACGTAGGAGAGCGTTATGAATGCAATTACCAGTTTGTTTGTTTCTGTGACTGTCAAAGAGTGTTTGTATAATATGTGTTGACGATTTATAAGCGAAGTTGTGCGGTTTATACACGGACAGTACTGTATATCCAGATTTGAATAGCGCGTCATTACTGGTGTAGCACGGAGGCCTTTGAACGGATCAAAGCTTTGATAATTGCTTGATTCCCATATTAATATCAGCTACAGAATACTGTACACGTGCAGATTAATATATATGACTTACTGCTACTAATCTTTGGATTGTACACGGGAAAACGTCTTTTTACTGCTAAACTATACAACAACTGTATATGAATAAAATATCTCTTTACTTATACTGATGAATATTTAGAAACAAATGTGGTCTCAGAAAAGTATCGTATTCTATTTGAAAAATAAACCATATATTCATTTATTTTACTTTGATACTACTGTCCATATCCCAATGCCACGTACAAGGGATGTTAGAGTATAACGCAAAACCCAGGTTGGGATTTATTATTCACTGTGTGATCGGTGTTGCCAGCCCAAACAAATAAAACTCCAGCTGAATTAACGAAGTAATTTTACTCAACGGAAAAAGACACATGCTGACTCTAATCCATAACCACAAAAATGTAAGAATGAGAAAATTCACTCCTATATTAAACTTTTCACTTCATCTCTTAGCTAACTCGGTAAGACCAGCTCCTATTTACCTCTTTTGGTATGCCCAATTTTCAATATCACTCACTTTGTCCGACTAGGTGGTAAAGTACTGTAGTTGCCTAGTTGCCTCTTCTCTTACTTTAGCTCTAAGATGGCAAGTGAGCTGTTCTGCTGTGCAAACTAGTTATACACTACAGTACTGTCAGTGACGTAACCCTTTTAGCAACCTATTACTGTCTGCCAAGTTTCATTAGGGGAAGGGAGCTTACGGCGTGGTACTGATGCAGTTTCTCCAAGTTTGTAGACTTTTATGATCGTGACTACAATTCCAGTTTGAGATTTTTGAAACAAAATTTTAATTTGTTCTGACAGGAATATACGAATACGTACGAAATTTCATGTAAATAGTATGAACTATTTTCCTTAATATGCGGTAATAATTACATTCGCCTATAAGGAATATGAGTTGGAAATATACTGCATACCAGTAGAGCTTCCTGTTGTATTATTCATATTCTTCCTCTCATTTTCCCACAGGATCGGGGTCTAGTTTTTTAATCAATAAAAGCCATTTTACGTGATCAGCCATGCGGGTGCTATAGTCTGTACTACGAAAGAAGAACGCTGTATCAACTTCCTCCAGCGTTACGACATGCAGGCCGAGCCATTACCACACGTCAGCTTTACTCCGTGGCCAAGGAGTTACCCCTTTTCCGCATTCAACCAAAGTACCCGCACCGGCTCTGGCCGCAAATATGGACAAACGTGCACAATAAATGGCTTCCATTACAGTGGTGGGAAACAATCTACTACTACGTGAATGAAGTTATACCCACCAAAGAATAAACGTTTCGTCACAACCGAACTCTGACGCCCTCATGTGACATTTGTAACTCTTTAGATACGCTTGAACATCGTATCGCTGCTTGTACTGGATCATCCAGTCTATGGGAATGGACATGCCAGACTATCGCGCGAATCTTCGGACTGCCCCTCACCAGTGCCAATAAGAAAACCGTTCTATCAGTGGAGTACACCTGTCGTACCAGGCCTTTGCGCACCGTCGTCGTATGGCTTTTGGCAGCACTGATCCAATACGTGTTGGAGAATCGTTCCACCCCCCAGCACCTCAACCTTTCAGCCTACATCCTGTTTCTACGGTGAGAACGTTGGATGTACATCTCTAACAAGACTCTTGGACCTGCTTTCTCCAACTTCCTATAAACTTTTTAAACTCCCATAACCAAGAGTCAGTGTGCCTGTTTGCCATAGGTGCAGTGTCATTTATATTTGTATTTGTAATTTTAAGCTTATGTAAAAAACAAGATGTTCGGGAAAGAACATATAGCCTACTTTCTCCTAAATGTATGGGTATAGTTATACCTCTCTGTCCTTATCATCTCCTAATTTCTTCCTATTTGAAGTGCAAATTGGCACACAGGATTTGAACAGTTGTGTTCAAACCATAGTTTATAATTTACCCCAGCATTTTGCAATTTCATCAGCAAACACTCCAAACACCGACTACTTACAGTAATTGAAACTTCGTTGCTCTAATAAGGCCCATCTACAATGCGCAGTCGGCAGTCCGTAGTTGGTAGTCCTCGGTCGGCAGTCGCGATCGACTCCGTGTATACTATAGGCACCATACACAACATGAAGTTGCAGTTGGTAGCTGGCAGTTGGCAGTCACGAATTTTATCCTTGACTGTCAACTACCCGACTGCAGCAATGTAATAGCCAATCGGAGCAGATCAGAAACTGACGTCACGTTGTTGTTCTGTGTCGTATACGAATGATATAGGACTAAGTGAAGTAACTTCGCAACCCGTTAATTTATAGGCTAATCTTAAATACACGGTATAACAAAATAATCCATCTCCAAATCATCCATATTGCAAGTTTTGAGGTTATCAACAACGCCTCTGTGCACAAGCAATAAACGAATGTTACTGTATTATTACTCCTAGCAGTCGTTAAGACTGGGTTCACTAACTGGCCGGTATAGAGCGCTGCTCGAATCTATAGTTTCTGCATAGTACAACTGAAGGCTGGTAGATGTCACTCCGGTGGAGAATGTAGTTTTTTTTAATATATAATTTCCATTGCAAAAAGCACCATATAACGCTTTATTTTATAACGTCTCAGTACTCAAGAATCAATGAATATAAAAAAATCAAGCAAAAAAGTTCTACTCTGATAGGATTTGAACCCCGGCCAGCCACATGAGAGACGGGAGCTCTAACCACACAGCCAATCGTACACTCATAACTCACGCGTTATCGATCAAATACATATAACGTACTGTATTAGCAAATAATCACTTGGACTGAAGATTTCTTCACTGGAGTGTATTTCAAACCGAGTTCATTTCATATTAAGTTCATATAATTTTTATCAGTAGGTTATATTGCATGCAACATACTGAAATTAGTAAAATGTAGGTCAGAACGAGAGATCAGCTGCCATCTTGTCAAATAGCCGAGACGATTCAGATTTTTAAAGTCACTTCTAGATTATAATATTACAATATAAACTTTTAATTTCGAACGAACCACGTCGCTTAGAACAGATTAAACGATTCTTGGTTCGATGTGCACAAGGAATAAACGAATGTTACTGTATTATTACTCCTAGCAGTCTTTAAGACTGGGTTCACTAACTGGCCGGTATAGAGCGCTGCTCGAATCTATAGTTTCTGCATAGTACAACTGAAGGCTGGTAGATGTCACTCCGGTGGAGAATGTCGTTTTTTTTAATATATAATTTCCATTGCAAAACGCACCATATAACGCTTTATTTTATAACGTCTCAGTACTCAAGAAACAATAAATATAAAAAAATCAAGCAAAAAAGTTCTACTCTGATAGGATTTGAACCCCGGCCAGCCACATGAGAGACGGGAGCTCTAACCACACAGCCAATCGTACACTCATAACTCACGCGTTATCGATCAAATACATATAACGTACTGTATTAGCAAATAATCACTTGGACTGAAGATTTCTTCACTGGAGTGTATTTCAAACCGAGTTCATTTCATATTAAGTTCATATAATTTTTATCAGTAGGTTATATTGCATGCAACATACTGAAATTAGTAAAATGTAGGTCAGAACGAGAGATCAGCTGCCATCTTGTCAAATAGCCGAGACGATTCAGATTTTTAAAGTCACTTCTAGATTATAATATTACAATATAAACTTTTAATTTCGAACGAACCACGTCGCTTAGAACAGATTAAACGATTCTTGGTTCGATGTGCACAAGGAATAAACGAATGTTACTGTATTATTACTCCTAGCAGTCTTTAAGACTGGGTTCACTAACTGGCCGGTATAGAGCGCTGCTCGAATCTATAGTTTCTGCATAGTACAACTGAAGGCTGGTAGATGTCACTCCGGTGGAGAATGTAGTTTTTTTTAATATATAATTTCCATTGCAAAAAGCACCATATAACGCTTTATTTTATAACGTCTCAGTACTCAAGAATCAATGAATATAAAAAAATCAAGCAAAAAAGTTCTACTCTGATAGGATTTGAACCCCGGCCAGCCACATGAGAGACGGGAGCTCTAACCACACAGCCAATCGTACACTCATAACTCACGCGTTATCGATCAAATACATATAACGTACTGTATTAGCAAATAATCACTTGGACTGAAGATTTCTTCACTGGAGTGTATTTCAAACCGAGTTCATTTCATATTAAGTTCATATAATTTTTATCAGTAGGTTATATTGCATGCAACATACTGAAATTAGTAAAATGTAGGTCAGAACGAGAGATCAGCTGCCATCTTGTCAAATAGCCGAGACGATTCAGATTTTTAAAGTCACTTCTAGATTATAATATTACAATATAAACTTTTAATTTCGAACGAACCACGTCGCTTAGAACAGATTAAACGATTCTTGGTTCGATGTGCACAAGGAATAAACGAATGTTACTGTATTATTACTCCTAGCAGTCTTTAAGACTGGGTTCACTAACTGGCCGGTATAGAGCGCTGCTCGAATCTATAGTTTCTGCATAGTACAACTGAAGGCTGGTAGATGTCACTCCGGTGGAGAATGTCGTTTTTTTTAATATATAATTTCCATTGCAAAACGCACCATATAACGCTTTATTTTATAACGTCTCAGTACTCAAGAAACAATAAATATAAAAAAATCAAGCAAAAAAGTTCTACTCTGATAGGATTTGAACCCCGGCCAGCCACATGAGAGACGGGAGCTCTAACCACACAGCCAATCGTACACTCATAACTCACGCGTTATCGATCAAATACATATAACGTACTGTATTAGCAAATAATCACTTGGACTGAAGATTTCTTCACTGGAGTGTATTTCAAACCGAGTTCATTTCATATTAAGTTCATATAATTTTTATCAGTAGGTTATATTGCATGCAACATACTGAAATTAGTAAAATGTAGGTCAGAACGAGAGATCAGCTGCCATCTTGTCAAATAGCCGAGACGATTCAGATTTTTAAAGTCACTTCTAGATTATAATATTACAATATAAACTTTTAATTTCGAACGAACCACGTCGCTTAGAACAGATTAAACGATTCTTGGTTCGATGTGCACAAGGAATAAACGAATGTTACTGTATTATTACTCCTAGCAGTCTTTAAGACTGGGTTCACTAACTGGCCGGTATAGAGCGCTGCTCGAATCTATAGTTTCTGCATAGTACAACTGAAGGCTGGTAGATGTCACTCCGGTGGAGAATGTCGTTTTTTTTAAATATATAATTTCCATTGCAAAACGCACCATATAACGCTTTATTTTATAACGTCTCAGTACTCAAGAAACAATAAATATAAAAAAATCAAGCAAAAAAGTTCTACTCTGATAGGATTTGAACCCCGGCCAGCCACATGAGAGACGGGAGCTCTAACCACACAGCCAATCGTACACTCATAACTCACGCGTTATCGATTAAATACATATAACGTACTGAACCTGAGGGGGTCATGCTGACTGATATCGAACGTGGATCTCAGAGACTGTGATCTCAGTATAAAGGTTCCACCAGGGAACGAACCCGAGGTCTGTTGAGGGAGTTTCATGGTAAAAACCCCTAGAGAAAATTATATATTTAATCACTGGTGTGATTTCAGTTGATAATGACATTATTTATTAAAATAATGCAGGGAAATTGAGCGGAATACAGCATCATTGGACTACTTGGAGTAGGCTATGCTGGACTTGGAGCACAGAAAGTGCAGAGTTTGACGTTTTACTAATAGGCCCAGAATTGTGGGAGGTGACCCTTGGAGCCACGTCAATCTTGCTGACCTAGTTATGTCGTCTGGAAGAGGTTGGGGGCTTGAATAATGACCCAGTTTTTCCCCGACTGAGAATAGGACGAAGAAGAGTGGGGAGAGATCCCAAGAAAAATCATTGATTACTCGTGATTGGAGTAACGCAATGACATGAGAGTTGCACACAGGTGAATCTTTAGCCAGGAGGCTAATTTTAGAGCCTTTAATCTGCGAAATTGACGCATATTTAATGGAGTGCGGAAGGACATAAGACTATGGTTGTTCGCGGCTGGGTTTGACGAGGTCGCCATGGATTCCCAGTGAAACAGAGACCCCACGCTATGGAGAAAGGAATTAATATTAATTAATTGGCCGAGCGATCCTTCAGCACGCAGATAGTTCTGGGATCAGTGAAGAAAAAGGATCCCGATGAGCATGGTTTCGAGACCAGAATCATGCTGGGAGAGGAGTCGAGATAACGCGGGAAATTTTAGCTCTACTTTTTGTGTGAAACCAATATAAAGGGAGTCGACCCTTGGCAGAGGACAGTCGTCGCTACACAGTCGTGGCTACACAGTTTTTGTCAGACAGTCAGAACACAGTTGTCAAGCAAGTTGTTGAGGCGGAACGTATGTCGGTCCGGCTCATGGAAGGACGCTCAAACAAAGACTTGTACATTTGAGTGAACCATTATATTCACCGCACATGGTAATGCACCAAGTGAGAAGATAATAATGTATAGTCAGAAATTAATAAGAAGTACGGTAATCAACGAACTTTATTGTGTGAAATGTGTATTACTGAAGGCAAGGAAGGAGGCCCGGACTTCGACTTGGGAAGCCGTGCAGTAAAACTTTTAGAAAGCTTTTATTAATATAGTCGTGCTGCAGGTGTAGTCAGCAGTACGAACAATGGTTTGTGATTCACTTAGGAAGCACCGTGTGAGATAAGTTGCAGAACTATTGTAAATAATAATCTGTGTAAAGTTATGTACAATGTTAAGCGCAGTGTAGAATGTATTGACTGATCATACATGTTTTATTACGCTGGAATGCGCTGGGAGAAACTTTACGAAGCATTTGGTAATGTCTTAAGAATACCAAATAGTAACGCTCAGGACGGAAGTCTGCATATTTATGCAAAGCAGGAAGCTTACCGTAGGAGTATGGATAAACTGTTGGTGAATTCCGAGGGCAGATGAACCAGACTTTCAATCAGGAGTTGGTAGGAGCACGGAAGATGCCGTCGACACCTGAAATTTTGATATCTTTGCTAGGGAATTTCAACCAATGAAAAGTGTAAAGAGTGACGTGTGTTATGTATAAATCATATGTGAAATATCTTTTAAATTAATGGTTTAATAAGTGTTATAAAGTGTCATGTGTTTTGGAAGCAATAGCTTCTTTATAGAAATGCAAAGTGTCGTGTGGTTAACGGAAGAAATGTATCATAAAATGTGTGTATTCAAGATGCAAATGTCGCACTAAATCTGCATATGGCAGGCGACCCGGAAGGATATGAGTGGTTGGAGCCACCATGATGAGCCTTGATATATGTGAGTACCCCACAAATTATGTTTAAGTAGAAGTATAGGCCACTGCATGTAATGTGATTTCAGAGTTATAAAGATGCCAGTAAGAAACAGTAGTAGGAGATAGACCCTCCAGGTTTAATCATTATTGTGTTGATTTTAATAGAGTTGAGATGTTATTTTGCATCAGTGAGTGGATTAATCGTTACCACTATTAATTAAAAATGGCAAATCAGTTATGTAAACGAAACGAACACGGTTGTTCGGGTTTTAAGATGATTAGTTGTGTCGGATTTTGGTTATTTATGTCAGTGAGAATAATAATAATAATAATAATAATAATAATAATGAATAAAATAAAGGTATGAATGAACGCATCAGGTATAAATTTTGTAAGCAAGAAATATTTACGCTATGGGAAGACCTATCGATCTAAGCAGTAAGATTATACAGTAAGATTACCTTACGGGATTAAGAAAAGAGTTTTATATCAGAATATATTGTATTAATGGGAATGTAATTATGCCAGGGAATGGAAGAGCTTTCTAGTGAATTGAATTTGCAGCTTATGGAAAAGCTTATAGAGTAATTGATAGATTTCTCTTAATAATTATAGGACGAAGGTCATAACATTAGGTAAGGAACCAGGTGGTCTATTCGACGTATGAAATCTCGTATGCCGTGGGCATACTGGGAGATATGCTTTGTGCCAGAGTGTAATTAGTGTTTGGACCCTAACTCTGATGATGGATATGGAATGTTCCGGGTTCGAATCCCGTGATAGGTGAGAGGCAAACGATGGACACCTCTGCACTCTATCTGATTCCCCGAGAACTTATTGTTGAGTGATTCGGCTCGTTGAAGCGAATCTCATGACGGCAGCATGGGCTGACCGCTGCATTTATTTAAGATACCGGTTACCTACTAGACCAATGTTTTATGAACCTCGTACCTTCATGTTGAAATGGGCCTATTTGGTGCCAGTTATTATTATCCTCAGAGTAGGAATAAATGTTAAAGCTCATCCAGTACCTGTTTGCATAATATTCAGTTTAAATCCATTGGGATATGTGTGTCACTGGGACCACAGTATTTGTCTTGTAAAATCTTATACTGCTTGGGAAGAAAGCCTTGAGACAGGAAACGAGGGTCGAGGTAATGTTGGAACCTCACTCCACGTCTATTGTGTACAGGCCGCTCTGAAGAGGGTTGGGCCGTCAAGCGAACCGTGAAGGAAAGAAGGTTTAAGAAGGGCAGATTTTAGACCCTGTTAATGACATGAAATGAAATATTGTTATATTGGGTAATGAAGCCATGTGGTTTAAGAACACATTGATAATTATAGATCACCCTGATGGTTCATGATTTTAGCTATCTAACGAATGGTTAGACGTTGCATTTGTACTGTCACTGACAACTTTTTCAGAAGTTGGTTACTCGACGCCAAAGGCTACGCGCGCAAGGTAGTTTAATTGTACCATCCGACACAGCAATAACTAAAGTTTTAAAGATGAAATCACAAACGGCATGCAGTGGAACTATATAAATAGAGGAAGTGTAGGGGTAGCTTACATAATTATGGAGTTGCACGTAGATTGCTGTGCAACACCAGAATAGGCTAATGCATGTAAAGCATTTGGTGGGAAGAGAAAGATCAAAGCACACACGGTACACATAATTGTCAAATTAAGACGAGGTTTAAGGAATAAGTAATTTTGTGAATTAAAGAAGTCACATTGGATGACAGTAGAATTAATGTACAGTTTGTTTCTGAAGTTGTATGTGCATCAGCGCACTAGAGTATCATTGTTGTGAAGTTGATATAAGGGTAAAGGTTTGTGTTATGATATGATTTTATTATGATAATATTATGTTAATATCAGTGGATTGTGGAAGTAAATTTTGTTTGCTTTTGTTTTTGGTTGTGGGGATTGTTTTGTTTGTTTGAAGCCATGATTTTATTACTGAATTAAAGTTTTAGAGTAGAGTTGTGCCTTATCATTGTAGAGTTGATACCTTATAGCCTCAAATCCAAAATATGCAACTGCTCAATGGGGGAACGGTACACGCTCGAGTCCTGACGCTAGCTGGAGGCGGAAGCATATTTTCCATCGAGATTACTCACATGGGTACAGTACTGTATTAGCAAATAATCACTTGGACTGAAGATTTCTTCACTGGAGTATATTTCAAACCGAGTTCATTTCATATTAAGTTCATATAATTTTTATCAGTAGGTTATATTGCATGCAACATACTGAAATTAGTAAAATATAGGTCAGAACGAGAGATCAGCTGCCATCTTGTCAAATAGCCGAGACGATTCAGATTTTTAAAGTCACTTCTAGATTATAATATTACAATATAAACTTTTAATTTCGAACGAATCACGTCGCTTAGAACAGATTAAACGATTCTTGGTTCGATAATCGGAACTGGTGGGTCCCATGTTATGGATTATAAATTTTGCATAATTCACACGGCCGCCATCCTGAAATGGTACGTTTGATGACCTTGTAGTTTGGGCACAAGACGCGTTCCATATGAAGGTAGGTTGTTACCAAATTTGGTAAAGATCCGATGATTAGTTTGGTCGTAATGCATTATTAAGTTTTGACCATTCGATTGGCCGCCATTACCTTTTGGTAAAGATGGCGGCAATATAAAACATGACACTGAGGTGCCTTTTGCCAGTGCTACCTCTGTACAAAATTTCGTTCAATTTGGTTTAACCGTTTTCGAATTGATAGGGGGGGGACAGACATTCAGAGTTCACACACTCACATTCACACACACACACACACACACAGACTCACACACATACACACACACAGACAGACACACTTTTTTCGCCCTGTAGTGATCTCATAAGTGTACTTTCATTTTTTGCAAAAATCGAATGTAGGCTAAAAATAAAACAAGTAGTTCCGTGAAGAACTATACAGCCTATTTTCATATATCCTACTTATGTTTATTGCCTCTATCAACAATTTCAGTTTGATTGCTATAATAGATTCGTAGATATTGAGAACCGACTAAATATTTCGGATGGTCGCCATGTTGGATTTTATATATGTAGGTCCTAGAGTTACAGTATGTACTGTTACATGCAGATTATTGTGTACGTGTAGCATTCAGACTTCAATCGCATAATTAGGACACAAGAAAAAACAAGGAGATTTAAAAATTTTCACAGCTGCCATCTTGAGGTTATGGAAACAATTGAAATAAATTAGATGCCAGTAGATTAACATTCGGATAAAGATTTACTGTACCAAGTTTCACTGCACGCGGATGGTTAAATTGCGAGAAACGTCCATGTGAATATTTATAATTCGCGTCACCGCCATGTTGGATTTGTGATCACCAGGTTATTTAAAGTCCTATAGGTGAACTTAAGTTCATAGCCCCTATGAACATTAAAAAATGCAGTTTGATTGTTAAATAGATTCGTAGATATTCAGTATCGTCTAAATATTTCGGATGGTCGCCATGTTGGATTGTTAAATGTATAGGCCATAGTCATGTACCATTAAAGGAAAATTATTGCGTAGGTTCATTATTCAAACTTTCACTTCGATCGCATGACTACATCACAAGAAATAAAAACTTAATTTTAAAATTCGCACTGCCGCCATCTTGAGGTTATGTAAACAATTGAACTAAATTAGATACCAGTGGATTACAATGTGTATAGATATTTCCTGTACCAGGTTTCAGTGCGCTTGGAACATTAAATCGCGAGAAAGGTCTATTTAAAATGTTCAAATTCGCTTAGCCGCCATGTTCGTTTTGTAGTTAACCGGTTTTTGAAAATCTTATAGATGGACTTCCAGTAGTGCCCTTTATCTCAGTACAAAATTTTAGGGAGATACCGCTAATAGTTTCAGAGATATATAGTGCCGGTGAAATATTTCGCACATCCGCCATCTTGTGATTATGTAAACAATTGAACGAAGTTATATGTCGGTGCATTACAATGTATATAAACATATACTGTACCAAGGGTCATTGCGTTTGGTTGGTCAAATCGCGAGAAACGTCTATTTAAAAGTCGCAAATTCGCTTGGCCGCCATGTTGGTTTTGTAGTTACCATGTTTTCAAAAGTCACATAAGTGAACTTATAGTAGTCCCCTCTATCACCGTAATGAATTCCAGGCTGATATCGGTAATAGTTTCGGAGATATTGAATGCTGGTGAAATATTTCGCACACCCGCCATGTTGGATTGGTGAGTTATAACAAAATTTGAAGGGCACGGTCGAGGTCGCCGGGAATAGTGCTATGAACTTTCCGAGTTTCATTGAAATCGCTCCTGCCGTTTAGATTTTATTAGGGGGGGGGGACACACACACGAATCACACACACACACACACACACACACACACGCACACGCACACACACACGGACAAAAGGTGATCTCATAAGCCTATTTTTTCAAAATTGAAAATAGGCTAAAAAAGGAGGTGATCGGGGTAACGGTGTCCATGGTAACAACGAGCCGTATTGCAATGTACTCATGGACAACGGCGAGCATATGGCTTGACGCTATGTCCTTGCGTGATGTGTCTCGCTACTTACTGTCACTGTTATTTCGCATACCTATTGATGTATATTTGCGTATTATTACACAGGATAGGAGATCCTTTAGGCAACAGTGAAAACTGCATAAAAATTAGTCGAGAGGTTATCGTGTTACACGTGCATATTGCAACAGACGCTGAGATCCTCTGCACAATGGCAAAGTGGCATTCCCTTTCGTGCTGGCTTTGACAGCTGTCAGCAATGTTTTTAGCCTACTTTCGATTTTTGCAAAAAATGAAAGTAGACTTATGAGATCAACACAGGGCGAAAAATTGTGTGTCTGTCTGTGTGTATGTGTGTATGTGAGTCTGTGTGTGTGTGTGAGTGAGTGAGTGAGTGCACTCTGAATTTCTGTCCCCCTCTATCAATTCGAACACGGTGAAACCGAATTGAACGAAATTTGGTACAGAGGTAGCTCTAGCATAGGGCACCTCAGTGTCATACTTTATATCGCCGCCATCTTTACCGAAACTGAATGGCGGCCACTCAAACGTTCAAAACGTAAACTCAAATTACGGCTAAACTAATCATCCGATCTCTACCAAATTTGGTGACAACATACCTTTATATAGGACGCGTCTTTCACCCAAACTTCAAGGTCATCGGCCTTGCCATTTCAGGATGGTGGCCGTGTGAATTATGCAACCATTATAATCAATAGCTTAAGACCCACCAATTCAGATTATCAAGCCTAGGGTGGTTTAAGCTATCCTGAAGGTCGTGATCCGTTTTTTATTATAATTTAATATTATAATATTATTCTGTATGACTGGCTTAAAAGAGCTGAGCTGTATCTGCCACACGACAAGATGGCAGCTGTCCTCATGAGCCTGTCTTATATTTCAGTAGTTTTAGTATGTTGTATGCGATATACCCTACTGATACAATAATATAAACTTTGTATGAAATGATCTATAATGAAGATGTACTGCAGTGAAGAAATAGTTTATTTCAAGTCATTATTTGCCAACAGGTTTAATCTAATATATCAGTTAAGATCGCCATGATGTTACGGATATGTTTAGCTCTGGGCTAGCGTGTTAGCCTGTCACGCAGTTGACTGGGGATCGAATATTGCTACAGTTGACTTTTTTTTTCCTTGAATTCTTTTACAAATGATGTGCACAAGCTCTTTTCACAGATACTGAATAAAATGTCATTTAGCTCAAAGGGGAGGCTAATGTACACACTCGTTTATTAATAAAATCACAGTCCCAGCATTGCACATAAACAGAAGACATTACGAAAAGGAGAATAGAAGAATTAGATACATGTTGTTATCAACCACAGCCTTCTTAATGTCTCTGTACGGTGCTGTCCTCTTGTGGGTTATGTGGGTAGTATTGTTCCAAATATACCGCTTTGTCAATACCTGGCCTCCTAAAGTATGGCAATTTTGTAATACTGGTAGTTCGACTATTAGCCACGATCTCGCTCCGATTACCTTTAATGATAGAACGTACAAGGCACTGCCGGCAGGAAGTTAGGTCCTCATTTGAGTACGTAATTCAATTGCTTATATGAGGACGAAGCGTCCTGCTGGCAGGACCGTTCTTTTCTCCATTATATAGAGGGAAATGTAACGAATCAGAGCATGCAAGTCTGAAGTTGGTAGCTCTGACCGTTCAGTAATGGCGGCGATTATACGTAATGGTGACTGTGTTTATGTTTTTGCTACCTATTTCGATGCTCCAAACAGCGGAGATGCATGGAGTCGCTCGTTATTTGCTAGTAATTATGATATCAGTAAATGTCATGGTACTGTAGTTTAAATTACGTGTAGTTGTGCAACTGTGCAGTGGGATATTGACAAAAACACAACTAGGCTTTTTTTAATTTATTTATTCTCGAGTGATGGACGCGCCGTCGCTCATACATTTATTTAGTCTCTGTACTATAAGAAAACACGTTTATACTTTATACGTTTATATATTTTAGAGTCAATATGTTGTTAAGAGACAGTTATTGTATTAGTCAATATCAGTCATATTGAATATTTTAGAATATTTACAGACTTTTATTGTTTGCCCAGTACCAGAACTGCAATATTATTACGCTCTGATAACCCAAAGTACTGCCGGAAGGACGCATCCTGTTGGAAGGCCAGTTCAAACATTTGCCATAAGGGTCCAAAGTCCTGCTGGAAGGACGCACCGCTGTGTACAAAAGTACTTCCGGAAGGTCCTTCTAGCAGGACGAGTGACTGTACGCTCTATCATTAAACACTGCCAGTTGGATCGCCTCCCTCCTGGCTACTTTAAACTGCCTACTCGTTGAACACCCAGAGGCGTACTAGATAAATATGAATTCACTGCTAGGTCGCAGCACCAACCTACTGTGATTGGCGCGGATTTTTTAAGGGGAAGGTACCCAAAACGATAGATTCTTAAGTTTGCAGGCTGGCTTAATATAGAGATTAACGGACGTGAATGCATTACAATAAGTTAGTAGTTTTGTTATTCAATCATCATAAAGTATATAATATTGATTTTGACACTTACTGGCTAATTATCAATATAAAAGAAAACAAACACTACATGGTGGTAGAGGTGGTTTTAGGGATGAGGACAAAGAGTTATAAATATACCCATACATTTAGGAGAAAGTAGGCTATATGTTCTTTGCTGAACATCTTGTTTCATTATACAGATTATAGTCATCAACGGTGACGTAGGCATTACAGCGATCCTTGCTTGCAGGATATGTTCTGTAATAATTTCAAGTATGCTAGAGAGACACGTGTTTAGTATGATCACTTATTGTACTTTCACGTCGCTAAAATTTAATCAAGATCATAGTTCGAGTCACTTTTCAAGGAGACAAGTAGATGGAAAATTAAATATTTCTAAACCTAACTTATTTTTTAATCGCAGGGTGAATATATACATGTACATACAATTCTTAAACATTTAAGTCTATATTCTGCAGCCAGCTAATAACATCATAGGTGACGCTGAACAGGTCGACGGGGTTCCCAGGTTATGAATCCAGAGGGCAGCGTTGGATCAGGTGTTGCATCGTCTGCTCCTCCAGACCACTGTCATACGTTGCTGGACTGATCCACCACTTGTGCCGAGAGTACAGTAGTTACAACAGCCATGACCAGTCCTAAGCCAGTTTAGGTGGCACCAAACCTTCATTGGGAGATCAAAACCTCTTGGCTTCTTAGTAGGATCTAAGGAGTGGATGTGTGCTGGCATTGTTTTTGCAGACCACTCATTCTTCAAATCAAACCCATCCTCCAAAAATGTGCCTGCAATGACTCGTGCTCGTCTCCTCGATTTGAGTCGTTGTTGTGGTGGAAGGCAAAATTCTTGATAGAGCGTTAAAGAGGGTTATTCCAGGATCTTCTTAGCCTCTCTCATCGGTGCTAGTTTCCACCATAGACGTGGTGAAGGAACGTGGCTCAACATAGGTAACCAGTGGCACGTGGTAGACTTTACGATAGTAGTGATGCAACGCATTGAATCGTTTAGTTTCAAGTCCACTCTTTAAACCTAACTGGCCAGTACAGTTACATAACATGAACTGCAATAGTTTAGCGTACTAGGAAATATTCACTTTTCTTCAAGGTACTTGTCTAACAATTACGGTACAGTAATTTCCGGTTTTATTTGTCTAGGTGATATTTTTTCTATAATATATACATATTAATTGTACTAAGAATCAATGTAAATAAATTTACTTTAATGAAAATAAAACTCAACTCTCACAAATAATTTTCTTTGCCCAGTGAAATCTACCTCCACTTTCAGCGTGCCGCAATGGATTAAAAGAAAATCAAGTTTGGGTGAGGTAGTCGGCGATATTTGATGACTATTTTTTACGTCTGCTTTTCCAGTCGATGTAGTTTTGAACATCTAAACTCTGAATTTCGCCCATTATAAAGTACCACTTCAGGTCAGGAAATCTCAACTTACACATGACTAAGTAACTGCCAGTATGGAGGGGAATTATTTCCTTTGTTCGGAATAAAAGAGAGGTTATCTCCTTTTTGTTTATTTGATGATTCTTTTCCTTTACAGTGGTAATAAAGAATTAACATGTTGGATCCATATATAAAGCTAAATAAAATGGGATACTTGAGTATCTTTGTGTTGTGCGTTCATAGCGATTTACAGTAGGAGTTATAGCCTGTTTTATACGTAATTACTCATTCCATGACCGCATATGTTCAATAGGGGATTTTATTTCATAAACAAGGCTTTTCTCCAGCCTATGATGGACTCTGGTTCCATATAAAATATATGCTTGCAACCATCCACTCGAGAGTAAGCTTGGCCAGGTTTTAAAGAGAAATGCACTTTGACTGCCTCTTGTATGCCAACAAGCTCTTACAGGTTACTCCTTCACGCAGAAAATTTAATGAGGTTTCTGTGTATTGAGGCTTTCACTCCCCCTTCCTTGTCAGCAAGTCATGCGGGATGGAGAATATTCCAGGCCCCGGTTTTATTCACAACTAAAAAGAGCAGTGATATTGTCCGGCCAGACTCCTGAATGTTTCATAACGGGGTTGGGGGAGGAGCGAATGGACTCCACTCGTGTTAACATCAGCTCCTGTGTGTGTGAGTGTGGTTTGTCGCTATAACATTGGGAGATGTCTTCTTTTGGCGGAAAGCCTGACTGAATTTGTTACCAATGAACGACTGTGATGCAAGACTCACTCTCTTGTTTGTCAAATGTTCTGCTACACTGAACTAAGTGGTATATTAATGGCCTTCGAAATAACGACGACAAAGTTTTCCACCTCATAGCATCATAAATTAAAATTCAATTTTATTAGAAACATTTATTGTCCGTTGGATATCATCCACAGAGAACCAGAACATTCCATGTGACAATTTTGGCAATGGGGATCATATTGAAAATATATCAAAAATAGCTTTACACTTACTGGTAAAATATTGCAATGGGCAGGCGTATTTTTATGGATAAATTCTGCCATGGATAGAATCTAGCACAACCATTGTTACTAATTGTAATAAACTGTTTCTTGAAGGATACATGATATTTTTGCTTAAGGCGATCGAGGCTTGTAACTGACGCAGATACAAAACTACCCAGGAGTCAGCTTAGTTTACGCATGCATATTTTCGTTTCTAATGCATCATTAGTGTGTGCATGTACTAATGCAACTTATTATTTAAAAAATACCCTAAGTTATATAGGAACTTTAAACCAAATATCATCAGTCATTTGGCATTTGAAGGTGCTTAAATGTGAGGGAGCCGTGTCAATAGATTTACTGGCACGTTAAAGATCCCCTTAGTGGCAAAATTCCGGCACCCTGGCGTCTATAAAGGCCGCAGTAGTTAAAAGGGACGTAAGATCCATAACATTAACATTAACCAACCATCATGAACACAACAGGAGGAGAGATGGCTAAAATGAAGTGCATTAAGTATCTTGGTGAAATGATCCAGTTTGATGGCTTAAGGAGGCAATCAAGGCAAGACTCAGGAAGAAAAAATTAGCATATCAATTAACGAAATATGTAGGCTATACAACTAGCCACGCGTCTTGGTGAGGTGTACCATAACCAACTGAAGAGCCCATTGGTACACTGGGGCGAAACGCTGGCAACTGTTTTGAGCTAGCCGGACCATTGTATCAAATTTCTTTGTGAATTTGTTCATGTACATAGCTCAATCAGACAATTTTACATCCTGTTTCCTATGGGAACAGATATTTCCAATATACAACTAGAAGTCACAAAGGGCCGTTTTCACCAACGTCAATTATCTCTTATTTCATTAAAGGTTATTTAACTTTGCACGAGCATTTCACCAAACAGAAATGCTCGTTAACTTACCACTAACAAGGAATTATGTTAAATGACCAAATCTGGCCACTCAACTCTCTAAAGCAGGACTGCCCAAACTACGACCCGCGGGCCGGATACCCCCGGGAGACTATTTTGTCCGGCCCGCCGTGTCTCCAAAACTTTGCACAACTAAAGCCAACTGAACAAAGCAGTGCGCACGTACCCCCACCCAAGGTCATTGACTCTCTGATGAACACTTAAATTCCTTATTAATGATTGGTACAACTAAGTTCGATCCTAAGTGGAGAGAAATTTTAAGTTCCGGTACAAAGCTTTTCCAGTGGTCGCACTAAACTAAATTATCATGAACTTTATTTCATAATTTGATTAATAATTGTGTCAAATAAACATAAATACTCACTCTTTGTCATTCATGCTGTATGAGTGTATTGCATATCATCGTACTTTTATTTGAAAGAGATTTATTGAAAATATTTAATTCTTTTTACTGGTTTATTTTTATATCCACAATAAATAAATATAGAAAACGGCAACAATACTAAGAAAAGTAATCTCACACAGCCACAAAACTCACCAAATTGCTCCTATTTTTTAAAAATAAAAATCCATACCCCCCAAATCCCCGGAGTGTTATTGGCCCGCAAGGTCCTCCAACTATTTACAATGTGGCCCTTAGTCAAAAAAGGTTGGGCATCCCTGCTCTAAAGCATCGTTAAAGTGGAGGAAAACAGCTGAACTGTACCTCGTGCATCTCACAATGGCAGTTTGTTTCCGAGTTTCCCACGAATTCATATGAGTATAAAATATGAATATGACAATGAAATTATAAAAGATCACACGAATTACTAAGATTTAATACCAAGAAAGAAGAATACGGAAATTAACAAGAAGTTCCGTGACGAACTAAAGAGCATACTTTTCTTACAATTTAAGAATTAATCTAAAATATTATGATCTATTATTGTGGCAATTTTGGATGAAATCCATTTGTTAGTATAGAAGTTACATGTGTTTAAAAATTGGACTTATCATGTTGGCAGCACTGACGTATATTAGTTGCTCCAAATTAATTTAGAATGTTAGGTACTATACGTATCCAAAGTTTAGAGTTGTTGGCTGGCATATTTTCTGATTTATGGATATCAGGGTAAAAATAGAGAGATCATTTATTTACAGTTGGCAGCCCTGTTGGCTCTTAAATATACGCACATTCATATTAATTATGGTACACAAATCACACAAGAAATTTGGTTGAAATACATTTGTTAGTATAGAAGTTACATGCATTTAAAATTTGGACCTATCAACAAGCTTAGAATCATGTTGGCAGCGCTGACATATACTAGGAACTCCAAATTAATGTAAAAGGTCATGTACTGTACGTGTGCTAAGATTTGAGCTCTTGGTTTGCATACTTTCTGATATATTGGTATTAGGATAAAAATAGAGATACCATTTATGAACAGTTGGCAGCCCTGGCGGCTCTTAAGAATATGCAAAGTCATATCTGTTATTGTAAACATAGTACATACGAAATTTGGTTGAAATTCAATGGATAGTGTAGAAGTTACATGCATTTAAAAATTGAACCTATCAGCAGGCTTATAATCATATTGGAAACACTGCCATGTATGGCCCCCAGGAAATTAAACTGAAATATTATTATCTATATGTGAGTCAATTTTGGAATATTCACCATGCATACCTTCCAAGATATCCAACATGGAGCTGACATTTCAATTGCGATTTTTCAGCAGCTGGTAGCACTGACATCATTTTCAAATACGGCATTGAGATATCCAGGTATTGATCTTTAATCCTACCAAATTTTGTTTCGATTGCTGCAGCCGTTTAGGAGTTGATAGGGGGGGGGGGGGCACACACACACAGCCAGACAGACAGACAGAAGGACAGACAGACACACATTTGCCCGGATCGATCTCATAAGTCTACTTTTTCCTCATTTTTGCAAAATGTGAAAAGTAGGCTAAAAAATAAAGCATATCCAGCTCAGCATAATACATTCAGAGTCTGCACCGGAACTTAATAACTAAATACTTTAATTTCTGGCCTCGTTTAACTTCACGCTGTTAATTTATTCAAATCGTAGCTTTTCTTCCAAACTCGAAAAGAGACCAGAGACCTACTAGGTCAGCAGACTCATATTTCCTCTTAATGATAGCATGGAATGATCGCATCTGAATCGTCCTTTCCCTCTGTACAAAATTTGGTTCAATTCGGTTTGGTCGTGTTTGAATTGGTAGGAGAGGGAGAGGGGAGTGGGCAGGACCAAATGATTAGAATTAAAATAACATTTCCTAAATTCACTAACTACGGTACTGTATTTGTAACCCTAAGAATGTATGCTTTGTTTATGTTTCCATACATTTGATTTTAGTCAATATGAGGATGAAATTCCTAAAATTTGAGCTATTTAATATTTTATGGAATTATTTTAAGTCAAATAAGTTGTTTCTACACGCACATTACATAGAAATTGCGTTTAATTTCCAATAAATAACACGTCTATGTTGGTTACTCTGTAAAGAGATCTGACTTCAAAAAGCACTGCAGCACACGAATTGTGAGTTTTACCGACAATTTTCAGTGAATGATATTCTTTCTTCCTGAATAATATTCAGTAATGACAGTGTCGTAATTTTTAGCCTACAAGTTCGTAATGATCAGCCAGCGTGTGGATAGAAAGTAAGAGATGGCCTGCACAGCCAATTCAGAAATGGTATTTATGTAGGCCCGAAAGTTTATCTGGGGCAACTGAAACAATCACCACATGCCACTGGACATGAGCATATAGACAATTATAAATACATATTTGGCAGTTCAATTTTATGGATGAAACGAAAATATCCGAGAAATGTAATACCTTGTATGAACAAAATGCACGCATTGGTTAATACCGTAGTGAGTTTCTGAAGTAATAGTACATTATGCGACGAGCCTATAATTGCAATAATTAAGACACGAGTATGTTTATAAAACGAGCGTATGCGAGTTTTATAATTTTCATACGAGTGTCTTAATTACCATTATAGGCGAGTTGCATACAACTGTTTATGTTCGACGATAATTATTATAACTATTTTATGTTCGAACATAAATATTCATAAATATCTGTCGAGATTTCGCCAGTTTTATGTACTGAACAGAGCGCATGTGACGCAGAGAATGCCTTGTATTTGGCCATGGCCTTATCGATTACCCTACTATGACACTAGGCCACGCAGTGAAATTTAAATTAGAAGGCTGTGGAACTCAACGCTGGTGCGATGATATCCTTATCTAATTGGTCAAACAACTGTTTCTTGAGCTCTGATTGTTGGGAGAAAAATAGTGTTATAATGAGCCTTATTATAGTACAGTTTTCTGACATATAATAGTCAGGGTCGAACATAAAAGTATTCTTACCCAGCTGAAGCCTGAATGAAAGCCGTCGTTGTTTTACAACCGTAACGGCAGGAGGTTGGGAATTGATGTGGTATAGCATTTTCTTAATTGGTGTTGGGAATAGGTAGCGTTTTAATTCTAATTAATTGTAACTACCTTTTCGCTCCTAGTATCAAATCGACCATCGCTAATTAAAGCAAATGGTATTTGGAACTGGCTGTGATGGTACGAGTTAGTAATGAAACGTATAAGAACGACTTGTAGTAGTAGTTCGAGTTAGTGAAAATTATAATCATGATTTTATATTATTTAAAAGTCAAATTTATTTCAGGATTGTGACATTCTGGTAATTTAGCCCCATGCACATGGGTGTGTGTTTAGAATTCGTCTGACAACCTGTGCTTTTGTGATGACTGTAGTAGTGAGCTAGAACTGGGAAGGTTGTGGTTTTAAATTAGGATTCATCCCGACATTTACCTGGAGTAGAAGTGGGAAACCATGGAAAGCCACATCCAGGATGGCCTAGGTGGGAATCAAACCCGCCTCATTTAAGTTTTCTCACAAGACCCAGTGAACCCTATTACAGTTATTAGACCAGATTAAAATTTCTTGGTAGAGTCGGGAATCGAACCCGGACCTCAGGGGTGACAGCCAAGACTGCTAGCCACTGTTCCTCAAGGGGTCCTAGAATGAATGATTGTTGACAATGTTAGCTGTAGGCCTATCACATATTAGTTGAAGTTGTTAATGCATTTTAGGGGCTTGGGACATCTTAGTCAACAGCCCCGTGTAGTTGGGTGTGTGTTGAATTTGTCTATATGTTTGTGTGATGACTGCCGTAGTGTGTGTAGCTTTATTATAAAAGACAGGGATATGGTAGGTGCCCAGGGACTTGAAATAAGGTACTAACCCTGTATTTGCCAGGAGGAAGTGTGGAAAAACCCGAGGAGAAACCACACTCCGGATAGCTGATTAGTTAAAGTACATTTTACATGACTGAAATTATAGAGCGCGAAGCCATAGTACGGTTCTTGAAAAGTAAGCCCACCGCGGGCAGTGAAACGTAGTCTGAGCGAGAGTGCAATAGAGCAACGAGTGATTAACAAATTCTGGAAAAACTGAGGAAAATGGTGACAGAGATGCATGAAACGTTGGTGTAAATGTACGGGATGGATGTCGTGAGGAGAGAATATGTTTAGGATTAGTTCTAAAGCTTTCGCGATGGGAAGGAAACGTCGAAGGATGAGCCATATTTATCTAAACATTTGATCAGGACCTGAAGGTTCGTTAGACGAATGAAACATGCCGTCCCCATCATTATATTTTATATAATGTAATGTATATTTTTTGTAAGTGTTTTATTTGTGTATCTATTTCAGGTTCCCATTCGATTAGTATCTTGCAGAACATTTTACTAACAATTACAGAATAGTTCGATGGTTATCATCAATCACCGCAAAACCACGCATTACTTTACTATTCATGCAGCGAAACAGTGAAGCTCCTTGCCGGAGGAGGTACGATCATCATCTGCTCCAAGGTGATTTCATTGTAAGATAAAGCATATTTGAAAAGAAGCTCGAAACAATAAACAGTGTTTCTCTGAGCATAGGAACTCGTCCATTTCTCTTCCTACTCTTTTCTGATTCTCATCCTCTGGCTAGCTGCGTAACGTAGTGGTAATGTTTTCGTCTGCTATACCTAAGGTTGCGGGATCGAATCGAGTAGCGGTCAGTAGGCATTTAATGATGCTTCGATGCAAGGGATCTGTGCCAGTGGAACTACTGGCATATTTAGCGATCCCCTCCAGGGCAAGATTCCGGCACACCGGGGTCTCTAAAGTGTACGATATTTAAAATGGAGGTAAAACCCACAATATTATTATTATTAGGCTTATTATTATTATTAGTATTATTATAATTTCTCCTCCTCCATCATCCCTATTTTCTCTACCATTTCACTAGTGTAAGTCAATCACCCATTAATGTAGTCATATATCTTCATCTGATTTTTCTTAATGTTCTGTTCTTCTTACCATCAACACCATCATCATTTGATCATGATAATGTTAGGCTTTAGGTTCTATAAAAGAAAAATGTCTTTGAAAATACGGAATTTGACATTTTTTAGTTCTTGATTTCAGCATTTACTGTATATCATTACGTATTAATATTATAATTTTGATATTGTTGTAATTAATCGTAGTTCTGATTACGTACTGATGAACCTGTTCTAGAGTTACCAGCAATTGTTTTTATGTAATGTGTCGTAAACATATATGCTTTTTACAGAATAAATAAATAAATAAATTAACAAATAAATAAAAGAATAAATAAAAGAATAAATAAATAAATAAAATAAATACAAAATAAATAAATAAATAAATAAATAAATAAATAAATAAATAAATAAACAAATAAATAAATAAATAAATAAATGGATGAATAAATAAATAAATAAGTTTAGTAGGTAATAAAACATATCTCCAATTATTGGAATGGGTACAATGTACAACAGTAATGTTATACCAGGTGAATCATCTACCCCTATTTTAGGTAGATTTCATTAGAAAGCTAACTATTGCAATGGGTACCATGTTTCGACTTCCGGAAAATTTCGACATATCTTCGCGTTTCACATCCCCCAGACCCCAAAACCACCGTCAGTTCAAAAGTTTATATATAATTTATGTATATATGTATCTATCTATCTATATATTGAACCCGCTGAGCTATGGTTCATGTGATATTTTTTTTATGACAGAGCATTTATGAGGGGATGTTGTACTTTTGAACACACCCAGGAAGCCACGTGAAGCTGAGAGATCACGCGATACTTTGAAGTAGCGGTGAATCGCACTTTTGACTTTGGTGTAAACTGCTAATTATTATCTGAGGTCTTATTAATTATTTTTATCTTTCCTACGAGACTCAGAATATTCCATTTCGTCATGCTGCATTATTAAAACATTTTGGAGAATGTTTATTTTTACTTTAGGTAAGGTAATACCCTTGCAGATACGCAAAAAGGAACGTAAGTAGTCGCTCAACGTTTTCGTTTTGACGACCTACTTTCTAGAGACACCCAGTACCGGAGCACTGCGTCTTGAGAATCCGCCTTGTGTAGGCGTGGAATTACATTTGTCCTACGAGACGTAGAAGAATATCCGCTGTTTAGCGATAAAAGTGATTATAAGGTGCCATCGAGCAAGCAAATACTAATATTCACTGTCGATGAAGTCCAGTGAATTAAATAAGAAGCTTGGGAAATAATTATTGGCAAGTATAGTGTATTGCACAACATTGCTGTGACATCACATATTACCCACGCGTATGTGGAGGGCAGATGCCTAGTGGAAATATACAGGTAATAGTGTTACAATTATCCTGAATAAGTGTGATTATAATAGTATGAGATATTTAAATTGCCAAAGTGGAAATTTCATCTTTGAAACGTCGTATAATTCACGGATGCAGCGTGATACAAAAGTAGCGTCACTAGCACGTGCAGCATTATAAAATAGTATTAGCTCACATGCTAATCCACATCTGCAAGATTAAGGCTGTGTCGTATTTTATAATTGAAGCCTATAATAGTCACGACGGACATTATAATTTTGGAAGTGGTAGCAACTTATTTCGCTACCCACGTGATTGGACTTTTCTTCACCATGGTTGAAGCAGTCACCATGGGCTAATACCATCCCAGTATGGGGGGGGGGGGGGTGACGTTTCTACAGGAACCCGCATGATGGTGGAACTTCCAGAACGATGAACGAGAGGGAAGGAGCCAAAATGCCATTTCTAGGCATATCCACGAAGATGTCGACAGGGACAAATCGAACCCTGGTCTTTGGGGGAGTCCAGATGGGAATCCTGATGAGGAGGATACCGATCCAGAGAGCCAGAGAGGTTTATGTACAACCCTTGTTGTGGAATAGAGAGCTGAGTGAGAGCTCCTCCATTTCGTGAGTTTTTGTCACACCCCTTCTTTGTTCTAGTTTCTGGTGGTATAGTAGTTTTAATGTAGTTTGTGAATCAACCACACTCAGTGTCAGCCATTTTTCTAGGTAGGGATGTAACTAGATTAGTTAGATGTCATTTATTTCAGTTTAGAGTGAGACACCCTTGGGGTCAGACATTTTGGTCAGCCCTGGTGCAGCTTGGTGAACGTCGTGGAACGTCAATGCCTACCTTTTTGCTGAACCTGATCGTAGTCATTTTGAGGCTATTTTGTTCAACCCTACTTGGGGTAATTTTCAAGTCTTTGCTGACTGTAGTTATGGCAATCAGATGCCTTGGTTATTAATTGACTGCATTCTTCGCAGCCATCCTTTGTTACACCCCTGACTGTCGTTAGAACGGTCGTATCATTTAGGTAGTCGACAGTAACTACCAGTTTGTAAATGCATTATATTTCATTTTGAATAAGCTCAGAAGCTATTCTTGGTCATGTTTGAACCTAACAACTAGAAGGAATGTTTCGTTGCCTAGCATCGAACGCGGTTCCCAACGTATCATTAAGCAGATCTAGTGTGTGAATCTGTGCCACATTTATCATATTTTTCTTGTGTCGTGTGAGACACGTTTTTATTTGATGTTCTAGCAACTACTGACTTGCATTTTTAAAGCAAAGAGCTTCAGTTATTGTAAGTTTACTTTCATTTAGACGTCTTTGGTAGAAAGACGGAAGTGTATTACTATACTCAGATTTATAGCGTGCATTTGATACACGGACTCTGTAGAGATCCGTAACATATGGTAAAGTTTTTTATGAACCGGCCAAGTGCAGGTTTTGTATTGATTAAATTCGCCGGCCTTGAATAAACTGGTTATGTAACCCAGTGACCTAGAGCACGCCTGCTTCATTGTGAGACAAAACTACTATAGACGAGGACAGAGTACAATTTGTATTCGCTTTTCCTTTCATTGCTACTTTGCTTATGGAAATCAGTTTCCACTCTTGTATTTGATCACTTGTTTTATGGATCGGTTTTTGTTAGTTTAACGCTCTGTTGCGTGTATTGTCGTATGACAGGTACAGTTATGTAAGGTTCTCTATAGGATGGTGAAGTCTACCCTGTTATAGCAGGATGTTATTGTATGCTTTGTCCGGGGATGATCCCGTTGACCAGATGTTACTGGAAGGTAACTGTTGTACAGGCCTATCCCAGAGTTATTGAACGCGAGCTTAGCGCCGCTGGTAACCCGTGTTATTGTGTGTCCGAGTTGTTATACTCGTTGATTATATTCCGACTGTTGAGTCGAGGCTTTTTGGTGGAGAATGATCTCAGTTGGAGACACTCCGTGCCCAGGCTATTGTCAATGTTATTCGCCATAAACCTACGATAAACCTATAAACCGACATTCTAATAATAAAATGCATAATTGTTGTAAAACAAGCCTAACTAACGATTCTTTCTATCTAACTTTGTTCTTTGCATTCTGGAACTGTTGACATAGCCGTGCAGTTGAAGATAATTTCCTTGTGAGGAAATGACTAGGACAGTTGACATTTTTGTAGCGACCTGAAGCATGTGCGAACCTAGAGTTCGTAGCTTGTGGAGCTCAGGCCATGCGATGTCAGACGTGGTCTCAACTGCGCATTCGTCACCGTAACTATACACATTAGATGACTATGGTTTACAAAGAGTAAACCAAGGTGTAGGCAGGAATTTTTAATAAAACTACTGTGTCTATTTCGTTATTAATTTATGATGTCAAGTGTATTAAACCCTACATGTTACTTTATTGTGTGCTGTTAGCACATAGTTATTAAGCATAATTAAATTGTTTGTTTTTCATGGCTGTACACTTAGCTTTTGGATGTAATTGTTTTCTTTTACGGACGTCATCGCCGTAAATTTTGTTAATTGATAGGACTTAGCTAGTTGAATTAATGTTAAATTTAAATGTCGAAATGGTACCATCCTAACCTAGATTTGTTTTGCTACCCTGTTAAATGTAAATTCAGATATTAGCTTGATCTTGTAACTTGAACTAGGGACTTGCGTCGTGCCATATTCCTAGCGTTGCTGTTGTTGCTTTATCATTGTGAGTTAGATCTTTCGCGAGGGTTTTTCAGTAACTTCTCAGGTAGGGGACCTGTTCTTTATCTTAGTTTATTTATTAATTTGCGGACTAGCCGATTATAACCCTCCGAACTAGGCTAGGGGCTTGTGAATTTTAATAAATTTTCACGGTGTTTTACATGAGTCTGGATGTTTATTTTCTCAGTCTAGTTTTAAGGTGAACCTTTCCTTAGGCGGTCTATGACCATCGTCACCATGTACCACGATCCCTGTGGACTACGGACTCTCGTGCCGCTTTTGCCTTTTTGGAAGGTCACCTGATCCTCACGGTACTTTTTATTCGATTTATGTGTCGTTAGTTGAGTCATCGTGGTTGTTGACATCAACTAAACGGTCACATAAAATGGCGCCCAACTCATGTGCCGACGTTAACGTGGTGACCCTCAGTATCATGTTTTTTTTTTTTTTTGAGGATCCTAATGTTGATTAATGGTAAATTGACAGGACTGGGACGAACTTAGAAAGTCGTACTGCAGATCAATTGACCGCATGGCATTCATGTTTGATAGAAGTCCATGGGGTGAGGCTTTAGTGTTGAATAAATGAAGGATAGGATTTTCTTTGATGATGCCTCATCCTAAGTAGATGTAATACTTTGCTTTGCTTACCGTTGTCTTTGTAAATGTAGAAGCACTTAGTTTGCATACTCCAGCTGTACTCGTGATATTTATATAAATGAAGCAAGCTTTATACCACCAAGTAACTAATCATAGCTGTAAGTTCCAGTAGAAATTGATCCCTCACTTTCTCATATATTTCTTATCTATGGATGAGGAAACTATTCGTCGTGTGTTTGGAGAGATGATGGCAGGTGTGAATGCCAATCTTCAACAGATTACTGCTGACTTAGGTCAGAATACTCAGGCTGTAAATACTGTCAGTGTTCATGTGGACCAGGTTAGACAGGAAGTCAACAATGTCAGTGGTCATGTGGACCAGGTTAGACAGGAAGTCAACAATGTCAGTGGTCATGTGGACCAGGTTAGACAGGAAGTCAACAATGTCAGTGGTCATATGAACAATGTAAGACAGGATTTAGAGATTAACACTCAGTCTATAAACAATGTAAGACAGGACTTAGAGATTAACACTCACTCTGTAAATAATATTAGGGCTGATTTAACTCAAGTCAGGGCAGACATGGACACATATAGGATCGAAGCGAGAAATGATCTGATGACAGGTTTAGCAGCTGTTAGGGTTGATGTCATACGACACCATCAGGAGGCTAACCAGCGCGTAGATTGCTTAACCGACCAGATGAATAGAGCTAGGGAGCAGGTGCAAAACCGATTGGAGGAGCACACAGCTCAAATTCAGACAACCTTGAATAAAGTCCAGATAGACATGAGAGCAGATCTGGAACATACCAGGGAAGAATTCGGGACTCGACTAGATCACGTCGAGGGATTTATCGGAAATGTGAAGAAGGACATGACAACCATGAACGTTGGTTTAATCTTGATGAGAGGAGCTGCCAATGCCGTTAATAACAACGTGAAGACTATCGTTGATGGCATGATGGAGATTAAAGAGGAACTTAACACCAACAGGAGAAACATTTCTGAATTGACGGAAACCGTAGCCAGTCTACGTGAGACAGTTGATGTTCATCACGAGGAACACAAAATTGACCTCATGTTATTGAGAGGTGACCTCAACGAACACGAGACCACAGTCGAGGCTAAGGTAGCCGAGGTTAGAGACGATGTGGGTAAAATCCAAGAAAATATGTCCAGAGTTGAAGGAGATATCGATTCCTTACAAAAGAGATTTGAGGAAGTCGCGGTAACCGAGAGGTTAGACCTCAGTTATAACCTTAGGACGGCCATACGCGAGGTAGACACAAACCTCAAGGGAAAGGTTGACAGGATCAAGCTGCAATTGAACGACTTAGGCAACAAAGTCGCAGCCAGAACCATCCCAGGTCTTGAAGTAATAGAAAGACGCCTGGACAGACTCGAGACGACTCCAAGAGAGAGACACGTACACCCACAGATGGGAGAATCTCAGGAAACGCCTATATCTCAATCAGGAGGAATGATGCCTACCCATTTCCCACCCAGCGCGCCTATGGAATCGCAACCGTCACAATTCACTAATTTAGCGCAAGGTCAGACCTTGAACTTTAACGCTCACCCGTTTCAACCAGCATCTAATCGAATTAGTCATGAGACTAACACTCCTACGCAGAGTTACATGCAAAATACTTTCAGACCCGCGAATACGCAGGGAAATGTCACCATAATTCGTTCAAGAGAGGAGCAACCAGCTCGCTTCTCGGGAACTGGGAGCGGTGTTACTCCAGTGGAATTCCTAGCAAATGTCGAAAGCTACTTACGTGATACTATGGTAACTCCAGAGAGGGAACTAAGAGTTATAGAGCGACTGCTTGAGGGACAAGCCGGTACCTGGTTCAGAGCATTCCGATACTCATTCACAGGCTACCAAGACTTTAAGGAAGCGTTATTAAGAACATATTGGTCGAGCGACATCCAGCAGAGCATCCGAGCTGAGATGTACACTCGAAGGTACAGTTCCAATACACCTACTCGTTATGCGAATTACTTCGCAATACAGCTCGCGAAGCTCCGTTGTCTTCAGCCTCCATTGTCCGAACAAGATTTGGTGAACACAATTGTTTGGCAGTACCCTGCGGATGTACAACGTGTGTTAATCGCTGCAGGGGCATCCACTTTCCAGCAGTGTGACCAGATACTGCGAAGGTTGGACGCTAACACAGAACAGTTTCCTACACACCGTCAGCAGAAGGCTGATAGGCGCGAGGATAGACATATGAATCTGACGACTGTTGATAAAGTGAGCCAGACGCCACAACAAACACAAACCACAGAGGATTCTGGGCGACGTGACAACAATTACAGTTATAACAGGAGAGAATGGAACAACACTCCGTATACTCGAAATCAACATGATGACCGGCGAAGTCATTGGGACCGGCGATTCGACCGAAGGACGGACGACAACCGACGTCATGAAAACAACCGCCGAGGGAATGAAGGAAGAAATCAGCAACACGGACGTATCCGTAGAGACTATCGATATAGTGGGGGTTGCGACAGAAATCGAGACCCTAGATACCAGCCAGACAGGGATTGGAAAGGAAGAGCGCGGGAAAGCCGTGAGTACCTCCAACAATTGAGAGAATTGCAGATCCAAGAAGAGGGAGAACGGAACCCTACTTCGAGGGAAAATAGACATTCGGCGCAGGAGACGGAGCAGAACCAGCCCAGTACTTCTCGCCATGACAGAAAAAAAAAAAACTCCGAAAAATCAATAGATTCTTGTTTGGTTGAGCACCGAGTAACTGCCTCTATATTACTCTGGGAGCCAATCCAAGAAGACTTGTTGGACGAACGACGAACGACGAACCACAATTATGAATTAACACGTCTACCCAAGATTGTAGCCACCTTGAATGAAGTCAGTGTAGTCATACTCATCGACACTGGAGCGATGATTAGTGTAATTTCCGGCGATTGCCATGCCAGACTTAGAGCAAACTCTGAGGTGACGGAGTTGCCCATTTCAGCTATAAGAGTCAGAGGTGTCATACCTGACCGCGTTGTAACGTGCAAAATCCAGATTTTGTGTACTGTGAAGATTTCGAGCCACGTGTACTTGCACGAATTTCTCGTAATGAAGGGCCTGCATCATGATGCCATTTTAGGCGCAGACTTCATTAGAAAATATGATGGAATCATTGACATGGGACGGAATACGGTAGAGTTCAAGCCGAACGAACCCATTCAGATGAGCCTAATTGAAGAAGAACCGGAATTCCTATCCGAAGTAGACGTAGTCGAAGCATTAAAGGGCAAGGAAATTGAGGCGACACTAGATGCCGACGAAGAGGCAGAATCGTTATCAGCACCCACACATGAGGATCTTGAGGCAATACTGAACGAATATCGAGATATATTCGACACCACACCTGGTGAGATATTAGACTACGAGTATGATCTTGTATTACTGGACGATTCCCCATTCCAGAAAAGGATCTATCCGATTGCCGAGAAACATCTCGAAGAAGCTGCTAAGAAGATCCATGAGATGGAAGCAGCAGGTACAATCAAGAAATCACCGACTCCTTTCTTGAATCCCATAATACCTGTGGTTAAGGTAGATGGAAGCTTGAGACTTTGTCTTGATGCCAGAGCCTTGAATGAACGCCTAGCTCCTGAGCACGACAGACCGCCCAAGATTAGGGACATTCTCAGGAAGTTCAAAGGAAAAAGGATATTTTCATCATTAGACTTGGTTCAGTCTTATTACCATATCAGATTATCTGAGCATACTCAGAAATATACTGGATTCTTGTTTGATCAGACTACTTATGTATTCCAAAAACTACCATTTGGATTGAAAAATGCCGGAGCCGCATTAATCAGAGCACTTGATACCAAGCTGACTCATGAAGTGAAGCAGAAAGTAATATGTTATGTGGATGACATAATCATAGCTTCGGGAACAGAAGAAGAGCATTTAAAGACATTGTGCCTTGTTTTTGGGAATCTCCGACAGGCAAATTTTAAGGTCAAGTTTGACAAGTGTCGATTTTTTCAGGAAGAAGTGAAATTCGTAGGACACATAATCAATGGAGAAGGATATAGACCGAATCCGGCAAAGATTAGAACTGTTGCTGCATTTCCAACACCAACCCGTGTGAAACACGTGAGACAATTCTTAGGAATTCTCCAATTCTTTGCTGCTCATTGTGAGAAGTATTCCGAAACTGTTGCACCACTGCAAGGATTATTGAAAAAGAACTGCAGGTGGAACTGGAATGATGAATGCGAGATAGCTTTCAGGAGAGCTAAACAGATGCTTGTGGACTCAATTCAGTTAGAATATCCAGATTACTCTCGGAACTTTATTCTAGAAACTGATGCATCTGCCATTGGTATAGGAGCCATTTTACTGCAGGAAGATGATGAGAAGAAACGTCATTACATCGCTTTCTTAAGCCGACGTTTAAGAGCACATGAATCTCACTACTTCACGACCGAGATAGAAGCACTTGCAATTGTTTACGCACTTGAATACTGGCAGAAACTTCTGTTAGGTCAGAGGATTATTGTGAGAACCGATCATCATGCGTTGACCTTCATCTTGAGAACAAGACTGGCAAGCGACAGGATCACACGTTGGACGCTGTTTCTCCAACAGTTCGATTTGGAAATAGTTTATCGACCAGGCAGAGAGAATGTGTTGGCCGACATCCTCAGCCGGAATCCTGAAGCTACTGTTAATGCCATAGACATCGAGGGAGAATGTGAGGAACACCTTCGCCGATTTCGTCATTTACCTGAAGGACAGCGACGTGAGGAGGAACTCAGACATATTATCCGTTTCCTAGAACGAAGAATGGATCCACAGGATGATCATTATGCAAGGATTGCTGCTGTTGCAGATGATTATTTGATTTATCATCGTGTCTTATACAAGTTTGTAGACGAGGACCACACTCAACTGCGTGCAGTTATTCCTAGGAGATACCAAGAATCTGTTATTCTTATGGTACATTTATCCATTGGACATGGTGGAACAGACAAAACCATTGCAACTATCAAGGAGTCTTTCACATGGAAAGGGTTAGGAGCCACCGTTAGACAGTGTTTACGTGCTTGCGACGCATGCCAGCGGAACAAATACACGTCACACTTGCTGAAGGAACAACCTAGACCAATACTACCAACTCAACCTAGAGAGTTGTATGCACAGGACCTGTATGGCCCAATACCTAAGGCTCGTCGTGGGAATCGATACATCGTTGTAACGGTGGATGTGTTCACGAAATATACGATGCTTCATCCAATTCAAAAAGCTACTGCACATCAGATTATTCAGAGGATTAGACGTCAAGTGATACCGGAGGCAGGAAAGCCACAATTCTTGTTGACTGATCACGGATCACAGTACACCTCAGCAGAATTTGCCAATGCCATGAATGAGCTTGAAATAGGTCATGTTTTATCATCTATTCGACATCCAGAGAGCAACCCAGCAGAATGCGTGATGTCTATTATCGCAAAATTCTGTCGATTATATTGTCAAGAAGAACACTGGCGATGGACTGAAGTCCTTGTTATTATGGCAAAATGTATTAATTCAACAGTACATGAAAGCACTGGTCAAATACCTATGGTCTTGCATTTGAACCAGATGCCGCTGAGAATATGGGATCGTGTGATTGTAAATCCACCTTGTTTACAACCATCACATGCCAGCAGACTTTTAGCTGCAAGAGATACTATGGACAGACAAGCTGCCAAGCGCTTGAGAAGAACTAGACGCCAGAGGTTTAGAGAACCACTAGTAGAAGGAGACCTTATCCTTATAAGGAGACCCGGAATTTCTAGTCCTATAGACCGCATATATGGGAAATTTCTATCCTTGTATTATGGCCCTAGTCGTATCCGACAGCCTTTAAACAATGGAAGTTATGTGATAGAAGACATTAGGACAGGAGAACGCATTGGAACCTTTAATGCAGCCAATCTAAAAATATATCACTCTTGAATGAATTTCAAAGCAAATAAAAATGTTATCCCAACATTTTATTTGAAACGACAGAGAGGCAGATGAACCCGCTGAGCTATGGTTCATGCGATATTTTTTTATGACAGAGCATTTATGAGGGGATGTTGTACTTTTGAACACACCCAGGAAGCCACGTGAAGCTGAGAGATCACGCGATACTTTGAAGTAGCGGTGAATCGCACTTTTGACTTTGGTGTAAACTGCTAATTATTATCTGAGGTCTTATTAATTATTTTTATCTTTCCTACGAGACTCAGAATATTCCATTTCGTCATGCTGCATTATTAAAACATTTTGGAGAATGTTTATTTTTACTTTAGGTAAGGTAATACCCTTGCAGATACGCAAAAAGGAACGTAAGTAGTCGCTCAACGTTTTCGTTTTGACGACCTACTTTCTAGAGACACCCAGTACCGGAGCACTGCGTCTTGAGAATCCGCCTTGTGTAGGCGTGGAATTACATTTGTCCTACGAGACGTAGAAGAATATCCGCTGTTTAGAGATAAAAGTGATTATAAGGTGCCATCGAGCAAGCAAATACTAATATTCACTGTCGATGAAGTCCAGTGAATTAAATAAGAAGCTTGGGAAATAATTATTGGCAAGTATAGTGTATTGCACAACATTGCTGTGACATCACATATTACCCACGCGTATGTGGAGGGCAGATGCCTAGTGGAAATATACAGGTAATAGTGTTACAATTATCCTGAATAAGTGTGATTATAATAGTATGAGATATTTAAATTGCCAAAGTGGAAATTTCATCTTTGAAACGTCGTATAATTCACGGATGCAGCGTGATACAAAAGTAGCGTCACTAGCACGTGCAGCATTATAAAATAGTATTAGCTCACATGCTAATCCACATCTGCAAGATTAAGGCTGTGTCGTATTTTATAATTGAAGCCTATAATAGTCACGACGGACATTATAATTTTGGAAGTGAGAGGATGAATAATCACGCAACTTATTTCGCTACCCACGTGATTGGACTTTTCTTCACCATGGTTGAAGCAGTCACCATGGGCTAATACCATCCCAGTATGGGGGGGGGGTGACGTTTCTACAGGAACCCGCATGATGGTGGAACTTCCAGAACGATGAACGAGAGGGAAGGAGCCAAAATGCCATTTCTAGGCATATCCACGAAGATGTCGACAGGGACAAATCGAACCCTGGTCTTTGGGGGAGTCCAGATGGGAATCCTGATGAGGAGGATACCGATCCAGAGAGCCAGAGAGGTTTATGTACAACCCTTGTTGTGGAATAGAGAGCTGAGTGAGAGCTCCTCCATTTCGTGAGTTTTTGTCACACCCCTTCTTTGTTCTAGTTTCTGGTGGTATAGTAGTTTTAATGTAGTTTGTGAATCAACCACACTCAGTGTCAGCCATTTTTCTAGGTAGGGATGTAACTAGATTAGTTAGATGTCATTTATTTCAGTTTAGAGTGAGACACCCTTGGGGTCAGACATTTTGGTCAGCCCTGGTGCAGCTTGGTGAACGTCGTGGAACGTCAATGCCTACCTTTTTGCTGAACCTGATCGTAGTCATTTTGAGGCTATTTTGTTCAACCCTACTTGGGGTAATTTTCAAGTCTTTGCTGACTGTAGTTATGGCAATCAGATGCCTTGGTTATTAATTGACTGCATTCTTCGCAGCCATCCTTTGTTACACCCCTGACTGTCGTTAGAACGGTCGTATCATTTAGGTAGTCGACAGTAACTACCAGTTTGTAAATGCATTATATTTCATTTTGAATAAGCTCAGAAGCTATTCTTGGTCATGTTTGAACCTAACAACTAGAAGGAATGTTTCGTTGCCTAGCATCGAACGCGGTTCCCAACGTATCATTAAGCAGATCTAGTGTGTGAATCTGTGCCACATTTATCATATTTTTCTTGTGTCGTGTGAGACACGTTTTTATTTGATGTTCTAGCAACTACTGACTTGCATTTTTAAAGCAAAGAGCTTCAGTTATTGTAAGTTTACTTTCATTTAGACGTCTTTGGTAGAAAGACGGAAGTGTATTACTATACTCAGATTTATAGCGTGCATTTGATACACGGACTCTGTAGAGATCCGTAACATATGGTAAAGTTTTTTATGAACCGGCCAAGTGCAGGTTTTGTATTGATTAAATTCGCCGGCCTTGAATAAACTGGTTATGTAACCCAGTGACCTAGAGCACGCCTGCTTCATTGTGAGACAAAACTACTATAGACGAGGACAGAGTACAATTTGTATTCGCTTTTCCTTTCATTGCTACTTTGCTTATGGAAATCAGTTTCCACTCTTGTATTTGATCACTTGTTTTATGGATCGGTTTTTGTTAGTTTAACGCTCTGTTGCGTGTATTGTCGTATGACAGGTACAGTTATGTAAGGTTTTCTATAGGATGGTGAAGTCTACCCTGTTATAACAGGATGTTATTGTATGCTTTGTCCGGGGATGATCCCGTTGACCAGATGTTACTGGAAGGTAACTGTTGTACAGGCCTATCCCAGAGTTATTGAACGCGAGCTTAGCGCCACTGGTAACCCGTGTTATTGTGTGTCCGAGTTGTTATACTCGTTGATTATATTCCGACTGTTGAGTCGAGGCTTTTTGGTGGAGAATGATCTCAGTTGGAGACACTCCGTGCCCAGGCTATTGTCAATGTTATTCGCCATAAACCTACGATAAACCTATAAACCGACATTCTAATAATAAAATGCATAATTGTTGTAAAACAAGCCTAACTAACGATTCATTCTATCTAACTTTGTTCTTTGCATTCTGGAACTGTTGACATAGCCGTGCAGTTGAAGATAATTTCCTTGTGAGGAAATGACTAGGACAGTTGACATTTTTGTAGCGACCTGAAGCATGTGCGAACCTAGAGTTCGTAGCTTGTGGAGCTCAGGCCATGCGATGTCAGACGTGGTCTCAACTGCGCATTCGTCACCGTAACTATACACATTAGATGACTATGGTTTACAAAGAGTAAACCAAGGTGTAGGCAGGAATTTTTAATAAAACTACTGTGTCTATTTCGTTATTAATTTATGATGTCAAGTGTATTAAACCCTACATGATACTTTATTGTGTGCTGTTAGCACATAGTTATTAAGCATAATTAAATTGTTTGTTTTTCATGGCTGTACACTTAGCTTTTGGATGTAATTGTTTTCTTTTACGGACGTCATCGCCGTAAATTTTGTTAATTGATAGGACTTAGCTAGTTGAATTAATGTTAAATTTAAATGTCGAAATGGTACCATCCTAACCTAGATTTGTTTTGCTACCCTGTTAAATGTAAATTCAGATATTAGCTTGATCTTGTAACTTGAACTAGGGACTTGCGTCGTGCCATATTCCTAGCGTTGCTGTTGTTGCTTTATCATTGTGAGTTAGATCTTTCGCGAGGGTTTTTCAGTAACTTCTCAGGTAGGGACCTGTTCTTTATCTTAGTTTATTTATTAATTTGCGGACTAGCCGATTATAACCCTCCGAACTAGGCTAGGGGCTTGTGAATTTTAATAAATTTTCACGGTGTTTTACATGAGTCTGGATGTTTATTTTCTCAGTCTAGTTTTAAGGTGAACCTTTCCTTAGGCGGTCTATGACCATCGTCACCATGTACCACGATCCCTGTGGACTACGGACTCACGTGCCGCTTTTGCCTTTTTGGAAGGTCACCTGATCCTCACGGTACTTTTTATTCGATTTATGTGTCGTTAGTTGAGTCATCGTGGTTGTTGACATCAACTAAACGGTCACAATATATATATATATATATATATATATATATATATATATATATCAGTTTCTTGTGGACACGATAACTGCCGTAATTTTGCACCAATCACTTTGAATTTTTTACATAACATGTATCCCTATAAAATCTCGGTCGAGTTCGTTAAAGGGCAAAATCGGTCGAAGGGGGTGAAAATGGGGGGCTTTTTTCGAAAAAGTGAAATTTCGCTATAACTCTCTTAATACGTGAAATATCGAATCCATTCAAAGTTCATAATATGTGTCGGATAAGTGCCAAAAATTTATGTCAAATAGGTTTTTTGATAGCACTAACCATTGACCAAAGGGGTGAAAAAAGTGGGTTTTTTCGGGAAACATTAATCATATCTCTCTTAATAGGCACAATATCAAAACCGTACAAAATGGACAATATTCCTCCAATAATTACCTAAAACTTTTGTCTGAAAGAATTTTCGATATGACCCACCATTACGCCACGGAGTGAGCAAAATTATTTAAATTATAAGAAAATTCCAAGTGCCAAGAGTGGTTGCCATGACAACTTTACTTTTAATTGATAAGGGATGAGCCATCAGCAGTTGCTATGACAACGCCACTGCACGAGATCACATTCTGTTTTCATATGTCTGTGGGAAGCGGCTTCGGTATCGGAACTGGTAGCATGCTGAACTTCTATGCCCAAGGTCGCGGGTTCAAACCCGGCTGAAGTCGTCGGATTTACTAAGAGCGCCAAAAAACCCTGAGTATGCTTTCCTTCGGAGGGGAAGTTCCAACGTTCGTTGCGAGTTGATGGTTCCGGTGGCATCTAGTAGCCAAGTTCACAGCTAGGTGTCGTTGATGGTAGTATTTTAAATTATGTAGCCTATTTTAGGTAGATTTCATCAGCAAGCTAACTATTGCAATGGGTGCCATGTTTCGACTTCCGGAAAATTTCGACATATCTTCGCGTTTCACATCCCCCAGACCCCTAACTACCGTCAGTTCAAAAGTTTATATATATGTGCGTGTATATACAGGGTGTATTTGATATGATGGAAGTCCGTTACACTGGTGATAGAAGAGACTATTCTAAGCTTCCTAGGTAAAAAATTTGTCACCTATCTTGAAATTGATAATTAATCATTAAAAAGTCAATGTTTTTAGTTATTTCAGAAACTAATCAGGCAGAAAGTGATGCGGCAGGCTGGGGTAAACGAGGCGGAGCCAGGAGAGACGACGCGCGAAGGGGAAGTTGTTACGTAATCGGAGCATTGACCTTACCGGTTGACTTGAGGGGTGGTCGGCTATCAGCTGTTATGAGGAAGAGCTCTACCGTCTCGTAAGAAAATGTGCATTGCCGTTGTTCTTGTTGTTGTTGTTGACAGCGCACGCAATGGCTTGGGACGTTGGGACCGGTTGTATTGTGTAGCCTACTTTGTGAGTGTGGAATTCATTGATTGATGTTCATGTATAAAATAATTTCGATACTCAGCCCTGATGTATCATTGGCGTCCGTGTCGGACCTTCTGTTGACTAGTTTCTGAAAATACTAAAAACATTCACTTAATGAAATGCAGTGTGACGAAATTCCGACATCCCGTAGTCTGTTCAGAACTAGGCATTTAGGACGGAAGTAAAATACTTGATGTTTTGTTTGAGAGGCTTGGCGATTTTGGTCATTTAGCCCCATGTAGCTGGGTGTGGGTAGAATTTGTGTGATAACCTGTGTTTTGTGGTTTCTGTAGTAACTTAATGTGGGTATTTGTAATTCAGGTGAGGATTCGGAAGAAGGCGCCGGCCCTGTGGTGTTGGGGCAGTGCAACTGCCTCTCACCTGGAGGCACTGGGTTCGATTCCTGGCTCCATCAGGGATATTAGAAACTGACGTGAGGGCTGGAACGCAGTGTACTAAGCCTCGTGAGGGCAATTGAGTAGCTGTCTGACAGTGAGGCAGTGCCCGAGTCAGGAAAATCAAGATAAATGGCCGAGGGGACCCGATGCACCGACCACGCGTCACCCTAATATCTGCAGGCCAAAAGGCTGTACAGCGGTCGCATGGTAGGCCTAGGCCCTTCATGGGCTGCACTGCCAGCGGTTATGATTATTGAGAAGAAGGCGGCCGTGGCCTTAAGTAAGGAACAATCCCGGCATTTGCCTGGGGTAGAAGTGGGAACCCATGGAAAACTACTTCCAAGATTTAATACTAGTACGGTACCACATGTTCATATTGTGAATTGTCCCATCCCATCTCCAGCCCTCGGGTGGCCATTAACTGGAGAGGGGGGGGGGGGGAGGGTTGATTTATTGGTCCATCAACAATGTAAATACATATGAAAATACACGAAAATGAAAATAAAATACAAATACATTGTTATAATACAGTGTTATAATAATAATAATAGTCTAATAATAATAATAAGAGTCAGCATGTGTAGTTCTGGTGGTAGAATGCTAACATTCCCGAGGGTGCGATCTACGTTCAGTCATGTAGTAAATGAATGGGATCTAATACGATCATGCCCATGGATTTCATGGCACATACAAGAGATCCTACGTACATTAAAGTCTGGCAACTCGACATACCAAAAAGAAACATAAAAGAAGTTAGTGTGTCTAAAAGCCCACTATTACTATTATTAGTATTATTAATATGTTTATTACAGTTGTTTCACTATCTTCACACAAAGATAGACCAACAGTTCCTTAAATTAATTTACCAAATCTTTAGGATTTCTATTTTCTATGCATAGTTCATGAAGCTGGCAAAATCCTAGACAGATCCACCATCACTAGTCATGTAGCCACTCCCCATGAAGGTGTGAATCAGCTGTTCATAGGCTCGGTATGTGTATTTCAATGTTATTGGCAGACAAGGCGAGGAGGTCACTCAACTGCAGACTCTGGTCAACATTCCTCAGCGTAGGAGGGGAGGGTGACGGGGAGAAGTCAGCTCTGCTGCTGAGGGGAACGAAGTGAAAGACCGTTTCCAAGACATTGACCGACGATTTTTGTGATTTAATTCCACCTACACTAATTAAGATCCGACTTAATTTCATGAAGATATTTGCTTAGAATACCATCTTCTATCACCAGTGTAAAGGACTTCCATCATATCAAATACACCCTGTATATGCATGTATATCAGTTTCTTGTGGACACGATAACTGCCGTAATTTTGCACCAATCACTTTAATGTTTTACATAATATGTAACCCCTTAAAAAATCGGTCGAGTTCGTTAATGGGCAAAATCGGTTAAAGAGGGTGAAAATGGGGAAGGGGGGGGGGGGGGGCTTTTTTTCCGAAAAAGTGAAATGTCGCTATAACTCTCTTAATACGTGAAATATCGAATCAATTCAGAGTTCATAATATTTGTCGGATAAGTGCCAAAGATTTATGTCAAATAGGTTTTTTGATAGCACCAACCATTGACCAAAGGGGTGGAAAAAAGTGTTTTTTTTTCGGGAAACATTAATCATATCTCTCTTAATAGGCACAATATCAAACCCGTACATAATGGAAAATATTCCCCTAATAATTACCTAAAACTTTGTCTGAAAGAATTTTTGATCTTTTACGCCAAGGGATGAGAAAAATGATTTCGGAATTAAAGAACATGCCAAGTGCCATCAGAGGTTACCGTGACAACGCTTCTACTGTAAATTGATGAGGGTTGAGTTATCAGAGGTTGCCAAGACAACGCCATTGCACGAGATCACATTCATTTTTCCATCTGACTGTGGGAAGCGGCTAACTGGTAGCATGCTGAACTTATATGCCCAAGGTCGCTGGTTCAAAGCCGGCCAAAGTCGTCGGATTTTCTAAGAGCGCTAAAAATCCCTCAGCATGCTTTCCTTTGGAGGAGAAGTTCCAACGTTCGTTGCAAGTTGCTGGTTGCGGTGGCATCTAGTAGCCAAGTTCACAGATAGGTGTCGTTCACGTTAGTATATGGTACAAAATTAGGAACTACTACTTAAAATTGACCGTCTGCAGACCTTACCTGAATTACAGACTAATACAGTCATCACAATTAACACCGTTTATCAGTTTCTACACACCCGGGGTTACATGACCACGTTGTCGCAGCCCCTAAACTGAGGAACCAACAAAAATCTCTGCGGGAGATAAAATTTTGCGAGAAGAAGTAACAGACTGTCAGATAGTTACACATCAGTTCCAAACCTTGCATAAGGACAGTGGGATCACAAGTATAACAAGTAGTTCCGTGAAGAACTATACAGCCTATTTTCATATATCTTACTTATGTTAATTGCCTCTATCTACATACCAAATTTCAGTTTGATTGCTGTAATAGATTCGTAGATATTGAGAACCGACTAAATATTGCGGATGGTCACTATGTTGGATTTTATACAGGGTGTATTTGATATGATGGAAGTCCTTTACACTGGTGATAGAAGATGGTATTCTAAGCAAATATCTTCATGAAATTAAGTCGGATCTTAATTAGTGTAGGTGGAATTAAATCACAAAAATCGTCGGTCAATATCTTGGAAACGGGCTTTCACTTCGTTCCCCTCAGCAGCAGAGCTGACTTCTCCCCGTCTCCCTCCCCTCCTACGCTGAGGAATGTTGACCAGAGTCTGCAGTTGAGTGACCTCCTCGCCTTGTCTGCCAATGACATTGAAATACACAAACCGAGCCTATGAACAGCTGATTCACACCTTCATGGGGAGTGGCTACATGACTAGTGATGGTGGATCTGTCTAGGATTTTTCCAGCTTCATGAACTATGCATAGAAAATAGAAATCCTAAAGATTTAGTAAATTAATTTAAGGAACTGTTGGTCTATCTTTGTGTGAAGATAGTGCAACAACTGTAATAAACTTATTAATAATACTAATAATAGTAATAATAGGCTTTTAGACACACTAACTTATTTTATGTTTCTTTTTGGTGTGTCGAGTTGCCAGACTTTAATGTACGTAGGATCTCTTGTATGTGACATGAAATCCATGGACATGATCGTAGATCCCATTCATTTACTACATGACAGAACGTAGATCGCACCCTCGGGAAGGTTAGCACTCTACCACCAGAACTACACATGCTGACTCTTATTATTATTATTATTAGACTATTATTATTATTATTATTATTATTATAACACTGTATTATAACAATGTATTTGTATTTTATTTTCATTTTCGTGTATTTTCATATGTATTTACATTGTTGATGGACCAATAAATCAATCCTCCCCCCCCCCCCCCTCTCCAGTTAATGGCCACCCGAGGGCTGGAGATGGGATGGGACAATTCACAATATGAACATGTGGTACCATACTAGTATTAAATCTTGGAAGTAGGTTTCCATGGGTTCCCACTTCTACCCCAGGCAAATGTCGGGATTGTTCCTAACTTAAGGCCACGGCCACCTTCTTCTCAATAATCATAACCGCTGGCAGTGCAGCCCATGAAGGGCCTAGGCCTACCAAGCGACCGCTGTCCAGCCATTTGGCCTGCAGATGTTAGGGTGACGCGTGGTCAGTGCATCGGGTCCCCTCGGCCATTAATCTTGATTTTCCTGACTCGGGCACTGCCTCACTGTTAGACAGCTACTTAATTGCCCTCACGAGGCTTAGTGCACTGCGTTACAGCCCTCACGTCAGTTTCTAATATCCCTGATGGAGCCAGGAATCGAACCCAGGGCCTCCAGGTGAGAGGCAGTTGCACTGCCCCAACACCACAGGGCCGGCGCCTTCTTCCGAATCCTCACCTGAATTACAAATACCCACATTAAGTTACTACAGAAACCACAAAACACAGGTTATCACACAAATTCTACCCACACCCAGCTACATGGGGCTAAATGACCAAAATCGCCAAGCCTCTCAAACAAAACATCAAGTATTTTACTTCCGTCCTAAATGCCTAGTTCTGAACAGACTGCGGGATGTCGAAATTTTGTCACACTGCATTTCATTAAGAGAATGTTTTTAGTATTTTCAGAAACTAGTCAACAGAAGGTCCGACACGGACGCCAATGATACATCAGGGCTGAGTATCGAAATTATTTTATACATGAACATCAATCAATGAATTCCACACTTACAAAGTAGGCTACACAATACTACCGGTCCTGACGTCCCAAGCCATTGCGTGCGTTGTCAACAACAACAACAAGAACAACGGCAATGCACATTTTCTTACGAGACGGTAGAGCTCAAACAGCTGATAGCCTACCACCCCTCAAGTCAACCGGTAAGGTCAATGCTCCGATTACGTAACAACTTCCCCTTCGCGCGTCGTCACATCGGGCTCCGCCTCGTTTCCCCAGCCTGCCGCACCACTTTCTGCCTGATTAGTTTCTGAAATAACTAAAAACATTGACTTTTTAATGATTAATTATCAATTTCAAGATAGGTGACAAATTTTTTTACCTAGGAAGCTTGGAATAGTCTCTTCTATCACCAGTGTAACGGACTTCCATCATAGCAAATACACCCTGTATATGTAGGTCCTGGAGTTATGTACTGTTACATGAAGATTATTGTGTACGTGTAGCATTCAAACTTCAATCACATGATTAGGACACAAGAAGTAACAAGGAGATTTTAAAATTTCGCTCAGCTGCCATCTTGTGGTTATGGAAACAATTGAAATAAATTAGATGCCAGTGGATTAACATTCGTATAAGGATTTACTGTATCAAATTTCACTGCACTCAGATGGTTTAATTGCGAGAAACGTCCATGTGAATGTTTATACTTCGCGTCGCCGCCATGTTGGATTTGTGATCACCAGGTTATTTAAAGTCCTACAGGTGAACTTAAGTTCATAGCCCCTATGAACATAAAAATCAGTTTGATTGCTATAATAGATTCGTAGATATTCAGAGCCGTCTAAATATTTCGGATGGGGGCCATGATGGAGTGTTAAATGTATAGGCCATAGAGTCATGTACCATTAAAGGAAAATTATAGCGTAGGTTCATTATTCAAACTTTCACTTCGATCGCATGACTACGACACAAGAAATAAAAACTTAATTTTAAAATTCGCACAGCCGCCATCTTGAGGTTATGTAAACAATTGAACTAAATTAGATACCAGTGCATTGCAATGTGTATAAACATTTCCTGTACCAGATTTCATTCTGTTTGGAACATTAAATCGCGAGTAAGGTCTATTTAAAATTTTCAAATTCGCTTGGCCGCCATGTTTGTTTTGTAGTTAACCGGTTTTTTAAAGTCTTATAGATGAACTTCCAGTAGCACCCTTTATCTCCGTATAAAATTTCAGGGTGATACCGCTAATAGTTTCAGAGATATAGAATGCCGGAGAAATATTTCGCACAGCCGCCATCTTGTGGTTATGTAAACAATTGAACGAAGTTAGATGTCGGTGCATTAGAATGTGTATAAACATATACTGTACCAAGTTTTATTGCGTTTGGTTGGTTAAATCGCGAGAAACGTCTATTTAAAAGTCGCAAATTCGCGTGGCCGTCATGTTGGTTTTGTAGTTACCAGTTTTTCAAAAGTCACATTGGTGAATTTCTAGTAGTTCCCTTTATCACCGTAAAAACATCCAGGGTGATATCGATAATAGTTTGGGAGATATTGAATGCTGGTGAAATATTTCGCACAGCCGCCATGTTGGATTGATGAGACGTAACAAAATTTCAAGGGCACGGTCGGGGTCGCCCGGAATAATGCTATGAACTTACCGAGTTTCATTGAAATCTCTCCAGCCGTTTAGAATTTATTAGGGGGGGACACACACACACCTCACACACACACACACACGCACACACACGGACAAAAGGTGATCTCATAAGCCTATTTTTTCAAAATTGAAAATAGGCTAAAAATGAACCTCGAATGACAAGAAGGTTACCATCCCCATAAGACAATAAAATGATAAAACTATGCATACAAAAACGAAAAAAAGTTGATTTTTAACCTCTAAATGTAAAATTCTTTCTTGCAATCAATGAGGTCTGATCCTCCTACGAAAACCTGCATATTTTGCCTATTATAGCCAATCCCCTAGTTTTCCCGGTGAAATCTACCTCCGCCTTCCGGCGTGCCGAGAGGATTTTAATTTATATTTTAGCGTACGCCTGTTAGTGCCGGGAGTGTCCAAGGACATGTTCGGCTCACCAGAGGCTGTATCTGCTTCAAGCGGACACCCATGGGGTGAGCTACAAGTTCCCTTCAATTTCAAATAGTTCCAACTTTCGCTACCAGATGTTACTGACACCTAGTGGTGAACGTTGGAACTTTGATAGAGCGTTTCATCGAAATCTAACCCAGAAATTTAGCTTCGCGTGCGCTATCAGGCAGGTCGATATTTCTCTGCTTTCATTCCTATCGCACTAATGCACTGCAAGCATATCCCACAAACGATACTGAACCCTATTATTTTCCCTCGATGTGACTACAGACCGTTCGAATAATATGATCGTGGAAAAAATAATAGTCTTCAGTATCGTTTGCGGAGTATGCGTGCAGTGCATTAGTACCATAAGGCATGCAAGCAGACAAAATATCGACCTTCCTGACAAAACGCGTCAGTTGGGCTGCATAATAAAAAAAAAGATACGGGCCTTACAGTAGTCGCATATGATGTGTAACACCTGACATGTTTCCGTAGTAGTAATTGTGATGAAATATATGTGAAGACAATTTATTCGTCATATTATTGGTCGAATATATTCTAAGCATGGAAATATATGTAATTCTGGATATTTTGCTGTCTGGTACTACTCATTAGGCATCATTAACACATTTATTATATTTTGATATAGTCTGAACATTTAGACATGTTAAACAACTTGTAACTAGTGTCTGATAGTGACTGATAATGTAGATGTTAGGCCCCTTAAAACAATCATCATGATCATTCATAACTGTAATCTACTATATAAAGCTCAAATACCACTCACTCATTCACTCACTCACTGATTCCCCCCAGGGGCTCACATCTAGTGGGACGTGGGTTGGCGACCACGGAACCCCAGCTGAGTCCGGCATTTGCTTCCACTTACTTGTGCCGGGCTCCTCTCCGTCTTCTTTCCTGTCGACCTCACTTGGTCACCTCTTGTTCTCTTCCGACCCCGACGGTATTAGGGTATCCGAGGCCTAGGGAGTCTCTTCCTTTCCCGCCTTAATTGGCCCTTGTCTCATCTTTCCTGACACCCTCCTTCTGTGAGGGGTCAGCCTTCTTGTTCTTTTCCTTTTACCTCCTGCCTTGTGCTCAAGGCCCTTAAGGAGGCAGGGTGTATGTAGCCCCACCACTTTTGGTGCACCCTAGATAATGCTACACCCTCAGGGGCTCACGGCTGGTGAGTTTGGGAGTTGGCGACCCCGAGGGATTCCTGAGCTTGGTCCGTTTTCCCCTTTTGTCCCTTCCCTTTGGGGGGACCCTCTCCTCTCTCCCCTCCCCTCTCCAATCCTCTCCTCTTTTCCTTATATTTCCTTTTCTCTTTCAGATTCCCGCACTGTTTCTTGTTACTTAGTTCCCCGTGTATCTAAATTCCCTTATAGCGATATTTTTTGTAGGTATTTTTAATCTACGTTGCATTTTGTAAGTCTTTTCGATCTAGATTGCATTTTGTGAGTGTTTTTCAATCTCAATTGCATTTTGTAAGGATTGACAATCTAAATTGCTTTTTAGTAAGTCTCAATATCCGGGCCGGGGCTTTTGTGAGTTTTTTGAATTTCAATTGCATTTTGTATTTTCAACCTACCCCGCTTTGTTCAAGTAGTTAAGTCTCAATTGCAATTTTGTGGGTATTTTGAATCTAAATTACATTTTGTAATTATTGCATTTTGTACGTATTTTGGACTTAACCTACATTTTGTGCGTATTTTTCAATCTATTCCTGTTGTATTTTCGTTCGAAATTCCCTTATGTACGTATTACCGCTCTCCATTTGGGGAGTAGTTTCAATCTGAGTTCCTTTTTGTAAGTATTTTCCCTGCTACATAAGGCATAGTTGTTGGGGCTCACTGTCTATTTTATCTAAACCATTTTCGTTTCATCCATAGCAGTGAGCTGTTTTTATCTTCATCCTTTCATTTCACGCCATTTCATTTCATCAGGGGCCGATAACCTCGATGTTAGGCCCCTTAAAACAATTATCATCATCATCATCATCATCATCATCATCATCATCATCATTATCATCACTCACTGATTCATTCATCACGAAATCTCAGAAACCACCGATCGGATTGGAATGAAACTTGGTATGCCGCTTCCTCAAGGGCCGCAGACGCGCACTAAGAAAGGATTTTTGGATATTCAGGTTCTAAAGGGGTGTTAAGGGGGTAGACCTGCATTTCATTGAATAGCAATATCTCCCGATTGGTTTCATTGGGGGAAGTGATACTCGGCATATATACTCATCATTAAAAACAAGAAGACACGTGTCTGAGGGTTTTTCGATGTGGTGTATATTATGAGGTGAAAGGGGTGAAAAGTGGGGGTTGAAGTATTCTTAACGGAGCGTGTATCTATTAAACGACATAAGCGAGGAGTTTGAACTCAGCGGAAAAGAACCAGCATAAAAAATAAGTAAATAGATGTTTCACCGTTTTTCATAAATCCAATTTAACGGACCCATGGGGAGGGGTGAAATTCTGGGGGAAAAACAGGTAATATGTAAAATTTTACATGGCCTATGTTGTAGACAATAACACATTACATCTTTTTTGTATCTTGCTATTTCATCATACGACGAATTTGTACTTTTTGGCCGGACTTTTTTAAGTCCCAGGAATGACATAAAAATTGATTCGAATGAAATTTCAAAAAATAGCTTTTTAATACTTTTATTATATTTTTCACGTCTTTTAGGGTCCGAAACCAACATGATATTTTGATGTTTTTTTTTTCGTTCCATGCATTTTTGGTTTCAGGTGATAGAATTATTTTCCACTAGGACCCATGCTTATCTATCTATATAACTAATGTTATAACGGGATTCCTAATGTAATTGCGGGCGAAGCCGCGGGTAACAGCTAGTAATGTATAAACTAACTGTGCAGGCCTGTGAAATTTATAACGTAAGTGTACTGGTGGTTCATAGGGCAGGCCACAAAGGTTATCAGCTGCATAAAATGATTGTGTTTGGAAATGTTCATTGATGATAGCTACAATTAGGTTAATGGATCCGATCGGGTGATTATAGGCCAACATTCTTGATTTATAAATCATAACCAGCATAATAGAGTCCTACATCTTAGTAGTAGGCCCATGCTTTGTCGAGTTTATTACGGTCCAAAATTACACGTAACATATTGTATTCACCGTCTTATAATTTCCTAACCATGTACACACGTCACCATTTTATGCATTCCAACCTTGATATGTCAACTCTCCAAAACATCGCATATAGTGATGATATTTCACACTTTTCATCCAAATAAACCCCAGCAATATTCAGAAGGAATTGTATTTAACGCCACCTTCAACAGAAATAGTCGGTTAATCACAAGGAATACGCTTGAAACGGGATTTAAAACTTCATAATGCTATTCTCATGGGAGACAACATTGATTTGCCCAACATCAGTTGATTTTATTTTGGCCCCACTGAAATGTTGTATTTACTGAAATCATGCAGGCAGTGATATATCTGTATTTGGTTAGCGATTGTGGAGAAAGGTTGAACTAGAACTAGAATGAGAGTTAAACAAAAAAAGAGGGCAGGTTAGAGGTTATTGGCGATGATAAAAGAAAGCTATTGTATGAAAGACATTATATCCATACTAATACATAACAAGAAAATTCGTGACGAACTAAAGAGCCTACTTTTCATGCCAATGATTATTATACAGTATATGAACCTATCTAGAATAATGACGAAATTAAGTTGGTAATATCGAAATGCCCAATTAGTTCAAAATATTCCTGGTATAATGTAGCCTAATATAGCACTACAGTTGGCAGCCCTGGTGACTGAATATATTCTTAGTTCCATCTCTTAAGGTACAGAATACAAAATTTGGTTGAAGTCCAATGGAAGTTACATGCAGTTAGACATTGGATCTATCAGCACGCGTAAAAGCATGTTGGCAACAATGTCATGCGTGTGCTGGTTAGAAATAATCGGAAATATTATATCTTGTTGTGCCAATTTTGGATGAAATCCATTTGTTAGTACTGAAGTTACATGTATTTTAAAATTGGACAAATCAGCAAGCATGGAATCATGTTGGCAGCACTGACTTATATTAATTACTCCAAATTAATCTGGAGTGTCAGGTGCTATACGTGTGCAAAATATAGAGGTGTTGGCTTGCATAATTTCTGATATATTGATATTAGGGTAAAACAAGATGTTCAGTAAAGAACATATAGCGGCCTTTCTCCTAAATGCATGGCTATTGTTATAACTCTTTGTCCTTTTCAAGGAGTATAATTGAATGTTGGTTGTAGTAGCTTGTTGAAATACAACGTACTATAGGGATATTAAACATGAATATGAGGTGCCCTTTGCTAGGGCTACCTCTGTAAAAATGTCATTCAATTCGGTTTCACCGTGTTTGAATTGATATGGGGAATGGATTTGCTCACATACATGGCCGCTATTTGCAAACTATTGGGCTGATGACCTTGTAGTCAGTCATATGATGCTTTCCACCAAAAGGCATGTTGTTGCAAAATCTGGTAGAGATCAAATTATTAGGATGGTCGTAATTTGATTTATGCTTTTAACATTTGGGTGGCCGTCATTCCGTTTCCGTCGAGATGGCGGCGATATAAAACATGACACTGAGGTGCCCTTTGCTAGTGCTACCTCTGTACCAAATTTCGTTCAATTCGATTTCACCGTGTTTGAATTGATTGGGGGAATCGATTTGCACACATACTTGGCCACCATCTGCAAACTATTGGGCTGATTATCTTACAGTTTGATCAGAATATGCTTCCCAAATAAAGATATGTTGTTGCAAAATTTGGTAGAGACTAGATTATTAGGTTGGTCGTAATTACATTTTAGCTTTTAACATTTGGGTGGCCGCGAATACGTTCCAGTCAAGATGGCGGTGATATAAAACATGACACTGAAGTGCCCTGTGCTAGTGCTACCTCTGTACCAAATTTCGTTCCATTCGGTTTCACCGTGTTCGAATTGATAGGGGGAATCGATTTTCACACAAAGATGGCCGCCATCCGCAAAATATTAGGCTAATGACCTATTAGTTTGGTCAAAGGATGCTCCCTCCATAAAGGTATGTTGTTGCAAAATTTTGTAGAGATTGGATGATTAGGTTAATCTTAATTTGATTTAAGCTTTGAACATTCGTGTGGCCGCCATTACGTTTCCGTCAAGATGGCGGCGATATAAAACATGACACTGAGGTGCCCTTTGCTTGTGCTACCTCTGTACCAAATTTCGTTCCATTCGGTTTCACCGTGTTCGAATTAATAGGGGAATCGATTTTGACACAATGATGGCCGCCATCCGCAAACTGTTAGGCTAATGACCTATTAGATTGGTCAAAGGAAGCTCCCTCCATAAATGTATGTTGTTGCAAAATTTGGTAGAGATCGGATGATTAGGTTAGTCGTAATTTGATTTAAGCTTTGAACATTTGTGTGGTCGCCATTACGTTTCTGTCAAGATGGCGGCGATATAAAACATTACACTGAGGTGCCCTTTGCTAGTGCTACCTCTGAACCAAATTTCGTACCATTCGGTTTTACCGTGTTCGAATTAATAGGGGGAATCCATTTTCACACAAAGATGGCCGCCATCCGCAAACTATAAGACTGATTACCTATTAGTTTGGTCAAAGGATGCTCTCCCCATAAAGGTATGTTGTTGCATAATTTGGTAGAGATCGGATGATTAGGTTAGTCGTAATTTGATTCAAGCTTTGAACATTTGTCTGGCCGCCATTACGTTTCCGTCAAGATGGTGGCGATATAAAACATGACACTGAGGTGTCCTTTGCTAGTGCTACCTTTGTACCAAAATCCGTTCAATTCGCGTTCACCGTGTTTGAATTGAAACGGGGGTGGGGGGGTGGGGGGGGGGGGGGTGGACAGACATTCAGAGTACACTGACTCTCTCTCTCTCTCTCTCTCTCTCTCTCTCACACACACACACACACACACACACACACACGACACAGACACTTTTTTCGCCCTGTGTTGATCTCATAAGTCTGCATTCATTTTTTGAAAAAATCGAAAGTAGGCTAAAAATATAGACAGCATTTATTGACAGTTGGCAGCCCTGATTGCTCTTAAGATTACTTATAGTCATATCTGTTATGTTACACATAGCACATACGAAATTTGGTTGAAATCCAACTGATAGTATAGGAGTTACATGTATTTAAAAATTGGTCCTATCAGCAGGCTTAGAATCATGTTGGTAGGACTGAAGTATATAAGTTACTCCAAATTAATCTAAAATGTCAGGTACTATACGTGTGCATAGTTTAAAGCTGTCGGCTTGCATACTTTCAGTCAAATATAGACTTAAGAGGTTTTTAAATTCCGATTCCGCTTTGAATTCTGATTAGGAAAGAGGTAACATTCAATGTTGAGAAAATTCAGACTTACGAGGTTCTTAAAGAAAGGTGACGATATATTGGTATTTGGATGAAGAAAATGGAGAGACCAATTAATAACAGTTGGCAGCCCTGGTGGCTCTTAAGAATACACTAAGTCATATCTGTTTATGTACACATTTTACATACAAAATTTGGTTGAAATCCCATTTCGATTGCTGCAGCCGTTTAGGAGTTGGTAGAGGGGGACACACACACAGCCAGACAGACAGAAGGATAGACAGACAGATCGGACTGACAGAAATTTTCCCAGATCGATCTCATAAGTCTACTTTTTCCTCATTTTTGCAAAATGTGGAAAGTAGGCAAAAATGAGATGGTGTGTGTCGTGTGTCTGTGTTTCTGTCTGTTACTCAATCCCGCAAGAACCAATGGTCCAATTTACATGATAGTTTGCATGGGTGTAGCTGATTTATCTGGTTAACATATAGGCTACTTTTGATTTCGATACCTTGCACTATTTAAAGATGGCGACCATTTTAGTGACGTCACTACACCCATTGGTTTCAAAATTTCATATTTCCAAATCAAATAAAAAGAGAACGCAAAGAAATAGCAAACTTTTGATGGCACATACGAGCTTGAAAATTTAATTTCCTATCCGAAAGGTCCTTATCACTTTTCGTGTTTCTCCAACGGTTAGCGAGTAAAACCCACATTTGTGACGTCACTACACCCTTTGGTTTCAAAATTTCATATTTCCATATCAAATAAAAAGAGAACGCTAAGAAATAGCAAACTTTTGATGGCACATACGAGCTTGAAAATTTAATTTCCTATCCGAAAGGTTCTTATCACTTTTCGTGTATCTCCAACGGATAGCGAGTAAAACTTATATTTGTGCAATAAAACACGGTCAACACCGAGCGGTGCAGTATATCTCTCTATATATAAACATGAATTTTGTCTGTTTTTTTTTTTCTGAATTTCGACGGAAATTTGAGTTATTTACGAGTTTAAGACTGTTTTATGATGGCTGAGAGCGAAAATATTTTTTGTCTGTCTATTTGTTTGTTTGTTTGTTTGTTTATTTGTTTGTTTGTTTGTCTGTGGACAACTTTGTTCCCTTATACCTCGATAACGGCTGAGTGTATCAACGTAAAATTTGGCACAGATATCCATCAGAGGCACGACATTAATGATTGATATAACTCTTCTCCGTACCTCTCATAAAAGGGGGCCTACCTCCTTAAAATACATGCTGAAATAGGCGAAGAAGAACGTGACAAAGCTCATTTTCAGCCCCTCAATATGAGAGGCAAAACTCAGGGGCAATCACATTTTAAGGCCCTAAAACCAACCGTTTTTGAGATATTCCCAGAAAACTAATTTCATTTATTAAACTAATGAACGAATGCAAGCCGGTAACGATGGCAACAGATTCTCAAAGGTCCATCTATTGCTGCAAGACGCAATGCAATTCCATTAATTGGCAGCCCTGGTGACTGGATATATTCTTAGTTCCATCTCTTAAGGTACAGAATACAAACATTGCTTGAAGTCCAATGGATAGCATGGACTTTACATGCAGTTAAACATTGGACTTATCAGCGTGCGTAAAATGATGTTGGCAACAATGTCATGCATGAGTTGGTCAGAAATAATTTGAAATATTATCATCTATTGTTGTGCCAATTTTGTATGAAATCCATTTGTTCGTATGGGAGTTACTGGCATTTTTAAATTGGACCTATCAGCAGGCTTAGAATCATGTTGGTAGCACTGACATACATTAGTTGCTCCAAATTAATCTAGAATGTCAGGCACTATACGTGTGCGAAGGTTAAGGCTGTTGGCTCGCATACTTTCTGATATATTAGTATTTGGATAAAAAAATAGAGGGAGCATTTATTGACAGTTGGCAGCCCTGGTTGCTCTTAAGAATAGGCTCAGTCATATCAGTTTATGTACACGTAGTATATAAGAAATGTGGTTGAAATCCAATTGATAGTGTAGGAGTTATATGCATTTAAACATTGGACTTATCAGTAGGCATATAATCATTTTGGCAACACTCTCATGTATGGCCTCCTGAAAATTAAACTGAAGTATTATTGTCTATATACGTGCCAATTTTGGAATAGTTCCCATGTATATATTCCAAGATATCCAACATGGAGCTGAAATTTCAATTACGATTTTTCAGAAGTTGGTAGCACTGACATCATTTTCAAGTATGACGTTGAGATGTCCCGGTATAGATCTTTAATCATACCATATTTGGTTTCGATTTCTGCAGTCGTTTAGGAGTTGATAGGTGGGGACACACAGACAGACAGACAGTCAGACAGACAGACAGACAGACAGACAGACAGACAGACAGACAGACAGACATTTTCCCGGATCGATCTCATAAGACTACTTTTTTCTCATTTTTGCAAAATGTGAAAAGTAGGCTAAAAATACTGATATCAAAACAGTTCTGTAGGAATACTACGAAAGCTTTTAATACCTGGGATATTCCGGCGCTGACATACATGTTTGCTCTACTAAGACGGTCAAAGACATTATCGAATGACACTGATATAAATACGAGAATAACAAAGAGCAAATGCTGAGTCTTTCGTTGAAAATCTACAATTGGGTCAGCGATATTTCCTCAATTTCATAGACACCAGAGTTCGCATGAGCGTTTACCGTTCAGTATGTCATCTACATTCCTCCACACTTCCGTTTGATACACCACTGCCAGCTAGATCGTTCCGATCCACTTCCGACCCATTTTTCAAAATCACTCCCACAAAAATATCCAACAACCGAGTGGAAAGATGTTACACATCAAAAATATTATTAGGGACAGCTGTTTCACTCGGTATGTGGCAGTGCGTACATTTTGGACAGATCTATTAAACGCTCCATTATGCAATGGAAATTCTCTTCGGAACTTGGTCTGTCCTCTTAACACCCAACAGAGTGTCTTGTCTGCCAAGGGTCGCTTCGAGTATTTGGTAAGTTGTTCAGTAGTTGGAAAATAACTTGTAACTGATATCCTAAGGAGCAGCCTGCCTCCTCGGGCAGCATATCAGTAGCAGATTATAGCGCACGGGGTCTCGAGAGCAGATAAGCGGGCCTGTCTTGTTATTGCTGCCAGGGGATCACTTGCTTTAGCGCCCTATCTGCTTAGGACTGGAAGACTCTTATATAAGGAGAGAGGAAAGACACACTGTGGATATCATACGATATTCGTATAATGAGACAAAGACATTGATCTTGTACTGTACTTCTTATTACGCACATACAAATATACTATTACGTAGATTTATTTAATCCAGCAATGTAGCCAAGTGCGTTAATTGACGATTTATGATTGCAATCGGTAGCTGCAGTCAAAATATCCGAGGTTGAATTCTCACTGCCGACAGTGGGTTAGTCTTAGTGTGTTTCTCACCTACATTTATTCCATTTTCATCGTATGAAATATGGGCTTATAATAAAGGTAGATTTATTAAACAAACAGTAAATCATACAACGCAAAGTTTGCATTAAATGTAAGACACAATTGGTCGACACTCAACTGTGTAAGAGATAGTTGCCTCTGTTCACACCACATTGCGTGGTATCTATCTTTCCGCACCACGAGCATACACATTCTGGGGCTGGTTGGTGGTATTTCTTGTTCATGCATACTTTGTAGTGGAATCCGTGAGTCGCGAATCTGGTCGCGACGTGGTGTAGTTCGCGTAGGCTTAGCATCCAGTCTTTGTCTATCATCACATCTGTGCTGTACAAGTCGCTCCAAATGTCGTTTCAGTCTTGTTTCAGTCTTTCAAAACTGGGGGTCGATGACAGGAGAAGTTTGATTCTCAAGTCTTCGATAAGCGGTGGTTCTCTTGCTAGTGCATACGTCAGCCAGGATGGTGTGAATTTTGAGAGGCATAGGGCTCCTTTCATAAATTTACTCTTGATCTTTTCTGGTTCTGCTAGGTTCTTGTTGCTTGGATGGGGCTAAATGTTCTCTAGTCTGTATGTCACCACCGGCACAATCATTGTCTGAAATAATCTCATTGCTGTCTTTAGTGATATCTCCCGGAGATGCGTTATGTCGTTCATGGCTCTTAATGCCGCGTATACTCTCTCCTTGATGTGGGTTGTTAAAAACTGTCGCTGTAGTCTGCAATGTCACTCCTAGATAATTGAAGTGTGTTTCTGATGCGAGAGGTTTACCTTTATGGTAAAAGGTTCCGGCTCTCCCTCCTTTTCTGAAGGTCATTGTGACTGTCTTTGAATCGTTAAGATGCAATTCGTTTCATTCTGCCCAGTCTGCCACTCTATTGCATGCCAGTTGTAGATCTTCGCTATTGGTGGATGTTAATGTCATGTCGTCTGCGTAAAGGTATATCTTCACGTTCACTGGTGTCAGTTTTGTGACATCCGCCGTGGCCAAGGTGAACAATAGTGGGCTGAGTGGTTCCCCCTGTAGGACCCTGTTTGTCTGTTGTATGTCTTTGGACTTAGTGATGATGTCCTATATTTCTATAAGTAGGTTCCTGATAAGTCTCGCCCCGTAGTTGTGTTCGCTTACGATGTCCTCCAGTTTTTCCATTAGAGTCTGTCGGTTTATGTTGTCGAAGGCTTATGATATTAACTAATGTGCGTGTGTCTGTGCGCTCGCACGTGTGTTAGTATGTATGTAGGCCCCTCCTTACAACCTTTTATTCGCTTAATTTCAATGGGTTCTCCTAAGAACATATTACCACTCCAGCTGACCCCGACTGCATATTTAGATTTTCGGTAAGTATCACCAAAGCAACATAGCAGCAGCGCGAAATATTTCACCACTATTCAATATCTAGGATCCCTATTAGAGCTATCAGCTTTAAATCTCATACTATAAGAGAGGAATAGAAAATAAATTCACAGATATGGTTCTCAATACAGTGACAAAGTAGAAATTATGACAGCTGTGTGAATATCAAAATAGTACATTATGCAACGAGACTATAATGGCAATAATTAAGACACGAGTATGTTTATAAAACGAGCTAAGTGAGTTTTATAATTTCCATAAGAGTGTCTTAATTACCATTATAGGCGAGTTGCATACGACTGTTTATGTTCGACGGTAATTGTAACTTTATTATATTTTCTAACATACGTATTTAAAAATATCTGTCGAGATTTTGTCGGTTAACTTCTTCTTTTTCTTGGGAATTGTGTGGGCTCGGAATTTGCTCTCTACCCAATAACGAATTCCAAAGCTTTGAATTTTTTTTATCCTGAAGTAGCACCAACAGCTACCTCACAGGTACTATGTGGGACCATTTTGTTATTTTGGTAAATTAACACAAAATTGGCTGTTACAAACGCTTTAAATTAAAAATGTATCTTAATATCAGCTAGTTATTCTTCAAATTCGATGCGTATAGAATGTCAACGGAAGGCAAATCAATGGACTCCCAAATTGAACAGTCATGACATCTGGTGAAAAAGTTTCGCATAAGGAATTCCTATACTGAACAGAGAGCTGGGTTGAAATTTCCGTGGATCAAATGTGATATGCTTGCTGCGTCCATGACGGTGTGTTTATGTTATGAGCAGAAGTCACTAAAATTGTCGGTGAAATCGTACGAATGCAATGCCCTGTGTAGAAATTAGAGTTGCGGATATTACGGTACAGTGCTATTTATTTTGCAACATTCCACAGTTTGTTTATGCAAACATTACGGACGGTACGCACATTCTATGTCGGTAATTTATATAGGCTTTGTGTTTGGGATTGTAACTACAATGGTTGATCCGATATCCTTTACATTGTCAACTTTCAACATTTCGACATCGTCGAACATAAATTAATTTACATTACAACGGGACCTATCACTACTTAGTATAAAACAAAGTCCCCGATTCTTGGATGTTAGGGGTAAACTCATGAACCACTGGATGGATTTTGATGTGGTTTTCACCATTTTGTAAAGGATATCTTGAGGATTATTTCTGTAGAAAATAATTTATATATGATCAAAGGAAGCCGAGCAATAACGATTTCAGTGGGAAAGTAAAAAAAAAAACCTGGCGTCCGAGCGTTTTGTAAGCGTACGCTGGGCAAACCGTTAAACATATCTGAATACTATGAGTGTAATAATTGTTCAGCATGAAAAGTTCTACAAAAAAGTCCCTGAGAGGATATGTCTATCTTCAATACATCGCCCACTATAAATGTTTTTACGTTTCAATTTCTTCCAACTATGTCCATTCAACTACTGAGGCGACAGTTTACGAGCTAGCTAAGGGAGAATCTATCATCCCTGTTACAGCCTAGCTAGCGGGTGAACCTATTGCCCCAAATACAGCCAGCAACAAACCGTCGAGTCGTGTTGAGTTAATGCTTCTGAGAAGGGTGGTTGTGTTTGAAGTTTCCCTGGAAGTACAACTCGGTTTTCTTCATTTCACCTGTGAAACACAGTCAAGTTAAGATTGGACGGAAGAGGGATTTGAGTTTCATTCACCTCGCCATTGTCTGGAAGTGCAACTCTCATTTCGCCTGTGAACTTTTCGTTCCGCAAAATTCACAATCAATTTAAGATTGGACGGAAGGGGAATTATATTATACTAAATTATACTGATTGGCGTATAATTTCTACTTAGTATAAAACCAAGTCCCCGATTCTTTTAGATGTCACGTGAAATCTCGAGAACCACTGCATGGATTTTGATTCGGTTTTCACCATGCTGTAAAGGATGCCTCGAAGAAGGTTTCTGTAGAAAATTATTTATGATCAAAGGAAGCCAGGCAGTAACGATTTCAGAGAAAAAGTCGAAAACAATCATGGAGTCCATGCGCTTTTTAAGCTTATGCAGGGCAAACCGTTAAAAATATCTAAATAATATGAGTGTAAGAATTGTTCAAAGAGTTGCAAAGAGCAGCATGTCCTGATAAACAAAATGTTCAGGAGAGACAAAAAACTGATAATTTGAGTCCGAGAAAGAAAATAGGTTCGCATTTCATCCATTAACCTTGTGCATGTTTCTACATTTATTACACCAACTTTGGAAAGTGGTGGGGGAAGGGTATTGTGTAAAAATTAGAAATAAATTTGGACATACGCCCTTTTGCAACCCGATTGTGGACATGCTGCCTTTTGCAACGGGAAAGCTGTATGGCCAAGAGTGGGGAAGTACAAATAATGAAGATAGTTGTCTTAATATATTCCATATTAGAAGTATTCAAGTACAAACATCATGAAACTAAGAGATAATCATCCGGTGAAGACCCTCCTAGTTGATAATCATCACAGATTCCTTCATAATCTTCATTTATGTCACCGAAGTCGGAAGGCGCATCTTCAACCTCCTCATCGTTTGGATCTTCGATGACATCTCTGAAATAATGAAGCTCCGGCAAACTTCCCCAAATCTCTCCATAGTGCTTGAGAAGTAGATTTGCGACGTCACTGTTTTTGGATGGTTTAATTAGCACACCGGTAGGGATCAAACCTGGGTTGATGGAACTTATAGTCTTCCCATGTTTACACACACCCTTTGCCACACCAATATTTAGTTCGTAATTGGGTTCTCCTTTGAGTAGAATGCTTCCTTGTGCCGATTTTGTTAGAATGAGGCGCTTCATGTGTGCAAACTGGAAGTGCCAAACAGCAGGTGGTTTGATAACATCTTTAAGAGCTACCTTCCAGTCATAGACCTTACAACCGTTTTCAGAAGAGACGCGAATGACTGTGCCTATTGTTTTGAAAATCTCTAGGTACTCCTCCACATTTATAATAGTCGTCTTCTTCTTAATTATTTTCTCAACACGACCAAAAATGCGGTCAGGAGGGATAAAAGAATGACCAACTTGTGGATACGTATGGACAATGGTTGTTACCCCAGGACATTCACTAAGAAACTTTGATAGCATTCCAACCATCACGTGGTTCTTATTCTGACTGCCACATCCGTCTGAGAAAAGGCGGATCGTGTGGATGCCAGTAAGGTCAGTGATTTTTAAACGGTCATACACACAAGATGCTATTTCATTAGAACCTTTCTTGTGTTCATTTTCAAGCCATACATACATAAACGTACTCTCCTTAATTTGTGCTGCTTTGGAGGTACCGAAACACATGATAAAGTTGTGAAAATATAATTGGCGTGAAATATATGCACTTTGGTCTGGCACCTTTGGCAACACCTGATTTTTTTAACAGTCAAATGAATATGTTAGTTCCCCATCCTTCTCAGTTTGCAGGTGTTGATAAAATGCTGCAGCTTTCAGTTTGTGCAGCTTTAACTGGACACTTAAATCATCCTTTACCACCAAATCTCGTGTTATCTAAAGTTTCTCATTCAAAGCAATACAAGTAGAGCAACAGTTTGTTGGTGGAAAACCAAACCCTAAATTATACTCCTTATTGAATATAGTTCTAAACAAGATGTTCAGTAGAGAACATATAGCCTACTTTCTCCTAAATGCAAGGGTATTGTTATAACTCTTTGTCGTTTTCAAGGAGTTGTAGTAGCTTGTTGAAATACAACGTGTTATACGGATATTAAACATGAATATGAGGTGCCTTTTGCTAGTGCTACCTTTGTACAAATTTCATTCAATTCGGTTTCACCGTGTTTGAATTGATATGGTGAATCGATTTGCACACATACATGGCCGCCATATGCAAACTATTGGACAGACGACCTTGTAGCTTGGTCAAAGAACGCTTCTTGCATACAGGTATGCTGGTAGAGATCAGATGATTAGGTTGGTCGGAATTTTATTTAAGCTTTTAATATTTGGGTGGCCGCTATTACGTTTCCATCAAGATGGCGACGAAATAAAACATTACATTGAGTTGCCGTTTGCAAGTGCGACATCTGTACCAAATTTCGTTCAATTCGGTTTCACTGTGTTTGAATTGATAGGGGGAATCGATTTTCACACATACATGGCCGCTATCTGCAAACTATTGGACTGATGACCTTGTCGTTTGGTCAAAAGATGCTTACGATATAAAGGTATATTGTTGCAAAATTTAGTAGAGATCAGATGATTAGGTTGGTCGTAATTTGATTTAAGATTTTAAGATTTGGGTGGCCACCATTACGTTTCCGTCAAGATGGCGGCGATACAAAACATGACTCTGAAGTGCCCTTTGCTAGTGCTACCTCTGTACCAAATTTCGTTCCATTCGGTTTCACCGTGTTTGAATTAATAGGGGGAATCGATTAGCAAACAAACATGGCCATCGTCCGCAAACTATTTGGATGATGACCTTATAGTTATTCAAGCGATTCTACATACATAAAGGTATATTGTTGCAAAAACCGGTAGAGATCAGATGATTAGGTTGGTCCTAATTTGATTTAAGCTTTGCACATTTGGGTGGCCGCCATTACGTTTTCGTCAAAATGGCGGCGATATAAGATATTCCACTTAGGTGCCCTTTGCTAGTGCTACTTCTGTACCAAATTTCGTTCCATTCGGTTTCACCGTGTTTGAATTAATAGGGGGAATAAATTTTCACACAAACATGGCCGTCATCCGCAAACTATTAGGCTGATGACCTTGTAGTATGGTCGAACGATGCTCCCCACATATAGGTATGTTGTTGCAAAATTTGGAAGAGATCGGATGATTAGGTTAGTCGTAATGTGATTTAAGCTTTGAACATTTGGGTGGCCACCATTACGTTTTCGTCATGATGGCGGCGGTATAAAACATGACACTGAGGTGCCCTTGGCTAGTTCTACCTCTGTACCAAATTTCCTTCAATTCGGTTTCACCGTGTTCGAATTGATAGGGTGGGGGGCGGGGCAGACATTCAGTGTACACCCACACACACACACACGCGCGCGCGCGCGCGCGCGCGCACGCACAGACAGACACACAATTTTTCGCCCTGTGTTGATCTCATAAGTCTACTTTCATTTTTTGCAAAAAATCGAAAGTAGGCTAAAAACTCATATTTGACAGACAGCGTTGCCTTTTCATTATACACGTGCCAAAGGAAATATATTTTTAAATCGCAGGACAGGTATTGGCGGGTCACATTCTTGCCACGGCAATAATGGGATTGAATTGGTTGCAACTTTTCAATAAATTCTTTCACTGCTGCTCGATGCTGTTCAAATCTCCCCTCACATCTGTTACCTCCACGGGTTTCTTTAGGAGAAGAGCCAGTTTGAAAAAATCTTTTACAAACCACATCTGCTCTTTTCTCTGTAATGGCAAACACAGATAAGAACGCTTTCTTACACACTTGTACACGTTCATGTCTATTTTCGCCTATGCGCTTCGGAAGAAAATAGGTTACTGTTAGTTGTTTATTGAAACTCCTTTGTCGTGACCTATTCCTGCTTACCGGTACAATTTGTGTGAACCTCAGTATTACCTCATCTTGCTTAATTTTATGTGTCACGTCATAAAATATATTATGTGCTCTTCGGACGTCTTGGAGTGTTAGGCTGGTGCACCGAAAACACTTCCTGTTCTCAGGGTGTATACAATTCGGAAGGGCTGGGAATCCCTTTGCAGAGTGTCTGTAATTACAAGGAAAACGGAGTAAGTACATTATTATGGGATGCACCTAATGTGAGTAATAAAGTTGTAAACTACAGAATTGTTGTGGTTACTACTTACTACACTGTAGTTGTTAACTACATCAAGTTCCCCACATACTAGCCTACTCAGACTAATAATTAATCTTTGCGCATTTGCAGTATTATTGAAAGCAATTACCAGGAATCAAGAATAATAATAAGACCACAATACCCTACTCTACCTTATACGTTGTTCTACAGCACGTTTCCATTGTGAAGGCAAGGGGATTTTCTTTCTTCCTTTCCCTTTCTCAGCAGGGGCTATCTGTCCCTCATGTCGTATGGCATCTGCCATATTCATATTATCATTATAACTTTTTAACTTATCAACGTACACAGAAAGACGTAAAAGTAAAGACAATAGTATTCATATCACGTAAACGAAGCGAAATGTTTGCAGGCATTCAACTGTTATGTAAAGACAGATCTACCAACTTTGTTTCACGAAAAAGTAGGTTTATACATGGTGTCCACAGGCAGAAAAAGTCAGGAATAGTCAGGAAAAGTAAGGAATTTTGTTTTTGGTCAGGAAAAGTCAGGAAAAAGTGTGAAAAAATGGCGTGAGTCAGGAAAAAATGGCGAAAAGTATTAGAAAGTCGGGAATTTTATATTAACCATACAGTATTTTGTGTTTTACAGCCATATTTTGATGTTACTAGTTCAACTAATCTCTGAAGATAAAAAGCAATATCTCACTGGACATTATGGCACGTTTCCATTCTTACAGTACATCATAGTAAAAACCTCTTTTACCTATTTTTTGTACGCTTTTTTGGCATTGGCGTAGGGATGTGGCGACCCCATCACTATAGTTTAGGTTATTATGTACTTTAGTTATGTGTTAGTTATTGTTGTTTTAAGGGGCGGAACTAACAGGTCATCTTCCCCTCATTAAGTACTTTGATTTATGTATTATTGCATTATAATTTACTTTATTTTCTATTTTAAATGAATAAAGAGGCGAGCGTTGGGCCAATTCTGCAAATAAAAAAAGATATATACATAGTTGCTCAATAAACCTTTTTTCCGATGTTACGATGACTTCGCGAGTCAGGAATTTTGTTGAAAAATGGCCAAGGAAATGTCAGGAAAATTGACATTGAAAATTCTGTGGACACCATGTTATATAAATGATGAGAAGGTAAATTGTACCAACTGCCTCCTAATAGCATCCCGATATAAGTCAGAAATAAATATAATGTGACAAACTCCCTTCTGCAACAGTCTGTCAGGGGCAGATGACCTCGTAGTTTCGCCCCTTAAAACAACAATAACTAACTAACTAACAACAGCACTTTTAACTGTCTAATGATTAGTCATAGGACTTACTCCGTTATGCAGCAGTAACACTGTATACATGACTTACTCCCTTTTGCTTTTCATCCATGGTGGGACATACTACTTTCTACAACTGGATGGCATTTTCAATTGTAAATTTAAGTGGGAGTTCCTACGTTTTACTGCAGTTTGATTTGCGTTACCAATGTACTATGGTGGGAAGAAAAACATTATGCCATAACCACATTTTTCATATTTTTGGACATACTCCCTTTTGCAACTGGGCGACTCAATATCATCCACTATAAGTGTTTTTTGATTGGACGGTAGGGGATTAGTGTTTCATGCACCTCGCCATTCTTAAATTACGTCTGACAAGAATTTGTTGCACATGCATCTCCATGATAATATAGTTAATAGCCCAGTCAGTGATTTTAACCCATCATGCCGAGACGTAAAATGGATATAGATCGTAGTTCATTGACATCGTAAGGAAGCGCTTATCACGTAATGCATTCACAAATGTTCCCGGGCGAAGCCGGGCCGGGTTGCTAGTTACAGCTATAAACCTGAAATTTTGTACCATGACAGAGGAATATCTTATTATATAATACGCTAAGGTGTATGTTTCACAAAACTCAAGCTCCTTAACCAGAGGGAGTTAGAAGATGTGGTTTGTGCCGAAAGCTTCCAAATCGTCTCAATAGTACAGGAAAAATCTTGCATTTCTTGGAAAGTCAACGGAAATAGATTTATTTGTTTAATAAGTGCTTTTAAACAAATAAACAAGACGATAGCCTCTGGCAGAACTGTGTCGCGTACAGTCGGCATAGCACTAGGGCGAGGTGGGTAGTCTACACACATGGGGCGCACACAACCCATTATGCACGAGTTCTCGCACGGGTCCGCTAGTATAACTAATTTATGGAAGTGCTTTTTAGCCTATTTTCAATTTTGTAAAAATAGGCTTATGAGATCACATTTTGTCCGCGTGTGCGTGCGTGTGTCCCCTTAATAACTTCTAAAGGCTGGAGCGATTTCAATGAAACTCAGTAAGTTCATAGCATTATTCCGGACGACCCCGACCGTGCCCTTCAAATTTTGTTACGTCTCACCAATCCAACATGGCGGCTGTGAGAAATATTTCACCAGCATTCAATATCTCCGAAACTATTCCCGATATCACCCTGGACTTTTTTACGGTAATAAAGGGAACTACTAGAAGTTCACCTATGTGACTTTTGAAAAACTGGTAACTACAAAACCAACATGGCGGCCACGCGAATTTGCAACTTTAAAATAGACGTTTCTCGTGATTTCACCAACCAAACGCAATAAAACTTGGTACAGTATATGTTTATACACATTGTGATGCTCCGACATCTAACTTCGTTCAATTGTTTACATAACCACAAGATGGCGGATGAGCGAAATATTTCACTGGCAAACTACCTCACTCCTCTTCTTGCCTAGAACGCCTCAAAATAGCGCTGCCTTGGGTTTTTGTGGGTATCTACTCACATAACGTAACGGCGGTACTTTTTGAGGATCCAACCAGCCTTCGGGCTGACTACCTAACAGACAGACATTCTATATCTCTGAAACTATTAGCGGTATCACCCTGAAATTTTATGAGGAGGTAAAGGGCACTACTGGAAGTTCATCTATAAGACTTTCAAAAACCGGTTAACTACAAAACGAACATGGCGGCCAAGCGAATTTGAAAATTTTAAATAGACCTTTCTCGCGAGTTAATGTTCCAAACGCAATGAAATCTGGTACAGGAAATGTTTATACACATTGTAGTGCACTGCTATCTAATTTAGTTCAATTGTTTACATAACCTCAAGATGGCGGCTTCACGAATTTTAAAATTAGGTTTTTATTTATTGTGTCGTAATCATGCGATCGAAGTGAAAGTTTGAATAATGAACCTACGCAATAATTTTCCTTTAATGGTACATGACAATCCAACATGGCGACCATCCTAAATATTTAGACGGCTCTGAATATCTACGAATCTATTATAGCAATCAAACAGATTTTTTTATGTTCATAGGGGCTATGAACTTAAGTTTACCTATAGGACTTTAAATAACCTGGTGACCACAAATCCAACATGGCGGCGACGCGAATTATAAATATTCACATGGACATTTCTCGCAATTTAACCATCCGAATGCTGTGACACTTGGTACAGTAAATCCTTATACGAATGTTAATCCACTGACATCTAATTTATTTCAATTGTTTCTATAACCACAAGATGGCAGCTGTGCGAAATTTTAAAATCTCCTTGTTACTTCTTGTGTCCTAATCATGCGATTGAAGTTTGAATGCTACACGTACACAATAATCTTCATGTAACAGTACATAACTCTAGGACCTACATATATAAAATCCAACATGGCGACCATCCGAAATATTTAGTCGGTTCTCAATATCTACTAATCTATTACAGCAATCAAACTGAAATTTTGTATGTTGACAGTGGCAGTTAATATAAGTAGGATATATGAAAATATGCTGTATAGTTCTTCACGGAACTACTTGTTTAAGTAGTGATAAGCTTCAAATCATTGCAGCTTGCATTCTTGGCTATTGCCCCAGAGGTCCAGGGTTGATCCCCAGTTCTGCCAAGAAATTTAATTCTGGTGTCAAGACAGGAACGGGGTACACTCAACCTCGTGAGGGAAAACTGAGAAGAATTGGGTTCGAAGTGGTTTTCCCAACTTTCACTCCAGGCAATTGCCTTGATGGTTCCTAACTTATGGCCACGGCCTCCTCCTTCAAAATTCATCGCCAGAATTACAAATAGGCCTACACACACTACACCACACCACACCACACCACACCACAATAGCACAGGTAATCGGAATAATTCTACACACACCCAAGTACACGGGGCGCTCAAAGAAAAAAATAACGTGACACTGATGACCAAGATATCCCAAACCGATAAATTGAACCACAACGAACGTTCTTCTGAAGTGTCTATCATGGACGTCTCTTTGTTAGTTTGACATCGGACTGATTCCAGAAAGAAATTGAGGTGTGAAGTGGCTGGAGGAGAGTGACAGTGAGGAATGCGACATTACCAGGTGCAGTAAGGACTAGGCGTTAGCAGCGCTTTAATCATCTGCTAGAGATGAGTAAATTAGTAGCTCATTATTCCTTCATTACAGGGGGAAATTGCTTAATTAGTGAGTGCCTGCGTGCGTGTGTTCGCGCCAAGACGGAGTAATTTGCGGCCGCGAAACGAGTCTATAGTTAGACCAAGGGGGGCGGACACAAAGAACTGTACTTCGCAGGGGTGTGACACTTCCATCCCCGGAGATGGGTGGCTGCAACATGTCATACACTGAAGATAAAGCTGGAAGTCCGGAAATCGAAAATTTGAATTCCCCCGCTGACATCATCAAAATGGGTGTGCGGTTTTTCTTCAAATGGTTGCGTCCCGCGGCGTAATCGTCCTCGTAAAATCGTGCACCACGGCTGGAAGGGAAGCTGCAGTAACTCGGGAGATCGTAAGTTTGAATCTCGACGCTGACAGCAGGTATCCTAGGCGTGGTCTTTCCCCGAGTTACTTCAAGTCCCGGGACACCGACCTCATCCCTGCCCCTAATACAGTTACACACACTACTACAGTCATGACATAAATGCAGGTTATCATACAAGTTCAACACACCCAAATACACGGGGATGATGACTATGAACACCCAAACCCAAAATTTAATTAACAATAACAATAACAAAACAATAACAATAACAATAACAATAACATTTTTTATTTTTTTACGAGGGATTGTGGAAAATCTTCAAAAGACACATGTGAAGGGTCCGCACTCCACAGTAGTGTGGGATTCTTACCCACTAAAAACCACCTCCCTTTTCCCATGATGTGTTCATCACCCCGGAACCGCTCTCGCATTACTTCAGGGTGATGTCGTGCTTACTTAGCCATTCAGACTTCTTCTTTCTTCATTTTTTCTTAAGGATGTTCGAACGCATCCATTTCCCTCTTCTTCTGGCGCAGGACACCTTCTATGTAAATAGCTATCTGATTCCATGTTTGATCATTTCGGAGCATCATCTGTAGGATGTTGTCCGGCGTGATTGCCCCTATAGAAGCTTGCAGATCTCTTCTATGTGCTGACCAGCGTTCACACACAAAGAATGTGTGGAGCGCATCATCCTCTTCATTACAATAATGACACAAAGGACTATTAGCCACGCCTATGTGATGCAGGAATCTCCGAAAATATCCATGGCCTGTTAGGAACTGTGTCAAATAATAATTGACCTCCCCGTGGTTTCGATAAACCCAGTCAGCCAGACGCGGAATAAGTTTCTTTGTCCATCGACCTCGTGTCTCATCATCCCACTTCTGTTGCCATCGTTCCATACAATGCTTGTGTGCAGACGTCATTGCCTGGTGTATGCCCAGTTCTTCTTTGGTGCGCCAAACTTCCTGACGCTCTAAGGCAAGTAAATCAATTGGTGCTACTCCCGCTAACACTAGAACAGCAGGCTCTGAAACAGTGCGATATGCACATGAGATCCTCAGTGCTCCTCTTCGTTGTACTGCTGCTATCCTTTTACGATACTTCTCGAACCGTAAGGACTCAGCCCAGATCTCAGCTCCATAGAGTAATATGGACTGGACTGTTGTAATCAGGAGACGTCGTTTGCTAGGCTTCGAACCTTTAATATTACCCATTAATCGGCTCAAAGTGGTCAAGATATTTGCTGATTTATACGTCACTCTTTGAATATGGGCCCAGAATGTGAGCTTCGTATCTAGCGTCACACCCAAATACTTCGCACTCCTTGATGAATTAATCATAGTCTCTCCCACTTGCATTGGTACAAGAGTGTTGATTCTCCTTCTCGTCAGCACAACAATCTCCGTTTTATGGTCTGCTAATGACAGCTTATGTTCCGTCATCCAATCTGCACGTCGCATTACCTGATTGAGTTTCAGTTGCGCCAGCTCTATTGTGCCCAACTCTAGGAATGGGTATTCCAAGTTTCAGACACCTAGATATCAAGGGAAAGGCTGTAGCCGCTTTTGAAAGTTCAGATATTTGAATATCGCGCTACATTGCTTCGAGAAGCATTTAGAAGAATTTTACCGATAGTTGGATGTCAAGTGACGTAGCGAGTAATAGCAGAGGTGGAGGCTATTTGAAATGAAAATCCACAGCCTGCTTCCAGTCTCCGACCGGGTCAGGAATGGAATGAATGAAGCCCCCATCTAGCGGCGAGGATATGAACTGTGCCGGCTGCCGAGGCCTGACGCACTCCTCTGGGGCAATGATTAAATGAATGACATATGAAATGAAATGATAGTGGAGAGTGTTGCTGGAATGAAATTTTGACAGGGAAAACCGGAGTACCCGGAGAAAAACCTGTCTGCCTCTGTTCTGTCCAGCACAGATCTCACATGGAGTGACCGGGATTTGAACCACGGACCCAGTGGTGAGAAGCCGGCGTGCTGCCGCCTAAGCCACGGAGGCTTACAGGTGGAGGCTATTTATTGATTAAATAGTTAACTATGGAGTAGAGACTTGAGACTGGGATCAGATTACTGGCACGGCCAAATGAAAGAGAATGCAATTAGTATCAAGTAAATCGGACCAGGGATTCAAGAGATATGAGGATTTCTAGATATCAGGTGATGACGCGTGACCCTGACCGTTTTGAATAAAAGCCAGCTGGAGGAGGCATGGTTAGCTCATTCTAACACAAGCACTTGGCAAGCAAGTTGCGTCTACGCTGAGCCAAGGCACATGGTTGCCGTATCTACGCAGAAGTTCTTTTCAAATCGTGATAGTCACGAGAAGTGCTGCGCAAACGAGTTGGAACTTAGTAAGTTTCTGGTGAGGAGAATCACTGAGGTGATTGATATTTCTACAGACATCGGTGGAAATATTAATATTTCCAAAAGGACATATGCTAGACTTTGTCTAGAAAATAGTATTTTGTCACAGTCCAGTAGTAACTTAATACTTGGATGTTTAAATCCATTTCAAGTCAGTTTTCATTTTTGTAACTAGTTAACCACTTCGATCTGTCAGTACATTGAAGACTAGTCTATAACGGTGGCGTTCATTAGTCTACGCAAGGGAAACTGCAGGTTGCTTAGCGCATGGCAGATGGTGATATTAATAAACCATGCCCAGGGAACGATCTTCAGAACAGCCGTTAATTGCTTAGACTGTCAATGTTTTTCTTGTACTGATGAGATTACAGTGAGTTATGTTACAACTGACATATTAAGAAGAGATCACTTAGATCTGACCCTATTTCAACAAACTGTTATGGCTTTGATAGAAGCTCATATTAAAATGGAACAACAGTTTATTCAAACGTCGAAAGATACTACCACTATGTCTGACTAGACGAATTGTGGGTCTACAATGGCGGCCGATACAAGGATTATACGTGCTTGTCCGATAGGGCATGTCTACGGATAAATCTGGTACAGACCAGGTTTACTACGCTTCAAGACCATCAAGAAATGTAAGCCACATTTGAATTATATTATGCCTAGCTAATTGGAACAAACTATTTTTTCTGCAGATGACCAACACATTTTTTTCGTCGTATTTAAAGCTTGCAATGATTTACGCAAGATTTGTTAGAGTTATTCTGAGTATTTTCAGCACTCAGAACAGTTTAGGATCGATGACCGAGCATTTCGAGCATTTATTTGAATTTTTCATATTTTAAGGAAACCACGGAAAACCCCCGATGTAACTGTAAAAGTTAAATTTATTTTTGTTGAGGAATGGATATTTTTTCCATATTCGAAGGTTCGAACATGTGGATTCTCACATAATGAGATGATAATTAAACATATTTGAAATAATACAAATAATAATAATAATAATAATCCACTAATAATAATAATAATAATTTTCATAATTTTTCTAAATAATTCTTGGATATTATATTTTCTAATAATCATATGTATTAAGAAAGAGCCTATGAAGTAGTTTAAACATTTCTAGTTTGGAACAGGAGATTTTCCGAAGGAGAGTGGTTAGCGCAAGCCCGCATTCAACCAACATGTCAGTTCTGGTTGAACAGTTGATATTTGCAATGAGCAAAGTACATTTTTCAGATAACACGGAGAGGCATGAAACGGGAAGCAAATGATATTTGTATCAAATAGGATATTTTTGTATTTATATAAAATCATGACTTAAATACACTCGAAAGTGAAATGAAGCTTTTCATAAGTATGGTAAATTCACGGGTTGAACTGAATGGTAAAATAAAATAAACTTGTAAGTTTATTAATCTTCCAGTGTTGATAACAAGCAGAGGCTTGATTTATTGTATAAATTTTGGGAAGATAATTTATGTGTGTGGAGTAGTTGAAATGCCATTCCCAGGTGCGCATGTTAAGTCGCAGGAATGAAGGTTTTTTCGAGCATCAATCAAATAGCAGGTTCGATGGCTCAGGTTTATAGTAGGAGTATTGGAGCCACACATTTCGTCGTATGAATAACCCGAAGGTTATTTCTTTAAAACCATCAGTTCTTATTTCAACCTTGTTTACGAATTCCATTTAGACTTTGATTTTGCTAGAACCCGGATTTGTCATGATAGTAGTTTATTCTTCTTCAGAGGAAGACCTTTGCCGTTGTTGTTTTTGTAATATTGTGTTCTTACACAAATAGTAGAATGGGCCACTGCCAATTAAAAATAATTCTTTAACCACGAATAATTTGAAGGATATTTTCATCCTAGTGCCATGAACTAAATGAATTCATTATAAAACTACAATTCTTATTTCCGCATTCTCTCGAAGAATTGCAAGTTGTGAAAGTTACTAGAAATGGCCATGAATATAAATATTTTTATAATAATGATTCCAAGTGGAAAATCTAATAGTTGAATGGTTCAACCATTTATTGATCAAGTTGATGATTCAGAAATCATGTATTTTGTTTGGAACTTGAAGTTCATAATCGAGTCACTTCTCGAATGTTTAATGTCAGAAGAACAATTAATTGTTGTTGTGCTTCGCACAGTTCTTCGATGCTATGCTCAATGGTCAAATACTTTTCAGTTGTTATTAATATGTATAAATAATTTGTGTTGCTTCGATGATAATATTTTCGACGATATATTTTTGAAACTGGAAAAACAAGTGAAAGTTTAAGAAATTCTATAAACATTTATTCTACGAGTGTTAATATCATGTAAATAGTCAAACAGTGATCTACGTTATTTCCAGTATGGACAATTAATTTTGAACTGGAATTAAGTATTAATAATTTTGGAACACAGTCCACAGGACTATTAATCGGACTTGTGTTTCCAAAAAGATTGTCAAATGTGTTTGGAAGATTTCTGTATATTGTGTGTAAATAAGAGTGTGGATCGCCACACGTGGAGTGATGCTGCTTTGAGCATCTTTGCAGTCAGATTTTAACTTTAAAATAAACTGAGATAATTTTACCAGATGTGTTTCTCCCAATTAAATCTCCTTCTATCCTTATTGTTGCATTGAGCCAAAAATCAGTAAAGCATTTTTTTAATTTGATGTCGTTTTTGCGATTTGCTTTAACCCATCTGGCGCTCCGGGATATTTTGACTCTCGTGCTGACCGATTATTGGTAAAATGCATATGTGGTCGTGCGGACTCCGGTCTAAACGGGCACACTATATCACGAGCCACAATCAGAGCAGCAACATCATCAGCATATCCTACCAATATTGCATCTTCGGGCATCTTCAGCCGAAGCAGGCCATCGTATGCAATATTCCAGAGATCTGGACCAAGATTAGATCCTTGAGCTGCCCCAGCGGTTAATCTTTTAGTCCTATGTCCTTCCTCGGTATCGTACTGCAAAATACGGTCCTTTAGATAATCCCTCATTATCCGCATGAGGTATCTCGGTAGTCTAAATTTATCTTGAAGTGCCACCAAAATGTCACTCCACTGGGCAGAGTTAAAGGCATTCTTCACATCTAGAGTCACATGTAGCGTAACTTTACGTGAGTAATGGTTACCCATCTGAGCTCTGTTTGCAGTCTCTACAACTACCCGCACAGCATCAATAGTCGAGTGCCCTTTCCGAAAGCCGTATTGTTGGGCAGATAGATCTCCAGCTGATTGAACTGCCATCAATATTCTAGGCTGTAATAGTTTTTCTAATCCTTTTCCAGCCGTATCCAGCCTGTATGATGAAGGCAAATTTCCTCCCAATTTTCCTTTGCTAATAAGAACTAGTCTGGCCTTCTTCCAGCAGGCACTAAAAACGCCTGCCTTCAGACATGCGTTATATATGTTCAAAAGGAGTCGCGGGCAAGCTCTTGCTGCCTCCTTAAGTGCTTCTGCTGGAATCCCATCTGGTCCAGGAGCCTTCTTGTTCCTGATAGAATTAATCGCTTTCAATAATTCTTCCTCGGTGAACAATGGTATTTCTTCAATATCCATGCAACCATCATCTTCATCAATCCTCTCCGGATGTTCCGGAAACAGCGTACTGACTATTTCGTCCATAGTGTGTGCATCCATTATCGGATTAGAAAAAGTTCAAAGTCTCTTCAATACAGTCTTATATCCTAGTCCCAAAGATCGTTGTCAACTTCTTTTACCATTTCCCACCATTTGTCAACTTTACTTCTTTTAATTGCATCCCGAAGCGCCTTTCTTGCTGATTTGTGGTCTTAGGAGAATAAGGCTGCCTCTTCTCTTACTCTCGCTCTATGTGCCCTTCGTCTCATCCTCAGGCAGTGTCGCCTCATATCAGCAATTTCCTCCGTCCACCAGTATGTTGGCTGTTTGTGTTTTCGCGTTTTCTTCCTGCACATGGATTTATTGCAGGCATGATGAATAAGCAACATAGTGTTCTCTACCCATTTATCCGCCGCCTCTATCCCCTCAAATGATAAGCAACTCGTTTCAACTTTCACCATTCCTCTCTGTATTACCTCACAGAACTTTTCTTTATCCATATTTGTAGGATTCCAGTATGATGGTTTGCGTATGACAGCGCTTTGTTGTTGATTTTGCTGAAGTAGACAGAAAGTAACATACTGATGATCGCTTCCTGTATAGTCCTCAATCACCCGCCATTCAGATATTCTTGACAATAACAATAACAATAACAATAACAATAACAATAACAATAACAATAACAATAACAATAACAATAACAATAACAATAACAATAACAATAACAATAACAATAACAATAACAATAACAATAACAATAACAATAACAATAACAATAACAATAACAATAACAATAACAATAACAATAACAATAACAATAACAATAACAATAACAATAACAATAACAATAACAATAACAATAACAATAACAATAACAATAACAATAACAATAACAATAACAATAACAATAACAATAACAATAACAATAACAATAACAAAAAAATTGAAAAAACCCTCTAATTTTTGCACACTCCCTTCCAGGTCAATGTCGAGATGGTACCTCATTATTGTTCAGAGGCTCCTACCACAATTCTAGACCATAATAATTACCTTACACACACTAACATTATCTCCATAGCGTCCTATTTGCGGCGTAGTGACTAGCATTCTTGGCTGTAACCGTGGAGGGCCAAGTTCGATTCCCGGCACTGCTCATTTTTTTTCCTGTGGGCTGCAATATTGTTGTCACGAATAGTATAATCCATTTAAATGTAAGGTAGAGAGTTAAAATGTGTGAAACCTGCAAGGTCCATGCTAGCAACTTTGACTTTACATGCTGTTCTCTAACACTGAGATTATGCGGATACTCTTTATTGTCAATGGCAAGGGTACATCTGATAAGCCAGGATATACTGGCGCAATCACACTGTGACATTCATCCGCTGTTGGCTTTTAATTCCAAGAGATGGAGCCATGCGACTTCATGAAATTAGAAAAGCTTAGGGGCAGATCCTCGTAGTTCCGCCCCTTAAAACAACAATAACTAATAACTAACTAGAAAAGCTTAATTGGGTTGAAGACATGGACATTGTTATGAAGGATAAACCACGTTCATAGTAATTGAGTTTGTGGTATGGTTCCACGGTAAGAGATGAATCAAATTAACAACTTACACTGACCTACAAACTCTCCAGATCTAAATCCAATTTAAAATAATCTGGTTTATAGTGAAAGGAAAGCTGGACGCAATATTTGATGGTTGGTTCCTTAGTTTAGGATCTGCGACAACACGGTCATGTAGCCCCGTGTACTTTGGGTGTGTGTAGAATATGTCTGATAACCGGTATTAATTGTGATGGTTATATTATTGTGTGTTATCTGTTTTTAATTCAAGTGAGGACTGCAGACAGTAATTTCAAGTAGTTCCTACCGTCTACGACACCTAGCTTGCGGACTTGCCTACTTGATGGCATCGCAGTCAGCACCTAACGGCGAACGTTGGGACTAATAGAGCGTTATCAATTCTAACCTACAAATTTAGGCTTCACACAAGTGCAGTTAGTGGAAGGTTCTATTTTATGCCATAAATCTATGACATGGGACCGCCGGCTTTACTTCCCTCCGAAGGAAGGCATTCTGAGGGATTTTTAACGCTCTTAAAATATCCGAAGATTTCGGCCGGGTTTGAACCTGTGACCTTGGGCATAGAAGCTCAGCATGCTACCAACTACGCCACCGAAGCCGCCAGCAATATTTGATACAGGTTCACTGTTCAAGTGTATAATGTATGATTCATGAATATTATGCTGTTCTTTGAGGTTGATGGGTGCTTTGTTATATTATGCTCTATCTAATATATCAGATGAGTTACATGCTGAGAAAGGTACTGGTTTCCGGATTCTAATTTAGGAGATATTCCAGTATTCATTGTGTACTGAGAAATTTTAAAATCCTCAAACCTAAACTCAGATTGAATTAGAAGCGGCAGGATTTTCATATTGATATTCATAGAAATTTGTTTTAATTTTCTTAAACGCTAAACAATGTTAAATGCTGAAAACAACTATTGACTAGTCAGACATACACGTGGTAGTAACACAGTATACGAAAACTAGACCCTGGTAATGTCAAAGCACATTAATGACAATACATTAGAGAACATAGGATGGTGGAACGTTTCATAAAATCTCTCGGCTGTCATGTCTGGCGCTCTCCCAGTGCTTGTAACAGCCAGGCTTTAGGGAGTATTGATCGCTCCAGCCAAACAAATTTCCGACCGCAATTCATTTTGCATTGAATGGCGGCCCGTATTGCATTCCACTGACAGATTAAACGACCGTTTAGTTTACACGATTGCCTCTTAAACCGGCGATCAACCGTTCGTTTCGTGCTCTTTTGTTTTTTTTTGTTTTTCGTCGTGATTAAATGGATTTTTATTTCTATTATCATCTTCCCAACGAATTCATGATATAAAAGTTGAATATAACCACAGAATCGTCGGTTGAAATACAGCGCTATATAGGTTATTTCAAAATTGTGGTGGCCCCGTTTCTTGTGGGAAAACATCCATATGGATATAGATTCACAATATACAGTATATAGGCACACTGCTACGAACTCGCAAATGTAATTTCACGTGTGAAATGTACTTTGGAATAGCCATTAACTTTACGCGACGGTCGTCTCTTTCCATATCCAACTCTTATTTAAATACACACACATCTACAGACACTACAATAACACAGGCTATCAGACAAATTCTACACTCTTCCAAGTAAAGAAAACAAGGAGCGTAGTTTGCATTTACAACCATACAATCCAGGTTTCTTCCAGCAGTAGGAGATGAATCACATTACAACAGGATTGACGAAAATAGTCACAAAATATATTTTCGATACAAAATACACTAACAAATTCCCTGAATACACTAATGAAACGAAAGCGTATTTTAATGGTAGTATTTGGTACTTTTGATTGTATTTCAAAATAGTAATTTGTATTTTGCCTCACTCTGCACATGCCAACTACTGTTAACATGAGTGAATCATTCATTTGAAGACTTTCGGTTCAGGAAATATTCCAATATTAGTGTCTGAGGGCGTGGTGCCATTCAACCTCCTCTAAGAAGGGAGAGAGGTGTAGGTACTACAACAAACAAGCATACAAATGAACTAACAAACAAACGAACGAACATACAAACTCTCAAACAAACTAAGAAACAAACAAACATACAAATAAATGAACAAACTAACGAACAAACAAATGAACGAACATACAAACGAACAAACAAACAAAGAAACAAACTAATATGTAAACGAATAAACGAACGAGCAAATAAACAAACGAAGAAACAAACAGACGAATGCACAAAGGATCGAACCAACATACAAACGAAAAAACAAACAACCAAAGAAACAAACATACAAAAGAATGAACAAACAAACGAACAAACAAATGAATGAACATACAAACAAACTAAGAAACAAACAAAAATAAAAAAAAACAAATTACGAACAAAGAAAGAAAGAAAGAAAGGAAGAAGGAAAAAAGGATTGAAACAAATAAACAAACACAAACACATTCTTTTTATCCATTTGTGACCTTTACTGTTATGAAAGACACCATTCTCAGAACGCTTGACCTTCTCTGTTACTGCTTTCAAATCAATATCTCACAAACATGGAACAACAAGAACAGTTCCTCAGTATAGCAACGAAGAACGATGAGACATACAAGTTAAGCAAAACTAACAAGAGATTGGTTCTATTCCTTCTTTACCATCATGGAAATGGCTTTCCGTTGCTTCCCCATTTCTTTTGCAGCCAAATGCTAGGATGGTTATTAACTTCACGCGACGTTCGTCTCCTTCCATATCCTATTCTTTCTTAAAAATTACACACATACTTCTACAGACACAACAATAACACAGGTTATCAGACCTACTCACTCAAGCAAACGGAGCTCAATCTATAACCACGATGTCGAAGCTCCTACATAAAAGATAAAGTTACTGTGATGGAGAACCAAAACATAGATTAATTGATATGCCTTTATTCAGCTATATTCGTATTATAAGTATCTCGCACGCTTCAACGAGTGGGAACTATGAGCGCGTACACTTGTTGCCATGTCAGAAATGTTTCTACGCTAAACTGTTAACGCTGGTTGGTTCCTCAGTTTAGGGGCTGCGACAACGCGGTCATGTGGCCCCATGTACTCAAGCAAACGGAGAATCTGTGTAGAATCTGTCTGATAACCGGTGTTAATTGTGATGGCTGTATAGTGTGTGTTATCTGAAATTCAGGTAAGGACTGCAGACGATCAATTCCAAGTAGTTCCTACTTTTGCTACCAAATGCTACCGTCAACAACTCCTAGACGCGAACTTGGTTAATAGATGCCACCGCTACCGACATCTGGCGGCGAACGTTGGAACATAATAGAGCGTTAATCAAATCTAACCTACAAATTTAGCTTCACACATTTGTAGTTAGTGGAAGGTTCTTTTACATACCTTAAATTTATGACATGTACCCGCCGGCTTTACTTCACCTCCGAAGAACCCGCGATCTTGGGCATAGCATGCTACCAAGTACGCCACCGAAGCCGCCTAACTGTTAACGATAATCTTAGAGAGACCCCTAGCCCAAAAAACATATCCATGTTAAAACAACAACAACAACCCCTCCTCCCCCAGAGGCTCACGACTAGTGGGTTGGTGACCACGGGACCCCAGCTGAGTCTGGCATTGATTCCACTTACTTGTGCCTTGCTCCTTTCTGTTACCTTTCCTGTGAACCTTTCTTGGTCAACCTTTGTTCTCTTCCAACCCCGACTGTATTAGGGCATCTGAGGCCTAGGGAGTCTTTCACTTTGTCGCCTTTATTGGTCCTCGTCTCATCGTACTTGATCCCTCATTCTTTGGGGGGTCATATCTCTTGTTTTCTTTCCATGATATCTCCTGTCTCCTGGTCAAGACCCTAAAGAAGGCAGAGTGTGTGAAGCCCCATTATTTAAGGTGCACCCTGAATAGTGATACACCTTCAAGGAATCTCGGCTGATGGTCTGGTTGGCAACGCCGTGGGATCTTGAGCTGGGTTAGGTTTTTCCCCTTTTTCCATTGCCTTTATGGTGGACCCTCTCCTCTTATACTGGGCTCGGTTCCCGGTCAATACATTGAGATTTTCAAACTTAAATGCCATGTCCTGTGGTTCGGATTCCACGTGAAAAGGAGGTCCTGTGGCTCATGATCGTGAGATTAACGGTCACGTAAAACTACAAGCTTCCTTACCTTCCTTCCTTTCATGGCTCTATTACTTACCGAGTCATTCAGTCCTCATTCTTAGAGTGTTGAGGACATTTTTCCCCCAGGCCTTTTGTTCACGTTATTTCTTTATTTGTCTGTTTCTTCTTCTAGTATGTACGTTAGTAGGTCAGTAAATAGTTTTAGTTGTAGGTTTCGTGTTATTATCTTTCATTTTCTACTTTCGCTCAGACCATTATGGTCAGATAACCTCGATGTTAGGCCCCTTAACGAGAATCATCATCATCATCATCATCATCATGCCTTAACTGCCATTGGATACATAGGTTCTCATCTTTAGGGAGGTGAGGTTTACTTCTTCTGGATAAATGCTATTCACAGTTTTTGCGTCAGAGGCAAGCTTAAGAAAAGATACCGAGGACGAAATATACGGTTCAATATTTCTTAGGGCCATGCGGAGAATATTCAACGAATGTAAGCCACGTGACACAATTCGAGCCATTCGGGAGCCCAAAAGCTGGGATATTCTATCGAGTGAGTGAGAGTATATTATCCGTCATTCGTCTTGGAGGATCGCGCGCTGTCAACACGCACAATGGATGCAGGTCCCATCTATCACCGTGTCTTGGCAGGACGAGAAAGTGCACTCCCCAACAAGTGTCGCGTCATTTGATTAACAAAGTACTCAAGACGACAGCCCTAACCCACCGGTGGGTAACCAATTGAATTAACGAGGGATACATGACTCAGAGGCCATTAGAGGGTGGCTAACAGTTGAGTTTGCTTCATTAGTGAAGACGTGTCTTCAAGAAGGTGTCGCCTAATTCAGTACAAGAGTGTCCATCACTGATGGTGCTGGTAAGGATGATGGTGGCAGGCCCGGATCCATATGTTGGGTGGAGAGGAAAAGAGTCCCTTTTCTCCTCTGGACAAATTCATTACTTAAAAAAGTAGTTCTGAGATAAATTAACATAGCCTATTTTCATAATTTTTACTGGTTCTCTCCACCTCAAAACTCTCCCTTCCATGTGATGGACTAAATAGCTTTCAGCCCAACATTAATATAAAATAAGGGAAAAATAATCACTTGAATAAAAGATATGTTTTTAAAATGTTCACAATAATTTCTCGTTGCCCCATGCCGATTTATAACCCCATACAAACTCATAACCCTATAAGGATTGTCCTGAAGAGTTGTGATTGTGAATTCTTAATAGCTATGAAAATACTTGTAAGATTTAAAACGAAAAACGTGGGGCGAATGAAGATTGTATAAACTATTATGTGAGTTTTGTCAACGACAGGTTACTCCTCACTACAGGATATAAAAGGTAGGTTGGCTCAGGCAAGGAAGGCATTTCTACAAAAAAGGAATCTGTTGACATCGTATATCGATTTAGGTATTAGGAAGTAATTTTTGAAAGCCTTTGTCTGGAGCGTGACACTCCATGGAAGTGAATCTTGGACTATTGGTGCAGCAGAAAAGAGGAGAATTGAAGCGTTTGAAATGTGGTGTTACAGTTGAATGATGGAGATCAGATGGGTAGATAGGGTTACAAACGAAGTGGCATTAAGACGAGGGGGAGAGAAGAGATGTTTCTGGCGACTGCTAATGCAGAGAAGGCCACATACTAAGACACCCAGGAATAGCAAGCTTAGCTATGGAAGGAAGGGTCGAGGACAAGAACTGTAGGGGTAGACAAAGGTTAGAATATGTTAAACAGATTGCCTCGGATGTAGGGTGTGGTAGCTATGTAGATATGAAACGATTAGCTCAGGACAGGGAGGAATGGAGGGCAGCATCAAATCAATCAAAAGACTGAAGACTCCAACAACAACAACAGTATTATCTACTGCATACGCCCAACGTTTTTCGTTTTAAATCTTACAAGTACTTTCATAGCTAGCCTATAAATAATTCACAATTACACATTTTTAGGACTATCTGTATGGGGTTAGGAATCTGTATGGGGCTACGAGAAATTATTTTTACTTTATAGTCCGTTTTATTATAATTACTAGCATCCCGACCTGGCTTCGCCCGGGAACAGTTATGAATGCATTACGTGATAAGCGCTTTTTTTTCTCTATGTCAATGAACAACGACCAATATCCGTTTTACGTCCCGGCATGATGGGTTAAAATCACTGACTGGACTATTAATTATATTATCATGCAGATGCATGTGCAACAAATTCTTGTCAGACGTAATTTAAGAATAGCGAGGTGCATGAAACACAAATCCCCCTTCCGTCCAAACTTAACTTCACTGTGAATTTTACGGAACGAAAAGTTTACAGGCGAAATGAAGAAAAGCCGAGTTGCACTTCCAGGGAAACTCCAAACACAACCACTCTTCCCTAAAGTTTTTAACTCAACACGACTCGACAGTTTGCTGCTGGCTGTATCTGGGGCAATAAGCTCGTCCGCTAGCTAAGCTGTAACTGGGGTGATAGACTCGCCCCTAGCTAGCTCGTAAACTATCGCCTCTGTAGCAGAATGGAAGAAATGAAAACGTAAAAACACTTATAGTAGGCGATGTATTGAAGATAGAGATATGCTCTCCCGGGCTTTTTTGTAGAACTTTTCATGCTGAACAATTCTTACACTCATAGTATATAGATATTTTTAACGGTTTGCCCAGCCTATGCTTAAAAAGCGCACGGACGCCAGTTTTTTTTGACCTTTTCACTGAAGTCGTTAGTGCTGATTTCCTTTGGTCATAAATACATTATTTTCTACGGAAACCTTCCACGAGATATCCTTTACAGAATGGTGAAAACCGCATCAAAATCCATTCAGTGGTTCTCGAGATTACCCGTGACATCCAAGAATCGGGGACTTTGTTTTATACTAAGTAGGGATTATACGCCAATCAGTATAATATAATATAATATAATATAATATAATATAATATAATATAATATAATATAATATAATATAATATACCCTTCCGTCCAATCTTAACTTGACTGTGTTTCACAGGTGAAATGAAGAAAACCCGAGTTGCACTTCCAGGGAAACTCCAAACACAACCACCCTTCTCAGAAGTCTTAACTCAAAACGACTCAACGGTTTGCTGCTGGCTGTATCTGGGGCAGTAGGTTCGCCTGCTAGCTAGGCTGTAGCAGGGATGATAGACTCGCCCTTAGCTACCTCGTAAACTGTCGCCTCAGTTGTTGAATGGACACGATTGGAAGAAATTAAAACGTAAAAACACTTATAGTGGGCGATGTATTGAAGATAGACATATGCTCTCGCAGACTTTTTTGTAGAACTTTTCATGCAGAACAATTATTACACCCATAGTATTTAGATATTTTTAACGGTTTGCCCAGCGTAAGCTTACAAAACGCTCAGACGCCAGGTTTTTTTTCGACTTTTCCACTGAAATCGTTACTGCTCGGCTTCCTTCGATCATAAATAAATTATTTTCTACAGAAATCATCCTCGAGGTATCCTTTACAGAATGGTGAAAACCACATCAAAATCCATCCAGTGGTTCTCGAGTTTACCCGTAACATCCAAGAATCGGGGACTTTGTTTTATACTAAGTAGAGATTTTCTGCCATTCAGTCCTATGTGTTTGAAATTTTGCAATAGATTTTGAATATCGTAAGGAGATTATGATAGAGATAAGTGACAAATGTCACTCTTATTAGCCTACTTTCGATTTTTGCAAAAAATGAAAGTAGACTTATGAGATCAACACAGGGCGAAACACGTGTGTCTGTCTGTGTGTGTGTATGTGTGTGTGTGTGTGAGTCTGTGTGTGTGTGTGTGTGAGTGTGTGTACTCTGAATGTCTGTCCCCCCCCCCTATCAATTCGAACACGGTGAATGCGAATTGAACGAAATTTGGTACAAAGGTAGCACTAGCAAAGGACACCTCAGTGTCATGTTTTATATCGCCGCCATCTTGACGGAAACGTAATGGCGGCAACACAAATGTTCAAAGCTTAAATCAAATTACGACTAACCTAATCATCCGATCTCTACCAAGCTTTGCAACAACATACCTTTATGGGGGGAGCATCCTTTGACCAAACATATAGGCCATCAGCGTAATAATTTGCGGATGGCGGCCATCTTTGTGTGAAAATCGATTCCCATATTAATTCGAACACGGTGCAACCGAATGGAACGAAATTTGGTACAGAGGTAGTACTAACAAAAGGTACCTCAGTGTCATGTTTTATATCGCCGCCATCTTGACGGAAACGTAATGGCGGCCACACAAATGTTCAAAGCTTAAATCAAATTACGACTAACCTAATCATCCGATCTCTACCAAATTTTGCAACAACATACCTTTTTGGGGGGAGCATCCTTTGACCAAACTAATAGGTCATCAGCGTAATAGTTTGCGGATGGCGGCCATCTTTGTGTGAAAATCGATTCCCCCTATTAATTCGAACACGGTGCAACCGAATGGAACGAAATTTGGTACAGAGGTAGTACTAACAAAAGGCACCTCAGTGTCATGTTTTATATCGCCGCCATCTTGACGGAAACGTAATGGCGGCCACACAAATGTTCAAAGCTTAAATCAAATTACGATTAACCTAATCATCTGATCTCTACCACATTTTGCAACAACATACCTTTATAGAGGAAGCATCCTTTGACCAAATGACTAGGTCATTAGCCTAATAGTTTGCGGATGGCGGCCATCTTTGTGTGAAAATCAATTCCCCCTATTAATTCAAACACGGTGAAACCGAATGGAACGAAATTTGGTACAGAGGTAGCACTAGGAAAAGGGCATCTCAGTGTCATGTTTTAAATAGCCGCCATATTGACAGAAACGTAATGGCGGCCACACAAATGTTCAAAGCTTAAGTTAAATTACGACTAACATAACCATCCCCTCTCTACCAAACTTTGCAACAACATTCCTTTATGGAGGGAGCATCCTTTGACCTATCTAATAGGTCATTCGCCTAATAGTTTGCGGATGGAGGCCATCTTTGTGTCATAATCGATTCCCCCTATTAATTCAAACACGGTGAAACTGAATGGAACGAAATTTGGTACAGAGATAGCACTAGCAAAGGGCATCTCAGTGTCATGATTTATATCGCCGCCATATTGACAGAAACGTAATGGCGGCCACACAAATGTTTAAAGCTTAAATCAAATTACGACTAACATAACCATCCGATCTCTACCAAATTTTGCAACAACATACCTTTATGGAGGGAGCATCCTTTGACCAATATAATAGGCCATTAGCCTAATAGTTTGCGGATGGCGGCCATCTTTATGTCAAAATTGATTCCCCCTATTAATTCGAACACGGTGGAACCGAATGAACGAAATTTGGTACAGAGGTAGCACTAGCAAAACTAGCGCTTAGTGACAGCCCAGCGGGGCGAACGAAGTGACCCGAATGCTCACGAATATAACCGATCAGCCAACCTCTTCCATTTCCAAGACAGACCAAGCGGGGCAGCCATTTTTCTTACGTTTATCGACGGGCTATTTGTTCTGTGAATAATCGCTTGATTTGTTGTTCTGTGCGTTAATTCTTTGAGTCTCAGGCACTCACTGGACAACTGAAATACACTAAAATCGAGCCGCTGAGTCTCCGGCAGGGTGTCCATCCCCTTATCTCCACTAATATCTTCCCTGGCCCTTTCTCAGCAGCTTATGAATTGCTTGGAAAATCCGTTTCATTTACCTGAGTTTATATTGAACAAATATATTTCACATGCGAAAAAATAATTTTTATTTTACAGTAAGAGACAGAATATGTAATTTTAAATAAATCAAGCAAAGTTATGTTAAAAAAATGTCATTTTGATCAAATATGTAAAATAAAAACACAAATATTAGGCCTAATTTTAAAGTAGAAATATCTAAAACAAATGTCATTATGATCAAATATGTAAAATATGTAACAATAAAATATAATTATATGATAGCTAAGGTTCTAATTCATGGACATTTACCGTTCTTAGTTATGTATAAGCAAAGGAAAAGAGTATATATTTATATAAAAATCCTAGCCCAATGATCGGTCTAGGTTGTAAAGTTTCGGGTACGTTCGGTTTGCACCTCTGCGCTGGTCTGTCTCGGTGCGTGTCATAAGATCGTGAAGGGGGATGGATGATCGGTTGCGGTCGTGAGTATTCGGGTCGTTTCGTTAGCCCCGCTGGGCTGTCTCTAAGCGCTAGTCTAGCAAAGGGCATCTCAGTGTCATGTTTTATATCGCCGCCATCTTGACAAAAACGTAATGGCGGCCACACAAATGTTCAAAGCTTAAGTTAAATTACGACAAACATAACCATCCGATCTCTGCCAAACTTTGCAACAACATTCCTTTATGGAGGGAACATCCTTTGACCAATCTAATAGGTTATTAGCCTAATAGTTTGCGGGTGGCGGCCATCTTTATGTCAAAATTGATTCCCCCTATTAATTCGAACACGGTGGAACCGAATGGAACGAAATTTGGTACAGAGGTAGCACTAGCAAGGGCACCTCAGTGTCGTGTTGTATATAGCCGCCATTTTGACTGAAACGTAATGGCGGCCACACAAATGTTCAATGCTTAAATCAAATTACGATTAACTTAATCATCCGATCTCTACCAAATTTTGCAACTACATACCTTTATGGAGGGAGCATCCTTTGACCTATCTAATAGGTCATTCGCCTAATAGTTTGCGGATGGCGGCCATCTTTGTGTCAAAATCGATTCCCCCTATTAATTGAAACACGGTGAAACTGAATGGAACGAAATTTGGTACAGAGATAGCTCTACCAAAGGGCATCTCAGTGTCATGAGTTATATTGCCGCCATATTGACAGAAACGTAATGGCGGCCACACAAATGTTTAAAGCTTAAATCAAATTACGACTAACATAACCATCCGATCTCTACCAAACTTTGCAACAACATACGTTTATGGAGGGAGCATCCTTTGACCAATATAATAGGCCATTAGCCTAATAGTTTGCGGATGGCGGCCATCTTTATGTCAAAATTGATTCCTCCTATTAATTCGAACACGGTGGAATCGAATGAACGAAATTTGGTACAGAGGTAGGACTAGCAAAGGGCATCTCAGTGTCATGATTTATATTGCCGCCATATTGACAGAAACGTAATGGCGGCCACACAAATGTTTAAAGCTTAAATCAAATTACGACTAACATAACCATCCGATCTCTACCAAACTTTGCAACAACATACGTTTATGAAGGGAGCATCCTTTGACCAATCTAATAGGCCATTAGCCTAATAGTTTGCGGATGGCGGCCATCTTTATGTCAAAATTGATTCCTCCTATTAATTCGAACACGGTGGAATCGAATGACCGAAATTTGGTACAGAGGTAGGACTAGCAAAGGGCATCTCAATGTCATGTTTTATATCGCCGCCGTCTTGACGGAAACGTAATGGCGGCCACACAAATGTTCAAAGCTTAAATCAAATTACGATTAGCCTAATCATCCGATCTCTAGCAAATTTAGCAACAACATACCTTTATGGAGGGAGCATCCTTTGACCAAACTAATAGGTCATCAGCCTAATATTTTTCGGATGGCGGCCATCTTTGTGTGAAAATCGATTCCCCTTATCAATTCGAACACGGTGAAACCGAATGGAACGAAATTTGGTACAGAGGTAGCACTAGCAAAGGGCACCTCAGTGTAATGTTTTATATCACCGCTATCTTGACGGAAACGTAATCGCGGCCACCCAAATGTTAAAAGCTAAAATGTAATTACGACCAACCTAATAATATAGTCTCTACCAAATTTTGCAACACCATATCTTTATGTGGTAAACATATTCAGACCAAACTGCAAGAACATCAGCCCAATAGTTTGCAGATGGTGGGCAAGTATGTGTGCAAATCGATTCCCCCTATCAATTCAAACACGGTGAAACCGAATTGAACGAAATTTGGTACAGAGGTAGCACTAGCAAAGGGCACCTCATATTCATGTTTAATATCCCTATAGCACGTTGTATTTCAACATGCTACTACAACCAATATTCAATCATACTCCTTGAAAAGGACAAAGAGTTATAACAATACCCATGCATTTAGGAGAAAGTAGGCTATATGTTCTTTACTGAACATCTTGTTTTTAGATTCTGTTCACCTAAAAAAATTGTTGTACTTACTCAATTTGTGTAATTGTTATATCTCTGAAAAAGGTAGAAACCTATAACGAGTATCGTATGCCTAATGGAAAATAACAGCGACTTTCAATTTTCCAAGATAGTGTCCAGGCGTGATATTGAAACGTAATAGTGAATCATTCAGGATGTAATTCCACAATTAAAACGAAACTTAGTTTGAAAAGATGTATCGTATAAGGGACCTTGCTGTAATAAGCCAAGAGAATAACACATGGAATACAAATCGCTGCGGCTATCTTGACGATATAGAATACGACACGATAATGTATAACTAAGCTGTTTCAAGATATAACAACGAAAATTAGCAGCAATGTAGAGCATTGTATCTTTCCATGACAAAGTCAAAGGATCAATGACTTCATACATTCACGATGGTGACTGGGCGTATGGATTTATATTTCGAGATAATAACACAATTAACGCGAAATTCAAGAGAGAGGATTGCCATAGAAACAAGATGTTCAGTAAAGAACATATAGCCTACTTTCTCCCAAATGTATGAGTATAGTTATAACTCGTTGTTATTATCAAAGAGTACAATATAATCATTTCTTGGTTGAAGACCTTAGAAACTATTTACCTCTACCAAACGCCACAACCTAGAAAAAAAGAACTACTACCATCATTGAAGAAAGAAAGATAAGAAGTATCTTAAGAATGTTATGGATCTGGAGACATAATCCGGACTGGCTGCGTGGCTCAGAGGTAACGTTCTCGCTTGCTGGGCCCTAGGTTGCAGGTTCGTATCCTGGCGCAGTCAGCTGGCATTTGAGGGTGCACAAATGCGAGGGAGCCGTGTCAGTAGATTTACTGGCACGTTAAAGATCCCCTTCGGGCCAAAATTCCGGCACCCCGGCGTCTCTAAAAGCAGCTGTAGTTAAAAGGGACGTAAAACAAATAACTTCTTCTTCTTCTTAGTCGTTTACCCTCCAGGTTGGTGGAACCCACGGACTCAGCGAGGGAACTCACCACTACCGCCTCTACGGGCAGTGTCCTAGAGCTGGGAACATCTAATCTGAGTGGATACAACTGGTGAGGTGTGATTGGCACCTCGCCCAGGCGGCCTCAGCTGCAAAGCGAACAGGGGCCTCATGAGGGAAGGTAATGGATGGTCAGGATGGATAGGCAAGGAAGAGGGAAGGAGGCGGCCGTGGCCTTGAAGAAGGTACTGCACCCGTATCCGCGTGGTCCTACCTGATGAAATCCAAAAGAAAAAGCTGGATCGTAGAATCTGGAAGCCCCGGCTGAAAATAACCCCCAAGACACCACCACCAAGGATAGACCATGGATAGGAATACCACAAAAATTAAAAAGAATGTGATAAAAAGATGCCAGTGGTCTATTAAAAAAAAAAGAAGCTCAAAGTGAGCTACCAAAACTCTTATAGATAATTAACTTAATCTAATCTCGGGTGCGTTAAAAAGCGTCCTAGCTAATGACCCACTGGTTCTCGAAGCACATTCTAATTCGAATAGAAATCAATGTCATTAGTATGAATTTTAAAATTTAACAAAATTTTATTGACTGAAACCGCAGTGTCGTGAAGTGAAAACTCCTCTGAACAAAAGTTTATAACCTCATGCCTCTGCCGAAGCATGAAAAATGTTTAAGAAACAATCGCCTTAATTAGGCCACACAAACTGCCTATCGTCTCTTCATCATGAACGAAGTTCAAAAAAAAAAAAAAAAAAAAAAAAAAAAAAATTACACACAAAATATTCAGGTATTATCGTAAACCCTTTTTGATATATTTATAAAAATATTCTATTCAATCGTAGCAATTAATATATACATATTTTACATAATTACATTTTATTTCTGAGATTTAGTTGCGCCTAGAATTATTCATCACGTTAATTTCATGGATTCATATACGTTTATTTTGTTTCAACTTTCAAGTCCGTGCCGTCCTAAATGACAAACAATTAAGCTAATCGGACGTTGTATTGTTAATTATATTGATTATATTTCATTTCACTTTCTCACAGATATTAGATTTTCTATCATTCAATATTTTAATTATAAATAGCTCAAGTTTATACGAGTATTAATATTACAGTCTTTCCAATTAAACTCTATTCTAAAAACAATTGTTACTAAAACTTAACAAATATTAACGATGTTGTTACAATACTTGGTTTCTTAAATGTTGGATTCAAAATTGTATATTAGCTTTCCACTAACTAAAATCGTGACTCAATTTCACGTTCAAAATAATACGCCATAGTGCACTCAGCAATAGCTCTAAAGCTAATTCAGTGCTGGAAAAATTGATATTGACTATCCACATATGTCAAATATCTCCTAAATTGCAATCCAAATAGTCATACAAAATTCCATTATTACCATATCATCGCTAAACAGCTCTTAATAAATTCCAAACATTACGAATATTACACAAGTTTTTATACAATCATGGATAAGTATGTTGCTTCAAATTAGCCAAAAGTTAAAGTGTCGAGAATAATCTTTATCAGAACAATGATAAAATATTGTATTCACAAGTCCAAATAACTGTGTGAGAATTCGAAGTCTGTCACTTCGATTATGACTTACATATATTTTTAAACATTTCTCTCTTTACATTACATATCATTACCAATTACATTTTCTCAAACAAAGTATTTCTTTCGTATATCTCAACCGACCGTTGTGAAAAGAACGATTCAGTTTTCGCATAATTGAAAGTAATTCCACTGGAGATCCCCCTCAAAGGAAAACACGTCAAAACTACAGCATGGGAAAGAGCCTATCTTGAGAAGGTACAAATTAACCATTAGATTTGACCGCTAAACCAAGTTGGAGTTTCCCACAAGAATCCACAAAAATTTAAAAATTGAACGAGCGCACAAAGGGAGTCAAAATTAAAAGAATTTCAAAAAATCTGGATTACCAGAAATAAATTCGCACAATCGCAAAGAATCATACTAGAAATCACTATCTTCCATGTCTATGCTCAATCTGACAAAAATATAGACCTGAATGTCCATCTAATAACTTGCATGAGCTTTCAAAAATATATTCGAAGTCAAATTCAAAAAGTCCAGAGAATTTGTTCAAAGTCGAATTCACGTATACGACGGATTATGGGACATCTGCTTGAGTTAGAATTATTCTTATATAATTTTAACGTCGTCTTCTCCCTATAATTTTTCTCATGTTGTCTTCCCAACAAACTATATTCTTCTATCTTATTCCCAAATTACATCTTAATGAAAGCAAGGTTATGTTCAAAGTAACACTACAATAACTACTAAATTGAACTACAAAGAGAATTACATACTCGGACAGAAATGATTAAAGAATCACCCTAGCCCTCGTCTGTAATTGTTAACTACTCTAATCAAAATTGGTGAAAAGGAACATTCAAAAGCATGACAAATTCATACTGTCTTCTAAAAGAAAACTTCCAGCTACCTTGTTGAAGTTCTAGTTGAATGAAGTGAGAATGTTATAACACATACTACTGCCTGGGATCGAACCATATCTGCTCAGCTGTACCGATCACGAAAAGTCTGGATATGAAGTAGACCCGATTACCGTTCGCGAAACGAGACGAAGCTAACAGATGTTCATTTTACAAAGTTCATAGTTCTTTCACTTGCTAGAGAACACGACAACATTGATGTAGTAAGCCAAGCCAGTTTCATTATGTAGCAGAACAAATTGTCATTCAGACTTTCATAGCCTCTTCAATCTTCTCTTATAAAGTCTCATAATATAGTTGCTCATATTGGAATCAAGTAATCATCCTGAGTATTCAACGCTGCTATGTGTTAAATTTCTTGCCCGTATTTAGCTCATATTCTGCATCTTCATAACGTAGCAATATCTCTCTCTCTTTATATCATCTATGACAATCATGGCTAAAGCTGTTTATTCTGTACTGCAATGTAGAACACGATGTTGTACCATTGGCTTAATAAGAAGTTGTCATACGTGACTGCAAGTTCGCTGTGCTCGAATTGAAGGTTAACACTGTCTGAAACTATAATAAGATCAGACGAAAATCCTATCACGTTATACTGTAATGCGTATATATATCGGTTCAACTCCACGATTACCGAACCAACACGTCTTCACGGCAACGCACGAACAAGTCTTAGACCAGAGAGCTCTACGACCCTCCTCTATGAAGTTGTATTCACTAAAAAAACTCTACGTTTGCTCTCGCTAATCATACTGTCTCCAGATGATCCACAGTGCGCCTTGTTATCTGATCGACAGCAACTATCGATACATATATCATTGCCGAGTTCAACAATCACATGTTTTAATACTGTATGCATTTATACTCACATAAAAGTTCTCAGTTATCTTCCTTTATCCACAGGATGCGTTTCCCATTCTTTGTTTCATATTGCCTTGTGTATATTGCTCTACCACGATGTTCAAAATAACGACAGTGGTGCTGTGTCCTTCTTGTATTCAATACAAGTATTAAAATATCCAACATGTGGTCGTCGGCATGTACTGCGGGTTGCTGACATCTCCTGACCTCGCCACAGTACTACCGCGCACCTGCATTCCAAAGGAATTTCGCAGTGCTGCCATCAGTGTTATTGCCAACTAAATCCAACCTATATCCAACTAAATACAAAATACGGTATTTGCCCGAAGACGAAGTGGGAAACCACGGAAAACCACTCCGAGGATGGCTGAGGTGGGAATCGAACCCCCTCTACTCATTTGGAACACCTGAGGCTGAGTAGACTCCGTTCCAGTCCTCATACCCCTTTTCAAATTTCATGGCAGAGCCGGGAATCGGACCCAGGACCTCCGGGGCGGCAGCTAACCATGCTACGGAGGCGACAAAACAAATAACATTATTATTATTATTATTACATAATTGACCTGCCGTGGGCAACATCCAACTTTGAGTTGAGGCATGTCTTTACACGTCTAGTTGTGCATGGCTTTTACAACCCTAATTGAATTAACAAATCTTTCCATGACCCTACAGAGTCGTGTGTATACAAACTGTGGATATTTTCGATTGCTATTTGCCTAAAATAAAAGTATTAATTAATAACCTGAACTAGCACCAACGGCTAGAATTCAGTTACTATGTGAAATCGTTTTGTTTCTTTACTTCAAATAACATTTTCAAATAACGCACAATTGGCTGTTACAAACCCTTTAAAATGGAAAGTAAAAATGTATCGTAGTATCATCTTGTCATTCTTCAAATTCGATGCGCATAGAATGCCAATGGCATACCAATCAATGGAGTCCCACGTAGACCAGTCGTGACATCTAGTGGAAAAGTATCGAACAATATAACCCTAACAGGGCGAGTGCATTCTAGCGGCCATAAGAAGAAACTTTTCAATAAAATCTGGTAGTTAATAGGTAGGCCGGCGTGCAGTTACCTTTTTGGCTGCTAGATGTCTCGAGCAAATCTGCTGGCGAATTATGTTTTAATTAAAATATATTTTCCACCGTAATATGCACAATATAACGCTTAATTTTAAAACGGTCGCCTCCGTAGCGTAGTGGTCAGCATGGTTAGCTGCCGCTCCGGAGGTCCTGGGTTCGATTCCCGGCTCTGCCACGAAATTTGAAAAGTGGTATGAGGACTGGAACGGGGTCTACTCAGCCTCGGGTGGTCCAAATGAGTAGAGGGGGTTCGATTCCCACCTCAGCCATCCTCGAAGTGGTTTTCCGTGGTTTCCCCACTTCGTCTTCGGGCTAATGCCGGGATGGTACCTTCAGTAAGGCCACGGCCGCCTCCTTTCCTCTTCCTTGCCTATCCATCCTGACCATCCCTTCCCATCCCTCATGAGGCCCCTGTTCGCTTTGCTGGTGAGGCTACCTGGGTGAAGTGCTGATCACATCTCCCCAGTTGTATCCATCCTGACCAGATGTTCCAAGATCCAGGACACTGCCCATTGAGGCGGTAGTGGTGAGTTCCCTCGCTGAGTCCGTGGGAACCACCAACCTAGAGGGTAAATTGACTAAATAAAAAAAATTAAAACGTCTGAGTCATTACAAAACAATAAATGAATATAATTTCAAGCAAAAAACCTAACTCTGATAGGGTTTGAACCATAGGCATATGAGCGATAGGCCAACGCTTTACCACGGAGCCAATTGTGCCAACGATCATAGTTCTACATAAAATAACATACATAGAACTTGTTAGCAAATAATGATTTAGACTAAACGATTTCATCAGTGGAGTATATTATTTATATATAAAGCATTTCATACAAAGTTCGTTGATTTTGTATCAGTACGCTATATTGCATGCAATACTCAAATTAGTGAAATATAAGTCAGGCACAAGATATCCGCTGCCATCTTGTCTAGTTACTGAGACGGCTCAGCTTTTAAAAATCACTTCTGCACTATAGTATTACAAAATAAACTTTTAATTTCGAACCTGCCTCTTCCTTTAGAACAGTTAAAACGATTCTCGGCTCGATAATCGGAACTGGTGGGTCCCATGATATGGATTATAAAGTTTGCATAATTCGCACGGCCGCCATACTGAAATGGTACGGCGGATGACCTTGTAGTTTGGTCACAAGACGCGTCCTATATGAAGGTGTGTTGTTACCAAATTTGGTAGAGATCGGATAATTTGGTTAGTCGTTATTTGATTTTACGTTTTGAACGTTTGAGTGGCCGCCATTCAGTTTTGGTAAAGATGGCGGCGATATAAAACATGACACTGAGGTGCCCTTTGCTTTTCTACCTCTGTACCAAATTTCGTTCAATTCGGTTTCACCGTGTTCGAATTGATAGGGGGGGACAGACATTCAGAGTACACACACTCACACCCACACAGACTCCCACACCCACACACAGACACACACACACACACACACACACACACACACACACACACACACACACACACACACACACAGACACACATTTTTAGCCTACATTCGATTTTTGCAAAAAATGAAGGTAGACTTATGAGATCAACACAGGGCGAAAAAAAGTGTGTCTGTCTGTGTGTGTGAGTCTGTGTGTGTGTGTGTGTGTGTGTACTCTGAATGTCTGTCCCCCCTATCAATTCGAACACGGTGAACGCGAATTGAACGAAATTCGGTGCAAAGGTAGCACTAGCAAAGGACACCTCAGTGTCATGTTTTATATCGCCGCCATCTTGACGGAAACGTAATGGCGGCCTCACAAATGTTCAAAGCTTAAATCAAATTACGACTAACCTAATCATCCGATCTCTACCAAATTTTGCAACAACATACCTTTATAGGGGGAGCATCCTTTGACCAAACTAATAGGTCACCAGCCTAATAGTTTGCGGATGGCGGCCATCTTTGTGTGAAAATCGATTCCCCCTATTAATTCGAACACGGTGAAACCGATGGAACGAAATTTGGTACAGAGGTAGCACTAGCAAAGGGCACCTCAGTTTCATGTTTTATATCGCCGCCATCTTGACGGAAACGTAATGACGGCCACACAAATATTCAAAGCTTAAATCAAATTACGATAACCTAATCGTCCGATCTCTACCAAATTTTGCAACATCATACCTTTATGTACAAAGCATCCTTTGACGATATTAATAGGTCATTAGCCTAATAGTTTGCGGATGGTGGCCATCTTTGTGTCAAAGTCGATTCCCCCTATTAATTCAAACACGGTGAATCCGAATGGAACGAAATTTGGTACAGAGGTAGCACTAGCAAAGAGCATCTCAGTGTCATGTTTATAATGCCGCCATCTTGACAGAAACGTAATGGTGGCAACACAAATGTTCAAAGCTTAAATCAAATTACGACTAACATAATCATCCGATCTCTACCAAATTTTGCAACAACATACCTATATGGAGGGAGCATCATTTGACCGAACTAATAGGTCATTAGCCTAATATTTTGCGGATGGCAGCCTTCTTTTTGTGAAAATCGATTGCCCCTATCAATTCGAACACGGTGAAACCGAATGGAACCAAATATTGTACAGAGGTAGCACTAGCAAAGGGCACCTCAGTGTCATGTTTTATATCACCGCCATCTTGACGGAAACGTAATCGCGACCACCCAAATGTTAAAAGCTAAAATTTAATTACGACCAACCTAATAATCTAGTCTCTACCAAATTTTGCAACAACATATCTTTATTTGGGAAGCATATTCTGACCAAACTGCAAGATCATCAGCCCAATAGTTTGCAGATGGTGGCCGGGTATGTGTGCAAATCGATTCCCCCTATGAATTCAAACACGGTGAAACCGAATTGAACGAAATTTCGTACAGATGTAGCACTAGCAAAGGGCACCTCCGTGACATGTTTTATATCGCCGCCATCTTGACGGAAAGAAAATGACGGCCATCCAAATGTTAAAAGCTTAAATCAAATTACTACCATCCTCATAATTTGATCTCCACCAGATTTTGCAACAACATGCCTTTTTGTGGAAAGCATCTTATCAGCCCAATAGTTTGCAAATAGCGGCCATGTATGTGTGCAAATCCATTCCCCATATCAATTCAAACACGGTGAAATCGAATTGAATGATTTTTTTTACAGAGGTAGCACTAGCATAGGGCACCTCATGTTCATGTTTAATATCCCTATAGCACGTTGTATTTCAACAAGCTACTACAACCAACATTCAATTATACTCTTTGAAAAGGACAAAGAGTTATAACAATACCCATGCATTTAGGAGAAAGTAGACTATATGTTCTTTACTGAACATCTTGTTTGGCCCTGTAGTGATTTCATAAGTCTACTTTCATTTTTTGCAAAAATCGAAACTAGGCTAAAAATTCACTACCATTATTCTGGATGAAAAAGCGAAATTTCAATGATACATAGTAAACTGGGAGTCTTATGTAGGATACAACACTTAACTTTCATCACAAGAACAATCAATTCCACTCCTCGATAAGAATATAGAGTTATAATTATCATCATCGTCATTATTTACTGTAATCAACAGGCCACGCAGAGCCATGCCAGAAAACGGAGAATATACATTCTATTTCAAATGGTATGCATTGCAAAAGATATTCCATGACATACCAATGAAGAATAAAATAAAATAAAATCAGAGGTACATTCACATATAAAATGAGAGGCATATTTCTGGACACAATTTCAAATATTTTTTGCAGATGCTGTTCTACCTTCTATGTGTAGCATCTCCAAGGGAAGCGGCAGATTTCAGAGTTATAACTATACCCATACAATTAGAAGAAAGTAGGCTATATACTTTTTACTGAACATCTTGATAAAAGTCACAGAGGTGAACATATCGAAGTATCCCTTATTACCATACAAATTTCAGTTTGATAACTGTGATAGTTTGAGAAATAGTGATTGCTGGTTGAATATTTCGCTCACCTGCCATATTGAAATGATGGCACCTATTAAAATTTGATAGTCATGGTCAAAGTTTCACAAGATAGTGGTAAGTTCTTACCATGTTTTATTGAAATCACTATATCCGTTTAGATTTTATTTGGGGGAACACATACACACACAAACCATAGATGATCTCATAAGCCTATATTTAAATTAGATGTAAATAGGCTGAAATCATTGGGATAGTGGTAGAAACATGCCAGGTTATTAGGAGAGTGTTGGAGTTATAATTGGTACCGACTAGTCTTTCATTTTGTATTATACTACAGGGAGAGTGGGTTGCTCTACAGTTTAGGCAGTCGGGAACATACGAATATCCAGGTCAGGTAGATCCAAAAGACCGCATAGTTAAGTGTGCATTTTTAAGGAAAAACCAGGAGGAAAAGTAGTTTTAATTCGGCAACACCACTTGTAGTAGTCTACTTCTGTGTGTAAGACGGGAACTACGAAAAGCCGCTATGATATGAGTCAGCAGTTATGTCATGGTTTGGTTATCACGAGAGGACGAGCGTCACATCGTTTGTGTGTTAACAACAACACATCATCTCGAAGACAATCTCGTGGTATAGAAGCTAGCATTCTTGGCTGTCACCCCTTAGGCCTGGGTTTGATTCCTAGCACTGCCAAGAAATGTAAATCTGTTTTGATGGTTTGGACGGGGTACACTCGACCTCGTGAGGTAGAATTGAGTGAATGTGCTTTCCCCCTCTTACTCTAGGCAAATACCGGGATGGTTCTTAATTGAAGGCCACATTCACCTCCTCCCCAATCCCAGCTTTAATTAAAATTACACATAATAGTACAGACACCACAGTAACACAGGCTTTCAGACAAATTGAACATACCCGAGTACAATGGGGGCAGTGGCCACGATGTTCATGCACGTAAGAGAAAGAACCATTACAGACTTATGGTTGCTGTGCTTGTCCTACAACACTAGTACCCCATGCCAATAATGTGTCGTAGGTGAAAAATATGAGGGGGAGGACGCAAAAATCCATTCCAGATTATCACATTTTTTATACAGACGAGGTCAAAATAGTAGAATAAAAAATATTATCTAAATTATTTGCAATTATTTACGAAGACTGTAGACTATATCCACAGAGTACATTGACTTGTTTTGACTTTAGCCCTAGATGACTGTGATATTCCTAACTTTTGATCGATGTCATGTTTTGTGCAATATTTGTGAGCTAATAAGAGTTCTTACTGTGCCAATGTTTCTCAAAGAAACATTACTGGCCCATAAACATTTTAAACAAACATCACTCATATGTCACTGCCCAGGAAGGCATACAAATCATGAATTACGTAATTACATTCAACAGTGTGTGTAAATGCATATTTATAATCCAATTACATCAAATGGCAGATAGATCACATCATGGTGGCAATGCCATCTCTATCTCTACTTAGTATAAAACAAAGTCCCCGATTCTTGGATGTTACGGGTAAACTCGAGAACCACTGGATGGATTTTGATGCGGTTTTCACCATTCTGTAAAGGATATCTCGAGGAAGGCTTCTATAGAAAATAATTTATTTATGATCAAAGGAAGCCGAGCAGTAACGACTTCAGTGGAAAAGTCGAAAAAAACCTGGCGTCCGAGCACTTTGTAAGCTTAAGCTGGGCAATCCGTTAAACATATCTAAATCCTGTGAGTGTAAGAATTGTTCAGCATGAAAAGTTCTACAAAAAATATCCGCGAGAGCATATGTCTATCTTCAATACATCGCCCACTACAAGTGTTTTTACGTTTTAATTTCTTCCAACCATGTCCATTCAACTACTGAGGCGATAGTTTTCGAGATAGCTAAGGGCGTGTCTATCATCCCTGTTACAGCTTAGCTAGCGGGCGAACGTATTGCCCAAGATACAGCCAGCGGCAAACCGCCGATTCGTGTTAAGTTAAGACTTCTCTGAAGGGTGGTTGTGTTTGGAGTTTCCCTAGAAGTGCAACTCGGGTTTTCTTCATTTCGCCTGTGAAACACAGTCAAGTTAAGATTGGACGGAAGGGGGATTTTGAGTTTCATTCAACTCACCATCCCCTGGAAGTGCAACTCTTATTTCGCCTGTGAACTTTTCGTTCCGCAAAATTCACAGTCAATTTAAGATTGGACGGAAGGGGGATTATATTATATTAAATTAAACTGATTGGAGTATAATCCCTACTTAGTATAAAACAGTCCCCGATTCTTAGGTGTCACGGGTAATCTCGAGAACCATTGAATTGATTTTGATGCGGTTTACACCATTCTGTAAAGGATACCTCGAGGAAGGTTTCTGTAGAAAATAATTTATTTATGATCAAAGGAAGTCAAGCAGTAACGATTTCAGTGAAAAAGTCGAAAAAATCCTGGCATCCGTGCGCTGTCTAAACTTACGCTGGACAAACAGTTAAAAATATCAATCTCCAATGAGTGTAAGAATTGTTCAGGATGAAAAGTTCTACAAAAACGTACACGAGAGCACATCTCTATATTGAATATATCGTCCACTATAAGGGTTTTTAGATTGTACGGAAGGGGGATTTGTGTTTCATGCACCTCGCCATTCTTAAATTACGTCTGACAAGAATTTGTTGTACACGCATCTCCATGATAATATAGTTATTAGTCCAGTTAGTGATTTTAACCCATCATGCTGAGACGTAAAACGGATATAGGTCATAGTTCATTTACATCGTGAAGAAGCGCTTATCACGTAATACATTCACAACTGTTCCCGGGCGAAACCGGGCCGGGTTGCTAGTATTTAATAATTAATAATTTAATTGTTTTTAATATTTACTGATTTTTGTGTTGTATGTGGGCTTCTAAATATAGCAAACGGAGCTAAGAATGTATTTAGTTACAGACATAGCCTATCGGAATGAAAGTAAATAATTTTCTTTTTTCTTATGACACATTTATCCGTTTGGAGGGTCACACATTATTCTAATAGACGTAATATGACCACGTATATATTGACACATACTAGTCTTTAATTGTATATAATATCACCCGAGCCATACTGAGCTATTATAAGAGAATTGCGTATCACTACAATATACACTGAAAACTTCTTGCATAGCAAAGCAATCATCTGGAAAAATTTGTTCAGGCATAGTACCTAGGAATATTCTGCAATCGCCAAGTATCGTATTCGCCCGATGGTCGTCCTGTTTGGAATCATGTCCCAGCTGTAGCAGGGTATTAAGGACTCTATTACAGAAGTCGAAACTCTCACCAATATCGGAACGAGCCATTGCAAACTTATATCGTTCCTTCTATACTGGAGTGCTTCTCCTGGTAATAACCGGATCAGTTCAATGGCCCAGGCTTCTCACTTCTGCTTCTAAAGCTCCCTTGCTATGCACTGTTTCAGCTACAAGTTTTTGTAATTTGCATTCACATACCCGGTGTACAATCTTTCCAATAGCATGTTATTTGACTTTTAGCGCTCGGCCATCATCAACCATATTTGAAGTTCAGGTGAGACTACTAGCTGCCTGTACTTATTTGCAAAGCGATATTTTTTAGACACAAATGAGATACCCTGTGTTACTTTTAACATAATGAGACGTGTTATATGTGATGATGATCTTATATTTAACCTTATGTTGCGATGGAGAATGTTAATAAAAATAATAATATTAGTAAAATAATAATAACAATTCAAAAATTGCAGAAATTGAAGAACAAAAAAAAAAAAGGAAGGAAGCTTGTAGTTTAACGTGACCATTAATCTCGCGATCATAAGCCACGGGACCTCCGTTTTACGTGGAATCCGAACCACAGGACATGGCATTTCACATCGAAAATCTCACATGCATTGACCGGGAATCGAACCCGGTCCGCCTTGGTGAGAGGCGTACAGCTTGACCGTTGCGCCACCACAAATTGAAGAACAAGAACGCAAAATTATTAGAAAACAAATAGTTCCGTAATGAACTGAAGCCTATTTTCATATATCCTACTTACGTTTAGTGCCTCTATCAGCATACAATATTTCAGTTTGATTGCTTTAATAGATTCGTAGGTATTGGGAACCATCTAAATATTTCGGATGGTGGACATGTTGGATTTTTATATACTGTATGTACTGTAGGTCTTAGAGTTATGTACTATTACATGAAGATTATTGTGTAGGTGTAGTATTCAAACGTCAATCGCATGATTAGGACACAAGAAATAAAAAAGAGATTATAAAATTTCGCACCTCTGCCATAGTTTGGTTATGAAAACAATTGACATAATTTAAATGCTAGTTGATTAAAATTTGTATAAGCATTTAAATCGCGAGAAACGTTCACTTAGATATTTAAATAGCTCGTCACCACCGTGTTGAATTCGTGCTCACCAGGTTATTGACAGTCCCATAGGTGAACTTACATTCATAGCCTTTATCATCATGCACAATTTTAGTTTGATTGCTGTCATAGATCAATAGATAGAGAACCGTCTAAATATTTCGGATGGTCGCCCTGTTGGAATTTTGTATATGTTGGCCATAGAGTTATGTACTATTAGATGACGATTTTTCCGTTGGTTCATTATACATACGTTCACTTAGGTCGCATGATTAATACACAAGAAATAAAATTTTAAAATAAATTTTAAAATTGCGCACTGCCACCATCTTGAGGTTATGTGAACAATTGAACTAAATTAGATGCCAGTGCATTACAATGTGTATAAACTATTACTGCACCATATTTCACTGCGCTCAGATGGTCTATTAAAATGTTTCACCTTAGCATGGCCGCCATGTTGGTTTTGAATTTTACAATTTTTTGGAAGTCTCATAGCTGAAATTCCAGTAGTACCCTTCATCACCGTACAAAGTTTCAGGGTGATATCAGTAATAGTTACGGAGATTAGAATGCCGGTGAAATATTTCGCACTGCCGCCATCTTGAGGTTATGTAGACAATTCAACTAAATGATATGCCATTGCATTACAATGTATTTAAACATTTGCTGTACCAAGTTTAATTGCGTTTGGATGGTTAAATCGAGAGAAAAGTCTATTTTAAAGTTCGTTCGTTTTGTAGTGAACAGGTTTTTGAAAGTCTCATAAGTGAACTTTCCGTAGTGTCCTTTATCACCGTACAAAATTTCAGGGTGATATCATTAATAGTTTCGGAGATATAGAATGCCGGTGGAATATTTCGCACAGCCGCCATCTTGAGGTTATGTACAAATGAACAAAAGTAGATGCCAGTGCATTACAATGTGCATGAACTTTTGCTGTACCAAGTTACATTGCATTTGGATGGTTAAATCAGAGAAAAGTCTATTTAAAAGTTTCAACTTCACTTGGCCGCCATGTTCGTTTTGTACTTAACATGGTTTTGAAGGTCTCATAGCTGAACGTCTAGTACTGCCCTTTATCACCGTAAATAATTTCATGGTGATATCAGTAATAGTTTCGGAGATATAGAATGCCGGTGAAATATTTTGGATTGGTGAGACGTAATAAAATTTGAAGGGCACGGTCGGGGTCGGCCGAAATAGTACTATGACCTTACCGAGTTTCATTGAAATCACTCCAGCCTTTTAGAAGTTATTAGGGGTATAGTCACACACACACATACGCACACACACACGCACACGGGCAAAATGTGATCTCATAAGCCTATTATTTCATAAAATGAAAATAGGCTAAAAAGGACCTGAAAGAATTACATGTGATTAAAATATATATGTTGTTATGGCCCGATGCCAGTTCAAGGAGAAACCGTATCGAACATTTAACCCCAGTTCAAACTGGTCAACAAGAACCTCGCTTCCACACTATAAGAGGTCATAAGAGGTCAGTCAGTCACTGCATCGGCGGAAGCCTGACAATCACAGAGGTCGATTGCCTGCCGACCGGAAGATCGGGCAATTTGGGTTGTCTGACGCTCGTTGACCAAGGGGCACGGAGCTAAGGCGGTACTTGAGAGCACTATCGTTAAAATTAGCTGAGAGTATTTCGATTTTACTTCAGGATTAAACTAAAATCCATTCAATCCTTGTGTCCACGGTGGTGAGTCCTTTACTCACGTGGGCGTTAAACTTTCGAACTATTTCATTGGCGGTTATTCCCCAAATCCTAGAATCACGTCCCACTCTCATTTCCTTGTACAGTGTAGAAGGTACTGTACTGTAATCTTTATCAGGAGCTGTCGGTAAGGACACGATAACGATCCTTGTACATTACCTTGCTGAACCACTGATCGGCCTATGACTTACGTCCGTGCCATCATATGATGATGATAATTGTTGTTTTAAGGGGCCTAACATCGAGGTTATCGGCCCCTGATGGCTTGGGTGATCGTGAAGATGAAAATGAAATGCAAACTGAAAACTGAAACTAACTACTGACCTACATACTAGAAGAAGAAATGGAAAACTAAACGAGAATAAGGCAAATTAAGGACAGGAGGAAAAGAAATGCCCTCAACCCTCGAAGTATGCGGATTGAGGGACTTGGAAGGAAGGAGAGCCATGAAAGGCAGATAGGAAAGTGAAAGAGGAGAGGGTCCTCCCCAAAGGTAACGGACAAAAGAGGAAAACGGACCCAGCTCAGGAATCCCTCGGTGTCGCCAACTCCCGAACTCACCAGTCGTGAGCCCCTGAGGGTGTAGCATTATCTAGGGTTCAGCAAACGTGGTGGGGCTACATACAACCGGCCTCCTTGAGGGCCTTGAGCAGAAGGCAGGAGATAACAGGAAAAGAAAAAGAAGGCTGACCCCTCGCAGAAGGAGGGAATCAGAAAAGATGAGCAAAGGACCAATTAAGGCGGGAAAGGAAGAGACTCCCTAGGCCTCGGATACCCTATTACCGTTGGGGTCGGAAGAGAACAATAGTTGACCAAGTGAGGTCGACAGGAAAGAAGACCGAGAGGAGCCCGGCACAAGTAAGTGGACGCAATGCCGGACTCAGCTGGGCCGTGCCATCAGGTGGTGACATAACAATGTTTGTTATGGACTGCATAAAAGGGAGAAAACTATAGGATGACATCATAGGCTCGTCAAGCGAGCATCATCAGATTCAAATATACAAGACAAAATAGTTCTACAAAACTCTACCAAACCTGCAATGACACCCACAAACGGCCGCTGCCTTCCAAAAGCAAAAAAAATCCCGCCCAAAACTTTGAGAGTGTGGCAACTATTACGGATAAATACTAAAGCATAAAATATCCGTAAAAAGAACTATTTTTATATCTACTCTGTTGCAAGACTGAGAAATGACGATCCCATCAACAAATGGATTCAAAGCTATCTACACGGTTTCACTTAAATTTCAAGAGGACTATGTTGGCTTTACTGAACGAACTTCAAATTACGTGGTTACTCTCCGTCCTCCCACGTTCCTTGATCAATGTTATATAAGTTACATAAAGTACCCAATTTTTCATCCCTACGGTCATAATACAGACAAACCCATCTTCCAGTGGAAGCGAACCATTATTGTTATGCTGACATAAACCTTTTATCTTCGAATAACACGCCTAGTGTAATATAAACGAATATAAAAACTCACCTAGGCACGCATTAGAGGCTGTTATGAGTAAGCTTTTCCAAACGTATGGAGACACCGCAATCCCAATAATATCTCGAGTGGACATAGAGGAATGCTAAAACTTTATGGAGAAGATAGAGTTATCCCGGGCAGGACCACTTAGCTGGAATTGGAAAGCTCGCCTTTTAAAATTCATTGATGTAGCTAACCATATCACATTGAGAGGTGCTTTATTTCTTCTCCCTCTTCCTCCATTTTTAAAGCGAAATAAGGATGGAGCTTGTCTGTGCCTCTCCCTCTGCTAGGAGCCGCGCGTGTCCATATGTCCATCCTGAAGAGCTCGTCACATATGGAGGAAGTATTCTTTCACAATGAGCAATGTGAAATTGATGTGTAATGGCGTAATTGTATGCGTTAAATAGCTCAACATGACAACGCAAGGGAGTTGTACTATGTCCGAAGATTGGAGGTTTGAATCCCAGTGCTAGCAGCGGCTATATTGAGTGTGGTTTCTTCCCAGGGTTTTTACACACACCCCCACGAAAATACGGGATAGTTCCTAGTTTTAGGTCTCAGACAACCTACTCCAATCCCAGAATTGGTCAAAATACTCACAGCATGTATTTTCGATACAACATTCAAAGTACAATAACTGAATCCTTGAAAATAATAAATACAAAATCGTGTTTTAAAATAAAATTGAGAATACAGAACACTTTCAGTAATTATAGTTGGTTGGTTCCTCACTTTAGAGGCTGTGACAACGCGGTCTTGTAGCCCCGTGTACTTTGGGTGTGTGTAGAATCTGTCTGAAAACCGGTGTTAATTGTGATGGCTGTATTAGTGTGTGTTATCTGTGATTCAGGTAGAAGGACTGCAGACGATCAATTTTTCAAGCAGTTCCTACTTTTGCTACCGTATGCTACCGTCCACGACACCTAGTGCAGACTAGATGCCATCGCAGCCACCACCTGGCGGCGAACGTTGCAACTAATACAGCATTATCAAACTAACCTACAAATTTTAGCTTCCAAAAGTGTAGTTAGTAGAAGGTTCTATGACATGGGACCACCAGCTTTACTTCCCCTCAGGGTTTGAACCCGCGATCTTGGGCATAGAAGCTCAGCATGCCACCAACTACACCAACGAAGCCGCCTATTTCATTTGAACAATCTTATTGGAATGAAAATCTTCTTCACTGTATTAGTTTTTATCATATTTATTAGCCTATTTTCAATTTTGAAAAAATAGGCTTATGAGATCACCTTTTGTCCGTGTGTGTGTGCGTGTGTGTGTGTGAGGTGTGTGTCCCCCCTAATAACTTTTAAGCGGCTGGAGCGATGTCAATGAAACTCGGTAAGTTCATGGTACTATTCCGGGCGACCTCGACCGTGCCCTTCAAATTTTTATTACGTCTCACCAATCCAACATGGCGGCTGTGCGAAATGTTTCACCAGCATTCAATATCTCCGAAACTATTACGGATATCACTCTGGAATTTATTACGATGATAAAAGGAACTACTAGAAGTTCACCTATGTGACTTTTGAAAAACTGGTAACTACAAAACCAACATGGCGGCCACGTGAATTTGCGACTTTTAAATAGACGTTTCTCGCGATTTAAACAACCAAACGCAATAAAACTTGGTACAGTATATGTTTATACACATTGTAATGCACCGACATCTAACTTGGTTCAATTGTTAATATAATCACAAGATGGCGGATGAGCGAAATATTTCACCGGCATTCTATATCTCTGAAACTATTAGCTGTATCACCCTGAAATTGTATACGGAGATAAAGGGCACTACTGGAAGTTCACCCATAAGACTTTCAAAAAGCGGTTAACTACAAAACGAACATGGCGGCCATGCGAATTTGAAAATTTTAAATAGACCTCTCTCGCGATTTAAAGTTCCAAACGAAATGAAATCTGGTACAGGAAATGTTTATACACATTGTAATGCACTGGTATCTAATTTAGTTCAATTGTTTACATAACCTCAAGATGGCGGCTGTGCGAATTTTAAAATTAAGTTTTTATTTCTTGTGTCGTAATCAAGCGATCGAAGTGAAAGTTTGAATAACGACCCTACGCATTAGTTTTCCTTCAATGGTACATGACTCTATGGCCTATACATTTAACAATCCAACATGGCGTCCATCCGAAATATTCAGACGACTCTGAATATCTACGAATCTATTATAGCAATCAAACTGTTTTTTTTTATCTTCATAGGGGCTATGAACTTAAGTTCATCTATAGGACTTTAAATAACCTGGTGATCACAAATTCAACATGGCGGCGACGCGAATTATAAATATTCACATGGACGTTTCTCGCAATTTAACCATCCGAGTGCAGTGAAAATTGGTACTGTAAATCCTTTTACGAATGTTAATTCACTGGCATCTAATTTATTTCAATTGTTTCCATAACCACAAGATGGCAGCTGTTCGAAATTTTAAAATCTCCTTATTACTTCTTGTGTCCTAATCTTGCGATTGAAGTTTGAATGCTACACGTACCAATAATCTTCATGTAACATTACATAACTCTAGGACCTACATATATAAAATCCATCATGGCGACCGTCCGAAATATTTAGTTGGTACTCAATATCTACGAATCTATTACAGCAATCAAACTGAAATTTTGTATGTTGATAGTGGCAGTTAATATAAGTATGATATATGAAAATAGGCTGTATAGTTCTTCACGGAACTACTTGTTTTAAAATACAATTTTGTATTGTGAATGATTCAGTTACTGTATTTTGAATTTTGTAACGAAATTACATTTTGTGAGTAATTTGCCCAACTATGCCCATCCCCGACACTAATAGTTACAGGTACAATCACTACTACAGTCACTGTAGAAACACAGGTTATCAGGTTCATCACACATACAAGTTCGCGGTGCTGATAATCAAAGATGTCCCAAGTCCCTAATACGAATTGAAAGCAACAAGATATTAGCGTGAAATAAAATATGGACTTCTTGTATAAATACATTATATTTATCCACCAATCCACATCGTGACGGCGTTTCAAGTGTTCTAGACTGTCTGGGTTCGATTTCCGGCTCTGTCAGGAAATGTAATTCTGATCTGAGGGCTGATATGGCCACTATATTCAATCCCCTACAAGAACTGGTTTAACTAGTAGATGGAGCGGCTCAGCTCTTGATCACTGTTATCATTACTGAGAAGCGGCTTCGGTGGCGTAGTTGGTAGCATGCTGAACTGCTGTGCCCAAGATAGCGGTTTCAAACCCGGCCGAAGTCGTCGTATTTTTTAAGAGCGTTAACATCCTTCAGTATGCCTTTCTTCGGAGGCAAAGTGAAGCCGGCGGTCCCATGTCATAGATTTATGACATGTAAAAGATCCTTCCACAGGCTAAACTTGTGTGGAGCTAAATTTGTAGGTTATATATCGTTTGATACGCTCTATCAAAGTTCCAACGTTCACCACTAGGTATCATTGATATCTGGTAGCGAAAGTTGGAACTACTTGAAATTGAACGGAACTTGTAGCTCACCCTAGTGGTGTCCGTCTGAAGCAGCTACAGCCTCTGGCGAGCCGAACATGTCCTCGGATACTCCCGGCACTAAAAGCCATACGATAAATAAATAAATAAATTACTGAGAGATTCTGGTAAGGATCAGGACTACGGAAGAGAATCACACATATATTTTTATTGTTTGTGATAATACAAGGGATGTCAAATTGATATTATTATTATTATTATTATTATTATTATTAATAATAATATACATTTCTTTACGTTGATGTTTTCTAAGTAAACTCGCCCCAATGTTGCGAGGGGTATGCAAGTCACTGTGTTCAATAATTGGGATATGACCGTGATGTTAAGTCCTCTTAAACTCAAGCAACAATGAAAGAACCACCACCATCATCATTATGATCATCGTGACACTCTTCTTCTTTTCCAGATTATGGACCTCAAATTTACGCTGCAATTTGTCGAAAATCTGTATTCTTCTTCTTGCCCGTTTCACACACTTTGTGGTACGATAGATCAATCGGTGTTTAGTGGGCCGTGCTTTGCTGTCCTCCCAGTATTTTTTCATCCTTTCAGATCTTGCCGTCCTCTCTTCTTCAGAGATTCTGTATAGTCGTTTGATCTTGACCCTGTCCTGGAACCTCTTCATTTTATCTTTGGTTATTATTTTCGCAGATCCATCTGCAAGCATCCCTTCTGTAATTTGGAACTCTCGTAGGTCGTTCTCAATCTCCTTAAACCAGTTCGACTTGATTCTCTTATTGCGGAAAATGTCGAAGATTCTTTTAGTTAACCTTCTCAGGTCCATTCTTAGGATGTGACCATATGAGTCAATCCTCCTTTATATTGTGTTGGCAATCTCTTCGGTTATCCTATGCAGGGTTTAATTGCTGACGTGCAAGAGTTCGTTATTATGGATTTTGGGACCTAGAATTATTCGTAGTATTTTCCTTTCCTTGATCTCCAACCTTTCCATTGGACCATATGCAGTATTATATCTGTATTATTAACATTACTTTTCGTTTTGGAAATCATAACTTGCTGCGTTAGAAATTCTAGCGCGTTCATTTAAAGGGGATTATTCTGTAAATTTAGCAGTTGTCACATTTTATCTCCAAGTAACGAGCCCATGAACAAATGGAATAGATCAGTGCTTGGAGCTGGAAAATACATCAGCTAGATCCATAGTATGTCGGTAATTGTTGGCGAACACTGCCAAAGGGCATTATTCATAGCAGGCGAATTACCACCGTCACACCATTTTATTGGCTTGTGATAATACTGTACAATTTTATTATTCACCATCACTCTATTCAATATTCTCCCTGCACGGTGTAATTGTTTACATTAGGGGCTTGCTGGCGAGAAAAAGGGCTTGGCACATCAATCAACTGATAGAACGATAGGACGTGTGACATGGAATTTTACAATTCAAATAAAACTGGTTGGATCTCGTAATGGGCCACTTTATTTAATTAAGTTGGTTTGCAAGTGATGGATATGGACCTTTAAATCCAGTGGACTTGCATACATGACGCCATAATTGAATGAACCTATGTAAATCTTTAAACATTGTTTGAAAAACAGGCGTAAATTTACTGAGTATAACCAGGTAATGCTGCATATTATTAGCGTAATTTACGCCTGTGGATTTAACATGACGAATCGTTGTCGCCAATGAGACAATATTATGTCTGTCACTCTTGTTTTTATACAATTTGGGAAGTGAAAAGGGCGAAACCTAATCTAGAAAAACTTTTAGAGGTCAGATGGTAAGAAAGGAACATGACCTCAACTACCTCGTGTAGATCGGCCGGCCCCGTGGGTGTTGGGGTAGCGCACCTGCCTCTCACCCGGAGGCCCCGGGTTCGATCTCCGGCTCCGTCAGGGATTTTAAAACTGACGTGAGGGTTGGAACGGGGTGCACTCAGCCTCGTGAGGACAATTGAGTAGCTGTCTGACAGTGAGACAGCGCCCCGATCACGAAAACCAAGATTAACGGCTGAGGGGACCCGACGCGCTGATCACGCGTCACCCCAATACCTTCAGGCCGAATGGCTGGGCAGCGGTCGCTTGGTCGGCCTTAGCCCGTCATGGGCTGTATAGTGCCAGGGGTTGGGGTTGAGCTGGTGTAGATCACTTAAAGTAAGGTCATTGCTTCCTCGTTAGAGCGGTAGTAGAATGTCCTCTTCATGAACCGACGATCGCAATTTCGGTTCCCTGACAAAGGAGTCGGCATAATAAAGAGAGATAAAAATCCACGGCACTCAGTGTCGTCGAACAGTGTCGGCTCGTTAAATACCTCTCGTATCACGTTTGGTGATGGCAATACAAGATTTTTATTGACTCTTAACCACAGACCATCCAATGGAGTTTCAATGCATCTCCTGTCTTTGTTGATCCCAATTCCTTTTCGAAGTTGGAGTGTACATCACGAAGATGGCTCCAGAGTAATGATCAAAACCATATAGCTGAAACCACACAATCTTATTATGTATAATACGCTAAGGTGTATGTTTCACAAAACTCAAGCTCCTAAACCAGAGGGAGTTCGAAGGTGTGGTTGGTACCAAAATCTTCCAAATTGTCTCAATAGTACAGGACAAATATTGCATTTCTTGAAAAGTCAACGGAAATATATTTATTTGTTTATAAAGTGTTTTTAAACAAATAAACAAGACGATAGCCCCTGCGAGAACTCTGTCGCCTACAGCCTGCATAGCACTAGGGACGGGCGTGTACTCTGTTCACATGGGACGTACACAAACCATTATGCGAGAGTTCTCGCACGGGTTCGCTAGTTATTATTATTTATTTATTTATCTCGTTTAGTTTCGGCCAACTAAAGACCGCGTCAATTCAACTGTTTCCTTTCAGCTTTAAAATGAGCCTATTTTTCCTTCATTCGAAGACTTGTTGTTCTTTCTCTTGTTATTCCACGCCTTTACAGCTTTCAGCGTCGGCTTTGGTTGGAAACTCCGATATTCGAAGAGTTTTCTCATAAGATGGTCACACTCCTGTATATCTTCACATGAGATCCCAATCTCGTGCAGATTCTTTTGTATCTCACTGAACCAGGCTACGTTTGTCTTTGAGAAAAGTGAGAATGAGATAAGTTAGTCTTGTGACGTCATTCAGTTCATCTTGTACTTTCCGCGTAGATTACTCAGCAAATTTGTTTCTGTTTATTTAGGTACTAAATTTAATTCCATTGTGAATGATTTATTAGTTAATATAAATTTCTTGTAGGTCTTGTGTTATCTCTATCAGGTAATTGTTGTGATTTCTCAGAGACAGTAATAGGTTTAACATTATCTGTGTCAGCCTCTTGTCATCTATTCTACGTGACCATAAAGTTTCGATTTTTAGCCTATTTTCAATTTAAAAAAAAATCCAAGCTTATGAGATCACCTTTTGTCCGTGTGTGTGTGTGTGTGTGTGTGTGTCCCCAAAATAACCTCTAAACGGCTGGCGCGATTTCATTCAAACTCGGTTAAATCATAGCACTATTTCGGAAGACCCCGACCAAGCCCTTCAAATTTTGTTACGTCTCACCAATCCAACATGGCGGCTGTGCGGAATATTTCACCAGCATCCAATATCTCCGAAACTATTCCCGATATCACCCTGGAATTTTTTACAGTGATAAAGGGAACTACTAGAAGTTCATCTATGTGAATTTTGAAAACCTAGTAACTATAAAACCAACATGGCGGCCACGCGAATTCGCGACTTTTAAATAGACGTTTCTCGCGATTTAACCAACCAAACGCAATCAAACTTGGTAGAGTATATGTTTATACACATTATAATGCGTCGACAACTAACTTGGTTCAATTGTTTACATAACCACAAGATGGCGGATGTGCGAAATATTTCACCGGCATTCTATATCTGTGAAACTATTAGCGGTATCACCCTGAAATTTTGTACGGAGATAAAAGGCACTACTGGAAATTTATCTATAAGACTTTCAAAAACCATTTAACTACAAAACGAACATGGCGGCCAAGCGAATTTGAAAATTTTAAATAGACCTTTCTCACGATTTAATGTTCCAACTGCAATGAAATCTGGTACAGGAAATGCTTATACACATTGTAATACACTGGTATCTAATTTAGTTCAATTGTTTACATAACCTCATGATGGCGGCTTTGCGAATTTTAAAATTAAGTTTTTATTTCTTGTGTCGTAATCATGCGATCGATGTGAAAGTTTGCATAATGAATCTACGCATACTTTTCCTTTAATGGTACATGACTCTATGGCCTATACATTTAACAATCCAACAGAGCGACCATCTGAAGTATTTAGACGGCTCTGAATATCTACGAATCTATTATAGCAATCATAGGGGCTATGAACTTAAGTTCACCTATAGGACTTAAAATAACCTGGTGATCACAAATCCAACATGACGGCGAAGCGAAGTATAAATATTCACATGGACGCTTCTCACAATTTAACCATCCGAGTGCTGTGAAACTTGGTACAGTAAATCCTCATACGAATGTTAATCCACTGGCATCTAATTTATTTCAATTGTTTCCATAACCACAAGATGGCAGCTTGCGAAATTTTAAAATCTCCTTGTTACTTCCTGTGTCCTAATCATGCGATTGAAGTTTGAATGTTACACGTACACAATAATCTTCTTGTAACAGTACATAACTCTAGGACCTACATATATAAAATCCAACATGGCGACCATCCGAAATATTTAGTCGGTTCTCAATATCTACGAATCTATTATGGCAATCAAACTGAAATTTTGTATGTAGATAGAGGCAATTAACATGTCTGTATGTCTACCCCTTATTATTCCCGTTTTTCCAACGGGGTCGGGGATGAGATGCGATGGAAGTCTTTGTGGCGATGATTTATACGGCCGGATGCCCTTCCTGACGCCAACCTCATGAGAGGAGTTAATGAGAGATGAAATGAATGATGGTGAATGAAACTGGGCAAGGATGTGGAAGGAAGCGGCCGTGGCCTGTCAGAAGATACCGTCCCAGCATTTGCCTGGTGTTGTAAATGGGGAAACCACGGAAAACCATTTCAAGGACGGCCGACGGTGGGGCTCGAACCCACGCGTCTACCGAGTCAGTAGAGAGCTTGGCCCCATGACCTAATGCTGAGCTTTTGCCAGCGTAGCCACTACTGTCGGTATAGAGGCAATTAACATAAGTAGGATATATGAACATAGGCTGTATAGTTCTTCACGGAACTACTTGTTTTAAATGGATTGTTAGATTTCATGTGGTGTCTTGTTCAACCAAAACTCGTTTTAATATTGTGGTTCTAAGAATTTAAGGAGGATTTTTCTCTCTTATTTCTTCAAGTTTTTAATTTGTGACAACGAGCTAATACAAAATAATGCATTCGTCAAGACATGACATGCATAACTATCATTTATGAAAGCACAGGATTTTAGAGGTAAGGCTGTATGGATTGTCGGTTAAGCTTTGGGTTTCAAAACATAGCGGGTTCAATCCCGATTAGTCCAATGCCATTTGAGGGTATTAAAATGCGACGACTTCGCGCCAGTAGATTTACTGGTACTGCGCCCTTATACCTGGAATCATCCACCAAAATCCACAGGTGGAAAATGGATTGTAGCATCTTGAAGTTCCCGGCTAAAAAAAACACATATTGCTACTTGGCGAAAACACTCAGGATAAGGAACAGGGATATACAATTGAATGTGCTATAGTAACTAACTACATCACAAAAGGGTCTCTATACTACTCAGAAGTACGAGAATCAAAGAGAATCTCGGGCGTAAGGACATGGATCAGGTCCCTGGGAATACCTCCACCCTATAGCACATTCCACTATCATTAAACTATGAAAGATAATGCCAACTTTCTGTAAAAAGATCAGGGAAACGTAAGCACGTGCCTGTCATTTATTAACGGCATATAAAAGCGCACACAAAATATAAACATAAAATATTTAAATAACTTACGTCCATAGAATATTTAACATAGCATAATCGTGTTAAAACTGATATAATTCCATCAGTGTTTCATAAAGAAACCATGAAAAACAATGAACGATGCTTTGATAAGCTCAAATAAATTTAAATAAATTTAATATAAATAAACAACTGCTGTGCCCTGGATAACGGGAGTTTAACAACAAAAAATAAATTAATGTTATTAATTTACAAAATCCCCGCAAAATAAAATGAATCTACCCATGACGTAGATATCCGTCATTACAAATACTATTCGTTACTCTATTCATTCCAAATCCCGCCTCCCATCTTCTAAAAATACTTCCGTAGAAGCGATAAAAATCCAACTTGTAAGTCGACAAAATATAACTCTGAAAAAATTTCCTAAATAAATTATACACGGTTTATATACAGAAATGATGAAGTTCGTCAACTAACATCTTCAAGAAAATACTGTATATACTGTAACGGCTACCTTTGTCGTTGGATATCGCTCTACAAGTTGGGCGATCATTTATAACGTTTCTACAGATATTACACTCAAGACTCCTTAAAACCACCTCATCGTTCTTATTTAGCATTGGCCTGTCTAGACAGACGACATACACTTTATTAATTTAGATTTACTGGGCGCCAGTTATCGTAAAGATAACACATTAAAATTTTATTTAGCCACGGCCGCTCCCTTCCTTGAGCCAAGATCTATCATCGGAGCGTAGGGCAATAAACTTGCTCTATGAGATACTCTTTGCATTCCAACTATCCTATATATTCAACTCCCAATGAACAAGACATTTTAACTAATACTGGTTTATTTACAACAAAATTATTAACATTTGATCTGAGGTTTCGAGCTGTGTACAATATGTGCATTAATATTCCCTAATTGCGGGGCAATATTGACTGTCTTCTCGCTAGCGCTGATCTTCTGTGTTGATAATAACTCGGTCCACATACCTGGTGCCTTGTGGTTCAAAGTCCATCTCGTTGGTCTGCTTGCAGTCTAATTTGAGATCTTACGCCAACACACGTTTATTGACCTTTGAAAACATATATGTTTTCTTCTTCTCGTTGTTGTTGTTGTTGTTGTTGTTGTTGTTGTTGTTGTTGCTGCTGCTGCTGCTTGTTTCTGAGTTTGATCACCATGGTAAGCAAATTTGAACAAACCAGGCTAATTGAATTCACTAAGTCCCATCTTACTGAGGGACTGGCAGAGTCTACGACTCACAAAGTCAGTGAGTGAGTGCGTGATCGAATATGTGAATGACAGAATAGAATCTATAGAATAGCCAGTGCTGAAGTCGCGCTGGGCTTTTATACACTATGAATGGTCCCGATGTTTCGCGGCATAAATTTGCCCGCGACCCATCAGACCAATTATAGCAAAGCATTTCTCAGTCCTCAAGCGACGCTAAAACTTCTCCGAGCGGGAATACAGGCCCGCGTACTTCAAATATTCCACTCAGAACCCGCTATTCCTCTCGTTGCGCATATATATATTCCGCCGAAATCTTTCTCCAAGCCCTTGTCTCCAGTCAGCGTGGCTTCGTTCCAGAAATACATTTTCTTGCAATATGTTGCTTCACCGTCCGTAACTTCTTCCAACCATGCCCGTCCTGTCTTTACAATTTAACTAATAAAACAGCCCTAGACCTCTATAAAAACCCTGTTTCTTAATCTAAGCACTTGACAATATTATATATGACTATGGTAATGACGTGAATATGGTATGGCCCCTCCCTTGATATTAATGGGTGAATAAAACGATATAACTTTGATATTTCAATAATAATAATAATAATAATAATAATAATTACACAATGATATTAAAAATAATAATATTAATAATAATTTGTACCGTAATCAAGATTACGTTACAAAACGTCCCCATGGTTTCATAAAGAATGTAATGAATGATGAAATCACAAATCTTCCCTTTAAAACTTAACAGGAAATACACTGAATATACATATATGACCCTTCAAATTACATACATAATGATTATACCCTTTTCATTTTCCTTGATTGATCTGCACTCTTCTTGCAATGTTACATAAACATTCTGATTGTCCTGTGCAGTCATACAGGATTTACATGCTACATTTTTTCTTGTAGTCCCTTACAATAACAGAACACAATATATATTGCTTCTTGTTTCACGCAACACAAGTGATTTATCTCACTTCCACCAATTCCTTAGAGCCACGACACGACTCTAATTATAAACACACGGCAGTCTGCCCTTCTTGCAGCACTTGCTTTTTTCTATGATATTTCCTCAGATTGAAAATGTTATATGTACCAATGACACAATTTTCCTGATCTTTCAATAAGTAGGCATTCTTTCCTATCCTCTTCGAAACGACATAAGGTCCAGTAAACGATAAAAACAGCTTTGACATTTTCCCTTCCAATGCACAAGATGGCAACGGCTTACGTAACAATCGTTGCTACAAACCTCCATGTACTTCCTACCTCTCAACAAAACACTGGCTAGCCTGAATAACGTCACATGAGTCAACAATACATACCTGAAATAACTACCTAGTGTCCTACCTAATTTCCTCACTAACGTTGAGCAACTACTACTAAAATCTACTGTTGAGAACCACTTCCGCCCCTGAAAACGTTGAACTAAATCCTCCACTGCTTCAGTTCTCAGCTGGTCGCTTTCGACTCTGTTATTTAACATTCTGGCGTCTATGCACAGTCTCACTGAATTGTCTTTCTTGGCTACTACAACTAATGGATTTAAACAATGGCTTGCTGAAGGCTCAATTATGTCGTTTTCCAACATTAATTCTATCTGTTCTTCGACGGCTTTCATATATTTAGTTGCGACAGGATACCTAGGCCCTACGAAACTACTTGTGTCTTTAACGACAAAACTATGCTCATATAAGTGTGTTGCTCCGGGTTTTGAGCTGAAAATTTCCTTATATTTTATTAATACCTCATGTAACTGATGACCTTGCTCATCATCCAGCGTACACTGTGACAATGCATCATGGATCCTACTCTCAAGTTCAGACTCCATTGCAACCTGACACACCTTAAAAACTTTGGTCTCACTAGCATCTCCGCGGTCTACCTCATTTACTTCAGGAAACTCATCACTCACAACCACGTTGCTTTCTTCCTCAAACATACACACTTTCATCTGTTTGTCAGTCTTAGACACCTTATACGTAACCTGAACTTCTTTATCCTGCCAAAATAAACATATCCTGCCAAAATGAAAATCTAATTTAACTTGATATAATGATAACCATTCCGCACCGAGAATCACCGGATATACTAAATTTGGAACTGCCAAACAGGGCTGAAATTTAACTAACTCACTAATGTTAATCGGAACTGCGACTTGCTTAGATATTTTCTGAGACCTACTACCTACAGCTGTGACAATGAAAGTGGACTTAACTGGAATTATATCAACATGAATACCTTCTCTCATTACATCTTCCAAAAATCTTAAATTTATACAAGAGTTTTCGCTTCCACTGTCCAATAAAACATCAACTTCTTTACCCCACACATTAAGTTTAATTACTGGTGACATAATCTCATTCTCAACATTATCTAAATTTCCACCATTTAGGTCATAAAGCAGTTCTTCTCTAACATTTATATTAAAATCTCCTAAATACTCAATATTCCTAGGACATTGAACTGCAATCACTTCGGGCTGTCTGTTGACCTCACTGCAACCCGTTATTCGTTTAAATTAGGCCTACCTGCCCCTGATGTAGATTGTTGTTGTTGACCTGTACGTCTGTCTGGCCTAGTACCTTCCCCTACTCTGTTCAAATTCTCGTTCCTCGTATTTGCTGTGCGTCCCCCATTGTCAAGTCGTCTTTCGTAATTCGCATTCCTGCCTTGTTCTCTTCCCCTCTCTCTCTCACCTTGCTCGGAATTATCTCCTCTACTTATTGGCTTGGGTTCGGTCCTACTATTTTCAAGAGAGTCAAAGTTTTCCAATAGCTTCTCGAACCCGTCAATAGTAGTAATATTCTGCATGAAGAATGCTTCTTTAATTATATCAGGAAAATGCCTTAATAATGTTTTAATTACCTGTGATTCAGTCTCTAAACCTTCTAAATTCTGGCATATAAGTACATGCGCTAAGAAATACTCTGTGTACGAAACACCATCTCTCCTTTGGTACTTCCCAAAAATAATGTTACATCTTTCTCTTTCTTGCACATTTTCATTCCAGTACTTGGCTATGAACTTCTCTTTAAATTTTCTAAAACTAGTCATCTGGTATTTATACACACTGAACCATGACCTTGAATCCCTAACAAAAGATTTATCTAGCATCTCAAGTACTTGTTCCCATTGAACGATCCCCTCTTCTAAATCTTTAGCGAACTTCTTTTCTACTGTTTTTATGAATTCCATTGGGTTATATGCCTTGCCTGTGAATACTGGCAAATCTGCCTCTTTAGTTAGAAATCTACTTAAATTTCCTATTTGTACATTACCGCTATTTGTTGCTATTTGCTTCTGACATCTCTGCAATTTCTCCTCCATTTTATCTGTCTTACTCGCTACTTCTTCACTGATACTGTTAAATTTACTGTTAACCTCTTCCCTAATTTCTTGATTATCGCTCTCTAGTTTATTTTCTAAATTACCTATTTTAGCAATATTATTATCACACTTGACCTTCATACTGTTGACTTCTCCTTCTAAGTCAATCCTAACCTTACTACATTTAATTTTCACTTCCTCGTCAATTTTGTCAACTCGCTCCGACACTTGTTGCATTCTGGCGTCAACCTTAAGTGACCATGATTCCTCCACCTCAGTAATCCTGTTTTCTAACTTATTGTGAAATTCTCGGCCTACTTCTTTAATTTGTCTATTGAAGTTCTCTGTAGCTTCATCAAACTTCTTACGTTGTTCATCTAGCTTCTTACTATGCTCAGTGAACTTAAGATCTATTGATTTCTCTAATTGATCACTACGCACGTCAAATTTCTTACTTTGTTCCTCTAACTTCATACTCTGTTCAGCTAACTTTGCACTTTGCTCGCCTAACTTAATATCTATGTTTCTGTTCTGTTCCTCTTGCTTCTTACTCTGTTCTGTTATCAGCATCGTCAGGTTTCGAAGCCAGGAAGGATTCTCCCCCTCATTAATCTGGATGTTTGTAGCCCCGTCTTGTTTATTTTCCTCAGTTTCGTGATTTTCGCTTACCTTTGACATCTCATCATTGGTACCCTGCACATCTAATTTCGACATTTTAACTGATCTTATAATACTACGGTTTCTCAAATTTATGTTCCCCAAATTATCCCTGTTACTCATTACCCAAAAAAACAACTCATCAAAAGAACACTACTAATTTATAACCGTAGTTCCCTAACTTGATATATGCCTCTTTATTGAAAAACTCGGAATGAATGCAAAGAGTACTCGTTTATATCGTACATGAAAACAACTTTAAACTTTAACATACTTGAAATAAACTGGATTTATACATAATATCCATTCTCTACAGTACGATATTTCGTAGCCCCACATTGGTTGTGCCATTTGTAACGGCTACCTTTGTCGTTGGATATCGCTCTACAAGTTGGGCGATCATTTATAACGTTTCTACAGATATTACACTCAAGACTCCTTAAAACCACCTCATCGTTCTTATTTAGCATTGGCCTGTCTAGACAGACGACATACACTTTATTAATTTAGATTTACTGGGCGCCAGTTATCGTAAAGATAACACATTAAAATTTTATTTAGCCACGGCCGCTCCCTTCCTTGAGCCAAGATCTATCATCGGAGCGTAGGGCAATAAACTTGCTCTATGAGATACTCTTTGCATTCCAACTATCCTATATATTCAACTCCCAATGAACAAGACATTTTAACTAATACTGGTTTATTTACAACAAAATTATTAACATTTGATCTGAGGTTTCGAGCTGTGTACAATATGTGCATTAATATTCCCTAATTGCGGGGCAATATTGACTGTCTTCTCGCTAGCGCTGATCTTCTGTGTTGATAATAACTCGGTCCACATACCTGGTGCCTTGTGGTTCAAAGTCCATCTCGTTGGTCTGCTTGCAGTCTAATTTGAGATCTTACGCCAACACACGTTTATTGACCTTTGGAAACATATATGTTTTCTTCTTCTCGTTGTTGTTGTTGTTGTTGTTGTTGTTGTTGTTGTTGCTGCTGCTGCTGCTTGTTTCTGAGTTTGATCACCATGGTAAGCAAATTTGAACAAACCAGGCTAATTGAATTCACTAAGTCCCATCTTACTGAGGGACTGGCAGAGTCTACGACTCACAAAGTCAGTGAGTGAGTGCGTGATCGAATATGTGAATGACAGAATAGAATCTATAGAATAGCCAGTGCTGAAGTCGCGCTGGGCTTTTATACACTCTGAATGGTCCCGATGTTTCGCGGCATAAATTTGCCCGCGACCCATCAGACCAATTATAGCAAAGCATTTCTCAGTCCTCAAGCGACGCTAAAACTTCTCCGAGCGGGAATACAGGCCCGCGTACTTCAAATATTCCACTCAGAACCCGCTATTCCTCTCGTTGCGCATATATATATTCCGCCGAAATCTTTCTCCAAGCCCTTGTCTCCAGTCAGCGTGGCTTCGTTCCAGAAATACATTTTCTTGCAATATGTTGCTTCACCGTCCGTAACTTCTTCCAACCATGCCCGTCCTGTCTTTACAATTTAACTAATAAAACAGCCCTAGACCTCTATAAAAACCCTGTTTCTTAATCTAAGCACTTGACAATATTATATATGACTATGGTAATGACGTGAATATGGTATGGCCCCTCCCTTGATATTAATGGGTGAATAAAACGATATAACTTTGATATTTCAATAATAATAATAATAATAATAATAATAATTACACAATGATATTAAAAATAATAATATTAATAATAATTTGTACCGTAATCAAGATTACGTTACAATACATTTGGCAAAATGCTTATTTCCAACATGAAATATCGACACTAACTGTCTTATAACTGCTTCCTTCCATTACATTTCTTAAGAATCAAGAAAATCCTGCACCTAACTATGTCTTCATCGGTAATAATGACGCAATCTGGGATTCTATAATCCGTACAATGAAGTATAGACATAGTTTATCTTTTCCTCCACTCTGGTCTATCATCAAAATAAAAATACGCAATAAAAATTCATTTTCTCCACGATTAATAATTACCTTAAAAATCAGTGTCTACTTAGAGCCATTTAAATAGATTTCTGCTTAATCTCAGCTTCAACAAAGATCCATTGTTCCTATAATTTCATTCAGACTCAATTTCAACAAGGATCCGACGTCCTGTTAATTTCAAGGAATTTCAGCTGCTTCACCTATATCGATAACTTCAAATAATCCTTTTACCAAGATACTACTGCTTCTCAACAATACTTTCCTTCACTTACACAAATCTTATACGCGTTTGTCTCAACAGACTTTCCTTTACAAATGACACACTTCCATAGCTGTGCTCATTGTCATAAAATCAACATGTGCCTCCGTCAATAAGGGAATAATAATGAATATCTTGCTTAAATATACTTCGTAGTTACTTCTCCACATAAATAGTATTGTCCACAATACATTCCTTTCTCAATACAAAATTATTATAGCAGTTTCAACTTATTTAATAAAAATACTAGTTCTTTCGATAACTTAATTTAACATGTAACGCAATAAAATACTACTCTTTCGATAACAATTACATTCATCTTTTAAATAAGCTTCTGCATGTTAATAGCACTCAGCTAATGTACTTCTCACAAATATTTCATATATATCTTTTCGACCATATTACTATCATGTCGTAGCTTGCATTAACTTCTATTCATCTTACAACATTGTTACCATTCTTTCTCTGCTTTAATTCTTATACATTTTCATATCCCAATATTCGCAAACAATGTGAATAAATAAGTAAAAATTTAGACTTTCACGACCGGCGTTGAAATAGGAATCTCTGTTTCGCGGGCTTATAGGCCGTGTTCCAAGGACAGTTTGTCGTCCTGACGTTTCGCTGAATATATTATGCGAAGCAAAACAAGTAAACAGAATAGTTAACAAGATGTTCAGTAAAGAACATATGGCCTACTTTCTCCTAAGTGCATGGGTATTGTTATAACTCTTTGTCCTTTTCAAGGATGTTGGTTGTAGTAGCTTGTTGAAATACAACGTGCTATACGGATATTAAACAAGAATATGAGGTGCCCTTTGCTAGTGCTACCTCTGTAAAAGATTTCATTCAATTCGGTTTCACCGTGTTTGAATTGATATGGGGAATGGATTTGCACACATACAAGGCCGCTATTGGCAAACTATTGGGCTGATGACCTTGTAGTCAGTCATAAGATGCTTTCCACAAAAAGACATGTTGTTGCAAAATCTGGTAGAGATCAAATTATTAGGATGGTCGAAATTTGATTTAAGCTTTTAACATTTGGGTGGCCGCCATTACGTTTCCGTCAAGATGGCGGCGATATAAAACATGACACTGAGGTGCCCATTGCTAGTGCTACCTCTGTACCAAATTTCGTTCAATTCGGTTTCACCGTGTTTGAATTGATAGGGGGAATCGATTTACACACAAAGATGGCCGCAAACATACTTGGCCACCATCTGCAAACTATTGGGCTGATGATCTTGCAGTTTGGTCAGAATATACTCCCCACATAAAGATATGTTGTTGCAAAATTTGGTAGAGACTAGATTATTAGGTTGGTCGTAATTACATTTTAGTTTGGTCAAAGGATGCTCCCTCTATAAAGGTATGTTGTTGCAAAATTTGGTAGAGATCGGATGATTAGGTTAATTGTAATTTGATTTAAGCTTTGAACATTTGTGAGGCCGCCATTACGTTTCCGTCAAGATGGCGTCGATATAAAACATGACACTGAGGTGCCCTTTGCTAGTGCTACCTTTGTACCAAATTTCGTTCAATTCGCGTTCACCATGTTCGAATTGATAGGGGGGGGGCAGACATTCTGAGTACACACAATCACACACACACACACACACACACACACACACAGACTCACACAAACACATACACATACACACACACAGACAGACACACTTTTTTCGCCCTGTGTTGATCTCATAAGTCTACTTTCATTTTTTGGAAAAATCGAAAGTAGGTTAACAACCCACACATAGAGGCTACCATAGCAACGGCGTACCACATAAAAGCAGGGATGGGTTGCGAACGGAGTCGCGAAGAGTCGAGACTGCTGCCGCTGGAACCGTTACTCTCGACTCCAGTCTCGACTCCACTGATGCACTAACGCCATCTAACATCTGTTTTAGGAACTGCTTGAACATGTATGCCACACAGCGCCAGCAGCAACGTTGTTCGCCATCGCTGCGGCATGTTTGTAATACAGCTGACAAAATCTTGCTGCTAGCTTGCCAGTTATACCTCTTTGGTATTGAAATGCATGGCAAGCTATTATAACCTGCAAAACGATTCAATAGAATGATTATATGCAAAGTCGTTCTTTGTTATGATCTACTGTAGGATTCTACAGTATGAGAATATGCTGCATAGTGATGGGATATTTATTTTGCCGGCAGGATCGTTATATGGACTGTCGAATAACAATTACGAAGTTCTTGGCACTGTGTGTGTATTTTTACTTTCATTATAGGGTGTTTCATTTACGTGTCTCAAATAACAAATGTTGGGTGTTGAATTAATGAAAGATTTGGCCTATGTTATGGTTTGTTAATTGCTTTGTTTAAGATGTGCGCACAGGCCTCTCATATTGTGACGGTCTTGTTATCCATCCACGTTCGTCCCTTGATACCTTGTGTTACGATGAATACAGTAGGATTATTAGCCAGCAAACATAGAAGATTGTTTCGGGTTATCATCGGTAATGTTGTAGGTGTAATTGTTATTGTGTTTATTATGATGATTATTATTTATAACAATAATAGTAATACAACCTGACTAAAGTGCAATATTACAACAATTTGGTACAATGATTGTAAATAATAATAATAATAATAATAATAATAATAATAATAATGAGAGATTCTGAAAAAAAAGCGACCGTGTGCCCCCCGCAATACTCATCAGGTGAGCTTGGAGTCGCGAGGCTTAATGCGAAGCGACCCCGCAATACTCATCAGGTGAGTTGGAGTCGAGAGTGTTCATGCGAAGCGACCCCGCAATACTCATCAGGTGAGTTGGAGTCGCGAGTCTTCATGCGAAGCGTCCCCGCAATACTCATCAGGTGAGTTGGAGTCGCGAGTCTTCATGCGAAGTGGCCCCGCAATACTCATCAGGTGAGTTGGAGTCGCGAGTCTTCATGCGAAGCGGCCCCGCAATACTCATCAGGTGATTGGAGTCGCGAGTCTTCATGCGAAGCGTCCCCGAAATACTCATCAGATGAGCTTGGAGTTGCGAGTGTTCATGCGAAGCGACCCCGCAATACTCATCAGATGAGCTTGTAGTCGCGAGTGTTCATGCGAAGCGGCCCTGCAATACTCATCAGATGAGCTTGGAATCGCGAGTGTTCATGCGAAGCGACCCCGCAATACTCATCAGGTGAACTTGTAGTCGCGAGTGTTCATGCGAAGCGGCCCTGCAATACTCATCAGATGAGCTCGGAGTCGCGAGTGTTCATGCGAAGCGACCCCGCAATACTCATCAGATGAGCTTGGAGTCGCGAGTGTTCATGCGAAGCGACCCCGCAATACTCATCAGGTGAGCTTGGAGTCGCGAGTCTTCATGCGAAGCGGCCCCGCAATACTCATCAGGTGAGTTGGAGTCGCGAGTCTTCATGCGAAGCGTCCCCGCAATACTCATCAGATGAGCTTGGAGTCGCAAGTGTTCATGCGAAGCGACCCCGCAATACTCATCAGATGAGCTTGGAGTCGCGAGTGTTCATGCGAAGCGACCCCGCAATACTCATCAGGTGAGTTGGAGTCGCGAGTCTTCGTGCGAAGCGGCCCCGCAATACTCATCAGGTGAGTTGGAGTCGCGAGTCTTCATGCGAAGCGACCCCGCGATACTCATCAGATAAGCTTGTAGTCGCGAGTGTTCATGCGAAGCGACCCCGCAATACTCATCAGATGAGCTTGGAGTCGCGAGTGTTCATGCGAAGCGACCCCGCAATACTCATCAGATGAGCTTGGAGTCGCGAGTGTTCATGCGAAGCGACCCCGCAATACTCATTAGGTGAGCATGGAGTCGCGAGTCTTCATGCGAAGCGGCCCCGCAACACTCATCAGGTGAGTTGGAGTCGCGAGTCTTCATGCGAAGCGTCCCCGCAATACTCATCAGATGAGCTTGGAGTCGTAGGTGTTCATGCGAAGCGACCCCGCAATACTCATCAGATGAGCTTGGAGTCGCGAGTGTTCATGCGAAGCGACCCCGCAATACTCATCAGGTGAGTTGGAGTCGCGAGTCTTCATGCGAAGCGGCCCCGCAATACTCATCAGGTGAGTTGGAGTCGCGAGTCTTCATGCGAAGCGTCCCCGCAATACCCATCAGATGAGCTTGGAGTCGCGAGTGTTCATGCGAAGCGACCCCGCAATACTCATCAGATAACCTTGTAGTCGCGAGTGTTCATGCGAAGCGGCCCCGCAATACTCATCAGATGAGCTTGGAGTCGTGAGTCATCATGCGAAGCCACCCCGCAATACTCATCAGATGAGCTTGGAGTCGCGAGTCTTCATGCGAAGCGGCCCCGCAATACTCATCAGTTGAGTTGGAGTCGAAAGTCTTCATGCGAAGCGGCCCCGCAATACTCATCAGGTGAGTTGGAGTCGCGAGTGTTCATGCGAAGCGGCCCCGCAATACTCATCAGGTGAGCTTGGAGTCACGAGTGTTCATGCAAAGCCACCCCGCAATACTCATCATATGAGCTTGGAGTCGCGAGTCTTCATGCGAAGCGTCCCCGCAATACTCATCAGATGAGCTTGGAGTCGCAAGTGTTCATGCGAAGCGACCCCGCAATACTCATCAGATGAGCTTGGAGTCGCGAGTGTTCATGCGAAGTGACCCCGCAATACTCATCAGGTGAGTTGGAGTCGCGAGTCTTCATGCGAAGCGGCCCCGCAATACCCATCAGGTGAGTTGGAGTCGCGAGTGTTCATGCGAAGCGACCCCGCAATACTCATCAGGTGAGCTTGGAGTCGCGAGTGTTCATGCAAAGCCACCCCGCAATACTCATCATATGAGCTTGGAGTCGCGAGTCTTCATGCGAAGCGTCCCCGCAATACTCATCAGATGAGCTTGGAGTCGCAAGTGTTCATGCGAAGCGACCCCGCAATACTCATCAGATGAGCTTGGAGTCGCGAGTGTTCATGCGAAGCGACCCCGCAATACTCATCAGGTGAGTTGGAGTCGCGAGTCTTCATGCGAAGCGGCCCCGCAATACACATCAGGTGAGTTGGAGTCGCGAGTCTTCATGCGAAGCGTCCCCGCAATACTCATCAGATGAGCTTGGAGTCGCGAGTATGCATGCGAAGCGACCCCGCAATACTCATCAGATAAGCTTGTAGTCGCGAGTGTTCATGCGAAGCGGCCCTGCAATACTCATCAGATGAGCTTGGAGTCGCGAGTGTTCATGCGAAGCGACCCCGCAATACTCATCAGGTGAGTTTGTAGTCGCGAGTGTTCATGCGAAGCGGCCCTGCAATACTCATCAGATGAGCTCGGAGTCGCGAGTGTTCATGCGAAGCGACCCCGCAATACTCATCGGATGAGCTTGGAGTCGCGAGTGTTCATGCGAAGCGACCCCGCAATACTCATCAGGTGAGCTTGGATTCGCGAGCCTTCATGCGAAGCGGCCCCGCAATACTCATCAGATGAGTTGGAGTCGCGAGTCTTCATGCGAAGCGACCCCGCAATATTCATCAGGTGAGTTGGAGTCGCGAGTCTTCATGCGAAGCGTCCCCACAATACTCATCAGATGAGCTTGGAGTCGCGAGTGTTCATGCGATGCGGCCCCGCAATACTCAACAGGTGAGCTTGGTGTCGCGAGTGTTCATGCGAAGCGACCCCGTAATACTCATCAGATGAGCTTGGAGTCGCGAGTGTTCATGCGAAGCGACCCCGCAATACTCATCAGATGAGCTTGGAGTCGCGAGTGTTCATGCGAAGCGACCCCGCAATACTCATCAGGTGAGTTGGAGTCGCGAGTCTTCATGCGAAGCGGCCCCGCAATACTCATCAGGTGAGCTTGGATTCGCGAGTGCTCATGCGAAGTCACCCCGCAATACTCATCATATGAGCTTGGAGTCGCGAGTGTTCATGCGAAGCGACCCCGCAATACTCATCAGATGAGCTTGGAGTCGCGAGTGTTCATGTGAAGCGACCCCGCAATACTCATCAGGTGAGTTGGAGTCGCGAGTCTTCATGCGAAGCGACCCCGTAATACTCATCAGGTGAGTTGGAGTCGCGAGTGTTCATGCGATGCGGCCCCGCAATACTCAACAGGTGAGCTTGGTGTCGCGAGTGTTCATGCGAAGCGACCCCGTAATACTCATCAGATGAGCTTGGAGTCGCGAGTGTTCATGCGAAGCGACCCCGCAATACTCATCAGATGAGCTTGGAGTCGCGAGTGTTCAAGCGAAGCGACCCCGCAATACTCATCAGGTGAGTTGGAGTCGCGAGTCTTCATGCGAAGCGGCCCTGCAATACTCTTCAGGTGAGGTTGGAGTCGCGATGCTTCATGCGAAGCGACCCCGCAATACTCATCAGGTGTGTTGGAGTCACGAGTGTTAATGCGAAGCGACCCCGCAATACTCAACAGGTGAGCTTGGAGTCGCGAGTGTTCATGCGAAGCGGCCCCGCAATACTCATCAGATGAGCTTGGAGTCGCGAGTCATCATGCGAAGCCACCCCGCAATTCTCATCAGATGAGCTTGGAGTCGCGAGTCTTCATGCGAAGCGGCCCCGCAATACTCATCAGTTGAGTTGGAGTCGAAAGTCTTCATGCGAAGCGGCCCCGCAATACTCATCAGGTGAGTTGGAGTCGCGAGTGTTCATGCGAAGCGGCCCCGCAATACTCATCAGGTGAGCTTGGAGTCGCGAGTGTTCATGCAAAGCCACCCCGCAATACTCATCATATGAGCTTGGAGTCGTGAGTCTTCATGCGAAGCGGCCCCGCAATACTCATCAGGTGAGCTCGGAGTCGCGAGGCGTCATGCGAAGCGACCCCACAATACTCATCAGGGGAGCTTGGAGTCACGAGTCTTCTCCAGCCCCCCTGCTATAGTCTATTTAATGGCCAGGGAATTCCTGCCTTGAAATACTACTACAATACAGAGACAGGGGTACATTCACGAAATAGAGAGGCAAATTAATGGAATTGCCAAGGGTCGAAAATTGTCGGCAGCATTTATATAAGGAGTGCGACATACCACCAAATACATGAAATATGTAGCCTACTTACGAATAAATTCGCCATAATATGTATTTATTTATAAAAACGGCAAATATATGTAAATAAATAGAAAATATTTAGTAAAATTAAATATATATAAACACATAACTATCCGGGCCTTACTCATCAGGTTAGCTTGGAATCGCGAGGCTTTATGCGAAGGGACCGTGTGGCCCCGCAATACCCATCACGTGAGCTTGGAGTCGCGAGGCTTCATGCGAAGCGGCCCCGCAATACGCATGAGATTAACGTGGAGTCGCGAGGCTTCATGCGAACCGAGACCGGTGTTCGGAGTCGATCGAGTCGACACTCTCGATTCCAGGCTTCAGTCGCGCCCATCCCTACATAAAAGTAATGCATCAAGGACAGGGCTGCTCGTCTGTTGCATCTTCTCGTCTACGACGGTCAATAAAGGCAGGCTTGAGGGGATTAAGGACTGGAAGCCAAGCTCTGTTCAAACGTTCTGCTTCCTCCTTAAGATTGAAGCTGTTAGTATGCTTCAGGATTTCAATGGCCTCCCTTTGTAGCCTGACATGATAAGACACCGTGGTACACAGTCGTTCGTCAAAGATTCCGACCATTTCATTGATACATTGAAAACTATTCAACTTTATGGCATGTTAAAGATCTTTCCACTAATTACACCTGTGTGAAACTAAATTGGATAGGTTAAGAATGTAAACAACGCTCTTAGGTTGCTACGTTCGTTGCCAAGAGCCGACTGCGGTGGCGTCTAGTAGCTAGTTATGAACTAGGCCTAGTAGTCGTTGACGGTGACGTTTGGCGGCAAAAGTAGGAACTATTTGAAAATTCAAAGTTGCAGTCCCTACTTGAATTAAAAAACAGATATACACACTAATACAGTCATCACAATTAACACCGGTTATCAGACAGATTCTACACACACCCAAAGTACACGGGGCTACATGACCGCGTTGTCGCAGCCCCTAAACTAAGGAACCAACCAACCAACCAAACTATTCAACTAGAAGCTGGTGACTTACTAGTAAGTTTTGACGTGGTCTCTCTTTTCACGAAAGTACCTATAAAGGCAGCCCTGGAGTAGATCGCACGGATTTTTCCTGATGATATCACCGCCTTATTCCGCCACTGCCTCACCGCTATCTATTTCCTGTGGAAGGGTGATTTCTATGAACAAATTGATGGGGTCGCCATGGGCAGTCCCCTGAGGCCGGTGATCGCGAATTTCTTCATGAAACAATTTGAACAAATAGCACTAGAGACCGCACCTTTGAAACCTAAAGTGTGGCTACGATACGTGGACGATACTTTTGTAATATGGGGCCATGGTAAAGATCAATTAAATCTGTTTTTACAACATCTTAACAGCCAGAACACTAACATTCAGTTTACCATGGAGTTAGAAAATGAACAGAAAATCGCTTTTCTCGACGTTATGGTAACGAAGACCGCTGATCTAACCTTGGGACATACAGTTTACCGTAAGCCGACCCATACTGACCGATATCTACATAAGACGTCCAACCACCACCCACGACAGAAATACGGAGTGATAAAAGCACTGGCTGACCGCGCGAAAAGAATTTGTGAAAAGCAGTGCCTAAAACAAGAAATTGTACACCTCAACGAGGACTTACGCGCCAATGGGTACAGCCAGAAAGATATCCAGCGAGCACTCCATCCGTGACGTCCAACTACAAGGGTAATTGGAGACAAGCAGCCCCTGGCTAGAGCTTTTCTTCCATATATAAAAAAGGTCACGGACAGAATAGGGAGGCTACTCGAGTCCCATGATATAAAGACCATATACAGGCCTACACGAAAAATTAAGGACATGTTTAGGTCCGCTAAAGATAAGCGACATCCCCATACCGCGGCAGGGGTTTATAAAATCCCGTGTGATTGTGGCCAAGTATATATTGGAACAACGAAAAGAAGTATTGCCACTCGCCTCAAGGAGCACGAACGACACAGCCGGCTGGGACAAACAGATAAATCCACTGTAGCAGCACACTCACTACTCACAGGTCACGATATAAGATATGGAGACACCGAAGTTCTGTCCACCACGGTATCTTATCATGCCAGGCTACAAAGGGAGGCCATTGAAATCCTGAAGCATACTAACAGCTTCAATCTTAAGGAGGAAGCAGAACGTGTGAACAGAGCTTGGCTTCCAGTCCTTAATCCCCTCGTCGTAGACGAGAAGATGCAACAGACGAGCAGCCCTGTCCTTGATGCATTACTTTTATGTGGTACGCCGTTGCTATGGTAGCCTCTATGTGTGGGTTGTTGACTATTTATATATCTTCTGTTTACTTGTTTTACCTCGCTTAATGTAACCTGTGAACATGCTGAACGCAGTATTCGGCGAAACGTCAGGACGACAAAATGTCCTTGGAACACGGCCTATAAGCCCGCGAAACAGAGATTTCTAATGTGAATAAATATTTATCACCCGATCTGTCGAACAAGTTATTAGACCATACCTTTGATCAGATCCTTAAAATAGATCATCAACGATCTAATTATTAAATATACACCTTTGTATATAATTCTAGGAACATATTTCCATTAGATTTCCATCATAATTAAAATGATCCACTTTAACATATAATATACTTCAAACAATATAATTCGTGTTGTACAATAAAATTCGATCCAAACGATAAAGTTTGATCTAGACAATAAAATTCTAACTAAACTATAAAATTTGAGCTAAACCATAAAATCTCCATCAAATGAATTCGAAATCGCATAAAGTTCTACATTCCAACTAGCGTTTCTAAGTTGTCACAAAAAACTCGCTTACAATTCAAAAATCGATCAAAATCGAAAATGAAAATTCTACCACTCATAGCGTTGAAAATATCAAATCGAAAATTAAAATTTAACAATTCGTAGATCTAGAAAAATGGCATTAAAATACAAAGTTGTCGGATATTCTCAAAAGTTTCTACAATTCTACAAAATGGAATACTTCGTTGGTCTTAGACTACCTGGTGCTGCGTAGATCTTACTGGAAGTTGCTTTCCCGCGTTGCTCATCAGAAAACGGATAGTTTCTGAGAGATCGCCCCCTCAAGGTGTAGTGTGGAATTCTGCTCGGTCTCCTTCGGAAGTCTGCAAACTGCCAGGAACGGGATGCGAACTCTAACATCATCGTGCAGTCGTCCTTTCAGCTTGGCTATCTTCTTTGTGAGATGGGAAAGCCCTTTCTCTCTTGACAGCGCCGGGTCCACCCTGGCCACTCTCGTTCGAGAAAAACTTCTTTCTTCTGCACCGCAGTTCTGGTAGAAAGTATTCATAATTGAAGTCGGTGAAATGACTTTGTAGTTGTAGAATTATTTGGCGAAGGAGAGACGAGATGTTTATCTCACCCACGGTATTTATATCATGTCATTTCAGATATTCTCGTTATCATCGTAGCTATGTTCCCTTAAGCATTTTAACAGTACATCTTCATCATTGCAGATTTAATTGTTTCTTCCCCTCTCAATTTCAGAATGTCTGGCATGGTGATAACTGTAGAATATGGTTTAGTATCACTTTGAAACGTCACTTTCAATATTTCCACGTTAGTTTTCTTCAATAGTTTTATCGTAGTTACTGTTACAATTTTAGATATTCATTACTAAGAGAAATATTTCATATATCTTGCTATAAATTCTTCAGCGAAGTCGTTTTCAACTATCAGGCTTTGTTCTCTAATAATGTAGCAGAGTTTTGTAGACACCTCCCCTCTCGTCGAAGTCTAGATTGATAAGAAGCCTCGATCTCTCTGGCCTGTCTCCCACTTTGACAAAAAGTTGGCGTCACCTCATAAAAATCTTCCTAAATGGCGCGTAAATAGCGAATAAAGCATTATTCCTTAATTGAGCATTCAATGAGCAGCAATTGTTTATAAATGTTCATTAATTATTAATTAACAACTTTTCTGATTTTATAAAGTTTTAAAATTTTGCTGGTAATTAGATATACTAATTGCGCTCATTACTCTCTTCTTTATAACGCCTCTTTTGATTGGCTATTATTGCCACGCGTCTGACGTGCGTTCCCCTTCTACTTGTCTGCAGTCGCGATCCGCTCGCGCGTGTCTCTCTGCCAATCGGAAGTCCTCGGCTACCTTCGTGACATCCTTTGTGCCATGCACGTGGCTAGGAATATGCTGATTGATCGGCTGGATTAACTGGTTTACTGTGTTAGGTGTACAAACCTGCTTTGTGGCTTGTTTCCAGAGTCTGATTTGTATAGCATTGACTAACTTAGAAAACTTTCTGAAGACAGAATGTTCTCGACCCCAAATACGCGTACAGCACGTTATAGATTCTATCCAGTGCAAATTCTGACACATCGGCGTCCATAGAACCCACAGCTGTTAAACGAGAATTCAAACCGATATTCTTCGTCTTATTTCATGTCTGGCTCCATGACTAAGTGGTTAGCATGGTAGGCTTTAGTGTGAAGGGTCTTGGATTTGATTCATAGCCCTGCTATGGGGATTTTAATTTCCTCGAATTGATTACCCTGGCTTGGGTACTGGGTGTTAGTGGCGTCATGATTTTATCCTCGTAAGGACGCGCAGGTCGACCACGTCATCAACTAAAAAGACGACTATCAGGCCTTCTAGGAGGCCAAACAACAATTTATTGCTATGTTTTCTTTCATCGTTATACCCGTCTAAGGAGCACGATTGAACCTATCGAGCTGTTCTTGCTTTTTTGTCCTCCCAAAATCTCATCTTCTCGCTATGGCTCTTTCTGCCCTCGTACATCCAGGTTCTGTTGGATGCAATGCTTGGGTGATCTGAAAATTGATGATTGTCAACTACTTTTCTGAATTTCGATCTGTTCAGTACTATACCGCTTGAGGTGTCTATTTTCTGAAGGAATTTTTCAACTTCAAGCAGCCTTGTGCTTAGCTTTCTTTGAAAGAGTAAGATTAAGAATTATTTTCAGTCAGCCTACGTTCGCTCATTCTGAGAATATGCCCATAAAATTTGTAACGTCTTATCCTGAATGGGTTCGAGATTTTCTCCGAATAAGGATAAAGCTGCTTTCTTCTTCTTCTGCGCGAATGGGTCTCCTAGGACCACGTGGAATCAACACTTCTTGGCCTTGATGGTTGCCCAATAACTCTTCATGCGCAACGATTGAGCTAGTCTTCGTAGCTGCGACCAGACGTGTCTGATAGGTCTTCTCTCTTCTGCCTCAAAACCCCGTGTATGAGTAATTTTCCTAATTTCCTCTCGATCCTTGAGATTGGGAAAACCTAATTCAGCCAAGTAGTTTTCCACCTGTTTGTACCAATTGGACCTTGTTGCCTTTTTTCTGCAAAAACGTATAGATTTTATTTGTTTACCTAGTTGGGTCCATTCTGTCCAAATGTCCCATGAATTGGATCCTTCTCATACGGATTGTGTCTGTGATTTTAGTAATTTTTAAATAGATATCAGCATAAGGTTTCGGAAGGTGAATTCCATCTTTAATTCTTGGTCCCAAAATTTTTCGCATGATTTTGCGTTCCTTAATCTCCAATTGATTTCTCAGTGTTTTATTTTGTAGATTAAGTGTCTCGGCTGCATAAAGGTCTGCTGGCAAGACTACTGTTTTATAATGTTGAATTTTACAATTCCAAGAGAGGCATTTTTAGCCTATTTTCAATTTTGAAAAAATAGGCTTATGAGATCACCTTTTGTCCGTGTGTGTGTGCATGTGTGTGTGTGTGTGTGTGTGAGGTGTGTGTGTGTGTGTCCCTAATAAAATCTAAACGGCTGGAGCGATTTCAATGAAACTCGGTAAATTCATAGCACTATTCCCGGCGACCTCGACGTTGCCCTTCAAGTTTTGTTGCGTCTCACCAATCCAACATGGCGGCTGTGCGAAATATTTCACTAGCATTCAATATCTCCGAAACTATTACCGATATCGCCCTGAAATTGTGTACGGTGATAAAGGGAACTACTGAAAGTTCACCTATGAGACTTTCAAAAGGCTGGTGACTAAAAATCCAACATGGCGGTCAAGCGAATTTGAGACATTTAAATAGACTTTTCTCGCGATTTAACTATCCAAATGTAATGAAACTTGGTACAGAAAATTTCTATACTCATTGTAATGCACTGGAGTATAATTTAGTTCAATTGTTTATATAACCTCAAAATGGCGGCTATGCGAAATATTTCACTGAAATTCTATATCTCCGAAACTATTACAGATATCACCCTGCAATTTTGTACGGTGATAAAGGGCACTGATACAAGTTTACCTATGGTTATTTCATAAACCTGTTAAGTACAAAACGAACATGGCGACCAAGCGAATTTGAAATATTTTAATAGACTTTTCTCGTCATTTAACTCTCTGAGCGCAGTGAAATGTGGTACCGTAAATGATTTTGCAGATTGTAATGCACTGCCATCTAATTTAATTCAATTGTTTACATAACCTCAAGATGGCGGCTGTGCGAAATTTTAAAATTAAGTTTTTATATCTTGTGTCGTAATCATTTGATCGAAGTGAAAGTTTGAATAATGAACCTAGGCAATAATTATCCTTGAATGGTACATAACTCTATGGCCTATACATATAACAATCCTAAATGGCGAGCTTCCGAAATATTTATACGGTTCTCAATGTCTATGAATCTTTTACAGCAAACAAACTGATTTTTTAATGTTCATAGAGACTATGAACATATGTTCACCTATAGGACTTACAGTAACCTGGGGAGCACAAATCCAACATGGCGGCGACGCGAAGTATAAATATTTAAATGGACGTTTCTCGCGAATTAACTATCCGAGTGCCGTGAAACGTTGCACGTTAAATGCTTATACAAATGTTGATCCACTGGCATCTAATTTATTTCAATTGTTTGCATAATCACAAGATGGCTGCTGTGCGTAATTTTAAAATCTCGTTTTTACTTCTTGTGTTCTAATCACGCGATTGAAGTTTGAATATCACACGTACACAATACTCTTAATGTAATAGTACAAAAATAAAAATGAACCTGGCGACCATCTGAAATATTTAGACGGTTCTCTATATCTACGAATCTGTTACAGCAATTGAACTGAAATGTTGTATGTTGATAGTGGCAATTAACATGAGCAGGATATATGAAAATAGGCTGTATAGTTCTTCACGGAACTACTTGTTTGTTATAAACTTGTTTTGTCAAGAGGAAAGCAGTTTCCATTTTTGTAGTCTTGCTTCTATAGCTTTTCTTTCGTTGCCAGTTTTGCTGTTTTATTGTTATTGTTATTATGATTTACTATTATTTTAAATAATAATTTTATTTAATACTGGCAATCAACGCTCTGGAATTCCTACTGCAGCCAATTCTCACTCCCAAAGGAAAATATAATGTTAACAATGTAGATGTTCGACTATTTGCAACGTAAAAATCAAGGTCAATTATCTGAATAAAAAAGAGGATCTGGATGATCATGAAACTTTCATTTCTGCCATTTGCAGAAGTATACCAAACGCCATCCCGACATTCGATTCTACGTTATCAGTAATATTATCACACTCACATTTTGTTATACAGTAGTTCAAATTAGTTCACCTCCCCTTTTGTAACAGTAGTGAACGAGAAAGAAGCTGATATTTTGTAAAGTAACTAGGCCTACACCGACAAGAGATCGCCAGTCAGAAGTACGCAATATTCTGGACTCTCCTTCACTTCCATTCCTGATCGATAATGGGGATTGATGCTCCTATCATTACTGAGCCGGGATCTAAAATACGCTCTTCTTTAAAGAATTGCAAGGTTATTAAAGGGAATGAACACGAGCAGATGGTCTCGATGGATTGTATTCTTTTGCTCACAACTTTCAGTTCAAGGTCCTCCCAGCTATTTTCAGTTCATATTCCTCCCATCATGGGAGTAGGGACTATTTCCAGTTCATATTCTCGTGTTTTCCCGTAAAGGGGGTGGAGACTACTTCAAGTTCATGTTCAGTGCAGGCATTGACGAGAGTAGCTGCTCACATCCAGCATACCACTCAAGCTGCTAAGTATACAATCCACTCTAACCTGACCATTTAACAACAATCACATCATCACACTAAGCAAGCTAATTTGAAGGTCAATCACCACTTTCAGTATCCTTAATGCAGCCAATGCCCGTGTATTTTTCTTTTCAGGAGGGATCAGGGAAGGGATATTGGAAGGAAATCGGCCGTGGACCTATTGAAAAGAACCATCCCGGAATTTTCCTGGTGGTGAAAATGGGAAACCACGAAAACCATTTTCAGGACGGCCGAGGTGGAATTTGAACCCATGCTCTCCTGATGCCAGCGAGGCAGGAGGTAGCGCGTTAGCCTTCTTGGCCACCGAAGCCGGTTTTTAGTATCTTATAAACTAACACATCTAGTCAATATTATTTGTTAGTTATATGAGCTTTCAGTATCTTATAAAACACATATAACTAACAAGTATTGACTAGTTGTGTTAGTTGAACTAATACTGCAACTAAATAAGTGTACATATTGTAAATACTTTCACCCATACTTGTAGACAGAGATTTAATAGCCTACGTGTAATGGATCTGATGATCGCTTGAGGACCGAAACTGGTGTTCGAAGTGTATATCTTAATCTCATGTACTTTTTTCAGGATTAGGGGACCACCCATTACAACTGGGTATAATCGTGTTGACCGACTGAAAAACATTAAATATCCATTACATATTATTGTCACACTAAACAAGAAAATCTGCAGTTCAATAGTCATCAACATCATAACAAAAATCACACAAAACTAACAATTTTGACAAGTTGAAAAGCTTACAATAAACTTCCGTAACTAAGTAAGTGAAATATATTGGAAATATCTTCACCCACATAATATGTAGACATACATTTAATAGCAGTGTAAGGGATCTGATGATGAACGCTTGACAATCGAAATTAGTATTCCATGTAAATGTAATAATCTTATGATTTTTTTACCAATACTATTGAGTATAATTGTTTGTTCGAGTGGAAAGCATAAATTTCGTAGGGTTCAGTAGCATTAGTGATGAACGTAGGGCACTCTAAATATAGCGTGCAGTGGCCATCTTGAAAATATGGAATATAAAAATAAATATTTCTCTATGCGCTAGAACTGCGAAAACGAATTTTACTAATAGGAAAGGACTATTATGTGGCTTCGTATGCCGAAGGCACCATGAGTGATAAATAATAGTTATTCCCTGTCAAATTTAATTGGGTACATTAACGTGTTGACCGACTAAAATGCAATTATTTTATTTTATTAGATAATTGCCACGCTAGTTGAGTGGTTAACGTGTCGGTCTACTAACCCCAAGCTTGCAGGTTCACTCCTGGCCGTGGTAAGTGATTTTTGAAAGGCGGCAAAAATTACGACACCGTGTCATACGACGTTGGTATGTCAAAGAACCCAAGGAGCTTAGATATCTAACCTCCTTGACTTTCATAGTGCTTCAAGGAACAACGAAATTCGACATGCAAGATACCCTTTGGGTGTCAAATAACAAATCTTGCACCCGGGCCAGAGGCCATAACGATATTACTATTATTACTAGATGAAACCCGTCAAAACATGACGGACAATGGAAAACAAAATTACTGAAGAAGCTTCTTATATAAGTTACATTCTTTGTACGATTACTTTTTAGCACTATTGCAACTTTAAGGGCGTCAAAAGATAGCACTCTCAGCATTGCAATATATTGCTGGTCATGACTGAAAACGTGATTAGGTCATCATCATCTTGCACAGTTTCCAGCCACTGGCCGGGTCTGTTTGGAACACAAGTCTCTCCAACGTCTTCTGTCTTCCCACCATCTCTCAGCCTCCACCCTTGTCCAGTCTTCTCCTCTCTTCTTCACGATTTCTTCCTCCCCCTTCAGCCACCTGTCTCTCGGTCTCCCTCTTGGTCTCTTTCCTTCCCACTTCGTCTCGTGTATCCTGCTGGGTATCCTCTTCTCCTCCATTCGTTTTACATGTCCATACCATCTAAGTCTAGATTTCTCTATACCAGTCTGTAATGGTTCATCCTTCATTAATTCTCCGGTCCTCTCATTTCTTATTCTGTCCATCTTTGTAGCTCCAATACTGCTTCTCAAGAACCTCATCTCACTGGCCTGTATTTTGCTCTTCTCCCTTCCTTTCATAACCCAGGTCTCCGAGGCATACGTCAGGATAGGGACATTGTACGTCCGATATATGATCTGTTTGCTGTTCTGAGGGACATTCTTGCTCCATAACATGCTTCTCACACTCCTCCGAAATGCTTCTGCCTGTCTCCCCCGCTCATTTATTTCTCTATCGTTTCTTCCATTCTCTTGTATCAGGCTTCCCAGATACTTGAAACTCTCCAATTCCTTCGGCTGTTCCCCACCAATTGTTATTTCCGTTGTGGTTCTTTCCTTCTTCCTTGTGTGATCACCATCTCACTCTTATTTATGCTAAATTTCATCCCATAACCTTGTATTATTCCTTCCCACACGTCCAACTGTTCCTGTACCTCCTCCTCCTTGTTTCCCCAAATCATCAAATCATCTGCAAGCACCATTGCTTTCATCTTTCCTTCCCCAATTACTTGTGCCACTCGGGTCATTATGTCATCCATCACCACAATGAAAAGTAACGGTGACAGTGCACTTCCTTGTTTCAGGCCGTTTCTCTGTTCCAACCAGTCCGATCTCTCTCCTCCCACTTTCACACAGCTCACGCTTCCCTTGTACATCTCCTTTATCTTCCTTATAGTCCATTTTTATATTCCTCTATCCTCCAGGGACTTCCATACTTTGTTTCTGCATACACTGTCATATGCTTTCTCAATGTCCAGAAAGGTCATCAGTAGATCTGTTCCATACTCATAGTGCTGTTCTTGTAACTGCCTTACAGCAAAAATCAAATCCACTGTGGACCTTCCTGATCTGAAGCCATGTTGTTCTTCCCTCATCCCTCCTTCTATCCTTGTCCTAATTCTCCTTTCCAAAACTTTCTCAAACAACTTTGCACAATGACTCATCAGTGTTATTCCCCGATAGTTTCTGCATTCTGTTCTACTACCTTTCTTGAAGATCGGGACAATTATTCCCTTTTTCCAGTCCTCTGGGGTCTTCCTTTCCTTCCATGCTGTCTTCATCACTCGGTACAACCATTGTATCCCCACCTCTCCTGCTGCTCTCACCATCTCCACACTCAACTCATCCACACCCGGTGCCTTCCCTCTTTTCATCTTCCTCACTGCATCTTCCACTTCTTTCCATGTTAAGTCCTTTTCTATTTGCAGTTCATCTACTGTACCTCTTCCCCGATTTCTTCCTCCTCGCCGTGGTTTCCATTTGGGTTCAGGAGTTCTTCAAAATATTATTTCCACATTTTCTTCAGTTCTTCCCTATTTTCTATCTCTTGTCCCCTTTTGTTCACAATTCTAACATAATCCGTAGGATCCTTCCGCCTCTTATCTTTACCATCCCAAACAGGACCTTTTTTGCACCTTCACTATCCTGCTGGTCATGACTGAAAACGTGATGAGGTAAATAGCCCAATACGTTCAAGAGTTTCTCCTTGAGCTTGATTGATTTTGATAAAGTAGGCCGAGCGAATAGGAAATTGTTGCCTATTAAAAGAAAATGTACTGTAGGCTACCTGTAAGTGTTTTATCGTAAGGTGTTAAATCAAGTCGTAGGATTTGAGCTCTCTGCCTATTATTACTGCACCTATTATATCCGAATCCAAGCGATTTCTTACAATTAATATATTACCATATATGAGTCCATGGGAAACGTTCAGATTTCTAAGAAGCATATCTACGGCTTAAACGTTCGAAGTATGTGGAGGCGAATCTCTTAATTCCAAGGAATTGAAAAATTCAATAATAGGGAAATGAAGTAGCTGGCTTTCATCTTCAGTATCCAATCTGTTAACGCTGATGTATGTGTTTGAACTGCTGGATATAAGTTCAATGACTTTTAAATTAATATCATTACATTGTTGCAGCTTGGCAAATATTTTATATTCCAGTAGATCAATTTTACCCTCACAACAGTAAAGACCAAAGTAACCACGCATAGATTTTACGCAAGAGAAATACAATGTAGAAAAATGTTTACATTTGATCGTCAAGGACCTTACAGTACACTGTATTGCATAATATCTGGAATTGTTTCTGAAATGGCCTATTTATATTGGATTTTAAATGTGGCTTCGTATTATTCGATAACACTATAGTGTCCTGCAATAACGGAGCCGCTAAATATTAAATGGCAAATAATACTTCCATTGCCGAAATCAACTACGTAGTTAGACTCCGTACTCTAAACAAATAATCATTAAACAATTGTCTTATACAATGAAGTTCAACATGACCGTCCAGAGACTTTCTAACTCAAGTTGGTTGGTGAGGAGAATGCGATGAGACTGATCGCTTAAAATAAATTCCTTATAATTGTTCCTGCCAGCGAAATTTTTTGCGATAGCTTGAAAACGCAGCTCAGAATGACGTTCTTCATTTTGTTATAAACAGTACGAAACTGCTCTAAATAAGCAATTTCCATCACCTGTTATAGGTTATGGCAGTATATTTTGCAGGGGAACATAGAATCACTTCACCAACTACTGGAATGACCATAGGCCTATACTCAATACTCACTTCGATAGTCACCCTAATGGAGGCAGTTTTTGAATTCTATGTCCCTGCATGTCAAAAATCGTATTAACACATGGAGGCCCACCTATTCTTGTCTATCGCCCCGGAGACCCGGGTTACATTTCCTGCTCTGCCAAGAAATTTAATTCTGGTCTCAGGGCAAAATCGGGGTACATTCAGTCTCTTGAGGTATAACTAAGAAGAGGAAGGTTTAATTCCCACCTCGACAATCTTGGATGTGGTTTTCCGTGGTTTCCCACTTCCACTTAAGGCAAATACCGGGATGGTTCCTAACTTAAGGCCTTGGCCGTCTCCTTGCCATTTACCACCTTAATTACAAATACACACAGTAATGCAGCCATCACAATAACACAGGTTATCAGAAGAAAGTTTCACACATACACACCCAAGTACACGGGGCTGAGTGACCAAGATGTCGGAGTCCTTCAAACGAATTATATTTGCCAAGTGTCTCTCATGGCGAAAGCAATTGTGGAGACGCGCGTGTGCCTGGAAAACTACTTTTTTCTTTAATATCGACGATGCATAATTATAACTTTTAGTCTAGGACGCTAATAACTTGACCACCGAAGCATTGGGAAGAAATTGCAATATTAAGGTACATAAACAACCTAGCCTACACATTCAACTGTCAGTTAATGTTCCTCAACATTTCCCTTCTTAAATATTCCCCTCCTTTATAATTTTCCATCACGTGAAAACATGCCATGTCTTGTGTTTTAAATATATCGATGCAATGGTGTTGCCATCTGCTGTCAGTTAATGGAACTATATGGGCGAATTACTGCCATCTGTTGTCAGTTATAGGAACTGATTGCAGATATTTAAACGGCGTACTGCGGACAACAGTTTGCTCTTTTGATTACATGCTGCAATGCAATGGTAAAACGAAAATAAAACGTATTTAGAGGGAATGTAGAAATAAGTATCTTTAACAGACATAAAACCTTACTGTTACTCCTTGATTAAACAATATTTCAGTGGTAAAAAAAAAAAAACTGGCGAGGGCTAGGATCGAACCGGCGCTTCATGGAACCACAGTCAGTCGCCTTAACCACATGGCTACTCACGCACTCATGTATAGTAGCAGACGCAGCCATTCATTATATTCAAAAGCCGCTGTTTGAAGGAAATAATCAATTTCATTATCCAAATAAATCAATGTTGCACATTCGTATACGTTCATACTGTTATTATACTTTATTGTCAGAACTTGGTTAATGTATGTTTTCAATTACATGGAAGCTTATTAAATAACTTACATTTTAATGGGATTCTCACCGCCATTTTGTCATGACCTCAGGCGGATTGTGCGCATGCGTGAGGGCCAAGAATTCTGCTATTTTCTATATTAATTCAAAAATATACCGAGAGGGAATGTAGAAATATGTATCTTTAACAGACATAAAACCTTACTAATACTCCTTGATTAAACAATATTTCAGTGGTAAAAAGAAAAATATATATCGGCGAGGGCTGGGATCGAACCGGTGAAACTTGGAACCACAGTCTGTCGCCTTAACCACATAGCTACACGCGCACTGTTGGTCACCTGCAGACGCAGCCGTTCTTTATCATTAAAAGCCGCTGTCTGAAGAAAATAATCCATTTCATTATCCAAATAAATCAATGTTGCACATTCGTATACGTTCATACTGTTATTATATTTTACTGTCAGAACTTGGTTAATGTATGTTTTCAATTACATGCAAGCTTATTAAATAACTTACATTTTAATGGACTTCTCACCGCCATTTTGTCATGACCCCCAGGCGGATTGTGCGCATGCGTGAGGGCCTAGAATTCTGCTATTTTCTATATTAATTTAAAAATATACCGTAATATATTTGTTTATTTTAGAGACACTCTGCAAATCTGCATGCCAAGAGCTTTCGTTAGAATGTCTTACGAAGCCAATCGGTTAAGTCGTTTTCACAATCTCGTGTGTACAAAAAACAGCTTAGTGTTTTAAATATATAGATTATTATTATTATTATTAATAATAATAATAATATTTAATTAGATTACGAAGGCAACACTGATGTAATGGCTTCTGAAACATAGTGTACCTCATATCAGTATATCAGTATCAAACTGCTGTTAGGTAAGCCTCCAATACCGTATCTGTAGACTTCAATACTTCCAGTAGTCAGAAATGTATCAGAAATAGAGAAGATTTATACGGCCTGTTTGTGCTCGCTTTCAATAATTGATACATTGAGTCGTAAAACGCTGATTGAAAAGTATTTTCTGCCATAAATGTTTATGGCCACTTTTATGTACTTCTTTTTATTTGAGTGGACGAGGATGTGTTGCGTATACTCCATTGAAGGATGATTTACATTAACATTGTCTGTCTTTAGCAGTATTCCTATTTTATGTTCCTGTTTTGCACACTTAATTTATTTATCTCGGCACGGCGTAGATAACAAAACGCTTTTGCTAGCAGAAAGTTGGGCCATTTGGAAGATTGTGAAAGGATTTATTTTTTAATATATGGGATTCTTCGTTAAAGAGATTGATTGTATTACACTTGTTGCTATCCTGGTATGGATGAGTGTTGTTTTTAGAGGTAGGACGTCAAGGTCATCTGCCTCTATATCTGTCTAGAACTGGCAATCTATTTTCTACGAATCCGTCCACTTCTTGGTGTAGCAGCTAGCATTCTTGGTTGTCTCCCCGAAGGTCGGGTTTCGATTCTAGTCTCTGCCTAAAAATTTAAAACGGGATACACTAACCCTCGTGAGACAAAACTGAGGAGAGCTGGGTTCGAATCCTACATCAGCAATTTTGAAAGTGTTTTTGCATTGTTTCCCACTTTCTACTCCAGGAAAGTTTTGGAGGATTCCTAACTTTAGGCCACCTCCTTCCCAACCCTCACCTGAATTACAAATACACACACTAATACAGCCATCACAGTGACACAAGTTATCAGACCCCCAAACGTTAAGGACAACAGCATTGGCCTTATGCTATTGAGCAGGAGAATATGCCAGTCCTGTGTGGTACAAGTCACCCCGTGCAAAGCAGGTGGATGTAGCCTTAAATGAGAGCTGCAGGATTATTACAGGTTGCTTGAAGCCAACTCTCATCAGTAAAGTGCACTATCTTGCAGGGATTGCTCCACCTGATACCAGAAGATAAGTGGCTGCAAACAACGAAAGAAGTAAATCATCTGCTATGACCTCACACCCACTCTTCGGATATCGACCTGCTGAGAGGAGATTAAAATCGAGAAAGAGATTCCTAACAACTACTCAACCATTACAAGGAACAGCAGCAACAGCTCGAGTGTCCGTGTGGAAGGAGAGGACCAGCAGTCTGTCTGAATGGATGGAACCAAAGGAATCTCTACCTCCTGGTCACACAGAGAACTGGCTAATCTGGAAGTCCCTGAACAGACTGCAGCTGGAAGTTGCAAGATCCAGGGACAACTTATATAAGTGGCATTTTCCGAACAAGACAGTCCTGTGTGATTGTGGTGCAACCCAGACAACACAACACCTCTTCTCCTGTCCATTGTGCCCGTACAGCTGCACAATGAATGACTTGACTGAAGCTAATTCAAGTGCTATCGAAGTGGCTAAGTTCTGGACAGAAACTGTATGAAGTCGTCTGTTCAACACATACTTTGTACTTCTGACACGAATAAATAAGGTTATCCGACAAAATTCCACCCACACCCAAGTAGATGGGGTTGAATGACCATGATTTCTAAGCCCCTAAAATAAAGCAAGAACAACAATTACAGCACCTACGAGTCACGCGGCGTGGCCGTGCTCGTTAAATCGTGCACCAAGACCACGTGGGTAGCTGCAGCAAGTACGGAGATCGTAGGTTTGAATACCGGCACTGACAGTGGCTATCTTTAGAGTGTTTTTCCGGATTTTTCTACACTTCCTACAGACAAATGCCAGGACACTAATTTATTTCAAGTACCAGGGCACCTGCCCCTTTGCTGTCCCTACACACACACTACTACAGTCATCACATACTACTTCACGTAACGCTATTCTTTCTTTCTTTCTTTCTTTCTTTCTTTCTTTCTTTCTTTCTTTCTTTCTTTCTTCCTTCTTCTTCTGGTTTTTCTTCGCGAATGGATCACTTAGGACCACGCGGTATCAACATACTTTGAAATTTCTTCCTTGCCCAATAATTCTTAATTTGCACCGACAGTTGTAATTTCTGTTTCTCCGACCATGCACGTCATGTTGGTTTCTTCTCATCCCCTTATGTGTACAATATGCCTGATTCTATCCTTGAGATTTAGTGATCCTATTTCAATGAGGTCTTTTTCTATTTGTTTGCACCATTTTCGTCTTGCAAGTTTGTTTTTTAAAGCTTTGTAGTTTCGATAAGTTAGTCTGGTATGATTCATTCATTCATTCATTCATTCATTCATTCATTCAAAATGGCCTAAATATTGAATTTTTCACAAACTAATTGTATCAGTAAGTTTAGAAAGAATAGAATAACGATATTATTATTATTATTATTATTATTACTGGCAGTTATTAATTTATTAATGTATTAACTAATTTAACTAAAAAACCACTACAGAACTGACACATCAAACTTGAAAAATAATAGAAAAACTATTTTTAAAATCACAGTCGATGAAGACGTTATCAGGCGGTCATTAGTAGTATGATATACGCAACATTGAAGTCATTGGCCCCTAATGACAATGATAATAATGGAAATGGAAACGACTACTTACCAACGAATAGAAAACAATTGATAAGAAGTAGAAATAAATGAAGTAAAAAACGCTACCCATATATCATTGGCTGTTAGAAAAGTGGGGAGCAATAGTGTCGTCTTTTTCCGCATAGTGCTGTAGGAAAATGGTGCGCGAACTTGGGAAACCGTCGGCTGTCCCCAGCTTCTGAGGGGCACTCGTGCCATTTTTCACCACATGCCGCTGCAGGAAATTGATTGGAGTACGTACAAAAAATTGAAAGCACCAACACTTCTTGCAGCTAATGACCTTACCCAACATCATCGCACTTAGGCAAAAAAAAAAAAGAGGCCTAATGTTTAGTTAACAGATGTGGCCATCCCAAGTGAAATCACATTTTCAAGTCTCATTCAATAGATATGAGCAATTTTGTTTGACTCTTGGAGAAATTCACTGGGATGTAGTTGGCAACTCTGCGCGCTGGGAAGGATTGTATTAAGAAATATGCAACATGAATTTACATGTAAACGTCGTAGTTGTATCCCTAAATTCAATTCTCTCCCTGTCTATGAGTAGCTCTAGCGGGTTTACACGGGCCTGTATACAAGCTCATTCCCTGAGATGGCAAGCAAAGAGATGTGCTGAGTGCAACCTGAATTATTCATTCACGTAGCGACGCTACCAACGCCTGGCGTCGTCGTCGCCTAGACGCAGCGTGTGTGTGTGTGTGTGGTCACATTATGTAGATTGGTCCAACTAATGCCAAGTTTTCCGCACTTACTTAGGACTGTATGTATATAACTTAATATATTCTGTTGAGTGGGTGTCCGGTTTTGAATGCTAGGTGCGGTGTTATGTTCTCGTGAGTGCGCACACACACAAACATCTGTTAATTAAATATACATCATATGGCCCCTTTGTGAATTCCTTAATAAGATATCATGCAAACGAAAATGTGAGTTTTTGTTGCTCTTCTCTGAAATTTACTTCCCCTGAGCACTGTGTAATAATCTGCACTTCTGATAGAGTTACACTACTAGTTAACATTGTTCTTCTTACGAGACTTGTTTTAATTTATGTTAATACAATATCACGTTCAGATTTTTGCAGTACAGATTTACCACGCTGTTCTTTATTTAGCGCATTACTGGTTCTGAGACGGTAGTAAAGAAAGTAATGAGAGGCGGACCAAAAATAAATCGGACTGAGAGCGCTCTGCTATTCGTCGACGACGTACCATAGAGAGCTCTCCCGCAAGATGGGGTTAATAGAGACCTTCACGAAACATCTGCCCAGACTACGTCAGTTTGTATGTGACCGTTTGAACATAGTGTTGTTTTTATCTTACTGTTTTCCGTCTGCGAAGTCGTTATGGCATATTTGAAAGAACGCCATAGTGATAGGCAAACTCTTCAACACGCCTGCCATAATGACTCGCCACATTGCTCAAGAGTTGAAGAAGTTGCCTATCACCACGGCGTTCGTCGTTGGACCGAGTCATCTCACCATTTTTAAAGCGCCTAAACCACTCAAAAACTTGCGTGTGGCTCATAGCATCCTCCTTGAAAGCCTGTTGAAGTATTTGGTAAACTTCTGTTGCCGAATTTTCAAGCAGGAAACCCATTTTCAAGCACACTCTTTGTTTTTTTAAATCTGCCACAACGACTTCGCAGGCGGAACTAGAGAAAATCAAGAAGTTCAGGAAATAACATATATGCTACTTTCTCCTAAATGTAAGGGTATAGTTATAACTCTTTGTCCTCATCACCTCCTATTTTCTTCCTATTCAAAGTGAAAAATAGCACTCAACAGTTTGACATACTGGATTGGAGCAGTGGCGTTCAAAACCATAGTTTAAAATTTACCCCAGCAACGTGGGAATTCAGTGTATTAACACCGACTACTTACAGTAATTGAAACTGAAACAGAGTTTTAAAGCATCTCACCAACTTTTATCTAGATTGACGAAAATGGTTTGGAGAAAATGGTACCTGACAATGGGAATTATTTCATACTGAAACCCCTTCATATAATTTCAGAAGTGTTATTAACAATTCAGGTAAGTTATGGAAATATCTGAAATTCTTTGTGATATATTGTACACTGTCAGATATAGGAAGCTGCACATTGTTTTCTGTCGCTTCACACTTCCCGGTTCCCTTAAGCCATACGCCTCTTGTGATAATTTGCTAACTTAAAATGGAAATGAAAGTATATCTATGGTTACCTACGTGCATTTCTATTGCCAGAGGAATAACATACTTATATCAATTTATTCCCCTGGAGAGTACCGCGATACTGTGTGCTCGTGATCAAGTTACACTTCTGTTTTGGTGAACAGGCCTTTTATTTATGCTAACAGAATACGACTTAATAAATTTTGGGATACATATTCTGTTTATATATACTGTACTTGTAGAGCAAGGTGGACGCACCCTCAAGGGTCGTGTAAGGTAATACAAGAGGGAAAGTGAGTGGACAACTTATGAAGAGAATATGCTTTATTGTTTTATGTCTGATTTTTTGCTTTTACGGGTTCCGAAAATACTGTGAATATTCATGAAAGTTTCTTTTCCTAGAAGCAAAACAACCGCAAATATAAGGGATGATACAGTTGGTATATTTCTTTATAGCTTTGACAACTAAACGTCTGTGAATTGATATTATTTTTAACGATTGGTTTTCTTATGCCATCTAGTCTATTGTCTTTGATAGAAGGTGCACTTTGCCAGTGTTTTCTCGCAAAGGATTTGGTTTTAGTTGTTAGGGGATTGGGGACACCTTCGGCGATTAGCTCCATGTACTTGGGTGTGTGTAGACTATATATATATATATATATATAAATAAATAATTTGTATGGTAACCTGTGTTATTGTGGTGTATGTAGCAGTGTGTTGAAATTGCCTAATAACCTATGTTTCTTTGGTGGCATAAATAGTGTGTCTCGTTGGAATTGTTGTTGTTGTTGTTGTTTCATTTGAGGGGCATAGACATCGTGGCCATTTAGCCCCGTGTACTTGGATATGTGTGTACACACACACACAAAAAAAATTTGTCTAATAACCTGTGTTATTATGGTGTCTGTAGTAGTGCGTGTATTTGTAATTCCGGCGAGGATTGGAATGGAGGTGGCAGTGGCCTTAAGTTAGGAAACATCGCGGCATTTGCTTGGAGTGGAGGTGGGAAACCACTTCCAAGATGGCTGAGATGGGAATTGAACTCACCTCCTCTCAGTTTTGCCTCACGGGGCTGAGTGTACCCCGTTCCAGCTCTCACACCAGAATTAAATTTCTTGGCAGAGCCCGGGATCAAATCCGGACCTCCGGGGTTGACAGCCAAGAATGCTAGCCGCTACACCATGAGGTGGACTTGGTTTAATTATTATAGTCGGGGATGGGGTAGGTGCTCCAGGACTTGAAATAAGGTGGGCTACCATTCCGGCGTTTGCCTGGAGAGTGTGGAATAACCCGGGGATAACAACTCTCAGGGTAGCCGGTCTCAGCGCCGGGATTGTAACCTCTTGATCTTCGGATTTACTACAGCTCCCTGTAGGGGTCATAGTAAACGATATAACGCGGATGGCTACGCCGTGGAGTTTTTGGGAAATATAATATAATGAAGGGCGCATTGCAAGGCCGGCCGTAGTGAATCATTTGTGCAACAGAACACAATTAATTAATTAATTAATTAATTAATTAATTAATTTATTTATTTATTTATCGTATGGCTTTTAGTGCCGGGAGTGTTCGAGGACATGTTCGGCTCGCCAGAGGCTGTAGCTGCTTCTAGCGGGCACACCTAGGGTGAGCTACAAGTTCCGTTCAATTTCAAGTAGTTCCAACTTTCACTACCAGATGTCAATGATACCTAGTGATGAACGTAGGAAATTTGATAGAGCGTTTCAACGAAATCTAACCTACTATTTAGCTTCACACAAGTTTAGTCTGTGGAAGGATCTTTTACATGCCATAAATCTATGACATGGGACCGCCGGCGTTACTTCCCCTCCGAAGAAAGGCATACTGAATGATTTTTACGCTCTTAAAAAATCCGACGTCTTCGGCTGGGTTTGAATCCGCTATCTTGGGAACAGCAGTTCAGCATGCTACCAACTACGCCATAGAAGCCGCTACAGAGCACAAGAGGGTTGGTTATTGTACCCTAAAGCTGTTAATATTTTATGCTGACCATTTTCGTTGTAGTGACGGAAATGGATGCTAAATTGTATAGATGGGCTTTTAATTTAGTTTTGTTGGGCCTGTGTGTTCTGTGTTCTAAATGACAAAAATATGTAAATAATAGAGAATACTTTTAACAGCGACACACAACTAATAGAAACGATTTGGAATGCACTCACAGAACACACGCTTGTAATTTTATTTGCCATTACAGCTGTTGTGATATTACAGTCATTAATTATCAAGAGACAGACTGACCGCCATAGCTACATCGCTACGACCGCTGTGCAAGGATATGTGGCCTTGCAATCTGTGGACCGTGTGTACGAGTTGGCTCGAATTCCATCGTTTGGGACATCTTCGTCATCAGCCCCATGTACTTGAGAGTGTGATGGTTGTTTGATAACCTGTGATTCTGTGGTGACTGTAGTACTCTAATCTGTGTAGCTGTATTAGGGTTGGGAATAAGTGACCCCAGACTTGAAGTAAAGTACTATCCCGGCTGTAGATTTCGCGGTAATAGTAACGTAATAGTTATATAACACAGGTTATCACGCAAATTCCGCACACACCAAAAATACACGGGGCTATATGACCCCGATGTAGCAGCCCCTAAAATAAGCAGCAGTAACAACACTATTTTCGTCATAAACTGAGTCGGAACAGAGACATTGCCAAAAACTCTTTTTTCCAATATGGCGGCTGTGCGAGTGGCAAGGATTCTAGGTGGCAAAGTAATAATTCCAAAAAGAACACCTCGAAATTCATAAGAAAATACCAATTTTCGGTACTCCCGCAAAACTTACCAGGTAACCCCCTTTTCGAGCACCAGATGACTGTACTATGTCATAAAGCAGGCGTTCTGAAACTTTTTGAAACCCTCATGCCATATTAAGTACCCGAGCACCATTAAATCTAATCGAATAATAATAATAATAATAATAATAATAATAATAATAATAATAATAATAATAATAATAATAATAATAATAATAATAATAATAATAATAATATGCTCGGAAATTGAGTCGGTGAATACAATCCCAATAATTGTATCATGTACTGGTGTTAAACCCAAAACCCTCCACAGTCATTTATTCATTCATGTCCGTGTCCGGTCAACATTTCCAGAACGCAGCAACTCCGATAGTCTTATTATTGGCCTCGATCAAAACCTGCATTGTGCAAGGTTGCTCCAGTTGAGGGCATATGAGCAACTGGGCCGGATCTTGTGTTGCTCCGCACTCGCAGGACACGTCTCCGTCAGCTGGAAGGATGCGCCATTTTTGAATGTTGGTCTTGCAACGGGGGACGCCCACCCTAGGACGATTGAGTGATCTCCAAACAGGGTAGGGAACATCGTTTCCTGGGGCTAGCTCTTCGTTTGCAGGCATATCCAGCGGCAGCTTACTCTTTCATCTGGTGATGTGGTTAGACTCCCGTGTTCCCTACAGTGGTTGAGTACTAGCGATAAAGCTCTTTCTGGATTTCAGACGACCATTTACAGCTTGATGATCATGCAGTGGGTGACGGGGATCATAGGTCCGCGTCGCCCTCTCCGCATCGGCAGCAACGGCCCTTCTGACAGTGGGGGAGCAATTCCAACAATTGGGTAGAGTTTGTCGACTGGAGACATATTGCATAGATGGCAAGACTCGGACAGTCTCATTGACTGCAGTGCCAACCTTATTGGTGTGCACAAATGCACTCCACACAGATGGGGCGTACTCAGCAGCTGGCACACGCAAATCAAGAGCAAAATTTCTCAGGACGTGAGGACTAGCTCCTCAGGTGGTGGCTGTGAGCTTCCTCAAAATATTATTCCTTGCACTGACCTACAGCCTGGTGTGATAGTAATGCTTCTTGAAGGACAGTGTACGGTCAAGGGTAACACCCAGATATACAGGTGTTGTACAATGCTGAAGTCATTTGTCTTGCCTTGTGACGTCCAATTCGCGCTGAGTTTCTTTATTCCGTAAGTGAAATGCGCAAACTTGGGTCTTGTTGGGATTGGGATTTAGAAGATTGGCCTCATAGTAAAGGCCAAGCGTATCCAATGATGAAGTGAACTGCCTTTCAACCTCTTCAAACGTCTTCCCTTGAGCAGCCACTGCTTTATCATCAGCATAGATGAAATGTCTGGATTGTTCTGTAATGGGTTGATCATTAGTATAAATATTAAAGTGGACAGGTGCGAGCACACTGCCTTGAGATAGGCCGTTCTTATGTACGCGCCATCTGCTGTTCTTACCGTGGAGAAAGTTCTGGAATCTTGTATTCTCCACAGTAGCCTATCAGTATTGAATCTGCATCCGCAGATATAGGGTCTACGTACTGTATATTGAACTACAGAAGGCAGTTCTGTTAAATACCTGCCATATTGCAGGAAGTTCCTTGGTGAAAATACTCCGGTCCATCACTCAGAAAGGCTCGAAGAAGACTCAGATGTAAATTTAGCTCATCCTATAAATGAAGGAGACTCGTGAAGAGAGCGGGCACGAATTTAATGTAATGTGAGGTTCCTGTACAGTGTAATTAACATACATTGTATTTCAGTACAGATGGTTCCTTGCTAAGGCCGAACAAGGCTGTGCTTTAAAATGTAACCGGCTATATGTTGTGATAATTATGTCAAAAATAAACAATAATAATAATAATGATTGAAAAAGCATGCATCTATGTTTTTTTTCCTATCTCTCTCTCTCTCTCTCTCAGAAGTGTTGAATAGCTGGGGATTCACCGTTCACCAGGAATGCTGCAACTGTTTGCACGATTCATGTAGATAAGATACATTTACAAGTCCAGTTGAGTAGAATCGGCATCTTTCATGTCACTCATAAAACAGGGATGTTTAATTACTTGTACTGTAGGGAAGAAAGAATAGGTAGAAAACCGTGGATCACTCAGGATATACTAGAATTGAAGGATGAAAGGCGGAAATACAAGAATGTAAGAGATGAAAAGGGAAAAGCAGAATACAGACGTCTGAGAAATGAGGTTAACAAGAAGTGCAAGGTAGCGAAAGAAGAATGGTTGAAAGAAAAATGTGCAGGTATAGAAAATTGTCTGAAATTTGGAAAAGTAGACACAGCTTATCGAAGGATTAAGAATACATTTGGGGAAAAGAAGACTAAGTGCTGTAATATTAAGGACACAAATGGAAAGCCTCTAACAGATAGGGAAGAAAAGGTTGAAAGATGGAAAGCTTACATAGAGTGTTTGTATAAGGGAAAGTAGATTGAGAATCATGTAATGGAAAGGGAAGAGGAAATTGATGAGGATGCAAAATGAGAATTAATATTGAGATCAGAATTTGACAGAGCATTGGAAGACTTAAGCAGGAACAAAGCACCAGGTATCGATGATATAACGATTGAGTTGCTGCGCTGCATAGGAGATGAAAATCTGATCAGGTTATTTCACTTGGTGTGTAGAATTTATGAGACAGGTGAGGTACCCCCTGATTTCAAGAAGAATGTTATCATCCCTATACCGAAGAAAGTAGGAGCTGACAGATGTGATGATTGCCGTACACTCAGCATGATTACTCATGCTTCAAAGATCCTGTCTAGAATATTTTACAAGAGGATGGAAAGCCAGATAGAAGCGGAGTTTGGTGAAAACCAGTTTGGTTTCAGGAGAAATGTAGGAACAAGGGAAGCTGATTTTGGAAGGTAGAATAAGAAAAGATAAGAGAACGTTCATGGCATTTGTAGGCTTAGAAAAGGCTTTTGATAACGTTGATTGGACTAAATTGTTTGACATTTTGAAAATGATTGGAATAAAGTACAGGGTTAGGAGGGTGATCTACAATCTGTACAGAAACCAGACAGCAGTCATTCGAGCTGATGGACATGAGAGAGATACTGGTATTCAGAAAGGTGTGAGGCAAGGCTGCAACGTATCATCCTTACTTTTCAATCTTTACATTGAACAAGCAATGAAGGAAATTACAGAGAAATTTTAAGTGGGAGTGAAGATTCAAGGATAAATAATTTCAACTCTCAGATTTGCTGATGACATCGTCATCTTGGCCGACACGCCTGAGGATTTGAATGAGTTTTTGAATGGTATGGACTCCGTCTTGAGGAAAGAATTCATGATGAAAATTAATAAATGTAAAACAAAAATATTGGAATGCAGCCGCAATAAATCAGAAACCTCTATGGACATCAAATTGGTAGGGGAGAAACTAAAGGAAGTAGGAGACTTCTGTTACTTAGGAAGCAAAATAACCAGTGATGGACGAAGCGAAGAGGATATAAAAAGTAGGTTAGCTCAGGCAAGGAAAACATTTCTACAGAAAAGGGATCTGTTGACATCGAATATAGATTTAGGTATTAGGAAGACATTTTTGAAAACTTTTGTCAGGAGCGTCGCAAGCTATGGAAGTGAAACTTGGACTATTGGTGCAGCTGAAAAGAGGAGAATTGAAGCGTTTGAAATGTGGTGTTACAGGAGAATGATGAAGATCAGATGGGTAGATAGGGTTACAAAAGAAGATGTATTAAGACGATTTGGAGAGGAGAGATGTTTCTGGCAAATGCTAATGAAGAGAAGAGATAGGCTGGTAGGACACATACTAAGACACCCTGGAATAGCAAGCTTAGTTATGGAAGGAAGGGTCGAGGACAGGAACTGTAGGGGTAGACCAAGTCTAGAATATGTTAAACAGATTGCCTCGGATGTAGTGTGTGGTATCTATGTAGAGATGAAACGATTAGCTCAGGACAGAGAGGCATGGAGGGCTGCATCAAACCAGTCAAAAGACTGAAGACTCAAACAACAACTCTGTTGATTAAAATACTATTTCACAAATAGATTACATTTCAGACTGTCAAAGGGGCAGATGACCTCGTAGTTCCTCCCATTAAAACAACAATAACTAACTCTGACTGTCAAAACTTGTAACTTAATGAAAAAATTATTGTTGAGGTTCATGAAACAGAATTTGAATGGAAGAATGGATTTCAAGGGAGCTTGTTAACTATGGCCCTGAAAAGGACTCGGTTGATGTTTCGGGTGTGAAAGGATCAGCCGTCAGAGAATGTTGATAAATTCTCTGCCGTTGCCCAGGGAACGCCCGATTGCATTTTTAGCCTACTTTCGATTTTTGCAGAAAATGAAAGTAGACATGAGATCACTACAGGGCGAAAAAAAGTGTGTCTGTCTGTGTGTGTGTATGTGTGTGAGTCTGTGTGTGTGTGTGTGTGAGTGTGTGTACTCTGAATGTCTGTCCCCCCTATCAATTCGAACACGGTGAGCGCAAATTGCACGAAATTTGGAACAAAGGTAGCACTAGCAAAGGACACCTCAGTGTCATGTTTTATATCGCCGCCATCTTGACGGAAACGTAATGGCGGCCACACAAATGTTCAAAGCTTAAATCAAATTGCGACTAACCTAATCATCCGATCTCTACCAAATTTTGCAACAACATACCTTAATGGGGGCAGCATCCTTTGACCAAACTAATAGGTCATCAGCCAAATAGTTTGCGGATGGCGGCCATCTTTCTGTGAAAATCGATTGCCCCTATTAATTCGAACACGGTGAAACCGAATGGAACGAAATTTGGTACAGAGGTAGTACTAGCAAAGGGCACCCCAGTGTCATGTTTTATATCGCCGCCATCTTTACGGAAACGTAATGGCGGCCACACGAATGTTCAAAGCTTAAATCAAATTACGATTAACCTAATCATCCGATCTCTACCAAATTTTGCAACTACATACCTTTATGGAGGGAGCATCCTTTGACAAATCTAATAGGTCATTAGCCTAATAGTTTGCGGATGGCGGCCATCTTTGTGTCAAAATCGATTACCCCTATTAATTTGAACACGGTGAAACTGAATGGAATGAAATTTGGTACAGAGGTAGCACTAGCAAAGGGCACCTCAGAGTCCTGTTTTATATCACCGCCATCTTGACGGAAACGTAATGGCGGCCACACAAATGTTCAAAGCTTAAATCAAATTACGACTAACCTAATCATCCGATCTCTACCAAATTTTGCAACAACATACCTTTATGGAGGAAGCATCCTTTGACAAATCTAATAGGTCATTAGCCTAATAGTTTGCGGATGGCGGATATCTTTGTGTCAAAATCGATTACCCCTATTAATTCGAACACGGTGAAACCCAATGGAATGAAATTTGGTACAGAGGTAGCACTAGCAAAGGGCACCTCAGTGTCATGTTTTATATCGCCGCCATCTTGACGGAAACGTAATGGCGGCCACACAAATATTCAAAGCTTAAATCAAATTACGATTAACCTAATCATCCGATCTCTACCAAATTTTGCATCAACATACCATTATGGAGGGAGCATCCTTTGACCAAACTAATAGATCATTAGCCTAATATATTGCGTATGGCGGCCATCTTTGTGTGAAAATCGATTCCCCCTATTAATTCGAACACGGTGAAACCGAATGGAACGAAATTTGGTACAGAGGTAGCACTAGAAACGGCCACCTCAGTGTCATGTTTTATATCACCGCCATCTTGACGGAAACGTTATCGCGGCCACCCAAATGTTAAAGGCTAAAATGTAATTACGACCAACCTAATAATCTAGTCTCTACCAAATTTTGCAACCTCAAATCTTTATGTGGGAAGCATATTCTGACCAAACTGCTAGATCATCAGCCCAATAGTTTGCAGATGGTGGCCAAGTATGTGTGCAAATCAATTCCCCCTCTCAATTCAAACACGGTGAAACCGAATTGAACGAAATTTGGTACAGAGGTAGCATTAGCAAAATGCACCTCAGTGTCATGTTTTATATCGCCGCCATCTTGACGGAAACGGAATGACGGCCACCCAAATGTTAAAAGCTTAAATCAAATTTCGACCATCCTAATAATTTGATCTCTACCGGATTTTGCAACAACATGCCTTTTTGTGGAAAGCATCTTATGACTGACTACAAAGTCATCAGCCCAATAGTTTGCAAATAGCGGCCATGTATGTGTGCAAATCCATTCCCCGGATCAATTCAAACACGGCGAAACCGAATTGAATGATTTTTTTTACAGAGGTAGCACTAGCAAAGGGCACCTCATATTCATGTTTAATATCCCTATAGCACGTTGTATTTCAACAAGCTACTACAACCAACATTCAATTATACTCCATGAAAAGGACAAAGTGTTATAACAATACCCATGCATTTAGGAGAAAGTAGGCAATATGTTCTTTACTGAACATCTTGTTAACACTGAGTGGCTTCCCAAATCAACAAATGAATGGTCCAAGGGAAGAAGGAGGAATGTCAAATAATGTGTAATGTTCAGGAAACAAGTTTTAAAGTTTGATTACTTATATGTAAACTACTTATATGTACGTGTCAACTTGAAACGTCATTTTCGCACGACCGTCTTGTTCTTAGGCAGACACATGTGCCTTCAATACGTCACAAAGTGGCCTACCATATCGCGCTGATATCTCGATTTTAGGTAGATTTCATTAGAAAGCTAACTATTGCAATGGGTCCCATGTTTCGACTTCCGGAAAATTTCGACATATCTTCGCGTTTCACATCCCCCAGACCCCAAAACCACCGTCAGTTCAAAAGTTTATATATAATTTATGTGTATATATATATATATATATATATGTATATATATATGTATATCAGTTTCTTGTGGACACGATAACTGCCGTAATTTTGCACCAATTACTTCGAATTTTTTACCGAAGATGTATACCTATAAAATCTCGGTCGAGTTAGTTACTGGGCTAAATCGGTCGAAGGGGGTGAAAATGGGGGGCTTTTTTCGAAAAAGTGAAATTTCGCTATAACTCTCTTAATACGTGCAATATCGAATCCATTCAAAGTTCATAATATGTGTCGGATAAGTGCCAAAAATTTATGTCAAATAAGATTTTTGATAGCACCAACCATTGACCAAAGGGGTGGAAAAAAGTGGGTTTTTCGGGAAACATTAATCATATCTCTCTTAATAGGCACAATATCAAAACCGTACAAAATGGACAATATTCCCCTAATAATTACCTAAAACTTTTGTCTGAAAGAATTTTTGATATGACCCACCATTACGCCAAGGGACGAGAAAAATGATTTCGGAATTATAAGAAAATGCCAAGAGCTATCAGTGGTTGCCATGGCAACACTACTAAATTGATGAGGCATGGACCATCAGACGTTGCCATGACAACGCACTTGCACGAGATCAGATTCAGTATTTCCATCTGATTAAGTGGTTGGTTGGTTGGTTCTTAAGTTTAGGGGCTGCGACAACGCGGTCATGTAGCCCCGTGTACTTTGGGTGTGTGTAGAATCTGTCTGATAACCGGTGTTAATTGTGATGACTGTATTAGTGTGTGTTATCTGTTTGTTAATTTAAGTACTGCAACTAACAATTTTTCAGATAGTTCCTACTTTTGCCGCCAAGCGCCACTGTCAACGACTACGAGGCCAAGTTCAGAACTGAGCTACTAGACGCCGCCGCAGTCGGCTCTTGGCAACGAACATAGAAACCTAAGAGCGTTGTATACATTCTTAACCTATCCAATTTAGCTTCACACAGGTGCAATTAGTGGAAGGATCTTTAACATGCCATAAATCTATGACATGGGACCGCCGGCTTTACTTCCCCTCCGAAGGAAGGCATACTGAGGGATATTTAACGCTCTTAAAAAATCCGACGGCTTCGGCCGGGTTTGAACCCGGTATCTTGGGCATAGAAGCTCAGCATGTTACCGACTACGCCACCAAAGCAGCCTGATAAAGTGGGAAGCGGCTTCGGTGACGTAACTGGTAGCATGCTGAATGTCTATGCCCAATGTCGCGGTTTCAAAGACGGCCGAAGTCGTCGGATTTTCTAAGAGCACTAGAATCCATCAGTATGCTTTCCTTTGGAGGGGAAGTTCCAACGTTCGTTGCGAGTTGATGGTTGGGGTGGCATCTAGTAGCCAAGTTCACAGCTAGGTGTCGTTGACGGTTGTACCTGGTAGCAACATTAGGAACTACTGCTTGAAATTGACCGTCTGCAGTACTTACATGAATTAAGACTAATACAGCCATTACAATTCACACCGTGTATCAGACAGATTCTACACTCACCCAAAGTACACGGGGTTAGATGACCGCGTTGTCGCAGCCCCTAAACTGAGGAACCAACCAGAGGTAGATTTCGTTAGAAAGCTAACTATTGCAATGGGTACCATGTTTCGACTTCCGGAAAATTTCGACATATCTTCGCGTTTCACATGCCCAGGCCCCAAAACCACCGTCAGTTCAAAAGTTATCTATAATTTATGTATGTATATGTATATCAGTTTATTGTGGACACGATAACTGCCGTAATTTTGTACCAATCACTTTGAATTTTTTACCGAATACGTATACCTATAAAATCTCGGTCGAGTTCGTTACTGGGCTAAATCGGTCGTTGGGGGGTGAAAATGGGGGGCTTTTTTTTCGAAAAAGTGAAATATTGCTATAACTCTCTTAATATGTGAAATATCGAATCCGTTCAACATTCATACTATGTGTCGGATAAAGCCCAAAACTGTATGTTTGAAGAGTTTTTTTTATAGCACCAACCATTGACCAAAGGGGTGGGAAAAAGTGGGTTTTTCGGGAAACATTAATCATATCTCTCTTAATAGGCACAATATCAAAACCGTACAAAATGGACAATATTCCCATAATAATTACCTAAAACTTTTGTCTGAAAGAATTTTTGATATAACCCACCATTATGCCAAGGGATGAGAAAAATAATTTCGGAATTATAAGAAAATGCCAAGACCTATCAGTGGTTGCCATGGCAACACTACTAAATTGATGAGGGATGAGCCATCAGACGTTGCCAAGATAACGCACTTGCACGAGATCAGATTCAGATTTCCATCTAAGTGTGAAGCGGCTTCGGTGACGTAACTGGTAGCATGCTGAATGTTTATGCCCAAGGTCGCGAGTTCAAAGCCGGCCGAAGTCGTCGGATTTTCTAAGAGCGCCAAAAATCCCTCAGTATGCTTTCCTTTGGAGGGGAAGTTCCAACGTTCGTTGCGAGTTGCTGGTTGCGGTGGCATCTAGTAGCCAAGTTCACAGCTAGGTGTCGTTGACGGTAGTACCTGGTAGCAACATTAGTAACTACTGCTTGAAATTGACCGTCTGCAGTCCTTACCTGAATTACAGACTAATACAGCCATCCCAAAGTACACGGGGTTACATGACCGCGTTGTCGCAGCCCCTAAACTGAGGAACCAACCAAAATCTCTGCGGTAGATATAATTTTGCGTGAAGAAGTAACAGACCGTTACATAGTTGCACATCAGTGTCGAAACCTAGCATAAGGACAGTGTGACCACAAGTATAAAAATGGACCCCAAATGACCAGAAGGTTACCGTTCCCATAAGACAATAAAATGTTTAAAATAAGCATAAAATGACGAAAAAACAAAGTTAATTAAGCTCCAATTATAAAATACCTTCTCGCATTAAATGAGGTCTGATCCTTCTACGAAAATCTGCATATTGTGCCTATTTTCGCCTATCCCCAAGTTTGTCCGGTGAAATCTACCTCCGCCTTCCGGCGTGCCGAGAGGACTTTTTACATTTTGAGTGATATTTTCCCTGTGGGCCTTCAAATAAGAAATGTCTAATAACCACCAATTCAGTTGCTGTAGGGAAAGAAAACTTGAAAAGTCATTCCCGTGATGTTCACATCACTACTAATGAGTAAGTATGACGTTAAAATTCAGTGAGTCATGCTCCCTACAAAATATACCACTGATTATTAACTATTTTACCTGGAATCTTGATCTCAACCGTATTCATGGAGTGAACTGTAATGTTTTGCATATAGGTAGAGCCCTGCGTGGATAAAAAAGAACGTTATCCGCATCCGCAAGGCTGTTGTTCGTATCCGCCCCGCATCCGCACGGTTTTTACCCGCAACCGCACGTTTGTTATCCGAATTCGTTGACATTCAATAATATTTTTAATTTATTACATACGGCATAAAGTATTAAAGTTATATATATATATATATATAGACATTTGAGGGAGCCTCCGTGGCTTAGGCGGCAGCACGCCTCTCACCGCTGGGTCCATGGTTCAAATCCCGGTCACTCGATGTGAGATTTGTGCTGGACAAAGTGGAGGCAGACAGGTTTTTCTCCGGGTAGCCTACTCCGGTTTTACCTGTCACACTTTCATTCCAGCAACACTCTCCACTCTCATTGCATTTCATCTGTCATTCAGTTTGCCACGGTGGGTGAGTGGTTAACGTGTCGGTCTACTAACCCCAAACTTTCAGGTACGCACCTGGCCGTGGTGAGTGATTTTTTTAAAGGCGGCAAAAATTACGACATCATGTCATACGATGTTGGCATGTCAAAGAACCCATTTGAATTCACTAGGCCGTGTTCATAATAGCAAAATTAATCTCGGGAGTTTCCGCCAACACAAAGTTCCTCATTTCTCTACTAGAAAGCGCTATAGTTTCCAAGGGAGCTTAGATATCTAACCTCCTTGACTTTCATAGTGCTTCAAGGAACAACGAGATTCGACATGCAACCTACTCTTTGGGTGTCAAATAACAAAGCTTGCAGCCGGCACCCGAGGCCATACGATATTATTATTATTATTATTATTATTATTATCTGTCATTCATTTAATCATTGTCCCAGGGCAGTGCGACAGGCTTCGGTAGCCGGCACAGTTCATATCCTCGCCGCTAGATGGGGGCTTCATTCATTCCATTCCCTGACCCGGTCGGTCGACTGGAATCAGGCTGTGGATTTTCATTTTCATATAGACATTTGAGCTGAAATGTGTTCCCCTAGGCTATCTGTAAATCGCCAGACAATGTTGACTGAGTCTTGTCCCTCTGAGTAACGGCATGTAATACAGCGGGCGACTAATTATTGCACTTACTTAGTCGTAGGATATACCTCGCAGGTATAAAGGACTTTATTTTTGGCAATGAGGGTATTTCCATGACTGGTTTCTCTCAATTCTCTTACAATTCTCTTATTCTCATACAATCCAAGCGAAAGCAAATACAGAAATAACAAGAAACGTGAAAGACGCAGATTTTAACAAAACCTAGAACTATCTTTATTTAAATCCAGTTCAACATTGTATCCTAAAAACTATCCGCAAATTTACTCTAAACATTATCCGCAGCTCATCCTTTATCCGCACAGTCATGCAAACCATATTCGCATGATGAAAACTGTTGCGGATATACGTGGGTTTGTTCGCAGATATCCACATCCGCGCGCGGCTTGACATATAGGCATAATATGAATGTGCTAAATTCCAGCACGACGAAGCAGCCGGTAGAAATACACATGTTCCTCACTTAGAAATTACCACCTTGGAAACAATAAAGACAAAAATCTGATCAACACTCAATATAAATCGATTTGTAGTTGAAGAGCGCTGGTGTACAGTTAGACTTCTTATGCTACGTTTCTACGGTTAGTAAAGGAATTCGTACATCGTTGGTTGAAAGTTCTGTATTTAAAGAATTATCATACCAGAGACTCTCTTCGTTTAATCTTTGGTTCTGTATGATATGAAAATGAACTGTTTGATGGATAGTATCATGCATTTATTTTTTAACATGATGTTCAGTAAAGAACATATAGCCTACTTTTTCCTAAATGCATGAGTATTGTTATAACTCTTTGTCCTTTTCAAGGAGTATAATTGAATGTTGGTTGTAGTAGCTTGTTGAAATACAACGTGCTATAGGGACATTATACATGAATATGAGGTGCCCATTGTTAGTGCTACCTCTGTAAAAAAAAAAAAAAAAAAACATTCAATTCGGTTTCACCGTGTTTGAATTGATCTGGGGAATGGAGTTGCACACATACATGGCCGCTATTTGCAAACTATTGGGCTGATGACCTTGTAGTCAGTCATAAGATGCTTTCCACAAAAAGGCATGTTGTTCCAAAATCCGGTAGAGATCAAATTATTAGGATGGTCGAAATTTGATTTAAGCTTTTAACATTTGGGTGGCCGTCATTCCGCTTCCGTCAAGATGGCGGCGATATAAAACATGACACTGAGGTGCCTTTTGCTAGTGCTACCTCTGTACCAAATTCCGTTCAATTCGGTTTCACCGTGTTTGAATTGATAGGGGGAATCGATTGGCACACATACTTGGCCACCATCTGCAAACTATTGGGCTGATGATCTAGCAGTTTGGTCAGAATATGCTTCCCACATAAAGATTTGTTGTTGCAAAATTTCGTAGAGACTAGATTATTAGGTTGGTCGTAATTACATTTTAGCCTTTAACATTTGGGTGGCCGCGATTACGTTTCCGTCAAGATGGCGGTGATATAAAACATGACACTGAGGTGTCCTTTTCTAGTGCTACCTCTGTACCAAATTTCGTTCCATTCGGTTTCACCGTGTTCGAATTAATAGGGGGAATCGATTTTCACACAAAGATGGCCGCCATCCGCAAAATATTAGGCTAATGACCTATTAGTTTGGTCAAAGGGTGCTCCCTCCATAATGGTATATTGATGCAAAATTTGGTAGAGATCGGATGATTAGGTTAATCGTAATTTGATTTAAGCTTTGAATATTTGTGTGGCCGCCATTACGTTTCCCTCAAGATGGCGGCGATATAAAACATGACACTGCGGTGCCCTTTGCTAGTGCTACCTCTGTACCAAATTTCATTCCATTCGGTTTCACCGTGTTCGAATTAATAGGGGTAATCGATTTTGACACAAAGATGGCCGCCATCCGCAAACTATTAGGCTATTGACCTATTAGATTTGTCAAAGGATGCTCCCTTCATAAAGGTACGTTATTGCAAAATATGGTAGCGATTGGATGATTAGGTTAGTCGTAATTTGATTTAAGCTTTGAACATTTGTGTGGCCGCCATTACGTTTCCGTCAAGATGGCGGCGATATAAAACATGACACTGAGGTGTCCTTTGCTAGTGCTACCTTTGTACCAAATTTCATTCCATTCGGTTTCACCGTGTTCGAATTAATAGGGGCAATCGATTTTCACAGAAAGATGGCCGCCATCCGCAAACTATTAGGCTGATGACCTATTAGTTTGGTCAAAGGATGCTGCCCCCATAAAGGTATGTTGTTGCAAAATTTGGTAGAGATCGGATGATTAGGTTAGTCGTAATTTGATTTAAGCTTTGAACATTTGTGTGGCCGCCATTACGTTTCCGTCAAGATGGCGGCGATATAAAACATGACACTGGGGTGCCCTTTGCTAGTACTACCTCAGTACCAAATTTCGTTCCATTCGGTTTCACCGTGTTCGAATTAATAGGGGCAATCGATTTTCACAGAAAGATGGCCGCCATCCGCAAACTATTAGGCTGATGACCTATTAGTTTGGTCAAAGGATGCTGCCCCCATAAAGGTATGTTGTTGCAAAATTTGGTAGAGATCGGACGATTAGGTTAGTCGTAATTTGATTTAAGCTTTGAACATTTGTGTGGCCGCCATTACGTTTCCGTCAAGATGGCGGCGATATAAAACATGACATTGAGGTGTCCTTTGCTTGTGCTACCTTTGTACCAAATTTCGTTCAATTTGCGCTCACCGTGTTCGAATTGATAGGGGGGGGGGGACAGACATTCAGAGTACACACACTCACACACACACACACACACACACACAGACTCACACACACACATACACACACACACACACACACACACACACACACACACAGACAGACACACTTTTTTTTTCGCCCTGTAGTGATCTCATAAGTCTACTTTTATTTTTTGCAAAAATCGAAAGTAGGCTAAAAATAGTAGGCTATTACTGTTATTATTATTATCATTATTGACAAATCGTACTAATTATTATATGTATGGGAATAATAATTCATGCGCTGTGAGTGGAAGCAAAGTTTGAGCACAAGATTCCCATTACAGAATTCCTTATTATCACTGTCAGAACGTAAGAGTTGTTGTTGTTGATTCATTGAGGGGCTTAGCAACATCATGGTTATGTAGTCCCGTGTAATTTGATGTCTGTGTGTGGGGGGGGGGGGGGATTTTTCTGCTAACCTCTGTTATTGTGATGGCTGTATTAGTGTTTGTATTTGCAATTCAGATAAGGATTGGGAAAATAGGCGGCCGTGGCTTAAATTTTAAAACCTGGCATTTGTCTGGCGTAGAGGTGGGAAACCACGGAAACCACTTCCAGAATCATACCCTCAGATTTGCCTCCCTTCCCAGCTCTCAAATCAGAATTAAATTATGTGGCAGAGCCGGGAATAGAATCCGGGCCTCCGTGGTGACAGCTAAGAGTGCTAGCCACTACCCGACGAGGCGGTCGCAGAACGTAGGAAAGGTCTATATTAGCAATAAGAACAAATAATTATTTCATCATTTCAAATGATCTTGTCGACTTCGTCGTTATGCTTGAGTCTAAAGTTTTGCGGGACGGAGACGGTTGCGTTACGGAGACAGAAGTGTCGTCAGACGGAATTGACGTCATGCAACCGCGTGGGAAGCCTAAGTTAATGGCTAAAGGACGGCAAGTGCGCGACGTCATGCAGCCACGCGGGAAGCCGAAATTAATGGTTAATGGAGTCTGTTGAAAGAGTCCTGGGGCGTCGAGCGACCTGGGGCTTTGAGCGAAGCGAAAAGAACACAGGGTGACTCCTAAAGAGGTGTACAAGATACCAGATAAGAATACAGGGTGACTCCTAAAGAGATATACAAGACGCCAGATAAGGCTACAAGGTGACTCTTAAAGAGATGTACAAGATGGCGGAGAAGAATACAGGGTGACTCCTAAAGAAGTGCACAAGATGTCAGACAAGAATACAGGGTGACTACTAAAGAGGTGTACAAGATGTCACACAAGAATACAGGGTGTACAGGATGTCAGAGCAAAATACAGTACAAGATGCAAGAAAAGAATACAGGGTGACTCCTAAAGAGATATACAAGATGCCAGATAAGAATACAAGGTGACTCTTAAAGAGGTGTACAAGATGGCAGAGAAGAATACAGGGTGACTCCCAGAGAGGTGCACAAGATGTCAGACAAGAATACAGGGTGACTCCTAAAGTGGAATACAAGATGTCACACAAGAATACAGGGTGACTTCTAAAGAGATATACAAGATGCCCTCTAAGAATACAGGGTGTCTCCGAAAGAGGTGTGCAGGATGTCAGAGCAAAACACAGTACAAGATGCCAGATAACAATACAGGGTGACTCCTAAAGAGATATACAAGATACCAGATAAGAATACAAGGTGACTCTTAAAAAGGTGTACAAAATGGCAGAGAAGAACACAGGGTGACTCCTAAAGAGGTGCACAAGATGTCAGACATGAATACAGGGTGCCTCCTAAAGAGGTGTGCAGGATGTGTGAGCACATACAGTACAATATGCCAGATAAGAATACAGGGTGACTCCTAAAGTGATATACAAGATGCCAGATAAGAATACAAGGTGACTCTTAAAGAGGTGTGCAAGATGGCAGAGAAGAATACAGGGTGACCCCTAAAGAGGTGCACAAGATGTCAGACAAGAATACAGGGTGACTCCTAAAGAGGTGTACAAGATGCCACACAAGAATACAGGGTGTGCAGGATGTCAGAGCAAAATGCAGTACAAGATGCCAGATAAGAATACAAGGTGACTCTTAAAGAGGTGTACAAGAAGGCAGAGAAAAATACAGGGTGATTCCTAAAGTGGTGCACAAGATATCAGACAAGAATACAGGGTGACTCCTAAAGAGGTGTACAAGATGTCACACAAGAATACAGGGTGACTTCTAAAGAGATATTCAAGATGCCAGATAAGAATACAGGGTGCCTCCTAAAGAGGTGTGCAGGATGTCAGAGCGAATTACAGGCTGTCACTTAACGAGGTGTACAGTATGTTAGATTTAATCCAAATACAGGGTGACCCTTAAAGAGGTTTGCAAGATATCAGATTCAAATAATGGGTGACTCTTAAAGAGTTGTAAAAGATGTCAGACTCAAATACAGGGTGGCCCTTAAAGAGGTGCCCGCGAGGGAGGCCTAAGTTGATGGGTAATGGAGTTTGTTGAAAGAGTCATGGGGCTTTGAGCGAAGCAAGAAGCCCTCCTGAGCCTTTCTAATATGTGTAGCATTTGTAGCATGCGTCATTTGAAATGATATAGCGTCTAGTCCTTCAGACTGACTGTATTTTTAGCCTACTTTCGATTCTTGCAAAAAATGAAAGTAGAATTATGAGATCAACACAGGGCGAAAAAAGTGTGTCTGTCTGTGTGTGTGTATGTGTGGGTGTGAGTCTGTGTGTGTGTGTGTATGTGTGTGTGTGTGTGTGAGTCTGTGTGTGTGTCTGTGTGTGTGTCTGTGTGTGTGTGAGTGTGTGTACTCTGAATGTCTGTCCCCCCCTATCAATTCGAACACGGTGAATGCGAATTGAACGAAATTTGGTACAAAGGTAGCACTAGCAAAGTACACCTCAGTGTCATGTTTTATATCGCCGCCATCTTGACGGAAACGTAATGGTGGCCACACAAATGTTCAAAGCTTAAATCAAATTACGACTAACCTAATCATCCGATCTCTACCAAGTTTTGCAACAACATACCTTTATGGGGGGAGCATCCTTTGACCAAACCAATAGGTCATCAGCGTAATAGTTTGTGGATGGCGGCCATCTTTGTGTGAAAATTGATTCCCCCTATTAATTCGAACATGGTGCAACCGAATGGAACGAAATTTGGTACAGAGGTAGTACTAAGAAAGGCACCTCAGTCTCATGTTTTATATCGCCGCCATCTTGACAGAAACGTAATGGCGGCCACACAAATTTTAAAAGCTTAAATCAAATTACGACTAACCTAATCATCCGATCTCTACCAAATTTTGCAACAACATACCTTTATGGGGGGAGCATCCTTTCACCAAACTAATAGGTCATCAGCGTAATAGTTTGCGGATGGCGGTCATCTTTGTGTGAAAATCGATTCCCCCTATTAATTCGAACACGGTGCAACCGAATGGAACGAAATTTGGTACAGAGGTAGTACTAACAAAAGGCACCTCAGTGTCATGTTTTATATCGCCGCCATCTTGACGGAAACCTAATGGCGGCCACACAAATGTTCAAAGCTTAAATCAAATTACGATTAACCTAATAATCCGATCTCTACCAAATTTTGCAACAACATACCCTTATAGAGGAAGCATCCTTTGACCAAATGAATAGGTCATTAGCCTAATAGTTTGCGGATGGCGGCCGTCTTTGTGTGAAAATCAATTCCCCCTATTAATTCAAACACGGTGAAACCGAATGGAACGAAATTTGGTACAGAGGTAGCACTAGTAAAGGGCATCTCAGTGTCATGTTTTATATCGCCGCCATCTTGACGGAAACCTAATGGCGGCCACACAAATGTTCAAAGCTTAAATCAAATTACGATTAACCTAATAATCCGATCTCTACCAAATTTTGCAGCAACATACCTTTATAGAGGAAGCATCCTTTGACCAAATGAATAGGTCATTAGCCTAATAGTTTGCGGATGGCGGCCGTCTTTGTGTGAAAATCAATTCCCCCTATTAATTCAAACACGGTGAAACCGCATGGAACGAAATTTGGTACAGAGGTAGCACTAGCAAAGGGCATCTCAGTGTCATGTTTTATATCGCCGCCATCTTGACGGAAACCTAATGGCGGCCACACAAATGTTCAAAGCTTAAATCAAATTACGATTAACCTAATAATCCGATCTCTACCAAATTTTGCAGCAACATACCTTTATAGAGGAAGCATCCTTTGACCAAATGAATAGGTCATTAGCCTAATAGTTTGCGGATGGCGGCCGTCTTTGTGTGAAAATCAATTCCCCCTATTAATTCAAACACGGTGAAACCGCATGGAACGAAATTTGGTACAGAGGTAGCACTAGCAAAGGGCATCTCAGTGTCATGTTTTATATCGCCGCCATCTTGACGGAAACCTAATGGCGGCCACACAAATGTTCAAAGCTTAAATCAAATTACGATTAACCTAATAATCCGATCTCTACCAAATTTTGCAGCAACATACCCTTATAGAGGATGCATCCTTTGACCAAATGAATAGGTCATTAGCCTAATAGTTTGCGGATGGCGGCCGTCTTTGTGAGAAAATCAATTCCCCCTATTAATTCAAACACGGTGAAACCGAATGGAACGAAATTTGGTACAGAGGTAGCTCTAGCAAAGGGCATCTCAGTGTCATGTTTTATATCGCCGCCATATTGACAGAAACGTAATGGCGGCCACACAAATGTTCAAAGCTTAAGTTACATTACGACTAACATAACCATCCGATCTCTACCAAACTTTGCAACAACATACCTTTATGGAGGGAGCATCCTTTGACCAATCTAGTAGGTTATTAGCCTAATACTGTAGTTTGCGGATGGCGGCCATCTTTGTGTGAAAATCAATTCCCCCTATTAATTCAAACACGATGAAACCGAATGGAACGAAATTTGGTACAGAGGTAGCACTAGCAAAGGGCATCTCAGTGGCATGTTTTATATCGCCGCCATATTGACAGAAACGTAATGGCTGCCACACAAATGTTCAAAGCTTAAGTTAAATTACGACTAACATAACCATCCGATCTCTACCAAACTTTGCAACAACATACCGTTATGGAGGGAGCATCCTTTGACCAATCTAATAGGTTATTAGCCTAAGAGTTTGCGGATGGCGGCCATCTTTATGCCAAAATTGATTCCCCCTATTAATTTAACACGGTGAAACCGAATGGAAAGAAATTTGGTACAGAGGTAGCACTAGCAAAGGGCACCTCAGTGTCATGTTTTATAACGCCGCCATCTTGACTGAAACGTAATGGCAGCCACACGAATGTTCAAAGCTTAAATCAAATTACGATTAACCTAATCATCCGATCTCTACCAAATTTTGCAACTACATACTTTAAGGAGGGAGCATCCTTTGACCAATCTAATAGGTCATTCGCCTAATAGTTTGCGGATGGCGGCCATCTTTGTGTCAGAATCGATTCCCCCTATTAATTCGAACACGGTGAAACCGAATGAACGAAATTTGGTACAGAGGTAGCACTAGCAAAGGGCACCTCAGTGTCATGTTTTATATCACCGCTATCTTGACGGAAACGTAATCGCGGCCACCCAAATGTTAAAAGCTAAAATGTAATTACGACCAACCTAATAATCTTGTCTCTACCAAATTTTGCAACACCATAACTGCAAGAACATCAGCCCAATAGTTTGCAGATGGTGGCCAAGTATGTGTGCAAATCGATTCTCCCTATCAATTCAAACACGGTGAAACCGAATTGAATGAATTTTTTTACAGAGGTAGCACTAGCTAAGGGCACCTCATATTCATGTTCAATATCCCTATAGCACGTTGTATTTCAGCAAGCTACTACAACCAACATTCAATTATACTCCTTGAAAAGGACAAAGAGTTATAACAATACCCATGCATTTAGGAGAAAGTAGGCTATATGGTCTTTATTGAACATCTAGTTGATGTGTAACATCTTTCCACTCGGTTGCTGGATATTTTTGTGGGAGAGATTTTGAAAAATGGGACGGAAGTGGATCGGAACGATCGAGGTGGCACCAGCTGGCACACTGGCTGGCGAACGGAAGTGTGCTCGAACGGAAGTGTGCTAGCTGGCAGTGGTGGATCGAACGGAAGTGTAAGACGCACTGTCAACTTGATCGATCGATCCAGTTGGCAGTGGTAAGATCCAGCTGGCAGTGGTAAGAGAAACAATGAGCGTGCGGTGTCGGAAATTGATACCATGACGTACTCTCGGCAATGTGGAATGTATATGACATACTGAACGGTAAACGCTCATGCGAACTCTGCTGTCAAGTGATTGAAACAATGCACATGGTACATGTTCGAAGTCTTCGTATCAGTATTTAAATGGTAAGTGCCTTAATATCAAACATTGTAAGTAGTCAGCATTGTCGGTATTATGTTTCTGCACAATGGCTATTCAAATATTAACCCACATAACGGTAATACAGTCATCAATCTTATATATAAAAGTGAAAGTCTGTATGTATGTGGGTATGTGGGTATGTATATTTGTTCCATTTACCAATCCACACCGTTCCACCAATCTCAACCAAATTTTGCATACATATAGTTTAGGACCCAGAAGGAACGGCTGGCTACATGGATTTCCGATAGCCTTTCTCATTCTTCTGTTATCGGCCTATTTGCACTCGAGCAAAGACTAATAAATTCAGAAAATTAACTTAAGAAGGAACGGCAAGGCCGGCCATCACTATGGCAACAGTAGAACAAGACGGGTCCACCAAGTTTCATTCTATCTTGGTAAGAGGCCATGCCACTCAATTTTCTCAACGGCAACACTACCTCAAGAAGCGATCACCAGGTTTCCACCTGTCTCTGTAAGGGGCCATGCTACTCCATTTTCTCCATGACTACAGTCAAGACGTAAACACCAGGTCATGGGCCTCCATTTTCTATCCAAACCACGATAAGAACATTAGGAATCTGAACGCCTTAAAAATCTGAATACGTAGTTTTTTTAAATTTTATTAACAGGGATCGATGTAGGGAATTAAAAGAATAATAAAAACAAATACATCGGCTAACCCTGCACGCGACCTAACGTAACAATGGCTATAGATATCATCATGAAACTTAGTATTAAGATTAAATGAGCTTAAATGATACTGTTATTGTTGATTGATTTAGAGGCATGGCGACATCATGGCCATGTAGCCCCATGAACTTAAGTGTGTATGATTTTTTTCTGATGACCAGTATTACTGTGATGGCTGTAGTAGTGTGTGCATTTGTAATTCAGGTGAGGATTAAAAATGAGGTTGCTGTTGCCTTCAGTTAGAAACTATCCCTGTATTTGCTTCGAGTAGAAGTGGGAAACCACGGAAAACATCTTCCAAGTTTTGCCACGGGAAGCGCAGTGTACCCCCTTTCAGCTCTCAGACCAGAATTAAAATTTCTTGGCAGAGCCGGATTCAAACTCGGACCTCCAAGGCGACAGCCGAGAATGCTAGCCGCTAATCCACGTGGTCGTCTAAATGTGACATTTTGGGTCTAATGTCATACTCTTGATGCCGCTGCTTTACGGGAGATTTTGAATCTTTACCTTATGACGGAAGGTATCACGCGCAATAAATTGTATTGTTGTGTTATACTCTCCGTTAAGGTGTGTTCTGCTACTAATATGTTCACGTTTATGTTTTATTAATCCTAATGTTTTTATGCTGCATTGTTTTAATTGTTGACATTGTTAACCTGTACCGGCTATCTTTTGTATTACAAATCAGGAATACAGTAACTGTGATAAGACTTGACTAAGACTAACAGAACCAGAATAACTTGTAGCAACCAAAATGAAACAGTAACCTAAAATGATTAGCCACGCAGTGAACACTCCCTCTTTTCTACTTAAGACATGACTATAAGAGTAAATAATTTGTACATAACATTACCTCCTTCTCTGCCCTCAACAGATACAGTACCGTAGCAAACCTACAGGTAACTGACGTCACCAATAATTCTCATAGTAATCATTAGAAGCCATGACCAGGCTCCTTTTGTACTTAAACATGGGTACTTTCAAATTACTAAGTAAATAATATCGTACGTTTTTCGTTCATCAAGAAACTATATCCATACTAATATATAAAAGTGAGAAGGTATGTGTCTGTGTGTCTGTGTATTGCTCGATCACCAAAGAACCACTGGTCCGATTTACATGAAATTTTACATGGAAGTAGCTGATTTACCTGGTTAATATATAGGCTACTTTTGATTTCAACACTTTGTACTATTTAAAGATGGCGACCATTTAAGTGACGTCACTACACCCTTTGGTTTCAAACATTCATATTTCGATTTCAAATAAAAAGAGAACGCTAAGAAATAGCAAACTTTTGATGGCATATACTATGTTTAAAATTTAAATTTGTATCAGAATGGTCCTTATCACTTTACGCGTATCTCCAACTGTTAGCGAGTAAAACCTAATTGTGTGCTATAAAGCAAGGTCAATGCCAAGCTGTGTAGCTGGACAAAATGTTCCATCCTAACACTCCCTCCGCGCAACACCTCGCCTATCCCCTGTTTTAACCGTCATCTTCACATGTCAATTTCTTTATGACCTGTAGCGAAGCACGGGTACTTCAGCTAGTATAATATAATCGTTGTGGTTATACGGGAATTGAGCAAGCCTTCAAGAACTATTGCTGAATACATTCTCTTTACTCACAACAGAGCCTGTTCATAAGGCATTTAAACTCACTTTCACGCAGGATCATTATCGAAACAAGCAAATTAAAAATGAAACTTAATTCCGTAATGCAGTATTACTGCAACGTGGAAATAAGTCACCATCTTGTACACAATTTTTGCGTGTCGAAATAGCCGTGAGGTTAGCGCCCCTGACTGAGAATTTAGAGATCTCGGGTTCGAAACCCGGATCGTGTGGATATTTTTGCTACCAGATTATCATTTTGAACGATATTTATCATATCAATATGACTCATTTTAACAGAATCCATATGTAATTACGTGTTGGTCAGTGAATCAAGAGGTCCTGTTTATAAGGAATTTAAGGTTATGAGCGGTGTCGCGTCTATTAATCTAGTTGATCCATATCGTATTCTTTATTTAGTCTAGTGCTGGTGGAAGCTACAAATCATATAATATAATGAGCTCCGTATTATAAACTACAATATCTGTAAAACACTCCCTTTTACAATATATTAATATTTGTGCCAATAATAGTATAAAATACCGGTGTATCAACAATTTCACGTGAGGTTTCTTCTATGTCAGATGTTACACATCATATGCGACTACTGTAAGGCCCGTAATAAGCCGACTTTCGATTTTTGCAAAAAATGAAAGTAGAATTATGAGATCTACACAGGGCCAAAAATTGTGTGTCTGTGTGTGTATGTGTGTGTGAATATGTGAGTGTGTGAGTGTGTGTACTCTAAATGTCTGTCCCAACTATCAATTCGAACACGGTTGAACCGAATTGAACAAAATTTGGTACAGAGGTAGAACTAGCAAAGGACACCTCAGTGTCATGTTATATATCTCCGCCATCTTGACGAATACGTAATGGTGGCCACCGAAATGTACAAAGCGTAAATCAAATTACGACTAACCTAATCATCTGATCTCTACGAAGATTTGCAACAACATATAATTGTATGGCGAGCGTCTATTGACTAAACTACAAGGTCATCAGCCAAATAATTTGCAGATGGCGGCCATGTATGTGTGCAAATCGATTAAATACTGTGAAACAGAACTGAATGAAATTTGGTAAAGACGTAGCACTAGTAAAGGACTCCTCAGTGTCATGTTTTATATCGCCACCATCTTGACGAAGATGTAATGGCGGCCACCCAAATGTGAATAGCTTTAATCAAATTACGACCAACCTAGTCATCAGATCTCTACCGAATTTTGCAACAATATACCTTTATGTAGAAAATATTTTGATCAAACTACAAGGTCATCAGCCCAACACTTTGCGGATGGCGGCCATGTATGTGTGCAAATGGATTCCCCCTATCAATTCAAACACGGTGAAACAGAATTGAACAAAATTTGGTACAGAGGTAGCACTGGCAAAGGACACCTTAGTGTCATGTTTTATATTGCCGCCATCTTGACGGAAACGTAATGGCAGCCACCCAAATGTTAAAAGCTTAAATCAAATTACGATCAACCTAATCATCTGATTTCTACCAAAGTTTGCAACTTTATACCATTATGTACGAAGAATCTTTTGACCAAACTACAAGGTCATCAGCCCAATAGTTTGCCGATGGCGGCCATGTATGTGTGAAAATCGATTCTCCCTATCAATTCAAATACGGTGAAACCGAATTGAACGAAATTTGGTACAGAGGTAGAACTAACAAAGGGCACCTCAGTGTCATGTTTTATATCGCCGCCATCTTGACGGAAACGTGATGGCGGCCACCCATATGTTCAAAGCTTAAATCAAATTACGACTAACCTAATAATCCGATCTCTACCAAATTTTGTAACAACATATATTCGTATGGCGAGCGTCTTCTGACTAAACTACAAGGTCATCAGCCCAAGAGTTTGCAGATGGTGGCCATGTATGTGTGCAAATCGATTCTCCCTATCAATTCAAATACGGCGAAACCGTATTGAACGAAATTTGGTACAGAGGTAGCACTAGCCAAAGGCACCTCATATTCATGTTTAACATCCGTATAGCACGTTGTATTTTAACAAGCTACTACAACCAACATTCAATTATACTCCTTGAAAAGGACAAAGAGTTATAACAATACCCATGCATTTAGGAGAAAGTGGGCTATATGTTCTTTACTGAACATCTTGTTTTTTAAAATCATTCATCATCATCATCGCAATCTTCGTGGAGGCTCCTTTCCTGTAGTCATTTTATATGTATCTGTGTTTTATTTGATGTTTTCTAGCTTACCACGGTGGGTGAGTGGATAGCGTAGCGGTCTACTAACCCCAAGCTTGCTGGTTCGCTCCTGGCCGTGGTAAGTTATTTATTAAAGGCCGCAAAATTTACGACACCATATCATACGATGTTGCCAAGTCAAAGAACCCATTCGAATTCAGTAGGCCGTGTTCATAATGGCAAAATTAATCTCGGCAGTTTCCGCCAACACAAAGTTCCTCATTTCTCTACTAGAAAGCGCTATAGTGTTCAAGGAGTTTAGGTATCTAACCTCCTTGACTTTCATAGTGCTTTAAGGAAAAACGAAATTCGATATGCAAGCTACCCTTTGGGTGTCAAAGAACGAAGCTTGCACCCGGCACCCGAGGCCATATTATATTATTATATTATTTGATGTTTTTTTCATCGAGAATAATAATAAATGAGCTTGTGATCGCGAGAACGTTTTGGCTCGTATGATGAGAGCACCTAATATCAATTAAAGAGTAGCGTGGTGCTCACGTGCACAAGTTTGGAAACGCCTGTCCTAAAGCCATATCCAATTGTCTCTTATTTCACCCCTGTATCATACTAGCCGCTGAGACTTATGACAATGCCTGTTCTCTTTACACAGCCTGTTTATCCTGAGGAGTGACAGCACAGCGGCTGGATATGTGCACGAGTGAAATGCCATTATGGCTTGGTCATCGCAGACAAAAGCAGGCTTCTACCGGTGACAAGTCCCAACATTTACTCTGCTGTTCTGTGGAAGGGGACTCTTTCCTAACGCCTCCATTCTCCAAGAGTCAGCCAAGCTTCTTAATTTAAACCGCAGCACTTAGCTTCCTAGTGGCTGCACTTAGATTGCTCTTCAGATTTAGCAGCGAGACTTGCGCCTTGTTGGTATTCATGAGTGTAGTCGCAGTAGTTGACGTGGAAAGAAGAGTTCCCTGTGTAGTCGCCAAATAGTTCCCTACGGACTGAATTGAATTTTATGACAACGTTCTTTTGGGTAGATTTCATTAGAAAGCTAACTATTGCAATGGGTCCCATATTTCGACTTCCGGAAAATTTCGACATATCTTCGCGTTTCACATCCCCCAGACCCCAAAACCACCGTCAGTTCAAAAGTTTATACATAATTTATGTATATATGTATATATGTATACCAGTTTCTTGTGGACACGATAACTGCCGTAATTTTGCATCAATCACTTTGAATTTTTGACATAATATGTATCCCCTTAAAATCTCGGTCGAATTCGTTAATGGGAAAAATCGGTCAAAGGGGGTGAAAATGGGAGGCTTTTTTTTTCGAAAAAGTGAAATATCGCTATAACTCTCTTAATATCTGAAATATTGAATCCATTCAATGTTCATACTATGTGTCGGATAAGGCCCTAAAATTTATGTTTGAAAAGTTTTTGATAGCATCAACCATTGACCAAAGGGGTGGGAAAAAGTGGGTTTATCGGGAAACATTAATCATATCTCTGTTAATAGGCACAATATCAAAACCGTACAAAATGGGCAATATTCCTCCAATAATTACCTAAAACTTTTGTCTGAAAGAATTTTTGATATGACCCACCATTACGCCACGGGGTGAGCAAAATGATTTAAATTATAAGAAAATGCAAAGTGCCAAAAGAGGTTGCCATGACAACTTTACTTTTAATTTATAAGGGACAAGCTGACCCGGCAGACGTTGTCCTGCCCATCAAAGAAAGTGTTGTAACTTTGTTTCTTGAAGTGCTTTTGGATACACAATATTTTTATTTCAATGTATGTTAACTGCCTGTAAACTATTGTGAATTGAATTAACTAATCTAGAAACATTCGTGGGAGCATGCACAACAACTCACCAAAGTTTCATCGCAATCGGATAAATTGAATTTAACGCATACGGGATTTGGTTTAAATGAGTCGTGCGCTGTCACTCATTTGTTGAATCTACTCGTGCTCTACCAACTGTGAAATGGATTTACTTAGTTAGAAAGCTTGACGTGTGTACACAACAACTCATCAAAGTTTCATCGCAATCGATGAATAGTACATGAACGCATACAGGATTTTGTTGGAACGATTCGCGCGTCGTCACTCATTTGTTACATCTACTCGTGCGCTACCAATATTGTAAAATGGATTTACCAAGCTGTACACCTTCCCTGGCGTGTACACAGAAACTCATCAAAGTTTCATCGGAATAGGATGAATGACATATGCACGCATAAGGGATTTTCTTTAAACGATTCCCGTGCCGACACTCATTTGCTGAATCTACTCATGCGCTACCTATTGAAAAACAGATTTACTAAGCCTGAAACCTTCTCTGGAGTGTACTCAATGATTCATTAAGGTTTCATCGCAATCGGATGAATGATATATGATCGCATACGGGACATTGTGGAAAAGATTCGCGCGCTGTCGCTTATTTGTTGAATCTACTCGTGCGCTACTTATTAAAAACTGGATTTACTAAGACAGAAACATTTCCTGGAGTGTACACACCAATTCACCAAAGTTTCATCGCAATCGGATCAATGGTATATGAACGCACACACGACTTTGTTGAAATGATTCGCGTGCCATCGCATATTTGTTGAATCTACTCGTGCGCTACCTATTGTAAAAATAATTTACTAAGCCGGAAACCTTTAACTGAAGTGTACACAGCAATTCACCAAAGTTTCATCGCAATCGGATAAATGGTATATGGACGCATACGGTACTTTGTTGAAATGATTCGCGTGCCGTCACTCATTTGTTGAATTTATTCATGCGCTACCTATTTTAAAATGGATTTATTAAGCCAGAAACCTTCCGTAGGGTGTACACAACATCTCACCCAAGTTTCATCGTAATCGGACGAATTGTATTTGAACGCATACGGGACCTTATTGAAACGCTTCGCGCGTCGTCGCTCATTTGTTGAATGTACTCGTGCGCAACCTCCTGTGAAATGGATTTACAAAGTTAGAAACCCTCACGTAAGTGTACACAATATCTCACCCTAGTTTCATTGCAATCGGATGAATGGTATATGAACGCATACTGGACTTTGTTTAAACGTTCGTGCGTCGTCGCTCATTTGATGAATCTACTTGTGAGCTACCTATTGTAAAATGGATTTACTAATCCAGAAGTCTCCCCCTGGAGTGTACACAACATCTCACTAAAGTTTCATCGCGATCGGACGAATGGTATTTGAACGCATACGGGACCTTTTTGAAACGCTTCGCACGTCGTCGCTCATTTGTTGAATCTACTCGTGTGCAACCTCCTGTGAAATGGATTTACTAAGTTAGAAACCCTCACGTAAGTGTACACAACATCTCACCCAAGTTTCATTGCAATCGGATGAATGGTATATGAACCCATACGGGACTTTGTTTAAACGTTCACGCGTCGTCGCTCATTTGTTGAATTTACTCGTGCGCTACCTATTGTAAAATGGATTTACTAATACCGAAGCCTCCCCTGGAGGGTACTCAACATCTCACCCAAGTTTCATCGCTATCGGACGAATGGTATTTGAACGCATACGGGACTTTTTTGAAACGCTTCGCACGTCTTCGCTCATTTGTTGAATATACTCAGGCGCAACCTCCTGTGAAATGGAGTTAGAAGCCTTCATTTAAGTGTACACAACAACTCATCATAGTTTCATCTCAATCGATCAATGGAATATATACTTATACGGGATTTTGTTGAAACGCTTCGCGCGTCGTCACTCATTTGTTGAATCTAGTCGTGCGCTACCTATTGTGAAATTGATTTACTAAGCCAGAAGCCTTCCCTGGAGTGTACACAACATCTCACCCAAGTTTCATCGCTATCGGACGAATGGTATTTGAACGCATACGGTACCTTTTTGAAACGCTTCGCGCGTCGACGCCCATTTGTTGAATCTATTCGTGCGCTATCTATTGTAAAATGGATTTACTAAGCCAAACACCTTCCCTGGAACTCACTCAACATATCACCCAAGTTTCATCGCAATCGGATAAATGGTAAATGAAAGCATACGGGACATTCAAACGCTCTAACGTGCAGAGACAAACAGTAGAATTCGACATCACTGCCACCTTTGGTATAAAACACAACTTTCCGCCACGGGCGGAGTGTATGTAATGGCGGTAGTTGCACAGGTTGCGACCAGGTGGCTCTAACGTGCAGAGACACCGTCCAAAGACATCAGCTTTCACCAAGCCCAAGGTTAGTGGTTTCCATGACGACTGTATTTGACTTTATATTATGGTTCTAAAATTGTGTGTAAATTGTGGTTCTAAAATTGTGTTCATTCCACCTACCGGTTCAGATTGTGAATCTAAACCAAACATGGACCCACCCTAATATACATACCAAATTCCACCAAAATCGGTCCAGTTGTTTAGGAGGAGTTCAGTCACATACACACGTGTCGAAGAATTATATATATAAAGACTAGCTGAAGTACCCGTGCTTCGCTACGCGTCATAAATAAATTAAAATATGAAGGTGACAGTTAAAACAGGGGATAGGCGAGGTGCTGCGCAGAGGGAGATTAAGGATGGAACATTTTGTCCAACTACACCGCTCGGCGTTGACCGTGTTTTATAGCACAAATTTAGGTTTTACTCGCTAACCGTTGGAGATACCTTTCGGATAGAAAATGTAATTTTAATCCTCGTACATGCCATCAAAAGTTTGCTATTTCTTAGCGTTCTCTTTTTATTTGAAATGGAAATATGAAAGTTTGAAACCAAAGGGTGTAGTGACGTCACTAAAATGGTCGCCAAATTTAAATAGTGCAAAGTAAATCAGGTGAATCAGGTAAATGGTCGCCAACTTTAAATAGTGCAAAGTAAATCAGGTAAATCAGCTACTTACATGTAAAATTCATGTAAATCGGACCAGTGGTACTTGAGTGATTGAGTAATACATAGACACACACCATCTCATTTTTAGCCTCGCTTCGCTTGCGTCATAGTCGTGTCATATTGTTATTCATTGAAATGCAGGTTTAACCCCGTTAACACCCCTTTAGAACCTGAATACCCAAAAATCCCTCCTTAGTAGACGTTGTCGACACACAACAAACATATCCCCAAAATGTCATTCTTCTAACTTGAATAGTTTTGGTTGGTCGATGAGAGTGAACATCCAAAAATCCTTCCTTAGTGGACGTTTTTCTTCCGGAATTTCACCCCTCCCCATAGGCATCTTAAATTGCATTTATGAAAAAAAAACGGTCGAACACCTATTTATTTTATTTATTTATTTTTAAGCTGATTGATTTCTTCTGAGTTTCAAACTCCTCGCCTATGTCGTTTAAGAGATACACGCTCCGTTAGGAATCTTTCAACCCCCACTTTTCATCCCTTTCACCTCATAATATACACTACATAGAAAAACCATTAGACATGTGTCAGCTTCTTATAATGATTAGTATATGTGCCAAGTATCACATCCCCATATGAAACCACTCGTGAGATATTGTTATTCAATGAAATGCACGTTTACCCCCTTAACACCTCTTTAGAACCTGAATATCCAAAACTCTTTCCTTAGTGGACGTTTTCGACATACAACGAACATATCCCCAAAATTTCATGTTTCTAACTTCAATAATTTTGGCTGGGCGATGATGAGTGAGTGAGTCAGTCAGGACATTTTCTTTCATTTATTTTTGATAATTTCACCCCTCCCCATGAACCCCTTATATTGGATTTATGAAACAAACGGTCAAACACATATTTACTTATTTAAAGTTGTTTTCCCCCCGAGTTTGATGAGTGAGGAAGTGAGTCAATCAGTTAGGACACTTTCTTTCCTGTTTTTTCCCCCCAGAATTTCACCCCTCTCCAAGGGCAAATTGAATTTATGAAAAAACGGTCGAACACCTATTTACTTGTATTTTAAGCTGTTTTTTCCCGCCGAATTTCAAACTTCTCGCCTATGTCGTTTCAGAGATACACGCTCCATTAAGAATCCCTCAACCCCCAATTTTCACCCCTTTCACCTCATAATATACACCACATCGATAAACCCTTAGACATATGTCTGATTATTTTTAATGATTAGTTTATATACCGAATATCACATCCCCAAAGAAACAACTCATGAGATTCAATGAAATGCACGTTTACCCCCTTAACACCTCTTTAAAACCCGAATAAACAAAAATCATTCCTTAGTTGACGTTTTCGACATACAGCGAACATATTCCCAAAATTTCATGTTTCCAACTTTAATAGTTTTCGCTGGGCGTGATGAGCGAGTGAGTTAGACACGACATTTTCTTTCAATTATTTTTACCACAATTTCTCCCCTCCCCATGGGGCCCCTTAAATTGGATTGATGAAAAAACGCTTGACCACCTATTAACTTATTTTTTAAGTTGTCTTTCCCCCTGAGTTTGATGAGTGAGTGAGCTAGTCAGTCAGTTAGGACACTTTCTCTCCTTTTTCCTCCAGCATTTCACCCCACCCCATTGGTCCCTTAAATTAATTTATGAAAAACAGTCGAACACCGATTTACTTACTTTTTAAGCTGATTTTTTTTCGCTGTGTTTCAAATTTCTCGCCTATGTCGTTTAAGAAATAGGCCTACACGCTCCGTTAGGAATCCTTCAACCTCCACTTTTCACCCCTTTCACCTCATAATAATACACCACATCGAAAAACCCTTAGACACATGTCTGCTTATTTTTAATGATTAGTTTATATGCCGAGTATCACATCCACAAATGAAACCACTTGTGAGATATTGTTATTCAATGAAATGCAGGTTTAACCCCCTTAAGACCCCATTAGAACCTGAATATCCAAAAACCCTCCCTTAGTGTACGGTTTTGACATTCAACGAACATATCCCCGAAATGTCATGTTTCCAACTTCAATATTTTTGGCTGGGCGATGATGAGTGAGTGAATGAGTCAGGACATTTTCTTTCAATTTTTTTCTTCAGAACTTCACCCTTCCCGATGAACCCCTTCAATTTGATTGAAAAAAAAAAACTGTCGAAAAGCTATTTAATTACTTTAATGCAGTTTTTCCGCCTGAGTTTGATGAGTGAGTGAGTCAGTCAGTCAATCAGTTAGGACACTTTCTTTCCTATTCCCCCCCCCCCCCCCAGAATGTCACCCCTCCCCATGGGCCCCTTAAATCGGATTTATGAAAAAACGGTCAAACACATATTTACTTATTTTTTATGCTGATTTTTTTCCCGCTGAGTTTCAAACTCCTCGCCTATGTCGTTTAAGAGATATACGCTCCGTTAGGAATCTTTCAATCCCCACTTTTCACCCCTTTCACCTCATAAACACATTGAAAAACCCTCAGACACGTGTCTTGTTACTTTTTAATGATGATTTTATATGCCGTGAATCACATCCCCCAATGAAACCAATCGGGAGATATTGTTATTCAATTAAATGCAGGTTTAACCCCCTTAAGACCCCTTTAGAACCTGAATATCCGAAAATCCTCCTTTAGTAGACGGTTTTGACATACAATGAACATATCCCCAAACTGTCATGTTTCTAACTTCAATAATTTTGGCTGGGCGATGATGAGTGAGTGAGTGATTGAGTCAGGACATTTTCTTTCAATTTTCTTTTTTCAGAATTTCACCCCTCCCCATAAACCCCTTAAATTTGATTTATGAAAAAAAAAAACTGTCGAACAGCTATTTACTTATTTAAAGCAGTTTTTTCCCTCTGAGTTTGATGAGTCAGTCAGTCAATCAATCAGTTACGACACTTTCTTTCCTGTTCCCCCCCCCCCTCCCCCAGAATTTCATCTCTCCCCATGGACCCCTTAAATTGGATTTATGACAAAACGGTCAACACATATTTACTTCTTTTTTATGTTGATTTTTTTCGCTGAGTTTCAAACTTATCGCCTTGTCGTTTAAGAGATACACGCTCCGTTAGGAATCTTTCAATCCCCACTTTTCACCCCTTTCACCTCATAATATACACCACATCGAAAAACCCTCAAACACATGTCGTCTTATTTTTAATGATGAGTTTATATGCCCAGTATCACATCCCCCAATGAAACCAATCGGGAGATATTGCTATTCAATGAAATGCCGGTCTACCCCCTTAACACCCCTTTAGAACCTGAATATCCAAAAATCCTCTCTTAGTGGGCATTTGCGGCCCTTGAGGAAGCTGCATACCAAATTTCATTCCAATCTGTTCGGTGGTTTCTGAGATTTCGTGATGAATAAATGAATGAGTGAGTGAGTGAGTGAGTGGTATTTGACAAATATATAGTAGAAAGAAGATAGTGTCAAGTCTTTGTTACGCTAAACTCGGTTGAGACTGCAGTGTGAGCAGTTGAGTAACTAACGGTATTTCAAGTAAAGATCCTCATTTTCTATACCGGTAGTGCAGAGCGCATTTGGCATCTAGTCGGCCGTGTCTCGACTTGAGCTATGTTGCCATGGAAACTATCTGCCTTGCCATTCCTTCATGAGTATATTTTATGATTTGATTAGCTTGTGCTTGAGTGCAAAAGGGCCGAAATCAGAAGAATGAGAAAGACTATCGAAAATTCATGTAGCCAGCGGTTCCTTCTGGGTCCTTCACTATGTGTATGCAAAATATGGTTGAGATTGGTGGAACGGTGTAGATTTGTTTTACGGAACCAACCCACATACATACATACATACATACATACATACATACATACATACATACATACTTTCACTTTTATATATTAGATGAGCCATCAGCAGTTGCTATGACAACGCCACTGCACGAGATAACATTCAGTTTTCCATCTGTCTGTGGGAAGCGACTTCGGTATCGGAACTGGTAGCATGCTGAACTTCTATGCCCAAGGTCGCGGGTTCAAAACCGGCTGAAGTCGTCGGATTTACTAAGAGCGCTAAAAAAACCCTGAGTTTGCTTTCCTTCGGAGGGGAAGTTCCAACGTTCGGTGCAAGTTGATGGTTCCGGTGGCATCTAGTATCCAAGTTCACAGCTAGGTGTCGTTGATGGTTCTATTTTTAATTATGTAGCCTATTTTAGGTAGATTTCATCAGAAAGCTAACTATTGCAATTTAGGTAGATTTCATCAGAAAGCTAACCATTGCAATGTTTCGACTTCCGGAAAATGTCGACATATCTTCGCGTTTCACATCCCCCCGACCCCCAATCCACCGTCAGTTCAAAAGTTTCTATATATATATATCAGTTTCTTGTGGACACGATAACTGCCGTAATTTTGCACCAATCACTTTGAATGTTTTGCATAATATGTATCCCCTTAAAATCTCGGTCGAGTTCGTTGATGGGCAAAATCGGTTGAAGGGGGGGGGTTGTTTTTTTCGAAAAAGTGAAATATCGCTATAACTCTCTTAATACGTGAAATATCGAATCCATTCAAAGTTCATAATATGTGTCGGATAAGTGCCAAAATTTATGTTTGAAAAGTTTTTGATAGCACCAAACATTGACCAAAAGGGTGGAAAAAAGTGAGTTTTTCGGGAAACATTAATCATATCTCTCTTAATAGGCACAATATCAAAACCGTACAAAATGGAAATTATTTCCCTAATAATTACCTAAAACTTTGTCTGAAAGAATTTTTGATCTGACCTACCATTACGCCAAGGGAAGAGAAAAATGATTTCGGAATTAAATAAAATGCCAAATGCCATCAGAGGTTACCATGACAACGCTTCTTAATTGATGAGGGATGAGTTATCAGAGGTTGCCAAGACAACGCCATCGCACGAGATCACATTCATTTTTCCATCTGACTCTGTGGGAAGCGGCTAACTGGTAGCATGCTGAACTTATAAGCCCAAGGTCGCTGGTTCAAAGCCGGCCAAAGTCGTCGGATTTTCTAAGAGCGCTAAAAATCCCTCAGCATGCTTTCCTTTGGAAGGCAAGTTCCAACGTTCGTTGCAAGTTGCTGGTTGCGGTGGCATCAAGTAGCCAAGTTCACAGCTAGGTGTCGTTGACGTTAGTATATGGTACAAAATTAGGAACTACTACTTAAAATTGACCGTCTGCAGACCTTACCTGAATTACAGACTAATACAGTCATCACAATTAACACCGTTTATCAGATTCTACACACACCCAGTGTACACGGGGTTACATGACCACGTTGCCGCAGCCCCTAAACTGAGGAACCAACAAAAATCTCTGCGGGAGATAAAACTTTGCGTGAAGAAGTAACACTGTCAGATAGTTACACATGAGTTCCAAACCTTGCATAAGGACAGTGTGATCACAAGTATAACAAGTAGTTCCGTGAAGAACTATACAGCCTATTTTCATATATCCTACTTATGTTAACTGCCACAATCAACATACAAAATTTCAGTTTAATTGCTGTAACAGATTCGTAGATATTGAGAACCGTCTAAATATTTCAGATGATCGACAGGTTGGATTTTTATTTTTGTACAATTACATTAAGATTATCGTGTACGTGTGGTATTCAAACTTCAATCGCATGATTAGACAACAAGAAGTAAAAACGAGATTTTAAAATTACGCACAGCAGCCATCTTGTGATAATGCAAACCACTGAAATAAATTAGATGCCAGTGGATCAACATTTGTATAAGCATTTAACGTGCAACGTTTCACGGCACTCGGATAGTTAATTCGCGAGAAACGTCCATTTAAATATTTATACTTCGCGTCGTCGCCATGTTGGATTTGTGCTCACCAGGTTCCTGAAAGTCCTATAGGTGAACATATGTTCATAGTCTCTATGAACATTAAAAAATTCAGTTTGGTTGCTGTAAAAGATTCATAGATATTGAGAACCGTCTAAATATTTCGGGAGCTCACCATTTAGGAGTGTTATGTGTATAGGCCATAGAGTTATGTATCATTCAAGGACAATTATTGCCTAGGTTCATTATTCAAACCTTCACATCGATCGCATGATTACGACACAAGAAATTAAAACTTAATTTTAAAATTTCGCACAGCCGCCATCTTGAGGTTATGTAAGCAACTGAATTAAATTAGATGGCAGTGCATTACAATCTGCAAAACCAATTACTGTACCACATTTCACTGCGCTCAGAGAGTTAAATCACGAGAAAAGTCTATTAAAATATTTTAAATTCGCTTGGTCGCCATGTTCGTTTCGTACTTTACAGGTTTATGAAATATACATAGGTATACCTGTATCAGTACCCTTTATCACCGTACAAAATTGTAGGGCGATATCTGTAATAGTTTCGGAGATATAGAATGTCAGTGAAATATTTCGCACAGCCGCCATTTTGAGGTTATGTAAACAATTGAACTAAATTAGACTCCAGTGCATTACAATGTGTATAAACATTTGCTGTACCAAGTTTCATTACATTTAGATAGTTAAATCGCGAGAAAAGACTATTTAAATATCTCAACTTCGCTTGGCCGCCATGTTGGTTTTGTAGTCACCAGGTTTTTGAAAGTCTCATAGGTGAACTTCTAGTAGTGCCCTTTATCACCGTACACAATTTCAGGGCGATATCGGTAATAGTTTCGGAGATATTGAATGCTAGTGAAATATTTCGCACAGCCGCCATGTTGGATTGGAGAGACGTAACAAAATTTGAAGGGCACGGTCGAGGTCGCCGGGAATAGTGCTATGAACTTCCCGAGTTTCATTGAAATCGCTCCAGCCGTTTCGATTTTATTAGGGGGGGACACACACACGAATCACACACACACGCACACACACACACACACACACACACACGCACACACACACGGACAAAAGGTGATCTCATAAGCCTATTTTTTTTCAAAATTGAAAATAGGCTAAAAATGAGTAATTCAGAGGGCATTTTCCCTCGTCCTTTGCGTAGTTAATCCTGTGGAAACATATATAAAAACGTTATTTTTAGCCTACTTTTCACATTTTGCAAAAATGAGGAAAAAGTAGTCTTATGAGATCGGGCAAATGTGTGTCTGTCTGTCTGTCTGTCTGTCTGTCTGTCTGTCCTTCTGTCTGTCTGGCTGTGTGTGTGTCCCCCCCTATCAACTCGTAAACGGCTGCAGCAATCAAACCCAAATTTAGTATGAGTAAAGATGTGCACCGGAATATCTCACGTCCATATTTGAAAATGATGTCAGTGCTACCAACTGCTGAAAAAACGCACTAGAAATTTGAGCTCCATGTTGGATATCTTGCAAGGTATACATGGGAGCTATTCCAAAATTGGCACACATGTAGATAATACTATTTCAGTTTAATTTACAGGAGGCCAACCATGACAATGTTACCAAAATAATTTTAAGCCTCCTGATAGGTCCAATGTTTAAATGCATATAACTTCTACACTATCAATTGGATTTCAACCAAATTTTGTATGTAATATCTGTACATAAACGGATATGATTAGGCGTATTCTTACGTGCCACCAGGGCTGCCAACTGTTAATAATTGCTCTCTCTATTTTTTATCCAAATACCTATATATCAGAAAGTATGCAAGCCAACAGCTTTAAACTATGCACACGTATATTCTGACATTTTAGATTAATTTGGAGTAACTTATATACGTCAGTCCTACCAACATGATTATAAGCCTGCTGATAGTACCAATTTTTAATTAAATACATGTAACTTCTATACTATCAGTTGGATTTCAACCAAATTTCGTATGTGCTATATGTATCATAACAGATATGACTATAAGTAATGTTAAGAGCAATCAGGGCTGCCAACTGTTAATAAATGCTGTCTATATTTTTTTACCCTAATATCAATATATCAGAAAGTATGCAAGCCAACAGCTCTGTACTTTGCACACGTATAGCACCTGACATTCTAGATTAATTTGGAGTAATTAATACAAGGCAGTGCTGCCAACATGATTCTATGCCTGCTGATATATCCAATTTTAAAATTCATGTAACTTCTATACTAAGAAATGGATTTCATCCATTATTGGCACAACAAGATATCATAATATTTCAGATTATTTCTGACAAGCACACGCATGGTATTGTTGGCAACATGCTTTTACGCGTGCTGATAGATCCAGTGTCTAACTGCATGTAACGTCCATTGGACTTCAACCAAATTTTGTATTCTGTACCTAAAGAGATGGAACAAAGTATATATTCAGTCACCAGGGCTGCCAACTGTAGTGCTCTATTAGGCTACATCATACCAGGTATATTTTGAACTAATTAGATATTTCGATATTACCAACTTAATTTCGTCATTATTCTAGATAGGTTCATATACTGTAGAATAATCATTGGCATGAAAAGTAGGCTGTATAGTTCTTCACGGAACTTCTTGTTAGTTAATAAATTATCCTATGATCATTGTTATTGTCTGTGGAAGCATACATAAAAACATTATTTGTATTGTATAAATCACTCTTTATTATGATCATTGTTATCGTCGGTGAGTGGCCCAAAATGGAGCCACTGCCGATGTATGCTTTTAAATTGTGCACCATCCTGTGTGCTCTGTCTGAGATCAGCGCCTCAGGATTTCAACCTGCGCTGAAATGGAAATACAGTTTTATTATTAAAATATTTAGGTTCTTAAATGCTATTGGCCATGTTTCATTAATTATTTGTTTACCTTTGTATTTACTTATCCACCTATATCTTTCTTCTAAATCTTTGTGTTATTTCAACCTTTATCTCTTATTGGGTATGTATTCCCACTCTATCTACTCCTTCTTATTCATTATCCTTTGTAAGTTCACTGTACTTTACTCCTACTTATGTCTGTTGTAGATCCTTGCTCTACCATTATCTTTCTTTATTATTGTATCTACCTCTATCTTTCTTTATTCTGTTTTACCCTTTGTTTCCTATTATTTCACTATACTTTACCCCTACTTATTGCTGTTTCATATCCTTGCTCTATCATTATTTTCCTTCATTATTGTATTTACCTTTATCTTTCTTTACTCTTTCTTACACATTGTCTCCTATTATTTCACTGTACTTTGCTCCTATTTATTTCCGTTTCATATCATTGCTCTATCATTATTTTACTTCATTATTGTATTTACCTTTATCTTTCTTTACTCTTTCTTACACATTGTCTCCTATTATTTCACTGTACTTTGCTCCTATTTATTTCTGTTTCATATCATTGCTCTATCATTATTTTCCTTCATTATTGTATTTACCTTTATCTTTCTTTACTCTTTCTTACACATTGTTTCCTATTATTTCACTGTACTTTGCTCCTATTTGTTTCTGTTTCATATCATTGTTCTACTTTATCTTCCTTCATTATTGTATTTACCTTTATCTTTCTTTACTCTTTCTTACACATTGTCTCCTATTATTTCACTGTACTTTGCTCCTATTTATTTCTGTTTCATATCATTGCTCTATTATTATTTTCCTTCATTATTGTATTTACCTTTATCTTTCTTTACTTTTTCTTACACATTGTCTCCTATTATTTCACTGTACTTTGCTCCTATTTGTTTCTGTTTCATATCATTGTTCTACTTTATTTGTTCGTTCATCATCGTGTGTGTCTTTGTGTGTCCTATTCGCTCTTACTCTATATTATGTGTAACTTCAATGTATCTTGTGTCTAACTTGCGTATGCAAGATCGGACTCAGCGCTCATATTCTTAATAACTATTCGTATGCCTGGGTTGCAGAATTCTACTCACGATATATATATTCTCTGGTTTTTTATGCCGTAAAAAAATATACGGATATTTTTTGATGTTGTAATTGAACCAAGGGCTGTCCGATACGCAGGGTGGTGTCGGAACTAAGAGGGCCTAGAAGGACTTCCTTTACCAGTGGACCGGCTAAATACGTAACATGGTATGGGGCATTAAGGACGTATAGTAATCCAGGGACCTTCGTCCAATTTGCAATGTAGTATCGGTAAACCGAGTGACTGCGAATGCAGATTGTGGTTTGCGAAAACTACGGATTCTGTTTGAAATGGCTTACCCAGTTGACCCATACGTATAGTGGTTTGGTTTACTCTTACATAGCCTGCGCTAGGAGTTACCTCCGTATCGATTGACCTCCCACGCGCATTGCCATCCTTGGTCTATGCTACATGTGCAAATTGCATCCCTATCCGCGCTGTGTCCGGTCTCGACGCTTCTTATATTGTTTCTTGTGTAATATCAATATTCCTCTTCCTGGGGCATAATAGTGTATGTGTAGTGTATGTTGCCTCGGCCAGGGAAAAAGAATCGTAGTTTCCTTATTTCATTGTTTCATATATATCAGTATGTTCCTCTCCTCTGGGGCACAACAGTAACTTAGCTGTAACCTCGGCCAGGGAGAGAATCGTTCATTATTTCATTGGTTCATTGTTTCATTTCATTTCTTATATTCTGTTATCATTCCTTTATTTCCTTGTATCCTTTCCTTATCATGTCCTGTCCCTATTTCTTTATTTCTTTGTTTCCTTATACCCTTAATTCATTATCATACTCTGTTACTATTTCCTTCTTTCCTTATCTCCTTATTCCTACATACCTGCCGCTGCAGGCCTTTGCTCCTATCTTAGAGCATCTACTTAATTATACTTACTAGCTAACGTTAAGTCCTAGGGGTCGTCTTGGGAAGGAGAAAGTATTATTCCTCCGTCCGCAGGTATAATTTAGACGACGCTAGGGCAAAAAAAAACGGTATAACGGACCCTGCCCTGCGAGGAGACAGGCTATGTACTTCCTCCCAACACAGGCGCTTGCCCTCCCTAGCGTGTCACCATTATAACCTCTCGTCGATCGTCATCGTCGACGTCTTGTCTTGTCATGTCAAAGGTACAATTTATTGCCACATTAATATATATATATATTTCCGCCTGGAAAATATTTTTCAATATATATTTTCAACTGGAAAACATATTTCATATCCTTTCAAGCGCATCGCCGTGCGTACACCATGAAGAATAAGTGTCTAGCGTTTTAATGTTGTTTTATGGTGTTGTAGTTATACGGGGGGGACAATTGTGGTGGCACGGTGCATTGTCGTTGCGCCTGGTGAATCGGATTTCCAGCTAATATCAGCAGCGTATATTTCCTTCTCACATGTTAGTAGGTAAGTGAGGGATGTGGACTGGTATTCCCATATTATAGGGTATCTGTGGGTATGTTACAAAGTTGTTAATTATTGGTAACGGGATGGTAATAAAGGTTCAAGGAATCTTGGTCCTATGGGGATTTATGGAGACGTTAATGGGTAGGAATTCTCTACCGGTGTAGGTGAGGATTCTTATTGTGTAGGATCTGGTTATTCAGTCTTGGTTGTTATTTACCGTACTGAAGGATATGGGTGAGCATTTATGCTTTTATTTAACATGCAGGGCAAAATATTGGTGAAAAAATATGTCATAGCATGCACTTGTGTTAGAGGGTTATGCCTGGAACGCTAGCTGTTAGCTTTAAAGTTCCGAGTGTTTATTAACACACAACCATGAGCGATAAGGCATGGTATACACCCTGGTATTTGCATAATAACCATAGTGCCTCGCATGGATAGGGGAAGAAGTGTATCTGTGTTATTTGTATATTGTTTAATGTGTATCATGGGAGGTAAATGTGCTCTGTGGCATGGACATACTATAGGTAATATATGGCACCTATCGCCATAATAATATGTGACTGCTTTTTACTCTTGTGTGATATTTATTAGACTTATAGTCCATAAAGTCTATCTTAAAAAACTGGTCATCTATTATTATTATACCTAGTAGGGTTCCTTAACTAGAGGTATTATCTAGTGGTATTATCTAGGTAGACTATCTATTGTTATTGCTGATAGATATTTGCTATAAACTCCGTTTATTTTTACTGTCTATAGATGCCGTGTATAAATTGTATCTAGGTGTTCTGTCTAGATATATTTGATCTAGAGCTATTGGCTATAGATTTCATCTATTTATATTGTCTATGGGTTTTTATTATAGATCCTATATATATGTATCTGAAACCAGGCTATATTGCAGCGGATTATATATGTCGTAGTCCCCTCCTCTGATGGGGTTGATCGCTGCAAAAAAAATATAACATACTATCCGCCCTATGAAAATGAGGGGGGTGCGTAAGAGTTTATTGTCATCCTATGAACTGGAATGATGGTATATATACATGCCATCTATCCATGAAACTACGTCCATAAATATCCCTAAGTGTGGATTTTTAATTATGGGTACTAAAAGGGGGACAATGTATGGTGGCTATATGGACATACTGTCATCTGGAACAACTCTGCCGGTCCCACTCTGAAATATACTGTTTTAAATAATATTGCCGTGTTCCAAAATAAAATAAATTAAAATCTCCTAATGGGAAAGTGGATTTGTCTACCTATGTGGTGACGGATATATGTTCATCTTTGTGCTATCTCTGCCGGCGTATTTAGATAATAGTGTATTTGAGGGCAAAAATGTATTGAATGTCCGTTAGGGTATAGGATGTGGTATATTCAATGTGACTAGGCGCTGCGTAAATATTCCCGAAAATATTGGCTTATAGTCGTTAAATGTGTTACCCCGGTGTAAAGGGTTGAGGGATGATAGGGGTAAACTAAAATAAAATTATTTGGTTACCCTATTGTTTGAATTATATTGTAATAACTACCTGTCTGTCATCTAGTGCCGTTTAAATTTGGCGCGCGCTACGCGAGTTAAATGCATTATGGCCGTTTGCAAGTTATCTGTCTCGTGGTAGGCGTGTTCAGAGATAACGCTTGAGTATGTGTACTATCACCTGTCGTCAGTGTGGGGCGTGACCTGTAGCCTGTGATTGTCTTTCCGACTGGAGCAAGTCGTGTTTATCATGCTCGTACTCTGATTGGATGTGAGCGACAAGAGTGGGTTGGTACCATTAAGGTTTTGTTATCGCTTCTCCAAGGAGTTGTCAAGCGCACGTGGTATTCGTTTAATGTATTGTTTACCCACGGTTTGGACTGTGTGCCTGGCGTGTTGTCCACCCTGGGCAAAGGTCATTAGCTATGCATCTGTATTTTGGGAATGTATATATGCCCTCCTTTGGCTAAATTCTAATGGGACTAATTTGGCATTATATCGTGCCGAGATGTGATAAGTGCGATTTATATTAATATTAGTATTTATATTAGTAATGTGTTTATTATCTAGTATACACGTGGTATTCTGGAGTGTACTTCGTATGTTCATAATCATAGTTCGCACCTATGGGTATAAAATTTCTCTAGACTAATGTGGAGAAAAGTGTGTCAGTGGTTTTCACTGTGTCCTCCGGGAAAATATATGTAGTGTTCTGGATTGTGTTTTTACATGTTTGGATTCATTTGTCGCACTCCTATGGGTTAAAAATTCTCTGTAATAATGTGGAGACAAGTGTGTCAGTGGTTCTCACTGTCTCCTCCAGGAAAATGAAGAAATATGGCGGGATGTAGCAATATGTGTGTGGACATCTAAGATTGCGTTCCGCATGGTAGATTGCTCGTGGGGGAATATAATGGGCTACCTTTATCGGGTGTTCTGCTATATAGCATTTGAAAATTACTTATTGTATATTCCTGATCGGGTGTATTTGTCTAAGGATAGTGTATCCCGTATTTTGTATGTTCCTGTTTGTATAATCAAGTATATATTTACTTGTTATCTATTAAAGAGAATCCTCGGGCCTTTATTAAATATTATCTATAAAATCCGGCATGATTATGTTTATGCTCGATACTTATTCCTCACCGTTATCCCTGGAGGGTAGGCAAACACCTGCTCTTGACTTATGGAGCGCCTGAGATAACGTAGAATAGCTATGGACCATGTAACGTATTTATTGCCGAATAGTTTTACATTTATATATTCACGGCTGATATCTATCCTTCAGTGTTTTGACCTAGGAAGGTAGGCATACACCTGCTTTGGTCTTATGGAACGCCTGAGGTCCACTGTAGGATATATACGGGCCATGGCGTTATTGTGTGACTGACGGACATACATCTGTACGTGCCATGTCGTATCACGTTACCTCAAAAGGAATTTTATGGAAATTATTTTGGCCAACCGAGGATTGTACTGTTACTTGTTGCTCTATTGTGTATATGTAAACTATAGGGGATCTCTGCAAGGATTTGTGGTCCTTAATGAGCCTTGTGGCTGTTATAGAAATGCTGAGTTAATTTTGTTAAAATGACGACTATCCTTTCGTCATTAAGTATACAATTACGAACAGTTTGTACTTGGCGTTTGGATGATAGATGATTTAATACGTTGGCCGTTAGGGGAATAGCCCCAAGCGTTTAGCATTGTAGCTAATCGTCCGACCGGTCGCAGGCTAGATAATGAGATGATCATTACTTATAATCGTATTTCAAATGATTTCCCTGCTCCGTTGGCTAAGTGAGAATATTTTGCTTCGTATGAAAACTGTTCATAATGTATGTCTTATATGACGTTATTTGGTGGTCACACCCACTTTAATCTAGAAAGCAGAGATATCTAAAAAGATCCCTTATGTGGGTAAAAAAATGTGGAACAGAGTCTGTTGTAACGCCGGAAGCGCTCGGCTCATCACGTGAGTCGCGGTCTACTATCGTCTCCGGTGTTGTTAATCTGTATACGCATGCAGCCGCCTTGTCTGCAGATCATGATTCAGTATGTGTGTGGATACTGCTTTAGCAAGATGTCTGTGTGAGGCAAATTAACATTTATGATTAAAACCCTCTTGTGGATTATAGTGTATTGGATTCTTTGTACTATGCGTAAGTATTTGTCAATTCCTTTCCTCGTGTTTCCTACTTGTGTGTTTATCGGAACTGTATGTGGTGTTCGCTGTCATATTCTAACAACCTGTGTTATTGTGTGTCTTCCTATTGGTTGTGGTATTAATAATCTACCTGTGTATTGTCGCAATACTAAGCGTAATGGTATCAATGCCTGCTATATACTATTGCAAGTGTTACTCTGCCTTTATAATGGAATTCGCTAACCTGTGTTATTGTACTGTATGTATTTTCGCTATTACGGTTGTAAGGGCGTTAGTTAGAAAAACTGTAGCAATGTTTCGTTGTATGGTACATTAGGTCCTATGTGTTATTTTGTTAGTCTTTTCTGTGGCCCTATATTGTATCGGCCTGCTATTTCCCTTGCCTATGGGGTATCTGTTGGAATCCGTGCACCTTCTAAATTGTTCAATAAAAAAAATGTGTGTTAATCTGTTATAGGTGTTCATTATCTATAGGTTGTTCTTTCCCAAATCGTTATTGGAATCTTATAGAGTCGCTATTATTTATACTATCTATCGGGATGTAGCCTATGTGTAAATAATAAATTTTTATAATATGGTAATCGAACTGTGTTCTCGTATTGTATGTTTATAGGACAAGGGTCCGTTACTTTACATTTCCTTACGATAGGTAATGAGATCTTTGCTCGCTCACCTAAGTTTTTTGCGATGATGTCTATGTGTGAATCTAAATGCGAGTATTTTTATAAAAATGTGCGTCATTATAAATTTTTATTTATAGAGTGTCTAGGCATTTCCCTATAATAAAGAAATCCTGCTATTGTCTGCCATATGGTCCACATATGGGTAAATGACCCCAGGCTTCGCACGGCTATGTGTGCGTGTTGCATTTCTACATGTCTCTGCGTAATTCCTTGTTGCTATGTACTGTGCGTATTCCGCTGATCGCGCGCTGCGTGTCATGTTATTTCCGCCTGCTACGGCAGAGTCGTGACCTCGCTTTCTGTGTGCTGTAGACGACATGTGTGATCTTCTATCTATCATGTATTGTCTATGAAAATGTTTGTGCTCCTATTATACTATAAATGTATAATTATTAGCAATTTTACTCTGTCATCATGTTCTATGGGGATTTTTTATGCTGAAAGTTGAGTTATGTTGTTTGATCACTAAAATTTGGTGGTGACTCCTGTCTCTGAGTATGGTTACTATATGCCACCTTCTATTTGGTGTCCTTGCCAAGGCTTATATGGCGTATTTGAGCTATGGGGACTTATGGGAAAATGTAGGGCCTAAGTAGTATTGACTATGTGTCTATCCCTGCGCTATTTGCAGCTAGTTTGTGTTAACAAAATTCATCAATTTAACATAATATAGTACACATGTAATATAACCTGGTATGTCTTATCATATCACTTATAACTAAACATGCATCTTATGGTTAATGTTTTATCATGCAGTATTGGAGATTATTAGTAAATGCTGGTTATTAGCCTAGCTATGAAATGTCATAGCGCGTAGGGCGCTTGTTATATTCTATTTATTCCTGGGTTCAAATCATTTGGGGGAAATATGTTATTTATTTCCCTATGAATGGTGGTGAAGTGCTCTTATTTCTTATGGCTGTGGGGACTGGAAAAACTATATCTAGCCTTTGTGGAACTTCTGCGAGTGGAATGTACCTCGACATCTCTTATCTTTTACCTACACCTAAATGCTATGTGGTAAAGAAAAATTGGCTGGAAAATCAATGTACGTTGTTTGTAAGGCTACTCCTTAGTCTTTTTAATTGACAGTTTTAGGAAAGTGTACTTTTACTTTTTTTTGGGAATAACGTGTTCTTTATTTGGGAATCTATTTATTGCTGAGCTATCTCAAATGATAGCTTCGTCTCCCTCGGATTACCAAAGCGGCTTTCGCCCCTGGTATCCACTCAAGGGATGCATTCTCCGTGCGAGGCGTTTGGAGAAGGGTAATCTTAGGTTTATGAACCCTACCCTCTATTTTGGGGAGTGTGACTGGAACTACGCGATGAACTAGTACGGCTTTTCGGCGTATCTTAGGATTATTGTTAGCCAATATGTGTGCTAATGTCCTAGGGCCTAATGGAAGCTTTGGGATTGACACGTTATGACGTGGTCCTGTGATTGTGTCTACACGTGTTTCGTTTCCCATGTTAAGCTTGGGATGTGGCATAGCCACGTCCGTCTCCTGCCTACTAGGAGTGGGCATTATGGGATTGGATGTTTTAATTCCTTTAGGTATATTCTGTGTATTTGTCGCTTCCATTAGAGTAGATGAGTGTGTTATCAGCTCGAATGTAATAAACTGTGCTTGGAGCTGACGGAAGCGTTGCCATATCTCGGCATATTGCCGGGTGACTACCCTGGCTTGCTCCGTTATATTCATTGTGGCGGCATTAAGCTTAAGTTGTGAACGGGGGCTGTGTAGTATGTGACTTCAAGTATATGTCTATAGGGGTGAAAATAAACACCGCTATCAAATTTTATTGGACATTTAACTGTGTTTGGGGAAAAATTATTATTATTGCCCGCTATATTTCTTATTCAGAAGTAATACGGTACATGCGTACTAATTGGGCGCTCAGCCGCCGATATTCGGCAATGAGCCGTGCGAAGTGGTTTTCCAGCCTCGCATACTGCGCCTTAATATGTTGCAAGTGTTCTGCATAATTGATGTTCCCATAGGCCCTGTCCATTTTGGCATGGATTCTCAGTGTTTTTGTATGCTTCTCCTGTAACACTCTATGGATTGTATGTAAATTCTTATGTGCCCGGGTGAGGAGTATTTTACGCCGATTTGTGGGGGCGCGGATGTATCTAAGTTGTGCCGCACTTACCCTTGCCTGCATCGCCTGGATGCGGAATTGTACCCTGTACATCCGGCTTTGTCGGCTTCTTAGAAGAAAAAAGAATAATTCGGAGGTTCTCCGACTATTGCTATGGTTTACCCTCCCTTGTAAAATATTCGTTTCGGCATGAGGTGCCATGGTTTTAACAAGTAGTTCCGTGAAGAACTATACAGCATATTTTCATATATCCTACTTATGTTAACTGCCACAATCAACATACAAAATTTCAGTTTAATTGCTGTAACAGATTCGTAGATATTGAGAACCGTCTAAATATTTCAGATGGTCGCCAGGTTGGATTTTTATTTTTGTACTATTACATTAAGATTATTGTGTACGTGTGGTATTCAAACTTCAATCGCATGATTAGACAACAAGAAGTAAAAACGAGATTTTAAAATTACGCACAGCAGCCATCTTGTGATAATGCAAACCATTGAAATAAATTAGATGCCAGTGGATCAACATTTGTATAAGCATTTAACGTGCAACGTTTCACGGCACTCGGATAGTTAATTTGCGAGAAACGTCCATTTAAATATTTATACTTCGCGTCGCCGCCATGTTGGATTTGTGCTCACCAGGTTCCTGAAAATCCTATAGTCTCTATGAACATAAAAAAATTCAGTTTGGTTCCTGTAAAAGATTCATAGATATTGAGAACCGTCTAAATATTTCGGGAGCTCACCATTTAGGAGTGTTATGTGTATAGGCCATAGAGTTATGTACCATTCAAGGACAATTATTGCCTAGGTTCATTATTCAAACTTTCACTTCGATCGCATGATTACGACACAAGAAATTAAAACTTAATTTTAAAATTTCGCACAGCCGCCATCTTGAGGTTATGTAAGCAATTGAATTAAATTAGATGGCAGTGCATTACAATCTGCAAAATCAATTACTGTACCACATTTCACTGCGCTCAGAGAGTTAAATCACGAGAAAAGTCTATTAAAATATTTTAAATTCGCTTGGTCGCCATGTTCGTTTCGTACTTTACAGGTTTATGAAATATACATAGGTATACCTGTATCAGTACCCTTTATCACCGTACAAAATTGCAGGGTGATATCTGTAATAGTTTCGGAGATATAGAATGTCAGTGAAATATTTCGCACAGCCGCCATTTTGAGGTTATGTAAACAATTGAACTAAATTAGACTCCAGTGCATTACAATGTGTATAAACATTTGCTGTACCAAGTTTCATTACATTTAGATAGTTAAATCGCGAGAAAAGTCTATTTAAATGTCTCAACTTCGCTTGGCCGCCATGTTGGTTTTGTAGTCACCAGGTTTTTGAAAGTCTCATAGGTGAACTTCTAGTAGTGCCCTTTATCACCGTACACAATTTCAGGGCGATATCGGTAATAGTTTCGGAGATATTGAATGCTAGTGAAATAATTCGCACAGCCGCCATGTTGGATTGGAGAGACGTAACAAAATTTGAAGGGCACGGTCGAGGTCGCCGGGAATAGTGCTATGAACTTCCCGAGTTTCATTGAAATCGCTCCAGCCGTTTCGATTTTATTAGGGGGGGACACACACACGAATCACACACACACGCACACACACACACACACACACACACACACACACACGCACACACACACGGACAAAAGGTGATCTCATAAGCCTATTTTTTCAAAATTGAAAATAGGCTAAAAATGAACCCCAAATGACAAGAAGGTTACCATCACCATAAGACAAACAAGATGTTCAGTAAAGAACATATAGCCTACTTTCTCCTAAATGTATGAGTATAGTTATAACTTGTTGTTATTATCAAAGAGTATAATAGAACTATTCTTTGTTGAAGGCCATAGAAACGATTTACCTCTACCAAACGCCACAATCTAGATAAAAACTGCTACCATCATTGAAGAAAGAAAGATAAGAAGTATCTCAAGAATGTTATGGGTCTGGAGACATAATCGACCGGACTGGCTGCGTGGCTCGGCGGTAACGTTCTCGCTCGCTGGGCCCTAGGTTGCAGGTTCGTATCCTGGCGCAGTCAGCTGGCATTTGAGGGTGCACAAATGCGAGGGAGCCGTGTCAGTACATTTACTGGCACGTTGAAGATCCCCTTCGGGCCAAAATTCCGGCACCCCGGTGTCTCTAAAAGCAGCAGTAGTTAAAAGGGATGTAAAACCAATAACATTATTATTATTATTATTATAATTATTGTTTTAATGTGCTAAACGGTTCCAGGCTAGTGTTCAGAAGTAAAGGGGGAGTTTTAGTCGGTAGTCTGCTACTCAGCAGCAGGAGCTCGACACTCTGTGCGTAAATCCATTTCTTGCCCTAAAAAAAAAAAAAAAAAAAAAATAAAAAAAAAAATATATATATATATATATATATATATATATATATATATAATATTATTACATATACGACCTGCCGTGGGCAACATCCAACTTTGAGTTGAGGCATGTCTTTACACGTCTGGTTGTGCAGGGCTTTCACAACCCTAGTTGAAAAAAAAGGAAGGAAGATTGTAGTTTTACGTGGCCGTGAATCTTGTGATTATGAGCCACGGGACCTCCTTTTTACGTGGAATCCGAACCACAGGACATGGCATTTCACTTCAAAAATCTCACATGCATTGACCGGGAATCGAAAACCCTAATTGAATTAACAAATCTTTCCATGACCCTACAGGGACGCGTATACAAACTATGTGGATATTTTCGATTGCTATTTGCCTGAAATAAAAGTAGTAATTAATACCTGAACTAACACCAACGGCTTGAACTCAGTTACTATGTGAAATCGTTTTGTTCTTTACTTCAAATAACATTTTCAAGTAACGCAAAATAGGCTGTTACAAACCCTTTAAAATAAAAAGTAAAAATGTATCGTAGTATCATCTTGTCATTCTTCAAATTCGATGCGCATAGAATGCCAATGGTATATTAATCAATGGAGCCCCACGTAGACTAGTCGTGACTTCTAGTGGTGAAATATCGAACAATATAATCCTAACAGAGCGAGTGCATTCTAGCGGCCAGAAGAAGAAACCTTTCAAGTATGTATGTCGGCGTGCAGTTACCTTTTTGGCAGCTAGATGTCTCGAGTAAATCTGCTGGCGAATTATATTATAATTAAATATATATTTTACACCATAATATGCACAATATAACGCTTAATTTTAAAACATCTGAGTCATTACAAAACAATAAACATATAACATTTCAAGCAAAAAATCTAGCTCTGATCGGGTTTGATCCATAGGCAGTTGAGCGATATGCTAACGCTCTACCACTGAGCTAATTGTGTCAACGAATATCGTTCTATATAAAATGACTTACATAGAACTTGTTAGCAAATAATGATTTATACTAAACGATTTCATCACTGGGGTATATTATTTATACATAAAGCATTTCATACAAAGTTTATTTATTTTGTATCAGTACGCTATATTGCATTCAATACTCAAATTAATGAAATATAAGTCAGGCACAAGATATCCGCTGCCATCTTGTCTTATTACTGAATCAGCTCAGCTTTTTAAAATCACGTCTGCACTATAGTATTACAAAATAAACTTTTAATTTCGAACGTGCCTCTTCCTTTAGAACAGTTAAAACGATTCTCGGCTCGATAATCGGAACTGGTGGGTCCCATGATATGGATTATAAAGTTTGCATAATTCGCACGGCCGCCATCCTGAAATGGTATGGTGGACGACCTTGTAGTTTGGTCACAAGACGCATCCTATACGAAGGTATGTTGTTACCAAATTTGGTAGAGATCGGATGATTTGGTTAGTCATTGTTTGATTTTACGTTTTGAACGTTTGAGTGGCCGCCATTCAGTTTTAGTAAAGATGGCGGCGAAATAAAACATGACACTGAGGTGTCCTTTGCTAGTGCTACCTTTGTACCAAATTTCGTTCAATTCGCATTCACCGTGTTCGAATTGATAGGGGGGGACAGACATTCAGAGTACACACACTCACACACACACAGACACACACACACACACACACACACACACACACAGACTCACACACACACATACACACACACACACACACACACACAGACTCACACACACACATACACACACACAGACAGACACACTTTTTTCGCCCTGTGTTGATCTCATAAGTCTACTTTCATTTTTTGCAAAAATCGAAAGTAGGCTAAAAATGATAAAAATATGCATACAAAAACGAAAAAAAAAGTTAATTAACCTCCAAATGTAAAATACTTTCTTGCAATCAATGAGGTCTGATCCTCCTACGAAAACCTGCATATTTTGCCTATTATAGCCTATCCCCTAGTTTGCCCGGTGAAATCTACCTCCGCCTTCCGGCGTGCCGAGAGGATTTTTTAAATTATTATTAGGGGCTTGGGACATATTGGTCATCAGCCATTTGTACTTGGGTGTGTGTCCAATTTGTCTGCCCCCCAGGGGCTCACCCCTAGTGGGATGTGCGTTGTCGACCACGGGACCCCAGCTGAGACTTGTGTCTTGTTGGTGATCATAAGTGTAGTAGTTGTAGTGGAAGAACGAACACTCTATGTAGTTACCAAATATTTACCAAAGAAATACTGTACGTGAATCTTACGAGTACATACTTCAGATATAACTTTTATTTGGGTTTGAGGCGGATTCGGTGGCGTAGTTGGTAGCATGCTGAGCTTCTATGCCCAAGATCGCTGGTTCAAATCCGGCCGAAGTCGTTGGATTTTTTAAGAGCGTTAAAATCCCTCAGTATGCCTTCCTACGGAAGGGAAGTAAAGCCGGCGGTCCCATGTCATAGATTTATGGTATGTTAAAGAAACTTCCACTAATTACACCTGTGTGATGTGAGCCCGAGAGAGCTCATGGCTCGGTGATATTTAATGGAAATAATAAGGAACATGTCATGCCATTGCAACCAAACGCGCCCTGTAGCAGCGCAAAGAATGCAGGAAATATGGGAGATGTTTTGACTTTGGACACCCACCTGTATAAATAATTCTGAGCACCAACTAACACAATTTTGCAACTTAAAAGTCTCAGAACATTCCATTATGTAGATCTGCTTAAAGGGAACATTGAGATGTTACCGACTTTTTATGTGAAGTAAAAGGTATTAACACCGCAGATTGGCGGTAGGAAATGAACCGTCAACGACTCCACTTTTGACCTGCACGAGGCAGAGTCTCGGTAGCACACTGCTTTTTCTGTTCCGCAGCCGACCAAGGCTGACGTGATTATTCTGTTGTACAGCCGTCCATGGTAGACGTGCTTGTAAATTGTCCGTCCTGTGAGACGAAGAAAGTCTTAGAAGTCCACCTTGTGGTGAAGAATAATTTTATTAAGTGCTTTCGACAAGTGAACAGTATTTTGAGGACAAATGTGTGCAGTGCTGCGCTACAACTTTCTATGAAAGCCAGGTAACATTTCGTCCACGAGGCGATAACCATAATTTGTCATACACGAGGTGTACTGATAATATCTGTGAACATCTATAACAAACCGCAGTGTTAATGCGAATCAATTATCTGAATTGTAATCATTGACAAATGATCTACATGCACGTGCCAGATGCGCGATTTTTCACGCATTTTTGGTGATTATTCTTGCATTTGTAACACCATATTTCGAATCAGTGATAGCCGACATTGAGTGTCGAGTAGATTCAGTGAAGCAGACAGTCCAAAGGCCAATTTATTGAGAGTCTGTAAATAAAGCCAGTGTTTCATCATACAAAACTGTGCTAAGATTAAATTCTGTGGAAATCACGTGTGAGATCAGTGAAATGTATAACCACGTTGACCACGCGTACACCATGCTCTCTCTGCTGACCACAATCAGTAGTATAGAGTGAGCACCTATAATGTGAGAAATATTCTACGAGGAGAAGACTACACCATGGCAGGAGGATTATTCATCTATTCTCTGGGAATGGGAACCCAGGAGACCTTCAACCCAACATTTGTCCATGAGATCGAGATCTTTGCTCGACAAGTCACGTGTAAGAAGAGGAAATGGGATGGTATAAGCTTGATGCCCAAGCTCTTACATGGAACCTTGACCAACCATCCAAGTCTCTGTTATACCACGATATGTGTGGATATGCCATAATGGTGTATACTATGTGAGTTTGTACTTTATCTCATTGTTCGGGTTGAGCTGTGGTGGAGTAATAATGTAGAGTAGTTTAACCGAACTAGTGACATCCAGTCAGGTAGGGCTGTAGATAGTATAATCTATTTCTTTTCCAGAAGTTAGACACCTATGTTGGTGCGTTGTGATGGTGATCGCAGGACGTTATGTCCTAATTACAGGGATAGGAAGGACCACATGTTACATAGACTTGCTTTGGCCTGCCCTTAACCCGGGACAGATTAGACTTTGAGTGATGGACAGCCACCTCTTTGTCACTCATTTATTTTGTGAACCCCTGTCAGCGATTCTCCAATTCACGCCCCTGTACAATTTATTTTTGGCTTTACCATGGGCCGTATCATTTCATGACCGACAGAAGTCATGCCTTTTGTACAAGTTTAATTTATGCTTTATTGTGCGCTTTGAAGCCACATTAGTTAAAGTTTGAACTTATTTGGGAACTTCAATAACGATGCAAAGCCAAGCATCGAACCCCAGATTGTCTCGTATCATTTTAGACATCCTGGCAGTTAGTAGGATTGTCGCCTGCGAAACTATTTTGTTTGTGTCAAGTGTTGAGACACGTTAAAGTTATCTGAATGCTCAAATGTACGTATTGTAGGAGTGGAGTATCTTCCACGAATTCCCAAAGCCAACTATTCCGAGTGGAATATCTGTAAGATATGATATTTGCAATTTTTTACATTGCCTATAACTTTAAATGATATTTTTACGTGGTAACTTAGCCACGCACTATTGGTTGCTACATTGTATATTTTAGAAACCAGCGTTACCCACTAAATACTTCTCTTAAATGTTTTAAACGCCTGTGGAGTGTAGAATCGCCAGACGCGATAAGGTTATAGCGTGCTGTGACACGCCAAGGTTGAATGTGAACCATATTTGGATCCGCGCACTCGATGCGAGACCAACTGTTTGACTGATATACTGTGCGCGCATGCGCACGTACACATTTTGTGTGTGGAATGTATTGATCGATCCTCAGACCAAGGCATGTGAAGTATTTAATGCAAGCATATGTTTGATTACGTCACTGGACGAGAAATGTAACTTTTTAACGCTTTAGAAAGCTCATTGTTGAGCACTAGGAGTATGCTATTGTGAGATGAGAAGCTATTGTCTGTAATATTAGGTATTTTTGACACTATTTTTTGTAAGCTTCTACGTTTGTAGAGCGCTTTTGCCGCTCTGTCGTACAGATTTAATCTGCGACCATTTTTCCAGGATTTTAGGAGAGCCGGCCAGATATGAGCCGATGTTGATGTTAGGTGATGATCTTTGTAGACTTCACTTTAGTTAAGCTTAGGTGTCCATTGAGAATGAGCCAGTATTCTATTAAACCTACGACAATAATAATAATGCTTCTAATAATCAAGAACTAATTATGTTAATTAAGACGACCATAATGATAGTAAGATTTCTGTGACTTGCAATTTTATGCGAACTGGCCTACTCTTTGGATTAATCGTATTTCCACCGGGAAATGATATGTAGACTTTTCCTTGCACATTCTTGAGACGACAGAGTCGCTGTGGACCATTAGTTCTCAACTAGTGGCACACGACCCTGATGTAATGTTAGTCATGATGTTGATCATGCATTTGCCGACTTAATCAAACACTAGATGACCCAAGAATGCAAAGAGTGTTCTTGCGTGTATGCAGGCTGTTGAATAAGAAGTTTTTTTAAAACGCTGTGTTTTATTTATTGATTTATTTATGTGAATTTGTATGTTTACCTGATATACCCCTCAGTTAGTAAGAGTGTTTTTGATATTTTTTTTCCAACTGGTTGTCACATAGCTTTTGCTTTAATTGTTTGTTTGCTACGGTAGTAAGTCACCGGATATTTTGTTGTAATTGTTAGGATTTAGCTAGATTTTAACTTATTTAAAAATAAATACGGGAGTGCTACCATCATAAATTCTTTATTGATTATTGCTGTTAATTTAATTTCTTTCACAAGTAACCCGTTTCATCAGTGTAGGGTGTACTTTACGTGCCACTGCCCTAGCTTGCCGCTTTTGTTTTTCTTGTAATTAGAACTTTCGCGGGGATTTTTCCACTTACAATCAGTTTAGGATTTTCAATACTTTGATCTTTTTTTTAATTTAGCTTGCGGGATTAGCCCGAAATAACCCCTCCGAACTAGGCTAGGTGTTTGTTAATTCTTTAATAAATTTTACCTGAGTTTACATAAGTCTGGATGTTATTATTTTATAATCTAAGTGTTTCTGCGGTGTACTTCTTGGGTTCTTTCACCGTATTCTCCGTGTCTGCCCGATCGCCCCGGGATGCTGCGTCTTCGTGCGCATTGACCTATAGGAAGTACATCCAGTCCATTTTTGGCTTACGTGTCATGACGGTGAGTCGCCTGGGGAGTCATCTCGGTTAATGGCAACCTAAACAACTCGTCTGACGGGCCCAGAAGCTAAATTGTATAGGTTAAAAATGTAAACAATGCTCTTAGGTTCCTACGTTCGTTGCCAAGAGTCGACTGCGGTGGCGTCTGGTATCTAAGTTCTGAACTAGTAGTCGTTGACGGTGGCGTTTGGCAGCAAAAGTAGGAACTATTTGAAAAATTCAAAAGTCTGCTGTCCTCACATGAATTTAAAAACAGATAACACACACTAATACAGTCATCACAATTAACACCGGTTATCAGACAGATTCTACACACACCCAAAGTACACGGGGCTACATGACCGCGTTGTCGCAGCCCCTGAACTTAAGAACCAACCATTTTGGTTTGAAATGTTGTGCAGTAACGTGAACAAAAGAAAGAAGGAAGGACGATGGGTATGAAGGAAGAAAAGAAGGAAAGAAGGTGGGAGGGAAGGAAGAAAGAAAGGAAGTAAGAAGAAATGAAGGAAAGAAGAAAGGAAGGAAGAAATGAGGGTAGAAGGAAAGGAATGAAAGAAGAAAGAAAGGAAGGAAAGAAGAATGAAAGGAAGGAAACAAAGAGGGAAGGAAGGAAGGAAGGAAGGAAATAAGGGGAGAAGGAAAAACAAAATAAGTTTGTTGTTTTATGTGACGGTAATCTCGCGATCATGACTCACGGGACCTCTTTTTTACGTTGAATCCGAACCTCAGGACATGCCATTTCACTTTGAAAATCGCACGTGCAATGCCCGGTCCGCCGTATTGAGAGGCCAACCGCTGACAGCTGCGCCACCACGCCCCCCGAGAAGGATAATAGAAGATAGGAAGGAAGGAAGAGGGAAAGAAGAAAATGGAAAGAACAGAAGAAAGAAAGAAAGAAAGAAAGCAAGAAAGAAAGAGATACAGGTAAGAACAAAGGAAGAAATAAAGGAAAGAAGGCGGGAAAGAAGGAAGGTAGGAAGGAAAGAAGGAAGGAAGGAAGGAAGGAAGGAAGTGTGTTCTTGTATGTGTCCATTAATCTCGTGATCATATGCCACAGGACCTTCTTTTTACATTGAATCTGAACCACCAGATGAGAAATTGACCTACAAAATCCCACGAGGATTTACCGGGAATCAAACCCAGTTCGCCTTTGTGGGGGCAAGCAGCTTTACTGCAGCATCATCTCCAGCGTGAAAAAAAGCACTGTACTATGTCAGGTAGTACAGAGTTATTATAGAGCATCATGTATTGGAATAGGAACCTCAGTCAAAAAGTTACAAAATATAGACTACTCAATACATTACAGCTCATGGTGTTATTTTATGTTGGTGACTGAGCGCGCCGTACTGAATGTCTTGCGTGCCATGTGACAGCATGCATGGGCTGCAAGAGGAATGGCGTCTTCCATTATGTTAATTAAGACTTAGGGCGGGCTGTCTTCAGGGAATGAGTGAGACACACTGTGCAGACGCAGTGGGGGTTTGGAAGGCAAGGGTAAACATCAGAAGAGGGGCTACTTGGTGTGACTCCAAGAGAAGAAGGAGGGACTTCCAATCCCTACAGGCGTTAAACTTCTGGTACGTCATCAAAATTGCCACTTCAGTTATTACAATTTAATGTTCAAACATCTGGCAATATTTTACGAGTTGTTCTAAAGTATATAGCTCAGTTCAAAGTGGACAATGTACTTCGGAAAGGATAGATAATAGCGGCAGGATTGAAATAATCGGGAAGTTGTGGTCTCACTTGGATATCTAAGGATCACACTTCAGTCTTCAGCTATTTATTTTAGAACTCATGCAAGGAAGAGATGCTTAGCAGCCATCAGGAGTATATACGATACTGCAGTACGCACTAGTATGTCTTCAAGCTAAGCCACGACCTTATTCTATGCCAAGGTCCTCCCAGTGTTAACATTTGGGCTAGAGCTATTTTGGGAATTTCTAAGTGTATCCAACTTCAGAATTATTGAGTGTGAAGGCTGAATTCTTGAAAAGAGACCTAGGGATCTCCAAAATATCACACCAAGACTAGTATGAACCAAACGTTCATCTTGGAAGACATACAAATTCGACAACATCCTTCCACACGACAGAAAAAGAGAATCCTTCAGATGAAGATACTGGAAGCGGGACGAAATTGACCTGAAATTCTACGAAGCTGGTGCCATGATAGATCGAGGTTGGATTGAACCCAACAACGAACGAACTACTGCTACTAAATAAGTGTTAATACCATCACCCATACTTGTAAAGATAGATTTATTTTCCTAAGTATAAAGGATTTGATGAAGATCGCTTGACGATCGAAACTTGTAACCCAAGGGTATTTATTAATCTCATGTTTTTTTAAGGAATAGGGGAACACCCTTTACAATTCGGTACATTGTGTAGACCGACTGAAAAACATTTCGATTACAAAGGAAACACTGAAATATGGCTTCCAACAAGATACAGTAGAGGGTAGAAAATCCGAAATAATTGGGGCTGGGGGTCGGATTCCCGAATTGTTCGCATTTTCGAACATAACCTAGAAATTCCTAGTTACACTACAATGTTAAGATAAATAAAAATAAACACTGTACATACACATTGTACTTTGATTTATTTGTATCTTTAAATCCAGAAAAATGCACCCATTTTACAAAAACAATTCTATACTTTCTCAAAACAAACACTCCCAAGGTCATTGTTCTCTCACAGCGCCGTGCAAAATACAGTTTACTTATTTAAAGTGGGCGTTCGCATTTTTTGACGTTCGGATTATTGACGCTGTACTATAATTGAAAGGTATGTATTTAGAAACACGTCATGTTCGCAGTGATATCGACCTTAGCTGGAGCCATTAGTCTCGTGTGCGAGGTGTCCAAGAGATACATAATACTGCCCATAGCATATGTGATAGGCACATCGTGAATCGAACCTCAGCCCTTTGGGTTTCCGCTTTACTGCTATTGACTGTTGATCTGCTTTTTTTTTCTGTCGGGCAAGCTATAGTCAACACAAGCTTAGAGCAAACATCAAGCAAGGGCCGCAATTATGCTAAATTCAACATCAGAGGTGTCCATCTGCCTTTGCCAATAGAGAACTGATGGCTCAGTGAGGTAGAAATGCAAAAAAATATCCTTGGTTCGATTCTGGTCTGTATGTCTGTCTCATTTTACCTTGTGTAGCACAGCGATCGACTATCAATGACATGTGGTCTACATACGGCTTATTGATACGTAATTTATGGCCTCGGCAAAGAGACTTAGGGAGTATGCTCTATGTGTTGTATTTGAATCACGAGACTACAGACTGTTGAGTTGCCCTCCTCTATCCTGTGCTAATTGTCCATCTACATAGCTACTGCACCCACGTTCAAGTTATCAGAGGTAGATCAGTGGTGGAGAGTTCGCCTTATGATCTCTCATTATCGCGGGTTTGATTACCGAAGTCACAATTTGTGAAACAAAAATGTATTCCAGGGACGTGTGCTAATGACAGTGAATGTTGATGGATATTTGCTCATCAAGAACCCACAGTAAAGTTGTGATAGGGCTGAATTGCTGGGCACAATCAAATATATTAGGTCGATGCATAAGTCCATGCCGTTCTTATTAGCATAACATTCACTACATTACAATAACAAGACTAATACACAAGGTCATAAACCAATCCATCAACAAATCAGTCACTCAGTGATGTAATCACCATATTTGTCAATGACCGCCTGCCAGCGTTGTGTGATCGCATTCTAAAATGTGTGCCAATTCCTGCGTTGTTTGGCGAGGAAGACTTCTTTCTGAGAAGATATAATTAAGTTTCCACTAGTAAATTCGATGTTTTGTTCTATACCTACCCATGCTTACGGGGTACGAGATAGGCTACAGTACTTCACCACAAATCGTATTTATCTCAACTTAAGTATCTTGCCAGCTGCGTTTGTAATAAATGCTTCGGGGTTTCCCGACGCGTTGTTGTGCAACGGTAGATGCCAGTCGATTGGCGCTGACTCAACTCTGTTCTATAGGTAGAGCCCTGCGCGGATAAACGAAACGTTATCCGCATCCACCACGCATCCGCCCCACATCCGACCCGCATCCGCACGACTGTTATCCACATCCGACCCGCATCCGTACGACTGTTATCCACATCCGACCCGCATCCGCATGACTTTCTTCCGCATTCCCATGTTTGTTATCCGAATCTACCGGCCTTACCATAATATTTTTAATTGGATAAAGCATAAATTACTTAAGCAACACATTTAGACAATTGAAGGGAAAAGTCGTTCCCTTCGGCTTTGTATGTCATGTGCTATGTTCAAAATGAATGTTTTACAGCCAGAATTGCAACCCATTCCTGTTTGGAGTGTTAATAAACTTAATGACATAATGTGAATGAGATTAGCTTAAATCGTCATCTTTCATTTGTCATGAAAAGAGCATAACGGAAAAATATGAAATGTCATAATTAGGGCTCGGATTCGAGCATATTTGCATATTTTTTTCCTGAATAGTACACATTGAAAGAAGCCTTTGGGTGATATTTTCAACTCTCTGGGACCAACAGAATTGAAATTTATCGAGCATATAAATGCATAAAACCGCGGTTTTCAGAATAGAAGCATATAAATGCATATTCTTGTGGTTTTCGTCTAAATAGTTTGTTTTCCTTCGAATTCCTCCATCCCCTTCCCCGAATTCCGGCCCTGACCATCCTTACGGTTCGAAAACAGAAATAATTATTGAAAAGCTTATCTGGTGCGAATAATAAAACCGCAGGTTTTTATTCTTTAGTGAATTCGTTCTCGGCATTGAAACTTTTATTGACTGATTTAAGGAAATCATTCAAAACTGAAACCATAGAAAAAATTCTTGTTGTACAGACCAATGCAGATCCACTTCATTGACCCACCTAATTCAGAACATTTTGTAAATTAACTTTTAAACTGTAACTTTTATAAGAAAACTTCTCTTATATATACTTGAAACTTGAATGCGAGTATATCGCAGTTTATCATACATACAATTAGAAAATAAAGCCCGTATATAAAGATATGTTAGGGGGCCGATAACCTAGATGTTAGGCCCCTTAAAACAACAATTATCATCATCATAAAGATATGTTATTGGTCTTTTCGTTTCACTTTCCTTTCTATAGTTTTTAACGTTTTTTCGAGCATATTCTGCATATTTAACCGCATATAATGTTTTTTTTCGAGCATATCTATCGAGCATAAAACACATGGTTTTCGAGCATATCTGGAGATTTTATCGAGAATATCGATCCGAGCCCTACTCATAATCATCGGGGTCCTAATAATATTAAACAAGTTCGGATTGGATTCTTAAAACTATCCACACATTTTCTCCAAATATTATCCGCAGCTTATCCGCTATCCGCACAGCCATGCAAACTATATCCGCATGGCGAAAATGATCGCGGATATCCGCATCCGCGCAGGGCTATATCAATAGGGAAGGCTCTCAGTGTAGCCTACAAGCGATATGAGTTGGATTGCGCTGTTGCCAGATTTATAGACCTTGACATTGCAAACTGAACTGAAAATGAAGACGTGGACCGTAACACTGACGTGTTTATTCCCCTGTCACCCTCATGTCCAGCGCTGAAACAGCCTCGACCAGACGACGGAGCTGATCTGCATATGAATGAGAAATGCAATTACCGCTAAGTCTGACTGTTAAAAGAGAGACGGGCCAGTAGAGATTCGTCCCGTGATAAGTAAAACAAATTGCATGAAGATGAGGTGATGATAAGATCTTTGTTCCTCAGATCATGCAATGTAAACACTATCACGACGAAGGCCAGTGGCTTAATGAGGTTCATTGAATTGTACTGGTTTGCTGTTTCCCCCTGCTCTTGGTCAAGTCATAGGTTCTCTAAAATAAATAAATTAATAAATAAATACGCAAATAAATAAATAAGTATTATGGTGTCTGATACATTTTTAGTCTATTTTCAATTTTGAAAAATAGGCTTATGAGATCACCTTTTGTCCGTGTGTGTGTGTGTGTGCGTGTGTGTGTGTGTGAGGTGTGTGTGTGTGTGTCACTAATAACTTCTAAACGGCTGGAGCGATTTCAATGAATCTCGGTAAGTTCATAGCACTATTCCGGGCGACCCCGACTGTGCCCTTCAAATTTTGTTACGTCTCACCAATCCAACATGGCGACAGTGCGAAATATTTCACCAGCATTCAATATCTCCGAAACTATTCCCGATATCACCCTGGAATTTATTACGGTGATAAGGGAAAATACTAGAAGTTCACCTATGTGACTTTTGAAAAACTGGTAACTACAAAACCAACATGGCGGCCACGCGAATTCGCGACATTTTAATAGACGTTTCTCGCTATTTAACCAACCAAACGCAATAAAATTTGGTACAGTATATGTTTATACACATTGTAATGCAACGACATCTAACTTCGTTACATAACAATTGTTTACATAACCACAAGATGGCGGATATGCGAAATATTTCACAGGCTTCTATATCTCTGAAACTATTAGCGGTATCACCCTGAAATTTTGTACAGAGATAAAGGGCACTACTGGAAGTTCATCTATAAGACTTTCAAAAACTGGTTAACTACAAAACGAACATGGCGGCCAAGTGAATTTGAAAATTTTAAATAGACCTTTCTCGCGATTTAATGTTCCAATCGCAATGAAATCTGGTACAGGAAATCTTTATACACATTGTAATGCACTGGTATCTAATTTAGTTCAATTGTTTATATGACCTCAAGATGGCAGTTGTGCGAATTTTAAAATTAAGTTTTTATTTCTTGTGTCGTAATCATGCGATCGAAGTAAAAGTTTGAATAATGAAGCTACGCAATAATTTTCCTTTAATGATACATGACTCAATGGCCTATACATTTAACAATCCAACATGGCGACCATCCGAAATATTTAGACGGCTCTGAATATCTACGAATCTATTATAGCAATCAAACTGAATTTTTTAATGTTCATAGGGGCTATGAACTTAAGTTCACCTATAGGACTTTAAATAACCTGGTGATCACAAATCCAACATGGCGGCGACGCGAAGTATAAATATTCATATGGACGATTCTCGCTATTTAACCATCAGAGTGCAGTGAAACTTGGTGCAGTAAATCCTTATACGAATGTTAATCCACTGGCATCTAATTAATTTCAATTGTTTCCATAACCACAAGATGGCAGCTGTGAGAAATTTTAAAATCTCCTTGTTACTTTTTGTGTGCTAATGCTGCGATTGATATTTGAATGCTACACGTACACAATAATCTTCATGTAACAGTACATAACTCGAGGACCCACATATAGAAAATCCAACATGGCGACTATCCGAAATATTTAGTCGGTTCTCAATATCTACGAATCTATTACAGCAATCAAACTGAAATTTTGTATGTTGATAGTGGCAGATAACTTAAGTAGGATATATGAAAATAGGCTGTATAGTTCTTCACGGAACTACTTGTTTAATGTTGCCTTAGTGATCGAAATTTGATGCTTTTCAGTCGGTCAACACTATTGTACCCAATTGTAATGGGTGGTTCCCTAATCCTGAAAAGAAATATTACATGAGATATAAATAATGCATTTATTAATCTCATGTGGGGTCATGTGAAGGAAATGGGGCAGGAGAGATTGGTTGGTTGGTTCCTCAGTTTAGGGGCTGCGACAACGCGGTCATGTAGTCCCGTGTACTTTGGGTGTGTGTAGAATCTGTCTGATAAACGGTGTTAATTGTGATGACTGTAATAGTGTGTGTTATCTGTTTTTTAATTCAAGTTAGGACTGCAGACTTTGAATTTTTCAAGTAGTTCCTACTTTTGCCGCCAAACGTCTCCGTCAACGACTACTAGTTCAGAACTTGGCTACTAGACGCCACCTCAGTCGGCTCCTGGCAACGAACGTAGGAACCTAAGAGCTTTGTTTAATTTTTTTAACCTAATTTAGCTTCACACAGGTTAATTAGTGGAAGGTTCTTTAACATGCCATAAATCTATAACATGGGACCGCCGGATTTACTTCCTCTCCGAAGGAAGGCATACTGAGGGATTTTTAACGCTCTTAAAAATCCGACGACTTCGGCCGGGTTTGAATCCGCGATCTTGAGCATAGAAGCTCAGCATGCTACCGTAGCCGCCGCAGGAGAGATTAATGAGTTTGGCTGTAGAGGGTAAGTGAAGCAGAGGTAGACCTATGAGACGATGGCTAGATTCAGCAGAGGAGGTCATAGTGCTAACTGCTAATAGGGGATCATGGAGGTGAACTTGCTGACTAGACTGGACGCTGAAAGGCAAAACAGTCTCAAATGAATATGTATGTAGTGTAATAGCTCTTCTACGTTTAACAAATGTGTTGATCTTTTATTGTAGATATTGATCTGATCTGGGAAACAACGCTCTTAGGTTTCTACGTTCGTTGCCGACTGCGGTGGCGTCTAGTAGCTAAGTTCCTTCTCTTGGCCTAGTAGTAGTTGACGGTGGCGCTTGGCGGCAAAAGTAGGAACTATTTGAAAAATTCTAAGTTGCAGTCTATACTTAAATTAAAAAACAGATAACACACACTAATACAGTCATCACAATTCATACCGGTTATCAGACAGACATCCAAAGTACACGGGGCTACATGACCGCGTTGTCGCAGCCCCTAAACTTAAGAACCAACCAACCAACCAACCTAATTTACTGGGCGCCACTCATTAAAACAATGAGAATACAGAAAACACAAGATTCCTACTCGCAGGGTGTATGCCAATAATTTTATTAATGCAGCCAATGGCCATGCACTTTTCTCTTCAGGACGGGTCAGAGAAGGGATAATGGAAGGAAAAAGGCCGTGGACCTATGAAAAGGAACCGTCCCATCATTTGCCTGGTGGTGAAAATGGGAAACCACGAAAACCATTTTCAGGACGGCCAAGGCGGAATTGAAACCCATGCTGTCCCGATGCCAGAGAGGCACGAGGTAGCGCGTTAGCACTCTCGGCCACCGCGGCCGGTAGGGTGTATGGCAATGGCACTTGAATATGACAATACACCTCCTCTCGTTGAAACAATTTAGTAAAGAACCTATTGCAACAGGAAATAGTGATGACTTGGGTAAGAATATAGGAATATATTCTGTAGGATATATGTATAGCAATAATTGACGAAAAGCGCCTTACATTACATGTTCAGAAAAGCGAGCCGAGACTTAAAGTGTAATTCATGTGTCTTATTATGTATTATATTGTTCTTTTACCTTGATGGCTTGATGAATTTACTTTGCTTGAATAGTGATTTTCTTATTCTTGTGGAGGCCACGATGTCAGTCTTCAAATCTGGAGAAATTCGTACGAAGTACTAGCGTACAGAAATGCAACTACACTCCAATACCACAGCGCCAGGAAACTCAGGGATTGATTATGATACAATCCTATATGTATTACAACCACCAATCCTGGAACTTAACTTCCTTCTTTATCAGACAATGAATTCTCACAAGAACTTCCACCACCCACAGATGTATTTCTTCTTCATATAAGAATAATCATCTCAAGGCGTCCTAAACACATAACCAAGCTAGGTCAATGGATATACTTCTTGAAGCCAATTCGATAGGAAGTTCATTGGACCAAGAAGTTCGAGCCCAGCCATGTATTAATGCCATCTAGATCAGCGTTTCCCAAACTGAGGTACGCTTGTACTTCTGCAGTGGTACGCGGTGATGTTACGAACAATATAAACTGCAGTGGTACGCGGTGATGTTACGAACAATATAAAAATATAAAATTTAGAAATATAAAAACATTGTTATGTTGCCGGAGGACTTTAAGGCCAAATATAATGGGCAGTTTTATGAATTGATTTGTGACTCAGATAAAAGGCAAACTTTTTCAAAAATGGCTCCTGTGAACTTTTGGGTTGAGAGGCGTGCAGACTATGCAGACATAACTGAAAAAGCAGTTAGATTTTTACTGCCTTTCACTACTTCGTACTTGTGTGAGACTGCATTTTATTCACTACTTTATCTCAAGGATAAATACCGGAATAGGCTCCTTACAGTGGAAAACGATCTTCGTTTGAGACTCAGCAATCTTAAACCAGACATTCCTGAGTTGGCTTCTAATCTTCAAGCTTACTCGTCACATTGAAGTTGTTAGTTGAACTTGGGGTTTTATGTTTAATCATTCAGAGTTCTTTTATTAATATTACTTGTACATTGTCATTTCTGAATGTTTGAATTGAATAGGCCTACTTATTGTAATAAATAATAAAACAACTGGAACTGGACACACTTATTATTAATTGAACTTTAACAGCGTCTACGATAATCCGGCTCGAGGACATATAAATGTATTTGAAAAAGTGGAGACCGGTACTCTAATGTGCTCCTTATGCACCGGAATTTAATTTATTTTAGTATAGTTACTATAGCTCTAACCATTAGGTGGTACGCGAGAGATTCTCATCTCTTAAAGTGGTACACACACAAAAAAGTTTGGGAAACACTGATCTAGATCATACTGTCACAGCAGTGACACTGTTCATATTTATGCTTAACACCGCCAAATAACATACAGTACAAATAACAGATTAGAAGCCTCACCTTAGTGGTCACAGTTAACTGACGGCTTTTGTATTTCTAACTCTACCCAATCTATGCTTGTAACAGCAGTTACACAACCTCCTTTACTAAGACACCACTTGTCTCACTGAACAAATACCTCTTCAGCTGATAGAGAAACAGGCTTAAGATGCCTGCCTGCCACTTCCTTGCAGTCTCCCCAAGACATCGCTCCAGGACTTGACAGATTCCTTTTCCGTTCTTTGGAGAGTGTTTGTCTTTGGGTGACGTCAGCGTTTCTCCGCCATTTCCCTGGCAACGACAGGTGCTTTTGAAGTGTTCTCTCAGTCATCAGCACTTGCCAGACACAGCCCAGCTCCTTTCGATTAAATCTCTTCATTGCTGGAACATCATTAGCCACTTATTCCTTCAACGCTACCTAGAAGCTTAACCGAGGGCGCTGAGTGACGCTTCAAGACTACAATACAGTAGTGATAGGCAGCACGCTCGGAGATCGAAGGTTGGAATCAGACTTTAGGCATCTCTTATTAGCTGACTTGGTCTCTGCCCACTCTAATACAGCCTCAAAAGTAACATAGATAATCAATCAGATTGCACGTACATATGTACACAAACAAATACAGATATGGGTCTGATATTCACGATATCTCAAGACCGTAGGCGAATCGTCATGAACAATAATAACAACAATAGCAACAACAACAACAGCAACGACTACTACTACAAGAAGGAACACAGTGCACTTCTTTCCCCTATATATACTTTCTGTCTCCGTGGAGATTTAGGTTCGATTCCCGACTCTACCAAGAAATATAATTCTGGTCTGAGTGTTGGAACAGGATTCACTCAGCAACTTGTGGCAGAACTGAGAAGAGGTGAGTTCCATTCCTACCTCAGCCACCCCAGATGTGGGTATTAGGGGTTTCCCCACTTCTACTCCAGGTGAATGCTGGGATAGTATCTAATTTAGGTCATTGTCGCCTCATTCTAGAAATCCAAACCCCAGTTACAATTAATACACACCCTTGTACAGCCTTCAAAATAACACAGGTTATCAGACAGATTACACACACATGTGCTCAAATGCAAGGGACTACATGGCTCCGATGTCACAACGACTATGAATTAAGGCTAAATGTCCCGTTTTTAGTTTGTAATTCTGCCACCAGGTAGCAGCACCAAAGTGAGACAATTTCTTTTTTCAGTTTTCAATTGAACGAAAGCTCGTATTTGCGATCTGAAAATCACTATGTATACTAGACTGCAATTGATTTGATATTAATTCGATGCATTTTCCAAAATGTGAAAAACAAAAAAGTTACTAACAGTTTTTTATATCTCTGCTTAAAAAATTAAAAAACCTGGTAATACGAAAATGGAGATTTATTTCCTGTTTCCAATGCATTTTTCAGAATTAAAATCGGGTGAATGGAATCGACAGCATTAGTTTGGGAATTGTTTTGAAAAGGGTGGTAGGCGGCGCGGCTCCACAAGATCTCTTGCGCAAGGAAAATGCTGAACACGCTGACAGGGCGGAGGGAGAAGGGAACAATTTGACGACAGGAAGGAGTTGTCTTCCTCTTGTCACAAATATTATAGTTCGACGAGTTACGTGTACAAGTGCCTAGGCATGGAACAATATCTGAGCAATAAAATTGTACTGTAGTAGTGTCACAATATGTAACGTTGACACAATGTGTTCGTACAGATATCTTCCTTACTTCCTCTAACATTCTTGTTGATAATAATACATTGTAGGGGCTTGGGACATCTTGGTCATCAGTACCTTTGGCTGGCTGCGTGGCTCAGCGGTAACGTTCTCGCTTGCTGTTCCCAAGGTTGCAGGATCGAATCCTGGTGCAGCCAGTTGGCATTGTGGGTGCGCGAATGCGAGGGAGCCGTGACATTAGATTTACTGGCACGTTAAAGATCCCCTTCGGGGCGAAATTCCGGCACCCCGGCGTCTCTAAAAGCCGCAGTAGTTAAAAGGGACGTAAAACCAATAACGTTATTATTATTATTATTATTATTATTATTATTATTATTAATATCATCATCAGTCCCGTGTAGTTAATTATGTGTGTAACCCTGTTAGAGTCAGGGATGAGACAGGTGCCCTGAAACTTCACGTACGGTACTATCTCGGCATTTACCTGGAGGGATTGTAGAAAAACCGGTGAAAACACACTCAAGATAGATGCTGACATCGCTGGATTCCCTTCTAGGTAATTGTTTGAGAGTTATTTGAGGATAAACTCCCGAACAAAAAACATATTGTTCCGACGTTAGTAATACTTTGTAGGGCATAAGTCTTACCGAACAGAGCAGCGACTGGTTTCACTCGAGGCGAAATTGAACACTGTATAGAAAGATATGACTGGTTTGTAGTTGGCACGTTCTTGATATTTTAGAAAAAAGATGGACAAGATATGTTCGTGTTCAGGTTTATTGGGAATATCTATTCCAAAAACCATCCGATGCGGACGTCCAACTCTAGGTATCGTCTTCTAGACATAACAAACAAGACCACAAACCGTGAAAAATTCAAATCAATGGAGCCAGCTATTATCGATTTATAAGAGGCCAAACGCGCACGCACGCACGCACGCACATACATACATACATACATACATACATACATACATTTAATTTGGTGATTCGTATGGTTCTTTGGTTCTTTTGACTCTTATTCCCTTTCTTTCGTGAGATCTGAATGTCTCCTTGAGGCCAATCACTATAACTTACTTCAATTATCATGGATGTAATAATAAAAGTTCATTTATGTAGGACATTTTATTACAATAAACAAATTATAAAAATGCATATCAAGAGCAAAATTATTATGTACATAATAGAATTAAAGTTCCTAAGATATTCTCATCTGCCTATTGTTAGCACAGGCACTAGTACTGTGTACTATAAAAAAAACCAAAAATATTATATATTATTATTTCCTTTTTTTGAAATTAATGCTTCGATTTTTTCCATATCAAAGATAGCGTTTAATGATTTACACACGCTCAGTATTTTATTTCACCTCAGGTCTCTTATGTCCATTGATCTGGTCATCCTGGGATCAATGATATCAGGCAACAAGATTTTCTCTCAGCAGAATATCAGTTAGTCAACCCCTGGCACTATGCAGCCCATGACGGGCTATGGCCGACCAAGCGACCGCTGCCCAGCCATTCGGCCTGCAGATATTGGGGTGACGCGTGATCAGCGCGTCGGGTCCCCTTGGCCGTTAATCTTGGTTTTCGTGATCGGGGCGCTGTCTCACTGTCAGACAGCTACTCATTTGTCCTCACGAGGCTGAGTGCACCCCGTTCCAACCCTCACGTCAGTTTTAAAATCCCTGACGGAGCCGGGGATCGAACCCGGGGCCTCCGAGTGAGACGCAGATGCGCTACCCCAACACCACGGGGCCGGCAGAATCTCAGTTACATAAGCATTTTTTGTCTCCAGAACTTTTCGTCCCTCTTTATTGTTTCTATGTGAATGTCCTTATGCGTCCATACCCCAAAATAACATATTTCCCGCTATGTTATTTCCAACTGGCGCTGGTTCTGGAAATGAAAATCATGAGAGTGTTAGAGAGTTATCAATCTGTTCTCTTCTGAATGGCACTGTTCTTGACATTCTCTAGGCTTTCTTTTTCGCTTACTTTCTGAAAAACAAATTCTCTTCAGCTTTTTGCAGGCTTCCAGTATGGTCATATACCTTGCAGAATAAGGGCACTTGACTTCGACTATAGAGTCGTCTCCTATTAATCCGTCTGGGGAGGCACCTAAATGCCCATAAGTTTTATGTACCGAAAGACCACATTCTTCGACTTTTCTACCGATTTCTCCTCTACATTTAGTTTTGCAATTCACTCATTATCACCATCATACTGCATTGCTTTTGAGTGAAATTCGCCGTACAGAATATTTTTTGCTACTGGAGCCCATTTCGAAGTAGGTTTCCTCATGCATAGGCCTACATATCCAAAATTGGAGGTCGTAAGTCTGTCCTTTCTAGCTGTATGCCACTTTTAATTTTCCCTTTGGCCCCTTGTTTCCTTTTTCAGTTTTTGTATATGGCCTTCAATAAGTGTTAGTTGCTTGATCATCTCATCACTAAACACTCTCAACAGTACCTCATCGAAATCCAATTGCATTGATCGGTTTCCATAATCACGTCAGACAGTACGTTTCATTTCATTAGACTGTTGTCGGGACATACTTTTCCCTTCTCGCAACGCAAATACACTTTTTCGGAAAGCTGATCTTCTTCTCTTTCTGCTGAGTGCAGTGTCCTTCACTATTGGGGCAGTTTTTTTTTCTAAACTGATTTCATTGTTTTATAGTGCCAGGATGGCCCAAACTGAAAGACCAGTCCGCAGCTTTGGTTCTATGAATGAAGGAACCTCGTTCCCCTCGATTGATCTGCTTACCTCCCGTGAAGTTTGCAACAAGGGACATATAATTTTCGGCAGCATTTCTGGTGGTGTTTGATACTAGCTGGGAACTTTTTGCAATTAGGGGCTGCAAGCAATAACGCATAAGTTTGGTTGCAGTTAGTTGTTTGTCTTCTTCACCTTGCCCGCTGGTAATTCAAAAGTACTGCTTGCAGTCCTGATGGATCCCAAACCAATCCAGTATTTCCGGAAATCAATTTTCCATTTTCACATTCGCTACGCCTTCATTTTTCCACACAACGCATTGTTTTCATTTGAAGTCGAACTTGCTTCTCTGAAAAAGGTTGACTCTGAATAGTTCGTTATTTTGTACTCCTACACTTATGTATTAGAAATAATAAAAAAAACTACACCCGGGGCGCGACAGCCTTTAAAGAGCCTAGGCCTACTAAGCAACCGCTGCGCTGTTCAGCCATGTTGCCTGCAGATTTCGGGGTGACGTTTAGTCATCCAACTTGTAAGCTACAGGTAGAAATATAAGTAAAATCATAACTGCTCAGTGCATTACAGATTCTCTAACGCAAGCGTCAAGAATTATATAATTTCAAATATAAACTAGGGAAAAAAACTTACCGGTGTGAAGAGGTTTTTTTTGGGGTGGGGGGGCTGGCTTCCTTTTCTTGGTACTTAGTCGCAATCTCCCCTGGGATTTAGTGGAACGCCCTTGAATCGGTTTTGGTGGTGGCTTCATTTTTCAACAAAAACGAAAAAGTAACTCCATGTGATGACTGTAACGCTCTCCACCAGTCGTAGCCTACCTATATATACACGTATCTATTCTACCTCCAAAGCGTAGCGGTCAGCATGGTTCACTGCCATCCCGGAGGTCCTGGGTTCGATTCCCAGCTCTGCCACGAAATTTGAAAAGTGGTACGGGGACTGGAACGGGGTCTACTCAGCCTCAGGTAGTCCAAATGAGTAGAGAGGGATCGATTCCCACCTCAGCCATCCTCGAAGTGGATTCCCGTGGTTTCCCACTTTGTCTACTACTGTAAGGCCTACTGTAAGGCCACGGCCGCCTCCTTCCCTCTTCCTTGCCTATCCATCCGAATCTTCCTTTCCCTTCCCAGCCCTCATGAGGCCCCTGTTTGCTTTGCAGGTGAGGCCGCCTGGGCGAAGTGCTGATCACACCTCCCCAGTTGTATCCAATCCGTCCCAGTGTTCCCAGCTCTAGGATACTGCCTGGAAAGGCGGTAGTGGTGAGTTCCCTCGCTGAGTCCGTGGGAACCACCAATCTGGAGGGTAAAATTGACCCCCCAAAAATCTATTCTACCAGAAATATTGTCCAAAAAATAAAGTGCCGAAAATAGAACACCTAACGGGCATTAAACACTAATACTGTTGCAGGCAAAATAAATCAAACAAAAAGTGATTAGTGAGATCGATGAACTAAAAACCAGAAGTCGTAACTAGGAACTGGTAAAATATCAAAGGATCACTCAGAAATATCCAGACCTTGACAATAATTCAGAACTAACCAGCACAGTCAATCGCTACATTGGAGTAGATGTTCGGGAATTCCATACCGTCTGGCAAGGTTGTCGCTCTCTCAAATCACTCGAACTCCGCTCTCCAACCCTCTCCCCAACCCTCCACCAACCCGCTCTCTATGACCTTGTTCTGCTGACGCGCCTTGTTGCAAACACAACACTTTTATTCACAAACTTCCCAGAGTTATCCCGACGGTTCTATTCAACCGATTTAGGTTTTCGATGCGGATTTCGAATCAGTGAGTAAAACTCAACTTTCGTATTACCCGTTTTCTTTCGAATTTTAATCAGACATTTGAAAAACAAACAGCAACTTTTCTGGTTTTGAAATTAAAATGTAAGCAATGAATTAATATCAATTCTGCTACTAGACAGAGTTCTTAGCAGTTTTCAGATCACAGATCTGAGCTCCCCTTCGATACAAAAATAAATAAATAAATAAACAAATTCAGCTTCGCTTGTGTTGCCATCTGTTGAAATATATTCTTACCAAAGTGTCGGGACATTTAGCCTTAACAACAACTCGGATCTCCAATGCCACCATTAACACCATAGCAGTAATAATAATAATAATAATAATAATAATAATAATAATAATAATAGTAATAATAATAATAATAAATACAATGTTTTCTGGAAAATCCTGCTGCATTTCCAGTTTACCTAGCCAGAGGGTTAACCTATCTCAAGCCAAAGGTCTCTTAAATCACAAACCCATCTAAATATCGCCCCATCACCTGCTTGCCAAACTTTTATAAGATCATTACATCCATTATTGCAAATCGAATTCGTGCGCATTGTGAGGAGAACGCCATTCTCGCAGAGGAGCAAAAGGGTTGCAGAAGGAGTTCTCAAGGATGTAAGGAACAGCTCACTATTGATGCCGTGGCATTAGAGCAGGCCTGCCGTAGATCACGAAATTTTTATGCCTGCTTTATTGATTACCAAAAAGCTTTCGATTCCGTGCCTCATACATGGCTTATACAGAGCTTGGAGATTTACAAGGTCAACCCTATTATAGTGAACTTCCTGAAGTGCGCAATGGTTTCATGGAGCACTGCCCTCCAACTTACAGTGGGCGGCACTCGTTTAACATCTTCATTAATACCGATTCGCCGAGGAATTTTCCAAGGAGACTCGCTAAGCCCACTCTGGTTTTGTCTGGCATTGAATCCTCTCTCGCAAATCCTGAACAGTAGCAACTACGGATTTAGTATTAAGGGTAATCATGGTGAAACGTACAGGATGAACCATCTTCTTTACATGGATGACATTAAACTGTATGCATCAACTAAAGTGCACCTACAATATCTGATCTCTATCACTCAGAGCTTTTCTTCAGATATCCATATGCAGTTTGGTTTTGGTAAGTGCAGAAAACAGACTGTTATTAGAGGCTCGCACTCTGCACAAGGAATATCTGTTGGAGAGGGACAGAAAAGTATTCAGCCGTTGGAGGAAGGCGCTTTGTACAAATATCTTAGGTTCGCCCAGAGTACCCGTCTCAGACATGGTGATATCAAGAAGAACATAACTGAGCAGTATACTTCACGACTTCGCAGTGTTCTCTCTTCAAAACTTAGCGCTAAACATATCATTAAGGCAGCTAACACATTTGCAATGCCCGTAGTTACATACTCCTTTGGTATAATCAGGTGGACTCAAACTGAACTGCACGATCTGCAACGAAAAACATCGGTGCTTTTATCACGCCATCGTATGCACCATTCGAAATCAGCAACAGAGCGCCTGACTCTTCCTCGGTCAGAAGGTGGTAGAGGACTGATAGACATCATGAACCTTCATACAAAACAAGTGAAAACTCTGCGTGCATTTTTCCACAACAAAGAAGAAACATCCCATCTCCATCACACTGTATCTTCAGCTGATGATAATTACACACCGCTCCATCTGTCATCTTTAGATTCACCAGTAAAAGAAATTAAAACTACTGAATACAAGATCGGGAATTGGAAACAGAAGGCGCTTCATGGGAAGTTTCCACATGAGTTGGACCAGCCTCACATCGACAAGTAAGCGTCGCACGCATGGCTGACCCACTCGGTCCTCTTTCCAGAAACAGAGGGATTTGTTGTAGCTATCCAAGACCAAGTTGTTGCTACTCGAAGCTATCGGAAATGTATCATAAAAGATCCAACAACAGAGAGTGAGAAGTGTCGCCGCTGTGGCAAATGTAGTGAGACCATTCAACACGTTATATCAGGTTGTTCCCACCTTGCCAACACTGACTACAAACATCGACACGATCAAGTTGCCAACATTATCCACCAGAAACTGGCCTTGAAGTACAAACTTCTTCAAAGCTCCGTCCCCTATGGGAAATACACACCATCTGCAGTACTCGAAAATGCCACACACAAGCTCTATTGGGACAGAGGAGTTGTGACAGATGTCGCAGTCAGTAACAACCGGCCAGATATCATTGTCATCAATAAAGTACACAAAGAGGCATTACTGATAGATGTCGCATGTCCCAACACTCAAAACATCCAAACAACAGCTGCTACTAAAATATCTAAGTACACAGAGCTGGCAATTGAGATAAAGCAGATGTGGAAACTTGATTCGGTGACTACCATCCCAATAATTGTATCGTGTACTGGTGTTATACCGAAAACTCTCCACAGTAGTCTATGAATATTGAATCTGCACCCGCAGATATATATTGAACTTCAGAAGGCAGTTCTGTTAAACACATGCCATATTGTTAGGAAGTTCCTTGGTGACAATGCCCTGGCCGAATACTCAGCAAAGCTCGATGATCCAGATGGGAACTTAGCACATCCTACAAATGAAGGAGACTCGTGAAGACTGCGGGCACGACATGGATGTGAAGTCTCTGAACAGTGTAATCGTAATTATCTCAGTACAGATGGTTCCTTGCTAAGGCCGAACCAGGCTGTCACAGAAAATGTAGCCGGTATTTGCCGTGATAATGTTGTCAAACAATAAACTATAATAATAATAATAATAATAATAATATCATATGGCCTAGGGTGCCGGCTGCAAGATTTGTTATTTGACGCCCAGAGGGCAGCTTGCATGCCAAATTTTGTCGTTCTTTGGAGCGCTATAAAAGTCAAGGAGGTTAGATATCTAAGTTCCTTGACACTATAGCGCTTTCTAGTAGAGAAATGAGGAACTTTGTGTTGGCAAAAACTCCCGAAATTAATTTTGCCATTAAGAACGAGGCCTACTGAATTCAAATGGGTTCTTTAACATGCCAATAACGTATGACATGCGTGCCGTGATTTTTGTCGCCTTTAAAAAATCACTTACCACGGCCAGAAGTGAACTTGCAAGCTTGGGGTTGGTAGACCGTAACGATAACCACTCTCCCACCATGGCATGCACCATAGCAGTAATATCTCTTAAAAGATCTATTAGAATTTTGAGAAGTCACTTATATTCGTAAATTATGAGCATTTTAAGAATCAACAGCTATTTTAATTATTTATTTTTAGTTGCGGTTTGTCCGTTCTTCAGTATATTTCTAATTTGTATGAGATACATTTGATAGTTCAGTATTTTGTTAATCTTCTCATTTTTCTTCTTTCACCTTATTTTGATGATTGTTAAGCTTGGTACTTTAGCAGCCTTGTAAGTCGAGGAAGCATATATAATTATCTTGCGTTGTTGAGCAAAATTGTTATTGGTGTATTGGCTTTCACGACTCGTGAATTAAAACTCAGCAATTCTTCTAGGTTTATGCCGTGTCTTGTGTGGGGTTTCGCCCAGGAACCTAGAAAAATTGCTGAGTTTTAATTTCATAGGATGTTAAATCCAATATACCATCTTTTGGGAAGCCTTTATAGTATACGGAGGTGAATGATGCCTCAAAATTAATCACGATTGGTCTGCAAAAAATCAAAAAAGTCCGATAATTTAAATACCTAGGGGAATGGATTACCCCTAATAATTCAGAAATAGCTGCCATTGAGAGCAGATGTAACAAATTGGAAGGTGCCTTTCAAACCTGCAAAAACATTTACAAAAGTAAAAGCTTGTCCCGGAATGTCAAACTTTGTCATTATAACACAGTAATTAGGCCGTCAGCACTGTATGCCGCAGAATGCTTACAGATGACAAACAAAGGTCCATTGGGAAAATTAGAAATTAAGGATCGGAAAATTCTAAGGAAAATATTAGGACCTGTTAATGATAATGGTACTTACAGAAGAAGACATAACAATGAATTATTTGAACATATAGAAGATTTGGTGAGTGTGATGAGAAAAAGGAGAATGTCTTTCCTTGGACATTTGGAGCAGATGGAGCATCAACGACTTTCATATCGAATCCACTCATCAATATCTAAAAAAAAAATCCTATTGTAAATGGTCGATGCAAGTTAAAAAGGACCTAACAGAAGCTCGAATCAATCAAGCTCTGGTTTGGGATAGGAACCTGTTCAGAAAGGCGGTTAAATCAACCAGTAATCTACATCCTTTAACATCTGTGATGCCTCGCCCTCACTGCAACTGGACGGAAGAAAGGAGAGCAGAACATTCGTCAAGAATGAAGATCTACTGGCAGACAAAAAAAAAAACAAGCATTACAGTGATCATATGAGTGAAGAAAATCGTGGTCCATTGATGGCCAAAACGTCTAAAAAAACAAGTAGTTCCGTGAAGAACTATACAGCCTATTTTCATATATCCTACGTATGCTAATTGCCTCTATCTACATACAAAATGTCAGTTTGATTGCTGTAATAGATTCGTAGATATTGAGAACCAACTAAATATTTCGGATGGTCGCCATGTTGGATTTTATATATGTAGGTCCTAGAGTTATGTACTGTTACATGAAGATTATTGTGTACGTGTAGCATTCAAACTTCAATCGCATGATTAGGACACAAGAAGTAACAAGGAGATTTTAAAATTTCGCTCAGCTGCCATCTTGTGGTTATGGAAACAATTGAAATAAATTAGATGCCAGTGGATTAACATTCGTATAAGGATTTACTGTACCAGGTTTCACTGCACTCCGATGGTTAAATTGCGAGAAACGTCCATGTGAATATTTATACTTCTCGTCGCCGCCGTGTTGGATTTGTGATCACCAGGTTATTTAAAGTCCTATAAGTGAATTTAAGTTCATAGCCGCTATGAACATTAAAAAAAATCCAATTTGATTGCTATAATAGATTCGTAGATATGCAGAGCCGTCAAAATATTTCAGATGGTCGCCATGTTGGATTGTTAAATGTGTAGGCCACAGAGTCATGTACCGTTAAAGGAAAATTATTGCGTAGGTTCATTATTCAAATTTTCACTTCGATCGCATGATTACGACACAAGAAATAAAAACTTAATTTTAAAATTTGCACAGCCGCCATCTTGAGGTAATGTAAACAAATGAACTAAATTAGATACCAGTGCATTACAATGTGTATAAACATACACTGTACCAATTTTATTGCGTTTGGTTGATTAAATCGCGAGAAACGTCTATTTAAAAGTCGCAAATTCGCGTGGGCGCCATGTTGGTTTTGTAGTTACCAGTTTTTCAAAAGTTACATAGGTGAACTTCTAGTATTTCCCGTTATCACCGTAAACAAATCCAGGGTGATATCGAGAATACGTTCGGAGATATTGAATGTTGGTGAAATATTTCACACAACCGCCATGTTGGATTGGTGAGACGTAACAAAATTTGAAGGGCACGGTCGGGGTCCCCCGGAATAGTGCTATGAACTTACCGAGTTTCATTGAAATCGCTCCAGCCTCACACACACACACGCGCGCGCACACACACGGACAAAAGGTGATCTCATAAGCCTATTTTTTCAAAATTGAAAATAGGCTAAAAATACGGAGGTGAATGACTGCTTGAGCTTTTATCTCTCGCAGTTAGAGGCGCACGTGCGCTTCATAAGAAGGGAGGTAGTGCACAGCTCGCTACTCCTGTGGGGGTCTGGACGCGAAAAATCAAGAACCCGCTGATGAGCCAGCTTGGTGTTCCTGGGTGAACCCAACACAAGACACGACATAAACTTTGCAAAATCGCTCTGTTTTAAAATTATTATCGTTTAATCCTACTACTACTACTACTTTTATTTTATATATTTATTCGATTTACCTCTCTAGGTTGGTGTCCCCACGGACACAGTGAGGGAACTCACCTCTACCGCCACTACGGGCAGTATCCTGGAGCTTGGAACATTTGGTCTTGGTGGATATAACTGGAGAGGTGTGATCAGCACCTCGCCCAGGGGGCCTCACCTGCAAAGCGAACAGGGGCCTCATGAGGGATGGGTGGGGAGGGAAAGATTGGGATGGAGAGGCAAGGAAGGGGGAAAGAGGCAGCCGTGGCCTTACAGGTGGTACTGTCCCCGATAATCCGGATAGTAGGCTGTCAGAAATCCGCCCCCTCAATCGGATTGCCAATAATCAATCGCACCGGCACAGCTACATCAATGAAAATGGTACTGACAGATACTACCGAGATTAGAGCACAGTAGTTAACATGAAATTATTGTGGAACACACCAAAATATACGGGGGTTCATACTTACCTTTTACTTACCTATTCAATTTAATCTCGGGTCTGGGTTTTCAACTGGATCACTTAATAGTATGCCCTCACAATAACCTCCACCACGATATTTAAAATGAACCAAGTCGAAGACCAGAAAATTTAAACTGCACAATAATTTATTTCACATAAAGAAAAAAAAATATTTTAACAAAATTTAACAACAAAATATACGTGGCAATCAGAAGCCATCAATGATGCAATCATGTCCTCCTGTAGGACTGTAGTAATCAAATACAAAAATTCCTGCTTTCTAGCTTCAAAAACGTAAGAATAACAACACTGCAAATTGGAGTGGATAAGGGATTTGGGATGAGACATATAGCATTTGTTTCCTTGTTCATGAACTTCATAATTTAGTTCATTGACACACATTTATTAATAACCGCAAGGCTGCTATGCAGATGACCTTGGCCTCTACCATTCAGTTATTGGAACACCTGCGATACACCCTGCACCGTGTCGCATGCTTGCTTCGTCAAATGGACGCACCTGTCCAACCAATGTTAGCATATGCTAGTTACCTCAGAGCCTAGCTCCTTTTCAAAACACTTTAAATGTTCACATCTCAACTCAAATATTATCACGCAAATCTTTTAAATGCTCCGTTCAAATATCAATGGATTACTCTAATAATCCCAAATCTTGTTTAATTGTATATTCCAATTGTTGAACTAGCGTTGTTTAGAGTATAAAAACGAAAACGCTTAATGTTTATAACAAAATGTTCATTAATTATTTATAACATTTTAAATTGTTTATAACATTGTCAAACGACAATTGAAAAATTTATACACGCCTCTATTAATCCCGTTCGTTTCAAATTATTATTAAAGATATTTACATAGTTATTTACATTATTTATATTTTTTATATTAGAAATACATTAACCACACGTTTATCCGGTTGATAATTACTTAAATCGTGGTGATATAATCGACCAATGAAGGTTAGTTAAATTTAAATTTTAGATTCAGGTTTAATAAGATTTAATAATTATTATCTGTGACGGTAACCTCCATTCAAAATCGTTATCTCAAATTATTTAAACACTCTTGTTAATTTTAACAGTAACTTCACATGAATAATATTCAATGGACCTGAACAATACACTCAGCGGAAAAATACCTCGCTCAAAACGCACAAAATTGCACAAAAATTGGCCCATAATTCATCATATATCTCATTATATATGGCATCAAAATGTTCCACAATACACACAAAAACCTCCACTTATAAATTCATCATCATCATCAATATTACTGTGGGAACCTCCTTCACTTATAAAGGGCATTATTCATCAGCGACTTTTACACGTCCACTGAACTAACGATTATACATCCATAGTTCCTCTTTAAAAATTCTTATATTCATCAATTGTATCGAAAACTGTTATTATATTTAACCTTCGTGGGTTTCATTCATGAAGCGATATGAAGTAAAAATTTTCCAGTCACAAATAAATTTAATATCAAATACGACGAGACTCGCCTCCCTGGTCTATCAAAATTGAGATTAATATCATCAAAGTATCGCAGTATAAAAATACTATCTTCAAGCAAAATTCATCTAAACTACATAAATAGTCGAATAGAATACAACTAGACTGTGGACTGCAAACATTATTGTTCCAATCTAGAATTGAGAAAATCTCCTATCAAATGTTCATTACTATAGTGTACTGAATAAATCGTATTCAAAGTTCATATTTCATAAAATTGTCTATAATGCAATGGTATTTCAGAATTGACTAAAAATGTCTGTGTTTCAATCATGTTCATAAAACGACTAGTATTTCCAAGATCGTCGATATATTCGTGAAGATTTTAACGCTCTAAAATCTTATAATCATTCTTCTTTCTTGAGGATGACAGAAAATTGGTCAAAGTAATTAACTGAATAGAATTACTCTAATAAAATAACACGCTGTCTGAATTCAAATTTGCCATAGAAAATCGTTAACTTTACAGTCAAATCGTGACTACAAAAATATGCAAATTACTGAAAGAATATATAATATCAGTCTCAACTGATCCAAAATTATTTAAATATGCCAATGACATAATAATGACTCAATAAATCGAAGAAAATGGCATAAATCTGCAAAGTGTACAGAGTACAGAAACATCTAGCAAAAGAATATGGGGCAATCAAATATATGACAGAAAATATGGGAAAAATGGTTGCTCAGATATCGCTAAATGGCTCAAATAAATCAAGAAACGTTCACGACTACCTTATCTGTTGATTGAAGTTCTAGAGGAAAATTTCAAAGAAGACTGCTGCTGGTTCCATTTCACCACAGGATAGATGTGCACCGACCTCGAACCTGGAACCTGCGCCCTCGGAGAATAGAACAGCTTCCTCCTCCGGAAATCGCACTGCTCCGTGTAGACGATAGACATCCTTCTGGCAAAACTCTTCTGTGTGAGCCGGGTCCACCCTGGCCTCTCTTGAAAGTTCCCTGAAGTTCTGGTAGAAATTCGCCATGAAGTTCATTGCAATTATTTCCGCAGAAATGTTCATAATTGTGGAGTATGAAGATATTTCCACTGCCATTTGATGTAATTCAGCGATGGATTACGATGCATGAGTGTAGTTGGATGTTCACTACATGCTCGCTTTTGTGGAATGACGATTAACGAAGCTCCATGTTGCTATTTCACTCCATTGATGTATGTCCCAATTGCATTAAAGTTTTAGTCTTCCATCTCCACTTCCGTTATAATAATAGTCGAAAGTACTGCCAGATTATATAGTTCCATTGTAGAATGTAGCGTTGTATCACCAAATGTAATCTTCAGTATCACGGTTGCAATACATATGTCAGCCGTAACGTAGAATGTGGTATTATAAAAGTGCTTCTCAGGTGTCGAGAAAATCACTTTTGTCTGCAGTCTTAAAATGCGAATATCTTCCAAAGTATAATAGTGAAAATGTTCAACTTTCGCACACGCCTCAATATTGTAATGCACAATTGAATTAGCATTAATGCAGTAGCTAACTCTTGATAGATAATCTTGTAGACTCGTTTATGTGTGCGCTCCAACTTCGCCTAGTTTTAGTAACAGTAAAATTGCACTGCTGGATACCCAATACTGTTCGATGCGGTGGGCTCTGCCACGCTTGCTTATGACGATATGCTTGTTCTATCAGAACACGAAGTCAGACTATGAAGTCAGAATAAAACCACGAAGTGAGAAGCTCCTCTCTGCTGTGCAAGGCCTTTTATCAACCTTGAAGGGGCGTATCCATCCCTACCATAGCTTCTTCTTCCATCATTACTCGAAGTTCCAACTTTGGCTATTCTTGACGGATTTTCAGATTTCAAAAACATATAATTAATTTCTTCAAAATTCCAAATCAATGCCATAACTGAAAATAGTTTTCCACAATTCTGCATGCCAAAAGTTATTAAATACGGTAGTTTCAGTAATCTCCGTCTCCCTCCAAGCTATCATTCATTGGTTCGAGCCTCTCCTCCGATAGCGTAACTTCTTCCTCAGCACGTTTACTTGCTTCCCTGCGACTGCGTCGTAAATCTCAGATCCTTCTCGAACAAAATCGTGACGTCACCATGAATCTCAGCTCATCCAGCCTACTTGCATGAAGTCTGCGTCATCCGTGCCTACGTCATGAATATACACGTCACAACTATGACGGCCATAACTTTATTCACATATGCCAATACAGCCACCGTGGTCTCAGTATAATTCAATTTACGGGGGCAGTACCATCACGGCATTTGCCCGAAGACGAAGTGGGAAACCACGGAAAACCACTTCGAGGATGGCTGAGGTGGGAATCGAACCCCCTCTACTCATTTGGACCAACCGAGGCTGAGTACACCCCGTTCCAGTCCTCATACCACTTTTCAAATTTCGTGGCAGAGCCGGGAATCGAACCCAGGACGGCCGGGGCAACAGATAACCATGCTGACCACTACGCTACGGAGGCGACACTAATAATAATAATAATAATTATTATTATTATAATAATAATAATAATAATAATAATAATAAATAGAACTATTGCACAAACAACAATTTTCAGACCACCCAAATATTTCATTCAAAAGAACCAGGATGTAGGAGCGCAGAAAGAGCCAGAGCGAGAAAAAGATATTAACATTAATCTAATTGCAATGTTCCTTGCATATCTTGAGATCTTTTGAGTTTATGCTGTGTGAATACCGTTAAGAGGTTGAGAACCGTATTGATTATTGTCAAGAGGTAACACAGCTGCGTATTATCCTGAATGGTATAGAAGGGTCCTTCTCACATTAAAATGTATTATCAGCATGCTTTATTACTTTGAGAATACATATTTACATAATTGGCTGAACATGTCGTGTATGTTACGACTTTCATATCAAAAACTATATGGTAACATTTTCCATTAAATTCATTTCATGAATTCTGGCTTGTTTCTGAAGTATCGACGGAATATTCAATTTGAACCTGCCAATCGTGTCACTTACAGTAGATGTCAACGAAGTAAATGTGTCCATACGTGAAGTCTTATTCCGCACTTCTGTTTCTGAGAGCTTGATGTGTATAGTTTTATGAGGAACATGACATTTTTGACATACATATTAAACGAGGTCTCGTTAAAGATATATCTCATATCAACAGCTTTCACAGCTGTAAGCGACAAGAAAATATACTGAATTTACTATGTATTATATTGTAAATCAAAATATTCAGCTTACATAACACATTCTAATAGACTGGCGAGCAAATCAATCGCAATGCTCGAAGATATTTGAGAAACTGAGAAAGAATATAAATGATGTAAGCTCTCATTTCACCCAATAAAAAGTGGTCTGGATATCACATTAGTAGTCAATTAAAAGACAATCATTATGCCAACAAACAGAGATTTGTAATTAAATTAGGCAAAGTAAAACACTTTCACTTTCTTTGCAAAATCTGAGGTGTTGCGTTTCTTTTGCGCTACAGAAAAGAAATAAAGAAAGAAGGAAAGAATCAACGTAACCAACCCCGTGGCACTTAGCCCCTGAAAGAGCTTAGCCTACTAAGCGACCACTGCCCAGTCTTGTTTGCCTACAGATTTTTGGGTGACACGTGGTCGGCGTGTCGGTTGTCTGGGTTTTCTTACCGGGCCTCTCTGATCATACAGCTACTCAATTTTCCACACGAGGCTGAGTGCACCATGTTCCAACTCTCACATCAGTTTGTAAAATCCCCCACGTGTGGTTTCGATGGTGTAGTTGATAGCATGCTGAGCTTCTATGCCCAAGATCGCGGGTTCAAATGTGGCCGAAGTCGTCGGCGTTTTTAAGAGCAATACAAATCCCTCAGTATGCCTTCCTTCGGACGGGAAGTAAAGCCGGCGGGCCCAGTATGTCATGTTGTTGTTTGAGTCTTCAGTCTTTAGACTGGTTTGATGCAGCTCTCCATGCCTCCCTGTCCTGAGCTAATCGTTTCATCTCTACATAGCTACCACACCCTACATCCGAGGCAATCTGTTTAACATATTCTAACCTTGGTCTACTCCTACAGTTCTTGTCCTCGACCCTTCCTTCCATAACTAAGCTTGCTATTCCAGGGTGTCTTAGTATGTGTCCTACCAGCCTATCTCTTCTCTTCATTAGCATTTGCCAGAAACATCTCTCCTCTCCAAATCGTCTTAATACATCTTCTTTTGTTACCCTATCTACCCATCTGATCTTCATCATTCTCCTGTAACACCACATTTCAAACGCTTCAATTCTCCTCTTTTCAGCTGCACCAATAGTCCAAGTTTCACTTCCATAGCTTGCGACGCTCCTGACAAAAGTATTCAAAAATGTCTTCCTAATACCTAAATCTATATTCGATGTCAACAGATCCCTTTTCTGTAGAAATGTTTTCCTTGCCTGAGCTAACCTACTTTTTATATCCTCTTTGCTTCGTCCATCACTGGTTATTTTGCTTCCTAAGTAACAGAAGTCTCCTACTTCCTTTAGTTTCTCCCCTACCAATTTGATGTCCATAGAGGTTTCTGATTTATTGCGGCTGCATTCCAATATTTTTGTTTTACATTTATTAATTTTCATCATGAATTCTTTCCTCAAGACGGAGTCCATACCATTCAAAAACTCATTCAGATCCTCAGGCTTGTCGGCCAAGATGACGATGTCATCAGCAAATCTCAGAGTTGAAATTATTTCTCCTTGAATCTTCACTCCCACTTTAAATTTTTCTCTAATTTCCTTCATTGCTTGTTCAATGTAAAGATTGAAAAGTATGGGTGATAAGTTGCAGCCTTGCCTTACACCTTTCTGAATACCAGCTTCTCTCTCATGTCCTTTCAACTCGAATGACTGCTGTCTGGTTTCTGTATAGATTGTATATCACCCTCCTATCCCTGTACTTTATTCCAATCGATTTCAAAATGTCAAACAATTTAGTCCAATCAACGTTATCAAAAGCCTTTTCTAAGTCTACAAATGCCATGAACGTTATCTTATCTTTTCTTATCCTACCTTCCAAAATCAGCCTAAGACTTAGTACAGCTTCCCTTGTTCCTACATTTCTCCTGATACCAAACTGGTCTTCACCCAACTCCGCTTCTATCTCATGTCATAGATTATGATATGTAAAAGAATCTTCCACCAACAACAGTTGCGTGAAACTAAATTTGTACGTTAGATTTGATTAAAGATCTATATTGAGCCCAATAGCTGATGAGCCGTGATCACTTTGATCTTATTCCAATGGTATTTGGACTATGATAGAGGATATTTTTACAGTTCTTGGAACACGAGGAAATATTTTCCCAGTGTGAATTTTACGCCACAGATTTTGGAAAGACACCGTGTTTATCGTCAACACGATACCCTGCTTTGAGGATTATTAACAGTCTAGAAAGTCTATTTCACAACGCAGATATCCGATGGAATTAATTATAATGAATTAATAGTCGCTAAATGAATAGCGCGGTCTTCCTGAACCCGGGACTGCATCACCAGCGATTAATGTTGTGCCTCTATAAAGTGAAACAAGTATTTACGTGTGTAATAAAACACGCTACAACGCTATTAAAACAAAGTAACTTGTAATCTAGCGATATTTCACGCTTATTGTGATAATCCTGTACAAATGTGGAAGACCACGTGATCTAACTGTGTGTGGTAAGAGCACGAGGCAATCATACAATTTCATTCGTCGATAAAAACTGTTTCAATATTGATAATAATCAACTACAACCAGTTCTAAATAGTGAAATGACATTCTGTGTGTTATTATAAATCTTGAGATCGCTGTGATTTACTTCGATTACTGCTCTACTTGTAAACCAATGAACAGACGCATCGTGGAAGACACGCGTTACATTAATTATTGTGTCTGCGAGAACACTGAAGCAGTGTTACATTATTTCATCGTAAATTGAATTCCTGCAAGATATTCCAGAACGTCATGGCTAATTTATCCGACTGCAATGTGCCGATGTCCAATAGTATCCTGCGTATCCAGTTGAGTTCCATGTTGTACTAAATCAACCATGATGGGGGAGAAGCCGAGGCCTGAGTCTGCATAATAAGGTGAAGAAGTCTAAGGAGCCGAAAATCGAACCCAGGCTCTATTCCGAGAGCCACAGCTTGAGGACTCATTGCATTGGCAACGCATCGGTAACGTGAGTTTTTGAACAACCATAAACCCATGTCAAGGCCCAAAGTTCATGTTGATTAATATGTAGTGTCGCACTTTTAAAGCAACCTTAGGTAGGATTTTATATTACTCACCATGCCTTGATTATGCTTCCCAGTCTATTTTTGACTTATTCTGGTCATGTCATCGTTATACAACGCTACGTATAATGGCGAACGCCATGTGTACACAGGTACATTACTTTCTACCAGGAGGAGATGCCTATACTCCCCCATACACTCAATTTGTAAATAATAGTTGTATTTAAGGCTACATTGTTAAGCTGATTATCTTGTCTACTTGTTATGTATGCTAAGAAGGTGCAGATGCACTGAGGAGCAGTCATCCTACTCATTTTTCGTATCATTTGGCGGAAGCTGTAGTTTTAACTCCACTTTTGAGATATTACATTCTAGTGTGCTTTGATGCCACCGTCTTTTTGTGGTTATGAATATGGAACATGTGTGTTAGAAGGTAACACCGAAATCTCAGAACAGAGGCATAGTTGTTGCCCAGTCAGCGTATCAGTTGACAACACAGGTGTTAATGTTATCATTTGTATATGGGCCGATAATCTAGATGTTAGGCCCCTTAAAACAACAATTATCATCATCATATCATTTGTATATGAATTCTAGTGCCCAGGTAGAAAATAAGGTTTTGATACAACGTATTTGGGAGTGTGTAATAAATTAACACAAACTGCAAGATTTGGGAGTGTAGACCAAGGTCTTAGAACGACCGGCAACATTCCATAATGTGAGTGGAGGGTCTTTCGTTTCCTATTCTTTGAAATTTGTTTTGGTTATATCTACAAGTCTTAGTGAACATTTGACAACCATGTGGGGCAATATGCTTTGTAGCTATGCCACCGCCACGTTTGTGCATGCATTCAGAAGACCATCCAATGGAAACAGTATTTGGATATGCGTAGGAAGTAGTGTGGTTGTCATTATCAAGTGTTCAATGTTAAGATTGTTGATTATTTATCTTGATTCTATTACGTGTATTATAACTTAGCTTTTTATTGATAGATTGGTTACTTTAATAGTTTTAAATTTCTCTTCGTGATAGATGCTTACCATCTAGCGTTAACTTGAGATAGGATTTAACTAGTGGATTAATTTAAATTTAAATGTTGGAAGTGACACTTTCATAACATATCCATTTTTCTCTTGGCGCATTAAATGTAATTTACGTTCTAGTTGCTGCAGGCCAATTAATATTTTTTCTTTGATGTAAATTCAGAATGTGATTATTCGTATTCTTAACGATTTTTAGCCTATTTTCAATTTTGAAAAAATAGGCTTATGAGATCACCTTTTGTCCGTGTGTGTGCGTGTGTGTGATTCGTGTGTGTGTCCCCCCCTAATAAAATCGAAACGGCTGGAGCGATTTCAATGAAACTCGGGAAGTTCATAGCAGTATTCCCGGCGACCTCGACCGTGCCCTTCAAATTTTGTTACGTCTCTCCAATCCAACATGGCGGCTGTGCGAAATATTTCACTAGCATTCAATATCTCCGAAACTATTACCGATATCGCCCTGAAATTGTGTACGGTGATAAAGGGCACTACTAGAAGTTCACCTATGAGACTTTCAAAAACCTGGTGACTACAAAACCAACATGGCGGCCAAGCGAAGTTGAGATATTTAAATAGACTTTTCTCGCGATTTAACTATCTAAATGTAATGAAACTTGGTACAGCAAATGTTTATACACATTGTAATGCACTGGAGTCTAATTTAGTTCAATTGTTTACATCACCTCAAAATGGCGGCTGTGCGAAATATTTCACTGACATTCTATATCTCCGAAACTATTACAGATATCACCCTGCAATTTTGTACGGTGATAAAGGGTACTGATACAGGTATACCTATGTATATTTTAAAAACCTGTAAAGTACGAAACGAACATGGCGACCAAGCGAATTTAAAATATTTTAATAGACTTTTCTCGTGATTTAACTCTCTGAGCGCAGTGAAATGTGGTACAGTAATTGATTTTGCAGATTGTAATGCACTGCCATCTAATTTAATTCAATTGCTTACATAACCTCAAGATGGCGGCTGTGCGAAATTTTAAAATTAAGTTTGAATTTCTTGTGTCGTAATCATGCGATCGAAGTGAAAGTTTGAATAATGAAGCTAGGCAATAATTGTCCTTGAATGGCACATAACTCTATGGCCTATACACATAACACTCCTAAATGGTGAGCTCCCGAAATATTTAGACGGTTCTCAATATCTATGAATATTTTACAGCAACCAAACTGAATTTTTTAATGTTCATAGAGACTATGAACATATGTTCACCTATAGGACTTTCAGGAACCCGGTGAGCACAAATCCAACATGGCGGCGACGCGAAGTATAAATATTTAAATGGACGTTTCTCGCGAATTAACTATCCGAGTGCCGTGAAACGTTGCACGTTAAATGCTTATACAAATGTTGATCCACTGGCATCTAATTTATATCAATGGTTTGCATTATCACAAGATGGCTGCTGTGCGTAATTTTAAAATCTCGTTTTTACTTCTTGTTGTCTAATCATGCGATTGAAGTTTGAATACCACACGTACACAATAATCTTAATGTAATAGTACAAAAATAAAAATCCAACCTGGCGACCATCTGAAATATTTAGACGGTTCACAATATCTACGAATCTGTTACAGCAATTAAACTGAAATTTTGTATGTTGATTGTGGCAGTTAACATAAGTAGGATATATGAAAATAGGCTGTATAGTTCTTCACGGAACTACTTGTTTTGTAATTGCTTAGGGATTCTTTTACGTGTCACATTCTTAGCTTCGATTTTGAACTTCATTCTATTTTTGTAATTAGGACTTTCGAGAGCGTTAACTTAACGTCAGTTTAGCTTTGCGGACTAGTCGATATTTTTAACCTTCCGAAGCAGGATAGGGATTTGTTCTGCTTCAATTTTTTTTTGACGAATTCTACTTAAGCCTGGACTATTCATTCTTAGATTTGATTTCTTTTGGGGGTGTGCTTCCTCGGCATGTCATAAAATTTTCTCTCACCTTACCCAATATCCCTAGGTTATTGGTCTCGTGCAGGAGCTAGTCTGAGGACACATCCCATCCTCTCAATATGTAGGCCTGAAGGTTAAGGAAGTCGGGAAGTTTGTTCGCGACAGATATGTTAGTTCCCCGATGAACTTGTACGATGGGCACTAATGTTCCAATGTTCACCTCAAGCTCCCCCCCCCCCAGTTGCGGTGGCATCTAGTAGCCAAGTTCACAGCTAATTGTCGTTGAAGGTAGAATTTGGTAGCAAAAGTAGGAACTACTTGAAATTGATCAGCTGCAGTCCTTACATGAATTACAGATAACATATACTAATACAGTCATCACAATTAACACCGGTTATAAGACAGATTCTACACACACCCAAAGTACACGGGGCTACATGACCGCGTTATCGCAGCCCCTAAGCTGAGAAACCAACCAACATCTGAATAAGGCTCACAAATTTGGTAAGTTCCTCTATGAAGATTGACTCCTTTGTGAGTTTCTTCTACTAATTGTTGTTGATTGTTTAGAGGCTTTGCGTGGTCATGTAGCATCGTGTGCTAGAGTGTATGTAGAATTTGTATGATAACCTGTGTCACTGTGTTGTCTGTACTAGTGTGTGTATTTCTAATTATTTTTACTTTTCGCTCGGCCAAAACCACCTTTGTTGGACAAAGAGGTAGACAATAACTTTCGCCTCGCTTGCCATAACTAAGCCTACTTTAATGATGGCGGAACATCGACAACAAAGCAAGACCGCACGTGGCAGAACAATCCGAAACAATACAGGAACAGGGATATCATTGGCATTCAACGAAATTATTTAGAATGAATATTAGGGATAATTTATGTTCACCAAATCATTTGATTGGGTGTTACACCCATGTCGATACCTGGATGATTCCTGTCACAAACTGGCATTCTGAATATCAGGCTCTTTGAGCTGATTGCTCTGACGTCAGGATTAATACACTAATTTGCTTCAATTCGTGCATCATAAACATATTATACAAAATATTTTATTGATCCGTGGAATGGGTTAAGCAGACTACTCATTAATATATCATTACGCCAGCCCTGTATGTTGCCACCACTAATATGTGTGTATTTGTGTGGTGTGCTATTTCCATCGCTGTGTTCTATAACACTTCTGTTTATAGTAACGAGCTCGTCCACCAAGTAAACATGAGATTGAATTAGTTATTTTTCTTTTTAATTTGAGGGCCCATTTGTTATTGTGATGGCTGTATTAGTGTGTGAATTTGTAATTCAGGTGAGGATTGGGGAGGAGGGGATCAAGACCTTAATTTAGAAACCAACCCAGCATTTGCCTAGAGTAGAAGTGGGGAAACCACGTAAAACCACTTCTTAGACGGCTGAGATGGGAATCGAATCCACCTCTTCTCGGGTTTTCCCCAAGAGGCTGACGGCCAAGAATGCTAGCGGCTACACCACGAGGTGGTGGTTGTTTTTGAAACCCCGTAAGACACGAAATGTAAACATTTGGCAAAACAGAAAAAAGCAACTGATTGCTGAATAAATTAGCAACTCTTCGTAAAATGTTTTGCTCTGAGGATTAAAACTTCATCATGGAAGTGTGATGTGAACTATTACTACTAATTTTATTTGCCTATAGATAAGTTTAAAATTCTGTGATTTACAGGATTTAAAAAAAGAATGAATAACATTTTATTATTGTCTTCATGAATGCCGAAAATATTCAAAATTTTCAGAATTTCATTTTTGCGTCAAATTAACGGCACATTTGTTTTCTTCGTGGCTCAGTTGTATGCCTACTTTCCTAATACTTTCCCACAATTCTTACTTTTCTCTCTATTAGACAACTGACATAAACATATTTCAAAGAACGCAAAACGAGTGTTGCGGTGTCAGAGCATATCTAGTGCCAAAACCAAAATTGTGGCAGTTTCCTCAGCGAGTGGAAAAAAATGATTCCAGTTTCTTACTAAAATACACGGGTTGAAAGAAATATCCCAACACCGTTGTGCGATATTAACGAACGTTGGTAGGCGTGTTTATACATCAGATGACGTTGATTCAAATTTCCCGCAAATCGCGTTAGCGTGGCGCTTTTAGTGGCCCCATGATGTTGCACATCAGGTTTGCTCTTTAAATACGAGCTGTACTGTGCGAGAGCGTTAGTTACCTGTGAGATTGGAGGGAGTGACCGTGAGTGGGTCAAGAATGCATTACGACGACAAAGAGGTCAGTATCAACAACTCACTGCGTTTCAACGAGGCCGTGTAATAGGGCTACGTGAAGGTGGATTTTCCTTCCGCGCTATTGCAGATCGATGTGGCAAGAATGTCTCCACTGTGCATACGTTCTGGCAGCAGTCACTGGTCACGAGAATGTATGGTCCCATAAAGACCGGGCTCCGGACGTCCCCGTGGCACCACCGAGAGGGAGAACCACAGTATTTGGCGTATGGCTTTGGCGCATCGGACGGCGTCTGCAGCAGCAATTTGAGCGGCACTTGGCACCACAGTGACGCGACGAACTGTTCGAAATCGGTTACTTGAAGGACAGCTCCGAGCCAGACGCCCTGCGGCGTGCATTCCACTTAATTCAAACCACCGCCGTCTGCGACTTCAGTGGTGTCAAGTGAGAGCTCATTGGAGGATGGAGTGGAGGTCCGTTGTGTTTTCCGATGAAAGCCGGTTCTGCCTTGCTGCCAGTGATGGCCGTGTGTTGGTTAGAAGGAGGCCAGGTGAGCGCCTGCATTCCATCTGTCTGCGGCGTCGACACACTGGACCTACACCGGGCGTTCTGGTCTGGGGAGTAATTTCCTATGACAGTAGGAGCACTCTCGTGGTTATCCCACGCACCCTGACTGCAGATGTGTACGTCCGTCTGGTGATTCGACCTGTTGTGCTGCCATTCATGAACAGCATTCCCGGGGGTGTTTACCATCAGGATAACGCAAGCTCCCATGCCGCTGCTGTAACCCAACGTGCTCTACAGAGTGGTGGCATGTTGCCTTGGCCTGCTCGATCCCCCAATCTGTCCCTAATCGAGCAAGTATGGGACATCATTGGACGACAACTCCTGCGTCATCCACAACCGGCATTAACCGTTCCTGTATTGACCGACCAAGTGTAACAGGCATGCAACTCCATCCTTCAAGTTGACATCCGGCACCTGTACAACACAATGCATGCACGTTCGCATTTACAGTCTAGCGATTACACCGGTTATTAATGGACCAGCATGGCACATTTGCGATGGCTTTTCTCGTGCGGACATTAACCTGTTGTCTTGTACCTTTCATCGATTAAATATGTTACCTCGACAAATATATTGCCGAAATTTCTGTACTCTACATTCCTTATTTCATGGTGTTGGGATATTTTTCCGCCAGTGTATATTACAGTACTTTACATAAAAAATTCCTTATTGCCGCAACTTTTCAACATGCAAATCTGAAAGTTAAGAAGTAATTCCTCCTAATTTGTATCTTATTTTTAGCACACTCGATTTTCAAAATATACTTTAGTTTAATTTTGGCTGACGGAATTTTTAGTAAAAATGCTGTTAAAATTACGTGTTTATTAAAAAGAACACAAAATATCAAAAAATTTCTTATTTTCAAAACGCTTGTGCTAAAGTAAGGCTACAGCAGCGAAAAAAAAACCTGAAATACAATTATTTCCTGTTAATAGTATTCAAGAGAATGTAAAATAGAAAGTAGAACATTAACATGGAGAGCCTAGGACGTTTCAGCTCTCCTTAAAGAACGAACACAATTAAAACTCGTTTGATTTATTAGTTTCATGTAGCTACTTTATTCAAGTATAAAATGTAATAAGCCAATGAATTGTGCCCACAAGAAAAATATTTTAATATTGTAATACAAGGAACATGTATCTTTATTCAAATGAAAATTAAAATCCTAATTCACTACTTGCTAGTGGTTCTCCATTTTCTCGTATATACAAAATACTCGTATATTCAGTATTCCAAAAACATTTTCTTCATAGGCAGGTTAGTGACTTACGGAGTTTCCAAACCAAAGTAAACATTTACGATCCGCTACGACCATCAGCACACTTACGCGGGTTTTACACATTATCCTTCAACTTTCATTTTGTCACATAAAACGAAAATTGACTAACGGGGTTTTAAAACTGATTCAATTATAAATTATAGTGAGATATAAAACTACGTTAGGAAATCTATATAATTAAAGCATTGATGTATGTCTCTGCTATTAATTTCCTTCCATAAACTTTGAGAAATTTTTACGTTTTGAGATATTTAAAGTGAATGAAGGATTTTGCAAATATGTATGTTTCATCATTACGCAAAAACTTTAAACATAAATAAACAAGGAACAAAGAAAGTTTAGGGTACATTCAGATGAGTAATTTATTTTGAAACTTTATTTTGGTATACTGTTATGCTAAGAGAACATAAATTGTTTGAATGTGATTTGTAACTATTTCTAGACCAGCTTCTGGGTGTGTATTTAGCAGTAGGTCATTGTAAATGAGGTTAGAATAGGAAGGGAGTTGGCCATTGCTTTCCATAACTTTCCCAGCTTCAGGTAAACACCAAAACACCACCTAATAATAGGCATAGCCTGCCTTTTTACGACTTCTTACTTTGTTTAATTCATCCTCTGATGGGGTTCGAGTCAGAGAAGGCATCCGGAAAATATTTACGTCAAAGAAACTCTCTTACTTTCCCGTAACCCACTGAAACGGTGGTGATATGGGGAGACGTACACCGTTATTTGTAAAGGAATTATTATTATTATATTTTATTTTTATCATTTTATATAGTTATGGTGATCTATGGAGAGCGGTAGGACTTATTTAGGGAATGATGTTGTTTTCTTCTCCCAAAATATCTTCAAATGGGCATTGCAAATCTTCCATAGTTATTATTATTATTATTGTTATTATTATTATTATCATTATTATTCAAGCCAATCCTCCCTCACCCCAGATTGTAGATCTCTGCAATAGTCGATAATGGACTCGAGGTCAGCAAGTAAGACTGGGGCTTGTCACTCCCTGCACTTTCTCATCAAAATACTATCACAAAATAAATAAATAAATAAATAAATAAATAAATATGTAAATAAATATTACAACGTAGCAATGTACTGAATTAATTTAAATTTCTCTTTCTGAAAAGATTAATATTAGCCTTCGTTTTAGAGGTCAAATTCATCTCAAGTTTTTCATTTGTATATTTCTTCAACTTGGTTTTAAGTTATCTCGTCTCGTTTTGAACAAGAAGCCTTTGTGCATATTTTCTCGACGCTTCGTTAGCTATATTTACCATAAGCTCATTATAGGCCGTGTTTAGTTTCTATTACAGGGCCTGATATTACAGCACACATCGTTACGGCTATGATAACACTCGAAAATGGGAATTAACACAGCCTTTCACCCTGTTTAAACCGCACAGTTCAAGTTAATATGGCACAACAGGAGGCAAGGAGCTGTCGATATGACCTCGTTACACCAGGCTTTACCCTCAACGTAGGAGGAGCACAAAGTCACTCACTAAATAAGAAATCGTCCACTTCGTGGCGTGGTGACGATCAAGCTCAACGTGGACCGGGTTCAATTCCCGATCAATGTGTGTGAGATTTTCGAAGTGAAATGACATGTCCATTGGTTCGGATTCACGTAAAAACTAGGTCCCGTGGCTGTCAGCGCCGGTATTCGAAATTCGGACTTTCTGCAGTGACCCTCTTGGCCGTGGTGCACGATTTAACAAGCACGGCTCCTCCGCGGGACTGTTATCTATTATATATAATCCAAAATTGACTCATGGGCTCAAACCACTAGACTTAGAAAGCTGAAATTTTGCATGTTGGTTGATTCGAGTATGTAGAGGGCTCACTAAGAAACGGTTTTTAAAAATTCAATTTGTAAGTGACTTTTTTCGGCCCTTTGGCATTGACCATCCAAAATTGACTCATCGACGCAGGGCTCAAACCACCAGACCTAGAAAGCTGAAATTTTGCATGTTGGTTGATCCGAGTATGTAGAGGCCCACTAAGAAACGGTTTTTGAAAATTCAATTTGTAAGTGACTTTTTTCGGCCCTTTGGCACTGAGCAAGGACAGTCGGTACAAAGGACGGATTTAGCTCATTTTAAGCCGCCAGATACAAGAAACAATATTCGGAGGTCCTGTAGGGACCCCGAAACACACTTTTTAAGTTCCTAAAATGAACGGTTTCGGAAATATTCCCAAATAACAGTGTTCCCTCTGAGAAACAGATCAACGTTACTATGGCAACCGCTGAAATTTCGCAGACGGGGATAGTTTTCTGGCAATATCTCGAAAACCGTTCGTTTTAGGGCCATAAAACGCTGGGTTCGGTTCCACGAACATTGCTTCTCGCATTGATACGCGCAAAAAGAGCTATATTCCATATTTCTACGAGCAAATCGACTTGGAAAGTCTCATCTATTATATATAATCCGAAATTGACTCATCACCGCAGGGCTCAAACCACTAGACCTAGAAAGCTGAAATTTTGCATGTTGGTTGATCCGGGTATGTAAAGGCTCACTAAGAAACGGTTTTTGAAAATTCAATTTGTAAGTGACTTTTTTCGGCCCTTTGGCATTGACCATCCAAAATTGACTCATCGACGCAGGGCTCAAACCACTAGACCTAGAAAGCTGAAATTTTGCATGTTGGTTGATCCGAGTATGTAGAGGCCCACTAAGAAACGGTTTTTGAAAATTCAATTTGTAAGTGACTTTTTTCGGCCCTTTGGCACTTAGCAAGGACAGTCGGTACAAAGGTCGGATTTAGCTCATTTTAAGCCGCCAGATACGAGAAACAATACTCGGAGGTCCTGTAGGGACCCCAAAACACACTTTGTAAGTTCCTGAAATGAACAAATTCGGAGATATTCCCAAATAACTGTGTTCCCTCTGAGAAACAGATCAACGTTACTATGGCAACCGCTGAAATTTCCCAGACCGGGAATAGTTTTCTGGCAATATCTCGAAAACCGGTCGTTTTAGGGCCTTAAAACCCGGGGTTCGGTTCCCACTTCTAACCACGAACATTGCTCCTCGCATTAACACGCGTAAAATGAGATCTATTTTATTTATAGTGGTGACTTTTGTGGTCGAATACGATCGTGATTTTGAGTGTAATTTTATACTCTTTGGGCTGGTTATTGTAAGCGAGCTTTCAGATCTTTACTCTAATTTACAATATTAAGATTCTTTCTATTTTGCACGGCATGCTTTCATTTTCTTTATAAATTTGTTTTTTGTTAACTGAATATTTTTGTTTGCCAATTTTGATCTGATCTTTTTCGTTTTTTTTTACCATGATCAGCAACCCATATTCACAGTCGAATGTATCGTATTCTACCGGCTGTCACGTTATTATTTTTTCTTAATTACTCTTACTGGGGAATAATGTTGGTATTTTGTCTTTCACGGCCATTGAATCCCCGCACAAGGCCCGCTTAAACCTAGAAAAGTTGCTGAGTTGTATTAATGTACTAATGGTGCAGCAGAAAAGAGGAGAATTGAAGCTTTTGAAATGTGGTGATACAGGAGAGTGATGATCAGATGGGTAGATAGGGTAACAAAGGAGGAGGTATTAAGACGAGTGGGAGAGGAGAGATGTTTCTGGCGACTGCTAATGAAGAGAAGAGATAGGAGGGTAGGACACGTATTAAGACACCCAGGAATAGCAAGCTTAGTTATGGATGGGAGGGTCGCGGACTAGAACTGTTGGGGTAAACCAGGGTTAAACAGATTGCCTCGGATGTAGGGTGTGCTAGCTATGTAGAGATGAAACGATTAGCCCAGGAGAGGGAGACATGGAAGGCTGCATCAAACCAGTTAAAAAACTGAAGGCTCAAACAACAACAATCAGGAATTTTAATTACTTAGAGAGGCATGTGAGGCAAAAGGGTGGTTGGAGATTTCAATCCTTGGGATGTAACACTGGAAGAGACTGCATAATGTACATCAGCGGCCAAGGTGAGAGATATTTAACTATAGGTCTATTGATAGCGATATGTTGACGTTCAAATCATCAATAAGTATGGCCAAATTACATCCAGAATAGCTTAAGTAAGAATACTTTTAATTCCCCATATTCCGATAGATTTGCCATTCCAGTGTGCAAGAGTACAGTTCCCTCTTCAAACAATATTCGCAATTTCTTTAACAAAGCGCAATGACACACACTTAACAGTAGCACGTGTACATTTGGACAAAAAACATTTTTTCGCGTGGGCAACTGTATGTGGCGTGCTCGCGAGCATCCGGACAACAAAATCGTTATGTCTCAGCAGAAGATGGCAAAACCAAAAACGTAATTTTAAAATGTGTTAACATAATGTAACATCGAACCCTGCAGACATTCACAACTCTATAAAATTCTCACTTTGCTGCTCATATCAATATACTGTATGTATCAGAATATTCAGAATTAGAATGGACCCACCTATAGCCGCGATTGCTGTAATAGTATAGACCAATTATCAGCAATAATGCATCGTCCCCATTGTCTTGATCGCGGGCGAAGCCGCGGGTACCTGCTAGTTATTTATATACTGTAATATCTCAACATGTTATATTGAACGCAGCATTGTGACATCTAAGACTGGTGCCTTGCAGTGTGGAAGAAGGGTCTTATATCTCGATAGCAAAAGATCGATAGTCGAGGAATTGAAAGTCTCGTTCCCCATGTGCAGGTATCAGGTCCGGACATCAGTATTGATAAATTAGTCCGAGTCCAAGCTTTATATTGGATTAGCATTCATAACCTCCCGACGTCATTTATCAACTGGTCCTTTTACGTATTCTCCTTCATGTCTTCTTCTCATCCTCTGTATCTCTCCCTCCATCTCCTTTCTCCCCTGCAGTCTTAGTGCGGGGCTTCAGGCTCTTACTGTGGTCTAAGTGATAAGGACTAACTTGCTACTGAACTTACTCTCTAACAGTTTTCCTTGAGCTTGCTGCTCCTACAAGATCTTAACTTGCCTGCTTAGCTACTGTACAGTATATCAGACACTTCCAATTCGCATATCACATGACATAGTAAGTATTACTTAGGCCTCCTCATGGTGTAGTAGCTCTAGCATTCTTGGCTGCCGGGTTTGAAACTAGCTCTACCAAGAAATGTAATTCTAATGGCTGGAGCGGGATACACTCAGTCTCATGAATCAATAGTGAGAAGAGGCGGGTTCGATTTCTGCGATGTCGCAAAGCCCCTAAATGTATCATCATCATTAACATGAGCAAGAACAAGAACGAGAACTAGAACGAGAACGAGAACGGGAACGGGAACGAGAACGAGAACGAGAACGAGAACGAGAACATGATTAGGACCAAAGATAGCTTTGGAGCTATTTTAAGTGTTGCTTTATTAACAGTTGAAATTGTACTTTTCAGTCGGTCAACACAAAATAATTCCAATCACTGGAATATGTGAAAAAAGGACCTGAAATAAATAAAAATCTAAGGAATGACATGTTTCACTCATCAAGCGAGCATCATCAGATCCAGATTTACAAGACAAATGTATCTCTAAAATACTACCAAACCTACAGTGATACCCACAGATAGTCTCTGCCCTCCAAAAACAAAAATAAAAGAACTGTCAGAAAAATGTGTAAGGGTGGTAATTATTACTAATAAATATTAAGGCATCAAGTAGGGTACCCTAAATAACTATTTATTTTAATGTTGCAAAACTTAGAAATGACGATCCCACCAACAAAACAGTTTTAGTCCCCCAACTAATATACTGTATTAAGGTGTAGCCTCTACGTCTGTGATACACGTAAGCAATACGCCCTAAACTATTCTTCTTTAGTGCGAGAGCTTAAAGCACAAGAATCCTTTCATCTCCCTATAAAGGCTATCAAAAAGCGCAGGTACGCTTCATAAGAAGGGTGGTTCGCTAATCCTGTGGGGGTCCGGGACGGACACCAAGAGCCCGCTGATGAGTCTATCTTGGTGTTCCTAGGTGAAATCCCGCACAAGACAAGAAATAAACCTAGAGAAATTGCTGAGTTTTAATTCCTTGGCCATGAAAGCCAATATACCTTTATAATTATCCCGCCAAATGTAATTGGGCACTATTTGTGTTGACTGACTGGAAAGCTAGAACTAAGCAACACTGATAAATGGTTTCTATTACTTCAATCCCCCATATTGATGAAAATAATAAGAGCAAATCCCATGATAGATGTTTTACCTTTTAAAGGGCAGGATAATTTGTTCCCATACGGCGTCCCCAGATTCAAATAGTGTGTTATAATATGCAGTGAGGTGTCTGATACCATACAAATTGATGTTCACCCTTGCGTACGGCGCGAGTTCCCTGAAGCGCGGTGACTGACACTCTCATTTAATGTGTTGCAGGAGGGTAGATAGTGCGTTGTTACACAGACAGCAGATAGCGCACATCATGAGTGGCTCGGAATAATATAGTTTTATGTTGTTGGAAAGTCAAGTTAGAACACGTCAATTTCTTGTTATACAGCTCAACGCATAACAATAACAATAATAATAATAAGTATATAGATAAGGCAAATATTCTGGATTACACATGCCGAAGATGTCAACTAGAACCGGAAAAAATCCAAGCCATGCAATCTCCTGTATTGATTACATGAAAAGGCACAAGTAAGTAGCCAAAATACTGCACCTACACCTTGCTCAAAAGCACCTATTATCTGTAAATACTTTGCCTTACTATCAGTATATTCCTGACGGCGTTTTGGAAAATCCTACTCACAAGTTGTTATGAGACCGATCATTTATTACTGATAAAACCATACCAGCAAACCGGCCAGACAACGTGCGGGAGAGTACCTTTCTCATTGATATCGCAGTGCCCAATTCCCATAATCTGCAACAAACCTGTTGTGATCATCATCATCATCTTGTACAGTTTCCAGCCCCAGGCTGGGTCTGTTTAAACCTGTTGTGATAAGATCACCAAATATCTGCTCTTGGCTCGGAAAATGTCGAGACAGGAAAGTATAGTGGTTCTGCTCATATTCATCTCTTCTACCGGCATCATCCCCAAATCATCTGCTCGCAATATAGAAATATTAGGAATACATCCTGGCCTACGGCGGTTTCGGTAGTTGTTAGCATGCTGAGCTTCTATACCCATGATTGCGGGTTCATACCCGGCCAAAGTCATAGGATTTTTTAAGATCGTTAAATTCCCTCAGTATGCCTTCCTTCGGAGGGGAAGTAAAGCCGGTGGGCCCATGTCAGTGATTTATGGCATGTAAAAGAACCTTCCACTAACTACAAGTGTGTGAAGCAAAATTTGTAGGTTAGATTTGATTAACGCTTCATCAAGTTCCAACGTTCGCCGCAGGTGCCAGTTGAGGTGGAATTTTGTAGCGATGTTCGCAGATAGGTGTCGTTGACCGTAGCATTTGGTAGCAAAAGTAGGAACTACTTGAAATTGATCGTCTGCTGTCCTTACCTGAATTTCAGATAACACACACTAATATAGCCATCACAATTAACACCGGCTATCAGACAGATTCAACACACACCCAAAGTGTACGGGGATACACGACCGCGTTGTCGCAACCCCTAAACTGAGGACCCTACCAACCATCCTGGTCTACATATCACCATTCAGAAGGCCGTCACCTCGGAGACCTGATCCATAGTTCGCTCGTTTCTCAACGTGCCACCCTAAGAGAAGTTACCATACCGTCTTGCAAACAAGCCGACGATATGTTGATTTGTCCCACTCATGTGGTGAAATGAATGCCATAACAATAATAATAAAAGTAATAATATGAAAATGGGAAACCACCGAAAACCTTTTCAATGATGGCCGATGATGGCTTTTAAAACAACTCGTCTATGCAATCGTGAAATTGCCTGGCACCATGTTTGTTAGAGGAAAACAAGAACTACGCACCGTTGCACAGTGGGTAAAAATCAAAATCTAGGGGGACAAAATTATTTTTACGTTTTAGTCACGAATTTAGAGTGAAAGCAACGTATATAATTTGTTTACTTCATAATAAACATGGTTTATTTACAGGTTGTTGAAAACATTTTGACCAAGCTCTAAATAAACAACGTTCGATTCCTATCTCTACTTTCCTTTTTAAAGATGCTTGTACAATGGGGTAAGTTTTCTACATAACTAAAGTCAATATTTCTTCATGTTTCCAAGTAGGAACCATAGATTGTTAGGTAATTTTATTGTTCCAGGTCCCTTGTTTTGGAAATAGATTAACAAGAATGGAGCCCACGTTTCAAAATTTCGTGCATTTTTAAATTTTTTTTAATGTCTTTAAGCATTTTATATTCATGTATTTTAAGCATCCTGACGATGTAAAATTTGATTTACAATTTTTTTTTATGAGAGACCAACCCTTAGAATGATCTAGGAGAATTTTTTGATTTTGACTGAAGAAGGCTCACAGGGCCGAAACATGTATCAAAAAGTATAAATAAAAAGATATTTTGTATTGTATAGTGGACAAGTACATAACTTATCAAAATCAATACGGAAAAACTTGAAAAAATGACTAAAGTCATAGATATTCATAATAAACATCAGTTAAGACCTTTTCTAAGCTACGTCTACACATGCAAGAAATTGTCTATGACTAAGAGTTGGATAGAGTATTCCGTTATCTCTTCAGAACAAATTTCTACCCCTAATTTACTTTTAACAAAGTCACAAAGTTCCACTTTTGGCATAATCGTCAAATCCAGTGCTTCAAACAGTTGTACACGTGTGAGAACTGGTTGCGCGGCATCTTCTAAAACGTCAAATAACTAAGTAAGTTGCAAAAAGATGCAAAAAATCTTATGCCAGGCGTAAACTACAAGACTTTATCTACATTTTAACGTAAAGTAGAAAGTGACGCAGAGTGACGCGACATACTAAAAATCAAAGTGAAAATATAATTTTAAAAATAATAATTAAATATTATATAATGCAAATATAGCTAAAATTACGTAACAAAATAAATGAAACACGTTACAAAGTTCATACCTTCAGCTGCATGTTCCATCTTAAAGCATCGCACTAACCACAAAGACAATCAAACCACAGCCACTTTCATTCACCCTCCAATTCAGACTGCTCGAACAGTGGTGACAGATTTACACTAAAATGAGTTTGTATCCCATAATAGTGAGCGGCAATTAAATGAGAATGATGTAGAAGTAATAAATTTTGATTTTTTAATTATGAAAATAAATAATTTTGTCCCTCTAGATTTCGATTTTGACCCACTGTGCGTTGTTTGGGGGAAATAAGGAAACTATGGGGGCTAAAATGCGTCAGAATTTTACCAGTGGTAATATCTTCCTTAGGATGTGTTCCAAAGGCGTTGGTAATGGCTCCGGAAAACTGCAAATTTAATAAAACACCTGATTGTCGTGATACAGAAGGCAGCGTATATTGTTGGGCTATTTTTTATCACAGTGAGATTGACATGATAGTCGATTGTGAAATCCGTATCTTGTAGACTGAGTAGTACCAAATTCACATCCAATCCTCTCAGGGATATGGGTTCGACAGATGGGGAAGTCGAGAGGGCTGTTGCGGTCAAGCGGTTCCCCGACTTTCTTGACCAGCGGGCACAGTAGCGAAGTTGGTATGCCGTTGCAGTGTTTGTGTATGTTGTGTTTATGAATTCCTTGATATTTTTTGGTTTATCGAAGTGTTACGAAGGTAAGCGTGAGTGTACCATGCGTTGCGAATAGTGTATCGTCCTAATATAGGTGTTAAAGTTTCTCAGTATATATCATTACTATGGGGCTATAAGTCCTAACATTTGGTGTGTTAGTTATTCCTAAGCAAAACCAATCTCTGTTTAAAGCAGTTGTCTTCAAACCCTGCATCATCGATTAAGGGGAAGAATATTAGGAAGTTGAGTGAGATTTTGATGGGAACCTGCTTGTACTCACAACCTTTCATCGCGCCCCCTCTCCTTGTCCCGAGGGAAAAAATCGAGAAACAGATCCCATTAGGGCAAGATGGTATCATGGCGGGACCCCACTCACACTAGCCTCAATTCCAGCAGAGAGAAGAGTTCAGGGCACGCGCCTCGTGACCTCCGCTGACCTGACCGACATCTATTGCTAATTGGTATACAGTATATCGCCTTCACATAGGCAATACTTTTACCCAAAAGAAACCCGAGACATACCGCCCATGCAGTGCCTAGGCCTACGAAGCGACCGCTGCCCGGCCATTTGACCTGCAGAATGTGGGGTGATGCGTGGTCAGCGCGTCGGGTCCCCTTGAAGATTAATCTTGGTTTTAGTGACCGGGACACTGTTGGTTGGTTCGTAAATTTAGGGGTTGCGACAACGTGATCATATAGCCCCGTGTACTTCGGGTGTGTGTAGAATCTGTCTGCTAACTGGTGTTAATTGTAATGACCGTATTAGTGTGTGTTATCTGTAATTCAGGTAAGGACTGCAGACGGTCAATTTCAAGAAGTTACTACATTTGGAAGCAAATTCTACCGTCAACGACACCTACCTGTGAACTTGTGAACTGGATGTCATCGTAACTGGCACCTGGCGACGAACGTTTCAACTTAAAGAGCATTAATCAAATCTAACCTACAAATTTAGCTTCACACAATTGTAGATAGTGGAAGATTCTTCTACATGCCATAAATCTATGACATGGGCCAGCCGGCTTTATTTCCCCTGCGAAAGAGGCACACTGAGGGATTTTTAACGATCTTAAAATAATCGAAGACTTTGGTCGGGTTTGAACCCGCGATCTTGGGCATAGATGGTCAGCCTGCTACCAGCTACGAAGCCGCTGTTAATTTATGTTACACACACTACTAATTCCACAAAAACATGCACAGTTTAACAAAACAAATTAGATATACATGTAAGCAGGCAGGGCTGACGACCAAGACGATTCGAGTTGCTAAAATGAATTAACAACTTCATCAACATTGCTCGTCAGGGAGAGAGATAATTTGGTGGTTAATGGGGGTGAATAACAACTAAACATTGAGATAAATAGGAAAAGAGGACCTTTGCATTTTTTGTGGGAAGGTTATGAGTGCAACACACCTGATCAGGGAATACAATGAGAATAAATAATATGATTTAAGTTTGTAGAGTGAGATATAAACAGAATAGAAAGTGAAAATGAATCTTAGACCTGGAGAAGGCAAACGATAGGATCCCACATGATCTGATCTGGCGATCTTTACAGCTCCACGGAGTACCAGAAATGTACGTGAGTTGGATCCAGCTTCTCTATCGAAATGTATCTAGTGTAGTCAGTGTCCCGCTGGAATCTCTCCTCCCTTCAAAATCACTGTTGGCGTTCATCAGGACTCATCCCTCTCGCCATTATTGCTCATTCTTTGCATGAACACATACTGTCCCCTCATCCCTGGACGCTTCTGTATGCAGGCGACGTGGTACTCACTCAAGTTACCCGCCCTGAACTCCAAAATCAGCTGCAAACTTGGAAAGACAGGCTAACAGAGAATGGCATGCGTCTTAACATTCAAAAGAGGATAACTAGAAAGTGGTCCTCAAACCAGTGGTACCATCAGCATTGATGACCAGAATTTGGAGAAAACCACAGAGTTCAAATACCTTGGATCTGTAATTACATCTTTGAATGACTCCATCCTGGACACCCAGATGAGAGTCAATGCAGCATGGCTGAAGTGGAGACAAGTCACTGGTGTCCTTTGTGATAAAAAGATGCTTGTTTACCTGAAGGCAAACAATTTATAAAACAGTGTTGCACCCAGCAGCCCTCTACGGGATCGAATGCCGACCTTTGACAGGAAAATAGGGACAGGTTCTCCACACGATTGAGATGAGGATGCTGCGATGGTCCTTTGGTTTTACTCGTTACGCCCGTGTACCAAATGACGCCGTGCTTCAAAGGCTTGGTGTGGAGAAAGCTAGAGAGGCCCGACTCCGTTGGTATGGTGACGTCATGCAAAATGACGACGAATAGGTGGCCAAAACAGCAGTCCAACTCAATCCTGAAGGATGTCGACCCCGTGGTAGACCGCTAACGAGCTGGATGGATAACATCAGAGACGACATGAAGGATGTGAATCTCAACCCTGAAGACATCCACAACAGAGCCTTGTGGAAGAGACGTAGCAGAAAAGCAGACCCCATGTGAATGGGATAAATGCTAGGAAAGAAAAAGAAGAAGAAGAAGAACAATTTGAAAATGAATGTCACACTTTAATACAATTACTAAATAAGGAATTGAGGAAGCCAGGTAAATTAACGAAACCTTTTAATGTTATCAGGGGAATGTGGGATAGGAATGCAACACATGAGAAACACAACCAAGATACTTGTGAAACAAATATACGGGTACAGGAGACGGTATCCCAAACTATAAAACTTAGTTAAAGTCTAGGATAGCCTCTCTATATTAATTAGGATAACATGAATGTAGTACATAATTAATATCTATTATTAGTGTGTTGATAATTGTTTATAACATTTAATACCATGTAAATTATTTGTAGATTCTGTGAGATATAATTTAAATTCATATTGCGATTTATTAATCTTACTGAGAGGGATTTGTGCATCAGGATATTAGGGAATCACTGTAACTAATAATCACATGTATCAGGTGTTGGTTGTAATATACAATACTGTCGTCGCCCTAATATCTGGATATCCGAGATTTAGAAGGTATTCTATTCTATTGTATTTTATTATGTTCAACTCTATTCTATTCTATTCTATTCTATTCTATTCCGTTCTATTCTAATCTGTTCTATTCTATTCTCTTATATTCTGTTCTATACTATTCTATTATATTCTGTTCTATTATATTCTCTTCTATTCTGTTCTATACTATTCTATTATATTCTGTTCTATTCTATTCTCTTCTATTCTGTTCTATACTTTTCTATTTTACACTATTCTATTCTATTCTATTCTATTCTATTCTGTTCTATTATATACTATTCTATTATGTTCTATTCTATTGTGTTCTATTATATACTATTCTATTATATACTGTTCTATTCTGTTCTATTCTATTCTGTTCTATTATATACTATACTATTCTATTCTATTCTATTCTGTTCTATTATATACTATTCTATTATATTCTGTTATATTCTATACTATTCTATTCTGTTCTATTCTATTATATACTATTCTATTATATTCTGTTCTATTCTATTTTACACTATTCTATTCTGTTTAGTTCTATTATATACTATTCTATTATATTCTGTTCTATTCTATTCTGTTCTATAGTATTCTATTCTGTTCTATTATATACTATTCTATTATATTCTGTTCTATTTTACACTATTCTATTCTGTTCTATTATATTCTATTCTATTCTATTCTGTTCGATACTATTCTATAGTCTACTGTTCTATTATATTCTATTCTATTCTGTTCTATTTTAATCTGTTCCATTTTATTATTTTCTATTCTGTTCCGTTCTATTCTATTCTATTCTGTTCTATACTGTTCTATTCTGTTCTATTCTATTCTATTCTGTTCTATTCTGTTCGATACTATTCTATAGTCTACTGTTCTATACTATTCTATTCTATTCTGTTCTATTATATTCTCTTCTATTCTGCTCTATTCTATTCCATACTTTTCTATTGCATTCTACACACATCAAGAAAAGTTTTGCATCACCTCGGTTCCAAGAGTTCCGGAACCTTTAAATACAAAGGGAATAGAGATCAACACAAACAACATTTCAGCTCGTTTTATTGCTCATGAGACCCACACATTGCATGTTGTACCATCATACAGCTAGACTTTCAGCATTTGTGGTCCAGATTGCAGTACACACCACTACCTCTAATACCCAGTAGCACGTCCTCTTGCATTGATGCATGCCTGTATTCGTCGTGGCATACTATCCACAAGTTCATCAAGACACTGTTGGTCCAAATTGTCCCACTCCTCAACGACAATTCGGCGTAAATCTCTCAGAGTGGTTGGTGGGTCAAGACGTCCATAAACAGCCCTTTTCAACATATCCCAGGCATGTTCGATAGGGTTCATGTCTGGCGAACATGCTGGCCACTGTAGTCGAGCGATGTCGTTATCTTGAAGGAACGCATTCACAAGATGTGCACGATGAGGTCGAGAATTGTCGTCCATGAAGACAAATGCCTCTCCAATATTCTGCCGATATGGTTGCACTATGGGTCGGAGGATGTCATTCAGGTATCGTAAAGCCGTTTCGGAGCCTTCCATGACCACCAGTGGCGTACGTCGGCCCCACATAATGCCACCCCAAAACATCAGGGAACCACCACCTTGCTGCACTCGCTGGACAGTGTGTCTAAGACGTTCAGCCTGACCAGGGTGCCTCCAAACACGTCTCCGACGATTGTCTGGTTGAAGGCATATGCGACACTCATCGGTGAAGAGAACGTGATGCCAATTCTGTGGGGTCCATTCAGCATGTTGTTGGGCCCATCTGTACCGCGCTGCATGGTGTCGGGGTTGCAAAGCTGGACCTCGCCATGGACGTCGGGAGTGAAGTTGCGCATCATGCAGCCTATTGCGCACAGTTTGAGTTGAAACACGACGTCCTGTGGCTGAACGAAACGCATTATTCAACATGGTGGCATTGCTGTCAGGGTTCCTCCGAGCGGCAATCCGTAAGTAGCGGTCATCCACTACAGTAGTAGCCCTTGGGCGGCCTGAGCGAGGCCTGTCATCGACAGTTCCTGTATCTCTGTACCTCCTCCATGTCCGAACAACATCGCTTTGGTTCACTCTGAGACGCCTGGAAACTTCCCTTGTTGAGAGCCCTTCTTGACACAAAGTAACAATGCGGACGCGATCGAACTGCGGTATTGACCTTCTAGGCATGGTAGAACTACAGACAACATGAGCAGCGTACCTTCGTCCTGGTGGAATGACTGGAACTGATCGGCTGTCGTACCCCTCCGTCTAATAGGCCCTGCTCATGCATGGTTGTTTACATCTTTGAGCAGTTTTAGTGACATCTATGAACAGTCAAAGGGACTGTATCTTGGATACAATATACACAGTCAACGTCTATATGCCGGAGATCTGGGAACCGAGGTGATGCAAAACTTTTTTTGATGTGTGTATTACTGGTATATTCAATTCTATTGCATTCTCTTGTATTCTATTGTACTAGCGGACCCGTGCGAGAACTCTCGCATAATGGGTTGTGTGCGCCCCATGTGTACAGACTACCCGCCCGGCCTTAGTGCTATGCGGGCTGTACGCGACACAGTTCTGCCAGGGGGTATCGTCTTGTTCATTTGTTTAAAAGCATTTAATAAACAAATAAATATATTTCCGTTGACTTTTCAAGAAATGCAGGATTTTTCCTGTACTATTGAGACGATTTGGAAGATTTTGGTACAAATCTCACCTTCTAACTCCTTGTGGTTTAGGAGCTTGAGTTTTGTGAAGCATACACCATACGCCTTATATAATAAGATTGTATTCTATTTTTGTCTACTATTTTTAATTCTATTCAATTCTATTCTATTCTAAACATTACTCGTTATGGCAATATTCCACTTATGAAGGAATACAATATTGAGCGTTCCTTCTCAATTTACAAGATATATAGCGGGCCGATGGAAATAAGGGGGGAGTGAGAAAAGACTGAGAAGCTCGAGAGAGGATGTCTTGTGTTAGCAGTGGTGTAGGTTACAGAGTGCGTTAGGGTGGGTGTGAGATAGAAATGATATCGAGCAGCTTGCAGTCCTTTTTTGCATCCGGAATTACACATTCACTGTCATACCCATCATTGACGGTTTTATTTATGAAATTGCTATAATTAAAATCGTTCATCATCTTGAATATTCATTCATTCATTCATTCATTCATTCGATTACTTTATTTGCAAATGGGGGTAATTCGATGGTGACAAATTGTTCAATTACAGAAAAAATACCAATACTAACTATTATTATTTAATCGAATAGCACTATTACAGAGCACGTAAAATCAATACTTTGAATCTTGCCACATCTCTTTTTTCTCCACGCCCACATTCGCTGCATCCTCTCTGCTTTCGGAGCTGTTCAATGTTCCGTGGCTGTTTTCGTTGTCGTTCTTGTTCCTCCCTGAAGATCACTTTTTGAATTTTGTCCCGAAATTAATTCCTATTATATGTATCTGTAATGTGAATGTCGGATTCCTTACGATCTTTTAATGTCTGTGTAAACCACGCTGGTTGAACTTTAAGTTTTAAAATTTTATTAAAAATTTTGTTTTGATAGCCTTAAAAATGAAATTCGTCTTTTGCGCATGGTGTGAATTATGTTCTCCACATGGGTGTGTATTTCCTTGTTAGGTCGTGGTCTGTTATGGTCTGTTATAGTCTGTTTTCCTTGGGTCAAGGATGCATCGAACCAATCTTCTTTCCACCAATAATAATATCAAACTCACTTAATGCACACAAGTCACGATTTGAAAACTATAGTAAACATATAGGAGTATTTACACACAATTACAGTCTTCTCTTAAACACATTAATATGTTTGGAGAAAGGCTCTAACACTGTGGCATGTAATGAGTTCCAATTACCAATACAACGATTAGTGAAATAATATTTCCCATAATTTTTACGCTACGGTTAGCTCTTTACTTTGTGCGGATGATCTTCATTGCTCAGGTAGATGGGATTTCCCAGACGTTTGCTTAGTTCTCCCCAAGCTAGCTGCTTATCGCAAGTGTTGAACATAGCGTGTATTCTAGATTTCATCCATCTTCCTGAGATTCCCATCCTCGTTTTTCTATCATTCGAACAATACTACTTCTAGAATTAAAAGCTATTTTTCAGCGGTGCCTAGTTCTATTCGTAGAAAGCTCTTCAGTCGGCCAACGCTAATTGTGCCCAATTACATTAGGCGGGAAACAAGTATTTATACACCATGATCTGAAAGGAATATTGCAAGAAATATTTATCACTAAAAACACATTTTTATGTAAAAAATAGAAAACAAGATGTTCAGTAAAGAACATATAGTCTACTTTCTCCTAAATATATGGGCATGTTATAACTCTTTGTCCTTTTCAGGTAATAGACAATTGAATGTTGGTTGTAGTAGCTTGTTGAAATACAACGTGTTATATGGATATTAAACATGAATATGAGGTGCCCTTTGCTAGTGCTACTTCTGTACAAAATTTCATTCAATTCAGTTTCACCGTGTTCGAATTGATATGGTGAATCCATTTGCACACATACATGGCCGCTATCTGCAAACTATTGGGTTGATGACCTTCTAGTTCAGTCAAACGATGCTTCCCACAAAAAGTATGTTGTTGCAAAATTTGGTAGTGATCAGATGATTAGGTTGGTCGTAATTTGATTTAAGCTTTTAACATTTGGGTGGCAGCCATTACGTTTCCGTCAAGATGCCGACGATATAAAACATGACACTGAGTTGCCTTTTGCGAGTGCTATCTCTGTACCAAATTTCGTTCAATTCGATTTCCCCGTGTTTGAATTGATAGGGGGAATCTATTTGCACACATACATGGCCGCTATGTGCAAACTATTGAGCTGATGATCTTGTAGTTTGGTCAAAAGATGCCTACCACATAGAGGTATGTTGTTGCACAATGTAGTAGAGATCAGGTGATTAGGTTGGTCGAAATTTGATATAAGCTTTTAACATTTGGGTGGCCGCCATTACCTTTCCGTCAAGATGGCGCTGATACAAAACATGACAATGAGGAGCCCCTTGCTAGTGCTACCTCTGTACCAAATTTCGTTAAATTCGGTTTCACCGTGTTTGAATAGATAGGGGAATCAATTTGCACACGTACATGGCCGCCATCTGCAAACTAGTGGGTTGATGATCTTGTAGTTTGGTAAAAATATGCTTCTCACACAAAGGGATGTTGTTGCAAAATCGGGTAGAGATCAGATTATTATTAGGTTGGTCATAATTTGATTTAATCTTTTAACATTTGGGTGGCCGCCATTACGTTTTCGTCAATATGGCGGCGTTATATAACATAACACTGAGGTGCCCTATTCTAGTGCTACGTCAGCACCAAATTTCGTTCAATTCGGTTTCATCGTGTTTGAATAGTTAGGGGGAATCGACTTACACACATATATGCCCACTATCCGTAAATTATTTGACTGATGACCTTATAGTTTGGTCAAATGATTCTTCATACATAAAGGAATAATATTGCAAAACTTAGTAGAGATCAGATGATTAGGCTGGTCGTAATTTGAATTAAACCTTTAACTTTTGGGTGGCCGCCATTACGTTTCCGTCAAGATAGCGGCGATATAAAACATGACACTGAGGTGCCCTTTGCAAGTGCTACCTCAGCACCAAATTTCGTTCAATTCGGTTTCACCGTGTTTGAATAGACAGGGGGAATCGATATGCACACATACATGGCCGCTATCCGTAAATTATTGGTCTAATGACCTTGTAGATTGGTCAAATGATTCTTCATACATAAAGGTATAAAGTTGAAACACTTAGTAGAGATCAGATGATTAGGTTGGTCGTAATTTGAATTAAACTTTTAAATTTTGGGTGGCCGCCATTACGTTTTCGACAAGATGGCGGCGATATCAAACATGACACTGAGGTGCCATTTGCTAGTGCTACCTCTGTAGCAAATATTGTTCAATTCGGTTTCACGGTTTTGAATTGATAGGGGAATCGATTTGCACACAAACATGACCGCCATCCACAAAGTATCGGGCTGATGACCTTGTAGCTTGGTCAAAGAATGCTTGTCACATAAAGGTATGTTGTTGCAAATTTGGTAGAGATCGGATGAATAGGTTAGTCGTAATTTGATTTAAGCTTTGAACATTTGGGTGGCCGCCATTACGTTTCCGTCAAGATGGCGGCGATATAAAACATGACACTGAGGTGCCCTTTGCTCGTGCTACTTCTGTACCAAATCTCGTTCAATTCGGTTTCACCGTGTTCGAATTGATAGGGGGGACAGACATTCAGAGTACACACACTCACAAACACACAGCCTCACAGACCCACACACACAGACAGACACACAATTTTTCGCCCTGTGTTGATCTCATAAGTCTACTTTAATTTTTTGCAAAAATCGAAAGTAGGCTAAAAATAGGCTTATGAGATCACTTTTGTCCGTGTGTGTGTGTATCCCCCTAATAACTTCTAAACGGATGGAGTGATTTCGATGAAACTCGGTAAGTTCATAGCACTATTCCTGACGATCCCGACCGTACCCTTCAAATTCTGTTACGTCTCACCAATCCAACATGGCGGCTGTGCGAAATATTTCACCAGCATTCAATATCTCCGAAACTATTACCGATATCACCCTGGATTTTTTACGGTGATAAAGGGAACTACTAGAAGTTCACCTATGTGACTTTTGAAAAACTGGTAACTACAAAACCAACATGGCGGCTACGCGAATTTGCGACTTTAAATAGACGTTTCTCGCGATTTAACCTACCAAACGCAATAAAACTTGGTACAATATATGTTTATACACATTGTAATGCACCGACATCTAACTTGGTTCAATTGTTTACATAACCACAAGATGGCGGATGTGCGAAATATTTCACCGGCATTCTATATCTCTGAAACTATTAGCGGTATTACCCTGAAAATTTGGTCGGAGATAAAGGGCACTACTGGAAGTTCATTTATAGGACTTTCAAAAACCGGTTAACTACAAAACGAACATGGCAGCCAAGCGAATTTGAAAGTTTTAAATATACCTTTCTCGCGATTTAATGTTCCAACCGCAACGAAATCTGGTACAGGAAATGTTTATACACATTATAATACACTGGTATCTAATTTAGTTCAATTGTTTACATAACCTCAAGATGGCGGCTGTGCGAATTTTAAAATTAAATTTTTATTTCTTATGTCGTAATGATGGGATCGATGTGAAAGTTTGAATAATGAACCTACACAATAATTTTCCTTTAATGGTACATGACTCTATAGCCTATACATTTAACAATCCAACATGGCGACCATCCGAAATATTTAGACGGCTCTGAATATCTACGAATCTATTATAGGAATCAAACTGATTTTTTATGTTCATAGGGGCTATGAACTTAAGTTCACCAATAGGACTTTAAATAACCTTGTGATCACAAATCCAACATGGCGGCGACGCGAAGTATTAATATTCACATGGACGTTTCTCGCAATTTAGCCTAACCATCCGAGTGCAGTGAAACTCGGTACAGTATATCCTTATACGAATGTTAATCCACTGGCATCTAATTTATTTCAATTGTTTCCATAACCAGAAGATGGCAGCTGTGCGAAATTTTAAAATCTCCTTGTTACTTCTTGTGTCCTAATCATGCGATTGAAGTTTGAATGCTACACGTACACAATAATCTTCATGTAACAGTACATAACTCAAGGAACTACATATATAAAATTCAACATGGCGACCATCCGAAATATTTAGTCGGTTCTCAATATCTACGAATCTATTACAGCAATCAAACTGAAATGTTGTATGTAGATAGAGGCAATTAACATAAGTATATATATGAAAATAGGCTGTATAGTTCTTCACGGAACAACTTGTTCGGCCTGTGTTGATCTCATAAGTCTACTTTCATTTTTTTTGTTGCAAAAATCGAAAGTAGTCTAAAAACAGAAAAAGGGTGGTGGGGTGAGGTATTTCCCGCCTAATTTCATTGGGCTCAATTTGTGTTGACGTAGTGAAACGTTTTCTATATATAATAGCTCATCATCTCCCATCAATTCTCCTAGGGGCTCACAACTACTATGCTTAGTCTAGCATATTTTCACTTCCATGTGCCAGAGTCATCTCATGTGTTCCCTTCAGACTCCCGACATTAATGGGGCATGCGGGAATGTCTTCTATTTAACCGCCTTTCATTGACCATTGTCTGTTCCGCTAGTTTTCCGAGGGATCAAACCTCTTATTGTTTTTCATGGTACCTCCTGCCTCCCATTAAAGGCCCTAAGGGAAGCAAGGCGTAGCCCTGACAAGAATAGTGTTACACCCTTATGGGTTCATGGCTGGAGACTTCGAACGTTGGCATCTCCGATTGATTTCTCAGCAGGATCAGTTTTCCTTTAAACATAGATGTATAATGTGGGGCTAGAGGTATATCTGTGATTATTGTTGTTGTTGTTGTTTTTGTTGTTTGAGTCTTCAGTCTTTTGACTGGTTAGATGGAGCTCTCCATTCCTCTCTGTCCTGGGCTAATATTTTCATCTCTACATAGCTAACACACCTTACATCCGAGGCAATCTGTTTAATATATTCTAACCTTCGTCTACTCCTACAGTTCTTGTCCTCAACCCTTCCTTCCATTACTATGTTTGCTATTCTTGGGTGTCTTAGTATGTGTCCTCTTCTCTTCAGCAGCAGTCGCCAGAATCATCTCTCCTCTCCCACCCGTCTTAATACTTCTTCATTCTTTACACTATCTACCCAACTTATCTTCGTCATTCTCCTGTAACACCACATTTCAAACGCTTCTATTATCCTATTTCCTGCTGCGCCAGAAATCCAAGTTTCATTTTCATAGAGCACTTAGCTCCAGACAAAGGCCTTCCAAAATGGCTTCCAAATACCTAAATCTATATTTAATGTCAACTAATTTCTTTTTTGTAGTAATATTTCCTTGCCTGAGCCAACCTACTTTTTATATCCTCTTTGCCTCGTCCATCATTGGTTATTTCGCTTGGTAAGTATCAGAAGTCTCCTACTTCCTGTGATTAGCGTGGACAAAATTGCAGACACGGGTATCCGGTGGTTACCATGGCAACTAGTGTTCGTCATCTAGGCCTATGCGTTTTAGTTTAGTTGAGACATCTACATGTTGCTATCATCATCATCATTGGTTTGGAGTCATAAGACTGGTCAGTTGCCATAAAAACATGTACAGATCATCCTGTCATTTGCCGCTTCCTTCATTGAATTATAATTCTGTGCTTTGGTGTCGTTTAGAATTTGTTTAAGGAAGGTATTTCTAGGTCTTCCTCGTGGATGTTTTCCCTCAAAGAACCCTTCAGCCACAGTTCTCATTAAATTGGAGTGGGACATTGTGTGACCCCACCATGCGAGATGACGTTTACGGATTGTGCGTAGGATTGATCTCAGTTGGTTCACGGTGTCGAAAACCCTTGTGTTCGATATCCTGTCTCTCCACGTCACATGTTGCTATAAGAACATCTTCCTTACTATTATTGAAGGTTAGTATGCCTATCGTTCGCAAGATTGTATGAACTCATAGTGTTGGAATTATAAGTCATTAAAGTTACTAAAAGTCGTTCAAAATGTCGATTTTTTCTCTTAGCGTTTCCGAGTGTCATTATAGCCTGTTTTCATTTATGAAAAAAAAAATGGTCTCATGATATGACCTTTTTGTCTATGTGTGTGTTTGTGTGTGTGTGTGTGTGTGCGTGTGTGTCCCCAAAAATGAAATCCAAACGACCGAAGGGATTTCAATGAAACTCGGTAAGAGTATACTACTAGCTCGTCCGACCTCGACCGTGTCTTTGCAAATATATTACGTTTCACCAATCCAACATGGCGACCGCGCGGAATATTTCATTGGCATTTTATACCTTGTCAACAACAACAGCAGATATTACCCTGAAATGTTTTACGGTGATAAAGGGAACTACTAGAATTTCATCTAACGTTTGTACACCTGTTAAGTACAAAGCGAACATAGCTGCCAAGCGAAGTCGAACACGCGATGTAGCCATCCGAGCACAGTGAAACTTGGTACAGCAAATGAGTATACACAATGCAATGCACTGACATCAAATTTACTTCAATTGTTTACATAAACTCAAGATGGCGGCTGTGCAAAATTTTAAAATTAATTTTTCATTTCTTGTGTTCTAATCATGCGATCGAAATCAACGTTTGAATGAACGTACACAGTCGTCATCTAATAGTATACCAGGTGAGTCAGCCGCCCCTTATTTTTTTAGTTTTCGGCCACACTACCAACGTCTGATGCCAACATGGACGACAGTTCCCCGTCTATTGCCAAGCCACAATGACCCTAAACGACTTTTCAAGATTTATGACGACATGGAAGCAAGACCTTTACAAAAACATGTGTGCGACAAGTGATAATTCAAAGCATCAAACTGGCATACGGGCAAGTACAAAGAACATGCCGATTATATGGTTTCAGTTGGATACGAAATTGACGCTAGGTACGGTGGCTTACTGCAAAAGAAAACGTGAATGAACCTTCGAAGTGGAATGTAGTATCTCATCTCATACGCTTTCGGGCAAACTAAAGGAACAGATAACCGTGGAGCAATGGTCAAGTGCGAAGAAGAAAATCGTCCAATTTTTGGGAGCTGGGTTCAAATCTCACGACCGCTAAACATTTTTATGCACATTTTAAGCTTTGGGAATAATATACAAGGGCATTCGTGCCACATTTGACTAATATCATGCGGTGTTTATTTAGGGTTTAATGTAAACTGGCTTGACACAGTGTGCAACCTAGAAGCGCTGGTTATTTCATCGCCATGTTCTTGTATTTGATCCCCCAGGGGCTCACATCTGGTGGCACGTGGGTTGGCGACCACGGGACCCCAGCTGAGTCTGACATTGCTTCGACTTGCTTGTGCCGGGCGCCTCTCCGTCGTCTTTTCTGTTGACCTCTCTAGGTGAACTCTTGTTCTCTTCCGACCCCGACGGTATAAGGTTATCCGAGTCCTATGGAGTCTCTCCTTTCCCGCCTTAATTGGCACTTCTCTCATTTTTCCTGATCCCTCATTCTTCGAGGGTTTCTCTTTCAAGTACCTCCTGCCTTCTGCTCAAGGCCCTCAATGAGGCAGGGTGTGTGTATCCGACCAGTTCTTAAGAACCTTGGATAATGCTAGACCCTTAAGGGATCACAGCTGGTGAGTTCGAGAGTTCTCGATTACTAGGAATTCCTGAGCTGGGTCCGGTTTCCACCTTTTTCCATTGCCTTTGGGGCGGGCCCTCTCCTCTTTCCATTTCCTGCCTGCCATTCATGGCTCTCCTTCTTTCAAAGTCCCTCAATCTTCAAGGGTTGAGGGCATTTCCCCCCCTTTCTTTTATTTCCCTTACTCTTCTTTTGTTTTCCGTTTCTTTTCCAATTGTGTAGGCTACGTTTGTAGTTAGATTTACTTAAATTTTCATCTTCATTTTCCATGAACACCCAAACCATTAGGGGCCGATAACCTAGATGTTGGGTCCCTTAAAACAACAATTATGACCATCATCATCATCATCTTGTCATGGTTAGCTGCCGCCTCGGAGGTCCTGGGTTCGATTCCCGGCTCTGCCACGAAATTTGAAAAGTGGTATGAGGACTGGAACGTGGTCTACTCAGCCTCGGGTGTTCCAAATGAGTAGAGATGGTTCGATTCCCATCTCAGCCATCTTCGAAGTGGTTTTCCGTGGTTTCTCACTTCGTCTTCGGGCAAATGCCAGGATGGTAATTTCCGTAAGGCCACGGCCGCCTCCTTCCCACTTCCTTGCTTAACCCTCCCACTCTTCCCATCCCTTCATCAGGCCCCTGTAGCTTTGCAGGTGAGGCCGCCGGGGCGTAGTGCCTGGTCACACACCCCAGTTGTATCTCCAATTCAGAGTCTCAAGCTCCAGGACACTGCCCTCAATGGCGAAAGAGGTGGGATCCCTCGTTTAGTCCGTGGCAAAAGCCAATCCTGGTGGGTAAAATAATAGCGAAAGTTTGTAGTTCGATTTAATTATGGGTATTTTTCATTTTTCATTAGCACCCAAACCACTAGGGACCGATAACCTAGATGTTAGGGCACTTGGTACAACAATTATCATCATAATCATCTTGTATTTGATCCCCAAAGTTTAAAATGAGGACAAAAGTATTCAGCGGTGGTGGGAATCGAACCTTCCTCTCATAAACAGGACGATTATTTTCTACGCTCTTAGACCATTGCTTCACGGCTACTTGTTCCTTCAGTTTGCCTGAAAGCGTATGAGATGTGATACTGCTTTCCGCTTCGAAGGTTCATTCACGTTTTTTAGCAGTAAGCCACCGTACCGAGCGTTAATTTCGTATCCAACTGAAACCGTATAATCGGCATGTTCTTTGTGCATGCCCGTATGCCAGTTTGATGCTTTGAATTATCACTTGTCGCACACATGTTTTTGTAAAGGTCTTGCTTCCATGTCGTCATAAATCTTGTAAAGTCGTTTAGGGTCATTGTGGCTTGGCTCTTGACGGGGAACTGTGGACCATGTTGGTATCAGACGTTGAAAGTGTGGCCGAAAACTTAAAAAATAAGGGGCGGCTGACTCACCTGGTATAACTCTATGGCCTACATATATTAAAATCCAACATGGCGACCATCCGAAATATGTAGAAGGTTCTCAATATCTATTAATCTATGACAGCAATCAAACTAAAATTTTGTATGTGCATAGAGGCTATAAACTAAGTTCACATATGGGACGTTCAATAACCTGGTGAGCACAATCCCAACATCGCAGCGACGTGAAATTTAAACATTTAAATGGATTTTTCTCGCGACTTCTTATCCAAGCGCTGTGAAACGTAACACGGTATATCTTCATACAAGCCTTAATATACTGACGTCTAATTTAAGGGAATTTTAAGAGAACTTAAAATGGTGGCTGTGCAATTTTTAAAAGTCTCGTTTTCATTTCTAGTGCCATAATTAACACCAATACGATGTATGAAAATAGGCTATTTGGTTCTTCACGGAACAACTCGTTTCTCTTGGCGTCTCCTAGTGTCATTTTAAACATCAATGCTACGAACATAATAATTATATTAATGTCAATAACACTTTCCAAAAAAGTTACTAAGTTCATACTTCTTCGAAAGTGTTTAAGTGTGGGATCTAGGTTTATGTGTTATCAATGCAGCAAGTCTTTCTACATGGGCCATTGCTATGAATTAAATAAAATTCACCTGCTTTATAGGCCTACGTAGGAAACCACAGTAAACCACTTCTATCAAACCCACAACTTCTCAGTTGCCTCGGATGTAAGGACATATTAGGGATATGACGGCTGTCCCCGTGGTTAATTGATTAGCACGCTAGGCTTTGTTTCAAAAGGTTTCTAGACCAATTACCGTTTTGAGAACTGGGTATTTGTGACATCATTATTTATTTTATCGCCGTTACGACGCACACGCAGGTTATCCTTAATTTTAACGACGCGCATTAATCGTCTTTGCGAGATTCACCTTCTGTTTGCTAACCTCAACTTAGGACCTCTTCCCTTGAGCTCGCCTGTAATGAGAATGTATGGTTCAAGACATGCAGTAGTTGGGGTTAAATTTGCAGTTCCTTAAATATTTTGAGCATTTTGAACACGAGTTCTGTATATTGAATTCCACTAGGGGTTGAGGAGTACGTTTAAGTTCCAAACACACGTACAGTATGTGTGGTAGCAGCCAGCACTCAGCGAAGCAGCCGAGTTAAACTTTGCTCTCACCCGGCTAGGCTGCGGGAAAGGGCCAGCCCAATTCGTCTCTTTGGCCAGCACGCCCTTAAATATTAACTTAACTGTTATTGATGGTGCAGGAGCACACGCGTCATGTGTCGCAATTTGTTTGAACAACTTTTAGCGGATAAATGTTGCAGTCTTTCTGCAGCTGCAGTAGGGGAGATCAGCAGTAAACCCTCATTTGAGACAAGGTTCCGTTTTAAATTCGATATTCTGTAGGTGTTGTTTACGAGGGTGGAAGGGACTTTCTTTTTTATTTTTACTATCTTAAAGCAAGATCGTGTTCACTTAGACCTGGACTGCATTTTGAAGCGAGGCATTCACTTCCTGGAGGGAAGACGAGATAGCCTACATAGATCGTTCTGAAGAATGAGTTCACGTAGCTTTCTTGAGGTTGGTATCAGTCTTTTCGAATAATTCATTTTCATGGAAGATAAAAGCAAACTAAACACACCCGTAACAAAAAATTGTTTTTTCTTAATTAATTTAATACTTCAAAAGTTACTTTTTCAACACATAAATTTCCTTGTTTAATAAGTCAATTTTAGTATATTTTCATGAAATGAAGTATCGGCTTATGAGATCGACTTTTGCCTATGTGTGTGCCAGTCTCTCCAAATAAATTTTGATCAATGGACCGATGTTAATGAAATTTAGTATTAAGTTACATCCATCTCAGGACACCTCAATAATTCTTCTGAAATTGCCATTATCGTCAGCAATCCAACTTGGTGGCCCCAAATATATTTAATATCTCTGAAACTATCACAGTAATTAACCTAAAATTGTGTATGGTGATACAAGACTATAAGATTTCATGCACGTGACGTTTAAAAAACATGATGAACACTAAATCAACATGGTGGCTACACGAATTTCGAAATATTTAGAGATCGTACATATCCTTTTGTTTCACCAGTCTGAAGCATGACTCTAGTCTTTCTGAGAACATGTTCAGCCTACTTATGTTACAAGTGCTGTGCCGTGTTGAGGGCACTGAAATCTTTTAATAAGTCACAATAGGTCCTAGAGTTCCTGTCTCTTTCTTGAACAAGGGTAGCAGCTTCTTTTGAATTTAGTATTATGCATGTATTATTGTCGGTTCTATTGTTCTTAAGGTATCACGGCAGGCTGAAATTTAAAATAAAAATCAATTTTAAGTATTTTGTGCAATTAGATACTATGTTCCTTTCTGAACATTTATATGTATTATTTATTACTGTCTTCCACTTATAACTGCATTGTTATTTTTTAAAATCTTTATGATATCTGTCACTCTGTAATTTTTTTTAAATCTTTATGATATCTGTCACTATGTATTTTTTTAAAAATCTTTATGATATCTGTCACTCTGTAAAAATTTTCCGCCCCTTTTCGTAAATGTCTTACATCTCCGTCTCTTTTATAGTTAGCTTGGTTTCTTTATGTTTTGTAGAGAAATGTAGGTTCATATATTAGTGAACCTGCTACAGCGCATTTAGATAGTCAAATGTTTGCAGGTGCACAAAGTTGTAAACAAAAGTTGTTTTCTGGGAAAAAAGTGTCTATTGTTTGTGAATACGAAGTTTCTTGGAAGTTTTAGTGCAGCGTATAGTAATAAGTCACATTGCTCTTGTGTTGAGCAAATCATGAATCTAAAATCAATTCTATCGTACATAAATCTGAGAAGTAAGACATTTGTGGTGACCTCTGTTGATTTCAAGAAGGCTTACGACCCGCTGGATAGAAGTACCCTGATCTAGGTTTTAAGGGAATTTGGTTTAGACAATAAGACAAGAGCAATCATTCACCGAACCCTGTTGGGCACAGCCTCCAAAGTGAAATTCAGGGAAGAGATTTCTGAATCCCTCACAATACGGACAGGGGTGAGACAGGGAGATGGGCTCCCACCTCTGTTATTCAACTGTGTTCTCGAGAAAGTTATTCGAGAATAGCGTAAAGAATTGAGTAAATAAGGTTTAGAAAATGGGGTCAGACTAGGTTGTAAGAACAAGAACCCGACAATCGACTGTTTAGCTTTCGCAGATGATATTGCAATTCTCTCTTATTTTCTTGACACGGCCACACAACAAATCAATCAATTACAGGTTCAAGCAGCAAAGGCAGGGTTTCAGATTTCGTTTGAGGAAACAGACTTTATAACGAACATCAAGTCAGAACCCAGAGAACTTATGGTGATCGGAGGACAAATAACACAGGTAGAGAAATTCAAATACCTGGGTGAATGAATGGAGCCTAACATTCGTGAAACAGAAGCTTTCGTGTCACTGACTAACACAATCGAAATGGCTTACCATTGAACCAAAGACATTTACAAAAAGCGATCAATGAACTTCAAGGCCAAATTGAGGCACTACGTTACCGTTATTCGCCCGGGGGCGTTATATGCATCAGAATGCCTAGTGATGAATAAGAAAGGCCTGGCAGAACAACTGGAAGCCAATGATTTTAAGAAAGATCTTGGGCCCCGTTAAGGAACGAGGAGAGTATAGAAGACAACTTAACGATGAACGTTATCTACATGTGGAGAAAATAACGGATACCATACGAAAAAGATGTGTCTTCTTTTATGATCATTTAACATGAATGAGCTCCGGAAGATTGGCCAATCGAATCTGTGCCTAATTTGTGGGAAATAAAGCCGAAGGGATCTGGTATACAAAGGTGGAATAAGACCTAATAGAACTGGGGATATCACATTAGGACATCTTGGAACGTAACACTTTGAAGAAGAAACTTGGGGAAATACAGAGTTTTCAGCCTAAAGCCTTATTGAAAGCCGGCAAGAAGTGGACCGAAGAACGAAAAGAAGCTCACTGAAGAAGAATGCGCGAGCACTGGGCCAATGTGAAAGAACGAGGGAGAAGGCAGTTGAAATAACATGATCCATGGACGACCGAAACGACTATAAATTATAATAATAACGGCTCAATGGGTACTAAGATATAAGAATTACATAAGGTAATAACAATTTATGAAGATTTAGGAAGGTTTTGCTGGAGTCATTCACTCACACATTCATACACAAATTGTTCTAGTTGGCCTACGATTCAAGAGGAAATCTTTATATGCACGTTTGAAAGTTGTTAGGGATGTACAATTTCTAACGTCACTAGGACAATTATTCCAAATTCTAGTTATGGACATGAGGAAAGAATTTCTGAAGGCAGATGATTTCTGAAGAGGAATTGCAATCTGTAAGGCTTCATAATATAACTGAAAGTCTCGTTTAGTGAGATGAACACTTTTCAAATGAATTAAAACCACACCGTGACTGACAATAATATTTTCTACCCCTTTTATTTCCTTCTATCTCCCCCAGAACAACAAAAACCATCCCTTTTTCTTTAGAGTACCCATACTGTTCATTATTGCGCACATCTTATTCATTCAATCATCTCCTTCACCTGTATAACCAATTTGTTATCCGCAATGATTCAATCCACGCACCCTCATCTACCAATCCAACCTTTTTTTCCCTCTTCTCCTCTGCCGCTTTCTATACTTAAGTACTCTACCACCCCCACCTCCCATATGCTGTCTCGTTTATTCAATCCATTGCTATCGATTGCAATTCTCCCTCTTTCTAGTCATCATACTCTCTCTCCCGTCTCTTTTGTCCGTACCGTCCGCTTTTGTTCCCCTTGTATTTCGTCAGCGCCGAATGAAGCAGCAACTGTCACGCAGAAAATGGCGTCTCTTTATCTAACCTCAAGAAAAGAAGAAAACTGTTATTTCCTGCTCTTCAGTACTTCACTCTCAGTCTCTCCCCCCTCCTACTGGAGGCTGCAAAATGGGAAAGAGCGATTGTAACCACGTGTAAAGTGGTGTGTGGACGATGACAAGAACCAGCCTTGTCATGTCTTGTCTTTTCTGTTCGGACAGGTTGTAAAACACTTCCGACATCATTGTCTGAGTGATTTCTGATTCATCTCGAGCAGAGACACATTTGTTATCGATGTGGAAAGAGCTCAGTACTGAGTACAATAAGGTTGTCTTGACAACGACACCTGTTCTAACATAAAACACGAGGCTGTACATACCTTCAATTTAAAGAACAAAATTGTAATGGGTGCTATTCCATAGACGTGAATAATAAATTATTTAATCCAAGTGTATTAATTAATGTAATCTAACCAGTCAGAAGACTAAAGATTCAAACAATCAACAATGCAATTCAGTATTAATTGCGCTAGCTATTCCACACCTAGATTTAAAGGGGGTTATTTTCAGTATAAAATTAGGAGAGGAGTATAATTATTACTGACTTACGGTGATAAATAATTTTTCTCTAAATATTTTCAGTAATCAGGTGATTTTTTGGTGATTATGACGAGAGCGCTCTAAGAGGAAGTTATATTAAATGCCTATTTTAAATACCTTTGATGCAAAAAAGAAAATGAAATAGGTTTTGGATTTATGGTAAGCAGAATGAAAAAAAAATCTATAGTCCTTGGATCGAAGGTGAGAAGGAAATATAAAATATGCCATGGTCCTCTAGTAAGGGGAATAGGAAAATTATATACATTTAGGATTGAAGGAAGAACATTCAATAGTTTTTGACCGAAGATAAATGGCATGGGTGCAGGGGGAAGTAGGTTTATAACCGAAATTACTGTATGTGGAAAGCAAAACTGATAAGGCTTTGGACTGATGATATATAAAAAAAGGAAATTATAATGGCTCTTTCACTGAAGCTACTGTATTTGGGGGAGGATAATTGAATAGATTCTGAGCCGAAGGTACTCTGGAAAGAAGCATGAATAAATCTACGCGACGAGAAGTTTCATTACCTTCTGATCAGCGTCAGAAATTATATGTGTCAAACAATGTGTATGTATTGACTCTTCTCAAGTTGGACATCGTTGTTGTAATAACATCCTATTAAGAACGACTTGTCTCCACTTACACTTATTATTATATCAAGTTTTGTGCTCAAGTGTTTGAAGCGGCTGTGTAATGTTCCATCCCTTCATCTTCCAGCCTCCCTCCTTCGTGTTCGCTCATCCTTGAAAATATTCATTATACTCTGCAAGAGGAGCCTCAAATTAATAGAAACCGTGGCTTAATCGCTTATTGTCATGTTTGAAGAAATTTGTGGGCGGGATAATGAGAATCCTGGAGCAGACAAGATGAAACAATTTCTTGATAATGAAATCTGTAATATCTTGGCATAAATTTCCGCATTTATTGAACGTTAGACGTTTTACTATACCAACCCCAACCTCAGTAGCCGAGCGTGTTAAAACCTACTTCACCTGTGGATCGTGTAGTAGCTCTGTTTCGAGATCCCAAAGTTGTCACCAGCTGTCCTCATTGTGGATTTACAACGTATTCTTTTTCATACTAACTCCAGTGGAATCTAGTGAATGGTACCTTATTTCGAATCCCGAGACAACTGTTGGAATCCTCATACAGTCATCAGTCATTGAACAACGTTATATGTTTAATAAAGAACGTATCAATATATAGATAATAGTACGCTGTGCCATACCTACCTACATTCAGGTGTTTAGTTCACCAGAAAATTCATTTTAAAGATTTAAAAATTGCTTGATTTCTATGTTGTTTTTGTGCATATCAGATTTTTAGCCTACTTTTCACATTTTTCAAAAATGAGGAAAAAGTAGACTTATGGGATAGATCCGGGAAAATGTGTGTCTGTCTGTCTGTCTGGCTGTGTGTGTGTCTTCCCATATCAACTCCTAAACGGCTGCAGCAATCAAAACCAAATTTAGTATGAGTAAAGATGTGCACCGGAATAGCTCACGTCCATATTTGAAAATGATGTCAGTGATACCAACTGCTGAAAAAACGCACTAGAAATATGAGCTCCATGTTGGATATCTTGCAAGTATGCATGGGAGCTATTCCAAAATTGGCACACATGTAGATAATACTATTTCAGTTTAATTTCCAGGAGGCCAACCATGACAGTGTTGCCAAAATAATTTTAAGCCTTCTGATAGGTCCAATGTTTAAATGCATATCACTTCTACACTATCAATTGGATTTCAACCAAATTTTGTATGTAATATCTGTACATAAACAGATATGACTGAGCGTATTCTTAAGAGCCACCAGGGCTGCCAACTGTTAATAATTGCTCTCTCTATTTTTTTTTATCCAAATACCAATATATCAGAAAGTATGCAAGCCAACAGCTTTAAACTATGCACACGTATATTCTGACATTTTAGATTAATTTGGAGTAACTTATATACGTCAGTTCTACCAACATGATTATAAGCCTGCTGATAGTACCAATTTTTAAATACATGTAACTTCTATACTATCAGTTGGATTTCAACCAAATTTCGTATGTGCTATGTGTACCATAACAGATATGACTATAAGTATTGTTAAGAGCAATCAGGGCTGCCAATTGTTAATAAATGCTGTCTATATTCTTTTTATCCTAATATCAATATATCAGAAAGTATCCAAGCCAACAGCTCTATACGTTGCACACGTATAGTACCTGACATTCTAGATTAATTTGGAGTAATTAATACAAGGCAGTGCTGCCAACATGATTCTATGGCTGCTGATATGTCCAATTTTAAAATACATGCAACTTCTATACTAACAAATGGATTTCATCCAAAATTGGCACAACAAGATATCATAATAATTCAGATTATTTCTGACCAGCACACGCATGGTATTGTTGGCAACATGCTTTTACGCGTGCTGATAGATCCAATGTCTAACTGCATGTAACGTCCATTGGACTTGAACCAAATTTTGTATTCTGTACCTTAAGAGGTGGAACTAAGAATATATTCAGTCACCAGGGCTGCCAACTGTAGTGCTCTATTAGGCTACATTATACCAGGTATATTTTGAACTAATTAGATATTTCGATATTATCAACTTAATTTCGTCATTATTCCAGATAGGTTCATATACTGTAGAATAATCATTGGCATGAAAAGTAGGCTGTAGAGTTCTTCACGGAACTTCTTGTTGAAAGTCACATAAAAGTACTTACTTTATAGTCTTCTATGGCCATACAAAATTGTTTCATAATGTACCATATTGCGTGGTTTAGTGTAAGAGAGGGCCATGAGCCCTAATTTCGCCATTACCAAAGACAATAAATAAATAAATAAATAAATAAATAAATACATAAATAAATAAATAAATAAATGAATGAATGAATAAATGAATGAATGAATGGAGGAAGCTTGCAGTTTAACGTGACTGTTAACCTCGCGTTCATGAGCCACAGGACCTTATTTTTGCGTGGAATCCGAACAACAGGACATGGCATTAAATAAATAAATAAATAAATTCTGTTTGGTTGATGTTATAGTTTTGGAGATATTGAGAACCGGTGAAATAGTTCGCTTGGCCGTCATATTGGACTGCTTTATATGTAGACCATAGAATCATATGCCAGAAGATTAAGACTATCATGGTTGTTTGTTATTATAACTTTTATTTCGATCGTTTGGTTATGTTGCAAGAATTAAAGAGAACCAATAATTTAAAATTTTGGCAGTCACAATTTTGAAGTTCTGATAGAAATTGAAAAGGCAACCTTGGAGTGTAGATTAATAATTTAATGTTATTGGTTTTACGTCCCTTTTAACTACACTGGCTTTTAGAGACGCCGGGGTGCCGGAATTTTGCCCCGAAGGGGATTTTTAACGTGCCAGTAAATCTACTGACACGGCTCCCTCGCATTTGCGCACCCTCAAAGGAGTGTAGATTAGCCAAAAGTGTAACTGCTTAACAAAAGCTTCATTATTAGGTAACCACAACAACTAGAAATGTTGAGTATTCACAGTTCATCAATAGTACTCACAGCTGTATGTTACTAAAGTGTTGTAGAAATTTATAATAACGTTCAATAAAATTGGACATTTGAACAAAGTAAAATTATTCAGATCATTTTAGAATATTAGGTGCCCTTTCCTCTGATATTACTAGAGATAATTGGATGAAAGCATTAATTTGTAATCTACTGAAAATGATAAAGATTGTAAAGTTAACTTACAGTTGATGTGCATATGGTTTAGAGTTTATGAATATTTGAATTTGTCAACTCATTGGGTCATTATTTCAAATATATTTTTAATTGAGGATTATTTTATTTTAACTCTGGTTACTTTCATTTCATTTCACTTCACAATTTTTTAACTCATAATGGCCTATAGGGGTGCAAAGTATCAACTTGATCGTGCCCACATTCCTTAGAAAAAGGGACATAACTTAGAATATGGTAAGGTTTGAGAAATATTTCGATAATTATTGAAATATATCATACATGCTTATAATGCTTACATCACACGGAATCATGAATGCTATTGATAAACCATGAAGATTTGAAGTATATAGGTGTATTGGTTACCTTCGAATCTTTAAATAAGCAGCTGTTGTGTTGTTGGTTAATCCACTCTACCAAGTTCCCTTAACTTAGACGTCAGTATATTAAAATTTGTATAAAGATTTACCGTGCGAAGTTTCACTGCGCTGGGTGATTAAGTCGCGAGTAAACCCCATTTAAATTTGCGTAGCCGCCATGTTGGGTTTGTGCTAATCAGGTTATTGAAAGTTGCATAGGTGAACGTATTTTAATATCCTCTATTGCCTGACTCAATTTAAATTTATTTGTTTTAATTGTTTCGTAGATACTTAGGACTGGCTAAGATGTTTCTCATGGCTCCCATGTTAAGTTGTTTTATATTTAGGCCATAGAGGCATGCACTAGAAGAAGATCATTGCGATGGTTCTCATTCAAACTTTCTCTTCCGTCGCTTGGTTAGGACACAAGAAATGAAAACATAACTTGAATAGTTTGCATTACTACCTTCATTAGTTTACGAAAAACAATTGAATTAAATTAGTTACTTGTATAGTAGGCCTTGTATAAAGATTTATTGTGCCAAGTTTCACTGCGTTTGGATGATTAAATTGCGAGAGAAATCCATTTAAATATTTGAATTTCGGTTGGCTACCATGTTGGTTTGGTGCTCAACAGTATTTTTTAGAATCATACAGATGAACGCAATATAGCATCTTTCACCATACAGAATTCCAGGTTGGTATCAGTAATAGTTTCGGAGATGTTGAATGCCGGTGAATTGTTTCAAACGGCCTTCATCTTGGATTGGTGAAACGTATTGAAGTTTAAAAAGTCCTCTCGGCACGCCGGAAGGCGGAGGTAGATTTCTTCGGGCAAACTTGGGGATAGACGAAAATAGACAGAATATGCACGTTTCCGTAGAAGGATCGGACCTCATTTATTGCGAGAAAGTATTTTATAATTGGAGCTTAATTAACTTTGTTTTTCGTCATTTTATGCATATTTTAAACATTTTATTGTCTTACGGGGACAGTAACCTTCTCGTCATTTGGGGTCCATTTTTAGCCTATTTTTTATTTTGAAAAAAAAAAAAAAAAAAAAAAAAAAAAAAAAAGCTTATGAGATCACCTTTTATCCGCGTGTGTGTGTGTGTGTCCCAAATAACTTCTAAACGGCTGGAGCGATTTCAATGAAACTCGGTAAGTTCATGTCACTACTTTGGCCGACCCCGACCGTGCCCTTCAAATTTTGTTAAGTCTCACCAATCCAACATGGCGGCTGTGCGAAGTATTTCACCAGCATTCAATATCTCCGAAACTATTCCCGATATCACCCTGGTTTTTTTACGGTGATAAAGGGAACTACTAGAAGTTCACCTATGTGACTTTTGAAAAACTGGTAACTACAAACCAACATGGCGGCCACGCGAATTTGCGATGTTTAAATAGACGTTTCTCGCGATGTAAACAAACCAAACGCAATAAAACGTGGTACAGTATATGTTTATACACATTTTAATGCACCGACATCTAACTTGGTTCAATTGTTTACATAACCACAAGATGGCGGATGAGCGAAATATTTCACCGGCATTTTATGTCTCTGAAACTATTAGCGGTATCATCCTGAAATTTAGTAGGGAGATAAAGGGCACTACTTGAGGTTAGCGTCAGGAAGGGCATCCGGCCGTAAAAACCATCGCCACAAAGACTTCCATCGCATCTCATCCCCGACCCCGTTGGAAAACGGGAATAATAAGGGGTAGACATACATACATAAAGGACACTACTGGAAGTTCATCTATAAGATTTTCAAAAACCGGTTAACTACAAAATGAACATGGCGGCCAAGCGAATTTAAAATTTTTAAATAGACCTTTCTCGCTATTTAATGTTCCAAACGCAATGAAATCTGGTACAGGAAATGTTTATACACATTGTAATAGACTGGTATCTAATTTAGTTCAATTGTTTACATAACCTCAAGATGGCGGCTTTGCGAATTTTAAAATTAAGTTTTTATTTCTTGTGTCGTAATCATGCGACCGATGTGAAAGTTTCAGTAATGAACCTACGCAATAATTTTCCTTTAAAGGTAAATGACTCTATGGCCTATACATTTAACAATCCAACATGGCGACCTTCCGAAATATTTAGACGGTTCTGAATATCTACGAATCTATTATAGCAATCAAACTGATTTTTTTTATGTTCATAGGGGCTATGAACTTAAGTTCACCTATAGGACTTAAAATAACCTGGTGATCACAAATCCAACATGGCGGCGACGCGAAATTTAAATATTCACATGGACGTTTCTCGCAATTTAACCATCCGAGAGCAGTGAAACTTGGTACAGTAAATCCTTATACGAATGTTAATCCATTGGCATCTAATTTGTTTCAATTGTTTCCATAACCACAAGATGGCAGCTGTGCGAAATTTTAAAATCTCCTCGTTACATCTTGTGTCCTAATCATGCGATTGAAGTTTGAATGCTACACGTACACAATAATCTTCATGTAACAGTACATAACTCTAGGACCTACATATATAAAATCCAACATGGCGACCATCCGAAATATTTAGTCAGTTCTCAATATCTACGAATCTATTACAGCAACCAAACTGCAATTTGGTATGTAGATAGAGGCAATTAACATACCGTAAGTAGGATATATGAAAATAGGATGTATAGTTATTCAGGCAACTACTTGTTATACTTGTGGTCACACTGTCCTTATGCAAGGTTCTGACACTGATGTGTAACTATCTAACGGTCTGTTACTTCTTCACGCAAAATTATATCTCCCGCAGAGATTTTGGTTGGTTCCTCAGTTGAGGGGCTGCGACAACGCGGTCATGTAACCCCGTGTACTTTGGGTGAGTGTAGAATCTGTCTGATAAACGGTGTGAATTGTGATGGCTGTATTAGTCTGTAATTCAGGTAAGGACTGCAGACGGTCAATTTCAAGCAGTAGTTCCTAACGTTGCTACCAGATACTACCATCAACGACACCTAGCTCTGAACTTGGCTACGAGATGCCACCGCAATCAGCAACTCGCAACGAACGTTGGATCTTCCCCTCCAAAGGAAAGCATACTGAGAGATTTTTAGTGCTCTTAGAAAATCCGACGACTTCGGCCGGCTTTGAACCCGCGAACTTGGGCATAGAAGTTCAGCATACTACCAGTTATGTCACCGAGGCCGCTTCTCACTTAGTCAGATGGAAAACTGAATGTGATCGCGTGCAAGTGCGTTGTCACGGCAACGTCTGATGGCTCATCCGTCATCAATTTAGTAGTGTTGTCATGGCAACCTCTGATAGCTCTTGGCATTTTCTTATAATTCCTAAATCATTTTTCTCATCCCTTAGCGTAATAGTGGGTCATATCAAACATTCTTTCAGACAAAAGTTTTAGGTAATTATTAGGTGAATATTGTCCATTTTGTACGGTGTTGATATTGTGCCAATTAAGAGAGATATGAGTAATGTTTCCCGAAAAAAAAACACTTTTTCCCACCCCTTTGGTCAATGGTTGGTGCTATCTAGAAACTCTTCAAACATAAAATTTTGGGCCTTATTCGACACATAGTATGAACTTTGAATGGATTCGATATTTCAAATATTAAGAGAGTTATAGCGATATTTCACTTTTTCGAAAAAAAGACCCGCATTTTCACCCCCATCGACCGATTGTGCCCATTAACGAACTCGACCGAGATTTTATAGGGATATATATTATGTAAAAAATTCAAATTGATTGGTGCAAAATTGTGGTAGTTATCGTGTCCACAAGAAAGTGATATATCTTTATATATATAACTAGCAGGTACCCGCGGCTTCGCTCGCGTCATAGTCGTGTCATATTGTTATTCAATGAAATGCAGGTGGACCCCCTTAACACCCCATTAGAAACTGAATATCCAAAAACCCTTCCTTAGTGGGCGTTTTCGACTTACAACGAACATATTCCCAAAATTTCATGTTTCTAGCTTAATAGTTTTGGCTGTGCGATGATGAGTCAGTCAGTCAGTCAGGACACTTAGTTTTATATAATAGATAAGCATCGGTCCTAGTGGAAAATAATTCTATCACCTGAAACCAAAAATGCATGGGACGAAAAAAAACATCAAAATATCATGTTGGTTTCGGACCCTAAAAGACGTGAAAAATATAATGAAAGTATTAAAAAAAACTATTTTTCGAAATTTCATTCGAATCAATTTTTATGTCATTCCTGGGACTTAGAAAATTCCGGCCAAAAAGTACAAAATCATTAATAACTCCCTAAGTATTCGTCGTATGATGAAATAGCAAGAGACGAAAAAGATGTAATGTGTTATTGTCTACAACATAGGCCATGTATAATTTTACACTCAGGCATATTACGTTCCCCCCCCATATTTTCAGCCCTCCCCATGGGCCCCTTATATTGGATTTATGAAAGAACGGTCAAACACCTATTTTGTTATTTTTTATGCTGATTTTTTCCGCTGAGTTCCAAACCCCTCGCCTATGTCGTTTAAGAGATACACGCTCGGTTAGGAAACCTTCAACCCCCCCTTTTCACCCCTTTCACCTCATAATATACACCACATCGAAAAACCCTCAGACACTTATCTTCTTATTTTTAATGATGAGTTAATATGCCGAGTATCAAATCCCCCAATGAAAGCAATCCGGAGATATTGTTATTCAATGAAATGCAGGAGTACCCCCTTAACACCCCTTTAGAAACTGAATATCCAAAAACCCTTCCTTAGTGGGCGTTTTCGACTTACAATGAACATATTCCCAAAATTTCATGTTTCTACCTTTAATAGTTTTGCCTGGGTGATGATGAGTCAGTCAGTCAGTCAGTCAGGACACTTACTTTTATATAATAGATAATAGATAAGCATGGGACCTAGTGGAAAATAATTCTATCACCTGAAACCAAAAATGCATGGGACGAAAAAAAAACATCAAAATATCATGTTGGTTTCGGACCCTAAAAGACGTGAAAAATATAATTAAAGTATTAAAAAAGCTATTTTTTGAAATTTAATTCGAATCAATTTTTTTGTCATTCCTGGGACTTAGAAAATTCCGTCCAAAAAGTAAAAAATGATTAATAACTCCCTAAATATTCGTCGTATGATGAAATAGCAAGAGACAAATAAGATGTTATGTGTTATTGTCTACAACATAGGCCATGTATAATTTTACATATTACCTGTTCCCCCCCCCCCCCAGAATTTCACCCTCCCCGTGGGCCCCTTAAATTGAATTTATGAAAAAACGGTCTAACACCTATTTACTTATATTTTAAGCTGATTTTTTCCGCTGAGTTTGAAAATCCTCACCTATGTCGTTTAAGAGATACACACTCCGTTAGGAATTCTTCAAACCCCACTTTTCACCCCCTTTCACCTTATAATATACACCATATCGAAAAACCCTCAGACATCTTTCTTCATACCTTTAATGATGAGTTAATATGCCGAGTATCACATCCCCTAATGAAACCAATCGGGAGTTATTGTTATTCTATGAAATGCTGGTTTAACCCCCTTAAGACCCTTTTAGAACCTGAATATCTGAAAATCCTCCCTTAGTGGACGGTATTGACATACAATGATCATATCCTCCAAATGTCATGTTTCTAATTTCAATAATTTTGGCTGGGGATGGTGAGTGATTCAGGACTTATTCTTTCAAATTTCTTTTTTCAGAATTTCACCCCTCCCCATGAACCTCTTAAATTGGGGTTATGAAAAAAACTGTCGAACACCTATTTACTTATTTTTAAGCAGGTTTTTTCCCCATGAGTTTGAGGAGTGAGTCAGTCAGTCAAGCAGTAAGGAAACTTTCTTTCCTGTTTATTCCCCCCAGAATTTCACCCCTCCCCATGGGCCCCTTACATTCGATTTATGAAAAAACGGTCAAACACCTATTTACTTATTTTTTAAGCTGATTTTTTTCCGCTGAGTTTCAAACTCCTCGCCTATGTCGTTTAAGAGATACACGCTCCGTTAGGAACCCTTCAACCCCCACTTTTCACCCCTTTCACCTCATAATATACACCACATCGAAAAACCCTCAGACACATGTCTTCTTATTTTTAATGATACGTTTATATGCCGAGTATCACGTCCCTCAATGAAACCAAGCCGGAGATATTGCTATTCAATGAAATGCATGTGTACCCCCTTAAGACACCTTTAGAACCTGAATATCCAAAAATCCTTTCTTAGTGCGCGTTTTCGACTTACCACGAACATATCCCCAAAATTTCATGTTTCTAACTTTAATAGTTTTGGCTGGGCGATGATGAGTCAGTCAGTCAGGACACTTGTTTTTATATAAGAGATTCTTCGACACGTGTGTATGTGACTGAACTCCTCCTAAATGGCTAAGCCGATTTCGATGACATTTTGTATGTATGTTAGGGTGGGTCCATGTATGGTTTGGATTCACAATTTGACCAGGTAGGTGGAATTTTAGAATTTTAGAACCACAATTTACACACAATTTTAGAACCACAATATACAGTCATAAACAGTCGTCATGGAAACCGCTAGCCTTAGTGAAAAGTGATGCTTTTGGACTGTTTGTCTCTGCACGTTAGAGCCACCCGGTCGCAACCTGTGCAACTACCGCCATAACATACACTCCGCCCGTGGCGAAAAGTTGTGTTTTACACTAAAGGTGGCAGTGATGTCGAATTCTACTGTTTGTCACTGCACGTTAGAGCGTTTCTAAGTCCCGTATGCGTTCATATACTATTCATCCGATTGCGATGAAACTTGGGTGAGATGTTGAGTGTACTCCAGGGAAGGTGTTTGGCTTAGTAAATACATTTTACAACAGATAGCGCACGACTAGATTCAACAAATGATTGACGACGCGCGAAGCGTTTCAAAAATGTCCCGTATGCGGTCAAATACTATTCGTCCGATAGGGATGAAACTTGGGTGAGATGTTGTGTACACTCCAGGGAAGGCTTCTGGCTTAGTAAATTCATTTTACAATAGGTAGCGCACGAGTAGATTCAACAAATGAGCGACGACGCGCGAAGCGTTTCAACAAAATCACGTATAAGTTTATATACCATTCATCGATTGCGAACAAACTTTGATGAGTTGTTGTGTACACTTACGTGAAGGTTTCTAACTTAGTAAATCCATTTCACAGGAGGTTAAGCACGAGTAGATTCAACAAATGAGTGACGACGCGCGAAGCGTTTCAAAAAGGTCCCGTATGCGGTCAAATACTATTCGTCCGATAGCGATGAAACTTGGGTGAGATGTTGTGTACACTCCAGGGAAGGCATCTGGCTTAGTAAATTCATTTTACAATAGGTAGCGCACGAGTAGATTCAACAAATGAGCGACGACGCGCGAAGCGTTTCAACAAAATCACGTATAAGTTTATATACCACTCATCGAATGAGATGAAACTTTGTTGAGTTGTTGTGTACACTTACGTGAAGGTTTCTAAGTTAGTAAATCCATTTCACAGGAGGTTGCGCACGAGTAGATTCAACAAATGAGCGACGACGTGCGAAGCGTTTCAACAAGGTCCCGTATGCGTTCAAATACCATTCGTCCGATAGCGATGAAACTTGGGTGAGATGTTGTGTACACTTAAGTGAGGGTTTCTAACTTAGTAAATCCATTTCACAGGAGGTTGCGCACGAGTAGATTCAACAAATGAGCGACGACGTTCGAGGCGTTTCAATAAGGTCCCGTATGCGTTTAAATACCATTCGTCCGATTACGATGAAACTTGGGTGAGATGTTATATACACCCTACGGAAGGTTTCTGGCTTAATAAATCCATTTTACAATAGGTAGCGCACGAGTAGATTCAATAAATGGGTGACGGCACGCGAATCATTTCAAGAAAGTACCGTATGCGTCCATATACCATTTATCTGATTGCGATGAAACTTTGGTGAATTGTTGTGTACACTTCAGTAAAAGTTTCTGGCTTAGTAAATTCATTTTACAATGGGTACCGCACGGGTAGATTCAACAAATGTGCGATGGCGCGCGAATCGTTTCAACAGAGTCCTGTATGCGTTCATATACCATTTATCCGATTGCGATGAAACTTTGGTGAATTGTTGTGTACACTCCAGGAAAGGTTTCTGGCTTAGTAAACCCAGTTTTTAATAAGTAGCGCACGAGTAGATTCAACAAATGAACGACGGCGCGCAAATCGTTTCCACAATGTCCCGTATGCGGTCATATATCATTCATCCGATTGCGATCTTGGTGAATCATTGAGTACACTCCTGAGTAGGTTTCAGGCTTAGTAAATCTATTTTACAATAGGTCGCGCATGAGTAGATTCAACAAATGAGTGACGGCACACGAATCGTTTAAAGAAAATTCCGTATGCGTTCATATGTCATTCATCCGATTCCGATGAAACTTTGATGAGTTGTTGTATACACGCAAGAGAAGTTGTTCAACTCGGTAAATCCATTTTACAATATTGGTAGCGCACGAATAGATGTAACAAAGCGCGAAGCCTTCCAACAAAATCCCGTATGCGTTCATATACTATTCATCGATTGCGATGAAACATTGATGAGTTGTTGTGTACACTTAGGTGAAGCTTTCTAACTTAGTATATCCATTTCACAGTTGGTAGAGCACGAGTAGATTCAACAAATGTGTGACAGCGCACGAATCATTTAAACAAAATCCCGTATGCGTTATATGCCATTTTTTAGCCTACTTTCGATTTTTGCAAAAAATGAAAGTAGACTTATGAGATCACTACAGGGCGAAAAAAAGTGTGTCTGTGTGTGTGTGTGTGTGTGTGTGAGTGTGTGTACTCTGAATGTCTGTCCCCCCCTATCAATTCGAACACGGTGAGCGCAAATTGAACGAAATTTGGTACAAAGGTAGCACTAGCAAAGGACACCTCAGTGTCATGTTTTATATCGCCGCCATCTTGACGGAAACGTAATGGCGGCCACACAAATGTTCAAAGCTTAAATCAAATTGCGACTAACCTAATCATCCGATCTCTACCAAATTTTGCAACAACATACCTTCATGGGGGAAGCATCCTTTGACCAAACTAATAGGTCATCAGCCTAACAGTTTGCGGATGACGGCCATCTTTGTGTGAAAATAGATTGCCCCTATTAATTCGAACACGGTGAAGCCGAATGGAACGAAATTTGGTACAGAGGTAGTACTAGCAAAGGGAACCCCAGTGTCATGTTTTATATTGCCGCCATCTTGACGGAAACGTAATGGCGGCCACACAAATGTTCAAAGCTTAAATCAAATTACGACTAACCTAATCATCCGATCTCTACCAAATTTTGCAACAACATACCTTTATGGGGGCAGCATCCTTTGACCAAACTAATAGGTCATCAGCTTAATAGTTTGCGGATGGCGGCCATCTTTTTGTCAAAATCGATTACCCCTATTAATTCGAACACGGTGAAACCGAATGGAATGAAATTTGGTACAGAGGTAGCACTAGCAAAGGGCACCTCAGTGTCATGTTTTGTATCACCGCCATCTCGACGGAAACGTAATGGTGGCCACACAAATGTTCAAAGCTTAAATCAAATTACGATTAACCTAATCATCCGATCTCTACCAAATTTTGTATCAACATACCATTATGGAGGGAGCATCCTTTGACCGAACTAATAGGTCATTAGCCTAATATTTTGCGGATGGCGGCCATCTTTGTGTGAAAATCGATTCCCCCTATTAATTCGAACACGGTGAAACCGAATGGAACGAAATTTGGTACAGAGGTAGCACCAGAAAAGGCCACCACAGTGTCATGTTTTATATCACCGCCATCTTGACGGAAACGTAATCGCGGCCACCCAAATGTTAAAGGCTAAAATGTAATTACGACCAACCTAATAATCTAGACTCTACCAAATTTTGCAACAACATTCTTTATGTGGGAAGCATATTCTGACCAAACTGCTAGATCATCAGCACAATAGTTAGCAGATGGTGGCCAAGTATGTGTGCAAATCGATTCCCCCTATCAATTCAAACACGGTGAAACCGAATTGAACGAAATTTGGTACAGAGGTAGCACTAGCAAAAGGCACCTCAGTGTCATTATTATATCGCTGCCATCTTGACGGAAACGGAATGACGGCCACCCAAATGTTAAAAGCTTAAATCAAATTTCGACCATCCTAATAATTTGATCTCTACCGGATTTTGCAACAAAATGCCTTTTTGTGGAAAGCATCTTATGACTGACTACAAGGTCATCAACCCAATAGTTTGCAAATAGCGGCCATGTATGTGTGCAAATCCATTCCCCAGATCAATTCAAACACGGTGAAACCGAATTGAATGTTTTTTTTTTTTACAGAGGTAGCACTAGCAAAGGGCACCTCATATTCATGTTTAATATCCCTATAGCACGTTGTATTGCAACAAGCTACTACAACCAACATTCAATTATACTCCTTGAAAAGGACAAAGAGTTATAACAATACCCATGCATTTAGGAGAAAGTAGGCTACATGTTCTTTACTGAACATCTTGTTTCGATTGCGATGAAACTTTGGAGAGTTGTTGTGCACGCTCCCATGAATGTTTCTAGATTAGTTAATTCATTTCACGATAGTTTAGAGTCAGTTAACAGAAATTGAAAAACATATTGTGTATTCAAAAGCACTTCAAGAAACGAAGTTACAACACTTTCTTTGATTGGCAGGACAACGTCTGCCGGGTCAGCTAGTATATATATACATATATACATAGACTATATATATACATAAATTATTTATAAACTTTTTAACTGACGGTGGTTTTGAGGTCTAGGGGATGTGAAACGTGAAGATATGTCGAAATTTTATGGAATTCGAAACATGGTACCCATTGCAATAGTTAGGTTTCTAATGAATTCTACCTAAGACGCAAGATCGAGGTCGGACAAGGTAGTGGCAAGTCCTTACCGAGTTTCATTCAAATAGATCCACTTATTTCGATTTTATTAGGGACAAACACATACGCACACACAAACATACACAAGGACAAAAAATAATTTCACAAGCCTGCTACCTACTATTATAGCAACCCGCTCCGGCTTCGCCCGGTACCTTTAACGGTTTACCCAGTGTAAGCTTAAAAGGCGCACGGACGGCAGGTCCCAGACGCAATTCAGAAAAGCCGAGGTGAACAGCGAAACTCCAAACACATATTCTCATCTCTGAAGTCTTAACACGACACGTCTCGACAGTTTGATGCTGGTCGAAGCTGGTATGATAGGCTCGCTCCGTAGCAAGTAAACTTACTCCAATGCTAGTAATTTAAATTTCCATTGAATGGAGATTGTTGTAAGAAATGAAAACGCAAAAACACTTATAGTGGACGATGCACTACTTAGTACTGACTGTTGCGGACTTTTTTTGTAGTACTTTTATGCTGAACAATTCTTACACTCATAGTATATGGATATTTTTAACGGTTTACCCAGCATAAGCTAAAAGGCGCACGGACGGCAGGTTTTCTTCGACTCGTTTCATTGAAATAGTTACTGCTGGGCTTCCATTGGTCATAAGTGAATGTTTTTCTACAGAAACCTTCCTGGATAAATCCTTTACAGAATGGTGAAGATTGCATTAAAACCCATCCCGTGGTTCTCGAGATTAGCCGTTACATCCATGAGTCGGGGACATAATTTTATACTATGGTTGGTTCCTTAGTTTAGGAGCTGCGACAACGTGGTCATGTAGCCCCGTGTACTTTGGGTGTGTGTAGAATCTGTCTGATAACCGGTGTTAATTGTGATGACTGTATTAGTGTGTGTATCTGTTTTAATTAAAGTAAGCACTGCAGACGATAATATCAAGTAGTTCCTACTTTCGCTACCAAATGCTATAGTCCACGACACCTCGCTGTGAACTTGGCTACCACTAGACGCTCTCGCAAACAGTGCCTGGTGATGAACGTTGGAACCTAGGAGCATTAATCAAACCTAACCTACAAATTTTGCTTCACACAAGTTTAGTTAGTATGTAAAGATAAGAATTGTTTGAATTTAATCTTAGATACGGTACATCATTCTTGCATAATCTGGATATTTGGAAGATCAATTTGCTTTTATGAAAGCTCCCCATACTACAAGAGTTAATCATGAGACTTGTGATTTGCGAATGGTTTGGCATATAGATCTCCTTGACATAAATAATAGTGATTGTCTGAACAGCTTGTAGACATTCCACAATTCAGATAAGTCTCTATATCAGATATTACAACACATTATCATAGTTAGTTAGCTATTGGTACTTAAAGGGACGAAACAGCGAGGTCATGTGCCCCTTCATTATAAGTAGACAAACACAGTTTTTGTATGTTGCAGTTCTACATTTTTACCATCATCTCAGCAGAGTATTCGTAGGTCGTTTCTGCACATTAGTTTACAATTCTAGTTTAGGGCTTATTGCTTAAGTGAATCACAGCTACACTTTCACAGATTGGTTGGTGGAGGGTGACTGTTTGTTGATGGGATCGTCATTTCTCAGTTTTGCAACCTTTTAGATATTTAAACATAACAGTTCTTTAGGGATTATCGGTAAAGGCTGCCAGACTTTCTAAGTTTTTGACATGTTTTTGTTTTGTTTTTGGAGTGCAGAGACCTTTTCTTGGGTGTCATTGTAGGGTTGGTGGTGTTTTGAAGAGCTATTCTATCTTGCATATTTTGATCTGATGATGCTCTGTTGACGAGCGAAACATTTCATCATTTAGTTTTCTCCCTCTTCTACAGTCCATAATAAATATATGTATTTAATCACAAGATCGAAGCGACTGAAATTAAATTCATGAGAACATCTCTCCAGTAGACTAGAAGAGATAAGATCCGAAACTCAAATATTGGGGAAGAACTAAATATACAGGAATCAGAGTACAGCGAATACAGAAGGTGCGATTAAGATGGTTTGGCTATGTGCAAAGGATGGAAATGAATAGAGCTGCAAAGAGGGAGATGGTGAGAAACAATGACGGTATTAGGTTGGTTGGAAGGCCAAAGAAGAGATGGATGGACCAAATCCGACAAGACATAATTATGTGACATTGGACTGGATGTGGCAGAAGTAATGGAGCAGGAGAAGTGGAAGAATAGACAGGAGTGGAAGTGCACCCGAGTGACTGGAGTTGGACACGGATAATGATGATGATGATGAATCACATATAGTTCTTTTCAGTTTTTCTTGAATGCCCCAGTAATTGGGATTAAATTGTGTTTACCGACTGAAAAGTTGCAATATCAATTGTTAATAAGGCAACACTAAGAAATGGTGTCAAAACTTTATACAGGGTGTATCTTAATTATACCGACAAAAAATCAGGGACGCTCTGCGTGTTATGTAAAAGACGATGCCGCAATTGGATTGGCGGAGATTTTTTTTCCCTCCGAGAAAATGAGGTTACTTTGTTACTTCCGGGCGCGCGATTCAAATCTACGAATTCGCCGTATTTGCTGAGCTAGAGAGCAAGCCTCTGTCCACCGCTGTGCTTCAAGCAGGGGAAGGGAGTGTGATAGAAGGTGACAGAGATATGCTGGCGGGCATGCGCAAGTTTCCTCGATCGCCTCGGATTTCCGCAATGAAACTGAAATTTTGTATGTTGATAGAGACAATTAACATGAGCAGGATATATGAAAATAGGCTGTATAGTTCTTCACGGAACTACTTGTTATACTTGTGGTCACACTGTCCTTATGCAAGGTTTCGACACTGATGTGTAACTATCTAACGGTCTGTTACGTCCTCACGCAAAATTTTATCTCCCGCAGAGATTTTGGTTGGTTCCTCAGTTTAGGGGCTGCAACAACGCGGTCATGTAACCCCGTGTACTTTGGGTGAGTGTAGAATCTGTCTCATAAACGGCGTGAATTGTGATGGCAGTATTAGTCTGTAATTCAGGTAAGGACTGCAGACGGTCAATTTCAAGCAGTAGTTCCTAACGTTGCTACCAGATACTACCGTCAACGACACCTAGCTGCGAACTTGGCTACGAGATGCCACAGAAACCAGCAACTCGCAACGAACGTTAGAACTTCCCCTCCATAGGAAAGCATACTGAGGGATTTTTAGCGCTCTTAGAAAATCCGACGACTTCGGCCGGCTTTGAACCCGCGACGTTGGGCATAGAAGTTCAGCATGCTACCAGTTACGTCACCGAAGCCCCTTCACACTTAGTCAGATGGAAATCTGAATCTGATATCATGCAAGTGCGTTGTCATGGCAACGTCTGATGGCTCATCCCTCATCAATTTAGTAGTGTTGCCATGGCAACCTCTGATAGCTCTTGGCATTTTCTTATAATTCCGAAATCATTTTTCTCATCCCTTGGCGTAATGGTGGGTCATATCAAAAATTCTTTCAGACAAAAGTTTTAGGTAATTATTAGGGGAGTACGGTTTTGATATTGTGCCTATTAAGAGAGATATGATTAATGTTTCCCGAAAAACCCACTTTTTCCCACCCCTTTGGTCAACGGTTGGTGCTATAAAAAACTCTTCAAACATACATTTTTGGGCTTTATCCGACACATAGTATGAACTTAGAACGGATTCGATATTTCACATATTAAGAGAGTTATAGCAATATTTAACTTTTTCGAAAAAAGCTCCCCATTTTCACCCCCTTCGACCGATTTTGCCCTTTAACGAACTCGACCGAGATTTTAAGGGGATACATAATATGTGAAAAATTCAAAGTGATTTGTGCAAAACTACGGCAGTTATCGTGTCCACAAGAAACTGATATACATACATATATATACATAAATTATATATAAACTTTTGAACTGACGGTGGTTTTGGGGTCAGGGGGATGAAAAACGCGAAGATATGTCGAAATTTTCCGGAAGTCGAAACATGGCACCCATTGCAAATTACATGATGTTAATAAATACACTAGGATGACCAGTTTCGATCGTCAAGCGATCATCATCAGATCCATTACACTTAGGCTGTAAAATCTATGTTTGAAAATACAGGTGAAAATCTTTCAAAATATGTACAATTATTTAGTTGCAGTATTGGTAATGCAACTTGTCAGTATGTGCTAGTTGTAGTATATGTGATGTTAGGTGAAATGCTAAAATGGTGATAGAAATCTGGAATTTGTCTGTTCGCAGTGACTATATGATTGTAAAGGTCAACAATGGTTGTACTGTATAGAGTTCGTGCGCATAATGCTATTTTAGTTGCTGGCGCTCGAAGTGGTGACTTGTGTTATCTTTCAGGGGGAAGGCAGTAGCTTGTGCAACTACAAGCACAGGGAAGAACTCAATGTTGAAATGTTGTCTCGAGATATTTGTGTAGGATTTCGAGAAGTTCAGTGGGATGCATCGTATTTCAGAGCTTCTACTTTAAAGAAGGGTTCAAAACTCTGTGACAGTCATCATATACTACAAGCAAGAGAAGCGTTAGGAGAAGAAATAACCTGCTTGTGTTTGAGAGAAACAAACATCCATCAGCCGCCTTATGGTGTTAAAATTAAAGTAAGTATATGTTTTGTCTTTCTATATAATGACGTAGCATAATAATTGTATCTATTGCAGTTTTAAGTGTTTTTACAATTAATTTACACAAGATTAATCTTTTTACAGATTGATTGCGGTCGAAAGGTTAAATCAGTTGAGTGCGATTGCAAAGCCGGACTTTCACAATGCTGCACACATATTGCTGCATTGTGTATTTATATTAATACTGAGGGAGATTCTTCCCAGACTTCCAATGGGAGAAACCAAAGAACATTATTGCGGAGTATTGTAAAGGAGGAAATGTAGAAGAAATACTAAATTGGCCATCAAATAAGCGACCAATTTATTTCGCGTCGGAAAGTGTTGAATCCTTAAGTAAAACACAATTATATGAACAAATTAAGGTCATAGACTCTGCTTTCTCGAAAATTTTGAAAGCAGAGTGTGAAGGTGAATCTTTATCTCCAATTGCATTGTTCAAAACATCGTTGAAAGCGCTGTAGAGATAAGCGAAAAGGACTTCTTATTTCAGTGTCTTAACCAGTTGGACAAACAAACAGCTAATAAACTATTTAGATGCTATGTTGTGAATAATTTGCCTGGTGGTAACATATCACTAGCTTCCATAAATTATGAGTGCATGTTGCCAAATGATATATTGAAGTTTTATTGTAAAAATGTTAAAGTAACAAATTCACAGAAGCGTGCAATTGCAGTTGAGACAAGGGAACAATCTTTATGTTCTTCCTGGTTCCAGCAAAGGAAGTTACGCATTTCGGCCAGCCAGAATGTACACCAGATCAAAACCCTACAGAGTGGAAATTACGAAAGACTGGCATTAGCGTTTATTTCATCTAAGAATGTAAACACTCCTGCAGTGAGATATGGCAGAACTAATGAACGGAAGGCACTTGAGGAGTACTGCTTATTAAACGAATGCCGTGTGGTTCAACTCGTGTTGTTTATAAAAGAACAGCAACCATGGTTATGTTGCAGTCCAGATGGGATAGTGGTAGGTCAGGAATTTGTTAATCTTCTCGAGATTAAGTGCCCTTATTCATATCGAGAAAAACCCATAGTTGAAGACAAAAAGTGCAATGTCCCGTATTTAGGTATAACAACTGATGGTATCGTGAAGCTGAAGGAAACTCACGTTTATTATACTCAGGTACAGGTATATTCTCCAAAGGGAAGTGTTAAAGTGAACATTTCCAGAAATTATGACTTCCTTTCCAGTACTATTCCTTCGGTAGAGAAATTTTATTTTGAACATTACCTTCCAGTAATATTTAAAGATGCTACAGTGAATGCACTGTAACTATATTCAAGTGTGAATTATCACTAATCGGATAATGGCTGATGTACGAATTGTATTTCTCAATGCTGAGAATTCAACTGGAAAATTTGTATTTATTATGTTGATAACATAATTAAAAATCAAATTATTTTGCTGTTACAAATTCCATTACGGTATCGAATTTTCTGACAATTATTTGCAAAAATCTTTAGTAAGCTTAACTAAAAATAGTTAGTCTTGTGATTTAATTATTGGAGGACTGAAGTTTACCAGGACTCCAATGATGTGAACAATTTTGTCTATATGAGAAAGTAAATCCATAGTGAGTTTGTTGCTTAATATTTTATAAATTTTCATTCTCTGAATAGCCCTTTCAACATGAATTCTTACTGACGCAATATCGTATGTTGTTTCAATTTCTTCAGCTGAAAACTGAGGATTAAATGCAAAAGGTGGCATTACCATTACAGCATTTCTGTTCTCAATACAAGTTCTTATCTGTGGGAATCCTCTGTCACACATAACTAAATCCCCTGGCTGAATAAAGTTTAATATACCGGAATTAACTGTGATGTAGCTGTCAGTCGTTCTTCCACCAAAGCACTTGGATATAAAAGAAATGTAACCTGATGGAGTAATGGCAACAAGAAATTTGACTGTAAATGAATTCTTATAATGAGAAAACATTAAAATTCTTTGACGAACACTGTTAGGTCTTTCACAGGGCACTTCACTGCAATCTGCAATGCACGTGCAATTTTCATAGTGTTTTAGGTAGATTTCTTTAGAAAGCTAACTATTGCAATGGGTCCCATGTTTCGACTTCCGGAGAATTTCGACATATCTTCGCGTTTCACATCCCCCAGACCCCAAAACCACCGTCAGTTCAAAAGTTTATATATAATTTATGTATATATGTATCTATCTATCTATCTATATATATATATATATATATATATCAGTTTTTTGTGGACACGATAACTGCCGTAATTTTGCACCAATCACTTTGAATGTTTTACATAATATGTATCCCTATAAAATCTCGGTCGAGTTCGTTAATGGGCAAAATCGGTCAAAGGGGGTAAAAATGGGGGGCTTTTTTCGAAAAAGTGAAATATCGCTATAACTCTCTTAATACATGAAATATAGAATCCCTTCAAAGTTCATAATATGTGTCGGATAAGTGCCAAAAATTTATGTAAAAAACGTTTTTTGATAGCACCAACCATTGACCAAAGAGGTGGGAAAAAGTGGGTTTTTCGGGAAACATTAATCATATCTCTGTTAATAGGCACAATATCAAAACCGCACAAAATAGACAATATTCCTCGAATAATTACCTAAAACTTTTGTCTAAAAGAATTTTTGATATGACCCACCATTACGCCACGGGGTGAACAAAATGATTTAAATTATAAGAAAATGCCAAGTGCCAAGAGAGGTTGCCATGACAACTTAACTTTTAATTGATAAGGGATGACCATCAGCAGTTGCTATGACAACGCCACTGCACGAGATCACATTCAGTTTTCATGTCAGTGGGAAGCGACTTCGGTATCGGAACTGGTAGCATGCTGAACTTCTATGCCCAAGGTCGCGGGTTCACACCCGGTTGAAGTCGTCGGATTTACTAAGAGCGCTAAAAAACCTGAGTTTGCTTTCCTTCGGAGGGGAAGTTCCAACGTTCGTTGCGAGTTGCTGATTGAGGTGGCATCTAGTAGCCAAGTTCACAGCTAGGTGTCGTTGACGGCAGTATTTTAGGTAGATTTCATTAGAAAGCTAACTATTGCAATGGGTACCATGTTTCGATTTCCGGAAAATTTCGACATATCTTCGGGTTTCACATCCCCCAGACCCCAAAACCACCGTCAGTTCAAAAGTTTATATATAATTTATGTAATATATGTATATATATATATATCAGTTTCTTGTGGACACGATAACTGCCGTAATTTTGCACCAATCACTTTGAATTTTTTACCGAATATGTATACCCATAAAATCTCGGACGAGTTCGTTACTGGGCTAAATCGGTCGAAGGGGACTTTTTTTTTCAAAAAAAAAATGAAATATTGCTATAACTCTCTTAATATGTGAAATATCGAATCCGTTCAAAGTTCATACTATGTGTCGGATAAAGCTCAGAAATTTATGTTTGAAACGTTTTTTGATAGCACCAACCATTGACCAAAGGGGTGGGAAAAAGTGTTTTTTTTTTCGGGAAACATTAATCATATCTCTGTTAATAGGCACAATATCAAAACCGTACAAAATGGACAATATTCCCCTAATAATTACCTAAAACGTTTGTCTGAAAGAATTTTTGATATGAGCCACCATTGCGCCAAGGGATGAGAAAAATGATTTCGGAATTATAAGAAAATGCCAAGAGCTATCAGTGGTTGACATGGCAACACTACTAAATTGATGAGGGATGAGCCATCAGACGTTGCCATGACAACGCACTTGCGCGAGATCAGATTCAGATTTCCATCTGACTAAGTGTGCAGCGGCTTCGGTGACGTAACTGGTAGCATGCTGAACTTCTATGCCCAAGGTCGCGGGTTCAAAGCCGGCCAAAGTCGTCTGATTTTCTAAGAGCGCTAAAAATCCCTCAGTAAGCTTTCCTTTGGAGGGGAAGTTCCAACGTTCGTTGCGAGTTGCTGATTGAGGTGGCATCTAGTAGCCAAGTTCACAGCTGGGTGGCGTTGACGTTAGTATCTGGTAGCAACATTAGGAACTACTGCTTGAAATTTAGCGTCTGCATTCCTTACCTGAATTACAGACTAATACAGCCATCACAATTCACAACGTTTATCAGACAGATTCTACACTCACACAAAGTACACGGGGTTATATGACCGCGTTGTCGCAGCCCCTAAACTGAGGAACCAACCAACATCTCTGCGGGAGATATAATTTTGCGTGAAGAAGTAACAGACCGTTACATAGTTACACATCAGTGTCGAAACCTTGCATAAGGACAGTGTGACCACAAGTATAACAAGTAGTTCCGTGAAGAACTGTACAGCCTATTTTCATATATCCTGCTCATGTTAATTGCCTCTATCATCATACAAAATTTCAGTTTAATTGCTGTAACAGATTCGTAGATATTGAGAACCGTCTAAATATTTCAGATGATCGCCAGGTTGGATTTTTATTTTTGTACTGTTATATTAAGATTATTGTGTAAGTGTGGTATTCAAACTTCAATCGCATGATTAGAACACAAGAAGTAAAAACGAGATTTTAAAATTACGCACAGCAGCCATCTTGTGATTATGCAAACAATTGAAATAAATTAGATGCCAGTGGATCAACATTTGTGTAAGCATTTAAAACGTGCAACGTTTCACGGCACTCGGATAGTTAATTCGCGAGAAACGTCCATTTAAATATTTATACTTCGCGTCGCTGCCATGTTGGATTCGTGCTCACCAGGTTACTGAAAGTCCTATAGGTGAACATATGTTCATAGTCTCTATGAACATAAAAATTTCAGTTTGGTTGCTGTAAAAGATTCATATATATTGAGAACCGTCTAAATATTACGGAAGCTTGCCATTTAGGATTGTTATATGTATATGCCATAGAGTTATGTACCATTCAAGGTCACTTATTGCCTAGCTTCATTATTCAAACTTTCACTTCGATCGCATGATTACGACACAAGAAATAAAAACTTAATTTTAAAATTTCGCACAGCCGCCATCTTGAGGTTATGTAAACAATTGAATTAAATTAGATGGCAGTACATTACAATCTGCAAAATCATTTACTGTACCACATTTCACTGCGCTCAGAGAGTTAACTCACGAGAAAAGTCTATTAAAATATTTCAAATTCGCTTGGTCGCCATGTTCGTTTTGTACTTTACAGGTTTATGAATTATACATAGGTAAACTTGTATCAGTACCCTTTATCACCGTACAAAATTGCAGGGTGATATCTGTAATAGTTTCGGTGATATAGAATGTCAGTGAAATATTTCGCACAGCCGCCATTTTGAGGTTATGTAAACAATTGAACTAAATTAGACTCCAGTGCATTGCAATGTGTATAAATATTTGCTGTACCAAGTTTCATTACGTTTGGATAGTTAAATCGCGAGAAAAGTCTATTTAAAAGTCTCCACTTCGCTTGGCCGCCATGTTGGTTATGTAGTAACCAGGTTTTTGAAAGTTTCATACGTGAACTTCTAGTAGTACCCTTTATCACCGTACACAATTTCAGGGCGATATCCGTTATAGTTTCGGAGATACTGAATGCTAGTGAAATATTTCGCACAGCCGCCATGTTGGATTGGTGAGACGTAACAAAATTCGATGGGCACGGTCGACGTCGCCGGGAATAGTGCTATGAACTTACCGAGTTTCACTGAAATCGCTCCAGCCGTTTAGATTTTATTAGGGACACACACACACACACACACCCACACACACACGCACACACACACGGACAAAAGGTGATCTCATAAGCCTATTTTTTCAAAATTTAAAATAGGCTAAAAATGGACTCCAAATGACAAGAAGGTTACCGTCCCCGTAAGACAATAAAATGTTTAAAATATGTTTAAAATGAAGAAAAACAAAGTTAATTAATCTCCAATTATAAAATACTTTCACCCGATAAATGAGGTCTGATCCTTCTACGAAAACCTGCATATTCTGCCTATTTTCGCCTATCTCCAAGTTTGTCCGGTGAAATCTACCTCCGCCTTCCGGCGTGCCGAGAGGACTTTTTTTAAAAGCATTAGGCAGTGTGCTTTTGATAGAGGATCGTTGTGGCCAGAAAATCCACTCCTTTGTTTTCTCAAAAATATGACGGAGAGTGAATTTAAAAGTAGCAGATGCCGTGGTCCTATGGCAGTTAAAAATTACGCCTAGAGCGGCGAAACTGATACCGAGTTTACATTTCATTAGCAGTAGAAGCAGCACGTTTTCTTAATAAATGTTGAGCCATTCTTATGAGAAATATAAGTTACTCCTTTGTGCCATTTTTAGCCTACTTTTCACATTTTGCAAAAATGAGGAAAAAGTAGACTTATGAGATCGGGCAAATGTGTGTCTGTCTGTCTGTCTGTCTGTCTGTCCTTCTGTCTGTCTGGCTGTGTGTGTGTCCCCCCCTATCAACTCCTGAACGGCTGCAGCAATCGAAACAAAATTTGGTAGGAGTTAAGATCTATACCTGAATATCTCACGGCCATATTTGAAAATGATGTCAGTGCTACCAACTGCTAAAAAATCGCAATTGGAATTTGAGCTCCATGTTGGATATCTTGGAAAGTATGAATGGGAGCTATTTCAAAATTGGCACACGTACAGATCATAATATTTCAGTTTAATTTCCAGGAGGCTAAACATGGCAGTGTTGCCAAGATGATTATAAGCCTCCTGATAGGTCCAATTTTTAAATGCATATAACTTCTATACTATCAATTGGAATTCAACCAAATTTCGTATGTTGTATGTGTACATAACCAGATATGACTGAGCGTATTCTTCAGACCTACCAGGGCTGCCAACTGTTAATAAATGCTCCTAATTTATTTTATCCAAATACCAATATATCAGAAAGTATGAAAGCCGACAGCTTTAAATTATGCACACGTATAGTCCCTGACATTCTATATTAATTTGGAGTAACTTATATACATCAGTGCTACCAACATGATTCTAAGCCTGCTGACAGGTCCAACTTTAAATACATGTAACTTCCATACTATCATTTGGATTTCAACCAAATTTCGTATGTGCTATGTGTACCATAACAGATATGACTATGCGTATTCTAAGGAGCAACCAGTGCTGCCAACTGTTAATATGTGCTGTCCCTATTTTTGTTACCCTAATATCAATATATCAGAAAGTATGCAAGCCAATAGCTCTAAACTTTGCACACGTATAGTACCTGGCATTCTAGACGATTTTAGAGTAACTAATATACGTCAGTGCTGCCAACATGATTCTAAGCCTGCTGATAGATCCAATTTTAAAATGCATGTAACTTCTACACTAACTAATGGATTTCATTCAAAATTGGCACAACAATAGATCATATTATTTCAGATTATTTCTGACCAATACATGCATGACATTTTTGCCAACATGATTTTACGCGCGCTGTTAGATCCAATGTTTAACTGCATGTAACGTCCATGCTATTCATTGGACTTCAACCAAATTTTGTATTTTTTACCTTAAGAGGCGGAACTAAGAATATATTCAGTCATCAGGGCTGCCAACTGTAGTGCTCTATTAGGATACATTATGCCAGGTATACAGTATTTCGAACTAATTGGAAATTTCGATATTAGCAACTTAATTTCGTCATTATTCTAGATAGGTTCATATTCTGTAGAATAATCATTGGCATGAAAAGTAGGCTGTATAGTTCTTCACGGAACTTCTTGTTATATGATGTGATGAATGCACGCCTTTGTGGTGCGTGAAACCTTAGTCTGTGAATCTATTAATAGCCCTCTGATGTCTTAATACCATATTTGGACATATATGTCCCCTTATTGGCCAGTGATTTGTATATTGGAAGGGGTCGTGACCAATCAAATTTTACCACGCAGTTACCTTTGTATTGCGTCGTCATTTACTTTGTCTCGAGGCATTTCTTTATTGCAGCCAAGTAGGCTAGACGTATACCCATATTCTAGGGGAAGTGCCCGTGTTCAAGGTGAAACCATGGCGAGGTGTCTGTATGTCGTAATCAATATTGCTTTACTGTAGTTCAGTTTCATATTTCGGAATTAAAAAATCTTATTCTGTGTTATTTTCTTTTCGGTCGCGTGTACTTGCTCTCTCCCGATATTTTCTCTCCGCCCTCTGTGTGCGTGTAATTGCTGGTGAGTTTTTGTTTTGTATGGTAGTGTTATTTTCATTTATTTTGATAACGTAGTTTTTGTACTTTAAGAGTTGAAAGTTATGTATGTGGGCTGTGTTCGTTTTCCTCTGGAGTGCGTGACGGTGGGTTTGCCTACCTTGTAGGGGGCACTATCGAGTCTGTTATTCAGAGTGTATCTTATCGTAGAACAACATAACGGGATTGCAGATTATATTTCTTGCTTCCCGTAATGCTTTGTTCTTTATCTAAAGAGTTCACAAAAGGAGGTCTCACCATTGCTATTTGCTGGTGACCTAACCTGTGAAATTCTTGTATCTGTGCGTGCCAATATTTTGCGCATCACATATTTTCGTCGTCTTTGTGTGCCCTTATCTCCTACGCATACTTTCAATTTTTAAAGTATATTTTTGGTGTTACCGATAATTTAATGATATTTTTCCTTTTGTCTAAATTCCTATTTTTCTCGTAACTCACTTGATCTTGCATGTGCCCCCTCGTCGTTCTCCCTCACGCCTCCCCTCCCTCTCTCCCCTCTCCACCCCGTTCTGAACCATTGTACCCCCTCCTATTTTGTTCATCCTTTATGACACGCTTTGTCTAAATTTTATAACGTATCTTGACTTCGTTGAGTGTAGTCGTTTCTGAGTTTTGTCTTTTTTAAAAATCTAATTACGACATGCTTACATTTAGTTATCGTTTTATTTTGCCTTGAACACGTTACTTTAACTTATCTTACTTTATTTCATTTTAATGTAATTTAATTTAGTATATTTTTGATTTTATTTCTAATTTGTATTTTCTTGCGGTAAACTAATATTGTGGTTAATTTGTTGGACATTTCTCTTCTCTGGGATCGTTGTACATTGTAGTTGTTATTTTAATACATTTTGTTTTTGTCTAAGTATCTCTGCTTTTGCGTCACGCCTTATTTTAATGTTAGTAACCTTCTTCGAGTTTTGTCTGGTTGTGCTATATTTTGGTTTGTCAGTCTTATTAGCGTACTTGCGACGTTAATACGACCTACACGGCCTCTGATTTAAATTATTCATCTTTGGATTTTACTGTAGTTTAATTTTATTTAGCTTTCCCCCTTCCTTTTGGGATTGCTTTCTGGTTTGCCTTTTAAAATTTGGGCCCAGCGAAAGCCAAACAAGACTGCGATCACCCCGTTTTTCTTTCTTCTATTTCATTTTATTTTACATTTCTTCGGGGATAGGGGAAGAGCTTCAGCTACTTTTCCACTGACGTCTGCTGCGTACGTAAGTATATGTTTATTACTATTACTTCATCTAAGTTGCGTACAATGTACAGTTATTATGAACAGAGGGTAACAAGGATAACAGGATATGAAACACTGCAAATTTAACACCTGCTATTTCAAGAAGATGCTGTTCCTTGTCTTTCACTGACCTGTATCCATTAAATGTACGTTTGGTGTCCACGAAGTCCACGTGAACACCACAATCTCTCTTAAAACAAGTGTCGGTTGTCGTCTGATTATTCACTCGAGCCAATGGCAAATTTGTTTGAACTTCCGCTTCACAATTATTTTTCAGAGCAGAAAATAACATCTTCACACTGGTGGTGTTACCATCGGTGGTCATTACTTCAGTCTGCGTGCTTGCATCACTGTATGATTTCGTAAAATCTTCCATGGTACTAGTTTCAACGTTTTTATTTTCATGTTTCCGTTTTTGCCTCTTGTATCTAGTCATCACTCGGTGCTCCTCTTCTTAAGTTCTTGCTGACGTTCGAGAGAAACAAGCGGTTTTAAAAACAATGTCGGTACATAACCAGGACTGTCAGGATCTCTCGAAGGCATTCCATTCACAAAATGCCGACTACAAACACGCGAGTTATTCGTGGGTTCCCATGGTTTACCATCACTAGTTCCTCGTTTCTGAGCAGCAATCCAGGCATTTCTCCTAGTTTCATGCTGCTTTTTATTCGGAAACACAAAAAACTTAGTTCGAGGAGGACAGTTAATATACGTGAAGTTGCAACCTACCACAGAACAATAGTTTCTAATGTTTCGAGAACCTTTTTGCACGTCGAAGTTGAATCAAGCATATACAAGACCATTCAACACAGGCACAGACACTCGACCGCGATTCCCCTGACTGTTTAAGTGACTTGCCGCCAGAGCGTAGCACCCATCATGCGCACGAGGTCTATAGTGCAGTCTATTACTTACTGTATCTGGTTGGGTGTCTTCCACGCTGTAGCTGCGAGTAGTATCAACCAGTGACGGTAGTGTATTTGTTAACCTCATGTAATTTTCTTCAGGATTAGGGTATAACCCTACTCTTTTAGGGTACATTCGAGTTGACCGACTGAAAAGCACAATTTTTCTTAAATTTCTCCATTTAATGGTTACGAAGGCTCCGTGGCTTAGGCGGCAGCACGCCGGCCTCTCACCGCTGGGTCCGTGGTTCAAATCCCGGTCACTCCATGTGAGATCTGTGCTGGACAAAACGGAGGCAGACAGGTTTTTCTCCGGGTACTCCGGTTTTCCCTGTAAAAATTTCATTCCAGCAACACTCTCCACTATCATTTCATTTCATCTGTCATTCATTTAATCATTGCCCCAGAGGAGTGCGTCAGGCCTCGGCAGCCGGCACAGTTCATATCCTCGCCGCTAGATAGGGGCTTCATTCATTCCATTCCTGACCCGGTCGAAGACTGGAAGCAGGCTGTGGATTTTCATTTTCAATGGTTACGAAAAAGTATAGGGCTATTATCTTCCAAACCGTGCTAACAGTTGCATAGGTTGATGACCAGTGCGATTATGATCTCGCATAGTGTTTGAGCAGCGAAGGTAACTCATGTCACTTCCAATAGCTCTGTGGTCGTCACGACTACTTTTGTTTTCGAGGGGCGTGTATGAGTCATTCAACTGTACAGCTAAGCTATAAATTTGAACATCCAATTGCCTCATAACTCACGTCTATCACCAAGTCAACATGACGAGCATGGCCATAAATGAGTAATTCCGTAGTCGCCGGGTCGTAGGTTCGTGTTGGATGGTCACTCAACAAGTGCTCATTTTAGCTGACAGATTGATGACGATGAATGACAGAACAAGAACGTAGCCTGTGCGGTCAATACCAGACGATATGAACAATACAATACATTGTGTGCTCCTCCTTGCGCTAGTTGCAAGGTGTATTGACCATGCCTCAGGGGTGAGAACAGTTTTATAAGTAAGCAGTGTTTATTTCAGAAGGGGGTGGGGGAGGGGTGACCAAGTTGGGTATAACCACTCCAGAAAGAGTCGGCTACCCTTCAGAAGAAAATAATTACATTATGCCTAACAAAATAAAACACCTTAAATGGTCTTAATCAGCATTAACGTTACCAACTTAGCGTTTTTTGTCGCTAGATCATTATAGTTTGGAGCAAATTATTTTCAAAAATATTTTCCTTAGTATTAGTAGGAATTTATTGGTTTTAGATACTTGTGCACTTCTTAGATTGTTACTATTGCTTCAATTTGGGTCTTGAGCTATATGTGGCTAAATTACTAGATCTACTTATTAGACAGAAACATTTTGTGGTGAAATTTATAATAATCCGTAAACGTCAGTTGGTAATACTCATCAGCAGTCTATTACTGTTATCGCTACACTGAGTGAGTGAGTAAGTAAGTAAGTAAGTAAGTAGTCTAAGTACAGGGTCTTTCATATAAAGTAAGAACGGCAAGCGGCGGTTTTGTCATTCGCTGCTGAAGCCGGCTTGGCCGACCTTGTGACGCGCCACGGCCCCCTGCTGTAGTATTGAAAGCGGACGCATAGTACAAACTTGACCTTGCAATAAGCGTGCAGGTGTTATCAGTCGCCAGTCCGAACCACAGCTGCTAACATGTTGAGACAGTTATCATTGCAACATCGTATTTTTGTATGTAAAATTTATTTTAATTACGATTCGGCTCGGCGGGTATGTGATGCATTTGTTCAGCAATTTCCTGATGAAGTGCCACCTTCACTAGCACAGATTCACGTAATTGTAAATAACTTTGACACTACTGGTTCAGTGCTCAATAAAAAACACAAAATAAACAAGAAGTTCCGTTAAGAACTATACAGCCTACTTTTCATGCCAATGATTATTCTACAGAATATGAACCTATCTAGAATAATGACGAAATTAAGTTGGTAATATCGAAATATCTAATTAGTTCAAAATATACCTGGTATAATGTAGCCTAATAGAGCACTACAGATGGCAGCCCTGGTGACTGAATATATTCTTAGTTCCATCTCTTAAGGTACAGAATACAAAATTTGGTTGAAGTCCAATGGACGTTACTTGCAGTTAGACACTGGATCTATCAGCACGCGTAAAAGCATGTTGCCAACAATACCATGCATGTGCTGGTCAGAAATAATCTGAAATATTATGATATCTTGTTGTGCCAATTTTGGATGAAATCCATTTGTTAGTATAGAAGTTACATGTATTTTAAAATTGGACATATCAGCAGGCATAGAATCATGTTGTCAGCACTGCCTTGTATTAATTACTCCAAATTAATCTAGAATGTCAGGTGCTATACGTGTGCAAAGTATAGAGCTGTTGGCTTGCATACTTTCTGATATATTGATATTAGGGTAAAAAATATAGACAGCATTTATTAACAGTTGGCAGCCCTGATTGCACTGAAGAATACATATAGTCATATCTGATATGTTACACATAGCACATGCGAAATTTGGATGAAATCCTACTGATAGTATAGAAGTTACATGTATTTAAAAATTGGCCCTATCAGCAGGCTTAGAATCATGTTGGTAGAACTGACGTATATAAGTTACTCCAAAATTAATCAAACATGTCAGGTACTATACGTGTGCATAGTTTAAAGCTGTCGGCTTGCACACATTCTGATATATTGGTATTTGGATAAAAAAAATAGAGAGAGCAATTATTAACAGTTGGCAGCCCTGGTGGCTCTTAAGAATACGTTCAGTCATATCTGTTTATGTACAGATATTACATACAAAATTTGGTTGAAATCCAGTTGATAGTGTAGAAGTCATATGCATTTAAACATTGGACCTATCAGAAGGCTTAAAATTATTTTGGCAACACTGTCATGGTTGGCCTCCTGGAAATTAAACTGAAATAGTATTATCTACATGTGTGCCAATTTTGGAATAGCTCCTATGCATACCTTGCAGGATATCCAACATGCAGCTCAAATTTCTAGTGCGTTTTTTCAGCAGTTGGTAGCACTGACATCATTTTCAAATATGGACGTGAGCTATTCCGGTGCACATCTTTACTCATACTAAATTTGGTTTTGATTGCTGCAGCCGTTTAGGAGTTGATAGGGGGGGACACACACACAGCCAGCCAGACAGACAGACAGACAGACAGACACACATTTGCCCGATCTCATAAGACTACTTTTTCCTCATTTTTGCAAAATGTGAAAAGTAGGCTAAAAATCAGAAAAAATACAGTGACATGACTCACTCGCGTCAGCCAAAATGTGGTTACCAGATACAATGCCTGTATAACCCAGGAAGGACGACACTTCCAGCAACTTTTATAAGGTAATATTTCATAGAGGATTGTACACACGCTTAGAGCAGGGGGCCACAGCTCACCACAAGCTCGGTCAAGGCCACCACACTAGCGGATAACAAACCCGCCGCTTGGCGTTCTTACTTTATATGAAAGACCCTGTAAGTACAGTAAGTAAGTGAGTGAGTGATTAAATTAGTAAGTAAAAAGTAAGTAAGTAAGTAAGTAAGTAAGTAAGTAAGTAAATAAGAAAGTAAGTGAGTAAGTAAGTGAGTAAGTAAGTGAGTAAGTAAGTAAGTAAGTAAGTAAGTAAATAAGAAAGTAAGTGAGTAAGTAAGTGAGTAAGTAAGTGAGTAAGTAAGTAAGTGAGTAAGTAAGAATGTAAGTAAGTAAGTAAGTGAGTAAGTAAGTGAGTAAGTAAGTGAGTAAGTAAGTGAGTAAGTAAGTAAGTAAGTAAGTAAGTGAGTAAGTAAGTGAGTAAGTAAGAAAGTAAGTAAGTAAGTAAGTGAGTAAGTAAGTGAGTAAGTAAGTAAGTGAGTAAGTAAGTGGGTAAGTAAGAAAGTAAGTAAGTAAGTAAGTGAGTAAGTAAGTGAGTAAGTAAGTAAGTAAATAAGAAAGTAAGTGAGTAAGTAAGTGAGTAAGTAAGTGAGTAAGTAAGAAAGTAAGTAAGTAAGTAAGTGAGTAAGTAAGTGAGTAAGTAAGTAAGTGAGTAAGTAAGTGAGTGAGTAAGTAAGTAAGTAAGAATGAAGAAATGAAAGAATGAAAAAAGAAAAAACTATTAACAGAATTTCTTTCAGTCGGTCAACAGTAGTGTGCCCAATTAGATAGACGGGGAGCAACAAATATAATAATTATCACCCTAACCTGAAAGAAAATTATATGAATTATTTATTCAATTAATTAATATGTGAAGTTTTGAAGCAAAATGTCAGTGATGCCTGAACAAACTGCCAATTTAGACTTCTCTGTCGGTCAACTCGCTTTTAGCCCAATATGATGGGGCGAGGTTACACTGCATATACCATACCGGGTGAATCAGCTGCCCTTTATAATATAGTTTTATGCAGCCCAACTAACGCGTATTTTAAGGAAGGTCGATATTTCTCTGCTTGCATCCCGTATGGTACGAATGCACTGCAAGCATATCCAGCAAACGATACTGAATACTATTATCTTTCCCTCGCATTAGTCTATTGCCTCAATGCGGAGCTAGTTGGGGCAGAGGCAAGCAGGTACTGAGGGAAAACAATGACACGTCTGACCCAAACATTTAACGTTGTCTCTGAACAGTTTTACGATGCATTTTTTCTAGTCGCGGAATTATTTACTAGGAGAGGTGACCTCACTTGACCGCCCTTTAGAACAACAACCATCGCTACCTTCAGCATAGAATATGTGAAGAGTTTTTATTCCAAATGGAGAGTCGAGCTCGGATCTACACAAAAACTCGCTAACGAAACACACAATCCAAAAGGGATGAGAAAATCCACAGTTCAGTTTACCCTTCAGACAAGCAACTCAATGTTGAATACATCCTTTAATATCATAGATTACTTCATCGGAAACTCAATCATATCCAGTTGATTGAATTAGCAGTTTCCCTTTTCTACCACCACGAGCACTAGTGTGAGTCAATGCAGAGTTTCACTTAAGCTCTTACAACTACTTGTGGTATAAATATCTTTCAAAGAATAAAAAAAGCCTGAGGATATTGAACCGAGGAACACATTAAAGAAAGAATTATGTATATAAGTTAATTTGGCTAGGATTTGAAAAAAATAAAATAATGAACGAGTAAAGAGACAAGCGATTTTAGGCTGTTTTTCCGGAACTGCATTTTAGGCCGGACGTCAATTTATGAAATTTGTTTTTTTAGTTTGATGGAGCTCTACAAGACCCACAATTTGAAGCTTTTCTGGGTCCTTTAGCCCTTAAACATTTCGCACAATTGAGGAAATTGCTTAATTTTACGGTTTTGCTATGATGGGAGGAATATTGTGAAAGTGAAAGACATGGTGATACTACTATATAGTCAAAACCATCTTAAATAAGTTACTAAGAAACCAACATGGCCGACACATTCGGTGTTACCAACTTACATCATTCAACACCAAAAAAGTCACCAAACACGTTCATGTAACAAGTAACCCAAAGGAAACCAAAGCATTAATTGTGAGGCAGTACTTGCTCGACTTTGGAACATCTTAATCATCAGTGCCCGGTGGTCTAACTTATAATCAGTATTACGGTTGTGACATGACTTTGGGTTTCTAAATTGCCTTTAAAACCACTTTATAAAATTCAAAATTTCAGAAATATTAATACTTACTCAAGTTTTGTTCCAGTACTGCTGAGGAGCTATATATGGACTTGTGCTTTTCTTTTCTTCTCACAAAATTTAATAGTAAGTTTTTAATAATTATTAGACCAAAGGCAATGGCTTTATATATTTAGGATGAATGTTCAGGGAAGGATTCAGGAATAGGAGAGAAATAAAATGGTACATATTTGCAGATTATTATTATTATTTTCATTTAGGTCGTGTAGGGACCTCGAGCAAATTTCAATGCTTTGTTCTTGGCTGTTCCTTTTTCTTCCTCCAATATTTCTTTATCATCTCACTATATTTCCTCTTCCTTTCCTTGGATCATTTTGAGCCGTCTTTCTTTCCCTTCCTCCCTTGGGATCCTTCCATTTTTAGCACTTTTGCCTAAAAATATCTCTGTGGTGTATCTTCTTCTGTGATATTGTTCCTTTCCGAATCCTTTTTGACTTCTTGTACCCAGGTTGTTGTTGACTTCTTGTTCCACAGGAATGTGAAGATCTGCTTGGTTAACCTACTGTCATCCTTATGTATATACTAGCTGAAGTACCCGTTCTTCGAACGGCTTTTAGTACTTGCTGGCCTAAATCATTAATATATATAATCACACATTCCTAATGTAGTTATGTTATTTCCATGTTACCAACTACATGTGTAGACTACATGAATTTTCACTCACCAAATTATAAATCAGAGGTAGGAAAGTGAAAATCCTTAGCCTGCTTTCAGTCGACCGACTGGGTCAGGGAATGGAATGAATGACATCTTCATCTAACAGCGAGGATATGAACTGTGCCGGCTGCCGAAGCCTTTCGCACTCCCCTGGGGCAATGATTAAATGAATGACGCTTGAAATGAAATGATAGTGGAGATTGTAGCTGGAATGAAACCTGGAGAAAAGCCTGTTGCCTCCGCTTTGTAGGTGAGAAATTGCGTTTAAACATTGGAAATAAATATCAGCTTCTATGTAGTAAAAGTTAAATAACCTGTCTTAAATAATGAACACTTATCGTTTAACGTCTTCATACTATATTTAAACATATATATATATTATGCTAAAAATACATCAAACTTGATAGCAATTATCATATCCGCAATAAGTATTATCGCGGAAAGTACGTACCATGTCTTGATAAAGAGTAACAGTAACGGAACAAACTTCAATCATCCCAAGTAATAATAACAAAAACTAATTAATCACAGAAATGTTTTCTAAGTTTATGCCGTGTTTTGTGCGAGATTACGCCTAGTAACTCCGAGATGGTTCATCAGAGGGCCTTGTGGTCTATTTGCGGACTACCAAAGGAGTAGCAACCTGTGCGATACCTCAATTCTTTTTTTATAACACCTCAGCCACTTACTGCGAGTGCTAAAGGTTAAAACAGACTTTCACCTCCCTATAAAGGCTTCCAAAATGATTGTATATTCAATTTCAGGGCCAAGCAATTAAAACTCAGCAACTTTTCTAGGTTCATGCCGTCCTTCATGCGTTTTTTTTATTGGCCGCGAAAGTCAAAATGCCTACTTTATTGAAATAAATTTGCCCAGTTCTGCAGTAAGATTAATATGAACACTAAATAAACTAATGTGACAGTAGATAGTCTTCGACACATTCGTCTGTGAATTTGGGTTTCTGATCATGGTAAAAAACGACAAAAAGCAGATAAATATTGGCCAACTGAAATATTCATTTAAGGAAAAACAAATCGATAAAAAGGACGAAAGCATACCGTGCAAAGTAGAAAGCCCTACAACATTGTGAGACAGCGTCAAGATCCAAATACTCACATACAATAACCGGCACAAAGAGTATAAAATTTGACTCAAAATCAGACTCAAAATCACATATTGTTTCAGACCCAACAAACTACCTCTATAAATAAAACAGTTCATGTAGAGACTAACATAGACTAACATCGCTCGGCGTTGACCGTGTTTTATAGGACATATTTAGTTTTTACTCGCTAACCGTTGGAGATGCACGAAAATAGATAAGGACCTTTCGGATAGAAAATTAAATTCTAAAGCTCGTAGTTTCATCAAAAGTTTGCTATTTATTAGCGTTCTCTTTTTATTTGAAATGGAAATGTGAAAATAGTCGCCATTCTTAAATAGTGCAAATCATCGAAATCAAAAGTAGCCTATATGTAAGCCTGGTAAATCAGCTACGTCCATGCAAAATTTGATTTAAATCGAACCAGTGGTTCTTGCGTTATTGAGTAACACACAGACAGACAGACAGACAGAAAGACACTCACCATCTCATTTTTAGCCTACTTTCGATTTTTGCAAAAAATGAAAGTAGACTTATGAGATCACTACAGGGCCAAAAATTGTGTGTCTCTGTGTGTGTGAGTGTGTGTACTCGGAATGTCTGTCTCCCCCTATCAATTCAAACACGGTGGAACCGAATTGAACGAAATTTGGTACAGAGGTAGAACAAGCAAAGGGCACCTCAGAGTCATGTTTTATATCGCCGCCATCTTTACCAAAACTGAATGGCGGCCACTCAAACGTTCAAAACGTAAAATCAAATAGCGACTAACCAAATTATCCGATCTCTACCAAATTTGGTAATAACATACCTTCATATAGGACGCGTCTTGTGACCAAAATACAAGGCCATCCGCCGTACCATTTCAGGATGGCGTCCGTGCGAATTATGCAAACATTATAATCCATATCATGGGACCCACCAGTTCCGATTATCGAGCCGAGAATCGATTTAACTGTTCTAAAGGAAGAGGCACGTTCGAAATTAAAAGTTTATTTTGTAATACTATAGTGCAGAAGTGATTTTAAAAAGCTGAGCCGTCTCGGTAAGAAGACAAGATGGCAGCGGATATCTTGTGCCTGACTTATATTTCACTAATTTGAGTATTGCATGCAATATAGCGTACTGATACAAAATAAATAAACTTTGTATGAAATGCTTTATATATAAATAATATACTCCAATGATGAAATCGTTAGGTCTAAATCATTATTTGCTAACAAGTTCTATTTAAGTCATTTTATTTAGATCAATATACGTTGGCACAAATGGCTCCGTGGTAAAGCGTTGGTCTATCATTCATATGCCTATGGTTCAAACCCCATCAGTGCTCGTTTTTTGCTTGACATTTTACATATTTGTTGCTTTGTAATGACTCAGACGTTTTAAAATTAAGCGTTATATTGTGCATATTACGGTGGAAAATATATTTTTAATTAAAACATAATTCGCCAGCAGATTTGCTCGAGACATCTAGCAGCCAAAAAGGTAACTGCACGCCGGCCTACTTATTAACTTCCAGATTTTATTGAAAAGTTTCTTCTTATGGCCGCTAGAATGCACTCGCCCTGTTAGGATTATATTGTTCGATACTTCTCCACTAGATTTCACGACTGGTCTACATGGGACTCCATTGATAGTATACCATTGGCAGTCTATGCGCATCGAATATGAAGAATGACAAGATGATACTATGATACATTTTTACTTCTTATTTTAAAGGGTTTGTAACAGCCTATTGTGCGTTATTTGAAAATGTTATTTGAAGTAAAGAACAAAACGATTTCACATAGTAACTGAATTCTAGCCGCTGGTGCTAGTTCAGGTTATTAATACTTTTATTTCAGGCAAATAGCAATCGAAAATATCCACATAGTTTGTATGCACACGTCTCTGTAGGGTCATGGAAAGATTTGTTAATTCAATTGGGGTTGTGAAAGCCATGCACAACCAGACGTGTAAAGACATGCCTCAACTCAAAGTTGGATGTTGCCCACGGCAGGTCGATTATGTAATAATAACAATAATAATAATGTTATTTGTTTTACGTCCCTTTTAAGTACTGCTGCTTTTAGATACGCCGGGGTGCCGGAATTTTGGCCCGAAGGGGATCTTTAACGTGCCAGTAAATCTACTGACACGGCTCCCTCGCATTTGTGCACCCTCAAATGCCAGCTGACTGCGCCTGGATACGAACCTGCAACCTAGGGCCCAGCAAGCGAGAACGTTACCGCTGAGCCACGCAGCCAGTCCGGTCGATTATGTCTCCAGATCCATAACATTCTTGAGATACTTCTTATTTATCTTTCTTCAATGATGGTAGTAGTTTTTTCTAGGTTGTGGCGTTTGGTAGAGGTAAATAGTTTCTAAGGTCTTCAACCAAGAAATGATTCTATTATACTCTTTGATAATAACAACGAGTTATAACTATACTCATACATTTAGGAGAAAGTAGGCTATATGTTCTTTACTGAACATCTTGTTATATATTAGTATGATGGAAATATGAAATTTTTAAACCAAAGGGTGTAATGACGTCACAAATGTGGGTTTTACGCGCTAACCGCTGGAGATACACGAACATTGATAAGGACCTTTCGGATAGAATATTAAATTCTAAAGCTCGTAGTGCCATCAAAAGTTCGCTATTTCCTAGCGTTCTCTTTTTATTTGAAATGGAAGTATGGAAGTAGTCCCCATTTTTAAATAGTGCAAGACATCGAAATCAAAAGTAGCCTATATGTAAGCCTGGTAAATCAGCTACGTCCATGCAAAATTTCATTTAAATCGAACCAGTGGTTCTTGTGTTATTGAGTAAGACATAGACAGACAGACAGACTGAAAGACACACAACATCTCATCTCTATGTATATAAGAATGAAAGTTTGTCTGTTTTTATTGAATTTCTACGGAAATTTGCGTTATTAACGCGTTTCTGACTGTTTTATGATGGATTCGCGCAATTTTTTTTTGTCTGTCTCTGTCTGTATGTCTGTTTGTTTGTCTGCCTGTGGACAATTTTGTTCCCTTATAACTCGAGAATGGCCTGGTGGATCAACGTATAATTTGGTACTGATATCCATCAGAGGCATGACTCCCATCATTGATGTATCTCTTCTCCGTACCTCTCTAAAAAGAGGGCGTACCCCCTTAAAATGCATGCTGAAATGGACGTAGAAAAACGAGACAAAGCTCATTTTCAGCGTCTCAATGTGAGAAACAAAACTCGGGAGCCCTACGGGCCCCGAAAACCACATTTTAAGGTCCTAAAACCAACAGTTTTTGAGATATATCCAGAAAACTAATTTCATTTATTAAGCTACTAGCAGAAGTACTCGTTCTTCGAACGGTGTTCGTTGTTAACTCCAGACATTATCAATTGAGCTACTGCTGCAATGGTTAGCGGCTTGTTCTTCAAGTTTATCAGAACTAAGTTGATTTACTGGGAATATCACACACACTGTTAATTTAAGGCCCTTAAAATGTAGTTTTCGGAGACCTTTTATAGATTCCCGAATTTTGTGTCTCACATTGAGAGGCGCAACATATGCTTTGGTCGTCCTTCTAGGATAATTTTTATATTTCGCCTATTTTAGCATGTATTGAGAAGTTTTTCTCTGTATCCACCCTTCTACTGTATGAAAAGTACGGTGAAGAGTTTTATAAATGATTGGTGTATTGACTCTCATGGTTACCATACCTAATTTTACGATGCACCAAGCATCCGAACACGAGGTATAGGCTTACATAAAGATACACAGAAAGACAGACAGACAATTCTATTGTCTACAACATATTACCCAGATATCCAAAAATGGGTATATTTACCACACAGTTTGTCGACAACAATAAATAGTTAAAATGTGCTCTCAGACTAAATTCACCTAACGTGTACTTCCAGACGTGAAATACAATAGAAAGCCTTGTAGACGAAACGCAATACACGTCACATAAAAAATGACCCTCTACGTTATGCTAGGTGCCCATACACAGGAATACCCCTTTCATAAATTATAAAGGCTTGTGGTGCACGAAAATTCAGGTTCTTTAGCCTCAAATTGCCCAAATTCCTAAAAGCCGCAAAAAAAAGCTGGTTCAATTCAGGAATTTTTGAAAATAATGTTGCTGTTTGGAGATATAATAGACCTTCTGTACTATATGTCGAACGTGAAAATTGCATGAAAAAATCCTAGGTTACCCCTTCACCCCCTTAATTGCATTGATGAATTATACGGTCTACACAGAAATATAATAAATGGAGTGACATTGCTTCTTACAGAAATAGAAGAAAAGTTGTATGCCACCCCTTGAGATAATGTTCTCATGGTTACCGATTTGCATTCCTTCATTAGTTTGATAAATTAAATTAAATTAGTTTTCTGGGAATATTTCAGAAACTGTTAGATTTAGAGCCTTATAATGTAGTTTTCGAGGACCTTTTAGGGCCCCCGAGTTTTGTTTCTGGCACCGAGGGGATTTGTCTCGTTGTTGTACGCCATAATATAATACTAATAATAATATAGTCGCCTCCGTAGCGTAGCGGTCACCATGGTTAGCTGCCGCCCCGGAGGTCCTTGGTTCGATTCCCGGCTCTGCCACGAAATTTGAAAAGTGGTATGAGGACTGGAACGGGGTCTACTCAGCCTCGGGTGTTCCAAATGAGTAGAGGGGGTTCGATTCCCACCTTAGCCATCCTCGAAGTTCTTTTCCGTGGTTTCCCACTTCGTCTTCGGGAAAATGCCGGGATGGTACCTTCTTCAAGGCCACGGCCGCCTCCTTCCCTCTTCCTTGCCTATCCACCCTGACCATCCGTTACCTTCCTTCATGAGGCCCCTGTTCGCTTTGCAGGTGAGGCCGCCTGGGCGAGGTGCCAATCCCACCTCACCAGTTGTATCCCCTCCGATTAGATGTTCCCAGCTCTAGGACACTGCCCGTAGAGACGGTAGTGGTGAGTTCCCTCGCTGAGTCCGTGGGTTCCACCAACCTGGAGGGTAAACGACTAAGAAAAGAAAAGAGAAAGAATAATAATACCTAGGGAGAAATTATAACACCTAATGTTTTTATATTTTTAATTCAGCCAATGGCCATGTACTTTTCTTTTCAGGACGGGTCAGAGAAGGGATATTATCAGAGAAAGAAGCATTCACATCACGCATGAGCAAAATGGAAATGGCCTACCATTTAACTAAGGACATCTATAAGAAAAGGTCATATCCTTCAACGCAAAACTAAAACATTACTGCAGTGTCATCCGTCCGGAGGTCTTGCATGCTTCTGAATGCCTCACGATGAACAAAAAAGGCTTGGTCGAGAAACTGGAGGTCAAAGAAAGGAAAATTTTGAGAAAGATATTGGGTTCCATCAAAGACAATGGGGAATACAGAAGACGGCATAACCATGACCTATATACTCATGTGGAGAAGGTAAGCAACGTCATCCGGAAGAGATGGTGACCATTTTTTGGGCATGTGAAACGAATGAGCCCAGCGAGACTGACCAACCGCAGCATAACTTACTTTCAGGAGAGGAAAACAAAATGGGCCTGGTTCATTGAACTGGATAAAGATCTGAAAGAAGTGGGGATTACACCAACAGACATTCATGAGCGCGCCCCACTCAAAGGGAAACTTCAAGCTTGCAAAGGTTTCCAAGAAAAACCGAAGCTGAAAACGGGATAGATTTGGACCCAGGAACGGAAGGAAGTCCACCGAGAACGAATGCGGGCGTACAGGGCAAACATCAAAGCCAGTAGGAAACGGTTGGAATGACGCGGTCCATAGATGGCCTATACGAAATGAATGAATGAATGAATGAATGAATAATATGGGTATAGGAAAATAATAGACCTGCCGTACCACACCCGCAGGTGTAAATCGCGTGAAAAAATTCTAGAGTACCCCTTGATCCCCTTAAGCGCATTATACGTATTGATGAATTTTACGGCTTAATTTGGTTCCGTGATAACCTTCTAGCCGTTTGCAAACTTTCACACTAATGTAATTAATGGAATTGCATTGCGTCATACAGCAATAGATGGACCTCTGAGAATCCGTTGGCATGGTTACTGGCTTGCATTCGTTCATTAGTTTATTAAATTAAATTAGTTTTCTGGGAATATCTCAAAAACGGTTGGTCTTCGGTCCTTAAAATGTGGTTTTCGGGGACCCGAGTTTTGTCTCTCACATTGAGGGGCTGAAAATGAGTTTTTTCTCGTCCTTCTACGCCTATTTCAGCATGTATTTTAAGGGGGTAGGCCCCCTTTTATGGGAGGTACTGAGAAGAGTTACATCAATGATTAGTGTCGTGCCTATGATGGATATCTGTACCAAATTTTACGTTGATACACCCAGCCGTTCTCGAGTTATAAGGGAACAAATTTGTCCACAGACAAACAAACAAACTGACAGACAGACAGACAAAATATTAGTTTCACGCGCATCCATCATAAAACAGTCTGAAACGCGTAAACAACTCAAATTTCCGTAGAAATTCAGAGAAAAACACACAAATTTTCATTTTTATATATAGAGAGATTTACTGCACCGCTCTGTGTTGACCGTGTTTTATTGCACCGATTTTGGTTTTACTCGCTAACCGCTGGAGATATACGAAAAGTGATAAGGACCTTTCGGATAGAAAAGTAATGTTAAAGCTCATGTATATCATCAAAAGTTTGCTATTTCTTTGCGTTCTCTTTTTATTTGAAAAGGAAATATATGAAATTTTGAAACCAAAGGGTGTAGTGACGTTACAAATGTCGGTTTTATTCGCTAACTGTTGGAGATACTTGAAAAGTGATAAGGACCTTCGGATAGGAAATTAAATTCCAAAGCTCCTATTTCCCATCAAAAGTTTGCTATTTCCTACCGTTCTCTTTTTATTTGATATGGAAATATGACATTTTGAAACCAAAGGGTCTAGTGACGTCACTAAAATGGTCGCCATTTTTTAATAGTGCACAATTTCGAAATCAAAAGTATCCTATATGTAAACCTGGTAAATCAGCTACATCCATGCAAAATTTCATTTATATCGGACCAGTGGTTCTTGCGTTATTGAGTTACAGACAGACAGACAGACACACACCATCTCATTTTTATATATTAGTATGATGATTGAAAGAATGCAATCTGGTAACCATGGCAACACATTCTCTGAAGTCCATCTATTTCTGTAAGACGCAATGCCATTCCATCTTTAACATTACTATGATCGTTTGCAAACGGCTATAAGGTTATCACGGATCCAACTTAAGCCGTAAAATTCATCAATAAGTATATAATGCGCTTAAGGGGGGTCAAGGGGTACTAAAGGTCTATTATATCCCTATCCATATATTATTAAATTATTATTATGATTATTATTATAGTATGGCGTACAAGGACGAGCAAAACTCATTTTCAGCCCCTCAGTGGCTCGGAGGCTACTACGTTTTAGGGCTCTAAAACCACGTTTCTGAGATATTTCCAGAAAACTAATTTCATTTAATAAACTAATAAAGACCACCTCGTGGCGCAGTGGCTAGCATTGTTGGCTGTCTCCCCCGAGGTAACGGGTTCGATCCCCGGCTCTGCCAAGAATTTAAATGTTTAGGTATGGTCTGGCATGGGGTCTCCCAGCCTCGTGATGCAAAATGGGAACCTGCCGGATGCTATGGTAGGTGGAGGAGTGGAAAGGAACTGGCCACCCTACCACACTTAATCTCCGGCTCGGGATGCCTGGTTAGTGATCCCTAGACTTAGTCAAGGGCTCTCATTCAGGTCGCCTACGTTCCTGGAGGGGATATGGCACTCCCTTATTTTATAAACTAATAAATAGATGACGAGTACAGAAGAAGACCAAACCAGGAGCTATATAGATATACTGAGAAAATAACAGATGTGGCCAGGAAGAGACGTCTGGCTTTCTATGGACATGTCTCATGGATGAACCCAACAAGACTAACCAACCGGCTTATCAACTACTGGGGGAAGAGAAAGAGCGTGACACCGTCGATAACAGTAGTTAACAAGGATATCCAAGAACTGAAGATAATGAAAAGTGGTATTGGAAGCCGATCATATCTCAGAAAGATACTTAAATAGAAAAGTTTTCAGGACAGACCACCCTGTAAGAAAACCGGCATCATCTGGATAAAAGAGAGGAAGGAGAAACATAGCCAGAGAATGCGCAAATATTGGGAAAACATGAAGTCCCTCGCCAAGCTGAAAAGTTGAACGTCTTGGTCCTTAGCTGGCCCATCCGAAAGAAGAAGAATAACAAGAAGAAACTAATGAAGTAATGCTATTCGGTAACCATGACAACAGTGCCACAAGAGGTAACATCCAACTTTCCATTTATTTCTGTAAGAAGCAATGCCACTCAATTTATTACATTTCTGTTAAAGTTTGCAAATGGCTATAAGGTTATCGTGGAATCAAACATAGACTTTAAAATTCAACAATGCGATTAAGGGGGTCAAGGGGTATCCTAGAATTTTTACACGTGACTTACACTTGCGATATGCGATATGTGGTACAGAAGGTCTATTATATCTCCAAAAAGCAACATTATTTTCGAAAATTCCTGAATTGGAATAGTGTTTTTTGCAGCTTTTGCGAATTTGGGCCATTGTAGGCTAAAAATCCCGAATTTTCATGCACCACGAGCCTTTATAATTTATTAAAGGGGTCTTCCTGGGGATGGGGACTTTCCACAACGGTGAGGGTCAGTTTTAATTTGACATATATTGCGTTTCGTCTACGAGGTTTTCAATATTATTTTCACGCCAGGAAGTACACGATAGGTGAATTTAGTTTGAGAGCACATTTTAACTGATCATATTTTTGTCGACAAACGGGTTCATCGTAAAGATGATTTTGTTTGATACTGTGTGGTTGATATATCTTTATGTTTATGTACGCCTATAATTCATGTTCGGGTGCTTGGAGCATCGTAAAATTAGGTATTGTAACCATGAGTCAATACACCAATCATTTAGAAAACTCTTCAACGTACTTCTCATTGAAGGGTGGGTATAAGGAACTTCTTTTCAAAATACATGCTAAAATAGCGAAAAATAAAAATTATCATAGAAGGACGACCAAAGCATATGTTGCGCTTCTCAATGTGTGACACAAAACTATGGAGTCCATAAATGGTCTCCAAAAACCACATTTTACGGCCCTTAAATTAACAGTGTCTGCGATATACCCAGAAAACTAACTTCGTTCTGATAAACTTATGAAGGAATGACAAGTCCCTAATCATTGGAACAGTATCTCAATTGATAACGTCTGGTTATTAATACCGAAGACCGTTCGAAGAGCGGGTACTTCTGCTAGTTTTTATAGACTATATATATTATATTTTATATTTATTGTTCGATTCCATAAACAGGTACTGGTAATTATAAACACTGTAGACTATCATTTAACAACTTTTAAATTTTCATTTTAAAATATCGGAGTGGCAGCTGCCTCACCGTGCTACCCCCGATTTACGCCTGTGGACACGCACTGGCTCTAAGTTAAGTTGAAATGGATTCTCATTACACGGAGTATCTCTGTATTACACTGCTACGTAAACTTTCTCGACCAATTATATCCATTATATAGCTTAGGGGCTATAAGGTTGAGTGGAATTTTAAAAGGAGATGTTTCGAGAAAACTGCTTTCCCTCCATCAAGGTTTGTCAAGAAAAGAAGAAGGAATGACTAAACAATCGCATACAACCTCCATAGATAATTGGTATAGGATAGGAAGTCATGTCGAAACAAATAGTTACTCCATGGCCTCCTGAGACCAAGAGGAAGTTGGTGATGAGGTCATGGAGTAACTATTTGTTTCGACATGACTTCCTATCCTATACCAATTATCTATGGAGGTTATATGCGATTGTTTAGTCATTATTTTCCCTCTCTTTCTTTCTTTCTTTCTTTCTTTCTTTCTTTCTTTCTTGACAAACCCCAATAAAAGGACAAGCAGTTGTCTCAAAACGTCGGCTTTTAAAATTCCACTCGACCAACTAGCCCCAAAGCTATACAATAATTGATCTGTGTATTATTACTGTTTGAGGAGCAGGTCTGACAGGTGGCGGCACACAGCGGTGGCGAGAGCAACTAACACATCGCGCAGCACTCTTCTTACTGTTTTCAACTGGAGAGAGGAAGAAGCTTTCAGTTTGTTCTTTATCGAGCTTTAAACCTGATTAGCGGTGTGCATAGGGATTACTTACCACCCAGCGCTTAGCAGAGAGAAGCAGTCCAAATTTATAGACTCACTGGTTCAGAGGCCCGATAAGCCGCTACCTCAATGGTGTTCCGGACGCTATTGGTGGCCCAGTCTTTCATTAATGTGCCTTTATTTCCGTCATATATGATACAGGGGTAATGGGGCGAAGAATTTCCATGCGTAGAAAGATTTACTGTTTCTAAAGAACCATACATGGGATTAGAACTTCACAAAACTACAGATAAGGTATTGAAATACGCCATCAAAGCAACAAAGTTCATGGCATTAAGTAGCGTTAGTCTTTTAAGAGGTTTCTATAATCACAGAGGACTTCCAATCATAATTCTTTACTATATTCTTAGTTGTTGTTGATTTATTTAGGGACTGTGCGATATCATGGTCATGCAGCCCCGTGTACTTGGGTGTGTGTGTGATTTGTCTAATAACCTGTGTTATTGTGATGCCTGTATTAGTGTGCACAGTGTAATTCAGATGAGGATTGGGAAGGAGACGGGCGTGACCTTAATTTAGGAACCATCCCGCCCCTCATCTGGAGTAGAAGTGGAAAACTACTTCAAGGATAGCTGAGGTTGGAAATCGAACCCAATCCTTCTGAGTTTTGCATCAGAGGCTGAGTGTACTTCGTTCCAGTCGTCAGACCAGAATTAAATTTCTTGGCAGAGCCGGGAATCGAACCTGGGCCTCCGCGGTGACAACTAAGAATGTTGACCACTACGCAACGAGGTGGACCTTTGACACGGAGATTCAATTGTTGTTAATAAAATGTTTCCTACAATAAAACAACAGTCTATTCTAATAATATAACTTAGTCCGCCTCGTTGCGTAGTGGCCAGCATTCTTGGTTGTCACCGTGAAGGCCCAGATTCGATTCCTGGCTCTATAAAGAAATTTAATTCTAGTCTGAGGGCTGGAACGGGGTACACTCAGCCCCGTGAGACAAAACTGGGAGGAGGTGAGTTCGATTTACACCTCGGCCATCCTGGAAGTTGTTTCCCACTTCTACTCCAGGTGAATGCCGGGATGTTTCCTTCCCAATCCCCATCTGAACTAAAAATACACACACAATACAGCTTATCATACAAATTCCACACACACACACATACACACGCAAATACACTCGGCTACATGCCCACGATGTTGCAAGGCCCCTCATTTTATGAGTATTTTGAATCTAAATTACATTTGTAAGTATTTTCAATCTAAATTGCATTTTGTGTTTTCAATCCGCCGCCATTTAGACGTTATGTGAACAATTGAACTAAATTAGATACCAGTGCATTACAATGTGTATAAACATTTGCTGTACCAAGTTTCATTGCGTTTGGATCATTAAATCGCGAGAAAGGTCTATTTAAAACATTCAAATTCGTATCGCCGCCATGTTCGTTTTGTAGTTGACTGGCTTCTGAAAGTCTCATAGATGAACTTCCAGTAGTGCCCTTTATCTCCGTACACTATTTCAGGGTGATACCGGTAATACAGTAGTTTCAGAGATATTCAATGCCGGTGAAATATTTCGCACAGCCGCCATCTTGAGGTTATGTAAATAATTGAACGAAGTTAGATGTCGGAGCATTACAATGTGTATAAGTAGTTCCGTGAAGAACTATACAGCCTATTTTCATATATCCTGCTCATGTTAATTGCCTCTATCAACATACAAAATTTCAGTTTAATTGCTGTAACGGATTCGTAGATATTCAGATGGTCACCAGGTTGGATTTTTATTTTTGTACTATTACCATAGCGTTCGACTCCAGTGCATTACAATGTGTATAAACAATTGCTGTACCAAGTTTCATTACGTTTGGATAGTTAAATCGCGAGAAAAGTCTATTTAAATGTCTCAACTTCGCTTGGCCGCCATGTTGGTTTTGTAGCCACCAGGTTTTTGAAAGTCTCATAGGTGAACTTCTAGTAGTGCCCTTTATCACCATACACAATTTCTGGGCGATATCGGTAATAGTTTCAGAGATATTGAATGCTAGTGAAATATTTCGCACAGCCGCCATGTTGGATTGGTGAGACGTAACAAAATTTGAAGGGCACGGTCGAGGTCGCCGGGAATAGCGCTAAGAACTTACCGAGTTTCATTGAAATCGCTCTAGCCGTTTAGATTTTATTAGAGGGGGGGGGGGGGGACACACACCTCACACACACACACACACACGCACACACACACGGACAAAAGGTGATTTCATAAGCCTATTTTTTTTCAAAATTGAAAATAGGCTAAAAATATACTGTACCAAGTAGCAAGAAACGTCTATTTAAATGTCGCAATTTCGCTTGGCCGCCATGTTGGTGTTTTAGTTAACCGGTTTTCAAAAGTCACATGGATGAACATCTAATAGTTCCCTTTATCACCGTATAAAATTCCAGGGTGATATCGGTAATAGTTTCGGAGATATTGAATGCTGGTGGAATATTTCGCACAGCTGCCATGTTGGATTGGTGAGACGTAACAAAATTTGACGGCCATGGTCGGGTTCGTCCGAAATAGTGCTATGAACTTACGGAGTTTCATTGAAATCGCTCCAGCCGATTAGATTTTATTAGGGACACACACACACACACGAATCACACACGCACACACAGACAGACACACGGACAAAAGGTGATCTCATAAGCCTATTTTTTTTCATAAATGGAAATAGGCTAAAAAGAAAGAAAGTAAGGACATGAGAAATAAATAAGAAAGGAAAGGAAATAAAAGAGAAAAAGAGAAAAGAAATGAAATAAGTACGTACGTATATAAGTAAATACCTAATGAAGAGTGAGCCCTAAAATATTTTGCAATAAAACATGTACGAGTTCAATGGCCAAAAGTAGATAATGATAAGTTTTCTGCGAATACTGATATGTACTAAGTTGCAGAAATATGTTGTTCTTGCTCTATCATATTTTAAATGCAGCGTATTAATGTGGTGAGATTGAGTACCCCTGATAAGCACTATTTATATTTACAGCTTTTCTTGGAATTGTGTTATATGTGGAAATAGAAGACAGGCTAAAAGCAGAGTCATATTTATACACTTCTCGTTTTCTCCATACAAAGTGGTGGGAAGACGCACAGCTGTGCTCGATAGAACTTGAATAAAACTTTATCGTGTATTTCTTGTTAATTCTTCTTTTTAAAACACTGCTATGTAGGACTGTTTGGACAGTAGGCCTTCGTGTCTGTTGACGAGAGAGTGCCTGCCTGGTATTGCATGTCACGTCAAGGAAGTGAGCTTCCTTCCTTTTAGAATAAAACCTGGATTAGGATTAATTAAGCCTTTGTGTTATTTATTGGTCATGGGTATACGAGCACAAAGTCTCTTGTGCCGCCATTGTGTAATATTTCAAAATATATTTTTTATCTGAATAATTATCATGATTTGAAATAAAAACATTCCCCATTGCAACATTTATTGTTCTAATCATTGAATACAATCAAAATGGCGATAGCCCACTGTTTGAACCGATAACTATTGTAATTATAAGTCCAATTTTTATGATAATTCGATTGTTGGGATTTCAAGTATTTCAACTCTCTTTGTCTTCTCACCCCAACGACAATTACATACAGGGTGTAACAAAAATGTAGGGCACAAAATGCTGGACACATTCCTCACACGTAAACGAAGAAATTATGTTATATGAACATGGGCCCGGAAACGCTTTGTTTCCATGTTATACCTCATTGTTTCCAACTCATTAAGCATGGGAAACACACAAGAACAGAACGTTAGAATCGTGAGGAATATGCACTCTTGGTTACGTCTGGTTACATTTACATTATCGTAGGTGCACCGACAGTGTTTTGTTTTACATGGCCCCGTTGCCATGCGACTTAGCAGATGTGCCTTTAGCTGTGCGACAAAATATGTACTTCATGCACGATGGAGCACGTCCTCATTTTAGTGCTAATGTACGTCGCCTTCTAAATAATTTAATGACAGACGGGTAGGTAGAGGTGGACCAATTGCCTGGCCTTCACGCTCTCCGGACCTAAAATCACTGGACTTTTATATGTGAGGGCATTTGAAAGCTCTTGTATATTGAACCCCAGTACAAGATGTTCAGAGTATCCGTGCCCGTATTATGGAAGGCTGAGAAGCCATACGCAATCCTCCAGGGATACATCAGTGCATCCGAGATTCACTACGACGGTGGGTTGATGCATGTATCAATGCGCACGGAGGGTATATTGAACGTCTCCTTTGAGCAAGAGTTCTTGTGTGTTCCCATGCTTAATGAGTTGGAGACAATGAGGTGTAACATGGAAACAAAGCGTTTCCGGACCCATGTTCATATAACACAATTTCTTCGTCTAGGTGTGAGGAATGTGTCCTGGAGTTTGTGCTGCACATTTTTGTTACACCCTGTATAGACGGCCTAGGGAATCTATACTTTTCGACTCACACGTTCTTCTCCTTTATTTATTTACTTATTTATTTATTTATTTATTTATTTTAGTTGTCGCGAATTTAGGGTTCATGGCCCTCTCTTACACTTAATCACGCAATATGGTGCCAGAAGATATCAAACAATTTCATGAAATACAATCACAGACGTGCGCAAATTATTAGACTGTAGGTTGGTTGGTTCATTAGTTACTGGCTGCGACAACACGGTCATGTAGCCCCGTGTACTTTGTGTGTGTGTGTAGAATATGTCTGATAACCGGTGTTTTTTTGGAAGACTTGTTTATTGTCTTGATATATTTAAGGTACACAGGTGATTGTGAGGTGGTAGATGAATAACAAATATGGATATTGATGAGTTTATCACAGTTATACTACTTAATATGTAATTTTCATCGTCAGTGTCAATTACAGGAAGGGCACTTTGCACTGTCACCAAACACAAACACTCACATGATGCGGGCGAGCTGCTGGGCATAGTCCCCCAGCCGGCGAGTTCTTGTAGTACAGCGAAGGCTCGTGAGGACACACTCACTGACCTCGGACAGCATTTCGAGTTCTGTATAGGGCACCTTAATTTTCAGCACACAGTGCATATAACAACCAAGAAGTAACACTGCCGCACTGTTCAGTTGAGGTGGTTGCAGACTAAATGTTGGGCGGATCACCCATTCAGGAGTGGTGTAGGTAGTAGGACAGTTCATGAAGCTATTCAGGACCCGGGTGAAGCGGTTCCAGGTCGATCGAATCGGATCACACTGCGTAAATCGGTGCAGGATTGTATCCTGATTGGAACATGAAGTGCATAAGGCGGTCTCCACCATGTGAATGCGATGGAGTCTGCTGTTAGTTGGTATAAGGTCATGTATTACTTTATACCAACTTTCCTTCGCTGCGCTGGGAAGAATGCGATTGGAGACATTCCTCCAGACTCGATTCCAGTTGACGATCAATGCGGATTGCATAATTCTGGGGGCAACATACTGTTGTGCCAAGAGAGAACGATACAGCTTTTTAGTTGAGATATCTGGAGACCAGATGATGTATTGTGGCACGTAGCTTAATTCAACTCTCAGATACCGGACATGGGGTGCATGATGATTGATATCATAATAAGCCGTTGGGTTTGAGCAGTCATGGGGACTACACCATCTCCGTAGGAAGTTATGTGACTCATTGGTCCCGAAGCCTGTAAGCAGTTGAAGATTCCGTTTGAGGAATAAAGTTTTAGCTTTCTTTTCAACGTCAATGAGTACCAGACCTCCCTGGGATTTATGCAATGATAATGTGCTGCGGGAAAGACATAACAGAGCTCCTTGCCAAATAAACCATCCTACGGTGGAAATAATACGTGTACCCACCATCCTTGGCATGGGAAGAATTTGACTGAGATACCATATTTTACTTAAGCTGAACATATTAATGTACATTGTTCGTTGGTTTAAGAGGAAGGAGCGGTACCGCACTTGTTGCAAAACACCACGCACAGAATGTAGGGCAACGTCCCAGTTCTTTTTAATCATTTGGTGCACACTATTCAAGAAAGATATGCCCAATATTTTGAGTTCTGAGGCTATTGTTACCCACGCCGGGAGAACACCTTGGACGCGGTCCAATTTCCTAATCCACGTCGCCTTTGTTTTTCGTCGGTTTAGCCACGCACCAGAATATCTCCCGTACACATCAAGGTCCGTGAACAATTGCTGCATGTCAGCGGTTCGATCCACCACAAGACTGACATCATCCGCATACGCAAAAATACTGATCTCCGTGCCATTGAAAGATGTGTGGAGATTACAAAGAAGAGGTTCCAGGGATAGAACAAATAGAAGCATGGATATCGGACACCCTTGCCTGACTCCATGATGAATGAGGAGAGGTCGTGTGAAATACCCATTTATGTTCACTTTTGAAGATCCACCATGGAGAATTTTACCCACGAGAGCAATAAACCGCATATCGAAGCCAATAGCTTGAAGGGTCGCAAGGATGTAGTTATGGTTTACTCTATCAAAGGCATGGTCAAAATCCAGTGATAATAACAGTTTCTTCTTATTACTGACCAGCGACTCACAATGACATCGTGAATAGCACAGGTAGTGTTGATAATGCACCTGCCTGGTACCCCACCCGATTGGTGGCGAGATGTGGCGTCCTCCATAAAGGCCTGAAGTCTCGTTTTCATACATTTCGTGAAGATCTTGTAGTCAAAGTTTAAAAGCGTCAGTGGGCGAAAGTCACTGAGCTGTGTTGGTTGTGTAATTTTTTGGACTAATACCACCAGGCCTTCTTTCAGGGTGTCTATGCTTCGTCCAGGACGACAAGCATCATTCACTACTGCTGTAAGTTCATCGCGAATGGTGGTCCAAAACGTCATGTAGAAAGCCCTCCCCAGATCATCAGGACCAGGACTCTTGTTCGGCGCACTGTGGAGTATAGAGGTATATATCTCTTCGGCGGTGATGTCCTGGGTCAAGCACTCTTGTTCTCTGTGCAAAAGTCGTCCTCGTACACCATCGAAGAACGGATGCTGGTAGTGAAGTGGGACTGGGGAGTCGTCTGTATACAAGGACTGAAAGAAGTTCTCTACCGTTTCTGTGATTAAGGTATGACTAGTCACGATTTGTCCCTCAGGTGTCGCAATGCGGTTGATGTATTTTTGACAACCTTTACGGCACGCCCGTATAAAATGATAAACGTAGGGTGCCTCTGACGCCAGATTTTGATGATCTAGTGCTTGAAGATTGAGTCCATCCATTGCTTTGCACTGCAGCGTAAGGAGCTGCGCTCGGATTTTCTTTATTCTGCGATATGTATTAGGGTTGGTAGGGTCTTGATTGTTTAACTGTCGTAAACATTTATGGTAGAAATCTGTCGTCTGATGGATGTGGCGTCTTCTATCGGCACTGTAGGCCTTCAATAACCTAACAGCTCTGGGTTTCGCATACTTCAACCACCACTCAAGAGTATCTTGAAATCGGTGAATGTGGCGTTTTCAGTTATGCCATTCAGTGGCAAAGCTATCTTTCAAGTCCAAGTCCAAGTGTGTCAGAATAGAATCATTTAACCTCCATGATCCTCTCCCACGCCAAGGTCCCAATTCTGGTTGGTGAATCTTACCCAGATACGCACAATGGTTGGAAAACTCCACCGGGCAAACATCTGTTTCCCTCACGTGTTCCTTCAATTCCCCGCTGACATATATCCTATCCAGTCGAGAAGCACCATTATGGTAGTAGTGAGTGTAACCGGCTGACCCCGATGGCTTCAGTTCCCATGTGTCTTTTAAGCGTAACCCTTGTATTAGAGCAGATAACGCAGGGCAGCCCTGAAATTGGCCACTTTGGTCTTTGGGCGATAACACTGCGTTAAAATTCCCACCGAGGATTATATTGCCTGTATGAAGAAGAGGGAGAACATCTATGGTATAAAAGAGCCGGCATTGTGTCCTGGCCTGCGAACCAGAGGGAGCATATACATTGACAATCAAAAGATCTCGAATACGGATACTGAGTCCACGTGAGTTGACTAACAGGACTGGAGCCGCATATGGTATATGGTCCTTTATGTAGATGGCTGTACCCCGTTTGTACTCATTGACATTAGCTATTTTATCGTAGCCAGAGATGGTAAGGAGGTCTTCAGTAGCCACTTCTTGCAACAGAACAATATCCACATCTTGGTCTCGAATGAGGTTGCGTAAGAGCGACTGTTTACTAGCAGTTTGAATGCAATGTACATTGAGTGTCATTAGAGTGTATGTCAACAACATCGTCAGATAGATAGACATGTTTTTTACCAAAATAAACAAGATGGGGATGGGGTGGTCTTTAACGCTTGTCGCTTGACTTCCCGCCTTGTAGGCGGGGGCCCCTGACACCCGCATAAGGCTTGTGCGTTCCCTCTTTTGACGCCCGGATTGTTTTAGCTTTGGAGGAGGTTTTCAAAGGTGCCTGTTTTTTAGGAGTTAGTTCCTTGTTGTCCATGATCCCCTGGTCCCGTGACCCCGTCTCTTCTGTATCCATGTGGCTGGAGGGGTCGTCTTCTATTTCATCCGACCATTTTATACCAGCGGTCGGTGGTTCACAACTTGGATATGAACTACGGCATGTAGTGACGCGATACGCTGTGCATGGTTTCCACCACCGGATATGCCAGACTGAGAAATTCCACGACCCGGACGATAACTGCAGGTGTAAACTGTGTGGGTCGACGTGTGACCGTTATCACCTGCTTTTGTGCTCCAAAAGGAAAGTCTCGTTGGCATCTGTTGAAAAGAACGTTGGCCATATGTCTTGCCGTTTTGCATTGAGTTCTTGTTCAAGTTCTGTGTAGGCGGCGGTTGATGGTAGTAATAGCTTAAGGCGAAGATCTTCGATGAAAAATTGCTCTCTTGCTAGCACGTAGGTGAGGCGAGACCGTGTGAATTTCGACAGGCACAATGTTCTTTTCAGGAAAGTGGCTTTGACTCTTTCTATTTCTTCTAAATTTCTCCTCGTCAGTTGTAGCCAAATTGTCTCTAGTCCATAAGTTATGATTGGAGTAATTTTAAGGCACAACAGGGTGATAGCTGTGGCTAAAGATAGCTGTCTCAGATTCCTTATAGTGTGAATAGCAATCTTTGCCGCGGCGACTCTTTCCTTGACGTGTAGGCTATAGACATCTCCTCTTGTCTGAAAAGTGATTCCCAAGTACTTGAAGTGTGATACATTCTGTAGCGGGACATTCTTGTATATAATGAAGTCATTTGTTGAAAGTCTACCTCCTTTTCTGAATGTCATTTTCACAGTTTTAGTGCCGTTCAGTGTTAATTCATTGTTTTCGGCCCATGTTGAGAGTTTATCAAAAGCAGATTGAATGCAATCTAAGTTTCAAGAAGTGAGGACCATGTCATCTGCGTAAGCGTATATTTTAACGTTATCAACTGCAATTTCTCCAGGTATTTCCGCAGTGGCTATGATGAAAAGCAGTGGACTCAGGGGGTCTCCCTGCAGTACTCCGTTGGTTTGGGTCATCGGGTTTGACATAGACACTCTGTTGTCTATTTCTATTTGATTGTTCGACAAGATATTTTTTATTAGACGTGTCACTTGATTTCTTCCGGCGATGTCTTCTATTTTCCTGATTAATAGTTGCCTGTTCAACAAGTCGAAAGCTTTTGTATAATCTATAAATACTGCATGGAGCATTCCTCCTGGGAGCCTGAGTGCCGCCTCAATATCCTCCTGAAGACATTTTACTGCATGGATTGTGGATTTCCCTTTAATGAACCCAAATTGCTGCTCAGGGATTGCGTGAGATGTAAGTTTGCTAAGTCTGGCAGTTAATAGACCTGTCAGAATTTTCAGTGGTGCACACTCCAAAGCTATCCCCCGGTATGAGTTCGGGTCCCTGGAGTCACCTTTCCCTTTGTACAAAACCTTCAGTGTAGAAAGCCTCCATCTGTTTGGGAAGTTTCCTTGTCTTAGACATGCATTAAAAGGCTCAGTCCATGTTGCTGCAAGAGCATGTGCAGTTTCCTTCAGGTGTTCGAAGAAGATACCATCTGGACCGCAAGCTTTTTTATCGTTTGTTTCTGCGATTCTTCAATGAGTTTCTTCTCTTCTTTTACAAGATGGTTCTTTTTGCTTTGATCAATAGTTTGTTTGTAGTGTTTTCTGGCTGGGTTATATGTCTCCAGGTCTTTCTGGGTTAATGTTATTTTTGCCTTATGTAGTGCGATTAGCGCTGTTTTTCTTGCTTGATAGCACTCTCGGGTGAACCAAGGTTTTGCCCTCCGTTTCCTCCATTTTTGCGTTACTATTGCATGTGCCAGCTGTTCTTCAATTATACTCAAAGCTTCGTCTATATTACCTCCTTTGATCTCTTGTAGCGCTATGGGTGTCGCATCCATGTTGAGTTTGCTTATATCGATTTATCTGGTTATCCTTGTTGACCGCTTGGTTGGCTTCTCTTCTGCGAAAGATCCTTTCATTTTAATTAGGGTGCTGACCGGCAAGTGTTTTCGTACCGGCAGGTCTTGTCTGATCTCTTGATGTGTCTTGCCGCCATTTGCGAACACAAGGTCAATAGTACTGGAACCATTAGGTCCAAAGTAGGTTTTATCCTTTTTGTCGTTGATCAACGTTAGGCCCTCCTTTTCTAAATAACTGATCACAGTGTTCGTCTTCTGAGAGGGAGCATAAATCCTGCAGTTCATGTCTCCTAATAAGATTAGTTTGTCGTTTCTGTTTGTCAGGCTGAGAGCATTTGCAACTTCTTCCATTATATCATCTGCCTTATAGTCTGGTTGGAAGTACACACACATTATTATGCATAATTTTGTTTTCACTAATAGAATATTTGGAGAGCTAAGCTGAATCTCGAAGGGGGCCAAGGTAGGTTTTATTAACATAGTTATGCCACCTTTGGGCCTTCCCCTTTCTCCTTGTGTTGCATATGAATGAATTGAATAAAAATGTTCTGTGCTCCATTGTGTGGTCAAGAACGTTTCCGTAAGTGTAACTAAGTCATAGGCGTTGAAAGTATCCTCTGGTATCATGTTGACAGCGTTTTAGGTAGATTTCATTAGAAAGCTAACTATTGCAATGGGTCCCATGTTTCGACTTCCGGAAAATTTCGACATATCTTCGCGTTTCACATCCCCTAGACCCCAAAACCACCGTCAGTTCAAAAGTTTATATATAATTTATGTATATATATATATATATATATATATGTATATCAGTTTTTTGTGGACACGATAACTGTCGTAATTTTGCACCAATCACTTTGAATTTTTACATAATATGTATACCCTTAAAATCTCGGTCGAGTTCGTTAATGGGCAAAATCGGTCAAAGGGGGTGAAAATGGGAGGCTTTTTTCGAAAAAGTGAAATATCGCTATAACTCTCTTAATACTCGTATCTGAAATATTGAATCCATTCAAAGTTCATACTATGTGTCGGACAAGGCCCTAACATTTATGTTTGAAAAGTTTTTGATAGCACCAATCATTGACCAAAGGGTGGGAAAAAGTGGGTTTTTCGGGAAACATTAATCATATCTCTCTGTTAATAGGCACAATATCAAAACCGTACAAAATGGACAATATTCCTCCAATAATTACCTAAAACTTTTGTCTGAAAGAATTTTTGATATGTCCCACCATTACGCCACGGGGTGAGCAAAATGATTTAAATTATAAGAAAATGCCAAGTGCCAAGAGAGGTTGCCATGACAACTTTACTTTTAATTGATAAGGGATGAGCCATCAGCAGTTGCTATGACAACGCCACTGCACGAGATAACATTCAGTTTTCCATCTGTCTGTGGGAAGCGACTTCGGTATCGGAACAGGTAGCATGCTGAACTTCTATGCCCAAGGTCGCGGGTTCAAACCCGGCTGAAGTCGTCGGATTTACTAAGAGCGCTAAAAAACCCTGAGTTTGCTTTCCTTCGGAGGAGAAGTTCCAACGTTCGTTGCGAGTTGATGGTTCCGGTGGCATCTAGTAGCCAAGTTCACAGATAGGTGTCGTTGATGGTAGTATTTTAGGTCGATTTCATTAGAAAGCTAACTATTGCAATGGGTACCATGTTTCGATTTCCGGAAAATTTCGACATATCTTTGCGTTTCACATCCCCCAGACCCCAAAACCACCGTCAGTTCAAAAGTTTATATATAATTTATATATATGTATATCTGTTTCTTGTGGACACGATAACTGCCGTAATTTTGCACCAATCACTTTGAATTTTTTACCAAATATGTATACCCATAAAATCTCGGTCGAGTTCGTTACTGGGCTAAATCGGTCGAAGGGGATGAAAATGGGGGACTTTTTTTTCGAAACAATTAAATATTGCTATAACTCTCTTAATATGTGAAATATCGAATCCGTTCAAAGTTCATACTATGTGCCGGTAAAGCTCAAAAATGTATGTTTGAAGAGTTTTTTTTATAGCACCAACCATTGACCAAAGGGGTGGGAAAAAGTGGGGTTTTCGGGAAACATTAATCATATCTCTCTTAATAGGCACAATATCAAAACCGTACAAAATGGACAATATTCCCCTAATAATTACCTAAAACTTTTGTCTGAAAGAATGTTTGATATGACCCACCATTACGCCAAGAGATGAGAAAAATGATTTCGGAATTAAAAGAAAATGCCAAGAGCTATCAGTGGTTGCCATGGCAACACTACTAAATTGATGAGGGATGAGCCATCAGACGTTGCCATGACAACGCACTTGCGCGAGATCAGATTCAGATTTCCATCTGACTAAGTGTGAAGCGGCTTCGGTGACGTAACTGGTAGCATGCCCAAGGTCGCGCGTTCAAAGCCGGCCAAAGTCGTCGGATTTTCTAAGAGCGCTAAAAATCCCTCAGTATGCTTTCCTTTGGAGGGGAGGTTCCAACGTTCGTTGCGAGTTGCTGATTGCGGTGGCATCTAGTAGCCAAGTTCACAGCTAGGTGTCGTTGACGGTAGTATCTGGTAGCAACATTAGGAACTACTGCTTGAAATTGAGCGTCTGCATTCCTTACCTGAATTACAGACTAATACAGCCATCACAATTCACACAGTTTATCAGACAGATTCTACACTCACCCAAAGTACACGGGGTTACATGACCGCGTTGTCGCAGCCCCTGAACTGAGGAACCAACCAACATCTCTGCGGGAGATATAATTTTGCCTGAAGAAGTAACAGACCGTTACATAGTTAAACATCAGTGTCGAAACCTTGCATAAGGACAGTGTGACCACAAGTATAAAAATGGACTCCAAATGACAAGAAGGTTACCGTCATCATAAGACAATAAAATGTTTAAAATATGCATAAAATGACGAAAAGCAAAGTTAATTAATCTCCAATTATAAAATACTTTCACGCAATAAATGAGGTCTGATCCTTCTACGAAAACCTGCATATTCTGCCTATTTTCGCCTATCCCCAAGTTTGTCCGGTGAAATCTACCTCCGCCTTCCGGCGTGCCGAGAGGATTTTTTTTCAATCCTTCTATGTTCCATAACAATATCTTCACCAGATTTTCTTTTCCTTAATTTTTATAAACTGATATTTGCTTTTTGTTGCGTGAAGTGGGCAATAAAGATCGTGAGTCCTTATTCCAGGGATCCTGCGGCCCGTTTTTGTGTGAGAGCTCGGGAGAGGCGAAATCGTCTGACTAGTACATTAATTGGCCAAAAGTCAGGGTTTTCAGTCATTCCAAGGTATTGAAATGATATTCCAACTTTGAAGGCCTTGTTTGTGCCTGTAGTGTTCAGGTCTTCACATGCTATATCCCCCTGAATTCCATTTTGGGAAGAAATGAAATCAATTCTGTTGTGTTCTCTTTCAGCTTCCCTATGTAGAGCCAAGCCGTTCTTTCTCCTGCTTGTAATCCTTCATCCTCCTTTGTTCCGATGACCACAGTTGATCTGGGGGTGCGCCGAGAGTTTTCTCTCCGGTGGGGTATTGTCCTGCATGGTGTGGTGCTTTCTCCTGCTTGAAGATCTTCGCCTTCCTTTGTTCCGAGAATTATTTCTGCCCTTGAGTTCCAATGAGTGGTCGCTTTCTTTCGGGGAGATGTCCTCCACGCTGCAGTGCTTTGCCTACCGTCTTCTATGGATTCTTCCCCTTTTCTAAGGTTACATTTCGGTACTATTTCTAGGGCTTTGTTGTTGACGAGAGGTGGGCATTGTTTATCATAATTGTATGATTCGTCCTTCGAGGTAATAAATATATCTGTCTCATGTAGTGTTTCTGTTGGTTGTTGATGTTGTTTAGCAGGTTGCTTACAGGTGTTCATCCACAATATTGTCTCATCTACCTTCTTCTGTATTATTGTTGGTAAGGAATCCTTGATGAGATCTAATATCGTATTCATTTTTTGATCAAGTTCTTTTAGTTTTGTGTCTTGGTGTCTTCTTTGTGTCACTATTTGCGGTTTACAAACAGTGCAGAGCCATGTTAGCATGCATTTTTTCTTTTTAATTGCGTCGTAATCCCCTTTGGACATATTTAAACATTCCTGGTGCTGCCATATGTTGCAGGACTCGCATTCTAAGGCATTATCAGTGTTCTTAACTCGATTATTACAGATGTCGCAAATGTCATCCGTGTTATCTGTTCAAGTTGATGAGATAATCACTTTGGGATTTGCATTTGCCATGGTGAGATTTTGTTCTTTACTCTTTGACATTTTTCACTGGGAAATATATGTCTGCCTTATAACATCTATGACAAGATGGCTGCAATGATAATTGTGCAGTTTATTCTGTACTCTTTGATCAAAAACTTTCCAGATGATTAATCTGTCAACAATTTCTATGACAATATGGCGATTGGTGTTTTTGCCAAATTCGAGAGTTTATTTACAACTTAGATAGTTTGATTGATTTGATAATTTCGATAATTGGCTTTCACTAACACTTTCACTGCATACACCAAAACTGAACTTCGCTCAGCTTACCTCTAAAAATCCGTATTATTTAGGATATATATTCTCACTATAATTCAATTCAATAAATTACGAGACGCTTGTATTCACTGCTTCTTCACTCCCAGAAAATATTTCAGGTTGTTAAAAACAAAATCACTCACTGATCACTCGCTGCACAACACCGAACAATATTCAACAAGATGTTCAGTAAAGAAAATATAGCCTACTTTCTCCTAAATGCATGGGTATTGTTATAACTCTTTGTCCTTTTCAAGGAGTATAATTGAATGTTGGTTGTAGTAGCTTGTTGAAATACAACGTGCTATAGGGATATTAAACATGAATATGAGGTGCCCTTTGCTAGTGCTACCTCTGTAAAAAATTCATTCAATTCGGTTTCACCGTGTTTGAATTGATCTGGAGAATAGATTTGCACACATACATGGCCGCTATTTGCAAACTATTGGGCTGATGACCTTGTAGTCAGTCATAAGATGCTTTCAACAAAAAGGCATGTTGTTGCAAAATCCTTTAGAGGTCAAATTATTAGGATGGTCGAAATTTGATTTAAGCTTTTAACATTTGGGTGGCCGTCATTCCGTTTCCGTCAAGATGGCGGCGATATAAAACATGACACTGAGGTGCCCTTTGCTAGTGCTACCTTTGTACCAAATTTCGTTCAATTCGGTTTCACCGTGTTCGAATTGATAGGGGGAATCGATTTGCACACATACATGGCCACCATCTTCAAACTATTGGGCTGATGATCTAGCAGTTTGGTCAGAATATGCTTCCCACATAAAGATTTGTTGTTGAAAAATTTGGTAGAGATTAGATTATTAGGTTGGTCGTAATTACATTTTAGCCTTTAACATTTGGGTGGCCGCGATTACGTTTCCGTCAAGATGGCGGTGATATAAATCATGAAACTGAGGTGCCCTTTGCTAGTGCTACCTCTGTACCAAATTTCATTCCATTAGGTTTCACCGTGTTCGAATTAATAGGGGTAATCGATTTTGACACAAAGATGGCCGCCATCCGCAAACTATTAGGCTAATGACCTATTAGATTTGTCAAAGGATGCTTCCTCCATAAAGGTATGATATTGCAAAATTTGGTAGAGATCGGATGATTAGGTTAGTCGTAATTTGATTTAACCTTTGAACATTTGTGTGGCCGCCATTACGTTTCCGTCAAGATGGCGGTGATATAAAACATGACACTGAGGTGCCCTTTGCTAGTGCTACCTCTGTACCAAACTTCATTCCATTCGGTTTCACCGTGTTCGAATTAATAGGGGTAATCGATTTTGACACAAAGATGGCCGCCATCCGCAAACTATTAGGCTAATGACCTATTAGATTTGTCAAAGGATGCTCCCTCCATAAAGGTATGTTGTTGCAAAATTTGGTAGAGAACGGATGATTCGGTTAGTCGTAATTTGATTTAAGCTTTGAACATTTGTGTGGCCGCCATTACGTTTCCGTCAAGATGGCGACGATATAAAACATGACACTGGGGTGCCCTTTGCTAGTACTACCTTTGTACCAACTTTCGTTCCATTCGGTTTCACTGTGTTCGAATTAATAGGGGCAATCGATTTTCACACAAAGATGGCCGCCATCCGCAAACTATTAGGCTGATGACCTATTAGTTTGGTCAAAGGATGCTCCCTTCATAAAGGTATGTTGTTGCAAAATTTGGCAGAGATCGGATGATTAGGTTAGTCGTAATTTGATTTAAGCTTTGAACATTTGTGTGGCCGCCATTACGTTTCCGTCAAGATGGCGGCGATATAAAACATGACACTGAGGTGTCCTTTGCTAGTGCTACCTTTGTACCAAATTTCGTTCAATTTGCGCTCACCGTGTTCGAATTGATAGGGGGGGGGACAGACATTCAGAGTCCACACACTCACACACACACACACACACACACAGACTCACACACATACACACACACAGACAGACACACTTTTTTTCGCCCTGTAGTGATCTCATAAGTCTACTTTCATTTTTTGCAAAAATCGAAAGTAGGCTAAAAATATCACCTTGTTGTTTATATATGGCGGCTCCCATGTCCTTTGTCATGTAAAATACATACAATACTTGATGCAAACTAGTCTGGTGATTGTGTTATTTAGTTTATTATTAAATTCATTTCACTATTCATTTCTGCTATTTCTGCGTTCCGTTAAATTCAGCCGCTATTGCGTATTAAAATAAATAGTTCATAATATCATTGGGCATTTAGAAGTGAGCTGCTGCTAGCGGCCTACTGCACTCTTTAAATACCGTAATTATCATGTCAAATTCCGTAGTAGAAAACTTCAAAAACGTACCGTACGTTGGTTTCTGTAGAAAATCATCGGTTCTTCTTATTGGTCTAACACTTTCCCTTAATATTAAAACACGTGGTATATCGCAATATCCTCAGTTATGCTCTTTTTATACACAACAAATCATCAACACCACTATCGTAATCATGGCACCTAACAATCCTCCAGGTGAAAGATAGTAGAAGTTACCCTGGAGCTGATGTTGACAGCGACCATAACCCAGTCGTCATACGCTGTGAATTCTTTTCGAAAGTTTTATGACTTAATTAAATAAATACTAGTTGAAACCCGTCAAAACATGACGGTCATTGGGAAACTAATTACGGAAGGATTTTCTTATATGCATTCTTTGTATGATTACAGAGAAAGATCGACTTTGCAACATATAACTGCCCATGACTGAAAACTTGATGAGGCAAATAGTGACCTACACGTTCCATAGTTTCCCCTTGAGCTTTATTGATTGTGATAAATTATGCCAAGCGATTGGAAATTGGTGGCTCTTAAAAGAAAATGGGAGTTTTTTATGGCTTATTTATATTGGATTTGTAAAATGGCTTCGTATTTTGTCAGATTTCTCACTTTATTGCGTCAATTTGTAGTTTACATACGACCGGACAATGTTCCTTTTCGTCGAACGGGGTTTTATAGTAGTATTTCTCCCAAAATTAACGTCTTATTCGATAACACTATAGTGCCCTGCATCAATGGAGCCGCTAAATATTAAATGGCAAATAATACTCCCATTGCATAAACAACAGTGTGGTTTGACTCATTGTTATGTGCGCTAAACAAATAAAATCAATAAACAATTGGCTTATACAATGAAGTTCAACATGACCGGTGTATTCACCATCCAGAGACTTTCATACTAAGTTGGTTGCTGAGGAGAATGCGATGAGGCTGATCGCCGATAATAAAATCCTTATAATTATCCTTGCCAGCAACAATGTTTGCAATAGTTTGCAAATGCAGCTCAGGGCGATGTTCTTCATTTTGATATAAACAGCACGAAACTTCTCGAAATAAGCAATTTCTATCACCTGTTATAGGTACAATCCTTTGGTCTTCTTTGACAGCAAACTATGCAGGGGAGCATAGAATCACTTCACCAATTACAGGATGAGCACAGACTCACTTTGCCAGCCACCGTCCTGGAGGCAGTTTTAGAATTATATGTCCCGTGCATGTCAAAAAAAACGCATTAACATAGGGAAGCCCACTATTAAGACTATATTCTTGGCCATCGCCCCAGAGATCCGGATTCATTTCCCTGCTCTGCCAAGAAATTTAATTCTGGCCTGAGGGCTGGAACGGGACGCACTCAGCCTCGTGAGGTAAAACTGAGGAGAGGTAGGATCGATTCCAAACTTAACTATCTTGGATGTGTTTCTCTTCGGTTTTCCACTTCCACTCCAGGCAAATACCGGGATGGTTCCTTACTTAAGACCTCTGCGTTCTCCTTCCCAATCCTCACTTTAGTTACAGATACACACATTAATACAACCATCACAATAACACAGGTCGGTAACATATTTTTTTCTCTTAAAGACACTCTGCAAATCTACAGGCCAAGAGCTTTACGAAGTCGAAACATGGTGGTCAATGATAAAATAATTACCGAAGGATTTCCTTATATACGACATTCTTTGTACGAGTACTTTTTGGCACTGTTGAAACTTTAAGGGCGTCGAAAGATCGCACTCTTGACATTGCAACATATAACTGGCCATGACTGAAAACTTGCTGAGGTAAATAGAGACCTACACGTTCGAGAGTTTCTCCTTGAGCTTTATTGATTGTGATACAGAATGCCAAGCGAATTGGAAATTGACGTATCTTAAAAGAAAATGGAAGGGTTTGGTCGGATGGTGTTAAATCAACTCGAGGGATTAGAGCTCTCTGCCCAATTTTATCTCCACTGATTATCTCCAAATCCAAGCAATTTTCATACATATTCTTTACAAATAATCTGGTTCCGTTCAGGAGCCCTTGGGAAACGTTCAGATTTCTGAGGAGCATAACTATGGCTCCAACATTTAGAGTAAGAATATGTGGAAGCAAACCACTTAATTCCAAGGAATTCAAGAATTCTGTAGGAAACTGAAGTAGCTGGCTTTCATCTTCGGTAATTAATCTGTTAAAGCTGGGGTATTTTTTGAACTACCGGGTATAAGTTCGATGACTTTCAAATTAATTTCATTACAGTGTTCAGTTTTTGGTGTTAGAATGCATACTTTCGATAAATTGATTATATCATTCGTAGAAATGAAAGTTTCGCCGTAAATCTCAGTCACGATGTCGTCGTGCGCTAAAATTCTGGGTGGTAGTTCAATAACATTTGATTCCTCACCATCTACAGAGGGGTAGTCACCATTACCAATTTGTAACAAAAAATCAGAACATTCAATTTCTTCTGGTTTCAACCGTATGTTTTTATGTAAGCAGCGTATTTTGAAGAAGGGCCAGAGAGGAGAGTATTTAATACAGTTCTGAATAATTGTTTGGCGATAAGCGTGCGGCACAACAGGCAAAACCTGCCTAAAGTCTCCTCCAAGAACAGTAATTTTCCCACCAAATGGAATGTCATTACCCATAATATCTTTTAGAAGACGATTCACACACATTAATGAATGAATACTTGCCATTGGGGCTTCATCCCATATTTTGAGCCGTGCTAATCGAATATCGTCAGCTGCTTTGGAATTTAATTTTAATCCAGACACTGAACTCTCATTTAAATTTAGAGGAATTTTGAATGTACTGTGTACTGCTCGACCGTTGGGTAGCAAAACAGCGACTATTGCGGTCCATGCTACTGATATAACATGAAGCCCTAAACTGCAGAACTTTTGTATTAAGCATCGGTAAACAAATGTTTTCCTGTGCCCCCAGCACCGTCAATAAAGAATGCGTTCGTGACAGTTGTGTTGTTATTTTGAAGAACGCTAGTGATTTCATTAATAATTGAAAGTTGTTCCTGGTTTGCTAAGGACATCAGGTCAGCCAAATCAAAAGGGAACACTGGCTCATTAGTAGTTTGATCGTTTGAGTGTGTGTCAGTACCAAAAGGCAAGTTAAATATTGGGAGAGAGAAACCATGCTATTGCAGAGTTTTATTAATATCTCTGAGAGATAGTTGATAAGCTGTATTTTCGTCTTCAGACTTTAAATAATCTTCACAGATAGAGTTTTTGTGCATGTCCCATAAGTGACTGGCATTGCAAGGTTGATGAAATATGCATATGTAGACGAATAACTGTCTCAGTTGAAAGGGCATTTGGAAAACCGATGCTTCCAGCGTTGCCATTCTGAATCATCGATAAGCAAACCAAGCTTAATTGCCATATCCTTATACAGTATGTTGGGCAGGTAACACCTTAGTATGTTCGGAGATCCTCAAAGCTTGTGGCACCTACTATATGAAGTAAAAGTAAGCGCAGATGGTATCTTACTGATTCAGATGGAGAAACATTGTACATCCGACCTATTACCTTTTCGAATCTAAGTAGTTTTTTCCAAATGCATTTGCATTTATCCCATACATAATGAACGGGTGTTTCAGGATAAATATACGCACTCCTAGTTGTTGGATTTTGGTTCAGCTGAAACCATGCAGTGAGTTGTGTACTTTTTAACTGAGCCCGTATTAATGCTTTGGGAGCATCATCGGCATGAAAAAATACATCTTGTTGGTCTGGTAAATGGACAGGTAACCGGGCAATAATGTGGGACTGTTCGTGCATGTTGTAACCAAAAATCCTGTATGCAGCCTCACTTGACCCAACCCAACATATCTAGCATTCAAATACGTAGCAACTTCGTCATGATGTAACATTCCATCGTTTGCCGTGATTTTCAAGTTAGTGCAATCATGCCCCTTATAAACATATTTATGTATGTATTTGATGCTGTGTACACTTGCACAGATTCCGACGTTAATATGGGCCTGAAAGTACATCAATAGATATCGATTGTATGGAACAATGAAGCGATTGTCGATTTCAATATTGGTGCCTTGTACTCGTTTAGTATATGATCTTCCATTCTGTCGCCTACGGTAAAGTGGATAGCCGTTCACATTCTCTTTAGTTTCTTACATCTTCCATCCTTCATGCAAATTGAATTGGGATTCAGAAGGCTGCAAGTTCCATGTACCATGTGTGTCTTTACTAAGTTGTACAATGTTGTATTGGAAGGATCTGGTATTTCTGCAGAAACTGTCATATCAATATCATAGATTTCTCGTAATTTACAACTGTCTCGAAGACAAACCAGTAAGTGTAAACCTCGCTTCTGGAACTCAACCGTGTATAAGAAAGTTTGTACCTCGCCAAAAATTTGCTTTTGATTTATTAAACGCAAGAGTTCCTTCACTTTCAAATGAAAGACGCGAACAACGACATCAGGTCTATTGTTTGCATTTTCATAAAGTTGGAGGTTAGTAGTAATTTCAGGCCATGATGGGTTGCAAGTGAAAGTTATGAAGAGGTCTGGCTTGCCAGATTTTCTCACAATTGCCATTGCATCCTGATAATTTTGCAACATATTTCGGGGACTACCAATAAAAGTAGAAGGCAAAATAACTATGCGACCAGCTCTTAAACTTTCATTTTCAGCTCTAAAGTGTAAAAGCATCAGCAAGACCAACGTAGGTATCGACACGCAATTTCGTTTGTTGATTCCGAATATATTTTAGTTATCTCCTTCTATTCGACAATAATAGTCAACTATTAATTGTTGAGTAAGTTTGCCTGCATTAAGTAAAGGGTTGAAACCTCCTGCGGCAGGACCACCTCGAATCGACAGCCTATACAAAATATATTCACGCATTGTCATATTTTGCCTATCGTTCGTCTTACGTTTCCCTCCTGTTGGCAGTGAAATATGCCCTGTTTCTCCGCAAGGCCAGATTAAAACGTAAGTTAATGGATCACAATGCATACTGTCAACATCAATTTTCTTTAGAACTCCCTGATTGGAAAATACAGCTATGTGGCGGAGAGAATCCGGAGCACCGTCTGTTGTTTAAAAAATAGCTGCAATCTCTGAGGAGGCTGGGTTATTGTAACGTCTAGGATCTTCTTGAGGTTCATGGTAAAAGCGCATGACCAAATCTAACAGTTGACGTTTTTCTCTTAAAGCCAGTTCATTTTCTTCGCATATTTTTGAATGCATTGTCTTATACAGTTGAATGTAAGGGTTATGCTCTAGCAAAATATTATTTAGAATATGAAGTGTACCCTCCCTGATGCAAGAATTCGCTCGATTTGCTAGTCTGATTTGATTAGCTTCTGAGCAGTCTAATATATACAACTGGCCGTAACAACAGACTGTCGCTTATATTTTTGGAATATATGGAAGAAATGCGATGATGTACAATTCCTGAAATTTTAAAACAATATGGACCGTGTTCAGGTGGTACGGTAACATTGGCACCAAAGGAAACGAAGGACATAGAATTGTTGTACTGCCGAATATTCTCTCTGAAGTTCCTTGAGGTATCCAAGCGTAGTTTTTTCGCAAGAGAAGAACAATGCAGAACAATGTTTACATTCGTTCGTCAAGGACCCAACGCTGTACGGCATAATATCTGGCACTGTTTCTGAAATGGCAGGTTTATATTGTATATTAAAAGTGGTTTCGCCTTTTCTCCGATTTCTCATTGTTTTGCGTCTATTTGTAGTTTCCACACGACCGGTTAATGTTCTTTTTCGTTGAATGAGTCTATTTACAGTAGGATTTATCCCCAAATTAATGTCGTATTCGATCACACTATAGTGTCCTGCATCAACGGAGCCGCTAAACAATAAATGACAAATAACACTTCCATTGCCGTAATCTACAACGTGGTTAGTCTCATTGTTATGCACTCTAAACAAATAATCATTAAACAATTGGCTTATACAATGGAGTTCAACATGACCAGCATATTCACCGTTCAGAGACATACGATTTTCATACTCACGTTGGTTGTTGAGGGGAAGGCGATAAGACTCATCGCCAATAATAAAATCTTTATAAATATTCCAGTCAGCAGCAATGTTTGTAACAGTTTTCAAACGCAACTCACTATGACGTTCTTCGTTTCGATATAAACAGTACGAAACTGCTCTAAATAAGCAATTTCCGTCATCTGTTATTGGTACAATTCTTCGGGAATCATGACAGTAAATTATGAAGAGGAGCATAGAACCACTTCGTCAGTCACCTTAATAATGGAGTCAGTTTTATAATTATATTTCCTGTGCGTGTCAAAAGTCGTATTTACACAGGGAAGCCCACTCTTAAAGCTGGCAATGAATTATCGAGACAAACCGGCCCAGTAATTCTGCGTAGTATGCCATAGTTATGGTACCGTGTATAAAATGAAAGGTTTAACAATTCGTAGAAGCTGCGATATGTATTCTCGACAAACAACGACTGACGGACTGACCTGGACTGACCACCAAAGACTATATAACAGAAAGATCGGAAACACAATACAAATGGCGGTTCCAACATTCGACTGCAGTGGCATCTGCTACTGAAATATAGAAGTTAATTTGGAAAACAATGCATTCAAAAATAGGCCTACATTTGTAATATCAGAATTTCAACGTAGGCCTACTGTATATTATTACCGTATAACTGGTAAAGGTACAGTACATTAGTGGAATTTCATGTAACAACATTTTGGACATGCCTTGTATGTTTATAAGGCAAAGAAATAACTGAGGAAAACAAATGAGTACCGTAGTACATGGCGCGATTTGAAAACACTCGGAAGAAAGTCGCCCAGGATTCTAATGTGTTGGAATTCGTACAATCCTTGATTCACAGTCGGCTTAACAGTTATCCCATTTGCAACAATATACCAAAACTTCTGTAGCAATAAAAATAAATGGCCTACCGTTATTGCAAATGTAATCTGTCGAATGTTGGAACTTATAAAGTGTTTCAATAAAATTACCATAGCGTTTTAAATTGAGATGGGAACGTAGAAATCCTTAGTTTACGGGAATGCCAAAAGTTAAATATGTTTTGACAATATAATAGCAATTGCAAGAAAGGAAAATACTGAAATAAAAAAACATGCCGGAGGAGGGATTCGAACCCCATACATTGGGCGATGCATACATTATGATACTACGGCAGAGCCACCCGAGCTACCAAACCAGTGGTAATAGCGCGCAATGTTAAGGTAGTTAAACATCATGCACACTCGAAATTTGATGTCAGTTTACGTTTTTCAACATTTTCTGTCTTGTATAATTATATTCCAGTGCATATCATGGAAACGTCATAAACATTGTTCCCTTCCATTAAAATTCTTATACATAACTATGAAATTAAAATGCGGTGGATTTGTAACCGCCATGACTGTCATGAGGCAAAGGCGATTGTGCGCATGCGTGATTGGCAAGATTTCTGAATTTTTGTTTATTAATTTAAAAATATTCTGTAACATATTTGTTTATTTTAAAGACACTCTGCAAATCTGCATACCAAGAGCTCTCGTTAGAATGCATTACGAAGTCAATCGGATAAGACGTTATCTCATTCTCGATGTAACAAAAATCGCCTTAGTGTTTTAAATATATAGATGTTTGCAAGGCGCTGAAATTATTTTTAATGTTTAACCAGTAGTGTTATTGACAGTTTCCTCAGAACTCACAGTAAAATGATATTCCCACTATAAAGGGGCTTGCTAATGAAAAATGCAACACGTTTTGGTTTTATGCTTTATTCTACTTTTCGCGTGAATTCAGAACAGAGGGATTCGGAGTCTTTTTTACTGATGGTCTGATCTTGAACTATTGAAAGGTTCGTGGACCATACATTGAAATCACCTGATTTAGCGGGCACATTCCAAGGTCATTGAAAAACGAGAAAACATACTCAGCTCTGGTGTCCCTCAGAATACCTAATTCCGAAAATTTTAGGCTACATGAAATTCCTAATGGGAAACGTTGTAAGCCCATAGGGAAGAAAACATTACTAAGAGGGCAATAAAAGATGCCATCAGCAGGTCAGAAGAATGATTTAGAACTAATAATAATAATAATATCGTATGGCCTCGGTTGCCGGGTGCAAGCTTTGTTATTTGACACCCAAAGGGTAGCTTGCATGTCGAATTTCGTTGTTCCTTGAATCACTATGAAAGTCAGGGAGGTTAGATATCGAAGCTATAGCGCATTCTAGGAGAGAAATGAGGAACTTTGTGTTGTCGGAAACTCCCGAGATTAATTTTGCCATTATGAACACGGCCTACTGAATTCAAATGGGTTCTTTGACAAGCCAACATCGTATGACATGCGTATCGTATTTATGCCGCCTTTCAATAGTCACTTACCACGGTCAGAAGTGAACCTGCAAGCTTGAGTTTAGTAGACCGACACGTTAACCACTCACACACCGTGGCAAAGCCTATTTATAACTAAAAATTGTGAAAGATTTGAATTCTGTATTTGAGTCTAATAATATGCACACCTCTGTAACTCACAACAAGTAAATTATGATGATCAATAAAGAGTACGGTAAGTTAAGTATGTTTGCACTAATATTATTGAATATGGCATACAAGTAATAATAATAATAATTATTATTATACTGTAGTAATAATCACGATGTCACAAATCTTTCTATAATATCCTAAATATGAGCTCAACTAGCTCAGTCATACGTCCTAGCATCCATCACCATTCACTCGAGTCAGTCGTCAATATTCAACAGGTAATCTTGTCGTGCGGCCTTAAGTTTCTTTATTGTCGTAGAATTTCTGATAACGGCAGGAGTTGAATTCCTAAGTCGGGAGCGAGCTACTGCAAATGATCGGTTGACCATGATGGGGATGGCGAGGGAACAGCCAGATGAGTGTTTTGGTTATGACATGAGGACTAGTAGTACTAGTCTAGTACTTACAGTACATTTTGATGACATACCGGGTGATTCAGCAGCCCCTTCCAACATCGTTTGTAGGCAGGAAGGTCAATAATTCTCTGCTTGCATCCCGTATGGTACTAATGCACTGCAAGCACATTTTGCATTATTCATGTGTAACATCTTTCCACTAGGTCGCTGGAGTGGGAGTGATTTTGAAAAATGTGATGGAGTTGGATCGGACGGAAGTGGATCGGACGGATGCGATCCAACTGGCAGTAGTAAGAGTAAACAATGAGCGCGTGGTGTCAGAGATTGGTACCATGACGCACTGTCGGCCATGTGGAATTTATATCACATACGGATTAATTCAAGGTTTGGAGGCGCCATTACAGATATTTCTACAATAAATCATCTTCAAGTTGTCGTTCTTTGGTGTAAAAATATCCATTATATCATATTTGCCGAAAACAATTATGATTTATTAAGAGTCTGTTTTTAAATCTCTGGATGAAAGTGATGGGCATCCACTCCCCGAGTAACTTTGATCAACATTTTCATACTGAACGGTAAACGATCATGCGAGCTCTGGTGTCAACTGATTGAAACACAAACCTCATGTTCAAAGTCTTCGTATCAGTAATTATTTTAATATGAAAAATTGTAATTTGTCGGCAAAGCCGGTATTATGTTTCTGCACAATGGCTATTCAGATATTAACCCACATTGCGGCAATGCAGTGATCAATATAATATAAATCGATGTTTTTATAGCCTTTGATGGGCCACTATAGGAATTCCATTTACTGTCAAGTAGGCGTATTCATAAGTAATTTAAAACTCAATTCCACGCAGGAACATTATCGAAAAAAAGCAAAATGTTAATGGAACATATAAAAATACTTCCATATTATTACCGACACGTGAAAATGAGTAACTGTCTTGTACTCTAAATTTCTGTGGTTGTAATGGCTGCGTGGATAGCATATTGGTCTGCGAATCATGAGGTCTCAGGTTTGAACCCCAGGCCCGGCAGTTATTTTTGCTAGCAGATTATCGATTTACACGATATCTATCATAACATTATGCGTCATTTTAACAGAATCTACATGAAATAACGATTTATCTCATTTTAATTACAATAGTTTGCACCGAGCAGGAGTTGGGAAATTTGATTGTATTGAACATTATTTCTAGTAGTCTACAGATAGGCTAGAGACTATGCTTTCATTCCTCCTCTTAATTTACAATATAACATGTGATGTTTGTTCAAACAGGTGTGACAGTAGCATGTCTCCAATTCAATCAATACATTCATCATAGTACCAGTATGAAAACGGAGCGTAAATTAACATTTTAAGAATGTCCAAGCTGTGTCGTGTACGAGTAGGATAACATGTCAGATGACTTCACATACATCTCATCTCAATTTCATAGTAGGGTAACATGTCAGATGTTACACATCATATGCGACTACTGTAGGGCTCGTATCTTTTTTTCCCTCGATGTGACCACAGACTAATACGAGGGAAAAATAATAGTGTTCAGCATCGTTTGTGGGCTATGCTTGCAGTGCATTAGTACCATACGGGATGCAAGCTGAGAAAGGGAAGCTTATTTCCAAAAGATACCAAATACAAAAAAATCGAAATTGAGATTATGATGGAAAACGTACGTTGGCAGGAAGCTCCATCATATGAAAGAAAATGAAATTGCCAAAACGACCTAAATCCATAACAAACAGGGCATTGAAAATCTCGTTTGATGCCAATAAGTACCAAATCCTGTGGCCTGAATGTGCCGATACGTACCATATCCATGCAGCCAATGAGAGCAATTTCTTTTACTACTGGATAATATTTTCCGTTGTCCAGTTCACAAGTTATTTACCATATTCATGTTCTTTAGACACAAACTACAATCATAATTCCATAAGTTCAGCACTGCTAAGTTACTTTGCATAATTTTCATTGTTTTGTTCAATTTTTTTATTTTTTTTATTTAGTTGATGTACCCTCTAGGTTGGTGGTTCCCACGGACTCAGCGAGGGAACGCACCATTACCGCCTTTACGGGAAGTGACCTGGAGCTTGGAACATCTGGTCGGGAGGGATACAACTAGGGAGGTGTGATCAGAACGTCGCCCAGGCGGCCTCTCCGGCAAAGCGAACAGGGGCTCATGAGGGGAAGGATTGGAAGGTGAGGAGGGGTAGGCAAGGAAGAGGGAAGGAGGCTGCCGTGGCCTTGCAGTAGGCACTGCCCCCGTAAATTGAATTATCCAAAGACCACGATGATAGTATTTGGGAGAGCGTGAGTAAAGTTGCAGCCGTCATAGCTATTACGTGTTGTTAATGACGTAGGCACGGCTGGCTCACAGCTCAGGCAAGCAGGGAGGCTTCGCTGAGATCCATGATGACGTATAAGAATTTTCGAGAAGGCTCTGGAAGCATGACGCATATAGAAGCAATGGAAGGGACGGAGGATACGCCCCTTGTCAAGGTAATTAAACGACTGGAACGGAGAGCCGAGGCTCTTTCTTATAAATCAGTTGACGAGTGAAGTGTGTTGATGGGTTAACGCAGTCCCACAAGTTTCGTCTAAGTCCGAGCGTGGAGGTTGTCCGCTCGTGAAACAGCACCGTTTGGGTAAGCTGCAGTGCATTATACAACTCAAATCTAGGCGAAGTTAAAACGCAAGTATAAGTGACATTATTTCATGAACATACACTATTAGGCTTCAGCGTTTATTATAATCAAGCAGTGTAAGACTATATGGAGCTTGTGTTAAAAGCAGAACATTCCAGCTTTTATAATTTGGGAAATATAAGTGATAGAAGACGAAATACAAAAGTGTTTTTCACAGATCCCAGAATCACTTTTCATGCTGCACACTTTGAACATTGAGAGGGCAGGCGTACTGCAAGTGTGAAACAGAACATTATTCAGTTGGTGCTACATACAATTGACATTACAATGGCAGTTAATACTCAGTTATTATTTTCAATAGACATTAATATGAAAGGAGTGATGGAGTATTAAACTAACTATGCACCTGGGACATATATCGATAGCGTGAAGATCCAACATGGAATTACGATAGTCAGCATTCTTGGAATACTAGCATGGAGTGGGTAACCAGCATTCACACTCATGCATATCTATCGAACGCTGATGTAACATCCATACGGCAGTGGAAATTTATTCATTATCCATTAACATGAATATTTCTGCCTCGCATATACAATGGATTTCATGTTTTATTTCGACGTAGAACTTTGGGGATTTTCAAGAGTGGCTAGGGTATCCCAGCACAAACAGAAGAAGTTGCCAGAAGGAAGTTCCTTGTTAACACGGATGGGTGTATTCCGGAGATAGAATCCTTCTATTATCCGAGGTCGCTGTTCCGCTGTTCGAGGACTGTCCAGATATGTACTCTGGTCTTATAGGAACATCTATAGTATTCTGTGAATGCTCTTCAAGAACGTCTGAACATCATATAAGGTAGCCGTGATATTTATTTGTTATAATGTGAGCTGTATAGTGATATTTGAGCAACGATCTTTCCCATATTTTATACTTTAATATGTTCTTGTTTTCTGTACACGTTTCAGGTGTATTGTATTTTCTTTAGTGTCTTGATATCTTAGTCTTTCATATTTATATTTAAATTCTTGTGAGGATCAGTTTTACTGACATTTAAATATTCTTTAGAGAATGTGGATTAATTTTGCAGTCACGGTTTAACTTTAAAAATAAATAGTTTCCATTTCAAGTCAGAATTCAGACATCGTGTCATCATTTCAAAGTAATATCTCCGTCAACTTACTTTGAACATTTTTCTGTCCAACTTCAAGAGAGAAGAAACCATCGAACGTTAATTAGAGCGTTAAAATATATGTAACTTTACGACGATCTTTTGAATTACTAGTCGTTCTTCAGAATGTGTCGTTGAAACAAAGACAATATCTTTAGATAATAAAAAACATTTCAGCGAAGACAACTTTATGTAACTTGAGTTTGAATGAGCTTTATTCAGTTAACAGTTGAAAAGAACTCTTTTGGTAGAAGATTTTAATATCTTAGGCTAGGATATCGATGCTTGCATATTCCAGTCTAGATTGACTTCTATCCGACTTGATGTAAATCACCTGCAATTATTTAAATTCTCTTGAGTGTAATATTTTATTGTACTGAGATAATATTATAATGATAATTTTTAGCCTATTTTCATAAAAAAAAGGCTTATGAGATCACCTTTTGTCCGTGTGTCTGTGTGTGTGTGTGATTCGTGTGTGTGTGTGATTCGTGTGTGTCCCCCCCCCCTAATAAAATCTAGACAAGTGAGGAGAGTCAGTTTGTATTTTTATTAATCATATTTGTGACTGGCCGATTTTTATTTCATGTCGTTTTTTTAAGGATACTCATGGTGGTTAAAATTATGCAACAGTTTGAATACGTTTTGATAACGTAGAGTTTTCGAGAGGAACGATGGGATGTATAAATTATAGCTCAGTGGACGTGTTAAAGTCACTGATTGATAGTGCCCTTGTTGAAGAATGTTTTCCTACGAGATTGTCTTTAACAAATTAATCATTGGTCATTTTGTTTAAACAGTGGAAGTTTTTCCATATATGATGTAATATATATGAGGTTGTTAAGCCATAGTGTGCTTGGAGCGAGGTTTTTACCGCTAGTTTAGTGATGTTATTCCCCATCCAGAGTGTATTCATGTAAATTTACTGTTTTATTTAACAGAGGGTGTGAGTTGAATAACATTTCGACTTCAGATAAAGATTAGTGTCACAGATATTCCCTATTAAAATTTATTAAACACGAATTTGTAAATACATGCAAATAACCTTAATTGGTCGGTTGTATTTGAACTAATTTTGTAACTATAAACCGACATGACGTGTGTGTAATGTATAAACATATTATAAAAGAAATATAATTTCTATATTCTAATATAAATTCGATTGTCGATTGACGACATTTTCAAAGACTCTAAATTTATTTAGGGATCATTTAAATAAACACTTCAGTGTAGAGTTTAGCGTTTTGTCCATATTAGGCAACGCTGTATCTAATCATATAATTATGTAAAATAAATCTGTTATTAATATAATAATATAATAATGTTTATGTTCGACCCTGACTATTATGTGTCTGAAAACTGTATCATAATGATGGTCATTATAACACTATTATTCATTATGAAACAGTTTCTCCCACCAATCACAGCTCAAGAAACAAATTTTTTGACCAATTAGATAAGGATACCTTCGCGCATGCTCTCAAAATCCAACATGTCTATATAAATTACCGAAAGTGCACCGTCCAAATGTTCGCGTAAATAAACTGGTGAATATGAGACAAGAAATAGCACTGTACCTTAATATACCTAAATCCAATTTCTACTCGGCGCGTTGATTTCAAACGACTACGGTGACAGTTTTGCTGAATACTGGTTCACGATCTGCACATCTGGCATTGAAGCACTTAGAGCGCATGCGTCGGCCGGCCAGAGAGCTTGGAACAGGGAGAGGTGCTACCTAGCGCACCACCCGAGCACAAAATTCTAGTTACTGAACAGATATTTATGAATATTTATGTTAAAACATGTAATAAAGTTATAATTATCGTCGAACATAAACAGTCGTATGCAACTCGCCTATAATGGTAATTAAGACACTCGTATGGAAATTATAAAACTCGCTAAAGCTCGTTTTATAAAGACACTCGTGTCTTAATTATAGCCATTATAGGCTCGTTGCATAATGTACTATTATTAGGGTCATATAATAATTTGTGAAAATTGAATTTTGTGAATGAATGACGAGTAAATGATGACAATTTTGTAAGAGTGAATCTAGAACTGCATTGGTTCGAAACAATGTAGGGTGTGTCTGGAAGAGTGTATAAATTATTTCATGATATTCTGTAATGTAGGTTCAGTGTTATCAGCTTTTGTTTAGTGGCAAAGATTTAGCGTAATCGAGACTGCTTCTCGCATGTCGCTAGTGACCGGCTGCAATTAACAGTGGGGGAGGCAAGGTGTGTGTGTCTCATTCATAGTCCAGATATTCAGATAAGGACTTCTGTATTGAGGTCAACGACTCTGTGGCCTTGCGTATATGTGTCATTGGAATTAGGAAGTTACCTCAAGATGCACAGCGATACAGCTGAGTGCTACTAAACGCTTCCTGTTTATTTTGTTAATTTAAAATGATGTTCTGACTAGCTTAGAGTAGTCCGATTAAACTCATAATTTTTGAGTAATTGTCTTACAGTCCAGTGGTGGCTGAGGAGAATTTGTGACGGGTTCACAAGATTCTGATTTGTTTTTGTATATAATTTTATTTATATTTATGTGAAATAAAGTTTTACCGTTCAGTTTTCATAGTCTTTGACGTGTGGGTTCATTTTAAATATCATGTATTCGAGATATTGTGCGGACACGCTTTGAGATAGGGTGCCACCCATAAACCCCGAGAACGGTAAGCAAGGTAAGTGTTCATCCCCGTGTAGTTTGGTGTGTTCCACAATATTTTTGTAAACTGCTGTGCTATGATCCCGATTGTGTTGGTCAGAGCCATTTCAAATGATGTAGTAGAGCCGGAGCATATTGAGGTAGGCAATCCGAGTGAGGGGACGGATTTCTGACAAACAGCTTTCCGGATTATCGGGTGCAGTACCATCCCGGCACTTGCCCGAAGACGAAGTGGGAAACCATGGAAAACCACTTCAAGGATCGCTGAGGTGGGAATCGAACACCCTCTACCCATTTGGACCACCCAAGGCTGAGTAGACCCCGTTCCAGTCCTCATACCACTTTTCAAATTTCGTGGCAGAGCCGGGAATCGAACCCAGGACCTCCGGGGCGGCAGCTAACCATGCTGACCGCTACGCTACGGAGGCGACATTTTATTTAATATTATTTAAATAATCTATGCCTTCACTGTAAATACCTTAAATCTAATTATTGCATAACTAAATACAATCAGTTTTCTCGAAGATTCTGATGACTGCATTAAAATTTATGTCTTTCCGTTGCAATTATTTAGTGTTTCAGTGCCAAAAAGTACCAAATCCATAATTTTCTTTGAATATTTCCTAAAAGGCAAAAGCCTAAACAGAAATACTTGGTATAACAATGCTTTTATTCTATCTGAACATAATAAAAGTGCTCAAATGGATTTTCAGTTGAAATTTTACACTCGGAGCGTTTTTCCTCTCTCCTGTAAAATATTACTTTTTGGATTTGGTACCTTTTGGAAATAAGCTTCTTGGGCCTTCCTGCTAACACGCGCTAGTTGGGTTGAAGATAACGATATTGGAAGGGGCTGCTGAATCACCCAGTATATGTGAATAAAGTAGTTCGAACTTAGAGGGCTTGAACAAGAGGGAAGAGCCCTGTGCATGTTTCAGCACGCCTATCTAGATGGCGGGGTGAAATAAATGACTGGAAAAAAACACACGCGAAAAACAGATAGCGTAAGAGTCAAGGTCAAGATGTCGGGAGGGAACAGACAGACAGCTTCAAATCAATGGAGCATGAGGGAGAGCATTTAAATATTAAAATATTTCATTGTCTGTGTTACATGTAAAATTACAGAAAGCTTAGAAGACTTTGTTCAGTGTTGCCGTATTATCTATTCAATTCAAGTAAAATTTACACCGAGCGGCTTCGGTGGCGTAGTCGGTAGTATGCTGAGCTTCTATGCCCAAGATAGCGGGTTCAAACCTGGCCGAAGCCGTCGGATTTTTTAAAGAGCGTTAAAAATCCCTCAGTATGCCTTCCTTCGGAGGGAAGTAAAGCCGGCGGTCCCATGTCATAGATTTGTGGCATGTTAAAGAACCTTCCACTAATTACACCTGTGTGAAGCTAAATTGGATAGGTTAAGAATGTAAACAACGCTCTTAGGTTTCTACGTTCGTTGTCAAGAGCCGACTGTGGTGTCGTCTAGTAGCTAAGTTCTCAACTTGGCCTAGTAGTCGTTGACGGTGGCGCTTGGCGGCAAAAGTAGGAATTATTTGAAAAATTCTAAGTTTCAGTATGTACTTAAATTGAAAAAAAAAACAACATATAAAACACACTAATACAGTCATCACAATTAACACCGGTTATCAAACTGATTCTACACACACCCAAAGTACACGGGGCTACATGACCGCGTTGTCGCAGCCCCTAAACTTAAGAACCAACCAACCTAAAATTTACACCCTATTAGATTGATGGAAAGATTCGTTTCCCAGACCATATGATCCCGTGGTGGCCGGAAATAAGGTTGCAGTGTTGCAGAGCAACCAGATTTCAAAAAATATCTTTTATAAATAATAAAAAAACTATGAGTTTTCTCATACTTTCATAAGGTTTCATAGTTTTAATAGTTCAGGAAGCCCTGTAGTACTGTGAACTGTTTGAGAAAGCGAAGTGCGCTTACTGCAGAGGAGCGCTCGATTTATGGTCGCTCCCAGGCTCGAGCACCGACCAGAACTTAATAGTGAAGGGTATGGCAAAGATGCTAAACCGATTAAGTCCTATCCCAACAGTTTTCTCAGCTATTCGTTGCCTGCCGATTGCAACAAAGGGGGAGAGGGGCGATCGAAGACAACCGAGTTGCTCCGACTACTGCTGATTTTTAGAAATGTAATTTTCGCGCGAGTACGACTTTACCACACTTTCTCGCCCTTGAGTATAGCTTACGCTCCTTCATTAGTTAGTTATCGTTGTTTTGAGAGGCGGAACTGGGAGGTAATCTGTCCTTTTTAACACAAATAAAATTGTACAAATTTGGAATACACAGTACAATTTAGAGGTGGTCACCTAAATGTAAAAAGACCCAAATTAATAAAACAAAACAAGAAAACTAATATGTATTATAAAAAATACGGAAAACATAAAAAATCAGAATTCAAAATAGTACAAGGTCTTTGAGTCAATGATCACTTGTAAATTTAGATTGGTCCACTGTTTTTTTTCACGTGATGTTATTCAAATATAATCAATTTAATCCCATGGTGAATGTGATGTTCTCCACGTCTGTGGACTGCTGGATTTGTGACGAAGAAGCCCTTTATTGTTTATTGTTTAATGTAGCTATGTATGATGTGGTTCAAGCGATAAAAATGTGTCAAACGATGTAACCATGTATTTGTATGCTGACGATATGGTTCTAGGATCACACGATGTTCAAGAGCTACAAAAGGCTTTGGATGCATCAGAGAAGTGGACAGATACAAACGAATTGCAAGTGAACATTGAAAAAACTGATTACATGATTTTCAGGAAGGGAGGGCGAGTATTTTCAAGTGACAAAGTGACTTATAAAGCGGAGACATTACACAATGTAAACAGTTTTAAATATCTAGGCTTGACGATACAAACGATAGTAAACTCCTTTAGGCTTCATATTAGGCTACGTGCTGCGGCAGCTATGAAAGCAATTTTTGACATCATGAATTTAAATAGATTATCTATTAAGACGGCCATGATCTTGTTTGACGTAAAAATAATTCCTATTTTAACATATGGTCTGGAAATCATTTGGGATAAGGTAACGAAGAATGACCTACACACTTTAGAAAAAATCAAAGCCCGTTATTTAAAGACAACCCTCTGTGTATCGAGATTTACTAGATCAAGACTGGTTTATGAACTTGCAAAGGATACTTTTTTAATTGCCAAGATTTGAGATTCAAGATCACACTCCCTTATACGGACAATTGGAAGAAACTCTTGGACGAAAAATTGGCCAAAAGGAATGACATTTGTATTGACTTCTACTCGACTGAACAATGACGAATAGGACTTGGACCAATACTAACCAGGATCTCCGACATTTTGTGAATGCTATGGCAGTTCATGGATACCACCATAAACTCTGCAAAACTAAGATCTTTTATGAACCTTACGATAGTTGTGTGTGTGCACTGTGTGATTCGACTTGTCCTCGTTACCATGTTGTGGAATGCACAAAGCGAAATAGGCTTATAATAGACTTATGTTTACATGAAATGTAATATCTTTATATACACAATTTGTGTGCCTTATTAAATTAATATATATATTTTTTATAACAAGCAGTCATATCCCTACCAGCCGCCCGCCCCCCCCCCCCCTTGCCCTCCCCCCCCCCCCTCCATCTCCTTAGTGCAACAAACGGAACAAATATCCGACAACCTCCACTGATATGACCTTTGTATTGAGTGTCAGTTATGTTGGCAGTAAATGTTCTGGAGTCATCTAACTATAAATATCTACTGTATATTTCAGTGATATGGCTGGACTTCAATGGCATAATAATTTTAGATGTAGGTCACTGTGTGGACAGAGACGATAAAACAACTCTTTGTATGAATGTTGGGCATTCATTCTTTGGCAGCGCTATATATATCCTTCTCATATGACTGCATGGATTGGTGCACTCTATGAATATCTATGTTATTATCTGTTGCAAGCATTCGTATCTGTACAACAATAGAATATAGGAAATCACATTACCGCTGTACAGATCAATGAAAATCAGAAGCTGGAACTATTGCATTTGAAGTTTTCGAATTCAATTCAACGATGCAGTGGCCTCATGACATTCAAAACACAATATGTGTGACCATAGAGATTACTGATAGTTTTTGTGGTTATGATGCGTACCTTCATCGGGTCTGCGATTTCAAACACTATTGTAACCAATGAGGACAATGGGGTTCCATTGGAACTACTGTATTTCAAGACTTAGCGTAATAATAATAATAATAATAATATTAATAATAATAATAATAATAATAATAATAATAATAATAATAATAATAATAATAAGTCACATTTGGCAACTGCACGACGAATTAAAATGGGCACAACATTCCGATTTCTCTGTTGGATTATAGTGCAATTGGTACGTCAAATATGTGCTCTGGTCACCTAGATGGCACCAGCTCAATAGTTCTACAACAGTTAGCTGAGCCCATACGATTTATTCTTCTCCCTCTTTATCTCAGCCTTTTCCCACGTCACGCAGGGTCTTTGCTGGATTCTTCTCTTCCATAAATGTCAATCCCATGCTTCCTCCCTCTTCCATACTTTTTCTCTGAGGTCCCCTGCAACCTTCTCATTTCACCTAATTTTTGCTCTTCATCTTCTCCTTGATCCCTCAATTTCTAGATTTCCAACTCTCTTCCCCACGTAGTCCTCCTGTCTTCTCAGCACATGCCCATTACCATCGGAGCCAACTCTCATGAAACTTCTTTCCTATGGGTCCTACTTTCACTACTCCTCTCATGTAATCATTCCTTATTATATTATTTCTTGTCACTCCAACCATCCACCTTAATATTCTCATTTCTGCCACTCCCATCTTTCTCTCTTGGGATTTTTAAATCGGCCAAGTTTACGCACTATAGATCATCGCAGGCCTCACCACAGATTTTGAAATCTTTCCTTTCAGCCTGCAGCTGACATCTTTCCTTTCAGCCTGCAGCTGACGTCACCACACAGTACTCCACTCAGTTTCCTCCAGTTCAACCAATTTACATTATTCTTAGTATATACAGTATATAATTCGTTGAGGCCATGTAGGACCACGTTAAGTCTTGCTACACTTGGCAATTTGCTTCGCTTTACACTGAGCCCGGAATTCCCTTATTCTCTGTGAGTGAGCCATCTTGCGCTCCGCTGTCCAAGTGGTACCTTGTCTTCTTTTCGGGTTCGGTGTCTCGTCTAGGGTTAGCCCATTAGTCAGTATCTTTTTGCGGAAGAGATCTCTATTTGAAGGCGTCGTCGGGTTTTAGATGCAGCATTTTGAGGTCGTCTTTGGTATTCATAAACCAGGGCATTTTAATTTTGGGTTCGGAGTCAATGAAATGAAAAATCTGTTTAGTCAGTCTGTTTCCGGTCATTCGTTTGAGATGACCGTAATACCGTGCCTGCCTCTTACGGATCGTTTCTGAAATTTTCTCTATTTCACTGTAGACTTCTTTGTTGGATGTTTTATAGCGGATGCCATTCTTGTAATTTGATCCCATTATACCCCCGACGATTTTGCGCTCTTTTTTCTCCAGTTCTTCAAGGAGTCCTATATTAGCATTTAGGGATAGGGTTTCGGCTGCATACATGACTACTGGCTTCAGACCAGCTTCATAACGACGTAGTTTAGTATTTTTGTACAGGCATTTTTGTTGTATATTGAGCGCGATGTTCGATAGGCTATTTCGAGCTTGCGTACTCGTTTCTTGTGTGCTTCTTATTATTATCATTATATAATTATTTACCATTATAAATTAAGTGGAACTTTCCTCTATTTACATTGCTGATTTACAGTGTACTTGCTCACTTGTTGATGAGGTCTTACAACAAGCTGAACATTGCTCCTTCTCCCCTCCTCGTCTTAAACAACATGACAGCCCGGTGGAGAGCGGCATTGGACCCACCTTACAAGTGACTTGTACCTCGCACTGGAACAACATACTTCGTCCCCATGAACCTTTGCATAGCATTGCTATCCGTGGTTTAAAGGTTGCCTTCCGACAAAGTAGGCATATACTAATTTACATTATAAGAATGGCGTGGTTGAACGGAATAAAAAACAAATAGTTCAGTGATGAACTGAATAGCCTATTTTCATATATCCTACTGTACGTATGTTAATTACCTCTATCAACATACAGAATTTCAGTTTGATTGCTGTAATAGATTCGTAGATATTGAGAACCGTCTAAATATTTCGGATGGTCACCATGTTGGATTTTTATATATGAGGGGCATAGAGTTATATACTGGTACTATTAGATGACGATTATTGTGTAGGTTCATTATACAACCCTTGACTTCGATCACATGATTAAGACACAGGAAATAACAATTTGATTTAAAAATTTCGCACAGCCACCATCGTGAGGTTATGTAAACAATTGAGCTAAACTAGATTTCAGTGCATTTCGATGTGTATAAACATTTTCTGTACCAAGTTTCACTACGCTCGGATGGTTAAATATCGAGAAAAGTCTATTTAAATGTGTCAAGTTCGCTTGGCCGCCGTGTTCGTTTTGTACTTAACAGTTTTTTGAAAGTCACATAGGATATCTTCTAGTTGTGCCCTTTATCACTGTACAACATTTTAGGGAGGTATCTGTAATAGTTTCGGAGATATAGAATACCAGTGAAATATGTCGCACAGCTGCCATGTTGGATTGGTGAGACGCAATAAAATTTGAAGGGCACGGTCAGGCCGGACAAAAGAGTACTATGACCTTTCCTTACCGGGCAGTTTTGAATTCATATAATTTGTGTATGAGCCTCGAAACATAATTTTATATTTCCCACACATACCTCGCTTGACCTTCGTTGCGTCGCAGTAATATTAGACTCTTTGGATATACAAAGCATAAAAATACAACTATTTTGTTAGAGGCAATTTGCAATTAAATGACTTTCTAATACTATGCACGAATGATTATCACAATATTTACAGTCCATTAACTTCCAATATTAACAACAATATCTATTGTAATTACTAAATTGTGAATATGATAATGTAATTATTAATTTCGCAACTATACCGTGTATAACTTATAATACTCTATATTAATAGCCTATTTGTATACAGGTAATCGAATATAAACAAACCTGGTGGCACATTTGTGCTGTTGAATCCAAGGCCTACTGTAGGAGGTCTGTATTCATTAATACTGGTGGAAAGGGATAGAGCCGGTCCCATGGTGTTGGGGTAGCTCACCTGCCTTGCACCTGGAGGCCCCGGGTTCGATTTCCGGCTCCGTCAGGGATTTTAGAAACTAACTTGAGGGCTGGAACGGGGTGCACTCAACCTTGTGAAGACAATTATTGAGTATCTGTCTGACAGTGAGGCAGTACCCCGGACACGGAGACCAAGAGTAACGGCCGAGGGGACACGACGCGTTGATCACTCGCCACCCCGTAATCTGCATGTCGCTTGGTAGGGCTGTAGCGCCACTGCGTTTGGGTGGGGAAGGGGATCGACGCAGCAAAATAAAACTATAGGGGCACGTTCACAATCAACTTTTAGCCTATCATACGAAATACCGGTTTATTAGGTCGACTTTATCGTCCCAAATAACGTTTATTGGAATGATTCTTATGAAATTTGGTAGTTATTCAGTTCCATATTACATTATATCAAATTTTCCGTTGCCAATCCAACATGGTGAAACACATCACATGTGTTCAAAATCTCACTACCTGCTAAAGCTATGAGCTTAAAATATTGTACCACTGTAAAGCACTAAAGATCAGGTTCAAAACTTTCAAAACCATAAAATCTGGTTAGTATGAAACCAAGATGGTGAAGACTCTTCAAAAAATCAAAAAATGCCTGAGGGTATTGAACCAAGGAGCACATTAAGGAAAGAATTATGTAAATAAGTTAGTTTGGCTAGGATTTGAAACAAACCGAAGACTGGTAAAGAAGCAAGCAATTTTAGGCTTTTTTCGGAAATGGATTTAGGCCAGAAGTTATTTTTGAAATTTGTTTTTTTAGTTTGATAGGGATTTCCCAGACTCACATTTTCAAACCATTTTGGGCCATTTAGACCTTCAACGTTTTGCACAGTTGAGGTAAATAAATGCTGAAGTTACGATTTTGCTAAGACGGGGACCCCAACTTTGTCTGCTAGGAAATGATTTCGACATTAAAAGCATTATTTATATGATGCAAATGGTTTAGAATTAGTTAGTTAATAGCCGAGATACTATGTTATATATGATAAGATACGCCCTAGATGAGTTATAAAGTTCTGCATAACCGTCTCATTTATCAAAGTCTTCAAAAGATATGCATAACAGACATATGATGACGTCCAAACATTAGAGACACCTCAACGAGGCATTGTATTTTCAGGTTTAGTGATGGAAAACACGAGAGAAGTCTGATAGTCAAGCTGTCAACACTAGCCATAGATTCGTATATACAGCACGTCCAGGATGAAACAACTTGATACATCTCTTGTAACATGGAGCCTGATCTAGTGTAGATCAATTAGATTCTGTGGTTGTAGTGGGAGACGCTCATAGCTCGGCTGTGAGAGAGAGTACTGTTGAGTATACAGTAGGCAACACATAAAATCACCTGATCCCGTAACAACATGTGTTTTCGGAACTGGCTATGAGATTGAACTGCGACAATGATGTAACGTTGTTCCACGGTCCGTGTAATGGAATCAATGGTGCAGCACCTCGCGACAAATTAGCACCTACATCTGTTCAATTCACCCGTGCAGAGTATTCTAAATATTCTATTTACACAGCAAATTTGAAGCCATATTTTTAGTGTCGCCGAGGTAAATCCTATGAAAAGGTTGCTTTTCACTCAAACAACACGTTAATGCTGCAGTGCAGTAAATACTTATATTTTGTGAGTTGTATCATCTGAGGGACTTGAACATTGTGGTAATTTAGAAAGAAAATGTCGGAAAACCTGTGTTATTGTGGTGTCTGTAGCATCGTGTGTGTATTTGTAATTCAGATGAAGATTGGGAGAAGGCAGCTGTGGCCTTAAGTAAGGGGCAATCCCGGCATTTCCCTGGAGTGCAAGTGGGGAAGCCACGGAAAACCACCTCCAAGATGGTTGAGTTGGGAATCGAACCCTCCTCTTCTCAGTTTTGCCTCACGAGGCTGAGTGTACCCCTTTCAAGCCCTCACACCAGAATTAAAATTTCTTTTCAAAGGCGGGAATCGAACACGGACCTCCAGACAACAAATACTACTATAACTACTATGTTTTCCAGAGTTCACTTACATAATACACGTGGCCAGCATTCTTGACTGTCCCCGCGGGGACTTGGGCTCGATTTCCGGCTCTGCCAAGAAATTTAATTCTGGTCTGAGGGCTTGAACGGGGTACACTCAGCCTCGTGAGGCAATCCTGAGAAGAGGCGGGTTCTTTTCCTACGTCAGCCTTCCTGGAAGTGTTTTTCTGTGGTTTACCAAACCTGCTCCAGGCAAACGTCGGGATGGTACCATACTCAAGGGCACGGCCACCTCCTATCCAAATCCTATCTTCGGTGGCGTAGTTGGTAGCATGCTGAACTGCTATGCTCAAGATGGTGGGTTCAAACCTGGCCGAAGTCGTTGGATTTTTTAAGAGCGTTAAAATGCTTCAGTACGCCTTCCTTCGGAGGGGAAGTAAAGCCGGCGGGCCTATATCATAGATTTCTGGCATCTAAAAGAATTTACCACTGCAATTGGTGGTGTCTAGCAAAATTTGTAGGTATTATTTGGCTAGTTAGGAAACTCTCTATCAAGTGCCAACGTTCGCCGCTAGTGTTAGTGACAGTAACATCTGGTAGCCAAAGTTGGAACTACCTAAAATTGAACGTGTTGGGAGCCCTCGGGCTTTGATTCAAAAATACCCAGCTTATGGCCATTGGCTGCGATTCATATCAATTATGATATAATTACAAATACTCACACTAGTAATGAAATCACAGTCACACAGGTTATCAGACAAATTCTACGCACGCCCAAGTACATGGGGCTACATAACCACCATGTTGTAAAGCCCCTAAAAGAATAATAGAAATAATACTAATAATTATTATTAATGTTATTGGTTTTACGTCCCTATTAACTACAACAACTTCATGTACTAGGTTGACATACAGTACACGCATATAAAATAATAAAAAATTACGAGCCTTACAGTAGTCGCATATGATGTGTAACATGTGACATGTTATCCTACTATGTGTCTGCCGGGAGCACAAACCTTGTTTACGGCGAACTCTGTTGTTCATTGAAATAACTACTTGTAAAACTCCTGTGCCAAATCATTTCAGCAAATATGATATAATGAATATTTTCACACCAAAGAATGACAACTTGAAGATGATTTTTTGTAGGAATATCTTTAATGGGGCCTCCAAACCTTGAAGTAAACCGTATGCGATTTACATTCCACATAGCCACTTGGCCGACAGTACGTCGTGGTACCAATCTCCGCCACCGAGCGCGCTCATTGTTTCCGTTGCATTGCCGTCCCATTTGCGTTTCATCGTCCCATTTCCGTTACATTTTTCAGAATCACCCCCACAGAAATATACAGCAAGTGAGTGGAAAGATGTTACACATCAATAAGAACATAACATTTTTAGTATTCTCAAGAATAAAATGTGGAGTACTGAACTGTGCTTATAGCAGAGAGCAGTGAGCATCAATTTGCAAGTAAGGAAGATATATGATCAATTGCTGCGGTACCCTTTATGGATAGCGGGGAGGAAATAAATCATATCTACGGCGTGGAAGCTACTATCCGTTCTGGCAGAAGTCTGTGACAAAGGCGGCGAGTGTTTTTTTTAAATCACTCGAATTATAAATAACAAGGGCGAGTTTTATGTCCTGGCGCCATGAAGGGGCGGAAATGATAGAAGGAAGAGGGGCGTGAGGCGTGCAGCAGCCATGTTAGTTTTATTTTTGCTAGTCTCTATGATAGGGAGAAATCCCACAACTCCAGTCTCCTTGTATGAGCACCACTTCGTCATTTGTGGTTTTAGTTATATTTATTTTACTAACCCACCCTTGTCAAGTCCATGCTGTAGATGACGTAAACACAATAGAATAATAGATGTGACATTAACGAATAGATCCCATTTGATCGGTCGTGTATGAAAATGAGACGACCGTCGGGATTAGAACCCTAAACTCCTGCTTTGTGGACAAGGGTGTTAACTGACTACATCCCCACTACTTTAAACCTTCGGCTCGTTACACAGTGAAGCGGATCTCCGTCCTCCCCGATACAGGAATTAATATACAAGATTTGTGTTTGCATCGCTTATCCTCCCAGCTAGGCTTCACTCATGGACTCTGAGAGGGATCATTCCTCTACCGTCGCAAGGAAGGTTTCTTGGAGATGGACACATTTTGTCAGCAGATATAACTGGTGATGGTGACAGGCCGATCACCCAGACGACCGCTAACTTGGGTCTAATGAAACAGTGGTCAGGGAAGGAAGTTGGCCATTGACCTGTTGAAAGGAACCCGGTATTTGCCTAGTGGTGAAAATGGGAAACCACAGAAACTATTTTCAGGCTGACCGATACCAGCGAGGCATGAACCGCCGCGGCTGGGTAAGATAGAAGATATAATAAATACATACAACTCAGTAAGTTGGGTTGCCTACAGTAAAAGAAGCTTCTGGAAAGCAGATATGCAGTCTAAACCCCTGATGTGTCGATAACTTCTTTGGTTTAGATGTGTAACTGCACGGATCAGTCTACAGGGGGAAGCGCTATGTTCGGTCACATCGGGAAGGCAGATAAGCAGTTAAAACCTCTGATGTGTCGACAACTTCAAGGCTTTACATGTGCAGCGGAACGGCCGTCTACAGGCGTAAACTTCGAGAGACTGAATTTGCAGCCTTCACCTGTAATGTACCTATATCTGTAGTATTACTGTACAGCTCGACTTACTACGTTATATGTATCTACTGCAGCCTATACGATCGCTATTTTTTGACCACTCCGTATGCGGGCAAGTCTAGTTGACGGGCTTAGTTCAACCCTCCAACACTCGGGGGATGGGGAACGTTTGTTCCTGTTTGTGACAGAGTACTTATAGGTGGAGGGTCTATAGACTATGTGTGTTTTCTTTCTCGTCACTCATTCGATCAGGTCAATGTCCACGGCTTCGGTGGCGTAGTCGGTAGCATGCTGAACTGCTATGCCCAAGATAGCGGGTTCAAACCCGGCCGAAGTCGTCGGATTTTTTAAGAGCGTTAAAATCCTTCAGTATGCCTTCCTTCGGAGGGGAAGTAAAGCCGGTGGTCCCATGTCATAGATTTATGGCATGTAAGAGATCCTTTCACAGACTAAACTTGTGTAAAGCAAAATTTGTTAGGTTAGATTTCGTCAGAACGCTCTATCAAAGTTCCAACGTTCACCACTAGGTATCATTGATATCTGGTGGCGAAAGTTGGAACTACTTGAAATTGAACGGAACTTGTAGCTCACCCTTCAGGGCATCCGCTGGAAGCAGCTACAGACTCAGGCGAGCCGAACATGTCCTCGGACACTCCCGGCACTAAAAGCCGTACGATAAATAAATAAATGTCCACGTTAAATGCTTCATTTTAGTCAGGACGAACTGTCAGTAGTGACAATTCCTCGAGACAAAAATTTGTTTACTTTGAAATGCAGTAATCTGTTTCATTATTTAATAATTTTACTATGCATACGTACAAAAATTATTTTGAACATATATTTAGGGAAAACATTTTAATCGGAAGGAAAACAAATAAAAACAATAAAAAATAGGTAAATAAATAATTTCACATGTAAATAAATAAATATATAGGATAGATAAAATAAATAATTAAGCAGATAGATAAATAAATAAATTCACAAGTAAATAAATAAGGAAAGAAAGACATACTTCAGTTCCAGGGCATGTATTTCGATAACAGTGCATTATTTAATTGCAACGACAATTAACCATCCATGGAGATTTTGTTTGTGTGCTATGTTGTGAAGCTTTCTATTGAACCCTTAATAAGCTACGCATATTAATGATTCTAATTATTCATTTCATTATATTCTGATTTTACTGCCAGAATCATACAGGAAGGCCAGACTGGATTGCGAAATGTCAAGCTTATGTGGAGACAGTACGTTTGAACGTGCCCAGTCCTGAAACAAAGGAGTGACGAGATCGGAATGTTTGACAGACACTTTATCAGACAAAGGTGTGTTGGGGTCCTGACTCATTTCAGACCGTAATTTCTTTGTCACCCTAGCGTTACGAGTAAGATAGTTGCTGGATGAGAGAGATGAGAGGAACTTTCAACCAATCATAGGACAGAGGCTTCTGTTCTAAACTGCGATATTGACGTCATGAACTACCAATCAGAGAGGGTCACCAATTTTAGCGCCAAGGGAGCGTCTGACGCCGGCTTGAAGTTGAAAGCGGGAAAGATTGAATTAACGAAATCTATGATCGATTCCAGAGCACGATAGCCCCATTGTGACCTGTATAATTTTTCAAACTGTTTGATACCTGTTGCATGCAAATAGTCGCATTATTATAGAAGTTAGTGATAGATTTCCCTCTCCCTCCGTCTTTTTGCCATATTCACATAAATACTGTCGTCTGAGTGACGAGGAGGTTGATTCTTGGTGACACCGTGAGGTGATCACTTATTCTTTTCCATACCGTGAAGATATACTGTGTTAAATTTATCAGAGATAGGGTCATTATTGAAAACATTATAATAAAGTTGTGTGCGCACAGCTGAGTGTGAAATTTGTGTATCGGTAAGATTTTAGTAGTCTCCCACGACTACAACTATTAGGGAAAGTCTACGTTTAATTTTGCACTAGACAAATGGTGAATAAAGTAACTATTGGCAAAATTTAGATAGAAAATTACGTGTGACTATAAATAACATTTTATTTTTATTTTTATTCAACGTCAAAATGGAACTCCAGACCCAGAGAAAGACATCGAACCAACGTTTCTACGGCTCCATGTGGTCTGAGATGAGCTAAACACTTTGGAGAGAGAATGTCAGGCGATGTTCGATGAGACGACGCAGAAAGAGGAATAAGTACTAAATAATTTAATTATTTGACAAACTGGTTATGGTTTTGTGGGAACATATTATTTTGTGTAAATATTTTATTTTATTTTTGTCTTCGTGTTTTATTGTAGTTGGTTTGTGGTACTGACACACTTTAGTTTAGTTCATGAGCAACGTGGCATGTATTCTATCTGTATGAAGATTATTTTTTGTTGATGTCAAGTACACGGGGCAAGCGTACTCGAGTGCGTATCGCTACCGTAAAATGCGCGGCTAAGCGACGCAAATTGGGAACCGATATCATAACAGAAGCGAAACTGAATTAACTAGAGTAGATAATAGAATTGGTGGGAAATCTTTTTATTGTATAGATTTTTATTGTTACACAGGCTTGTGTGTTAATTGCCGTTTGTTGCATTTTTGTTAAGTGAGGGGTCATATACCCAATGACTTTATTTGTTGATGAAGTTTCCCTTTTAGTGTCTTGGTACACAAAATCTATGATATTTGATTGGAGTGTCGGCCCGTGGTAGATTTGTGTTGTGTTCTGCCCTAAATGCTTTGTTGAGTCTGCAAATATGTGTTTTATGGGATAGGAGTTTTCGGGAACCCTGGTTTCTGTCTGAAGCTTTGGCCAGGTTAAGCATTTAATCCTTGCGAGGAAAATGTTGGAATCCCCTTCTACGATGTTCTTGCAATTCTTTGGAATTGACAAGAAGTGTGTGAATTTATATGTCGCGATTAACAGGTGGCGTAACGGGACTGTCTAGTCTCTTGTTATAAATAGCATGACTCAAAGCTTCGACAAGGAGGGCTGGTTTTGAACACAGACGCTAATGAGTGGTAAGTGAAGGTATTTCTACGCGGCGCACTCCATCAGATAAGGAGCAAGCTGTGCTCATTAGTATTCACGGACCAGGTCTCCGTTCTTCGTAAATGTTTATCTTATATTAAAATAAAGCCTGTTTAATGATAAAAGAATTGTAATCGGTAAATGGGTGCTGTTCGCGTTTTGATTGATCGAGTCCCAGCGTGTTAGCTTATCCATGCTTTTATTTCATGTAAATATCATCGGGTTTTAGGCATCTTATTTCTTGTTTATTTATTGTCATGTTCATTGACCTCGGGTGGTCTCGATGTTCGGTCACGTTGTTGTCATGTATGTGTTGAGCAATATGAGCCATTGGGCAAGCTTCTGTTTTGCTGGGAGTTTCCTGACTCACTGCGATCTCGATGGAGATCAATTAGTTTATAAATTTTAAATGGTTGCGTGTGTCAGTAAAATTTTAATTGTTGGTATGTTATTCTACGAGTGTGTCCCATAAAGCCATAATAATGGTTTGCAGTATGGGGATTTGCAAGCATATTGGCTGTTCCATCTGTGAGCAAATCTCCATCAAAAGTACTTATTTCTTCTCTAGCGTAGTTATACGCGTGCATACATATTAATCAGACAAGTGGAATTTGATCCACAATTTTATTTCTTTGGAGTGGACCTTTCTAGGCCACTCAGATCTGTGTAAATTATTGTACTGTGGGAGTAAAGTTCAGGGTGGACTTTGTTTATATTATTTTTTATGTTTTGTTGTTTTTATTCAGTTATTAAATGGTGGTAATTTTATTTGTTTTTCACTCATTTCTTAGTTTATAGTTTTGCATATGGTCCTTGTATTTGTAAGCAGCCGTCTGGTATTTGAGCTCTAGTGAAAGCATATCCGGACTGAACGCTCCCCGAAGTTTGATTCTCGTATATACGACGCTGTTATATACAAGGGCACACTATCTGACTGAATAAAATGATACACCAAACTGTGTTTACTTTTAGGTTAATCGAATAGTACTGTGTGGGTTGTATTGTTGCAGAGAAATATTGTGCAGTGCTAAAGTGATTTCTCTATCATCCTGCATTATGTAGCAGGTTATTTCTAGTTCAGAAAATGTCATATGAAATGCCATATTCGGAATTATATTATATTAGTAATGACCGGCTTACTTAACAAACTTCATTATCCTCTAATTTGTGTGGGATTCTAGCCTATGTTATTATTCATTGTCCCGAACAGGTCACCGGTATGTTATCACTATTACTGTACATTGTGGTGTGTATTATTAATTTACTCTGTGCTATTGTGCATAATGCGAATATATTAAACATGCTACATATGCTCAGTTCTCAGTCTTCATTTCTGTATCGCTGCTTGTTATTTTAGCTTGTGTAAACGGTCACTATATTAAATATTCTGCATGCAATTCTCAACATCATAATATGCTCTTTTCAGTTATAGATGACTGGAATGTACTTGCGCAATGTATGAAAGCCTGTTTATAAAGCATGGGGGCTAATAACTGTGTATTTTTAAGGAGAGTAATTAGGATCACATTTGGTATTACTTTAACATTTAGGGGAATCCGGAGTGTTCTGTATTGCTCTTGCACATTTTCAACGTTTTATTTCCTTTTTTCTTCAGAAACTATTAACAGGAACTAATCCATTTTTTTCAGGGAATTTCTTCAAAACTCTCTTCTTTCGTCTACACAGACTTTTTTAAAGTACATGTATTTTTGATTTTTCTTTTTAAATTTGCATAATTTTAACAGCACTTTCGTGATTAACTCCATGTGGCAAAATTAAACTAAAGTACATTTTTAATAACGGACGTAATAAAATATAACACAATTAATAACAAATACATCTGAAAGTTTCATTTTTAACGTTGAAAATTAAAAAAGAAAATAAAATTATTTTTTATGTCTAGAGAAAATATTTTAACGAGAAATTGGAATAAAAGATTCTTCCGGTTTTTTGACCATGCCATTAACGCAGAATTTCTATTCTTCCAATTGAAGCACTAGTATTCATTTTTCTGTTGTTCCATGTCCCTTTGTCCTTGCTTCTAAAGCAGAATCTTTCTTAGAATGTATTTTTGTTTATCGTCTAATAGAAATAAAAAATAACAAGAAGTTCCGTGACGAACTAAAGAGCCTACTTTTCATGCCAATGATTATTCTACAGTATATGAACCTATCTAGAATAATGACGAATATCAAAATTTCTAATTAGTTCGAAATACTGTATACCTTGCATAATGTTGCCTAATAGAGCACTACAGTTGGCAGACCTGATGACTGAATATATTCTTAGTTCCATCTCTTAAGGTACAGAATACAACATTTGGTTGAAGTCCAATGAATAGCATGGACGTTACAGGCAGTTAAACATTGGATCTAACAGCGCACGTAAAATCATGATGGCAACAATGTCATGCATGTATTGGTCAGAAATAATCTGAAATAATATGATCTATTGTTGTGCCAATTTTGAATGAAATCCATTAGATAGTGTAGAAGTTACATGCATTTAAAATTGGGCCTATCAGCAGGCTTAGAATCATGTTGGCAGCACTGACGTATATTAGTTACTCCAAATTCATCTAGAATGCCAGGTACTATACGTCTGCAAAGTTTAGAGCTATTGGCTTGCATACTTTCTGATACTATATATTGATATTAGGGTAACAAAAATAGGGACAGCACATATTAACAGTTGGCAGCCCTGGTTGCTCTTAAGAATACGCATAGTCATATCTGTTATGGTACACATAGCACATACGAAATTTGGTTGAAATCTAAATGATAGTATGGAAGTTACATGTAATTAAAGTTGGACCTGTCAGCAGGCTTAGAATCATGTTGGTAGCACTGACGTATATAAGTTACTCCAAATTAATAAAGAATGTCAGGTATTATACGTGTGCATAGTTTAAAGCTGTCGGCTTGCATACTTCCTGATATATTGGTATTTGGATAAAATAAATTAGGAGCATTTATTAACAGTTGGCAGCCCTGGTGGGTCTCAAGAATACGCTCAGTCGTATCTGGTTATGTAAAAATACAACATACGAAATTTGGTTGAATTCCAATTGATAGTGTAGAAGTTATATGCATTTAAAAATTGGACCAATCAGCAGGCTTATAATCATTTTGGCAACACTGCCATGTATGGCCTCCTGGAAATTAAACTGCAATATTATTATCTATACGTGTGCCAATTTTGAAATAGCTCCCATTCATACCTTCCAAGATATCCAACATGGAGCTGAAATTTCAATTGCGATTTTTTAGCAGTTGGTAGCACTGACATCATTTTCAAATATGGCCGTGAGATATTCGGGTGTAGACATTTACTCCTACCAAATTTTGCTTCGATTGCTCCAGCGGTTTAGGAGTTGATAGGGGGGGGGGACACACACACAGCCAGACAGACAGAAGGACAGACAGAAAATGGAAAAATAGCAAAAAATGCAAGAAATTGCAGAATAAAAATAACATATTTGAATACGGGGTGGCCAGTCAGGAGTTTCTATGTACTTCAGCATTGTTTTAGACAGCTCAGTAAAGAGATGACATATCATCACCATCCGGGTCCTACTAATTACAAATTAAAATTAAAGTTAGCTTTAAATTTCAAACTAGGCCACGAATGTAGTCTATGGTTCTCTCCATCATCACCAAGAACTCCGTTGGATTGGCAGGAAAGCTCTCAGAGGACACTCCTGAACTCTATGGCGAACTATCTGTTATTCAGAGCTACAATCACAACCCTATTCAATTCCACTTGTGCGGAGAATAGGCACATCGGTCAGTGTTGGTTCTTATTCGATTAAGCACCGACCAGATTCTAAGAGCCAAGTCAAATCCGTGTGGTTTTCACGATACACACGGCATCTGGAGTGCTTCCGTTGCAGCACGTTTTCTCAATTTATTTACCACTTCTTGGCTATGTGGGCCTTGTACCAACCCCTGTGGCTATAATGCCCACTTGAGTACTGTTTGGGGGTCTTTCCATTTTTCCAACCACAACAAATAAATCTTGCATGCAGTAGGATGGTTAATGTGTATATTCTATGATTTTTTAGGTTTCCAGATAGATTAAAAAATAGTTTAAAAATTCAGGAAACTCAGCCTGGCCATTATGCACGCTTCCCCTACGTAAATCTAAATCCCGGGGCACCCACTCTCTGTCCCTATTACAGTTACACGCGCACCAGTCATCATATAAATATAGCTTCTCAGACATTTTCAACACACATTTAACTACACGGGGCTGATGACCAAGGTGTCCCAATCCCCTAAAATGAATGTTATTATATACTAGCAGGAGTACCCATTCTTCGAACGGTCTTCGGTATTAATAACCTGAGCTACTCTTGCAATGGTTAGGGGCTTGGAACCTGTTTGTCGACAAAGAAAAATTATTAGTTAAAAGTACTCTCCAACTAAATTTACCTAACATGTACTTCCTGGCGTGAAAATAAAATTGAAAACCTCGTAGATGAAACGCAATTCACGTCACATAAAAACTGACCCTCATCGTTATGTCAAATCCACATGAAGACCTCTTCAATAAATTATAAATGCTTGTGGTGTATGAAAATGCCTGTTTACCATCTTTTGATGAATGCAGTACATTTGCATTTGTCTGTTGGCACAGGCTAGAGTAAAATATGGCTTTTCAGTAATGTCTCAGTCTCACTCATGGCTGTGATTATATGGAAGCTACTGAGGTAAGGGTGGTGCCGAGTAATGGACTTTGGACATAGCTAGTGCCTGTAGGTGTTCTGAAAGGTTCTACTCATAGGGTTTGTCCTGGTGTACTGACTCAGTGAGGAAAGCAATGGCAAACTACCTCATTCCTCACCTTGCCTAGTACGCCCCATTATAGTGTTGCCTTGGTTTTGTGGGTTTCTACCCCATAACTTATGGTGGTGCTTTTTGAGGATCCAACCAGCCTCCAGGCTGACTACCTAACAGACAGACAGGTGCATGAAAATTCAGTTTTTTTTAGCCTCCAATGGCCCAAATTCCTAAAAGCCATAAAAATACTATTTCAATTCAGGAAATTTTTGAAAATAATGTTGCTCTTTGGAGATATAATAGACCTTCTGTATGACATATCGCACGTGTAAATTGCGTGAAAAAGTAATAGGGTACCCCATGACCCCCTCAAGCGCGTTATATATATTGATGAATTTTACAGCTTAATTTGGTTCCGTGATAACCTTATAGCCATTTGCAAACTTTCACAGTAATATAATAAATGGAACTGCATTGCGTCTTAAAGAAATAAATGGACCTCTGAGATTCTGTTGCCATGGTTACCGGCTTTCATTCTTTCATTAGTTTATTAATCGAAATTAGTTTTCTGGGAATATCTCAAAAACTGTTGGTTTTAGGGCCTTTAAATGTGGTAGGGCCCCCGAGTTTCGTTTCTCACATTGAGGGGCTGAGGATGAGCTTTGTCTCATCCTTCTACGCCTATTTCAGCATGTATTTTAAGGGGGTAGGCCCATTTTTATGAGAGGTACGGAGAAGAGTTACATCAATGAATAGTGTCGTGCCTCTGATGGATATATGTACCAAATATTACGTTGATCCACCCAGCCGTTCTCGAGTTAGGCTACAAAGGAACAAAAAAAATCGTCCACAGACAGACAGACAGACTGACAGACGGACAAAAATTTTAATTTCGGGCACACCCGTCATAAAACAGTCTGAAACGCGTTAATAAGGCAAATTTCCGCAGAAATTCAGAAAAAACAGACACACTTAGATTTTTATAGATACAGTAGGTTATGTAGGGATAATTGTATCCAATGGACATAGCAGGGTACTTTAATTGAACGCCCGAAGGCTCCCAGCCCGTTCAATTTCATGCAGTACCAATTTTGACTAAAAGATGCCACTGTCACTGAGACCTAGTGGCGAACGTTGGAACTTGATTGAGCGTTTCTATCCAACCAAATAATAACCTAAAATTTGGCTACACACTGCGAATTGTAGTGGTACGGCTTCAGTTGCATAGTCGGTAGCATGCTGAACTGCTATGCCTAAGATCGTGGCTTCAAACTGGGCCGAAGTCATCGGATTTTTAGAGCGTTAAGATCCTTCAGTTTGCCTTCCTTCGGAGGCATAGATTTATGGCACGTGAAAGCACATACCACTGTAATTGGTTGTGTGTAGCCAAAATGTGTAGGCTATTTAGTTATAAACGCACTATCAAGTTCCAACTTTCGCTGCTGGGTACCATTGACAGTTGCGTTTGGTAACCAAAGTTGAAACTACTTGAAATTGAATTGCCCTGCTTTGGCCATTAGCTGCAATTCAAATATAATGATTCTAGTGGTAGGTCCTGATACATGCCATACATCTTTGACATGGGCCCGCTGGCTTTACTTCCCCTCAGAAAGAAGGCACACTGAATAATTTTAACGCTCATAAAAATTCGACGACTTCGGCTGGGTTGAACCTGCGATCTTGGGCATGGAAATTCAGCATGCTACCGACTACACAACCGAAACCCTATCTCTAAATCAGTGGTTCTGAACCCATAGAAGTCTGCGGACCACTCAGCGTGAAATTGAATCATGTACGGACCACCCCTCCTCCTCCCCCCCCCCCCCCCGCCCCTTTCCCCTTCAATACGCCTTATCAGTTGTAACCCTTCCTCATTATCACTTATTTTAAAGATATTTCAATTCAAAACCCGATAGTCATCGCTGCGAATACATTCGGATGATTCTCGTTCAACGCACATAGTTTTCGAAATCCCCATTTATTGGCCACATTTTTATACGTGCTGGTGGACCCTTTCTCCCGCGGACCACCGGTTAATAACCACTGCTCTAAATTAACTACAACAAAATCCAGAAATTCTTCTAGGTGCACAAAGTCGGGCTCATCAAGAAAATTGCTGGTTGTTTTGAATTCTGAATAAGCTGGTGAACAATGCTCGGTACATTTTACGGTATACTGTATTGTGTCAATTAAAGTTTTTCTTATGTGTTGGCAAGGATATAAGTATGGATACGTATTTAAGTAATTATGATATTAATAACTAGCAGTAGTGCCCGGCTTCGCCCGGTGGATTCATTTGTTTTATGGATGATAATGAATACTACTACAGAACTGGCAAATGATATTTGAACTAACAGAAAGAAAAAAATTCCTCTCGGCACGCCGGAAGGCGGAGGTAGATTTCACCGGGCAAACTAGGGGATAGGCTATAATAGGCAAAATATGCAGGTTTTCGTAGGAGGATCGGACCTCATTGATTGCAAGAAAGTATTTTACATTAGGAGGTTAATTAACTTTTATTTTTTGTTTTTGTATGCATATTTTTACCATTTTACTGTCTTATGGGGATGGTACCCTTCTTGTCATTTGGGGTTCATTTTTAGCCCATTTTCAATTTTGAAAAAAATAGGCTTATGAGATCACCTTGTGTCCGTGAGTGTGTGCGTGTGTGTGTGAGGAGTGTGTATGTGTGTGTCCTCCTAATAAATTCTAAACGGCTGGAGCGATTTCAATGAAACTCGGTAAGTTCATAACAATATTCCGGGCGACCCCAACCGTGCCCATCAAATTCTGTTACGTCTCACCAATCCAACATGGCGGCTGTGCGAATTATTTCACAGGCATTCAATATCTCCGAAACTATTACCGATATCACCCAGGAATTTATTACGGTGATAAAGGGAACTACTAGAAGTTCACCTATGGGACTTTTGAAAATCTGGTAACTACAAAACCAACATGGCGGCCACGCGAATCTGCGACTTTTAAATAGACGTTTCTCGCGATTTAACCAACCAAACGCAATAAAACTTGGTACAGTATATGTTTATACACATTATAATGCACCGACATCTAACTTCGTTCAATTGTTTACATAACTACAAGATGGCTGCTGTGCGAAATATTTCCCCGGCATTCTATATCTCTGAAACTTTTAGGGGTATCATCCTGAAATTTTGTACGGAGATAAAGGGCACTACTGGAAGTTCATCTATAGGACTTTCAAAAACCGGTTAACTACAAAACGAACATGGCGGCCAAGCGAATTTGAAAATTTTAAATAGACCTTTCTCGCGATTTAATGTTCCAAACACAATGAAATCTGGTACAGGAAATGTTTATACACATTGTAATACTCTGGTATCTAATTTAGTTCAATTGTTTACATAACCTCAAGATGGCGGCTGTGCGAATTTTAAAATTAAGTTTTTATTTCTTGTGTCGTAATCATGCGATCGAAGTGGAAGTTTAAATAATGAACCTACGCAATAATTTTCCTTCAATGGTACATGACTCTATGGCCTATACATTTAACAATCCAACATGGCGACCATCCGAAATATGTAGACGACTCTGAATATCTACTAATCTATTATAGCAATCAAAGTGATTTTTTTATGTTATTAGGGGCTATGAACTTAAGTTCACCTATAGGACTTTAAATAACCTGGTGATCACACATCCAACATGGCGGCGACGCGAAGTATAAATATTCACATGGACGTTTCTCGCAATTTAACCATCCGAGTGCAGTGAAACTTGGTACAGTAAATCCTTATACGAATGTTAATCCACTGGCATCTAATTTATTTCAATTGTTTCCATAACCACAAGATGGCAGCTGTGCGAATTTTAAAATCTCCTTGTTACTTCTTGTGTCCTAATCATGCGATTAAAGTTTGAATGCTACACGTACACAATAATCTTCATGTAACAGTACATAACTCTACTACTAGGACCTACATATATAAAATCCAACATGGCGACCATCCGAAATATTTAGTCGGTTCTCAATATCTACGAATCTATTACAGCAATCAAACTGAAATTTTGTGTGTTGATAGTGGCCGTTAACATAAGTAGGGTATATGAAAATAGGCTGTATAGTTCTTCGCTGAACTACTTGTTATACTTGTGATCAGACTGTCCTTATGCAAGGTTTGGAACTGATGTGTAACTATCTGACAGTCTGTTACTTCTTCAGGCAAAATTTTATCTCCCGCAGAGATTTTTGTTGGTTCCTCGGTTTAGGGGCTGCGACAACGTGGTCATGTAACCCCGTGTACATTGGGTGTGTGTAGAATCTGTCTGATAAACGGTGTTAATTGTGATGACTGTATTAGTCTGTAATTCAGGTAAGGTCTGCAGACGGTCAATTTTAAGTAGTAGTTCCTAATTTTGTACCATATACTAACGTCAACGACACCTAGCTGTGAACTTGGCTACTAGATGCCGCAACCAGCTACTTGCAACGAACGTTGGAACTTCCCCTCCAAAGGAAAGCGCTCTTAGAAAATCCGACGGCTTTGGCCGGCTTTGAACCAGCGACCTTGGGCATATAAGTTCAGTATGCTACCAGTTAGCCGCTTCCCACAGAGTCAGATGGAAAAATGAATGTGATCTCGTGCAATGGCGTTGACTTGGCAACCTCTGATAGCTCATCCCTCATCAATTTAGAAGCGTTGTCATGGTAACCTCTGATTGCACTTGGCATTTTCTTTAATTCCGAAATAATTTTTCTCATCCCTTGGCGTAATGGTAGGTCAGATCAAAAACCTTTCAGACAAAGTTTTAGGTAATTATTAGGGGAATATTTTCTATTTTGTAAGGTTTTGATATTGTGCTATTAAGAGAGATATGATTAATGTTTCCCGAAAAACCCACTTTTTTCCACCCCTTTGGTCAATGTTTGGTGCTATCAAAAACTTTTCAAACATAAATTTTTGGCACTTATCCGACTCATATTATGAACTTTGAATGGATTCGATATTTCACGTATTAAGAGAGTTACAGCGATATTTTACTTTTTCGAAAAAAAAAAAAAGCCCCCGCCTCACCATTTTCACCCATTTCAACAGATTTTGCCCATTAACGAACTCGACCGTGATTTTAAGGGGATACATATTAAGTAAGACATTCAAAGTGATTGGTGCAAAATTACGGCAGTTATCTTGTCCACAAGAAACTGATATATATGCATATGTACAGTGTGGTCCACCCGCCCCTTATTATTTAGTTTTATGAAACCCAACTAACATCGCATTTCTCCCGATGGTCGATATTGCTCTGCGCTGTGACTGCGTGAAAGCAATGTATTTGGGTCATGGGTCTAGCAAAGAAAAACCGACCTTAAACTTTTCCCCGCCAAATACTATGGCCCATTCTACTAACATATGACTTACTGCTCCTTGAAATAACACACATACACGTAATACGATCGAATTAATAGCTTACGCCACGTGATCTGTATTAGTAGAAAGTTAAATCAACACCATAAACCGTGATTGAAGACTTTGAGATGGACTTAAACGTTTGAGGTGGGACGGCTACAGTAACTAAAGCTCGTTTAGCTTGCGGTATCTACCATGTGTTCGTGGCTGCGAGTGTTAAAGTCTGACCGTATGTGCTGGGCGCGAGCAGGTAGAATGCTGCATCGAATCCAGTAGCAGGCAAATTTTCTTGAATGAAAGCCCACATTCCATTTTCGTCGGGATGTAACTACATTGGCAAATTTATTGCCTTACGACGTATTTTTGTGAAGAGTACGTTGAATTTTGATGATTTATAAAGAGAATACGATCTAATTGGTACGTTATGCCACGTGACCTTCAATGGCATAAAATTAAGAAACTGGCATGAATATTAACATAACATATCGAAGTGTTGCTCCGGAGGTCCGGGTTCGATTCCCAGCTCTGCCAAGAAATGTAATACTTGTCTCAGGGCTGAAACTGGGTACACGTAGTCTCGTGAAGCAATTATGAGAAGAAGTGGGTTCGATTCCCACCTCAGCCACCCCGGAAATGGTTTTCCGTGGTTTCCCACTTTTAATCCGGCCAAATACCCGGACGGATTCTATCTTAAGGCCATGGCCGCCTCCTTCCCAATCCTTAATTGCAAATAAACACATCATTACAAGCCCGCAATAACTCGGGTTATCAGACAAATTCTACACACACATCCAAGTAAACGGGGCTAAATAACCGCGATATTCTAGCCCCTCAAATGAAACAAAACAACAACATATCGAAGGATATTCTGATCGCCAGTGCTTGCATCGAACCATTGTATTATTATCATACTTTCGATTTTTGCAAAAAATGAAAGTAGACTTATGAGATCTACACAGGGTCAAAAATTGTGTGTATGTCTGTGTGTGTGTGACTGCGTGTCTGTGTGTGGAGTGTGTGTACTCTGAATGTCGCCCCCCCCCCCCCTCCACCCCGTACCCATCTTGATGAAAACGTAATGGCGGCCTCCCAAATGTTAAAAGCTGAAATAAATAACGACCAACCTATAATCTGATCTCTACCAAATTTTGCAACAACATACCTTTACTTGGGAAGCATATTTTGACCAAACTACAAGATCATCAGCCCAACAGTTTGCATATCGCGGCCATGTATGTGTTCAAATCGATTCCCCCTATCTATTCTAACACGGTGAAACCGAATTTAACGAAATTTGGTACAGAGGTAGCACTAGCAGAGGACACTCCAGTGTCATGTTTTATATCGCCGCCATCTTGATCAAAACGTAATGGCGGCCATCCTTATGTTAAAAGCTTGAATCAAATTACGACCAACCTAATAATCTGATCCCTACCCAATTTTGCAACAAAATACCTTTATGTATAGAGATTCTTTTGACCACACTACAAGGTCATCAGGCCAATAATGTACGGATAGCGGCCATGTATGTGTGCAAATCGATTCCCCCTATCTTTTAAAACACGGTGAAACCGAATGGAACGAAGTTTGGTACAGAGATAGCACTAGCAAAGGCCACCTCAGTGTCATGTTTTATATCGCCGCCATCTTGACGGAAACGGAATGGCGGCCACTCAAATGTTAAAAGCTTAAATCAAATTACGACCAACCTAATAATTTGATCTCTACCAAATTTTTCAACAACATACCTTTTTGTGGGAAGCATCTTTTGACTGAACCACAAGGTCATTAGCCCAATAGTTTACAGATAACGGCCATGTATGTGTGAAAATCGAATCCCCATATCAATTCAAACACGGTGAAAATGAATTGAATGAAATTTATACAGAGATAGCACTAGCAAAGGGCGCATCATATTCATGTATAATATCCGTATAGCACGTTGTATGTAAGAAGCTACTACAACCAACAATCAATTATAATCCTTGAAAAGGACAAAGAGTTATAACAATACCCATGCATTTAGGAGAAAGTAGGCTATACGTTCTTTACCGAACATCTTGTTTTGTTATAAAATTTTAACAAAAAAGTCTAAGTATATCTTTAGGCCCGTATCACACGACACTCGCTGGCAAGGAAGCTGCTGTGATCGCTGGTACAAAATCCTGTATGATTCTGTTCTCTTCGTCAGTACACCTGCTTGTATGACCGAAGTGTATCACACGCTGGCATTTTGTACGCTAAGTTGTATGAAATAAAACCGAAGGGCTGTAATTTGAGGGCATTATTTGCTGTTCCTTCGCCTTATTAACGCAAAGCGGTCGCGAAACTTGTTTTAAGTAAATTACAAAACATGCCAGGTACTGAATGAATGCTTTCCATTCAATATTTAGGATCTAACTGTAATAATTGAATATTTTACCATACGTGTTAATAAGAAGCACAACAAAAACCTTGAGAGTGTGTTTGAAATGTGTGCAAGTGTTATTGCGCCCGCTCGCTCTTTCGAAGATCCCGGGTTCAAGAATATCCAACGGCAGAATTTTTAAATTCTTTTTAACTATTTTATTATACCCTCCCTACCTCGTACAGCAAGATTTCAACTTGGTTTTGTTCACATTATCTACGAAGACGATAGGGAAAGCTATTTTCTTGTCTCATTTAAATGGTTATTTTCCCTAAATACTGTTCAAAACCATGGATGGATACTATTCGTTATAGTTATTATTTTTTTAGTCGATTTTACCTACCAGGTTAGGTTTTCCCACGGACTCAGCGAGGGATCCCATCATTGCCGCCTCTATGGGCAGTGTCCTGGAGCTTGAAACATCTTGTCTGCGGGATACAACTGGGGAGGTGGAATCAGCACCTCGCCCAGGTGGCCTGACCTGCAAAGCGAACAGGGTCCTCTTGAGGGATGGGAAGGGAGGGGACGATCGGGAGGGATAGGCAAGGAAGAGGGAAGGAGGCGGCCGTGGCCGTACGGTAGATAACATCCTGGTATTTGCCCGAAGGCGAAGTGGGAAACCACGGAAAACCCCTTTGAGGATGGCTGAGGTGGGAATCGAACCACCTCTACTCATTTGGATCTCCCGAGGCTGAGTAGATCCCGACCCAGTCCTCATACCTCGTTTCAAATTTCGTGGCAGAGCCGGGAATCGAACCCATGTCGTCCTGGGTGGCAGCTAATCACGCTGACTACTACGCAACGGAGGCGACTCTATTCGTGATAATTAGAATTTTAATAGTTCAATATTTATCCCAGAATCATAATATGACACGTTCTGTAATTACTGCCTTGATACGAGGCTCAGCGGTAACGTTCTCGCTTGCTGTGCCGAAAGTTGCAGGTTCCTATCCTGGCGCAGTCAGCTGGCATTTGAGGGTGCGCAAAAGCGAGGGAGCCGTGTCAGTAGATTTACCTTCACGTTGAAGATCCCCTTCGGAGCAAAATCCGGCACCCCGGCGTATCTAAATGCCAGAGCATTTAAAAAGGACGTAAAACCAATAATGTTATAATTATCTGTATTTACTGTATGTTTTGGGGCAGATGACCTCGTAGTTCCGCCCCTTAAAACCTCACTAAATATCTATTACTGTAAGTGTATAGCAAGCGCATTTCGCACAGACGCCGTTGAAAGAAATTATAGTTTCGGTCTGATGTATTTATTCGTGAGCCTACCCACATAACAAATCTATTTGTTATGTGGGTCGTCTGAGTGAGTCGGAGTTTTCCTTTAAAGAAAGGTGGTCAAAATTTCGAACACTTGCTTCCTTGAATATACAGGATAGGCTACCTTGCTTTCGTTCTACAGATCATTATGTCGTCGTCCAATCTGGCTGCGTACCATCGGATAAGTACGGTCATTTTCAGGACCTAATAAAAAATCACTCGTTGGAACAGATAGATATGCGTCCATAATACATCCACAATAAACGACATTAAGAAAATAATGCACTAGTCCAAGGTTCGAACCTACTCCAGCACTTCTTGATTTAGCCACCTTAGCTACCGAGAACCATGGTTTATTGCTGGCACGTATTGAGTCTATTCGTAGACGCTTCATGTCCAAATGTAAGAAGGTGTCATTCGGAGCTCGGATCGTTTCAATCATGCATTATATTTGAGGTCATTGAAAGAACACTGCAACTATTGATTTCTACTATATTCGCTAGGATGTACTCAACGGTAAAGTTGTACAATGGACGTAAAGGAGCAGGTACGAATGTTTTTAGGATGAATGTCATATACGCGTTAGTTGGGTTGCCTTCCTCCAAAAAAATAAATAAATAAGAGGCTGGTGGACCACACTGTATATACACACATATATATATAAACTTTAGAACTGACGATAGTTTGGGGGTCTGGGGGAAATATACGCGAAGATATGTCGAGATTTTCCGGAAGTCGAAACATGGCACCCATTGCAATAGTTAGCCTTCTGATGAAATCTACCTGAAATAGGCTACATAATTAAAAATACTACCATCAACGACACCTAGCTGTGAACTTGGCTACTAGATGCCACCGGAACCATCAACTTGCAATGAACGTTGGAACTTCCCCTCCGAAGGATAGCATACTCAGTTTTTTTAGCGCTCTTAGTAAATACGACGACTTCAGCCGGGTTTGAACCCGCGACCTTGGGCATAGAAGTTCAGCAAGCTACCAGTTCCGATACCGAAGTCACTTCCCACAGACAGATGGAAAACTAAATGTGATCTCGTGCAGTGGCGTTGTCATAGCAACTGCTGATGGCTCATCCCTTATCAATTAAAAGTAAAGTTGTCATGGCAACATCTCTTGGCACTTGGCATTTTCTTATAATTTAAATCATTTTGCTCTCCCCGAGGCGTAATGGTGGGTCATATCAAAAATTCTTTCAGACAAAAGTTTTTGGTAATTATTGGAGGAATATTGTCCATTTTGTACGGTTTTGGTATTGTGCCTATTAACAGAGATATGATTAATGTTTCCCGAAGAACCCACTTTTTCCCACCCCATTTGTCAATGGTTGTGCTATCAAAAAACTTTTCAAACATAAATTTTAGGGCCTTACCCGACACATAGTATGAACTTTGAATGGATTCAATATTTCAGATATTAAGAGAGTTATAGCGATATTTCAATTTTTCGAAAAAAGCCTCCTATTTTCACCCCCTTCGACCGATTTTTCCCGTTAACGATCTCGACCGAGATTTTAAGGGGATACATAATATGTGAAAAATTCAAAGTGAATGGCGCAAAATTACGGCAGTTATCGTGTCCACAAGAAGCTGATATCTATACATATATACATAATTATATACATATATACATACATAAATTATATATACACTTTTGAACCGACGGTGGTTTTGGGGTCTGGGGGATGTGAAACGCGAAGATATGTCGAAATTTTCCGGATGTCGAAACATGGGACCCATTGCAATAGTTAGATTTCTAATGAAATCTACCTAAATATATATAACTTTTAGTTGTAGTCGTGGTAGTGGGGGTGATAAGTAGTACAGTATAATTCAGGACATTTTCCCGTAATGATAATGATAATAATGAATAGGGAAACTGTTATTTACTAACAACAGTACTGACACATGTAACTTACAAACGAATTGAAAAATATGATTAGAAAGAGGAGTAAGTGAAATGAGACACGGTCTAGGGCCTATATCTCATTGGCTGTTAGGAAAATAGAGACCAATAGTGTCGGATTTTGTCGCATAGCGCCGTAGGAAAATAATCAGAGCACTTGGCTGTTCCAAGCTCCTGAGGCAGCAATAGTGCCATTTATCGGCACATAGCGCTCAAGGATAAGGGTCGGAATAAACGAAAGTAAAATTGAAAGCACCATCGCTTATTGCAGCTGATAACCTTTATGTACTGCACCAACACCATCGCACTTACACAGAGGCATAATATTCATACTGACAACTGTTTAAAGGGGCCTAAGGAATCTTTTTGCACTAATTATTCCTCGTGACTGCAATTTATAAGCAGCGCAAGATGTAACTATTTTCGCAATTCTGCACCAGAACACTGGTAGGGGCGACGTGATGCAGCCCGAATTACCAGCCAACAATAGACTTATTAAAATATTCTTAGAGGTACAAAACTATGGACATGTTCTAGGGCCTAAAAACGTGGTTTTCAAGTTCATTTTGTCTGTTTTCTAAATGTAGGGAATGGAGAGGGTTTTCCAAACTATCAAGTGGACAGTGGTACTAGCAGGATTTCAATGGGTAAGTATGTAAAATTTGGTGCAATTAAGTGAAACGGTGTCGATTTGTGCAGGGAATGGAGTGGTTTGTCCGAAAATTCAAGTGGACATTGTTACCCACAGGGTTCCAAAGTGTAAGTATACAAAATTTCGTTCAAATCGGTGAAATATCGTAGATTTGTGCCAAAGGGCCTAACGCAGGGAATGGAGTGGTCTGTCCAAAATGTCATGCAGCCAGTGTTACTCGTCGGTTTCCAATGGGGGAAGTATTTAAATTTTGGTTCAGATCGGTGAAACGGTGTAGATTTGTGCCAAAGGGCCTACATGCAGGGAATGGAGTGGTCTGTCCGAAATTTCATGTAGATAGTGTCACCCGCAGGGTTCCAAAGGGTAAGTAAACAAATTTTGGTTCAGATAGGTGAAACGGTGTAGATTTGCACCAAAGAGCCTATATGCAGGGAATGGAGTGGTGTGTCCGAAATTTCATGTAGATTGTGTTACTTGCCGGGTTCCAAAGCGTAATTACACAAATTTTGGTTCAAATCGGTGAACGGTGTGGATTTGTGCAAAAGGGCCTAAATACATAGAATGAAGTGATCTGTCCGAAATTTCATGTGGACAGTGTTAGTCTACTCTCAGGGTCCCAAAGGGTAGATATACAAATGTTGCTGGATATCGGTGAAACGGTGTAGATTTGTGCCAAAGGTCCTAAATGCAAGGAATGGAGTGGTCTGTCCGAAATTTAAAGTAGGCAGTGTTACCTGCTGAGTTCCAAAGGGTAAGTACACAAATTTTGGTTCAGATCGGTGGAACTGTGTAGATTTGCGCCAAAGGTCCTAAATGCAGGGAATGGAGTGGTCTGTCCGAAATTTCATGTAGATAGTGTTACTCGCAGGGTTCCAAAGGTTAAGTATACTCATTTTGGTTCAGAGCGGTGAAACGGTGTAGATTTGTGCCAAAGGCCTAAATGCAGGCAATGGAGTGGTCTGTCCAAAATTTCATGTATACAGTGTTACTCGCAGGGTTCCAAAGGGTAAGTATGAAACATTTGGTTCAGATCGGTGAAACGGTGTAGATTTGTGCCAAAGGGCCTAAATGCATGGAATGGAGGGGTCCGTCCGAAATTTCATGTGGACAGTGATACTCGCTTGGTTCCAAAAGGGTAGGTATACAAATTTTGGTTGCTATTGGTGAAACGGTGTAGATTTGAGACAAAGGGCCTAAATGCAGGGAATGGAGTGGTCTGTCCGAAATTTAAAGTAGACAGTGTTACCCACAGGGTATACGAATGCATAGAGAATACTACTGTTCAATAAATCGTTGAGCAACACTGAGAAATGGCTTCAAATACCATATCCTATCTCCAATTTCCACATGCTAGTGCAACAATCACAATAACGCAGGTTATCACAAACATTCTACACACACATCCATGTACACGGGGCAACATGACCACGATGTCTAAGCCCCGCAAATGAAATAACCAACTGTCTACTCATGAAAACGGCAAAATGGTGATAGGTGAATGTAGGAATATATGCCACTATGTTTCTCTGACAGGATAGCATTACATCGGTCAGTTTTCTCATGTGTCCTTTAGCGAAATTTACCGGACTATCATGATACAGAGTAAATCGTCGTTGCCTAGTGACAACCTGTCCATCAATGGTGCGGCGTTGACTATCATGATATAGTGTTAGTCGTTGTCGCCTTGCGACATTATGTCCGTCAAGTTATTAGATCGGTGAAATGGTGTAAATTTGTGAAAAAGGGCCTAAATGCAGGGAATGGAGTGGTCTGTCCGAAATTTAAAGTGGACAGTGTTACCCGCTGGGTTCCAACGGGTAAGTGTACAAAATTTGGTGCAGATCGGTGAAACGGTGTAGATTTGTATAAATAACAGACAAACAAACAAACAAACCAACATTGAGTTTTATATGTATAGATTGACGTGGAGGACATTCTGGAGTAAATGACGTCAGGTTCAGAGAGCACAAGCAAGCGGTACATGTCCTTTTAAAATGGCCCTCACTCATTGCATTATCAGATTGTCAAGCCAATGCTCGACCTCCCCTTCTCCAAATATCACAAGCATACTTCTCCCTGCAGCAGTCAGCGGTAAATTGCTTTGTGGTTAATAATTGGATCCGTGTGGATCGGACAGCCTCATAGACGCGAGTTTCGAACTCAGCCTTTATAGCGCTGAATCAATGCAATTACGTACTGGCATACCATTCACTGAAGAATAAGAGAAGGGACAAAGATATGCCTTAGAAATACCATTTAAAGATAAGATCAGGATTTCAAACTGCTACAATTATTTCGTTATTTTTGTTAATTCATTTAGGGGATTGCAAAATCATGATCAATTCACCCCATGTATTTTGGGTTTATGTGGAATTTGTCATTGTGGTGGCTGTACCAATGTGTGTATTTGTAATTGAGGGTAGGATTTGGGTACGAGGCCTTAATTTAGATACCATCCCTGCATTTTACTGGGCGTAGAAGTGGGGAATCACTTGCATGACGGCTGAGGTAGGAATCAAACTCACCTTTTATCAGTTTTGAATCACAAGGTATAGTGTACTCTATTCCAGCCCTTCAGACCAGAATTCATTTTTTGTTGGAGATGGGATTAAAACACAGAGTTCATGGGTGACAACCAGAAACACAAACTAAAACTAAAATAACAAAACAAAATTATGCGACGTAATTCCAACCTCATTGAAATCTTCATATTATCCTGATATCATTCCATTTACTGATACGAATTGATCTTACAGGTCCTATATCGTCAAGCATTGAAATTCGATACGTTTTTGAGAATAAAACTTTAGAGCTTGAATAGATGCTCCGTGGCTTAAATCATTCAGTCCCATCGAGCACATCATCCGGAAAATGACGTGGTAATGGCATTCAGAAGAGTAGGATATAGAGGAAATGGAACGTTCTTTTATCTGCCGATAATGGGGAAAGTGTTTGTATTTAATTTATTCGAATCACCTCTCTCTCCTACTACCAATGAAGATCGTTCTCGTCTCTGAAAGCTATTGAACTGGAAATTGTCTCGTGATGGGAAGAGAAGCGAAGGGCTGTAGTCGAACGAGCGAAAAAGTGGGTGGAGGGATGCTTTAGCCCTTTAGCGCTTTCTTTTAAGGAATGTTAACAGTTCGTTTCTTGCTTCTCCATTACCAAGGGAATTTTGTAATATCTACTTATCTCATCGAATACTCGTTCATTGGTGGAATGTGACTAGGAATGCTTACACAGCAGAATATAACAAATTAATTTCCATGCCTTTTTCAAGATAAGAAATACATTGCCCATTTTCTTACTTTTCTCCCCTTTAAGACAAAGTTCAAACTTACATTTACTCTCTCAGCTGCTCCTGAATCTTTAGTATCTTCCGCTGGTGGAAGAAAAAGTACAAGACTCGTCTTTAACTTAGGAGCAGCAAAGATCAATCGTTAATCGGCGTAGCAGCATGAAATTGCTAAACAATTCCAATATTCTGTAGAGGGGTCTATTTCCTCTTAGTCTTCTCCCCTTCCACCTCCATCCCTCATTCTGTACATGCCAAAACTGCGTGCAAAGGACTTAAGTCGTGACTGGCAAAGAGAAGGGAAAGTGAGGGAAATGGGATTGTGTGGGAGAAGGTTGCAGCAATTCCATCGCTGCGGCTTATTTCCCCCCACCTCCTTCCTACTTCCCCTCCACGTCTCTGTGTCTGTGTATTGTAAGCCAGTCCAACTTGGATTCGTGTGATTACATCAATACCTATGTATGGGGGGAGAATCTGAGATCAAACGTCATGGATAGCTTCAATATTGAGATCTAAATATTGATGGAGAGAGGGAATATGTGCAGCCAAGGTTTTGGAATGGCATAATCATCATAGTAAAAATAATGATTAACTTTTGCATGCGGTTAACGTCAGTGATGGGAATTATTCGTAGGGAGATACTTAGAAAGAATAATCGAAAGTTGATTCGGAAGAAACATATTCCAGGAAAAACGGGTGAACTATGATTCTGAAATAAACAAGTAGTTCCGTAAAGAACTAAAGAGCCTACGTTTCTTAAAATTTAAGATCCATGTCAATGATTAATCAATATATCAGAAATGAATTAATGTTACATTGGATCTAATAGAGCACATAAAATCATGTAGGCAAAAATGTCATGTATGTGTTGCTCAGAATTAATCTAAAATGAAATATTATGATCTATTCTTGTCCCATTTTTGGATTAAATAACATTTGTTAGTAAAGACGGTACACGTATTTTTAAAGTTTGACCTATCAGTAAGTTTAGAATCATGGTGGCAGCACTGACATGTATCAGTTATTCCAAATTTATCTAGAATGTCAGGTACTACGCGTTTGCAATCTTTAGAGCTGTTGGATTGCATACTTTGTGATATATTGAAATTAGAATAAACAAGATGTTCAGTAAAGAACATACAGCCTACTTTCTCCTAAATGCATGGGTATTGTTATAACTCTTTGTCCTTTTCAAGGAGTATGATTGAATGTTGGTTGTAGTAGCTTGTTGAAATACAACGTGCTATAGGGATATTAAACATGAATATGAGGTGCCCTTTGCTAGTGCTAACTCTGTACCAAATTTCGTTCAATTCGGTTTCACCGTGTTCGAATTGATAAGGGGAATCGATTTTCACACAAAGATGGCCGCCATCCGCAAAATATTAGGCTGATGACCTATTAGTTTGGTCAAAGGATGCTCCCTCCATAAAGGTATGTTGTTGCTAAATTTGCTAGAGATCGGATGATTAGGCTAATCGTAATTTGATTTAAGCTTTGAACATTTGTGTGGCCGCCATTACGCTTCCGTCAAGATGGCGGCGATATAAAACATGACACTGAGGTGCCCTTCGCTAGTGCTACCTCTGTACCAAATTTCGTTCATTCGGTTCCACCGTGTTCGAATTAATAGGGGGAATCAATTTTGACATAAAGATGGCCGCCATCCGCAAACTATTAGGCTAATGGCCTATTAGATTGGCCAAAGGATGCTCCCTCCATAAAGGTATGTTGTTGCAAAGTTTGGTAGAGATCGGATGGTTATGTTAGTCGTAATTTGATTTAAGCTTTAAACATTTGTGTGGCCGCCATTACGTTTCTGTCAATATGGCGGCGATATAAATCATAACACTGAGATGCCCTTTGCTAGTGCTATCTCTGTACCAAATTTCGTTCCATTCGGTTTCACCGTGTTTGAATTAATAGGGGGAATCGATTTTGACGCAAAGATGGCCGCCATCCGCAAACTATTAGGCAAATGACCTATTAGATTGGTCAAAGGATGCTCCCTCCATAAAGGTATGTAGTTGCAAAATTTGGTAGAGATCGGATGATTAGGTTAATCGTAATTTGATTTAAGCTTTGAACATTCGTGTGGCCGCCATTACGTTTCAGTCAAGATGGCGGCGTTATAAAACATGACACTGAGGTGCCCTTTGCTAGTGCTACCTCTGTACCAAATTTCGTTCCATTCGGTTCCACCGTGATCGAATTAATAGGGGGAATCAATTTTGACATAAAGATGGCCGCCACCCGCAAACTATTAGGCTAATAACCTATTAGATTGGTCAAAGGATGCTCCCTCCATAAAGGAATGTTGTTGCAAAGTTTGGTAGAGATCGGATTGTTATGTTAATCGTAATTTAACTTAAGCATTGAACATTTGTGTGGCCGCCATTACGTTTCGGTCAATATGGCGGCGATATAAAACATGATACTGAGATGCCCTTTGCTAGTGCTACCTCTGTACCAAATTTCCTTCCTTTCGGTTTCACCGTGTTTGAATTAATAGGGGGAATTTATTTTCACACAAAGATGGCCGCCATCCGCAAACTATTAGGCTAATGACCTAGTCATTTGGTCAAAGGATGCTTCCTCTATAAAGGTATGTTGTTGCAAAATTTGGTAGAGATCGGATGATTAGGTTAATCGTAATTTGATTTAAGCTTTGAACATTTGTGTGGCCGCCATTACGTTTCCGTCAAGATGGCGGCGATATAAAACATGACACTGAGGTGCCTTTTGTTAGTACTACCTCTGTACCAAATTTCGTTCCATTCGGTTGCACCGTGTTCGAATTAATAGGGGGAATCGATTTTCACACAAAGATGGCCGCCATCCGCAAACTATTACGCTGATGGCCTATTGGTTTGGTCAAAGGATGCTCCCCCCATAAAGGTATGTCGTTGCAAAATTTGGTAGAGATCGGATGATTAGGTTAGTCGTAATTTGATTTAAGCTTTGAACATTTGTGTGGCCGTCATTACGTTTTCGTCAAGATGGCGGCGATATAAAACATGACACTGAGGTGTCCTTTGCTAGTGCTACCTGTGTACCAAATTTCGTTCAATTCGCATTCACCGTGTTCGAATTGATAGGGGGGGACAGACATTCAGAGTACACACACTCACACACACACACACACACACACACACACACACACACACACACACACACACAGACTCACACACACACATACACACACACACACAGACTCACACACACTCATACACACACACAGACAGACACACTTTTTTCGCCCTGTGTTGATCTCATAAGTCTACTTTCATTTTTTGCAAAAATCGAAAGTAGGCTAAAAATAGAGAGATCACTTATTAACAGTTGGCAACCTTAATGGCTCTTAAGAGTACACATATTCATATTTGCTATGGTACACAAACCACATACGAAATTTGTTTGAAATCCCATATTAGTATAGAAGTTACATGTATTACAAATTATACGTATTAGCGTGCTTAGAATCATGTTGGCAGCATCGACGTATATCAGTCACTCCAAATTAATCTAGAATGTCAGGTACTATACTTGTGCAGGGTTTAGAGCTGTTGGCTTGCATACCTTCTGATATGTTGGTACAGGGATGAAACAAATAGAGAGAGCATATATTAACAGTTGGCAGCTCTCCTGGCTCTCAAAAATACGCATAGTCATATCTAATATGGTACACAAAGCACATACGAAATTATGTTGAAATGCAATTGATAGTATAGATGCTATATGCATTTAAATATTAGACCTATCAGCAGGCTTTGAATCATGTTAGTAAATCAGTCATTTATGGGTTGCTGAAAATTAATCCGAAATGTTCTTATCTCTGTGTGTGCCAATTTTGGAACAATTCGCATGCATAAATGCTGAGATATCCAACATAGAGCTCAAATTTCAATTGTGAGTTTTAGTAGTTGGTGGCACTGATATCATATTCAAATATGGCCGGGAGATATTCAGGTATAGATCTTTACTCATACCTAATTCGGTGTTGATAGCTGCAGCCGTTTAGGAGGTTTTTTTTATCGTATGGCCTCGGATGCCGGGTGCAAGCTTTGTAATTTGACACCCAGAGGGTAGCTTGCATGTCGAATTTCGTGGTTCCATGAATCACTATGAAAGTCAAGGAGGTTAGATAATAGATATCTAAGCTCCTTGAACATTATAGCGCTTTCTAGTAGAGAAATGAGGAACTTTGTGTTGGCGGAAACTCCCGAGATTAATTTTGCCATTATGAACTCGGCCTACTGAATTCAAATGGGTTCTTTGACATGCCAACATCGTATGACATGCGTATCGTATTTTTGCCGCCTTTCAAAAATCACTTACCACGGCCAGGGGCGAACCTGCAATCTTGGGGTTAGTAGACCGACACGCTATCCACTCACCCACCGTGGCAAGCACGGAGTTGATAGGGGGGAACACGCAGACAGACGGGCAGACGAGACAGACACGCATTTGCTCGGATCGATCTCATAAGTCTACTTATTCCTCATTTTTACAAAAAAATGTGAAAAGTAGGCTAAAAATCCAGAAAGAAGGGGACCTGAATGTCCCTTACTCTGGGAAGAATAAGTGACAAGAACCAGGACCGGGAAAGAGTTGGCAATGGCCTTGAGGTAGTAACCATCCCGGTGTTTGACTGGAATAGAAGTGGAGAAGCCACGGAAAACCATTTGCCAGATGGGAATCGAACCCAGGACCTTTGGAACTGTATTCTCAATCTGTACCCCGATACCACAGAAGGCTGAGTTCTTGGAAGAACCAGAAACAGAACACGAGACCAATGGGGGTAGGAGTATTAATACGCACCTCTAGACCACAGACATTGGCAAAAAATTTAAAAAAAGTAACAATAAGAGACAGAATAGCGAAAAAACCAAACCCCGTGTGTCTATATAAATGAAGATAGAACTTGTATTATGAAGGCTATGCAATTAAACGTTACACTGGCTGCCTTTAGCATGCAGATTTCTGGGGAAAATAAAAAAATGCATGCAATTGGAGCTGTGTAAAATCACAATTTAGTCGCATAGGAACAGTCAGAATACTTTACATAGATATAGTCCCGAATGTATTGATTGAATTCATGATATCTCTTCGTTACTATGCACCCTATCACCGCAGAGTGCGATGAGGACGGGGGGTGAACCAGTGCGAACAAGTGTACCGATATGTCTGCTTTAGACAAATTTCCATATACAATTTGTAGTGGGGAAGATTGTCATGCGTAATACAAACTGATTTGGTTATCATGTACTGAGCTGGGTCGTCTTTATTAAATAACGAACTAAAGCGGTTAAGTAAGCGCAATTGATGAATGGATCCAGGTCCACTGAGTTTGAAGGCTTTGTTTTATTAATGTACGTGATTCATATTCTATTAGTTTAGGTTTAGAATACTCGATCATGTTCAAAGACGATAAATAATTATTTTGAAAAGTAATAGAAGCGGTAGCGACAAAAGTTATGTTCTGCAAAATGCATTTGCTTCCCATTCTACCTGTTAATCTTTCTTTTGGTGAAATAATGATTGGTATTGTAATATTCTGGGATTCTTTTACAGACAATAGGTGCCGCCACTTTATTGAATAATAATAATAATATCTATTTTAGCCTATTTTCAATTTTGAAAAAAAAAAAAAAAAAAGCTTATGAGATCACCTTTTGTCCGTGTGTGTGTGCGTGTCTGTGTGAGGAGTGTGTGTGTGTGTGTCTAATAAAATCTAAACGACTGGAGCGATTTCAATGAAACTCAGTAAGTTCATAGCACTATTCCGTGCGACCCCGACAGTGCCCTTCAAATTTTGTTACGTCTCACCTATTCAACATGGCGGCTGGGCGAAATATTTCACCAGAATTCAATATCTCCGAAACTATTACCGTTATCACCATGGAATTTGGTATGGTGACAGAGGGAACTGCTAGAAGTTCACTTATGTGACCTTTGAAAACCTGGTAACTACAAAACCAACATGGCGGCCAAGCGAATTTGCGACATTTAAATAGACGTTTCTCGCGAGTTAACCAACCAAACGCAATGAAACTTGGTACAATATATGTTTATACACATTGTAATGCACCGACATCTAACTTCGTTCAATTGTTTACATAACCTCAATATGGCGGCTGTGCGAAATATTTCACCGGCATTCTATATCTCTGACACTATTACCGGTATCACCATGTAATTTTTCACGGAGATAAAGGGCACTACTGGAAGTTCATCTATGAGACTTTCAAAAACCGGTTAACTACAAAACGAACATGGCGGCCAAGTGAACTTGAAAGTTTTAAATAGACTTTTCTCGCGATTTAATGATCCAAACGCAATGAAACTTGGTACAGCAAATGTTTATATACATTGTAATGCACTGGTTTGTAATTTAGTTCAATTATTTACATAACCTCAAGATGGCGGCTGTGCGAATTTTTAAATTAAGTTTTTGTTTCTTGTGTCGTAATCATGCGATCGAAATGGATGTTTGAATAATGAACCTACGCAATAATTTTTTTAATGGTACATGACTCTAACGTCTGTACATGTAACAATCCAACATGGCGACCATAAGAAATATTTAGACGGTTCTCAATATCTACGAATCTATTACAGCAATCAAACTGCATTTTTTAATGTTCATAGGGGCTATGGACATAAGTTCACCTATAGGACTTTCAATAACCTGGTGATCACAAATCCAACATGGCGGCGGCGCGAAGTATAAATATTCACAGGGTCGTTTCTCGCAATTTAACCATCCGAATGCAGTGACACTTGGTACAAAAAAATCCTTGTACAAATGTTAATCCACTGGCATCTAATGTTTTTCAATTGTTTCCATAACCACAAGATGGCATTTGTGCGAAATTTTTAAATCTCGTTTTTACTTCTTGTGTACTAATCATGCGATTGAAGTTTGAATACTACACGTACACAATAACCTTCATGTAACAGTACATAACTCTAAGCCCAACATATATAAAAGTCCAACATGGCGACCACCCGAAATATTTAGACGATTCTCAATATCTACGAATCTATTACAGCAATCAAACTGAAATTTAGTAAGTAGATAGAGGCAATTAACATAAGTAGGATATATGAAAATAGGCTGTATAGTTCTTCACGGAACTACTTGTTTTTCTTTCTTCGGCCTTTTCCCAATTATTTGGGGTCGCCGGAGCCAACCAGGCTCATTTTGGTTTTGGCCGGGGATTTAAGGCCGGATGCCCTTCCTGACGCCACGTGATTTTTCAGGGAGAAATTCCACCCCGCTCTCACCGGGATTCGAACCCCGGCCGTCCGGGTGAAAGACGAGCAGCTAAGCCACTGCGCCATCACGCTCCCTAATAATAATAATATCTATAATATCTAATAATATCACAGACGAAGATACACCACAGAGATATATTTTTAGGCAGAAAGTGCTAAAATGGAAGGATTCTAAGGGAGGAAGGGAAAGAAAACCGGCTCAAAATGGTCCGAGGAAAGGAAGAGGAAGCATAGTGAGATGTTGAAGGAATATTGGAGGAATAAGAAGGAACAGCAAAGGACAAAGCATTGAAATTGGCTCGTGGTCCCTAGACGACCGAAACGATAATAAAAATAATATTAATAATTGTGAATCAGGAAAAGTTCAGAAGGCAGGAAAGTTTAAATACCTCGGTGAATGGATAGAGCCTAACTTATCAGAGAAGGAAGCCTTCATTCACGCATTAATAAAACGGAAAAGGCATACAACCTGACTAAAGACATCTACAATAAGAGATCGATATCCTTAAACGCCAAAATTAGACATTACTGCACTGTTATTCGACCAGAGGCTCTGTATGCGGCTGAGACTCTAATAATGAACGGGAAAGGTCTAATGGAAAGACTAGAGGCTAAAGAAAGGAAGATTTTGAGGAAAATCCTGGGTCCCATCAAAGAAAACAGTGAGTACAGGAGGTGTTACAACCACGAATTGTACAAGCACGTGGAGAAGATCAGTGATACGATTCGAAAAAGAAGGATTGCCTTTTATAGCCACGTGACACGAATGAATCCAGGCAGGATATCAAAGCGGATATTGACGTACTTTCAAGATAATAAAACCAAAGGGGCATGGTTTACCGAAGTTGAGAAAGATGTACGTGAAATGGAAATTTCCCCTAAAGATATCCAGGAGCGTGTTCCACTTCAGGAAAAACTACGTACGCACAAAGGTTTCCAGGAAAAGCCGAAGCTGAAGACAGGGAAGGCGTGGTCCCAAGAGAGAAAAGAACAACACCGGAGACGAATGCGGGAACACTAGGCGGTAGTTAGTGCTCGGAAGAAGAGACAGTTGAACTGACGTGGTCCCTAGTTGGCCGAATCGAAGAAAGAAGAAGAAGAATTTAGAATCAGATACCATCCAGTATATCACAGGGACTGCCATCAATTTCATCTACTTATTCCTTAGGGTGGCCCTAACGGAATAATTGAACAAAAGAGTTCAGTTTCTTATTATGATCCTACCACACGAAGTACTGAATCGATTGTTATGAAAATTGTCAACATTTAGCTTTAAAAGATAAAATATTTAGTTTACTAAAATAGGCAATATTATTCACCGTTACCAGCATTACAATTAATAAATTCTTAAAAACAAAATATTGAGCAATATGTACATTTATGACCTTACTATTGAAGTTAATGAAATGTACTGTATCTATATCGCCAATACCTGCGCATAACTTGGATATTGAAAATTTCAAATGTCGAGGTCCTACATCGGATGAAAAAGCAAAAAGAACTGCTACATGTTATAAAGCAAAGAAAGACTCAATACCTAAGTCACATCATGCGAAACGAGAGGTACCAATTATTACAGTTAATTGTTGAAGGAAAGATACAAGGAAAAAGATCCGTTGGGAGACTCAGAAATTAATGGTTGAAGGACTTTAGAAGATGGACAGATGTACATCAGAGGAAGCATTTCATACTGCAATGTCATGGTCAGAGCTGGCTACGTGGATCGCCTACCTTCGTTTGGAGGCGGCGTCTTAAGAAGAAGAATCGAAGTTAAAGATTTGAAACTTAATACGTTTGAAGAAGATTTCACATCTTCCAATCCAACTTAGAATCATAGTTTTAGTTCTTCAAACTTATTGTTTGCGAGTTTTTCGTTGATAAGTTTGAAAAGAGCTTTGCTTTTGAAGCAATGCATTAAATACTGAATCCATTATTCTAGGTCAGATTATTGTACATATGCTTATAAAGATACTGCGAAAATTTCAAGTAGATCAGTGCATTAATTTCTGTGATAATGTACCTTAATTGCATAGAAATGAAAGTGGTAAAGACTGACTGTCGAAGAAATGTCTGCAAATAGATTAATAAAGAAATGGAAGATGTTTGCCCAAGTTAACCATCGAAAATTCTTATCTCGGAAATAGATTAACAGTTTTGCTCCAAACAAACTTCCTATGATATTTCAATATGCTGACAAACCAAAACATGAAAAAGCAGGAAAATGATTTCTTCCACCGAAACCTAAGTTAGCGCCACTTTAAAGAGGCATGGTCTAGATGAACCACCTGAACTTTGCAAAGAAGCACTCCTTAAGTAATAATGTTCTGCCTTACTAACAATATATTTCTGATGCTATTCTGGAGAATAATACACACATGCTACTGTGGGACAGGTCAGTGATCACTGACCAATATCAGCAAACAGGTCCGACATCTAACCTATATAATGTATTCTGATGCAAAAGTATCAATACGTACTGTTTGGCCCTTATCAAACGAAAACTATCGCATAATAACATATTCGTAGTTCAATATTAATTATGTGGGCCGAGTTTGTCGTCTACGACGGAACATTCGCGTATGGATCTAGAATGGAACGCTGCGACGTTATATAAATTTCATACCAGTTACTTTAGTAAACATAAGCCTATCTTTCCTCTTCTGATGTAAATAGTAGCCTAAAATAAACAGTAACAGACGTGAAGCTAACAATAAATATTAGCGTTACATACACTGTTATCATCCCATAAAAAAGTCTAAATAATTTCCCTTGAATGCCTGTTAATACTTAATACGGTATGTTTACTTCCTTAATGAAACGAAAATTGTTCAGTTGGACTGCATTTCCACGTAGGAATGAGTCCGACGCTGCGACGTTATGTAAATTTCATACCAGTTACTTTAGTAAATACAGGGTGTATTTGATATGATGGAAGTCCTTTACACTGGTGATAGAAGATGGTATTCTAAGCAAATATCTTCATGAAATTAAGTCGGATCTTAATTAGTGTAGGTGGAATTAAATCACAAAAATCGTCGGTCAATATCTTGGAAACGGGCTTTCACTTCGTTCCCCTCAGCAGCAGAGCTGACTTCTCCCCGTCTCCCTCCCCTCCTACGCTGAGGAATGTTGACCAGAGTCTGCAGTTGAGTGACCTCCTCGCCTTGTCTGCCAATGACATTGAAATACACAAACCGAGCCTATGAACAGCTGATTCACACCTTCATGGGGAGTGGCTACATGACTAGTGATGGTGGATCTGTCTAGGATTTTTCCAGCTTCATGAACTATGCATAGAAAATAGAAATCCTAAAGATTTAGTAAATTAATTTAAGGAACTGTTGGTCTATCTTTGTGTGAAGATAGTGCAACAACTGTAATAAACTTATTAATAATACTAATAATAGTAATAGTAGGCTTTTAGACACACTAACTTCTTTTATGTTTCTTTTTGGTATGTCGAGTTGCCAGACTTTAATGTACGTAGGATTTCTTGTATGTGCCATGAAATCCATGGAGATGATCTTATTAGATCCCATTCATTTACTACATGACTGAACGTAGATCGCATCCTCGGGATGGTTAGCACTCTACCACCAGAACTACACATGCTGACTCTTATTATTATTATTATTATTAGACTATTATTATTATTATTATTATTATTATAACACTGTATTATAACAATGAATTTGTATTTTATTTTCATTTTCGTGTATTTTCATATGTATTTACATTGTTGATGGACCAATAAATCAATCCTCCCTCCCCCCCCCCCCCCTCTCCAGTTAATGGCCACCCGAGGGCTGGAGATGGGATGGGACAATTCACAATATGAACATGTGGTACCATACTAGTATTAAATCTTGGAAGTAGGTTTCCATGGGTTCCCACTTCTACCCCAGGCAAATGTCGGGATTGTTCCTAACTTAAGGCCACGGCCGCCTTCTTCTCAATAATCATAACCGCTGGCAGTGCAGCCCATGAAGGGCCTAGGCCTACCAAGCGACCGCTGTCCAGCCATTTGGCCTGCAGATATTAGGGTGACGCGTGGTCAGTGCATCGGGTCCCCTCGGCCATTAATCTTGATTTTCCTGACTCGGGCACTGCCTCACTGTCAGACAGCTACTTAATTGCCCTCACGAGGCTTAGTGCACTGCGTTACAGCCCTCACGTCAGTTTCTAATATCCCTGATGGAGCCAGGAATCGAACCCAGGGCCTCCAGGTGAGAGGCAGTTGCACTGCCCCAACACCACAGGGCCGGCGCCTTCTTCCGAATCCTCACCTGAATTACATATACCCACATTACTACAGAAACCACAAAACACAGGTTATCACACAAATTCTACCCACACCCAGCTACATGGGGCTAAATGACCAAAATCGCCAAGCCTCTCAAACAAAACATCAAGTTTTTTACGTCCGTCCTAAATGCCTAGTTCTGAACAGACTGCGGGATGTCGGAATTTTGTCACACTGCATTTCATTAAGAGAATGTTTTTAGTATTTTCAGAAACTAGTCAACAGAAGGTCCGACACGGACGCCAATGATACATCAGGGCTGAGTATCGAAATTATTTTATACATGAACATCAATCAATGAATTCCACACTTACAAAGTAGGCTACACAATACTACCGGTCCTGACGTCCCAAGCCATTGCGTGCGTCGTCAACAACAACAACAACAAGAACAACGGCAATGCACATTTTCTTACGAGACGGTAGAGCTCATCCTCATAACAGCTGATAGCCTACCACCCCTCAAGTCAACCGGTAAGGTCAATGCTCCGATTACGTAACAACTTCCCCTTCGCGCGTCGTCACATCTGGCTCCACCTCGTTTCCCCAGCCAGCCGCACGACTTTCTGCCTGATTAGTTTCTGAAATAACTAAAAACATTGACTTTTTAATGATTAATTATCAATTTCAAGATAGGTGACAAATTTTTTACCTAGGAAGCTTAGAATAGTCTCTTCTATCACCAGTGTAACAGACTTCCATCATATCAAATACACCCTGTATAAGCCTATCTTTCCTCTTCAGATGTAAAAGTAACCTAGGTGTAAACAGTAACAGAAGTGAAGCTAACAATAAATATTAGCGTTCCATACGCTATTATCGTCCCACAGAAATGTCTAAATAAATTCTCTTGAATACCTGTTAATACTTAATACGGCATGTAGACTCTACTTCTTTAATGAAACATATTTTCGGCCCTTCAGTGGGGCCTTATTCAGCTCGTTACCTTAACACTACATTAAGTGTATGTGAACAGAATTACAATATAAATTAACATACATTTTGAAATTGACGTCCTTACAATTTAATTTTGGAAATATATTCGTGTACTTAAATCCAAACTGCAAAAATAAAAACATTGTTCAATATTAAATTTGTATCTCGATTTCCAAGTAGGCCTAAACTTAAATGAACTGTGTCGCGTAGTGGTCCTGTTTAATGTCTGTTGGAATTGTTAAGATCGAAGTCTTTTATTTGATTAGAAGCTGTTGATTGTTACTTAATTCATCTTTACAGTTCTCGATTCACAAAGCAAAATTTAGTTGAGTCTTGTTGTGGAATCTATAAGTGTAGTTTGTCTTTTCTAAATGTTATTATTAAATTAAATAGTGAAGTAATTTCAATTCGTCTTTGAATTTCAAATGTAGCTCTAATTAAAATCCTCAAGTCTAATCGGGACCTGAATCCAACCGATCGTTTTACAAAAATTGCTCTTTATTTAGGTGCATAATTTATGTGAAAAGAAGCGGATGTTCTTTTAGGCCAAATTATCCAAGATTGATTGATGGATGAGCCATACCTGTCAATATGTTAGTCATACTTCAGTTTTTCTTGATGAGATTGTTTCCTTGTACGAGTATTCGTTTCTTGTTACGGTCAATTGGAGCCACAGGTTGATGGGTGGCACAAGACAGACGTTAGACCAACACTGCTCTCTCAGCCTCACCGCTTCTTTTAATTACCCAAGCCAGACGCCATCTGATCTGGGCCCGCTGCTAATGACACAACATCCATCCCGCGCGCGGATTCACGGCCGTGGTCTACCGGTTAATATCTCTTCGCCGGCAAATTACCTTCTGTGTGTCTTAATATACCGGCAGCGTGGAGAGTGGAACGCAAGAACTCGCCATTTGTTGAGGACACAAGGTTTCTTGCCTCTAAGTACGGATTCAAAAGAAGTATTTAATAGGGCCAAGTGGATGAGTGCATTATATTACAAAGGTAAGTATGCATTTATACGGTATATGAAAAGGCTTAAACTATCAGATAATGAGTTATTCATATCGCAAAGGCCATCTATGGTCCGCGTCATTCCTATTGTCTCCTACACGCTTTGATGTTTACCCAGTACGCCCGCATTCGTTCTCAGTTCCTGGGTCCAAATCTTTCCCGTTTTCAGTTTCGGTTTTTCTTGGAAACCTTTCCAAGCTTGAAGTTTCCTTTTGAGTGGGGCGTGCTCCTGAATATCTGTAGGTATAATCCCCACTTCTTCCAGATCTTTATCCAGTTCAATGAACCAGGCCCATTTTGTTTTCCTCTCCTGAAAGTAAGGTATGTTGCGGTTGGTCAGTCTCGCTGGGCTCATTCTTTTCACATGTCCATAAAATGTTATCCTTCTCTTCCGGATGACGTCACTTATCTTCTCCACATGCGTATATAGGCTAGTTCATGGTTATGCCGTCTTCTGTATTCCCCAATGTCTTTGAAGGGACCCAATATCTTATTTATTTATTTATTTATTTATGTATTTATTAGCCTACTTTCGATTTTTGCAAAAAATGAAAGTAGACTTATGAGATCACTACAGGGCGAAAAAAAGTGTGTCTGTCTGTGTGTGTGTAGGTGTGTGAGTCTGTGTGTGTGTGTGAATGTGTGTACTCTGAATGTGTGTCCCCCCCTATCAATTCGAACACGGTGAGCGCAAATTGAACGAAATTTGGTACAAAGATAGCACTAGCAAAGGACACCTCAGTGTCATGTTTTATATCGCCGCCATCTTGACGGAAACGTAATGGCGGCCACACAAATGTTCAAAGCTTAAATCAAATTACGACTAACCTAATCATCCGATCTCTACCAAATTTTGCAACAACAAACCTTTATGGAGGGAGCATCCTTTGACAAATCTAATAGGTCATTAGCCTAATAGTTTGCGGATGGCGGCCATCTTTGTGTCAATATCGATTACCCCTATTAATTCGAACACGGTGAAACCGAATGGAACGAAATTTGGTACAGAGGTAGTACTAGCAAAGGGCACCCCAGAGGCATGTTTTATATCGCCGCCATCTTGACGGAAACGTAATGGCGGCCACACAAATGTTCAAAGCTTAAATCAAATTACGACTAACCTAATCATTCGATCTCTACCAAATTTTGCAACAACAAACCTTTATGGAGGGAGCATCCTTTGACAAATCTAATAGGTCATTAGCCTAATAGTTTGCGGATGGCGGCCATCTTTGTGTCAATATCGATTACCCCTATTAATTCGAACACGGTGAAACCGAATGGAATGAAATTTGGTACAGAGGTAGCACTAGCAAAGGGCACCTCAGTGTCATGTTTTATATCACCGCCATCTTGACGGAAACGTAATGGCGGCCACACAAGTGTTCAGAGCTTAAATCAAATTACGACTAACCTAATCATCCGATCTCCACCAAATTTTGCAACAACATACCATTATGGAGGAAGCATCCTTTGGCAAATCGAATAGGTCATTAGCCTAATAGTTTGCGGATGGTGGCCATCTTTGTGTCAAAATCGATTACCCCTATTAATTCGAACACGGTGAAACCAAATGGAATGAAATTTGGTACGGAGGTAGCACTAGCAAAGGGCACCTCAGTGTCATGTTTTATATCGCCGCCATCTTGACGGAAACGTAAAGGCGGCCACACAAATATTCAAAGCTTAAATCAAATTACGATTAACCTAATCATCCGATCTCTACCAAATTTTGCATCAACATACCATTATGGAGGGAGCATCCTTTGACCAAACTAATAGGTCATTAGCCTAATATTTTGCGGAGGGCGGCCATCTTTGTGTGAAAATCGATTCCCCCTATTAATTCGAACACGGTGAAACCGAATGGAACGAAATTTGGTACAGAGGTAGCACTAGAAAAGGCCACCTCAGTGTCATGTTTTATATCACCGCCATCTTGACGGAAACCTAATCGCGGCCACCCAAATGTTAAAGGCTAAAATGTAATTACGACCAACCTAATAATCTAGTCTCTACCAAATTTTGCAACAACAAATCTTTATGTGGGCAGCATATTCCTACCAAACTGCTAGATCACCAGCCCAATAGTTTGAAGATGGTGGCCAAGTATGTGTGCAAATCGATTCCCCCTATCAATTCAAACACGGTGAAACCGAATTGAACGAAATTTGGTACAGAGGTAGCACTAGCAAAAGGCACCTCAGTGTCATGTTTTATATCGCCGCCATCTTGACGGAAACGGAATAACGGCCACCCAAATGTTGAAAGCTTAAATCAAATTTCGACCATCCTAATAATTTGATCTCTACCGGATTTTGCAACAACATGCCTTTTTGTGGAAAGCATCTTATGACTGACTACAAGGTCATCAGCCCAATAGTTTGCAAATAGCGGCCATGTATGTGTGCAAATCCATTCCCCAGATCAATTCAAACACGGTGTAACCGAATTGAATGATTTTTTTTACAGAGGTAGCACTAGCAAATGGCACCTCATATCCATGTTTAATATCCCTATAGTACGTTGTATTTCAACAAGCTACTACAACCAACATTCAATTATACTCGTTGAAAAGGACAAAGAGTTATAACAATACCCATGCATTTAGGAGAAAGTAGGCTATATGTTCTTTACTGAACATCTTGTTTATTTATTTATTTATTTAGTTACTAGCAACCCGACCCGGCTTCGCCCGGGAACAGTTATGAATGCATTACGTGATAAGCGCTTTTTTTTTCCAATGCCAATGAACAACGACCAATGTCCGTTTTACGTCTCGGAAAGATGGGTTAAAATCACTGACTGGGCTATTAATTATATTGTCATGGAGATGCATGTGCAACGAATTCTTGTCAGACGTAATTTAAGAATGGTGAGGTGCATGAAACACAAATCCCCCTTCTGTCCAATCTTTACTTGACGGTGAATTTTGCGGAACGAAAAGTTCACAGGCGAAATGAAGAAAAGCCGAGTTGCACTTCCAGGGAAACTCCAAACACAACCACTCTTCTCTAACGTTTTTAACTCAACATGACTCGACAGTTTGCTGCTGGCTGAATCTGTGGCAATAAGCTCGTCTGCTAGCTAAGCTGTAACTGGGGTGATAGACTCGCCCCTAGCTAGCTCGTAAACTGTCGCCTCAGTAACTGAATGGACATTGTTGGAAGTAATGAAAACGTATAAACACTTATAGTAGGCGATGTATTGAAGATAGAGATATGCTCTCCCGGGCTTTTTTTGTAGAACTTTTCATGCTGAACAATTCTTACACTCAAAGTATATAGATATTTTTAACGGATTGTCCAGCGTAAGCTTAAAAAGCGCACGGATGACAGTTTTTTTTCGACCTTTTTACTGAAATCGTTAGTGCTTGACTTCCTTTGGTCATAAATAATTTATTTTCTGCAGAAACCTTCCTCGAGATATCCTTTACAGAATGGCGAAATCCGCATCAAAATCCATTCATTGGTTCTCGAGATTACCCGTGACATCCAAGAATCGGGGAGTTTGTTTTATACTAAGTAGAGATTATACGCCAATCAGTATAAATTAATATAATATAATCCCCCTTCCCTACAATCTTAAATTGACTGTGAATTTTGCGGAACGAAAATTTCACAGGCGAAATGTGCGTTGCAATTCCAGGGAATGGCGAGGTGAATGAAACTCAGATCCTTCTTCCATACAATCTTAACTTGACTGTGTTTCACAGGCAAAACGAAGAAAACCCGAGATGCACTTCCATGGAAACTCCAAACACAACCACCCTTCTCTGAAGTCTTAACTCAACATGACTCGACAGTTTGCTGCTGGCTGTAACTGGGGCAATAGGTTCGCCCGCTAGCTAGGCTGTAACAGGGATGATAGACTCTCCCGTAGCTAGCTCGTAAACTGTCGCCTTAGTAGTTGAATGGACATGGTTGGAAGAAATTAAAACGTAAAAACACTTATAGTGGGCGATGTATTGAAGTTAGACATATGCTCTCACGGAATTTTTTGTAGAACTTTTCATGCTGAACAATTCTTACATTCATAGTATTTAGATATGTTAAACGGTTTGCTCAGCGTAAGCTTACTAAGCGCTCGGACGCCAGGTTTTATTTCGACTTTTCCACTGAACTCGTTACTGCTCGGCTTCTTTTGATCATAAATAAATTATTTTCTACAGAAATCATCCTTGAGATAACCTTTACAGAATGGTGAAAATCACATCAAAATCCAACCAGTGGTTGTCGAGTTTACCCGTAACATCCAAGAATCGGGGACTTTGTTTTATACAAAGTAGAGATTAAGTTTTCAAAACATAGAGGGAAACGTAATTTTCCTAGGGTAATAGTTCGACAATTACAAAATATTAACTACTTGTATAACATAATAATATCTTATGAAAGATGTGATGGATTATTGTAAGAAAATGAGAATAACAACATGATTTTTAGCCTATTTTCAATTTTGAAAAAATAGGCTTATGAGATCACCTTTTGTCCGTGTGTGTGCGCGCGTGTGTGTGTGTGCGTGTGTGTGTGTGTCCCTAATAAATTCTAAACGGCTGGAGCGATTTCAATGAAACTCGGTAAGTTCATAGCACTATTCAGGGCGACCTCGACCGTGCCCTTCAAGTTTTTTTACGTCTCACCAATCCAACATGGCGGCTGTGCGAAATATTACACCAGCATTCAATATCTCCGAAGCTATTACCGATATCACCTTGGTTTTTTTTTACGGTGATAAAGGGAACAACTAGAAGTTCACCTATGTGTGTCGTGAAATACTGGTAACTACAAAACAAACATGGCGGCCAAGCGAAATTGCGACGTTTAAATAGACGTTTCTCGTGATTTAACCAACCAAACGCAATAAAACTTGGTACAGAATATGTTTATACACATTGTAATGCACCGACATCTAACTTCGTTCAATTGTTTACATAACCACAAGATGGCGGATGTGCAAAATATTTCACCGGCATTCTATATCTCTGAAACTATTAGCGGTATCATCCTGAAATTTTGTACGGCACTACTGGAAGTTCATCATCATACTAATATATAAAAATGAGATGGTGTGTGTATGTCTGTCTGTCTGTTACTCAATAACGCAAGAACCACTGGTCCGATTTAAATGAAATTTTGCATGGATGTAGCTGATTTACCAGGTTTACATATAGCATACTTTTGATTTCGAAATTTTGCACTATTAAAATATGGCGACCACTTTAGTGACGTCACTACACCCTTTGGTTTCAAAATTCATATTTCTATATCAAATGAAAAGAGAACGGTAGGAAATAGCAAACTTTTGATAGCTCATGCGAGCTTTGAAATTTAATTTCCTATCCAGAAGGTCCTTATCACTTTTCGTCTATCTCCAACGGTTAGCGAGTAAAACCGACATTTGTGACGTCACTACACCCTTTGGTTTCAAAATTTCGTATTTCCATTTCAAATAAAAAGAGAACGCTAAGAAATAGCAAACTTTCGATGGCATACATGAGCCTTAACATTTAATTTTCTATCCGAAAGGTCCTTATCACTTTTCGTATATCTCCAACGGTTAGCGAGAGAAACCTAAATTTGTGCAATAAAACACTGTCAACATCGAGTGGTGCAGTATATCTCTCTATATATAAAAATGAAAGTTTGTCTGTTTTTCTCTGAATTTCTACGGAAAATTGAGTTGTTTACGCGTTTCAGACTGTTTTTGATGGATGCGCGCAAAAATATTTTTTTGTCTGTTTGTTTGTTCGTCTGTCGACAACTTTGTTCCCTTATAACTCGAGAACGGCTGGGTGTATCAACGTAAAATTTGGTACAGATATCCATCAGAGGCACGACACTTATCATTGATATAACTCTTCTCCGTACCCCTCATAAAAGGGGGCCTACCCCCTTAAAAACATGCTGAAATAGGCTTAGAAGGACGAGACAAAGCTGATTTTCAGCCCCTCAACGTGAGAGACAAAACTTGGGTAGCCGAAGACCACATTTTAAGGCCCTAAGACCAACCGTTTTTGAGATATTCCCAGAAAACTAATTTCATTTAATAAACTAATGAACGAATGCAAGCCAGTAACCATGGCAACAGATGTTCCGAGGTCCATCTATTGCTGTAAGACGCAATGCAATTCCTTTAATTACATTTGTGTTAAAGTTTGCAAACGGCTAGAAGGTTATCACGGAACCAAATTAAGCCGTACAATTCATCAATACGTATAATGCGCTTAAGGGGATCAAGGGGTACTCTAGATTTTTTTCACGCGATTTACACCTGTAGGTGTGGTTTGGGTCTATTATATTCCTATCCCCATATTATTCATTCCTTCATTTCGTATAGGCCATCTATGGACCGCGTCATTCCAACTGTCTCCTACTGGCTTTGATGTTTGCCCAGTACGCCCGCATTCGTTCTCGGTGGACTTCCTTCCGTTCCTGGGTCCAAATCTTTCCCGTTTTCAGCTTCGGTTTTTCTTGGAAACCTTTGCAAGCTTGAAGTTTCCTTTTGAGTGGGGCACGCTCCTGAATGTCTATTGGTGTAATCCCCACTTCTTTTAGATCTTTATCCAGTTCAATGAACCAAGCCCATTTTGTTTTCCTCTCCTGAAAGTAAGTTATGTTGCGGTTGGTCAGTCTCGCTGGGCTCATTCGTTTCACATGCCCAAACAATGGTATCCTTCTCTTCCGGATGACGTTACTTATCTTCTCCACATGAGTATATAGTTCATGGTTATGCTGTCGTCTGTATTCCCCATTGTCTTTGATGGAACCAAATATCTATCTCAAAATTTTTCTTTCTTTGGCCTCCAGTTTCTCGACCAAGCCTTTTTTTGTTCATCGTGAGGCATTCAGAAGCATGCAAGACCTCTGGACGGATGACCCTGCAGTAATGTTTCAGTTTTGGGTTGAAGGATATTGACCTTTTCTTATAGATGTCCTCAGTTAAATGGTAGGCCATTTCCATTTTGCTCATGCGAGATTGAATGCTTCTTTCTCTGATAATATCCCTTCCCTGACCCGTCCTGAAGTACATGGCCATTGGCTGAATTAAAAATATAAAAAATGTAGGTGTTATAATTTCTCCCTCTGTTATATTATTATTAGTATTATATTATGGCGTACAACGACGAGACAAATCCCCTCGGTGCCAGAAACAAAACTCGGGGGCCCTAATGTGTCCTCGAAAACTACATTATAAGGCTCTAAATCTAACAGTTTCTGAAATATTCCCAGAAAACTAATTTAATTTAATTTAACAAACTAATGAAGGAATGCAAATCTCAAGGGGTGACTTACAACTTTCCTTCTATTTCTGTAAGAAGCAATGTCACTCCATTTTTTACATTTCTGTGAAAGTTTGCAAATGGCTATAAGGTTATCACGGAACTAACGTAGACTGTGACTATTTTGAATCTAAATTACATTTTGTAAGTATTTTCTAACTAAATTGCATTTTGTAAATATTGTCAATTCAAATAACAGTACAGTAAGTATGTAGTTAGTTTTAGTTGTAAGTAGGTAGTTAGTTTGTCTATTAGATATGTCATTGTTCTATTAGACTGTGGTGTGTGGTTATGTGAAGAACAGCCCACGTTCGTTCTCATAAACGGGAGAAAGCATCAGGCAAATGCCTGGACAAAATAACTACTGTGAAAGGAGCTATTAGACTGAATATTTTGGGCTAGGGGAGTGCGGCCTGGTTCTTTATCCTCAATTTTAAGTCTAAATTTAACACTGAACATTTAAGCATTAACATAATATAAACTTTATTTGTTGTTTGAAACAAGTGATAAATATTATACATTACTGGAAACCCCTTGGGTTTAAAAATTAGTAGGTTGGCACAACTTGGTGCTATTTACAAGAGTTCATTTGAAAGACACACTATTTGTTTTGGAATAATTGCACTTGCAAGCAAAATTAAAACCATTAAAACATAGAAGATAAGTGATAAAAATAGAGAATAAAAGAATGTAACTTATCTTCCGTTGCTATTTATGTTGACTAGAGAGGTTTCAGTGCTGCAGGTCGGCCGTGGCCAGAGCTTGCTGGTGTGGTAGTTGTAGTTTGTAGAACACTGTACTATGTGATTGCGATGTCCAGCATCTCGAAATAAAGTATCGGCTTGAAGAAGGTTTCTTCTTTAGAACCAAAGTACATTGAAGAGCGAAAGTAACAAGCAAGCTTTCATCTTGCGTAGCGGTGAGAACTGTAATCTGAGCCTTGCAACAGCTCATCTAGTTGTGACATTGATGCGTAGTAATCTCCAGCGTATCGGTGTGACGTAATGAGTACACCGTCTTACTGTAGAAGCATGCCGTCAGGTATCTGCCCCATGGAACGAAGCTTTGGAAGATACCATGAAGTGATGCGGTAATGCGGTACTGTCGTACTGGATCTGGCGTATTGGATCTGTACTGGGTCAGGCGTACTGGATCTGATTGTACTGGATCTGAATCTTGAAGAGGAGAACCGCTTCTTAAATAGGGCGTAGAACAATCGAGAAATTCCACTGGCTGGCGGCGTCTGATTGGCCAAAGCGGAGATGTGACGACAGTCCTTCACGTAGCGGCTAGCGAGAAGCAACACCTGGCAGTAGTGAACTTGCGGCTCGGAGAGTCAACATCTATGAACAGGCTGAGGTATGTGTCTTAGAAATTTTGTTTGTTACGAGTAATCACTCGAGAATTACATTATATATTATAAACATAAATGTGATTAAATACATTAATAGTTCGGTGGTCTCAAAGCATTTGACCGACAAATGCGGCATAAGAAAACAACACATTAAAAACATCACGAAAGTGATCATGCTCCGAGACCCCCGAAAGAAAACAACCAAAGAATCATCTGGAAAAAACATGAACAACAATGAAAGAGGATGACACTACGCCTCAACAGGCAAAATAGCAACCATAGAAATTGGTCTAGTATAGACTCCTTTACTAGTGAGAACATCTACAACTCTCACATGCCTATCACGACCTAGATGGCAGTGAGTTACCCTACCAATATTCCATACGAGAGGGGGACTTGGATCTCGCAAAAGAACCATATCTCCCACTCGCACATCAGGCTGGGAAAGCCGCCACCTCTCTCTCCTGTTAAGTGAGCCGAGATACTCCAGCTTCCAACGGCGCCAAAAGGAGTTTCGCAAAGATTCTAACTTTCTCCAGAAAATAGGTAACCCGAGATCACAACGTCGACTCAGCAAAGGAGGCGTAGAAGCTAAAGAACAGCCTATTAAAAATGACCAGGTGTTAAGGGAAGAAGATCCTTAGGATCGTTAGACAAAGACGTGAGCGGCCTAGAATTTACGATACCCTCAACCTGAATAATTAAGGAATTGAATTCCTCATAGGAAAGGATGGCTGAACCAAGGGTTTTCTTCAGCTGTCTCTTCGTGAGCTTTATGCAAGATTCCCAACGACCACCATGATGGGGGGCGTAAGGGGGAGTGAAATGCCATTTGAATCCCTTAGCATGAGAAAAATTAGAAAACTGTTCCTTAGCAGAAGGGGAGGTAAGCGCAGTTTTCCAAAGATCAAAAGTACTAACAAAAATTTTTGTGTTATCTGAAAAAACCTCGGAGGGAACACCCCTTCTAGCGGCAAATCTAGAAAAGGCTGCTATAAAACAAGGAGTAGAAGCACTTGTAACCAACTCAAGGTGAATGGCTCCTGTCACCATGCACACAAATAAAGAAATATAAAGTTTACCTAACAACTTTCGCTTAGATAAGGGGGAATTAACTTGATAGACATAAGGCCCAGCATAATCGATACCCGTAAGGGCGAAAGGCTTACTAGGTTCGGAACGAAAAGATGGCAAGTTTCCCATAATTTGCGTGATTGGCGGGGGCTTAGATTTGAAACAAGGTATACATTTCCGAATAACAGAAGAAACTTCATGAACACCGTTAATGAGCCAATATTGCTCGCGAATTAAACAAAGCAAAGTGCGGGTGCCAGCGTGCAAATTCTGATAATGAAATTTCTTTACGATGAGAGTAGTAATAGGATGTCTAGAAGGGAGAATAATGGGATGTTTTTTCTCATCTGAGTAACTAGAATATTCTAGCCTGCCCCCCACTCTTATTAATCCATCTTGGTCCAAAAAAGGGGTGAGAGGTAACAGCCTACTAGACTTTGGTAAAGCTTTTTTGCTTAAAAGCGTCTGATACTCAAGAAAGAATACTTCTTGTTGCATAAGAAACAAGATTCTACGAGTAGCAAATTCCAATTCCATTTTAGTGAGAAAGGGTTGCGGTTTCACAGGCTGATCAAGAACAAGAAATTTCCATCGAAATAAATATGCTACCACACGAATTAATTTATTAAACGAAGAGTACCGCTGAAAAAGACTAGTAGCAATAGAAGTTAGAAAAAGGGAAGCGGTAACAATGCGAGCATCAGGAACATCTTCTGCGAGAGGATTAGATGAACGAGGCCAACAAGAGAAATCCTGACTGAGCCACGCCGGACCATTCCAGTATAATTTAAGAGAAATTAATTTCTTGGGCAAGCAGCCACGTGAAATTATATCAGCGGGGTTTTCTTTCCCCGGAACATGATTCCATTGGTCAAAATGAGACAACTCTTGTATTTTAGAAACGCGATTAGCCACAAAAGTGGTCCAATGTGAAGAAGGTTTTGAAAGCCAAGCTAACACGATGGAAGAATCACTCCAAAACCATGTGCTCGAAAATTTCAAATTTAAACTGATTTTTAATTTACTGGCTAATTCCACAGCCATTACAGCAGAACATAATTCCAATCTAGGCAAAGATATGGATTTGAGTGGGGCTACCCTTGATTTTGCGCAAATTAAATTGGAAAATCCGGGTAAAGTATTGGAAGAGCGGCCTACTAAGTAGGCGCAGCAACCGTATGCCTTTTCAGAACTATCTGCAAATACGTGCAAATCGAAATACTGACATGAAAGGTCCGAAATTAAAGTGCGAGGAATAGAAATTTGAGAAAGATCTAACAAACTCTTGCGGTATTTCAACCACTCATCCAAAAGGGAGGAGGGTACCTTATCATCCCAACAAACTTTCAATAACCAAAGTTTTTGTAAGAAAATTTTTGCAGTAATAACCACCGGAGCAATGTACTGCAAGGGATCAAAAACTTTCGCTATTTCTGATAATAATTGCCTTTTCGTTTGAGGGTGAAACTCAGATAAGTGTACCTGATAGGAAAAGGTATCTGAAGAAGGAGACCAAAAAACACCCAAGGTTTTAATAGCTGATTCCTCAGTAGGAAGCGCAACACATTTGTCAACAGGAGTTACTTGTGAAAAGTTAGATAAAAATTCGGTTGAGTTCGAGTTCCACTTATGAAGGGTAAACCCACCACCAGAAAGAAGAGAGTTTAAATCTTCACAAACAAGAAGTGCGTCAGAGATACTAGGAAAGGAGTAAAGAAAATCATCTACATAAAATGCAGTTTTCAAAACTTCAGAAGCTAGAGGATGAAAAAGATGACCATCTTGTTCTGCCAACATGTGAAGAGATCGTATTGCGAGAAACGCAGACGGCTTAAGACCATATGTCACTGTTCTTAAACGAAATATTTTTATAGGTTTTGCATTGTCATCTCGCCACAAAATTCTTTGCAAATCACGTTGTTCTGAATTTACTAGAATTTGCCTATACATTTGCTTGATGTCAGCAAGAACAGCAATGGGGAATAGACGAAAGTTAAATAAAACTGAAGTAAGATCTGTCTGAATAGCGGGTCCAGAATGCAGAGTGTCATTGAGAGAAACACCATTAGCATCTGGAGATGACCCATTAAAAACTACTCTTATCTGTTCTCGGGTGGAAGAATTTTTCCAAACTGGATGATGATTAAGATATACTATTTCTTTAGGAGGATTACTAATTTCTCCAGATTTTGGAACTACTTCCATGTGATTCGCTGATTCGTATTCTTCCATGAAGGAAGTATACTGAGTTTTTAAGAGAGCATCTTTTTTAAAGCGATTTTCAATTGCGAATAAAGCTTTGAGAGCTCTGGAATGTGATTCTGTAATAACAGGGGGGTTAAAAATGCGAGGAAGAGTAACCACGAATCTGCCTTCAGTAGTGCGAACAGTGGTTTCTACGTAGTGTGTTTCACAGATCTCATTATTGCGAGAATGAGGTGAGGTGACTTGAATATCCTCAATGTCCCAGAACTTAATTAATTCTTGATTTAAATCAGCACCAACAAAATAACAATGAGATTTTTGTTGAACGGGGTTGCGGTATATTTGCCCAGTGGCAATCCAACCGAAATCAGTTCTACGAAAGAAAACATCACGGGCAACTTTAACCTTTTCCGGATGTAAACATTGCCAAAAAATGCTGGCACTTAAAAGAATTTCTACAGATGAAGCTCTGTTGAAATTCGGATCTGCAAGTTGCAAATGATGCGGAATATTCCAACCCTGGACTTGAAAAGAAGTAATGGGGGTGTCATTACCTATGGAATTGATAATTAAAAAATCTAAATTTAAATGAATGCCGAGATTATTGGAATCTTTTACATCCACTTTAGCATAACTCAGAGATTGCGATTTGGAACCATTAATTCCTGTAACTTCTATAGAAGTAGGGCATATTTGTAGACCTAACTTGCGAACAAGCGATTCACTGATAAAATTGTTAGTTGCAGCATTATCTAACAATCCCCTTACAGAAACCCATTTTCCGTGAACATTCTTCACTAGAATTTGGACAGTGGACAATAAAACTTGAGTTTTACTGAACGAAACAGAGCTTTGAGTAAAAGACTGAGCGTTATTCGGCAAAGTCTCAGAATGAGATTTAGCGGATGAACTATTGGTTGCTGATGACCGCGATCTTTCATGCCTATGCAGGAGAGTATGATGCTTTGCTTTACAGTGAAAACATAACCTTTCAGAATGACAATTGCTTATCATATGTGTCCCTGATAGGCAATTAAAGCAGTGCTTGTGGGTGGTAATTAATTTGCGTCTTTCATCCACAGATAAAGATTTGAATTGAGCGCATTGGTACAAGTTATGTGGTTGTTGACACAAAACACAAGCTTGTGCTTGATTGGAAGACCGAATATTGGTAGAAAAGGCATGTGACCTTAGTACTCTCTGAGTGGGGCTGATGTCCTTACTATTAGAGGAAGGTTTGAAGGTAGAGCTACTCTTTTGGCTGGCTACAGCAGAGAGAATTTGGCATTTCGCCTTTAAGAATTTAATAATAGCTTCATAGGTACACAATGAATGTTGCGACAGATCTGCTTCCCAATCTTTTAAAGTTTTAGTGTCTAATTTAACAGAAATGAGATGAATCAAAAATAGATCCCAATGGTCAACTGGTTGGTCCAAATTGGCAAGCGCACGAATATGAAGTTCTGCAGCATCGATCAAATTACGAAGCGAGGCAAGATTATCAGCTTGAACAATAGGTAAATTGAATAAACCCTGTATGTGACGTTGAGTTTTTAAACGAGTGTTCCCAAACCGATCTCTGAGAAGTGCCAAAGCTACTTCATAATTTTCATTTGTCAACGTAAGCTCTTGGATGAGTTTGAGTGCGTTGCCTTGCAAGGACAAACGCAAATAATGAAACTTCTGTATTGAAGGAAGAGAATCGTTTTCGTGAATCAATGAATTGAATAATTCAAAAAATGGTTCCTATGTAGCTTCATCTCCGGTAAATTTAGGTAATTCTATTTTCGGTAATATAACACGGGAAGGAAAAGAAGAAGATTCTGAAGGAGTTTTCTCCTGCTTTTCCCGCAATGTTAAACTTCTTAAAAGCTGCTTTGCGTCTGCAAACCCCTTATAATATACATTTTCAACCTCGGAGCGATCACTTTGCTGGTCGGGATATTGTGTCTCAATATTACTTTGGATCTCGTCATACTTTTCAAAGGCCTGTTCATAACCTTTCAGTCTTTGAGAAATTATGTCACTATTACGTTCTTTTTCCGTGAGCTCATATAGAAAAGTGCGAAAACGCGTGAGTTTGCCCTTGACCGAAGCCCTCGCATTAATGAGTTTTTCGTCAATTGGCATTGTGAAAGTTTGTTGTGAAGGTACTCACGACTTCCCTGTGAACTCGTACAACAGCCTGCCAGAAGAGAGAGAAAGCAGCCCCTCCAACGGTTAAATGTGGAACTTGTTTTTGTGTCTCCTCTTCCAGTGCCAAGCATGAACTCCGAGCTGAAACTTTCCAAAGAATTAGAAATCACAATTTTTGAGCAATTTATACACTTAATGTTCAGTATGAGAGAATTTTTTTTTAATTAGTTCAAATATTAATTTCTGAGAAAGGTTCAATATACAGACTTGCTTCAACAAATGTTTACAAAACGCACTCCCGGTTATCGGCTCCATATGGTTATGTGAAGAACAGCCCACGTTCGTTCTCATAAACGGGAGAAAGCATCAGGCAAATGCCTGGACAAAATAACTACTGTGAAAGGAGCTATTAGACTGAATATTTTGGGCTAGGGGAGTGCGGCCTGGTTCTTTATCCTCAACTTTAAGTCTAAATTTAACACTGAACATTTAAGCATTAACATAATATAAACTTTATTTGTTGTTTGAAACAAGTGATAAATATTATACATTACTGGAAACCCCTTGGGTTTAAAAATTAGTAGGTTGGCACAACTTGGTGCTATTTACAAGAGTTCATTTGAAAGACACACTATTTGTTTTGGAATAATTGCACTTGCAAGCAAAATTAAAACCATTAAAACATAGAAGATAAGTGATAAAAATAGAGAATAAAAGAATGTAACTTATCTTCCGTTGCTATTTATGTTGACTAGAGAGGTTTCAGTGCTGCAGGTCGGCCGTGGCCAGAGCTTGCTGGTGTGGTAGTTGTAGTTTGTAGAACACTGTACTATGTGATTGCGATGTCCAGCATCTCGAAATAAAGTATCGGCTTGAAGAAGGTTTCTTCTTTAGAACCAAAGTACATTGAAGAGCGAAAGTAACAAGCAAGCTTTCATCTTGCGTAGCGGTGAGAACTGTAATCTGAGCCTTGCAACAGCTCATCTAGTTGTGACATTGATGCGTAGTAATCTCCAGCGTATCGGTGTGACGTAATGAGTACACCGTCTTACTGTAGAAGCATGCCGTCAGGTATCTGCCCCATGGAACGAAGCTTTGGAAGATACCATGAAGTGATGCGGTAATGCGGTACTGTCGTACTGGATCTGGCGTATTGGATCTGTACTGGGTCAGGCGTACTGGATCTGATTGTACTGGATCTGAATCTTGAAGAGGAGAACCGCTTCTTAAATAGGGCGTAGAACAATCGAGAAATTCCACTGGCTGGCGGCGTCTGATTGGCCAAAGCGGAGATGTGACGACAGTCCTTCACGTAGCGGCTAGCGAGAAGCAACACCTGGCAGTAGTGAACTTGCGGCTCGGAGAGTCAACATCTATGAACAGGCTGAGGTATGTGTCTTAGAAATTTTGTTTGTTACGAGTAATCACTCGAGAATTACATTATATATTATAAACATAAATGTGATTAAATACATTAATAGTTCGGTGGTCTCAAAGCATTTGACCGACAAATGCGGCATAAGAAAACAACACATTAAAAACATCACGAAAGTGATCAGTGTGTGAGTGTCTGGTAGCAATTGCATTGTTTATTAGTTATAGTTCATTGTTTCAGTAGACTGTGATGTGTGAGGGTGCATGTGAGTGTGCCTGGTGACAGACTGTTTTAGTGGTAGTATTTGTTGTTGGTGGAACTTTAGTATTTTTTTTCGTTAGTAGAATTTTGGTATTTAATTGTTAGTACGGTAGAAGGTTAGTATTTTTGTTAGTAGAATTGCTCTTTACTTATTCTGAAAGGGAGTAGCAGCCTTTCAGAATAAATCAATTCTTTACTAGTCTTATAGACGGTTAAGATATTGATAATATAAGCCAAATATTGGCTACACTGCGTCCTGCTGCACGGCTGAAAGCAACGGGAAACTACAGCCGTATGCTATTCCCGAGGATATGCACCTCTCTATGCATAATTACATGTGATGATGGCCTCCTCCCTTGTAAAATTTCAATCCGGAGGTAAACTAGTCCCCCGTTCGGATCTCCGGGTGGGGACTACTCGAGAGGGGGTTAACATCACAGAAGTGACAAAGAGGAAATCTGACATTCTACGGATCGGAGCGTGGAATGTTAGAAGTCTGCTAGGAAGTGGAAGGTTAGAAAACTTAGAAAGGGAAATGGATAGGTTGAGGTTGGATTTGGTTGGGATTAGTGAAATGCGCTGGCAGGAAGAACAGGACTTTTGGTCAGGAGACTATAGGGTCATTAGCACTAAATCAAACAATGGCCAAGCAGGGGCTGGCCTCATATTGAGTAGGAAACTTGGACAGCGGGTGGAATATTATGAGCAATATAGTGAACGGATTATTGTAGCAAAAATCAATACTAAACCTACCTGCACCACAGTGGTACAAGTCTATATGCCTACCAGTCAAGCTGATGATGATGTTGAAGAGGTCTACGAAGAAATAGACGAAATTCTGAGGTATATCAAGGGTGATGAGAATGTTATAGTAATGGGAGATTGGAATGCTGTGGTAGGAAAAGGGAGAGAAGGGAAGATAGTAGGAGGTTTCGGTTTAGGTGAAAGGAATGATCGAGGAAGCAGGCTGGTAGAATTCTGCACCGAGCATGAGTTGGTCATAGCTAACACCTTATTCAATAACCACAATAGAAGAATATACACATGGATGAGACCAGGAGATACAGGGCGTTACCAAATCGACTTCATTATGGTCAAGCAGAGGTTTCGAAACCAGATTTTGGATTGTAAAACATATCCTGGTGCTGACATAAACTCTGACCACAATCTGGTTGTAATGAAATGCAGATTAAAGTTGAAGAAACTGAAGAAAAGTCAAAAGCCAAAAAGGTGGGCAATAGACAGACTGAAAGAGAAGGATGTAAACGAAAGATTCAAGAAGAGTATGAAGGAAGGACTAATGAAAAACCCTAAACAAACTTCAATTGCAGACGAATGGGCACTTTTGAAGAATGAAATAACAAAATCCGCAGAAGAAAACATTGGTAGGAAAGAAAGAATAGGTAGAAAACCGTGGATCACTCAGGATATACTAGAATTGATGGATGAAAGGCGGAAACACAAGAATGTAAGAGATGAAAAGGGGAAAGCAGAATACAGACGTCTGAGAAATGAGGTTAACAAGAAGTGCAAGGAAGTGAAAGAAGAATGGTTGAAAGAGAAATGGGCAGGTATAGAAAATTGTCTGAAATTAGGAAAAGTAGACACAGCTTATCGAAGGATTAAGAATACTTTTGGGGAAAAGAAGACTAAGTGCTGTAATATTAAGGACAAAAATGGAAAGCCTCTAACAGACAGGGAAGAAAAGGTTGAGAGATGGAAAGCTTACATAGAGAGTTTGTATAAGGGAAAGGAGATTGAGAATCATGTAATGGAAAGGGAGGAGGAAATTGATGAGGATGCGAAAGGAGATTTAATATTGAGATCAGAATTTGATAGAGCTTTGGAAGACTTAAGCAGGAACAAAGCACCAGGCATAGATGATATACCGATTGAGTTGCTACGCTGCATAGGAGATGAAGGTCTGATCAGGTTATTTCACTTGGTGTGTAGGATTTATGAGACAGGTGAGGTACCCCCTGATTTCAAGAAGAATGTAATCATCCCTATACCAAAGAAAGTGGGAGCTGACAGATGTGAAGATTACCGTACAATCAGCTTGATTACTCATGCTTCAAAAATCCTGTCTAGAATAATTTACAAGAGGATTGAAAGCCAGATAGAAACGGAGTTGGGCGAAGACCAGTTTGGTTTCAGGAGAAATGTAGGAACAAGGGAAGCTGTACTAAGTCTTAGGCTGATTTTGGAAGGTAGAATAAGGAAAGATAAGAGAACGTTCATGGCTTTTGTAGACTTAGAAAAGGCTTTTGATAACGTTGATTGGACTAAATTGTTTGACATTTTGAAATCGATTGGAATAAAGTACAGGGATAGGAGGGTGATATACAATCTATACAGAAACCAGACAGCAGTCATTCGAGTTGAAGGACATGAGAGAGAAGCTGGTATTCAGAAAGGTGTAAGGCAAGGCTGCAACTTATCACCCATACTTTTCAATCTTTACATTGAACAAGCAATGAAGGAAATTAGAGAAAAATGTAAAGTGGGAGTGAAGATTCAAGGAGAAATAATTTCAACTCTGAGATTTGCTGATGACATCGTCATCTTGGCCGACAAGCCTGAGGATTGTTGAATGGTATGGACTCCGTCTTACGGAAAGAATTCATGATGAAAATTAATAAATGTAAAACAAAAATACTGGAATGCAGCCGAAATAAATCAGAAACCTCTATGGAGATCAAATTGGCAGGTGAAAAGCTGAAGGAAGTAGGAGACTTCTGTTACTTAGGAAGCAGAATAACCAGTGATGGACGAAGCAAAGAGGATATAAAACGTGGGTTGGCTCAGGCAAAGAAAGCATTTCTACAAAAAAGGAATCTGCTGACATCGAATATAGATATAGGTATTAGGAAGTCATTTTTGAAAGCCTTTGTCTGGAGTGTGGCGCTCTATGGAAGTGAAACTTGGACTATTGGTGCAGCAGAAAAGAGGAGAATTGAAGCATTTGAAATGTGGTGTTACAGGAGAATGATGAAGATCAGATGGGTAGATAGGGTTACAAACGAAGAGGTATTAAGACGAGTGGGAGAGGAGAGATGTTTCTGGCGACTGCTAATGAAGAGAAGAGATAGGTTGGTAGGACACATACTAAGACACCCAGGAATAGCAAGCTTAGTTATGGAAGGAAGGGTCGAGGACAAGAACTGTAGGGGTAGACCAAGGTTAGAATATGTTAAACAGATTGCCTCGGAAGTAGGGTGTGAGATGAAACGTTTAGCTCAGGACAGGGATGCATGGAGAGCTGCATCAAACCAGTCAAAAGACTGAAGACTCAAACAACAACGTAGACTGTACAATTCATCAATGCAATTAAGGGGGTCAAGGGGTACCTAGAATTTTTTCATGCAATTTTCACGTTCGACATATGGTACAGAAGGTCTATTATATCTCCAAACAGCAACATTAGTTTCGAAAATTCTTGAATTGAACCAGCATTTTTTGCGGCTTTTAGGAACTTGGGCAATTTGAGGCAAAAGATCCTGAATTTTCATGCACCACAAACCTTTATAATTCATGAAAGGGGTCTTCCTGTGTATGGGCACCTAGCACAACGTAGAGGGTCAGTTTTTATGTGACGTGTATTGCGTTTCGTCTACAAGGCTTTCAATTCTATTTCACGCCAGGAAGTACATGTTAGGTGAATTTAGTCTGAGAGCACATTTTAAGTTTTTTTGTTGTCGACAAACGGGTTCATCGTAAGGATGATTTTGTTTGATACTGTGTGGTAGATATACCCATATTTGGATATCTGGGTGATATGTTGTAGACAATAGAATTGTCTGTCTGTCTTTCTGTGTATCTTTATGTAGCTTTCGCCTATAACTCGTGTTCGGATGCTTGATGCATCGTAAAATTAGGTATGGTAACCATGAGAGTCAATACACCAATCATTTATAAAACTCTTCACCGTACTTTTCATACAGTTGAAGGGTGGATATAGAGAAAAACTTCTCAATACATGCTAAAATAGGCGAAATATAAAAATTATCCTAGAAGGACGACCGAAGCATATGTTGCGCTTCTCAATGTGAGACACAAAATTCGGGAATCTATAAAGTGTCTCCGAAAACTACATTTTAAGGGCCTTAAATTAACAGTGTGTGTGATATTCCCAGAAAACTAACGTCGTTCTGATAAACTTGAAGGAATGACAAACCGCTAACCATTGCAACAGTAGCTCAATTGATAATGTCTGGTGTTAACAACGAACACCCTTCGAAGAACGGGTACTTCTGCTAGTCTATAATATTTTCAAAAACCGGTTAACTACAAAACGAACATGGCGGCCAAGCGAATTTGAAAATTTAAATAGACCTTTCACGCGATTTAATATACCAAACGCAATGAAACTTGGTACACGAAATGTTTATACACATTGTAATGAACTGGTATCTAATTTATTTCAATTGTTTACATAACCTCAATATGGCGGCTGTGCGAATTTTTAAATTAAGTTTTTATTTCTTGTGTCGTAATCATGCGATCGAAGTGAAAGTTTGAATAATGAACCTACGCAATAATTTTCCTTTATGGCCTATACATTTAACAATCCAACATGGCGACCATCCGAAATATTTAGACGGCTCTGAATATCTACGAATCTATTATAGCAATCAAACTGAATATTTTTATGTTTATAGGGGTAAGAACATACATTCACCTATAGGACTGGTGATCACAAATCCAACATGGCGGCGACGCGAAGTATAAATATTCACATGGACGTTTCTCGCAATTTAACCATCCGAGTGCAGTGAAACTTGGTGCAGTAAATCCTTATACGAATGTTAATCCACTGGCATCTAATTTATTTCATTAGTTTCCATAACCATACGATGGCAGCTGTGCGAAATTTTAAAATATCGTTGTTACTTCTTGTGTCCTAATCATGCGATTGAAGTTTGAATGCTACACGTACACAATAATCTTCATGTAACAGTACATAACTGTAGGACCTACATAATATTATATAAAGTCCAACATGGCGAACATCCGAAATATTTAGTCGGTTCTCAATATCTACGAATCTATTACAGCAATCACACTGAAACGTTGTATGTTGATAGTGGCGATGAACATAAGTAGGATATATGAAAATAGGCTGTATAGTTCTTCACGGAACTACTTGTTAATTATAGGATACAGAGGTTTTGTCAGTTCATTATTGCAGTAACTCATGTGACATTTTATATCTCTCTCTTGAACCCGAGGAGGTTATGCTGACTGAAATCGAACGTGGTTCTCAGAGACTGTGATCTCAGTAATAAAGGTTCCACCAGGGAACGAACCCGAGGTCTATGGAGGGAGTTTCATTGAAAAAAGCCCTAGAGAGAAGTGTATATTAAATCACTGGTGTGATTTCAGTTGCAGTGACATTATTTATTAAAATAATGCAGGGAAATTGAGCAGAATACAGCATTATTAGACTACTTGGTGTAGGCTATATGGGGCTTGGAGCACTGCAAGTGCAGAGTTTGACATTTTACAAATAGGCCCAGAATTGTGGGAGGTGTTCAGTGGAGCCAAGTCAATCTTTCTGACCTCATTCGGTCGTCTGGAAGAGGGTGAGTGCCTGAATAATGACCCAGTTCTTCCCCGACGGAGAATAGATTTGAGAATGGTGGGGAGAGATCACAAGGAAAATCATTGATTACTCGTGATTGGAGTAACGAGATGACATGAGACTTGCCCACAGGTGAATCTTTAGACTGGAGGCTAATTTTAGAGCCTTTAATCTGCGAAATTGACGCATATTTAAGGAAGTGCGGAAGGACCGTAGGACTATCATTGTTCGCGGCGGGATTTGAGGAGGTTGCCAGGGAATCCCAGTGAGGTAGCGTCCCCACGCTATAGAGAAAGGAATTAATATTAATTAATTGGCCGAGCGATTCTTTAGCACGCAGATAGTTCTGGGATCAGTGAAAGAAAAGGAACCCAATGAAAATGGTTTCGAGACCAGAATCATGCTGGGAGAGGATCCGAGATCACGCGGGAAGATTTCGCTCTACTTTCTGTGTGAAACCAATATAAGGAGGCCGACCCTTAGCAGAGCAGTCAGTCTTACCTCAGTCAGTCTTACACTAGTTGCAGACGGTTGGAGCCAGTCTCACCCCAGTTCGTCACAGTTTGTCAAGAGAGTCGCAGACAGTTGTCATGGCGGAACATATGTTGGTCCGGCTCATGAAAGGACGCGCGAACAAAGAGTTCTACATTTGAGTGAAGCATTCAATAAGCTTTTATTTAATAATAATCGCGCTGCAGGTATACTCAGCAGTACGAGCAATGGCGTGTTCACTTAGGAAGCACCGCGTAAGATGAGTGGCAGAACTATTGTAAATAATAATAATAATTTGTGTAAAGTTATGGACAGTGTTAAGCGCAATGTATCAAATATCGACTGATCATTCATGTCTAATTACACTGGAATGCGCTGGGAGAAACTTTAAGAAGCATTTGGTAATGTCGTAAGGATACCAAATAATAACGCTCAGGACGGAAGTTAGCATATTTATGCAACGCAGGAAGCTTACCGTAGGAGTATGTATAAAAACTGTTGGTGAATTCCGAGGGCAGGTAAACCAGACTTTCAATCAGGAGTTGGTAGGAGCACGGGAGATGCCGTCGACACCTGCAATTTTGATATCTTTGCTAGGGAATTTCAAGCAATGAAAAGTGTACAAAGTGACGTGTGTTACGTATAAAGCATATGTAAAATATCTTTTGAAGTAGTGGTTTAATAAGTGTTATAAAGTGTCACATGTTTGGAAGCAATAGCTTCATTATAGAAATGCAAAGTGCCGTATGGTTAACGAAAAATATGTGTCATAAAATGTGTGTATTCAAGATAAAAATGTCGCGTTAAACCTGCATATGGCGGGCGACTTGGAAGGATATGATTGGCTGAAGCCACCATGAGGAGCCTAGAGATATGTGAGTACCCCACAAATTATGGTTAATTAGAGAATATGGGCCACTGCATGTTATGTGATTTCAGTAAAGATGCCAGTAAGAATTAGATTAGGAGGTAGACCCTCCAGGTTTAATCATTATTGTATTGATTTTTATAGAGTTGAGATGTTAATGTGCATCAATAAGTGGAGTAATCATTACCACTATTAATTAAGATGGCAATCAGTTATGTAAATGTTACGAGCACAGTTGTTCAAGTTTTGAGATGATTGGTTGTGTCGGATTTTGGTAAATTATGTCAGAAATATAATAATAATAATAAGGAAGGATTTGGTAATTTATTTCAGTGAGAATAATAATAATAAGGAATGATTTGGTAATTTATGTCAGTGAGAATAATGATAATAACAATTATGAATATCAAAGGTATTAATGAACGCATCAGGTAATTGTTGTAAACAGGAAATAATTACGCTATTGGCAAGACTTATTGATCCAAGCAGTAAGATTATACAGTAAGATTACCTTACGGGATTAAAGAAAGAGTTTGATATCAGAATATATTGTATTAATGGGAATATAATTATGCCAGGAATGGAAGAGCTTTTAGTGAATTGAATTTGCAGCTTATGTGAGAAGCTTATAGAGTAATTGATAGATTTCTCTTAATATTATAGGACGAAGTCGTAACATTAGGTAAGGAGCCAGGTGGTCTATTCTACGTATGAAATCTCCTATGCCGGGGGCATAAGCGGAGATATACTTTGTGCCAGAGTGTTTAGTGTTGGACCCTAACTCTGATGATGGATGAAATGTTCCGGATTGGATCCCACGATAGGTGCGAGGCAAACGATGGACACCTCGACACTTTATGGTTTCCCGAGAACTTATTGTTGAGTGATTCGGCTTGTTGAAGCGAACCTCAAATGTCGGCAGCTTGGACTGACCGCATAATTTATTTAAGACACCGGTTGCCTACGAAACCAATGTTTTACGAACCTAGTACCTTCCTGTTGAAATGGGCCTAGTTTGGTGCCAGTTATTAGTATCCTCGGGGTAGGAATACATATAAAGCTCATTCACTACCTGTGTGCATAATATTCAGTTAAAATCCATTGAGATATGTGTGTCATTGGGAGCACAGTACTGTCTTGTAAAATCTTATACTGCTTTGGAAATAAGCCTTCAGACATAAAGCGAGGGTCGAGTTAATGTTGGAACCCCCTTCCACACTCCTATTGTATGCCGACCGCTCGGGTAGAGGGTCTGGACGGTCAAGGCGGACCGTAGAAGCAAGTTTGAAAGGAACAGATTTTAGACCCTGTTATGACTTGAAGTGAAATATTGTTATGTTGAGTAATGAAGCCATGTGGTTTAAGAACACATTGATAATTATATATTACCCTGATGGTTCATGATTTTAGCTATCTAACGAATGGTTAGACGTTGCATTTATACTGTCACTGACAACTTTTTCAGAAGTTAGTTACCAGATTCCACAAGCTACGCGCGCAAGGTAGTTTGATTGTACCATCCGACACAGCAATAACATAACGGTTTTAAATTGAAATCACAAACGGCATGCAGTGGAACTATATAAATAGTGGAGTAGGGGTAGCTTACATAATTATGGAGTTGCACGTTGACTGCTGTGCAACACCAGAATAGGCTAATGCATGTGAAGCATTTGGTGGGAAAAGAAAGATCAAAACACACGCGGTACACATAATTGTCAAATTAAGAAGGTTTAATGAATCAGTAATTTTGTGAAATTAAAGAAGTCACATTGTATGACAGTAGAATCAATGTACAGTTTGTTTCTGAAGTTGTATGTGCATCAGCGCACTAGAATATCTTTGTGAAGTTCACATAAGGGTAAAGGTTTGTGGTATGATATGATTTATTATGATTATATTATGTTCATATTGGTGGATTGTGGAAAGTAATTTTTGTTTGCTTTTGTTTTATGGTTATGGGGATTGTTTTATTTGTTAAAAGCCATGATTTTATTTACTGAATTAAAGTTTTAGAATAGAGTTGTGCCTTATCATTGTAGAGTTGATACCTTTTAGCCTCAAATCCAAAGTATGCAACTGCTCTGTGGGAGGACGGTACACCCTCGAGTCCTGAAGCTAGCTGGAGGCAGAAGCATATTTTCCATCGAGATTACTCACATGGGTACATGGAAAATGATGTCCTGTACGGTGATTTGAGCTATAGGTACAACTAAAGTCGGTCTATATCTAATGCACACAACTCTATTAAAGTAACAATTAACATGAAGTAGGGGAGGACCGCACCTAATCTAGCTAAGCTCTGATACGCACAATATAAATTTCGATAATGCATAATACGTATAGGAGCATGACTACGGTACATTATCATTATCATGGCCCAAGCAACGTGGGGCGGTATTAATTCATTATGGAACCGCCTGCGTCAGTGCAATATAAGCGATCTTGGCATTGCACAAACCGGGCAAAAGAAAATACGTCTAGTATGCATATTCATTATCATGGCGAGACCCAAGTGGGGCATTCGACAGTACAACCGAGACCTTGGAGGGTTGCTGTTGTGTCTTAACGTGGACCACCTCCCATGACTCTATTCATTATCATGGCGCCCAGATTGCGTGGAGCTTATGGGATTTAGGGAAAACCCATAGATTTTTTATGGTATTTCATGGGGAAAACCATAGTAATTGTTTTTTTTTTTGCCTCAAACTGCGTTTGAGTGATTTTTGAGTTCAGTAGGCTTTTGATGTAACGCAGAATCTCTCTATTGAGAAGAGGATTACCCAAGGGTATGAGCGCTACATACCAGATCCACAATTTATCATAATATTATCAGGTTTTGTACGACGTTACAATATGTGTACAGTGTTTGATGTTTCTTTTCAAAACATATCCACACATTTTTTCCAGGAAGCCTGCCTGCATATTTAAGTGTATTATTGTGAAAATGTCAGGCACAGAGGAGATCTTGCAGGTTATTGCAGGGTTGAAACAGCATTTTGATGCTGTTAACGAGCAAAATAAGCTGGAAGCTCAGGCTTTCCAGGAGGGTATAAACACTCGTTTAGATGCCAATCAGCTGGCAATAAAGGCAAATCAGGTTGCAATGAATGACAACCAGGTTGAATTGAATAATAAGTTAGGTCAAATGCAAGAGGTTATTAAGACCGAAGTAACAGAAACTGTTGTAAGCATTGTATCGGAAATGCAGGTTAAAACAGATAAACGTTTCGAGGCTATAGAAGCCAAGCTCGAAAGTAACTTACAAGCGTGTAAGCATGCTCAGGATGAAACCAACAGTAGGTTAGATGCGTTGTCTAACGACATTAAGGATATTCAAATCCAAAATGAGGCGAATCTCGAACGCCAAGCGAAACAATTTTCAGAGTTTACGAGAACGGTAGACCAGAGATTAGAGGAGAACGACTCTAAATGGGACCAGAAATTGAAAAGCTATGCTAGAGCAACTAACGGTGATCTCAAGAAACAGGACCAGAATATATTAGGTCAATGTCAAGAAATAGGTGAAATCAAGGCCGTTGTTAACGAGAGTAAAGAGCTGGTAGGAAACATGAAGGGTCAGATAAGCAAAGTTCATCAAGAACTGGACCAAGTTCAGAATGACATTGTTGTAGTCAACAAAAGGCAAGAGGAGAATAGAGGTGAAATTATTAAGGTCCAGAAGGAAATGTCAAAGGTCAATGGACACATTCGAGAAGAAATCAAAGGATTGAGGGAAGAATTCGAAGTGAGAGAAGGCCAGAAAACAGAGGCAAGCGACAAGACCCTTGCTCAAATTAAGGAAGATGTAGAGGATGAAATCTCCCATATCAAACAAAGTCTGAAAGAAGACAAGAAGAAAATATTTCAAGTAGCCGAGGAAAATCGAGATAGGCTTACAAGAATAGAGAAAGAAGTCATTACTCGTCTGGAAAGAGCAGAGATGCGCCACAATCAGATGGAGACTTGGATAATAGCACAGGAGGAAACACTTCTGAAAGATCCTAAGTCAAGTGAAGGCAGCATGGAAGATATGAGGAAAACAAGGTGGGCAGACTTAGAAACCCAACCTATAATAAGGAGTGCTACAGGCCCAGGGGAAAGTCCTTATATGACGCCAGGTGTACCAGTTGCGGCATCGACGCCACATGAAAATGCTATGCACACCCAGGTGATAAACGTCATCAGGGCAAGCGAAGAAAAACCAAGGAAATTCTCAGGTAGCCACTGTAATATGACACCAAAATATTGGTTGAAGGAAGTGACTGAATATCTGAATGATGCACGAATACCACAGGAGCGCAGGTTACGAGCTATAGAGAAATTAACAGAGGGGGAGTGTGCATTATGGTTTCGCAGCTTCCGCTACACTTTCGATAGTGTTGAGGAGTTTCGGGAGGCATTTTTGAAGAGATACTGGGACGCAGCGACCCAACAGAATTTACGGATGGATTTATATGCAAAGAAATACAGTACCAACAACCCAACGAAGTACGCAGAATTCTTTATATCGCAGATGTGTCGCTTCAAAGAACTGGATCAAAAACCGAGCGAGCTGGAATTATGTATTGCTATCGCCAAGCAGCTTCCATACGAGATCCAAAGACTACTAATCTCGGCTAATGCGAAAACTGCTATAGAAATGGAGACAGTTCTTAGACAACTGGACCTCACAACAGCAAATACGATGCGTCAGAGTCGAACCGTGGAACAGGTACACGTGACCAACACGCAGACTGACCAACAGCAAGCTCCAAGGAACAACAAAGCTACGAGCACTGAGACATTAGATTCCTATGGACGGCAATGGGAACAGGAACCCAGAAGATGGCAGTCAAAGTACAAAGGGAATGCTAATAGAGGAGGAAAAGGTCGAAATTCGTGGAATAAGCAGAATATCAGGGGTAAACCGTACCAAAACAATGGAGGTAACAATGGCCAAGAAGGCAACAATAGAAATTGGAGACCCCAAGAAAGAAGAAGTAACTTCGATGACGAGGTAGAAGAACGATATCACGCTTCTTTGCGATACCTCGAGGAGAGGGGAGATGAGCCCCAGAAACAACAAGTCCGCTGGCAAGAAGTTATGCAGAACAGGACATCGCCAGACAGATATGGAGACGGAGCTAAGAGTTTGGAGCTACAACGCAGCGAACAGGAGAGAAGAAACTCCAAGGGGACGGGCGCTGAAGAAAAAAAAACGCCAAAATTAGAAGAGTTCGAGACTGAGGGATGGAAGTCTGTTAACATCATCAATTGGATAGCCAAACCAGAAGAGCTAATCGAGGATACAGGAGGACCACAGGTCATGGTCAAGAGAGAATTGCCTATTATAATAGTAAGAGTGGCCGGATTGAAAGTAAGAAGTCTGTTAGACACGGGGTCAACAGTGAGCCTTATGACACAAGCTTTATATGATGAAATAGCCCGGAGAGAGAATACTTTGAAAATACCGATCTCTAGTGTCAAGATAAAAGGGGTAATTCCAGACAGAACGATGATATGTAAATATCAGGTATTCCTAGATTTACAGATAGGAGGCTCTACTTTCTCACAGAGTTTTCTGTTAGTAAACAAACTGCCTTATAACCTACTTATTGGGGCAGAATTTATAAGGGAATACAGAGTGATAATCGACCTAGCACAGGACAGGGTTATGTTCCATGTGAATGAAGAAGCTGAAGGCTTGGAGGTCGCACTCAATGAGATTGAACCAGGGTCAAGTGAACAAGTATGGCATATATACAGAGAAGTGGCTGAGGAAGAAGTGTTAGTTATTGAGCAGTTAGAAGAAGAACTGAAAACACTAGCCACAGACCTGGAGAAAGATTTGGAACCCAAACTGGAAGAATATATTTCGGAAAAGCTAGAAGAAGCGAAAATTGGGCTAAAAGAGAAGGAAAATTTAAAGCAGTTATTACTGGAACAGAAGGAAGTCTTTGATTCGAGACCTGGTCGTATAAAGAACTTCACTTATGCTTTTCAAGTCAGTGATTGGACACCATTTAGGCAGAAACCCTATCCTATAGCAGAAAAGCATTATGCTAAAGTGAAAGAGGCAATTCAGGAGATGTTGGAGGCCGGTGTTATTGAGAAGACACCTACGCCTTATGTAAGTCCGTTGGTAATTGTACCAAAGACAGACGGAACTGTCAGAGTCTGCCTGGACCTGAGACATTTAAATTTGAAGGTTATTCCAGAATTTGACCAAGTGCCACCTATTAAAGAGATCCTCAGGAAGTTCAAAGGGAAAACCGTATTCACAAATTTGGACATCACATCCAGTTTCCATCATCTTGAATTAAAGAAGAAAACTAGTCTGTTGACAGGATTTATGTTTGATCAACATACATACACATTTTTGAGGCTACCTTTTGGGGTTGAAAACAGCTGGTTCAGCACTGATAAGAGCGTTAGATCGCAATCTATTAGATGAAGTGAAAGAGAGTACCATCAGATATGTAGACGACATTCTACTCACATCAGAATCTCTGGAGGAGCACATGAGAGACCTGGAGAAGTTGCTAGATGACCTTCGAGAAGCTAACTTTAAGGTTAATATCAAGAAATCGCACTTCTGTCAGAGGGAAGTCAAATTCCTAGGGCATGTTATTGATGCAAATGGAGTGAAGCCTAATCCAGATAAATTGGAGGTAATTCGAAATTTCCCTCGACCCACGAAAGTTAAACACGTCCGACAGTATTTGGGAGTAATTGGATTCTTTTCGAACCACTGCCCAAATTATACTGCGACAGTAGCACCCCTGCAGGACCTATTGAAGAAAGGCGGCAGATGGAATTGGACGGAGCAATGTCAGGAAGCATTCGTGAGGTCAAAACAAATGCTTTTGGAATATGTGAAGCTGGGATACCCGGATTATACCCAGAAGTTCATCATACAGACGGATGCATCACTTATTGGGATCGGAGCGATGCTATTCCAGGAAAATGTTGACCAGCCTGAAAAGAAAGTTTTTATTGCCTTTATAAGTAGGAGGCCGAAAGCCCATGAGAAAAACTACACGATTACAGAGATAGAGTTGCTCGCAATTTTGTACGCGTTGCAATCATGGCATAAACTCGTGTATGGCTTTCAAATAGTCCTCAGAACAGACCATAAAGCTTTAACATTTTTATTAAAGACAGACTTGTCTAGCCAGAGATTGACAAGATGGTCCCTGTATATTCAGCAATTTAATGTGGAAATAGAATACTGTCCAGGGAAAGAGAATGTAATACCGGACATATTAAGCCGTTACCCTAGAGAAGAGGAAGCGCTAGCTGTCCAGATTGAGAATCGAGATCAGAAGACGTTGGGTGACTTAAGGAACCTTACCAACCTACAACGCGAAGACCCGTGGTTGAAGATGATGATCGATTACTTCGAGGGACGCTTAGCAAGGGGAACTGCAATATACAGAGAGGCAGAGGCATAGGCAACAGATTATGTATGGTATAATCAGATATTACACAAGTGGGATGATGTAGATCATACACGTCAAAGGATTGTGATTCCTGCAGCTTTGCAGAGGAGATTGGTGTGGCTAGCACACAGAGCATTTGGACATCCAGGGATAGACAAAATTTGTGCTCTGTTGAAGGAAGCATTTACTTGGCCCAAGTTGAGAGATACGGTGAGAAATGCTATTAGGACATGTGATCTATGCCAAAGGGTAAAGCCAAATCCCTTTTTAATGAGGCAACGACCTATCCCGTTGTTACCGGAGAAGCCAAAGCAGTTATTGAGTATAGACAACTTTGGACCATTGCCTAGAGCACGTAGAGGCAATAGACACATTTTTGTAGCCATGGATGTATTTTCGAAAATAGTGGTATTATGCCCCATACAAAAGACATGTTCAAAGCAGGTATTGAAACGCCTGAAAGAGAGAGTTATTCCGATTCTTGGGAAGCCGGATAACATTCTCTCGGACCACGGAAGTTGCTTTACGAGTGCAGAATTTCGTCGAGAACTGGAAACTCTAGGAATTAGGCAGATTTTATCTACCATTCGCCATCCTGAGGCAAGTCCAGTTGAAAGAGTAATGAGAGAGATCCAGAAATACATGAAGATCTACTGCTCTGAAGCGAATTGGCGTTGGATTGAATTCCTAGAAGTAATTGAATACTGTATAAATAATACTGTACATGAGGCGACAGGTCAGGTTCCCGTGACTCTACATTTGGATCAGAGACCGGAGAGACCGTGGACTGGTGTCATTCCATTACCAGTAGACGCACAGCCAGGTCGAGAATTGAGGATCCAACGAACCTTCGAATATCTCAAAGCACAGGCGGAGAGACGTCAGCGAAGAAATCGTGCGAAGAGGTATCATAGACTGCTTCTCGTCGGAGAGAAAGTTTTAATTAGAAAACCAGCCAGTTCAGATCCAGAGGCACGGAAGTATAAGAAGTTCATTTTTGCTTACCACGGCCCGTTCGAGGTGATAAGAGACCTACAGAACAATGCATACAGGTTAAAGCATTTAGAAACTGGAAACGAGGTCGTTATGAATGTAGCCAATTTAAAGGTTTATTATCCGCCAGAAGAATTCGACGAACAAGAAGAAGTATTAACAGCGCACACCCAACTGAACGTGGAGAGCGAAGTCAGCCAGGCAGTCAGAACTGAAAGTTCGAGCGGCAAGACGGAACGAGAAGCAGACAGTTTGCCCAGTGGTAGGGACGAACAACAAGAATGCCAGTGTCTGCGAGAATTCTATGAAGAAATCGTTGCAGCGGCGAGAGAGGTTGAGGCCATAAATACGACCCTCCGCCTGGAGAATGAACAGCTTAGTAAGAGCGCAGCGTGGAATGGGGAGCTGTACTAACCTACTCGCAGCCAGACGAGGTGAAGGACCCCAGATGTAAACACAGACAGTGATAGACAGTCAGCTGGTTACTTATAGAGAGCCACTTGCAATTGACTTCTATAAGTTTTGCAAGGGGAATATGAACCCGAGGAGGTTATGCTGACTGAAATCGAACGTGGTTCTCAGAGACTGTGATCTCAGTAATAAAGGTTCCACCAGGGAACGAACCCGAGGTCTATGGAGGGAGTTTCATTGTAAAAACCCCTAGAGAGAAGTGTATATTAAATCACTGGTGTGATTTCAGTTGCAGTGACATTATTTATTAAAATAATGCAGGGAAATTGAGCAGAATACAGCATTATTAGACTACTTGGTGTAGGCTATATGGGGCTTGGAGCACTGCAAGTGCAGAGTTTGACATTTTACAAATAGGCCCAGAATTGTGGGAGGTGTTCAGTGGAGCCAAGTCAATCTTTCTGACCTCATTCTGTCGCCTGGAAGAGGGTGAGGGCCTTAATAATGACCCAGTTCTTCCCCGACGGAGAATAGATTTGAGAATGGTGGGGATAGATCACAAGGAAAATCATTGATTACTCGTGATTGGAGTAACGAGATGACATGAGACTTGCCCACAGGTGAATCTTTAGACTGGAGGCTAATTTTAGAGCCTTAAATCTGCGAAATTGACGCATATTTAAGGAAGTGCGGAAGGACCGTAGGACTATCATTGTTCGCGGCGGGATTTGAGGAGGTTGCCAGGGAATCCCAGTGAGGTAGCGTCCCCACGCTATAGAGAAAGGAATTAATATTAATTAATTGGCCGAGCGATTCTTTAGCACGCAGATAGTTCTGGGATCAGTGAAAGAAAAGGAACCCAATGAACATGGTTTCGAGACCAGAATCATGCTGGGAGAGGATCCGAGATCACGCGGGAAGATTTCGCTCTACTTTCTGTGTGAAACCAATATAAGGAGGCCGACCCTTAGCAGAGCAGTCAGTCTTACCTCAGTCAGTCTTACACTAGTTGCAGACGGTTGGAGCCAGTCTCACCCCAGTTCGTCACAGTTTGTCAAGAGAGTCGCAGACAGTCGTCATGGCGGAACATATGTTGGTGCGGCTCATGAAAGGACGCGCGAACTAAGAGTTCTACATTTGAGTGAAGCATTCAATAAGCTTTTATTTAATAATAATCGCGCTGCAGGTATACTCAGCAGTACGAGCAATGGCGTGTTCACTTAGGAAGCACCGCGTAAGATGAGTGGCAGAACTATTGTAAATAATAATAATAATTTGTGTAAAGTTATGGACAGTGTTAAGCGCAATGTATCAAATATCGACTGATCATTCATGTCTAATTACGCTGGAATGCGCTGGGAGAAACTTTACGAAGCATTTGGTAATGTCGTAAGGATACCAAATAATAACGCTCAGGACGGAAGTTAGCATATTTATGCAACGCAGGAAGCTTACCGTAGGAGTATGTATAAAAACTGTCGGTGAATTCCGAGGGCAGGTAAACCAGACTTTCAATCAGGAGTTGGTAGGAGCACGGGAGATGCCGTCGACACCTGCAATTTTGATATCTTTGCTAGGGAATTTCAAGCAATGAAATGTGTACAAAGTGACGTGTGTTACGTATAAAGCATATGTAAAATATCTTTTGAAGTAGTGGTTTAATAAGTGTTATAAAGTGTCACATGTTTGGAAGCAATAGCTTCATTATAGAAATGCAAAGTGCCGTATGGTTAACGAAAAATATGTGTCATAAAATGTGTGTATTCAAGATAAAAATGTCGCGTTAAACCTGCATATGGCGGGCGACTTGGAAGGATATGATTTGTTGAAGCCACCATGAGGAGCCTAGAGATATGTGAGTACCCCACAAATTATGGTTAATTAGAGAATATGGGCCACTGCATGTTATGTGATTTCAGTAAAGATGCCAGTAAGAATTAGATTAGGAGGTAGACCCTCCAGGTTTAATCATTATTGTATTGATTTTTATAGAGTTGAGATGTTAATGTGCATCAATAAGTGGAGTAATCATTACCACTATTAATTAAGATGGCAATCAGTTATGTAAATGTTACGAGCACAGTTGTTCAAGTTTTGAGATGATTGGTTGTGTCGGATTTTGGTAAATTATGTCAGAAATATAATAATAATAATAAGGAAGGATTTGGTAATTTATTTCAGTGAGAATAATAATAATAAGGAATGATTTGGTAATTTATGTCAGTGAGAATAATGATAATAACAATTATGAATATCAAAGGTATTAATGAACGCATCAGGTAATTGTTGTAAACAGGAAATAATTACGCTATTGGCAAGACTTATTGATCCAAGCAGTAAGATTATACAGTAAGACTACCTTACGGGATTAAAGAAAGAGTTTGATATCAGAATATATTGTATTAATGGGAATATAATTATGCCAGGAATGGAAGAACTTTTAGTGAATTGAATTTGCAGCTTATGTGAGAAGCTTATAGAGTAATTGATAGATTTCTCTTAATATTATAGGACGAAGTCGTAACATTAGGTAAGGAGCCAGGTGGTCTATTCTACGTATGAAATCTCCTATGCCGGTGGCATAAGCGGAGATATACTTTGTGCCAGAGTGTTTAGTGTTGGACCCTAACTCTGATGATGGATGAAATGTTCCGGATTGGATCCCACGATAGGTGCGAGGCAAACGATGGACACCTCGACACTTTATGGTTTCCCGAGAACTTATTGTTGAGTGATTCGGCTTGTTGAAGCGAACCTCAAATGTCGGCAGCTTGGACTGACCGCATAATTTATTTAAGACACCGGTTGCCTACGAAACCAATGTTTTACGAACCTAGTACCTTCCTGTTGTAATGGGCCTAGTTTGGTGCCAGTTATTAGTATCCTCGGGGTAGGAATACATATAAAGCTCATTCACTACCTGTGTGCATAATATTCAGTTAAAATCCATTGAGATATGTGTGTCATTGGGAGCACAGTACTGTCTTGTAAAATCTTATACTGCTTTGGAAATAAGCCTTCAGACATAAAGCGAGGGTCGAGTTAATGTTGGAACCCCCTTCCACACTCCTATTGTATGCCGACCGCTCGGGTAGAGGGTCTGGACGGTCAAGGCGGACCGTAGAAGCAAGTTTGAAAGGAACAGATTTTAGACCCTGTTAATGACTTGAAGTGAAATATTGTTATGTTGAGTAATGAAGCCATGTGGTTTAAGAACACATTGATAATTATATATTACCCTGATGGTTCATGATTTTAGCTATCTAACGAATGGTTAGACGTTGCATTTATACTGTCACTGACAACTTTTTCAGAAGTTGGTTACCAGATTCCACAGGCTACGCGCGCAAGGTAGTTTGATTGTACCATCCGACACAGCAATAACATGAAGGTTTTAAATTGAAATCACAAACGGCATGCAGTGGAACTATATAAATAGTGGAGTAGGGGTAGCTTACATAATTATGGAGTTGCACGTTGACTGCTGTGCAACACCAGAATAGGCTAATGCATGTGAAGCATTTGGTGGGAAAAGAAAGATCAAAACACACGCGGTACACATAATTGTCAAATTAAGAAGGTTTAATGAATCAGTAATTTTGTGAAATTAAAGAAGTCACATTGTATGACAGTAGAATCAATGTACAGTTTGTTTCTGAAGTTGTATGTGCATCAGCGCACTAGAATATCTTTGTGAAGTTCACATAAGGGTGAAGGTTTGTGGTATGATATGATTTATTATGATTATATTATGTTCATATTGGTGGATTGTGGAAAGTAATTTTTGTTTGCTTTTGTTTTATGGTTATGGGGATTGTTTTATTTGTTAAAAGCCATGATTTTATTTACTGAATTAAAGTTTTAGAATAGAGTTGTGCCTTATCATTGTAGAGTTGATACCTTTTAGCCTCAAATCCAAAGTATGCAACTGCTCTGTGGGAGGACGGTACACCCTCGAGTCCTGAAGCTAGCTGGAGGCAGAAGCATATTTTCCATCGAGATTACTCACATGGGTACATGGAAAATGATGTCCTGTACGGTGATTTGAGCTATAGGTACAACTAAAGTCGGTCTATATCTAATGCACACAACTCTATTAAAGTAACAATTAACATGAAGTAGGGGAGGACCGCACCTAATCTAGCTATGCTCTGATACGCACAATATAAATTTTGATAATGCATAATACGTATAGGAGCATGACTACGGTACATTATCATTATCATGGCCCAAGCAACGTGGGGCGGTATTAATTCATTATGGAACCGCCTGCGTCAGTGCAATATAAGCGATCTTGGCATTGCACAAACCGGGCAAAAGAAAATACGTCTAGTATGCATATTCATTATCATGGCGAGACCCAAGTGGGGCATTCGACAGTACAACCGAGACCTTGGAGGGTTGCTGTTGTGTCTTAACGTGGACCACCTCCCATGACTCTATTCATTATCATGGCGCCCAGATTGCGTGGAGCTTATGGGATTTAGGGAAAACCCATAGATTTTTTATGGTATTTCATGGGGAAAACCATAGTAATTGTTTTTTTGCCTCAAACTGCGTTTGAGTGATTTTTGAGTTCAGTAGGCTTTTGATGTAACGCAGAATCTCTCTATTGAGAAGAGGATTACCCAAGGTTATGAGCGCTACATACCAGATCCACAATTTATCATAATATTATCAGGTTTTGTACGACGTTACAATATGTGTACAGTGTTTGATGTTTCTTTTCAAAACATATCCACACATTTTTTCCAGGAAGCCTGCCTGCATATTTAAGTGTATTATTGTGAAAATGTCAGGCAAAGAGGAGATCTTGCAGGTTATTGCAGGGTTGAAACAGCATTTTGATGCTGTTAACGAGCAAAATAAGCTGGAAGCTCAGGCTTTCCAGGAGGGTATAAACACTCGTTTAGATGCCAATCAGCTGGCAATAAAGGCAAATCAGGTTGCAATGAATGACAACCAGGTTGAATTGAATAATAAGTTAGGTCAAATGCAAGAGGTTATTAAGACCGAAGTAACAGAAACTGTTGTAAGCATTGTATCGGAAATGCAGGTTAAAACAGATAAACGTTTCGAGGCTATAGAAGCCAAGCTCGAAAGTAACTTACAAGCGTGTAAGCATGCTCAGGATGAAACCAACAGTAGGTTAGATGCGTTGTCTAACGACATTAAGGATATTCAAATCCAAAATGAGGCGAATCTCGAACGCCAAGCGAAACAATTTTCAGAGTTTACGAGAATGGTAGACCAGAGATTAGAGGAGAACGACTCTAAATGGGACCAGAAATTGAAAAGCTATGCTAGAGCAACTAACGGTGATCTCAAGAAACAGGACCAGAATATATTAGGTCATTGTCAAGAAATAGGTGAAATCAAGGCCGTTGTTAACGAGAGTAAAGAGCTGGTAGGAAACATGAAGGGTCAGATAAGCAAAGTTCATCAAGAACTGGACCAAGTTCAGAATGACATTGTTGTAGTCAACAAAAGGCAAGAGGAGAATAGAGGTGAAATTATTAAGGTCCAGAAGGAAATGTCAAAGGTCAATGGACACATTCGAGAAGAAATCAAAGGATTGAGGGAAGAATTCGAAGTGAGAGAAGGCCAGAAAACAGAGGCAAGCGACAAGACCCTTGCTCAAATTAAGGAAGATGTAGAGGATGAAATCTCCCATATCAAACAAAGTCTGAAAGAAGACAAGAAGAAAATATTTCAAGTAGCCGAGGAAAATCGAGATAGGCTTACAAGAATAGAGAAAGAAGTCATTACTCGTCTGGAAAGAGCAGAGATGCGCCACAATCAGATGGAGACTAGGATAATAGCACAGGAGGAAACACTTCTGAAAGATCCTAAGTCAAGTGAAGGCAGCATGGAAGATATGAGGAAAACAAGGTGGGCAGACTTAGAAACCCAACTTATAATAAGGAGTGCTACAGGCCCAGGGGAAAGTCCTTATATGACGCCAGGTGTACCAGTTGCGGCATCGACGCCACATGAAAATGCTATGCACACCCAGGTGATAAACGTCATCAGGGCAAGCGAAGAAAAACCAAGGAAATTCTCAGGTAGCCACTGTAATATGACACCAAAATATTGGTTGAAGGAAGTGACTGAATATCTGAATGATGCACGAATACCACAGGAGCGCAGGTTACGAGCTATAGAGAAATTAACAGAGGGGGAGTGTGCATTATGGTTTCGCAGCTTCCGCTACACTTTCGATAGTGTTGAGGAGTTTCGGGAGGCATTTTTGAAGAGATACTGGGACGCAGCGACCCAACAGAATTTACGGATGGATTTATATGCAAAGAAATACAGTACCAACAACCCAACGAAGTACGCAGAATTCTTTATATCGCAGATGTGTCGCTTCAAAGAACTGGATCAAAAACCGAGCGAGCTGGAATTATGTATTGCTATCGCCAAGCAGCTTCCATACGAGATCCAAAGACTACTAATCTCGGCTAATGCGAAAACTGCTATAGAAATGGAGACAGTTCTTAGACAACTGGACCTCACAACAGCAAATACGATGCGTCAGAGTCGAACCGTGGAACAGGTACACGTGACCAACACGCAGACTGACCAACAGCAAGCTCCAAGGAACAACAAAGCTACGAGCACTGAAACATTAGATTCCTATGGACGGCAATGGGAACAGGAACCCAGAAGATGGCAGTCAAAGTACAAAGGGAATGCTAATAGAGGAGGAAAAGGTCGAAATTCGTGGAATAAGCAGAATATCAGGGGTAAACCGTACCAAAACAATGGAGGTAACAATGGCCAAGAAGGCAACAATAGAAATTGGAGACCCCAAGAAAGAAGAAGTAACTTCGATGACGAGGTAGAAGAACGATATCACGCTTCTTTGCGATACCTCGAGGAGAGGGGAGATGAGCCCCAGAAACAACAAGTCCGCTGGCAAGAAGTTATGCAGAACAGGACATCGCCAGACAGATATGGAGACGGAGCTAAGAGTTTGGAGCTACAACGCAGCGAACAGGAGAGAAGAAACTCCAAGGGGACGGGCGCTGAAGAAAAAAAAACGCCAAAATTAGAAGAGTTCGAGACTGAGGGATGGAAGTCTGTTAACATCATCAATTGGATAGCCAAACCAGAAGAGCTAATCGAGGATACAGGAGGACCACAGGTCATGGTCAAGAGAGAATTGCCTATTATAATAGTAAGAGTGGCCGGATTGAAAGTAAGAAGTCTGTTAGACACGGGGTCAACAGTGAGCCTTATGACACAAGCTTTATATGATGAAATAGCCCGGAGAGAGAATACTTTGAAAATACCGATCTCTAGTGTCAAGATAAAAGGGGTAATTCCAGACAGAACGATGATATGTAAATATCAGGTATTCCTAGATTTACAGATAGGAGGCTCTATTTTCTCACAGAGTTTTCTGTTAGTAAACAAACTGCCTTATAACCTACTTATTGGGGCAGAATTTATAAGGGAATACAGAGTGATAATCGACCTAGCACAGGACAGGGTTATGTTCCATGTGAATGAAGAAGCTGTAGGCTTGGAGGTCGCACTCAATGAGATTGAACCAGGGTCAAGTGAACAAGTATGGCATATATACAGAGAAGTGGCTGAGGAAGAAGTGTTAGTTATTGAGCAGTTAGAAGAAGAACTGAAAACACTAGCCACAGACCTGGAGAAAGATTTGGAACCCAAACTGGAAGAATATATTTCGGAAAAGCTAGAAGAAGCGAAAATTGGGCTAAAAGAGAAGGAAAATTTAAAGCAGTTATTACTGGAACAGAAGGAAGTCTTTGATTCGAGACCTGGTCGTATAAAGAACTTCACTTATGCTTTTCAAGTCAGTGATTGGACACCATTTAGGCAGAAACCCTATCCTATAGCAGAAAAGCATTATGCTAAAGTGAAAGAGGCAATTCAGGAGATGTTGGAGGCCGGTGTTATTGAGAAGACACCTACGCCTTATGTAAGTCCGTTGGTAATTGTACCAAAGACAGACGGAACTGTCAGAGTCTGCCTGGACCTGAGACATTTAAATTTGAAGGTTATTCCAGAATTTGACCAAGTGCCACCTATTAAAGAGATCCTCAGGAAGTTCAAAGGGAAAACCGTATTCACAAATTTGGACATCACATCCAGTTTCCATCACTTGAATTAAAGAAGAAAACTAGTCTGTTGACAGGATTTATGTTTGATCAACATACATACACATTTTTGAGGCTACCTTTTGGGGTTGAAAACAGCTGGTTCAGCACTGATAAGAGCGTTAGATCGCAATCTATCAGATGAAGTGAAAGAGAGTACCATCAGATATGTAGACGACATTCTACTCACATCAGAATCTCTGGAGGAGCACATGAGAGACCTGGAGAAGTTGCTAGATGACCTTCGAGAAGCTAACTTTAAGGTTAATATCAAGAAATCGCACTTCTGTCAGAGGGAAGTCAAATTCCTAGGGCATGTTATTGATGCAAATGGAGTGAAGCCTAATCCAGATAAATTGGAGGTAATTCGAAATTTCCCTCGACCCACGAAAGTTAAACACGTCCGACAGTATTTGGGAGTAATTGGATTCTTTTCGAACCACTGCCCAAATTATACTGCGACAGTAGCACCCCTGCAGGACCTATTGAAGAAAGGCGGCAGATGGAATTGGACGGAGCAATGTCAGGAAGCATTCGTGAGGTCAAAACAAATGCTTTTGGAATATGTGAAGCTGGGATACCCGGATTATACCCAGAAGTTCATCATACAGACGGATGCATCACTTATTGGGATCGGAGCGATGCTATTCCAGGAAAATGTTGACCAGCCTGAAAAGAAAGTTTTTATTGCCTTTATAAGTAGGAGGCCGAAAGTCCATGAGAAAAACTACACGATTACAGAGATAGAGTTGCTCGCAATTTTGTACGCGTTGCAATCATGGCATAAACTCGTGTATGGCTTTCAAATAGTCCTCAGAACAGACCATAAAGCTTTAACATTTTTATTAAAGACAGACTTGTCTAGCCAGAGATTGACAAGATGGTCCCTGTATATTCAGCAATTTAATGTGGAAATAGAATACTGTCCAGGGAAAGAGAATGTAATACCGGACATATTAAGCCGTTACCCTAGAGAAGAGGAAGCGCTAGCTGTCCAGATTGAGAATCGAGATCAGAAGACGTTGGGTGACTTAAGGAAACTTACCAACCTACAACGCGAAGACCCGTGGTTGAAGATGATGATCGATTACTTCGAGGGACGCTTAGCAAGGGGAACTGCAATATACAGAGAGGCAGAGGCATTGGCAACAGATTATGTATGGTATAATCAGATATTACACAAGTGGGATGATGTAGATCATACACGTCAAAGGATTGTGATTCCTGCAGCTTTGCAGAGGAGATTGGTGTGGCTAGCACACAGAGCATTTGGACATCCAGGGATAGACAAAATTTGTGCTCTGTTGAAGGAAGCATTTACTTGGCCCAAGTTGAGAGATACGGTGAGAAATGCTATTAGGACATGTGATCTATGCCAAAGGGTAAAGCCAAATCCCTTTTTAATGAGGCAACGACCTATCCCGTTGTTACCGGAGAAGCCAAAGCAGTTATTGAGTATAGACAACTTTGGACCATTGCCTAGAGCACGTAGAGGCAATAGACACATTTTTGTAGCCATGGATGTATTTTCGAAAATGGTGGTATTATGTCCCATACAAAAGACAAGTTCAAAGCAGGTATTGAAACGCCTGAAAGAGAGAGTTATTCCGATTCTTGGGAAGCCGGATAACATTCTCTCGGACCACGGAAGTTGCTTTACGAGTGCAGAATTTCGTCGAGAACTGGAAACTCTAGGAATTAGGCAGATTTTATCTACCATTCGCCATCCTGAGGCAAGTCCAGTTGAAAGAGTAATGAGAGAGATCCAGAAATACATGAAGATCTACTGCTCTGAAGCGAATTGGCGTTGGATTGAATTCCTAGAAGTAATTGAATACTGTATAAATAATACTGTACATGAGGCGACAGGTCAGGTTCCCGTGACTCTACATTTGGATCAGAGACCGGAGAGACCGTGGACTGGTGTCATTCCATTACCAGTAGACGCACAGCCAGGTCGAGAATTGAGGATCCAACGAACCTTCGAATATCTCAAAGCACAGGCGAAGAGACGTCAGCGAAGAAATCGTGCGAAGAGGTATCATAGACCGCTTCTCGTCGGAGAGAAAGTTTTAATTAGAAAACCAGCCAGTTCAGATCCAGAGGCACGGAAGTATAAGAAGTTCATTTTTGCTTACCACGGCCCGTTCGAGGTGATAAGTGACCTACAGAACAATGCATACAGGTTAAAGCATTTAGAAACTGGAAACGAGGTCGTTATGAATGTAGCCAATTTAAAGGTTTATTATCCGCCAGAAGAATTCGACGAACAAGAAGAAGTATTAACAGCGCACACCCAACTGAACGTGGAGAGCGAAGTCAGCCAGGCAGTCAGAACTGAAAGTTCGAGCGGCAAGACGGAACGAGAAGCAGACAGTTTGCCCAGTGGTAGGGACGAACAACAAGAATGCCAGTGTCTGCGAGAATTCTATGAAGAAATCGTTGCAGCGGCGAGAGAGGTTGAGGCCATAAATACGACCCTCCACCTGGAGAATGAACAGCTTAGTAAGAGCGCAGCGTGGAATGGGGAGCTGTACTAACCTACTCGCAGCCAGACGAGGTGAAGGACCCCAGATGTAAACACAGACAGTGATAGACAGTCAGCTAGTTACTTATAGAGACCACTTGCAATTGACTTCTATAAGTTTTGCAAGGGGAATATGAACCCGAGGAGGTTATGCTGACTGAAATCGAACGTGGTTCTCAGAGACTGTGATCTCAGTAATAAAGGTTCCACCAGGGAACGAACCCGAGGTCTATGGAGGGAGTTTCATTGTAAAAACCCCTAGAGAGAAGTGTATATTATATCACTGGTGTGATTTCAGTTGCAGTGACATTATTTATTAAAATAATGCAGGGAAATTGAGCAGAATACAGCATTATTAGACTACTTGGTGTAGGCTATATGGGGCTTGGAGCACTGCAAGTGCAGAGTTTGACATTTTACAAATAGGCCCAGAATTGTGGGAGGTGTTCAGTGGAGCCATGTCAATATTTCTGACCTCATTCTGTCGCCTGGAAGAGGGTGAGGGCCTTAATAATGACCCAGTTCATCCCCAACGGAGAATGGATTTGAGAATGGTGGGGAGAGATCACAAGGAAAATCATTGATTACTCGTGATTGGAGTAACGAGATGACATGAGACTTGCCCACAGGTGAATCTTTAGACTGGAGGCTAATTTTAGAGCCTTTAATCTGCGAAATTGACGCATATTTAAGGAAGTGCGGAAGGACCGTAGGACTATCATTGTTCGCGGCAGGATTTGAGGAGGTTGCCAGGGAATCCCAGTGAGGTAGCGTCCCCACGCTATAGAGAAAGGAATTAATATTAATTAATTGGCCGAGCGATTCTTTAGCACGCAGATAGTTCTGGGATCAGTGAAAGAAAAGGAACCCAATGAACATGGTTTCGAGACCAGAATCATGCTGGGAGAGGATCCGAGATCACGCGGGAAGATTTCGCTCTACTTTCTGTGTGAAACCAATATAAGGAGGCCGACCCTTAGCAGAGCAGTCAGTCTTACCTCAGTCAGTCTTACACTAGTTGCAGACGGTTGGAGCCAGTCTCACCCCAGTTCGTCACAGTTTGTCAAGAGAGTCGCAGACAGTCGTCATGGCGGAACATATGTTGGTCCGGCTCATGAAAGGACGCGCGAACAAAGAGTTCTACATTTGAGTGAAGCATTCAATAAGCTTTTATTTAATAATAATCGCGCTGCAGGTATACTCAGCAGTACGAGCAATGGCGTGTTCACTTAGGAAGCACCGCGTAAGATGAGTGGCAGAACTATTGTAAATAATAATAATAATTTGTGTAAAGTTATGGACAGTGTTAAGCGCAATGTATCAAATATCGACTGATCATTCATGTCTAATTACGCTGGAATGCACTGGGAGAAACTTTACGAAGCATTTGGTAATGTCGTAAGGATACCAAATAATAACGCTCAGGACGGAAGTTAGCATATTTATGCAACGCAGGAAGCTTACCGTAGGAGTATGTATAAAAACTGTTGGTGAATTCCGAGGGCAGGTAAACCAGACTTTCAATCAGGAGTTGGTAGGAGCACGGGAGATGCCGTCGACACCTGCAATTTTGATATCTTTGCTAGGGAATTTCAAGCAATGAAAAGTGTACAAAGTGACGTGTGTTACGTATAAAGCATATGTAAAATATCTTTTGAAGTAGTGGTTTAATAAGTGTTATAAAGTGTCACATGTTTGGAAGCAATAGCTTCATTATAGAAATGCAAAGTGCCGTATGGTTAACGAAAAATATGTGTCATAAAATGTGTGTATTCAAGATAAAAATGTCGCGTTAAACCTGCATATGGCGGGCGATTTGGAAGGATATGATTGGTTGAAGCCACCATGAGGAGCCTAGAGATATGTGAGTACCCCACAAATTATGGTTAATTAGAGAATATGGGCCACTGCATGTTATGTGATTTCAGTAAAGATGCCAGTAAGAATTAGATTAGGAGGTAGACCCTCCAGGTTTAATCATTATTGTATTGATTTTTATAGAGTTGAGATGTTAATGTGCATGAATAAGTGGAGTAATCATTACCACTATTAATTAAGATGGCAATCAGTTATGTAAATGTTACGAGCACAGTTGTTCAAGTTTTGAGATGATTGGTTGTGTCGGATTTTGGTAAATTATGTCAGAAATATAATAATAATAATAAGGAAGGATTTGGTAATTTATTTCAGTGAGAATAATAATAATAAGGAATGATTTGGTAATTTATGTCAGTGAGAATAATGATAATAACAATTATGAATATCAAAGGTATTAATGAACGCATCAGGTAATTGTTGTAAACAGGAAATAATTACGCTATTGGCAAGACTTATTGATCCAAGCAGTAAGATTATACAGTAAGATTACCTTACGGGATTAAAGAAAGAGTTTGATATCAGAATATATTGTATTAATGGGAATATAATTATGCCAGGAATGGAAGAGCTTTTAGTGAATTGAATTTGCAGCTTATGTGAGAAGCTTATAGAGTAATTGATAGATTTCTCTTAATATTATAGGACGAAGTCGTAACATTAGGTAAGGAGCCAGGTGGTCTATTCTACGTATGAAATCTCCTATGCCGGGGGCATAAGCGGAGATATACTTTGTGCCAGAGTGTTTAGTGTTGGACCCTAACTCTGATGATGGATGAAATGTTCCGGATTGGAATCCCACGATAGGTGCGAGGCAAACGATGGACACCTCGACACTTTATGGTTTCCCGAGAACTTATTGTTGAGTGATTCGGCTTGTTGAAGCGAACCTCAAATGTCGGCAGCTTGGACTGACCGCATAATTTATTTAAGGCACCGGTTGCCTACGAAACCAATGTTTTACGAACCTCGTACCTTCATGTTGAAATGGGCCTAGTTTGGTGCCAGTTATTAGTATCCTCGGGGTAGGAATAAAAATAAAGCTCATTCACTACCTGTGTGCATAATATTCAGTTAAAATCCATTGAGATATGTGTGTCATTGGGAGCACAGTACTGTCTTGTAAAATCTTATACTGCTTTGGAAATAAGCCTTCAGACATAAAGCGAGGGTCGAGTTAATGTTGGAACCCCCTTCCACACTCCTATTGTATGCCGACCGCTCGGGTAGAGGGTCTGGACGGTCAAGGCGGACCGTAGAAGCAAGTTTGAAAGGAACAGATTTTAGACCCTGTTAATGACTTGAAGTGAAATATTGTTATGTTGAGTAATGAAGCCATGTGGTTTAAGAACACATTGATAATTATATATTACCCTGATGGTTCATGATTTTAGCTATCTAACGAATGGTTAGACGTTGCATTTATACTGTCACTGACAACTTTTTCAGAAGTTGGTTACCAGATTCCACAGGCTACGCGCGCAAGGTAGTTTGATTGTACCATCCGACACAGCAATAACATAACGGTTTCAAGTTGAAATCACAAACGGCATGCTGTGGAACTATATAAATAGTGGAGTAGGGGTAACTTAAATAATTATGGAGTTGCACGTTGACTGCTGTGCAACACCAGAATAGGCTAATGCATGTGAAGCATTTGGTGGGAAAAGAAAGATCAAAACACACGCGGTACACATAATTGTCAAATTAAGAAGGTTTAATGAATCAGTAATTTTGTGAAATTAAAGAAGTCACATTGTATGACAGTAGAATCAATGTACAGTTTGTTTCTGAAGTTGTATGTGCATCAGCGCACTAGAATATCTTTGTGAAGTTCACATAAGGGTAAAGGTTTGTGGTATGATATGATTTATTATGATTATATTATGTTCATATTGGTGGATTGTGGAAAGTAATTTTTGTTTGCTTTTGTTTTATGGTTATGGGGATTGTTTTATTTGTTAAAAGCCATGATTTTATTTACTGAATTAAAGTTTTAGAATAGAGTGTGCCTTATCATTGTAGAGTTGATACCTTTTAGCCTCAAATCCAAAGTATGCAACTGCTCTGTGGGAGGACGGTACACCCTCGAGTCCTGAAGCTAGCTGGAGGCAGAAGCATATTTTCCATCGAGATTACTCACATGGGTACACTATATAAGAATGAAAGTTTGTCTGTTTTTTCTGAATTTCTACGGAAATTTGCGTTATTTACGCGTTTTAGACTATTTTATGACGGATGCGCGAAATAATTTTTTGTCTGTCTGTCTGTTTTTCTGTCTGTCTGTGGACAAAGTGGTTGTTCCCTTATAACTCGAGAACAGCTGGGTGGATCAACGTAAAATTTGGTACAGATATCTTTCAGGGGCTCGACACTAATCATTGATGTAACTCTTCTCTGTACCTCTCATAAAAGGAGGCCTACCCTCTTAAAATACTTGCTGAAATAGGCGTAGAAGGGCGAGACAAATCTCATTTTCAGCCCCTCAATGTGAGAAACGAAACCCCTAAAGGGCCCCCGAAAACCACATTTTATGGCCCTAAAACCAACAGTTTTTGAGATATTCCCAGAAAATTAATTTCATTTAATACAATAATGAAAGAAAGCTAGCCGGTAACCATGACAACAGAAACTCACAGGTCCATCTATTGCTGTAAGACGCAATACAATTCCTTTTGTTACATTAATGAGATAGTTTGCAAACGGCTAGAAGATTATAACGGAACCAAATTAAGCTGTAAAATTCATCAATACATATAATGCGCTTAAGGGGGTCAAGGGGTATTCTAGATTTTTCACGCGATTTACACGTGCTAGGGGGCTACTTAAGTTCTATTATATCCCTATCCCTATATTCTTATATTATTATTATTATAATAATTATTATTACACTACGGAAAGGAAGACCCCAGAAGACTGGAAAAAGGGAATAATTGTCCCGAGCTTCAAGATAGGTTGTAGAACAGAATGCAGAAACTATCGGGGAATAAAACTGATGAGTCATTGTGAAAAGATGTTTGAGAAAGTTTTGGAAAGGAGAATTAGGACAAGGATAGAAGGAGGGATGAGGGAAGAACAACATGGCTTCAGAGCAGGAAGGTCCACAGTGGATTTGATTTTTGCTGTAAGGAAGTTACAAAAACAGCACTAGGAGTATGGAACAGATCTACTGATGGCCTTCCTGGACATTGAGAAAGCATATGACAGTGTATGCAGAAACAAAGTATGGAAGTCCCTGGAGGATAGAGGAGTAGAAAAATGGACTATAAGGAGGATACATAAGATGTACAAGGGAAGCGTGAGCTGTGTGAAAGTGGGAGGAGAGAGATCGGACTAGGTTGAACCGAGAAACGGCCTGAAACAAGGAAGTGCACTGGCACCGTTACTTTTCATTGTGGTGATGGATGACATAATGTCCCGAGTGGCACAAGTAATTGGGGAAGGAAAGATGAAAGCAATGGTGTTTGCAGATGATTTGATGATTTGGGGAAACAAGGAGGAGGAGGTACAGGAACAGTTGGACGTGTGGGAAGGAATAATACGAGGATATGGGATGAAATTTAGCATAAATAAGAGTGAGATGGTGATCACAACAAGGAAGAAGGAAAGAACCTCAACGGGAATAACAATTGGTGGGGAACAGCTGAAGAAGGTGGAGAGTTTCACGTATCTGGGAAGCCTGATACAAGATAGTGGAAGAAACGATAGAGAAAACAAGATGTTCAGTAATGAACATATAGCCTACTTTCTCCTAAATGCATGGGTATTGTTATAACTCTTTGTCCTTTTCAACGAGTATGATTGAATGTTGGTTGTAGTAGCTTGTTGAAATACAACGTGCTATAGGGATATTAAACATGAATATGAGGTGCCCTTTGCTAGTGCTACATCTGTACCAAATTTCGTTCAATTCGGTTTCACCGTGTTTGAATTGACAGGGGGAATCGATTTGCACACATACTTGGCCACCATCTGCAAACTATTGGGCTGATGATCTTGCAGTTCGGTCTGAATATGTTTCCCACATAAAGATATGGTGTTGCAAAATTTGGTTGAGACTAGATTATTAGGTTGGTCGTAATTACATTTTAGCTTTTAACATTTGGGTGGCCGCGATTACGTTTCCGTCAAGATGGCGGCGATATAAAACATGACACTGAGGTGCCTTTTGTTAGTACTACCTCTGTACCAAATTTCGTTCCATTCGGTTGCACCATTTTCTAATTAATAGGGGGAATCGATTTTCACACAAAGATGGCCGCCATCCGCAAACTATTACGCTAATGGCCTATTGGTTTGGTCAAAGGATACTCCCCCCCATAAAGGTATGTTGTTGCAAAATTTGGTAGAGATCGGATGATTAGGTTAGTCGTAATTTGATTTAAGCTTTGAACATTTGTGTGGCCGCCATTACGTTTCCGTCAAGATGGCGGCGATATAAAACATGGCACTGAGGTGTCCTTTGCTAGTGCTACCTTTGTACCAAATTTCGTTCAATTCGCATGCACCGTGTTCGAATTGATAGGGGGGGACAGACATTCAGGGTACACACACTCACACACACACAGACACACACACACACACACAGACTCACACACACACATACACACACACACACAGACTCACACACACACATACACACACACAGACAGACACACTTTTTTCGCCCTGTGTTGATCTCATAAGTCTACTTTCATTTTTTGCAAAAATCGAAAGTAGGCTAATAGCGGGGGAGACAGGCAGAAGCATTCCGGAGGAGTGTGAGAAGCATGTTATGGAGCAAGGATGTCCCTCAGAACAGAAAAAAGATCATATATCGGACGTACTATGTCCCTATCTTGGCGTATGCCTCGGAGACCTGGGCTATGAAAGGAAGAGAGAAGAGCAAAATACAGGCCAGTGAGATGAGGTTCTTGAGAAGCAGTATTGGAGCTACAAAGATGGACAGAATAAGAAATGAGAGGACCAGAGAATTAATAAAGGAGGAACCATTACGGGATGGTATAGAGAAATCTAGACTTAGATGGTATGGACATGTAAAACGAATAGAGGATTTGAGGATACCCAGGAGGATACACGAGACGAAGTGGGAAGGAAAGAGACCGAGAGGAAGACCGAGAGACAGGTGGCTGAAAGGGATGGAAGAAAGCGTGTAGAAGGGAGGAGAAGACTGGACAGGGGTGGAGGATGAGAGATGGTGGGAAGACAGAAGACGTTGGAGTGGCCTGTGTTCCAAACAGACCCGGCCAGTGGCTGGAAACAGTGCAAGAGGATGATGATGATGATACTACGGCCTACAATGACGAGAAAAAGCTCATTTTCAGCCCCTTGGTGTCAGAAAAAAAAACTCGGGGCCCCTAAACAGCCGTAAAGGGTCCCCGAAAACTACATTTTAATGCTATAAAACCAAGAGTTTCTGAGATATTCCCAGAAAACTAATTTCATTTAATCTCTTATATATAATCCAAAATTGACTCATCACCGCAGGGCTCAAACCACTAGACCTAGAAAGCTGAAAATTTGCATGTTGGTTGATCCGAGTATGTAGAGGCTCACTAAGAAACGGTTTTTGAAAATTCAATTTGTAAGTGACTTTTTTCGGCCCTTTGGCATTGACAATCCAAAATTGACTCATCGACGGAGGGCTCCAACCACTAGACCTAGAAAGCTGATATTTTGCATTTTGGTTGATCCGGGTATGTAGAGGCCCAATAAGAAACGGTTTTTGAAAATTCAATTTGTAAGTGACTTTTTTCGGCCCTTTGGCACTGAGCAAGGACAGTCGGTAAAATGTTGGGATTTAGCTCATTTTAAGCTGCCAGATACGAGAAACAATACTCGGAGGTCCTGTAGGGACCCCGAAACACACTTTTTAAGTTCCTAAAATGAACGGTTTCGGAGATATTCCCAAATAACTGTGTTCCCTCTGAGAAACAGATCAACGTTACTATGGCAACCGCTGAAATTTCGCAGACCGGGGATAGTTTTCTGGCAATATCTCGAAAACCGTTCGTTTAAGGGCCTTAAAACGCTGGGTTCGGTTCCCACTTCTTCGAAGTGGAAACTACGAACATTGCTCCTCACATTGATACGCGCAAAAAGAGCTATAATCCATATTTCTACGATCAAATCGACTTGGAAAGTCTCATCTCTTATGTTGTTTGAGTCTTCAGCCTTTTGACTGGTTTGATGCAGCTCTCCATGCCTCCCTGTCCTGAGCTAAACGTTTCATCTCTACATAGCTACCACACCCTACATCCAAGGCAATCTGTTTAACATATTCTAACCTTGGTCTACCCCTACAGTTCTTGTCCTCGACCCTTCCTTCCATAACTAAGCTTGCTATTCCTGGATGTCTTAGTATGTGTCCTACCAACCTATCTCTTCTCTTCATTAGCAGTCGCCAGAAACATCTCTCCTCTCCCACTCGTCTTAATACCTCTTCGTTTGTAACCCTATCTACCCATCTGATCTTCATCATTCTCCTGTAACACCACATTTCAAATGCTTCAATTCTCCTCTTTTCTGCTGCACCAATAGTCCAAGTTTCACTTCCATAGAGCGCCACACTCCAGACAAAGGCTTTCAAAAATGACTTCCTAATACCTAAATCTATATTCGATGTCAGCAGATTCCTTTTTTGTAGAAATGCTTTCTTTGCCTGAGCCAACCTACTTTTTATATCCTCTTTGCTTCGTCCATCACTGGTTATTCTGCTTCCTAAGTAACAGAAGTCTCCTACTTCCTTCAGCTTTTCACCTGCCAATTTGATCTCCATAGAGGTTTCTGATTTATTTCGGCTGCATTCCAGTATTTTTGTTTTACATTTATTAATTTTCATCATGAATTCTTTCCGTAAGACTGAGTCCATACCATTCAAAAACTCATTCAAATCCTCAGGCTTGTCGGCCAAGATGACGATGTCATCAGCAAATCTCAGAGTTGAAATTATTTCTCCTTGAATCTTCACTCCCACTTTACATTTTTCTCTAATTTCCTTCATTGCTTGTTCAATGTAAAGATTGAAAAGTATGGGTGATAAGTTGCAGCCTTGCCTTACACCTTTCTGAATACCAGCTTCTCTCTCATGCCCTTCAACTCGAATGACTGCTGTCTGGTTTCTGTATAGATTGTATATCACCCTCCTATCCCTGTACTTTATTCCAATGGATTTCAAAATGTCAAACAATTTAGTCCAATCAACGTTATCAAAAGCCTTTTCTAAGTCTACAAAAGCCATGAACGTTCTCTTATCTTTCCTTATTCTACCTTCCAAAATCAGCCTAAGACTTAGTACAGCTTCCCTTGTTCCTACATTTCTCCTGAAACCAAATTGGTCTTCACCCAACTCCGTTTCTATCTGGCTTTCAATCCTCTTGTAAATTATTCTAGACAGGATCTTTGAAGCATGAGTAATCAAGCTGATTGAACGGTAATCTTCACATCTGTCAGCTCCCACTTTCTTTGGTATAGGGATGATTACATTCTTCTTGAAATCAGGGGGTACCTCACCTGTCTCATAAATCCTACACACCAAGTGAAATAACCTGATCAGACCTTCATCTCCTATGCAGCGTAGCAACTCAATCGGTATATCATCTATGCCTGGTGCTTTGTTCCTGCTTAAGTCTTCCAAAGCTCTATCAAATTCTGATCTCAATATTAAATCTCCTTTCGCATCCTCATCAATTTCCTCCTCCCTTTCCATTACATGATTCTCAATCTCCTTTCCCTTATACAAACTCTCTATGTAAGCTTTCCATCTCTCAACCTTTTCTTCCCTATCTGTTAGAGGATTTCCATTTTTGTCCTTAATATTACAGCACTTAGTCTTCTTTTCCCCAAAAGTATTCTTAATCCTTCGATAAGCTGTGTCTACTTTTCCTAATTTCAGACAATTTTCTATACCTGCACATTTCTCTTTCAACCATTCTTCTCTTGCTTCCTTGCACTTCTTGTTAACCTCATTTCTCAGACGTCTGTATTCTGCTTTCCCCTTTTCATCTCTTACATTCTTGTGTTTCCGCCTTTCATCCATCAATTCTAGTATATCCTGAGTGATCCACGGTTTTCTACCTATTCTTTCTTTCCTACCAATGTTTTCTTCTGCGGATTTTGTTATTTCATTCTTCAAAAGTGCCCATTCGTCTGCAATTGAAGTTTGTTTAGGGTTTTTCATTAGTCCTTCCTTTATACTCTTCTTGAATCTTTCGTTTACATCCTTCTCTTTCAGTCTGTCTATTGCCCACCTTTTTGGCTTTTGACTTTTCTTCAGTTTCTTCAACTTTAATCTGCATTTCATTACAACCAGATTGTGGTCAGAGTTTATGTCAGCACCAGGATATGTTTTACAATCCAAAATCTGGTTTCGAAACCTCTGCTTGACCATAATGAAGTCGATTTGGTAACGCCCTGTATCTCCTGGTCTCATCCATGTGTATATTCTTCTATTGTGGTTATTGAATAAGGTGTTAGCTATGACCAACTCATGCTCGGTGCAGAATTCTACCAGCCTGCTTCCTCGATCATTCCTTTCACCTAATCCGAAACCTCCTACTATCTTCCCTTCTCTCCCTTTTCCTACCACAGCATTCCAATCTCCCATTACTATAACATTCTCATCACCCTTGATATACCTCAGAATTTCGTCTATTTCTTCGTAGACCTTTTCAACATCCTCATCATCAGCTTGACTGGTAGGCATATAGACTTGTACCACTGTGGTGCAGGTAGGTTTAGTATTGATTTTTGCTACAATAATCCGTTCACTATATTGCTCATAATATTCCACCCGCTGTCCAAGTTTCCTACTCAATATGAGGCCAACCCCTGCTTGGCCATTGTTTGATTTAGTGCTAATGACCCTATAGTCTCCTGACCAAAAGTCCTGTTCTTCCTGCCAGCGCATTTCACTAATCCCAACCAAATCCAACCTCAACCAAAAATCCAAAATTGACTCATCACCGCAGGGCTCAAACCACTAGACCTAGAAAGCTGAAATTATGCATGTTAGTTGATCCGAGTATGTAGAGGCTCACTAAGAAACGGGTTTTGAAAATTCAATTTGTAAGTGACTTTTTCGGCCTTTTGGCATTGACAATCCAAAATTCCTCATCGACGCAGGGCTCCAACCACTAGACCTAGAAAGCTGACATTTTGCATGTTGGTTGATCCGAGTATGTAGAGGCCCAATACGAAACGGTTTTTGAAAATTCAATTTGTAAGTGACTTTTTTCGGCCCTTTGGCACTGAGCAAGGACAGTCGGTAAAATGTTCGGATTTAGCTCATTTTAAGCCGCCAGATACGAGAAACAATACTCGGAGGTCCTGTAGGGACCCCGAAACACACTTTTTTACGTTCCTAAAATGAATGGTTTCGGAGATATTCCCAAATAACTGTGTTCCCTCTGAGAAACAGATCAACGTTACTATGGCAACCGCTGAAATTTCGCAGTCCGGGGATAGTTTTCTGGCAATATCTCGAAAACCGTTCGTTTTAGGGCCTTAAAACGCTGGGTTCGGTTCCCCCAACCACGAACGTTGCTCCTCGCATTGATACGCGTAAAATGGGATATATTTTATATATATAGGTCTCTTTTGGGGCTCGGATACGATCGTGATTTTGAGTCTAATTTTATATTCTTTCAGCTGGTTGTTGTAAGCGAGCTTTCAGAAGTTTACTCGAATTTACAATGTTAAGATACTTTCATTTACTTTATAAATTTGTTTTTTCTTAACTGAATATTTTTGTTTGCCAATTTTGATCTGCTCTTTTTCGTTTTTAACCATGATCTGCTACGTATATTCACAGTCAAATGTGTCGTATTCTACCGGCTGTCACGTTAATTATTATTGTTTCTTAATTACTCTTACTGAGGAATTGGGCATACTTATTTCAATAAAGTTGTTATTTTGTCTTTCACGGCCATTGAATCCCCGCACAAGGCACGGCTTAAACCTAGAAAAGTTGCTGAGTTTTACTAATGGACTAATGGTGCAGCAGAAAAGAGGAGAATTGAAGCTTTTGAAATGTGGTGATACAGGAGAATGATGATCAGATGGGTAGATAGGGTAACAAATGAAGAGGTATTAAGACGAGTGGGAGAGGAGAGATGTTTCTGGCGACTGCTAATGAAGAGAAGAGATAGGGGGGGAGGACACATATTACACCCAGGAATAGCAAGCTTACTGTCGACCAAAATATTATGTGCACTCGAGTTTGAGGGTTGTTTGTGAAGTAACCAATAGACCTTCATAAAATCCAATGACATCATCATTTTTGTCGTTCGATTTTATGTTAGTTCATGTAGGTTTGGAATTTTTAATTTATATTTTAATATTTTTTATCGCATCTGAAACACGAAAAGTGCCCCTTTTTAAGCGTAGTTTCAACCATGCGTCCCATTTAAGAATTATTATCTCACAAACCCGTCATCAGATCGAATCCAAATTTTAACACAATATACATTGGAATGTTGTATAACTGGTTTTTTAATTTCAAAATGTTGTGTGTTCAAGAACGAATGTTGTTATTTTTGTAAGGTAACTCTTTCTCGGCTCGGGGTCGTTGGAAAATGTAGTTCATGGTTGCGTTGTAATCCTTATACATCAAAAAGTTATGCTGTATGACTGTGAAATAGGTAAATTATTTTATATCGGTTTGTATTTGTACGGAGAATTAAGACATGTTTCACCAGCTAGCCGCTCCGGGAAATGCTATACAGCGTTGTTGATACGGAGCCCATCACTTCCGAGCGAGACGCGCCATGACACGTGATGTAGCCCATCTTGGCAATGATGTACTGCTTTCACCGGAGCGGCTAACTGGTGAACCATGTCTTAATTCTCCGTACAAATACAAACCGATATACAATAAGTGAATTAATTTACGTATTTCACAATCATGCAGCATACCGTTTTGATGTATAAGGATTACAACGCGACCAAGAACTACATTTTCAAACCATCCCGAGCCGAGGAAAAGTTACCTTACAAAAATAATAACAACTTTGTTTCTTGGACACACAAAATTTTGAAATTAATAAACCTGTTATACAAAATTCCAGTGTGTATTGTGTTAAAATTTGGATTCGATCTGATGACGGGTTTGTGAGATAATAATTCTTAAATGTGACGCATGGTTGAAAAACGCTTAAAAACGGGCACTTCTTGTGTTCCAACTGTGATAAAAAAATATTAAAATATAAATTAAAAATTCCAAACTTACATGATCTAACGTAAAATAGAACGACAAAAATGATGATGTTATTGGATTTTATATAGGTCTATCGGTTACTTCACAAACAAACTTCAAACTCGAGTACACATAATAGTTTGGTCGACAGTAGTTATGGATGGGAGGGTCGCGGACTAGAACTGTAGGGGTAAACCAGGGTTAAACAGATTGCCTCGGATGTAGGGTGTGGTAGCTATGTAGAAATGAAACGATTAGCTCAGGAGAGGGATACATGGAGGGCTGCATCAAACCAGTTCAGTGGCGTTTTCTCCAATACCACGGGGTAAGCACCGCTTACCTAGCATATTCTCATAAGAATAAAGTATATAATATCACTTTCTAACGCGCAAGCATCTGCAAAAACGCCACTTTGAATGACGTTCCTCGTTCTCTACCGCAGTTCTCCACGATCAGCCAGTACTACTTTGGAGAGAAAGAAGAAAGAGTGCGGCTGGTCGCTATGACAACGGCTTGTTTACCTCCAGGAGCCTTCTGGCCCGGAACACTGCTATGGCCGATGGAGTGGTACACCAACAACGCCAGGTCGTCCTTGATTGGCTAAGACAGGGGGTGTGGCGTTCCATAGCAACAGGGCTGTCGTCGAGACAAGTGAAAGCGGGTAGCAAGGTCTGCTTCAATTCGGGTGGCTTACCCTAGCGAGCCTGGACACCAGCACTGCTTAAAATTATTTGGCGCGCCTCTCCAGTCCCCACCCACTCCTTGCCCACCCACCATCTGACCATCAGACCCGACCTTTGCTGGGCGCGGTAGTTAAAATTCTTCTTCGTCCGGTTAACTCACAACTCTATGTTTTTGAGTGCAATTAGCAAAATTTAGTATACCGTAACTACTGTTGATATTATTGTGTTGGTGTGTACAGTGCGTTGGAATCTTCAGAGTGACCCATCAACCCGAAAGGTTGCTCAGATTATCATTCAAATTATATTCAAAGAGTAGGTGTAAAGGATACATAATTTTAAATGTATGTACATCCGTATAATTTGAATAATATTTTAAAGACCTATCACATTATTTCAAAAAATATTTGGTTATTACGAAGCCTCCGTGGCTTAGGCGGCAGCACGCCGGCCTCTCACCGCTGGGTCCGTGGTTCAAATCCCTGTCACTCCATGTGAGATCTGTGCTGGACAAAACGGAGGCAGACAGGTTTTCCTCCGGGTACTCCGGATTTCCCTGTCAAAATTTCATTCCAGCAACACTCGCCACTATCATTTCATTTCATCTGTCATTCATTTAATCATTGTCCCAGAGGAGTGCGTCAGGCCCCGGCAGCCGGCACAGTTCATATCCTCGCCGCTAGATGGGGGCTTCATTCATTCCATTCCTGACCCGGTCGGAGACTGGAAGCAGGCTGTGGATTTTCATTTGGTTATTACGGTAGGTAGGGTCTATCAAGTTCTCATTTGAACAAAATTAATTAATGCCACTATTTTCTGTACCTTGGCGGATCATTTGTAGCGAAGTTCAATTCTTCTCTCCCTCTTAGTGAATTCATCAATTACATGGTCGTGAAAATCAGTGTTCCCCTGAAGGCTGCACAATAACACCTTTTCAATGGAAAGAAGCGCGAGATGTGAACGTCCTTCTTGATGCATTGAGTTTCGGGTGAAGGTTTTTGTACGTTTCATGGTAGAAAACATTCTTTCCACTGATGCACTAGACGCCGGAATTGTTAGTACTAGTTTAAAAAAAGAAGGAAGCTTTACGTGACCATTAATCATGCGATCATGAGCCACGAGACCTCCTTTTTACGTGGAATCCGAAGCACAGGACATGGAATTTCACTTCGAAATCTCACATGCATTGACCGGGAATCGAACCCGGTCCACCTTGGTGAGAGGCCAACAGCTTGACCGCTGCGCCACCACGCCCCCCGTAGTACTAGTTTGCATAGGTTATAGGCCTACGCCCCAATTAAGTCATTCAAACTAATGAAGCCGTGAAAGCCTACATCAGTACAATTTGAGTGATATTTGCAAATAAATATTAACTGAACATGCAATACAATGACATAAGAATATCTATTAGTCTACTAATAGCATGTTTATTATTTTAATGTTCACTTGGGTCTCATAATAGAAAATAATAATAATAATAATGTTATTGGTTTTACGTCCCTGTTAACTACTGAGGCTTTTAGAGACGCCGGGATGCCGGAATTTTGACCCGAAGGGAATCTTTAACGTGCCAGTAAATATACTGACACGGCTCCCTCGCATTTGCGCACCCTCAAATGTCGACTGACTGCGACGGCATTCGATCCTGCTATCTTAAGCTCAGCAAGCTAGAACGTTACCGCTGAGCCACGCATAATAGAAAATTTACGGGTAATAACCTAAAAGTTTAGCTCCTTAGGCCAAGAAATGCGAACAACAAAAACACAAATTGCCACACTGTTCAATCGTCAAATGATACAAGACAAGAGAAGCCCACCAACCCTATTGATGAATAATTTTCTCCGCAATTAATGTACATGGATTGGCATGTGGAGAAGAATAAGTTATGCCCTAAAACTTCCCCATACGGGAGAACGAAACGCATCAGGCGAAAGCCTGGACAAAATAACTGCTGTGGTCAAGAAAATTAGACTGAAGCGGAGCGGGGTAGTGGGCATGAAATACGTGACTAGAGAACCAATATAAGGAGCAATACATTAACAATTTTTATTCCTAATAATACATTTATAATAAATAAACCAATTGCACTTAAGTGCTTATAACAGAAATGAACAATTTTTCCCGGGGGAAAGGCAACAGAAAAATGTGCACTTTATAAAAAGAGAGAACCATAAAAAATAATTAAGAGTGTAAAATAACTGGTATGATATAAGTTCTTCATAAAAGTAAACTTATCTTTGAAGAGGGTTGAAGCGCCAGCTCCTTAAAAAGCTCCAGCTAGCATAAATGTTGGTTTAAAAGTCTTCACTGTTTTCTCGGAAGGAGGCGTACATGGCCTAGAGTTATGTGCACCATCGATAAAATGTCAACTCTCTCTTCTTTTCTTGCGCAGGAATGACATTTATAGTTTCCAAGAGATGATCCAGCGATATTTCGAAAGACGATTCCAAGTATCCTCTCTAAGGTGAAGGTGAAGAGTACAGCGGCTGGCAATTATTCTTGCCATCTTGAGCAATACGTCATGGTGCAGATCTTGTGACGTAACTGCTCGGTAGCGTAGATATCAGCGATGGTGTCATGAGATGCAGTAGCGGTGACCAGCAGGTTGAAGTGATCCAAAGTGATGATTGATCAGAAGTGGTGGATCAGAAGTGGTGAAGAACGCCAGCAAGCGGCGTCTTAAATAGGGACCATGGAACTCTCTCGAAGTTTGGAGATCGCCCGACCAGACAAAGACCTGCCATTGGTCGAACGAAAGTCAGGGTGACGTCAGTCGACACTACTCAGCGGACAGTGGATCAACCAGTAGATGTCCTGTATGTCGTGAGTGAGGACGCCTGAGGTAGCGAGCGACTGTAACACTCGAGGTGAGAACTATAATATCTATGAATAAGTGATCGATAACAAGATTATGCATATGGTTTAAGCAATTAACATTTGTAAAGAAATAATTACCATTCGGGGATCTCGGTAACAATAAATAAAATTTGACCGACAAATGGGCCAAGCTAAACATTGAAAGTATCACAAAAGTGATCATGCTCCGAGAACTCCGAATGAAAACAAACAAAAGAATCAGTCAAAGCAAAACATGGATAACAGACGAGGAGAAACTAAGACTCGAAAGGCAAAACAGAAATAGCAGAGATGGGTCTAGTTTAACGACCTTTACTAGTTAAAACATCAACAACTCTGACGCGTTTATCACGGCCAAAGTGGCAGTGAATAACTCTACCTAGGTTCCACACGAGAGGCGGAGATGGGTCCCGAAGAAGAACCATGTCCCCCACTCGTACATCTGGTTGAGGAAGCCGCCATTTCTCACGCCTATTTAGCAAGCTGAGATATTCTAACTTCCATCGGCGCCAAAAGGAACAGCGCAAAGATTCCACTTTTCTCCAAAAGATAGATAAGTTAGGATCACAGCGTCGAACCAGCAAAGGCGGAGTAGCAGCAAGCGAACAACCAATCAGGAAGTGACTGGGTGTTAAAGGTAAAAGATCCTTAGGATCGTTTGAAAGAGGGGTCAGAGGTCTGGAATTTACAATACCTTCAATTTGAATAATTAAAGAGTTGAATTCCTCATAAGAAAGTATGGTAGGACCAAGAGTTTTCTTAAGCTGTCTTTTAGTAAGTTTGATGCAGGACTCCCAACGGCCCTCATGATGGGGAGCATAAGGCGGGGTGAAATGCCATTTGAAACCTTTAGAATAGGAAAAGTTGGAAATTTTTTCTTTAGCAGAAGGGGAGCTTAACACTTTTTTCCAGAGATCAGAAGCGCTTACAAAAATTTTTTCATTATCTGAAAAAACTTCAGATGGAACACCCCGTCTAGCAGCAAATCTAGAAAAGGCGGCCAAAAAGTAGGATACAGAAGCGTTCGTAACCAACTCAGGTGGATAGCTCCCGTCACCATACATACAAATAACGAGATGTAAAGTTTACCTAAGATTTTGCGCTTAGATGAAGAGGGATTGGTCTGATATACGTAAGGACCTGCGTAATCGATCCCAGTAAGAGCGAAGGGCTTACTAGGTTCTGAACGAAATGGAGGCAAATTACCCATAATCTGCGTGGCGGGCCTTGGTTTAACCTTGAAGCAAGGTATACACTTTTTGACAACAGAAGAAACCTCATGAACGCCATTGATGATCCAGTAGAGTTCATGAATTAGACAGAGCAAGGTGCGAATGCCAGCATGAAGGTGTTTATAATGAAACTTTTTTATTATAAGGGTAGTGATAGGATGCTTTGAAGGAAGGATGATGGGATGCTTTTTCCCATCCTCACAACTAGACATAGCTAATCTTCCACCCACACGTATTATGCCGTCCTGGTCTAGAAAAGGAGTGAGTGGTGAAAGCCTGCTAGACTTGGGTAAATCTTTACCACTTATAAGAGCTTGCTTTTCAGGAGCAAATACTTCCTGCTGAACAAGTAACAAAATCTTGCAAGTAGCAAATTCTAACTCTACTCTGGAGAGAAAGGGTTGAGGCTTCAAAGGTTGATCAATTACTAAATATTTCCATCGGAAGATATAAGACACTACACGAATCAATTTATCAAATGAAGAGTATCTATGAAAAAGGCTAGTAGAAGTAGAAGTAAGATGCGACGTGACAGGGTCATTACGGGCATCAGGTATTTCTTCTGCAAATTGATTAGCTAAGCGAGGCCAGCAAGATGATTCCTGACTTAGCCAAGGAGGACCATTCCAGTACAGGTCTGAAGAAATCAATTTTTAGGCGTGCAACCACGTGATATTACACACATCAAAAAAAGTTTTGCATCACCTCGGTTCCAAGAGTTCCGGAACCGTTAAATACAAAGGGAATAGAGATCAACACAAACAACATTTCAGCTCGTTTTATTGCTCATGAGACCCACACATTGCATGTTGTACCATCATAAAGCTAGACTTTCAGCATTTGTGGTCCAGATTGCAGTACACACCACTACCTCTAATACCCAGTAGCACGTCCTCTTGCATTGATGCATGCCTGTATTCGCCGTGGCATACTATCCACAAGTTCATCAAGACACTGTTGGTCCAAATTGTCCCACTCCTCAACGACAATTCGGCGTAAATCTCTCAGAGTGGTTGGTGGGTCAAGACGTCCATAAACAGCCCTTTTCAACATATCCCAGGCATGTTCGATAGGGTTCATGTCTGGCGAACATGCTGGCCACTGTAGTCGAGCGATGTCGTTATCTTGAAGGAACGCATTCACAAGATGTGCACGATGAGGTCGAGAATTGTCGTCCATGAAGACAAATGCCTCTCCAATATTCTGCCGATATGGTTGCACTATGTGTCGGAGGATGTCATTCAGGTATCGTAAAGCCGTTTCGGAGCCTTCCATGACCACCAGTGGCGTACGTCGGCCCCACATAATGCCACCCCAAAACATCAGGGAACCACCACCTTGCTGCACTCGCTGGACAGTGTGTCTAAGACGTTCAGCCTGACCAGGGTGCCTCCAAACACGTCTCCGACGATTGTCTGGTTGAAGGCATATGCGACACTCATCGGTGAAGAGAACGTGATGCCAATTCCGTGGGGTCCATTCAGCATGTTGTTGGGCCCATCTGTACCGCGCTACATGGTGTCGGGGTTGCAAAGCTGGACCTCGCCATGGACGTCGGGAGTGAAGTTGCGCATCATGCAGCCTATTGCGCACAGTTTGAGTTGAAACACGACGTCCTGTGGCTGAACGAAACGCATTATTCAACATGGTGGCATTGCTGTCAGGGTTCCTCCGAGCGGCAATCCGTAAGTAGCGGTCATCCACTACAGTAGTAGCCCTTGGGCGGCCTGAGCGAGGCCTGTCATCGACAGTTCCTGTATCTCTGTACCTCCTCCATGTCCGAACAACATCGCTTTGGTTCACTCTGAGACGCCTGGAAACTTCCCTTGTTGAGAGCCCTTCTTGACACAAAGTAACAATGCGGACGCGATCGAACTGCGGTATTGACCTTCTAGGCATGGTAGAACTACAGACAACATGAGCAGCGTACCTTCGTCCTGGTGGAATGACTGGAACTGATCGGCTGTCGTACCCCCTCCGTCTAATAGGCCCTGCTCATGCATGGTTGTTTACATCTTTGAGCAGTTTTAGTGACATCTATGAACAGTCAAAGGGACTGTATCTTGGATACAATATACACAGTCAACGTCTATATGCCGGAGATCTGGGAACCGAGGTGATGCAAAACTTTTTTTGATGTGTGTATATCCGCTGGGTTTTCACGGCTAGGAACATGTCTCCATTGCTCAGAATGAGAGACTTCATGAATCTTAGAAACGCGATTTGCCACAAAGGTATTCCAATGAGAAGAAGGCTTGGAAATCCAAGCTAATACAATAGAAGAATCGCTCCAAAAAAATGTGCGGGAAAATTTTAACTTTAAACTGACATTTAGTTTCGTAGCTAATTCTGTTGCCATTAAAGCAGAGCATAATTCTAATCTCGGCAATGATACTGTTTTAAGTGGAGCAACCTTAGATTTAGCGCACACTAAATTAGAAAATCCAGGGAAAGTAGCTGAGGAACGTCCTACTATGTATGCAGAACAGCCATAAGCCCGTTCTGAACTATCAGAAAATACATGCAGGTCATACTGCTGGTATAAGGGATTAGAAATTAAAGGGCGGGGTATAGAAACCTTGGAGAGATCCAGCAAACTGCTGCGATACTCTAACCATTCTTCTACAAGAGGAAGGGGGAGATTTTCATCCCAGTCTGATTTTAATGACCAAAGCTTTTGCAAGAACATTTTTGCAACAATAACTATAGGAGCAATATATTGCAAAGGATCAAAGATCTTTGCGATTTCTGACAGAACTTGTCTCTTAGTTACAGGGGGAGATTCTGACAGATGTACCTGATAAGAGAAGGTATCAGAAGAAGGACACCAAAAAACACCCAATGCTTTTACGGCTGCTTCATCAGTAGGAATGGCAACAAATTCATCAACTGGGACCTCTGATGAAAATTTTGATATAAATTCAGTGGAATTTGAAGTCCATTTATGGAGCGGAAAACCACCTCCTAGGAGTAGGGATTTCAAATCTTCGAACACAAGGAGCGCTTCAGAAATATTAGGGAAAGAGCACAAGAAATCGTCAACATAAAATGCCGTTTTTAATGACTCAGAGGCCAAAGGATGATACAGATGACCATCTTGCTCGGCTAACATGTGGAGAGACCGAATCGCAAGAAAGGCTGAAGGCTTCAGGCCATATGTCACAGTCTTCAATCTAAATATCTTTATGGGTTTGGAACTCTCATCGCGCCACAATATTCTTTGCAGATCATGCTGCTCAGAATTTACGAGAATCTGCCGGTACATCTGCTTAATATCTGAGATTACAGCAATAGGAAACCTTCGAAAATTAAGCAAAACAGAGGTGAGATCTGTTTGAATCGCGGGACCACATTGCAAGGTATCATTTAAAGAGATTCCATTGGAATCTGGTGATGAGCCATTGGAAACTACTCTTATATTGTCTTGTGTTAAGGAATTTTTCCATACCGGGTGATGATTTGGATAAACTATTTCATTTAAAGGATGGTCAATTTCTTCTGATTTAGAAATTACCTCCATGTGATTGGATGATTCGTATTCCTCCATAAAGGAAGCATACTGAGTTTTGACAGAAGCATCTTGTTTGAACCGATTTTCAATAGCAAATAGTGCCCTAAGTGCTCTGGAATGCGAGCCCGTAATGGCGGGAGGATTGGGAATACGTGGAAGAGTTACTATAAATCTGCCTTCAGCAGTACGGACAGTGGTTTCCTTGTATAACTTTTCACAAATTTCGTTAGAAGAAGAAGAAGAAGACGAAGTAGCCTGAACATTCTCAAGATCCCAGAACTTGGTTAGCTCTTGACTCAAATCGGTACCAACAAAATAACAATTCGATACAGTTTGAATAGGATTACGGTATATTTGGCCAGTAGCAATCCAAACAAAATCAGTTTCGCGGAAGAAAACATTAGGAGCAATTTTTACTTTATTGGAATGAAGACATTGCCAAAATACGCTTGAGCTGAAAAGAAGCTCTACGGGCGAAGCTCTGTTGAAATGAGGGTCAGCTAGCTGGACAAAATTCGGGATATTCCAACTTTGAATAGGATAAGAAGTGCCAGGAATATTGTTGCCTATAGACTTGATAATCAAACAATCTAATTGCAACTGCGTACCAAGATTATTAGAGTCCTTCAGATCCACTTTAGCAAAGCTTAAGGATTGCGATTTAGAGCAGTTTATTCCTGTAACCTCTATTGAGGTAGGATGTTTTGGAAGGCCTAACTTTTGTACCAACGATTCATTAATAAAATTGTTGCTAGCGGCATTATCCAATAATCCCCTGACAGATACCCATTTTCCGTGAGAATTTTTCAATAGAACCTGCACGGTAGATAATAAAACCTGGACTTTGCCAAGCGAGGTAGAACTTTGAGCATACGACTGCGCACTATTTTGAGAAGTCTCCGAATTAGACTTAGTATTGGAACTGCTTGGTCCTGATAACCGTGATCTTTCATGTATGTGCAAAAGTGAATGGTGTCTAGCCTTACAATGAAAGCATAAACGTTGTGAACGGCAATTGTTTAACATATGCGTTCCTGACAAACAGTTGAAACAATGTTTTTTGTTCGTAATGAACTTTCGTCTTTCATCTACTGATAAAGATTTAAATTCATCACAATTGTATAAAGTATGCGATTGCTGACACAGACCGCACGTTTGCATTTGGTTAGGTGACCGAGCATCAACAGGAAGAGCCTGTGATCTTAAAATTCTTTGATTAGAACTGCTAACCTTATCTTTTGAGAAGGCTTTTGAATCTGAACTACTAGTTTTTTGATTAGCTATGGCGGAAAAGACTTGGCTTCTGGCCTTCAAAAAGTTAATAATCGCCTCATAAGTGCATTGCAAATTCTGGGAAAGTTCTGTTTCCCAGGCTTTTAATGTATTTGCATCCAATCTTGCAGAAATGAGGTGAACTAGAAATAAATCCCAGTGATTTACAGGTTGGTTTAAATTGGACAATGCTCTGACGTGTAGCTCTGCAGTGTCAATCAACTTACGAAGTGATAAACTGTTATCTGCTTGCACGTTAGGTAACTCGAATAAGCTTTGTATATGGCGTTGAATAGATAAACGAATGTTCCCATATCTATCCTTAAGAAGATTCAGAGCAACTTCATAATTATCACTGGTCAAAGAAAGTGCTTGAATCAGGTTAAGTGCGTTGCCTTGAACTGCCAGACGCAAGTAGTGAAATTTTTGTATTACTGGTATAGAAGTATTCTCATGTACTAAAGAATTGAATAATTCAAAAAATGGTTCCCATTCTATGTCTTTACCAGTGAATTTGGGTATTTCTAATTTGGTAATATAATGCGTGAAGAAGATGTGGAAGATGCCGCAGAAGTTTGATCTTCTTGTTTTTCTTTTAAAGTTAAAGCCCTAATAAGCTTCAGCAAATCCCTGATAGTATAATTTTTCTACTTCCAACCGATCACTTTGCTGGTCCGGATGCTGAGTTTCTATACTGCATTGTATCTCATCATATTTCTCAAAGGCTTGTTCATAATTCTTAAGCCTCTGCGAAATTATGTCAAGATTACGCTCTTGGGGTTCAAGCTCCGTTAAGAAAGTACGAAACCGTGTGAGCTTGCCCTTACAAGAGGCTCTGGCGTTGCTAAGTTTTTCATCAAGGTTAGGCATGTCAAAAGTTGTTTGTTACTCACGTCAATATTGTGACTTCGAGTACTGGAAGTCAGAGGATGACAGCTTGCTAGTTAGTAAGGTTTAGTCTGATGCGGAAGAAGCCGGCTTAGCTTACGTTTCTCTCCTCTGCTGAACATGCGCCTTAAGCTGAAACGTACAATGTGAATTAGTGTTGAAACACAATGAACAAAAATTGTTAATGTAAAATCCACAATATTAAACTTGTATCGGGATCCAGGGTGCAACAGATATGTTTCCCGGGGGTGAGGCACCAAAAAATATGGAGAAGAATAAGTTATGCCCTAAAACTTCCCCATACGGGAGAACGAAACGCATCAGGCGAAAGCCTGGACAAAATAACTGCTGTGGTCAAGAAAATTAGACTGAAGCGGAGCGGGGGTAGTGGGCATGAAATACGTGACTAGAGAACCAATATAAGGAGCAATACATTAACAATTTTTATTCCTAATAATACATTTATAATAAATAAACCAATTGCACTTAAGTGCTTATAACAGAAATGAACAATTTTTCCCGGGGGAAAGGCAACAGAAAAATGTGCACTTTATAAAAAGAGAGAACCATAAAAAATAATTAAGAGTGTAAAATAACTGGTATGATATAAGTTCTTCATAAAAGTAAACTTATCTTTGAAGAGGGTTGAAGCGCCAGCTCCTTAAAAAGCTCCAGCTAGCATAAATGTTGGTTTAAAAGTCTTCACTGTTTTCTCGGAAGGAGGCGTACATGGCCTAGAGTTATGTGCACCATCGATAAAATGTCAACTCTCTCTTCTTTTCTTGCGCAGGAATGACATTTATAGTTTCCAAGAGATGATCCAGCGATATTTCGAAAGACGATTCCAAGTATCCTCTCTAAGGTGAAGGTGAAGAGTACAGCGGCTGGCAATTATTCTTGCCATCTTGAGCAATACGTCATGGTGCAGATCTTGTGACGTAACTGCTCGGTAGCGTAGATATCAACGATGGTGTCATGAGATGCAGTAGCGGTGACCAGCAGGTTGAAGTGATCCAAAGTGATGATTGATCAGAAGTGGTGGATCAGAAGTGGTGAAGAACGCCAGCAAGCGGCGTCTTAAATAGGGACCATGGAACTCTCTCGAAGTTTGGAGATCGCCCGACCAGACAAAGACCTGCCATTGGTCGAACGAAAGTCAGGGTGACGTCAGTCGACACTACTCAGCGGACAGTGGATCAACCAGTAGATGTCCTGTATGTCGTGAGTGAGGACGCCTGAGGTAGCGAGCGACTGTAACACTCGAGGTGAGAACTATAATATCTATGAATAAGTGATCGATAACAAGATTATGCATATGGTTTAAGCAATTAACATTTGTAAAGAAATAATTACCATTCGGGGATCTCGGTAACAATAAATAAAATTTGACCGACAAATGGGCCAAGCTAAACATTGAAAGTATCACAAAAGTGATCAGCATGCCTCAAGTTGAAAATGGATAAATGAGCTGTGCTGTATTAAAATTCTTTCTATTTTTATTTTTAGCCTATTTTCAATTTTGAAAAAATAGGCTTATGAGATCACCTTTTGTCCGTGTGTGTGTGCGTGTGTGTGTGTGTGTGTGTGATTCGTGTGTGTGTCCCCCCCTAATAAAATCTAAACGGCAGGAGCGATTTCAATGAAACTCGGAAAGTTCATAGCACTATTCCCGGCGACCTCGACCGTGCCCTTCAAATTTTGTTACGACTCATCAATCCAACATGGCAGCTGTGCGAAATATTTCACCAGCATCCAATATCTCCGAAACTATTACCGATATTACCCTGACATTTTCTATGGTGATAGAGGGAACTACTATAAGTTCACTTATGTGACTTTTGAAAACCTGGTAACTACAAAACCAACATGGCGGCCAAGCGAATTTGCGACTTTTAAATAGACGTTTCTCGCGATTTGACCAACCAAACGCAATGAAACTTGGTACAGTATATGTTTATATAGATTGTAATGCACCGACATCTAACTTCGTTCAATTGTTTACATAATCACAAGATGGCGGATGTGCGAAATATTTCACCGGCATTCTATATCTCTGAAACTATTAGCGGTATCTCCCTAAAATTTTGTACGGAGATAAAGGGCACTACTGGAAGTCCATCTATAAGATTTTCAAAAACCACTTAACTACAAAACGAACATGGCGGCCATGCGAATTTGAACATCTTAAATAGACCTTTCTCGCGATTTAATGTTCCAAGCGCACTGAAACCTGGTACAGGAAATATTTATACACATTGTAATCCACTGGTATCTAATTTAGTTCAATTGTTTACATAACCTCAAGATGGCGGCAGTGCGAATTTTAAAATTAAGTTTTTATTTCTTGTGTTGTAGTCATGCGATCGAAGTGAAAGTTTGAATAATGAACCTACGCAATAATTTTCCTTTAATGGTACATGACTCTATGGCCTATACATTTAACAATCCAACATGGCGACCATCCGAAATATTTAGACGATACTGAATATCTACGAATCTATTTTAGCAATCAAACTGCATTTTTTAATGTTCATAGGGGCTATGAACTTATGTTCACCTATAGGACTTTAAATAACCTGGTGATCACAAATCCAACATGGCGGTGACGCGAATTATAAATATTCACATGGACGTTTCTCGCAATTTAACCATCCGCGTGCAGTGAAACTTGGTACAGTAAATCTTTATCCGAATGTTAATCCACTGGCATCTAATTTATTTCAATTGTTTCCATAACCACAAGATGGCAGTTGTGAATTTTTTTAAATCTCCTTGTTTTTTCTTGTGTCCTAATTATGCGATTGAAGTTTGAATACTACACGTTCACAATAATCTGCATGTAACAGTACATAACTCTAGGACCTACATATATAAAATCCAACATGGCGACCATCCGAAATATTTAGTCGGTTCTCAATATCTACGAATCTATTACAGCAATCAAACTGAAATTGTGTATGTTGATAGTGGCAATTAACGTAAGTAGGTTATATGAAAATAGGCTGTATAGTTCTTCACGGAACTACTTGTTTTAAATGTGAAAGACTAATAATTATGTGTGTAGAGTAATTGTTGCTACTTCAGATATCAACCTCAACATTGACAAGGGCATAGCTGGAACCGGGTGCTGAAGTTGCTTTATGGTTTAAGCCTATATTTTGAGTCTTCTTCACAGCTTACCCTCGAAAAAATTCCACGCCACGCCACTGAACCAGTTAAAAACTTGAAGACTCAAACAACAACAATCAGGAATTTTAATTACTTAGAGAAGCATGTGGGGCCTAAGGGTCGTTGGAGAATTTCAATCCCTGGGATGTAACACTGGAAGAGACTGCATAATGTACATCAGCGGCCAAGGTGAGCGATATTTAACTATAGGTCAATTAATAGGGATATGTTTACGTTCAAATCATCAATTAGTATGGCCAAATTACATCCAGAATAGCTTAAGTAAGAACACATTTAATTCCCCATATTCCGATAGATTTGCCATTCCAGTGTGCAAGAGTGCAGTTCCCTCTTCAAACAATATTCGCAATTTCTTTAACAAAGCGCAATGACACACACTTAACAGTAGCACGTGTGCATTTAGACAAAGCCATTTTTCCCATGGACAACTGTATGTGGCGTGCTCGCGAGCATCCGGACAACAAAATCGTTATGTCTCAGCAGAAGATGGCAAAACAATAAACGTAATTTTAAAATGTGTTAACATAATGTAACATCGAACCCTGCAGACGTTCACAACTCGATAAAATTCCCACTTTGCTGATCATATCAATATACTGTATGTATCAGGATATTCAGAATTAGAATGGACACACCTATAGCCGCGATTGCTGTAATAGAATAGACCAATTATCAGCAATAATTCATCGTCTCCATTGTCTTGATCGCGGGCGAAGCCGCGGGTACCTGCTAGTAAACTAATATAGGAATGCAAGCCTGTAACCATGACAACAGTGTCTCAAAAAGGTACATCCAACTTTCCGTCTATTTCTGCAAGAAGTAATGCCACTCCATTTATTAAATTTCTGTGAAAGTTTGCAAATGGCTATAAGGTTATCACGGAACCAACAAAAACTGTAAAATTCATCAATGCGCTTAAGGGGGTCAAGGGGTACCCTCGATTTTACAACATTATTTTCAAAAATTTCTGAATTGAAATAGTTTATTTTTTATTTTATTTTTTTGCTTTTAGGAATTTGGGCCATTGGAGGCAAAAAAAACCTGAATTTTCATGCACTACAAGCCGTTATAATTTATTAAAGGGGTCTTCCTCTGGATGCGCACTTGACACAACAGTGTGGGTCAGTTTTTATGAGACGTGTATTGCAATTCGTCTACGAGGTTTTCAATTTTATTTTCACGTCAGGAAGTACACGTTAGGTAAATTAGTTTCAGAGCATATTTCAACTAATCATTTATCTTTGTCGACAAACGGGTTCCAAGCCCCTAACCATTGCAACAGTAGCTCAATTGATTACGTCTTGTTATTAATACCGACGACCGTTCGAAGAATGGGTACTTCTGCTAGTAATATATATTTCTCTTTCAAAAGCAGGGCAGTTGAAAAGCAGGTGATGTACAGTTTGAGAGGATCCATTTAAAATAGTGATGTGAAATCGCTCGAAATATGATTGAATTTCCCATGTCCAGATAAAAGTTGAGTAAGTATGTATATACATTGGTTGGTTTTTCATTAGTTTAGGGGATGTGACAACTCGGTCATGTATCCTCGTGTACTTTGGGTGTGTGTAGAATTTGTCTGATAACCGGTGTATGGATGTATTAGTGTGTGTTATCTGTAATTCAGGTAAGGACTGAGACGATCATTTTTTTCAAGTAGTTCCTACTTTTGCTACCAAATCCTACCGTCCACGACACCTAACTGTGGACTTGGCTACTAGTTGACAACGCAGCCAACACCTGGCGGCGAACCTAGGAACTAATATAGCGTTATCAAATAATCTAACCTACAAAGTTTAGCTTCACACAAGTGTAGTTAGTGGAAGGTTCTTTTTCATGCCATAAATCTATGACATGGGGTCGCCAGCTTTACTTCCCTTCCGAAGGAAGGCATTCTGAGGGATTTTTAACGCTCTTAAAAATCCGACTTCGGCCAGGTTTGAACCCGTGACCTTGGGCATAAAATCTCAGCATGCTACAAACTACGCCACCGAAGTCGCTTGTATACACATTAATTGCTTGATTGATTTTGTCTAGCAATATCAAGACCTAATGGCCTTCTCTTACACCTAACCTGATATGAAAAACACAACATACGAGTACATTACAGAACTATACATTTGTAACTAGGAGCTGGATATTACTAAACTAATTGTAATGAAAATAATAATAATTATTGAGATAAAGAGCCATAAATACCTGTGTTTATTCGTGCACCACGGCCGCAAGGGCAGCTGAAACAAGTCCGGAGATCGCAGATTCGAATCCCGGCGCTAACAGTGGCTATCAAGAGTGTGTTTTCCCCCAGGATTGTCCACATTCACTGCAGGCAAGTGCTCGGATAGTACCTTACTTGAAGTCTCGTGGGATCCCTATCCTGTCCGGCTGTCCCTAATACAGTTGCACAAATTACTGCAGTCATCACAGGAGTACAGGTTATCAGAGAAGTTCAACACATACTCAAATACATGGGGCTGATGACGAAGATGTCCCAAGCTCCTCAAATGAATTAACAACAACAAAATAATTCAAATCAATTTAACTGCAGTCGGTGAGGTGGAAAAGTATCGAATATATGTATACACTAGCAACCCGCCCCGGCTTCGCCCGGTAACAGTTATGAATGCACGGTTATAGGCTACTTTTAATCGAGATCTTATAGATTTCCTTGTATACGACATCAGTCGTTTTACCTCTAGCAGTGAACACGAAAGCTAGCTCGTAAACTGTCACCTCAGTAATTGAATGGATTTTGTTGGAAGAAATGAAAACGTAAAAAGATTTATAGTGGGCGATGTATTGAAGATCGAGATATGCTCTCGCGGACCTTTTTGTAGAACTCATAGTATACAGATATTTTTAACGGTTTGCCCAGCGTAAGCTTAAAAGCGCAAGGACGCCAGTTTTTTTCCACTGAAATCGTAACTGCTTGGCTTCCTTTCATCATAAATAAATAATTTTCTACAGAAACCTTCCTCGAGACATCCTTTACAGAATGGTGAAACCCACATCAAAAACCATCCAGTGGTTCTGAAGATTACCCGTGACATCCAAGAATGGGGACTCTGTTTTATACTAAGTAGAGATATACACCTGTTTTAAGTCGTTAATAGCTGTTGTTTTCGGTATTTGTGTTGTTTATCATTACGAAAAGCATGAAAATGACCAATTATGCCCAAAATCCTGACAAAGTTAAATAAATTGGGAAATTAATACCGTGTGTCAATAAAGTAATATTCTGAAATACAGTGAACCGGTTTCGGTCACATTGCGACTTTCTTAAGCAAAAAGTAATTAATACAGATTAAGTCTTACACTCAAATTTATAAAATAAACTGATTTCATAACTATTTCTAAAAGTACTATCTAAAATGCTAAAAATACACTAAAAGACTAAAAACCACATCTGTTACAATATTTGATTAATGTTGAAAGATATGTCTCTTATCATTATGCAAATACTGTACTGTAGCCAATTATACAGTAGAAATGAACTTGCTAATTCCAATTAAACAGCACACTTAGTCTTTCGGGGAATCCAGACATCTAGGTCCAGATAAATCTTATGTATATAAGTAAAAGTCTGTATGTATATAACCTACGTATATTTGATCTGTATAAAAATCTACTGTACACCGTTCCAGCAAGCTTAACCAAATTTTTCTTATACATAGTTTTGGACCCAGTTGGAATCACTGACTACATGAATTAACAATAGCCTTTCCCATTCTTCTGATTTCGGCCTATAGGTACTTGAGCATAGGCTAATATAGGCAACATATCGAGGTTGTCGTATAAGGACCTGATATACCCGATTTTACGACCCTTGATGAGAGAAACTTAATACTCGGGAGTTCCCGGAGGGACCCCGAAGACCACATTTCAAGGCCCTAAACAAACAATCGCCACAATAACACAGGTTTTCAGACTAATTGAATTCACATCTAAGTACACGGAAATGATGCCCAAAGATGTCACAAGTCCCTAATACGAATTAACAGCACCACCAACAACAATTAATATTGGATTCAAACCATTCAAAATCCTTACTGAAATAATATACAGGAGTATATTATGTTCTCTAGTATACACGCCTATTGTTACAGTCGGCGTGTAATAATAATAATAATAATAATAATAATAATAATTATGACACCGGATGTGTGGCCAGGGTAGATGGGCCAACTTACCTTATTTCAGAGGTTCGCATCGCTAACTGCAAAATCACCGCCAGATGACATGTCCCAACAGAAGAACACCTAAAAGGCGAAGGGAGGTGGAGAAGAGGAAAACGCACAGGCTCGTCTACAGACACACTCCAATAACCCACAGAACCGCCACCGACGAAATGATGCCACAACATTAGTTTAAAATTAAAAAGAAAAACAACATTTAGTCACCAAAAAGGGGCAAGAAAATATAATTTAATAACATAAGAATAAAAACTCTTATTGCCACAAAAAAACTCTCTGGTGATGCACATTGGCTTAAGGCCAAAACAAGTCAATTACCTATGGAAACAAGAGGAAGCTTTACATGCTTGATTGCTGAGCACAAACGAAAACATTTAATTTTAAAAAATATAATAAAGCCCAAAAGAAAGAAAGCCAACAGACAGGAATCACCAAATAAGAAAGGGCTTGATAAACCACTAAGGTACGCAAAACTGACTCGACATGCAGGCATCAAAGCCACGATGAAAAGAAAAGTTAAAAAAAAATAAAAATAAAATAGGACCAATTTACAAATCCAAAACTTTCATGACGGTGGTATACTCAGGACCACTCTCAAAAAAACACAAGGAAACTCAACAAGATTAACAAAAAAAATTCCAATCTCCCACCACAACACGTTTGAGTGTCCCGCTCGACGCCAAGAGAATTATACTCACTAGACCACAATGCACTCTGGCAAAAAAAAAAAAAACATGGCCACCAAACAGATGACTGCATGTCCAGCCGAATTACGGCAAACAATTACCTTTTAAAATTAAACGTCACCAGAGAGAAAAAAAGGAGGAAATAATTACACCGTAACACGATATAAACGAGGTAATTTAGGATGCTACGGATCGTAAAGCAAATTAACAACAGGCCAATCCCTAAGATTACCAAAAGAAAAGAACCAACTAATCACAATGAGAATTCCCATAAAGAATATAAACTAAATAAATAATAAATTACAATGTACGATAAACTAGAAACGTGTCTCCGGAAGGTGCAAAAGAAAACAACAAGATTTACATATCAGGAAATATTAACAGAACAGAAATATTAGGCCTATAAAGCAAAATAAAATACAGTATTAAAACATCCATATAAGGCCAATAACGGAGCTCCCATACCAATATATATAATAAAACGTACTTTAAAATCCTTCCTCTGTGGAGACACAAGGTAACAAAAGTAACACATTTTAAATAATTTTAAAAGACATAAACTGCCTCAAAATGGCTACGTGAGCACACACACCGCTTCGATCACCCACGAAGTTTCTCCTTGTAGCCAGTAAAAATAAATAGACCACACTTCATCTTCAAGGCGAAATGACGAAATTATAGCCTTAGGAGCACAGGCATTTCCTTTTTTTTTTTTTTGGAATACATCCATATTTCGTGGAGGCTAGGGGCAAGCCCCCAGCCTCACGGGGAGACACTTTTTCACGACCACCTAGTTCAAACAGTCCAGACGACAGACGGTGAAGATGCCAACATGGCGGAGACCCAAGTTATAGGCCGCAGTGCATTAATGTTAATCGAAATTGTCCAATCACAGAGTGACTCACAATATAACAATGTGCGTATTATGTAGTTATTTTGCTGGCATGATGCATACATAGTCTTTTGTTTAATGACGTAGAAAACTATATTTTTTAAATATGTCTTGATGAGACGATACCAGAAGACACCAATGACTCACTCTAGCGGAAGAAGACACAACCCCCGGCTTGAGGTGCCGACAGATGCTGCCATCTCGAGTTCATTAGCCAAACCAAGCCATCTAGGCGGGCGCTTAAAATGGTAGGGAGTACAAATATGTAGAGGAGATGCATTTTAAAAACGTTGGGACGGGCTTTGCACGTAACAATAATAATAATAATAATAATAATAATAATAATAATAGTATTGTTATTAATATCATTTTTTACAACGTTATTTCCAACCAAGGAGCGCGATTGAACCTGTTTAACTGTTGAATTTGAATTTGTTATTTTCTCTTCCCAAGATCTCTTCACTTCCCTCTGTGAATTTTCTTCCTTTCTTCTGTCCATGGACTGGTGGTTCTCAACCGAGAGTTTACAGTAAAATGATGTTTGTTCACCAAGGATCTGAACCCAGGACACTCCAATAAAATTTCGTCTATTACGTTGGTATCTCCAAGGACTTTTCAGTATCTATTATCCAGTTGCTCTTGACTTCTAATGAGGAGGTATGATTAAAGACCCTTTGAATAAGTGCTTCATTGAATACGTCAAATTTCAATCGTCTTGTTTCTAATAGTGTCTGATACTTTCTCGAAATGTTGGTATAACTATTCATTTACATTGTTATACCCATCTGTGGAGCGCGACGGAACTTATAGCCTTTTTTTCTCTCAAAATCACCTCATCTGAGCACTAAATGTATTCCTCCGTTCTTCGTCCATGATTTCTTGGTCGTGGTAGCAATTTTCTCAGATAAATGATGGTTGTTGATTAATGTTCTGAACTGGAGTCAATCTTGTATAATTTCCTCCGAAATGCCAATTTATTGAAGGTCTTTTTCTATTTCAGAAAGGTTTAAATATTCTTCTTCTTCTTCTTCTTCTTGCGTTTTGGCCAACTAAGGACCATGTTATTTCAACTGGTTTCTGCGTTGAGCTTTAATATTCGCCCGATACTGTCGCAAGTTTTCTTGATGTTGTTGCTTCCTGTCTTCCGCCCACTTCATGCCTGTTTTAAGCTCAGGGTTTTCTAGGGACCTCTGGTGAGTTGTTAGTTTCAACTTAAGTGACACACGCTCCTGCACATCGTCACATGAAATCCCAATTTATTGTAAATCTCTGCCTACCTCAGTGGACTAAGCCCCCTTAGTTTTCTTCTCTAGAATGTAGGTAAATATCCTGTCTGTCAATCTCACAGAGCTAATTCGTGTTATGTGGCCATAAAATAAAATTCTTCTTTTATTATTGTTATTATTATTATTATTGTAATGGTAGATATTAGTGGATACGGATAAAGGACGAGTGGATATGAAACTGAGGCGAATCATGTGTTGTGTATTCGCGTACCGCAGTGCCTAACTTGTCAATTCTTTTGGTGCTACCATTCGTTGAAATGCCCTGTTGCTCTTCGTAAATATTGCAACCCTTGCATCTGTTTTTCAAATTAAATTTCATTCACCAGTGTAGTAGAATCTATTAAATTAAATCTGACAACGATGAGATTTCTCTGACGACTTGGTTTGTAACAGTCAAGACTGGAGTTTTGAAAGCTCTCTGCGATTTAAAAGGAATCTCCGATATTTTGTTTTATCTGTTTTCTATTCAGCCCATATCATTATTGGAGTACAGTCATCTGCTAAGCACGTGAGTGAGCGAGTGTACATATATCTGCTGTAGTGTATATGAATTCTGATGACGTCGAATGCATTCAACATGATCTGAACGTAATCCAGTTCTCATGAATGCATTCACGATATTTGAAGCACCTTCTTGAGATATTTGTGAAGACCTCAGCAGCAATCATTTGCCAGTGAATATACCTCCCCTTAGGCTCCATTGGATCCTCTCCGAGAGCGGAATATCGGTGTTAGAAAGAAGCCACGACTCGAAACGGGGGAGGTGGGGGTAGTTCACCCGATAAAGCGCTCATCTTCCAGTTTATAGGGGTAGCCCTGCAGATAGACGACACGACGGACGCAGAGGAAATTTTCTGTCATTCCTTCTTCTGAACCCTTCTTCTCTATCTTCGTCCTCCTTGCCTTAACTTTCTCTTATATTTAATGTTCCTCCTTCTTTTAACAGTATATTTTCTTTATGATTTTTATTCATTTTTACGACACTTTTATAACTTTATCTCTCTTATTATATATATTTTTATACAGCTCTTTGTTTTTCATCCTATAATGGTGCATCCTATTCTATTAATGCGCCATTCATATACCCGCTGCTATTTTATTTTGAAACTGCTCTTCCGGAACATCAAGTTTAATAAATTTCAAATTCCGACTCATATGCATGGAGAGCTGTATTTATTCCATCCAAAGGAATTAATCTGGTTAGTGACACGTATTATTAGAACGAAAAAGATTGTATTGTAGCAAATATATGATATACTGACTAAAATAGTCTCATTTTACGTCCATGGTATTGTTTTTGTTTCTGGAGTCCCTATTGAGGTAGCAAGGTCACCAAGAGCCCACTGAAGAGCCTGACTTGGCTCACCTAGGTGAAACATCGCAGTAGGCACTAGTCCAGTCATTTGGTGCTCTAAGTGATGGCGTGCTGGAAAGTTGGAGAGAAGTTTAAATTTATTGGTTTTCCATGTTTTTGGAGTGCTGATTACGAATCTGAACTTTGCCACCTCGAAAACGTTACGGAAATATGAATAAAATCTAAGAGAAAAGCGAAATTTGTGTTTTTTTCTCTCGTTTTTTTGGTGCTTATAACTCGCTAAATATGCGTTGTCAGATATGAAACACTATGTACTAAAATAAGATAGATAAAATGACCAACAACTTTGTTTCTTACGAATTTTCTCTCAGGCAGATAGTTCTGGCGCAATCGGACTTGCAATGTTCCTATATATTGCATTATGATGACTTGAACTTTTGGCGCAGTAAAAATTGAAAGTGTAGGTGGCTTCTGTCGGCCTTCTACGCGTTTCGTGTTCAAGGTGAATGCTCTGTCCCCCTTCCATCCTAACTCCTCACACCCCTTCCCCCTTTCATTATTTGATGGGATAGGTATAAGAAAAGGATCCAAGTCAACCTTGTATAAAGCATTGAAGCCTACAAAAGACATACCAAATAATCTGTTGCACCGAGTTGTGTGGCTCAGTGGGCAAACATTTGCAGACATTTGTAACAGCTATGTGAATTATGTGAAATCTTGCTTCAAGACAAGTGCAAAGGTTGTTTTTGACGTGTATCCAAATATTGTTGCTGACGGAGGTACAAAATACTTTGAACGCTCAAGGAGAGCACTCAAAAAGAAATCTGTTGAAATGATAATCACAGAAGAAATGGTACCAAAGGTTTCCCAGGATATTTTTCTATCCAACTATAAAAACACAATTCGTTTGACATCTATGCTCCTTAGAAAATTCTCTGAGGCAAAAAAGGTGTGCAAGAAAGCTACAGAAGATGCTGACACTTTAACTGTAAACACGGCTATCAATCTTTCACCAAACTATGATACTGTAGTAGTTGTTGGGGAAGATGTAGACCTCATAGTCATCATGATTGGCCTCTGTGATTCTCCCAATCTTTTCTTCCTAAAACCCGGCAAATGACAACAACTCAAGCCGTTTATCGCCCTCTTACTGCGATCGTCAAAGCAGTTTGCAAACACATCCTGTTCCTGCATGCTATGAGCAGATGTGACACTACATCTGCTTTGTACAATCAGGGCAAAACAAAATTTATGAAGACCCTTAAGAACAACCCTGAGCTGTCAGATATAATGCAGATATTTCGGAACCCTGATGCTTATGCAGAAGCTGTTGCTAATGCTGGTGGACGTTTTCTTCTAACACTATAGGAAAAAACAAGGCATCACTTCTCTTAACGAAGTGAGATATAAGCAGTATGTTAAATCTGCATACAACACCACAGCCACCATTGCTGCATTGCCCTCTACTGGAGCTGCAGCTAGTCAACATTCTTTATGGGTTTACCACCAAGTCCGAAAATGGCAAGTTACTTAAAAGAGATCCGAGGAATGGGGATGGAAAGCATCAAAGAATGGTTTAGTGGCAGTCACCTCCTTGCAGCCCCCTGTCCCAGATTCTTTGCTGAAATTCATACCATGAAAATCTAAGAAAGGCTGTCAAGGAAACTGTGGCAGTAGGAAGGCCGGCTTATATTGCTCCCTAATTTGTATGAATTGTGAAGAGAGCCTCGACAACATTGCGCAACCTGATCTCGACATGGACGATCCTAGAGAGAGGTCGTTACAAGGTACCCACTTAACTATACACATATTTGTGGATTATATATTACTGTTTAGTATGAATTATTTTCTTGATAACCTTCAAAGTACTTACGAGTTGTTCAATTTCAGTATACTTCATTTAGTCGACTAATGTGTTTTCAACAGGTGAACAAAGAACAAGCAGTGATGTAGAACGTGCAATGGACGTTGAATATGTGCAGCCAGGACCCTCAGGAATATAGAGATCTAGGGTTTAAAGAGGTATCCCCTTCTAAAGATAAAGTACAATGTTATCGTCTTAGCACTTTATTTCTTCAACTTTTTATATTTAAGTGTACATATATTTTTGCTTCTACTGTAGACTTATTCCAAAAACACAAAATTGTAACTTAGTTTCATGTAACATAAAATTAACTGAAAGAAAAACAACTACAAAACTTTTTTATACAAAGTTAAACAACAATTTCTCAGGAAGATTCATGGCCCGAGATTGCTCCCAGATGGAACCTACCGTTTGAAATCTAATTCTGACCTGTATCAACAGTTAGAATCAGCCAATACCAGTAAGCGACGTAGAAAGCTAAAGTTCTACGGGCACATACAACTAATGAACAGCAACAGGCTTACCAAGATCTTCTCCTTGGTTAAAAGCTACAAGACTGGAAGCCTGTGGCTTAACGAAGTATTAAAGGACTTGGATTTGGCTGGAATTGCTGACCTTAATGTAGAAGATCGTTCTAAAATTTTTGCTATGGTAGAGTCTTGGACCCCACCACCTAAAGTCCCTAAATGTTGGAAGCCCCTTTTGCAGGAGAGAAAGGGAAAATTTGCAGCAGGGCTGAACGGAAAAAAGCATCGGAGAAGAACTAGTCATAAGCTCTCCGTAGTGGGCTTAAATCAGTAATAGTAAACAACAATTTAAAAGAATAGAAGAATAATTTCTCTAATTGCATTATTTTACTTGAGGTTGAGGGTTGGGAGGAATGGGAGTCAAAAACGACTCAGCGAATGGTTTATAGCGTGTGCTACCCTTTTTATACCATTTTATTTTCGTACATATACTGCCTACGTTTGACTCAGCTCTCATCACTCCCTACATTGATAATGTTACGAATTCAACGCCTGCTGGTGCCGAAACTGTTATTCTGTGAGAAAAGCTCTAAGAAACGACCTTTTGGTTATTGTATCTACTTTATTTTGGTACATAATAATGCTCATCTGAAAACGCATATTTAGCAAGTTATAAGCAAAATACGAGAACAACCCACAAATTTGGCCGTTTTGTTTTCAATGTTTTTCATACTTCCCGAACTTTTTTGAGGTGACAAAGTTCAGAATCGTAATCAGAACCCCAAAAAACATGGAAAACCCAAAAATGAAATATTCTCTCCAACGTTCCAGCGAGCACTACCAAATGACTGTACTACACGGCAAAAACTTTAATGGATTTAACTATTTTTATCCAAATTTTAAAATTTGCCTTGCTTAAAGCTGCCTTCCTTAAACCACGAGGTAATATATCAACCCACCCACCCTGGCATCGTCCGGAGTCTTTAACGGTTTACCCAGCGTAAGCTTAAAAGGCGCACGGACGGCAGGTTTTTCTTTGACTCGATTCACTGAAATCGTTACTGCTCCTCTTCCTATGGTCATAAAGTAATGTTTTTATACTAAAGCCTTCCTCGAGAAATCCTTTACAGAATGGTGAAAACTACAACAAAATCCATCCAGTGGTTCTCGAGATTACCCGTTACATCCAAGAATCGGGGGCTTTGTTTTATACTATGTTGAGATACACTATACCCTGGTTTGAAGGAAGTAGGGCTATGAAAGACCAAAAGGAACTCAAAAGTCATTGAAATTAGTTAAAGACAAACTCAGCTCTAGATTCCCTCAGGGCTAGCAATTCCAGAGCACACCACGTTTGAGTTCCAGTGGGTGTGGACTACTTCGTTATTCAGGATGGATCGTATTGTGACCTACACACGACTTGCCTTTTTAGTTCCCTTTTATGCCAGACGGGGAATAGTGCATGTACTGTATATTCCATCTCCACATACACAGTTTTTTCTCACGATGCTGAATGTACCCCGTTCCAGCCCTTAGACCAGAATCGAACCCAGTCTACCTTGGGTAAAGGCATACAGCTTGACCGCTCCGCCACCACGCCCCTAGATTATAAGTAACTTATGTGTTCCAATTCTTCTGGAAAGTAATGTATGTTCAATGGCAGGATGATATACACCAGTGTAAATGGCCCACGAAGAGCAGCAGAGATTGTGTGACACTCATCTTGCAAGTTAGGGTGGAAACACAGGGACATTAAATATACGATCAATCTTGTGCCTTACTTCCCCTCCCAAGAGCATACTTTTTGATCCAACTCGGTTCATCCATCTCGTCTTCCTTTGTTCCCTTCGCCTCGCCTCGGTCTCACCTTGCGTCACTCTACCTGTCACAGGGAGAACATTCTCACCAGATTTTACATTCTCCGAGAGAGTGCCGACCCGATGTTCGAATTCAGGCTCACTGGTTAGTCCGTTTGTTATATAAAGGCTTTCTACAATAAAATAACTCATTTAACAGTTATTAAACAATTGTGATAGTAATTAGGGATATATTTTCTACTATACGTATCGCATGCCATTTCAACAAATATTTGATGACATTTCAGGGGTTGAATGTCCCTGCAGAAATTGCCTGTATCAAACTTTGAAATCGAAGCTCAAACATGTTACCAATAATAACGCTGTTCTGTGAAATGATCATTGATAAGTTACACGAACATTTCCCAGTATCCATTATTTGAACCGTATGACTGTACTTTTTCCATATATGTGTGGTAAACAAACAATGCTACCATTTGTACCTAGAATCCGTGAGGTCTGGCTTCGATTCTGTTCTGAGTTTTGGATCGGGTTACACTCAGTCTTTTCAGGTAAATCTAAGAAGAGGTGGGTTCGATTTCCAACTCAACCATTCTTTTGTATGGTTTCCTAATTTTTACTGCAGAGAAATGTCGGGATTTTTCCTAAATTAATCAGTTATTATTGTTTAAGGGGCGGAACAGCAAGGTCATCTGTACAATACAACATTACACAGATTTAGATTAATTTAAAATTTAGAGGTGGAAGCCTAAATATAAAAATGCCTAAAAATAATTATAATAAAAAAATAGTCTCTACATAGTCCCCGATTCTTGGATTAACGGGTAATCTCGAGAACCAATGCAGTTTTCACCATTCTATAAACGGTTTCTCAAGGAAGGTTTCTGTAGAAAACCATTCATTTATGGCCAATGGAAGCCCAGCAGTAACGATTTCAGTGAATTGAGTCGAAGAAAAAAATTTCCGTTCGTGCGCCTTTTTAGGGTACCCTGGGTAAACCGTTAAAACTTTCTACTGTATATACAATACTCTGAGTGTAAGAATTGTTCAGCATGAAAAATTCTACATAAAAGGTCAGCGACAGCATCTTTAATACATCGCCCACTATGAGTGTTTTTACGTTTTCATTACTTCCAACAATCTCCATTCAGTGGAAATTTAAATTACTAGTTTCGGAGCGAGTTTAAGATCTAACGAGCGAGCCTATCACCCCAGATTCAGCCAGCATCAAACTGTCAAGTCGTGTACAGTTAGGACTTCAGAGAAGAGCACAGTATATGTGCTTGGAGTTTCGCTCTTCACCTCGGCTTTTCTGAATTGAGCCGGGGAGCTGCCATCCGTGCGCCTTTTAAGCATACACTGTGAAAGCCGTTCAAGATACCGGGCGAGCCAGGGCGGGTTGCTAGTTATAATACTAAACAAAAATGTACGGAGAATTTAAAAAAATTGAAATTCAATGTTCCTAAATTAAAACTGATATTGCAAATTTAACAGTCGGTCTACACGGTAGCCTACAATTCCAATTACTGGAATATGCGAAAAAAATAACCTGAAAAATTACACCTTTTCACTTGCTAATTTTTGGATGTGTGCCCGTGAACTTGAAAAAAGGTACAGTGAGTCCGGGAATGTTCTCCGCAGAGCCTACATGCGTCTGCGAGAGCTAGCTACAGAAGTTACGTTGGCAGCACGGCTGCCGCTTGCATCATATTAGCCTTTCACGAAATGATTGCCGGCGGTCGAGATGGGAACTATTCTTTGTTTACTTGTGACACACGTCAGCCTGCTTCGTTGACAGGTACAGTTGCGCGAGTAGGATATGACTCAGCTCAAGTAGCCTCTGTCATCGTTTAACTGTCCGTGGTGACATGAGCTCCTATGATGCGCAATGCTGCTTGACTTATGTGCAGAATGCATTCTGTCATCGCTGTATTTCCTAATAACAAGCAAACAGTATACTTTGTACTCACCACAGCCATTCATAACAGATGCTAATGAACATCCAGCGTTAAGAAAAGACTGTGGAGCCTTATGGCGACAGTGTTGCTAACTCTAGGCAGAGGTAGCGCTTACGTCATACGTTATGATCACCCGCTTCGAGTACTGTCCTTTCATAAGTTAGCGAGACAACACAAGGAGCAGTTCTGCAGGTGTTAACGGATTGGACCAGTATTAAGGATACCGTACGCGAAGAGAACCAATAACGGCATTCATTTCGTTGTGATATGACGCATTACTGATTGGCAGATGTCGAGAGCACAACCCTTCCTTCCTTCTCGGATGTCTGCTGACGATGTTAACAATTTTTACGACAGCAATACTGTTGATCATCACTTTTTTGTTATTAGTTAGGCTATAATTTAGTTTCTTTCAATTCTATTCTTGTTGTTTTGTTTAGATTAATATTTGTAATATTGTAGTGAGTTAGCCATGAGTTAGGGGCGCCCAGCTGTGAGCTTGCATTCGGGAGATAGTGGGTTCGAACCCAACTGTCGGCAGCCCTGATTCGATCGAACAGAAAATAAAACAGACACACAACAATAACACCAATGACGGATAGTGCTTCAGAACTTATGTTGCCGGCGGAACTGAGCATGTGCTCCACTCCGGGCGAGCATGCAGCACTGGACGAGGCTCTTCTTTCCAGCGTGCTAACCTGGAAAATGTTTAAATCACTAAGACGTAATATAAACGATACTTGTATGCAATAGCAAAGGTAATCAATTGGCAGATAATTGTAGGAAGCTATAATGACGAAAAATATATATGTTCAAAGTTCCTTCATGATAAAAGGTGAGGTAAGAAAACCAGTGTAGGGGGGGGGATTTCCGTTAAAAGTAAAAGCCCATAAGACCCACAGTCTTTTCTAAACGCTGGATGCTCTTATAGAAGTGTTGATGACACATACGCTCGCTAATTGCAATACACACTGACGATTTCGACAGGCTACAGCCCTCACGTGTAGGATTCACCCTGTCAAAGACACCGTGCTACCAACTAAACCGATGAGGCAACCACTCACAGCTGCACGTAACCACTGCCCTGTACCATCCCGGTATTTGACCATACAATGTAGGCATATCCCTCGAGCAAAGCCGCATTTAGGATGACACTAGCATTCCAGATTTCCGTGCAATGACCATACTGTGGGGTGTTCAGCGCAGGTAGTAGTGATTGTTGTTTTAAGGGACAAAATATTCGGGTCATCTGCCCCTAACGGTTTGGCTGCTAACTGAAGTGATTGTGAAATATTATAGAGATTTTGGAGGTCATATCTCAATGATTCGACAGTTCCCCGTCTATAGCCAAGCCACAATGAACCTAAACGACTTGACAAGATTTATGACGACATGGAAGCAAGACCTTTACAAAAACATGTGTGCGACAAGTGATAATTGTATCAGTTGGATACGAAATTGACGCTAGGTACGGTGGCTTACTGATAAAAAACGTGAATGAATCTACGAAGCAGAAAGCAGTATCACATCTCATACGCTTTTAGGCAAGCTGAAGGGACAAGTAGCCGTGCGCCATGGTCTAAGTGCGTAGTAGATAATCGTCCTGTTTTTGGGTGCTGCGTTCAAAGCTCACCAACGCTAAATATTTTTATGCACATTTTAAGCTTTGGGAATAATATACAAGGGCATTCGTGCCACATTTGACTAATTTCTTTTTTTTTGTCGTTTACCCTCCAGGTTGGTGGAACCCACGGACTCAGCGAGGGAACTCACCACTATCGCCTCTACGGGCAGTGTCCTAGAGCGGGGAACATCGAATCGGAAGGGATACAACTGGTGAGGTGGGATTGGCACCTCGCCCAGGCGGCCTCACCTGCAAAGCGAACAGGGGTCTCATGAGGGAAGGTAAGGGATGGTTAGGATGGATAGGCAAGGAAGAGGGAAGGAGGCGGCCGTGGCCTTGAAGAAGGCACCATCCCGGCATTTGCCCGAAGACGAAGTGGGAAACCACGGAAAACCACTTCGAGGATGGCTGAGGGGGAATCGAACCCCCTCTACTCATTTGGGCCACCCGAGGCTGAGTAGACCCCGTTCCAGTCCTCGTACCACTTTTCAAATTTCGTGGCAGAGCCGGGAATCGAACCCAGGACCTCCGGGGCGTCAGCTAACCATGCTGACCGCTACGCTGCGGAGGCGACTGACTAATATCATGCGGTGTTTACTTAGGGTTCAATGTGTACTGGCTTGACACAGTGTGCAGTCTAGAAGCGGTGGCTATTTCATCGCCAAGTTCTTGTATTTGATCCCCCAGGGGCTCACATCTGATGGGACGTGGGTTGGCGACCACGGAACCCCAGCTGAGTCTGGCATTGCTTCAACTTGCTTGTGCTGGGCTCCTCTCCATCTTCTTTCCTGTCGACCTCTCTTGGTCAACTCTTGTTCTCTTCTGACCCCGACGGTATTAGGGTATCCGAGGCCTATGGAGTCTCTCCTTTTCCGCCTTAATTGGCTCTTCTCTCATTTTTCCTGATCCCTCATTTTTCGAGGGGATTTCTTTCAGCTACCTCCTACCTTCTGCTCAAGGTCCTCAGGCAAGGCGAAAGGACGAGTACCCGTGGAGCAAAGGCCGAAGTGCGTAGAAGGTAGCGGTCTTGTTTATGAGAGGTGGGTTCGATTCCCACCACCGCTGAATATTTTTGTGCTCATTTTAAACTTTGGAGATCAAATACAAGATGATGATGATAATTTTTGTTACCAGAGTCCTAACATCTAGGTTATCGGCCCCTAATGGTTTGGGTGTCGATGAGAAATGAAAAATTCCTATAATTAAATCTAACTACAAACTTTCACTATCGTTTTACCCTCCAGGGTTGGCCTATCCCACGGACTAAGCGCTAAGCGAGGGATACGACCTCTACCGCCACTGAGGGCAGTGTCCTGGAGCTTGAGACTCTGAGTTGGGGATACAACTGGGGTGTGTGACCAGGCACTACGTCCAGGCGACCTCACCTGCAAAGCGAACAGGGGGATGATGAAGGGATGGAAAGAGTGGGAGGGTTAAGCATGGAAGTGGGAAGGAGGCAGCCGTGGCCTTACGGAAATTACCATCCTGGCATTTGCCCCAAGACGAAGTGGGAAGCCACGGAAAACCACTTCGAGGATGGCTGAGGTGGGAATCTAACCCTCTGTACTCATTTGAACCACCCGAGGCTGAGTTGACCCCGTACCAGTCCTCATGCCACTTTTCAAATTTCGTGTCAGAACCGGAAATCGAACCGCGGACCTCTGGGTTGGCAGCTAATGACGCTGACCACTACACAACGGAGGCCACTGCTACAAACTTACAACTAAAATTAACTACTGACTTGCACATGCCGTTTATACGATTTCAGTTGTATACGAAATTAACGCTGGGTACGGTGGCATACAGATAAAGAACGTGAATGACCTTTGAAGCGGAAAGCAATATCACATATGCTTTCAGTCAAGATGAAGGGACGAGAAGTGGTGGAAGAATGGTCCAAGTTCGTAGAAGGTAGCGGACCTGTTTTTGGGAGGGGGGTTCGAAGCCCACCACCGCTAAATATTTTTATGCACATTTTGAGCCTTTGGGATCAAATACAAGATGATGATGATGATGATGATAATGATGATAATTGTTGTTTTAAGGGACCTAACATCTAGGTTATCCGCCCCTAATGGTTTGGGTGTTCATGGAAAATGAAGATGAAAATTTAAGTAAATCTAACTAAAAAAGTACACAATTGGAAAAGAAAAGGAAAACAAAAGAAGGGTAAGGGAAATAAAAGAAAGGGGGGAAAATTCCCTCAACCCTTGGAGAATGAAGATTGATCGCCTATACTAATTCCTATAAATACCTAGGCATAACCCTAGACAAAAGCTTACTTTAACTCAGCACATTCAAAACGTTTTGGCTAAAACCAGGAACCAGATCTTCACTCTCTACCCTCTAATACACCCTCCTGGACCACTAAATACTAAAAATGTCATCCTCGCCTACACTGCCCTAATTAGACCCCTACTTATCTACGCTTATCCAGCCATAGGCTTCCTTCCAGCTTCCAGCCTAGCTAAACTGCAAACTATCCAAAACTGGGTGCTAAGAATGGCCCTAAAACAGAAAAAAGGTCATCTCAGACTAGCCACAGTATATACGCATCGAAAAACCAAGGTCCCCTACCTCATGGACCATTTAACTAAAACAACACAGAAATTCTATCAAAAATCTAATCAGCACGATAACTATCTTGTCCGCCAACTCGGCAACTACGCCCCAGATCCCTCTCTAAAACGCAAAAGACAGCCCAAATACATACTAATCTTACGAAACCTAATTCAAAATCCTAACTACTATTTATAAAGCAAGACACACCACACCTGCCCAGTAATTGGGATGGAAACCACGACTTCTCTACAGGAAAATAATAATAACAACAGTAATAAAATACAGTAGCGAAGTCAGAGCAATAACTCTTAAGGACTACTTCTGTATGTAACCAACAACAACAATACCTGATAAGGGCACCTCATTACTATACCCATTAAATAATAACACGTCGTCAACATAATGAGCACGTAACTAATCAGCATAAAGATCCAATATGCAAAAGCAGCTATCCGGAGATGGCCATCTTATAAATATTAATAACATAATCTAAGGTTCAACCACCATCTCGAACACTTCTAAACCACACTACCACCAGGAAAAATCCCAAAAATAACAAATCACTAATCATCTCCAACCCCAAATTACAGTAAAACCACAAATCCAAAAATCTACAATAATTAGCACGACTAAGCTCCATAGAACAGTGATTGGGTGCTCCGCTGTGAACAACCAATCAGCGAAGACCAATAGTACTTTTCAAACTCCCCGCACTTAAATACACTAAATATTCAGCAAACAGCACCAATTTACTACTACATTAATTAACACCCATTTCAGGCCATGACAGAACGAACGAATAACAACAACATCTTTTGCCGCTACGAGACAGACGGTCAATAGCTCTTTTGCTGACGCAATATCTGTTCTCGCAGCTCTACTATGGCAATGATCATACTCTTACTCTCAAATTCTACGAAAAATAAGTCCTAAATAAACCAAAATCATTATACACGAAAGAAAAATTGCCAAATGACTAAATCTTTCCCTCCAATGTATTATCTGGTAATGCAGGGAGGGTCACCACTCACTATCCGTCAAAAATAAAATAATCAAACTTTTTTTTTCAACCATCATATAAAGGAGTGAAAGGAGCCCAGTAGGGCATCAGACTCCAAGCATTTGCCCATCGCCATTAGGTGATAACGGACTGACCGAGAGTAAGTAAGTAGTGAGGGACTTTGAAAGAAGGAGAGCTATGAATGGTAGGGAGGAAAGGGAAAGACGAGAGGGCCCGCCCCAAAGGCAAAAACTGGACCCAGTTCAGGAATACCTAGGGATCGATAACTCTCGAACTCACCAGCTGTGATCCCTTAAGGGTCTAGCATTATCCAAGGTGCACAAGAACTGGTGGAGATACACACACCCTGCCTCATTGAGGGCCTTGAGCAGAAGGCAGGATGTAGCTGAAAGAAAAACCCTCGAAGAATGAGGGATCAGGAAAAATGAGAGAAGAGCTAATTAAGGGGGAAAAGAAGAGACTCCCTAGGCCTCGGATACCCTAATACCGTCGGCGTCGGAAGAGAACTAGAGTTGACCAAGAGAGGTCGACAGTAAAGAAGACGGAGAGGAGCCCGGCACAAGCAAGTCGAAGCAACGCCTGACTCAGCTCGGGTCCCGTGGTCGCCAACCCACGTCCCATCAGATGTGAGCCCCTGGGGGATCAAATACAAGAACATGGCGAATAAATAACCACCGCTTCTAGGCTGCACACTGTGTCAAGCCAGTACACATTAAACCCTAAATAAACACCGCATGATATTAGTCAAATGTGGCACGAATGCCCCTGTATATTATTCCCAAAGCTTAAAATGTGCATAAAAATATTTGGCGGTGGTGAGAGATTTGAACCCAGCTCCCAAAAACAGGACGGTTATCTTCTACGGACTTGTGCCTGCAGCTACTTGTGCCTTCAGCTTCCCTGAAAGCGTATGAGATGTGATAGAGCTTTCCGCTTCGAAGATTCATTCACGATTTTTATCAGTAAGCCACCGTACCTAGCAGCAATTTCGTATCCAACTGAAACCGTATCATTGGCATGTTCTTTGCACATTGCCCATATGACAGTTAGATGCTTTGAATTATCACTTGTCGCATACATGTTTTTGTAAAGGTCTTGCTTCCATGTCGTCATAAATCTTGTGAAGTCGTTTAGGGTCATTGTGGCTTGGCTATTGACGGGGAACTGTCGACCATATTGGCATCAGACGTTGGAAGTGTGGCCGAAAACTGAAATTATAAGGGGCGGCTGACTCACCTGGTATAGAAGTGCGTGCATTGAATCTTACGGAAAAGAAAATAAAAAATCTTGAGGTAATGTAATATCTTATAGCTAGAACTGCAGGATTCACGCGTTTTTGTGTACATAACCTTCATTATTCAAACGTTGATTGCGTTCTGGTAAGATCTATCTCCATATAAAAGCGTACGGGTATATTTCGTTTTTCATTGCAGTCGCTATATGGGCGGCTTTGGGATTTCTAAGACGTGCCCCGTTGAAGCAAGGAACTACAAAATATCCAATAAAGGCTATATAAACAACATGGCAGCTATCTAGGATATCGAAACACAGTCCACAAATTGATGAAACCATTCCAACAAGAAAGTACCCATCTAGAAGACAATATGCACTCGCACTGGGAAATCCTTAATAATTCATGAATTCACTCGATGATTCTTAAAAATCCAGCATAATTACCATTATAAAACAAATATGATGCACCGCATCGCAATCTAGTTCTTATCATGGCCACCTGACAACACGTTTGAAAAATGTTAGGGATGTACAATTTCTAACGCAATAAGGACAATTATTCCAAACTCTTGTTCCCGACACGAGGAAAGTGTTACTGAAGGCAGATGAATGGTGTAGAGGAATTGCAATTATCGCGTGTGACGATCATGAAGAGAAGAAAGAAAACGAAAATTACAAGAGATATAGTGAGAAGTGCATAGATGAGTGTATGTGCAGATTTCATTGTCGTATTACTTTTAACCAGGAAAGTAGATCATAAGAAGGAGACACGTGTGAGGAACATTTGAAGGAGAAAATAAACCAAATGCATAAATTTAAAGCTCTCTGAATTTTCTTGTTTTGTTCTCCGGTAGTATTTACTAATACAACATCTCAGTAGTTGTAAATGGGGAACATCGAGGTTTGGTCGAGTATTATTTTCAAGTTGTGGGATAGAACGGACTGGTGACTCTTAAGTAGATGAAGTGATGAGTAATCTTTCCTGCATGTATTCTACTCTATTTTATTTTATTCTAGGAATGGGAAATAGGACAGGGCCCGCTCCAGTCAATGGAAAGAGGGTAAGAATACGGATCCAACTCAGAAATCACTCGGAGTCACCAACTCCCGAGCTCATACGACGTGAGTCTCTGAGGGTGTGGAGAGAAGGATAAGCACACCTGCGTAATGCCCCTTCAGGGTGTATATTAATTTCTGAACCATGTATTTCTTTACTAAAAATCAATTGTGTAAAACAATACCCACCCAGGAATCAGCAGATGATGTATTATTCTCACTGTGGAAAGAGTTCACCTCTGTACCCAATCGTATTTTGAGCTCCTAATTTTAACGTCACTTTCCCTCGGGTAATTTGAAGGCTATATTAGTGGTTGCGATGAAGACATCTTGAAGGTTCCTCTGCAGTGACGTTTTACTCCACCTAATTACTGCGTCTGCTGCTATAAAAACTGTGACGAGCGCGCGGGGGCGCTCCGTCAATAGCTGTAGATTGGCTTCATGAGGGAGGAGTACGGTGATTAGTGCTCAAGACTTGAGTCCATCACTCAATGGCAAGGCATTACTAATGCACTATTGTACAGAAAATAATGCAGCACAGATTAGCTTCCTAGGTGCAGATATAAGTTCTTTTAAATACCGTACTCAAATAATGGAATGCAATTGAAGAAGTTAAGACAAGACAATGCATGTGCAATTAGCGAAAAGGGAACTAATGGAAACAGAGGAAGCGACCAAAGCAAGAAAACTGCAACGTGAGGTGAGCTGTTCTACAGGGTAAAAGTTGATAAATAAAACTGCTCGCCAATTAATACAAATTATATTCTAGCTAACAACCCGATCCGGCTTCGCCCGGGAACAGTTATGAATACATTACTTGATAAGCGCTTTTGAACAGCGACCAATATCCGTTTCACGTCTCGGCATGATGGGTTAAAATCACTGACTGGACTATTAATATATTATAATCGAGATGCATGTGCAACAAATTCTTGTCCGACATAATTTACGAATGGCGAGGTGCATGAAACACAAATCCCTCTTCCGTCTCATCTTAACTTGACTGTGAATTTTGCGGAACGAAAAGTTCACAGGCGAAATGAGAGTTGCTCTTTCAGGGAATGGTGAGGTGGATGAAACTCAAATCCCCCTTCCGTCCAATCTTAACTTGACTGTGTTTCACAGGCAAAATGAAGAAAACCTAAGTTGGACTTCCAGGGCAACTCGAAACGCAACCACCCTTCTCAGAAGTCTTAACTGAACACGACTCAACGGTTTGCTGCTGGCTTTATGTGGCCCGCTAGCTAGGCTGAAGCAGAGATGACAGACTCGCCCTTAGGTCGTAAAATGTCGCCTCAGTAGTTGAATGGACATGGTTGGAAGAAATTAAAACGTAAAAACACTTATAGTGGGCGATGTATTGAAGATAGGCATATGATCTCCCAGACTTTTTTGTAGAACTTTTCATGCTGAACAATTCTTACACTCATAGTATTTAGATATTTTTAACGGTTTGCCCAGCGTAAGCTTACAAGGCGCTCGGACGCCAGGATTTTTTTCGACTTATCTATTGAAATCTTTACTGCTCGGCTTCATTTGATCATAAATAAATTGTTTTCTACAGAAATCATCCTCGAGATATCCTTTACAGAATGGTGAAAACCGCATCAAAATCCATCCAGTGGTTCTCGAGTTTACCCGTAACATCCAAGAGTCGGGGACTTTGTTTTATACTTGTAGAGATTAGTACACATTTCGGTCCAACAATGGGACCTTCTTCAGCAAATTACTATTAAACCTTAAGAAATGAATTTAATAAAACTGTTGAGAAAAGAAAATAAGTAAAATATATACAGGACTAGCAGAAGTAACCGTTCTTCGAACGGTCCTCTGTATTAAACCAGACGTTATTAATTGAGCTGTTGCAATGGTTACAGGATTGTCATTCCTTCATCAGTTTATCACAGCGATGTAAGTCGTCGCCCATTTGACGAATCTACTCGTGCGCTACATATTTTAAAATTGATTTACTAAGCCAGAAACCTTCCTTGGAGTGTACTCAACATCTCACCCATGTTTCATCGCAATCGGATGAATGGTGTAAGAACGCATAGGAGACATACCCACACACAAACTATCACGTAATATTAATTTTTATATATAGAAGATTGATCAGTAATTGGGCATTTTTATTGAAGGTAGATAAATCTTATTCTATTCTATTCTTCTTCATCTTTCGGATGGGCCAGCTAAGGACCACGACGTTCAACTATTCTATTATTATTATTATTATTATTATTATTATTATTATTATTATTATTATTGTCGCCTCCGTCGCGTTGCGGTCAGCATGGTTAGCTGCGGCCCCGGAGGTCCTGGGTTCGATTCCCGGCTCTGCCACGAAATTTGAAAAGTGGTATGAGGACTGGAACGGGGTCTACTCAGCCTCGGGTGTTCCAAATGAGTAGAGGGGGTTCGATTCCCACCTCAGCCATCCTCGAAGTGGTTTTCCGTGGTTTCCCACTTCGCCTTCGGGCACATGCCGGGATGGTACCTTCTTCAAGGCCACGGCCGCCTCCTTCCCTCTTCCTTGTCTATCCATCCTGACCATCAATTACCTTCCCTCATGAGGCCTCTGTTCGCTTTGCAGGTGAGGCCGCCTGGGCGAGGTGCCAATCACACCTCACCAGTTTTATCCACTCCAATTAAATGTTCCCAGCTCTAGGACACTGCCCGTAGAGGCGGTAGTGGTGAGTTCCCTCGCTGAGTCCGTGGGTTCCACCAACCTGGAGGGTAAAGGACTAAGAAGAGAAGAGAGATTATTATTATTATTATTATTATTACTATTGATGCCTTTATTGTGCTGACAAGCTCTCAGCTCTCGATAGCACGTAACAACACACCATGTAACTTATTACAAGTAAATAATCATATATGCCGTTCTTAACCTACCAAACTTAAATACCGGTACTAGAACAAGAACAAATTAAGGGCCTTAAAATTAGGTTTTCAGAGACCCATTATAGGCTCCTGAGCATTGAGTCTTACATTGAGGGACTCAAAATAAGTTTTGGTCGTTCTTCTAGGATACATTTTATATTCCACATATTTTAGCATGTATCTGGAAAGGTTTCCCATATAGCTACCCCTTTGGATGAGAAGTTCGGTGAAGAGTTATATAAATGACTAGCAGGTACCCGGGGCTTCGCTCGCGTCATAGTCGTGTCCTATTGTTCTTCAATGAAATGCAGGTTTAACCCCGTTCACACCCCTTTAGAACTTAAATATCCAAAAATCCCTCCTTAGTAGACGTTTTCGACGCACAACAAACATATCCCCAAAATATTATTCTTCTAACTTTAATAGTTTTGGTTGGTCGATGAGAGTGAATATCCAAAAATCCTTCCTTAGTGGACGTTTTTCTTCCAGAATGTCACCCCTCCCCATTATTATTATTTATCGTATGGCTTTTAGTGCCGGGAGTGTCCGAGGACATGTTCGGCTCGCCTGAGTCTGTAGCGGACACCCTAAAGGGCGAGCTACAAGTTCCGTTCAATTTCAAGTAGTTCCAACTTTCGCCACCAGACATCAATGATACCTAGTGGTGAACATTGGAACTTTGATAGAGCGTTCTGACGAAATCTAACCTAACAAATTTTGCTTTACACAAGTTTAGTCTGTTGAAGGATCTTTTACATGCCATAAATCTATGACATGGGACCGCCGGCTTTACTTCCCCTCCGAAGGAAGGCATACTGAAGGATTTTTAACGCTCTTAAAAACCGACGACTTCGGTCGGGTTTGAACCCACTATCTTGGGCACAGCAGTTCAGTATGCTACCGACTACGCCACCAATGCGCCCCTCCCCATGAGCCCCTTAAATTGGATTTATGAAAAATCGGTGAACACCTATTTATTTTATAATTTATTTATTTATTTATTATTAAGCTGATTGTTTTCCTCTGAGTTTCAAACTCCTCGCCTATGTCGTTTAAGAGATGCACGCTCCGTTAGGAATCCTTCAACCCCCACTTTTCACCCCTTTCACTCATAATATACACTACATCGAAAAACCATCACACAAGTGTCAGCTTATTTTTAATGATTGGTTTATATGCCAAGTATCACATCCCCAAATGAAACCACTCGTGAGATATTGTTATTCAATGAAATGCACGTTTACCCCCTTAACACCCCTTTAGAACCTGAATATCCAAAAATCTTTCCTTAGTGGACGTTTCCGACATACAATGAACATATCCCAAGAATTTCATGTTTCTAACTTCAATAATTCTGGCTGGGCGATGATGAGTGAGTGAGTCAGTCAGGGCATTTTCTTTAATTTATTTTTGAGAATTTCACCCCTCCCCATGAACCCCTTAAATGGGATTTATGAAAAAAAACGGTCGAACACCTATTTACTTATTTTTAGGCTGATTTTTTTCCGCTGAATTTCAAACTTCTTGCTAATGTCGTTTAAGAGATACACGCTGCGTTAAGAATCCTTCAACCCCCAATTTTCACCCCTTTCACCTCATAATATACACCATATCGATAAATCCTTAAACATGCCTGCTTATTTTATTGATTAATTTATATGCCGAATATCACATCCACAAATGAAACAACTCGTGAGATATTGTTAATCAATGAAATGCAAGTTTGACCCCCTTAATACCCCTTCAGAACATGAATATCAAAAAATCCATCCTTGGTGGACATTTTCGACATACAACGAATATATCCCCAAAATTTCATGTTTCTAACTTCAATAATTTTGGCTGGGCGATGATGAGTGAGTGATTAAGTCAGGACATTTTCTTTCATTTATTTTTCAGAATTTCACCCCTCTTATGAACCCCGTAAATGGATTTATGAAAAAAAAAACAACGATCTCGAACACCTTTTTACTTATTTTTAAGCTGTTCCTCAGTTTGATGAGTGAGTGAGTGAGTTAATCAGTTAGAACACTTTCTTTCCTGTTTTCCACCCAAATTTTACCCCTCTCCAAGGGCCCCTAAAATTGGATTTATGAAAAAAAACGGTCGAACGCCTATTTACTAATATTTTAAGCGTTTTTTTTCCCGCTGAATTTCAAACTTCTCGACTATGTCGTTTAAGAGTTACACGCTCCGTTAAGAATCCTTCAACCCCCAATTTTCACCCCTTTCACCTCATAATATACACCATATCGATAAACCCTTTGACATATGTCTGCTTATTTTTAATGATTAGTTTATATGCCGAATATCACATCCCCAAAGAAACAACTCATGAGATATCGTTATTCAACGAAATGCACGTTTACCCCCTTAACACCTCTTCAGAACCCGAATAAACAAAAATCCTTCCTTAGTTGACGTTTTCGACAGCGAACATATTCCCAACATTTAATACTTCCAACTTCCATAGTTTTCGCTGGTCGATGATGAGTGAGTCAGTCAGTCAGGTCATTTTCTGTTAATTATTTTTACCAGAAGTTTACCCCTTACCATGGACCCCTCAAATTGGATTTATGAAGAAACGCTCGAACACCTATTTACTTATTTTTTAAGCTGTCTTTTTCCCCTGAGTTTGATGAGTGAGTGAGTTAGTCAGTCAGTTAGGAGACTTTCTCTCCTTTTTTCCCCCAGAAATTCACCCTGCCCCATTGGCCCCTTAAATTGAATTTATGAAAAAACGGTCGAACACCGATTTTCTTATTTTTAAGCTGATTTTTTTCCGCTGAGTTTCAAACTTCTCGCCTAAGTCGTTTAAGAGATACACGCTCCGTTAAGAATCCGTCCACCCCCACTTTTCACCCCTTTCACCTTATAATATACACCACATCGAAAAACCCTTAGACACATGTCTGTTTATTTTTAATGAATAGTTTATATGCCGAGTATCACATCCACAAATGAAACCATTCGAGAGATATTGTTATTCAATAAAATGCAGGTTTAACCCCCTTAAGACCCCTTTAGAACCTGAATATCCGAAAATCCTCCCTTAGTGTACGGTTTTGTCATAAAACGAACATATCCCCAAAATGTCATGTGTCTAACTTCAATAATTTTGGCTGGGCGATGATGAGTAGTTAGTGAGTGAGTGAGTCAGGATATTTTTCTTTCAGAATTTCACCCCTGCCCATGGACCCCTTAAATTTGATTTATGAAAAAAAAACTGTCGAACACTGATTTACTTATTTTTAAGCAGTTTTCTCTCCCTGAGTTTGAAGAGTGAGTGAGCCAGTCAATCAGTTAGGACACTTCCTTTCCAGTTTCACCCCCCCCCCCCCCAGAATTTCGCCCCTCCCCATGGGCCTCTTAAATTGGATTTATGAAAAATAACAGTCGAACACCTATTTACTTATCTTTTAAGCTGATTTTTTCCGCTGAGTTTCAAACTCCTCGCCTTTGTCGTTTAAGAGATACACGCTCCTTCAACCCCCAATTTTCACCCCTTTCATCTTATAATATACACCACATCGAAAAACCCTTAGACACATGTCTGCTTATTAGCCTACTTTTCACATTTTGCAAAAATGAGGAAAAAGTAGACTTATGAGATCGGGCAAATGTGTGTCTGTCTGTCTCTCTGTCTGTCTGTCAGTCCTTCTGTCTGTCTGTCCTTCTGTCTGTCTGTCTGGCTGTGTGTGTGCCCCCCCCCCTATCAACTCCTAAACCGCTGGAGCAATCGAAACAAAATTTGATAGGAGTAAATGTCTACACCCGAATATCTCATGGCCATATTTGAAAATGATGACAGTGCTACCAACTGCTAAAAAATCGCAATTGAAATTTGAGCTCCATGTTGGATATCTTGGAAGGTATGAATGGGAGCTATTTCAAAATTGGCACACGTATAGATAATAATATTGCAGTTTAATTTCCAGGAGGCCATACATGGCAGTGTTGCCAAAATGATTATAAGCCTGCTGATTGGTCCAATTTGTAAATGCATATAACTTCTACACTATCAATTGTAATTCAATCAAATTTCGTATGTTGTATGTGTACATAACCAGATACGACTGAGCGTATTCTTGAGACCCACCAGGGCTGCCAACTGCTAATAAATGCTCCTAATTTATTTTATCCAAATACCAATATATCAGAAAGTATGCAAGCCGACAGCTTTAAACTATGCACACGTATAATACCTGACATTCTATATTAATTTGGAGTAACTTATATACGTCAGTGCTACCAACATGATTCTAAGCCTGCTGACAGGTCCAACTTTAAATACATGTAACTTCCATACTATCATTTGGATTTCAACCAAATTTCGTATGTGCTATGTGTACCATAACAGATATGACTATGCGTATTCTTAAGAGCAACCAGGGCTGCCAACTGTTAATATGTGCTGTCCCTATTTTTGTTACCCTAATATCAATATATAGTATCAGAAAGTATGCAAGCCAATAGCTCAAAACTTTGCACACGTATAGTACCTGGCATTCTAGATGAATTTGGAGTAACTAATATACGTCAGTGCTGCCAACATGATTCTAAGCCTGCTGATAGGTCCAATTTTAAAATGCATGTAACTTCTATACTATCTAATTGATTTCATTCAAAATTGGCACAACAATAGATCATATTATTTCAGATTATTTCTGACCAATACATGCATGACATTGTTGCCAACATGATTTTACGAGCGCTGTTAGATCCATTGTTTAACTGCATGTAACGCCCATGCTATTCATTGGACTTCAACCAAATTTTGTATTCTGTACCTTAAGAGATGGAACTAAGAATATATTCAGTCATCAGGTCTGCCAACCGCAGTGCTCTATTAGGCAACATTATGCAAGGTATACAGTATTTCGAACTAATTAGAAATTTTGATATTAGCAACTTAATTTCGTCATTATTCTAGATAGGTTCATATACTGTAGAATAATCATTGCCATGAAAAGTAGGCTCTTTAGTTCATCACGGAACTTCTTGTTTTTAATGATGAGTTTATATGCCGAGTATCACATCCCCCAATGAAACCAATCGGGAATTATTTTTATTCAATAAAATGCAGGTTTAACCCCCTTAAGACCCCTTTAGTACCTGAATATCCGAAAATACTCCCTTAGTGGACGGTTTTGACATACAATGATCATATCCCCAAAATGTCATGTGTCTAACTTCAATAATTTTGGCTGGGCGATGGTGAGTGAGTCAGGCCTTATCTTTCAATTTTCTTTTTTCAGAATTTCACCCCTCCCGATGAACCTCATAAATTGGGTTTATGAAAAAAACTGTCGATCACCTATTTACTTATTTTTAAGCAGTTTTTCCCCCTGAGTTTGATGAGTGAGTCTGTCAGTCAATCAGTTGTCTGTTAGGTAGTCAGCCCGAAGGCTGGTTGGATCCTCAAAAAGTACCGCCGTTACGTTATGTGAGTAGATACCCACAAAAACCCAAGGCAGCGCTATTTTGAGGCGTTCTAGGCAAGAAGAGGAGTGAGGTAGTTTGCCATTGCTTTCCTCACTCAGTCAGAACAGTAGTCCTAACCCTATGAGTTGAACCTTTCACAGCATTCACAGGCACTGACTGTGCCCCCAATGCCATTACTAAGCACCACCCATACCTCAGTAGCTTCCATATAATCACAGCCATGAGTGAGACTGAGACATCGGTGAATAGCCACCTTTTACTCTAGCCTGTGCCATCTGACAAATGCAAAAGTAGTCAATCAGTTATGACACTTTATTTCCTGTTATTTTCCCCCCAGAATTTCACCCCTCCCCAAGGGCCCCTTAAATTGGATTTATGAAAAAAACGGTCAAACACCTATTTACTCATTTTTATGCTGATTTTTTCCCGATTAGTTCCAAACTCCTCGCTAATGTCGTTTAAGAGACACACGCTCTGTTAGGAAACCTTCAACCCCCAGTTTTCACACCTTTCACCTCATAATATACACCACATAGAAAAACCCTCAGACACATGTCTTCTTATTTTTAATGAGGAGTTTATATGCGGAGTATCACATATTCCAATGAAACCAATCTGGAGATATCGTTATTCAATGAAATGCAGATCTACCCCCATAACACCCCTTTAGAACCTGAATATCCAAAAATCCTTCCTTAGTGCGCCTTTTCGACCCACCACGAACATATCCCCAAAATTTAATGTTTCTAACTTTAAAAGTTTGGCTGGGCGATGATGAGTCAGTGAGTCATTGAATCAGTCAGTCAGTCAGTCAGTCAGGACACTTGTTTTTATATAAGAGATAGATGAGACTTTCCAAGTCGATTTGCTCGTAGAAATATGAAATATATCTCATTCTGCGCGTATCAATGCGAGGAGCAACGTTCGTAGTTTCCACTTCTACGAAGTGGGAACCGAACACCGCGTTTTAAGGCCCTAAAACGAACGGTTTTCGAGATTTTGCCAGAAAACTATCCCCGGTCTGCGAAATTTCAGTGGTTGCCATAGTAACGTTGATCTGTTTCTTCGAGGGAACACAGTTATTTGGGAATATCTCCGAAACCGTTCATTTTAGGAACTTAAAAATTGTGTTTCGGGGTCCCTACAGGACCTCCGAGTATTGTTTCTCGTATCTGGCGGCTTAAAATGAGCTAAATCCGATATTTGTACCGACCGCCCTTGCTCAGTGCCAAAGGGCCGAAAAAGGTCACTTACAAATTAAATTTTAAACAAGATGTTCAGCAAAGAACATATAGCCTACTTTCTCCTAAATGTATGGGTACCTTTATGACTCTTTGTCCTCATCCCTAAAACAATCACCCCAACCACAATGTATTGTTTGTTTTCTTTTATATTGATAATAAGCCAGTAAGTGTCAAGATCAATATTATATACTTTATGATGATTGAATAACAAAACTACTAACTTATTGTAATGCATTCACGTCCGTTAATCTCTATATTAAGCCAGCCTGCAAAATTATGAATCTTCCGCCCCAATCACAGTAGGTGGTGCTGCGACCTATCAGTGAATTAATCTTTATCTTGTACGCCTATGCACTGCCATCGTAATGTACTACGATGGCAGTGTTCTATGGGTGTTGAATGAGTAGGCAGTTTAAAGTAGCCAAGAGGGAGGCGATCCAGCTGGCAGTGTTTAAAGGTATTCGGAGCGCGATCGTGGCTAATAGTTGAACTACCAGTATTACAAAATTGCCATACTTCAGGAGGCCAGCTCAGGCATTTACACAGCGTTATGTTTGGAACAATATTACCCACATAACCCACAAGAGGACAGCACCGTACAGAGGCATTAAGAAGGCTGTGGTTAATGACAACGTGTATCTAGTTCTTCTATTCTCCTTTTTCTAATGTCTTCTGTTTATGTGCGATGCTGGGACTGTGATTTTATTAATATACGAGTGTATACTTTATCCTCTCCTTTGAGCTAAATGACATTTTATTCAGTATCTGTGGAAAAAGCTCGTGCACATCATTTGTAAAAGAATTCAAGAAAAAAAAACTAACTGCAGCAGTACTCGATCCCCAGTCAACTGCGTGTCAGACTAACATGCTAGCCCAGAGCTAACCGTATCCATGACGTCAGGTGTTCTTAACTGACATATTAGATACAAACTGTTGGCAAATAATGACTTTAAATAAACGATTTCTTCACTGCAGTACATCTTCATTAAAGATCATTTCATACAAAGTTTATATTATTGTATCAGTACGGTATATCACATACAACATACTAAAACTACTGAAATATAAGACCGGCACATGAGGACAGCTGCCATCTTGTCGTGTGACACAAACGGCTCAGCTCTTTTAAGCCACTCATACTGTATAATATTATAATATTAAATTATAATAAATAACGGATCACGACCTTTAGGATAGCTTAAACCCCCCTAGGCTCGATAATCGGAATTGGTGGGTCTTAAGCTATTTATTAAAATGGTTGCATAATTCACACGGCCGCCATCCTGAAATGGCATGGCCGATGACCTTGAATTTTGACTGAAAGACGCGTTCTATATAAAGGTATGTTGTCACCAAATTTAGTAGAGATCGGATGATTAGTTTAGCCGTAATTTGATTTTACGTTTTGAACATTTGAGTGGCCGCCATTCTGTTTTGGTAAAGATGGCGGCGATATAAAGTATGACACTGAGGTGTCCTTTACTAGTGCTACCTCTGTACCAAATTTCGTTCAATTCGGTTTCACCGTGTTCGAATTGATAGGGGGGGGACAGACATTCCGAGTACACACACTCACACACACACAGACACACACACACACACAGACTCACACACACACATACACATACACACACAGACTCACGCACACACATACACACACACAGACAGACACACTTTTTTCGCCCTGTGTTGATCTCATAAGTCTACTTTCATTTTTTGCAAAAATCGAAAGTAGGCTAAAAACCGTTTCTTAGTGAGCCTCTACATACTCGGATGAACCAACATGCAAAATTTCAGCTTTCTAGGTCTAGTGGTTTGAGCCCTGCGTCGATGAGTCAATTTTGGATTGTCAAAGCGAAAAGGCCGAAAAAAGTCACTTACAAATTGAATTTTCAAAAACCGTTTCTTAGTGAGCCTCTAAATACTCGGATCAACCAACATGAAAAATTTCAGCTTTCTAGGTCTAGTGGTTTGAGCCCTGCGGTGATGAGTCAATTTTGGATTATATATAAGAGATGAGACTTTCCAAGTCGATTTGATCGTAGAAATATGGATTATAGCTCTTTTTGCGCGTATCAATGTGTGGAGAAATGTTCGTGGTTTGAAGTGGGGAACGAACCCAGCGTTTTAAGGCCCTAAAACGATCAGTTTTCGAGATATTGCCAGAAAACTATCCCCGGTCTGCGAAATTTCAGCGGTTGCCATAGTAACGCTGATCTGTTTCTTCGAGGGAACACAGTTATTTGGGAATATCTCCGAAACCGTTCATTTTAGGAACTTAAAAATTGTGTTTCGGTGTCCCTACAGGACCTCTGAGTATTTTTTCTCGTATCTGGCGGCTTAAAATGAGCTAAATCCGATCTTTGTACCGACCGCCCTTGCTCAGTGCCAAAGGGCCGAAAAAGGTCACTTACAAATTGAATTTTAAAAACCCGTTTCTTAGTGACCCTCTACATACTCGGATCAATCAACATCCAAAATATCAGCTTTCTAGGTCTAGTGGTTTGAGCCCTGCGTTGATGAGTCAATTTTGGATGCTCAGTGCCAAAGGGCCGAAAAAAGTCAATTACACATTGGCTTCAAACACCACAACATTGAATTTTCAAAAACCGTTTCTTAGTGAGCCTCTACATACTCGGATCAACCAACATGCAAAATTTCAGCTTTCTAAGTCTAGTGGTTTGAGCCCTGCGTTGATGAGTCAATTTTGGATTATATATAATAGATTGGTGTATTGCCTCCAATGGATACCATACCTATTTTTATGATGCCCCAACCAGCGGAACACGAGTTATAGGTGTAGAGATAGATACGCAGTAAGACAGACAGACAAAACCACTTTTTGCTTGCATCCGACAAGGGTGCCATAGAATGCGCAATGCATTGTACGTATTGATGAATTTAACAGCACTAAGTTGGTTCCGTGATAACCTTATAGCCATTTGCAAACTTTAACAGAAATGTAATAAATGGAATGTCATTGCCTTTTACAGAAATACTTGAGATACTGTTGCCTTGGTAACGGCCTTGCATTCCTTCGTTAGTTTATTCCATGAAATTAGTTTTCTGGAAATATCTAAGAAAGTGTTGTTTTAGGACTTTAAAATGTGGTTTTTTGGTCCCCAAATTTTGCTTCTCACATTGAGGGGCTGAAAATAAGCTTTGTCTCGTCCTTCTACACCTATTTCAGCATGTATTGTAAGAGGGTTGGTCCCGTTTTTTGAGATGTACGGAGAGGAGTTACATCAACGATTATTGTTGTGCCTCTGATGGATATCTGTACCAAATGTTACGTTGATCCACTCAGCCATTCGCGAGTTATAAGGACACAACGTTGTACACAGACAGACAGATAGACAGACAGACAGACATTCAAACATACAACAATTTTATTTTTGCACCTATCCGTCATAAAACAGTATGAAACGTGCAAATTACGCAAATGTACGTGCAATTTTGAAACATCAGACAAACTTTCATTTTTATATACATAGGGATGAAATGAAGAAACCGGAAAAATAATGAATAAGAACGATCAAAATATATCCTGTATGCATTTTACATAATTTCTTTTCTCAACAGTTTTATTAAATTAATTTCTTAAGGTTTGATTATAATTTGCCATCGTTGGACGAAACATGTACTAATTTGATTATAATTTGTATTGATTGGCGGAGCAATTTAATTAATCATCTATTAATCAATACAACAATTTTCTCACATCTTCCTATAATGGTAAATGTGTTTGCTTTTATGAAGAGTATGTTAATTTATGTGATAAGAACATGGAATAAAAGGAAACAGTATAACGAATTCAATAATAAATAATATTAATACAGTGAAACCTCTCAATAACGGACACCCTTGGGACCGTAAATACTGTCCGCTAAAGAGGGGTGCGCACTATAGAGATGGTTAGAGAAAATGATTGCAATTTGGCTCATGTACTTGTGCAGTATGTGTACTTACATTAAACGTAGGGTAACGCGCGGTAAAAACAGTCCACTTTCGTCCGCATTTAAAATGTTTTCCGGCGAATTGCCGTCAGTGATAGAAGGCAATTTTTCTTAGAGGCTTTGACATGGTGGTCATTCAGCTCCATGTTCTTGGGTATGTTTACAATTTATCTGATAACCTTTTCTTACTGTGATGTCTGCAATGACATGTGTATTTGTAATAGAAGTGAGGGTCGGGAAGGAGGTGATCATGGCCTTAAATTAGGTGCCAGCCAGGAATTTTCATGCAGTAAAATCGAAAACCAAAGAAAACCACTTGTAGGATAGCTAATCAGGGAATCGAACTCACCTATTCTCAGATATGCTTCATGAGGTTGAGTTAACCCCATTCTAGCCCTCAAGCCATAATTAAATTTCCTGACATAGCCGGCAAATATTTCTATAGGCTCTACGTATCTAAAGAAATGGACCATCTCAATGATCATCTACATACAACATACAGCACAACACAACACTCAAAACACAACACACAGAACACACAACACAACTAAACACACAACAATCAATACACATCACAACAAAACATACAACACAACACTCAAAACACAACACAGAGAATACGCAATACAACTTAACACACAACACAACTAAACACACAACACACACCGCACACAACACACAACACACAACATAACTAAACACACAACACACACCGCACACAACACACAACACACAACACACACCACACACAACACACAACACACACCGCACACAACACACAACACACACAACACACAACACACACCGCACACAACACACAACACACACCGCACACAACACACAACACATAACACACAACACACAACACACATCACACACCGCACGCAACACACAACACACAACACACAACACACACCGCACACAACACACAACACACAACACACACCACACACAACACACAACACACACCGCACACAACACACAACACACACAACACACAACACACACCGCACACAACACACAACACACACCGCACACAACACACAACACACACAGCACACAACACACAGATCAGGCAACACAACATAACCTAGTACATGGAATGACATACAGTAATTAGTACATCCGCAATAGTTACAAGTATGCTATCAGTGGGCAGTAGTATGTCAATAATAACAAATAACCCTTGGTACTACAGCCCATGAGGGCATAGGCCTACCAAGCGACCACTGCCCAGCCAATTAGCCTGCAGATATTGGGGTGTCACGTGATCAGCGCATTGGGTCCCCTTGACCGTTAATCTTGGTTTTCGTGATCGGGGCGCTGCCTCACTGTAAGACAGCTACTCAATTGTCCTCACGAGGCTGTGTGAACCCCGTTCCAGCCCTCACGTCAGCTTCTAAAATCCCTGACGGAGCCGGGGATTGAACCCGGGGCCTCTGGGTGAGAGGCGAGTGCGCTACTCCAACACCACGGGGCCTGCAGTAGTATGTCAAGGGCACTAATAACTGTTTCTTCCTGGTTTTCGGACAAGTGGTTTATTTCAGTACCGTATTTATGTAAAACAGTATGAGGGTGCCTACATGTCTTAACAACGCAACTAACATTAAAAATGTAAAGGCAATATTTACATCAGGGCTGTAAGGGAACACAAATAAAAATGTTAACACGTTACAAAATAATTGTGTATGCTGTACTTAAGTACTCTGTATATTCTTCAACCCTGTATCAGTGAACAAGAGTTGATGATGTTCACTCACGAACGAAATATGTCATAAATTTAAGTTTCTTTCGAGAAGTCTATGAAACTGTGTATAATAAATCCAGGTTATTGCTTTCAGGTTGGCAGGTGTGATTTTATAAGTTTTAAGCCGCGACCAATATATTTATTTAAAGCGACTGGCTGCGTGGCGCAGCGGTAACGTTCTCACCTACTGTGCTCAATGTTGCCGGTTCGTAGTCAGTAGGCATTTCAGGGTGCGCAAATGTGGTAGAGCCGTGTCAGTCTATTTACTGCCACGTCAAAGATTCCCTTCGTGGAAAAATTCCACCCCTCCCCCGACGTCTCAGTAGTTAAAAGGGACTTTAAACCAACATTATTATTAATTAATGGATTCGGTGGCGTAGTCGGTAGCATGCTGAACTGCTATGCTCATGATCGCGGGTTCAAACCCGGCCGAAGTCGCTTAAGAGCGTTAAAAGCCTTCAGCATGCCTTCCTTCGGAGGGGAAGTAAAGCCGGTGGGTCCATGTCATACATTTATGGCATGTAAAAGAACCTTCACTACAATTTGTAGTGTGTAGACAAATATGTAGGTTACGTTTGGTTGGTTAAAACGCCATATCAAGTTACAACGTTCGCTGCTAGGTGTCAGTGACAGTAGCATCTGGTAGCCAAAGCTGGAACTTCTTGAAATCGAATTTGCTGGGAGCCTACAGTTGTTCTATTAAAATACCCTGCTATGGCCATAGGCTGCAATTCTTTTATAAATACAGTATGTATATTAATTTAAAGTAATGTTTTAATGTGTTGATCAAATGTAAAGCAATTTATTTACTACCCTCAGCATTTATAAGGTTGGACATCCCTGGGCTATACCCTCAACGTTCTGGTCTCAAACAGATGAAGATATCTCATCAAGGCGCACTACAGTTCCCTCTTCATAAATATTATTATTTTTTAGATGAGATCGGCGTAGACTATTGGTGATGGGTATATTCGAATTGCATGCATGGAATGCTAGAATTTGTGGTTCGATTACCACAGTGGTCTCATATTCAAGTCTTATTCAACAAAATAATAGAAAGGTTGTCCAAATACAATAAACACTGATGATTAGAAACGAACACAATATGCATTGGACTGTACACACTTCATCACAACAACATGCAAATGACAGCTCGATAGAATCTATAATTTTCACTATTCAGGTACCTGTCCCAACGCTGAACAAATCTAAGATCCTTTCTCGATATATCCGAGTGTTTAGTGAAGAAATTGTTGAAGGAATTGTTATTAAGTTACCAATATATACATGAGTTAAATGAGTACTGTTTGAAGACTCGTCTAACTGGGTGCCACCCTAAATAAATCGGTGTTGGAACTAATACCACTTTCCCTATTACATCAAACAAAGAATTGTAGCTAGTATCAATAATTTTATATTACAGTCCATTGTAGTTTACCGAGCGTCTGTTACTAAGGAGGATTGAGGTAGAGGAAGCAGTCGCTCATGGAAGAGTAATGGAATAACATTGTAGAGACCAGCAGTAGTGCCCGGCTTCGCCCTGTGGATTTATTTGATTTATGGATGATACTGAATACTACTACAGAACTGGCACATGGTACTCAATCTAACATATAAACATATTTTAAAAATATAACTTTTTGTGTTGGTGGGGGTGATAAGTATTATAGTATAATGGACGTAACATTCAGGTCATTTTCCCGTAATGATAATGATAATAATGAACTTGGAAACGGTTAATTACTAACCACACCACTGACACATGTAATTTAAAAACGAATTGAAAAAATATAATTAGAAAGAGGAGTAAGTGAAATAAAAGACACAACCTAGGGCCTATATCTCGTTGGCTGTTAGAAAAATAGAGACCAATAGTGTACTCTTTTGTCGCATAGCACCGTAGGAAAATTATCAGAGCACTTCGGAAAACTTCGGCTGTCCCAAGCTCCTGAGGTAGCAATAGTGTAATTTATTACCACATAGCGCTGAAGGATAAGGATCGTAATAAAAGAAAGTAAATTTGAAAGGACAAACGCTTATTGCAGCTGATAACTTCAATGTACTGCGCCAACACCATCGCACTTATACAGATGCATAATATTTTCATGATGATAACTGTTATAAGGGGCCTAAGAAATATTGTTGCACTAATTACTTCCCGTGACTGCAATTTATAAACAGCACAAGATGTAAGATGTAAGATGCAACTACTGTATTTTTGCAACTCTGCACCAGAACACGGGTAGGGACAGTGTGATACAGCCCGCATTGCCATCCAACAATATACTTATTAAAACATTCTTACAGTTACACTACTACGGACATGAATGTTTCTAGGGCCTTAAAACGTGTTTTTCAAGTTCCATTTGTCTGTTATTTCAAATTTAGGGAATGGAGAGGGTTGTCCAAAATATCAAGTGGACAGTGTTACCCGCAGGATTTCAAACCGTAAGTATGTAAAATTTGGTGCAATTAAGAGAAACGGTGAAGATTTGTGCCAAAGGGCCTAAGGGCAGGGAATGGGGTGGTCTGTCCGAAATTTCAAGTAGACAGTGTTACTCGTCGGGTTCCAAAGGGTAAGTACATAAAGGTTGGTTCAGATCGGTGAAACGGTGTAGATTTGTGCCAAAGGGCCTAAATGCAGGGAATGGAGTGATCTGCCCGAAATTTCAAGTGGACATGTTACTCGTCGGGTTTCAAAGGATAAGTATACAAATTTTGGTTCAGATCGGCGAAACTGTGTAGATTTTTGCCAAAGGGCCAAAATGCAGGGAATGGAGTGGTGTGTCCGAAATTTAAAGTAGACAGTGTTAATCGTCGGGTTCTAAAGTGTAAAAATACTTATTTTGGTTAAGATCGGTGAAATGGTGTGGATTTGTATAAATAACAGACAGACAGACATTGAGCTATAGATACCGATATGCGCTAATTGTGAAAATGGCGTTCCTTAAAATGGTCGTAAATGATGAAAATACGATCGTCATCAGAATTAGATGCAGTTTCACCTAAAGTCTATTCGCCGAGTCGAGACAGTGCACGTAATCACCTGGCTGCCCGGACAGGGAAACATGCCCTGTTCACGTGATTGGCTCAGCCGGACAGGGCTAGTCAATGTGATCCGAGATAGTTTGTCATGCAGTAGCCCTAGAAAAGGCAAGCGCTGTACTGTAGTCCTGTATTTAGCCAAGTTACATCTAAAATAGATTTGTCTCCCTTCTTGTCTCATTTGTAGGGGCCGATAACCTCGATGTTAGACCCCTTAAAACAACAATTATCATCATCATCATCATGTCTCATTTGTCGTGTTGTTTGCAAATACCTACGTCCCCATACAACTATTTCGCCCCTGTCTATGAGCATACTGTCTCGTCCTCGTCGAACATGTTCGAAGTTTAGTTTCTTCAATAAATTATAATATGTCGTTGGTCAAAAATCAGGCAAATATGTGTCTTCATTCACAGCGAAAGGTGTATGTATCTATTTATTTATTAATAGGTACTGTTACAGTTAGGCAAAACCTGGTGGTAACAAGATATTTACATGCTGCCTATAACTCAATTTCTCTCCATAATGTCTCTGGGTTCCCTGAATGCAACATTTAATTTCTTCTTGAAAACTTTTGAACTGTTAGGAAAATGTTCTAAGACTTCTTCAAGTAACTCATTCCATGTTTGAATACCCCTGTTTATAAGAGAATACTTAGCTAAGTTTGTATTTTGAATGATGGGCCTAATTCTGTATTCGTGATCTCTCCTACCCATATAATCTGGATCATGCATTCTGTTTCGCAACTCATTCCAGGCCGGCTCCCCTGTGTATGCTTTGTACATCTCCTGGAGTCTTCTTTTATGTCTTCTGCTGTGTAAGGATTCCCAACCCAATGACTTTAACATGTCAGAGACACTACCAGTTTGGGAGAATTTGCCAAGTACGGATCTTGCAGCTTTGGTTTGCACCATCTCCAATTTGTTCGTTAGAGTTGATTGGTAGGGCTCCCACACACTCGTGGCGTATTCCAAAATTGGTCTCACAAGGCATTTGTAAGCCAATTATTTGGCCTGAATACTGCTACCCTTCATGTTTCTCATAACAAAGTATAACCATAAGTTAGGCAAATGTCTAGTTTACAATACAAAATTATCTTTTTATATATCACTTGATGTCAATATACATTTTGAGACATGTTTCGGCTCTGTGAGCCTTCTTCAGTCAAAATCACTAAAAAAATTCCCTAAAACAGTCTAATGTTTGGTCTCTCATAAAAATTTGTAAAACATTTTTACATCGTCAAGATGATTATAACACATGAATTTAAAATGCTTAAAAAATAAAAATAAATAAAAATGTACAACATTTCGAAACGTGGGCCACATTCTTGTTGATCCATTTTCAAACAGGGCACCTGGAACAATAAAAAATTACCTAACAATCTACGGTTCCTACTTGGAAACATGAAGAGATTACTCTAGTTGGGTAAAAAACTTACCCCATTGTACGAGCTTCTTGAAAAAGGATCGTGTCTAAATCTGTCATGTAGAAACAGGTAATCGGAAGTTGTTTATTTAGTGCTTTGCACGATCTTTCGAAAACACTCCCCCAACTTTGACTGTTAGGGTACTGTTTTGGAGAAAGTCCCGGATCCAGAATACCACTCTTTCATCAAGACCCAAATTTGCAAGCTTATGTAACAGGAGATCATGTGGAACCATGTCAAAAGCCTTAGCTAAGTCAATGATTACACTGTCCACCTGGCCTCCTGTGTCCATGCCTTCTGCTATATCTTGGCAAAACCCCACCACCTGTGATTCACATGAATATCCTTTCCTGAATCCATGTTTTCTATCATACAACCAGTTATTTTTCTCCCGAAATTCCCTGATATAATCTACAATTATTTGTTCCATTTGTTTACAAACTACTGCTGTCAGACTCACTGGTCTACAGGTACCCGGCATGGTTCTGTCCCCTCCTTTATAAATTAGAACTACAATAGCTTTCTTCCAGTCGGACGGGACAGACCTATTGTTCAGAGAGACTGTGAACAATACCCTAAGGAAGGGAATTATTTATTCTCCGCCTATCTTGAGAATGTCGCCAGACACCTTATCGAGTCCTACTGATCTGAATTTTTTGATTTTCTTCAGGTTTTTTATAACCTCTCAGTTATGAATAATGAATGGTTTAACTGTATTTTCCTTTAATTTTGAAGAAACGTACATGCTAGCTTTCGCAGTAAAAACGCTACAATACCACTCATTAAGCACTTCACCTTTTTGTGGGTTTCCTGTGACAAGATTTCCTTCTGAGTCCCTCAGAGACTTAATGTCATCTCTGTTCTTTTTCCGTCTCCTAAGATAATTATAAAATGTATTTGTATTTCCTGGTTTTAGTATAGTCTTCATATAAGAATCGTGTGCTTTACGTTTTTCTGTGTTCAATTCCTTGATAATTAGTTGGTATTGTCTGTAATAGTTCCTATTTGATTTTAGTCTGTTGTGTATTTTTCTAGCTTTTCTCTTAAGAATTCTAACACGTGAATTGTAGTATTCTGGATCCTGGTTGCCCTTCACTCTCTATTTTGGAACGTATAGCGATTTGCCCCTGATTTCTCTTTCTTAGGCGACTTTAAACTATGGGTAGCTTTATATTCTCGAACTATCCGATACACAGAAATTTCACTAACACCAGTGGAATGAGCTGATTTCCTTACTATGGCAGATATTAGTGTGGTGGGATGCATTTCTAACTCTGCCTTAGAGGCCAACGTGTTTAGCAACATACAGTATGCTTTTAAAAGCCACTCAGCACTTTTCACTCAAGTTGCTTCTTTGGTGGACTAATAACTCTCACATTGTCTCCTGCTGAGTTTACGACGGAACATCGACCGTATAAAATCCGCGTACAAACGATCAAAAATATTTGTTTGCCTATTTTAAGGAGTTAAGAACTAATTAATTTATTAAATACATAAACTAACAATACATAATAAAATGATAACTCAGAATAAAAATAGAAATGGAACTCGTCCGCTTCACATGTAAGCGTACGTTCAACAGTCACAATTCTACGCACCCCTTGTGGGCAGCCTGCAATTACGCGCACAGCTGTGTTTACTTCCACTGTCTCGACTCGGGGAACAGACTTTAGATGTGGTTTATATTTCTAGAAAGAAACGGATCAAGGAAGAGGAGAGATCCTCTCAAACTGTTGGAAGTGAATTGCTAACCTGAAGATACTTAGATCTCTGTACCACCTGGTATTTCAAACCGTCTCAAATGTTTTCAAAAACGTCTCTCAAATCTTGTATCTAAAGTTAAGTTTGTATCTCTCAAACTCCAATCCATCCAAGTTTCAATCGGATTTTAACGCTAATAGAGAGTAATCAGACTTAAAAGCTATAAAATTCATCATTTTTTGACTTACTTGTTTCAATCACAATATAAATTCCTCCATGTTGTGTCTGGTTTTTGCTGTTATAGTCACAAACATGGAGTTGAATTTCTCGGTACATCCCTACACCGATACAGTAAGCGTACTCGAAACGGATCTGAGACGAATGCTGTCTAGATGTGCTACGTGAGACAGACTTTGGGGCTGGTGAATGGTTGCAGAGGAAAGCTGCAGAAAGCTTCAAGTGAGCTAGTTAACAGTGAAGCACTCTTCAACTTGTACCGGCCCCAGGCTACCCGGTAGCCAATTTGTGTTCCTTGCTGCAGCTCTTCAGCGGAACATCTCCACAAGAGGAACGTGTTGACTGTATAGTCTACTCCAAACACACTGCATTTCCCGCTTTTATCACACAATCTAGTTGTAAGTACAGTAATTAAACGTAGACTAATAGTAGCTACCCGATTCTACTGCAAAAGAATAAATGGCATATTAACTAACCCTGTTTCAAGTTACAAAATCATCAATCGATTGTATCCTGAGGTCTCAATTTTAATGTTCGATCATTATTGGAGACTAACATGTTGAATTTCTGTAGCTGACATAGGCTAATGATGACGTTTGTATGAAACCGATTTTATTTCAAGTTAAGTATAATTTCATTTCTAGCCTATTTTCATTTATGGAAAAGATAGACATGAGATCACCTTTGTCCATGTGTGTATGTGTGTGTCCTCCTAATGAAATCTAAACGGCTGGAGCGATTTCAATGAAACTCAGTATGAGCATAGTACTACTATTTTGTCCTACCCCGACATTGTGCCCTTTAATTTTTATTTCGTCTCACAAATCCAACATGGCGGAAGTACGAAATATTTCACCGGTATTCTATATCTCTGAAACTATTACTGATATCATACTGAAATTTCGTAAGGTCATAAAGAGCACTACTAGAAGTTCACCTATGTGATTTTCAAAGACCTGTTAAGTATAAAACGAACATGGTGGCCAAACGAACTTGACACATTTAAATAGACTTTCATCGCGATTTAAGCAGCTGAACGCAGCGAAACACAGTACAGCAAATTTTTAAACACTGCACCCGTTCGTCCTGGGGTTGCGATGACCCATCTGCTATTACATCGCATTCCTGGAGTTCCAGGACAGAGTGGAGTTAAATGAACACCTAGTCAAATAAGGAATGTGCCGGAAATTCAGTTGAAATATCTCAAAAGCAGAGGGTAACACGAGACAAAGTATCTCTAGGGTCGTTACGGGCTTAAATTTAATAAAAAAAATGCAAATATAAATGGGCGCCATCAACTGAACTCCTAGCAAACCACATCCTTTCCGGTTAAGCCTTAATTAAGACAAGGAAAGAAAAAGGAATATCACACCTTCATCAGATCACAACTAAGATAAAAACAAATTTATTTCACTTTGATAGTCAGACAGACATTTTAAATATTCATCCTACCTGAGAGCATGGTCGTATGCCAACGTTAAATTGTCATTGTCCAAAAATCGAACCATCTCTTTTCTAATCAAAAGTATTTAATCCACATAGAACAGGAGAAAATTTCTAAAGTTCTCTTGGGTTCTCAGGATCACTGTAGCACTATGTCTTTCGTCACTGACATTTGTGATACCTGAGACCTAATTTCTCTTTAAATTAACATCATGAATGTGGATTTGAAAAAAATTATTAATCTGCCTAAACACACATATTATAATCACATATTTTAAATATCACGTAATTTTTGGCTTGCATGGCATAATTCAAATGTTGAATATGTTAGAAAATGCTCCTAAACATCGAATAATTAATTTACACTATTTACATTGTCATTAATAATTGCTTGTTTGTGAATTACAGAAAATCCACTGCTCATTGGTCATAGTCATCATCATCATCATCAAAGTCAAATATTTCTCACATTAATTCTCATCTCAAAATTCAACATATTCCTGTCAGAATCATTAACTCATCACCATTAAATCATTTAAATGAAAATTATTATCATCACTTCATTATACTTTCTAATTATTCACACACTCTTATTTTATCATCTCCTTCAGATTAAATCATCTTAAATCATCAATATAAATCGTTTAATTCCTCAACTCAAGTTGCAATTCCTACAAGTCACATCTCAATTAAATTTATTTTAATCCATATAAATTCATTAATCATCAGCTTCTTTAATTAATTATCACCTTCTAATTCAGTTATTCATCATCTATCCAATCATCTATTAATTTATTTAAATCAGTTTATTTATCCAATCTTTAATTCATCCATTTATTTAATTCATTGATTTATTCCAAAATTTAATTTATCAATTTATTTAAATTTTATTCTTCTGGTTATTTAGATTTTTATTATTTCATCTAGTCATTCTGATTTTTATTTCATTGGGTCAGATCATTAATATGTTTAAATTTCAGATTATTATTTCATTAATTATTATTATCAGAAAATCTTGTATTATCAACTTTATTTATTTGTTTGTTTAATTTCCTAACAAATTGTTTAATATGGGTTATAGAACGTTGTCTTACAGTTTTATTACTTCCAAGTTATATCTCGTATTTAATTATCATGCCAAAAAAAATATTATTGCCTTCGCGACATCACGTTGGATCTGACTATCCACAACGACATTATATATCCTCACTTCTTCAAATATCACATTTGAATACCACAATTATTCCACAAAACTCCATAAATATTCAGCATACAGCCTGAATCTCAAAAATTACGCTAGACTGGGTTCGACGACCTCATGTCTGCCTCAAAATACATTAGCAATATTGCAACTTCCACTTGGCAACTTCTACAAAATGCCTATCACAAACTTCACTTAACCATGTTGCATGATCTACGAAAAATATATAACTGGCTTCAAATTATCAACGCACACAATCTACAATAACTGTAATTACTCTGATCACATCTAGACAACTTCTTAAACAATTAGAAAAAATAATACCTTAGTAATTCAAGATCTGCTTTCAAATAGCATAAATTCTCTTACAATTCTCATAATTCACATCACAGAAAAACACCAATGTGCTATAATCTCTCATATCAAAATATGCAATACTGATCTGCCTTAAAATAAATCTGACCATTAATGATTCATCTTACAAGATTCAATTACTTTAAATCCTTCTCAAAGGTATCAAACACAATTATAAAAATCATCAAAAGCATCAGCTGTAACAGCTGTTAAACTGAAAGTACTCTCAAAAGAGTATAGCAACAAAATATTGGATTGGCAAACAAGAATTACAAATGTAACCCTGCTGACATTTATCTTTAATTTATTTAACAAAAATTCGACTGATATGTGACTAGTAGTTCCTGGTTTGATTCTCTTACAATCTCAAGTACACTCGGATGATAAAAATGAGTCCCTCAATGGCAAGTAAGATGAGTAACCACCGTACAATCGTATAAATACGAAAGACCTCGCCTCGTCGACTAACATGATAGTGCCCTGAACGATGGGTAAGATGAGTAACCACCATACAATCGTATAAATACGAAAGACCCCATCTCGAAGACTAAATGAGTGAATGTACCAGATAGGAATCAACAAGTCTCTAGTTGTCATATAAAAGCGATATTCATTCACTAAAGTGAATAACATCTTAATATCTCCCAAACAATCCAATGGAAAAAATCCCTACTGATGAATAATACACACTTGCTAGTATGCAATGAACTGACGAAGTAATTTAGATAATCAATTGCAGATCACGAGTTCGAAATACTTGTCACACAAAAAACTATTCATGAAAACTATCCTTGCTGGAAAAATGTCTAAGAGACCAAACATCTGCTTAATAAAGCCAACCAATGGTGAGAATTTCGTATAATGATGCCTGCCATATCATATGGTCACGCCATATTCTAGCAAAATTTGAAGCATATAAAGTCAAAGCCATGTCTAAATAATCGTATCACTCCTATTAGAAAAATATACATGTGTGCCCAGTATTCATGAAAATAATCGTATCAGGAAGTTATAACTCTTACAGTACCTTCTCATAATCAGCTGTTATTAAATTTCAAAGATCGTCGATTATCCTTATGTAATGAATTTCTCGAAAGATCGGCGTGAATATCATTCCACCCACGCAATGACGATTGCCTTCAAATCCCAAGTAAATCAGCTGGTGGACCTCCTCCTTTTCAGGAATCGAATCCATCGCTCTGTGGTGCCATCGCGTCTCTGTCTGCGTTTACTCCGACATGATGAACTTCTGGTTATCCATAGTGGATACTGTCCAAATCCTCACGAAAAAGTTCATAGAAACAGCGGACCCCACATTCCTCTTCTACGTTACGCCACTGTCCTATACACTGTTCGGTTTGAGTGTTGAAAGTTCAATCTCCACAGCGGTTTAGTCTCACTTGCAGAAAATAAAATTTATTTATGAGAGTGTATGTGTTTATGAAACACCCTGTAGCTGTGTTCGTACTCGATAATTTGTAACACTTCATAAGAAAGAATTGCATTAATGCACGAGCCAATGTTCATAAGTGCTTATGCCTGTAACATCTCGTTTGCCTAAATTTGTTAATGTTACTTGGACCCCATGGTCGCTCTGCATGTTCCGTAATGGAATGCATAGTCGTAATGTCATTGAATAACTATGTTCATCTGAAGTTCACAGTTGCAGTATCTCGTAACTATCTGCCTGTACAATTTGATTACTGAATATGAGTTCCAAGTCAATGTTATAATGAAGTTCAGCTTCTATCATATTACTTGCGTATAAAATTGGAAATAACCCGCTCGTCTCTACTGCAATGTTCTAGAATAATCTCCGCCTAAAGCTGGCCTCGCCATGCCGCTCTGCTATGCTGTTCTGCGTTACCAAAATGCAGCTTGAAATAAAGTTCTCCAACTACTATTACAGTACTGTTCTAAACCCCGGCCTTCTCATGCTTGCTTGGCCCGTACAGCTGGTTCTGTAACCGGTCTTCACGCTGCCTACTGCGGGTGTCTGCCTGGCTCACTGACCTACATTCCGTTCGCTGCTTGGTGAAGTAACACCTGTCGCTTTCACTTTCCGTGACAAATGCTGCTCGCTGCGCGACTTTTACCATACGCTCGGCATGTCCTACTCAGCTCGCTGTCTGACCTCGACTGCCTTGCTCGCTGTACTCCACTCTCTCTCTAACTGTACTTGACTCCTCTGCTTACAGAGCTCGACTGACTGTCTCTAGACTGCATTGACCTGCACCTCCCTGGCGCAGTCACGTGACGTTCTCCCCACCTCTGTGGTCTTGCGTCACAAATATAATCTCGAACCCCGATCATCTCGGCTATTAAGTTATAAAATAACTTAAGAGTTATCTGACTTCCTACAAATTATTACCATATATAATGCTTGTTATATCTTCTCTTCTGAGATGTTTAAATACCATGTTCCATATAGATCTTAATAAAGCTTCATATTTCCATCCATAATTCCATCTGCTTGACGGCTGTCAGTGCCTTCTTAATCCTAGACCTTCTACGTCATCCTGACATTCCTCTTGACTCGATTTGAGTGCTATCTTTTCATAACTCTTCCCATAATCTCAACTACGGCTTAACGTCTGCTGGCGTAGCCGATAGCCTCCACTAGGTATCGGGTACATCTCTCCCGTACATCTCCTTTTTAGCCTACATTCGATTTTTGCAAAAAATGAAAGTAGACTTATTAGATCACTACAGGGCAAAAAAAGTGTGTCTGTCTGTGTGTGTGTATGTGTGTGAGTCTGTGTGTGTGTGTGTGAGTGTGTGGTACTCTGATGTCTGTCCCCCCCTATCAATTCGAACACGGTAAAACCGAATGGAATGAAATTTGGTACAAAGGTAGCACTAGCAAAGGACACCTCAGTGTCATGTTTTATATCGCCGCCATCTTGACGGAAACGTAATGGCGGCCACACAAATGTTCAAAGCTTAAATCAAATTACGACTAACCTAATCATCCGATCTCTACCAAATTTTGCAACAGCATACCTTTATGGGGGCAGCATCCTTTGACCAAACTAATAGGTCATCAGCCTAAACGTTTGCGGATGGCGGCCATCTTTGTGTCAAAATCGATTACCCCTATTAATTCAAACACGGTTAAACCGAATTGAACAAAGTTTGGTACAGAGGTAGCACTAGCAAAGGACACCTCAGTGTCATGTTTTATATCGCCGCCATCTTGACGAAAACGTAATGGCGGCCACACAAATGTTCAAAGCTTAAATCAAATTACGACTAACCTAATCATCCGATCTCAACCAAATTTTGCAACAACATACCTTTATAAAGGGAGCATCCTTTGACAAATCTAGTAGGTCATTAGCCTAATAGTTTGCGGATGGCGGCCATCTTTGTGTCAAAATCGATTACCCTTATTAATTCGAACACGGTGAAACCGAATGGAACGAAATTTGGTACAGAGGTAGCACAAGAAAATGCCACCGCAATGTCATGTTTTATATCACCGCCATCTTGACGGAAACGTAATCCCGGCCACCCAAATGTTAAAGGCTAAAATGTAATTACGACCAACCTAATAATCTAGTCTCTACCAAATTTTGCAACAACAAATCTTTATGCGGGAAGCATATTCTGACCAAACTGCTAGATCATCAGCCCAATAGTTTGCAGATGGTGGCCAAGTATGTGTGCAAATCGATTCCCCCTATCAATTCAAACACGGTGAAACCGAATTGAACGAAATTTGGTACAGAGGTAGCACTAGCAAAAGGCACCTCAGTGTCATGTTTTATATCGCCGCCATCTTGACGGAAACGGAATGACAGCCACCCAAATGTTAAAAGCTTAAATCAAATTTCGACCATCCTAATAATTTGATCTCTGCCGGATTTTGCAACAACATGCCTTTTTGTAGAAAGCATCTTATGACTGACTACAAGGTCATCAGCCCAATAGTTTGCAAATAGCGACCATGTATGTGTGCAAATCCATTCCCCAGATCAATTCAATCACGGTAAAACCGAATTGAATGAATTTTTTACAGAGGTAGCACTAGCAAAGGGCACCTCATATTCATGTGTAATATCCCTATAGCACGTTGTATTTCAACAAGCTACTACAACCAACATTCAATTATACTCCTTTAAAAGGACAAAGAGTTATAACAATACCCATGCATTTATGAGGAAGTAGGCTATATGTTCTTTACTGAACATCTTGTTTTTTATCATGATTGAGAAAAAATACACTCTCAGGCATTCTATACATAACACATGTACACGATAGCTCTACAATCCTCTTATTCAGCATGATTATACTTTCTAATGCTCAACAATGATGATTGACTTCCGATGATTAGCATCTTGATTCTGTATTACTTTGACGTCTATTTCTTCCTTCACTACTCGTGCTTGCTCGATTGACATCTCTGACTGTCTCCTCGGGTGGTGCACTAGGCTGTCTACTTTCTTGCCTCGATCTCTCATATTCACGATTATCTCGTCTTTCATTCGGATCATTTCTTCTGCCATCCTGCCTGTCGTTCCGATTATACTGTTGATATTGGCTCCAGTTGTTTCTACCACGATATCTATTGTTGTATCTATTCCTATCTTGGTATCTGGAATTCTGATTATAGTTTCTGTATCGGCTGTCTCTTGCGTCCTGATCGTATGGCCTCTCATATGGTCCTCTGTATCGGTCATTTCCACGAACGTTATGGATGTTTCCTCGATTTCCTTCGTTCCTTCTGTTTCCCCAGGAATCTCTTCTATCCGTCTGAGCTGCGTTATCAACGACTACCGCATTCACCTCTTGCGTGTTTCGATTGTCGTTTCTTGCTTTTCTGAGTGTAACTTGAGCGCTTGTATAGTCTAATCGCCGTAAAATGTCGTCATAGTGCTCAAGTGTGTTCGCTCCCGACGCTATGAGTGATCGCTGTTCCTCAATCGGTAATTGTCTCTCTATAACTTGCAAAAGCTCTTCTTCTGGCAATGGAGGGATCAAAAACTGTAATTTAGCCAGTTGTGAAGTAAAATAATTGGCATAATGCGTTGGATGTGACGTAGAATAACGCTTCGAATACATTTCTGCTCTTACGTTCAGTTGATCCTCTGCACTCCAAAATCTCCTTAAGAATGCTATTGCAAATTGCTCCATATTCGCAAAATTGCTCCTGAATGCTCTAAATCAAGTTAACGCAGGCCCGTATAAGGCGCGTTCGACTATCCTTAGTTCTCTTTCCTTGGCTACTCTATGTTCCGCCATGTAGTCGCGAATATCTCGCAGAAATTCGACTGGTGTGACTCCTGTATTTCCCGAAAACTTCCTTGGCTTGTCATCCAGATTTCTGATAATGGTAACTGGACCTGAGTATCGTTCACTTGTACCCAACGTACTCCTAATCGAATTCGGATTATCCTGAGGGGTTGAACTTGCCCTTTCGAATGTCACATTCTGTTGCGTTTGACGGTCTTCTCCCATGCTAACCTCTTGATTGCTCATACTGCGGTCTATCGGTGTCTGATTTATCGATATTTCCCCTGATGTAATATTTTGACTTGAGAAACTATTAATCATAGATTCTAGTTTAGTTATCCTATCTTCTGCCAATTTCTCTACGGTCTTGACCTGAGTCTTCAACTCATCTAACGACGTAACATTCTGTGTTTTGTTACTCTCTTCTAAATCGTTTTTCAACTTGTCTATCTTGTCTTCGCATGTATTCTTTACTGACGTGACTTGTTCCTTTAACAGATCAACGTCTGTCCTAAATAGAGTTGAATCTATCTTCATCGCTTCCTTGTTCCCCGTAAACCTCGCTTCTAAGTTCGCCATACCTGCGATTAATTTCTCATCTAATCCCGCACGTTTTTCTTTTGCTTCGGCATCGACCTCACTATACCGTTCTTCCACGATTGCACCGACTCTATTTTTGAATAAAGCTAAGTTTTCATTAACCTTTTGCTCTATATCATCATCCATTTTCCTAATATCTTTCTGCAATTGATTCTCTAATGATTTTAAATTAGAATTAACCTCTCCTAAGACTTCCTCTTTAATGGTCCCAATTACTGACTTTAAAACTTTGATCTCATTACCTAGATTCATCTCTAGACCTTTGATTTTAGTTTCGAAAGATACTTCGGTAGACCACTCTTGAATTTTGCCTACATCTGCCACTAAACCATCAATGTCGAATCTCAACTTCGATATGTCCGATTTAATGTCTTTCTGTATGGACATAACGTCTGTTCTTAAAGTAAGAATGTTTTCTTCTCCTCTACTTTCTAATTCAATAATATTCTTTCTTAATATTTGAACATTTTCCTCTCCTTTCATATTTACTGCAATTATATCTAATTGTAAAGTCTTAAGCATTTCATTATTCTTTAAAGTTAATCTATTCTCTAACCTAGTTAATTTGTTTTCCAACTCTGTGTTAGTTTCTTCACTAAGAGCTTGTAATTTCTCTTCCAATGATTTAAAACTATCCTTCAAGTTAGCTTCACTACTAGTCTGTAATCTAGTCTCCAATGACTTTAAATTATCTTCACTATTTGACTGTAATAATTTTATATTAGCTTCGTTACTAATCTGTAATGATTTCAACTCATCCCTACTACTGGACTGTAATCTGGTCTCTAAGGACTTTAAAATTTCTTCATTACTAGTCTGTAATGCTTGCACATTTTCTTTACATCTAGCTTCTAACCTAGCTTCTGAACTATTTATCTGTTCTTTAACTTCTGTTTCCATCTTAGAAATAGTTTCTGCAATACCAGACATACCACTCTGTAACTCTCCTAACACCTTAGCTAAATCTTCCGGCAACATAATGATATTTTCAATAGACATTTTATTCAGAGACGTTAGACAACAACACATCACAATGTCTCAATTCCTGCATTCACTTGGGAATAGGAAAATGACTTATAACTAACATGATATAATACTAATACGATAAACATGAACACTGGAATGGGCACACAAGTATATTGTCTGACTAAGTTTAATAAATTTTGTAACACAATTAAATGAACTTTGAGATCAATCTCTCAGTAATCTAAATCTGATGTGATTCCATAGAATAAACAAAATCGCAGCCCCGCGTTGGGCGCCAATTCTCCCTCTCTCTCTGCACCCGTTCGTCCTGGGGATGCGATGACCCATCTGCTATTACATCGCATTCCTGGAGTTCCAGGACAGAGTGGAGTTAAATGAACACCTAGTCAAATAAGGAATGTGTCGGAAATTCAGTTGAAATATCTCAAAAGCCGAGAGTAACACGAGACAAAGTATCTCTAGGGTCGTTACGGGCTTAAATTTAATTTAAAAAATGCAAATATAAATGGGCGCCATCAACTGAACTCCTAGCAAACCACATCCTTTCCGGTTAAGCCTTAATTAAGACAAGGAAAGAAAAAGGAAAATCACACCATCATCAGATCACAACTAAGATAAAAACAAATTTATTTCACTTTGATAGTCAGAGAGACATTTTAAATATTCATCCTACCTGAGAGCATGGTCGAATGCCAACGTTAAATTGTCATTGTCCAAAAATCGAACCATCTCTTTTCTAATCAAAAGTATTTAATCCAGATAGAACAGGAGAGAATTTCTAAAGTTCTCTTGGGTTCTCAGGATCACTGTAGCACTATGTCTTTCGTCACTGACATTTGTGATACCTGAGACCTAATTTCTCTTTAAATTAACATCATGAATGTGGATTTGAAAAAAATTATTAATCTGCCTAAACACACATATTATAATCACATATTTTAAATATCACGTAATTTTTGGCTTGCATGGCATAATTCAAATGTTGAATATGTTAGAAAATGCTCCTAAACATCGAATCATTAATTTACACTATTTACATTGTCATTAATAATTGCTTGTTTGTGAATTACAGAAAATCCACTGCTCATTGGTCATACTCATCATCATCATCAAAGTCAAATATTTCTCACATTAATTCTCATCTCAAAATTCAACATATTCCTGTCAGAATCGTTAACTCATCACCATTAAATCATTTAAATGAAAATTATTATCATCACTTCATTATACTTTCTTATTATTCACACACTCTTATTTTATCATCTCCTTCAGATTAAATCATCTTAAATCATCAATATAAATCGTTTAATTCCTCAACTCAAGTTGCAATTCCTACAAGTCACATCTCAATTAAATTTATTTTAATCCACATAAATTCATTAATCATCAGCTTCTTTAATTAATTATCACCTTCTAATTCAGTTATTCATCATCTATCCAATCATCTATTAATTTATTTAAATCAGTTTATTTATCCAATCTTTAATTCATCCATTTGTTTAATTCATTGATTTATTCCAAAATTTAATTTATCAATTTATTTAAATTTTATTCTTCTGGTTATTTAGATTTTTATTATTTCATCTAGTCATTCTGATTTTTATTTCATTGGGTCAGATCAATAATATGCTTAAATTTCAGATTATTATTTCATTAATTATTATTATCAGAAAATCTTGTATTATCAACTTTATTTATTTGTTTGTTTAATTTCCTAACAAATTGTTTAATATGGGTTATAGAACGTTGTCTTACAGTTTTATTACTTCCAAGTTATATCTCGTATTTAATTATCATGCCAAAAAAATATTATTGCCTTCGCGACATCACGTTGGATCTGACTATTCACAACGACATTATATATCCTCACTTCTTCAAATATCACATTTGAATACCACAATTATTCCACAAAACTCCATAAATATTCAGCATACAGCTTGAATCTCAAAAATTACGCTAGACTGGGTTCGACGACCTCATATCTGCCTCAAAATACATTAGCAATATTGCAACTTCCACTTGGCAACTTCTACAAAATGCCTATCACAAACTTCACTTAACCATGTTGCATGATCTACAAAAAATATATAACTGGCTTCAAATTATCAACGCACACAATCTACAATAACTGTAATTACTCTGATCACATCTAGACAACTTCTTAAACAATTAGAAAACATATTACCTTAGTAATTCAAGATCTGCTTTCAAATAGCATAAATTCTCTTACAATTCTCATAATTCACATCACAGAAAAACACCAATGTGCTATAATCTCTCATATCAAAATATGCAATACTGATCTGCCTTAAAATAAATCTGACCATTAATGATTCATCTTACAAGATTCAATTACTTTAAATCCTTCTCAAAGGTATCAAACACAATTATAAAAAATCATCAAAAGCATCAGCTGTAACAGCTGTTAAACTGAAAGTACTCTCAAAAGAGTATAGCAACAAAATATTGGATTGGCAAACAAGAATTACAAATGTGACCCTGCTGACTTTTATCTTTAATTTATTTAACCAAAATCGACTGATATGTGACTAGTAGTTCCTGGTTTGATTCTCTTACAATCTCAAGTACACTCGGATGATAAAAATGAGTCCCTCAATGGCAAGTAAGATGAGTAACCACCGTACAATCGTATAAATACGAAAGACCTCGCCTCGTCGACTAACATGATAGTGCCCTGAACGATGGGTAAGGTGAGTAACCACCATACAATCGTATAAATACGAAAGACCCCATCACGAAGACTAAATGAGTGAATGTACCAGATAGGAATCAACAAGTCTCTAGTTGTCATATAAAAGCGATATTCATTCACTAAAGTGAATAACATCTTAATATCTCCCAAACAATCCAATGAAAAAAATCCCTACTGATGAATAATACACACTTGCTAGTATGCAATGAACTGACGAAGTAATTTAGATAATCAATTGCAGATCACGAGTTCGAAATACTCGTCACACAAAAAACTATTCATGAAAACTATCCTTGCTGGAAAAATGTCTAAAAGACCGAACATCTGCTTATTAAAGCCAACCAATGGTGAGAATTTCCTATAATGATGCCTGCCATATCATATGGTCACGCCATATTCTAGCAAAATTTGAAGCATATAAAGTCAAAGCCATGTCTAAATAATCGTATCACTCCTATTAGAAAAATATACATGTGTGCCCAGTATTCATGAAAATAATCGTATCTGGAAGTTATAACTCTTACAGTACCTTCTCATAATCAGCTGTTATTAAATTTCAAAGATCGTCGATTATCCTTATGTAATGAATTTCTCGAAAGATCGGCGTGAATATCATTCCACCCACGTAATGACGATTGCCTTCAAATCCCAAGTGAATCAGCTGGTGGACCTCCTCCTCTTCAGGAGTCGAATCCATCGCTCTGTGGTGCCATCGCGTCTCTGTCTGTGTTTACTCCGACATGATGAACTTCTGGTTATCCATAGCGGATACCGTCCAAATCCTCACGAAAAAGTTCATAGAAACAGCGGACCCCACATTCCTCTTCTACGTTACGCCACTGTCCTATACACTGTTCGGTTTGAGTGTTGAAAGTTCAATCTCCACAGCGGTTTAGTCTCACTTGCAGAAAATAAAATTTATTTATGAGAGTGTAAGAGTTTATGAAACATCCTGTAGCTGTGTTCGTACTCGGTAATTTGTAACACTTCATAAGAAAGAATTGCATTAATGCACGAGCCAATGTTCATAAGTGCATATGCCTGTAACATCTCGTTTGCCTAAAATTGTTAATGTTACTTGGACCCCATGGTCGCTCTGCATGTTCCGTAATGGAATGCATAGTCGTAATGTCATTGAATAACAATGTTCATCTTAAGTTCACAGTTGCAGTATCTCGTAACTATCTGCCTGTACAATTTGATTACTGAATATGAGTTCCAAGTCAATGTTATAATGAAGTTCAGCTTCTATCATATTACTTGCGTATAAAATTGGAAATAACCCGCTCGTCTCTATTGCAATGTTCTAGAATAATCCCCGCCTAAAGCTGGCCTCGCCTTGCCGCTCTGCTATGCTGTTCTGCGTTACCAAAATGCAGCTTGAAATAAAGTTCTCCAACTACTATGACAGTACTGTTCTAAACCCCGGCCTTCTCATGCTTGCTTGGCCCGTACAGCTGGTTCTGTAACCGGTCTTCACGCTGCCTACTGCGGGTGTCTGCCTGGCTCACTGACCTACTTTCCGTTCGCTGCTTGGTGAAGTAAAACCTGTCGCTTTCACTTTCCGTGACAAATGCTGCTCGCTGCGCGACTTTTACCATACGCTCGGCATGTCCTACTCAGCTCGCTGTCTGACCTCGACTGCCTTGCTCGCTGTACTCCACTCTCTTGCTAACTGTACTTGACTCCTCTGCTTACAGAGCTCGACTGACTGTCTCTAGACTGCATTGACCTGCACCTCCCTGGCGCAGTCACGTGACGTTCTCCCCACCTCTGTGGTCTTGCGTCACAAATATAATCTCGAACCCCGATCATCTCGGCTATTAAGTTATAAAATAACTTAAGGGTTATCTGACTTCCTACAAATTATTACCATATATAATGCTTGTTATATCTTCTCTTCTGAGATGTTTAAATACCATGTTCCATATAGATCTTAATAAAGCTTCATATTTCCATCCATAGTGAGCCTCCGTGGCTTAGGCGGCAGCACGCCAGCCTCTCACCGCTGGGTCCGTGGTTCAAATCCCGGTCACTCCATGTGAGATCTGTGCTGGACAAAACGGAGGCAGACAGGTTTTTCTCCGGGTACTCCGGTTTTCCCTGTCAAAATTTCATTCCAGCAACACTCTCCACTATCATTTCATTTCATCTGTCATTCATTTAATCATTGCCCCAGGGGAGTGCGTCAGGCCTCGGCAGCCGGCACAGTTTATATCCTCGCCGCTAGACAGGGGCTTCATTCATTCCATTCCTGACCCGGTCGGAGACTGGAAACAGGCTGTGGATTTTTTTCATTTCCATCCATAATTCCATCTGCTTGACGGCTGTCAGTGCCTTCTTAATCCTAGACCTTCTACGTCATCCTGACATTCCTCTTGACTCGATTTGAGCGCTATCTTTTAATAACTCTTCCCATAATCTCAACTACGGCTTAATGTCTGCTGGCGTAGCCGATAGCCTCCACTAGGTATCGGGTACAACACATTGCAATGCACTGACAAATAATTTATTTCAATTGTTTACATAACCTCAAGATGGCGGCTGTGAACATTTTAAAATTAAGTATTTGTTCTTGTGTCCTAATCATACAATCGAAGTCAACGTATGAATAACGAACCTACGCAATAATCGTCATCTAATAGTACATAACTCTTTGGCCTACATACTGTACTAGCAGGTACCCGCGGCTTCGCTCGCGTCATAGTCGTGTCATATTGTTATTCAATGAAATGTAGATTTAAACCCGTTAACACCCCTTTAGAACCTGAATATTCAAAAATCCCTCCTTAGTAGACGTTTCCGACACACAACAAACATATCTCCAAAATATCATTCTTCTAACTTTAATAGTTTTGGTTGGTCGATGAGAATGAATATCCAAAAATCCTACCGTAGTGGACGTTTTCTTCCAGAATTTCTCCCCTCGCGATGGGCCCCTTAAATTGGATTTATGAAAAAACGGTCGAACACCTATTTATTTAATTATTTATTTATGTTTTATTAAGCTGATTGTTTTCCTCTGAGTTTCAAACTCCTCGCCTATGTCGTTTAAGAGATGCACGCTCCGTTGGGAATCCTTCAACGCCCACTTTTCACCCACTTTACTCATAATATACACCACATCGAAAAACCATTAGACATGTGTCAGCTTATTTTTTAATGATTAGTTTATATGCCAAGTATCACACCCCCAAATGAAACCACTCATGAGATATTGTTATTCACTGAAATGCACGTTTAACCCTTTCATACCCTTTCAGAACCTGAATATCCAAAAATCTTTCCTTAGTGGACGTTTTCGACATACAACGAACATGACCCCAACATTTCATGTATCTAACTTCAATGATTTTGGCTGGGCGATGGTGAGTGAGTGAGTCAGTCACGACATTGTCTTTCATTTATTTTTGAAAATTTCACCCCTCCCCATGAACACGTTTAAGGATATTTATTAAAAAAACGGTCGAACACCTATTTACTTATTTCATAAGCTGATTTTTTCCGCTGAATTTCAAACTTCTCGCTAATGTCGTTTAAATGATACACGCTCCATTAAGAATTCTTCAACCCCCAATTTTCACCCCTTTCACCTGATAATATACACCATGTCGACAAACACTTAGACATATGTCTGCGTATCTTTATTGATTAATTTATATGCCGAATATCACATCCCCAAATGAAACAACTCGTGAGATATTGTTAATCAATGAAATGCAAGTTTAACCCCCTTAACACCCCTTCAGAACAAGAATATCCAAAAATCCATCCTTAGTGGACGTTTTCGACATACAACGAACATAACCCCAAAATTTCATGTTTCTAACTTCAATATTTTTGGGTGGGCGATGATAAGTGAGTAAGTCAGAATATTTTCTTTCATTATTTTTCAGAATTTCACCCCTCTCATGAACCCCTTAAATTGGATTTATGAAAAAAAAAACGCTCGAACACCTATTTACTTATTTTTAAGCTGTTCTTCCCCCCTGAATTTGATGAGTGAGTGAGTTAATCAGTTAGAACACGTTCTTTCCTGTTTTTCTCCCAGAATTTCACCCCTCTCCAAGGGGCCGCTAAATTGGATTTATGAAAAAACGGTCGAGCACCTATTTACTCATATTTTAAGCTGTTTTTTTCCGCTGAATTTCAAACTTCTCGCCTATGTCATTTAAGAGATACACGTTCCGTTAAGAATCCTTCAACCCCCAATTTTCACCCCTTTCACCTCATAATATACACCATATCGATTAACCCTTAGACATATGTCTGCTTATTTTTAATGTTTAGTTTATTTGACGAATATCACATTCCCAAAGAAACAACTCATGAGATATCGTTATTCAATGAAATGCATGTTTACCCCCTTAAGACCTCTTAAGAACGCGAATAAACCAAAATCCTTCCTTAGTTGACGTTTTCGACATTCAGCGAAAATATTCCCAAAATTTAATGTTTCCAACTTCAATAGTTTTCGCTGGGCGATGGTGAGTGAGTGAGTGAGTCAGGTCATTTTCTTTCAATTATTTTTACCAGAATTTTACGCCCTCCCCATGGGCCCCTTAAATTTGATTTATTAAGAAACGGTCAAACACCTATTAAGTTATTTTTAAGCTGTCTTTTCTCCCTGAGTTTGATGAGTGAGTGAGTTATTCAGTCAGTTAGGACACTTTCTCTCCTTTTTTTCCAGAATTTCACCCCACCCCTTTGGCCCCTTAAATTGAATTTATGAAAAAAACGGTCGAACACCGATTTACTTATTTTTAAGCTGATTTTTTCCGCTTAGTTTCAAACTTCTCGCCAATGTCGTTTAAGGGATACACGCTCCGTTAGTAATCCTTCAACCCCCCCCCCCCCCGTTTCACCCCTTTCACCTTATAATATACACCACATCGAAAAACCCTTAGACACATGTCTGGTTATTTTTTATGATTGGTTTATATGCCGAGTATCACATCCACAAATGAAACCACTCGTGAGATATTGTTATTCAATAAAATGCAGGTTTAACCCCCTTAAGACACATTTATAACCTGAATATCCGAAAATCCTCCCTTAGTGTACGGTTATGACGGCGGACCAGGCATAAGGGCAATGAGTCCCTCCTTGGCTGGAATGGCGGATGAAGGCTGCAGTGACTAGGATTTATTCAATCGTCTTGCATTTGCTTGCCATTGAACATCTTTCCTAAGTCATCAAGTAATGTGCGTTTGTTGATGTGCAGCAACATTCTCACGTAAAAAGATTTCACGCACAGCAGTCTTCCAACAACATTGACTTTCTTCAAAGTCCTGCGGCGATCAAGAAGTTGCGACGGGGGCAGGATTGTGATGTCTGGGAGCCTCTAGTGATAACTTGGCACGTAGGCGGTAGATGTGTGATCGGTCGTCTTGCTTAGGGTTGTGGCTGTAGAGCAATTCGGCCGCTGCAACTACGACTGAGCAGTCCTATTTAGGGTCCACTCTGCTCACCCCACATGGGGAAGGGGCTAGAAAAGGTGCCCTAAACATAGTCAGCCACTTATACTACCGATTGGATAGCCGCGTCCAAAGGTGTCACCTCCATGCGGTCGAAAATGTATAAGTAACAAATTTTATTTTGCAACCTGGAATGTAAGAACACTCACTGATGACCCCGCAAATGAGAGACCTGAAAGGAGAACAGCTATTGTGGGTAGAGAGCTACGGAGATATGACATTGACATAGCAGCACTTCAGGAGACCCGTCTTGCTGAGGAAGGTCAGTTGAATGAGCAAGGTGCAGGGTACAGCTTCTTTTGGAAGGGTAAACGTGAGGACGAACACAGAATACATGGAGTTGGCTTTGCCATTAAGAGCAAGCTTCTCAAGGATCTGTCAGAGCTTCCAACTGGGTATAATGAACGCCTCATGACACTAAGACTTCGGTTATATAACAACCAGCATGCCACGGTGATCAGCGCATACGCCCCCACACTAGATGCTGATGATGACATTAAGGAAAGGTTCTATTCAGATCTGGATACCGTCCTATCAAACATCAACCGTGAAGATAGGATCATCTTACTCGGAGATTTTAACGCTAGAGTGGGCAGGGACTACAATGTTTGGAATGGTGTCATTGGTAAGGAGGGAGTTGGTAGCGAAAACTCCAATGGTATCAGACTGCTCTCCAAATGCACTGAACATGAATTGGTAATCACCAATACTATCTTTCGCCAAAAGAATCGCTTTAAAACATCATGGCAGCACCCTAGATCGAAGCACTGGCATCTTATTGACTATGTGATTGTACGCAAGAAAGATTTACGAGATGTTCTTATCACCAAAGCAATGACAGGAGCCGATGACTGTTGGACAGATCACCGGCTTATCAGATCAGTTATGCGTATACCATTGTCCACACAGAGGAGGAAGCAACAGAAGAGCTGTAGGCATGTTTTTGATACCGAGAAGTTTGATAAGTCAGAGCATATCTCCCAATATAAAGAGTTGCTTAGCCAGACACTGCCACAGGAATACCATCCAGATGTAACACTGCACTGGGAGAGTCTGAAGACCGCTATTCAGAATGCTTGCAAGGAAACGCTGGGATATAAGACCAGGAAACATCAAGACTGGTTTGATGAAAATGATGAAGAAATAGAAGCATTAATCTCAGAAAAGAGAAAAGCCTTGCAAACTTGGAGAAAAGATATGAACTCCCGTACTAAGAAAGAAGCATTTTGTCTTGCGAAGGCAAATGTCCAAAGAGGAACTCGTGCTCTCAAAAATGCATGGTGGACATCCAAAGCTAAAGAGCTGCAATATCTAGCAGACAAAGATTCGCGACAGTTCTTCCAAGCCACAAAAGCGATTTATGGCCCCTCCACGTTTGGTAGAAATCCACTTTGGTCCAGTGACAAAAGTACACTTCTAAAAGATCAATACTCCATCATGAATAGGTGGAAGGAGCATTTTGAAGACCTCTTGAACCAGGACTCAGTTATTGATGAGCAGGTGTATGATATATTAGAACAAGCACCCATCAAAGAAGAACTCGGTACCCTGCCAACACTAGATGAGGTTCAGTGTGCTATTAATCAAGCAAAGCGACACAAAGCTACTGGATGTGATGAAATACCAGCGGAAGCTCTCAAAGAAGGAGGTGAGGAACTCATAAGCCACATACATGATCTTATCATTAAAATTTGGAGAACTGAAAAAATGCCTGCTGATTTCAGAGATAGTCTGATAGTTCCCATATTTAAGAAAGGTGATCGTGCAGACTGCAACAACTATCGTGGTATATCTTTGTTATCATGCCTTGGAAAGCTTATTGCTCGTATTTTGGCGAATCGTATTCTATCCCTGGTGGAGAAAATACTCCCAGAGAGCCAATGTGGTTTCAGGCCTTCTAGAGGAACTGCAGATATGATATTCACTGTTCGTCAGCTTCAGGAGAAATGTAGAGAGCAAAATAGACCTCTTTATATTGCCTTTATAGACCTCAGTAAGGCATTTGACTCGGTAAACCGTGAAGCCTTGTGGAAGATTTTATCATTGTATGGTTTTCCACTGAAATTTATTACCATCTTAAGACTACTCCACAATGATATGAAGGCAAATGTCATTGGTAACGACTCGATTGGAGAACCATTTCATATTAATACCGGCGTTAAACAAGGCTGTGTGATTGCCCCTACATTGTTTTCTCTGTACGTTGCCACTGTCATGCAGTTAGTCAAAGATGATCTTCCTACAGGCATACAGATAACTTACAGGATGGATGGGAAGATCTTTAATTTGAGCCGTCTAAAGGCAAGGACTCGAACATCTCCTGCTGCATTGGTTGAGTTACAGTACGCTGATGATAATGCAGTAGTAGCTCAATCAGAGGACGAACTTAGGAAAATCCTGAATGCTTTTTCTTCAGCCTACAAAAAGATTGGGCTGAAACTTAACACCAGTAAAACCCAAGTCCTCTACCAACCAGCCCCTGGACAAGGACAAAGAAACATCAATGTCACCATCGACGGAGCGAAGCTTCAAGAAGTTAACGCCTTTTCTTATCTTGGCAGCACCCTGTCATCAAGTGCAAATATAGATTCCGAAATCCAACACAGGATTAACCGTGCTGGGGCATCCTTTGCAAGATTGAGGTCTAGAGTTTTTGACAACCATGATATCAATGCTGCAACGAAGATCCTTGTGTACAACTCGGTTGTAGTTCCCACCTTACTTTACGGATCTGAATCCTGGACATGCTACAGACGTCATTTTAAAAAGCTGGAGCAATATCACCAGCGTTGTTTGAGGAGAATTCTTCGTGTCACATGGCAAGACAAACGCACAAACACCAGCATTCTCGAAGAAGCACAGACTACCAGTGTTGAAGCCATGCTTTTAAAACGTCAGCTGCGATGGACAGGACACGTAATCCGCATGCCCAATAATCGCATTCCCAAGCAAGTGTTTTGCTCTGAACTAACTGAGGGCAAGCGCTGTGTGGGAGGTCCGAGGAAGCGATTCAAAGACGTACTAAAGGCTAATATGCAAATGTGCCATATTAATATCAACAACTGGGAGACCTTAGCTCTTGATCGCTCATCCTGGAGATCAATTGTTCATCGTGGTGCGATACTTTTTGAAGAAAACCGCCGACGTATGATAGAAGATCGGAGGCAACGCAGAAAGAACAGAGTGTTCATTAGAAGACAGGGAATGAATGCGGATGTCTCACCTGACCCTGATACTACCTGTCATCACTGCGGGAAACTGTGTCTCTCCCGCATTGGGCTTTTTAGTCACCTCCGGACTCATCGATGAAGAGTCATTCAGTATTGGAAGGCCAACCTACTCGAGACGAGTGTTTGCTATCATGACATACAACGAACATATCCCCAAAATGTCATGTTTCCAACTTCAAATATTTTGGCTGGGCGATGATGAGTGAATGAGTGAGTGAGTGAGTCAGGACTTTTTCTCCAATTTTTTTTCTTCAGAATTTCACCCCTCCCTATGAACCCCTTAAATTTGATTTATGGAAAAAAAATGTCGAACACTTATTTACTTATTTTTAAGCAGATTTCTTCCCTGAGTTTGAAGAGTGAGTGAGTCAATCAGTTAGGACACTTTCTATCCTGTTCCTCCCCCCTCCCCAGAATTTCTCCCCTCCCCATGGGCCCCTCAATTTGGATTTATGAAAAAAAAACGGTCGAATACCTATTTACTTATCTTTTAAGCGGATTTTTTCCCGCTGAGATTCAAACTCCTCGCTCATGTCGTTTAAGTGATACACGCTCCGTTAGGAATTCTTCAACCCCCACTTTTCACCCCTTTCACCTCATAATATACACCACATCGATAAACCCTCAGACACATGTCTTCTTATTTTTAATGATGAGTTTATATGCCGAGTATCACATTCACCAATGAAACCAATCGGAAGTTATTGTTATTCAATGAAATGCAGGTTTAACACCTTAAGACCCCTTTAGAACCTGAACATCCGAAAATCCTCCCTTAGTGGACGGTTTTGACATACAATGATCATATCCCCCAAAATGTCATGTTTCTAACTATAATAATTTTGGTTGGGCGATGGTGAGTGAGTTAGGACTTTTTTTTTCAATTTTCTTTTTTGAATTTCACCCCTCCCCATGAACCCCTTAAATTGGATTTATGAAAAAAAAAATGTCCAACAGCTATTTACTTATTTTTAAGCATTTTTGCCCCTGAGTTTGATGAGTGAGTGAGTCAGTCAATTAGTTAGGACACCTTTTCCCTGTTTTTTGCCCCCCCCCCCCCCCCAGAAATTCAACCCTCCCCATGGGCCCTTTAAATTGGATTGATGAAAAAACGGTCAAACACCTATTTACTTATTTTTTATTCTGATTTTATTCCGCTGAGTTTCAAACTCCTCGCCTATGTCGTTTAAGAGATACACGCTCCGATAAGAATCCTTCAACACCCACGTTTCACCCCTTTCACCTCATAATATACACCAAATCGAAAAACCCTGAGACACGTGTCATCTTATTTTTGATGATGAGTTTATATGCCGAGTATCACATCCCTCAATGAAACCAAGCCGGAGATATTGTTATTCAATGAAATGCAGGTGTACCCCCTTAACACCCCTTTAAAACCTGAATATACAAAAATCCTTCCTCAGTGGGCGTTTTAGACTGACAACGAACATATCCACAAAATTTCAGGTTTCTAACTTTAATAGTTTTGGCTGGGCGATGATGAGTCAGTCAGTCAGTCAGGACACTTGATTTTATATAATAGATATTAAAATCCACAATGGCGACCATCCGAAATATTTACACGATTTTCAATATCTAATAATCTATGACAGCAATAAAACTGAAATGCTGTACTTTGATAATGGCTATTAACATAAGTTCACCTATGGATCATTCAGTAGCCTGGTGAGCACAAACCCAACATGGCGGCGATGCGAAATATCAATATTTAAATGGACGATTCTAGCAATTTATCCATCCGAGCGCAGTGAAACTTGGTATGGTAAATGCTTATACAAATTTAATTTACTGACATCTAATTAATCTCAATTGTTTTCATAACCTAGAGATGGCTGTTGTGCAAAATTTTATAATGAAGTTTATTATTTTTTGTGTCCTAATCATGCGATTGAAGATATAATAATAAACCTACCCAATAATATTCATCTAATAGTACAAAAGGTTATGTGAACAATTGAACTAAATTAGATGTCAGTGCATTACAATGTGTATAAACATTTACTGTACCATATTTCACTGCGCTCAGATCGTTAAATCGGGAGAAAGTCTATTAAAATGTTTCACCTTCGCTTGGACACCATGTTCGTTTTGTATTTTACGGGTTTTTAGAAGTCTCATAGATGAACTTCCAGTAGTACTCTTTATCATTGTACAAAATTTCAGCTCATATCGGTAATATTTTGGGAGATGTAGAATGCCGGTGAAATATTTCGCACATCAGCCATCCTGAGGTTATGAAGACAATTGAACTAAATTAGATGCCAGTGCATCTGTACCAAGTTTCATTGCGTTTGGATGGTTAAATCGCGAGATAAGTCTATTTAAAAGTATAAATTTCGCTTGGCCGCCATGTTCGTTTTGTAGTTAACAGGTTTTTGAAAATCTCATAGGTTACCTTTTAGTAGTACCCTTTATCACCTTACAAAATTTCAGGATGATATCTGTAATAGTTTCGGAGATACAGAATGCCGGTTAAATATATTTGCACAGCCGCCATCTTGAAATTATGTAAACAATTGAACTAAATTAGGTGCCATTGAATTACAATGTGCATAAAAATTTACTGTACCAAGTTCCATTGCGTTTGGATGGTTAAATAGCGAGAACATTCTATTTAAATGTTACAAATTCGCTTGACCGCCATGTTCGTTTTGTAGTCAACAGATTTTTGAAAGTCTCATAGGTGAACTTCTAGTAGTGCCCTTTATCACCGTACAAAGTTTCAGGGTGATATCGGTAATAGTTATGGAGATATAGAATTCCGGTGAAATATTTAGCACAACCGCCATGTTCGATCGGTGAGACGTAATAAAATTTGAAGGACACGGTCGTGGTCGGCCGAAATAGTACTATTACCTTAAAGAGTTTCATTGAAATCATTCCAACCGTTTAGAAGTTATTAGGGGAGGGGGGCACACACACACATCCACACACACACACACACTCACACTCACACACACACATACACACACACGGACAAAAGATGATCTCATAAGCCTATTTTTTCATAAAATGAAAATAGGCTAAAAATGGTCGCGATTCATTTGAAGATGAACCACGGTCCGGCCGTCCTTCCATTTCAAAAAACGAATGAAAATGTTGTGAAAGTTCGTGATTTAGTACGCTCTGATCTTAGACTTACAATTAGGGAGATGGCTGATGAACTTAATTTAAGTTTCTATGCAGTTCAGTCAATTTTAACTAAATATCTGAGCAAGCGTCGAGTGTCCGAAAAATTAATTCCAAAATTGTTGTCAGTTGACCAGAAACAACACTAACTTGAAGTGTGCCAAGAACTGATTAATCGGGTTCAAAATGACTCAGATTTGTTAAATAGGGTAATTACAGGTTACGAATCGTAGGTATATGGATATGATCCTGAAACAAAAGTGCAGTCTTCGCAGTGGATGAGTCCAAGTTCACCACGACCGAAAAATGCATGGCAAAGTCGGTCGAAGGTGAAGATATTGTTGGTGATTTTCTTCGATTCTATGGGTATTGTGCATCATGAATTCACCCCTAGAGGACAGACAATTTACGAGGAATACTACAAATGTGTCCTTGAGCGTTTGAAGGAAAAGGTGCGGAAGAAAAGGCCTGCATTGTGGAAACACAGAAGTTGGGTGCTTCACCACAACAATGCTCCAGCTCATCGTGCCTTCTCAATCGTTGAATTTTTGACCAAATTCAAAAATCTCTGTGCTTCCAAAACCGCCCTATTCCCCTGATATAGCCCCTGCTGACTTCTAGCTGTTTCCTAGACTGAAAGTTTCACTGAAAGGGAAGCGATTTGACTCGATTGAAGACATCCAGGCAAATAAGGAGAGCGTCCTTAACACACTTCAGGAAAATAATCCAGGAATGTTTCCAAACGTGGAAAAACCGTTGGAGTCAGTGTTTCAGTCAGAAGGGGAATATTTTGAAGGAGATGCATCACAGTAGCATGTAAGTACCACCGTTATAAAATTACAATCCAATTCCTAAAACTTTCCAATCATGTTTGAAGCACTAGAATCATGATTCTAATTTGGATTGCAAGTCATGATATCTTCTTCATTTGTTTTAAGTGTCAACCCTTTAACTTCAATGGTTAGGTCATAAATGTACCATTTGCTTAATATTTTGTTTTCGATAAATCATTAATTGTAATGTTGGTATCAGTGAATGATAATACATTTTCAGTAACATAACTATTTTATCTTATAAAGGTAAATATTGATAAAATTAAGAAACTGAACTGTTTTGTCCAATTATGCAGTAAGCGCCAACTTAAAACCTGTTGCTCACACCATTTTCAATGTATCAGAACTAAAATACATTAAAGAACTTCAGATTAACGCATGCTGAAGTTTTGCTGCACCACCTTTCCCAGCTTGGGACTGTAGTTAATGACTTAGAACAATTCTTATTTAGAAAGAATAACTTGTTCCATTAGATAATTTGAAATGAATAATTAACAATACAGTTCATCAACATAAATTATACTCAAAATAAAGTATTCATGCAAGTATTATGAAGTAAAATCACTCATGCAAGCTGGATTAATTTTGTAATTAATTCTTTCCACTAGAGTACAGATATATAGCGTTTTTAGTGAGCACTTCCTTCGTATAAAGTTCAATAATTCATTATCTAGACCAGGGGTTCTCAACCTTTTTCAACCATCGTACCCCTTTAAAAAAATTAAACATCCTGCGTACCCCCTACTAACCTTTCTTAGGTAGTAATAACGGTTATTCAAATGTAAAAGGCATTTAGTTAGTATGGTTTAACCTTTTTAATTTTATAAGGAAATATATTTTAATAAAACAAAATATAGTTGTTGTTTTTCAGTTCCTTTTCCCAAAGGGTGATTTTTGCTATCATTGCGTTAGCTTTCATTTCAACATAGAACATGTCATAAACGCTACCTTGCATACACTTATTCCAAATGTTCAGTTTTTCAAAAATATCACTTAAATAGGCCAATTTTAAAAGCCAACCAAAGTCAGTGAGTACTGATGATAAATTAGAATTGTGCTCGGTAAAGAAAAGATGCAATTTTTTGTGGAGTTCAAATACACGCGCCGTAAATAACTCACACAGTAGTCACGGCACGAAGCTCACTGAGCATGTGGATCGCGTAGAATGATGGCCTGCTGCGTACCCCCTGAACTAGACATTAAGGATGGAGCCACGTCAGTGTCGGCGATTGTATCCTGACGTTTCGGCTGTCATTGCAGTAGCCTAAATCATTGGTACGAGTTCGTGTCTTTACTCATACTGACCTTTGGTTGTCAGTTGGACGTGTGTGCTTGATCGCCATTGACGTCACGCTGTTCCCTGATTGCTACTAGCCCCAGCCAGTCAAGCGCTAGGAGAATTTTCCATGCATTGCTAAGCCTAAATCTGTCTTCACGATTGAAATTATTGGGATGCTTCTCGATCTATATTGCCTCTCTAATTTTCCTGTTTTGTTATCTAGGAATCTAAGCAAACATTTCGGCCTTATCGAATTATATGGCGTGTCTCGTGACGGCAGCATGTTAAGCTATTGCAATTGCTTTGATAGCCTAATGGAAACGTGTCACTTGGTTTGGGAAACAAACGGGAAACTATCACCGACACACGACGCGGCTGCATCCTGAAAGCTTAGTTAATAAACTGCACACTAGCCATAAATGCCTACGATCTAAAGTTTAATAATGGTTAATGGTGTAAGAGATGAACTTAACACGAAGGGTGATTGAGGAAAGTAGGCTAGAAATGATTTCAAATTAATCACACGATTTTCCAAATTATAACGAGTATTAAAATTTCTGTTGTTTTTGTTTTAAAAATCTCCTTGTGAGAGCAAACCTTTAAATACAGCTTCACAGAAACACATCAATGGCTTAAACTACTTAGAAAGGACCAAAGTACTGTTGTGTGAAATGTTGAGCATCAAAATATTTAGGCGGGTTTCTATTAAAATGCCTAAGCTTATGTGATTAATACTTGCTTCATACTAGCTGATTGAGATAGAAATAGATTTGAAATAGAATTAAAATTAATTTCTTGCGTATAAAGATTCCTGGAGGGGAAGATGACCTCACTGTTCCGCTTCTTAATACTCCAATAACTAACTAAAGTATCCTGGAAGCACATTGTAAATCATTTTATGAGAACAATCTTCCACGCAACTATTTAAAATTAATCCCACACATAAAACCTTCTCGATTTTCCTGAGCTATTTCAACCACAAACAGTAAATCACTGGTTAGTTTCCTTCCTGGTTTAGTTAACTTTTGAGTGTCAGGGAAAATCCACGAATAAAGTTTGTCCGTCTTTTGTAGTTTCCTAAAATTTGACCCACGTGATACATGCCTTCTTTGGACAAAGTGATTGCTTTGAAAAAAAAACAAAAAATTCCTAGCCTTAGAGTCTGCTGAAATCACATTACAAATACATGGGGACAATCTACCTAGCAATTACTTCAAATTAACCCCACACATTAACCCTCCTCTGGTTTCTTGAGCTATTTCAATTACATAACTCACTGCTAAGCTATTTCCCTGCGGTACAGAGCAAGACCTTTGACGTTTATTAAATTAGCAATTACCTTTGTGAACAGTTAGCAAACCAATATTGCATTAGTGACTTAGTCCACCCCCAGGGCGCGGCGAAAACACAAACAGTTTAATATTTCATCCCCTTATTTTATTAAAAATCTTATCCTGAGTCCAGGGAAATGAGGGTATGGAGGGGGATGTGTGGTTAACAAACGGTAATTATTTTTCATTTCTTTGTACTCTTTGATTAGTTTGTTTCATGGCACACACAGTATGCCGTAAAGAGGGCCGCGGCTTAAGCTTATTCTGGGACATACGATTCCGTCTTTGAAGGGAATGAATTTTTAAAAATGTTATCTAAAGTTTGATGTTGCTTTTCCCCCCTCCCCTCCCCCTTAGGGTTTTAAGGGAGCTTTACGCATTTACGTCACATGTACAGTAATAGGGGCTTGCGTCTTAATTTGCATTTTTTGTTGTTGTTGGACTTGACAATGTCAAAGAACGCCAATGAAGGGATATAATTAATGTATATGCTGTGCTAATGCCAATTAAGGCAACCAAATACCAGAGCGCATGGAGTTTAGCCCCCTATGTGTTGTGAGGTTAGGGTGTGGTAAGGGTAGAGGGGCGATGAGTCACTGCATAGCTGCGTTGCGGTACAGCATCCATTTTCCTAGTAATGACTGACTTTAGTGATGCAGCGGTGTCAGAGTTAGGCTTCGTAATGTTCAGTGTTCGTGTGCTAAAACATATTATTGACCCTTTAGTTACACAGCATTGTAAATACTGCTAAGTTATTGACTACCAACAAGAGGTAAAAAGACAAAGATGAGAGAATGGAATACCATCTCGAGGAGTAGTGGCTAGCATTCGATTCCAGGAAATTCAAATCTGGTCTGAGGGTTGGAACGAGGAACACTAAACCTCATGTGATACAACTGAGCAAATATGAGATTTGAATGCACCTCAGCCATCCTAGGAATGTGTTTCCACTTCTCACACTCACTCACTCTCTGGCTCCACAAACCGTAGTCAATTCTTGGCCTCGTCAAGTAGCCTCCTCCACCTCGTTCTGTTTTTGGTATCTTCCTCTCATGCTCCTAGTAGCTGGATGTCCATGGCTAACTCGTCTCTCCATCTCATTTTTATTCTTCTATAGGTCTTCGTCCGTCTGACTTTTTCTCACACACTTCTCGCAGTCTAGATCCCACTTCTCTTCTATGCACGTGACTAGCCTTCTTGTCAGCTTCCGCAACAACATCGGGTTCTTTATACAACTTTTTTGTTCCTTCTTCTTTCTCCTTCGCCACTCACCTGCTTCAAAAATTGATCCGAAAATCTTTCTGAGGATTTTATTTTCAAAAACCTTTATCTTTGTCTCTGTGCATTGGCTTAATCTCCATGTTTCTGCACCATTTAATCTCCATGTTTCGGCACCATATAGTAATACTGACCAAATTATAGTTTTATATATTCGTACTTTGGTCCCTCCAGAAAATTATGGGATAGCTTCTAATTAAAGGCCATGATCGCTTGCTTCTCAACCCTTGCTCAATATTACATACACTAGTATAGGCTTCACAACAACACATGCTATCAGACAGGTTATACTGTACACATATCCAAGTACAAGGGGCTGATGGGCAGGCCGTTGATAGTTAACGTCATCCAAGTCTGATACTTGAGGTCCAGGCCGGAGTGGAGTTGCTATGAAGGGTAAAAATGTCCTCATGAGGGTTATGCAAACATTGCGGAAACTCTGAACAATCTCAGAACGAATTATTATTAACACTTTTACTCATTTAACTGTAGAAAAGATGATCAATCATGTTGTTTAATTGTTACACTTGTCTTGAAACCTCCATATTTACTGAAAAACTAAGCTGTCACATAGCGCATTCCTTGAAAATAGTAAACTAAATACTCGTCAACAATCCTTAAAAAAGATAACTTCCTAAATAAGTTTTAATGAAATATAACTTGATTATATTAAAATGAATTAATCAAGTCATTTGTTGTCGATTTATTATACAGTAAATATATTCATCACCTAAATTATGTTGTTTTACAAATTAAACTAAATTTATCTTTGCGTGGTTTCTTAAAAATCTATCGTCATTCATAAAAAATCTGTAATTTAAATTTGAATATTCCGAAAACGTTCATTAATACAAAAGTACTGTCATTAACGATTACCATGCCGAAATATAAATATTATATGCCAGAAAACTGCATCTTAATGAGCCTTATTATAGTTATGATTATTAACAAGACGTTTGTACCAAACCACAGTATTGTATTTAGACTCGTAAATATTTTGTACTCCTGTATTAACCGGAATCCTGTCTATAACGGAAATATTTCTCGGTCACTTGATGTTCCGTTCAAGACAAGTTTTACTGTGCGACAAAAATCTATAAAGGTATTATCAATTGCACACGCCACAGGCAACTAGCAATGCTTCAGAAATGAAGCTACACAATGGCGGATACATATGCATTCACGGAAAACAATAAGCTATACTGCACTGCCTCCTATCGTTGTACTGGCACTAGACCCACTGAACTGTATTGTTAGATACTTTTTTTCCGCCATTGAGTGTGCTGCTGTCCACCATCAATAGATGCTTCAGTGTAATTCAATATCAATCATAGTTCTTTAGGAATGACCGTACTAACTGTTGAGTTACTTGTTTACTCATGATTATTGCTTGCTACGGATTTTAGTAAGCTGGAGTATACATTATTAACTTCAAAGGGCCAGTATGAATAGTACGGACATGGACAGCAGCTATGCTGCAGGGGAGTCCCCGTCAGTCTGTGTGTACGTGCATGAGCTACATTTGGAATAGGACTCAGCTGTCATGTATTTCTCTTTGTTGGAACCAACATATTATCTTTCACAACAACGACAAATGTCTCCGAAAGCAAAATGCTATGCCACTCATTTTGTTGAAAACAATAACGTGATAGAATTAATTAGGAATGAAAACGAATTGTTTGCAATATTTCAGGGTGATTGACGTTAAAATAGAAGATTCCAACATTGTGTGCAGGATATAAAGCTTTCCTTATAGGTTAAGATTAGCTGAGTGGTTTATTGGCCATATTATGAATGTGATGTACATTCTTTTAGTTTTCAACATTCCGCAATTTTGATATATATAGCTTTGAAGCCATTTTTAGTATATTTTCATTGATGAAATGACCTTTGGTCCGTGTGTGTGTGTGTGTGTGTGTGTGCGTAGACCTATGTGTCTGAGTTTAACATGGCGGCTGTGGGTATTATTTTGCTGGCTTTCTATATCTCTGCAACCGTAACCGATTTTGCACGGTGATGAAAGGTACTACTAGAAGTTCATCTATGTGAGTTTCATAAATCTGTTTAGTACAAAACGAACATGGCGGTCAGGCAAATTTGAAACATGTAAATAGACTATTCTCGCGATTTAGCCATCCTAGCGCAGTGAAACTCGATGCAGAAAATGTTTATACACATTGTAATTCACTGAACTCTCATTTAGTTCAATTGTTTACATGAAATCAAAATGGTGGCTGTACGAAATTCTAAAATTAAGTTTTCATTTCTTGTGACCTAATCATACGAACAAAGTGAACGTTTGAATAATGAACCTACGCAACATTCTTCATCTATTGGTACATGACTCTATGTTTTACACATATAACAATCCAACATGGTGGGCAACTGAAATATTTAGACGGTTCTCAATATCCACGAATCTATTACAGCAACAAACTGAAATTTTGTATGCTGATAGAGGCTATTAACATAAGTTCACATATGGAACATTCAATAACCTGGTGAGCACAAAACCAATATGGCAGTGACGCGAAATTTAAATATTTAAATGGATTTTTCTCGCGTTTTTTTCCATCCAAACGCTGAGAAACGTGGCACGGTATATCTTCATACAAGCCTTAATATACTGACGTCTAATTTAATTACATTTTATGAGAACGTAAAAATGGCGGCTGTGCAATTTTTTAAAATTTAAAATCTCGTTTTCATTTCTCGCGTCCTAAGTAAGACCAGTAGGATATATGAAAATAGGCTATTTAGTTCCACACGGAACTACTTGATATTCTAACTTTCAGTCGGTCAACGCAAAATAATTCCAATTTTACTGGAATATGTGAAAAACAAGATGTTCAGTAAAGCACATATAGCCTACTTTCTCCTAAATGTATGAGTATAGTTATAACTCGTTGTTTTTATCAAAGAGTATAATAGAATAATTCCTTGGTTGAAGACCTTAGAAACTATTTACTTCTACCAAACACCACAACCTCGAAAAAAACTGCTACCATAATTGAAGAAAGAAAGATAAGAAGTATCTCAAGAATGTTATGGATCTGGAGACATAATCGACCGGACTGGCTGCGTGGCTCAGCGGTAACGTTCTCGCTTGCTGGGCCCTAGGTTACAGGTTCGTATCCTGGCGCAATCAGCTGGCATTTGTGGGTGCACAAATGCGAGGGAGCCGTGTCAGTAGATTTAATGGCACGTTAAAGATTCCCTTCGGGGCAAAATCCGGCACTCCGGCGTCTCTAAAAGCAGCAGTAGTTACAAGGGACGTAAAACCAATAACATTATTATTATTATTACATAATAGACCTGACGTGGGCAACATCCAACATTGAGTTGAGGCATGTCTTTACACGTCTGGCTGTGCATGGCTTTCACAACCCTAATTAAATTAACAAATCTTTCCATGACCCAACAGAGACGTGTGTATACCAACTATGTGGATATTTTCGATTGCTATTTGGCTGAAATAAAAGTATTAATTAATATCCTGAACTAGCACCAACGGCTAGAGTTCAGGTACTATGTGAAATCGTTTTGTTCTTTACTTAAAATAGCATTTTCAAATAACGCACAATAGGCTGTTACAAACCCTTTAAAACAAAAAGTAACAAGATGTTCAGTAAAGAACATATAGCCTACTTTCTCCTAAATGTATGAGTATAGTTATAACTCGTTGTTATTATCAAAGAGTATAATAGAACTATTCTTTGTTGAAGACCTTAGAAACGATTTACCTCTACCAAACGCCACAACCTAGATAAAAACTGCTACCATCATTGAAGAAAGAAAGATAAGAAGTATATCAAGAATGTTATGGATCTGGAGACATAATCGACCGGACTGGCTGCGTGGCTCAGCGGTAACGTTGTCGCTTGCTGGACCCTAGGTTGCAGGTTCGTATCCTGGCGCAGTCAGCTGGCATTTGAGGGTGCACAAATGCGAGGGAGCCGTGTCAGTAGATTTACTGGCACGTTAAAGATCCCCTTCGGGCCAAAATTCCGGCACCCCGGTGTCTCTAAAAGCAGCAGTAGTTAAAAGGGATGTAAAACCAATAACATTATTATTATTATTATTATTATTATTATTATTATTACATATACGACCTGCCGTGGGCAACATCCAACTTTGAGTTGAGGCATGTCTTTACACGTCTGGTTGTGCATGGCTTTCACAACCCTAATTGAATTAACAAATCTTTCCATGACCCTACAGAGACGTGTGTATACAAACTATGTGGATATTTTCGATTGCTATTTGCCTGAAATAAAAGTAGTAATTAATAACCTGAACTAACACCAACGGCTTGAATTCAGTTACTATGTGAAATCATTTTGTTCTTTACTTCAAATAACATTTTCAAGTAACGCAAAATAGGCTGTTACAAACCCTTTAGAATAAAAAGTAAAAATGTATTGTAGTATCATCTTGTCATTCTTCAAATTCGATGCGCATAGAATGCCAATGTTATAGTAATCAATGGAGCCCCACGTAGACTAGTCGTGACATCTAGTGGTGAAATATCGAACAATATAATCCTAACAGAGCGAGTGCATTCTAGCGGCCAGAAGAAGAAACTTTTCAACAAAATCTGGAAGTTAATAAGTAGGTCGGCGTGCAGTTACCTTTTTGGCAGCTAGATGTCTCGAGTAAATCTGCTGGCGAATTATGTTTTAATTAAATATATATTTTACACCATAATATGCACAATATAACGCTTAATTTTAAAACATCTGAGTCATTACAAAACAATAAACATATAACATTTCAAGCAAAAACCTAGCTCTGATCGGGTTTGAACCATAGGCATTTGAGCGATAGGCTAACGCTCTACCACTTTTTTTTTTATTAGCTCTTTACAGAATTACAGAATTTTCAGATATGATAAATACCATACTAATACATCACAAGAAATCCAGATAGTGCCCATATTTATCGTACAATTGTCCACTTTCACTAAGCTTCCAACGCTCTTTTTGCAGGTGGTACCTGAGATCCTGGAACGAGAAATGTTGATCATTGTCCATCACGAAGTGTACATATTGGCCCATTATCCACACAATGGCAGTCTGTTTAATTTGGGGGAAGGTGGTCATCGACAATCGAATCAACTTCCTGTCATCAAGGTCATCCGTGGGCACATTTAATAGTTGACATACTTTTCCCTTACACCACAGCCACGTGGAGGCAACTCGCGTGCATGATGTGAAGCGGTGTATCGCCGTATCAGTTTGACCACATGTAGTACACCATGGGTAAGCTTCAAGACGGATGGTATATCGCCGTAGAGCGGTTGGGATGAGATCGTTGAGGAAGATAAAAACCTGGGAGTGTACAGCAGAAGAAATGGTCATAGCCCCAAAATTTTTCCAAACAGTGGGCCAATGGACGTAGAGGGTGGTGGCCTCGATTCGCGGTTTGGAGTGTACCACTTGCCGCAACATGTTATAAATACTTTTCGTCGTTGGAACAGTCCCTGAAGGCATTTGGCGAACAGTTTCCAGAAGGTGCTGTTGATGGTCCCTAAATATCTTCGGCAAAGCTCTATCACAACCACGGGCTGTGTTTCGAATATCTTTGTATAGCGCTTTCGTAAAAGTGTCATGTTGGGAAAGAATGGTGATATCATTCTTGCAGAGGAGTGCACGGCATTTCATGCCATGAGTTGTTAGCCCTAGCCCGCCTTGCCGGGATGGGAGATACAACTGTTCCCGTTGTACTCGGAACAAAAATCCTTGCCATATAAACCAACCTGTATATTTTGCCAATTGGCTCTCAAACATTTTGGGAAGTGGGAAAAGTTGTGCAACATACCATATTTTAGAGAGCGCAAACACGTTGAGGATCATGACCCGTTGCACTATATTGAGGTTTCTTTGACCAAATTGGATCAGCACTCCCCTAACTTTGGCAATGACCTTAGTCCAGTTTGCTTGCATTGTGTCCAGAAGCGATTGCTTCCAGGTAATGCCAAGAATTTTCACCTCATTTACTATCCGGAACCAGGGCTGTTGGGTAATCACTGAGTTAGTATTGAGCGGAAGCAAAGCAGTTTTCTGGGGGTTCGATTGTGCTCCAGAGGCGATATGGTAGAGCTGAAGGGCGCTATCGATGTGGGAGATATCTTCATTATTGCGGATCAATATTGATACGTCATCAGCATAGGCGCACATTCCAAAAACATGTGTGGACAGTTTGTAACCCTGTAGCTTCACCTGGGTAGTCCGAATGAACGGTTCAAGGCCAATGACAAAAAGTAGCATGGAAAGGGGACATCCTTGCCTAACTGATCGTTGTATTGGAATCAGAGGGGAAAGAAAACCGTTGACGAGCACTCGAGACGTAGCATTACAATTTATCATACGAATGTAGTCAATAAGGATTTCAGGAAATTCAAAGTGTTGCAAGACCATGTACAAGTATTCATGACTGATGCGGTCGAAAGCTTTATCAAGATCTAAGGTGAGAAAGCTCATTGGCTCAGTGGGGAGCATTTCGGCTTTTAGGTGTAGGTCCCGTAGTATCGCTAAGTTTGTTAACAGAGTTCTTCCAGGAATACTGCAACATTGTTCAATACCAAGGATATCATGTAGAACAGTCTTCAATCGGCATGCAAGTACTTTGGTAAGGACTTTATAATCACTGCAGAGCAGAGTAACTGGTCGGAAGTCACCAACTGCCATGGGAGAGGATGTTTTTGGTATGAGGACTATGGTACCTTCGTGATGTGACTGACAAAGAGCACGACGTTGGAGAATGGTACGCAGGACATGACAAAATTCTTTGCCAATGAGAGGCCAGAAGTGTTTATACATTTCATATGGCAGTCCATCAATGCCAGGTGAGCGGTTGTTTGGGAGTTGCTTAACCACAGAGTGAATCTCTTCATCCGTAATATCCGCGCTGAGCAGAGTTTTGTTGTCCGGAGATAGTTGGGTACTGCAAGATGAAAGCAATAGGGTCACCTGCTGTGGATCAATTTCAGCCTTAGCGTAGAACCGTTGATAAAATAATGATATTTCACTACGTATAGCGTCAGGGGAGGTGACGACACTTCCAGTACTGGTGCGGAGGCGGTGGATATATTTACGTTGCCGCTCCCGTTGTCCTTTGGCGATATGGTATACACTTGCACTTTCGTCCGGGAGCACTGTACGATCTTTTAAAGCCACGTTTATATGAGCGAGCGTTCGTTGCTGTAGGGACAGGAGCTTGGTTTTAACTTCCCGAATCTGGTCATATATACGCTCCCCAGCATCAGATCTTTGCTGGAGCTGGCGAAGAACTCGATAGTAAAATTCAACTGTATCCCGTCTTTCCCGACCTCGTTGGTAGGATATGTTCTTAAAGACGCGGCGGATCCCTGGTTTAACTAAAATATCCCACCAGTCTGCGCAGTCGCGAAATTTGCATTTTTGTTGGACCCATCGAGTCCAGTGTTGTCTGAAAATATCTTGGCATTCCTCCTCCAGTAACAGCGAGCAATTCAGCTTCCAATAACCTCTTCCTATGTGAAATATGGGATGGGGGTAAGAGATTGTACATACGACAGCATGATGGTTAGTGAAACTGGCAGGTATCACTTCATATCGTCTAGGCTGGATAAGTTCCTGTGAAAGGTATATGCGGTCAATTCGTGATGAGGAGTTGTGACTTATACAGGTGTAATGGGGCAGGGGCACCCTTAAACTATCCACAGCATCAATGAGGTGTAGGGAGTTAAGTAGGGTCCTGAGAGCCGGGTTGATACCTTGGTATGAACTAGTGGAATCCTCTGGGCGTTGAATACAATTGAAATCCCCTGCAAGAATAAGTTTTTCCTTAACGTCGTGCAGATGAGGCAGTATACTCTGTTGAAAGAACATTTTCCGTTCCACACGCTTATTTGACCCGGATGGGGCATATACATTTATCAGGGTGGTATTGTTTATGTGTCCAGATATTATGCGTCCTGATGGATGGCATAGCACACCTTCGAGTGGGATATCATGTCGTATGAGGAATCCGGTCCCTCTATTCGTATTACCGGTATTGATGTATTGTTTGTAGAAGGCAGATATTGGCAAACAGGGTATAGCAACTTCTTGAATGAAGGCAATGTCAATGTCTGCATCTCGAAGGAATCTCTCCAACAGTTGAAATTTCAGAGGGCATTCTATTACATTGATATTCACAGTGGCCACAGTGAGAAATTGCGCCATTAAGAAAAGTATAAAAGCTGTGCTAGACATACTGGAAGGTGGACTCGAGAAAAAAGAAAAAAAAGACACAGGTGAGAAATATACTGGTGCACTATGTCAAATTAGGTTGAGATAGTTCCTTATGACTGCCATTCATAGGCCGGCTGTCAGCGTTTGAGAGCGTTCGTGGGTCCCTAGATGACGTAGAATGAAGATTTTGTTTCTTTTTCACAGCTGTGGAAACGTTTGTGGAGCCAGTTTGATTCTTCGGGGCTGGTACGGCAATCGAGGCATTTGTTTTAATCTTCTTAGATACATTCTCGGATCCCCGATCAACCTGCTTAGGTGAGTCGGTAGATACCAGAGAAGGTGGTGGCAGTGAAGACAAAATTTCTGTGGCAGCCTGTAGTGACGGCATAGTTGGTTCTAAGGCTGCGATACAGGTTGCCGATATCACAGGGGCACTCTGTGGCTCACTGCTCTGTTCAGGGCAAGGTACCAGTTCTGCGTCATATGTAACCGAGGTCACTTCTGGTGTTGTCCCAGCTGACTGATCAATAAGCATGTTTTCATATGACGTTTGCTGCGTCACAACTTCCGAGTATTGGGCACGTCGTTGTTGTGTAGGAGTTATACCGAGGGGAATCATTTTCTTTGGGCAGTTGATACGTAGATGGGTGGTAGCATTGCAAATTAAACAGGTCTGTTTCTGTCCATTATACGTTATATAGCCAGAATGGCCACCAAAAGTCTCCGTGGAGGGGATATCTTGTTTGATTTCCATATTGACGGCACGTATTCCATTATACACCGGGAACTGATAAGCAGAAGACCATTGTTCTTTCCTGACGTCACTCACAGTGCCATATTTCGACAGGACGGATTTGAAAATTTCAGGAGGAACTTCGAGTGGGACATTAAATATCCGCACTGTGGTAAAATTGGAATCCGCTGTGGAGAGCTTAACATTTGTCATTTCGCCTGAGTCATACTGAAATTTAATAGGATCTGCAAAAGTATTTAACAATTTCTGATAGGTAGATATGCTGATTACCTTGATGTACATGGTTTTCGCGTGCGCATTTAACTGGATGGCTTCTACTTGGTCGACAGTCAACCGGAGGGTATCGCCAATCCAGCGGTGAATTTCTCCTGGTGAGGGGCGAGAACTCTGCCTGTCCCATTGGCAGCGTACGGTGTTCTTCCTCTGGTATCCGGACATGATTTTCAGCGGGGTTTTCTGGGTTTCTGGTTTTGTTGTCCTATCTGGAACACTACTTGAAAAAGTATTGTCCGAATGACACACGGAAGGTCAGTACACACGTGGAACTAAGGAAGCACCGGTATTAGGAAACCGTACACTCTTCCAAATGCGGTCACACAGCGCGCACACACGTACCTCACTCGGCCACGACTAGTGACCAACTGCACCACTGAGCTAATTGTGTCAACGAATATCGTTCTATATAAAATGACTTACATAGAACTTGTTAGCAAATAATGATTTATACTAAACGATTTCATCACTGGAGTATATTATTTATACCGGGTGATTCACCTAAAACTTGCACTGTAAATATTTCTGAAATGGAAGGTGATATTGATATGCGGTTTTAACCTAATGAAATTGTAACCAAGGGCTCGTATTTGTAGCTGATACACTGATTTTTATAAATTTTAGAAAGTGGTTTTATTTACAACAATTACATTTTTTTAAATGGAACAATACTCATTGACATTTAAAAAATAAAAGTAGAACACATTAGAATTCCAATGGTGTCTTTTGCACGATTCTAGTGCAAGTAGTTTACGAGATATTGTTATATGTACACAATGGGACAATGCCTAGGACAAACTAAAGAAAAACAAATGTGAATGAAGTAATTCTGTGGTTTCTGACAAGTACAGTGTACCCTCAAAGCTTGTGTTCAAAATGACGACCACCAGCCTCAATACAAACTTCCAGTCTGCTATGTAAAGATTGCTGCACACGTTCTAACATTTCAGAGGGAATTTCTGCGCAGGCAGCAGTAATACGCCGTTTCATATCATCTGGTGTAGTTGGTATGTCCTTGTAGACAGTGTCTTTTAGCTTCCCCCACAGAAAAAAGTCTAAAGGAGTCAAATCTGGTGAACGGGCCGGCCAAAGTACAGGTCCCCTTCGTCCAATCCAACGATTTGGAAACAATCCGTGAAGATAATCTGTAGTAATTCGTGCACTATGGGCCAGACAGCCATCATGTTGATACCACAGGTTCCTCCTAGTCTGAAGCGGAACGTCTTCTAACATCTGTGGAAGATGGTCTGTTAGGAGGTTGAGGTACTTGCACGAATTCAGTGTTCCTTCTACGAAAAAGGGACCTATGATGTGATGGTTCACTATTCCACACCAGACGTTTACACTCCATGGACGCTGTCGTTCTACTTGACGCAGCCAACGGGGATTTTCAACAGACCAATAGTGCATGTTTCTAAGATTGACTTGGCCATGATTAGAAAATGTTGCTTCATCAGTAAACAAGATACATGACGAATCTGGAGTATCACGTCTTAATGCCCATGTATAAAAGTTAACACGATTCTCAAAATCATTACCATACAGCACTTGATGGAGAGAGATGTGATACGGATGGAACTTATGACGATGGAGAATGCGTAGTACACTTGCCTGACTCATGCCGCTTCCATGTGCAATTGCACGGGAACTAATTTGTGGATCTACTGCAACAGCAGCCAGAACCTTAATTTCTCCCTCTTCTCTAGTCACTTGTTTGTCTCTGTTACGTTTTCTAGGCGTTATACTACCACTTTCACGGAATTGAATGAAAAGGTTCACAAATAATTGCCGAAATGGTTGACGTCTAATGGGATATGTTTCCGCGTACACGGTACAAGAACGAACGGCATTCTTCCTACATTCGCCATAAACCATGAGCATGTCGGCTTTTTCTGCAATGGTAAATCTCATCCTGCAAGCACGTCCTACTACTTGAGGTATCACACAATAACTGACTGGAAAGTCGCAGTGCACTCAGTGTACACAAACCACAACCTCAACAAACATAACAACATCGTAACCTCGCCACTAAGCACTTGGTTGTTAGTGCGTACAATTTTCGAATAACAATCAATATCTCGTAAACTACTTGCACTAGAATCGTGCACAAAACACCATTGGTATTCTAATTTGTTCTACTTTTATTTTTTTAATGTCAATGGGTATTGTTCTATTTAAAAAATTGTAATTGTTGTAAATAAAACCACTTTCTAAAAATTATAAATATCAGTGTATCAGCTACAAATACGAGCCCTTGGTTACAATTTCATTAGGTTAAAACTGCATATCAATATCACCTTCCATTTCAGAAATATTTACAGTGCAAGTTTTAGGTGAATCACCCTGTATATAAAGCATTTCATACAAAGTTTATTTATTTTGTATCAGTACACTATATTGCATGCAATACTCAAATTAGTGAAATATAAGTCAGGCACAAGATATCCGCTGCCATCTTGTCTTATTACTGAATCGGCTCAGCTTTTTAAAATCACGTCTGCACTATAGTATTACAAAATAAACTTTTAATTTTGAACGTGCCTCTTCCTTTAGAACAGTTAAAACGATTCTCGGCTCGATAATCGGAACTGGTGGGTCCCATGATATGGATTATAAAGTTTGCATAATTCGCACGGCCGCCATCCTGAAATGGTACGGCGGACGACCTTGTAGTTTGAACACAAGACGCATCCTATACGAAGGTATGTTGTTACCAAATTTGGTAGAGATCGGATGATTTGGTTAGTCGTTATTTGATTTTACGTTTTGAACGTTTGAGTGGCCGCCATTCAGTTTTAGTAAAGATGGCGGCGATATAAAACATGACACTGAGGTGTCCTTTGCTAGTGCTACCTTTGTACCAAATTTCGTTCAATTCGCATTCACCGTGTTCGAATTGATAGGGGGGGGGGGGGGGACAGACATTCAGAGTACACACACTCACACACACACAGACACACACACACACAGAGAGACTCACACACACACATACACACACACAGACTCACACACACACATACACACACACAGACAGACACACTTTTTTCGCCCTGTGTTGATCTCATAAGTCTACTTTCATTTTTTGCAAAAATCGAAAGTAGGCTAAAAATGTATCGTAGTATCATCTTGTCATTCTTCAAATTCGATGCGCATAGAATGCCAATGGTATACTAATCAATGGAGTCCCACGTAGACCAGTCGTGATATCTAGTGGAGATGTATCGAACAAGATAATCCTAACAGGGCGAGTGCATTCGAGCGGCCATAAAAATAAACTTTTCAATAAAATATGTAGGTTAATCTGTAGGCCGGCGTGCAGTTCGCTGCCAGTTGGCCATGATAATTCACTTTTTTGCTGCTAGATATCTCGTGTAAATCTGCTGGCGAATTTTGTTTTAATTAAATATATATTTTCCATCGTAATATGCACAATATAACGCTTAATTTTAAAACGTCTGAGTCATTACAAAACAATAAATATAAAAGATTGCAAGTAAAAAAAACCTAACTCTGATGGGGTTGGAACCATAGCCATAAAAGTGATAGGCTAACGCTTTACCACGGAGCTAAACGTGACAACGAATATCGTCCAATATCAAATGAGTTACGTAGAACGTGTTAGAAAATAATGATTTAGACTAAACGATTTCATCAGCGGAGTATATTATTTATATATAAAGCATTTCATACAAAGTTTATTTATTTTGTATCAGTACGCTATATTGCATGCAATACTCAAATTAGTGAAACATAAGTCAGGCTCAAGGCATCCACTGCCATCTTGTCTTGTAACTGAGACGGCTCAGCTTTTTAAAATCACTTATGCACTATAGTAATACAAAATAAACTTTTAATTTCGAACGTGCCTCTTCCTTTAGAACAGTTAAAACGATTCTCGGCTCGATAATCGGAAGTGGTGGGTCCCATAATTTGGATTATAAAGTTTGCATAATTCGCACGGCCGCCATCCTGAAATCGTACGGCGGATGACCTTGTAGTTTGGTCACAAGACGCGTCCTAAAAGAAGGTGTGTTGTTACCAAATTTGGTAGAGATCGGATGATTTGGTTAGTCATTATTTGATTTTACGTTTTGAACGTTTGAGTGGCCGCCATTCAGTTTTGGTAAAGATGGCGGCGATATAATACATGGCACTGAGGTGCCCTTTGCTAGTTCTACTTTTGCACCAAATTTCGTTCAATTCGGTTTCACCGTGTTTGAATTGATAGGTGGGGGGGGGGGAGGGGGGTGACAGACATTCAGAATACACACACACACAAACATACAGACACACATTTAGCTTACATACTAAAATAAGAAATGAGCAGAAATAGGAGTACGATTGGACACGGAAAAGAAACGTCTTCACCCCTAGAAGAATTAGAACTGAGTGACTTTAAAGAAGTAGAGACATGAACGGTAGATATGAAAGAAGAGTGGGCCTGCCCCAAAATTAATGGAAAAAAAGTCCTCTCGGCACGCCGGAAGGCGGAGGTAGATTTCACCGGACAAACTTGGGGATAGGCGAAAATAGGCAGAATATGCAGGTTTTCGTAGAAGGATCAGACCTCATTTATTGCGAGAAGGTATTTTATAATTGGAGCTTAATTTACTTTGTTTTTCGTCATTTTATGCTTATTTTAAACATTTTATAGTCTTATGGGAACGGTAACCTTCTTGTCATTTGGGGTCCATTTTTATACTTGTGGTCACACTGTCCTTATGCAAGGTTTCGACACTGATGTGTAACTATGTAACGGTCTGTTACTTCTTCACGCAAAATTATATCTCCCGCAGAGATTTTGGTTGGTTCCTCAGTTTAGGGGCTGCGACAACGCGGTCATGTAACTCCGTGTACTTAGGGATGGCTGTATTAGTCTGTAATTCAGGTAAGGACTGCAGACGGTCAATTTCAAGCAGTAGTTCCTAATGTTGCTACCAGGTACTACCGTCAACGACACCTACCTGTGAACTTCGCTACTAGATGCCACCGCAGCCAGCAACTCGCAACGAACGTTGGAATTTCCCCTCCAAAGGAAAGCATACTGACGGATTTATAGCGCTCTTAGAAAATCCGACGACTACGGCCGGCTTTGAACTCGCGACCTTGGGCATAGACATTCAGCATGCTTGCTACCAGTTACGTCACCGAAGCCGCTTCACACTTAGTCATATGGAATTCTGAATATGATCTCGTGCAAGTGCGTTATCTTGGCAACGTCTGATGGCTCATCCCTCATCAATTTATTAGAGTTGCCATGGCAAGCACTGATAGCTCTTGGCATTTTCTTATAATTCCGAAATCATTTTTCTTATCCCTTGGCATAATGGTGGGTCATATCAAAAATTCTTTAAGACAAAATTTTAGGTAATTATTAGGGGAATATTGTCCATTTTGTACGGTTTTGAGATTGTGCCTATTAAGAGAGATATGATTAATGTTTCCCGAAAAACCCACTTTTTCCCTACCCTTTGGCCAATGGTTGGTGCTTTAAAAAAACTTCTTCAAACATAAATTTTTGGGCTTTATCCGACACATAGTATGAACGTTGAACGGATTCGATATTTCACATATTAAGAGAGTTATAGCAATATTTCACTTTTTCGAAAAAAGCCCCCCATTTTCACCCCCTTCTACCGATTTAGCCCAGTAACGAACTCGACCGAGATTTTATAGGTTTACATATTCGGTAAAAAGTGATTGATGAACAAGATGTTCAGTAAAGAACATATAGCCTACTTTCTCCTAAATGCATGGGTATTGTTATAACTCTTTGTCCTTTTCAAGGAGTATGATTGAATGTTGGTTGTAGTAGCTTGTTGAAATACAACGCGCTATAGGGATATTAAACATGAATATGAGGTGACCTTTGCTAGTGCTACCTCTGTACCAAATTTCGTTCAGTTCGGTTTCACCGTGTTTGAATTGATAGGGGGAATCGATTTGCACACATACTTGGCCACCATCTGCAAACTATTGGGCTGATGTTCTTGCAGTTTGGTCAGAATATGTTTCCCACATAAAGATATGGTGTTGCAAAATTTGGTAGAGACTAGATTATTAGGTTGGTCGTAATTACATTTTAGCTTTTAACATTTGGGTGGCCGCGATTACGTTTCCGTCAAGATAGCGGTGATATAAAACATGACACTGAGGTGCCTATGGCTAGTGCTACCTCTGTACCAAATTTCGTTCATTCGGTTCCACCGTGTTCGAATTAATAGGGGGAATCAATTTTGACATAAAGATGGCCGCCATCCGCAAACTATTAGGCTAATGACCTATTAGATTGGTCAAAGGATGCTCCCTCTATAAAGGTATGTTGTTGCAAAGTTTGGTAGAGATCGAATGGTTATGTTAGTCGTAATTTGATTTAAGCTTTAAACATTTGTGTGGCCGCTATTACGTTTCTGTCAATATGGCGGCGATATTAATCATGACACTGAGATGCCCTTTGCTAGTGCTACCTCTGTACCAAATTTCGTTCCATTAGGTTCCTCCGTGTTCGAATTAATAGGGGGAATCAATTTTGACATAAAGATGGCCGCCATCCGCAAACTATTAGGCTAATAACCTATTAGATTGGTCAAAGGATGCTCCCTCCAAAAAGGTATGTTGTTGCAAAGTTTGGTAGAGATCGGATGGTTATGTTAGTCGTAATTTAACTTAAGCTTTGAACATTTGTGTGGCCGCCATTACGTTTCTGCCAATATGGCGGCGATATAAAACATGACACTGAGATGCCCTTTGCTAGTGCTACCTCTGTACCAAATTTCGTTCCATTCGGTTTTACCGTGTTTGAATTAATAGGGGGAATTGATTTTCACACAAAGATGGCCGCCATTCGCAAACTATTAGGCTAATGACCTATTCATTTGGTCAAAGGATGCTTCCTCTATAAGGGTATGTTGTTGCAAAATTTGGTAGAGATCGGATGATTAGGTTAATCGTAATTGGATTTAAGCTTTGAACATTTGTGTGGCCGCCATTACGTTTCCGTCAAGATGGCGGCGATATAAAACATGACACTGAGGTGCCTTTTGTTAGTACTACCTCTGTACCAAATTTCGTTCCATTCGGTTGCACCGTGTTCGAATTAATAGGGGGAATCGATTTTCACACAAAGATGGCCGCCATCCGCAAACTATTACTCTGATGACCTATTAATTTGGTCAAAGGATGCTCCCCCCATAAAGGTATGTTGTTGCAAAATTTGGTAGAGATCGGATGATTAGGTTAGTCGTAATTTGATTTAAGCTTTGAACATTTGTGTGGCCGCCATTACGTTTCCGTCAAGATGGCGGCGATATAAAACATGACACTGAGGTGCCATTCGTTAGTACTACTTCCGTACCAAATTTCGTTCCATTCGGTTGCACCGTGTTCGAATTAATAGGGGGAATCGATTTTCACTCAAAGATGGCCGCCATCCGTAAACTATTACGCTGATGACCTATTAATTTGGTCAAAGGATGCTCCCCCCATAAAGGTATGTTGTTGCAAAATTTGGTAGAGATCGGATGATTAGGTTAGTCGTAATTTGATTTAAGCTTTGAACATTTGTGAGGCCGCCATTACGTTTCCGTCAAGATGGCGGCGATATAAAACATGACACTGAGGTGTCCTTTGCTAGTGCTACCTTTGTACCAAATTTCGTTGAATTCGCATTCACCGTGTTCGAATTGATAGGGGGGGACAGACATTCAGAGTACACACACTCACACACACACAGACACACACACAGACTCACACACACACATACACACACACAGACAGACACACTTTTTTCGCCCTGTGTTGATCTCATAAGTCTACTTTCATTTTTTGCAAAAATCGAAAGTAGGCAAAAAATTACGGCAGTTATCGTGTCCACAAGAAACTGATATATATATACTTTTGAACTGACGGTGGTTTTGGGGTCTGGGGGATGTGAAACGCGAAGATATGTCGAAATTTTCCGGAAGTCGAAATATGGCCCCCATTGCAATATTTAGCTTTCTAATGAAATCTACCTCTGGTTGGTTCCTCAGTTTAGGGGCTGCGACAAAGTGGTCATCTAACCCCGTGTACTTTGGGTGAGTGTAGAATCTGTCTGATAAACGGTGTGAATTGTAATGGATGTATTAGTCTGTAATTCAGGTAAGGAATGCAGACGGTCAATTTCAAGCAGTAGTTCCTAATGTTGCTACCAGGTACTACCGTCAATGACACTTAGCTGTGAACTTGGCTACTAGATGCCACCCCAACCAGCAACTCGTAACGAACGTTGGAACTTCCCCTCCAAAGGAAAGCATACTGAGGGATTTTAGCGCTCTTAGAAAATCCGACGACTTCGGCCGGCTTTGAAACCGCGACCTTGGGCATAGACATTCTGCATACTACCAGTTACGTCACCGAAGCCGCTTCCCACTTAGTCAGATGTCAAAGTCAACCCCTGGAACCATCCAGCCCATGACGGGCTAAGGCCGACCAAGCGACCGCTGCCCAGCCATTTGGCCTGCAGATATTGGGGTGACGCGTGATGAGCGCGTCGGGTCCCCTCGGCCGTTAATATTGGTATTCGTGATCGGGGTGCTGTCTCACTGTCAGACAGCTACTCAATTGTCCTTACGAGGCTGAGTGCACCCCGTTCCAACCCTCACGTCAGTTTTAAAATCCTTGACGGAGCCGGGGATCGAACCCGGGGACTCCGGGTGAGAGGCAGGCGCGCTACCCCAACACCACGGGGCCGGCTTAGTCAGATGGAAATACTGAATCTGATCTCGTGCAAGTGCGTTGTCATGGCAACGGCTCTTCCCTCATCAATTTAGTAGTGTTGCCATGGCAACCTCTGATAGCTCTTGGCATTTTCTTATAATTCCGAAATCATTTTTCTCATCCCTTGGCGTAATGGTGGGTCATATCAAAAATTCTTTCAGACAAACGTATTAGGTAATTATTAGGGGAATATTGTCCAGTTTGTACGGTTTTGATATTGTGCCTATTAAGAGAGATATGATTAATGTTTCCCGAAAAACTCACTTTTTTCCACCCCTTTGGTCAATGGTTGGTGCTATCAAAAAACTTATTTGACATAAATTGTTGGCACTTATCCGACACATATTATGAACTTTGAATGGATTCGATATTTCACGTATTAAGAGAGTTATAGCGAAATTTCAATTTCTCGAAAAAAGCCCCCCATTTTCACCCCCTTCGACCGATTTTGCCCATTAACGAACTCGACCGAGATTTTATAGGGATACATATTATGTAAAAAATTCAAAGTGATTGGTGCAAAATTACGGCAGTTATCGTGTCCACAAGAAACTGATATGAAAATGAAAATCCACAGCCTGCTTCCAGTCTCCGACCGGGTCAGGAATGGAATGAATGAAGCCCCCATCTAGCGGCGAGGATATGAACTGTGCCGGCTGCCGAGGCCTGACGCACTCCTCTGGGGCAATGATTAAATGAATGACAGGTGAAATGAAATGATAGTGGAGAGTGTTGCTGGAATGAAATTTGACAGGGAAAACCGGAGTACCCGGAGAAAAACCTGTCTGCCTCCGTTCTGTCCAGCACAGATCTCACATGGAGTGACCGGGATTTGAACCACGGACCCAGCGGTGAGAGGCCGACGTGCTGCCGCCTGAGCCACGGAGGCTTAAGAAACTGATATACATATATATATATACTTTATGTGACCGTCGGCCGAGAGGCAACGGCACATATTTGTGACTGACCTTCAGAAGTCCTCCGGTAAAGCTGTCGGGATAGCCAACAACCGCGATGACTCTCCTAACACCCCCCCCCGTCGGACCTTTAAAAGTTTGCCGTGAGGATCAGGTGAACTTCCTAACAATAGGCCAAAGCGGCACGAGGTTCCATAGTCCACGGGGAGCGTGGTACTGTGCCCAACTCTAGGAATGGGTATTCCAAGATTCAGACACCTAGATATCAAGGGAAAGGCTGTAGCCGCTTTTGAAAGTTGAGATATTTGAATATCGCGCTACATTGCTTCTCGAAGCAATTGGAAAGAATTTACCGATACTTGCATGTCAAGTGACGTAGCGAGTAATAGCAGAGGTCGAGGCTATTTATTGATTAAATAGTTAACTATGGAGTAGAGACTTGAGACTTGGATCAGATTACTGGCACGGCCAAATGAAAGAGAATGCAATTAGTATCAAGTAAATCGGACCAGGGATACCAGAGATATGATGATTTCTAGATTTCAGCGTGATGACGCGTGACCCTGGCAGTTTTGAATAAAAGCCGGCTGGCCGAAGCATCGATAGCTCATTCCAATACAAGCACTTGCCGAGCAAGTTGCTGCGACGCTGAGCCAAGGCACATGGTTGCCGGATCTACGCAGAAGTTCTTTTCAAAGTCGTGATAGTCACGAAAGTGCTGCGCTACGAGGTGGAACTTAGTAAGTTTCCGGCGAGGAGAATCACTGAGGTGATTGATTTTTCTACAGACATTGGTGGAAATATTTATATTTCTACATGGACATATGCTAGACTTTGTCTAGAAATAGTACTTTGTCACAGTCCAGTAATAACCTAATACTTGGATATTTAAATCCATTTCAGTCAGTTTTCATACTTGTAACTAGTTAACCACTTCGATCTATCAGTACACTGAAGACTAGTCTATAACGGTAGTGTTCATTAGTCTACGCAAGGGAAACTACAAGTTGCTTTGCGCATGGTAGATGGTGATAAACCATGCCCAGGGAACGATCTTCAGAACAGGCGTTGATTGCTTAGACTGTCAGTGTTTTTCTTGTACTGATAAGATTACCGTGAGTTATGTTACAACTGACATATCTAAGAAGAAATCACTTAGATCTGACCCTATTTAAACAAACTGTTATGGCTTTGATAGAAGCCCATATTAAAATGGAACAACAGTTAATTCAAACGTCAAAAGATACTACCACTATGTCTGACTAGAGGGATTGTGGGTATATAATGGCGGCCGATACAAGGATTATACGTGCTTGTCCAATGGGGCATGTCTATGGATAAATCTGGTACAGACCAGGTTTACTACACTTCAAGAACATCAAGAAATGTAAGCCACATTTGAATTATATTATGCCTAGCTAATTGGAACAAACTATTTTTTCTGCAGATGACCAACACATTTTTTTTCTTCGTATTTAAATCTTGCAATGATCTACGCAAGACATATTAGAGTTATTCTGAGTATTTTCAGCACTCGGAACAGTTTAGGATCGATGACCGAGCATTTCGAGCATTTATTTGAATATTTCATATTTTAGGGAAATCACGGAGAACCGTCGATGTAAAGGTTGAGTTAAATTATTTTTGTTGAGGAATGGATATTTTTTCCATATTCGAAGATTCGAACATGTCGATTCTCACATAATGAGATGATAATTAAACATATTTAAAATGATATAATTAATAATAATAATAATAATCCACTAATAATAATAATAACAATTTTCATAATTTTTCTAAATAATTCTTGGATATTATATTTTATAATAATCATATGTATTGAGAGAGAGCCTATTGAAGTAGTTTAATCATTTCTAGTTTGGAACAGGAGATTTTCCAAAGGAGAGTGGTTAGCGCAAGCCCGCATTCAACCAACATGTCAGTTCTGGTTGAACAGTTGACATTTGCAATGAGCAAAGTATATTTTTCAGATAACACGGAGAGGCATGAAACGGGAAGCAAATGATATTTGTATCAAATAGGATATTTTTGTATTTATATAAAATCATGACGTAAATACACTCGAAAGTGAAATAAAGATTTTCATAAGTATGGTAAATTCACGGGTTGAAATGAATGGTAAAATAAAATAAACTTGTCAGTTTATTAATCTTCCAGTGTTGATAACAAGCAGAGGCTTGATTTATTGTATAAATTTTGGGAAGAAAATTTATATGTGTGGAGTAGTTGAAATGCCATTCCCAGGTGCGCATGTTTAAGTCGCAGGAATGAAGAGGTTATTTCGAGCATCAATCAAATAGCAGGTTCGATGGCTCAGGTTTATAGTAGGTGTATTGGAACTACACATTTCGTCGGATGGATGACCCGAAGGTTATTTCTTGAAACCGTCAGTTCTTATTTCAACCTTGTTTACGAATTCCATTTAGACTTTGATTTTGCTAGAACCCGGATTTGTCATGATAGTAGTTTATTCTTCTTCAGAGGAAGACCTTTACCGTTGTTGTTGTAATATTGTGTTCTTACACAAATAGTAGAATGGGCCACTGCCAATTAAAAATAATTCTTTAACCACGAATAATTTGAAGGATATTTTCAATCCTAGTGCCATGAACTAAATGAATTTATTATGAAGCTACAATTCTTATTTCCGCATTCTGTCGAAGAATTGCAAGTTGTGAAAATTACTAGAAATGGCCATCAATATAAATATTTTTTTCATAATGATTCCAAGTGGAAAATTGAATAGTTGAATGGTTCAACAATTTAGTGATCAAGTTGATGATTCAGAAATCATGTATCTTGTTAGGAACTTGAAGTTCATAATCGAGTCACTTCTCGAATGTTTAATGTCAGAAGAACAATTAATTGTTGTTGTGCTTCGCACAGTTCTTCGATGCTATGCTCAAGGTCAAATACTTTTCAGATGTTATTAATATGTGTAAATAATGTGTGTTGATTCAATGATAATAATATTTTCGACAATATATTTTTGAAACTGGAAAAATAAGTGAAAGTTTAAAATTCTATGGACATTTATTCTACGAGTGTTAATATCATGTAAATATTCAAACAGTGATCTACGATATTTCCAGTAGAGACAATTAACTTTGAACTGGAATTAATCATAAATAATTTTGGAACACAGTCTACAGAACTATTAATCAGACTTGTGTTTTCAAAAAAAAAAAAAGATTGTCAAATGTGTTTGGAAAATTTCTGTATATTGTGTAAATAAGAGTGTGGATCGCCACACGTGGATGATGCTGCTTTGAGCATCTTTGCAGTCAATTTTAACTTCAAAATAAACTAAGATAATTTTACCAGATGTGTCATACCCAATTGAATCTCCTTCTATCCTTATTGTTGCAATGAGCCAAAAATCAGTAAAGCATTTTTTTCATTTGATGTCGTTTTTGCGATTTGCTTTGACCCATCTGGCGCCCCGGGATATTTTGATTCTCGTGCTGACTGATTATTGGTAAAATGCATATGTGGTCGTGCGGACTCCGGTCTAAACGGGCACATAAAATAAGATAGAGAGAGAAATGGCTTCGAACGTGGGTCTCGATTTAGACATGGTCAATCGCATGCCGATTTGAAATTGTGATAATTTTTATAGAAATATTTTGGGAGTTGAGAGATGTCTGGTTTGGATGAATAAATTAGTAGGAAACCCAATTATTGGGGAAACTTAAAAATTTAACTGGTTAATAATTAGAATGGGTTTGATTATTTTTGATAATGGCCTAACCATTAGGGCGTCAAGTAAATTCAGTAGTAAACGTTCGATGACTGGACATACACATTATTAGAATCCAGGTGGAGGATATTTGAGAACTTGTATATTTTTCTTGTGATATTGTGGTAAATACAATTCGTAAAAGTAGAGAATTTTGTTTTTCCATCACGTCGACATTAGGACAAATCTCATTTTATTAGAGTGTTCCAATTAGCCATTCATATTTCTTGTTCTAGTTATAAGCTTGTGTTTGCAAATATTGTATACCCCTAAGTTTTGAATAATAATTGAAATTATGGATGAAATGATGAGGATGATGAGAAGTTTGGAGGAGAGTTCAAAAGAAGCTGGACTGCGTGTAGCAGCTATTATGAAAGAAAATACTGAGGCTTTGGAAAGGAAACTTAAAGAAAATTCTGATTCTTTAGAAAGCAGGTTAAAAGATAACTTGAAAGAAAGTTTAGATGAAAAACTTAAAGAAAATTCTGATTCTTTAGAAAATAAACTTAAAGAAAATTCTGATTCTTTAGAAAATAAACTTAAAGAAAATTCTGATTCTTTAGAAAATAAACTTAAAGAAAGTTTAAACGATAAACTTAAAGAAAATTCTGATTCTTTAGAAAATAAACTTAAAGAAAGTTCTGATTCTTTAAACAGAAATTTGAAAGAAAATTTAAATAGTAAATTTAATTCTATGGAAAGTAAATTTAAAGAGAATTCCGAAATTTTGAAAATGTCACTTGAGAGTAAAATGAATAAATTATGCGAAAAAACACATGAGCTCGAAACTTCATTAGCTACTAACGCAAGTTTAATGGACGAAAAATTTCGCGATGCCGATCTTCGATCCCAAAGCTTAGCTGATAGGATAGAACATGGTCTTAGGAAAGTTGGTGAAGACATGATCGACCTAGAAGTCAGAGTGAAGAAGGAGAGTAATGAGATGGGAATTCTAGTTGTTTAACGTTTAACGGAACAATTCAAAGAACTTGTCATGGGAGAAATAAGAGAAGGTGTGATTAGTGAGTTGCAAACTGAAATTAAGACCACAGTTGTCAATGAAATTAAAGACACACTCAAGCTGGAGAACCAAGAGGGAATCAAGGAGATTAGGGAATCTTTGTCATCCCATATTGAAGTAATTTCCAAAGATATCCAAGCAACTCAGAAGGACATATCAGATATGACAGGGTCATTGAAAGGTCATGAGGCTGTTATGAACCAGATATCCATTGATGTTAAGGAGATTTGTAAAGAAACTGAAGCAATTAAGAAAATGGCAGAAGAAAACCAGAAGGAACTTGAGGCTATGAAAACTCAAATCAAGGATGAGAAATAGTCTGATCATCTGTTGAAAATGCCAAATGTAAGGTGAAAGGAACAGATACTTATAAATCTAGGAGCAGCTAGAGACACGGATAGTCAAAGACAGGATGAGGTCAGGACAGTATTTCAATCCAACCCCATAACTGTATTTAAGAATGTAGAAGATAAGCCTTCTAAATTTTCAGGGCGAGATTCTGTGACACCCGTGGAATTTTTGAGAGAAGCAGGGGATTACCTGAAAGATTCCAAGATCCCTAAAGAAAGACAGATCCGAGTGAAAGGGAAGTTTTTGGAAGGTCCTGCACTTCTTTGGTTTAGAGCTTTTAGATCCACTCTAACCACTTTTGAGGAGTTTTCTCGTGGGCTATTGAAAAAGTATTGGTCCCCGGAAACCCAACAGCAAGTCAGAGCAGAGTTATATTCGAAGAGATTCTCGACGTCACAACCTACTCGATACTCAACGTACTTTTCTGGACAGCTTTCTAAACTGCAACATTTAGATCCGCCGATGCCAGATAACGAATTGATTACTGCATTGTTACGTCAGTTTCCAGCAGACGTCCAGAGGACTTTGATCGCTGCTGATATCTATAATATGGAACAATTTGATGAAGTATTACAGAAGCTGGATCATACGAACGCTCAATTCTTTCATCAGAAGGGAGGAAAGAGTAACAACGCTGTGTACGCTGTTATGGCTGATAGTTATTCTCAAACACCTCGAGAGATTCGAGAGGGGCGAGAAGAGAAAACGCCGAGGGAAGATCCAAATAAGAGAGGATGGAACCAGTATAGTAACAGATACAGTTACAAGCCTTATGCGAGACCAGATGGTGGAAATCGATACAATACTCGATGGAGAAGACCACGAGATAGTCAAGGAAGGTACCAGGAAAGAAGATACTATGGTAGAAACAACTACAATAACAGAGGGAATGTGGATACTCGTCAGTCCAATGAAGAGTTTAACAAAGAGACGAGGAAAAATTTGGAAGCAAGACACAAATATAACTTGCAATTTTTGGAGCAGAGGCCCAATGAACCAGGTCCATCGGGAACACAACAATCCCGGGGGAATGGCAATGAAAAAAAAACTTCGAATTCACAGTAGAAGATAGAATTTTGAACACTTTCACTTCCAGAATTATTAAATGGCAAGCAGAGGATGATGACTTAATTCAACAGAATGACGAACGGAAAGAAATGGGTACCAGAATTAGAATGCCAATCATATCATGCGAAGTATTCGGTATGCCTGTCGATACTTTGATTGATACTGGGGCTATGCTTTGTCTGGTGAGTGAGAAGCTTTATATTCTGTGGAAGCTCAAAGAGAATTTAGAGGAGATTCCAGTATCAGGAATTAAGATCCAAGGAATAATACCCAATAAAATATCTCTGTGTAAAACACAATTATACTTATGTATTACGATTGGAGGACATGATTTCCGACATGTGTTTGTTGTAATGAAGGACATGGCTTTTGACATGATATTGGGAGCAGATTTCATTCAGAAATATCAAGCAGTGATAGACATGAAGACAGAGACGATCAGATTCAAGAATACTGAAGAGATTAACTTCGAGGGAAAAGAAGAGGAAGACATCGAGGGAGATGCTCAATGGTCTCTGATTTTTCATGAAGCTGAAGGAAGAGAAGTCTACACTGAGAAGTAGTCCCCAGAGCTAGGGAAAATTTTGGAAGAATATCACGATATTTTTGATATTAAACCTGGTGAAATTGAAGATTTTGAATATCGTGGAAGTAAACAACAATGGAAGCTATGAAGTAGCCAATACACGAACTGGTAACATCGTGGGAACTTATAATGCATCGAATTTGAAGATTTATTATTCAAGAACCAGATGATATAATGTGTAGATAGGAAAAATAAAAAGTTTTCAATTTTTATTTTTTGCTATGTGTGGGGTGGATGTGCCCAACTCTAGGAATGGGTATTCCAAGATTCAGACACCTAGATATCAAGGGAAAGACTGTAGCTGCTTTTGAAAGTTGAGATATTTGAATATCGCGCTACATTGCTTCTCGAAGCAATTGGAAAGAATTTACCGATACTTGCTATTTATTGATTAAATAGTTAACTATGGAGTAGAGACTTGAGACTTGGATCAGATTACTGGCACGGCCAAATGAAAGAGAATGCAATTAGTATCAAGTAAATCGGACCAGGGATACCAGAGATATGATGATTTCTAGATTTCAGCGTGATGACGCGTGACCCTGGCAGTTTTGAATAAAAGCCGGCTGGCCGAAGCATCGATAGCTCATTCCAACACAAGCACTTGCCGAGCAAGTTGCAGCGACGCTGAGCCAAGGCACATGGTTGCCGGATCTACGCAGAAGTTCTTTTCACAGTCGTGATAGTCACGAAAGTGCTGCGCTACGAGGTGGAACTTAGTAAGTTTCCGGCGAGGAGAATCACTGAGGTGATTGATTTTTCTACAGACATTGGTGGAAATATTTATATTTCTACATGGACATATGCTAGACTTTGTCTAGAAATAGTACTTTGTCACAGTCCAGTAATAACCTAATACTTGGATATTTAAACCCATTTCAGTCAGTTTTCATATTTGTAACTAGTTAACCACTTCGATCTATCAGTACACTGAAGACTAGTCTATAACGGTAGTGTTCATTAGTCTACGCAAGGGAAACTACAAGTTGCTTAGCGCATGGTAGATGGTGATAAACCATGCCCAGGGAACGATCTTCAGAACAGCCGTTGATTGCTTAGACTGTCAGTGTTTTTCTTGTACTGATAAGATTACCGTGAGTTATGTTACAACTGACATATCTAAGAAGAGATCACTTAGATCTGACCCTATTTAAACAAACTGTTATGGCTTTGATAGAAGCCCATATTAAAATGGAACAACAGTTAATTCAAACGTCAAAAGATACTACCACTATGTCTGACTAGACGGATTGTGGGTATATAATGGAGGCCGATACAAGGATTATACGTGCTTGTCCAATGGGGCATGTCTATGGATAAATCTGGTACAGACTAGGTTTACTACACTTCAAGACCATCAAGAAATGTAAGCCATATTTGAATTATATTATGCCTAGCTAATTGGAACAAACTATTTTTTCTGCAGATGACCAACACATTTTTTTCTTCGTATTTTAATCTTGCAATGATCTACGCAAGACATATTAGAGTTATTCTGAGTATTTTCAGCACTCGGAACAGTTTAGGATCGATGACCGAGCGTTTCGAGCATTTATTTGAATATTTCATATTTTAGGGAAATCACGGAGAACCGTCGATGTAAAGGTTGAGTTAAATTATTTTTGTTGAGGAATGGATATTTTTTCCATATTCGAAGATTCGAACATGTGGATTCTCACATAATGAGATGATAATTAAACATATTTAAAATGATATAATTAATAATAATAATAATAATAATAATAATCCACTAATAATAATAATAATAATAATAATAATTTTCATAATTTTTCTAAATAATTCTTGGATATTATATTTTATAATAATCATATGTATTGAGAGAGAGCCTATTGAAGTAGTTTAATCATTTCTAGTTTGGAACAGGAGATTTTCCAAAGGAGAGTGGTTAGCGCAAGCCCGCATTCAACCAACATGTCAGTTCTGGTTGAACAGTTGACATTTGCAATGAGCAAAGTATATTTTTCAGATAACACGGAGAGGCATGAAACGGGAAGCAAATGATATTTGTATCAAATAGGATATTTTTGTATTTATATAAAATCATGACGTAAATACACTCGAAAGTGAAATAAAGATTTTCATAAGTATGGTAAATTCACGGGTTGAACTGAATGGTAAAATAAAATAAACTTGTCAGTTTATTAATCTTCCAGTGTTGATAACAAGCAGAGGCTTGATTTATTGTATAAATTTTGGGAAGAAAATTTATATGTGTGGAGTAGTTGAAATGCCATTCCCAGGTGCGCATGTTTAAGTCGCAGGAATGAAGAGGTTATTTCGAGCATCAATCAAATAGCAGGTTCGATGGCTCAGGTTTATAGTAGGTGTATTGGAACTACACATTTCGTCGGATGGATGACCCGAAGGTTATTTCTTGAAACCGTCAGTTCTTATTTCAACCTTGTTTACGAATTCCATTTAGACTTTGATTTTGCTAGAACCCGGATTTGTCATGATAGTAGTTTATTCTTCTTCAGAGGAAGACCTTTACCGTTGTTGTTGTAATATTGTGTTCTTACACAAATAGTAGAATGGGCCACTGCCAATTAAAAATAATTCTTTAACCACGAATAATTTGAAGGATATTTTCAATCCTAGTGCCATGAACTAAATGAATTTATTATGAAGCTACAATTCTTATTTCCGCATTCTGTCGAAGAATTGCAAGTTGTGAAAATTACTAGAAATGGCCATAAATATAAATATTTTTTTCATAATGATTCCAAGTGGAAAATTGAATAGTTGAATGGTTCAACAATTTAGTGATCAAGTTGATGATTCAGAAATCATGTATCTTGTTAGGAACTTGAAGTTCATAATCGAGTCACTTCTCGAATGTTTAATGTCAGAAGAACAATTAATTGTTGTTGTGCTTCGCACAGTTCTTCGATGCTATGCTCAAGTTCAAATACTTTTCAGATGTTATTAATATGTGTAAATAATGTGTGTTGATTCAATGATAATAATATTTTCGACAATATATTTTTGAAACTGGAAAAATAAGTGAAAGTTTAAAATTCTATGGACATTTATTCTACGAGTGTTAATATCATGTAAATATTCAAACAGTGATCTACGATATTTCCAGTAGAGACAATTAACTTTGAACTGGAATTAATCATAAATAATTTTGGAACACAGTCTACAGAACTATTAATCAGACTTGTGTTTTCAAAAAAAAAAAAAAGATTGTCAAATGTGTTTGGAAAATTTCTGTATATTGTGTAAATAAGAGTGTGGATCGCCACACGTGGATGATGCTGCTTTGAGCATCTTTGCAGTCAATTTTAACTTCAAAATAAACTGAGATAATTTTACCAGATGTGTTATACCCAATTGAATCTCCTTCTATCCTTATTGTTGCAATGAGCCCAAAATCAGTAAAGCATTTTTTTCATTTGATGTCGTTTTTGCGATTTGCTTTGACCCATCTGGCGCCCCGGGATATTTTGATTCTCGTGCTGACTGATTATTGGTAAAATGCATATGTGGTCGTGCGGACTCCGGTCTAAACGGGCACAGTACATGGTTGCGATGGTCAAAGACGGCCTAAGGAAAGGTTCACCTCAAAAACTAGACAGTGGTATTAAGCATCCAGGCTAATGTAGAACACCGTGAAAATTTATTGTAGATTTCCACAAACCCCTATCCTAGTTCGGAGGGTTATATTCGGCTAATCCGCAAGCTAAAAGTTAATGATAATAAAAGTTCAAGTCCCTAACAATGAAGTTACATTAACCCTCGCGAAAGATCTAATACACAATAAGTAAGCAACAGCAACAACGCTGGGTAAATGGTACGACGCAAAATCCCTAATACAAGTTACATGATCAAGCTAATATGAAGTTACATTTAAGTGAAGGAGCAAAGCAAAGCTAAGTTATGGTGGTACCATTTCCACATTTACATTTAACTTGTCTAGCTAAGTCCTATCAGTTAACATTCAAAGTTACGGCGGTGACGTCCGTAATATCAAAACAGTTACAATACAAAGCTAAGTGTACAGCCATTTAAAAACAATTAATCTAATCAACAATCATGTGCTAAATAGCACGCAATAAAGGTAACATGGGGAAAAATACAGTTTCATGACATCAATAATTATAGTACAACACAGTTCTTATTATAATGCCTTCCTGCCCCATGGTTAACTCTTTGTAAACCATTGTTATCTAGCTTGATAGTAATGTCGGTGATAGCGTAGTTAAAACCACGTCTGACAATCACATGGCCTGCGCTCCACACACTATGAACTAATGGTTCATGTGTGCGCCAGGTCACAACAAAAATGTCTACAGTCTTCGTCGTTTCCAATAAAGGAAATCCCTTCATCTGCACGGCCATGTCAGCAGGTTCAAATGTAAGAATGTCAAAGTTTAAATGGAAATAATATGTTAGTTAGATCTTGTTTAAAACAATTATGCGGATGATGTTTATTATGTCGGTTTATGTTCCTTCCGTAGGTTTATGGCGTATTCTGACAAAGGCCTGACAAGGAGTAGTCTTCTAAAGATCATTCTCCCGCAGCAAAACATCGACTCAATAGTCGGAAAACTCAACGAGCAGACTCGGCTCGGACTCACAATAACACAAGTTATCAGCGGTAAATACCTCGCTTTCAACAACTCTCATAATAATGCCTTATAACAACAACAGATGCGCGACTTACAACAATGGCACATCTTACTCACTCAAGGCACATAATATCATGGGTTACCTGCGGCGAAAACCTCGCATTTAATAACCAAATTGCCTTCATTATAATTTGCCTCTCTCAAGAGGATCGCCAACAATGAACAAAGAAACCTGACAACCCTGGACACGTCGAAATGACATTCCTCGCAGCAAAATATCTAACTAACAGTATGAAAATCCAAGAAAAACAAATGAACAAAAATACAGTAAGAAACACTGGGTTTCATGAGCAATAGCTGCATTGAAAGAAAGAGATGAATGAAATCAACATTCTGTCCTATGTTATCGTATTTCTGTCTCGCTTTCAAGCATTTGTTTTCAAGGTTACTGGGCCAACAAACCAGTTTATTGGTGACAACCTCACAAATTGCAGTCCTTCGCTGACCACATTTTTCAACAGGCATGGCCGGCTAATTTTAACATTATATAATACCGTAATATTTGGCCTTGTCATTCTTAGCATATGCTTGGTTCAAAAACCTTATAGAATCCGTGTGCTAAACACGGTACAATTTAACTGTACAATAAAGTATCGCAGTCCTTCATTTCAAAGAATAGTAAATCACAGACATAACAGCATGTCTCACGAGCTTCTTTGCTCATCAAAGATATAACACTTATTAAGTTCTCAGTATAACATTAACACCTGTGTCCTCATGACAGAAACAAAGTAGTAACAAATTGATAAATATGGCACAGATCTGCAACTCTAGACCTGCATAATGGTGCGATAGTGCACTTAGTACGATGCTTGACATCTACACCTTCTCCAAAATAATAAATCTGTCAGTATTTGACTATAAATTGGCTTCTGAGCGCTTTCAAAAATGAAAATACAGCATATTTTTTATAAAACTGGAAACTACAGTTGGTTTCCTAACGATACGACCTTTCTAACGAGGTCATAAGTCTCAACAGACTGGTTGCAAAGATTGCAGTTAAATAAAGTGACGATGACATCTGAACGAAACCACGGATAAATATCCTACACATGGCTGAGCAAAATAGCTGCAAATGATTACAGTCATGTTTGGCAGTGGGTCGGCTATAACGTGGTACGACGTCCATCAGGACGGCACCAGGGTTAACCAAAACTGGTCTACCCCACAGGGTGACTCACAATGACTGAAATAAACAACAATTATACTAATTACAACCCTACCTAGCAAACGGCTGACACATAAGTGCGGTTGATTCACAAAAAAAAACTACGATATCTAAATATACCACCGCGGACTATTACAAAAGAAAGGGTGCCCAAACTCACGACTTTTGGTAGCTCTCACATCGGCTCAGACATTCATCGACCAGGGTGGCGAAAAAACTCTGCTTGGCTCTCCAGCATGGTCCTGTCCTCCACGGATTCACCAATCTGGACCTCCCAAGCTACCAGGGTTCGTTCGCCTCCGGATGATGGTCTCCCAAAAAGGTCTGGAATGTGCCTGGAAGTCGGCATCCACGTTCCTTCGTCTGCGTCCTCGGCATCTTGACGTTCCATCAAGCTGGTGGTCTCCATCACGACGTCTCCCTCATACCGGAATGGTATTAGCCCATAATCGTCTTCTTCACCATGGCGTGGAAAAGTTCAATGTCTTGCATGATGTCGAAATATCTCGTTCCTCTCGGCGTTTTGGCGTGATTATTGTGGACGATGCAAATAATAGTGTTCTCCACAGTATTTTGTAGTTTTCAGCCTGTTGATCCTCAAGATTCAACACGATGCGATGCTTTGCTTGTTAGCACGTTCAATTGTATCACGTTTTATCAATCACGTGGCATCCGCGATAAAATTGATATTTTCAATTCAGAATGTCCGTAGCAATAATGTTGTGATCGTTGGCAGTAATAATCACGTCGTCTTGGCACAATTATCAGACGATAACTCTTATATTTTCGGCGTGGCACTTTGCCCTTCCACTTACACGTGGGAAAAATATCTGGCGTATGGCACCAATTACCGTTTGTAGAAAATATTGCCTAATATGGCCTTTCGTAGAACAATAATATGTCCACAATGTGTGACAACGTTAGTGTAGTTATTTTCAACACACGATGCAGTCGGATGCTCACTTGAGCACAAAAATATTTGTAATGTCCACGTCGCGACGGACGGATACTCGAAACACGCCTGTCTGGCGTCAGATCTCCAGATGTAGTGTCGTCACTGACTTTCACTCGGAAGTAGGTCGCCAAAACGAAGTCATTGAGCGACTACTTTCATAGCTCCTTGCGCATCTGCATGTGTTATACCTTACCAATAACGTAATAATCATTCACCAAAATGATTCAATAATACAGAATGACGAATTAGAATATTCTGAGTCTTATGAAAGGATAAAAGTGATTAACAAGACCTCCAATGTAAAAAATGCAATTGAGCGCTATTTCAAAGAGTATTGCATGAGCTCTCTGCTCCACGTGGTATTCTGGGTATGTTCAAAAGTACTACATCCCATAATAATTATTCCGTCACAAAAATATCACATGAACCATAGCTCAGCGGGTTCATCTGCCTCTCCGTCGTTTCAAAGAAAATGTTGGGACGACATTATATTTGCCTCTATAATTCATTCATGTGTGATATTTTTTTAGATTGGCGGCGTTGAAAGTTCCAATACGTTCTCCAGTTCTGATGTCTTCAATGACATAACTCCCATTATTCAACGGCTGTCTAACACGACTAGGGCCGTAATACAAGGAAAGAAATTTCCCGTATACGCGGTCAATTGGATTAGAAATTCCGGGTCTCCTTATAAGGAAAAGGTCTCCCTCCTCAAGTGGTTCTCTGAATCTCTGGAGTCTTGTTCTCCTCAAGCGTTTGGCAGCTTGTCTGTCTAAAGTATCTCTAGCAGCTAACAGTCTGCTGGCATGCGATGGTTGTAAACAAGGTGGATTTACAATCACGTGGTTCCAGACTCTCAGTGGCATCTGGTTCAAATGCAGGACCAAAGGTATTTGACCAGTGCTTTCATGCACAGTAGAATTAATGCATTTTGCCATCAAAACCAGGACTTCAGTCCATCGCCAGTGTTCCTCCTGACAATACAAATGACAAAATTTTGCAATAGTGGACATAACGCATTCCGCTGGATTGCTCTCAGGGTGTCTTATTGATGACAAAAGATGACCAATCTCTAGTTCCTCCATAGCGTTGGCGAATTCTGCAGAAGTATATTGCGATCCGTGGTCAGTTAATAAGAATTGTGGCTTCCCTGCCTCCGGTATCACTTGTCGTCTTATTCGCTGGATAATTTGATGTGCATTAGCCTTCTGAATAGGATGGAGCATTGTGTATTTTGTAAACACATCTATGGTGACTACAATGTAACGATTCCCACGACGGGCTTTAGGTATAGGACCGTAAAGATCTTGTGCGTACAACTCTCTGGGTTGAGTCGGTAGTATAGGTCTAGGTGGTTCTCTCAATAAGTGTGACGTGTATTTGTTCCGCTGGCATGCGTCACAAGCACGTAAACACTCTCTGACAGTGGTTCCTAACCTTTTCCAGGTGAACGACTCTTTAATGGTGGCAATGGTCTTGTCCGTTCCACCGTGACCAATAGACAAATGTACCATGAGAATGACAGATTCCTGCTATCTTCTGGGAATAACTGCACGCAGTTGGGTGTGATCTTCGTCCACAAATTTATACAAAACCCGACGGTTAATCAGATAGTCATCTGCTATGGCAGCAATCCTTGCATAAAGCTCATCCTGAGGATCCATCTTTCGTTCAAGAAATCGAATGATGTGTCTAAGTTCCTCTTCACGTCTCTGTCCTTCGGGTAGATAAAGAAGTCGGCGAAGGTGTTCTTCGCATTCTCCCTCGATGTCAATGGCATTAATAGAAGTTTCAGGATTCCGGCTGAGGATGTCGGCCAATACATTCTCTCTGCCTGGTTTGTAAACAATCTCCAGATCGAACTGTTGGAGAAAAAGAGTCCATCTAGTGATCCTGTCACTTGCCAGTCTTGTTCGTAGGATGAAGGTCAAAGCGTGGTGATCGGTTCTTACGACAATCTTCTGGCCTGTCAAAAGTTTCTGCCAGTACTCTAATGCATAGACGACGGCTAGTGCTTCTATTTCTGTTGTAAAATAGTGAGATTCGTGAGCTCTTAAACGTCTGCTCAAGAAAGCGATGTAGTGACGTTTCTTATCATCGTCCTCCTGCAATAATATAGCTCCAATACCAATGGCTGATGCGTCTGTTTCAAGAATGAAATTGCGTGAATAATCAGGATATTCCAACTGGATAGAATTCGCTAGCATCTGCTTAGCCTTCTGGAATGCTGTCTCACACTCATCATTCCAATTCCATCTACAGTTCTTTTTCAGCAGACTTTGAAGTGGTGCAACAGTCTCTGAGTATCGCTCACAATGAGCAGAAATATTTGTAGTATTCCCAAAAATTGTCTCACGTGCTTCACACGGGTTGGCGTTGGAAAAGCGGCGACAGTTCTGATTTTTGCTGGATTCGGTCGATATCCATCTCCATTAATAATATGTCCAACAAAATTTACTTCTCTTTGGAGAAATCTGCACTTATCAAACTTGACCTTGAAATTGGCCTGTCGAAGATTTTCAAAAACAAGGCGTAGGGTAGCCAAATGCTCTTCCTCTGTTTCAGAAGCGATGATTATGTCGTCCACATAACATATTACTTTCTCTTTTACCTCTGGAGCTAACTTAGCATCTAGTGCTCTAATCAAAGCAGCTCCAGCATTCTTCAAACCAAATGGTAACTTGCAGAAGACATAGGTGGTTTGATCAAATAAGAAGCCAGTGTACTTCTGAGTATGCTCGGACAGTTTGATGTGATAATATGATTGTACAAGGTCCAATGATGAGAAAATTTTCTTCCCTTTAAACTTCCTAAGGATGTCCCTAATCTTAGGCGGTCTGTCGTGCACGGGAGCCAGGCGTTCGTTTAAAGCCCTTGCGTCGAGACAAAGCCTCAAACTTCCATCAACCTTAACCACAGGTATAATTGGATTCAGAAAAGGAGTCGGTGACTTCTTAATCGTGCCTGCTACTTACATCTCATGGATCTTCCTTGCAGCTTCCTCGCGGTGTTTTTCAGCAATCGGGTAAATTTTCTTCTGAAATGGAGAGTCGTCTAATAAAATGAGGTCATATTCATAATTCATAATTTCGCCAGGAGCAGTATCGAATATGTCCCAATATTCATTTAGTGTAGTAGCCAAATTCTCTTGCATGGTTGTGGATATTAATCCTGCCTCTCCGTCGGCATCAAGTGTTTCCTCAGTTTCCTTGCTATTAAGTTGCTCGACAACGTCGACTTCGGACAGGAATTCCGGTTCATCTACTACAAGGTTCATCTCTATAGGTTCGTTTGGTTTAAATTCGACAGTATTGCGTCCCATGTCGATAATACCGTCATACTTCCTCATGAAATCAGCCCCTAGTATGACATCATGATGCAAACCTTTCATAACTAAGAATTCGTGCAAATACACGTGGCTTGTGATTCTCAATGTGCACAAAACCTGTATCTTGCACGTCACAACCCGGTCAGGTATCACTCCTCTGACACGAATAGCGGAAACAGGCAGCTCTGTCACCTCAGAGTTAGCCTTCAACTTAGCATAGCAATCTGCAGAGATTACACTGATCATTGCGCCAGTATCGATCAGAATTATAACACTGCATCCATTGAGAGTGGCTACTATTTTGGGTAAACGTGTTGGCTCATAACTGTGGTTCGTCGTTCGTCGTTCGTCGAGTAAATCCTGTTGGATGGGCTCCCAGAGTAAAATATCTGCCGTCACTCTGTGCTCAGCCAAAATAGACTGTCTTAATTTTTCGGCGTTTTTTTCTTTGTTGTGACTAGAGGTACCAGGCTGGTTCTGTCCTGCCTCTGACGTCACATTTCTTTCTTCCCTCGAAGTAGGGTTCCTTTCTCCCTCTTCTCTATTTTGGCTCTCTCTCAATTGCTGGAGGTACTCGCGGCTTTCGCGCGCTCTCCCTTCCCAGTCACGGTCCGGATGGTAACGTGGATCACGTCCTCGTTGGTAACCTCCGTTATACCTGTAGTCTCGCCGGATCCTTCCTCTTCCTGACGGACCTTCCTGATTCCCACGACGGTTATTGTCGTGACGACGGTTGTCGCTCGCCCCATTATCGAACCTACGATTCCAATATGTTCTATTGTCTTCTCTCCGGTTCCTTGAATATGGAGTATTACTCCACTCTCTCCAGTTACGGCGGTATTCATTGTTGTATTCTGGCCGAGGATTCCCAGAGTTCTGTGATGCTTCTTGTGTCTGGCTAACTTTGTCCACAGTCGTGACGTTAACGTGACGCTATTCACGCCTGTCAACCTTCTGTTGACGGTGAGTTGGAAATTGCTCCGCGTTAGCATCAAGACGTCGTAATATCTGATCACACTGTTGAAATGTCGTCGCCCCTGCAGCGATTAATACTCTTTGCACGTCGGCTGGGTATTGCCATACTATGGTATTCACTAAATCCTGCTCCGATAAAGGAGGCTGAAGATTTCTCAATTTAGCAAGCTGGGTTGCAAAGTAATTTGCGTAGCGAGTTGGCATGTTGGAACTGTATCGGCGAGTGTACATTTCAGCCCTTATACTTTGCTGAACGTCACTCGACCAATACGTCCTCAGTAGTGCTTCTTTAAAGTCTTGATACCCGGAGAATGAATATTTAAAAGCCCGATACCAAGTTGCTGCCTGTCCATCCAGAAGACGTTCAATAACTCGAAGTTCTCTTTCAGGAGTTACGAGTGTGTCTCGTAAATAGCTCTCGACGTTCGTGAGAAATTCTACAGGAGTCACTCCGCTTCCTGTGCCTGTGAATTTAGCGGGTTGCTCTTCCCTTGACCTTATCACTGTGACATTACCCTGAGTATTAGCAGTACGGTATGTATTCTGCATGTAGTTGTTTGACAGCGTGTTAGTTTCAGGATCCAGTCTATTTATAGCTGGTCTGAACGGGTTAGCATTGTAATTTAACGTCTGGCTTGGCGCTGTTGCATTAAACTGCCAAGGTCGTGTATCGGCATGTACACTTGACTGTACATTACTAGTCCAAAATTCCGGCGTTTCACGTGTATTTCCCATCGGCGGTTGCAAATCTACTCCCCTCGGAAGTGCTTCTAACCTGTCGAGCCTCTCCTCGATGACTTCTAATTCTTGTATATTCCTGTTGGCGACTTTGCTCCCTAAATCATTTAGTTGCAACTCGATTCGTTCAACTTTACCTTTGAGATTTTGGTCCACCTCACGAATAGCCGATTTGAGGTTACGACTCAATTCGAGCCTATCAATAATCGTTATTTCCTCAATCCTTTTCTGCAATGTTGCAATTTCGCCCTCAACCTGAGATACGTTACTCTGGATATGGTTGATATCATCCTTGACTCCATTTACATTGGCGTCGACTGTAGTTTTATGCTCCACGAATTCGCCTCTCAACATCATCAGGTCGACTTTGTGCTCCTCCCTGTGCACATCTACAGTATCACGTAAGCCTGTGACAGTTTCTTTTAGTTCCGCGATGTCTTTCCGGTTAGAATTAAGTTCCCCCCTAACCTCAAGCATGTTATCCACGATGGTCTTCACGTTGTTATTAACGGCGTTAGCTGCACCTCTCATTAATACCAGTCCTAGGTTCATGGTAGCCATATCCTTTTTACGTTGTCCATAAAACCTTCTACGTGATTCAGTCTAGTCCCAAATTCTTCTCTGGTGTGCTCGATATCAGCTTGGACGTCTAACTGTACTTTATTTATAGCGGTCTGAATTTGAGCCGTGTGCTCCTCGAGTCGGGTTTGCACAACCTGTCTTGCCCTATTCATTTCTTCCGTTAATGTGTCTACGCGCTGGCTTGCCTCCTGGTGGTGACGAATCACGTCTATCCTTACCGCTGCCAAACCTGCCGTTAAGTCATTTTTCGCTTCTACCCTGTACGAGTCCATTTCGGCCCTGACCTTCGTTAGATCGGTCCTAACGTCTTTAACAGTACGGGTGTTTATCTCTAAATCTAAACGTACTTCATTAATTGATTGGGTATTTACCTCAAGGTTCTGCCTGACCTGGTCCACATGACCATTTACATCACCTACTTCCTGTCTAACATTGTCAATAGCTTGTGAATTAACCTCTAAGGCTTATGTATTCATACTCAAGTCACTAGTAAGTTGTTGGAGGTTAGCGTTGACACCTGACAACATCTCAGCGAACACTCTGCGAATCATATCCTCATCCATTTGACAAGAATTTATATTGAGAGAAACGAGGGATCAATCATGATGGAAACTTACAGCTATGATAGTAACGTGGTGGTATAAAGCTTGTTTCGACTTAATAAATATCACGAGTACAGCTGGAGTATGCAAACTAAGTGCTTCTACATTTACTAATACAACGGTGAGCAAAGCAAAGTATTATATTTACTTAGGATGAGGCATCATCTAAGAAAAACCCTATCTTTCATTTATTCAATATAAAAACCTCACCCTATGGTCTTCTATCAAATATGAATGCCATGCGGTCTATTGATCTGCAGTACGACTTTCTAAGTTCGTCCCAGTCCTGTCAATTTACCATTATTCAAATATTAAGATCCTCCTAAATATCGGCTTAAGAAAATATACAGGGCGCCATCTGATGATCACCATGTTGATATCTGGCTCCATGTATAGGGAGTCAATCAATGTGTTACCATGTCAACGTCTCTCCCCACGCATAGGGAGCCAATTTTATGTGCGACCTATACGTCGGTTTCCACGTTAACACCGTGCACCATGTCAACTTCGTCGCCCCATTAGTTGGGCCGCCATTTTATGTGACCGTCGGCCGAGAGGCAACGGAACATATTTGTGAGTGACCTTCAGAAGTCCTCCGGTAAAGCTGTCGGGATAGCCAACAACCGCGATGACTCTCCTAACACCCCCCCCCCCCCCCCGTCGGACCTTTAAAAGATTGCCGTGAGGATCAGGTGAACGTCCTAACAATAGGCCAAAGCGGCACGAGGTTCCATAGTCCACGGGGAGCGTGGTACATGGTTGCGATGGTCAAAGACGGCCTAAGGAAAGGTTCACCTCAAAAACTAGACTGTGAAATTAAACATCCAGGCTTATGTAAAACACCGTGAAAATTTATTGTAGATTTCCACAAACCCCTATCCTAGTTCGGAGGGTTATATTCGGCTAATCCGCAAGCTAAAAGTTAATGATAATAAAAGTTCAAGTCCCTAACAATGAAGTTACATTAACCATCGCGAAAGATCTAATACACAATAAGTAAGCAACAGCAACAACGCTGGGTAAATGGTACGACGCAAAATCCCTAATACAAGTTACATGATCAAGCTAATATGAAGTTACATTTAAGTGAAGGAGCAAAGCAAATCTAAGTTATGGTGGTACCATTTCCACATTTACATTTAACTTGTCTAGCTAAGTCCTATCAGTTAACATTCAAAGTTACGGCGGTGACGTCCGTAATAGCAAAACAGTTACAATACAAAGCTAAGTGTACAGCCATTTAAAAACAATTAATCTAATCAACAATCATGTGCTAAATAGCACGCAATAAAGGTAACATGGGGAAAAATACAGTTTCATGACATCAATAATTATAGTACAACACAGTTTTTATTATAATGCCTTCCTGCCCCATGGTTAACTCTTTGTATACCATTGTCATCTAGCTTGATAGTAATGTCGGTGATAGCGTAGTTAAAACCACGTCTGACAATCACATGGCCTGCGCTCCACACACTATGAACTAATGGTTCATGTGTGCGCCAGGTCACAACAAAAATGTCTACAGTCTTCGTCGTTTCCAATAAAGGAAATCCCTTCATCTGCACGGCCATGTCAGCAGGTTCAAATGTAAGAATGTCAAAGTTTAAATGGAAATAATATGTTAGTTAGATCTTGTTTAAAACAATTATGCGGATGACGTTTATTATGTCGGTTTATGTTCCTTCCGTAGGTTTATGGCGTATTCTGACAAAGGCCTGACAAGGAGTAGTCTTCTAAAGATCATTCTCCCGCAGCAAAACATCGACTCAATAGTCGGAAAACTCAACGAGCAAACTCGGCTCGGACTCACAATAACACAAGTTATCAGCGGTAAATACCTCGCTTTCAACAACTCTCATAATAATGCCTTATAACAACAACAGATGCGCGACTTACAACAATGGCACGTCTTACTCACTCAAGGCACATAATATCATGGGTTACCTGCGGCGAAAACCTCGCATTTAATAACCAAATTGCCTTCATTATAATTTGCCTCTCTCAAGAGGATCGCCAACAATGAATAAAGAAACCTGACAACCCTGGACATGTCGAAATGACATTCCTCGCAGCAAAATATCTAACTAACAGTATGAAAATCCAAGAAAAACAAATGAACAAAAATACAGTAAGAAACACTGGGTTTCATGAGCAATAGCTGCATTGAAAGAAAGAGATGAATGAAATCAACATTCTGTCCTATGTTATCGTATTTCTGTCTCGCTTTCAAGCATTTGTTTTCAAGGTTACTGGGTCAACAAACCAGTTTATTGGTGACAACCTCACAAATTGCAGTCCTTCGCTGACCACAGTTTTCAACAGGCAAGGCCGGCTAGTTTTAACATTATATAATACCGTAATATTTGGCCTTGTCATTCTTAGCATATGCTTGGTTCAAAAACCTTATAGAATCCGTGTGCTAAACACGGTACAATTTAACTGTACAATAAAGTATCGCAGTCCTTCATTTCAAAGAATAGTAAATCACAGACATAACAGCATGTCTCACGAGCTTCTTTGCTCATCAAAGATATAACACTTATTAAGTTCTCAGTATAACATTAACACCTGTGTCCTCATGACAGAAACAAAGTAGTAACAAATTGATAAATATGGCATAGATCTGCAACTCTAGACCTGCATAATGATGCGATAGTGCACTTAGTTCGATGCTTGACATCTACACTTTCTCCAAAATAATAAATCTGTCAGTATTTGACTATAAATTGGCTTCTGAGCGCTTTCAAAAATGAAAATACAGCATATTTTTATAAAACTGGAAACTACAGTTGGTTTCCTAACGATACGACCTTTCTAACGAGGTCATAAGTCTCAACAGACTGGTTGCAAAGATTGCAGTTAAATAAAGTGACGATGACATCTGAACGAAACCACGGATAAATATCCTACACATGGCTGAGCAAAATAGCTGCAAATGATTACAGTCATGTTTGGCAGTGGGTCGGCTATAACGTGGTACGACGTCCATCAGGACGGCACCAGGGTTAACCAAAACTGGTCTACCCCACAGGGTGACTCACAATGACTGAAATAATCAACAATTATACTAATTACAACCCTACCTAGCAAATGGCTGACACATAAGTGCGGTTGATTCACAAAAAAAACTATGATATCTAAATATACCACCGCGGACTATTACAAAAGAAAGGGTGCCCAAACTCACGACTTTTGGTAGCTCTCACATCGGCTCGGACATTCATCGACCAGGGTCGCGAAAAAACTCTGCTTGGCTCTCCAGCATGGTCCTGTCCTCCACGGATTCACCAATCTGGACCTCCCAAGCAACCAGGGTTCGTTCGCCTCCGGATGATGGTCTCCCAAAAAGGTCTGGAATGTGCCTGGAAGTCGGCATCCACGTTCCTTCGTGTGCGTCCTCGGCATCTTGACGTTCCATCAAGCTGGTGGTCTCCATCACGACGTCTCCCTCATACCGGAATGGTATTAGCCCATAATCGTCTTCTTCACCATGGCGTGGAAAAGTTCGATGTCTTGCATGATGTCGAAAATGTCGAAATATCTCGTTCCTCTCGGCGTTTTGGCGTGATTATTGTGGACGATGCAAATAATAGTGTTCTCCACAGTATTTTGTAGTTTTCAGCCTGTTGATCCTCAAGATTCAACACGATGCGATGCTTTGCTTGTTAGCACGTGCAATTGTATCACGTTTTATCAATCACGTGGCATCCGCGATAAAATTGATATTTTCAATTCAGAATTTCCGTAGCAATAATGTTGTGATTGTTGGCAATAATAATCACGTCGTCTTGGCACAATTATCAGACGATAACTCTTATATTTTCGGCGTGGCACTTTGCCCTTCCACTTACACGTGGGAAAAATATCTGGCGTATGGCACCAATTACAGTTTGTAGAAAATATTGCCTAATATGGCCTTTCGTAGAACAATAATATGTCCACAATGTGTGACAACGTTAGTGTAGTTATTTTCAACACACGATGCAGTCGGATGCTCACTTGAGCACAAAAATATTTATAATGTCCACGTCGCGACGGACGGATACTCGAAACACGCCTGTCTGGCGTCAGATCTCCAGATGTAGTGTCGTCACTGACTTTCACTCGGAAGTAGGTCGCCAAAACGAAGTCATTGAGCGACTACTTTCATAGCTCCTTGCGCATCTGCAAGTGTTATACCTTACCAATAACGTAATAATCATTCACCAAAATGATTCAATAATACAGAATGACGAATTAGAATATTCTGAGTCTTATGAAAGGATAAAAGTGATTAACAAGACCTCCAAAGTCAAAAATGCAATTGAGCGCTACTTCAAAGAGTAATGCATGAGCTCTCTGCTCCACGTGGTATTCTGGGTATGTTCAAAAGTACTACATCCCATAATAATTATTCCGTCACAAAAATATCACATGAACCATAGCTCAGCGGGTTCAATATATACATATATATATATATATATATACATACATAAATTATATATAAACTTTTGAACTGACGGTGGTTTTGGGGTCTGGGGGATGTGAAACGCGAAGATATGTCGAAATTTTCCGGAAGTCGAAACATGGGACCCATTGCAATAGTTAGCTTTCTAATGAAATCTACCTAATAGGGAAAACATGGGTCCAGTTCACAACATCTTTGGGGTCTCCAACTCCGTGGCTCACCATCCGTGAGCTCTTGTGGGTATAGCGCAATCCAGGGTGCACCATGTGCGATAAGGCTACACATAGCCTGCCCCCGTTAAGACATGTTATGGGATGCAGAGGATACCATGTAAAAGAGAAAAGGTTGCAAGATCGAATCCTGGCGCAGCCAGTTGTTATTTCAGGGTAAGCAAATGTGAGTGAACTGTGTCCCTTCTGGTTGATGTTTCAGCACCTCGGCGTTTCTAAAAGGCCAAAGTATTAAAAGGGACGTAAAGCCAATAACCTTATTATTGTTATTATTATTATTATGTGCGATTGGACCCAGATGGATCACGCTGTACTTTTATGATTCACCTTTCTGATCTTCCATATGGCCCTCATTCTCTCTCCGTGGGCCATCTTCCTCTCCTCAGTCCACTTGGTTTCTGGTCAGTTGGGAGCGTCGTTCTCTGGTGTTACATTCCATCCAATTACCCTACATCGGAATAGGTTCCTGTCAAAGACTTCCACTGTTCTTACTTGGGCCTTCTCCAAATCCTGTTTGACTTCCTGAATCCACGGTATATTCTTCAGTCTTTCTGCGTAGGTCATGATCTTGTGTGTAAACCTAGTCGGTGGCAGTCTTTGAACATGTACATAAAACTTCAATATTCGTTTTCTGATGACCGCCGCAAGATTAGATAATTTCTCAGTTGCTTTACGAGATTTCAACCTGAATCCATCTTCTGTTCTTTCTGGGCCAAGAATTTTCCTCAAGATCTTGCGTTATTCCTTTAGGTTATTTTCCAAGACACCCGTCCTATTAAGTATTAGAGTTTCACTTGCATACAGAGCTTCCGGTTTGATCACCGTGTTGTAGTGTCTGATCTTTGTATGTGTGGACATGCACTTTTTGTTGTAGATGTCGCGCGTTCTCCCATACGCTGTCTTGAATTTCTGTAACCGAACTCTTTGTGCTTCTTTTTCTAAAACTGTTCGTTCGAAGATCTGCCCTAGGTACTTGAAGTGTGAGACGAGATTGATTTTTCCAGATTTGCTGTTCAATTTCTGAATGCTATTGTTATTATTATTATAAGAACTAAAATTTCCTGGCAGAGTCGGGAATCGAACCCGGAATTCCTCATAGAGAGATAAGATGATATTTAATTTTCCTACTAAACAATGTAACCCTTGGCGTTTTGACTCCGATGTACCGCTGATATCCTTACTCGTACAGAATGTCCAAAAGCTTGTAAGCGTTGACCAGTCGGTGTGACATCAGTCGTGGATGGAATGTAACCTAACAACCTGCTGCCGCCAGGCGTGTCATTAGGTTTTGCAAAACAAGATTTAATTAACTCTTTAACCGGAAAAACAAGCAGAATATCGGTGAGATTTAAGTCAGAGGTCGCTTCGTTATCCCGTCAGCTCGACCGCGAACACGTGTGTACTTCTGGATCACAAGCTGTACCTTGTTAATTAGTCTTATTTACGCTTTTATTCGTACACAGCCTGTATTGATTATCTGTTTACTGCAAGCTATACGGGTCAAACGATTGATTCAATATGCTATGCTATAGGAGCGACATGTACTGTAGTTTCGTTATACAGCTTCGTACATCGTAGTTTAGCCGTACTAAAATAATGGATCGTGTGATTTCCGCGAAATTTCAGCAACATTGGTATTGGTCCGTATTTGGAAAGGTGATCAGAATTAGATTCCAACATGTTGTTGAATATAACATTGGGAAGAAGAAAAGGCACTTACTACCCTATTGCAAGTTACCTCCGACTAAGGAAATCAGTCTGATACTACTGTATTATTATTATTATTATTATTATTATTATTATTAATAGTTTTCTGTTCTTGTTGTTGATTCATTTGAAGAACCTGGACATCGTTGTCATTTAGCCCCGTGTACAAATAAATAAAAAATAAGAAAATAAATAAATAAATGATTAAATAAATAAATAAATACGTACATAAATTAATAAAAGAAAATAAATACATAAATATCTCATAACTTGTGTTATTGTGTAATATGTAGTAGTATTCATATTTGCAATTCAAGTGAGGATTGGGAAGGAGGCGGCCCTGGCCTGAAGTTAGGAATGAATTAACTATATATTAACAAGACGTTTGTACCAAACCACAGTAATGTATTTACCCTCGTAAATAAGAAAATAGTTTTCTGGAGTAGAAGTGGGATACCACGGAAAGCTATTTCCAGGATGGATGAGGTGAAAATTGAACCCACCTCTTGTCAGATTTGCATCACAAGGCTTAGTACATTCCGTTCCAACCCTCAGAGGAGATGATGGGAGTGATTTGATTCATTCTAGAATTGAGACACAAGACGAAGACCCTATATTTTCAAGGAACTTCAAGTCCGTTTTTTTTCGCAGAACAAAATAAATGTTTATATTCGTAGTAAAGGTGGCGAGTTTTAATTGAAGGGGTGGTACTTTTAGGTCTTCCTCCCCTGTTAAAATATCTTAAAAATCACTTGGGATTTAAAAAGAGATAGTTACGACCTCTTGAAAATGAAGGTATCGCGAAAGCAAAGAGGAGGGCCATGAAAGGAAGGAGAATGAAATATTTCTAGGCCTCCAAATGAAATGCTGCGGTGATAATAAAAGAACACAAATGAAGGTTGATAGAGTGGATAGAAGACAAATGGCCGTGCAGTTCAACATAGAACCTATCAGCTTGCGTGGAATGATGCTGTAATTGAAGGGTTGTTCAAAGTTAATCTTAAATACGAGGCACGCCCAGAAAGTATGTTCCGTTTGGTAATTAAATTAAATTATGTAGAGATACAGAAAAATTATTTATTGCACAACATTATACACCTCTTAAACTACTTTTCCACACAACTGCCGAACTTTTGCAGGCATTTGTCATAGCGTGGCACAAGTTTTTGGATACCTTCTTCATAGAAGTTTGCCACCGACCGTAAACGAGAGTGAAGACTCCCCTGTAAGATATCCTACCGTTTGGCCACAACTGTTAGGCAAATTGCGTGCTTACCAGGAGAACTGCGTATGTTTAGGAGTTCTCCTGACCACATACGTAATTTGCCTAACAGTGGTGGCCAAACGGTAGGATATCATACAGGGGAGTCTTCACTCTCGTTTACGGTCGGCGGCAAACTTCTATGAAGAAGGTATCCAAAAACTTGTGCCACGCTATGACAAATGCCTGCAAAAGTTCGGCAGTTATGTGGAAAAGTAGTTTAAGAGGTGTAGAATGTTGTGCAATAAATAATTTTTCTGTATCTGTACACAATTTAATTTTATTACCAAACGGAACATACATTCTGGACGTGCCTCGTATTATGGTCTGTACGTGCGGCTAGTAAAGAACTGATTACATGCATACTTTCTGAGATGTTGAGACTAGCGTCAAAATTCAAGAGAGCATTCATCATCCGTTGGCAGCCACGATGACTCTAAAAATATGCATAAGTTTAATCTATATCTAAAGATATACATCGCAAATACCAAATTTTGGTTGAAATATATTTGATGAAACGCAAGTTACGTTGGCCTATCCGAAGAGATAGAGTGACAATACTCTCATGAACGGTTCGATCAACATAAATATGCAACAGTGCGCCCTAAATGTGTACCAATTTTGTGAGAGCTTCCATCCGTAATTTCTGAGATAGCCAACATTGGGTTGAAGTTTAAATTGTGTTCTCAGCAATGCAGTTATTTCCAAATATATCCTTCCGACCTCTTGAAAAATTTGGTTCCGTTGTACTCACTTAGGAGTTGATAGAGGAAAAGCTCACACAGAAGCACTGACAGACAGACAGAATGACAGACACACCCAACGACCAGATTGATCTCATATGCCTACTTTATGTTCATTTCTTTTAAATGTAAAAAGTAGCTTAAAAGCTGCTAGCATAGTTGCACACAATAGTGTCTAGTTTAATCTGTTGAATGGAAGTAATTTATTTCAGTCACACCCTGTACATTATCTCACACATGCAACATTATAATATTATCTTAAAAGCAATAAAGAGCACTTGGATCACCAGTTAATAATGAAGTTAGCAACATGTTTCGTTCAGTATTTAATTAAATTGACTAATTGGAAGTGTTTTATTAAAACTACTCTGAGAGTTGGTTGAGCTCTCGAACTCGTGACCCCTGTGTTATTACGGGCAGACAGGCGTGTGCGCACGTGTTTCAGTGGCCAGCCCAGATGTTGCGGTAGCGTGTTTATAATTCAAGGTCTGGACATACAACCGCTGCGTCCGTCCTAACTGAAAATTGATAGAGGAAGAGATGGAATACATTTTGCACACATTGGCTTCTTTAGACAACGTGTGCTTCCTTGAATTACAAATTCACTATCCAATTCGGTGCAGCTTTTCACCTTTTTATGAAGCAACCACTTTTGTTTTGTTCTTCAGTATACTACCTCACAAAAGTGGAAGTTACACTTTAGTATTCTATGTCTTTACAAGGAATGTTATCTTCGTCTTCTATTTTAGATGTAATTTAAATTAATTCATCCACCTTGTATCGTTTCTCGGTATGTATAGAAAAGTCGTTTCCAGAATTACTGGGTTCAATTATCAGTCCGTTCTTCCAAGAAATTCATTTTTAGTTAAAATCAGGGTTACGTTGTAAAATTGAGAAAAGATAAGTTCGATCCTCACTGGAGCATCCTGGAAGTGAATTTCTGTTGTTATTCACATCTACTCCTGGCCAATGACAACATGGTTTCTCTCCTAATGCTACGGTTACCTCCTTCCCAATTTTAACCTTAATTATAAATTCACACACAACTACAGATGCCATAATAGCAGAGGTTATCAGTAAAGTACTACACTCTGCAATGTACAAGGGGCTGATAACCACAACATCCAAAATTCTATAAGAAAAAAACAACTGTCTACCTGTTCTCTAAAACTACAATAACACAGATATACCGGACATAATTCACACACATCTAAGTACATGTAAGTGATGACCATGAAATCCGAGCTCCTAAACAGGAGCTAACACAGTCAATTTGCAAACATTCGGGTGGTACTTTCCTTCTTAAAACTTCCCCTTCAATTAAACAGCGTCTCCATGTGATGGACTATATTGAGTTTCGATTGTTGATCTGCATTGTGATAACATATAGGAAAACAATACCGATTCATATTCGAGTATTGAAGTTATTTTCGACAATTAATATAAACAAGTAGTTCTATGACGAAGCAAAGAGTCAACGTTTCTTAAATTTAAGATTCGTGCCAATGTTTAATCTGTATAGACCTACCTAGAACAAAGACGAAATTAAGTTGGTAGTTATAACATTTCATATTAGTTTGAAATATACCTGGAATAGTGTAACCTAATTGAACGCTACAGTTGGAAGCCCTGGTGACACTGAATACATTCTTCGTTCCATCTCTGAAGGTACAGAATGCACATACAAAATTTTCTTGAAGTACAATGGATAGTATGGATGTTACATGCTGCAAGATATTGGATCTATCAGTGCGCGCAAAATAATGTTGGCAACTATGCCATATATGTGTTTCTCAAAATAGATTTGAAATATTATGATCTATTATAGCACCAATTTTGGATTAAATCCATTTGTTGGAATATAAGTTGCATGTATTTTAAAATTGAATCTTTTAGCAGGCTAGGAATCATGTTGGCAGAACTGACGAATATCAAATTAATCTAGAATGTCAGGTACTATACGTGTGCAAAGTTTAGAGCTGATGGCCTGCATACTTTCTGATATATTGATTTTAGGGTAAAAAATAGAGAGAGTATTTATTGACAGTTGGCAGCTCTGGTGGTTCCTAAGAATACGCATAATCATATCGAGTATGGTACGCATAGAACATACGAATTTAGTTGAAATCCAATGGATAGTATAGAAGTTACATGCATTTAAAAATTGGACCTATCGGCTGGCTTAGAATCATGTTGGCACTTCTGTCATGTATGGGCTCCTGCGAACTAATATAAATATCAGAAATATTATGATCTATTATAGTGCCAATTTTGGATGAAATACATTTGTTGGTATAGAAGTTACATGCTTTCTATGTGTGTGATAATTTTGGAACTCTTCGCATGCATAACCTCTGAGATATCCATCACAGACCTCAAATTTCAATTGTGATTTTTAGCAGTTATTAGCACTGAAATCTTTCAAAAAATATGGCCGTGATATATTCAGGTATGGATCTTTACTCGTCCCAAATTTGATTTCGGTAGCTTCAGCCGTTTAGGAGTTGATAGGGGAAGGGGCACACAGACAGACAGACGGACAGATAGACACACATTTGCCCGGATCGATCTCATAAGTCTACTTTTTCCTCATTTTTTCAAAATGAGAAAAGAAGGCCAATAAATAATACAATCCTAATAGGCGCGCATTTTAGGTGGTAACATGAACGCCATCTATAATATTAAGAACTACTCTGGAACTTAATGCGGCATATTTATTCACTCATAGCATCAGGTTACCATGCCAAGTTTCTAAGGAACCGCTACGCACGCTATGCATAGCCGCATTGTATCGTTTCTCGGTGAGAAGAAATAAATATATCTATCTCTAAATTTATATTATTCCATAGGTTTACTATACCAGATACAACGATATGAGGTTATACAAGGCCAACCCTCACTATCATAGAGGTTGGAGAGTTCAAACAAATTAATAATAATAATAATAATTTGAATGCACACCTTCTATATATTGCTAGATGTAAGTCATAAAAGTACGTACCTGTAGATAAGATTACAGTAGTGATTCATAGATTCACTTCAATATAATAGGCGGCTTCGGTGGCGTAGTCGGTAGCATGCTGAGCTTCTATGCCCAAGGTCGCGGATTCAAACCCGGCCGAAGTCGTCGGATTTCTTAAGAGCGTTAAAATCCCTCAGTATGCCTTCATTCGGAGGAGAAGTAAAGCCGGTGGGCCCATGTCATAGATTTATGGCATCTTAAAGAACCTTCCACTAACTAAACTTGTGTGAATCAAAATTTGTAGGTTAGGATTGATTAATGCTCTTAAGTTCCAACGTTAGTTCACCAGGCGCTTGTTGCGATGGCGTCTAGTAGTAGCCAAGTTCACAGCTAAGTGTCGTGGACGTTAGCATTTGGTAGCGAAAGTAGGAACTACTTGATATTATCGTCAGCAGTCCTTACTTGAATTAATAACATATAACACTGACTAATACAGTCATCACAATTAACATCGGTTATCAGACAGATTCTACACACTCCCCAAGTACACGAGGCTACATGACTGCGTTGTCGCAGCTCCTAAACTAAGGAAACAACCAACCAACTAGAATAGGATAATTACAAATCAAATAACATTTGAAAATTTCTCACCACCGCCAAATTGGAATGATTGTAAACATTGCGCACTAAACATTTGCTTCACCAAATGTTTCATTGAGTTTCCATGATTAGATCGCTATAAAAGTTATTTTAAATGTTTCCACTTTGCGTGACCACCGTGGTTTATTTATTAGAGATTAACAGGCTATTGTTTGTTTGTTGTCAATCCGTTTGAGGAACTTGAGACGTGTTTGTCATCAGCCTCGTGTAGTTGAATTTGATGATAATCTGTATTTACGTGATGGCTCTAGTGATGAGTGTATCTGTATTAGGGACGGGGATAGGGTAGATGACCTGGGGACTTTAAAATAAGGTACTATACTGGTATTTGCCTGGAGAGAGAGAGTGGAAAAACCCGTGGAGAAACCACACTCAAGATAGCCGCTGTCAGACTACGATCTCCGGATATGCTGCAGCTGCCCACGTGGTCATGGTGCACGATTTAATGAGCACAGATAAGCTGCGGGACAACAGATTATGGTGTGGCTAATGTTACTGTGCGTATATTATGATATGAAATAACAGTCAGATTGCTGCAAGTTTCGTAGTTATTGGCGATTGGTTACATATTTTGTACTGCCGCCATGTTGGATTGATGATGGCAAAAAAGGCATGATTGCTGTGTTCGAAGATGGAACTAACTTACTACCAAATTTCATTGACGTAGGTCTAGTCAATCAATTGTTAATCACACGGTTGAAGGAAATCGCATAGGTCAATATTTCATATAGTGAAATTGTTGTGGGCTATATCACAGAGAAATGCGATCAACCACTTTTCTAAAACAACACTGAAGATACCACAGATAGTCATATGAAATTCTGCACGCATCCAAGTAAACTGGATTGATGACCAAGATGTCTAATCATTTATATGAAATAAACAACTCCACCACCTCCTCCACCACCACCGCCACCGCCACCACCAACAACAACAACATCGGGAAAGGGTTTTAACAGACAGCCCGAGTCAACGCCGTGATGTAGAACTGATAGGCATCCATTTCTACACATCATCTTGCGGTATTGCCATGAATGCCCCTGCAGCAAGTTACAGCTTCATCTTACACACGATGCCGATTTCGTCAGTAGCACTGAGGTTCGTTTCGGATGGCACATTGTCTGCTAAGCAAGTCTCCCTGAGAAAGTTCCCTTCATATTGTTTCAATCTTGACCTGTCTCCTTCTTTGATTATTATTTGTCTGCTTCGTGGCGTTGAAACAAGCATTCTAGGCTGTCAATGCGGAGGCCGGTTTCGATTCTAATTCTGTCAAGAACTTTAATTCTGGTCTTAGGGCAGGAACGGGGCAACTCATCCTCACGAAACAAAACTGGGAAAAAATGGGTTCGATTATCACCTTAGTTTCCTACATCTAATCAAGGGAAATGCCGGAATGGTTTCTAAATTACGGCCACGGCCGCCTCCTTCTAATCCTTGTCTTAATAGCAAATGCACTCGCTACTATAGCCAATATGATAACATTGCTTATCATTAGAGACCGGATCTTTTGGGTTTCAAAATTGTCATTTTAGGTTTCCAAAAACATACTATACATTTATATAATAGTGGTTTTAGGTTTTTAGCCTACTTTTCACATTTTGCAAAAATGAGGAAATAGTAGACATGAGATCGGGCAAATGTGTGTCTGTCTGTCCTTCTGTCTGTCTGTCTGTCTGGCTGGCTGGCTGTGTGTGTGTCCCCCCTATCAACTCTTAACCGGCTGCAGCAATCGAAATAAAATTTGGTAGAAGTAAACATCTATACCTGAATATCCCACGGCCATATTTGAAGATGATGTCAGTGCTACCAACTGCTGAAAAATCGCAATTGAAATTTGAGCTCCATGTTGAATATCTTGTAAGGTATGAATGGGAGCTATTTCAAAATTGGCACACGTATAGATAATAATATTGCAGTTTAATTTCCAGGAGGCCATACATGGCAGTGTTGCCAAAATGATTATAAGCCTGCTGATAGGTCCAAATTTTAAATGCATATAACTTCTACACTATCAATTGGATCTAAACCAAATTTCGAATGTGCTATGTGTACATAAACAGATATGACTGAGCGTGCTAGCTGTTAATAAATGCTCTCAATTTTTTTAAATCCAAATACCCATATATCAAGAAGTATGCAAGCCGACAGCTTTAAACTATACACACGTACAGTACCTGCCATTATATAGTAATTTTGAGTAACTTATATACGTCAGTGCTACCAACATGATTCTAAGCCTGCTGAGAGGTCCAACTTTAAATACATGTAACTTCTATATTATCATTTGGATATCAACCTAATTTCGTGTGTGCTATGTGTACCACAACAGATATGACTATGACTATGCCTATTCTTAAGAGTAACTAGGGCTGCCAACTGTTAATAAATAATGTCTCTATTTTTGTTACCCTAATATCAATATATCAGGAAGTATGCAAGCCAATAGCTCTAACCTTTGCACACGTAGGCTATAGTACCTGGCATTCTAGATCAATCTGGAGTAACTAATATAGGCCTACGCCAGTGCTGCCAACATGATTCTAAGCCTGATGATAGGTCCAATTTTAAAATGCATGTGACTTCTTTACTAACTAATGGATTTCATTCAAAATTGACACAACACTAGATCATATTATTTCAGATTATTTCTGACCAATACAGGCATGTCATTGTTGCCAACATGATTTTACGCGCGCTGTTAGATCCAATGTTTAACTGCATGTAACGTCCATGCTATCCATTGGACTTCAACCAAATTTTGTATTCTGTACCTTAAGAGATGGAACTAAGAATATATTCAGTCACCAGGGCTGCCAACTGTAGTTCTCTATTAGGCTACAATATTTCGAACTAATTGAAAATTTCGATATTACCAACTTAATTTCGTCATTATTCTACATAAATCCATATAGATTTATCATTGGCATGAATCTTAAATTTTAAGAAAAGTAGGCTCTTTAGTTCGTCACGGAACTTCTTGTTAATAGGTAGAATAGTATTTTAAATATATTTTTATGTTTAATGTGTGGCAAAAGTTGACGTAAATATCGCAAAGCTTAACATTAATGAATTATTAGTAGAAATTGTGATTGCAACGGGAGTGTAAATATTTTGTATAATAAAACTCCAGCAATTCTTCTAGGTTTGTGCCGTGTCTTGTTCGGTGTTTCCCTAGAGCACCAAGCTGGCTCATCAGTGGGCTCTTGGTGTCCGTGCCTGGACCCCCACAGCAGTAGCGAACTGTGCGCTACCTCCCTTTATATGAAGCGCACCTGCGCCTCTTTGCTGCGAGAGCTAAAAGCTCAAGCAGCCTCAACCTCCCTATGAAGGCTTCCAAATGATTGGCTTTCATGGCCAGTGAATTAAAACTTAATCTTAATTTTAATTTACTGGCCGTGAAAGCCAATATACCAGCTTATTGGTGTCCGTGCCTGGACCCCCACAGCAGTAACGAACTGCGTGCTACCTCCCTTTATATGAAGGAAACCTGCGCCTCTTTACTGCGAGAGTTAAAAGCTCAAGCAGCCTCAACCTCCCGGGCACGGACACCAAGAGCCCGCTGATGAGCCAGCTTGGTGTCCTAGGCGAAACCCCACACAAGACACGGCACAAACCTAGAACCATTGCTGAGTTTTAATTCACAGGCCGTGAAAGCCAATATAACATCATTTCACATAATGATACGTCTTTTGATGTGTAACATCTTTCCACTCGGTATCTGACCGGGTGAGTTAGCCGTGGTGGTTACGGCATGACTGATGGCAGTCGCTCACATCCGGGAGGCGAGGAGGTTCGAATCCCCCCGCCGGCAACCTTGAAGATGGTCTTCTGTGGTTTCCCATCTTCCTTCCAGGCAAATGCCGGGGTTGGTCCCTAACTATAGGCCACAGCCGCTACCTTCCAAATCCTCGTCCTTACATTCCAACTTCCCTCCTTCCCTCCCCAACGGTACTTGTAGCTCACCCATTGGGTGTCCGTCTCGAGGCAGCTACAAAACTGGCGAGCCGAACATGTCTTCGGACACTCCCGGCACTAAAAGCCATACGCTAAAAAAAATAATAAAAAAAACTCGGTATCTGGATATTTTTGAGGGACTTGGTAGCTGGACATTTTTGTGGGAGTGATTTTGGAAAAGGGACGGAAGTGGATGGGACGGAAGTGCATGGGACGGAAACAATGAGCACGCGTGGTGGCGGAGATCATTACAACGACGTAGCCTACTGTAGGCCATGTGGCTATGGGGAATGTATATCGCATACAGTTTAGTACAAGGTTTGGAGACCCCATTTAAGATATTCCTACAATAAATCATCTTCAAGTTGTCGTTGTTTGGTGTGAAAATATTCATTATATCATATTTGCTGAAAACAATTACGATTTATTAAATTTTCAAACTTTTGCTGTATTCTTATTTAATGTAAGCACTCGATGTACTGTCGGCCATGTGGCTATGTGGAATCTATATCGCATAAACAAACACTCGAAACAACGTAGTAATTCAGTATATTAACACCGACTACTAACAACAATTGAAACTTCGTTGGTCTAAACGTATCACTGGGAGAAATACATTTAATATACCTTCTGCACACCTTATTTGTAATCGTTCTTATACTTGGCAGTGCGCTCTATCGACAAAAAGAGCCCAATTCCAATAAAATCGCTGGCATGGGTTCACTAACTGGCCGGTATAGAACGCAGCACGCATTCAGTCGGCCGTGCTCCCGCATACCGTAGTTCAACTAGATGAAGGTGAATGTCACTACTGCAGATCCATTGGAGAACTTTGTTTTAATTAAATATATATTTCCCTTTGCAAAAAGCACAATATAACGCTCGATTGTATAACGCCCCAGTACTAAAAAAAACAATAAATATAAAAAAATCAAGCAGAAAATACTACTCTGATAGGATTAGAACCCCAGCTGGCCGGTTGAGAGACCAACGCTGTAACCACAGACCTAATTATGTCCTCCAAAATGAATGTTATCAATCAATTAAGATACGTCTTAGCCAATAATGACTTTGACTAAAAGATTCTTCACTGGAGTATATTTCAAACAAAGTTCATTTCATACAAAGTTCTTATTATTTTATATCTGTAGGCTAGAGTGCATGCAACATAATCAAATTAGTGAAATATAGTTCAGAACGAGAGATCAGCTGCCATCTTGCCTTTAACCGAGACGGCTCAGGTTTTTAAAGCCACTTCTGCACTATAATATTACAATATACACTTTTAATTTTCCATTGCAAAATGCACAATATGTTATCGATCGATTAAGATACAACGTCTTAGCAAATAACAATTATGATTTATTACGGTCAGGATTTGGCACTGGAGTTTTATAAGCAGTTATTTCAATGACCAACAGAGTTCACTGTTAACAAGGGATTTGCACTACCGGGACACACATATTAGGATAACATGTCACATGTTGCACATCATATGCGACTACTGTAAGGCTCGTATATTTAAAAAAATTAAATTACCGCCGAGAACTTCACACTTTCAGGCAATATTTGCTCTCCTTAAATATGTTAATTATTAACATAGCCGGTCCCAAGCCCGGTTGAAAAAGGGGGAGGGTGAAACATGGTCAACGGTCTCAAAGGCGGATGAAGAATTTCAGTTCCCAACGGCAGAGAGAGCGGAAGAACCTAGTGGAGTAAACCACGAAAAAACAATCATTTCGGACTAACAATCCGATCTTATTTCGGAATTTTATTTCCTACACCTACACAACACAATTTCATATGCAGAATGGAAATGCCGCTAGATGAGAGCACTACCCCAGGTGGTAACTTGAAAGAGAAATCCGCCATTGCAGTAGGCAATGCATCGGGACCTAGGATTCTGGGGAGTCCCACCACCTGCATACAAGATGAGGCGTCTTGAAACACCTTCCAAATTGAAATTCAAGAGGAAATACTTCATCGGGACCATTAACGTCAACTCACTCCTGCGAGTCGGAAAACAGAAAGAATTGGAAAAGCTCCTGGACGACCAACAAATTCAGATTTTGGCTGTACAAGAGACCAGATTCCTAGATGACCACATCATGGATACAAAGCACTACAGAGTATTCAAAGGAAAGCCAGCAATAAAGATAATGGCTAACACCCCTCTCCTTGGGACTGCCTTCTGCATAAACAAAACCATAGTGGATAGTGTCACAGACTTCTCATCTAAATCTGAGAGATTATCCCTATTGACAATCAAGTGCAAAAACAGGAATTATACTCTCATAAATTGCCATGCTCCTATCAACAAAGACAACAAGAAGAACCCACAGAAAGTCGATGACTTCTGGGACCTCTTAGAAACAGAAATCGCTCGGGTACCTGTGAACCATGTAAAAATTCTTCTGGGAGACTTCAACGCACAAATAGGGACAGAAAGAAAATACAGAGATATAGTAGGAGACTATCCAGCACACAGGAGGACAAACAAGAATGGCGAACGGCTCCTTGGACTCTGCAAAATCTTCCAGTTGAATCTCATGTCGACTCATTTTCGGAAACTCCCAAGAAAAGCAAAGACATGGGTATCTCCAAATCCCAACCTAGGAGAATTCCAATTAGACCATGTAGCAATATCAAGGACAAATACTAGGGAGGTGATGAATGTTAAAGTGATTAGAAATGGTAAAATTGACTCTGATCACTATCTCTCCAAAGTTAAAATACGTTTTCTTCCACCAAAACAAAAGAAGGATCCACCTAAGTTGAAAATATACAACACCAATCGAATGAACATCAATGGAGATATCATAAATAACTTCAGAGAAGAAATCCGCTCTTCTAGAACAAAGACCTGGCAACATCTTTGTACAAAGATCAATGAAGCCGCTAAGAAAACATTCGGACTGGCAAAGAGGAAACGTACAATCTGGTGGAATGAAGAATGCGAGAAAGCACTTGAAAAGAGATCCGACACATGGAGAAAATGGAAATGTTCAAGAGATACGGAACATTTGGAACAATTCAGAACCCAAAGGAAAGAAACATCAGGGGTATTCCGCAGGACCAAACGATCGTTTGAGAATGCAAAGTTACAAAACCTCCAGGACGACTTCACTAAGAATAACACCAGAGATTTTTTCCAAACCTTCAAGGACAAGCTTAGAGGATACCAAATTCCAAGTATAAGTTTCAAAAACGAAGAAGGAAAAATTGGACTGAACAATCAAGAAAACTGCAATATATTAGCCAGATACTTTGAGAAACTCCTCAACTGCCCGCCTCCAACCAATAAATTAGAATTTCAGACTCATCCTATAAACTCAGAAGATGATATGCCACCAACAAAAGAAGAAATAAAGGAAGCCCTGAAAAGTCTCAAGAACAACAAGGCAAGCGGGGGAAGACTCCATATCAGCAGAAATGTTGAAGTGGGCAGAACCGGAAATCCTAGACGACCTGCACCATATCTTCCAACAAATATGGGAGTCGGAAAAGCTACCAGACGAATGGAAAACAGCGCTGATCCACCCACTCAATAAGAAAGGGAACAAACAAGATGTTAACAACTACAGAGGCGTGTCGCTACTCCCAGTCACTTACAAAATCCTCTCAAGGATACTTCTGAATAGAATAGAAGGAATCCTAGATAAGCAACTTGGAGAATACCAAGGTGGGTTCCGGAAAGGCCGCTTCTGTGCCGAACAAATCCTAAATTTGAAATCAATAATTCGCCACAGAGCGCTGAACGGCAAAAGTATAGTGGTTTCATTCATTGACTTCAAAAAAGCCTTCGACTCGGTGGACAGAGGGACCCTAGATAAGATCATTAGAGAATTTGGAGTCAAAACCAAACTGTCCAATATTATGAGAGAAACCTTAACAGCCACAACTTCTAAGGTGAAGTTCATGGGAGAATTGTCTCAGTAATTTGAAATCAAGACAGGTGTGCGACAGGGTGATGGATTATCACCATTACTATTCAACTGTGTCCTCGAGAGGATTGTGAGAATTTGGAATTCCGAACTTGAAAATCAAGAGATAGCCCCGATCTGCCTAGGACGAAAAACGGGAGGAATCAAAGTCAATTGCTTGGCTTTCGCTGATGATTTTGCGATACTTTCAGAAAACCTAGAAGAAGCGGCCATACAGATCAACCTCTTAGAAAAGATCGCTAGCAAGACAGGACTTAGGATCTCGAAAGAGAAGACCAAGTTCATGATGAATGACAAACATGGACCACAATTCCTTGAAACAGAGATTGGACGGATTCAGAGGGTGAAAAAGTTCAAATACCTCGGTGAAACCATACAAGAGAACGGCCTAGAGAAAGCTGCTGTAGAAGATCGTATCTCAAAAATGGAAAGAGCTTATGGGCTAACTAAAAACATCTACAACAAGAAATGCATCTCATGGAATGCCAAACTAAAACATTACAACGCGGTAGTAAAAACAGAATGCCTGTATGCCAGCGAATGCCTCTCGATGAATTACAAGTTGGAGAAGCTAGAGATCCTAGAAAGAAGAATACTACGGAAAATCATGGGCCCAGTCCAGACTGAAACCGGCTGGAAACTTCGGAGCAACAATGAAGTCTATAAAAATGTGGAGAGAATCTCAGAGACCATGAAGAAGAGGAGGTTATCGTTTCTCGGACACTTGTACAGAATGGACAAAACTAGACTAACCAGTTATTCGACTACCTGTGGAACAAGAAGACAACAATGACATGGATTAAGGAAGTTCGAAAAGATCTCGAAAATTCCACCATCCAGGAAGTTCAGATGTCAAACAGGGAAACATTTCGGTACATAATTCAAAATTTGGAAGGGTTTCACGTCACAAGAACCACAAAGAAGGGAAGAGCCTGGACGGATGAGCCGAAGAAACAGCATAGCACCCATATGAAGGAGTTCTGGAGGAAGAGGAAACTTCAGGCAAAGAAAAAATGAAATTGTAGCGTGATCAGAAGTGGTCAATTCGCAAATAAGTAAAAAAAATCAATAAATCCAAGGATGTCAGAGGTTATTTTCACACTCTAGCCAGTTTAATTGACGTTGTTTATTTAGAATATAGGGAACTGGGAAACAATAAGAGATTTACCCCCACTTTCCTGACAGTAAGAATATGATAAGATAATTAGCCGTATATTTCTTGATTACTGTAAAATAACCAAGTATCTCCTTAAAAGTATGGACTTAAGATTCAAATATACTACAGTACAATAAATGGAACAAAACTACAACTAGGTATTTTTAGGTAGGCCTACTCGCAAATAATTAATTTTTTAAGTACTACAGAATTCATGAATCTCATTTGAGTGTGATTTGGATGCATTAAAAAAATTGTATTTAGAAGTAAGAAAAAGATAGTTAACAAGATGTTCAGTAAAAAACATATAGCCTCCTTTCTCCAAAATGCATGGGTATTGTTATAACTCTTTGTCCTTTTCGTGGGGGTATAATTGAATGTTGGTTGTAGTAGCTTGTCGAAATACAACGTACTATACGGATATTAAACATGATTATGAGAAGCCCTTTGCTAGTGCTACCTCTGTACAAAAGTTGATTCAATTCGGTTTCACCATGTTTGAATCGATATGGTGAATCTATTTGCACACATACATGGTCACTATCCACAAACTATAAGGCTGATTACCTTGTAGTTCAGTCGAAAGATGCTTCCCACAAAGAGGCATGTTGTTGCAAAATTTGGCAGGGATCAAATGATGAGGTTGATCGTAATTTGATTTAAGCTTTCAACATTTGGGTGGCCGCCATTCTGTTGCCGTCAAGATGGCGGCAATATAAAACATGACACTGAGGTGCCCTTTGCCCTTTGACACACCTCTGTACTAAATTTCGTTCAATTCGGTTTCACTGTGTTTGAAATGATAGGGGAAATCGGTTTGCACACATACATGGCCGCCATCTGCACACTATTAGGCTGATGATCTTGCAGTTTGGTCAAAATACGTTTCCCACATAAAGGTATGTTGTTGCAAAATGTGGTAGAGATCAGATGATTAGGTTGGTCGTAATTTGACTTAAGCTTTTAACATTTGGGTGGCCGCCATTATGTTTCCGTCAAAATAGCGGCGATATAAAACATGACACTGAAGTGCCCTTTGCTAGTGCTACCTCTGTACCAAATTTCGTTCAATTCGGTTTCACCGTGTTCGAATTGATAGGGGGGGCAGACATTCAGAGTACACACACTCACACACAGACACACAATTTTTGGCACTGTGTTGATCTCATAAGTTTACTATCATTTTTTGCAAAAAATCGAAAGCAGGCTAAAAGCCTAAGAATCCGGTCCCTAGTTATCAGACAGATTTCACACACACAACCAGGAATACGGGATTACATGACTTCGATATCGCAAAGCTCCTAAATGAAACAACAAATTCTGATTATTACTTGACCCTTGATTCATTGTAGAAACACTGTGACAATTATTTCCATCAACGCATCGAGACATCATTATCATGTTATGTCACTGTTCTTTTTAAGGAGCGTAACAGTAAGGTCGTCTGCCCCTGAGAAAGGATTCATTGAGTGTTTAGACCGCAATAAATTGATTTATTTAAATTTTGATAAGGTCAACTGGCCAACTTCACAACCATCCATCACGGCTCCATTTGCCAGTTTGGAAACACCATCTCAAGAGTGATTTTGAAAATCATATTTAATTATTTAGAACCTTTATTTAATTGTCATTTGTAGCTCTTCAGTCGGTCAACACGTACTGTATATGCCCAATGAATGTAAAAATATGTAAACACACCCCTGAAAAAAATATGTATTTGATAATTATCACTATTGAATGGGGCAATGGCAGTGATAATTAGCTTATACATGTATTTTCCCAGGATTGTGTTTACATATTTTTATAATCATTGGGCATATACTGTACAAGTTGACCGACTAAACAGCTACAAATGCCAATTTTGTATAAGCAACTCTGAAAGAATGGCTTTAAATCTCTACCTTTTTTGTGGTAAGGATATCCATTTTATTTTAATATTGTGTAAACGCTGAAGAAGATATCATCGTATATCGAAAAATGTACTAATATTCAAATAGAATTCGTATTGATAGGCGACGCATTTTAATTAATTTTCTGTTTGTAAATACGGCAATATTCTTATAATTTACTAAAATTGTACCAAAAGTTTTTCCTTTTTATTTACCCCTGGCATGAAAACTGAAGCATTTCAAATACAATTTTTAATGTTATAAGTTTGTTTCATTTTAATACCTTAGTTGAGCAGCTCAGCATCTGTTTACCAGATATGCCGTGGTCTGCTTATCCAAGTTAGTTCATGCAAGGGCTTTCACCTTCTGACAGGCATATGTTTTCCTGTGTATCAAGGGACCGGGGAATTATCATAACGCAGCTTCATCAGATTTGTAAATGGAGAATAATTTCTGTACATGGTGCCTGAGCATCTCCTCCAGTATTTATGCGGAGTTTGGTACGGTCATTAAATCAAAAGGATGGACAGCTAGACGGACAGCCAGCCAGACAGGCGGGGAAGGAGAAGATGAGAGCTAAACTTGGTCTCCCTGGAGACACAAGTTCGCACTCGTTGTGCTGCTGTGCGTTCGTTCGTTTGAACCCTCTCCCTATGGTCCATACACACTCACAATTTACCACCATTGTCTTCTTCTGCTACCACTTCCTGGCCGTAGGAAACAAAATGGGGAAGAGAAGCCTCGCTCTAGATATTCTCAATTCAGCTCTATTTTATATGTGAATTTAATTTCCCACTCGTAGACTATTCCACATAAAACTGTATTACAAGTCTACAGAATGAGTAACAAGTGTTCTATTATCTCCACCATTTTGTTAACGGAATGAACACAAAAGCAATATGTAGTTCTTGACGAACTCTGATCCTGTATTTTGATTCCTATTTACGTGACGTTAAGGCTACAATCCACACCTCCGTTGCAGAACCAATATACAGTACATATATGCACCATAATTAAATCGTATGTTTCAGATATAACACTTCTCCACTATATGATGGTTATTGTTGTTGTTGTTTCATTTGCGGGACTTGGCCATCACGGTCATTTAGCCCCTCGTACTAGGGTGTGTGTGTAAATAGAGATAGCACTTGTCTTAAAACCTGTGTTAATGTGGGCTCTATAGCAGTGTAAGTATTTGTCATTCATGTAAAGATTGAGGTTGAGGAGGCCTTGGCATTAAGCTGCTAACCACCCGCGAGTTTGCTTCGAATAGAAATAGGAAGCCACGGAAGCAGCCAACACGAGTAATGACGGCAAACCACATTCAGTATAGCCGTTGTCAGTGCAGGAAAATTCATGGGCTAAGATTGCTCCCAGATGGAACCTACCGACTGAAAGCAAACTCAGATCTGTATCGACGGATCAAAACGTCCAACACCAGCGTGTGACGTCGGTGCTTGAAGTTCTACGGGCACCTTCTACGAATGGACAGTAACAGACTTACCAAGATAATATTCTCCTTGGTTAAAAACAATAAGACTGGAAGCCTCTGGATCAATTAAGTCCAAAATGACTTGGAATCCGCTGGGATTTATGGTTTTTAATATCCAAAATCGCTTCAAGTTCTTTTGTGATATGGTTAACTCTTTGTCGCCAGCCGCGGTGGCCGAGAGCGCTGACGCGCTACCTCTTGCCTTAATGGCATCGGGAGAGCGTGGGTTCGAATCCCCCCTCGGCTATCCTGAAAATGGTTTTCGTGGTTTCCCATTTTCGCCACCAGGCAAATGCCGGGACGGTTCCTTTCAATAGGTCCACGGCCGATTTCCTTCCAATATAGCTTCCCTGACCCATCCTGAAAAGAAAAGTACATGGCCATTGGCTGCATTAATAAAAAAAATGAAAACTCTTTGTCCCCACCATCCAAAGTGTCAAGTGTTGTAAACAGGAGAGAAAGGAAAAAAACCAGCTGGGCTCAAGAGCTATTGGGAACGAGAGAGTAACTATTCACAAGCGTTCCTTAGTGGGCTTACATCAATAATAATAATAATAATAATAATAATAATAATAACAACAAGAATCTCCAGTCAAAACACATAGAAAAGATCAGCAAATACAGCGAGTTGGTCGACCCTATCAAATGACAATGGCATGTAGAGCGGGTCAAGACCATACCTATCATTGTCTCAAGTACGGGCGTGATCCCAAGTACCTTACTCTAAGGCCATAAATAACTGGATCTTGATACGCGGTTGTACAAACTAATGCAGAAGGCAGTAATTCTATCAACAACCAGAATCGTTCGGAAGTTCATGGGAAGCGAAATTCCAGCTTAGGAGTTGCTGTTCCAGTAACTATACTTTGGTTCACTGAAGCTTGTATAGTTATGTTGTAATGTACCAGCAATGTGTTATATGTACTGTATAAACCGATAATAATAATAATAATAATAATAATAATAATAATAATAATAATAATAATAATAATGTATGTCTACCCCTTATTATTCCCGTTTTCCAACGGGGTCGGGGATGAGATGTGATGAAAGTCTCTGTGGCGATGGTTTTTACGGCCGGATGCCCTTCCCGACGCCAACCTCATGAGAGGAGTTGATGAGAGATGAAATGAATGATGGTGAATGAAACTGGGCAAGGATGGGGAAGGAAGCGGCCGTGAGTAGTGGTTTTGTGACAGTTCTAGCACCTCCTCCTCCTCACCCTCCTCACAAGATGGCGGCGACGCGATATCTCTCGAACGCATGGTTGGATTTTGACAAATGAGGTGTTATTGAACTCAGGCTGATACCCCCTTTCCAATGGACAACATATTTCCACCACCAAAATAAAACCTACCCCTACTAGGGGTGAAATTGTACTTTTTTTTAGAAAATCTCGCTTTCCAAGTGCAACATGTGAGAGTTTTGAATGCCAATATGGAATTAAACGTTGTTCTACATAAAGTGTATGTGTTCGGTGGAAAGCCACTATGAATTAACATGCTTGTTTTTTTCGTTTTTAAGCATGCCCCCTCATGGCTCTTGCAAGAGGGCGGGGGAGCGGATCCCTGTGGACGGGTTATTGTTGACGGTCATTGTTGGCGGGTCTTTGTTGACAGGTCCTTGTGGACGAGTCCTTGTGGACGGGTCCTTGTTGACGGGTCCTTGTGGACGGGTCCCTGTGGACGGGTCCCTGTTGACAGGTCCTTGTGGACGAGTTCCTTTTGACTAATCCCTTTGGACCGGCCCCTTTGGACTGGCCCATGCATTTATCCAAATTATGTCAAAGGGCTTAACTAACGGACTAATAAGGCTAGGAACTTGTATGAGGTATTGTAGGACTTGGGATGAAACCTCCTTTTAGAATGTATTTTTGAAAGTTTGACAAAGGGCCTAACCACACTTTTGTTAATATCTCGCGAACCTATCATGCTAGTGACTTGTATGAGGGGTCCTAGCAATTGGGACGATGTTCCCCTTTGGGGGTGAAACTATCCCTCCACTCCCAAATTGAAAAATCGATATCTTGGAAACTAAGAACCCTAAAATTATGTGTGATAGCTTTAAAAATAGGTCATAAGATACGGTTTTACCACGATAGGTCATTTCACCCCTAAAATAGTAAATAGTAATGTTACAGGGAAAAAAGCGGTTAAACACTTAAAAATGATAAATGAACCTAGGATCATTTGTTTTTGATGAAAAAATAGTAAGAGGGTTAAAACTACCGCCAAAATTTAAAAATCGTTATCTTGGAAATTAAGAGCCTTAAAATTAAGTGTGATAGCTTTAAAAATAGGTCATGACATACGCTTATACCACGATAGGTCATTTCACCCCTAAAACAGTGAATAGTGATTTTTCAGGGAAAAAGGTGTTAAACACCTAAAAATGATAACTGAACCTAAGATCTTTTCTTTTTGTTGAAAAGTAGTAAGGGGGTGAAAACTACCCAAAAATTGAAAAATCGATATCTTGGAAACTAAGAAACCTAAAATTAGGTGTGATAGCTCAAAAAATTGGTTACTGACGGCAAGGTTACTGATTTGAGTTTTATAAACTAATAATGGGATTTGGACTCATAAGGTGTCTTTTACCACGATCACGATTGGTCATTTTACAGGAAAAAGGGGGAACCAATAATCAGATTTGGACACATGAGGTGTTATAAGACTCAGGGCGACAATCTCTTCTTGAATTTATTATTTATTTTTTGAAATTTTGACAAAGGGCATAACCACACATTTTGAAAATTTAGATTTTTAAATTTTTGAATTAATTTTATTTTTTTTAGTAGAGAGAGACAGTACCGGTTGTGTTTAAATGAGCATGTCGCCGATCACTGTGGCCATGTTCAATGGATGAATCGATATTTTGTGAAGCATTGATTGAAGAGGGTCATGCGACTGATCCCTATGGGTTGGCCATGCATTTATCCAAATTATGTCAAAGGGACCGGTCCAAAGGGATTAGTCAAAAGGACCTGTCAACAGGGACCCGTCCACAGGGATCCGTCCACAGTGACCCGTCAGCAGGGGCCCGTCAAATATGACTCCCTTCAAAAAGGACCCGTCCAAAGGGGCTAGTCAACAGGGACCAGTCCAAAGGGGCAAATCAACAGGGATAAATCAAAAGGGGTTATCGCCTCGAGGTCTGTCGTACCCCTCTTTGATTATTGGTTTGCCTATCGACAAGCGCCGCTTGGAATACTTTTTAATCACCCCTCGTGGGTCATCCGCCATCTTTAAAAAGGCCGTGGGAACATAGGTGTTTACCAGCAGTCTTCAGCGAAAAGTCCAACAATACCTCATATATCAATATATCAATATACAATGCCCTAGTCTTTTTGATTCGCGAGATATTAACAAAAGTGCACTTAGGCCCTTTGTCAAAATTCCAAAAATAGATTCAGTGTTGTGCAATCAATAATAGCCACCTCTTTAAATACATTCTGTACTTGTTTTCGTTGACCTTAAAGCCTTGAGTATCCATCATCAGTGTATGAGACATGTTTACGCTTGCATAGATCAAAACCAACTGACTACTCACTACTTGGGGTTAGAAATTACATTTACTCAAATCACATTCTAGTAAAAATCGTGCCTACTATAAGCTGCACCCACTTTTGCACTCGCTTTTACATTCACTTTTGCACTCACTTTTGCACCCACTTTTTCACCCACTTTGCACCCACTTTTACACCCACTTTTCCACTCCCTTTTACACTGACTTTTACACTGACGTTTGCACCCATTTTGCACCCACCTTTGCACTCACTTTTGCATCCCCTTTTGCACTCACTTTTGCACCCAATTTTGCACCCACTCTTGCACCCACTTTTGAACCCACTTTCACACTGACTTTTGCACCCACTTTTGCACTCACTTTTGCACCAACTTTTGCACTCACTTTTGCACCCAATTTTGCACCCTCTTTTGCACCTACTTTTGCACCCACTTTTGAACCCACTTTTACACTGACTTTTGCATCCACTTTTGCACCCACTTTTGCACCCATTCTTGCATCCACTCTTGCACCCACTCTTACACCCACATTTTCTCTCACTTTAAGGAGAATGTTTTTGTGTAATAAAAAGTAATGTCCAGCCTCCCACCGCCATTCATCTGTGACGTCATAGCCAGTCTCAAAGCAAGCCTAAACTTGTAGAACAGGTCTTGTGACAAGGTTAGGTTAAGTGACTTTGACAAAATTTGGATAAATGCATGGGCCCGTCCACAGGGACCCGTCAAAAATGACTCCTTTCATAAAGGACCCGTCCAAAGGGGCTGGTCAACAGGGGCTAGTCAACAGGGACCAGTCCAAAGGGACAAATCAACAGGGATCAATCAAAAGGGGTTATCACCTCAAGGTCTACCAATCGCGCCTACTAATCGCGCCTACTAATCGTGCCTACTATTTATTGCGCCTAATATCAATCGCGCCTACTACCAATCGCGCCTAATATCAATCGCGCCTACTATCAATAGCGCCTACTATCAATTACGTCCACTACCAATCGCGCCTATCAATCGCGTCTTCTAATAGCGCCTGCTATCAATTGCGCCTACTATCAATCGCACCTACTATCAATTGCGCCTATTAATTGTACCTACTATCAATTGCACCTACTACCAATCACGCCTACTACTAATTGCGCCTACTGTCAATTGCACCTACTATCAATAGCGCCTATTAACAATTACGCCCACTACCAATCGCGCCTACTGTCAATTGCGCCTACTATCAATTGCGCCTACTACCAATCGCGCCTACTAGTAATTGCGTCTACTACCAATTGCGCCTACTACAAATCGCGCCTACTACTAATCGCGCCTACTATCAATCGCGCCTACTGTCAATTGCACCTACTATCAATAGCGTCTACTATCAATTACGTCCACTACCAATCGCGCCTACTATCAATCACGTCTACTAATAGCGCCTGCTATCAATTGCGCCTACTATCAATCGCGCCTACTATCAATTGCGCCTATTAATTGCACCTACCATCAATTTCACCTACTACCAATCACGCCTACTACTAATTGCGCCTACTGTCAATTGCACCTACTATCAATAGCGCCTACTAGCAATTACGCCCACTACCAATCGCGCCTACTGTCAATTGCGCCTACTACCAATCGCGCCTACTAGTAATTGTGCCTACTATCAATTGCGCCTACTACCAATTGCACCTACTATCAATTACGCCTACTATCAATTGCGTTGAGTATGAACTGCTATCTATTACACCTGGTAAAAATCGCTTCTAGTAAAAATCGCGCTCAGTATAAATCATAATCAGTATAAAACGCGCCCAGTATCAAACGCGTCTACTAATCGTACCTACTATAAATTGAGAGTGCTATAAAACGCACCCAGTATACATTGCCTCTACTAACCATGGCTACTATCAATTACAGTCAATAAAAATCATAATCACTATAAATTGTGTTCAGTATAAATCTTGACATTGAGCAATGTGTGTGTAAATCACTTGTAGTCAAATTTCTTCATGTGAATATTGTTCTTGACAGTACTTTGAAAATTCCACCTTTAAAAAATAACAAACCACTTCATTTATTTTACTGTTATTATTACTAAAGTGACTTTACTAAAATTAAATTAATGTGTATTAGTTAATATGGAAGTCTCAACAACCAGCCATGGTAAGCCATGTGCCTACTATAAAGGATATACATATATTGTTAAAACAATCAATAAAAATGAAACTGTTATTTGGCGATGTTCAAAACAACGATCTCAAACGTGTCGAGGAATGATTAAAACAAAAGACTCCAACGTATTTACTCCAAACGAGCATCATTGTGAATCTCAAATTAATACACATTTAAATGGACAAAATACTATAACCAAGGTAAAAGAGCAAGTCCAAGAAAAAAATATTGCTGCTCAAGATAGTGCAGTGTTTGTTCAAAATCACTTATCATGTCCTCAAAAAGTCATGTTAGGACAGTTGTCAACGTCTAAGAAACCCTTAACACTATCAAAAGCAACGAGACTTCAAAAGAGGTCCCTGTGGAAAAGGAACAAGAGGAATTGGATTGTTCTAGTGATGTTGAGGATGATGATGATGATGATGATAATGATGGTGACAATGACTATCATTATTTTGATGATAATATTCATAATGAAGATTATGATGATGATGATGATGATGAAAAAGAAAAGGATGAGGGTTTTATGTCAATAAAACCACTGCGACTTCCCCAGTTTTTAAGAACAAGAGTACCTGGAGAAAGTTATAAAAGGATCTACAACAAGCGTTGTGTTTAAAAAATCTATATCAAACAATGGTAAATAGAGAGAGTTGTATTCAGTGTGTATCTATTATAAAATGAATTTAATAAAAATATTTTATGGTTATTGTCTGCTTTTTCTTAATTACTATCACTACATCCTCCCACTCTTAATGCAATTGTTAACCATTGACAGTCTCTAGCTATGTTTAGAAAGAGAGAGTGGACTTAAACAATACACTCTATCTATGTTTTGTGTATCGAGTATCATAATAATACAGTATCGCTAAGCTATGTTAAAGCAATAGTTATGTCAGGTAAGGGGTTCAAATCCTTGCTTTCTTGTATTGAAAATGTGAACATAAGTCAAACGCCTTAACCACTCGGTCAACCTGACAGTTAATAATGTAATTTGTTTTGTGCACTTGAGTGTTTACAAAATTTTCCAGTGTACATTGACTCAACAACTTGCTCGTTTTTAAATGGTTTTTTTTTCATTACATTTTAGTTATGAGTCTTGAGAACTGGGTGTTTCATATAGGGTTAAAGGCATCTTAAAATAATTTTAGAAAAGCTCTCAGGTATCGTGTCATGGGTTTTAGTAATGCATTAATGTTTGTTGACTAGTATTTACCATTACACAACATTATTTTGGTAAGCTCTACATGTTGTTTGAGTCTTCAGCCTTTTGACTGGTTTAATACAGCTCTCCATGACTCCCTGTCCTGAGCTGATCGTTTCATCTCTATATAGCTACCACACTCTACATCCAAGGCTATCTGTGTAACATATTCTATCCTTGGTCTACCCCTACAGTTCTTGTCCTCAACCCGTTCTTCCATAACTAAGCTTGCTATTCCTGGGTGTATGTGTCCTACCAACCTATCGATTTACTTCATTAGCTGTCGCCAAAAACATCTCTCCTCTCCCACTTGTCTTAATACCTCTTTGTTTGTAACCCTATTTACCCATCTAATCTTCATCATTCTCCTGTAACACCACATTTCAAACACTTCAACTCCCCACTTTTTCTGCTACACCAATAGTCCAAGTTTCCCTTTCATAGAGTGTCACACTCTAGACAAAGGTCTTCAAAAATGACATCCTACTACCTAAATCTATATTCAATGTCAACAAATTCTGTAGAAATGATTTCCTTGCCTGAGCTACATAAGAATCCTAATCATCTTTGGTATAATGACTTGTTTAGCAAACATAGTCGCTCAGTAGGTCTATGCATTTGTTGTATATAACCCAAAATAGCAAACAGTTTTTCTAACACCCTACTCACTGGTCAATAACAAGCATAGTCGCCAAAGTGTTTCGTTGGTAGTTAACTCATGTCTGGTTAGTCAATTCTTATTGCAAGGCCAGTCAACACCTAAAAATTCATCTTAACATATAGTCTAATCATCTTTCTATCTACATACCAGTGTCTAATGAATAGTCAATATAAGTTTGGTCTTTACCTAAAATCTGAAATCCAATATCAAATTTCTAAAATCTAAAACCAAAATAAAATATAGTATAGAAAACATAATTCCAAGTAATACAAATCCTTATATGTTTTTCTTTAATAATTAGTTACCGAAAATTTAAAGTCATGACATTATGGTTTGGTCTTTTTGTACAATCTAAAATGTAAAATGTGAATTCTAAAATCTAAAGTCTAAAATAAAAAACAAATACAAAATCTTACTTGCATTAACTGTATATTGAACCCAGTCCTCCTTTGTAATTGTAATCCAAGTAATAATTTGAAAAAATATACAAGTTTAATCAGGCTTAAAACATTATCCCTGCTTTTTATATGTTTTGGACATGTGTATTAATCTAAAATCAAACCCTGGTCTACCTTAGTCAAAGGATAACAGCTTAACCACTGCACCACTATAACCATCTTTCTTAGTTTGGTTCGTTCCAAGCCTTAAAGTTAAATCGAGTTAAGGCCTCTAGTGCAAGAGCCAAAAGTGCTTGCCACTGCAGCACAAAATGGTTAGCAAGTAACATTATACATTCAAAAAGGATTGTATTGGTTCGGTTTGGTTCAGTGTAATCACCATCTTTTTTTCTTAGCTACCCTCTTTAACTAATCAATTAAAGATGGTCTACTCTTAATTCTTGAATCGATAAATTGGATTTTGTACACACCGTTTGTCATGTCATGCCTGAAACCTATACTCCCTATGTACTGCGGTCAGGTTTAAAAACAAGTTTCAATGGTCAAAGACTTGTCAGTCACCATACGTGAAGCCTACAATAATTCTTTCTCTACATAGCTATGTTTCATCACTCACCATAAACATCTAACTTTACGGGTTTGCAATATATTAAGAGAAACAAAAGTCCATGACCTTGTTGTTTTCAATCTTTTTGGGAAAATTCATAAGCCATATAAAGAAAGCGTCATGTCAAGTTATAGGACTCCTTATGAGTCCAAATCCCATTATTAGTTTATAAAACTCAAATCAGTAACCTTGCCGTTTTGGGATATTTAAATAAATGCATGCATCATAGGAAAAATCATAAAAATATTCTTAAAACAAGACGCCGCATGACCCTCTTCAATCAATGCTTCACAAAATATCGATTCATCCATTGAACATGGCCACAGTGATCGGAGACATGCTCGTTTAAACACAACCGGTAATGTCTCTCTCTACTAAAAAGAAATATATATTAAAATTAATTCAAAAATTTAAAAATCTAAATTTTCAAAATGTGTGGTTAGGCCCTTTATCAAAATTTCAAAAAATATATAATAAACTCAAGAAGAGATTGTCGCCCTGAGTCTTATAACACCTCATGTGTCCAAATCTGATTATTGGTTCCCCCCTTTTCCTGTAAAATCTACATGCATTGTTTTGGGGGTAAAATGACCAATCGTGATCGTGGTTAAAGAGTATTAAATGTCCAATTTTTTGAGCTATCACACCTAATTTTAGGTTTCTTAGTTTCCAAGATATCGATTTTTCAATTTTTGGGTAGTTTTCACCCCCTTACTACTTTTCATCAAAAATAAATATCTTAGGTTCAGTTATCATTTTTAGGCGTTTAACACCTTTTTCCCTGTAAAATCACTATTCACTGTTTTAGGGGAGAAATGACCTATCGTGGTATAAGCGTATGTCATGACCTATTTTTAAAGCTATCACACTTTATTTCCAAGATAACGATTTTTAAATTTTGGGGGTAGTTTTAACCCTCTTACTATTTTTTCATCAAAAACAAATGATCCTAGGTTCATTTATCACTTTTAAGTGTTTAACCGCTTTTTTCCCTGTAACATTACTATTTACTATTTTAGGGGTGAAATGACCTATCGTGGTAAAATCGTATCTTATGACCTATTTTTAAAGCTATCACACATAATTTTAGGGTTCTTAGTTTCCAAGATATCGATTTTTCAATTTGGGAGTATGGGGGATAGTTTCACCCCCAAAGGGGAACATCGCCCCAATTGCTAGGACCCCTCATACAAGTCACTAGCATGATAGGTTCGCGAGATATTAACAAAAGTGTGGTTAGGCCCTTTGTCAAAATTTCAAAATTACATTCTAAAAGGGGGCTTCATCCCAAGTCCTACAATACCTCATACAAGTTCCTAGCCTTATTAGTCCGTTAGTTAAGCCCTTTGACATAATTTGGATAAATTCATGGGCCAGTCCAAAGGGGCCGGTCCAAAGGAATTAGTCAAAAGGAACTCGTCCACAAGGACTCGTCCACAAGGACCTGTCAAAAAGTACCCGTCCACAGGGACCCGTCCACAACGACCCGTCAACAGGGACCCGTCCACAAGTACTCATCCACAAGGACCTGTCAACAATGACCTGTCAACAATGACCCACCAACAATGACCGTCAACAATAACCCGTCCACAGGGATCCGCTCCCCCACCCTCTTACAGAAGCCATGAGTGGGCATGCTTAAAAACGAAAAAAACCAAGCATGTTAATTCATAGTGGCTTTCCACCGAACACATTCACTTTATGTAGAACAACGTTTAATTCCATATTGGCATTCAAAACTCTCACATGTTGCACTTGGAAAGCGAGATTTTCTAAAAAAAATAATACAATTTCCCCCTTAGTAGGGGTAGGTTTTATTTTGGTGGTGGAAATATGTTGTCCATTGGAAAAGGGGTATCAGTTCGAGTTCAATAACACCTCATTTGTCAAAATCCAACCATGCGTTCGAGAGATATCGCGTCGCCGCCATCTTGTGAGGAGGGTGAGGAGGAGGAGGTGCTAGAACTGTCACAAAACCACTACTGCCGTGGCCTGTCAGAAGGTACCGTCCCAGCATTTGCCTGGTGTTGAAAATGGGAAACCACGGAAAACCATTTCAAGGACGGCCGTCGGTGGGGCTCGAACCCACGCATCTACCGAGTCAGCAGAGAGCTTGGCCCCATGACCTAATGCTGCGCTTTTGCCAGCATAGCCACTACTGTCGGTAATAATAATAATAATAATAATAATAATAATAATAATAATGATAAATTTCAAGTTTTCGCTATATCGCAGGGAGAGAATATATGAAGAGACATGTTTTTTTTTTTGCCAAGATAGCATATGAAGAACTGGCTACACACCTTCAACTGCTGAGCCAAGGGAAAGTACGTAATACATATGCCCCAGAAAGTGTACTGGAAAATGACAACTTTACCTCGTACTGGGATCGTACTGTATTGACAGACCAGTCAGCCGTGCACAACAGACCTGATCTAGTTCTGATGTAGCACACCACCTTCATAGATGTGGTAATCCCAAACAGTGGCAACATGCTAATAAAACAGCTTGAAAAGCTGTCAGAATATAAAGAGTTTCAGAACTGATCAGGAAGAAATGGCATATGGCACAAGTCAGGACAGTTTCTATTAGTCTTGCGCATAATAGTTCGCGGCTGGGAGCGATCAGTTTAGTTCGCAGCTCCTTAGCGAACTAGTTCGCTCTTTTAGTTCGTTAGTTCCCATCTCGAAGACAGATCGTTCGCTCGTCTTGCTACTGCCACCGCACGCGCTCCTTGTTTGTTATAGCAGTCTGTCACCAGTGATTGCTCATTCACATTGCTCTCGTTTCAAGCAATAATGTAGGCTACAGTAATAACAGTTACTATGCTCGCTGCACGTGCAGTTCGTCTATTAGATATTGACATGTTGCGTGTGTAGTAAAGTGTTTTACATTTTGATATTCGAAGAGAAAAAAATACAAAAATACGACTATTGAAACATTAGTGAAATTCCTTATTCCTTCCTTATTTCCTTTTATTCCTTGTAGGAACATAGGGTAGCTACAAACTTCTTCCCTCTCACTCTAGTGTTGGCCATCCTTTTAATTAGGGTCCATGTGTTTCCTTCTGAGACAATTTCTCTTTCTATTGTTTAGAAAGCCAAGAGTCGTAATTTTTATCATTAGTGAAATACCGGTACCGTACCTAAAGGAATAACAGTATGGACGATGTGTTCGTAGAAGCATACACTTATTATTCTCTTTATTTTCTTTCTCGCGTGGGGCCGATAACCTAGATGTTAGGCCCCTTAAAACAACAATTATCATCATCATTTTTCGCTTATATCGGCGCGTCAACATCCGATTCCATTTCCTACTTGTCACTAGGTGATGATAAGACGTACCCCCTCCCCGCAATTTTCGTTTCATTTCTTACTTGCTTCGTGATATTCATTATTTGCCTGCTCTGAAACCGTTGGGTACATTGTCTTTATGGCATGAATGGGAGGAATAGGTTTTTAGTTCAGAGTGTTTGTCCATAGAAGTTCGCTTTTCTTTGTGAATCATCGTAATAATGTTCATTTCTTAAAAACAGGTAAAAGTAGTTGTATCACCATGTATCGAGAAAAATAAATATCAACCAGTTCATTGTGAGGTTTGAAGCCATTTTTCAGTGTTGCCTAAGTAAACAAAAGTTTGGTGCTTTTCAGTCGGTCAACACGATTGTACCCAAAGAGAGCTGGGTTATATCTCAATCCTGAAAATAAATTACATTCGTGTTGACCGTCTGAAAAGCACCAAACTTTTATCAACCAGTTCATTAAAATGGTAATGTTAATCCAGTTCGCCGATTTTCTAAATAATTGGACATATTTTCAAATAATCCAAAATGACTAAGTTAAATAAAACTGTGGAATTATCCCCACATCTAAATCAGTTAACTATCAGTTACTTCAATTTATGAACCGCCACTGTATTACAATACAAATATAAGGTAGTTATTACCTATTAGCGTGTTAGCACTAGTAGTGTGTTATACTGTTATTATTATAAACCAACATCGACAATCGCCACGCCAAAACTTGACAATCTTGCCACTAACAATAGATACACTCAATCAACTGAACTGACTGAACGAAACAAAGCGCATGTGATTGTGCAACGAGTGTTGACGTGACGAGCTGACGAGCTACGGCGGACCCGCACTCTCGCGCTGTTACAAGTCGGTCAGCGGAAAAAGATCGAACGAACTAAGGAGCGAGGAATCTGGAAACTAGTTCGGTAGTTCGTCAGAGGGACCCGCTCTTCCGAACTAGTTCGTTCGCGAACTACACATGACTAGTTCCTATAGCCATCTCCAGCACTGTCGTGATTTTGAACAACTTAAAGGAATCTCTCACAGAGTTGAAATTAGATACAGGCCTTTTTTAATATTATGCAGAAGTAAGCAATTTTATACCGGGTGATTCAATTGCTCCTACCAATATCAGTTGCTGCAACCCAACTAACGTGAGTTGGCAGGATGGTCGATAATTGGTCTCTGCTTGCATCACGTATGGTACTAATGCACTGTAAAAGATACTCAACCCGATTATTTTTCCTTCCATGTGACTACAGACTAATATGAGGGAAAGATAATAATAATAACCCCGTGAAGGGCCTAGGCCTACCAAGCGACCGCTGCCTAGCCATTTGGCCTGCAGATATTGGGGTGACGTTTGATCAGCACATTGGGTCCCCTCGGCCATTAATCTTGGTTTTCGTGATCAGGGCGCTGCCTCACTGTCAGACAGCCACTCAATTGTCCTCACGAGGCTGAGTGCACCCCGTTCCAGCCCTCACATCACTTTCTAAAATCCCTGACGGAGTCGGGAATCGAACCCGGGGCCCCCGGGTGAGAGGCAGGCGCGCTACCCCAACACCATGGGGCAGGGAAAGATAATAGTGTACAGTATCGTTTGCGGGATATGCTTGCAGTGCATTAGTACCAAACGGGATGCGAGCAGAGATATATTGACCTTTCTCTCAACACGCGTTAGTTCTGTTGCAGCAAACGATATTGGAAAAGGCAGATGATTCACCGAGTACATACAAATGAATGTTCCTTGATAGTTCGCTTGTCTGTCTGTACAGTATACGTTCATATACCATTCATCGGATTGCGATGCTTCTTTGGTGAGTTATTGTGCACACTCCCGCAAAGGTTTCTGAATGAGTAAATCCATTTTAGCATAGGTGTGCACAAATAGTTTCGACAACTCTGTGTTGGCGAACAAAAGTTCCAACGAAGTCCAGTATGCGTTCATATACCATTAATCCGGTTGTGATGTAATTTTGGTGAGTTGTTGTGTCCCACCAGCGAAGGTTTCTGAAATAGTAAACGCATTTTGTAATAGTTGGCGCATAAGTAATTTTAACAAATGAGTGTTCGCACGCAAATCGTTCGAATAAAAAACTGTGTGTGTTCATATAACATTCATTCCATTGCAATATAACTTTGGTGAGTTATTGTGCACACTTCCACGAAATTTTCTGAATTATTAAATCCATTTTACAATAGGTGGCGCGTGAGTCGTTTCAATAAATGTGGCCTGCTCACGCCTTCTGATTCATTCATGTACGCACCTGATGGATAAACAAAGAATATTGTGTATCCAAAAGCACTTCAATAAACAAAATTACAAAACAACACTTTTTTCTTTCTTTCTTTCTTTCTTTCTTTCTTTCTTTATTATGTCTTTGATTGGCATTGCAAAGCATGCCGGGAACAGCTAGTTACATATGAATATCAGAATCTCTATCAGTTTCTTCCATTCCGCAATACACTAGGCCTACGCCATATACTAAAATGTCTTGTGTACTCATCTCGTTGGTGGGTTGTAGACACCTGTAGTAGGTAGTGTTACACGCATTCCTGGTGGCGCTTGATGAGTTTAAGTTTGGGAGCGACAGGGGTTGTCAGACGAGGGGGCGCTGCAGTAATCCCACAAAGGGAACATGAAAAGGAGGCCTACGCTTGTGTTTATCAAAGATTTAATAGCATTTGTGTATTTTTAAAAGAAACACAGGGAAGAAAATAGACAGGGTCTATAAAGAGGAGGAAGAAGCCTCGGAGGACGCAAATTCACTTAACAGAAGCTCGCGTGAGAAGGGTGTTGGGGGAGGAATATTATTTTCCTTATTTGGAGAATGGGGTAGATTTTAGTGAAGCAGAAGGAATACTGTGCAGGTGGTTAAAGAGATCGTGTGGAGTGAAAAGGTGTACGTTATCGTCACCGCTCTAATGCTAGTGGTTAATTAACTTGAACAACAATAGGCTTCGTCAAGGCACCGCACACAATTCCTGTGTAGACTAGTTTCCAACTGTTAGCTTCTAGGAAGTGAAAATATAGAGTCCCTGTGATGGATATAAAACGGGCATCTCTCCTAAGAGGCATCAGGTGATTTTCTTGTAGCATTTGTGAAGATATTTGAAATGTATATTTTTAGTGTCATCCCAAAATAGTACATTATACAACGAACCTATAATGGCAATAATTAAGACACGACTAAGTTTATAAAACAAGCGTAGCGAGTTTTATAATTTCCATACGAGTGTCTTAATTACCATGATAGGCGAGTTGCATACGACTGTTTATGTTCGACGATATTTATAAATATTTTATGTTCGAACATAAATATTCATAAATATCTGTCGAGATTTCACCAGTTTTATGTACTGAACAGAGCGCATGGGACGCAGGGGATACCTTGTATTTTACCATGGCCTCCTGGAATACCTCACTATGATACTCGCAACGCAGTGAAATTGAAAATAGGGGGCCATGGAAGTGAGCGCATGTGCGATGCTATCCTCACCTAATTGGTCACACAACTGTTTCTTGAGCTCTGATTGGTGGGAGAAACTGTATCATAATGAAAACTTGTACTATAATGAGCCTCTTTATGGTACAGTTTTCTGACATACAGTATAATATTTACATTTCGCCAGGGTCGAACATAAAACACCATTTATTCACCAAGACATGGACCGAAAAGTTCAAATGCCAAACGTCTTTCTGTTTACTGTTAAATACAAAATATCCTCCCCTCGCGGTGTAGCCGTGCTCATTAAATGGTTCATCACTGTCGAGAAGTCAGATGCAGCAGGTACGGAGATCGCAGGTTCGAATCCCGACGCTGACAGCGGCTATACTGAATATGGTTTACCACGGGTTTTTCCACACTCCCTTCAGGCGAATGCCGGGATAGTGCCTTATTTCAAGTTCTGGGGCACCTACCTCATCTCTGTCCCTAATACCGTTACACACACTACTACAGCCATCACACAAATACAGGTTGTCAGACAAGTTCAGCACACACCTAATTATACGGGGCTAATGACCAAGATGTCCTAAGCCCATAAAATGAATTAACAACAACATATTACCTAAATTATATTTCACCAATCGAAAGAGTGAAATCAGTATGGTCTATTGCGATATAAATTTCAGGGATATTTATTGACGGTGAATGTCCAACAAGAGCAAAATGTTTTTGTTTCCAATTGAGGCTCCGTGAGGTTGGTCTCCCGCCTAACTCAGACTCACTTCGCTGGGCTACACTTTGCTTTCAGCAAGCAACAATTGGACTCTGTTTTAAGTAAAACGTTTGCTCTTGGTGCAAGGTTACTGACAGTAAACAAAATAGAACTGATATTAAAATAGACTGATCTGATGCCGATTGATTAGTAAAAAAATAAAAATGGAAAAACTTCGGGTGCTCAGGTTACAAGACCAATATTCCTGGAGTTCCGCCTGTTATAGAGAAATTAGTAGAGTGGGGTAGATCGAATACATACGGTTGATAACTGTGCAGAGTTTCAGCCAATTGCCACCTACAGCGCTAGTTGTAGGAAAACAACTAATGGCGACTCGTCTGGAGAACTGGTCTCGCGAAGAGATCCGCTCAGTTATTCGATTTCTGTTAGTAACATCTTTAAGTTGGTACCACGTGTGACTTACCGTTGGCATCAGTGGATTCAACATGAAAGTATACAAAAAATACAATTAAAGGAAAGGAGGAAGAAGAAGTCAGTCACAACCCTGGATATATCTACTGCAAATGAGAACCCATGTCTGCCAGTCTCTAGCGTCATTTATGACCGCTTTCGGCTTTCTCAGCTTAAGGATTGTCAGAACTCGATCCTTCCATCGCGTCCTTACGCGTTCCCTTGGGCGATCTCCATCAGGTTGGGAATGGAGGACTCGGTATGGGAGAGATCCATCAGATCGAAGGATGTGGCCAAACCACTGGAGCCTTTTGTGTCCTAATAATCGACCAGTAAGCGGTTCACAGGTCCTCTTTCGTTCTTCCATCCCATCTCCCCTCCATGGTATTGTAGATGGCTACCAAACGAAGAAATGTTTTGATCATTTGCTACATTTACTGTATGATTTTGAAAAGATGCAGTAAATATATTTCAGAGTTTGTATAGCATACATTATAAGTCATGAGTTTTCAACGTTTGAGAACATGATGAGTCATGGGTTCCCGGTATTGTATTCTAATCGGGCGCAGACTATTCGTGGTTGTTGGTGAATGGAAGAGGAAGTTGTTAGAATTTTATAGTACAAATGAAAGAGTGAAATCACTATGATTGGCTACGTTTAATCTTCATTATCATGAGCATCAATAGGAACAATCTATTGTAGTCCACAATACGATTTATTTCACTTTTAACCGTTCCACCTCCCTGAAACTATTCAGAATTCCCAGAGGACGGATTTGGAAGTAACATCATGAAAGTGGGGAAACTGGCAATCCCTTCATAAATTCCCCTCAGCTTTGACAAATACAAATTTAGTGATATATTGACTACGATTTAGTCAGTGATATGGTCTTGGTTTGCCCTAATTCTCAATATTTTCTTAGAAATTCGATTGATAGAGAACATACCTTCCAATGGGTTAAAGCATAAAGCTAACATAACCATCAAGACACAGGCATTTGGATTTCTTTCCAGAAGATTGTAATTTATTGAACAAACAAGGAGAAATACTTCAACGATACTCTTAAACATTAGAAACGTTGACATAACCACGTGATGGCTAATTTCTGGTGCAACCTCCAGTAGCAATATCGTCGTATTTAAAACTGTTAAAAATCCTATTATGGAAGCTTCTTGAGTGTTGAATAATATAATATTATATGATTGGGATTGATTAAATTTTTAAGCATAATTGGATGTACCAATATATACCAAATTTAGTACGTGCAAACTGCTGTATAAACAACAATTGAGTCAGCACTATCATCCGTAAATAATTGTCGATGACACTTTAATAACTTTAATGACGTCAGGCGCTACTTTGACTGAGATTGCTGTGAACAAAGAATTGTACTCACTTTCAATTCCTATCCTATTCACTTGACATTAAGCGTTATGGAACAAGAAGATGGGAGCAATGGAATGAGTATATTTGTAATAAAGAAATTAATTTTGCATCACAAACCAACACGTTAGATGACATCGTTTCTAGAATTTAGCTACGATGGTGGGGGAAAATTTTGTGAATTAATTGCAAAATATTATCTAATAACCTCAGCAACTCAACTATAGAAGGTAAAAAGAGCAAAGGTAGATCTAGAAAGAGTTGAATAGATTTGGTATATATCAATTTCAAAGTGGGAAATGTGGAAGCAAGAGAAGCCTTAATGAGAGCTGCAAGTGGGGAATAATGGTGGTAAGACGTTCACTCAAAGAGACGTGCTGGCTTGACTGTTTGCTGAAAGGCAAAACAATGTGGCGAAGAAAGGATAAATGAAAGAATTACAATATTGGAAAAAGTAATACAATCAGAATCAAAGTTGGAATGTAAGAGATGAGACCCCTAAGGGTAAACATCTGTGCAGTTGCAGTGCACAACCTCTTGCGGCTATATAAAGTTAGGAATCACGAGATGTTTTAAGTTGCTGCAGATTCACTTAGTGCTCGCGTGGCACGGGGAAGATTTGTTCTACCTGGTAACCAGCCAGAAGATATACGAGGCTAGAGTGATAGCCATTACTCTCACTGCTGAAGCTCGCGAGCTGAAATGTTTAATAGTGTGGTGACACTCCCTGGACACGCTATGCGTCTTCAGCCCCATTACCCAGCGCAGTATCGCCACCTCGCTTATAATAAGCACGTGTGCTTCATCAGCTCTTTCATAACACATTCCTTGGAAAGGATCTGTTCAGTTCATTCATAAATATGGTAACTGTCAGTTTTTATGGAACCTTCCGGTCATATAAGGTACTCCAAAGAGTGCTCGCTTCTATTCCAGTTGTACCCTTTCAGTAAGATCTATGAAGTTATTTTCTTTGTCGAACATTATCTTTTTGCAATTATCTCTATGCATGGTTTGGCATTGCATGAAGTACATCTTTAAACATGGTCAATAAACTTATTAAACTCGTACTTATTATGATGTTGCCTTAGTAATCGAAATTTTATGATTTTCAGTCGGTCAACACGATTGTACCCAATTATAATGGATGGTTCCCTAACCCTCAAAAACAAATTACATGAGATTAATAAATACACTTGGATGACGAGTTTCGATTGTCAAGCGATCATCATCTGATCAATTGCACGTAGGCTATTACATCTCTGTCTACAAGTATGGGTGATAGTATTTACAATATGTACAATTATTTAGTTGCAGTAGTAGTTAAACTAACACAACTAGTCAATACTTGTTAGTTATATGTGATTTCTTGTTGAGATACTGAAAGTGGTAATTGACCTCCAAATTTGCTTGCCTAGTCTGCAGGCAGGCAGTGACGCTTCCGTATACAAGTATACAATCCACTCCGACCTGACCACTTAACAACAATCACATAAGCATCTAGTACCCAAGTTCGCTGTTAGGTGTTGTTGACGAGAGCACTTGGTAGCAAAAGTAACAAGTAGTTTCGTGGAGAACTAAAGCCTATTTTCATATAACGTACTTATGTTAATTGCCTCTATCAAGATACAAAATTTCAGTTTTATTGCTGTAATAGATTCGTAGATATTGAGAACCGACTAAATATTGCGGATGGATGCCATGTTGGATTTTTATATATGTAGTTCTTAGAGTTATGTACTGATACATGAAGATTATTATGTAGGTGTAGTATTCAAACTTCAATCGCATGATTAGGATACAAGAAGTAAAAACGAGATGTTAAAATTTCGCACAGCTGCCATATTTTGGTTATGGAAACAATTGAAATAAATTTGATGCCAGTGGATTAACATTTGTATAAGCATTTAGGTACGGAATGAGGATGTGAAGCTATCACGTCGTGTTGTGTTCTTCAAGTACAAGCCATCAAGATGATAACCGTCATGTATGGTGATACCAGGAGACGAACTTGAGGCGTTTGGATTTACGAACTGAAACTCGTACCATCTGAGCTCCCGTGAGCAGACACTTTCTTTCTGCCTGGCAAAGGTCCCTCTTGACAGGGTGTGGTGTTACGTCATGTGCTATTAGAGAATATGCGTGATTCTCTCCAGTCCTGCGCTAGGAGTGACTGGACTGTTAATCACATGGAGTAATTTGCCATCCACGGTCTTCAGTTGGTCAATCCATCTGCTATGTCGTATACTCTGTGGACGTCTCTTTTCTACTTTCCCCTGTATTACTATATTTTCCCACTACACCATGTGTTCATGAGATGTCCCAGAAGTATCTTAAATAAACTTTGTCTGTTCTTTCCTTGAACCTATCCTTCATTTGAAGCTCTTCTAAAACAGATGTAATTGAACAGTTTTCTGTCCATGATATCCGTAAGACCTTCAAAACACTTCTATTTTATTTTTGTCTGATTTCTTGACGGTCCTTCTTCGGGCAGCGTAGCTCACCTGGCAATGGGAAATGCCAGGCCGCAAACCAGACACAGTTTGATGTTTTTAGAATGGTCCCATTGTTCATATTTAGGCAATCAAGAGGCCTTTTCCAGAAGGTGTTAATTCTAAAGTATAATTTTTCATGAGAGATAAAAAAAACACTTACAGTGTGAAACTGACTTAACTGAAAATTAATTTTAGTACTTTTATTATACGGAGTATTTCTGTTTAAACTTTAGAAGGATAAGAAATATTTAAGAAAATAGGGTGGGTTTGGTACATTTTACCACTGGAGTTTTAAATAATTGCTTGTGAAATAAAGCACAAATTTCACTACAATCATCAGAATTTTGGAGAACACTAATAATTTTATTTATATACACATAGATAAAGATTTGGTTATTTATTAAGTCATCCAATAAGTTACTGAAAATTGGAAATTAACAAACAATAGAGTGTGTATATTTAACCCCAAAACAATGCAATAAATTAATTTCATTAATTAATTTACTTTGTCTACTGAAATTGTTAACAATAACCTTGACTTCTTGATATCAAACACGATTTTCAACACCATGTTTGGCATGGATTTGGGCTGTTATGACGATTTATTTCTCTTTCATACTATGGAGCTTCCTACCAACATATGGGTTTCATTATTTCTTATTTTTAGGATTTGGTTGCTTTTAGAAATAAGCTATTAATTGCGTCAGTTGTTGTTTGGGCCATTGCTAATATTCTGCTAATTTTGTATGAGCAACCCCCATTGTTTCAAATCAAAGATCGTAAGCTGATTACCTCAAAGCGAGCTACTTTTCGAGGGCGTTGCTGGTGGTTGTTCACCCTGTCAGCAATCATAACCTTTGTTTTGGCCAAGTTGTACTGTAGACCAGGAATTCTCAAAGCCCTGAACACCACGGTCTTCCACCTATATATTTATTTATTTAGCGCATGGCTACATCACTAATGACAAATTATAATTCTAGTAAGCTTACAAACTAATATCCAGGCCATGAATGTAGTCTATAGATCTTTCCGTTATCACCATGAACTCCGTTGGATAGCCAGAAAAAGAAGTTCTCAGAGGACACTCCTGAACTATATGGCGAACTATCTGTTATTCAGCGCCACAACCACAACCCGAAGATGGCACTCTATTCCACTTGTGCAGAGAATTGGCACATCGGTCAGTGTTGGTTCTTATGCGAATAAGCACCGACCAGATCCTACAAGGCATGTCAAACTCAGGTTGTTTGGATGATATACTCGGCATCTGGAGTTGTTCCGCTATACCATAGATCTGCCATGTATTTCTCTAGCATGTTGGGATGGTAAATCCTATGCCAACTAACGTCTTGACAGTTTCCAGGGGTTAATGGCCAGAACCAAGCCTTCATTTACTGATGGTTGGGATATCTCCCACCTAAAAATTTAGCGGAATCTCCCCCCTCCCCCCGAAAAAGCACATATATTTCTATTCTACCGTACAACGATACATACTACTCATATTTTTGGCTTATAGTGAAAGTACATAAGCTATAACCTGCCCCTGCTGCCGGCCTGATAAACGCTGCGATTAACTCAATATTATAATTAACAAGAAATTCCGTGACGAACTAAAGAGCCTACTTTTCTTAAAATTTAAGATTCATGCCAATGATTAATCTATATGGCTCTATCTAGAATAATGACGAAATTAAGTTGGTAATATCGAAATTAAGTTGGTAATATCGAAATTTCTAATTAGTTCAAAACACTGTATACCAGGCATAATGTAGCCTAATAGAGAACTACAGTTGGCAGCCCTGGTGACTGAATATATTCTTAGTTTCATCCCTCAAGGTACAGAATACAAAATTTGGTTGAAGTCCAATGGACAGCATGGACGTTACATGCAGTTATACATTGGATCTAACAGAGCGCCTAAAATCATGTTGGCAACAATGACATGCATGTATTGGTCAGAAATAATCTGAAATAATCTGATCTATTGTTGTGTCAATATTGAATGAAATCCATTAGTTAGTATAGAAGTTACATGCATTTTAAAATTGGACCTATCAGCAGGCTTTAGAATCATGTTGGCAGCACTGGCGTAGGTCTATATTAGTTACTCCAAATTAATCTAGAATGCCAGGTATTATACGTGTGCAAAGTTTAGAGCCATTGGCTTGCATACTTTCTGATATATTGTTGATATTAGGGTAACAAAAACAGAGGCAGCATTTATTAACAATTGACAGCCCTGGTTACTCTTAAGAATCGGCATAGTCATGTATATTATGTTACACATAACACACACGAAATTTGGTTGAAATCCAAATGATAGTATAGAAGTTACATGTATTTAAATTTGGACCTCTCAGCAGGCTTAGAATCATATTGGTAGCACTGACGTATACAAGTTACTCCAAATTAATATAGAATGTCAGGTAATATACGTGTGCATAGTTTAAAGCTGTCGGCTTGCATACTTTCTGATATATGGGTATTTGTATTTTAAAAAAATGAGAGCATTTATTAACCATTGGCAGCCCTGGTGGCTCTTACGAATACGCTCAGTCATATCTGTTTATGTATACAAAACACATACGAAATTTGGTTGAATTCCAATTGATAGTGTAGAAGATATATGCATTTAAAAATTGGACCTATCAGCAGGCTTATAGTCATTTTGGCAACACTGCCATGTATGGCCACCTGGAAATTAAACTGCAATATTATTATCCATACGTGTGCCAATTTTGAAATAGCTCCCATTCATACCTTCCAAGATATCCAATATGGAGCTCAAATTTCAATTGCTATTTTTCAGCAGTTGGTAGCACTGACATCATTTTCAAATATGGCCGTGAGATATTCAGGTATAGATCTTAACTCCTACCAAATTTTGTTTCGATTGCTGCAGCCGTTTAGGAGTTGATAGGGGGACACACACACACAGCCAGACAGACAGACACACATTTGCCCGATCACATAAGTCTACTTTTTCCTCATTTTTGCAAAATGTGAAATGTAGGCTAAAAAGGAACCTTTTCTTCTAGGTGGAAAAAACATTCACATGGATTGTATTTTATTCAGGGCAATTTCTTTTAATACTGTATTTTGAATTGTTTTAGGCTAGTCGGGGTGCCCCTGGTATGGGTTCGCGGATCCCTGGGGGTCAGTGGACCATACTTTGAGAAACTCTGCTCTAGACTACACCCTCGGCCTGCATCCTTCTGCCATTCCATTTTAGATTAGCAATGTGATGATAACAGCACGTTTCAATACTAGGGAGAAGGGGAATTCGTTATTTTCTCGCTACAAAGATGTTGAAAATGGGCAATGGAATATGACTGTTAAATTGCGTATTAACAAATGACGTGGAGTGTCCTGGAAATGGCTCAACTGTTGCTGGTGGGAGCAAGGTGTGGGCAATAATAACCCGGAACACGAAGAAGGAAGCTGTGGGCGGGCTGAAACACATACATCAGTGTCAGAATTACAGTAAAATATGGGGAAAGAACCAAGAGGAAACTCTATTCACTGCTATGTTGGCAGGCAAATATGATTCAATATAATAGAGTTAAATACAGAAGCGAGTAAATAGAGTGTAATAATATCATTTCCCCGGAAAGACTTCAGTGCAAAGGTTCTGTCTAACAGTGGTTACCTTTCCATACGATGTGGTGGAATTCTGTATATTTATGTAGGCCTGTATGGCATACTGTACTTGTTCTGTCATAGTGGAAGATTGATAATGATACATAGCCTGAGGGTATGAAGATACAGTAACACACAACGCTTCAGAATACATATTTAATGTCAGGTACCGTAATGTACAAGCTTCCAAGTATCCAACGAAAATCAATTTTTTCATAGAGCTGCTTAAATATTGAAAATCCACAGCCTGCTTCCAGTCTCCGACCGGGTCAGGAATGGAATGAATGAAGCCCCCATCTAGCGGCGAGGATATGAACTGTGCCGGCTGCCGAGGCCTGACGCACTCCTCTGGGACAATTATTAAATGAATGACAGATGAAATGAAATGATAGTGGAGAGTGTTGCTGGAATGAAATTGTGACAGGGAAAACCGGAGTACCCGGAGAAAAACCTGTCTGCCTCCGTTTTGTCCAGCACATATCTCACATGGAGTGACCGGGATTTGAACCACGGACCCAGCGGTGAGAGGCTGGCGTGCTGCCGCCTAAGCCACGGAGGCTTGGTGCTAAAATATTACTCATAATAATTTAATTTTCATTTTCATTTTATGAACTCGAATTAATTTGAAGCAAGTTAAGACCTTATTTACGAAATACGATTAATTTTTGAGGTACAGAATTTTCAAGAGAAAATGCTTTGTTATTGTAGATTTATTTAGGGGGTGGCAACAACTACAACAACTACAACAGGAACAGCAACATCCATAACAACAGAATTTGTCTAGTAACCTATGTCATTTTGATGGCTGTACTGGTGTAACTGTAATTGAGGCTAGGCTCTGGGTATGATGTGGCGTGGCTTTAATTTAGTACCATCCCTGCATTATTTTATTAGAGAAGTGGAAAACCACGGAATATCACTTCTAGTACTGTATGTCTGAGGTGGGAGTCGAACCTACCTCTTCTCAGTTCTACCTATTGATGCTGAGTGATCCCCGTTTCAACCCTCAGACAAGAATCAATTTCTTGCAGAGAGAGGAATCTGAGAGGAATTCTGACCTCTAAGATGACACTCACAAATGCTAGCCAATTCGTCAGGACGTGGATTTGGAGGTAAAAATAATACAGTACCTTCTAAATAGCAATATAATTGATGACAACTCTCTATGTTCCTACTATCGTAAATCAACTTTAGTTTTAAACTCGTGTGTTATCTTGGCATCGAACCCTTGGAGCTATCTCCCCAGGTAGAACGGAAGGCGCTCTTGTAATCACACGATGTATAACATGAAAGTTGCTCGGCGTGATTGAATCAAGCGCATGTTACCTGGGCTAAGACTCCATTAGCCTGCTGTCTTAAGGGAGTCAGCTATTGGGTTGGAATGAGTTATCAAGTCAGTGTGTATCAGTGGAGAACACGGAAGTGAGCAGACCGAAATTAATAAGTTCCCGGTTGGTCCGGCTGGTTCAGCACGCGAGAAGCAAGGCCTCGCTGGGAAAATTGATTCACGCGTGCTATCGTGCAGGCAGGAGGTTGGGATGGGGGAAAGGGAGGGACGAAAAGGAGAATCGAAATGCAATATTAGACACCACGAGCGAGTGTGATCCAGATACTATCGCCTCACATAACTTATTGCATGTATATAGGAAACCATTGGTTGCTTCGGTGGCGTAATTGGTAGCATGCTGAGCTTCTATGTCAAAGATAGCGGGTTCAAAACCGGCTGAAGCCGTCAGACAATTTAAGAGCGTCAAAAAACCCTCAGTATTCCTTTCTTCAGAGGGGAAGTAAATCCGGCTGGCCCATGTCATAGGTTTATGGCAGGAAAAAGAAATTTCCTTAACTACAAATGTGTGAAGCTTAATTTGTCGGTTAGATTGATTAACGCTCTATGAAGTTAAAACATTCGCCATCTGGTGATGGTTGCAGTGGCATCTAGTAGCCAATTTCGCAGCTAGGTGTCGTTGACGGTAGCATTTGGGAGCAAAACTAGGAACTACTTGAAATTGATCGTCTGCAGTCCTTAACTGAATTTCAGATAACACACACTAATACAGCCATTACATTAACACCGGTTATCAGACAGATTCTACACAGACCCAAAGCACAGGAGGCTTCATGACCTCTTTGTTGCAGCCCCTAAACTGAGGAACCAAACAACCTAGGAAACCATTGCACTGCACTTTATTGAACAATTTTCTCCATTAATCATTTATTTCGCCATAAATATTGATCTTGATCATCCTTCTCAATATAAATAAATAAATAAATAAATAAAAGAAAAATTACCTGTCCGCCGCGCAGTTATTGTCATTATTGGCGGTAACTCTTCAGGTACGGGTTAAATTCCCGGCTCTGACAAGGAATGTAAATCTGATATGAGGGCTAGCAAAACTGAAAAGAGGTGGGTTCGATTCCCACCTCGACCATCTTGGAAGTGCCTTTCTGGTGTTTCCCACGTCTACTCCAGGAAAACGACGGGATGGTTCCTATTTAAAGGCACCTTCTTCCCAATCTTCATCTGGATTACAAAAACACACACTAGTACAGACATCAGAACAACACAGATTATCAGGCAAATTCTACACACATCCACGTACACGAAGCTAAATGACCATTAAGTCGAAGCCCCTAAAATAGAACAACAACAACAAAACAAGAAACTACCTAAGAGAAACTGGAACTGATTTATCGCCCAAAATAGAATAAAAAGGGATTGTTGTAATTTATAATTAGGAATAGATTCTAGTCTCTTAAATCACTCAACACTACTGCGATGGAGAGCTGCAGATAATCCACAGATTTGAGGTTTGAAGCCCGGTGCTGACAGTGGCTATATTAGGTATGGTTTCTCCCTGCATTTCTCCACACTCTCTCCAGGAAAATGCTACGATAGTATCTTATTTCAAGTCCTGAGGCACCTACTCACGAATTTAATAATTACAATTACACACATTACTATAGTCACCACAGAAACACAAGTTATCAGGAACATTCAACACACATCCAAGTACACTGAGCTGATGACTCAGATGTTCCAAGCCCCCAAAATGTATCATTACCAACAACATGACTCTAGCAGATAACACATTGATGGTAATTTCGTTATTCCACCAATTGTAAATGTCGCAACTGACTTTAAATGCCCAGAATTTTAAGAGTATTGTTTCCTTACATTGAACATATTGGTGAATAAGATTTGACAGAATATGATTTTAGAATTTAGTAAAATGATTGCTCTTCAGTCGGTCAACACAGTAATGTGCCCAATTAAATTGAGCGTTAAATAACCGTTATCTATAACAGTTAATACCAGGAAATAAATCATAGGGGTACATTATACACTTCGATGCAATTTACTAACTAATAATATTAATAATAATTATAATTATAATATTGACCACTACAAATCTCTTTCCATTAGAGCCAAACTCTATCACAACCACACAGTCATTCTCCCAGAGGCACTCTGTGCGATAGAGACGCCATAGTTAACCATCAACATTAAAGACATCGAGAAGAAAGATTTGACCAAGATCAACGGATGAGGAAAAGCTCAGAAGAACTGTACTCACTGACTGATATATTCATCTCACTAGCACGAAAGACACGCATGGATATCTACAGACATATAGCGCGAGTGGTTACCTCTCGATTGACCAAGAAAATCTTCCTCATAATCAACGGAACCCGACGAACCAAAGTACGCTGGCTTGCAGAGACCCAAAAGGAACTCACGGAAATCCATATTGACCCATTGACAAAGACACTGAATACATATACTGGAGACTGAAATTAAATTCACATACTTTTCCGCCCAAGTTGCCGACGGCAAGGAATTTGATACTCAAAGATGCATTGACACTTGAAATTAGACAGGCCCAAAGCGAAAGGATGAGGAACGTTATGGAAAATAAGAACAAAAAGATCAAAGCTAATAACAGGTTTTGCTTGCTCCATAGAAGGCTACACACATTATACAGTAATATTAACAATAATATTAATATTATAATAATTATTATAATAATAACAAGAAGTTCCGAGACGAACTAAAGAGCCTACTTTTTTTAAAATTAAGTTTCATGCCAATGAGTAATCTACAGTGTATGAACCTATCTAGAATAATGACGAAATTAAGTTGGGAATATCGAAATGTCTAATGAGTTCGAAATATACCTGGTATAATGCTGCCTAATTGAGCACTACATTTGGCAGCCCTAGTGACTGAATATATTCTTAGTTCCATCTCTTACTGTACAAAATACAAAATTTGGTTAAAGTCCAATGGACGTTATATGCAGTTAGACACTGGATCTATCAGCACGCGTAAAAGCATGTTGGCAACAACGTCATGCGTGTGCTGGTCAGGAATAATCTGAAATATTATGATATCTTGTTGTGCCAATTTTGGATGAAATCAATTTGTTAGTATAGAAGTTACAGGTATTTTAAAATTGGACCTATCAGCAGGCATAGAATAATGTTGGCAGCACTGACTTATATTAATTACTCCTAATTAATCTAGAATGTCAGGTGATATACGTGTGCAAAGTATAGAGCTGTTGGCTTGCATACTTTCTGATATATTGATATGAGGGTAAAAAATATAGACAGCATTTATTAACAGTTGGCAGCCCTGATTGCTCTTAACAATACTTATAGTCATATTTGATATGTTACACATAGCACATACGAAATTTGGTTGAAATCCAACAGATAGTATAGAAGTTACATGTATTTAAAAATTGGTACTATCAGCAAGCTTATAATCATGTTGGTAGAACTGACGTATATAAGTTACTCCAAATTAATCTAAAATGTCAGTTACTATACGTGTGCATAGTTTAAAAGCTGTCGGCTTGCATACTTTCTGATATATTGGTATTTGGACAAAAATAGAGAGAGTTTATTAACAGTTGGCAGCCCTGGTGACTCATAAGAATACGCTCAGTAATATCTGTTTATGTACACATATTACATACAAAATTTGGTTGAAATCCAATTGTTAGTCTAGAAGTTACATGCATTTAAAAATTTGACCTATCAGAAGGCTTATAATTATTTTGGCAACACTGTCATGTATGGCCTCCTGGAAATTAAACTAAAATAGTATTGTCTACATGTGTGCTAATTTTGGAATAGCTCCCATGCATACCTTCCAAGATAACCAACATGGAGCTCAAATTTCTAGTGCGTTTTTCAACAGTTGGTAGCACTGCCATCATTTTCAAATACGGACGTGAGATATTCCGGTATACATCTTTACTCATACTAAATTTGGTTTCGATTGCTGCAGCCGTTTAGGAGTTGATAGGGGGACACACACACACAGCCAGCCAGACAGACAGAAGGACAGACTGACAGACATTTTCCCGGATCGATCTCATAAGTCTACTTTTTCCTAATTTTTGCAAAATGTGAAAAGTAGGCTAAAAATAAGTCCATAATAAAATATTTCGTTGAAGTAATTAATAGAAAATACAATGCTATTGGCGTATGGAGTCCAACAATACATGTCTAAGACCACAGAAAGTATCTTTTTTGAAAATCTAGAGAACGTTAATTGGTATAATTTATGTAGTTATCATATTAATATTCTGCAGTTATAAAAATTTGATTAGAAACATTTTCTGTTCTCGAAATAAATATGATGACAATTTTGAGAAGTTACTGGAAACTGTGACTTATAAATATTCCGAGATTATTTGCCCTGGAGAGGGCAAATAATTACACTGAGTTGATTTTGCTGTGCGTGTTCTGAAGATGACTGAAAAGTATTCCTCTTATTCTTTTTCTGATAATTACAGTTAATATTCAGAAGGCTCTGTAGAGAGATTGTCATCACGAGACGACTATTTGCAGACAGGCTTGGCACATGTCCTTGTGGCATGCAGGAAGGGTTGCCTAGTGCTGCAGGGGAGATGAGGCACGTGGTAGAGGGTGTCATTTGCCATATTGCCCCCAGCGCTCTAATTGGCACCGTGTTGTGTTGTTGTTGTTTCCGTATTATTTTTTTCTTTTGTTATGTCTGTGTGTCCGTCCGTGGGTTCTTCTGTCTCAGCTCTTTCCTCCCTCACCCCCAATCCCTTGTGACTACCATGTTATTAGCCTTTCCTCCACACCCCCTGCAGGGCTAAACACTACAGCTACTGATCTCTTTTTGCAAGAGAGCGTTAATTCCAACGCATGCGGAGCAAATTATCCTAAAAAGTGGTTCCATATCTACCATGGGACAGGATATACACGTTGAAGGCAACATAAGGAAGCCTCTAGTGATTTCCCCTGCATGCATGTACCACCATGTCATAAGGTTTTGTTTTGTTATTTTTAAGGCTTTGCTTTTTCAGGGGGCAAGGAGGGATGGCATGCCGTCGAGAACTTCTAATGATGATTTGATGAGTTGAGAACAGAGGCAGAAGCTGTTACAGTAATTGTAGAATAATTGGTTCCAAAAACAATTTACATAAAGACAGAAACCGTCTTCTTGTCCTCAAATGAAATCTATACGCATCGCTGAATTTTGTAATATACTTGGAGTTTCCTTCCGTCTAGAAATTTATAATTTTGTCCTCATGTTTTAATTTAGTTTGAGGAACATTTTGACAAATAGAACTGTAACAACTGAAAGAATAACATATATTACAGTTATTAACTCTTCACTGTTTTGATGGAGTTTTTAATATTTACAAAGCTAATAAAGTTAGATGTATCTGTGCATAATTCGGTCATCATAAAGTGTGGCACGGATTGGCGCTTAGTAATGTTTCTTTGTGATTATAAACAATTTTTCACTTCTTTTCAGTGTAATGGGATGTAGGGTATAATAACCTTATTTAAGTCTAGTGTATTGTGTATTTGCCGCATTGACAAGCTAACCACATTACATTAGGTCACTAGTCAAAATAGGAACGGTTGAATTCGAATCATAATAGTACATTATGCAACGAACCTATAATGGCTATAATTAAGACACGAGTATGTTTATAAAACGAGCGTATGCGAGTTTTATAATTTCCATACGAGTGTCTTAATTACCATTATAGGCGAGTTGCGTACGACTGTCTATGTTCGACGATAATTATAACTTTATTTTATGTTTTAACATAAATATTCATAAATATCTGTTGAGATCGGCACTAGAATTTTGTGATCGGGTGCTACACTGGGTAGGATATCTCTAATTTCCAAGCTCTCTGACTGACCGACGCATGAGATCTGTGTGCTTCAATACCATATGTGCTGATTGAGCACCAGTATTCAGTAAAAATGTCACCGGAGTCGTTTGAAAACAACACGCTGTGTAGAAATTTGATTTGGGGATATTAAGGTACAGTGCTATTTCTTGTCTCATATTCACCAGTTTATTTACGCGAACATATGGACGGTGCACTTTCGGTGACTTATATAGACATGTTGGATTTTGAGCGCATGCGCGAAGGTATCCTTATCTAATTGGTCAAACAACTGTTTCTTGCGCTGTGATTGGTGGGAGAAACTGTTTCATAATGAAAAATAGTGTTATAATGACCATCATTATGATACAGTTTTCAGACATATAATAGTCAGGGTCGAACATAAATAACAAAATAGTGTGGACAACATCATTCCTAAAGTTCGTTATAGCATTAATTACATATATTACAGGTTGATATTCTTAAACTAATATAAGTAACATCCATAGAAGTGCTTCAAACCAAATGATCAATTCTACTTTCCCAGCGTATTTCCCGCGTTGGGGCAGGGTCCGCTTGCCTGGTTGTTGTTCGCCACTTCCTGTTAAGGGCATCATGAGGTTTGAGACCGCACACCAGTAAGCCTTCACTAAATCTATTCATCCATCATTTCTTTGGGCGCCCACAGGGTCGGAGCCGTCCTGGATCGTATCGCAGGGCTGTGTTTATCACAGCATTCTCTTCATATCTAGTGACTTGTCCATACCAGCGAAAATGCACTTCCCTCTTTTTGTCTTTAATTGTTGCAACTCTCATTTGCTCCCTTACGTGTTCATTTCTGACATGGTCAAGGTTTGTAATACCCATGGACCAACGCAGCATTTTCATTTCCATACCATTGGAAACCCGATGATCATTATCTGTAAATAAGATTGACACATTACACAAGTTTTTACACACTTTTGTAATCTAAACATTGTATATTATTATTATTACTATTATTATTATTATTATTATTATTATTATTGAATATTCAGTACATTATGGAGCCTTATTTTACCTAAGTACATTAGGGCTGTAGTTAATAAGCACATATTAAAAAGAAAGATTAATTGTTCAATTTGCTATAGATGTGCTGAATGAATGTTACGAGTTGCTTATAACAACAATGTTTCTTGAAAACTTCATACAATGTTTAGAAAATTCTAGATTACAACAGTTAAATACTGAATATATATTTGTGCATAAGTGTAATACATAAACATCGCACATTATCTAGGCCTAAGTGAGCTGAATCTAATGATGATCGCTTGACGATCGAAACATGTCATCCAATTAAGTAGGCTACCCCCTCGCATTTTTGTACATAAAAGCGTGTCATTTGGTAATAAATACAATATATTATGTAATATTTCTTTCAGATCAGGGTGTTAGAATACTTGGTTTCCCACCAAATGTAATTGGGCACAATTTGTGTTGACCGAGTGGAAAGCTTTCTTTAATACAAGTATTAGAAGTAATTTTGAGTGATTTTATTCGATCTAAACAATTATACTCAATTACGTTAGGTGAGGAGTGCAAATGCATTACAATATATTAACCTCCTCTCCCCCTTTGTTTATTAAATGACTAGCAGTAGTGCCCGGCTTCGCCCGGTGGATTTATTTGCTTTATGGATAATAATGAATTATTATTATTCGAGTCAAAAGCACTACAAGATACACAAGAGGGATGATACACAATATTACAAAGGAATAATACTATAATATATAGCCTACAACAATGTCTCGAATTAGAATTTCTTCGCCCAGAAACGGGCCACTGTCGCACCCTTTTCATGACCTTCCATTAACTCCTGCGTTGTGCAAGAGCACGGACACAGTTCACAGGAACACAGGTGTACTATGGTCTGTCTCTCCCCACACTCACAGAGTTCTGATTCCTGTAGGAATCCCCATTTGTGGAGATTAACTTTGCATCTCCCAACACCACTCCGAAGTCTGTTGAGTGACCGCCAAGTTTTCCAGTTGTTGTTGTGGCCTGCTGGAGCGCTCAAGGATAGGGATCGGAATAAATGAAAGTAAATTTGATCGCTTATTGCAGCTGATAACCTCAGTATACTGCATCAACACCATCGCCCTTATACAGAGGCATACTATTGCCATGATGATAACTGTTTTAAGGGACCTAAGAAATCGTTTTGCACTAATTACTCCCCGTGACTGCAATTTATAAGCAGCTCGCAATTCTGCACTAGAAGACTTGTCAATGCGACGTGATGCAGCCCGCATTGCCAGGCAGCAATAGACTTAGGTATTATTGAAGCTGATCGGGAGCGCTTGTTCTTCCGACTTACTGAACAAAAATCAATCTTGAAGGTTACCTGAGAGGTGTAGCCTAATGCTACATAGCCTAAACTATTCCTCTTGAATCAGGCTATCATATACAAAAATAATTTTGCGAATCCGACTGCTAGTTCCAAAGTTTAGCGCGATAAAAAACACAAACAAACAAACAAACTCTTAAGCTTTATTATATTAGTATGGATAGATAAATCACGTAATATTTCTTTCAGGTTTGGGTGTTTGTGTATTCCCCGCCTAACATAATTCGGTACAATCATATTGACCGACTGAAAATCATTCCATTATACAAGGGAAGTTCCAAAAATACGTTTCGTCATTCCCAGGGACACTTTATTGCCCAATTTGCATGCACCAAGACAACATGAACTATACACCTTGCACTAATTTTTAACATTGTCTCCGCTGACATTGAGACACTTGTCGTAGCGTGCAATTAGTTGAAGAAACCACTCTGGTATATCTCGGTGCCCTGTGATGCAAGGAATAATTGTCGTACAGCCTGCTTCACCAGAGCATTGGTGTAAAAGTGACGCGAGAGTGCGGCTTTCGTTGTATGTAATGGCCCGAGCACGACCAATACGCAGTGAGGATGTCACGTCTGCCACCATTTCCACTACTCGAGCAAGGTTGTTTTTATTCGTGGACGTGGAGGGACGCCCACTACGATCTTCATCCTCCACACCCTGCCGCCCTTCACTGAACTTACAACACTAGCGACCGACCATTTGACGAGACATGGCCGCTTCACCATACACGGTCTGCAGGCGTTCATGGATGACTAACACAACAGTCCCACGTGCTCATTCATACCGGATAACAGCACGCACTTCCGTTGGCGACTACGTTGTCAGTACACGTCTGTCTGCCATCGTGAGTTGTACTTGAATGATACCAGGCACGCCAGTCTGCTGCTCCTCTGTCTTGATCGGCGCTCTGCGCGTGCGTCATTACCTCAGGCTTCTTACGTCGTTGAATCAGCCACGGGTGTGGATTCTTATGGCGATTGTTTGCAATACCCGGTGTACCGTCTGTTCATGCAATAAAACGATGAAACTTACTTTCGGAAATTCCTTAGTAATAGATCCATAAACCAGTTTAATCGAGCAAACTATAGGCGCGGGAAATGTTTTATTAGCCAACTATGTTTAGCCTATTTGCATTTATGAAACAAGATGTTCAGTAAAGAACATATAGCCTACTTTCTCCTAAATGCATGGGTACTGTTATAACGCTTTGTCCTTTTCAAGTAGTATAATTGAATGATGGTTGTAGTAGCTTGTTGAAATACAACGTGCTATAGGGCCTGCGGATATTAAACATGAGTATGAGGTGCCCATTGCTAGTGCTACCTCTGTAACAAATTTCAGCCAATTCGGTTCCACAGTGTTTGAATCGATATGGGGAATAGATTTCCACTCATACATGACCGCTATCTGCAAACTATTGGGCTGATGACCTTCTAGTTCAGTCAAAAGATGCTTCCCACCTGAAGGTATGTTGTTGCAAAATTTGGTAGAGATCAAATGATTAGGTTGGTCGTAATTTGATTTAAGCTTTTAACATTTGGGTGGCCGCCATTCCGTTTCCGTCAAGATGGCGGCAATATAAAACACGACACTGAGGTGCCCTTTGCTAGTGCTACCTCTGTACCAAATTTTGCTCAATTAAGTTTTACTGTGTTTCAATAGATAGGGGGAATCGATTAGCACACATACATGGCCGCCATATGCAAACTATTGGACTGATGACCTTGTAGCTTGGCCAAAGAACGCTTCTCACATAAAGGTATGTTGCAAAATTTGGTAGAGTTCAGATGATTAGATTGGTCGTAATTTGATTTAAGCTTTTTACATTTGGTTGGCCTTCATTACGTTTCCGTCAATATGGCGGCGATATAAAACATGACAGTGAGGTAGGGCACCGCTGTACCAAATTACGTTCAATTCGGTTTCACCGTGTTTGAATTGATAGGGGGAATCGATTTGCTCACACACCTGGCCGCCATCTGCAAACTATAGGGCTGATGATCTTATAGTTTGGTCAGAATATGCTTCCTATACAAAGGTATGTTGTTGCAAAATTTGGTAGAGATCAGATTATTAGGTTGGTCGTAATTTGATTTAAGCTATTACAATTTGGGTGGCCGCCATTACGTTTCCGTTAAGATGGCGCCAATATAAAACATGATACTGAGGAGCCCTTTGCTAGTGCTACCTCTCTACCAAAGTTGTTCAGTTTGGTTTCACCGTGCTTGAATTGATAGGGGGAATAGATTTACACACATACATGGCCGCCATCTGCAAACTATTGGGTTGATGACCTTATAGTTTAATCAAAAGACGTTCGCCATATAAATATATGTTGTTGAAAAATTTGGTAGAGAGCGGATGTTTAGGTTAGTCGTAATTTGATTTACGCTTTGAACATTTGGGTGGCCGCCATTACGTTTCCGTCAAGATGGCTGCGATATAAAACATGACACTGAGGTGCCCATTGCTAGTTCAACCTCTGTACAAAGTTTCGATCAATTTGGTTTCACCGAGTTCGAAGTGATAAGAACTTCAGAGTACACACACTCACACACACACTCACACACACAGACACACAGACACCATGTCCATCAAATGTTATTACATCTCACCAATCCAACATGGCGGCTGTGCGAAATATTTCACTGGCATTCTATATCTTAGAAACTATTACCGAACTTTTTTTTTCGGTGATACAGGACACTACAAAAGTTTACCTATGTGACCTTATAAATCCTGTTAAGTACAAAACAAACATGGCAGCTAAGCAAAGTTGAAACATTTAAATAGACCTTTCTCGCGAATTAACCATCCGAGCGCAGTTAAACATGGTGCGGCAAATGTTTATACACATTGTAATGCACTGATATCTGATCAATTCTTTACATACCCTCACGATGGCGGCTGCGCAAAATTTTAAAATTAAGTTCTAAGTTCTTGTGACCCAATCAACGTTTGAATAATGAACCTACGCAATAATCGTCATCTAATGGTACATACCTCTATGGACTATATATATTTATATAAATCCAACATGGCGACCATCCGAAATATTTAGAGGCAAAATTTGACTCTTTTAGTTAGACATATTCCTTTCGCAATCCCTATGATATGGCGCGAAACTAAGGATCATTTGACAGACAGCTACTTCTGCTTGACAAATACATCTGGAATAAGTTCGAAGTCCAAACACACTGTAAAATATCCATCTTAAGATTCAGCAATTCGACCGGTGCTTCATAGGCCAGGACTTCCCATACGAACTCCACCAGATGACATAATATTGACTGAAGTAATTCAAAGTGTTCCTGATGTTCAGAATGAATTACAGAATGATCCAGATTTTGTGGAAAATGAATAGGAAATTTGTTGGCCTTCAAATAAAGGAACTAATGACAGATACGCAATTTGAAAACCAGTTGAATATGCAAGAAGCAGCTGCATGGTTGTCTTTCAAAAAAGTTGTCACGAACTTTCTAGGATACTTCAGGTCTGGGAACTACAGAGAACTTGTCAGTGAGATGATTGAGAACTACAAGATCATGGGATGTAATATGTCTTATATACACTTTCTGCACTCCCATCTCGATTTCTTTCCTGACAACCTAGGGGCTGTGAGCGACGAACACGGGGAGCATTTCCATCAAGACATTGCGGAAATGGAAAGGCGCCACCAGGGTAAATGGTGTCCAAATATGTTTGCTGATTACTGTTGGACACTGAAGAGAGTTGTTCCTCAAGAGAAGTACAGCCGAAAATCTACTTCACATATATTTTAGGTCTGTAAATGTAATTTCAGTCATAATAGTCTATTATAATGTATAGACACGAAAAATGTTTTTCATGTGGTTACTCAAAACCCCTGGGTAATGGATGAAATCTGTAAATAGATTTGAAATTAGCATGAAAAAGTCTTTTATAATAACCCATTGTTTTCCTTTTAACAGACAAAAGTTTGACCAGTGATTAGTAACTGAGATGTATTATTGGAGGAGGGCGGCAAGAAAAACAAGATTGGATAAAATGTGAAATACGAGAATCATAGAATTAATGCAGGTAAAAATATGTACTAAAAGTGGTTGAAGAAAAAAGATAACATAGGTTTGGGTATGCGAAAAGGATGCAGAGGAATTCCAAATTTAATGTTACATTGGCAAACTGAAGGCAAGCGGCCATGGGGTAAACCAAGAGAACAATGGATGGATGTTGTAAAGATAAGCATGGCTACCAGAGGTTTAACTAAGGAAAATGCTGAAGACCGAAATTTGTGGAGGAGTAGGATATTTTTGGGTTGAAGGAAAACTATTATATTGTAGAATATTTCTAATAAAGTAGAAGAAGAAAAAAATAATGATGATAATTGTTGTTTTAAGGGCCTAATATCGTGGATATCGGCCCAAGAAGAAGAAGAAGAAGAAAGTATTTACTTTTATGAAGTGACTCACCTAGCAATAACATGCCTCCTTCATTCACACCTCTACTTGTGAATCATCCTGTGGTATTCTATCTTGTCACAAAATTGGACGCACAAGTTAGTAACAAATGGAAAGTAAGAGTGAGGTGAAGGGTTAAGCAATGATGTGGATATAAATTGAGGAAGAAAGCAATCGTGACTGAATGGAACGAATGAGGGAGGAAATATGCGAAATAAGGGGGGATAAATAGGAGAGAATGAGGAAGGCTGGGGAACACGCAACTGGCCTCTTTGTCACGCCATAAAACTCGCGTTTACCCCCAGCACGCGGCTAGTGCCAGCCCATCAATCACTGTCTCTCTGACCAGTTGGCTAGCTGACTGGCTGGCCCGTGGAGCTTCCTCTCCTCAGATCCCGTAAGCCAACCGATAATTACTGCGAAAACGACCGAGCTTTAAGGGTGTTCAACAGGATGACTCTCCAGTATATCTGCAAAGCCGAGAACTAAAAAGATACTCATTATTTCCAGGAGCAATCTCAATTCCAAAATGTCTTTTATATGCTTTAAGACAGCACACTTCATGCAACATTTATTAAATTAACTCGTCTCCCAACATCCTTAACCCGCCAGAACGAAAGTTACGCCACACTATGATATGAATTGTTTACATAATACAATAGCCCTACAAAGCAACTGACTTCATGCGGAAATGTATTTGCAGATTAAGTGAATAATTTTGAAACAATGAAAAAGCACCTCTCAAAATTTCAACGGTTAGAACTACAGCTTATCGAGCTTATGTAAGCAGCAATATATTTACGTTTCTTGTTTGTTTGTTTTTTTGAATGTGTTACATCTTTCCGCTCGGTTGCTGGATAGTTTCGTGGGAGTGATTTTGAAAATTGGGGACGGAAGTTGATCGGAACGATCGAGCTGGCAGTGGTGGATCGAACGGAAGTATGCACTGCCCGCTCGATCAATCGAACGGAAGTGTACTAGCTGGCAGTGGTGGAAAACGGAAATATGCACTGCCTGCTCGATCAATCGAACGGAAGTGTACTATCTGGCAGTGGTGGAAAACGGAAGTATGCACTGCCCGCTCGATCGATCGAACGGAAGTGTACTAGCTGGCAGTGGTGGAACGAACGGAAGTATAAGATGCACTGCCAACTCGATCGATCGATCCAGCGGGCACTGGTAAGACCCAGCTGGCAGTGGTACGAGAAACAATGAGCGCGCGGTGTCGGAAATCGATACCATGACGTACTCTCGGCCATGTGGAATGTATATGCGAACTATGGTGTCAAGTGATTGAAACACATGACATGTTACATGTTCGAAGTCTTCGTATCAGTATTTACATGGTAAAATGCCTTAATATCAAACATTGTAAGTAGTCGGCATTGCCGGTATTATGTTTCTGCACAATGGCTATTCAAATATTAACCCACATAACGCTAATGCAGTCATCAATATAATATAATCGTTGTGGTTATACGAGAATTGAGCAAGCCTTCATGAACTATTACTGAATACATTCTCTTTACTCACAAGAGGGCCTATTCATAAGGCATTTTCAACTCAATTTCATGCAGGAACATTATCGAAACAAGCAAAATATAAATGAAAGTTAATTCCGTAATGCAGTATTATTTGAACGTGGAAATAAGTCACCATCTTGTGCACAAAATTTGCCTAGTCGAAATAGCCGTGGGGTTAGTCCTTATGACTGTGAATCTAGAGATCATGGGTTCGAATCCCGGACGAGGTAGATATTTTTGCTACCAGATTATCATTTTAAACGATATTTATCATATCAATATGACTCATTTTAACAGAATCCATATGAAATTACGTGTTGGTCTGTGAATGAAGAGGACCTGTTTATAAGGAATTTAAGGTTATGAGCGGTGTCGCGTCTATTAATCTAGTTGATCCATATCGTAGTCTATTCTTTATTTAGGCTAGTGCTGGTGGAAGCTACAAATCATCTAATAAAATGAGTTCCGTATTATAAACTACAATATCTGTTAAACACTCCCTTTTACAATAGATTAATATTTGTGCCAATAAGAGTATAAAGTGCCGGCCCCGTGGTGTTAGGGTAGCGTGCCTGCCTCTCGCCCGGAGGCCCCGGGTTCGATCCCCGGCTCCGCCAGGGATTTTAAAACTGACGTGAGGGTTGGAACGGGGTGCACTCAGCCCCGTGAGGACAATTGAGTAGCAGTCTGACAGTGAGACAGCGCCCCGATCACGAAAACCAAGATTAACGGCCGAGGGGACCCGACGCGCTGATCACGCGTCACCCCAATATCTGCAGGCCGAATGGCTGGGCAGCGGTCGCTTGGTCGGCCTTAGCCCGTCATGGGCTGTATATTGCCAGGGGGTTGGGGTTGAAGAGTATAAAATACCGGTGTATCAACAATTTCACGTGAGGTTTCTTCTATGTCAGATGTTACACATCATATGCGACTACTGTAAGGCTCGTTTTTTTAAAATCACAGTTATAACCGTCTCATTGTAATTACTATAAGTGGGCCGTCTCTTCTTGACCGGTATATAATTATGACATGCGCAGTGGTGTCTCCACGCACAGTGAGCCTTCATACTTTGTGGTCAATGCAAATAAAGTACGCAATGTGTCCTCTGCACGCATGCGCATATTCAGTGTTCTCAGTGTTCAACTCGCAGAAACCCTGTAAATACTGTCCGAGAAACAAGTAGTTAATATTGGAACCTATAAACGCGCCTAGAATTACTTTGATAATATTGAATGTGTCTAAAATAAAGCCACCTAATGGTGTGTGGTAGGTTTGAGATTGTTTTCATGCATGGATTGATAGATATTGAGTATTAAGTTGAAAAGTCCTGAGATAATTAATGAAGAGTTGGCAGCCCTGGTGACTCTTTTGATAAGTGTAAGAGGGTGAGAGGTGTTGAAGTGTACGCATTCGAAAACAAACATCTGGGTCAACAATAAGAATGGGCGATAAAGTTGGAATAGACAATTTACTCTCAAAATGTCATGTAACACCTTAACATAGTATGGCTCGTTTTTAGCCTACTTTCGATTTTTGCAAAATATGAAAGTAGACTTATGAGATCAACACAGGGCGAAAAATTGTGTGTCTGTCTGTGTGTGTGTGAGTCTGTGTGTGTGTGTGTGAGTGTGTGTACTCTGAATGTCTGTCCCCCCCCCCTATCAATTCGAACACGGTGAAACCGAATTGAACGAAATTTGGTACAGAGGTAGCTCTAGCATAGGGCACCTCAGTGTCATACATTATATCGCCGCCATATTTACCAAAACTGAATGGCGGCCACTCAAACGTTCAAAACGTAAACTCAAATTACGGCTAAACTAATCGTCCGATCTCTACCAAATTTGGTGACAACATACCTTTATATAGGACGCGTCTTCCACCCAAACTTCAAGGTCATCGGTCTTGCCATTTCAGGATGGCGGCCGTGTGAATTATGCCACCATTATAATCAATGGCTTATGACCCACCAATTCAGATTATCAAGTCTAGAGTGGTTTAAGCTATCCAGAAGGTCGTGATCCGTTATTTATTATAATTTAATATTATAATATTATTCTGTATGAGTGGCTTAAAAGAGCTGAGCCGTATCTGCCACACGGCAAGATGGCAGCTGTCCTCATGAGCCTGTCTTATATTTCAGTAGTTTTAGTATGTTGTATGTGATATACCCTACTGATACAATAATATAAACTTTGTATGAAATGATCTATAATGAAGATGTACTGCAGTGAAGAAACAGTTTATTTCAAGTCATTATTTGCCAACAGGTTGTATCTAATATATCAGTTAAAATCGCCATGCTGTTAAGGATATGGTTAGCTCTGGGCTAGCGTGTTAGTCTGTCACGCAGTTAACTGGGGATCGAATACTGCTACAGATAACTTTTTTTCTTGAATTCTTTTACAAATGATGTGCACAAGCTCTTATAACAGATACTGAATAAAATGTCATTTAGCTCAAAGGGGAGGCTAATGTATACACTCGTTTATTAATAAAATCACAGTCCCAGCATTGCACATAAACAGAAGACATTAGGAAAAGGAGAATAGAAGAACTAGATACACGTTGTTATCAACCACAGCCTTCTTAATGTCTCTGTACGGTGCTGTCCTCTTGTGGGTTTTGTGGTTAATATTGTTCCAAACATACTGCTGTGTAAATACCTGGCCTCCTAAAGTATGGCAATTTTGTAATACTGGTAGTTCAACTATTAGCCACGATCGCGCTCCGATTACCTTTAAACACTGCCAGCTGGATCGCCTCCCTCCTGGCTATTTTAAACTGCCTGCTCGTTGAACACACAGAGGCGTACAAGATAAATATTAATTCACTGCTAGGTCGCAACACCAGCCTACTGTGATCGGCGCGGATTTTTAAAGGGGAAGGTACCCAAAACGAAAGATTCTTAACTTTGCAGGCTGGCTTAATATAGAGATTAACGGACGTGAAAGCATTACAATAAGTTAGTAGTTTTGTTATTCAATCATCATAAAGTATATAATATTGATTTTGACACTTACTGGCTAATTATCAATATAAAAGAAAACAAGCACTGCATGGTGGTAGAGGGGGTTTTAGGGATGAGGACAAAGAGTTATAAATATACCCATACATTTAGGAGAAAGTAGGCTATATGTTCTTTGGTGAACATCTTGTTTTTAAGTAAATACATATTTTTATGTATATAGCCTCCATATTTTAAGCATTTTTCTATTTTTTTTATTTAGTCAATTTACCCTCTAGGTTGGTGGTTGCCCCTGGACTCAGCGAGGGAACTCACCACTACCGCCTCAATGGGCAGTGTCCTGGAGCTTGGAACATCTGGTCAGGATGGATACAACTGGGGAGGTGTGATCAGCACTTCGCCCAGGCGGTCTCACCTGCAAAGCGAACAGGGGCCTCATGAGGGATGGGACGGGATGGAAGATTGGGAGGGATAGGCTAGGAAGAGGGAAGGAGGCGGCCGTGGCCTTACAGTAGGTACCATCCCGGCATTTGCCCGAATACGAAGTTGGAAACCGCGGAAAACCACTTCGAGGATGGCTGAGGTGGGAATCGAACCCCCTCTACTCATTTGGACCACCCGAGGCTGAGTAGACCCCGTTCCAGTCCTCATACCACTTTTCAAATTTCGTGGCAGAGCCGGGAATCGAACCCAAGACCTCCGGGGCGGCAGCTAACCATGCTGACCGCTACGCTACGGAGGCGACAGCATTTTTCTATAAATACATAAATTCCTGTTTTCACTTATTAGCACATAAAAATACATTATATTTACATTTTTTAAATCAGTATGCTAGATCTTTCAGTTTATTGCATTTTTGTTTTGTGTTACTTCAACGGGGAAGAACCTGTTTGCTATATAATCTTCATGCAGAGCGTATGTCAGCTTGCAACTGTGTAATTCATAACTTGTCGCCCCGGGCCACTCACTGTGGAAGCCGGGGATTTCATTGTCCTTAGCCATATTTCGCCACATGCTATACCTCCCCCTGCCCCAACTTCCTAGAACCAATGTTACTCAAATGCAGTTAATTTCTGGCCCTGTGAAGTGTAAGGCAGTTCTGCGATGCCTAAAGTAAAAACAACTACAAGTTACCGTCTGTTGCAGAATTTAAAGATACAGTAATTTTACTTCTGATGGGGGCGTTCTGTTCTGCCAACCATGTGGGAAAGCAATCAAGGCTGAACAGCGATCTCAAGTTACACAACACCTCAAGGGCAAGAAACATATTGCCGCAGTTTCGTGCCTTCAGAATAAGTGTTTCGCGATAATCGTCGGTCATTTAGATGGACAACCTGAAGATGTATCTCGTTGTGTATTGTAATGCTTCAGCAGTCAGTGAGACATATAATAAATTGCATTCGTGAGTACTGCATATTGTTTATAGGCATATTAATAAATCAATAGTAATTGAATATTTTTACTTTTTAGCACATCTTTCAGGTATTTTTAATACATAAAAAAGAAAGATTTTTCACGATTTTAGCACATAAAAATCCGAGCCCTAAACATCACACTACCGGTAGGCTGGTTAAGATATGTTTCAAATATTTTCACCAATGACAAGACGCAGGACCAATTTAATTTGTTAAGAAGAAAGAAAGAAAGAAAGAAAGAAAGAAAGAACAGAAAATACTTTTATGTCTTATTTATATCAGCCCTAGAAAACGTCTTCGCATTATTTTACATTCCTCCCCCAATCGATTTGTAAGTTAGCCTCGGCTATGGACGTTTATGTAAAATAGTTTTCGCTTTTCTCAAGGGACCCAAATTATTCCTTAGGTGGATACAGATTCATGGAATTACAAAGACTATCTTCCCCATGACATTACACGTCCCTTCTCTTCTAAAGTCAGCGTGTGCATACGAACACATTTAGAATGTCTAAAATCAGAATGTAGCTGATTACATTGTAACTTATGATGAATGAATAGCTGTGTACGCCTGTCAGAATGCCCCACCCCTGACCGTGCAATTCAAATGGAACTCCACCACAGCTGCGATAAAACCCACGGCTGCTTGCACTTGTCAAGAATATATTCTCTTGTTCTTTGTACGGACTTAGAAATTACGAACCTCTTGTGTTTTATCTCTTACATCCTCCATGCTTTGAAGTGTCAAAATTACTATGACAATCATCCATCGTTCTTAAAAGATAACACGATCTATATGCATCTCAAAAAACTAATATTTAGAGGAAAAGCAATAAAAAAAAGTTTGGAGGCCTGTTACTAAGGACGTTTATTGGTATGAACTAGTAGCAAACTCTACAAAGCACATGCCAAATATCAAAGTGAATTATCATGTCCTGTGGTTCAGATTTCACGTAAAATGGAGGTCCCGTGGCTCATGATCGCGACATTGGTTGGTTGGTTCCCCAATTTAGAGGCTGCGACAAGGCGGTCATGTAGCTCCGTGTACTTTGGGTGTGTGTAGAATCTTTCTGATAACCGGTGTTAATTGTGATGGATGTATTAGTGTGTGTTATCTGTAATTCAGGTAAGGACTGCAGACGATCAATTTCAAGTAGTTCCTACTTTTGCTACTAACTTCTACCGTCAACGAACCCAGCTGTGAACTTGGCTACTAGATGCCACCGCAACTGGCACCTGGCGGCGAACGTCGGAACCAATAGAGAATTAATCAAATCTAACTTACAATTTAGCTTCACAGTGGTGGCCAAATGACAGGATATCTTACAGGGGAGTTTTCTCTCTCGTTTACGAGTCGGCGGCACTCGCGATCGGCGATGCCATTTCAAAAGCTTGTCAACACACCCACACATGGGCGACTATTGCCATAATGGCGTCTTAGCCTTGCCAATAGATGCAGGTACACAGCGCACCTCCACGGAATGCCGACCGCAGCGCTGCAACGGCGCAATATCACAACGGATATTACTTTAAAAACAGCCCTCGTACATGCTATGATTCTATGACATGAGCACGTCGGCGTTAATTCCCCTACGAAGCAAGGCATACTGAGGGATTTTTAGAATCGCGAGATTAACAGTCACGTAAAACTACAAGCATTTTACGTGTTAAATTATAGAACACACCCAATATAACTTGCACATGTGTTTCATGTGAACAATACAGAATGGAATGAAAACAAATACAGCAGTACTGTAGCTACTAGGGTTCTTGGCTGTCGCGCAGGATCCTGGTTCGATTCCCGGCTCTGCCAAGAAATTTTAATCCAGGTGTGAGGGCTGGAAGGGGGTACACTAAGCCTAGTGAGGCAAAACTGAGAAGATTACCATCTCAGCCACCACTTCTTCTCCAGGCAAATTCTGGGATGGTTCCTAACTTCAGGCCATAGCCGTCTCCATCCCAATTCTATCCCTAATTCACAAATACACACAGTAGTACAGACATTACAGCAGCACAGGTTTTCACACAAATTCCACAAATACACTCTCAAATACATGGAGCTGTATTGCCACGATGTCGCAGCCCATAAAATAATCAACAACAACAACTTGATAATTTCAAAAGCAACGTTTTCTGCAAAAGACGCAATATTTGTGATGCAAAATAATCAAGCATAGCCAATAAATCGTTTTTTTTTTTTTTTTTTTTTAAGTTTCACTAATAGATAATGGGATCTGCAGAGATTGAAAAGGCCTCATGTCAGCTATAGGTTCCAAGGAATGTCCTTTGTTTGTAATCTTGATTTCCTTCCATGTTTCTTGCTCGTTGAATGTAAGGCGAGCCTTTATGAATGACAAATACGCTGTTGATAGTCTGATGCAGGATAGAGTACTGATTTTCCCAGTGGTTGAACTCAGGTATTAGCCACATGCCCTTGTCAAACCACGGAAAATTTAAGACTCCATGAAGATAACAGTGAATGGTTACACATACTACGCAGCTGTTATCATATCTGATACCTCATCGACACCATTAATTTAAATACCTTCTTGCTTTCCTCGACAATTTTACAAAGTCTCAGTTAAGAAACATATAAGATAAATTTAAAGTCAACTGTTTGGAAGTAGTTATTATCTATAGCCCAGATAAGTGCCATAAGAGCCATGCGATTCTTGTTTTGTCCCGCACAGTTATTACACTAAATCTGCATAGCTATTCTTTTGTGAGTAAATCCGGGTGGTGCGATAAACTTCAGAAAACAAGACGCAAACTCGCTCCCAAAGTGACGTGGACTTACTGTCGTCTGTGTGTCAAAGTTCTCATACTTAATGCTAACGTCATGTTTGAGAGGATAAAGCAAGGCTTAAGCAATCACTGTCATTTGATCTTAGTATTGAATCCGAGAAAGAACGACGCGACGTTTCGATTCTTTTTGTGACGTAGTAGGCCTACTTGTTTTTCCATGTCGTTATCTTAATTTTAACACCGCACGCAGCAATTCTTCTGGTCAGTTTTATCATCAATAATAAAACAGCACTGTGCATGAGTTAGTTATTGTTGTTTTAATGGGAGGAACATCGAGGTCATTTCCTCCACTGTGCAGAAGGTGTGACCGATCAATTAATATCTTGGTTTAGAAGTAGTGTGTCCATCTCATGATTCCAAGATAGCCGATGTCCCAGCCGATGTGTAGAAGTAAAGTACTCATACTTTCTGGCGTTTCTCGTCGTGCGTGTATGTTAATAGCCTATTATAGTCAGGCACATGTGGAGACTATCCAAAAAGTGAAATCTCGGCATAAACAGGAGGCTGATAATTTCAATGACCGAACGTGGGCTAAGTGTCTGTAGGTGTTATTACAGTTGCTACAGACCACTTCGTGGCACAGTGGTTAGCATTCTAAGCTTTAGATTTCTGGCTCTGTGAAGAAATTCAATTCTGGCCTGAGGCAAAGCTGAGAAGAGGTAGGTTCGATTCCCACATCAGCCATCCTAGAGGTGGCTTCCCGTGGTTTACCCACTTCTACTCCAGGCGAATACCGGGTTGGTTCCTAATTTAACTCCACATTCTAGTCTCAATTTCAATAAACACACTACTACAGACACAACAGTAACACAGGTTATCAGACAAATCAAATATACACATACAAACACACCAATGTATATGAGGAAAATGACCAAGATGCCACACGCCCCTAAATGAGACAACAACAATTACATACATGGGAGACCGCGGAAAACCATTTCAAGGACGGCCGACTGTGGTGTTCGAGCCCACTCGTCTTCCGAGTTCGTGGATGGCCTGGCTGCGTGGCTACAGGAAAGGATTCAGCTGACTTCGAATGTATATTTAGGTATTAGGAAGTCATTTTTGAAAGCGTTTGTCAGGAGCGTGGCGCTCTATGGAAGTGAAACTTGGACTGTTGGCGCAGCAGAAAAGAGGAGAATAGAAGCGTTTGAAATGTGGTGTTACAGGAGAATGATAAAGATCAGATGGGTAGATAGGGTTACAAATAATGATGTATTAGGACGAGTGGGAGAGGAGAGATATTTCTGGTGACTGCTAATGAAGAGAAGAGATAGGTTGGTAGGACACCTACTAAGACACTCAGGAATAACAAACATAGTTATGGAAGGAAGGGTCGAGGACAAGAACTGTAGGGGTGGACCAAAGTTAGAATATGTTGGTTGGTTCCTCAGTTTTGGGGCTGCGACAACGTTGTCATGTAGCCCCGTGTACTTTGGGTGTGTGTAGAATCTGTCTGATAACCGGTGTTAATTTTGATGGCTGTATTAGTGTGTGTTATCTGTAATTCAGGTAAGGACTGCAGACGATCAATTTCAAGTACTTCCTGCATTTGCTACCAAATATTGTCATCAACGACACCCAGCTGTGAACTTGGCTACTAGATGCTACCGTAACCGGCACCTGGCGACGAACGTTGGAACTTAATAGAGTGTTAATCAAATCTAACATACACAATTAGCTTCTCACAATTGTAGTTAGCGGCAGGTTCTTTTACATGCCATAACTCTGTGACATGCGTCCGTCGGCTTTACTTCACTTCGAAGGAAGGCATGCTGAGGGATTTAGATTATGTGAAACATATTGCCTCAGATGTAGGGTGTGATAGCTATGTAAAGATGAAACGATTAGCTTAGGCCAAGGAGTCATGGAGATCTGCAACAAACCAGCCAAAAGACTGGAGACTCAAGCAGCAGCAACTATCGCTGTTAGTCCTGTAATGGGTATTTGGAAGAAAGTATTTTAAAACGAATTTCGTCGAACCAGTGACCTCCTTTCTGTATGCACTCATTGATGCGTGTCTTGGGTAAGGGTTGAACTCCCTTCCCAAAGGGCTTCAGTAATTAATTCCTCAGCCTGCATGCCGTGATGTGACAAATTAATTATTTTGATTGTCCGTCGGGACGCATGGAGACGCCAAGTTCAGGAAGGGGCGATATATACTCGCATCCGTAGTGAAATGGAACACCTTGAATGCTGGTATGCTGAGTGATATTGCTAAAATGTAACCAGGAGCCAATTTTAGATTAGTGTTGTTGATGTTAGAGGTTTAACTAATTATTCTCAAGTTCAATGACCCTAACACTTGGTAAACCAAAGGTACTGCCATGGTTTATAACTAAAGACCCCAGTTGCGTAGTATACTTGTGCGTCTTCTTGGCGATGGTGAAATATGTTTGATTAAATTCTTCTTCTTTCTCTCTTTCTTTCTTTCTTTCTTTCTTTCTTTCTTTCTTGCTTTCTTCTTGCTTTCTTCATCATGCACGACTAAGGAGTCCGATTGAACTTATTTCGCTGATGGCCTTTCTCATCTCCCAAAATCTCTTCATCTTCTCGCTGTGGCTTCCCTTGCGATCTTCTGACTAGGTTTTGTTAGTGATAGTACTTGAATGGTCTGCAAAGCGGTGATTATCGACTGATTCTCTGAACTTAGCTCTGTCTGTGATGCCTATTTTCTGAAGATCTTTTCCAACTTGAAGCAGCCAGGTCTTTTTAACTTTCGACAGGGCAAGGTTAAGAATCCTTTTGGTCAGTCTCTGCTTATTATTATTATCAATATATTTAAAACACTAAGCTGATTTTTGTTACCGCGAGATTGAGGGAACGGTAGAACCGATTCACTTCGTAGAGCAATCTGTCGAAAGCTGTAGGCCTGTAGATTTGCAGAGTGTCTTTAAAATAAACAAATATGTTACCACATATTTTTAAATTTATAAACAAAACTGCAAAATTATTGGCTCAAGCGCATGCGCAGAATCACCTTGGTTAATGACAGACATGGCGGATGTCCACCGCGTTTTAATGTAATAGTTATTTATAAGAATTATAATAAAGGAGGGGAATATTGATTATGAAGTTTCCACGATATAAACAGGAATATAATATTATAAAAAACGAGAAATGTAGAAGAACTTAAACGGACTGTTGAGAGTGAATGTTGTTTAAGTAACTTAATATTGCACCTTTCCACCAGTGATTTGGTAGCTCAGACGGCAGCGTTCTAAAGTCTTGATTTATGCATCGCGCAATGGAAGCAGTTCGAATCCCACCTCCGACACATATTTTTTTATTTCTCAATTAGTCTTTCTGCCTATTGGTAATACATTGTAGCGTAGCGGTCAGCACGGTTAGCTGCCGCCCCGGAGCTCCTGGGTTCGATTCCCGGCTCTGCCACGAAATTTGAAAAGTGGTATGAGGACTGGAACGGGGTCTACTCAGCCTCGGGTGGTCCAAATGAGTAGAGGGGGTTCGATTCCCACCTCAGCCATCCTCGAATTGGTTTTCCGTGGTTTCCCACTTCGTCTTCGGGCAAATGCCGGGATGGTACTTTATTCAAGGCCACGGCCGCCTCCTTCCCCCTTCCTTGCCTATCCATCCTGACCATCCATTACCTTCCCTCATGAGGCCCCTGTTCGCTTTGCAGGTGAGGCCACCTGGGCGAGGTGCCAATCACACCTCACCAGTTGTATCCACTCCGATTAGATGTTCCCAGCTCTAGGACACTGCCCGTAGAGGCGGTAGGGGTGAGTTCCCTCGCTGAGTCCGTGGGTTCCACCAACCTGGAGGGTAAACGACTAAGAGAAGAGAGATTATTCCCATAAAGTAGGGAATTCCCCACGATTTACGTTCCCATATACTTTTAAATTATTAAATAAAAGATGGCCACAATCGCTTTCGCCATGAGAGACAATTGACGAACATAATTCATTTGTTGGACTCAGACATCGTGGTCACTCAGCCCCGTCTACTTTGGTGTGTGTGTGTGTGTGTCAAATTTTCTCTGATAACCTGTGTTATTGTGATGGCTGTACTGATGTGTGCATTTGTAATTAAAGTGGGGAATGGGAAATTGGCGACCGAGGCTTTAAGTTAGGAACTATCCCGGTATTTACCTGCAGTGGAAGTGGCAAACCACGGAAAACCACACCCCAGATTGTTGAGATGAGAATTGAACCTTGCCCTACTTAGTTTTGCCTCAAGAGTGCGCCCCGTTCCAGCCCTCAGACCAGAATTACACCTGCAGTGGAAGTGGCAAACCACGGAAAACCAAATCCCAGATTGTTGAGATGGGAATCGAACCTTGCCCTTCTTAGTTTTTCCTCAAGAGTGCGCCCTGTTCCTGCCCTCAGACCAGAATTACATTTCTAGAGAAATGGTGGATAAAGGATTCACCGTATCGTAGTGTGATCTTTGTTTTTGAGAATTAAAAAGAGGGGATTGAAGAACTTCAACAGGCGTTTGAGTTCGTTTGTTGTTTAAGTAACTTAATATTGGTTTAGAAGTCTGTTGACTGGGTGGCTCAGGGGTAACATTGCGGACCCAGGAATGATTTTTGCATATTCTAAGGAGTCTCACCTCAGACATGTATTTTTATTTCCTAATTATTCTTTCTGGCTATTGGTAATTCATTGTCGTAACATATTTTGCTTTTATTATTCCCGTACAGTAAGGAATTTTCCACGATTTACATTGCCATGTACTTTTAAATTATTAAATAAAAGATGGCCACAATCGCTTTCGCCATGAGAGACAATTGACGAATATAATTCATTTGATGGACTCAGACATCGTGGTCACTCAGCCCCGTCTACTTTGGTGTGTGTGTGTGTAAAATTTTCTCTGATAACCTGTGTTATTGTGATGGCTGTACTGATGTGTGCATTTGTAATTCAAGTGGGGAATGGGGAATTGACGACCGAGGCTTTAAGTTACGAACTATCCCGGTATTTACCTGCAGTGGACGTGGAAAACCACGGAAAACCACATCCCAGATTGTTGAGAGGAATCTAACCTTGCTCTCCTGAGTTTTGCCTCAAGAGTGCGCCCCGTTCCAGCCCTCAGACCAGAAGTAAATTTCTTGGCTAACCAAGGATCGAACCTGGATTCCGGGGTGATAGCTCAGAATGTAGCCTTCAGATTGGGCTTCCCTGTGTTAATACGATTTTATATTCGACCCTGACTATTATGTATCTGAAAACTGTATCATAATGAGACTCATTATAACATTATTTTTCATTATGATACAGTTTCTCCCACCAATCAGAGCTCAAGAAACAGTCGTTTGACCAATTAGATAATTAGATGCGCTGAGTACCACGGCCTTCTAATGTAAATCACACTGCCTTGCCTAGTGTAATAGTAGAGTAATCGAGGTGGCCATGGTCAAATACAAGGCATTCCCTGCGTCTCATGCGCTCTGTTTAGTACATAAAACTGGCGAAATCTCGACAGATATTTATGAATATTTATCTTCGAACATAAAATAGTTATAATAATTATAGTCGAACATAAACAGTCGTATGCAACTCGCCTATAATGGTAATTAAGACACTCGTATGGATATTATAAAACTCGCATACGCTCGTTTTATAAAAAATACTCGTGTCTTAATTATAGCCATTATAGGCTCGTTGCATAATGTACTATTTGACAAGCACTGAAAATATAGTCTAACTCTTAAACTCCCTCCATTACGGTGGCTGTCGAAGTGAGTCTATGCTCATTCCAGTACTTGGCGAAGTATGCTCCCTTGCTTAATTTACTGTCATGGAAATGCAAAGGATTGTACCTACATCAGGTGATGGAAATTGCTTATTTAGAGCAGTTTCGTACTGTTTATTCCAAAATGCAGGACGTCATCCTGAGCTGCGTTTGCAAGCAAATTGCAAAAATTGTTGCTGGCATGAATAATTATAAGGATTTTATTATTGGCGATCAGTATCATCGCATTCTCATCAGCAACAAACTTGAGAATGAAAGTATCTGAACTTCATTGTATACGTGAATATTATTGTTTATTGATTATTTGTTTAGAGTACATAACAATGAGTCTAACCACGCTATTGATTTTGGCAATGGAAGTATTATTTGCCATTTAATATTTGGCGGCTGCGTTGATGCAGGCCACTATAGTGTTATTGAATATGACGTTAATTTGGAGAGAAATGCTGCAATAAATATACCCATTTGACTAAAAAGAACATTAGCCACCAAAAAGTGGGAAATCGTAGAAAAATACGAAGCCACTTTTAAAATCTAATATAAAAATGCCATTTCAGAAACAATACCAGATATTATGCCGTACAGTGTATGGTCCTTGACGAACAAATGTAAACATTGTTCTGCACTGTATTTCTGTAGCGAGAAATCTGCGCTTGGTTACTTTGACCTTTGGTGTTGTAATGGCAAAATTAATCTTACTAAATATAAAATATTTGACAGACTGCAACAATTTTTCACTGGAAATGATATCTCAAGGAATTTAAGAGAGAATAATCGGCAGTAGAACAAATGCTATGTCCTTGGTTTCATTTGGTGCCAATGTCACTGTGCCACATGCATACGGTCCATATTGTTTTAAAATGTATGGAATTGCACATCATCGCATTTCTTCGTTAATGTATATTCCAAAATTATAAGCGACGGTTCCTGCGGCCAGTTGTATATATTAGACTCCTCAGAATTCTTGAATTCCTTGGAATTAAGTGATTTGCTTCCACATACTCCAAACGATTGACCCATAGATATGCTCCTTAGAAATCTGAAGTTTCCTAAGGGCATCTAAATGCTACCATATTAATTATAAGAAATATGTACGAAAATTGCTGGAATTTGGAAATAATAAGTGCAGTTAAAATTAGGCGGAGAGATCTAACCCTTCGACTTGATTCCATATTAATTATATGAAATATGCATGAAAATGCTTGGATTTGGAAATAAGTGCAGAGAGGTCTAATCCTTCGACTTGATTTAACACCACCGGATAAAACAATCATTTAAGAGGCAACATTTTCCGATTCGCTTGGCATACTTTATCACAATCAATAAAGCTCAGGGAGGAACTCTGGAACGTATAGGTCTCAATTTGCCTCATCAAGTTTTCAATCATGGCCAGCAGTATGTTGCAATGTCTAGAGTGCAATCTTTTGACGCCCTTAAAGTTTCAATAGTGCCAAAAAATAATTGTACAAAGAACGTATATAATAAAATTCTTCAGTAAATATTTTCTTATTGGCCGTCATGTATTGACGGGTTTCAACTAGTTATTATTATTATTATTATTATTATTGAAAATGTAATGCATTTCGGTTGGTCAACTTAATTGTACCAGATTGAATTGTATTACCCTAATCCCAAAAGAGGTACATGGGATTAATAATTACACTGGGATGACCAGTTTCGATCGTCAAGCGATCATCATCATATCCTTCACAGGCTATTTAATCTATGGCCAGCTCCGTAGTGTAGGGGTAGTTCACCTACCACACACACGGAGGTTCCGGGTTCGATTCCCGGCTGCATCAGAGATATTAGAAACTGACGTGAGGGTTGAAACGTTGTGCACTCAGCCTCGTGAGGATAAATGAGTAGCTGCCTGACAGTCAGACAGCGCCCTGGTCACGGTTACCAAGATTAACGGCCGAGGGGACCCTACGCGCTGACCACGTGTTACCCTATAATGTGCAGGCCAAATGGTTAGGGAGCGGTCGCTTGGTAGGCCTAGGCCCTTCATAGCGCCACGGGGTTTGGTTTGGTTTTTATTAAATATCTGTATGTCTACATGTACGGGTGATAGTACAGAGTGATTACAAACGATTGATCGGGATTTGATGTCTTATAGCTTCAAATATATAATGTCCACCCATCTGTACCAATAACCAATCCAAAGAGCATGCTGTAAAGTTTTGTTTATGTCACTGCTGGTTTCATTGTGACTCACCAGGTGGCAGGATGATAACAGTTTGTAAAATGGCGACTAATCAAGAGAAAGCATTTTGTATGTTGCAATATGAAAAGACAGAATCTGTCACTACCGTGCAGCGTGCGTTCCGAAGACAGTACCCCAACATATGGGGCATGGTAAATCCCAATGTTACAGTGGAGATTGAAAGAGAATCTCCAAAGCACTACAGTGCTGTGTCACTTAGCAACGTTTACGAGCTCTGCTTTTTTCCTGGGAAAACTGTGACGGATATGACGTACCAACACATGTTACAAGACTGTTAGCTAATAACTCACACTTCATATTTCAACAAGACAGAGCTCCACCTCATTGGCATGGAGAAGAGCAACGCGATCTGAACGAGGAACTTCCAAACAGGTAGATTGGACGATGTTCTCAGGATGATATGGCACTCTTAAGGTGGCCCCCAAGGTCTCCTGACCTTACAGTTTGTGATCTTTTTCTTTGGGTACCGTATACGTGAAATACAATGTGTACGTACCACTTTTGCCGTCAACATTGGCTGAACTCTAGGATCGCATCACTGCTGCGCTGGTGTGCATTGACAGGGATACGCTCGAACGTGTATGAGCTGAGTTTGACTACTCTGTGTCGTTATCACAAGGAGAGCAAATAGAACATTTGTAATCATGTGTAAGAAATTTGAAAATGTGCTTTTTCATACAATGTATCATTCACTATTTTGTATATAATACTTTGTGAAACACATTCATCCGAAACCCGATGAAGCATTTGTAATCACCCTGTATTATTACAATATATGTTTACACTTATGTAGTTCCAGTAGTAATTAAACTGGTAGAACTAATAAGAATAGGTTAGCTGTGTGGGCCCTTTTGGTGAGATGCTGATAGTAGTGATTGAACTTGAAATTTGGTTGCTTAGTGTGTTGATGAGATTGTTATTAAATAGTCAGGTAGAACATTTCTATTTCCAAATGGATTTTTCTCGCAACTTTTCATCCGAACGCTGTGAAACATGACACGGTATATCTTCTTACAAGGTTTAATATACCTACGTCTAATTTAATGGAATTTTATGAGAACTTAAAAATGGTGGCTGTGTAATTTGTTAAAATCTCGTTTTCACTTCTTGTGTCCAAAGTAAGAGCAGTAGGATATATGAAAATAGACTATTTAGTTCTTCACGAAACTACTTGTTATAAAGTAAAATAAAACAATCCCCTAGTTTTTTTCGGATATTTGGAACGAATTCTATCGTCTAACATTGGGAACAATTTAACTGCATAAAGCAGTAAAAAGTGAAAGCCGATAGGCAAGCAGAAAAACATACTCCTCGCAAAACATCCTCTTTGTAAAGTGTATGAGAAGTCAGAGCTGTAATAAAAGTGAAAGAAATCTACGACAATAATAAAAAAAAAAAAGAGCTTTGAAGATAAGACAAGCTGTCAAATCAGTGTAAGAGACATAAAGCAATATAACTACTGATAGAGAAGGGGACGAGAAACTTCATCGTGGGAAGTACATGTTCGGAGATAAAGGAAGAATGAGTCATGGGGAACAATTGAGATAGAGGGACGAAGAGTGGATTGGTGTTGGCCCTTACGTCGTCTTTCTCACAGTCGCTGTCGCAACAATAACTGCGTTAGGGGAGGCGCTGCATGGTCAGTGTCAAGGCTTTGCTAAACCAACAGATATTGTCCTCGCCGACAAGGGAAGAGTCTTTTATTTTACGGCGTGATTCAAACACGTAGATACAGAGAACTGCTATTCTAGTGTGTTAGACCTTCCGGGAAAGACAGTGTTTCCGTTGTAAATTAATTTCAAGCTCTCGACATGTACTTTACAGCATTATCTCCTCATTCACGTGGGGAGAAATAGAAACTAGCATTTACTTTCAACCACAGACTAGAAAATTGAAAATGCCTTTTAGTTTTTACAACTAATTGAACCCAAGAAAATCCTCATTTACAGTCTCATCATATGTCATAAGTCCATCCGACAATGACGGCTGAATAATTATTACAATAATACAATTATTGTATAATGTATAAATGAACAAGTAGTTCCGTGAAGAACTAAATAGTATTCTTTCCTAAGTCCTACTTATGTTAATTGCATCTATCAACATACAAAATTTCAGTTTGATTGCTGAAATAAATTCGTAGATATTGAGAACCGTCTAAATATTTCGGATGGTCGCCATGTTTGGATTTTTATATATGTAGGCCATAGATTTAATTACCATTATATGAAGATTATTGCGTAGTTTATCATTCAAAATTCAATCGTATGATTAGGACACAAGAAATAAAAACTTAATTTTAATATTTCACACAGTCGTCATCTTATGGCAGGGAATTGAACTAAATAGATGTCAGCGCATTACAATCATTTGCTGTATCATGTTTCACTACGCTCGGCTGGTTAAATCGCGAGAAAAATCTATATTAATGTTTCTACTTCGCTTGGGCGCCATGTTCGTTTTGACCTTAACAGGTTTTTGAAAGCCACAAAGGAGAACTTCTAGTAGAAAACATACGGTTGGGGTTTGACGAAATAGTACTATGTCCTTACCGAGTTTTATTGAAATCGCTCCGGCCGTTTAGATTTTATTACGGGGACACACACACACACATGCACACACACACGGACAAAAGGTGATTTCCTAAGCCTATTTTTTTCATAAATGAACATAGGCTAAACATTTTTAATCGAGGAACCCAAACAAATTGAAATGGGCTGAAGCAGTTGACAGCTAAAACGTGTTTAAAACCCTAAATAAAATGTATTCGAATGTAAGAAACGTATTTTAAATAAAACATTTTATTCAAAATGCCGCATTAATTTATGTATAGACCACCTCATGGTATAACGGTTAATTCTTTTGGTTTTGCCCCCGGTGGTCTGGTTTCAATTCCCGGCTCTGCCATGAAATTGTAATTCTGGTCTGAGTGCAGGAACGGGGTATAATCAATCTCTTAGGGCAAGTCTGAGAAGATGAGGGTTCGATCCCCACCTCAGCCATCTTGGAAGTGGTTTTCCGTATTTTCTCCACCTCTACTCCAGGCAAATGCCGGGATGGTTCCTAACTTAAGGTCACGGCTGCCTCCTTCCCAAACCTCATCTGAATTACAAATACACACACCAATATAGCCATAACAATAACACAAGTTACCAGAATTATTTGATACATACTCAAGTACACCGGGATACGTGACCAGGATGACGCAAAGCCCCTTGATCAATCAATCAACAACAACATTAATTTATGTATAGTTAGGCAAGTTCAACTGAAGCCCTGAGTGAGGGCGCTGCCGGCGCGAGCAAGGGAGGGAAAACACGTGGTCTGCAGGGGCAGTTAATTACATCATTGGTAAATCATCATCACGTGCGCGCTACTTAACGCCAGTTTGTTTCTGTGCAAGTCACGCCTTTCGCGTGCAGCAAATAGCAGTAGATCCAGCAGCATGATGACTAGAGGTGCAAGGGAAAGCCTAGTAGTTCGCATATATTCCGGGGCTTAAGATGAGCTTGTCGCGCTGCATTTTATACCTCACAAGCTGTGCCCGGCATGCATTGCAGTGCCAATCGAAGAAAGTGTTGGCGATGTAATTTTGTTTGTTGAAGTGATTTTGGACACATAATATATTTTTTCAATTTCCGTTAACTGCCTCTAAACTATCGCAAAATGGATTAAATAATTCTGTAACATTCGTTGGAGCGTGCACAACAACTCACCAAATATTCATCGCAATCGGATGAATGGCATATGAACGCATACGGGACTTTGCTGAAACATTTCGCGTGCCGTCACTCATTTGTTGAATCTACTCATGTGCTACCTATAGTAAAATGGATTTACTAAGTCAAACATTTTCACGGGAGAGTACATAATAACTCACCAACGTTTCATCGCAATCGGTTAAATGGTATATGCACGTATACGGGATTTTGTTGAAATGATTCACGCGCCGTCATTCATTTGTTGAATCTACCCAGCGCTACCAAGTATAAAATGGATTTACTAAGCCAGAAACCCTCCCTGGAGTGTACACAATCACCCAAGTTTCATCGCAATGGGATGAATGATGTATGAACGCATAGCAGACACACACACACACACACACACATACACACCCAAACTTTCACGTAACATTCATTTTTAGCCTATTTTCATTTATGAAAAAATAGGCTTATGAGATCACCTTTTGTCCGTGTGTCTATCTGTGTGTGTGCGAGAGTGTGTGATGGTGTGTGTCCCCCCATAATAACTTCTAAACGGCTGGAGAGATTTCATTGAAACTCGGTAAGTTCACAACACTATTCCGGATGACCCGACCGTGCCCTTCAAACTTCGTTACGTCTCACCAATCCAACATCGCGGCTGTGCGAAATATTTCACCAGCATTCAATATCTCAAAAACTATTACCGATATCACTCTAGAATTGTGTACGGTGATAAAGGAACTACTAGAAGTTAATCTATGTTACATTTGAAAACCTGGTAACTACAAAACCAACATGGCGGCCAAGCGAAGTTGCGACTTTTAAATATACGTTTCTCGCGATTTAACCAACCAAACGCAATACAACTTGGTACAGTATATGTTTATGCACATTGCAATGCACCGACAGCTATCTTCGTTCAATTGATTATATAACCTCAAGATGGCGGCTGTGCGAAATATTTCACCGGCATGCTATATCTCTGAAACTATTAGAGGTATCACCCTGAAATTTTGTACGGAGATAAAGAAATATTTCACCGGCATTCTATATCTCTGAAACTATTAGAGGTATCACCCTGAAATTTTGTACAGAGATAAAGAGCACTACTGGAAGTTCATCTGTAACCGGTTAACTACAAAACGAATATGGCGGCCAAGCGAAGTTGAAACTTTTAAATATACCTTTCTCGCAATTTAATGATCCAAACGCAATGAAACTTGGTACAGGAAATGTTTATACGCATTGTAATGCACTGGTATCTAATTTAGTTCAATTGCTTACATAACCTCAAGATGGCGGCTTTGTGAATTTTAAAATTAAGTTTTTATTTCTTGTGTCGTAATCGTGCGATCGAAGTGAAAGTTTGAATAATGAACCTACGCAATAACTTTCCTTTAATGGTACATGACTCTATGGCCTATATATATAACAATCCCACATGGCGAAATATTTAGATGGATCTCAATATCTACGATTCTATTACAGCAATCAAACTGTAGGCCTTTCAATAACCTGGTGATCACAAATCCAACATGGCGGTGACGCGAAGTATAAATATTCACATGGTCGTTTCTCGCAATTTAACCATCCGAGTTCAGTGACATTTGGTACAGTAAATTCTTATACAAATGTTAATCCACTGGCATCTAATTCTTTTCAATGGTTTCCATAACCACAAGATGACAGCAGTGCGAAATTTTAAAATCTCGTTTTTAATTCTTGTGTCCTAATTATGCGATTGAAGTTTGAATACTACACGTACACAATAATCTTCATGTAACAGTACATAACTCTAAGACCTACATAATTATATAAAAATCCAACATGGTGACCATCCGCAATATTGAGTCGGTTCTGAATATCTACGAATCTTTCACAGCAATCAAACTGAAATTTTGTATGTTTATAGAGACAATTAACATAAGTAAGATATAGGAAAATAGGCTGTATAGTTCTTCACGGAACTACTATTGTTATACAGAGAGATGACTTGTAAACATGCTTAGTTGAGCCGTACCGGAATAGTTAAATGCTGTTGCTATGCTGTCGTGCGTTGATTAAAAGTTCGTCTGTTACTTTTCTGTAGCTGAAACTATTTGTGAGAAAACTCTTATCCTTTACCATTCACCATAGTAGTTATCGCTACTGCAATGAAAGCACATGCAGCAGTTGGCTAAACACTTTCTAGGATCAGAAGTGCGTTTGCTAAATATTACCATTAACAATTCCAAGCGAATACCAATTCAACACAGCTGCGTTGAAATGTCATTGCTTCGTCCATAATAACCACGTCTGCGCTTCACTTAATCACACTTATACGCACACATAACCTTCCAAGCTGATGTGATGGTTATAGACGCACCTCAAATATTTATAAATTAAGTTCCTTCAATTCGACGGGGGATTGGATTTGTGAAAAAATAATTTCATGAGCTTGATTGCTTATGAATGTTTTGCAATTGAAAATCGGTATTTCAATTTAACATTTCTTACAATGAATGAAAGTTTATACTCGTAATACTCGTAATATACTTGAAATTAAACAGTGATTCACAGGCAGCAATCAACTCAATAAACTAGTTTAACTTGAACCCAATAGGTGCTGAAAGAAGATCAATAACTTAGTATTGTTTCTATGCCCGTCTTTCCTGGGTTCGCGAATACACAGGGATACTTGGGAATGAAAAAGAAAAGAACTAGCTAAAGAGGCTGCACAATAAACAATGTAAGTTTCATATGACAGAATAGCAATATGTCAACTGAAAAGAAATATCAAAACTACATAAACCACCAGTGTAATAACAATTGGACCTCCACTTTGAAAGGATCCCGTTAACAAACAGGTTGCCATTTGAGAGAACAATTTACTGTACATTAAATGATGATAATTAATTACCTCAAGATATTATAAAAATCACTGAACTGACTGAGTGGGAACATATTGTCAGTCTTACTGTTAATTAATTTCAATCACTACATTTGGGGCTCTTAAAATTTGCGTATTCATGCTATGTATCTCTGATCGCCTAATCCTAGAAAAGAAATATCAAAGACTACATAAATCACCAGTGTAATAACATTTGGACCTTCAATTACGAGAGAAATATTTTCTCCTGACATTCACCATCGACTATGAAGTAAAAACTATACTTTTTATATTCTATATTTATATATTTCAATATTTATATTTATATTCTATATTCTAGAAACTCAATATTTAAATAATATTATACTTCGAGGACTACGCGAAATCAAATCGGGAGCCATATGCAACGAAAGCAATCACAGTGTCACATTTAACTGATAGAAATGGGTTGGACTTTATTTTTGTGTTCGATGGGAACAGTGTACTTTAAAGTTTGGAATTTACTGAAATGCTATAGCTCAAAATCTATACCAATGTTGTAGTACAGGGGTGCACAAACCACGGCCGCTTGAGGTCCTCAAAGTCTGTCTATGTGGCCCGTGGATAAATATTTTATATTATTGAAAACGTGAATATATATAAGGTGCGTTCAAAAAGTAACGAGACGGAGGATACCTTTCCTGCACTCGTGTGGATGGCCTTGCCTGTTTTGGGTGGTGGTGACCCTGGATGCTTTTTCGTTTGGATTCTGATTCGAAGTGATGACACCATGACTCATCTCCAGCCACCACTCGTGCCAGGAACCCATTCCCTTCCCTCGCATAGCGCTGCAGATTACCAAGAAAGTTGGCCATTCGACATGCTTCCTGGTGTGGTTGAAGACTGTGGGGCACCCATTGGGCACACACTTTGTGCAAGTGCAGTCGTGATGGTGTGCACACTTCCGACACTCAATCCGACCACGGAGGCTATGGCGTTCACTGTCACTCGGCGGTCCTGGGTAATGAGTGCATCAACCAGCTGGGCGTTGTCATCGGTAATGCACGGGGGTGCCCCATACCGGGCATCATCGGCTAACGACGCCCATCCCTCCCTGAAGCGCTTGTGCCACGCCTTGACCCTTGCAAGGGATGTGCAGTGTTCGCCGTACACTACTCCTTCCGCTGTCACAAACTGAACAACACCTCTTTGCTCTTCGTTAGACACCTCCATGTCACTGTTTGCAATGCGACTGGCAGCGTTGGATGATTGATGCATGCTGCTGCTCGCTTTGTATCGTCACGTGACGTGCACGCGTGCCCTCTAGCGACGGGCTGTGACCTTCCACGCTCTGGTCGGAACCACACCTCGTTACACACGCCACGATTAGCCGATGTCGTCACCGGTTTGTGCATTCCAGCCTCCGGCTCGTTACCTTTTGAACGCACCTTATATATTGTGAATGATGAGATTTTCACCATTATTGTAGATCCTAGATGAAATAAGAAAATTATAAAAATGTTTCGTTGAAAGTAAATAATTATTGGACAGACTTTAACTTTAGGAGCATCAGGTTACTACTTGATTTGATGGTCAGTTTGACGATATATTGATTTTTAGCCTGTTTTCAATTTTGAAAAAATAGGCTTATGAGATCACCTTTTGTCCGTGTGTCTGTGTGTGCGTGTGTGTGTGTGTATGTGTGTGTGAGGTGTGTGTGTGTGTGTCCCTAATAACTTCTATACGGCTGGAGCGATTTCAATGAAACTCGGTAAATTCATTGCACTTCTCCGGGCGACCCAGACCGTTCCCTTCAAAATTTGTTACGTCTCACCAATCCAACAGGGCGGCTGTGGGAAATATTTCACCAGCATTCAATATCTCCGAAACTATTCCTGATATCACCCTGGATTTTTTACGGTGATAAAGGGAACTACTAGACGTTTACCTATGTGACTATTGAAAAACGGGTAACTACAAAACCAACACGGTGGCCACGCGAATTTGCGACATTTAACCAACCAAACGCAATAAAACTTGGTACGGTATATGTTTAAACACATTGTAATGCACCGACATCAAACTTCGGTCAATTGTTTACATAACCACAAGATGGCGGATGTGCGAAATATTTCACCGGCATTCTATATCTCTGAAACTATTAGCGGTATCACCCTGAAATTTTGTTCGGAGATAAAGGGCACTCCTGGACCTTCAAATATAAGACTTTCATAAACCGGTTAACTACAAAACGAACATGGCGGCCAAGCGAATTAAAAATTTTAACAGACCTTTCGCGCGATTTAATGTTCCAAACGCAATGAAATCTGGTACAGGAAATGTTTATACACGTTGTAATACACTGGTATCAAATTTAGTTCAATTGTATACATAACCTCAATAATGGCGGCTGTGCGAATTTTAAAATTAAGTTTTTATATCTTGTGTCGTAATCATGCGATCAAAGTGAAAGTTTGAATAATGAACCTACGCAATAATTTTCCTTTAATGGTACATGACTCTATGGCCTATACATTTAACAATTCTACATGGCGACCATCCGAAATATTTAGACGGCTCTGAATATCTACGAATCTATTATAGCAATCAAACTGTTTTTTTTTAATGTTCATAGAGGCTATAACTTAAGTTCACCTATAGGACTTTAAATGACCTGGTGATCACAAATCCAACATGGCAGCGACGCGAAGTATAAATATTCACATGGACGTTTCTCGCAATTTAAACCATCCTAGTGCAGTGAATCTTGGTACAGTAAATCCTTATACGAATGTTAATCCACTGGCATCTAATTTATTTCAATATACCTAGTTATACCATCCTAAAGATTATTCTTACTGTACCCAATCGTCATCATATGGAACATGTGTTCGTATCCCAGCTAACTCACGGTCTTTCGAGGTATGGGGCGTTCATTCCCACCATACGACCACATGCTCAGGATTTGAGTCTGTCAGGTGACTACTCTACTTGAAAGAAACAACATATTCCTAAGTATAACATTTAATGATAGAAAATCATGGCAATACAACATAAAACACACAAAAAAGATACTTTACATTCACTTCCCACAACGAAATTCAAAGTTATCTGTGAGTCTCTCCTTAAAATTAGTGCTTCACCGCACTCAAGTCTATTCAAAACATCCTATTGTTGGTACTCTCTGACATTTGCGAGTGTCCATAGTGTTCTTCACGTGGCACAATTTAACACAAACTGGAATATCACAACACAATAAACAAAAATTATATTTAAATGACATTAAATCTGCAATTATTAAACATTTTTCCATTTTACACGGGGCATTTACTTTCAGTAACCTTAATTCATTATCTTATGCCTTAATTAATAAGTGTTGTGTCGTGCGAATCGTATTCTTTTCCCCATCAATTTGAAACGCCGAAGTGGTACGCTTTCCCTTCCAAAATACACATGGATAGAGATGTTTTATAGCTTCACCATACAACGATTTTCTGGGTCTGGTCAAAACATTCTCGTTACAAACGTGTCATGTCATTAAAATTACGCTACCCGTATGAATTAATTAGTGCGAACTGGGCAAATACACTTTACAAAGATGCCTATATTTATTTGGTGCAGTATTCCTCCTCAGAGAATAACTGGGTCAAATATTATCCGATCACAACGTTCCAACATGGTATGTGTGTGAAAATAATGCATTTAATTCAATTGACATCATCACATCAAGCATATCTTAATAGGGATGTAGCGGGAGAAAGTTCGCGCCAGATAGCGCTCGTGTAGTACTGGGTAAGCGCAAGGCGATCGTCTTATGTTTCTCCCAGTCAGCTGCGACGAAAGTGTAAATTGTGACCGAGTTTTCTAAGCTAAAGTAAATTATATCTTCTCTAATTTTACTCCAAGACTATATTAATTAATTTTATAGGCATATCTCCTAATATATGATAAACGATTTTCAGCGTTTAAGTGTTCAACAGCTGCAAAATGAGCTACGGACTAGAGGCACTAAAACCAACGGGAGGAAGAAAGAATTAATAGCCTACAGCGGTAATAACAAAATTCTAACACGCTTTATTATTCAAATAATGAATATGAGACAGCATGCTTTCTCCTAAAGATTACAATTACTAGAGTATTGTAGGCCTATATTGATAAATATATCTCCAAAAGACTTAAATCATAAATTGAGATTTAAATATTCACTTGCTCCCCCTGCTTACAGACTTCGATTCATGTTTTTTTTTTAGGTTGATAGCTTACATGAAACTGTCGTGTTTTAAGGTAAACATAATCAAAGAAAGTTGATACCGGTAATTAAATGTGTACCTCGAAAATGCATCGCAACGTTTGGTTCTTATGTAATTTTGTCAATTTCGCAATAAGAATCGTTCCCTTACCCCTGGGAAAGGACTTGAGGGTACCATTTTTTTAAAGTTTGAGAATCCCTGCTTTAGGGCCACGAACTGTTTCCATTTATCTGACTATGTCTCAAGAATGTAGAAGTCAGTCGCTACCACATTCTCCGTCAGGCAGATGGAAGTTGACGATTAATTCCGATTTCAAGAAACCAACCATAATACGTTTGTGACTGTTAATGTTGCGACATTTATTCTTGAAGTATTTGACCGAGTAGCCTATTGATGTCTTTGAAAATGGGAATCTGAAATGTTACTTGCATTTCTTCGTGTATATTGACGATTTCTTCCCGTACTTCAATGGAGATGATTTCTGCAGATTCCGATATTGTAGGCTTATCGTGATAATCCGGCAATTTTCTTGTGTATGGCCTCTTCCTAAATAATTACTTTTGTTGTGTTCGTGGTCCACGGAAAAAGCGGTAGAACAGCGCCCGGTTTTTATCTTGCTCTATCACCTTCAAATAGGCCTACAAACGCATGAATTCAGTGGATGTTATCGAAATGTCTAATCAGTTTATAGGTACTAAATAGGAATTATTTTCCATTGTAAGTCACACTTATCCAACACAGTTTTCGTGAAGTCATCGGGTTGTAAATGATGGAAACACACTTTAATATATTCGGTCAGATTTTTCTCACCGAAATGTTTCCTAAAAGCATGTGACCTTTTCTTCCTCATTTCTTTATTTTGTGGAAATTGGTGAAACGAAAACGGGCTTCCCGGATTTTTACAAAGAGGAACACTGCAATAGCTCGGCATAGTTACGAAAATAACAATTTAAACAAATTAAATTCGTGGATATTAGCGGCATGAGAACATAGGAGACAAATGAAGAGCGCCTTGCGCTTACCCAGTACAACAGCAGTGCGCTCTATCGGTGCTAGTTCTATACATCCCTATTACTTTTCGAAATATCGAGATTCTTCAGTGTCCCACTACACTTTTAAAATAAAAGGATCAGGTCTATAAACTTCCTTTCCAAGCGGACAATAAATTAGTCTCGGCTGCCTCAGAAGAATGGCCGCCGGTCTAGTGGCCTCCCTGCCACCCCATCTGGCTTCTCGCAAGGTCAAGTTCATTTACTGGTGCAGTTACACTGGAGGTACCCTGAGTGGGTTGTGTCCTTAGTAATTGAGTCAATCTAATTATTTAACACCTACATTTAGAGTATAATGGGCTCATCTCGACTCCTAATTAATATTCATGGCAGGGGATGGATCACAAAATAGCTTTGCCGTTCTGTGGGCGACATTAGTGGCTCTGGCGCGCATCTCAAGTGAGTATCAAAGTTCTTTCACTGGTGCAACTGCCTATAACAAGAGGAAATCGACGTTTCCTATACGAAGAACCATTAGTCTTACCTCTAAGGGAAGATCAATTAATATATGGGCTCACACAGGGTCTCTAATAGTTATCCCTGGTGGCAAAAATTCTGCAAACAGTGGATACAGACAGACTCTGTCCCAACTTCGTTGCGAATAATACAAGTATGCTCCAAGGCGATACTATCTCGTAGATTTCAAAGATTAGCCGACTAGATTCGCCTAACGCGCAAGCTATTTTTGGATGATCCCCGCAACTTATTGACGTAAATCTCTTGATTCTACGTTGCATGCTCGCTGAACGCGGCTCAAACAATACTTCTTATAGATGACTCAATTATTAAAGCACTCACGTCCTCTCTGCAATTACTCATAAGCCAAAGCTCTACGTAGCTCCAAAACAAGTATAAATTTACCGGCTTACAGTAAATACCTTAATGGCTCTCAAATACAACCCTGTAGAATATACCATAATAAACATTCATTCAACAATTCAATGACACTGAAAAACTCTCATTATCTCGATATTTTACGTTTCTTTCTTACTGTTTACAATAACACAGTATTCTTACGTTAGACATGACACACTTTGCACGTACTATAGGCCTGACATGCCCACTTATTTATTCATTATTGTTACCGACCTCAGATTATTATTATTATTTAACGTTACCGTTACTTTCATCAATGTCTTCCACCTAAATGGCCGTAAACAAATCACCCTCCAAGCCATATTTCACCAAAATACGAGGGGTGTGAACTCGTACATAAATGACTGTTGATTCTTAGTCATAGAGTGATGCTTCATTGTATGGTGAGCTATTTAATCATGTCAACATATTAAATTTGTACTTACTTTCATTTTTGCTGGGTTTGTCCAGCACGTCAGCCACGCGCCTACCATGATGCTTGTCTTAAGCCATCATGATATCTTTCACACGACACATTGTATACACTTTACACATGGTAATCATATTTTTCATCACTGGCTTTTTTCACTTTGACACAATACATATTATTTTACCATATACACATAAACACTTTTAAAAATCACTGTAATATAACTTTATACACAATTCTCGCACTATTTCACACATGGATCCTTGATTGGACTCCAACTATCGCCTGACCTCAGAGATGCGATGCAGCTAACTCCTGACAACCGCTGGTCTCCATGACAGTCTATCTTGCGTGTGTGTGTGTTCGACTCCCGTCACCTACAGTTTATATCCCCTCTACTGCAAATCTGTTCAATCCTATGTCACGACTACTTGTGACGCCTTCCAGGCTCCCGTAACTGTAGTGATCATTACGATAATATGTCATTTTACCTATGACAACACCTCCTGGTATGTTAATTGTCAATAAACACCCTAAATTATCTCTCCGCTATACTGAATCTATACTCGCGTATGTTATTGGTTAAACGTCTGCTGTAGACTAAATCTTATACGATGCATAATTACTGTTGTGAAGCTGCATGATGCGCTTTCCATTGTTCTCCGCTAATACATTTGAGCGTCGATACTTCATAAATTCGTGCACTTTCTTGCGTGATCTGGCAGCGTGTTAGTTCACGTGTTGAGTCAAGACGAACTGAAGACGAACTGAACTTCCCTGCGAAGCTTCCCCTATATAAGGCTTCCTTGTGAAACATAGTCCACTGGACGTCCAGGACCGACTCCCTTCTAGATATAATACATTTCCAGACAAAGTGAAGTATAATCCTCGTTCGTCTAAGTGTGGAGGTCCCAAAATCACTCGCGTGCAAGCGATTGCTTCGGCCAATTAATTAAAATTAATTGCCTTCTTCCATGGCGTCATGACGCTATTCTGGTAATTCCCCTCGGCTCATCTACAAAACCTTCCTCCGAAGCGGACGAGGACTGTGCAGCGGTTCGTTTATAGATGCAGGCCTTAATTTAGGCGTGAGAACACTCCTAAATTATCTTTCCTAGAATATATTCATCTGGGTGAAGTTTCATTTCAATTCATTGCTCCAATTGGCTGTAATAAATTAATTTCTGTGGGCGACTGCCCCCACTCCACTTCTATGCCTTGTAAGACAGTGGATCCCAGAGCCATTAATCTTGGGCTGCTCCTGCAGTCCAGACGAAAATTAGTTCCTTGGCGTCACCTAAAAACACCCCTTCGCTAACCACAATTTGTCAACTGTCAAGATGGTTTGCTTTCTTGCATTCAGGCTTCTAAAACGTACATGGGCTTGTATTTTTCTGCAATGATCCACCTTAAAAGCTATGATATTCCCGTTCTAGCCGTGAAATCCTGCTATTATGATTATATGCAGATATAAATCATTGCTCCTCGGGTTCACTGTAGCTGTTCCCCCTCAGAGATCAATGATTCGATTCGATTCTGGGCAGAATCATGGGCCTGGCTTCTTTGATAAGACCCGAGTTCGATGCCAATCAGCCGTGTCTAATTGGGCCCATCGTATGCATGGTGCTGTATCAATATAGCAGTGTACACCAGTAGACACTTAAAAACGCAGAGCTGGTTTACCCCTCCGGTGGTCGCGCTCGAAAATGTAACGCCAGAAGTCGCGTGGATTACAATCGTAGGCAAATTTTTAATGGGTATTTCATTATCTACTTTTTGTTTTAAAATGCTGGTGCTCGATGTTATAAGAAGGATAGAGTGTGATAAATATACTAATCACAGACAAATACATGAAATACCAAATATTTTGACACAGCATGAAAAATTTTATTTGAACTTTTGACAGAAATTTGATAATATTAGACATGAAATATTTGCGAACAGATGAGTATTTTGTTACAATTAATAGTTCATATTATATTGTTTTGTAGCGTATGGATTTTAGTGCCGGGAGTGTCCGAGGACATGATCGGCTCGCCAGAGTTTGTAGCTGCTTCTATGCGGACACCCATGTGGTGAGCTACAAGTACCGTCGCGTGTGGACTGCTCGGGAGGAAATTGTGAACGTAAGGACGAGGAATTAGAAGGTAGCGGCTGTGGCCTATAGTTCGAGACCAGCCCCGGCATTTGCCTGGAAGAAAGATGGAAAACCCCAGAAGACCAACTTCAAGATTGCCGGCGGGGAGATTCGAACCTCCTAGACTCCCGGATGTGAGCGACTGCCTGCAGGCACAACTCACAATTCTATACAATATACATATACAAGCAAACCAACACAGTTCAAGTGTAGTCAATAGTAGTAAATAGTCACGTGAACTGCAATTGCAATCCAAGTTAACTCTTTGGTATGCTACTGACACGATAGTGGACATTGATGTAATCTTTCACGGTGATTGTAATGGGGAGATCTTCTAGGAAAAGTTCTGAACAATCTAGTGTATTATGTTCGCAGACAAAAAAAACAAATGCATCGGAATTACAATGGAGGGTTAAATGAGTAGATCGAAAGATTGCTTGTCTATAGTTCACACTAATGAAATACCGACAGTAGTGGCTAAGCTGGCTAAAGCGTAGCGTTAGGCCATGGGGCCAAGCTCTCTGCTGACTCGGTTGACGCGTGGGTTCGATCCCCACCGTCGGCCGTCCTTGAAATGGATTTCCGTGGTTTCCCATTTTCAACACCAGGCAAATGCTGGGACGGTACCTTCTGACAGGCCACGGCCGCTTCCTTCCCTATCCTTGCCCAGTTTCATTCATCTTCATCCATTCCATCTCTCATCCCGACGCGCAGGTCGCCCACGGGCGTCAACTAGAAAGACCTGCACTCGGCCTCTGAGAGGGCCACACGATTTTAAAAAATCTAATGAAATATTTCTTAAACTTTCAGGGAACGAAAATTAACTCTTCGGATAGGCAAGTCTCATCGCTGATGGTTTTGTTAATCAACTTAATTGAAGGAATGAGAACTTGGCGGTCAATTATTATTTTTTTGTCAGAGATGAGAGGAAGTAAGAACGAAGAAAGACAAACAGAAGGGAGGAGCAGGAAGAGCAGAGGGAGATGTTCTATGACGACGGCGTCTGGCACGCGCCATCTTTATGCGACCCGGTCTACCATTGCGACAGCACAGCGTCTAATCGAGTTACTTCTAGGCCATAAGCCACAGATATTTCATATTTCACATCTTAAAGGAATGCGCAGACGCAGGGCGAGGCAAGGCGCGGTGGTTTAGCTGAGCCAGTCACTTGGAAGTTATCACCCTTTCCTTTCCTTCCTGCTCTTCCTTCCTCCGTCGCCTTAGCGTTTAAATGTTAAAGTGTTTCACAACAAATATTTAGCATGGCGACGAGTGTGTAACGTCACGGAAAGGGAGAGGCAAGGGAAGGATTTTTATTACCCTGTAAGGACATTTGGACTGTATCCATGCAAAACACAGGCAGAGCACATAAAGATAGTTGTTAAATCTTTGTAAGGCAGACCGCTACGCCGGACACTGTGCTGCCTCCGATGACACGCTAGAGAGACTAATGTTCAGCAGCAACCATCCTGGAGCAATAGTCCTATCTTATTCCTGATACAGTATATAAACTATGTTTATGCACAGTCTCAGCTAAATTGGTAGATCAATTTTGCATGAAAGGGTAACAGACATACACTACAACAGGGGTGCACAACCTTTTTATAAGTGGGGGCCAAGTTATTTTAACATAGTAAGAGACCGCAAGTTACCTTTCCACATAGGCACTTGCCAAACCCTATCGCTAAAGCTAATTTTACTATTATCTGAATAACCTATTTTACCAGAAGAAAAAAAATGTGTTTCAATACCATTTTTGTGTATTCTTAATGATTTAAATCCAATTTTGAATCTTTTTGGCAAATCGCGTAATTAAGTTATCAAATTACTGATTTACATTCAACTTACTCCTGATTCGAAAAGGTTTAGGAGAACATAAAATAAAATAATACTATCACAATTTTTTTTATTTTTACACAAACAGAATTCTTAACATCAAAGGATATTAAATAACAAGTAGTACCGTGAAGAACTATACAGCCTATTTTCATATATCCTACTTAAGTTAACTGCCACTATGAACAAACAAAATTTCAGTTTGATTGCTGTAATAGATTCGTAGATATTGAGAACCGCATAAATATTTCGGATGGTCACCATGTTGGATTTTATATATGTACGTCCCAGAGTTATGTACTGTTACATGAAGATTATTGGTACGTGTAGCATTCAAATTTCAATCACATGATTAGGACACAAGAAGTAACAAGGAGATTTTAAAATTTCTCACAGCTGCCATCTTGAGGTTATGGAAACAATTGAAATAAATTAGATGCCAGTGGATTAACATTCGTATAAGGATTTACTGTACCAAGTTTCACTGCACTCGGATGGTTAAATTGCGAGAAAAGTCCATGAGAATATTTATACTTCGCGTCGCCGCCATGTTGAATTTGTGATCGCCAGGCTATTTAAAGTCCTATAGGTGAACTCAAGTTCATAGCCCCTATGAACATAAAAAAATCAGTTTGATTGCTATAATAGATTCGTAGATATTCAGAGCCGTCTTAATATTTCGGATGGTCGCCATGTTGGATTGTTAAATATATAGGCCATAGAGTCATGTACCATTAAAGGAAAATTATTGCGTAGGTCCATTATTCAAACTTTCACTTCGATCGCATGATTACGACACAAGAAATAAAAACTTAATTTTAAAATTCGCACAGCCGACATTTTGAGGTTATGTAAACAATTGAACTAATTTAGAGACCAGTGCATTACAATGTGTATTAACATTTCCTGTACCAGATTTCATTGCGGTTGGAACATTAAATCGCGAGAAAGGTCTATTTAAAACTTTCAAATTCGCTTGGCCGCCATGTTCGTTTTGTAGTTAACCGGTTTTTGAAAAACTTACAGATGAACTTCCAGTAGTGTCCTTTATCTCCGAGGGGGGCGTGGTGGCTCAGCAGTTGGTCACTGGTCGTGGCCGAGTGCGGTACGTGTGTGCGCGCTGTGTGACCGCATTGGAAGAGTTTACGGTTCCTAATACCGGTGCTTCCTTAGTTCCACGTGTGTACTGACCTTCCGTGTGTCATTCGGACAATACTTTTTAAGTAGTGTTCCAGATAGGACAACAAAACCAGAAACCCAGAAAACCCCGCTGAAAATCCTGTCCGGATACCAGAGAAAAAACACCGTACGCTGCCAATGGGACAGGCAGAGTTCTCGCCCCTCACCAGGAGAAATTCACCGCTGGATTGGCGATACCCTCCGGTTGACTGTCGACCAAGTAGAAGCCATCCAGTTAAATGCGCACGAAAAAACCATGTACATCAAGGTAATCAGCATATCTATTTATCAGAAATTGTTAAATACTTTTGCAGATCCTATTAAATTTCAGTATGATTCAGGCGAAATGACCAATGTTAAGCTCTCCACAGCGGATTCCAATTTTACCACAGTGCGTATATTTAATGTCCCACTCGAAGTACCCCCTGAAATTTTCAAATCCGTCCTGTCGAAATATGGCACTGTGAGTGACGTCAGGAAAGAACAATGGTCTTCTGCTTATCAGTTCCCGGTGTATAATGGAATACGTGCCGTAACTAAAGAAATCAAGCAAGATATCCCCTCCACTGAGGCTTTTGGTGGCCATTCTGGCTATATAACGTATAATGGACAGAAACAGACCTGTTTAATTTGCAATGCTACCACACATCTACGTATTAACTGCCCAAAGAAAATGATTCCCCTCGGTATAACTCCTACACAACAACGACGTGTACAATACTCGGAAGTTGTGACGCAGCAAACGTCATATGAAAACATGCTCATTGATCAGTCAGCTGAGACAACACCAGGAGTGACCTCGGATACATCTGACGCAGAACTGGTACCTTGCCCTGACCAGAGCTGCGAGACACAGAGTGCCCCTGTGCTCTCGGCAACCTGTATCGCTGCCTTAGAACCAACTCTGCCGTTACTACAGGCTGCCACAGAAATTTTGTCTTCACTGCCCCCGACTTCGCTGGTCCCTACCGACTCACTTAAGGATGTCGATCGGGGATCCGAGAACGTCTCTAAGAAGATTAAAACAAATGCCTCGATTGCCGTACCAGCCCCGAAGAATCAAACTGGCTCCACAAACGTTCCCGCAGCTGTGAAAAAGAAACAAAATCTTCATTCTACGTCATCTATGGACCCACGAACGCTCTCAACCGCTGACAGCCGGCCTATGAATGGCAGTCAAAAGGAACTATCTCAACCTAATTTGACATAGTGCACCAGGATAATTCTCACCTCTGTCTTCTTTCGAGTCCACCTTCCAGTATGTCTAGCACAGCTTTTATACTTCTCTTAATGGCGCAATTTCTCACTGTGGCCACTGTGAATATCAATGTAATAGAATGCCCTCTGAAATTTCAACTGTTGGAGAGATTCCTTCGAGATGCTGACATTGACATTGCTTTCATTCAAGAAGTTGCTATACCGTGTTTACCCATATCTGCCTTCTACAAACAATACATCAATACCGGTAATACGAATAGAGGGACCGGATTCCTCATAAGACATGATATCCCACTCGAAGGTGTGCTATGTCATCCATCAGGACGCATAATATCTGGACACATAAACAATACCACCCTGATAAATGTATATGCCCCATCCGGGTCCAATAAACGTGTGGAACGGAAAATGTTCTTTCAACAGAGTATACTGCCTCATCTGCACGACGTTAAGGAAAAACTTATTCTTGCAGGGGATTTCAATTGTATTCAACGCCCAGAGGATTCCACTAGTCCATACAGAGGTGTCAACCCGGCTCTCAGGACCCTTCTTACCTCCCTACACCTCGTTGATGCTGTGGATAGTTTAAGGGTGCCCCTGCCCCATTACACCTGTATAAGTCACAACTCCTCATCACGACTTGACCGCATCTACTTTTCACAGGAACTTATCCAGCCTAGACGATATGAAGTGATTCCTGCCAGTTTCGCTAACCATCATGCTGTCGTATGTACAATCTCTTACCCCCATCCCATATTTCACATAGGAAGAGGTTATTGGAAGCTGAATTGCTCGCTGTTACTGGAGGAGGAATGCCAAGATATTTTCAGACAACACTGGATTCGATGGGTCCAACAAAAATGCAAATTTCGCGACTGCACAGACTGGTGGGATATTTTAGTTAAACCAGGGATCCGCCGCGTCTTTAAGAACATATCTTACCAACGAGGTCGGGAAAGACGGGATACAGTTGAATTTTACTATCGAGTTCTTCGCCAGCTCCAGCAAAGATCTGATGCTGGGGAGCGTATATATGACCAGATCCGGGAAGTTAAAACCAAGCTCCTGTCTCTACAGCAACGAACGCTCGCTCATATCAACGTGAGTAGGGAGACTGGGGGGGTTCTGCTTCAAATACCGTTATTTATGCAAATGAGGGGGGCGTGGCAAGGTCAATGACCTTGAGGTAGGTCATGGTCAATGACCTTGAGGTAGGTCATTGACCCCAAGGTCGCCGGGACCCCGGAAGGTAAACAAACCTTGGAGGGTCCAGGAACCGGTTTGAGGGGGTGTGGGTGGAGGGAAGGGGTGGGGGAGGGTGGGGGGTGTGGGAGGGGGGGGAGTGGGAGGGAAGGGTGGGGTGGGGGACGAGGGGGGAAGGATGGAAGAGGATCTGCACGAGACCCTCCTCGACCCAGTCTCTCTATTGGACTGAGCGCCTTCTCTGTTATGGTCTCGTGCTATATAGCTTTGCTTTGTACTTGATGAGATCCGAGTGTTGCCGAAGGTTTCCGAATCTTTGTCGGTGAATGAATCGTCAGATTTGAACGGTCAACTAGTGTGTGTGTGTGTGTGTGACGTCATAGCAGATTACGGGATGTGGGGTAGGTCATGGTTGGAAGTGTTCTTAATGGGAAAACATGAATGGAGATGGATGGTGGTTGTTGAAACCTGACGTGGTAGGTTGGTTAGGTGTGAATGGGTCTGAGAGACAAACAAAAATGGGATTGAAAGCGCTCAATGGTAAACAAACATCAATGGTATCTGGAGTAGTGAATGGGATTGAGAGAGAGAGGGGGAATGAACTGGTTGTTGAATGTGCTCAATGGTAAACAAACGTCAATGAATCTGGAGTAGTATTTCCTGTAAATGGTAGGGTGGGTGAGGATACAAAACGCATAGCATGTTGGGTCGGCCAGCTCGACATGAAATAAAAACAAGAAGGCGTACACCAGATCTGATTTATTAATCCATGAATTATATGTGGCATTAAAACCTAGCCACTTAACAAAAAGTTTATTGCCACGTTTTTGTTCAATTTTTTCAACAAGATAATGCTTGGGATATTGCGTCCTTTGCAGTTCCTCCATGTAGAATCCCCCTTGGATTGGCTGCTTGTTGAGGTCATCAAGTAAATAAACAACTGGTTTAGAAAGTTTTACCTTGCGAATACGAAATATTTCTGTGCTCCAGTTTGGTGTGTATCCTTTGGCGAAGATTGTTTTATGTTTACTGATGCGCACATAATCACCAATACGTAATCGATGACGTCGCGGATCTGCCGTTTTGATTTTGTGATGAATGCGATCCAATTGCGCAATGTTCTTGGTTACAAGGCGTGGTTTCATTCTGATAGTTCTATGTTTAGTGTTGTTGTAACGTGTCACCAGGTCGCGTACAAGTTCAAGCCAGCGATAGGATCCTCTTGCTGTAAATTGTTCCCACATGCGCGTCTTGAGTGTGCGGTTGAAACGTTCTACAACACTTGCCTTTAGATTGCTAAAAGTGGAATAGTGATGGATGTCAAGTGATTTGAGATAAGTGGAAAAAGTCTTGTTGAAAAATTCTTTGCCTTGATCTGTTTGAAGCAAACGAGGTTGTCGTCTTGACCGCTGAATGATGGTCTTGAATGCAGCGGTGACTAGTTGTGCAGATTTATTCCGAACAGGTTCAACAAAGGCCATTTTGGAATAAACGTCGATGACGGTGAGCAGATAGTTGACCCCGTTGTTAGCTTTGGCATAGGGAATCATTTCAACCAGATCAGCTTGCCAAAGATCGTCAACGCCCCGTGTGATGACATGACGACGATGGTAGAGACGACGAGCTGGTCTATGCAACTCGCGAGCAATGGCAGCCTTAACAGGCGAGGGTGTATGAACACGTTGACTCATTAGACAATAATGCCAGCATGACGAAGCTCCTCTTCTATTTCTAAAACTTCCGCCTCGTGTCCGGTATGACCAGCCTGTTCTGATGCACGCAACAGTTGCAGACGTTTAACCAACTTATTTGGATTGTTCCAATAGGTGAAATCGATGAAAGGTTTCAAAGTATTAAATGTGATACCGGACGCTGAATTTGCACGGCGAACACTTGCATAGGTGGGAAACAATTTTGATATGATGGTTTTATATTTGAAGCTCTTATTAGCATTTACTGCTTCAGAATGTTTATAATTACGTCTAAAACCATTTGTAGCCATCAAGATGTTTTTATACTTTTCAAGATCTTCTTTATCATAGTCCTCGGTAGAAGGTGTACGTGAAAATAAAAGTTCTAAAATACCTGGCGTCAATTTGTAACGAACTGTTTTAACAATCAAAACATTGTCACTTATCTTGATTGGTGAATCGCCAATTCGAAATCTATTGTTTTCATAGCGAACACCATAGGTAGTATCAGTTTTCTTAGTAAAAAGATCTTCAAGGAAGGGAGTAACCAACGCACCATAATTTTGTAGTAAAATGGATTTTAACCGCACATATTGTTCGGGCGTATTTAATATTTCTTTAAGAGTAGGCTGCTTTTCTTTAGGTCTAGTGGGTGTTTCAGCAATTATTGATGTTTTCAAAAACTGGGGCAGCGGTGATTCTTTGGAGCTAGAAGACGGAAGCAATGGAGAAAAAACATCGTCAGGTTCTTCATCATTTTCTTCCTCCTCTTCAATTGTTTGTGTTTCTTTTGAGCGTGTACTAGGCTTTGATGTTCCTTTCAACACAGCTTCCAGAGGTGACTTCAAATGTTTTTCGACAAACAGTTCACTGTCGGCATGTGCACGTTTTAGATAGCGAAACGTTTGTCGAATGCTATTTCGCGCACGGATTATGTGCTTTTTTAATTGACTCCCTGTTGTCGCCATGACATCTGAACTAATGATGTTCAGAAAAGCGATGCAGCTACTTAAATACGAATGAAATGATCAAATCCCATGCGGTAGCGTCCATTGTTGATGTTGCTCTGCTTATCAATAACAAGACAACTGTGGTGATGAGCGTTCCAACACATGGCACACAACTGTGTAAAGGCTTGAAAGGTCATGTCTGGGTTCACGTGATCATCGTAGACGTGATGCATGTTGCGCTCATCCTGACGGAAGAGAACAATCACGTTGGCATTGTCACGAATCAACTGTTTTGGTATTCGCGAATAGGTTTGAGCGAGATAAAAACAATCAATATATTTATGACGTCCCATGCTAAAGTAAGCCTGAATAATACCCTGTCGTTCTGTGGCCACATCGTCAAAAATCATAAGCGAATGGGGGCGAACATTGTCTGGAGAAATGACATCTTCGTGTGCTGCGAATGTGAAGTAGCCCATGTTGCGCAGACCTGACATGACCTGTTCCAAGAACACATACAGCGGTTGATACAGCGATTTGGCAAAGATATAGATATTTTGAAAGCGCACTCCGTTTAAGGAGGTGATGAGGGTAAGCAGAAGATTGGTCTTTCCACATCCTGACGGGCCGGCGATGAGACAGCGAATGGAGGATGGGAAGAGTGATCCATGACGTTGTTCGGACGATGTTGAGAAGAGGTTTGAAACCAAGTCTCCCACCGGAAGTGAATGTTGTTGCTTAATAATCTGCATATCAACTAAATGTGAAAGGGGAAGAGCTGGTCTCTATATACATGAGGCAAGCGGGTGTTTCAGTTCCAGTGAAACCATGGACGCCTTTGGAAGAACTCTTAAAACAAATGAACGATTTGCTTTGACAAACGATCCAGAACATGATACAGATCCGGCTACTAAACGATATGTCGATGCTAATGTATTGCCACGCACAACAGATGGTAATTACGACTTTAATGGAAAGCGATTGACCAATATAACAGAACCCGTATTACCCTCGGACGCATGTTCAAAAAAGTATGTAGATTATTACCGCTTACGACGTATCAAAGGAGATTATGAGGCTCAGAATAAACGTATTACGGGCGTTGCTGATCCTGTGAACGATCAAGATGTGTGCACCAAAGCCTATGTGTTAACCAATGCTGTGGTGTTAACAGAAGCAAAGGACTATGACGTACACCAACGTCGAATCACTCAGCTGGCTCTTCAAACAAACAACACGGACGCTGCTCGAAAGGACTATGTAGATAACAAGGTGAAACAGGTGCTCAGTATTGTGCCCACCCTAACTGTAAAGGGCTATACAGCAAATAATGCACGCTTTGTGCATGTGGCCGATCCTGAAGATGATCAAGATGTTTGTACAAAACGGTTTTTAAACTCTGAAATGGAAAAGGTGTGGGAAATTAAGGAGAACGCTCTACAGATGAAGCGAAGACGAATAGCCGAAGTTGCTGATCCTGTGCAACCTCACGACGTGACGACGAAACGATTTTTGGAACAACGGTTATCGCTTTTTATTAAATCAATACCCTCTACATTTCTGCTTCACATTGTAAACCAACAACCGGTAAAAGATCCCAATAACCTCGCCTACATACTACGTTCGGGGTATGACAATTACCGTTTAATGTATGATGGTGCCATTCGTGTAATTGAGTATGCACCAGATTTGAAACATTTAGAGGTACGATTAAACGGTAGTGTTCAACCACTTATTGATCAACCGGTGAAAGCCGGAGACAAATTATTCTTTTATTTGAAACTCTCGTCTGAAGAAAAAGAGGCGGGGAAAACGATGAACGATTTTCCTCTGTATATAGAACTTGAATATACAGCCACCATTGAATAAATAATTATAGGTTCCCTTCCTGAGGAGTGTTAGTTGTGTTCTATACTTTGCGGTGTGACGTTGTCTTGTTCTTTGGTCGCGATGGTGAAACAGAGATATGTGGTGAAGAAGAGGAAGAAGTTGTCAAGAAAGGGAGGCTTTAAAGCTATTCTTCATGCGGCACGTCAAGCTTCGCGCGGAGAAACAAATAGTGAGTTGGCTATTAAGAAAGCACTCCGAGCAGCACGATTGCATGCGAATCCCAAAAGTAAACTACGTTTTAGAAAACGTGCCCGAGTTATTCCTGTGCCGAAACGTGGTGGATTTTTACCTGCACTGTTGGCTGGACTGGCAGCCCTGGGTTCACTTCTTGGAGGAGCAAGTGCGGTAGCACGAACGGTGAAAGCTGTTGAGGAGGCGAAGCAACAGTTGAAGGAAAGTGAAAGGCATAATAAAACTATGGAGGCCATAGCACTGCGCGGCAAAGGTGTGAACATGAAGCTAGCACCCTACAAGAAAGGACTCGGCATTTACATGTCGCCAAAAAACGGTTAATCGATGCACTGCCACGACGAGCCATGACGCATGAGGAAGTTTTAAGATATGCAAAACAGCTAAAGATCTCCCACTTTCGAGGTGTGTTTATGCGCAACCAACTACCGTCTCGACCACGGAGCCATGAAAGTGCAGTTGTTAATTTGGATGACAGTCATGGACCGGGAACGCATTATGTGGCCTACATAAAGCATGGGCGAACCGTGTGGTACTTTGACAGTTTTGGAAACCTTCCTCCTCCGACAGAGCTTGTTCGCTATTTTGGAAGCAGTGCAACAATACACTATAATGTGAAACGAGTGCAAAATTTTAACACGCAACAGTGCGGTCGTCTATGTTTGACTTTTCTATATAAGACCGAGCATGGCGGGTGACGTGGTCATTATGACAACAGAAAGTAGAACGTTTACAGTGCACGGACAAGGTGCGGAAGTAACTGTTGACTTTTATCCTCCTATTGAATTGGGACGACGACCCTACGTGCTGGGACTTGTTTCGTTTGAAGGCTATAATAGAATCTGCAACATAATTGAAGACGTCAATGATAAGTTCTACTACGATGACTATGTGTTAACTCTACCGTCTGGCAGCTACACCGTAGATGATATTCACGATCACATCTACACAACTCTCACCAAAGAATTTAGTCTAAAAGCATTTCTGGACGGGACACGCAAGTTTGAACTCATAGCCAACAACGTGACACATCGCTGCAGTATTCTTTCTTCTTTTAGGATTGATTTTAAATCTCAACCAGATTCGATTGGGTCATTGTTAGGCTATTCACCACAAGTGTTAGTACCGAACGTGATACACAAGTCTGACCAACCGGTGAAAATAATTGAAGATCATCACGTATCTGTCACGTGTAATATTATTACAGACGTCTACACCAATCAAGATCCCTCGCATTCGCTTTATGATTTTATTGTTACTTCACCTGGTGGTTATATCATCCGCGAAAACCCGTCGGTGGTGCTCTATCATCCTGTGAGTGTGACCAACATCAGGAATATTACCTTAAGACTGGTGAATAGAAACCAACGTCTCATTCGGTTAGACCCTCATACACCTGTGACCTACAAACTGTATTTGAAGCCAGCATGAAACAAGTGTATAAAGCGGCAACGCTGTCAAGAACAGGCGTTAGTTGTGCTCAACACGTGTACAGGTTAACACGTGTCAACAAGCAGATCCTACAACAACTTGGTTACACCTTACGTCATGAATTCGATTCTAGACGTGACAAACCCTGTCGAAGTACAGGAGGGTATTGTAAGAATTGAACACCATTCCTACCAACCGTATACTCAGGGACTAAATAATAATGATGAGATTCGCATTACTATTAACCAACAAGATATCTACACGCTTCCACATGAAAGTTACATCCAGATTGAAGGGCAACTCACCAAATTGGATGGTACCATTCCAACAACGTCAAAGTTGGCCAACAATGCTTTGGCCTTTTTGTTTTCTGAGGTTCGCTACGTGATCAACGGTATTGAAGTGGATACTACTCGAAATGTTGGCATAACAAGTGTCATGAAACTTTATCCCTCGTATGGAAGCGAAGAGAGTAAAGCTTTTTGTATGGCTGGTTGGTGTCCCAACTCAACCAACGACTGGATGATTAACGATGATGGTACATTTACTGGACATTTACCTCTAAAATTAATACTAGGCTTTGCAGAGGATCATAAGCGCATTGTTGTGAACGCAAGACAGGATCTGATTCTTGTACGAGACAGGAGTGATTATAATGCGCTAAAGGGAGCTGATACAGCGCCATTAGATACAAAAATTCTACTGCAACGAATTCTATGGAAAGTACCGCACGTTACTCTATCAGATCAGAAAAAATTGAGTCTGCTCAAGATTGTGGAGAAGGATACAGCTTTACCCATTCAATTTAGAAGCTGGGAGCTGCATGAATACCCGGTATTACCACTCTCCGATACACATACTTGGTCTATAAAAACCTCACGGTATACAGAGCGGCCACTCTACGTCCTGGTTGGATTTCAAACAGATCGCAAATATCAACAGAATAAAGATGCATCAAAATTTGACCACATCCAATTACGAAATATACGACTCTTTTTGAACGGTGTTACCTTTCCCTATGAGGGAATGGATTTAAACTTTAACAAGAACAAATATGGTAAGCTTTATGACATGTTTGTAAACTTTCAGTCATCCTATTATCAGAAAGAGGCATGTCCGCTATTATCACCACAAGACTTCAAGTCCAAGGCGCCTCTGGTGGTGATGGACTGTTCGTATTTGGAGGAGTCGATGAAGGAAACAACTATTGATATCAGACTAGAATTTGAAACATCTACAGTTATTCCAGAAAAAACAACAGCCTATTGTCTTATTGTTCACGAGGCGCAAGTGTTTTATCAACCGCTGTCCAATATGGTGACCAGAGTATAAATAGCATGTCTTCCTCCATTGCCCTTCACAGTCATGGAAAGCTACGATGAAGTCACAACCCCCTCTGCGAGGTGGGTCTGCAAATGTGAAAGTGATTCACCAGGCTCAGATGAAGATTCAAGGTTTACCATTTATCGCGCCCTAGTGAGTGAAGCTATAACTGCCTATCACAAGAATCATACTGTGCTTAGAATGCCGCCGCATCTGGTTCACTATTTACCGGATGGATTCATGTCTACGTTTGGTATTCATGACAGGGGCTACAACAACAAGCCCATCGCTAATCAAACAAATAATGTGGACGATGGTGTTGCCAAAGCTTCATCTTGTCATGTTGGAGAGCGGGTAGATTGCATGGACTGCAAATGCGATCGTTGCTCAACAAGTCGAGACGCTGATGCAGCATTTGAGATTTATCGCACCCTGGTGAGTTTAGCAATACGCGCCTACCATAAAGCGCAATTTCTTCGTGAAATGCCGCAGCATCTGATTGCCTATTTACCAGCTGGATTTCTGACCGCGTACGGTGCACACGACATTGACCTTAATTGGGATAAGCTACCATTACACCTCCGTATGTCGGCGGATGTTGCAGCCTGCCGTCCTTGTCGTAGACACTTTATGCATCGAGGAGATTCTCACTGTGATTGGGATGGTCCAAATCCTATGATAAAAAATTGTAAGCGATGTACTGATAACTTTATGAATAAAATTGTGTAATTGATTTTTGTGTGTATATTATTTTCCCGCTCCTATCCAATCAGTTAGTTGTTAAGAAGCAGCGGTAGTGGAAGGTCTGATATCCGTCGCCATGCCGAAAACATTGATTGTCGACGTGCAGGGTTTCAAGGTGAACGGAAAAAAGTTTGTATTTAAAGAAGTTGGAATTATTGACTGCACAACCATGTGGGCACCAAGAGTAACCAGTTTTGTCTTTGAACCACCGTTTCCATTGCATTTGCAGTCAGACGAGGACAGAAGACAAACAGAGTGGTTGCAACGCAATTTGGGACTAGTCTGGAAAGAAGGCGACATTCCTTACCGGCATCTATCACTTGTTCTGAAAGCTCACTTGTTTGGTGCTGACCTTGTATTTGTAAAGGGAAGTGAAAAAAAGGAATGGTTGCGTCAGTATGTTAATTCAACATGTCAACTTGTTGACCTTCATGATCTGGGATGTCCTGCACTGTACAACCTGTCCGTACCTGATGAACCTCTACAAAATAAAACACTTCAAAATGTTTGGAAGCTTTTTGATTGGCTAGCTCGCAGAGCATGTCAAAACTTGCATGTTGAGTGCAAAGCGTTGTAACGTCAGCTTCAGTGTGAGACATACCAGTGATCAGTGTGGACGTGTAGTAATATGGCAGCAATTGAAGGTTTGGACTCAAACCCCACAGAGCGAGCTATTGTCAAGTTTTTTGCCTGTAAAAAAAGCTTGACAGTTTCACAGATGAGGAATTGAACGCTTTGCCCAAGGCGTTCCTTTTTTATGTTGCTTCAAACGCGGTGAAAAATATTTGGCACAGTGTACCTAGTGAATGGAGCAGAGATCCTGGTCTGCGTGAACTACAACCATGCACTGACTTTAGTCATCACCAGCAAGTGTCTATTACTAAAATGCCCTCCATTAAACAGTGTGGAACGTGTCAGCTCATCAAATTGTACCACGGTCATACAAATATACCGTCCTGTAAAGACTTTGCTTCATCATTCCATGGTTGCGATGAAGAAGAGGAAGAAGAGACAGCAGCGGCAGTATCGCCAGCACCAAAAAGTAAGACAACGCTTGAAAAAGATATATCGGACCTTTGCTGGTCATGGTCTAGTTAACAAGACCATTGATCTACTTCCCATTGAACTGCATATTCCCGGCTATCAATTTTGTGGACCTGGAACTAAACTAAGCCAACGTCTAGCACAAGGGAACTCTGGAATCAACATATTGGATGCAGCGTGTAGAGATCATGACATTGCTTACAACAACAAGAATATAGAAGTACGTCGAGTTGCAGACCGCATTCTTCTAAGAAAGGCCATGCAGCGTGTGATGTCATCTACTGCTTCTATTGGTGAGAAGATTGCAGCCTTGATTGTAGCAGGAGCGATGAAGTCAATGCTATTGATTGGTGGTGGATTAGTGAGGAAAAGGACAAAGTAATAAACATGAATCAAATATTGTGAAGTATTTATTTGAGAGTCAGTCCACCAGTTCATAGTATACACAAAATATGGTTTAGTTTTCTTCTTGTAAAAAACATACAATTTTAATAAAAAGAATTGAAAATGAAAGTTTGTTCTTTTTTACAAGGTGTGGAAATGTCCATAAGGCAAGCTATTTACACCATCCCACAGACGTTTATTGTCATATGTTGTCAGCGATGTTTTATTTTGATTTACTGTAAAAATATTATGGTTCTTTGAAAGAATGCGTGTTTGCTGGTATAAGCGAGAGGTGTTTGCGTAGAGTACACATCGATATTCCTCAACATTGAGGAATTGTGTGACGCTACGAAGAACACCCTTCGCTTTGCATTGACCTTTATTCTTTTGTGTTGAAAATGCGTACATTTTCGGCGCCAAAGCCACAAATTCTGTCATAACATCACCGGCGCACTCATCCTTAAATAGACCTATTTTTTTTATTCATGGGAATTATGCCAAACATATTGTTAACCTCATAGTTTGAGGTATCAAAGTAATTTGGATGTTCTCTCATCACTGAGTAAACATCTATCTTATTGGTTTGATAAATAAGACTGTCTGTATCCATATACAGTAATTTTACATCTCCAAACTTTTGTTTGGCAAACTCATAATGAAATTGATACATTACAAATTTAGAATAGTCAAGTATTACCATTCCCAAGTAAATTGGTTTGTTACACATGATTTCTGTCTTTGACAATTCAATGGTTACTAAATCAGTTTCAATAACTCGTACAGAATGGAAATTAGGCATAGCTATATATTTTCGTGCGCCATATCGACCGTCCCAGTGGTTTACCAAATGAATTGTTCTATGCTTTCGAATATTTTCCATTGATTTACCGTAGCACGCATTGTTCATTAATTTATAAAAATTTGATTCGAATGTAGTCTTGGCGTGTTGCCGATGATGAGTATTCAATTGCATGTACGGTTGTAACCATGGTTTCTGGTCAAAACAAATAATGCGGTGAATGGATTGCAGTTTCAAACCATGTTTCAAACATTGCATTAAATTTTCGATGTGTATGACGTACCGATTTTTTGAATTTAACGTTGACAGCAACTTTTTATTGTTGGAACGTGAATTGGGAGGTTGTAATTTTTCAACACAAAATGGTAGATCAGAATGATCATTGTGTATCTCGCGGGGATATAATATGTCAACTTCTAGAACATAGCCACGTGTGTTATTGCTCAACGCGTCCTGTAAATTAAAATTTGAAACTTCATCTGAAGTCAGCCATCGAAAATTTTGATACGGAAGCGGTTTTTCCATAGCATATCCGTATAAATTGTTACAATCCAGGTAGGTGAGGTATGTTGTAGGTTGCTTTGGTTTGTATGTATCCATATATGGATTATTTGCTTTGGCATGCTTTTGCACAAGCGATACAAGCCCGCCACGTATCCCGCGTTCAAAAAAGAGCAACATGTCGATGTCAGTTAATAGTTCCAGTTCTATTTCAGTCACCTTCAACATACAGTCCCAACTGTATCCGGCAAGGGTGTAGTAATGGGCTGGATCTAGATTGTAGATTTCAAGACACAGTTTGCGAAAGTGTTCAAACACGTCTGTCAAAAGTAGTATATCAATTTTGAGGTATAAATCAGCATACTCGCCCAAAGTTGATATCTTGAACACGTCCCATACTTTTTGGGCGTGTAAATAGTCTTCTTCAGAAATATGACTTTTTGTTAAGTCATTGTAAAATTTATCCTTTGAAGGGAGTGCAGTTTCCTGCAAACATGCCCAATTGTTTACATGATTATAGGGAAACACCCCTTTTCGATTGCATAATTCAAATTGTTCGTCACCAGTAAAGTTTTGACGTACAGAGTTCAAATTGTTTGGGTGAAGCCCTTGAACCAGCGCATCCAATGATGATGCGAGGAATCTATACGAATCTAAAAATCGTATACTAATTCCATTTCGCCATTTTGTAAACGAAATAAAATTTTCATGATTTTGTGGAATTAAAGAAAACTTTTGGTTTTCAAGGTTAACAAATTCCTTAATAATTAGATGACTGTCATACCGAGACATGTTGTGCAAGAAACAAGAAATATAGCGTGCTCTTTTATAGGCCAAATTACATGCACTGTGAGCCGCTCCTCTAAATTTGCCAGTGTACCGATTATGGTCCCTCACCGGCGTGTCACAAGTTGCTATTGGTTTTTGACAAATGTGGCAAGTGGTTGCTGTTACAAAAGCCACCTCGTCTGCATCCAAGATTTGAAGCGGAATTGGGTTTTCCAGGATATTGTACACCCGATCTGCCAAGGCGTCCAATTCATTTAAAAACCAAGCAGCAGCATTTGCATCGCGATAAGATTTGAAGTAAGAAAGCGAAGGGTCATATGAGCAAATCACGTTTAGAGCACAACTGAATGGCACATGTTGCTATACTTGTTGAGTGTACGGGCGTGCTGGATCCGGGTTACATGTGTCAATGGGTGTGGTTAAACATTCAAAATCTGCATATACTGTAAATGGAAGCGGTTCTTGACGAGACACATTTTGAAATTTCATACTGGCTTTATCCTTTTCTGGAAATGTAATTTTTACCGCTGGTTGTGTAATGCAATCAATAGTATGGGCTGTCAACTTTTGATTGCTAGTAAAATATTGCAAACAGCGATCACATATATATACCCTATTTTTACTCTTTGTAACTTGTGAACGAACTAGTCTGGAAAGATCTTTGATATAACAATAATGGTTGCACAATTCCCCTTCAATGTACAATAAATTAAAATGCTTTTCTTTTTTTCCCTTTGTCACATACAATGGACCAATAACTTTGTCCCCTTCAACTCCGTATACATTAATGGAGTAAAGCGGATTTTTAGATTCAAAACGAGAAATGGCGTTGAGGTCCATTGGGAATTCTATGTCTGCTAAATTTAGACTGATCATTAATTCCATAAATTTCTGGTGATATTTTCCCATTCTGTGAACATTTTCAGTTGCAGGACTTAACCCAGCAGCCAAGGACCACACAAAACAAAAAACGTCATTATTATCCACATTGATGACTGCGTGATGTTTTTCCAACTGTTTAGGTAAATTAACATGAGCTGAACCACTGTTCATGGGATCAAAGGTGCATACATTAATTTAAAAATGGTTGATAGCTTCCAGCGATTTGCCACTTTCCAATTCTTGAAACTCGGCAAAGCGCGTCATGAGCTTATCGACAATGTTTTTACTATACCAACTGTGTATATTATCAGTGCGGTACAATTCACACATTTTCGTATGTAAATAAATCGGTTTGGTTATTTCCTCACCTTGTTTTAAAATAACAAAATCACATAATAACTCAGCGTTAATCTTTAACGCTACATGTTCTCTTAAACAGTCTTGCAATTTATTTTGAAAAATGTTGTAGCTAGCGTTTAAAAATTCATTTGGGTCTAAAAATTTAGCATCATTATTAATTTTAAAGCTACATAACTTATTATTAAAACAACTATCCACGTTCTGCCAACTAAGTTCTGGTGCTGACATCATGACACTTACAGTAATTACATTTACTACAAAAACAGCAAATCACTGAACAGTTTGCAGAGAATGAAAACAAACAAAGTTTATTGTCTCTGCAAATTCTGTTTTAACATTAACAAATTTTAAATTTTATTTGATTCTTCAATAAATTCTACCAAACATCTTTTATTTTCTACTCCCAAATATTTAAGGTAGATGGTTCCTTTGTTGAGGTCATTTACAGCTTCGTCGTTGAGTTCCATGAACCTCGCAGGTAAGAAGACAGCGAAATCTTCTAGTTCGCAAACTATTCTTCCCCCATATTTCGTTTTCACCCTGCGAACAGCTGTCACCAAATAGGACTCGTTAACTGGCAGGTCCTGTAAACGTTTAGTCTCCAGACCGGTTGCTCTGCCAATGAGATTCGCAACTGTTATAGCAGACATATTGGTTCTGAAAGGTAATTATAAAGTGTTTAGGTAAACTATTAAAAAGGTTCAGGTACCCTCCACCTTTATTTATTAGCACATTAACTCAAACCCTGATCTATAGACTAAACCATCAAATGTGTATACAAAACTTATTTGCTAAGACGAGGAGTCTCCTAACAGCGCTTAGTTCCAATAATCAGTCGGATAGAGCGAGATAAGGTAATATCTCTTTTGACTGACGTCAAACCTGGTAATGACTGTTAGTTGCAATAATAGTTTCATATATCCACTTGAGTAGTGTGTCCCGCATCCCCATCCAAACCTCTAGACTAAACCATCAAATGTGTATACAAAACTTATTTGCTAAGACGAGGAGTCTCGTAACAGCGCTTAGTTCCAATAATCAGTCGGATAGAGCGAGATAAGGTAATATCTCTTTTGACTGACGTCAAACCTGGTAATGACTGTTAGTTGCAATAATAGTTTCATATATCCACTTGAGTAGTGTGTCCCGCATCCCCATCCAAACCTCTAGACTAAACCATCAAATGCCCAAGGTTGCAGGTTCGAAACCTGGCGCAGTCAGCTGGCATTTGAGGGTGCGCAAATGCGAGGGAGCCGTGTCAGTAGATTTACTGGCACGTTAAAGATCCCCTTCGGGGCAAAATTCCGGCACCCCGGCGTCTCTAAAAGCCAGGGTAGTTAAAAGGGACGTAAAACCAATAACATTATTATTATTATTATTAAACCATCAAATGTGTATACAAAACTTATTTGCTAAGACGAGGAGTCTCGTAACAGCGCTTTGTTCCAATAATCAGTTGGATAGAGCGAGATAAGGTAATACCTCTTTTGACTGACGTCAAACCTGGTAATGACTGTTAGTTGCAATAATAGTTTTATATACCCATTTGATATTATTATTATCCACTTGATAAATATTTAAGGTCAACTGTATAACCATCGACAGTTAGAGAAACTAAAAGTACTGTGTTCAATATTACCTGATAGAAGATCTTTGCAGCAAAGCGATGTGTATACTACCAACTCGTGGACTTCTCTGGCTAGCAACAATAATGTCACGGCTTATATACCCTTACAATCAGAGGCAACACCCGGTTTGTCCGCTTTCTCAGTAACTGGATGACCTCCATATTTAGTATAAATGAACCTGCTACTTTACAAAGAATTGTCATTCACTGCTACTGCTATGTCTGATGAGGAAAACACCCGTGCTGAGGAAGAAGAATCCATCAATTGGGATTCGTCTTTGGACATTTTCATGTAAGTAATATTCATTTTTTTAAATTGATACCAAGGGCTCAAGTCACCCACGGGTGTTAACTAGAAAGACATGCACTTGGCCTCACCAGAGGTCGCACAATCATTATTCATTACCTACCATTAGTTTTCATCACTCATTAACTCGTCCTGCCAAGCTTTTAATTGAATTTCATAGCTAGTTTTTTTGTCGTGTGACCTCCTCAGAGGCCGAGTGCAGGTCTTTCTATTCGACGTCCGTGGGCGACCTGCGCGTCGGGATGGAGTGGATGAAGATGAAACTGGGCAAGGATGTGGAAGGAATCGGCCGTGGCCTATCAGCCACTCGCTAAAGTGCAGCGTTAGGTCATAGGGCTCAAGTCGCCCACGGGTGTTAACTAGAAAGACATGCACTTGGCCTCTCCAGAGGTCGCACAATCATTATTCATTACCTACCATTAGTTTTCATCACTCATTAACTCGTCCTGCAAAGCTTTTAATTTAATTTCATAGCTAGTTTTTTTGTCGTGTGACCTCCTCAGAGGCCGAGTGCAGGTCTTTCTATTCGACGTCCGTGGGCGACCTGCGCGTCGGGATGGAATGGATGAAGATGAATGAAACTGGGCAACGATGTGGAAGGAATCGACCGTGGTCTATCAGAAGGTACCGTCCCAGCATTTGCCTGGTGTTGAAAATGGGAAACCACGGAAAACCATTTCAAGGACGGCTGACGGTGGGGCTCGAACCCACGCGTCTACCGAGTCAGCAGAGAGCTTGGACTCATGACCTAAGTGCAGCGTTAGGTCATAGGGCTCAAGTCGCCCACGGGTGTTAACTAGAAAGACATGCACTTGGCCTCTCCAGAGGTCGCACAATCATTATTCATTACCTACCATTAGTTTTCATTACTCATTAACTCGTCCTGCAAAGCTTTTAATTTAATTTCATAGCTAGTTTTTTTGTCGTGTGACCTCCTCAGAGGCCGAGTGCAGGTCTTTCTATTCGACGTCCGTGGGCGACCTGCGCGTCGGGATGGAATAGATGAAGATGAATGAAACTGGGCAACGATGTGGAAGGAATCGACCGTGGTCTATCAGAAGGTACCGTCCCAGCATTTGCCTGGTGTTGAAAATGGGAAACCACGGAAAACCATTTCAAGGACGGCTGACGGTGGGGCTCGAACCCACGCGTCTACCGAGTGAGCAGAGAGCTTGGACTCATGACCTAATGCTGCCTACAGCCTTGTTGGAAAAAACAACTTTCTTTTTTCTCCCAGTACGACTTAAGAAACATGGCTAATTTATTGTAATTTAATGCAAATTGTATTACCGGTTAGAGAGCTGTTAAATTAATTGCCGGTGTCAAATATAATGGCTTTCATTATATTGCCAAGACATACTGCTTTAACAAAAATAAAAGTTAATAGCCTACATCATCAATCTTGATACCAGTCTAATGTCAAAAGGGCTTTCAATATCTTAGAGTTGTAACAGTATAATTACTCATACATTACAATTGTGTTGCGCTGTTATGTAAATCAGCAGTAGTATACCAGCTTTTCACCACCGATCTGCGGTTTAAATCTCACTCACTTCATGAGAGATCTGTGTAGGGCATCCGCAAACGTTGAATTGTTGTTGTTTGAGTCTTCAGTCTTTTGACTGGTTTGATGCAGCTCTCCATGTCTCCCTGTCCTGAGCTAATCGTTTCATCTCTACATAGCTCCAACACCCTACATCGGAGGCAATCTGTTTAACATATTCTAACCTTGGTCTACCCCTACAGTTTTTGTCCTCAACCCTTCCTTCCATAACTAAGCTTGCTATTCCTGGGTGTCTTAGTATGTGTCCTACCAACCTATCTCTTCTCTTCATTAGCAGTCGCCAGAAACATCTCTCCTCTCCCACTCGTCTTAATACCTCTTTGTTTGTAACCCTATCTACCCATCTGATCTTCATCATTCTCCTGTAACACCACATTTCAAATGCTTTTATTCTCCTCTTTTCTGCTGCACCAATATTCCAAGTTTCACTTCCATAGAGCGCCACGCTCCAGACAAAGGATTTCAAAAACGACTTCCTAATACCTAAATCTATATTCGATGTCAGCAGATTCCTTTTTTTGTAGAAATGCTTTCTTTGCCTGAGCCAACCTACTTTTAATATCCTCTTTGCTTCGTCCATCACCGGTTATTCTGCTTCCTAAGTAACAGAAGTCTCCTACTTCCTTCAGCTTTTCACCTGTCAATTTGATCTCCATAGAGGTTTCTGATTTATTTCGGTTGCATTCCAGTATTTATGTTTTACATTTATTTATTTTCATCATGAATTCTTTCCGTAAGACGGAGTCCATACCATTCAAAACTCATTCAAATCCTCAGGCTTGTCGGCCAAGATGACAATGTCATCAGCAAATCTCAGAGTTGAAATTATTTCTCCTTGAACCTTCACTCCCACTTTAAATTTTTCTCTAATTTCCTTCATTGCTTGTTCAATGTAAAGATTGAAAAGTATGGGTGATAAGTTGCAGCCTTGCCTTACACCTTTCTGAATACCAGCTTCTCTCATGTCCTTCAACTCGAATGACTGCTGTCTGGTTTCTGTACAGATTGTATATCACCCTCCTATCCCTGTACTTTATTCCAATTGATTTCAAAATGTCAAACAATTTAGTCCAATCAACTTTATCAAAAGCATTTTCTAAATCTACGAAAACCATGAACGTTCTCTTATCTTTCCTTATTCTACCTTCTAAAATCAGCCTAAGACTTAGTACAGCTTCCCTTGTTCCTACATTTCTCCTGAAACCAAACTGATCTTCACCCAACTCCGTTTCTATCTGGCTTTCAATCCTCTTGTAAATCATTCTGGACAGGATCTTTGAAGCATGAGTAATCAAGAAGGTTGAATTAAGGATAACAAAATTAACAGTATTATTCTCTTCTTGCAAAACATTTTTAAACTCAGCTTCCAAAAGCTTACATATAGCAGAACGCGGGTTTTACAACTACAGAGGTGACAGCCGAGTTCAGCATTGCTTCCACTTACTTGTGTCAAGCTCCTCTCTGTCTTCTTTCCTGTCAACCTCGCTTGGCCAACTCTTGTTCTCTTCCAACTCCAACAGTATTAGAGTATCCAAGGCCCTTGCCACATCTTTTCTGATTCCCTCCTTCTGCAAGAGGCCAGTCTTCTTTTCCCATTATTTCCTACATTCTGCCTGTCATTTAATCATTGATGCAGAGAAGTGCAAGGAGTATGCCTCCATAACTTAGGAGGTTTTCTTCTGTGTACTTTGGTTCACCCTGACACAAACATCAACAGTTTATATCCTCGCCGCTAGATTGGGTATTCTAATGACATTGATGGACATTTTTTCTATTTTATAGTTTTTCAAATGACCGTGTCATGGCGGAGTTTTTCGTCCGGATGATGATGATGATGGAGGCCGAGAATGAAACGGAGGAAGGAAGTGAAACTGAAGAGGAAGAAGAAGAAGAGGCTTCCGAAAATAAATAATAATTACAAGTAAATGTAAGAAAAAAGAAACAATATTAATAAAAAATATTCTTGTTTTGATTTATTTGTCTATCATTCCCACTTTTATTTTTTTATATGAAGCTGAGCGAGCCAACATGTCAGGTGTCAATCTCAGAAATTCACTCCTGTGACATCACACATAGGTTGACCGTTCAAATCAGATTGTTCATTCTAACACCCATCCATGTCCATTAACCATCTAGCACACATTCTATATCCTCAGCTCCATAACACATAAATTCAAATCTCCCAAGTCAGCATAAATGAAAATCCTTCGGCTGCACTAGGTCTCTGTGATTATGCCTCCATGGCTTAGGGAGAAGCATGCCAACCTCTCACCGCTGGGTCTGTGTTTCAAATCCCAGTTACTCCATGTAAAATCTGTGCTGGACAAAACAGAAGCAGACTGGTTTTTCTCCGGGTACCCTAGTTTTCCAGACAAACTTTCATTCTACCAACACTCTCCACCATCATTTAATTTTATCAGTCATTTATTCAATCGCTGACTCAGAGGAGTGCGATAGGCTTCGACAGTCGGCACAGTTCATATCTTCACAACTAGATGGAATATTCCAATGTCATCAATAGACATTACACCATCTTGTTTTTATTTCATGTCGAGCTGGCTGAACCGACATGCCATGCGTTTTGTATCCCCCACCCATTAACAATTTGTTTACCGTTAAGTATTAGAAAAAAACAATCCCATCCATGACCTACACTACATTCTGCCTGTGACGTCCCAACCTCCATTCACAGTTCCATCTTCATTCACGTTTGTTTACCTGCCAACCTAGCACGTCAGGGTTCAACAACCACCATCCATCTCCATTCATGTTTCCCATTAAAACACTCTCATCCATGACCTGTGCTACATTCCGTAATCTGCTGTGACGTCGCAACCTCCATTCACGGTGCCATCTTCATTCACGTTTATTTACCCGCAAACCTAGCACATCAGGGTTCAACAACCACTACCCACCACCATTCATGTTTTCCATTCAAAACACACCCGTCCATGACCTACCCCACATCCCGTAATATACTATGACGTCACACACACGCCAGTTGACCGTTCAAATCTGACGATTCATTCACCGACAAAGATTCGGAAACCTTCGGCAACACTCGGATCTCATCAAGTACAAAGCAAAGCTATATAGCACGAGACCATAACAGAGAAGGCGCTCAGTCCAATAGAGAGACTGGGTCGAGGAGGGTCTCGTGCAGATCCTCTTCCATCCTTCCCCCCTCGTCCCCCACCCCACCCTTCCCTCCCACTCCCCCCTCCCACACCCCCCACCCTCCCCCACCCCTTCCCTCCACCCACACCCCCTCAAACCGGTTCCTGGACCCTCCAAGGTTTGTTTACCTTCCGGGGTCCCGGCGACCTTGGGGTCAATGACCTACCTCAAGGTCATTGACCATGACCTACCTCAAGGTCATTGACCTTGCCACGCCCCCCTCATTTGCATAAATAACGGTATTTGAAGCAGAACCCCCCCCAGTCTCCCTACTAACGTGGCTTTAAAAGATCGTACAGTGCTCCCGGACGAAAGTGCAAGTGTATACCATATCGCCAAAGGACAACGTGAGCGGCAACGTAAATACATCCACCGCCTCCGCACCAGTACTGGAAGTGTCGTCACCTCCCCTGACGCTATAGGTAGTGAAATATCATTATTTTATCAACGGTTCTACGCTAAGGCTCCCATTGATCCACAGCAGGTGACCCTATTGCTGTCATCTTGCAGTACCAAACTATCTCCGGACAACAAAACTCTGCTCAGCGCGGATATTACGGATGAAGAGATTCACTCTGTGGTTAAACAACTCCCAAACAACCGCTCACCTGGCATTGATGGACTGCCATATGAAATGTATAAACACTTCTGGCCTCTCATTGGAAAAGATTTTGTCATGTCCTGCGTACCATTCTGCAACGTCGTGCTCTTTGTCAATCACATCACGAGGGTACCATAGTCCTCATACCAAAAACATCCTCTCCCATGGCAGTTGGTGACTTCCGACCAGTTACTCTGCTCTGCAGTGACTATAAAGTCCTTACCAAAGTACTTGCATGCCGATTGAAGACTGTTCTACCTGATATCATTGGTGATGAACAATGTTGCAGTATTCCTGGAAGAACTCTGTTAACAAACTTAGCGATACTACGGGACCTACACCTAAAAGCCGAAATGCTCCCCACTGAGCCAATGAGTTTTCTCACCTTAGATCTTGATAAAGCTTTCGACCGCATCAGTCATGAATACTTGTACATGGTCTTGCAACACTTCGAATTTCCTGAAATCCTTATTGACTACATTCGTATGATAAATTGTAATGCTACGTCTAGAGTGCTCGTCAACGGTTTTCTTTCCCCTCTGATTCCAATACAACGATCAGTTAGGCAAGGATGTCCCCTTTCTATGCTACTTTTTGTCATTGGCCTTGAACCGTTCATTCGGACTACCCAGGTGAAGCTACAGGGTTACAAACTGTCCACACATGTTTTTGGAATGTGCGCCTATGCTGATGACGTATCAATATTGATCCGCAATGAAGAAGACATCTCCCACATCGATAGCGTCCTTCAGCTCTACCATATCGCCTCTGGAGCACAATCGAACCCCCAGAAAACTGCTTTGCTTCCGCTCAATACTAACTCAGTGATTACCCCACAGCCCTGGTTCCGGATAGTAAATGAGGTGAAAATTCTTGGCATTACCTGGAAGCAATCGCTTCTGGACACAGTGCAAGTTAACTGGACTAAGGTCATTGCCAAAGTTAGGGGAGTCCTGATCCAATTTGGTCAAAGAAACCTCAATATAGTGCAACGGGTCATGGTCCTCAACGTGTTTGCGCTCTCTAAAATATGGTATGTCGCACAACTTTTCCCACTTCCCAAAATGTTTGAGAGCCAATTGGCAAAATATACAGGTTGGTTTATATGGCAAGGATTTTTGTTCCGAGTACAACGGGAACAGTTGTATCTCCCATCCCGGCAAGGCGGGCTAGGGCTAACAGCTCATGGCATGGAATGCCGTGCACTCCTCTGCAAGAACGATATCACCGTTCTTTCCCAACATGACACTTTTACGAAAGCGCTATACAAAGATATTCGAAACACAGCCCGTGGTTGTGATAGAGCTTTGCCGAAGATTTTTAGGGACCATCAACAGCACCTTCTGGAAACTGTTCGCCAAATGCCATCAGGGATTGTTCCAACGACGAAAAGTATCTATAACATGTTGCGGCAAGTGGTACACTCCAAACCGCGAATAGAGGCCACCACCCTCTACGTCCATTGGCCCACTGTTTGGAAAAATTTTGGGGCTATGTCCATTTCTTCTGCTGTACACTCCCAAGTTTTTATCTTCCTCAACGATCTCATCCCAACCGCTCTACGGCGATATACCATCCATCTTGAAGCTTACCCATGGTGTACTATATGTGGTCAAACTGATACGCCGATACACCGCTTCACATCATGCACGCGAGTTGCCTCCACGTGGCTGTGGTGTAAGGGAAAAGTATGTCAACTATTAAATGTGCCCTCGGATGACCTTGATGACAGGAAGTTGGTTCGTTTGTCGGTGACCGCCTTCCCCCAAATTAAACAGACTGCCATTGTGTGGATAATGGGCCAATATGTACACTTCGTGATGGACAATGATCAACATTTCTCTTTCCTGGATCTCAGGTATCACCTGCAAAAAGAGCGTTGGAAGCTTAGTGAAAGTGGACAATTGTACGATAAATATGGACACTATCTGGATTTCTTGTGATGTATTAGTATGGTATTTATCATATCTGAAAATTCTGTAATTCTGTAAAGAGCTAAAAAAAAAAGTGAAAAAAAAGCGGTCTAGCTGTATGCCTCTCACCAAGGCGGTCCGGGTTCGATTCCCGGTCACTGCATGTGAGATTTTTGAAGTGAAATGCCATGTCCTGTGGTTCGGATTCCACGTAAAAAGGAGGTCCCGTGGCTCATGATCTACAGATTGGCGGTCACGTTAAACTACAAGCTTCCTTCCTTCCTTCCTTTATCTCCGAACAAAATTTCAGGGTGATACCGCTAATAGTTACAGAGATATAGAATGCCGGTGAAATATTTCGCACATCCGCCATCTTGTGGTTACGTAAACAATTGAACGAAGTTAGATGTCGGTGCATTACAATGTGTATAAATATATATTGTGCGAAGTTTTTTTTGCGTTTGGTTGGTTAAATCGCGAGAAACGCCTATTTAAAAGTCGCAAATTCGCGTGGCCGCCATGTTGGTTTTGTAGTTACCAGTTTTTCAAAAGTCACATAGGTGAACTTCTAGTAGTTCCCTTTATCACCGTAAAAAAATCCAGGGTGATGTCGGGAATAGTTTCGGAGATATTGAAGGCTGGTGAAATATTTCGCACAGCCGCCATGTTGGATTGGTGAGATATAACAAAATTTGAAGGGCACGTTCGGGGTCGCCCGGAATAGTGCTATGAAATTACCGAGTTTCATTGAAATCGCTCCAGCCATTTAGAATTTATTAGGGACACACACACACTCATCACACACACACACATACACACACGCACACACACACACACACACACGAACAAAAGGTGATCTCATAAGCCTATGTTTTCAAAATTGAAAATAGGCTAATAAAATATGAATATTTTAAAATAAACTAAAATAAAATCAAGTTGATTTACTCTTTTACAAAGTACTGGTACACTGAAAGTTATCTTACTGTGTAGGCTACCTTAAGAATAATGTATTTCTCATTCAACAACAGCTGATGAAGAGACAGCCTTGAAGCAGGTATTTTCATTAAACATTGCCTACCTCTTATCAGTTCAGCCAAAGTTAATGTGGGATGGGGTTGGGTTAAACGTGCTAAAGCTGTTCTTGTATCCCATGGGTTTTCCCTTCACTCTTACAAATTCCGCATTAAATAATTCCACAACTTATTGGTTTTTGACTATGACTATCATTCACCGAAGGTGAGGTTGCTAACTTGAGAATAACCATTTGGTCAATCTTTCATGTCCTCTATACATCGCATTACTGGTCTTTAGACATTCGTTCCTTGAAAATATTGACATCATTGTAGAAGAGGTAATAAATAACATAGTGAAGTAGAGAAAGATATGTTGGAGAATGGGATAACATGTGAAGATATCCATGAGCAAGGCCCACTTAAGGAAAAAACTTCAAGAACATCGGAGTATTCGACCTAAGCCAAAACTGGAGACGGAGAGAAAGTTGCAACATCTATTGCGAATGAAATAGTACTGGGCCAACATTAAAATGCAGAAGAAACAGCTGACATGACGTGGTCCTTAGTTGGCCGCAACGAAGCAAGAAGAACTATAGTAATAATATTATTATTAATAATAATAATAATAATAATAATAATAATAATAATAATAATAATAATAATAATAATAATAATTATTATTATAAAAAGTTTCATGTTGCCTATGTCTCAGGAAGATTCATGTCTTGTGTGACACTCTAAGGTTAATGTGCTCTGTAGCATTAGTTTAGCATTTGCTGTTGTAGTAGTACTAGTAGTTTATATGGATAAACAATTTTAATTTCTTTCGTCTGATGTTTGTTTTAGGAATTCCTCGAATATTTCCTTCAACGTAAACTTTTGGATTTTTGAAAGGCTTCGTAAACTTACAGTAACTGTGCTAAGGAAAGCAAGTTTTAAATGAATAAATGATTAAATAAATAGATTAATTAATTCCTTAATAAATAAATGGATTAATATAAAATAAATAATATTAAAATAAATTAATGCATCAAAAAATTAATAGTTAATGAAAGATAAATAAATAAATTAATGCATTAATATAAGATAAATAAAATAACTTAAATAAATAAATAAATAAATCGAAAAATAAATGTTTCATAAAAGATAAATAAATAAATAAATAAATAAATAAATAAACAAATTAATGAGTAAATGCTTTAATATAAAATGCCGTAAATAAAATACAAGTAAAGAAATGCTCAACCGGATGATCTATAATGGTCTGGTCATTATCACTCGCCATCTCCTTCTTAACATTGTAGCTCCTGAAGTTTTAATACACCCACTATCTTACGTCACGACTGCGAGATTAAGAAGTGTTGCCTATATCTCAGGAAGCCTCACGTCTTGTGTGTGACCCTTAGGTTAATGTGCCCCGTGTCGGATAACTAACCCTCGTAGCATTAGTTTAGCTGAACATATCACACGCTCCATTAAGGGAGGACGAATAAACTTTAATGGCAGTTTTTTTTCTTTTCCTTAGCCCTTGCTCTTTCTCAAAGAGCCAGCCAGCGAGCGAGTATAAGGACGCTATGAAGGTTAAGTGACGACAGTAATTGGCTCAAGCTAGAAATTAGCTCTCGCCCCAGCTCTAATGAAAAGAATCTGATGACGTTAAAAGTGTCTAACCCACTTGGAATCAATCAAGTAATGAGATAATTTATCATCAAAGATACACGTAATTAATTAATGTATTAATTAGAAAGTATTAACTTTACTTGACTTGTATGAAAGATCTCTTGTTATTAATTACTTTTGTTTCTCATATATTATCTGGAAAGTGTTTAAAATTAATTATTTTTAACTTGAGGGGTTGTGACGTTGATTTAGCTTCAATAATATGATGATGGAAAGATTGTAAGAATTCGAGTTACCGCACGGATATTTAACCTATAATTAAGGTGACTTAGTTATCAATGTGATATTTTATCTACTTCTATGCTCGATCAAGCCAAGAACACCAGTCGTTAATAAAAGTTTATAATACTGGCAGTACACGGGTTGTATATTATTCTATGTATTACACTAATACATTAAAATTAAATTTCCTGGCCCTGCCAAGAGATTTAATTCTGGTCAGAGGCTGGAACAGGTTACACTGCACCTCGTGAGGCAAAACTGAAAAGATGTGAGTTTGATTCATACCTTAGCTATCTTGGAAGTCATGTTCCGTGGTTTTCCACTTCTAATCTAGGCAAATGCCAGGATGGTTCCTATGGTAAGACCACGGTCATCTATTTCCAAATCCTCACCTTAATTACAAATACACACACTAATACAGCCATCACAATAAGATAGGTTATGAGACACATTTCACAGACACCCAAATACACGAGGATACATGACCACAATGTTATCAAGTCCCTAAATAAAACAACAACAAAAACCAACAACTAAAATTAAATTACTAAGTGCTAGAGTTGAAATGCAGATTGGATCGGTTTATTAACACTGGTGGGAAATATCAAGCATCATCCATCTGTATTTACGGGAGGACTCTATAAACTATTATCTCTTGTTCTAATATGTAAATATTAATGTATTAAAAGCTATTTTAGTGTAGCCTAACTATCAATAGAAATGCTTTTCAGTCGTTCAACAAGAAAGCCCAATAAGAATGGGCGTAGACAAACAATTAATTTCAAAGTGACTAAAATATATACATTAACTATTTATACACTTAATATAACGCTCCTCCTATAAATGGGAGGTATAATTGAATGACTAGTTTCGTTCGTCAAACAAACTTCATCAGTTCTCACTCACTTAGGCTTAATTTAACTACAGTGGATACGAAATATAACAACAGTATTTAAAAATATTTATTTAAAAATTTACAATTATTAAGATACTAAAGTTCTTAGTTTAACTTTGTAACAGGCCGGATTTTAAAAAGTTATTTTTATACCGTTAGTCTACTTAACTTCTGTAAGTATTGAGTTTTTTGCTGTTAGTATTTATTATATGTTGGAGTATGATTGAATATTTTGAGATTATCTTCAATTCTAAGCATTTCTTGTTCAATCAATTTGTCAGGTTTGAGTTCAAGAGTTGTATCGTCAGTAGGCCTATTTGAATGTTTTTACTTTACGATTTGCCTGATTAACAGCAAATATTGAATTGAATATTAATTCATTAGTGAAATGCTGTCACTGAGGCTAAAGATCCTCTTTATGCAGCTCATACAATGTGCTTGCTTAAAACATGGTAAGAGAGAACTAAAACCTAGCTCAACAACTAATAAAACAAAATACGAATGGCACTTATAACTAAACATGCCAATTGACATTCAGAAAAGGTATGAATCTTATACTTTAACATGTTGTATACAACAGGAATAATAAATTCAAAAATAGCCCCACAGTAAGTAAAAAAATAATATCAAACTAAGTCACTATAATGCAGTAGTCAGACCATCAATCCTCTACCCACCTGAATGCCTGTCCCATTGGGTACAGTATACCCCCCTAAGGGCAAAAGACAGACTGAAAGAGAAGGATGTAAACGAAAGATTCAAGAAGAGTATAAAGGAAGGACTAATAAAAAACCCTAAACCAACTTCAATTGCTAGGCGACTAACCGTACCAAGTCCACTGCACTTGGATGATGAAATCGCGAGAAGACTCCATTTAAATATTTTAACTTGGCTTGGCCGCCACGTTAATTTTGTAATTAACACGTTTTTGAAAGTCACATAGATGAACTTATTTTAATATTCTCTATTACAATACCAAATTTCAGGGTGATATCAGTAACAGGTTTGGATACATAGAATGCTGGTGAATTATTCGCGCGACCACCACATTGGATTGGTGAAACTTATTAAAATTTGAAAAGCACGATCTCAAGGTCGGGCAGAAGGTGATCTCATAAACCTATATTTCATATGGTGAAAATAGGTTAAAACTGTCGTAGAACCTACAAATAATCCGACTGGTATTACATGTTATAAGCAATTATCGAAAGCACTTATAATGATTATTCATTATGTACTACCTTATTCGATGTAAGTTGAAAAGAAGAATGGTTATTTTAAATGTGATCCATTTATCCTTGTATAGCGAACAAGGAAAGGTTAAGGTTGCCTGTTCTTTGTTTAATTAAAAAAATCCCTTCTCTTTCACATAACTGTCGAGCGGTCGTTTGTGACATAAGAAGATTTCTTCTGAGCGTGTACTCTGAGTTGAGAAGTAATCCAGTCTGCTGCGCCAGAGAGAAGTGTGTTTGTCACAGGAGTAGATCTCTTGAATGTTGGACAAATCTCTCTGGAGGTAGCACTAGAGCAGAGAGGAATACTATTTACACAACAGTATGAGAGAGCTTTGATTGCAAATATCGCTTGGGCATGCATAGGCAAACATAGTGCACGTAGCACGTTTCACAGGAACTAGGGTAAACCTTTGATGTGTATCTGCTATGTGCGTGGATCTGCCCTCAGAGGACGTGAGTGGAGAATGGGGGTGTGGATAACTGATAGAGCGATGATATTAGCACGATATTAAGGGCGGAGTACTTATCAAACTAAGCACTGCAAAGTGTTCCAAAAGTGCAATTCTACCTCTTATTTATTACAGTGTTGGAAGCCATATTTTAGTGATGGCTTTGTCATCGAAATGTAATGTTTTTCAGTCAGGCAACATGAATGTACCCAATGGTAATGGCGGGTTCCTCAACCTTGAGAAAAATACATGAGATAAATAAATACAATTGGATGACCAGCTTCGATTTTTAAGCAATCATCATCAGATTCTGCACTCTCAGCCGAACTGTAATTGATCTGATGATGATCGCTAAGTGTAAAGGCTCTGATGGTGATCGTTTGACGTTTGAAACTGGGCATCCTAGTGTTTTTATTAATCTCATGTAAATATATTCAGGATTAGGGAACCACCCATTACAATTAAATACTATCATGTTAACCGACTGAAAATAATTCAATTTTGGCCTCTTATATATTTGTTTTTACGGGGTTGGAGATGAGGTCACTCGAGTTTTTCCATATGGTAGATACTTTGACGCTAATCCTATTATAGGAATTAATGGTATATGAAATAAATGAAAATCATTGAGCCAGGGCATGTAATTGTGGTCTATTAGAGTTTTTATTGAATTGTTAGAAGACATTTTTCAATGTTAACACTATATAATCAATCAACAGAAATGTTACATGCCTTATGTATGCAAGTATTAATAAAAAAGTAAATAAATAAATAAATGAATAATAAATAATTAAAAAATAAATAGTGTTGGAAAGATTAGAATTCTTACAATCTCTATTGCCGACAGGCATATTTCTCTGGCACTGGGCATCATGTCTCGTTCAAAGTCAGAAAACTCACGATGTGTGACTATTACTGAACTACTACCCTTCTTGGACTGATTCCTGTGCGGGTTACTATAACGATCTATTTTGGTGGATATTTACAGCATACATCGTAGAGTGTGGTGCAGCATTTTATTTCAATGATAATTGGTGATTGTATTTCGCATTTCCCCTATTTGAATAAGCGCAATAATTTGCATCATTGATAGATGATATATTCAACCAAGTATCATCCATCAGTTGAATATTGAAGTGTTGAATACGAATACGACTGTTTAGTAGAATGTGGAGTGTTAAGTTCTAGTAGCTACGCAGAAAGTATGAATTATTGCTAACAATTTTAACATACAATAATCCATACTTTTATATTACATTTAATGTAATTGGTGATTAATTGGTACAATTATGGGAGGAAATTACTGCGTATTAGTAATTATTGTTTGAGTATTATACCACTTGCAGGATCAATACAACACGATGGACTTTGTACAGGCTGGCTACGTTTCATTATGTCTACATTATCTCCGAATTATATAGGCCTATGTGGAAAGCAGTCAATATTCAACATTTGAAAGTTTCGTTGTTGGAGTATTGAGACACGATGATAATGTGATCTTTCATGAATAATGTTGCACTCTAGCCTGGAAGGATACAAGATTATTTGTGCCATTGTTATAGTTACAGCATCTAACATCCTCAATTGGGTTCGAATCCTATAGATAAGTGGTAAAGGCGCTATGCTTTGGCACCAAGGGTCCCAGGTTTTATCCGTGTTGTTTTAACTTCCTACGGTTAACTCCCCTTGATCGGAAACTGAATTATCATGAAATTTTCATCTCTCATTTTAATCCGAACACGTCGCACAGGTCACCCATGGGTGTCGGCAGAAAGGAATTGCAACATACTTTACCGGAGGTCACGAGCCATTATCTATATATACACACATCAAAAAAAGTTTTGCATCACCTCGGCTCCCAGATCTCCGGCATATAGACGTTGACTGTGTATATTGTATCCAAGATACAGTCCCTTTGACTGTTCATAGATGTCACTAAAACTGCTCAAAGATGTAAACAACCATGCATGAGCAGGGCCTATTAGACGGAGGGGGTGCGACAGCCGATCAGTTCCAGTCATTCCACCAGGACGAAGGTACGCTGCTCATGTTGTCTGTAGTTCTACCATGCCTAGAAGGTCAATACCGCAGTTCGATCGCGTCCGCATTGTTACTTTGTGTCAAGAAGGGCTCTCAACAAGGGAAGTTTCCAGGCGTCTCAGAGTGAACCAAAGCGATGTTGTTCGGACATGGAGGAGGTACAGAGATACAGGAACTGTCGATGACAGGCCTCGCTCAGGCCGCCCAAGGGCTACTACTGTAGTGGATGACCGCTACTTACGGATTGCCGCTCGGAGGAACCCTGACAGCAATGCCACCATGTTGAATAATGCGTTTCGTTCAGCCACAGGACGTCGTGTTTCAACTCAAACTGTGCGCAATAGGCTGCATGATGCGCAACTTCACTCCCGACGTCCATGGCGAGGTCCAGCTTTGCAACCCCGACACCATGCAGCGCGGTACAGATGGGCCCAACAACATGCTGAATGGACCCCACGGAATTGGCATCACGTTCTCTTCACCGATGAGTGTCGCATATGCCTTCAACCAGACAATCGTCGGAGACGTGTTTGGAGGCACCCTGGTCAGGCTGAACGTCTTAGACACACTGTCCAGCGAGTGCAGCAAGGTGGTGGTTCCCTGATGTTTTGGGGTGGCATTATGTGGGGCCGACGTACGCCACTGGTGGTCATGGAAGGCTCCGAAACGGCTTTACGATACCTGAATGACATCCTCCGACCCATAGTGCAACCATATCGGCAGAATATTGGAGAGGCATTTGTCTTCATGGACGACAATTCTCGACCTCATCGTGCACATCTTGTGAATGCGTTCCTTCAAGATAACGACATCGCTCGACTACAGTGGCCAGCATGTTCGCCAGACATGAACCCTATCGAACATGCCTGGGATATGTTGAAAAGGGCTGTTTATGGACGTCTTGACCCACCAACCACTCTGAGAGATTTACGCCGAATTGTCGTTGAGGAGTGGAACAATTTGGACCAACAGTGTCTTGATGAACTTGTGGATAGTATGCCACGGCGAATACAGGCATGCATCAATGCAAGAGGACGTGCTACTGGGTATTAGAGGTAGTGGTGTGTACTGCAATCTGGACCACAAATGCTGAAAGTCTAGCTGTATGATGGTACGGGGGCGTGGTGGCTCAGCGGTCTAGCTGTATGCCTCTCACCAAGGCGGTCCGGGTTCGATTCCCGGTCAATGCATGTGAGATTTTCGAAGTGAAATGCCATGTCCTGTGGTTCGGATTCCACGTAAAAAGGAGGTCCCGTGGCTCATAATCACAAGATTCACGGTCACGTAAAACTACAATCTTCTTTTTTGTATGATGGTACAACATGCAATGTGTGGGTCTCATGAGCAATAAAACGAGCTGAAATGTTGTTTGTGTTGATCTCTATTCCCTTTGTATTTAACGGTTCCGGAACTCTTGGAACCGAGGTGATGCAAAACTTTTTTTGATGTGTGTATAATACGCTAAGGTGTTTGTTTCACAAAACTCAAGCTCCTAAACCAGAGAGAGTTTGAAGTGGTGGTATGTACCAAAATCTTCTAAATCGTCTTAATAGTACAGGGAAAATCTTGCATTTCTTGAAAAGTCAACGGAAATATTTTATTTTTCAAGATTAAATATTTTCCTTGCGCTCATGAATCTGTAGCTGTTGCCATTCAAACATGGCCGCACGGCTGAACCGCTAATCATTAAAATTGTATGTATTTAGTAGCTGTACGCGCACATGCATAAGGCTAGCGTGTATTTGAAGACGGATATTAACCAAGCCCTGACAATAAAATATAGTAATAGTATGAACGTATACGAATGTGCAACTAAAATGAAGGAGGGACTATTTTCTCCAGACAGCCAGTTATTGAGATAGTGACTTGGTGCGTCAACACATGCAGGCATATGAAGCAATACCGCAGTGGATAAGGCAAGTGCCTCCGGATCGCAAGAGTCCAGGATCGTTCCTACCTCTTGGAGACTTCTTTTTTTACCACTGAAATATTGTTTTATGAAGGAGTATTATTACCGTTTTACATTTTGTAAGTGAGTTATAATATGCAGGAGTGTACATGAGTTACAGTATTTTTCCATAAAACAGGCAATAAAACAGCGAAAATCATCCATTATGATCTGCGCGCGCAGAGCAAGCGGCGACAGCGCATTGTGCTACTATCTAGCGCCTCTGGAACGAACTATTGAAGTACAACACAATTCGACTTCGAAAACTCAAAGAAATACAGATGTTATCTATATTGACATTAACACATTTGATTATCATTCTATGACAGCAGTTTGACTAGCCTACATATATTTTCAAAAGCATATCACACGTGTAATCTCTAATTGAGCTTGATATTTTTAGCGGGAAGATTTTTCACTGATGAATCATTCGTTCTATTCACATACAGTATGCCTTAGGCTGGCTGCGTGGCTCAACGGTAACGTTCACGCCAGCATTACCCAAGGTTTCATGATCAAATCCTGGCGCAGCCAGTTGGCATTCTAGGGTGCGCAAATGTGAGGGAGCCGTGTCAGCTGATTTACAGGCACGTAAAAGATCCCCTTCAGGGCAAAATTACTGTACCCCAGCGTCTCTGATAACCGCAGTATTTAACAGGGACGTAAAAGCAATACAAAATAAAATTAAACAGGACTTTGAAATACTTGACAGTCAGTAATTTCGTACAGATGTTAACAGATGCCTTCATTAGAGTCATTAATTGATAGAAAACAACCAACCAATCTGCTTCTGATCCCATGGGTGCATTCAGACAAACAAAATGGTAAAAACTGTCTTCAAATGTTCCTGACATTTTGGTGGACGACAATTTTTCCTACACACATTTGGAAACATAATTTTGGAGTTACCTGCTTTTCACAACCCACTGAGCACACCTGAACTGACCAACTGTACTGAAGCATTCGGTGGTAAAGCTATCTTACTGGGTGGTGATTTTCGCCAAGTCCTTCCTGTTATAATTAGAGGATTACCTTCTCTGACAGTTGCTAGCTGTTTGAAGCGGCATAGCCTCTGGAATACATTCCATGTAGTTAAACTCACCCAGAACAGGCGCGCTTTAAATTCTGAAACAGAATTTTCAACATGGCTTTTAGAAATAGGAGAAGGCAAGACTGGAGCGGCAGTTACGGTACCATCTACATGCTATCCACAAATACCTAGGTACAAGATCTAGTCGAACAGCTATATGGTGATTTTGATTTTACTGCTGTCACCCCACAGGAGCTTAAAGGAAGAACTATACTTACGGTCGCCCATGAAGCATCGCTTGAACTGCAAAATCGAGTACTTCAGCATTTACCTTGAGATGAGGTAGTCTCCGAGAGTGTTGACTGTACTGTACGTGAGCGTGCACAAGATCACTTAGCTTACCCTGCAGAATTTTTGAGCAGTCTGGCACCAACTGGCATGCCTCCACACAAACGTAGACTTAAGAAAGGTGCTATCATTATGTCATTAAGAAATATTCTACCCTCAAATGGGGTCTGCAGTGGGTCGAGGCTAATAGTTAACGAGTTACAACTTGTATAATAGAGGTAACTAATATAGATTCTGATAAGAGAGAAATCGTTTACATACCCAGGATAACTCTTATTCTCTCTGATACGAACATGCCTTTTAAATTTAAAAGAAGACAGTTCCCAGTACGTTTGGCTTGCTCAATGACAATAAATAAATCTGTGGGCCAGACGTTTGATAAAATCTGCCTTAACTTGACAAAATCCGTCTTCATTATGGACAGCTTTACGTATCCCTTTCAAGGGTAAGATCGTTTAGCTCGCTATCGGTTGTGTCACCAAGCAACAAAATAACCAACTGTGTGTTAGGGAAATTTTTGATAGATAAATTCAAAAAGTTCCTTAACAAAATACACTATCTTGGAAGAAATGTGATTTGGCTCCTTAGATGCAACTCTGTACACCTCACTCGAGAACTACTGCATGTGAAAGAAGTCCTCGTTGTATCCCAAATCTCCTCTGTGATGTTATCATTCCGCAGCCCAGTTGGATCATTCCTTCCTGCACTGGTATCAACATCTTAAGTTTGTGAAGTTTTATTTCGTAAATAAATGTATTGTTATTAATAGCTCGGGCCGTTATTTACATTGCACTGTTATTGCGTAGATACTCTACGCGAGCTCTGCTAGTTATTATTATAATTATTCCCTGTTTTGTAAAGTTGTGAGCAACTAAGGAGCAAGATTGAACCAATTTAAAAGATGAATTTGAATTTGCTTTCTTCTCATCCCAAAATTTCTTTATTCTCTCACTATGATTTATCTTCATTTTTCCTGTCCATGAAGCGGTGGCTCTTATCTGGAGATTTGCAGCAAAGTGATGTTTGCTCACCAACGTTCTGAAGCTAAGCCTGTCCCATACAATTTCATCTGTAACGCTGATTTCTTGAAGGTCAGTTTCAACTTCGATTGTCCAGTTATTCTTGGTTATTGATGAGGAGGCATGACCAAATATCCTTTTAGTAAGTCATTCATTGTCCAATTTTTTAATATGAGTAGAAAATTTCAATCGGATTTTTCTAATAGCCTCTGACATTTTCTCGGATAGTTGGTATAACTCGTGAGATCTCCTTTTAATCCACACTCCCTCTATGCACACTGGGGAAAGCTTTTCCTAAATATTTTCCTGTCTTTTTTTTTCTTTCAAAATTGTTTGTTAAAGATCTGCCCGTAATGATCAGCGTTTCTGATGCGTATAATGTTTCAGGTTGAATCACCATGCTATTGTGTTTTAAATTTGGGTTCCGAGATATTGATTTAATGTTATCTTCTATACATTTAAAACCCTAAGGTTATTTTTGTTACCGCGAGATTGAGAGAACGGCTGAACTGATTGACTTCGTAAAGCACTCTGACGATAGCTCTTGGCCTGTAAATTTGCAGAATGTCTTTAAAAAAGTTGCCGTATATTTGTAAATTAATAAAAAAAAATCAAAATTCTTGGCCTTCGCGCATGCGCCCATTCGTCTTGGTTTGTGACTGACATGGTGAAGAGAAATCCATAGCGTTTTAATGTGATAGTTATTTATGGGCATCATAAATGAAGGGAATATTTTCTATGATGATTCTACGATATCTTTATATATATAATTCTTCGACACGTGTGTATGTGACTGAACTCCTCCTAAATGGCTGGGCCGATTTCGATGAAATTTTGTATGTATGTTAGGGTGGGTCCATGTATGGTATAGATTCACAATTTGACCAGGTAGGTGGCATTTTAGAATTTTAGAACCATAATTTACACACAATTTTAGAACCACAATATACAGTCATAAACAGTCGTTATGGAAACCGCTAGCCTGAGTGAAAAGTGATGTTTTGGATTGTGTGTCTTTGCACGTAGAGCCACCTGGTCGCAACCTGTGCAACTACCGCCATAACATACACTCCGCTCGTGGCGGAAAGTTGTGTTTTATACCAAAGGTGGCATAGATAGCGCACGATTAGATTCAACAAATGAGCGACGACGCGCGAAGCGTTTCAACAAGGTCCCGTATGCGTTCAAATACCATTCGTCCGATAGCGATGAAACTTGAGTGAGATGTTGTGTACACTCCAGGGAAGGCTTCTGGCTTAGTAAATCAATTTTACAATAGATAGCGCACGACTAGATTCAACAAATGAGCGACGACGCGCGAAGCGATTCAACAAAATCCCGTATAAGTTTATATATCATTCATCGATTGAGATGAAACTTTGATGAGTTGTTGTGTACACTTACGTGAAGCTTTGTAACTTAATAAATCGATTTCACAGGAGGTTGCGCACGAGTAGATTCAACAAATGAGCGACGACGCGCGAAGCGTTCAAATACCATTCGCCCGATTACGGTGAAATTTGGGTGAGATGTTGTGTACACCCTACGGAAGGTTTCTGGCTTAATAAATCCATTTTACAATAGGTAGCCCATGAGTAGATTCAACAAATGAGCGACGGTGCGCGAATCGTTTCCACAATGTCCCGTATGCATCATATACCATTCATCGGATTGCGATGGAACCGTGGTGAATCATTGAGTACACTCCAGAGAAGGTTTCAGGCTTAGTAAATCTATTTTACAATAGGTAGCGGATGAGTAGATTCAGCAAATGGGTGACGGCACGCGAATCGTTTAAAGAAAATCCCGTATGCGTACATATGTCATTCATCCGATTCCGATGAAACTTTGATGAGTTGGTGTGTACACGCCAGGGAAGGTGTTCAACTTGGTAAATCCATTTTACAATATTGGTAGCGCACGAGTAGATGTAACAAATGAGTGACGAGGCGCGAAGCGTTCCAACAAAATCCCGTATGCGATCATATACTATTCATCGATTACGATGAAACTTTGATGAGTTGTTGTGTACAATTACGTGAAGCTTTCTAACTTAGTAAATCATTTTCACAGTTGGTAGAGCATGAGTAGATTCAACAAGTGAGTAACAGCGCACGAATCATTTAAACAAAATCCCGTATGCATTATATGCCATTGATCCGATTGCGATGAAACTTTGGAGAGTTGTTGAGCACGCTCCCACGAATGTTTCTAGATTAGTTAATTCATTTCACGATAGTTTGGAGGCAGTTAACAGAAATTGAAAAAATATTGTGTATACAAAAGCACTTCAAGAAACAAAGTTACAACACTTTCTTTGATTGGCAGGACAACGTCTGCCGGGTCAGCTAGTATATATATATATATATATATATATATATATATATATATATATATAAGTAGGGATGCAATAGGAGTTTAAACGACTGACACGAGCCACTCGGCCACGCTGATCTCTCATGTGGATTACTCGCGACCCCATGGTCCGATTTTGGCATGCGACATATCGTTGGACTCGGGGTCACGCCCTCTTTCCAATGGAAAACTCATTTCAACCCCAAAATAGAACCTTCCCCTACTAGGGGGTGAATTTGTGATTTCTTAGTGAAAGTCGCTTTCAAAATGCGACATGTTTGAGGTGCGCTGCTAATATGAAATTAAACCATGTTGCTCATAAAGCGCATGGGTAATGCTGGATGCCGCTATGAATCAACATTTTTAGCCTACTTTCGACTTTTGCAAAAAATGAAAGTAGACTTATGAGATCAACACAGGGCGAAAAAAAGTGTGTCTGTCTGTGTGTGTGTATGTGTGGGTGTGAGTCTGTGTGTGTGTGTGAGTGTGTGTACTCTGAATGTATGTCCCCCCCCCCTATCAATTCGAACACGGTGAACGCGAATAGAACGAAATTTGGTACAAAGGCGGCACTAGCAAAGGACACCTCAGTGTCAAGTTTTATATCGCCGCCATCTTGACGGAAACGTAATGGCGGCCACACAAATGTTCAAAGCTCAAATCAAATTACGACTAACCTAATCATCCGATCTCTACCAAATTTTGCATCAACATACCTTTATGGAGGGAGCATCCTTTGACCAAACTAATAGGTCATTAGCCTTATATTTTGCGTATGGCGGCCATCTTTGTTAGAAAATCGATTCCCCCTATTAATTCGAACACGGTTAAACCGAATGGAACGAAATTTGGTACAGAGGTAGCACTAGCAAAGGGCACCTCAGTGTCATGTTTTATATCGCCGCCATCTTGACGGAAACGTAATGGCGGCCACACAAATATTCAAAGCTTAAATCAAATTACGATTAACCCAATCATCCGATCTCTACCAAATTTTGCATCAACATACCTGTATGGAGGGAGCATCCTTCGACCAAACTAATAGGTCATTAGCCTTATATTTTGCGTATGGCGGCCATCTTTGTTTGAAAATCGATTCCCCCTATTAATTCGAACACAGTGAAACCGAATGGAACGAAATTTGGTACAGAGGTAGCACTAGCAAAGGGCACCTCAGTGTCATGTTTTATATCACCACCATCTTGACGGAAACGTAATCGCGGCCACCCAAATGTTAAAAGCTAAAATGTAATTACTACCAACCTAATCATCTAGTCTCTACCAAATTTTCCAACAACATATCTTTATGTGGGAAGCATATACTGACCAAGCTGCAAGATCATCAGCCCAATAGTTTGCAGATGGTGGCCAAGTATGTGTGCAAATCGATTCCCCCTATCAATTCAAACACGGTGAAACCAAATTGAACGAAATTTGGTACAGAGGTAGCACTAGCAAAGGGCACCTCAGTGTCATGCTTTATATCGCCGCCATCTTGACGGAAACGGAATGACGGCCACCCAAATGTTACAAGCTTAAATCAAATTACGACCATCCTAATAATTTGATCTCCACCAGATTTTGCAACAACATGCCTTTTTGAGGAAAGCATCTTATGACTGACTACAAGGTCATCAGCCCAATAGTTTGCAAATAGCGGCCATGTATGTGTGTAAATCCATTCCCCATATCAATTCAAACACGGTGAAACCGAATTGAATGACATTTTTACAGAGGTAGCACTAGCAAAGGGCACCTCATATTCATGTTTAATATCCCTATAGCACGTTGTATTTCAACAAGCTACTACAACCAACATTCAATTATACTCCTTGAAATGGACAAAGAGTTTTTACAATACCCATGCATTTAGGAGAAAGTAGGCTATATGTTCTTTACTGAACATCTTGTTGTTTCTTTTTTTTACGCATGCGCACTTGGGGATTTTGTAAGAGTGCGGTCTTTTTAAATAATTATTTAGGGATGAGTTATTTTTTTTAAATTTAATCAAAAGATTGAAAACTAATAGGTCATGTGTTTTTAATACACTGAAGAAAATGGAAATTGCAACACCCAGAAGGAGTGGTGCTACATTACTGCAATTGAACATGCAGGACGAGTGATCGGTTGTGATTCGATGATTACACTTTCAGGTCCCTCTGACCACAAGTTTGGACAACAATTAATACAGGATGTGCCCAGCACGAGCTGAAATACATTGAATTCGTCAAGGCATGGATCAATAAGGCCCCGGATCGACTCCTGAGGAATTGTGGCCCATGCTTGCTGCACTGCATGGGTCAGTTGTTCCAGAGTTGTGGGTGGCTGAGGACGGTTGGCCAGTTGTCGACCCATCATGTCCCACACATGCTCAATAGGACTGAAGTCCGGGGATCTGGCGGGCCATTGTAAGGTTGTGATGTCGTGGAGAGGTTCTCTGGAGATGCGTGCAGTGTGAACCCGGGCATTGTCCTGCTTAAACATCCCACTAGCAATGTTCGCCATCATAGGGACAACCACTGGATTGAGTACCCTATCAACACACTGTCGAGCAGTCATAATGCCCTCAACAATCACTCATTGTGATTTCACATTAAAGCCAAGAGCTCCCCATACCATAATGCTTGGTGTTGGCCCAGTGTACCTCTCGACAATAAGGTCTGGGCGGCCCCTCTCCCCGGTACGGCGACGCACACGATTCCGGCGATCACTGCGGGCAAGACAGAAGCCCGATTCATCACTAAAGACGACCCTATGCCATTCGTCGACCCACGTCGATCGTTCTCGACACCAGGCCAGCCTTACACGTCGCTGTTGTGGGGTCAATGGAACACCTTCTGCAGGAACACGGGATCGTAAGCCAACTGCACGCAGGCGATTACCAACTGTTTGTTGAGTAATGTGGGGTGCCACAGCTGCTGGAATTTGTGCTGCTGTTGCATGGGGTTCCTTCCGGGCCATCCGAATGATGCGGCGATCCTCTCTCACAGTCGTCTGTCGCGCTGGGCCAGTGCCAGGTCTACGAGTGTGGGTACCTTCATTTGACCACTGCTGCCATATATGTTGTACCGTAGATGCCTGTCGGCCAACACATGCAGCGACAGTCCTTAGCGATAATCCAGCCTCACACAGCCCAATTATCCGAGCCCTCTCAAACGGCGACAGTTGTTGATAGAGTGCTCTTCTCTGACGTCGAGGCATGTTTGACGGGGAACACTTCACTGCACAGACTGCAAGTCAATTACGCTACACCAGAGTCCGTACACAGAAGTTGATTCCTCCACGACCAATCACGTGCGGAGACCTATAGCATCAATCCAATGGGTCTGAAACTTGGATCATTTACATACCTACATGGCATCGTTCCATATCTTGAAAATCAACACAAACGACCAATGCCTTCATGGTGTTGCATTTTTCATTTTCTTCAGTGTATCTTGCGAACCAATAAGGCTATGGACCTGTATGAGGGGTCGTTGGATTTGGGATAACGCCCCGTTTTAGATTTTTTTGATGATTTTTGTCAAAAGGGACTAAGAGCACGTTTGTTAATATTTTGCGAACTAAGAAGGGTACGGACTTGTATGAGGGGTCGTTGGATTTGGGATGACGCCTCGTTTTTGAATTTATTTTTGACTAGCAGAAGTACCCGCTCTTCGAACGTTCTTCGGTTTTAATAACCAGACGTTATCAATTGAGATACTGTTCCAATAGTTAGGGGCTTGTCATTCTTTCATAAGTTTATCAGAACGAAGTTTGTTTTCTGGGTATATCGCAGACACTGTTAATTTAAGGGCCGTATAAAGTGGTTTTTGGAGACCCTTTTCCTAGTTTTGTGTCACACATTGAGAAGCGCAACATATGCTTTGGTCATCCTTCTATGATAATTTTTATTTTTCGCTATTTTAGCATGTATTTTGAAAATTTGTTCCTGATACTCACCCTTCTATGAGAAGTACGTTGAAGAGTTTTCTAAATGATTGGTGTATTGACTCACGGTTACAATACCTAATTTTACGATGCTCCAAGCACCCGAATATGAATTATAGGCGTACATAAACATAAAGATATATCAACCACACAGTATCAAACAAAATCATCTTTACGATGAACCCGTTTGTCGACAAAAATATGATTAGTTAAAAAGTGCTCTCAAACTAAATTCACCTAACGTGTACTTCCTGACGTGAAAATACTGTTGCGTACCACCCCCTAATGGCACTTCCGTTAATTGGATTACGGTGGGTAGCAGCACAACACCAATTGTTCCTTTAAAGAAACGTATTAGCTTTATTGCAGGCCAGAAAGATACACCACACAAATAGCAAATTGAAGCAATTAGTATCTCACTCTAGTTTCCTCTTGTAAGGAACACTTGCCTTTCACTTGTCAATTAGCCACATAAGTTAATCCCTCCTAATGGGACCGGTGGCCTCGGTAGGACTACCTGCAACACTTCCTTGAATACACCAGCTACAGTTATTTACGATAGCCGGTCACTCATCACTACACTCTGCTTCGCTGTCCGCGGGCTAGGGAAACAGTCCCCGGTATTTTCGCAATTCACCACACTAACCTCTGTTGCACTGGAAAACACACTCGCTCAAGACACAGTTCCTCCATAGGCTTAACAACCCTTCGCTGTCAAGAGAATCAGCTTCACTAGGGTTTCGCGAGTCACGTCACCAACAACTGTCGCTCTGGTAAAAGCGCGCACTAGATCGAAAACACTGTCCACCTCGCTGGCCAGGTCGCTCTCATATAGCAGGCTGGTGACTCAATGAATGCTTGCAGACCAGTCCAGGATTCACGGCTTCTCGAGATTTCCATCACTGGCTGGGTCACGAATATTCTGGACCATCCCTTTGTCCGAGCAACGCGTTGCGTAAGGCGCACGTAATACACCGAGGCAGAGCACTTCCCGGGGCAGCTGTGACTCATGCGGCGAGGCGACGAAACAAACCCACAGCCATAACACCACCCCCTTCCTTAAAGGTTGATCGTCCCGATCAATCATTGGTCCGTTTGTGTCCCTCCGTAGGCTGCAGGCGATCTTGATGAACGATCTTCATCTTCGCCCTCGGGCTCCGCTGGATCCTGTAGACGACATCGTTGATCCGTTTCACGACTCGGTACGGGACCTGCCAGGACTTCTGCAGTTTGGGTGACAGGCCTTTCTTCCATAATTGGTTGAAGAGCCAGACCAGGTCGTCCTCGTTGAATCCGCCGGCATCCGTCTGCTGGTCGTATCGGGTCTTCATTCGGTCGGTCTCGATCCGCAGTCTCCTCCTCGCGAACACGTGCACGACCTCCAGTTGGTCGACCAGTCCTTGACAATACTGGCTTACCGGGACCGGATCATTCCCAGATCGGCCGAAGGCAAGATCGACACATAGACGGGGTTCCCTCCCAAACATGGCCCGGGCTGGTGTGCACCCGGTGGCTTCATGCACGGCGGCGCGGTAGGCCAGGATAAATAGTGGAAGATGTTTGTCCTAATCCCTCTGGTGCTCACTGACGACTATTCTGAGATGGTTCTCGATGGTGCGATTGAATCGCTCTACCATCCCGTCGGACTAAGGGTGTAGCAGCGTCGTCCTTGTCTTCCGGATTCCCAGCAGCTGGCATAGGTTCTGGAACACCTGCGACTCGAAATTCCTTCCTCGGTCGGAGTGCAGCTCCAGGGGTACTCCGTACCGGCTGACGAATTCCTTCACCAGGGTTCTGCGATCGTCGCGGCTTCTTGGTTAGGGAGCGCATACGCCTTCTGCCATTTGGTGAAGTAGTCGCTGACGAACAATATGTAGCGGTTCCCTGCCTCGCTCAACGGGAATGGCCCAGCAACATCGATGGCCACTCTCTCCATGGTGCCGCCCACGTTGTAGGTATTCAGTGAACCCCGTTGTTTTCGTCCTGGTCCCTTGCTGGCTACGCATTCGTGGCACCTCGCGCAGTGGTTCTCCACGTCTGCTCGGCATCCGATCCAGTAGAATCGCTCTCTCAGCTTCTCCAGGGTCTTCTTTATCCCTAGGTGTCCACCAGATGATCCTCCACGGACTTCCTTCAGGACTTCCTCCGTCATAGCCTTTGGTACGACGACTTGTTCCCGAGATGTCTTCCCGTCGGTGCTCTCCCAGGTACGGCAGTTGAGGCCATCCCTTACAATCAGCGATTCCCACTGCGCCCAGTAGGACTTAAACTTTGGGCTGCAGTCACTCACAATGTTCCACTCGGGTTTGGGAACACAGGCCCTTTTCCATTCGGCTATCAGTCCCAGGTCTTCTGCTTGCGCCTGCATGAAAGATTCGTGGCACCAGCTCCCTTGAAGTTCCACGGTATTCCTTCGGCACTGTATCCCGGTGCTCTCCTCCCTTCTGGTACAGAAGGTGCAGTCTTCGGGGTACGGTCTTCGTGACAGGGCGTCGGCGTTAGAATGCAGTTGGCCTTTCCTGTGCTGGATCTAAAAGTTGTACTGTTGAAGCCACTCTAACCACCGCGCGAGTTGACCCTCGGGCTGCATGAAGTTCAGGAGCCACCGTAGGGATGCATGGTCAGTCCTGATGAGAAATTCTTGCCCGTACAGGTACTTGTGGAAGTGTTCGATGGTCTTCACGATGGCGAGCAGCTCCTTCCTGGTGACGCAGTAGTTCCTTTCTGGCTTTGACAAGGCTTTGCTGAAGTAGGCCACTACTCTCTCCTCGCCGTCCACTACTTGCGACAGGATTCCCCCTATACCAAAGTCGCTGGCATCGGTATCGACGACGAACCTTGTTCCAGGTCCGGGGTAAGCCAGAATAGGTGCGGTGCACAGAGCCTGCTTGAGTTGTTCGAAGGCACTGTGGCATTGTGCTGTCACGTGAAGAGTTGGTCCTTCTCAGTCAGTCGATGCAGTGGTTTGGCGATGTCGGCGAATCCTCTCACGAAGCGACGGTAATAAGTGCAGAGTCCCAGGAAGCTTCGTAGTTGGGACTTGTCTTTCGGAACTGGCCACTCCCTCACAGCTGCGATTTTTTCTGGGTCGGTGCGCACCCCTTCCTCGGAGACGATATGCCCAAGGTACTGGACCCGCTTCTGGAAGAGCTGACACTTCTTGGGGCTCAACTTCAGCTGGGCAGCCCGTAGCGTCAACAAGATCTCCTTCAGGTTGCTGTAGTGCTCCTCGAAGCTCCTCCCCAGAACGATGACGTCGTCTAGGTAGACCAGGCAGGTCTTCCAGTGTAGTCCCCATCAGAATGGACTCCATTAGCCTTTCGAAGGTAGCAGGGGCGTTGCACAGACCGAATGGCATGACGGTGAACTGCCTGAGCCCGCTGCCCACAGAGAACGCAGTTTTCTCGTGGTCGTTAGGGTGGACGCCCACCTGCCAGTAGCCACTCTTCAAATCCCAGGTGGAGAACCATCTTGACCCTGATATGGTGTCAAGGGTGTCGTCGATCAAGGGTAGAGGGTAGCTGTCCTTCTTCGTGACGTCATTCACCCACCTCTAATTCACGCAGAACCTGGTGGAACCGCCCTTATTCTTCACTAGCACGACCGGAGAACTCCAAGGACTATGTGATGGCTCGATCACCCCTTGCTCCTTCATCTCTTCTACCATCCGGTCGACATCGGCTTGCTTGGCGAGCGGGACAGGTCGGAATGGGGTCCTAATCGGTGCGCTGTCTCCAACGTCGATTCTGTGCTGGACCAAGCTTGTCCTGCCGAAGTCTTTGCTCCCCACGGAGAAGACATCCTGGAATTCATGTAGCAGGTCCCGAAGTTGGCGTGTTTTTTCCTGGTCTAAATGGTCCTGGGATCCTTTGTACAGCTTCTGTAGTTCTTCTGGCAGGGCGCGTCTTCTTCGGTTGCCCGTCTGCAGGTGTCCGTCCGCCGTGTCTGTGATGCGAGAAATCCAGGTAACGGGCTCGCAGACTCCTAGGTTGGTGTCCCGGTGAACCGTAATGTCGTAGTCGTTCAGGTTGGACAGGCAGACGTACGGCCGAGACGTCGTGTTGATGAGAGTCTTGGCAATTAGCAATCCTTTTGTCTGGATGTCCTCATATTTTGGCTTGACGATAGCCACCACTCCCTCAGCAGTTCCGTCGACAATTATGGCAGCGCTGACCTCCGTCCTGGCGGGAACGATGACGTCCTCCCTCAGCCATACTCGCCGTGCCTTGACGGCCTCGTGTGCTGGTTGCAAAGCAACTTTCTCACCTCCGAAGTGCAGAGTGTTGGTACTCAGGTCCAAGATGATGTTGTTCTAATCCAGGAAGTCCAGTCCGATGATCACTTCGTTTGATACATCAGCCACGAGCACTGGATGCTTCTCCGCCCTTCGACCAATGACGAACTCCAGAGATGCTTTGCCATGTACTGGTGCGATCTCTCCAGTCGCGGTTATTAGCTGGAGGTTCCTTTGCGTGGGTTGCACTCTCCACTTCGGGATCACGGTGGGATTGACGATGGTCCTCGACGCTCCCGTGTCGATCAGCATGGGCCAGCTCACTCCGTTGACGACTCCGTCGACCATCAGTCTGCTATTATCCCTCCATAACTGCGTCACACGAACTTGGACTGCCAGGGCTTGACGACTCTCACAAGTCAATCTTCTCCCCCCAAGGCTGGCTAATACTCGTTTCCCTGGGCCGCGCGGTTTTCAGACGACTGATTTCCCGTCGGATACCTTCGGCGGCGGCGATCACCGCAGTCCTTGCTCAGGTGGCCTTTCTTACCGCAGGTCCAGCAGGTCGGTAGCCCTCTTCCGGGCCGCCTCTCCGGTTGTCTTCCGGCTGTGTCGTTGCTATTGGTGCCGCGACTATCGAAGAAACGGCTTAGCGCCTCCATCAATCCGTCGGCCAGGGGCTTGGTCTCGTTGGTTTTTGCTGGTTCGTCGACGTCCACTTGACGAACCGGGCGTGCATTCTAGATGCCTGTTTTGCCGTCTCGAACTCAAGTGCGTGGCTCAGCGCATCTGCCAGGGTCTCATTGCGCGCGAGTCACAGCGTCTGTTGGGTGTCCGAGTCCCGTAGCCCGTCGGTGAAGGTCTGCGTCGCTATCTGCTCCAGAAAGTCGGCCGGCGCTGTTGGTAGGCGAGCCTTACGAGGCGTGCGATGTCCATCTCGAACTCCTGCAGGGTTTCCGCGTTCTTTTGTACCCGGGTCCGGAGCAGCATTTGGTAGGCCTGCTGAAGATGGCTATCTCCATATAGGAACTCCATATGGGCGATTAGTGAAGCGTAATCCTGGGATCCAGTCGGGATGGCCTGAAGGACGTTAAGGGCGTCCTCTCGCAGCGCTACAATGAGAGCTGTAGCCTTTTCCGTGCTGTTGCAGTTGTTTATGGAACAGGCTGCCTCGAACTGACTTAAATAGGTGCTCCACGGGACCTTTCCGTCGAAGGTTGGGGGCGTCACTCTGCTCTGTCCTGTTCCTGATATTCCCAGTGTACCTGTGGGCGGGAAAGGCGCAGGTCGGCAACTTCCTCTTGAAGAGCGTTGAATCTCGCTTCCATCCCCGTCGGCGGGCGTTGGTTCAGCTCAGCAATTTTCTTTTGTAAAGCGTTGAATTTCTCTTCCACCCCCGTCAGTGGGCATTGGCGCAGTTCGGCAACTTACTCTTGTAAGGCGTTGCATTTCTCCTCCACCACCATCAGCGGACGTCGGCGCAGCTCGGCAACTTCCACTTGTATGGCGTCGAACTTCTTTTCTACTGCCGTGACTTCCTCACGTAGGCCCTGTTCTAATTTCCTTTGACTTTCCTGTAATTTCGTCAGCAGACACTCTTCCAGATTTTTCTGGCCATCCAGAAATTCGGCGGTTAGGTCCTGTGCTAGCTTATTCTGACCGTCTTCCATCTTCTTCAGGTCCTCTGCTAACTTCTTCTGGCTGTCCTCTAATTTGGAAATTAGGTCCTCGGCTAACTTATTCTGACCGTCTTCTAATTTAGAAGTTAGGTCTTTGGCTAAATTCTTCTGGCCGTCTTCTAATTTGGAAGTTAAGTCTTCGGCTAAATTCCTCGGGCCGTCTTCCATATTCTTCTGGCCGGCCTCCATCTTGGTTTCCATGCCACTTAACTTTTCTAGCAATGCTGCCAATTGCGCTTCCATTTTAGATGTTTGTCTTGTAAAGGGCATGCACTCACAGGAAAATAAGTGAACTGTGGTAAAATAACCTGCTCGGGTTTTGAAACCAGGACCTTCAGGTGTTGTGCTTGTGGTTGAGTTCGTAATCCCACTTCTGACACCAGTTGTTGCGTTCCAACCCCTAGTGACACTTCCGTTAACTGGATTACGGTGGGTAGAAGCACAACACGAATTGTTCCTTTAAAGAAACGTATTAGCTTCATTGCGGGCCAGAAGGATACACCACACAAATAGCAAATACAAGCAATTAGTATCTCACTCTAGTTTCTTCTTATAAGGAACACTTGCCTTTCAATTGTCAATAATCCCTCCTAATGGGACCGGTGGCCTCGGTAGAACTACCTGCTACACTTCCTTGAATACACCAACTACAGTTATTTACGATAGCCAGTCACTCACCACTACACTCTGCTTCGCTGTCCGCTGGCTAGGGAAACAGCCCCCGGTGTTTTCGCAATTCACCACAATAACCTCTGTTGCACTGGAAAACACACTCGCTCAAGACACAGTTCCTCTGTAGTCTTCACAATCCTTCGCTGTCAAGAGAATCAGCTTCACTAGGGTTTCGCGAGTCACGTCACCAACAACTGTCGCTCAGGTAAAAGCGCGCACTAGATTGAAAACACTGTCCACCTTGCTGGCCAGGTCGCTCTTATATAGCAGGCTGGTGACTCAATGAATGCTTCTAGACCCGTCCAGGATTCACGGCTTCTCGAGATTTCCATCACTGTCTGGGTCACGAATATTCTGGACCATCTCTTTGTCCGAGCAGCCCGTTGCGTAAGGCGCACGTAATAGACTGAGGCAGAGCACAGCCCGGGGCAGATGTGACTCATGCGGCGAGGCGACGAAAAAAACCCACAGCCGTAATAATACAGTAATATTGAAAACCTCGTAGACGAAACGCAATATATGTCCAATTAAAACTGACCCTCATAGTTGTGGAAAGTCCCCATCCCCAGGAAGACCCCTTCAATAAATGATAAAAGCTCGTGGTGCATGAAAATTCGGGAGTTTTAGCATCCAAGGCCCATATTCACAAAAGCTGCAAAAAACATTATTCCAATTCAGGAATTTTTGAAAATAATGTTGCTGTTTGGAGATATAATAGACCTTCTGTACAACATATCGGATATTGCAAGTGTAAGTTAAGTGTAAAAATTCTAGGATATCCCTTGACCCCCTTAATGTCATTGTTGAATTTTATAGTCTATGTTTGATTCCACGATAACCTTATAGCCATTTGCAAACTTTAACAGAAATTTAATAAATTGAGTGGCATTGCTTCTTACAGAAATAGATGGAAAGTTGGATGTCACCTCTTGTGGCAATGTTGTCATGGTTACCGAATTGCATTACTTCATGAGTTTCTTCTTGTTCTTCTTCTTCTTTCGGATGGGCCAGCTAAGGACCACGACGTTCAACTTTTCAGTTTGGCGAGGGACTTGATGTTTTCCCAATATTCGCGCATTCTCTGGCTATGTTTCTCCTTCCTCTCTTTTGTCCAGATGATGCCGGTTTTCTTACAGGGTGGTCTGTCCTGAAAACTTTTCTGTTTAAGTATCTTTCTGACATGTGATCGGCTTCTAATATCACTTTTCATAATTTTCAGTTCTTGGATATCCTTGTTAATTACTGTTAGCGACGGTGTCACGCTTTTCTCTTCCTCCAGTTGTTGACCAGCCGGTTGGTTAGTCTTGTTGGGTTCATCCATGAGACATGTACATAGAAAGCCAGACGTCTCTTCCTGGCCACATCTGTGATTTTCTCAGTATATCTATATAGCTCCTAATTTGGTGTTCTTCTGTACTCGTCATCTATTTATTAGTTTATGAAATAAAAGAGTGACATATCCCCTCCAGGGACGTAGGCGACCTGAATAAGAGCCATTGACTAAGTCTAGGGATCACTAACCAGGCATCTCCAGCTGGAGTTTGCGTGTGGTAGGATGACCACTTCCTTTCCACTCCTCCTCCTATCATAGCATCCGGCAGGTTCCCATTTTGCATCACGAGGCTGGGAGACCCCGTACCAGACCATACCAAAACATTTAAATTCTTGTCTGAGCCGGGGATTGAACTCGGTGCCTCGGGGGTGACGCCAACAATGCTAGCCACTGCGCCACGAGGTGGTCATTATTACTTTATTAAATGAAATTTGTTTTCTGGGAATATCTCAGAAACGTGGTATAGAGCCTTAAAATGTAGTAGCCCTCGAGCCTCTAGGGGGCTGAAAATGAGTTATTCTCGCCCTTGTACGCCATAATATAATAATAATCATAATAATAATTTAATAATATAGGAATAGGGATATAATATACCTTTAGTACCCCTTGACCCCATTAAGCGCATTATATACGCATTGATGCATTTTACGGCTTAAGTTGGATCCGTGATCACCTTATAGCCGTTTGCAAACGATCACAGTAATGTAATACATGGAATGGCATTGCGTCTTACAGAAATAGATGGATTTCAGAGATTGTGTTGCCATGGTGACCGACTTGCGTTATTTCAATAGCTTAATAAATGAAATTAGTTTTCTGGGTATATCTCAAAAACTGTTGGTTTTAGGACCTTAAAATGTGGTCTCGGCCCCCCCCCCCCCCGAGTTTTGTTTCTCACATTGAGACGCTGAAAATGAGCTTTGTCTCGTTTTTCTACGCCCGTTTCAGCTGCATTTTAAGGGGGTAGGCCCTCTTTTTAGAGAGGTACGTAGAAGAGATACATCAATGATGAGAGTCGTGCCTCTGATGGATACCAGTACCAAATTATACGTTGATCCACCAGGCCATTCTCGAGTTATAAGGGAACAAAATTTCCACAGACAGACAAACAGACATACAGACAGACAGCAAAAAAAGAATATTTTTGCGCGAATCCATCATAAAACAGTCTGAAACGCGATAATAACGCAAATTTACGTAGATATTCAGTAAAAACAGACAAACTTTCATTCTTATATATTGAATCCAACGGTGTTAGGCTGACTGGTGTCGAACCTGGTTCTCTGAGATAATTGAGTTCAGACTAGAGATACCAGAAAGAAACGAACACAAGATCTTTTGAGGGAGTTTAAGCTATAAAAACCCCTAGAGAAAATACACATTAAATCACTGTTGCGATATGAACAAATTCTGACATTATCTGTTAATATAATGCAGAAAATATTAGCAGAATACTGCAGTATTGGGCTGTAGGATGCATACAATTCTGGACTTAGCGCAGAGAGTTTGAACTCTTGACAGTTTGTAAATGGCTCTGGAATTGAGGCGTGGTTTCGTGGAGCCATGCCAGTCACTTTGATGTATTTATGCTGTCTGGGACAAGGCAGGACGGTAATATATGGGCCAGTGATTCCCCGTTACAGAATGAAAGGTCCAGGGGGGTAAGGAGATGCCAGGATAATTTAATGATTACTCGTGAATGGAGTAACTCAGAGACATGAGGATTGCACCTATGTGAATGTATGGCCAGGAGGCTAATTATCAAGCCGTTAAACATTGAAATCGAGGCAGATTTAATGTAACGCGCATTGACACCGTAGATATGAAGCCAGCGCCAGAATCTGACCATGTCTTCGGGGACGAACCGATGACGCAGCGTGAGGACGCGCTGGCAAAGGCAATTGATATTAATTAATTGGCCGATCGATCCTCGAGCTCACAGACGGATGTGTGATCAGCGAGGAAAAATGGACCAAGAAAACGTTATTTCAAGACCAGAAATATACGGAGAGAGGAGATGAAGCAGCAAGGAAATTTTCGACCTACTTTTTTTTTAAATCTCCAAACGAATATAAGATCAGTGGAACGAACAGTCGGGGTCAGTCGAACCGTACTTGAGTGCAGAGTGCACGCCACCCGAGTCCAGAGTGGGGCGCGCGGGCTTTAACAGTTTAAGTGCAGCAACATAATAGCCATGCAGTAAGGCATTATTAAGAACAATTAATAAGGACAGTCGTGCCATACTTTTATAGTCGGCATCACGAGTGATTACTATTGAGTACGCGGGAAATGTACCGTGTGATGTACAAGGTAAGACAATGGCAGATGAAGAAATCGTACCTCAGGACGAGGAGATATTGTGTGGCATCATATTAATGTACGTAGAACTGTCCTATGTTTTGTTATAAGCAGATCATGAAGGGGGACTGTAAGTCCGGCCGAAGGACAATTGAAAGTGGTAATTGTACAAGTACAATGTACAATGGACGAGCGCAATTTATAAGCTATTTGTTAGACATAAAATAGGATGTCGAACAGCGCAGGTATAAACTTTGTTATGCGAGTGATGAAATTTCGCAGGGATACCACTGTAATTAATGCTCAGGACGATGTGCAAGCATATTTATGCGATATCAGGAAATTTATCTAAGGATAGAAATTGATAGACAGATGGGGGACCGCTAGGAATCATTAGGCAGAGAATCGAGACTTTCGAATGAGATGCGGGATAGCAGTGAAGGATAGATCTTCAACGCCTGCATTTTTTATATTTTGCAAGGAAAGGTCAACCATTAAGAAATGTACATAGTGATCGTGTGATTTTAGTGATGATCATTTAAATATATGTAAAATTAACAGTGGAATAAGTGATATAACGTATTGCGTGAAAAAGGAAGCGATAGCTTCGCCATGGGGAAGAAAAGTGCAGTGTGTTTTGTAATGCAAAAATTATGTAAAATGTGTGTGAAAAGTGTGATAATGCCTTGCTAATTTTCAAATGATGGCGGGCATTACTGGAGAAAATGTTTGGTCGGAGCCACCAGATTAACCAATGTGAGTACCCAAAACCATGATTTTGTAGTGAATGTAGCCCACTGTATGTTGAGTGACGTCAAAATTATAGAATATGCCAATAAGAGTCAATTTTGGGAGGTAGAACTTCGAGATATTAATGTTGTGTTTATTTTAGTCAAGTTGAGATGTCTTTGTACATCATTGAGTGGATAAATCGTTACCACTAATGTAAAATGGCAATTGAGTTATATAGAAAGTTAACGTAACGAACACGGATGTTCGGTTATTGTTCAGATAAATGCAGTTACGTTGTGTCGGCATAGGGAAAATTTATGTCTGTAATAATAATAATAAGAAGAAGAAGGGGTTTGTAAGCAAAATATATATGCTAATTGGAATACTGGTGTATCCAAGCAGTAGTATTATACGTGTTGGGCTAAGCAAAGGAATTTAATATCAGAGTATATTATGATAATGGAAATATATATGCAAGAATATAGGAACTGGAAGGGTTTAATAGTGACTTGAATCGCAGCTTGATGAATAAGCTTGTAAGAGTAATTGATAGATTTTATCTTACTAATTAAAGGACGGGATCATATCAGAATGGTCATGGGAGCCAGGTAATCTAATCGACGTGTGAAATCTCGTATAGCCAAGGGCATACAGAGATATTATTATTTGCCAGAGCGTATTTAGTGAAAGGGAACCCTAGCTCTGAGGATTGCTATGAAATATTCCGGGTTCGAATCCAGTGGTGCATGGGAGGATAACAATGGACACCTCAGCATGACACCTGATATCGACCGAGAACTAGCTATTGAATAAATTCAGCTCCTGGGAGTGAATTTTTGACGGCAGGATGTGTACCTGACCGCGTTATTTAACAAGATGCCGGTTATCCCAATTCGACATGTGTATGATGAATCTCGTTCCTTCATATAATGTAAATGGACCTGTTGAGGCCAGCTATTAATATCCTAAGGATAGGAATAAATGCTTAAACAATTCCATACCCTATCTTGCATACAGTTCAGTTAGATCATATATGTTGTGCAGGTCAGTGTGGCTGCACTATTGTATTTAAGCCACATGCTACTGCTTGGAGATAAAAGAAAGGGAACAGAGCGAGGGACGTAGCAAGTGTTTTGTTACCGCCCGGCCCAGACCCATTGTATACAGGAAGAGCCAGGGGAGAGATTTTAAACGACCCTTGGAGGGTAACGTTTAAAGTGGAAAGACTTTGAAACCCTGTTTGTAATAAAATAATAATTGTTGTATTGTATAATGAATGAGTGTGGTTTGAAACACATTGATAATTAAGGATCATTCTGATAACTTAATACTTGGCAAACTTATGAGATGTTGAAAGTTGCATTTTTATACTGACATTGTCGCCTATTTCCGAAGGTGGACACTAGATGCCATATGCTATGCCCACGCAAGGGTAGCATAAAATACCACCCGACACAGCGGTAACGGAGTCATTGAAATTGAACTCATGATGGCATACAGTGGAACTGCAGAAAGTGGAACTGCAGAAAGGGGTATAATTAGAAGTAACAGTGGAGTTGCAAGTAAATATGATGTGCAACCCATAAATTGGTTAATGCATGGCAGAGCATTTTGGAGGGAAGAGAAATACAGAACACAATTGTACGCATAATGTAAAGTAGGATGTGTTGAGAATAAACGACTAGATTGTGAAATTAAAGTGGCCACAATAGGTGACGTAAGATTGTAAGTACAGTTATATGTGTAATTTACCAGTGCATCAGCGCACTTGAGAATGAATTTTATGTTAATCTCATGGTAAATGAATGAATAATTATTTGGATTTGCGAGGATAAAGTGCGAATATTAGTGGATTGAAGGAATAAGTTTTGCATTGTTTTATGTATTATTGTTGGGATTGTGTTTTTGTTTGTGTGAAGACATGATTTAGAGCTCAATTAAAGTCTTTAGAATAGAGTTGTGCTTTACTATTGTAGAGTTGATACCTTTTAGTCTCAGATCAAAAACATGCAACTGCTCAGTGGGTGGACGGTACACACCTGAGGACTGATGCTAGCTGGAGGCAGAAGCATGTTTTCCATGGAAATTATTCACATGGGTACAATATATAGAGATTTTTGTCAAAAGGGCCTAAGTGCACCTTTGTTAATATTAAGGGAACTAAGAAGGGTACGGACTTGTATGAGTGGTCGTTGAATTTGGGATGATGCCTCGTTTTTTGAATTTATTTTTGGTTTTTGTCAAAAAGGCCTAAGTGCACTTTTGTTTTTTGAGAACTAATACGGGTACGGACTTGTATGAGGGGTCGTTGGATTTGGGTTGACGCCTCGTTTTCAAATTTATTTTTGATTTTTGTCAAAAGGGCCTAAGTGCACTTTTGTTAATATTTTGAGAACTAAGAAGGCTACGGACTTGTATGAGGGGTCGTTGGATTTGGGATGACGCCCCGTTTTTAGCCTACTTTCGATTTTTGCAAAAAATGAAAGTAGACTTATGAGATCACTACAGGGCGAAAAAAAGTGTGTCTGTCTGTGTGTGTATGTGTGTGAGTCTGTGTGTGTGTGTGTGTGAGTGTGTGGTACTCTGAATGTCTGTCCCCCCCTATCAATTCGAACACGGTGAAACCGAATGGAATGAAATTTGGTACAAAGGTAGCACTAGCAAAGGACACCTCAGGGTCATGTTTTATATCGCCGCCATCTTGACGGAAACGTAATGGCGGCCACACAAATGTTCAAAGCTTAAATCAAATTACGACTAACCTAATCATCCGATCTCTACCAAATTTTTCAACAACATACCTATATGGGGGCAGCATCCTTTGACTAAACTAATAGGTCATCAGCCTAATAGTTTGCGGATGGCGGCCATCTTTGTGTGAAAATCGATTGCCCCTATTAATTCGAACACGGTGAAACCGAATGGAACGAAATTTGGTACAGAGATAGTACTAGCAAAGGGCACCCCAGTGTCATGTTTTATATCGCCGCCATCTTGACGGAAACGTAATGGCGGCCACACAAATGTTCAAAGCTTAAATCAAATTACGACTAACCTAATCATCCGATCTCTACCAAATTTTGCAACAACATACCTTTATGGAGGGAGCATCCTTTGACAAATCTAATAGGTCATTAGCCTAATAGTTTGCGGATGGCGGCCATCTTTGTGTCAAAATCGATTACCCCTATTAATTCGAACACGGTGAAACCGATTGGAATGAAATTTGGTACAGAGGTAGCACTAGCAAAGTGCACCCCAGTGTCATGTTTTATATCGCCGACATCTTGACGGAAACGTAATGGCGGCCACCCAAATGTTCAAAGTTTAAATCAAATTACGACTAACCTAATCATCCGATCTCTACCAAATTTTGCATCAACATACCATTATGGAGGGAGCATCCTTTGACAAATCTAATAGGTCATTAGCCTAATAGTTTGCGGATGGCAGCCATCTTTGTGTCAAAATCGATTACCCCTATTAATTCGATCACGGTGAAACCGAATGGAACGAAATTTGGTACAGAGGTAGCACTAGAAAAGGCCACCTCAGTGTCATGTTTTATATCACCGCCATCTTGACGGAAACGTAATCGCGGCCACCCAAATGTTAAAGGCTAAAATGTAATTACGACCAACCTAATAATCTAGTCTCTACCAAATTTTGCATCAACAAATCTTTATATGGGAAGCATATTCTGACCAAACTGCTAGATCATCAGCCCAATAGTTTGCAGATGGTGGCCAAGTATGTGTGCAAATCGATTCCCCCTATCAATTCAAACACGGTGAAACCGCATTGAACGAAATTTGGTACAGAGGTAGCACTAGCAAAAGGCACCTCAGTGTCATGTTTTATATCGCCGCCATCTTGACGGAAACGGAATGACGGCCCCCCAAATGTTAAAAGCTTGAATCAAATTTCGACCATCCTAATAATTTGATCTCTACCGGATTTTGCAACAACATGCCTTTGTGTGGAAAGCATCTTATGACTGACTACAAGGTCATCAGCCCAATAGTTTGCAAATAGCGACCATGTATGTGTGGAAATCCATTCCCCAGATCAATTCAACCACGGTGAAACCGAATTGAATGAATTTTTTTACAGAGGTAGCACTAGCAAAGGGCACCTCATATTGATGTTTAATATCCCTATAGCACGTTGTATTTCAACAAGCTACTACAACCAACATTCAATTATACTCCTTTAAAAGGACAAAGAGTTATAACAATACCCATGCATTTAGGAGAAAGTAGGCTATATGTTCTTTACTGAACATCTTGTTTAATGTAGTTTTGATTTTTGTCAAAAGGGCCTAAGTGCACTTTTGTTAATACTTTGCAAACTAAAAAGGCTACGGACTTGTGTGAGGGGTCGTTGGATTTGGGGTGACGCCTCGTTTTCGAATTTAATTTTGATTTTTGTCAAGAGGGCTTAAGTGCACTTTTGTTAATATTTTGAGAACTAAGAAGGCTACGGACTTGTATGAGGGGTCGTTGGTTTTGGGATGACGCTCCGTTTTTGAATGTAGTTTTGATTTTTTTCAAAAGGGCCTAAGTGCACTCTTGTTAATATTTTGCTAACTAAGAAGGCTAGGGACTTGTATGAGGAGTCGTTGGATTTGGAATACGCCCCGTTTTTGAATGTAGTTTTGATTTTTCGTCAAAAGTAAACTTTTGTTAATATTTTGAGAACTAAGAAGGATACGGATTTGTACGAGGGGTCCTTGCACTTGTGGTGATGCCCTGTTTTTTAATTAAGTTTTTGATATTTGTCAAAAGGGACTAACGCCATACTACATGTTGAAAAAAATATTTTTTTTACCTGTTTAAATTTTAACTAAGAGTGCTCTTTGAGAGAGACGGTACTGCTGTTATGTGTCTCAACGAGCCTTTTGTCGAGCACAGTGAACATGCCTGGAAGAAATGAATTGCTATTTTGGCGGGACAGCGGGGCGGGTTATGACGGTTGTTTTTTTTGGTGATATTTCCTATGACGGATGAAGGCGAATAATTGAAAAGGCGTCTCGTGTGCTAAGATTTTTTACCCTGAAGGGGATTTTTAACGTTTTAGTCAACCGTGATGAGCGAGATCGCTGTCTGGCACAGCAAATGGTTCTAGAATATAAAAACCTATAACACTCGGTCGACCAAGCAATGTGCATGCACGCACAGAACCAAAACGGCAAGGTCATTCCCCAAATATTTTATAAACAAATCATTGGACATGGTCAAAGTGTATGATTAATGTGTACATGTATTGACGATGGCCGCTTGCTAATGATTATTATTATAGTAAAATATTTAAAACACACACGTTTTCATTGCTAGCACACACAGTCTTGCTTGCTCGCACTGAATACTGTGTACCTAGCCAGAGGCCTTGACAGAGCTGTTGCTTCTGATAAGACAGGAATGTCTGTGTAGGCAAGAAGTGCAGTATTAGGTTACTTGACTGGTGGCGGCTAGCAGGTCTCTCGTTTAAGCAGAGCCGCCATTTTGGTTCCTAGACAGTCGTATTACAAGTGTATAGGAAGCGGCCATTTTAGTTCCTTATTAAAAACATGAAACTAGTATGTGGTACACGAATGTTATGAAACTTAAGGAATGTGGGGATTCGTGGGAAATTGTGCGAGACAGACAAAAGATCAAGGTCAAAACGCTGAGAAAATGCAACTCTCTCTCTGTTGCTAAGCAGACTGATAACGATTGTGTTATTGACGCACTTACTGTTTTAGCAAACGGACGTATACAGTAGATCTCTGAGCTGAACTTTGGAAGAAAAGTCCTTTTGTTTTTCAGTAAGTACCTATTAATGAGTTCTGCAGCATGCCTAAGTACCTTGGGATAACACTTGATAGGTCCTTGACCTTCAAACAACATCTCACGAACGTGGCCGCAAAGGTGAAGACCCGTAATAGCATCATTCATAAGCTTGTTGGTACCTCCTGGGGTTCCAGCGCTCAAACTTTACGATCAATTGCTCTGGCACTGTCATAGTCCCTTGCTGAATACTGCTGCCCATCTTGGCTTAACAGTGTCCACTCCAAGAAGATAGATGTGCAACTTAACCAGACAATGCGATTGATCACGGGCTGTATACGTAGCGCACCCACTATATGGTTACCTGTTCTAAGTAACATCCAACCTCCAGCTCTTCGAAGAAAAGAGGCTCTCCTGAAGATCTGGAAAACCATTCAGAAGAACCCCCAGCTACCCATTCATACTGATGTAGCAAAAGCGGGCAATCAACGGTTGAAGTCAAGAAAACCACCTTGGCGCTCTGCAGTACTTCTAGAAGACTCTTCATTTAACATCTCAGAAGCATGGAAAACTATGTGGGAAGAATCATCAGTATTCAATGCACATCTGATTGAAAACCCTTCCAACCGGGTAGAAAGTTTCAAACTCCCCAGACGCCAATGGAGAACTATTAACCGGATCCGTACAGGACAAGGCAAATGTGGATTCCTGCTTCACAAATGGGGTTGGGTTACTTCTGCTAACTGCGATTGTGGAGCTAACCTGCAAACCATCGGACATATTGTTGGTGAATGTCCGCAACGAGCGTTCCAAGGATCAGTAGGTGACATTCATCATGCATCTTCTGAGGCACTTCAGTGGATTGATGGCCTGGACTTAGAAGTTTAAACCAAGAACTTGTGTTGATGACTATGTATATAACTGTATATGTAACTTTATATGTAGTGTATGAACTTTTATTTTAACTCTGTATTATCATACGATAAATAAATAATAATAATAATAATAATAATAATAATAATAATAATAATAATAATAATAATGATTATTTTAATAATGTTATGCTAATGGACCTTGAATTTGTAGTTATTGATAAGGTAATTAATGATTTTTTTATTTTTTTGTTTGCAGATAACCCGTATAGCTGTCATGTCTGAGAGAGAGAGAGACCATTGCACTTTTGAGCCCACTAGAAGAAAACAGCAACAAGCCAGTACAAGTCAAGGTGAGATTTTTTAGTCTGCTTTTCACATTTTGCAAAAATGAGGAAAAAGTAGACTTATGAGATCGATCCGGGAAAATGTGTGTCTGTCTGTCTGTCCTTCTGTCTGTCTGTCTGTCTGTCTGTCTGTGTGTGTGTGTCCTCCTATCAACTCCTAAACGGCTGCAAAATCGAAACCAAATTTGGTATGAGTAAAGATGTATACTGGAATATCTCACGTCCATATTTGAAAATCATTTCGGTGCTCCATGTTGGATATCTTGGAAGGCATGCATGGGAGCTATTCCAAAATTGGCACACATGTAGATAACACTATTTCAGTTTAATTTCCAGGAGGCCATACATGACAGTGTTGCCAAAATAATTTTAAGCCTTCTGATAGGTCCAAGTTTTAAATGCCTATAACTTCAACATTTTCAATTGGATTTCTACCAAATTTTGTATATAATATGTGTTCTTAATCAAATATGACTGAGCTTATTCTTAAGAGCCACCAGGGCTGCCAACTGTTAATAATTGCTCTCTCTATTTTCTTCATCCAAATACCAATATATCAGAAAGTTTGTAAGCCGACAGCTTTAAACTATGCACATGTATAGTACATGACATTTTAGATTAATTTTGGAGTAACTTATATACTTCAGTTCTTCCAACATGATTCTAAGACTGCTGGTAAGACCAATTTTTAAATACATGTAATTTCTATACTATCAGTTGGATTTCAACAAAATTTCGTATGTGCTATGTGTAATATAACAGATAAGACCATACGTATTCTTAAGAGCAATCAGGGCTGCCAACTGTTAATAAATGCTGTCTATATTTTCGAACCTAATATCAATATATCAGGAAGTAAGCAAGCCAACACCCAATACTTTGCACACGTATATCACATGACATTCTAGATTAATTTGGAATAATTAATATAAGTCAGAGCTGCCAACATGATTCTATGCCTGCTGGTAGGTCCAATTTTAAAATACATGTAACTTCTATTTTAACAAATAGATTTCGTCCAAATTTGGCACAACAAGATATCATAATATTTCAGATTAGACTATTTCTGACCAGCACACGCATGACATTGTGGCCAACATGCTTTTACGTGTGCTGATAGATCCAATGTCTAACTGCATGTAACCTCCATTGAAATAAAACCATTTTTTTAAATTCTGTACCTTAAGAGATGGAACTATGAATATATTCAGTCACCAGGGCTGCCAACTGTAATGCTCTATTAAGCTACATTATTCCAGGTATATTTCGAACTAATTAGTCATTTCGATATTACCAACTTAATTTCGTCATTATTCTAGACAGGTTCATATACAGTAGATTAATCATTGGCATGAAACTTAAATTTAAGAAAAGTAGGCTCTTTAGTTCGTCACGGAACTTCTTGTTTAACTAACTTGTTTAATTTTTGTTTGATATTTTTCCTAATGAATTGCATGTATTAAACTGAATTTAGGTATTTATAGCGGTTTATTTGATTTAATTATTTTTAGAAACTTGGAAAGAGAAGCTTTACTGCCGTAGCAGTCACAGAAAACCCGAGACGCAGTAGAGTGCAACCATTGTTTCCAGGCAGAGATCTATTGAAAACTCAGGTAAGCCTTACTTAAAAATGCTAATCCATTTAACCGCTATTGAAACCCCTAGACAAAAAAAATCATTACCTGTACATGACTGGGACGATGATTGCTTTCTTGATTAATGACTATGCATTGGCAACCGGTACAAGACCATATTGGTTGTTGACCGGGAAAAGTACAAGACCATATTGGATTTATTTTTAACCAAAAATTTAAATTTAATTTACGGGTGGTTCCCTATGGACTCAACGAATATCCACAGGTTTGAACAAGATAATCTGGAAAAAATTACATGGCATATATTGGTTAAGGGTAGGGTGTGAATGACTGCAGCTTTATAAAAAATTAAGTAGATGGATTGCTGTAAGTGCCGACATACAATTTATTTTTAAATATTTCTTTATGTTGTTTTTATTTAATGTCAATTAACGTTTAAGTTTTATTTACAAGTATTGATTGATTGATTGATTGAGGGATGGGTTATTTTGTTTGTTTTAGGTGTGATCATGCGCCATTAACGTAGTGAACAGACAGTGAACACACATACATTATGCTTTAAAATGATTCTGTGCTCTTGTGCAACGTTAATAACTTACAATAAAATTTAAAAAAGTTATATTATAACACATGGCGTTAGTACCAAATACAACAAGTGAGCAAGCAGGTTTACCACGTGGGATACATTTAAAATCAGAAAACGATCGTTGGTTAACATTTCAATCCTGGCCTGTAGGCTTTTTGTCAGCACGTAAACTTGCTGGAGCCGGTTTTTTTATTACTTGAACCGAGAAAATGATGTGCGTTGTGTTTTTTGTCATGTTGAACTTTCACACTGGAAAGAAGGGGATGATCCCTTTAGATACCATTTGGGATGGTCTCCTCATTGTTCTTACATGCTTGGAAAACAAGTGGGTAACATACCAGTGTATCCATTTTACCGAACCACAAGGCCATTCGCTACTACTTACGTTGCTGAATCACAAATAAATAATAATAATGATGTATTACCAGCAAACGGTAGTGTCGATATATGTGGTCCATATGCCATAGAAAGTGTTGAATTGGCATGTGCTTTTGAAAAATTGGGAGTTTGCAAGACTAAAGCACTAGGACACCCAAGGTACAGCTCTGTTGAAAAACGTTCAGAATCTTATAAAAATGTTTGCCCATTTATATTAAAACACATTACAAAATAGCTAAGTGAGGCTGGTTTTTTTATACTGGTGAAGGGGATAAATTAATATGTTTTCATTGTGGATTTGCTTTAAAGGATTGGCAGATGACTGATGACCCTGTTGAGGAACACGCTCGTTGGTTACCTAACTGTAGATCCATGGTGTTGCTTAAAGGTCAGGAATTTGTGAACACTATTTGTGAACAAAACGTGATTGCAGAACAAGAGATAAAAGTGCATTTAGAGTTAAAACACGAGGGTGAAACAAATATGTGTCTGACCAACAAATACAAAAGTGTGACCAACAATTAGGTAAAACTTGTTATCAAGAAGAAATAGGTGTTGTATTTTTGCCTTGTGGACACTTGATAGCCTGTGTCAAGTGTGCATTAGCACTTAACACTTGTGCTGTATGCAGAAAAATATTATCTGCTACAGTTAGGGCATTTGTTGCACGAATAGTATAATTTATTAGCAATGCATAGTGCAAAATACCTATATGCACAATATTATTACAAGCTGTTGTAGTGTGTAATAGATATGATTTTGTTTTGTTTATAGACTACTACAATGAATGTTTTGAATGCTGTAAGACAAGCATGTGGCTTAGAGACAAAGAAGCTCAGCGAATTGCCAACGCATATTCCATTCCGTATTATCAAGATTCGGAAATTGAAAACAGCATATAGTGATCGTGTACTTTGTGTATGCGAACATTTTGAGACATTTTTGCCTACACGGTTTAATGATATGTCGGAGAGTGTTTTTGATGAAGTGAGTAATGCTGTACAACTTGTACACTTAATTTATGAATGTTTTAAAGCAATAGGTGCATGGTTCGTTTTAATTAAATAAAAAAACAAATGTGAAATAATAATGGAAAATATAAGTGTTGACAATAGACTGAAAGAAAAATATGTGTATACAATAATAATGTTTTAGTTTTTAGTATTGGCAGAAAAATATTATCATGAAACCAAAAAAATGAATATAAAGTTTGTAATTAAATGTAAATCATGTTACGATGTTGTTTTATTGTATACAAAGTTAGAATATTTAACATTGCAGAGTATACATGATTATGACAATAGATGCACACTAAGCACAACTATTTATCTCTTTGCGATAGTCTGTTATAGTTTTTAAACACAAGGCTTGTTGTAGATCTTTTTATAGCAATGTCCATTCACTGTTGTTTTCTAAAACAATTTCACCCCCTAGTAGGGGTAGGTTTTATTTTGGGGTTGAAATGAGTTGTCCATTGGAAGAGGGCGTCAGCCCGAGTCCAACGATATGTTGCAAGACAAAATCGGACCATGGGTTCGCGGGTAATCCACATGAGAGATCATCGTAGCCGAGTGGCTCGTGTCACTCGTTTAAACTCCTATTGCTTCCCTACTTATATATACTGGAATAGAATTATAAAAGAAGGGAAATGTTGAAGAACTTAAACTGACAATTGAGTGTGTATGTTGTTTACGTAACTTAATATTGCGCTCCTTTTCATATGTTTTGGTAGCTCAGGTGGTAGCGTTGGAAACTCTGAATTGTATTATTCACCGTGGAAGAGATTCGAGTCCCATCTCCGACATGTTTTTGTTGTGTAACATCTTTCCACGATTTTGAAAAAAGGGACGGAAGTGGATCTGACGGAAGTGGATCGGACGATGTGGATCGGACAGTGGCAGTGGTACCATGCGGAATGTATATCACATACGGATTACTTTAAGGTTTGGCGCCACAATTACAGATATTTCTACAATAAATCATCTTCAAGTTGTCGTTCTTTGGTGTAAAAATATTCCTTATATCATATTTGCTGAAAACAATTATGATTTATTAAGAGTCTGTTTTTCGATCTCTGGATAAAAGTGATGGGCATCCACTCCCTGAGTTACTTTGCTCAACACTTTGATACTGAAAGGTAAACGCTCATGCAAACTCTGGTGTCACTGATTGAAACACAAACCACATGTTAGAAGTCTTTATATCAGTATTTAAATGATGATATGCTTTAATATGAAACATTGTAACTAGTCGGCAAAGCCGGTATTATGTTTCTGCACAATATCTATTTAGACATTGACACACATTGTGGTAATGCAGTGATCAATGTAATATATATCGATGTTTTTATACAGGAACTGGGCTAGCCTTTCATAGGAATTCCCTTTACTGTCAAGTAGGCGTATTCGTAACTAATTTAAAACTCAATTCCACGCAGGAACATTACCGAAAATAAGCAAAATATTAATGGAGCATAAAAAATACTTCCATTTTATTACCGGCACGTGAATATGAGTAACTGTCTTGTGCTCTACATCTGTCTGGTTGTAATGGCTGCGTGGATAGCATCTTGGTATGCGAATCATGAGGCCTCAGGTTCGAACCCCAGTCCCGACAAGTATTTTTGCTACCGATTTAAACGATATCTATTATAACATTATGCGTCATTTTAACAGAATCTACATGAAATTACGTTTTATCTAATTTTAATTACAATAGTTTGCACCAAGCAGGAGTTGGGAAATTTGATTGTATTGAACATTATATCCAGTAGTCTATAGATGGGCTAGAGTCTGAGGTTTCATTCCTCCTCTTAATTTACAATATAATATGTGATGTTTGTTCCAAAAATTCTGACAGGAGCATTATCTCCAATTGAATCTATACATTCATCATAGTACCAGTATGAAAACGGAGCGTAAATTAACATTTTAAGGATGTCCAAGGTGGCTTCGGTGGCGTAGTCGGTAGCATGATGAGCTTCTATGCCCAAGATAGCGGGTTCAAACCCGGCCGAAGCCGTGGGATTTTTTAAGAGCGTTAAAAATCCATCAGTATGCCTTCCTTCGGAGGGGAAGTAAAGCCAGCGGTCCCATGTCATAGATTTATGGCATGTTAAAGAACCTTCCACTAATTACACCTGTGTGAAGCTAAATTGGATTGGTTAAGAATGTAAACAACGCTTTTAGGTTTCTACGTTCGTTGCCAAGAGCCGACTGCGGTGGCGTCTAGTAGCTAAGTTCTGAACTTGGCCTAGTAGTCGTTGACGGTGGCGCTTGGCGGCAAAAGTAGGAACTATATGATAAATTCTAAGTTTCAGTCTGTACTTAAATTAAAAAACATATGACACACACTAATACAGTCATCACAATTAACGCCGGTTATCAGACAGATTCCACACACACCAAAAGTACACGGGGCTACATGACCGCGTTGTTGCAGCCCCTAACCTTAAGAACCAACCAACCAACCAACCAAGGATGTCCAAACTGTGTAGTTTTCGATTAGGATAACATGTCAGATCACTTCACATACATTTCATCTCAATTTCATAGTGGGATAGCATGTCAGATGTTACACATCATATGCTACTACTGTAAGGCCCGTATCTTTTTTTTAAATTTCCGTATTCTTCTTTCTTGATGTTGGTATTGCATTGTCAAAACATACCTTAGTTTTATCAATCCCGTAAAGTAACGAATTATCCGCGATTTACGTTGCCATCTCTATATTTAAAACACAAGGCGTTTTCATTTGCAATTCGTCGATTTTTATGAAATGTGATTTAGGTGAAAGGCACCTATATGTATATGTGCCATCACTATTGTTTTCATTATTTGAACTACTATTTGTATTAGCCTAATTTCTATTTTTGCAAAAAATGAAAGTAGACTTATGAGTTCTACACAGGACCAAAAATTGTGTGTCTGTGTGTGTGTGTGTGTTTGTGTGTGTGAGTGTATGTGTGAACACTGAATGTCTGTCCTCCCCTATCCATTCAAACACGGTGAAACCAAATTGAACGAGATAGCACTAACAAAGGGCACCTCAGTGTCATGTTTTATATCGTCGCTATCTTTACCAAAACTCAATGGCGTCCATTCAAACGTTCAAAACTTAAAATCAAATAACGACTAAACTAATCATCCGATCTCTACCAAATTCGGTAACAACATATGACCAAACTACAAGTTCATCCAACGTACCATTTCAGGATGGCGGCCGTGTGAATTATGCAAAATTTATAATCCACAACATGGGACCAACCATTTCCGATTATCGAACCGAGAATCGTTTAAACTGTTCTAAAGAACGTGGCCTGTTCGAACTTAAAAGTTTGTCTTGTAATATTATAGTTCAGAAGTGACTTTAAAAAGCTGAGCCGTCTCAGTTAGAAGACAAGATGGCGGCTGATATATTGTGCCAGACCTATAATTTACTAGTTTGAGTATTGCATGCAATATAGCCTATTGATAAAATAACATTATCTTTGTATGAAATGCTTTATATATAAAAAGTACACTCCACCGAAGAAATCGTTTAATCTAAATCATTATTTGCTAAGACGTAATATGTAATTCAACTGATATCGGCAAATTTGTGTTGACTTGATTGGCTGCGTGGTAAAGCGTTAGCCTTTCAGTCGTATGACCGTAGTTCTAATCCTACCAGAGCTGGGTTTTCTTGCTTGTTTGTTTTTATATTTATTGTTTTGTAATTACCCAGGCGTTTTAAAATTAAGCGTTATATTGTGCATATTACAGTGGAAAATATATATTTAATTATAACAAAATTCGCCAGCGGATCTGCAAGAGACATCTAACAGCAACCAGTAGAACTATCATGGCCAACTTATTACGCAATGGCCCACAGATTACCTTTCAGCTTTAATTGAAAAGTATCTTTTTATGGCCGCTAGAATGCTCTCTCCCAGTTAGGATGTGTTTCAAATACAGCCCGTTCGCCCTCACATTAGTCTATACGCATCGAATTTGAAGAATAAAAAGTTGATAATACGATACATTTATATTTTAAATCGTTTGTAACAGCCTATTGTGTGTTATTTGAACTGAAGGCAAAACGATCTCACTTAGTACCTGTGCTCTATCTGTTGGTGCTAGTTCAGGATATTAATAATTTTATTGCAGCCAAATAGCAATCGAAAATATAGAATGAACATATACTGTACACTAAAATTGCGCTCTGAGGATTTGAATTGCATAGATTTGATTGTTACCTTTACTACAGAGCTCTAAGTGGTAGCGTCGACATACACGCGTCACTGTAGGATCATGGATAGATTGGTTAATGCAATTAAGATGGTGAAAACCATGGACAGCCAGACGTATAAACACATGCCTCAACTCAAAGTTGGATGTTGCCCACGTCCGGTCGATTATGTCTCCAGTTACATACAATTCTTGAGATATGTCTTCTCTTTCTTTCTTTCTTTCTTCAATGATATTAGTAGTTTTTCCGAGATTGTTGTGGTGTTTGGTAGAGGTAAATAGTTTCAACCAAGAAATGATTCTATTATGCTCTTTGATAAAGACAAAGAGTTATAACTATAATTATACATTTAGGAGAAAGTAGGCTATATGTTCTTCACTGAACATCTTGTTTTATTTCATGAAATTAACTTGCCCGTAATGCTATTCGCCCATATACGATAATTATGCTATCTACAATCCACCAGCGACTTCTACAAAGCCAATGTTCATGCTGTTTGCTTTAAATTAAAGATAAATATTTCTACACTCTATATCATTAGTTTTTTTTCGTTCATCATTAATCGAGCAAATCTCCCTCTTGGTCCCATAAAGCACTTTCAAGACCTACAATCAATTCCAGTAACTGACAACAGATGGCAGTACCTTTGCATTCCAACATAAGATCAAAGATATTGGTGAAGATGTGAAACCTTATCTCCAAGCTTTAGAAACTAGTGCGCATTCTGTCCACGGCCGGTTTCAGTGCTGCTGCTGTGTAGATAAATATTTCCACTGCTGTTCTCTTACCTTTGAAAGGAACGCCGAATTATTCCAACAGTCGCTGCTGGAAACTGTTTATTTCGGTCTCCATCACACTGTTTGTACAATCCTCAGAAACGGCATCGTGAAATGGGCAGTTATGTGATTTAGAATTTTCCGAAGCTAACCAATTCTGTCTTGGATATTCATCAAATAAGTGCCAGTTAAATGTGCTTTACCGACCCAGCGACTTAGAATTCCGTTGAATTTCAACGGGTTCACCCTATTACTGGTATTATTACATTATATTTAGTTCCCTTAATGGTAAGGTTCTCCAATATAGTTTCTAACAGTTTGAATCAGTAAAATAAAACTAGAAGATGAAGTAAGACCCAATCTTCTTACGAGACAAGTTTTTAAATAGACAGTGCAACTACTCGTAGATCACTGTGGACAATGTGTTGCTGAGATTTAATTAGTTCTGTCATCACCAAAGGAGATGGTGTACCTGAAATCCTTTACGAGCCGATACCGTAAGACTTGGAATTGCGTGGATTCTTCTCAACAAAGAAACACTTAAGTTAATTATACGCCAAATCAATACTAACAAAAACACACTTAAATATCTACAATTTATAGACTACTTGAAGTGTACAGGTTTCGAAACAACAATGGTTTCTTCTTCAGCACAATTAAGAGAAAAATACTTATTCCAAGGAAAAACTTAAATTAAAAATGGATATTTTTACAATACGTTTTAAAATAATAATTTGGAAGAAACATTTATAAATCCTTAAAATTATCTATGAACATTTAGGCAATTACATGGTTAATCTTCTGAAAAATATATCTATAAAAAAATATTGTAAATATTCATCTTCTGAAAAAAAAAATTAGTTATTATGGTTCGCTGAACATAAACAGTATCTTAAAAATAAACTAGTAAAGCTTTAAAGTACTGTACCACGGAGTTGAAATAACACAAGTAGTCATATCTCTGGAACTGATAACAATCTTAGATACTAAGAGCATCACGTCTATATTTCGATGTTCATTCAGTTCTTATATGCCTTCTGTTCCTCATGCCAACTATTTCAATACGTGGTGGCATCTCAATCTCGAAAATCTTAAATCAGAGCATCAGATTGTCATCAACGTCGCTATGCCTTCAGTTCCGCATGCGAACTATTTTGGGATATTTAATGTATTAATATTAAATATTAAACTCCAAAATATTTATAGGTCTTTCAATGTTAAACATGTGATCATGATCATGATCATGTGATCACAATGGCTTTATTCCCACGGATTGCCTGACTGATGTAATGGTTGCGAAGCTGGAGTTTCTGTTCATTTGTACAGATGGTTATCTTGTACACTCATTTGGCATTGAACACTTTTGAAATAACCTTCGTATCCTGTCAGTAGATTTTCGTCGATTGTAAATACAGGGGGATAGCCAAGATGTATGTGTCATTAATAATGAATGGATCTTATTGAAGTGAGTGAAAGCAACACGTTACCTGTGCGTGAAATTACATCAGCTACATGTGTTACTGAGATATTACCAATACTGAACTAAAGAAGCAGGCAACATTTGTTTGCCCAATTATGTTAAGTTTAGTTTTGGTGGTAAAAATCTATTTTCTCTTTTTTGATGATTTGGGTTCACAACATATTGAAATATCATAGGAAGTTTACTTGGAGCAAAAATATTAATCTATTTTCGAGATAAGAGTTAGTGGAATTTGTCAACTTTGGCAAACACCCACCAAGTCCTTATTTATCTACTTTATTAGACATTTCTTAAACAGCAAAAAAAAATATACATCACTTCAGGAATTATTGTACTGATCCACTTGAAATTTTTACAGTGCACTAATCTGACCTACAATAATGACTGCAGTGTTGAATAAACAATGTGAGAAAAATGCATTACTTCAAAACTTTTGAAAATTATCAAAGAAAAAATTACAATTGTAAAGTATGAAGCACTAGAATCATGATTTTGATTTGGATTGCAAGACATAAAATCTTCTTCAATTGTATTTAGTTTCAAACCTTTAACTTTAATGGTTAGGTCCTAAATGTACCGTTTGCTTAATATTTTGTTCTTAAAAATTCATTAATTGTAATGCTGGTATCTATGAATGATAATGCTTTTTCAATAACATAATTATTTTATCGTACATAGGTAAATGTTGATCATTCTTCATAACAATTGATTCAGTAGGTTGTGTGCTAGGATCATATTAAGAAATTAACTGTTTTGTTCAACAATTCAGCTAGCGCCACCTTAAATCCGGAAACATTGCTTGGTCCGTATTGGACAAGTTTTTCTGAATTTTTATTCTGATGATATTCACAACTTTGTACGTACAGAACCACTCATGTATGACCCCATAATACGGCGATGAGCGACATGCTGCTTTGATAGAAATATCAAACCCATTCGTTCTGGTGTAGTGGCTAGCATTCTTGGGTGTCACCCCTGAAGTCTAAGTTCAATTTCCGGATCTGACAAGAACATAAATTCTGGTCTGAGGGGCTGAGAGGGGGTACATTATTGGTTGGTTCCTTAGTTTAGGGGCTGCGACAACGCGGTCATGTAGCCCCCTGTACTTTGGGTGTGTGTAGAATCTGTCTGATGAAAATGAAAATCCACAGCCTGCTTCCAGTCTCCGACCGGGTCAGGAATGGAATGAATGAAGCCCCTATCTAGCGGCGAGGATATGAACTGTGCCGGCTGCCGAGGCCTGACGCACTCCTCTGGGGCAATGATTAAATGAATGACAGATGAAATGAAATGATAGTGGAGAGTGTTGCTGGAATGGAATTTTGACAGGGAAAACCGGAGTACCCGGAGAAAAACCTGTCTGCCTCCGTTTTGTCCAGCACAGATCTCACATGGAGTGACCGGGATTTGAACCACGGACCCAGCGGTGAGAGGCCGACGTGCTGCCTCCTAAGCCACGGAGGCTTCAATCTGTCTGATAATCGGTGTTATTTGTAATGGCTGTATTAGGTGTGTTCTCTGTGATTCAGATAAGGATAGCAGACGATCAATTTTAAGTAGTTCCTACTTTTGCTACCAAATGCTACCGTCAACAAAACCTAGCTGTGAACTTGGCTACTATATGCCAACACAACTGGCACCTGCCGGCAAACGTTGGATATTAATAGAGCGTCAATAAAATCTAATCTACAAATTTAGCTTCACACAATTGTAGTTAGTGGAATGTTCTTTTACATGCCATAAATCTATGACAAGAACCCGCCAGCTTTACTTCCCCTCCGATGGAAGGCATACTAGGGGATTCTTTGACGCTCTTAAAAAATCCGACGACTTCAGCCGGGTTTGAACCCGCGGTCATGGGCTTAGAAGCTCAGCATGCTACCAACTATGCCACCGAAGCTGGTGGTGGTGGGTTTCATTCCAATTTAAGCATTCCTAAAAGTATCCTTCCGTGGTTTTCCACTTCTACTTCAGGCAAATTGTGGTATAGTACCTAACTCAAAACCTCAGCCGCTTCCTTCTCAATCCTCCCTTCGATCATACAAATGTACACACTACTACATAGATAACAATAGCACTGTTTTTTTCAGCGAAAGTTCTAACGACCTAATATCTGGGCTGGAAATTTCCACGATATCCAAGCCCCTATAACAATAGCTTTGGTTCACAGTTAAATGTATCACCTTGTAGAAAATTGTTTGTGTCTATTGTGCGGTATATTCTAAATACTCTGTATCTCATCTAGTAGACGGAACTAATAGTATTGAAAGGGTCTTTCACTTCCACATTCCTTTATATTCAGTCGGGTTTTACCGTTGATAACGTGAATAACTCTTTCAGTAATGGGGATGTGTTCTGTATTTTAACTACTTCCTTTGGAGCAGAGCAATTCGTTCGAATAAAAGACAGAAGAACATCGCACAGCGGGTGGCATTACCTAAAGAGTCAAATAACTTAATAGAAACACACACACACATTGAGTAGAAGATCGGAAAAAGGAAGCAACTTAAATAATTGACTTATTTGTATTCAACAGGAGACGTTGGTAGCGTGAGGGTGCGAGAAGTTACAGTCTTGGCGTCCGGGTCCACGTCCGTCCTATGTCTTCCTAATTGTTGGAAATAATCGTTGGCTGCCCTGCGCCCCGTCCCGTCGTGCTGGCGTGAAGCGTGTACAAAAAGCCGGATTTTCCCCGCAGTGCTGCCACTTCCTCGCATCGATAATTCTCTTTCCTCTTGCTTTCTTTCCCTTCCTTTTCTCTCCACTGCGGTGTACATGTCACCCCAATTTCCCCTACCCCTACCTCATCCCACTGAGAGTCTGGCTACTTGCCCGAAGGTGGGGTGGCATAAAAACTGCCAGGAAAATACTTAATTGGTGTAATGGAATGGTTATTTCTTTTTCTTTTACTGTTTTACTCAACTTAAACGAGGTTCGTGCGATAATTTCTTGATGTGAATTCCGGAAACTAGGACAATCAGGACTCAAGCAGGGCTCTTCACGTAATTAGATTGAAGTGCAACCGTTTGTATGGCGAGGTTTCTTGTGTGTTATTGATTTTTGACAAATATCTGTAATTTAATGTTTCCAGTCGGTCAACACCATAGTACCCAATCAGTGTTTTCCTAATCTGAACAGTGAATAAATGTTTTAGGAATTGTACTCAAGTCTGTTGTATTACTTACATAGCTTTGCATTTTCTTTCGGATATGCATTACGGGCTGGTTTTGTAACAAACCTGTCACCAAACCCGACACCTCCCCGAGCTAAAACACTCTTGCTGAGGCTAGTCTGAGTGCATATCTGATCCTCTCAGTGTGTGAATAGTTTTGAAAGGTGTCTAGCCGTGACCGACCTGGCTATCAGTTCCAGGGCATTTCGGACCAAACGGACTCAATATTGACAGAATTGACAAAAATTTGGTGCTTTTCAGTCGGTCAAGACGAATGTACCCAAAAGAGTTGGGTTATACCCTCATCCTGTAAAAATACATGAGATTAATAAATAAATATTTTTTCAGGATTAGGGTATAACCCAACTCGCTTGGGTACATTCGTATGGACCGACTGAAAAGCACCAAACTTTTGTTTGAAGGCAACACTGAAAAATGACTTCAAATTCCATAAATTTAACAGAGTTTATTTAAACAAATGGGAAGAAAAGTTCTGTTTCGTATCAATATGGAATTTATCTTATCTTGAATAAAGTGTACGTTTTGACCTATAAATAATTAATAATACCTAGAACTAGGTAAAATGTATTGATTATTCATCTAATCAATACTCAATTTGAAATATTACATCCTCAGGATTGTCATTTCATCTTTGGCATGTAACTGATTGAGTATTGATTTGGTGGACAATACAAATGTTTTACCTAGTTCTAGGGGTTATTAATTGTTAATTAAAGTTCTGGACAGTAAAGTATAATTTTGAAAATTAGTATTTCTTCCCTTTAATAGTACATTATGCAACGAGCATATAATGGCAATAATTAAGACACGAGTATGTTGATAAAACGAGCGTAAGGGAGTTTTATAATTATCATACGAGTGTCTTAATTACCATTATAGGCGAGTTGCATACGACTGTTTATGTTCGATGATATTTATAACTTTATTGTAGGTTTTAACGTAAATATTCATAAATATCTGTTGAGATTCAGTCACTCGAATTTTATGATCAGAGTGCAGCGCTGGGTAGGATATCTCTGTTTTCCAAGCTCTCTGACCGACCGACGCACGCGCTCTGTGTGCTTCAATGCCATATGTGCAGATTGTGCACCAGTATTCAGTAAAACTGTCACCGAAGTCGTTTGAAAACAATGTGCTGTGTAGAAATTGGATTTGGTGTATTAAGGTACAGTGCTATTTCTTGTCTCATATTTGCCAGTTTATTTACGCGAACATATGGACGGTGCATTTACGGTAATTTATGTAGACATGTTGGATATCTTTAGCTAATTGGTCACACAACTGTTTCTTGAGCTCTGATTGGTGGGAGTGTTATAATGAGCCTAATTATGATACAGTTTTCTGACACATAATGTTTACATTTCGAAATCGTCGAACATAAACATTATAAACTGATTTACAATTATAACATCTTCCTATATGATAATTAAATGGCCTATATAAATATGTAAATAATTGAAGCCATTCTTTCAGTGTTGCCTTTACCAACTGTCCCGTGTAGCTCTTCAGTCGGTCAACAAGAATTTAGCCCAATGACAGGGTGGGGCATATGGTATGAATATGTAAATAAACTCCTGGAAATAATTACATGTATTAGTTAATTATCACTGCCTCCGTGGCTTAGGCGGCAGCACGCCGGCCTCTCACCGCTGGATCCGTGGTTCAAATCCCGGTCACTCCATGTGAGATCTGTGCTGGACAAAACGGAGGCAGACAGGTTTTTCTCCGGGTACTCCGGTTTTCCCTGTCAAAATTTCATTCCAGCAACACTCTCCACTATCATTTCATTTCATCTGTCATTCAAATAATCATTGCCCCAGAGGAGTGCGTCACGCCTCGGCAGCCGGCACATTTCATATCCTCGCCGCTAGATGGGGGCTTCATTCATTCCATTCCTGACCCGGTCAGAGACTGGAAGCAGGCTGTGGATTTTCATTTTCAGTTAATTATCACTATTAAGTGGGGTATCATTCCAAGAGATTGTGACTGAGGGTTTTTGCGGCCGACTTGTTACAGAGCCTGTCACCAAGCATTTTAAAGCTGCTGCCAGCATCAATGCTAATTATGGCTATTTATCAGCCACCCTTAACATAGGAAACAGACGCTGTTTGTAGTCGCCTCTCTGAAGTACAGACACTACGACTGATAGCTGTCCCCATCTGGAGAACAGATACCTTTTACTCATACAACCCGAGCACTGGGTTGCTGAGGACAGGGGCTGGCACTAAAGCAAAGACGGGTTACATGTTGGAAGTCGCCGGTAATAGACCAAAAGGACGACCAAAACAGCGATGGGCCGATACCCTTCACAAAGATCTGAAGAGCGTCAATCTCCTCCCTGACATGGCCCAGGACAGAACTAAAAGGAGACATCGAATCCATGTAGCGGACCCTGCCACCAGGCGGGACAAACACTGAAGAAAAGAAGATCGCTATTAAATGGGGCAATTTAGGATTGAATTGTGATAACTAATACATGTAATTCTTTTCCAGGTTTGTATTTACATATTTATATTTTGTGCCCTGCCCAGTCATTGGGAACATTTGTGTTGACCGACTGAAGAGTTACAAATGGCAGACTGTATAAATATATAAATCCTACAATTGCTAATTATACTCCAGTCTAAATCGTAGCTGTGGAAGATTACAGCTAGATATAGCAAACTTGTTCACTTTATCAACAACATCCCATATCGCACGGCTTCCTCATAAATACACATACTCACCCATAAATGCAATGCCTACAAATACCGAAGAGTTTCTGGCAAATATTATTTCTAGCTCCACCAAATACAATCCAATATCCGTGGCAGCGGTGCGGAGCCGGTGGTCTAATTTCCGTAGCCAGGAGCTTCTGATATTCAGATCCGCTTCTATCTCTTGGCGTGATACTCACGAGTTTCAGTGTGATAAGGGAGCAGTTTGAGAGAGAGAGAGAGCCTAGTCCCTCTGTAATAGTTATCTTCAGTAGTAATAATTGTAATAAAAAATCCCTCAGTATGCCTTCCTTCGGAGGGGAAGTAAAGCCGGCGGTCCCATATTTCTACGTTCGTTGCCAAGAGCCGACTGCGGTAACGTCTGGTAGCTAAGTTCTGAGCTAGTAGTTGTCGACGGTGGCGTTTGGCGGCAAAAGTAGGAACTACTTGAAAATTGACCGTCTGCAGTGCTTACTTGAATTTAAAAAAAGTCCTCTCGGCACGCCGGAAGGCGGAGGTAGATTTCACCGGACAAACTTGGAGATAGGCGAAAATAGGCAGAATATGCAGGTTTTCGTAGAAGGATCAGACCTAATTTATCGCGTGAAAGTATTTTATAATTGGAGATTAATTAACTTTGTTTTTCTTCATTTTAAACATATTTTAAACATTTTATTGTCTTACGGGGACGGTAACCTTCTTGTCATTTGGAGTCCATTTTTAGCCTATTTTCAATTTTGAAAAAATAGGCTTATGAGATCACCTTTTGTCCGCGTGTGTGTGTGTGTGTGTGTGAGATGTGTGTGTGTGTCCCCCTAATTAAATCTAAACGGCTGGAGCGATTTCAGTGAAACACAGTAAGTTCATAGCACTATTCCCGGCGACGTCGACCGTGCCCATCGAATTTTGTTACGTCTCACCAATCCAACATGGCGGCTGTGCGAAATATTTCACTAGCATTCAGTATCTCCGAAACTATAACGGATATCGCCCTGAAATTGTGTACGGTGATAAAGAGTACTACTAGAAGTTCACCTATGAAACTTTCAAAAACCTGGTTATTACATAACCAACATGGCGGCCAAGCGAAGTGGAGACTTTTAAATAGACTTTTCTCGCGATTTAACTATCCAAACGTAATGAAACTGGGTACAGCAAATATTTATACACATTGCAATGCACTGGAGTCTAATTTAGTTCAATTGTTTACATAACCTCAAAATGGCGGCTGTGCGAAATATTTCACTGACATTCTATATCCCCGAAACTATTACAGATATCACCCTGCAATTTTGTACGGTGATAAAGGGTACTGATACAAGTTTACCTATGTATAATTCATAAACCTGTAAATTACAAAACGAACATGGCGACCAAGCGAATTTGAAATATTTTAATAGACTTTTCTCGTGAGTTAACTCTCTGAGCGCAGTGAAATGTGGTACAGTAAATGATTTTGCAGATTGTAATGTACTGCCATCTAATTTAATTCAATTGTTTACATAACCTCAAGATGGCGGCTGTGCGAAATTTTAAAATTAAGTTTTTATTTCTTGTGTCGTAATCATGCGATCGAAGTGAAAGTTTGAATAATGAACCTAGGCAATAAGTGACCTTGAATGGTACATAACTCTATGGCCTATAATATAACAATCCTAAATGGCAAGCTTCCGTAATATTTAGACGGTTCTCAATATATATGAATCTTTTACAGCAACCAAACTGAAATTTTTATGTTCATAGAGACTATGAACATATGTTCACCTATAGGACTTTCAGTAACCTGGTGAGCACGAATCCAACATGGCGGCTACGCGAAGTATAAATATTTAAATGGACGTTTCTCGCGAATTAACTATCCGAGTGCCGTGAAACGTTGCACGTTTTAAATGCTTACACAAATGTTGATCCACTGGCATCTAATTTATTTCAATTGTTTGCATAATCACAAGATGGCTGCTGTGCGTAATTTTAAAATCTCGTTTTTACTTCTTGTGTTCTAATCATGCGATTGAAGTTTGAATACCACACTTACACAATAATCTTAATATAATAGTACAAAAATAAAAATTCCAACCTGTCGACCATCTGAAATATTTAGACGGTTCTCAATATCTACGAATCTGATACAGCAATTAAACAGAAATTTTGTATGTTGATAGAGGCAATTAACATGAGCAGGATATATGAAAATAGGCTGTACAGTTCTTCACGGAACTAATTGTTATACTTGTGGTCACACTGTCCTTATGCAAGGTTTCGACACTGATGTGTAACTATGTAACGGTCTGTTACTTCTTCACGCAAAATTATATCTCCCGCAGAGATGTTGGTTGGTTCCTCAGTTTAGGGGCTGCGACAACGCGGTCATATAACCCCGTGTACTTTGGGTGAGTGTAGAATCTGTCTGATAAACGGTGAGAATTGTGATGGCTGTATTAGTCTGTAATTCAGGTAAGGAATGCAGACTGTCAATTTCAAGCAGTAGTTCCTAATGTTGCTACCAGATACTAACGTCAACGCCACCCAGCTGTGAACTTGGCTACTAGATGCCGCCTCAATCAGCAACTCGCAACGAACGTTGGAACTTCCCCTCCAAAGGAAAGCTTACTGAGGGATTTTTAGCGCTCTTAGAAAATCCGACGACTTTGGCCGGCTTTGAACCCGCGACCTTGGGCATGGAAGTTCAGCATGCTACCAGTTACGTCTCCGAAGCCGCTTCACACTTAGTCAGATGGAAATCTGAATCTGATCTCGCGCAAGTGCGTTGTCATGGCAACGTCTGATGGCTCATCCCTCATCAATTTAGTAGTGTTGCCATGTCAACCACTGATAGCTCTTGGCATTTTCTTATAATTCCGAAATCATTTTTCTCATCCCTTGGCGCAATGGTGGCTCATATCAAAAATTCTTTCAGACAAACGTTTTAGGTAATTATTAGGGGAATATTGTCCATTTTGTACGGTTTTGATATTGTGCCTATTAACAGAGATATGATTAATGTTTCCCGAAAAAAACACTTTTTCCCACCCCTTTGGTCAATGGTTGGTGCTATCAAAAAAACGTTTCAAACATAAATTTCTGAGCTTTATCCGACACATAGTATGAACTTTGAACGGATTCGATATTTCACATATTAAGAGAGTTATAGCAATATTTCATTTTTTCGAAAAAAAAAAGTCCCCCATTTTCATCCCCTTCGACCGATTTAGCCCACTAACGAACCCGTCCGAGATTTTATGGGTATACATATTCGGTAAAAAATTCAAAGTGATTGGTGCAAAATTACGGCAGTTATCGTGTCCACAAGAAACTGATATACATATATATACATATATTACATAAATTATATATAAACTTTTGAACTGACGGTGGTTTTGGGGTCTGGGGGATGTGAAACGCGAAGATATGTCGAAATTTTCCGGAAATCGAAAAAATGGTACCCATGGCAATAGTTAGCTTTCTAATGAAATCTACCTAAAATACTGCCGTCAACGTCACCTAGCTGTGAACTTGGCTACTAGATGCCACCTCAATCAGCAACTCGCAACGAACGTTGGAACTTCCCCTCCGATGGAAAGCAAACTCAGGTTTTTTAGCGCTCTTAGTAAATCCGACGACTTCAGCCGGGTTTGAACCCACGACCTTGGGCATAGAAGTTCAGCATGCTACCAGTTCCGATACCGAAGTCGCTTCCCACTGACATATGAAAACTGAATGTGATCTCGTGCAGTGGCGTTGTCATAGCAACTGCTGATGGTCATCCCTTATCAATTAAAAGTAAAGTTGTCATGGCAACCTCTCTTGGCACTTGGCATTTTCTTATAATTTAAATCATTTTGTTCACCCCGTGGCGTAATGGTGGGTCATATCAAAAATTCTTTCAGACAAAAGTTTTAGGTAATTATTGGAGGAATATTGTCCATTTTGTGCGGTTTTGATATTGTGCCTATTAACAGAGATATGATTAATGTTTCCCGAAAAACCCACTTTTTCCCACCCCCTTGGTCAATGGGTGGTGCTATCAAAAACCTTATTTGACATAAATTTTTGGCACTTTTCCGACACATATTATGAACTTTGAAGGGATTCTATATTTCATGTATTAAGAGAGTTATAGCGATATTTCACTTTTTCGAAAAAAGCCCCCCATTTTTACCCCCTTTGACCGATTTTGCCCATTAACGAACTCGACCGAGATTTTATAGGGATACATATTATGTAAACAATTCAAAGTGATCGGTGAAAAATTACGGCAGTTATCGTGTCCACAAGAAACTGATATATATATATATATATATATATATATATATATATATATATATATATATATATATATATAGATAGATACATATATACATAAATTATATATAAACTTTTGAACTGACGGTGGTTTTGGGGTCTGGGGGATGTGAAACGCGAAGATATGTCGAAATTTTCCGGAAGTCGAAACATGGGACCCATTGCAATAGTTAGCTTTCTAAAGAAATCTACCTAAAAGTCCTCTCGGCACGCCGGAAGGCGGAGGTAGATTTCACCGGGCAAACTTGGGGATAGGCGAAAATAGGCAGAATATGCACGTTTTCGTAGAAGGATCAGACCACATTTATTGCGAGAAAGTATTTTATAATTGGAGCTTAATTAACTTTGTTTTTCGTCATTTTATACATGTTTTAAAAATTTTATTGTCTTATGGGGACGGTAACCTTCTTGTCATTTGGGGTACATTTTTAGCCTACTTTTCACATTTTGCAAAAATGAGGAAAAAGTAGAATTATGAGATCGGGCAAATGTGTGTCTGTCTGTCTGTCCTTCTGTCTGTCTGTCTGGCTGTGTGTGTCCCCCCCTATCAACTCCTAAACGGCTGGAGCAATCGAAACAAAATTTGGTAGGATTAAAGATCTATACCTGAATATCTCACGGCCATATTTGAAAATGATATCCGTGCTACCAACTGCTAAAAAATCGCAATTGAAATTTGAGCTCCATGATGTATATCTTGGAAGGTATGAATGGGAGCTATTTCAAAATTGGCACACGTATAGATAATAATATTGCAGTTTAATTTCCAGGAGTCCATACATGGCAGTGTTGCAAAAATGATTATAAGCCTGCTGATAGGTCCAATTTTTAAATGCATATAACTTCTGCACTATCAATTGGAATTCAACCAAATTTCGTATGTTGTATGTGTACATAACCAGATATGACTGAGCGTATTCTTACGAGCCACCAGGGCTGCCAACTGTTAATAAATGCTCCTAATTTATTTTATCCAAATACCAATAAATCAGAAAGTATGCAAGCCGACAGCTTTAAACTATGCACACGTATAGTACCTGACATTCTATATTAATTTGGAGTAACTTATATACGTCAGTGCTACCAACATGATTCTAAGCCTGCTGACTGGTCCAAATTTAAATACATGCAACTTCCATACTATCATTTGGATTTGAACCAAATTTCGTATGTGCTATGAGTACTATAACAGATATGACTATGCGTATTCTTAAGAGCAACCAGGGCTGCCAACTGTTAATATGTACTGTCCCTATTTTTGTTACCCTAATATTAATATATCAGAAAGTATGCAAGCCAATAGCTCTAAACTTTGCACACGTATAGTACCTGGCATTCTAGATGAATTTGGAGTAACTAATGTACGTCAGTGCTGCCAACATGATTCTAAGCCTGCTGATAGGTCCAATTTTAAAATGCATGTAACTTCTATACTAACTAATGGATTTCATTCAAAATTGGCACAACAATAGATCATATTATTTCAGATTATTTCTGACCAATACATGCATGACATTGTTGCCAACATGATTTTACGCGCGCTGTTAGATCCAATGTTTAACTGCATGTAACGTCCATGCTATTCATTGGACTTCAACCAAATTTTGTATTCTGTACCTTAAGAGATGGAACTAAGAATATATTCAGTCATCAGGGCTGCCAACTGTGGTGCCCTATTAGGCTACATTATGCCAGGTATACAGTATTTCGAACTAATTAGAAATTTCGATATTAGCAACTTAATTTCGTCATTATTCTAGATAGGTTCATATACTGTAGAATAATCATTGGCATGAAAAGTAGGCTCTTTAGTTCGTCACGGAACTTCTTGTTATACTTGTGGTCACACTGTCCTTATGCAAGGTTTCGACACTGATGTGCAACTATGTAACGGTCTGTTACTTCTTCAGGCAAAATTATATCTCCCGCAGAAATTTTGGTTGGTTCCTCAGTCTAGGGACTGCGACAACGCGGTCATGTAACCCCGTGGACTTTGGGTGAGTGTAGAATCAGTCTGATAAACAGTGTGAATTTTGATGGCTGTATTAGTCTGTAATTCAGGTAAGGACTGCAGACGGTCAATTTCAAGCAGTAGTTCCTAATGTTGCTACCAGATACTACCGTCAACGACACCTAGCTCTGAACTTGGCTATGAGATGCCACCGCAAACAGCAACTCGCAACGAACGTTGGATCTTCCCCTCCAAAGGAAAGCATACTGAGGTTTCTTTAGCGCTCTTAGAAAATCCGACGACTTCGGCCGCCTTTGAACCCGCGAACTTGGGCATAGAAGTTCAGCATACTACCAGTTACGTCACCGAGGCCGCTTCTCACTTAGTCAGATAGAAATCAGAATGTGATATCGTGCAAGTGCGTTGTCATGGCAACGTCTGATGGCTCATCCCTCATCAATTTAGTAGTGTTGTCATGGCAACCTCTGATAGCTCTTGGCATTTTCTTATAATTCCGAAATCATTTTCTCATCCCTTGGCGTAATGGTGGGTCATATCACAAATTCTTTCAGACAAAAGTTTTAGGTAATTATTAGAGGAATATTGTCCACTTTGTACGGTTTTGATATTTTGCCTATTAAGAGAGTGATGATTAATGTTTCCCGAAAAACCCACTTTTTCCCACCCTTTTGGTCAATGGTTGGTGCTATCAAGCTCTTCAAACATACATTTTTGGGCCTTATTCGACACATAGTATGAACTTTGAATGGATTCGATATTTCAAATATTAAGAGAGTTATAGCGATATTTCACTTTTTCGAAAAAAAAAACCCATTTTCACCCCCGTCGACCGATTGTGCCCATTAACGAACTCGACCGAGATTTTATAGGGATACATACTATGTAAAAAATTCAAATTGATTGGTGCAAAATTGCGGTAGTTATCGTGTCCACAAGAAAGTGATATATGTGTATATATATATACATATCATAAATTATATATAAACTTTTGAACTGACGGTGGTTTTGGGGTCTAGGGGTCTAGGGGATGTGAAACGTGAAGATATGTCGAAATTTTCCGGAAGTCGAAACATAGTACCCATTGCAATAGTTAGCTTTCTAATGAAATCTACCTAACAGATACACACACTAATAGAGTCATCACAATTAACACCGGTTATCAGACAGATTCTACACACACCCAAAGTACACGGGGCTACATGACCGCGTTGTCGCAGCCCCTAAACTTAAGAACCAACCAACCATAATTGTAATAGTAAGAGAATTCAAATACCACCTATAGCCGTTATGATGAACAATCAAACATTTTCGCATCTAAAGAGACATGAAGTTCAATTCGACCACTGTATGTTCAACTTTGTACAGCCAGCTGGATGTGTTTAGTAATACTATCTGTAGTTCCCACTCGTGTTAGACGCTCGCACTGCACTCTTCCCAATGATCCAATCCTCGTTTCTCCCCTCCTCGATAATAATAATAATAATAATAATAATAATAATGAGGGAAACGGTTTTCAGATCATGACACTCACGAGAATCGAATATAGGACTGAATTATTTATTAAAACATAGAAACATATTAGAATACAATACATAGAATTGATGGAATGTGTTTCGCGGCTCATCGGAACTCGGAATATTGCTTCTCTTCTTTTTATTCTCAGACAATGGCGCTGAGCTTACTCCTGCGTTTCCTAGATCCCATACTCGGCCGTCTTGATCCTCATCCGGCTCCCACATTCGGCCGTCCTAATCTTCATCCGACGCGGATGAAGAAGATCCGCCCGGCCAGGGCCTCATGAACTCCGCACAGGACGATGTGATTCTTGGTCCAGCATGGTCTACTTCTCTGCTGACGTCATATGTGTCGTTGAGTTTAACTCGAGTCACTCGATAAGGTCCTAGACTTTTGGTTTTTAGTTTCAGATGTGGACCGATCTGAGTGCGTTTGATGGCAACCTGGTCGTCGACCTGATACTTCTTAGGCTCCTTACGACATTGGTTGAATTCAGCACGATTTTCAGATTGAACCTTTTCTATCTGCTTTTTTGCATCTTCTCTCATCTGATCACGTTTTTCGTTGAACGAATCGATCAGCTCCTCTTCGATGAGTTGCACTATACGTAGATCATTAGCCTATTTTCAATTTTGAAAAAATAGGCTTATGAGATCACCTTTTGTCCGTGTGTGTGTGCGTGTGTGTGTGTGTGTGTGTGTGTGTGATTCGTGTGTGTGTCCCCCCCTAATAAAATCTAAACGGCAAGAGCGATTTCAATGAAACTCGGAAAGTTCATAGCACTATTTCCGGCGACCTCGACCGTGCCCTTCAAATTTTGTTACGACTCACTAATCCAACATGGCGGCTGTGCGAAATATTTCACCAGCATTCAATATCTCCGAAACTATTACCGATATTACCCTGACATTTTCTATGGTGATAGAGGGAACTACTATAAAATCACTTATGCGACTTTTGAAAATCTGGTAACTACAAAACCAACATGGCGGCCAAGCGAATTTGCGACTTTTAAATAGACGTTTCTCGCGATTTGACCTACCAAACGCAATGAAACTTGGTACAGTATATGTTTATATACATTGTAATGCACCGACAGCTAACTTCGTTCAATTGTTTACATAATCACAAGATGGCGGATGTGCGAATTATTTCACCGGGATTCTATATCTCTGAAACTATTAGCGGTATCTCCCTAAAATTTTGTACGGAGAAAAAGGGCACTACTGAATGTCCATCCATAAGATTTTCAAAAACCGGTTAACTACAAAACGAACATGGCGGCCAAGCGAATTTTAACATTTTTAAATAGACCTTTCTCACGATTTAATGTTCCAAGCGCACTGAAACCTGGTACAGGACATATTTATACACATTGTAATCCACTGGTATCTAATTTAGTTCAATTGTTTACATAACCTCAAGATGGCAGCAGTGCGAATTTTAAAATTAAGTTTTTATTTCTTGTGATGTAGTCATGCGATCGAAGTGAAAGTTTGAATAATGAACCTATGCAATAATTTTCCTTTAATGGTACATGACTCTATGGCCTATACATTTAACAATCCAACATGGCGACCATCCGAAATATTTAGACGATACTGAATATCTACGAATCTATTTTAGCAATCAAACTAAATTTTTTAATGTTCATAGGGGCTATGAACTTAAGTTCACCTTTAGGACTTTAAATAACCTGGTGGTCAGAAATCCAACATGGCGGTGACGCGAATTATAAATATTCACATGGACGTTCTCGCAATTTAACCATCCGCGTGCAGTGAAACTTGGTACAGTAAATCTTTATCCGAATGATAATCCACTGGCATCTAATTTATTTCAATTGTTTCCATAACCTCAAGATGGCAGCTGTGAAAATTTTTTAAATCTCCTTGTTTTTTCTGGTGTCCTAATTATGCGATTTAAGTTTGAATACTACACGTTCACAATAATCTGCATGTAACAGTACATAACTCGAGGACCTACATATATAAAATCCAACATGGCGACCATCCGAAATATTTAGTCGTTTCTCAATATCTACGAATCTATTACAGCAATCAAACTGAAATTGTTGATAGTGGCAATTAACATAAGTAGGATATATGAAAATAGGCTGTATAGTTCTTCACGGAACTACTTGTTTTGGTTGTGCATTCTGACTCCTGTCAGCAGCTCGAAAGGTGACATTCCGATGTTCCTCTGGAACGTAGAGTTGATAGCTCGTTAATAATAATAATTGCCACGTGGATGGCCAGCGTGGATGGGCCTACTTACCTTATTTAGATGTCCGCGTCGCTTCCACTGCAAAATCACCTCCAGAAGACATGCCCCAACAGAAAAACACCCAAAGGGGTAGAAGGATGGTGGAGAAGGGGAACGCACAGGCTATTCTACATACACCCCCCAATAACTAATGGAATTGTCGCCGACGAAATAATGCCACAACAGTTGCTTAAAATTTTAAAATAAAAATTTAATGTTAAAAGTTAAAAGAGCACCTCCACCAGAAAACAGAACATGCATCAGCCAGCATTAAATTACAAAAATAGGCAAGAGACGGCTTAACATGCTTGCTTGCAAAGCAAAAAAGGAAAAGAATTAAATTAAAATTAAAATGTTAAAGCCCAAAGATAAAAATAAAATTACAGGCATAAATAAATGAGAACGGGCTTGATAATTTAGTAAGACGCAATACCGACCGGACATGCAGAGACCAAGGCCATGATGCAAAACAAGAAATTTAAAATTAAATTAACAAAACAAAATTGGATCAGAAAATAAATCCATAATTTTGCATAACGGAGAAAAAACACAGGAACATTTACCAAAAACACAAAGTTAAACCAACAAGATTAAAAAAACATATTAAGCTAACACCACAACTCGTTTGAGTTTACCGCTTGACGCCAAGAGACTGCACTCGAGACCAGAATGTATTTCGGCAAAACAAAAACAAACATGGCCACTAAAAACAGGAGACCGCATGTCCGATCGAATTACGGCAAACAATTAGCATTATTGAATTTCAAAATCAGCAGAAAGAAAGGAAGAAAAAAATTATGTCTAAATACTATTAACATGAGGGTGGTGCATCGGATCTTACATCAGATTAATAATATGCCAATCCCTAGATTACCAAAAGAAAATAAATAATAATTTAAAACGTAAAATAAACTTAGAAATGTGTCTCCAGAAGGTACGAAGAAAAAAATAACAAAATTAATATATATATGGAAACATTAATAAAACATAATTTTTTTAGGCCTACCAGGCGAAACAAAACACAAGATCAAACATTCATACAAGGCCAATATTGGAGCTCCCAAAATAAAATATAAATAAAATAACAACGTACCTTAACTTTTCTGTGGAGACACAATGAAAATAAAATAATTAACACACAATTTAAATAAAATATTATACGGCACTAAATTGCCTGAAAATGGCCCACCCAGCCATGCGCCGTTTTGGTATCACAAGCACTGGTCTGCATCGAGATGCGTTTTTCATTTCGTACTTCTTCACTGCGAAACGATGAAATAATAGCCTGAAGAGCACAGGCAATTCCCTTCCATCGTATATTCATATTTTGTAAAAGCTAGGGGCCAATGCCCCCTAGCCCACGAAGAGATACTCTGTCACACCAGCTGGCTAGTTGCTTCTTCCACGACAGACAATGAAGACCACAAGATGGCGGAGAATCACACGTCAGATACCGAACTGCATTCATGTAAATTGTTATTGTCCAATCACAGCTTGACACATCAAGCAACAATGTGATTATTAAGTAATTAATTTGGCGGTATCATGAATACACAGTCCTTTGTTTCATGACGTAGGAAAATAATAGCCTTCATATATGACTGGAATAGGATGACACCAGAAGGCAGCACAAACACACTCTAGTGGTGAAGAAGGAACCACGTCAAGAAACCCCGAAGTCCGACAGCAGCTGCCATCTCGTGTTCACAAACGGAACCAAGCGACCAGGCGGCCGTTGCAAAATGTCATGAAGTCACATCCAAGGAAGATACATATTTGAAAACGTTGGTACGGGCAATGCACGTAACAGTCTCCCTCCCTTAAGCGTGAACACCGTTCACGAATATGCCTAGGCATAGGCAGTACTCCTTACTAGTCGATTCACCAATCATGTTTCCAGAAGATAATGTTCACCAGATAACTCCAATTGATGGACGAAACCGCATCGTTTTGGTTAGGAAGAGTGCAGGGTCAGATTATCAGTGAAGGGATAATTGACCACCTCGCAAACCACTTAGTTAACAGCGTCACTGTGTTCATAAGTCTTCAGAAACGCAGAACACCAGCACCAGCAGTGCTTTCAGAGTCCAAGACACGTTAGGTAAATTTTTCAATAAGTCCAATGTAGTTCGCTTTAAACGAAGTAGGTGGAAGCAATGTGCCAGATATCATTCGACGCGTGGGCAGCCATTTACAAAACAGAAGTTAATCTTATTTCAAAAAAGTTTACAGAAATTACAATTTCTTACTACATTTTACAAATAGAAACAAAGTTGAATTTATATGAAGAAAATATTTCTGACCATGCAATAGATCCGTGCTTACAAAATTTCATTAAAAAGTTTACCTTTTTACAGACTAGAAGTACCTTTCAAGATTACATGGGTTAGGTCTCCCACCGAGTCCAACTTACATGCTAGCATCTTCTATGAAAACATCAAAATTTAGTTTCAATTTTACAATTTACCATAAAATGGGAATTACCCAACAGTTACAGTTTGTATCCCAGCAGAGTTTTCATATCCAGTTCAAAATTCCAGAAGGAACAGATGCCTGAAGGCCTCAATGAAGGTTAGGGATACTCTACCTTATACAAAATCAGTTTACAAAATTTATGGTAGCATTTCCTCATTAGAAACCTCTCCACCTCGTTTAATGTGCGACAGATGCACTCTGGAAATTTTGTTGGCCTTAGGATTTCTAATAAGCAGAGTAACGGGAGTCAGGAATGCCTCTACATAACAGGGGCCCTTGAAACGAGGGGTCAACTTGCTTGAAACTAGATTACTGACGCCCTTGGGCTCGAAATTGCGGACGTACACAACATCTCCAATTTCCAAATCAGTTGGCTTGTGACAGGCATTGTGTCGCTTGGCAAGTTGGTCATGTGATACCTTAATATTCTCTCTAGGCCTGTCGAATTTATCCCTCATATCCTCGGGCGTGAAACTGTCTGGAAGGAGATCGTGCAGGTTCCACAGATTAGACAATGGAGAATTAGCCATAAAGGAAAACATTAACGAAAAAGGGGTGGCTTGCGTGCTCTCATGCACGGCGGTGTTGAAAGCAAAATTGAGCCAATGCAAATTAGAATCCCACTTGGAATGATCGTCGTGGTGGAAAGCAATCAGAGCAGAACGGAGATTACGATTGACTCGCTCAGCGAGAGACGGGTTAGGAAAATAGGGAGTGGTGGTTACATGCGAAATAGCATAATCAAATAAGAATTGACGGAACTGATGAGATACAAAGCACTTGGCATTATCTGACACCAGGTACTGACATGGCCCAAAAGATGAAAAGATGGCATTAAGACACTTTATGACGGAACTGGTCGTAGCTTGTCTGGTGGGGAAAATCCAACTAAACCGGGTGAAACCGTCAGTGCAAACAAGCGCAAATTGGTTTCCCCGACCAGAGCGAGGGAACGGACCAACATGGTGGATAAAAAGCCTCTCCATGGGTCAAGATGCCGGTTCAGATGACAACAGGCCAACCTTAGTAGAAACCGGAGGTTTGCTAATACTACAAGAAGCACAATTTCTAATGAGCCTCCTGATGTCGCCATCCATACCTTGCCAAATGAAGAACTGTCTGATTTTAGCTCGGGTCTTGAATACTCCTAGGTGGCCAACAATAGGAGATTCGTGATAGTAACGAAATATTTCCGGAATGAGGACCGACGGGAGCACAATTTTAGGTAGACGGTCATGCCGAGACGAACAGCACAATACACCATCCTTCAGAGAGTAGGGCTTGATCACTTCACCAGAATTGATTCGGTCAATTAGGCTAGATAAGGAGGGATCTTCTTTCTGGAATCGCCTCACATCTTCAAAAAGCACAGGGGAATTGCTAAGAACGACATTGGCATAATTTATAGGTGATACAAGGTTTATGGGTTCACATCCTTGAATATCCTCTTCGGCTGTTTCCTCATACATGCGGCTTAATGAATCAGCTACCGCATTTTCGGACCCACGAATATGGTGGACAGTGAACTGGAATGACAGAATCCCAGTTGCCCATCTGGCAATCCTACCAGTTTTATGGGGTTTCCCTAACACCCAGCTCAAGGCCGGGTTATTGGTCTCGAGGAGAAACTTAGTGTGCTCAAGATACATACGGAATTTTTCCAGGGCGAACAACATTGCTAAACCCTCAAGTTCGTATATGGAATACTTCCTCTCTGCGTCCGGTAAGGTACGAGAAGCGTATGCAATGGGTTGCCTACCCAGATCAGACTCTTGCAGTAGGAAACAACCAACACCACGACCAGACGCATCAGTCTGCCCAATGAACTGCTTCCCAAAATCCGGAATGGCTAACACAGGGGCGTTAGAGAGCGCAAGCTTAAGATCTTCGAAGGCTGCCTGCTGAGAGGGACCCCACTCAAACTTCACAGCCTTTTTGCGTAATTGATTTAGAAGAGCAGCACGGTCGGCAAAATTACTGATGAACTTACGGAAGAAGTTCACCATACCAATGTAACGAGCAACACCCTTGGCGTTCTTGGGCGGTTTAAAATCTCTGATGGCCTGAGTACGAGATTGGTCCTCGGAGATACCAGATTCGGAAACAATATGTCCCAAGAAGGAAATTTTGGGCTTGGCAAAGGAAACCTTGGACAATTTGACGGTAAGGCCAGCGACACGCAATCGATCAAGTACAACCTTCAGATGATCAACGTGTTCCTCGAAGGACTCAGAATAGATCACCACATCGTCAAGGTAGTGGTACATAAATTTGAATTTAATTTCTGAAAACACCTTGTCCAGAAGTCTGTTCAACACAGCGGCTCCGGTGGATAGGCCAAACGGGACACGGGCATACTCAAACAGGTTCCAGTCAGTGGAAAAAGCACTAACATGCCTGGATTCTGGAGAGAGGGGAATTTGGAAGTAAGAAGATTTTAAATCGAGGATCGTGAACACCTTCGCGTTGCGAAACCAACTAAAACAAGTATGAAGGTCCGGCAAAGGAATTGATTGTAAAAGAACCTTTTGATTAAGAGCCCTATAGTCGAGCACCGGCCGAAAACCACCGTTAGGTTTTGGCACAAAGAATACAGGGGATGAGTAGGCAGAGATAGAAGGTTGGATTACACCTTCTTCCAACATCTTATCGATAATCTTACGAAGTTCAGCCATCTTGGGCGGGGCAAGGCGATACGGGCTGGAACGCACCGGCACAGAATCGGTTAGCTCAATCTTGTATTCCATCAAATGGGTTACACCCAACTTGTCAGTAAATACATCACTATACTCCTGACATAACCTCTTAATGGCATCCTTTTGAAGACTCGTTAAATTTTCTAGATCGAAATCCTCAATAGTCATAGGTTCACTAACAGAATTGACAGCAGGAGAAGATAAAACCGGGTTAAATGGTAACTTACTTTGCGGATTAAACTTAAACCATAAGTTGCGAGCACCAAAATCAAGAAGCATACCAACGTGTGACATGAAATTAGCTCCAATGACCACAGAACAAGAAAGATTTCTGGCAATAAAAAATTAAACTTCCAAGAAAAATTTAGAATATGGATTTTGACTGTCATACTACCCAAAATATTTAACTTTGAACAGTTTGCCGAAATAAAAGATTCATTGTTAGGCTCTAACTCAGGAAATTTGCAAACACTTTTCATAGATAAAAACCAGTCCTCGCTTATAAAGGATGCGACACTACCAGAATCAAGCAATGCAGAAACGGGCTCGTCATTAACACAAATTTCAATAAACGGGGATATTCCTTTAGCCACAGGAGAAATTCCAAAATCATTACTCACTCTAAAACGATTACAAGTAGATGACGAGGACACCCGCACCACAGGTTTCACATTATGTTTAGATTTAGGCAGACTTGCCACGACATTGCTCACCGACAGGTTAGGTAGGTCAGCGACATAAGCACAATTAGCACGTGAAGATTTAGTTTTCAACGAGTTATCAAGATTTTCATTAGTAGGGCGACCAGAAACTTCACAGGGTTTTCCCAAACTCTCATGCACAGAAATATCCTTAGAAGTAACATCCGAATTGGTCCCCACAACATTTCGTCATTGGCGATACACAACCTGGTTATTCGGACACACCTTCTTAACATGTCCCACGCCACCGCACGTGTGGCACTTAATATTGGGTCTTGGGTGGAACATAACCTTAGGCGGGGGACGAGACATCAAGGAAGGAGGGGGACGAGACATCAAGGAAGGAGGCGGAACATTAGCTACACGAAGGGAATCTGCATGTTTCACAGCCATAGCCTCTATAATGACCTGTTTTAGCTCGACAAATGACGAAGGACTGGTACACATAGTCATGTATGACCTATATTGAGGCGAAAACCAATTTACAATCGATGACACCAACTGCCGTTCAGTTAAAGGGGATGCAAATACCTGGGCATACACCTTAATGTCACTGACATAGTCGCTAAGTGACTCGTCCAACCTTTGGACACGATATAAAAACTTTTGCTCGAGAGTACTAAGGGCACTCGCAGGGACAAAAAACCACAACACTTCCCTAATAAACATGGCTAAGGACATGCGGAGGTGGATACAGAAGGAAACAAATTTTAGGAATTACGAGGACAGTTTACACTTTCACAACAATACCATAACTACCAATTACCAACACCATAGATTAGGTTGACACTCGAACCCAGCCACAATACTACACAAAATCATGCACAATGCTGCCCAGAACAGCATACGTCACCGCCTGCTTGGCTTGAGAACAGGAAGCTAAATTACAAAAATTGCCACAAAGCACATGGCGAACAGCTTCAGACAGGGCTCCAGGATGCCTTCACTCGTAGCATGTAGGCTATCAGAATATTAACAAATCCACATTCCCATGCCAAGAGCACATGTCAGTCACTCACCGAGCTTCTTTTTCAGTGGGGATGATGCATACAAACAGGATGAAATACAGCAGCAAACACCTCGCTTTGAACCGGTCACTTACATCTCACCACATGGATATTCAGAGGCAAACATGAAATTAAACAAACGACAAGGATTAGCTTTACATAACATCAGGTGCACTGGCATGACAGATCCCAATAACAACTGCTCCATCAGCATTAGAAGGGTCCATAAAACGAGCCTGCGGGTATTGAGGAGGGGATAGTTACGGAAGCGAACTCAAGCTCGGTCTGCTACCAGAATGCCACGTGGACGGCCAGGGTGGATGGGCCAACTTACCGTTTATTCAGAGGTCCGCATCGCTTCCACAGCAAAATCACCTCCAGAAGACATGCCCCAACAGAAAAACACCCAAAGGGGGTAGAAGGAAGGTGGAGAAGGGGAACGCACAGGCTATTCTACAGACACCCCCCAATAACTAATGGAATTGTCGCCGACGAAATAATGCCACAACTGCTGCTTAAAACTTTAAAATAAAAATTTAATGTTAAAAGTTAAAAGAGCACATCCACCAGAAAACAGAACATGCATCAGCCATCATTAAATTACAAAAATAGGCAAGAGACGGCTTAACATGCTTGCTTGCAAAGCAAAAAAAAGGAAAAGAATTAAATTAAAATTAAAATGTTAAAGCCCAAAGATAAAAATAAAATTACAGGCATAAATAAATGAGAACGGGCTTGATAATTTAGTAAGACGCAATACCGACCGGACATGCAGAGACCAAGGCCATGATACAAAACAAGAAATTTAAAATTAAATTAACAAAATAAAATTGGATCAGAAAACAAGTAGTTCCGTGAAGAACTATACAGCCTATTTTCATATATCCTACTTATGTTAATTGCCACTATTTATCATACACAATTTCAGTTTGATTGCTGTAATAGATTCGTAGATATTGAGAACCGACTAAATATTTCGGATGGTCGCCATGTTGGATTTTATATATGTAGGTCCTAGAGTTATGTACTGTTACATGCAGATTATTGTGAACGTGTAGTATTCAAACTTTGATCGCATAATTAGGACACAAGAAAAAACAAGGAGATTTAAATTTTTTTCACAGCTGCCATCTTGAGGTTATGGAAACAATTGAAATAAATTAGATGCCAGTGGATTAACATTCGGATAAAGATTTACTGTACCAAGTTTCACTGCTCGCGGATGGTTAAATTGCGAGAAACGTCCATGTGAATATTTATAATTCGCGTCCCCGCCATGTTGGATTTGTGATCACCAGGTTATTTAAAGTCCTATAGGTGAACTTAAGTTCATAGCCCCTATGAACATTAAAAAATGCAGTTTGATTGCTAAAATAGATTCGTAGATATTCAGTATCGTCTAAATATTTCGGATGGTCGCCATGTTGGATTGTTAAATGTATAGGCCATAGAGTCATGTACCATTTAAGGAAAATTATTGCGTAGGTTCATTAATCAAACTTTCACTTCGATCGCATGACTACATCACAAGAAATAAAAACTTAATTTTAAAATTCGCACAGCCGCCATCTTGAGGTTATGTAAACAATTGAACTAAATTAGATACCTGTGGATTACAATGTGTATAAATATTTCCTGTACCAGGTTTCAGTGCGCTTGGAACATTAAATCGCGAGAAAGGTCTATTTAAAATGTTCAAATTCGCTTGGCCGCCATGTTCGTTTTGTAGTTAACCGGTTTTTGAAAATCTTATAGATGGACTTCCAGTAGTGCCCTTTATCTCAGTACAAAATTTTAGGGAGATACCGCTAATAGTTTCAGAGATATAGAATGCCGGTGAAATATTTCTCACATCCGCCATCTTGTGATTATGTAAACAATTGAACGAAGTTAGATGTCGGTGCATTACAATGTATATAAACATATACTGTACCAAGTTTCATTGCGTTTGGTTGGTCAAATCGCGAGTAACGTCTATTTAAAAGTCGCAAATTCGCTTGGCCGCCATGTTCGTTTTGTAGTTACCAGATTTTCAAAAGTCACGTAAGTGAACTTATAGTAGTTCTCTCTATCACCATAGAATATGTCAGGGTAATATCGGTAATAGTTTCGGAGATATTGAATGCTGGTGTAATATTTCGCACAGCCGCCATGTTGGATTGGTGAGTCGTAACAATATTTGAAGGGCACGGTCGAGGTCGCCGGGAATAGTGCTATGAACTTTCTGAGTTTCATTGAAATCGCTCTTGCCGTTTAGATTTTATTAGGGGGGGACACACACACGAATCACACACACGCACACACACACACGCACACACACACGGACAAAAGGTGATCTCATAAGCCTATTTTTTCAAAAATGAAATAGGCTAATAAATCCATAATTTTGCATGACGGAGAAAATACATAGGAACATTTACCAAAAACACAAAGTTAAACCAACAAGATTAAAAAAACAACATATTAAGCTAACACCACAACACGTTTGAGTTTACCGCTTGTCGCCAAGAGACTGCACTCGAAACCAGAATGCATTTTGGCAAAACAAAAACAAACATGGCCACTAAAAACAGGAGACCGCATGTCCGATCGAATTACGGCAAACAATTAGCATTATTGAATTTTAAAATCAGCAGAAAGAAAGGAAGAAAAAAACAAGTAGTTCCGTGAAGAACTATACAGCCTATTTTCATATATCCTGCTCATGTTAATTTTCTCTATCAACATACAAAATTTCAGTTTAATTGCTGTAACAGATTCGTAGATATTGAGAACCGTCTAAATATTTCATATGGTCGCCAGGATGGATTTTTATTTTTGTACTATTACATTAAGATTATTGTGTACGTGTGTTATTCAAACTTCAATCGCATGATTAGAACACAAGAAGTAAAAACGAGATTTTAAAATTACGCACACCAGCCATCTTGTGAATATGCAAACCATTGAAATAAATTACATGTCAGTGGATCAACATTTGTATAAGCATTTAACGTGCAACGTTTCACGGCACTCGGATAGTTAATTCGCGAGAAACGTCCATTTAAATATGTATACTTCGCGTCGCCGCCATGTTGGATTTGTGCTCACCTGGTTACTGAAAGTCCTATAGGTGAACATATGTTCACAGTCTCTATGAACATAAAAAAATTCAGTTTGGTCGCTGTAAAAGATTCATAGATATTGAGAACCGTCTAAATATTTCGGAAGCTCGACATTTAGGATTGTTATATGTATAGGCCATAGAGTTATGTACCATTCAAGGACAATTATTGCCTAGCTTCATTATTCAAACTTTCACTTCGATCGCATGATTACGACACAAGAATAAAAACTTAATTTTAAAATTTCGCACAGCCGCCATCTTGAGGTTATGTAAACAATTGAATTAAATTAGATGGCAGTGAATTACAATCTGCAAAATCATTTACTGTACCACATTTCACTGCGCTCAGAGAGCTAAATCACGAGTAAAGTCTATTAAAATATTTCAAATTCGCTTGGTCGCCATGTTCGTTTTGTACTTTACAGGTTTATGAAATATACATAGGTAAACTTGTATCAGTACCCTTTATCACCGTACAAAATTGCATGATGATATCTGTAATAGTTTCGGAGATATAGAATGTCAGTGAAATATTTCGCACAGCCGCCATTTTGAGGTTATGTAAACAATTGAACTAAATTAGACTCCAGTGCATTACAATGTGTATAAACATTTGCTGTACCAAGTTTCATTACGTTTGGATAGTTAAATCGCGAGAAGAGTCTATTTAAAAATCTCAAATTCGCTTGACCGCCATGTTGGTTTTGTAGTCACCAGGTTTTTGAAAGTCTCATAGGCGAACTTCTAGTAGTGCCCTTTATCACCGTACACAATTTCAGGGCGATATCGGTAATAGTTTCGGAGATATTGAATGCTGGTGAAATATTTCGCACAGCCGCCATGTTGGATTGGTGAGACGTAACAAAATTTGAAGGGCACGGTCGAGGTCGCCGGGAATAGTGCTATGAACTTACCGAGTTTCATTGAAATCGCTCCAGCCGTTTAGATTTTATTAGGGGGACACACACACACACCTCACACACACACACACACACACACACGCACACGCACACACACACACGGACAAAAGGTGATCTCATAAGCCTATTTTTTCAAAATTGAAAATAGGCTAAAAAGAATTACGTCTAAATACTATTAACATGAGGGTGGTGCATGAGATCTTACATCAGATTAATAATATGCCAATCCCTAGATTGCCAAAAGAAAATAAATAATAATTTAAAACGTAAAATAAACTTAGAAATGTGTCTCCAGAAGGTACGAAGAAAAAAAATAACAAAATTAATATATATATGGAAACATTAACAAAACATAATTTTTTTTTAGGCCTACCAGGCGAAACAAAACACAAGATCAAACATTCATACAAGGCCAATATTGGAGCTCCCAAAATAAAATATAAATAAAATAACAACGTACCTTAACTTTTCTGTGGAGACACAATGAAAATAAAATAATTAACACACAATTTAAATAAAATATTATACGGCACTAAATTGCCTGAAAATGGCCCACCCAGCCATGCGCCGTTTTGGTATCACAAGCACTGGTCTGCATCGAGATGCGTTTTTCATTTCGTACTTCTTCACTGCGAAACGATGAAATAATAGCCTGAAGAGCACAGGCAATTCCCTTCCATCGTATATTCATATTTTGTAAAAGCTAGGGGCCAATGCCCCCTAGCCCACGAAGAGATACTCTGTCACACCAGCTGGCTAGTTGCTTCTTCCACGACAGACAATGAAGACCACAAGATGGCGGAGAATCACACGTCAGATACCGAACTGCATTCATGTAAATTGTTATTGACCAATCACAGCTTGACACATCAAGCAACAATGTGATTATTAAGTAATTAATTTGGCGGTATCATGAATACACAGTCCTTTGTTTCATGACGTAGGAAAATAATAGCCTTCATATATGACTGGAATAGGATGACACCAGAAGGCAGCACAAACACACTCTAGTGGTGAATAAGGAACCACGTCAAGAAACCCCGAAGTCCGACAGCAGCTGCCATCTCGTGTTCACAAACGGAACCAAACGACCAGGCGGCCGTTTCAAAATGTCATGAAGTCACATCCAAGGAAGATACATATTTGAAAACGTTGGTACGGGCAATGCACGTAACAATAATAATAATAATAATAATAATAATAATAATAATAATAATAATAATAGTTATTGGTTTTACGTCCCTTTTAACTACTGTGGCTTTTAGAGACGCCTGGGTGCTGGAATTTTGCCCCGAAGGGGATCTTTAACGAGACAGTAAATTTACTGACACGGCTCCCTCGCATTTGTGTACCCTCAAATGCCAGCTGACTGCGCTAGGTTACGAACCAGCAACCTAGGGCCCAGCAAGCGAGAACGTTACCGCTGAGCCTCGCAGCTCGTTGGACGGATGGTACAACCTTGTACCATTTTGTCGGATCGTCAATGCTAAGTTTAGCGATGATCTTGATCACAGTTGAGTTGACTCTCTCGATTTGACCATTGGCTCTTGGCAGTCCAGCTGTGATCAAGACGTGCTTTATACCCTGCGATTTGCATTAGTCCTGGAACTCATGGGAGGTGAACGATGGCCCCCTGTCGGTGATCACTTGAACTGGGTTTCCTATGTTCGTCCTCTGAAACTCCATCTTTTCAATCGTCTCGGCCGATTTGGTAGTTTTCACAGGATACAGCCAGGTGAAATTCGTGAAGGCGTCTATCACACAGAAGATGTGTTCATATCCCTTGTGTGTAGACTTAAGTGTTCCAATGTGATCCATGTGGTAGGTGTGCAAGGGCACACTCTCCTTGAACAGCGGATGTAACCAACCTTCTTTCTTGCCTGCCTTCCTGTTAACCACCAGACACTTCACACAGTTGGCTATGACTCGTTTCACCTTGTTGGCCAAGTCTGGAATATAATATTCCTGCTTCACGTCTTCTTCAGTCCTTTTAAGACCGTAGTGTCCCTTATCATGTGCAGCTCAGATGATTTCCTAGTGCATTGCCCGCGGGACCACCTACGTCTCTCGCCCGTCAACAAATTTAAACAGCAGTCCATCTCTGACGATGAAGTATTCGTAAGGCCCTTTCTCCAGTGTCGCTTTTATCGCTGTCAATCCTTCGTCTTTTCTCTGGGCGATTTTGATCCTCGATTCAAGGCCATTAGGGAATCCAAACATCACTGCTTGACATCGGCTCATGGCGTCGACATGTTTCATCCTGGTTGCAGTTCGGTGTTCGATGGTATAGTCAAACTCCTCCTAGGCCATAGCCCATCTAGCTGCTCATGGAACCAGGTCCCTTTTGTGCATTGTCTTTTGGAATGCCACACAGTCAGTCACGATCTTGAACGGAATTCCAAGCAAGTACACCCTATACTTTTTAATGCATTCACCACTGCTAAGATCTCGAGCTCGTAACTGCTGTATTTTTCTACCTGTATCGTCGTCTTTTTACTCATGTCTGAGACTGGATGCAGTTTGTTGTCCTCTGGGTACTTTTGCAACAATACAGCGCCATACCCACTCTTGCTGGTGTCAGTGTGCAGCTCCGTCTCGTATTTCGGGTTGTATATCTTCAACACAGGTTCTGAAGCGAGAAGACGTTTGAGCTCAACAAACGTACGTCGTTGTTCCTTGCCAAACTTGAACTCTGGCTTACCACTTAACAGATCGCTCAGTGGTTTGGATACAATCGAGAAATTCGGGATACATTTTCTAAAATAGCCTGCCAATCCTAGAAAGCTATGCAGCGCAGCGATCGTCTTTGGCTCCGGGAAGTTTTGTACAGCAAGGACCTCCTCAGTGACGGGTTGAATCTGTCCAAGTTGAATAGTGTATCCAAGGAACTGTACCCTATTCTTTAGAAACTGGCACTTCTCGAAGTTGATTTCCAGCCCGAACTCTGCAGCTAATTCCAACACTGGTCTCAATCGTCGGATTGCCTCGTCGTCATCCTTCGATGGGATGATTAAGTCATCCATATAGGCAAACACTATGTTCTCTCAGATTAAATCCCAGAGCACAGCTTTAATAAAGCGTTGGAAGACTGCAGGTGAGTTGGTAAATCCAAATGGGACTTTATTTTTACTGGTACTGTCCAGAACGCGTTACGAATGACAAATATCGTCTACTTCCTTCTTTGACTTCCACGTGAAAGTGTCCATTCCTGAGATCCAAGGTGCAGAACATCGTAGCATCCTGTAACTTGTCCAGAAGATCCTCAATAACTGGCATGGGAAATAGATCCCTAACCACGATTGAGTTCACTGGACGAAAATCAGTACAAAGTCGTTTATTTCATTTTTCTTTTCGACTACCGCCACTTGGCATGTATATTCTGATTGACTTGGTTCTGTGATATCTTCCTCCAGCCACGCCTCGACTTGCTCATCAACAAACTCGTTCTCAAGCGGTGCCATTCATCTGGGCCTGCTAAATACTGTTTTATCTTCTTTCAATGTGATCTTCATCTTGACATCAATATATTTCGGCTTCTTTGGTACATATCTCACTACCTAACCCTGGATCTGTTCCCCTTTTTCCTCATCAACGCAGTTCTCGATATCCAATTCCTGTTCGTCGGCTACCCTGATCAACATCACTGGAACCTCTAGTTTCTTGATGGTAACTCCTTGCTTGCTCAGGATGACCTCACCCTGATCCAATAGATCGTTACCAATAACCATGTCCCACTCCATAGTATCGTCAGAAACAACATAGACGTTGGTTTGGAACTCCAGCTCACTACCTAAACGACTGTTGTGAAGTAACCTTGAGGAGCAACAAAACCATTACCGAATCATTTCAAAACAAGATCCGTGCTCTTCAATCCTGGGGAACCCATGGTCTTATAGATGTTTTGTCGCAGTAGGTTATAAGGACTGCCACAGTCGATAAGTGCTTGAAGTTTCTGCTGACCCAAACTAACCTCTTTGAACTTGAGACAGCTTTGTTTTTCATCAATAAGATTGATACCTTGATTATTCCTCTTATCGTTCTTCCACTCTTTTTTGCACTCGGATGACATGTGGCCAAACTCGTTGCATTTGAAACATCTCTTGCCTTTATCCTTGTGCTCACATTCCTTTGAACTATGACCCGACCCACCACAATTATAACATCTATCTCCACTACTCGCCTCTTTCTTCTTTGTACTGCCCAGCACTTTCCGTCCTTCTCGTTGGCACTCTTGGCACTTGCTTGAAAATTACTGTTATTATACTTTGTGCTTTTCTTTGGCAAAGACTTCACCGCTATCTCATAACTTCTCATTTTCTCCTCGAAATCCTTGGAATTTCTTTCTCCATAGAGAATAAGTTTTGATCCTGAATCGCCTTCGATCCCATCAATCTCGTACTGATACAGAGAAACTTGCTCAACATCACCTCTACTGGCGATTTCCTTCATCACAAGAAAGTACTCCTGTAGATATTCGTTCTGCATTTTTCGTCGCTGGGTTAACAACTTGTGGATTTCTGCACTGCTGCCACCACGTTAAACTCTACTTTCAAGGCCTTCTTCAATGCAGTCCAGGATGTCAGTCCTTTCTCACTTTGAATAAAAAGCTTAGCTAAACCATCGAGTGATTTCTTAGCAAAAATAAACTTTTGCACTCACTCCAGCCCATTGAGATTGACGTCTCCTCAAAATCTGCGATCCATTTCTTCACTGGGTAACCATCCTTACCGTTAAATGTTTTCATAGCGCCCTCTACGTCGCGGAACGACAATGGAAACTTATGTTGTTCTCTATACCTTCTGTCCTGGTCTTCCTCTTCGCTCTCTTCGTCTTCTTCGCCTTATTCGTCATCATCGTCTAAATTAGTTTGGAGTTCATCCAATTTTCTCAAGTAATAACAAATGGTGTTAATCATTACCTCCTTTATCCCGATCTCGGTGTTAAGAATCTCAGAAACACGCAACAGATGAGCCTTGGAAAATGTTTCTTCGATAAATTTACCTTATCTTCCTCTTCAATGGGATTTTCGTCAAAATCAAATCCAGGAAACTCTCGCAGTCGCTTTCGATTCTTCCTGTCGTCTGGTATATGCTCGAAAATGAGGTTATGTAAAACATTGATTGCTTTGACCAGAGTATCACTTATGTTCTTATTTATTTTCTCTATTGCACCGAGTGTAGTCATCTTATTTGTTTACTCACGTCTATCAAGTAGTTTTCCGTCAATATCGCTTACTCATAACGGCGCATTCCAACCCTTTTAACCTCATTCACCAAACCGGTGATATTTGTAGGTGATATCGTTGAATACCGCTTCCCGTCGTTTCTCTCTGGCGAATCGCTATCCTCTTCTCACCACATCCACAATCTTCTGTCGTCGTTTAGATTCCGACCCTCGTCGTTGTCACGGCACCACTAATTGTCTCTGAAACTGAAGAACAAATTTTGCTAGCCTATGAATCCTTGTCGTAGATTCGCACATGGTGGGCTCACAAAACTGCACGTCGACTCGTCGTCAGCGTCGTAGGCAACAGCAACAAAGATAATTAGCCGTCCACTTTGTCGGAAATAGCGTCGTATTTTGCGTCGTACTTCGTGTCGTGGATTGCGCCGTGACTCGTTGTTTCAGTTCATCCCGGACGAGCCCCCATTTGAGGGAAACGGTATCCAGATCATGACACTCACAAAAATCGAATATAGGAATCAATTATTTATTTAAGCAAAGAAACTTAATAGAATTCAATATATAGAATCAAGGGAAAGGGTTTCGCGGCTCATCGGAAATCGGAATATTGCATCTCTTCTTTTTATTCTCAGACAATGGCGCTGAGCTTACTCCTGCGCCCCCTAGATCCCATACTCGGCCGTCTTGTCCTCATCCGGCTCCCACAATAATGCTATTGAAATCAATATCCCTAACTGACTAGCTAAGACACTATCCCACAGTTATCCGCCCGGAGGCATTATATGCTGCGGAATGCCTTGCAATGCATAGGAAAGGACTTATGGAGAATCTGAAAGTAAAAGAAAGAAAGAAAGAAAGGAAGAAAGAAAGAAAGATCCAAAGAAAAATATTAGCCCCAGTAAATGAAAATGGTGAATGCAGGAGAAGGCACAACCATAAGCTCTACGCACGTGAGGAAAAAATAACTGATTAGATGAGGAAAAGAAGAATTTCATTTTAGGCTACATGACAGGAATGAACTCTGTGAGATTCACAAACAGGATATTTACCTAGTTCATAGAGAAGAAAACTAAGGGGGCTTGGTCCACTGAGGTAGGCAGAGACATACATGAAATTGCGGTTTCATATGACGATGTGCAGGTGCGTATGTTACTTAAGGTGAAACTAACAACTCACCAGAGTTTCCTAGAAAACCCTAAGCTTAAAACAGGCATGAAGTGGACGGAAGAGAGGAAGCAACAACATCAATAATTCATGCGACAGTACTGGGCGAATATTAAAGCTCGATGCAGAAACTAGTTAAAATAACGTGGTCCTTAGAAGGCCAAAACGCAACAAGAAGAAGAATTCTATTGATATTTTGTCCCTTTTCACTACTGCAGTTTAGGAGACGCCGGAGTGATGGAATTTTGCTCCGAAGGGATCTTTAACGTGCTGGTATATCTACTGACACTGCTAACTCGCATTTGCGCACTCTCACATGCCACTGGGGTTAGAATTACGTAAGGCTTAGATTTAGGACCACTCAGGCAATTGTCTAGAAGTGGATAACCACGGAAAGCCGTTTGTAGGATAGGTGAGGTATGAATTGAACTCACCTTTTCTCTGTTCTGCCTCACGAGATTAAGTGTAGCCCTTTCCAACCATCAGACCAAAAATAAATTCCTTGGCAGAGCCACGAATCAAACCCGGGCCTCCACGGTTGCAGCCAAGAATGCTAGCCACTACACAACGAGGTGGACGAAGGGCAATTTATGGAAACGCTGCTTATATTATATTTCCGTGTCCGGGAGACAAACTAAATTATTCCTTTCCTAAACTCTGCAGCTCTTATCCCTTGGTGTGTGACCAACATAAGGTCTGACTGGCTGCAGGTGTCATTCAGATCTTTGCACGTGAGCAGATGTTGTGGAGTTTGGATTTCTCCACAGTCACATCTTAGATCTTCTGCATAACCCCACTTCACAAGGTTGCTACGACACTTAGGCATTCCTGTTCTCATCCGGTTTAAGGACCTCCAGGTGGTATAAGGCAAATGATTACCATTGCTCAGTTCTTTTTAGGGGTAAATCCCTCTGGTACTATTTGTTTCCAGAGTGACACACGCTGGACGTCTGGTTTGGTACGGAGGGATACTGTTCTCTCCCGGGTTTGAACCCACGACCTTGGGCATAGAAGCTCAGCATGCTATCAACTACACCACTAAAGCCGACAAATCACAGATGGACCCCACTTTAAAAAAATCCTGACCAATATTCGAACCACGAATCTAAAAGGACCATTCCCTACACCAGGTGTTCTCAATATTTTTGAGACTGTAAGCACCACTTTCATGCAATACCAATTACCCGAGCACTATTAAATCGAATATAATAATATTAGTAATAATAATACAACCATCACTTTCGCTGAGAAAACGAATTCCAAGACCAATAAATCATGGACTGAAGAAAAGTGGAACATTTTCGGTGGCCAGATGAAGATATTTTGGGAGAAGAAAACACATTAGCATATTAGTTCCATAGCCCTCCACAGATGGGCATAACGATGTAATATACTAATACTATTATTATTATTATTATTATTAATGACCTGTTAACATCTGAGTCAGAAAGTAATTAGTTACTCTGTGTTTCCTACTCGTCCTATTATTATTATTATTATTATTATTATTATTATGAATGACATGTCAACATCTGAGCTCTGAGAGTGGCGTGTGCTTACCGTACAGTTTCGGAACCTGCAGTTCTGATTGTCTCAGGTGTTGCGCCAATAGGCTTACTCGCTCAAGAACGTAACTGTTTGGGACATGAGCTGTGTGCCCACGTCTGGCATGTTTGTAATCTAATAGGCTGTGACAAGCGTCGACTACTGTTGTCCACAGCGCAGTCTATTCTCCTGTATGGAGCTGAGATTTGGTCTGATTCGCTGAGGATAGAGAAGTATAGGAGACGCCTAGCTGCAATTCAGAGGAGAGGAGCTCTGAGGGTAGCATGTGCTTACCGTACAGTTTCGGAACCTGCAGTTCTGATTGTCTCAGGTGTTGTGCTAATAGACTTACTCGCGCAAGAACGTAAAGACGTATACTTCCGACGAGTAGAACTGGGCAAGGCTCAAGCCCGAAAGGAAGCCGTAGCACGCAAGATGGAGGTTTGGCAGCAGAGGTGGAATGACGATCCCAGAGGAAGATGGACAGCTCGGCTGATACCGAGTCTGGTCGAGTGGACGAGTAGGAAACACGGAGAAACTAATTACTTTCTGACTTAGATGTTGACAGGTCATGGCTACTTTCGGTGTTACCTTCATCGTATGGCCAAAGTAAGGAGTCTAGTTTGTATTTACTGCGAGAACGAACGAGATGACGTTTATCATACGTTATTCGTCTGCGATCGTTGGGCAGCGGAAAAACAACAAATTGAAACTGAGGTTGGTCCAATAACGCTGGACAATATAGTTGGCATTATGCCGAGGAACGAGCTCAGCTGGGATACGGTCGCTTTCTTTGTTGAGGTGGTCCTTCGTCAGAAGAAGTCGGATGGGGACTTGCTCGATTTAGTTGATTGAGTCTGCGATCCGCGGACTATGAATGGAGAAGTAAGATGGTGCTTTTGAAGCAAAGAAAATGGCTCCATCCGGAAGTAATACGAAAGTGGTCCCGGGATGGGTTTTGTCAAGAGGATAGGGTGTGGTTTTTTAGTGGGTAAGAATCCCACACTCTTGAGGAGTGCAGACCCTTCTCAAGGTCTTATGAAAGATTTTTCCACTTCCCTTGTAAAAAAAACGCTACAAGTATACGCCTTATTTCCTTTACCTATCTCTCTCTCCCTAAGAAGGGCTGAAATAGCTGGGGATTCTCCGCTCATCAGGCATGCTGCAAATGCTTGCATTAATGCAGATAAGATACATTTACATATGAACAGTCGAGTCGAATCAGCATCTTTGTTGTTACTCATAAAACAGCACCCTCGACCAGGATCTGGTAGTTAGCCAGATAGAAGCGGGGCAAATCGACACTGCACTAGCGTCACTTCAAGACTTCCTACTAGCCAATGGATTTGGCCCATCAACTAGAAAGAGAAGTAAACCTTGGTTTGACTCGGAGTGCATCACATCGAGAAATAGGGTCCTCCAAAGGTTCCATGTTTTCAACAGTAACACGGGCCAAGAAAACCGAAGAAAATATAATCAGGAAAGGCTGGTATACAAAGACGAAGTCCGTACAAAGAGAAAGGAATACACATGCAGGATGGGGAACGACAACTAATTAAAGAAGCAGAACACAGACCGTATAGAGCTCTAGACATCAGAAGAACCAACGTGGTAGCCAAAATACAAATGGGAACCTGGGAAGCCCACTTTTTTGAACTATTAGAGAAAACGAAGCTAGCACAAGACACAACAACCAATGACCACAGATCTGAGCCACTCAGGTATATAACTGAAGAGGAAGTGCGGCACACTGCACAAAGAAGTAAGCCTCGCAAAGCGGCAGGACCAGACAACATTACAAACGAATTAATCAAAGAATCCATTCCCTACACCACCAGTATCTGCATCGAGCTCCAAACTATCCCAAACGCTTGGAGAAGGTCAACTATAAAGATGTTATATAAAGGCAAAAGTCCTCAGGACTCTCCCGATTCATACAGGGGTATAGCATTAGAATGCGCCGCATTCAATATGTTGTCCAATATAATCCAGAGCAGGATTTTTGATCGATTAATGGAGGTCATGCCATCAAAGCAATACGGCTTCATACCTGGGAGGACCGCAGTACAGGCAGTGCAAAAGGTACTGGAGTATATAATGAACTCGATTAGCAACCCTTACAGCCTTTATTGACTACACAAAAGCCTTTGATGGAATAAACCGAAACATACTCGTCCAGAAGCTCAAAGCAGTCCTAGCCAACATCATGGACATGAATGTAATAAGGATCAGCGATGGTCTTCTGGAATCAAGAGATATCATCCAAACGAACGGCGTATTGCAAGGCAACCCCATGAGCCCAATAGTGTTCAATATGTTCACGCACGACGGAACCCAATTTTTAACAACACCAGACGTGAAGTTGGTCCTCTATGCAGATGACACGGTCTTACTAAGCAACAACAGGGCATCACTACAAGAAGCACTCATCAAACTAGAGAAGTGGTCACAAGACAACGACATGTGCATAAACCAGGACAAAAGCAAGATTATGAAGTTCCACAAGGGAGGGAAACTATCGTCCAAGGACATCTTCACCTGTGGAAATCAGACGTTGGAAATAGTAAACTCGTTCAAATACCTAGGAGTGACTCTACAGGTCTCCGGACTGACTTTCACAAGACACATAGAGGACAAACCGTCGCCGCGATAAAGGCCAAAATGGAGATCCGAAACCTGAAAACCCTCTCCCTTAGAACTGCAATGGCACTATTTAAGCTATAAACGCCCCAGTGGTGTCATATGCCAACGAGATGATATGGCCACACCTAAGCCACAAAAACCTACAGTCTCTCGACAGAGCCAAGGCCAGATACGTAAAGTGAGCTCTCTGCATTTCCAAATACGCGCCAACCCAACTTGCGTACCAGCTAGCAGGTACTAGATCTTTAATTAAAGATGTAATGACTACCCACAACCTGGCATCAACCCCAGCCTCCACAAAATTCCTTGAGGACAACTCCTGAAAATAGAAGAAATAAACCCGGAGTTCTATCAAACCCCGGCCATGATCAACCAAGAATGGAAAGAAGCAAAGTTCGAGCTACGCCACATCTACACGAGAGGCGCAATACATGGGTGTCATCATCACATCTGTAACAGGAAGGGCTTTCATGAACCATCCATAGACTGTGTGTGTGTAATCTGCGGTCTACACTGCCACCGTATCACCAGATTGAGTGCACATACCTCTGTCCCACTATGCCAAAGACTGAACGGTTGCTATATTGTGCAACATGATCCTACTTACTGTATGACCATTGGCTGCAATAGATTATATTATTATAAAACACGAATGTCCAATTATTTTACTGTAAATTAAAAATAGACTACTATTTCAAAATATTATGAAATTTTTGACTGTAATTAAAACACTATTATTCGTGCTACAGAATTTGAATGAAGAATGGATCTCAGAGAAGCTTGTGCTCGCAAGCACTTTTTGGTTTGTATAATTAGAGAACCAAATCTCATTTAAGGAGCATCAGGTTGAAAACGCCTGATCTACACGATGCAAACAGTGATAACAATCGTATTTCGTCAGGAAAGCGTAGCATCTAATTAAGCGAGTTGAAACAATTTTTGATACGACAGTACCAATTCGCCCGATGACGATTATACGCGAACATGACTTTAAAATATTACATTTGTTGAATGTTCATCATAAAGTTGATGTCCAGAATGCTACAAACCCCTAAATGATACGGAGAAAATATTTCTGATTCGTTTTCTTCCTCTTTTCTATGAAGCAAAAACGTTAACCATTATGGATAGAGTGTTTAATAGACGTATTGACGTTTGTATTAATTGAGATTACTGAGAAACACCTGTTGATACTATAATGTTTATTGTAAGATATTTTCGACCCTTATTGGGGTCTTCATCAGCATGGACCGCATTGCTACAACACACTTATAAACTAAATAGGGCTTTTCTTTAACGAAAAATCTCTACACAGTATACAGTAAAACGAAGTCCCTGATTCCTGGATGTAATGGGTAATCTCGAGAACCACTGGATGGATTTTTATGCGATTTTCACCCACTGTAAAGGAAGTTTCAAGGAAGGTTTCTTTATGACCAAAAATGCCGAGCAGTAACGATTTCAGTGAATCGAGTCGAAAAAAGACCTGCCATGCGTGCGCCTTTTAAGCTTACGCTGGGTAAACCGTTAAAAATATCTATTTACAGTAGTACTCCAATTATCTGAACTCCGACGAGCCGAATCACTGATTATCCGAATTGCTTTCAGAAAAGAAACAAGAAGTTCCGTGAAGAACTATTCAGCCTACTTTTCATGCCAATGATTATTCTACAGCATATGAACCTATCTAGAATAATGACGAAAAGTTGGTAATATCGAAATATCTAATTAGTTTAAAATATACCTGGTAAAATGTAGCCTAATAGAGCACTACAGTTGGCAGCCCTGGTGACTGAATATATTCTTAGTTCCATCTCTTAAGGTACAGAATACAAAATTTGGTTGAAGTCCAATGGACGTTACATGCAGTTAGACACTGGATCTATCAGCACGCGTAAAAGCATGTTGCCAACAATACCATGCGTGTGCTGGTCAGAAATAATCTGAAATATTATGATATCTGTTGTGCCAATTTTGGATGAAATCCGTTTGTTAGTATAGAAGTTACATGTATTTTAAAATTGGACATATCAGCAGGCATAGAATCATGTTGGCAGCACTGCCTTGTATTAATTACTCCAAATTAATCTAGAATGTCAGGTGCTATACGTGTGCAATGTATAGAGTTGTTGGCTTGCATACTTTCTGATATATTGATATTAGGGTAAAAAAATATAGACAGCATTTATTAAGAGTTGGCAGCCCTGATTGCTCTTAACAATACTTATAGTCATATCTGTTATGGTACACATTGCACATACGAAATTTGGTTGAACTCCAACTGATAGTATAGAAGTTACATGTATTTAAATATTGGTGCTATCAGCAGGCTTATAATCATGCTGGTAGAACTGACGTATATAAGTTACTCCCAATTAATCTAAAATGTCAGAATATACCTGTGCATAGTTTAAAGCTGTTGGCTTGCATACTTTCTGATATATAGGTATTTGGATAAAAAAAGAGAGAGAAATTATTAACAGTTGGCAGCCCTGGTGGCTCTTAAGAATACGTTCAGTCATATCTATTTATGTACAGATATTACATACAAAATTTGGTTGAAATCCAATTGATAGTGTAGAAGTTATATGCATTTAAACATTGGACCTATCAGAAGGATTAAAATTATTTTGGCAACACTGTCATAGTTGGTCTCCAGGAAAATGAACTGAAATAGTATTATCTACATGTGTGCCAATTTTGGAATAGCTCCCATGCATACCTTGCAAGATATCCAACACGGAGCTCAAATTTCTAGTGCGTTTTTTCAGCAGTTGGTAGCACTGACATCATTTTCAAATATGGACGTGAGATATTCCGGTGCACATCTTTACTCATACTAAATTTGGTTTTGATTGCTGCAGCCGTTTAGGAGTTGATAGGGGGGACACACACACAGCCAGCCAGCCAGCCAGCCAGCCAGACAGACAGACAGACAGACACACATTTTCCCGGATCGATCTCATAAGTCTACTTTTTCCTCATTTTTGCAAAATGTGAAAAGTAGGCTAAAAATACGGAAACGTAACCTACTGCGATTCGCAAAATAATGATTCTGTCTACGCGCACTTTTGTCCTTCCCTCCACTAAGCTTGTGTAAGCGCAGCGCGAACATTATAGGGATGATGAATCCCTGTCACATAGTACAGTACTGTACAGTAGTGTTTCTGAAAAAGCTAAGATCTTAGCTCAGAAGCTCTGCCCGAAAACGGATCAAGACGAACAGCTTACTTTGACCGAGATGTTCAGCAAACAATGACTTTCATTTACTATTGATGTACAGCACTTGTAAGCACGTAGGCTATATTACATGTAAAAGTCTCTTCATTTAATTACATAATTAACAAGTAGTTCCGTGACGAACTGAAGAGCCTAACTTTTATTAAAATTTAAGATTCATGCCAATCTACATAGACCTATCTATAATAATGACGAAATCAAGTTGTTAATACTATCATTTCTAAGTACTACAGTTTGAAATACACCTGAAATAGTGTAGTCTAATAGAGTAACTTACTACAGTTGGCAGCCCTGGTAACTCTGAATAGGCTATATTCTTAGTTTCATCTCTTAAGGTATAGAATGCACATACAAAATTAGGTTGAAGTCTAATGGATAGTAGGCCTATGGATGTTACATGCTGTTTGATATTGGATATATCAGTGCGCGTAAAATAATGTTGGGCACAATGTCATGTATGTGATGCTCTGAATTAATCTGACATATTACCATCTATTATAGTGCTAATTTTGGATAAAATCCATCTGTTAGTATAGAAGTTACACGTAATTAAAAATGAATCTATCAGAAAGCTTAGAATCATGTTGGCAGCACTGATGTTACTCCAAGTTAATCTAGAATGTCAGGTACTATGCGTGTGCAAAGTTTAGAGCTGATGGCTTGCATTCTTGCTGATATATTGATATTAGGATTAAACAAATATAGAAAGCATTTATTAACAGTTGGCAGTCCCGCTGGTTCTTACGAATACGCATTGTAATAACTGTTATGGTACACAGAGCACATACAAAATTTGGTTGAAATCCATTTGCTAGTACAGAATTTATATGCATTTAAACACTGGGCCCATCAGCATGCTTAGAATCATTTTGGCAACACTGCCATGTATAGCCTCCTGGAAATTAAACTGAAATATTATTTTCTATATGTGTGCTAATTTTGGAATAGCTCCCATGCATACCTTCCAAGATATCCAACATGGAGCTCAAATTTAAATTGCGGTTTTTCAGCAGTTGGTAGCACTGACATCATTTATAAATATGAACATGAGATATTCAGGTATAGATCTTTACTCATGCCAAATTAGGTTTCGATTGCTGCAGCCGTTTAGGAGTTGATAGGGGGCACACACACACACACACACACACACAGAGAGAGAGAGATAGAGAGACAAACAGACAGACACACGTTTGCCCGGATCGATCTCATAAGTCTACTTTTTCCTCATTTTTGCAAAATGTGAAAAGTAGGCTAAAAATGCATACAGTACGGAAAACAAGCTCTTTTTCTAAAAAAGACAGAAAAACACGAAAAATCTAATTATCCGAATTTTTGATTGACCGAATGGAGTCCGGTCCCAATTGATTCGGGTAATTGGAGTTCTACTGTACTATGATAGTAAGAATTTTTCAGCATATAACATTCTACAAATAAGTCCAGGAAAGCATACTGTATCTTTATATTTAATACGTCGCACACCATAAGTGTTTATATGTTCTCATTTCTTTCAACAATCTCCATTCAGTGGAAATTTCAATCACGAGTTTAGGAGTCAGTTTACGAGCTGGGGAGAGAGCCTCTCACTCCAGCTTCGGCAAGCATCAAACTGTCGAGTCGTGTCGAGTTAAGACTTCGGAGAAGAGTATATGTGTTTGGAGTTTCGCTGTTCACCTCGGCTTTTCTGAAATGCGTCTGGGACCTGTTGCCCGTGCGCCTTATAAGCATACGCTGGGCAAACCATTAAAGATAACGGGCGAAGCCGGGGCAGGTCTCTAGTAATATAAATAAAACTTTACTCTAAGAATGCAATTTTGAATATATTGCACAAATTTAAAATAATGGACGTACCTTTCAAAAGTATTTATGAAGGTAGTTAAACATAAGATCGAATGAAGGCTATTAATTCGAAAATGTTATAAAAATATATACTGTACAGACATTTTATATTATTGTATTATTTTATCTTGACCTCTCCATGTAGTGCCAAATAGTATTTTAGGTCGTGAAATAGTCTTGGTTTTATTGCCAATCGAATCCTTTATTTTATGAAATTTGAGATGTTGATTATTATCACGTGTTATCGTCTATATTGTTCGTGGCTCGTGTTCAAATTTTATCTGGTCTTGTTGTCTTCTAAATTCCATGTTGTATGTTGGTGGCTGCTGATCGTGTTGTCCTTAATTAATGGGGTAACGTTGTCTTCTTTGTTATTAATAGGCTTTGTGTTTATTTTGTGGAAATAGTAATTTATTTGACGTTGTACCTAGGTAATATGCTAATATTATTTTTTGTTGTTTTGTAATGTATTTCGTCTTTTCTATGCTAGACAAATTGTTCATTGCAAATAGTATCAATGTTTTGTATCGTAATAAAAGTGACAGGTTGGAAATGACTAATTATGATCTTGCATCTCACTGTCACCAGCTGTCTGAGTGAGCACCACGCCAGTCACGCGACCTATATTACTTGACAATATGAGCAATTATCTGCTGTCCCTTCTGGCGTTATAAACGACCGAACAATGACAAATGACTGATAACTTTCCGTGATCTCAGGCTGTTGGTACTTTATCTGTTTCACTCAAATCCCTCTGAGCATTGAATGACTTATTATGATGGGCTTTTAGATATCGAAACATACATAACTTAGATGTAATACAAATATTTATAATTAAATTAAACTTTCCGCCTGAACATTTGGAATTTTAATGTTGGAAATATTTCTTAGCAGACTAAGTAATAATAATAATAATAATAATAATAATAATAATAATAATAATAATAATAATAATAATAATAATAATAATAATGAATGACCATAATATCCACCATAAATACAGAGAAAAGATTGAAAAATATACTCCTCTAGCTATGGAGGTTGCCAGAATCTGGAGACAAAAAAAATGTGACGATTCTTCCTTTCCTCCTTTCTCCCACTGGCCTGACACCTAAATCCTTTTCAGTAAATCTAGCTACACTAAATCTTCCCATATTCACCCATACTATTGCACAAAAGGCTGCAATTCTGAAAACCTGCAGCATCGTTAGAGGTTTTTTGAATACACATTAGGATTTTTCTTTGGACCCTCTTGTGAAAAGGAGACGTGGAAGATAAGAAGAGAAGACAAAATTAACTGTCAAACATCTATGCTATTCGAAAATGTATGCAATAGGCTTAAGTGTTACTTGACTCATTTTCTTGTACGTAATGTACCGATATGAGACGTGGTACCGACTGTAAGTTGAGTAAATAAAGAGATAATGATAATAATATCGTTTGGCCTCGGTTGCCGGGTGCAAGCTTTGTTATTTGACACCCAATGGGTAGCTTCCATGTCGAATTTCGTTGTTCCTTGAAGCACTATGAAAGTCAGGGAGGTTAGATATCTAAGCTCCTTGAACACTATAGCGCTTTCTAGTAGAGAAATGAAGAACTTTGTGTTGGCAAAATCTCCCGAGATTAATTTTGCCATTGTGAACACGGCCTACTGAATTCAAATGGGTTCTTTGACATGCCAACATCGTATGACATGGTGTCGTAATTTTTGCCGCCTTTCAAAAATCACTTACCGCGGTCAGGAGCGAACCTGAAAGCTTGGGGTTAGTAGACCGACACATTGATCACTCACCCACCGTGGCAAGCAGCAGACAAAGTGATTTGCGCTCAGTGACTTTAATCCCAGGAGCAGTGTAAGCCGTATGTTAAAGAAACTTGGGTGGGAATCACTTGAGGCTAGGAATATGAAATCTAGACTCTGCGCTATGTACAACACGTATACAAAGTAACCAGCATGGGGTGAGCTTAGCAAACGTATGGGAAAGTCCACTTACATGAGCAGGAGTGATGATCCTTTCAAAGTTAAGGGCCGACCATAGAGTACAAATTATGGTAAATATTCTTTCGTTAACCGTGCCATTGATAACTGGAACTCTCTACCTGCCGCAGTCTTAGAGTCTTTCCCCAACCATATAGGTGTGTTTAAGAAAAGACTGACGATTTGTGTAAATACTCCAGTTTAATTGTTATTGAATTGTTTTGTATAATTATTTATTTGTTATAACTAATTTGCCACCGGGGGACACACCCCCATGTGCAAATAAGTGAATGAATGAATGAAAGTAGGGGTTCCCATCTTACCAAAAAAGTAAATTTAAGAAATTTCCTCAATTTTGCCAAACATTGATATGCTAAAGTTCACAAAAAGGTTTCAAATTGCGAATCTTGGAGAGCTATATTAAACTAAAGTTCACAAAAAGGTTCAAATTGCGAGACTTGGAGAGCTATATTAAACCAAAGTTCACAAAAAGGTTCAAATTGTGAGTCTTGGAGAGCTATATTAAACTAAAGTTCACAAAATGGTTTCAAATTGCGAGTCTTGGAGAGCTATATTAAACTAAAGTTCACAAAAAGGCTCAAATTGCGAGTCTTGGAGAGCTATATTAAACTAAAGTTCACAAAAAGGTTCAAATACCGAGTCTTGGAGAGCTACATTAAACTAAAGTTCACAAAAAGGTTCAAATTGCGAGTCTTGGAGGGTTATATTAAACTAAAGTTCACAAAAAGGCTCAAATTGCGAGTCTTGGAGGGTTATATTAAACTAAAGTTCACAAAAAGGTTCAAATACCGAGTCTTGGAGAGCTACATTAAACTAAAGTTCACAAAAAGGTTCAAATTGCGAGTCTTGGAGAGCTATATTAAACTAAAGTTCACAAAAAGGTTTCAAATTGCGAGTCTTGGAGAGCCATATTAAACTAAAGTTCACAAAAAGGTTTCAAATTGCGAGTCTTGGAGAGTTATATTAAAGTAATTTTCACAAAAAGGTTTCAAATTGCGGGTCTTGGTGAGCTATGTTAAACTAAGAAAATACATTTCGAAAATCACTTCCGGTGTAAATGCAGTTCCGGAAAATCATCCTAAAATCGCTTGTTTCTTTACTCATTTTCTTTTGGATTCAAATCCTACCCAAATTAACTTAGTTCCATAATTATTTATTTTGTGTGTTTATTGGTTCAATAACTTCAGGCATGTTTTGATTTTTGAAAAATCTTCACACCAGAAGTTTTTATAATGACTTAAGTGAAATTCTGCATTGACTCACACTAGCGCTCGTAGTGGTACAAAAGGCAAACTGCTGATCTAATCGACCGAATTTGGTTGAGTTTCATTGACTCACACTAGCGCTCGTAGTGTTAGACAGGGAAAACTTTTATTCTAATCAACCGGATATGGTTGAATTTCCAGTGAACAATCATCTCTATCGCATGTCATCCAGCCGGAACCTGTTAAGAAACGTTAATCGAGTCCTTTACGTTTGTAAAAGTGGAGAAAAAAGTGCCTAAATACACATTTGATGATTAAGAAGAGGATTGCCATTTTTAGGAATAAATGAAGAATGAATTCTCATAGTTTATTATACATTGTTTACCTAAAATCCTACCTGATATCCCTAGAGGTTGACGGTACGTAAATTACCAAGTCTATAATATTTCCTAAGGGTACAATGTACGTAAATTACCAAGTCCACATCCTATAAAGGAGTAGCGTACATGGAAGGTCTAGTCTGTGACATTAGAGGATGTTTCCAACCTTGAGTTGTTTGCCTGATGGGCTACAAGAGTGGAGTTTTAGTTAATACTTTGAATGTATCTCGGTCAAGGTTAGTTAGTTAGTTAGTTAGTTAGTTATTATGGTTTTAAGGGGGGACTGCGAGGTCATCTACCCCTACCCAGTCGAGGTGTATCGTGACCAATTATACCACGAGTTTAATTTTTGGCGGTTTGTCGTTTGTGGTATCTTGGCGTGAACATTCGTAAATAGAAGGTAACCCCGCAATATTAACCATGCTACAGAATATTTACGCGTTACAAACGGGTGAATAATTAAAGGGGAACCAAAATATAAAAATCTACCAAATTTTCATAATTTTGTTTTTGCGCCGTACTAATCTACGGACTTTTAGCTTCCCAACGGTACATTTTTTTCCCATCTCATTTTTACGACTACTGTCCTTTTACTTTCCCACAATCGTGCGTCCTATAATAAACCCACCAAAATGCATATTTAATATTATTTCTTCTAGTCAACGGGGTACAATAATGTTGACCGACTGAAAAACATTACATTTCGAAATGTCGGTAACCAAAATAGTGTATATATCTTAACCCACATATTCGTAGACATAGATTTATAACCTGAGTGTGAAGGATCCGATGATGATCGCTGGACGATCGCAACTAGTCATTCAAGTGTATTCATTAATCTCATGTAATTTTTAGCCTACTTTCGATTTTTGCAAAAAATGAAAGTAGACTTATGAGATCAACACAGGGCGAAAAAAAGTGTGTCTGTCTGTGTGTGTGTGTGTGTGTATGTGTGTGTGTGAGTCTGTGTGTGTGAGCGTGTGTACTCTGAATGTCTGTCGCCACCCCCCCCCCCCCCCCTATCAATTCGAACACGGTGAAAGCGAATTGAACGAAATTTGGTACAAAGGTAGCACTAGCAAAGGACCCCTCAGTGTCATGTTTTATATCGCCGCCATCTTGACGGAAACGTAATGGCGGCCACACAAAGGTTCAAAGCTTAAATCAAATTACGACTAACCTAATCATCCGATCTCTACCAAATTTTGCAACAACATACCTTTGTGAAGGAAGCATCCTTTGACCAAATTAATAGGTCATTAGCCTAATAGTTTGCGGATGGCGGCCATCTTTGTGTCAAAATCGATTCCCCCTATTAATTCAAAGGGGGGCGTGGTGGCTCAGCGGTCTAGCTGTATGCCTCTCACCAAGGCGGTCCGGGTTCGATTCCCGGTCAATGCATGTGAGATTTTCGAAGTGAAATGCCATGTCCTGTGGTTCGGATTCCACGTAAAAAGGAGGTCCCGTGGCTCATGATCTCAAGATTAACGGTCACGTTAAACTACAAGCTTCCTTCCTTCCTTTATTAATTCAAACACGGTGAAACCGAATGGAACGAAATTTGGTACAGAGGTAGCACTAGCAAAGGGCACCTCATTGTCATGTTTTATATCGCCGCCATCTTGACAGAAACCTAGTGGCGGCCACACAAATATTCAAAGCTTAAATCAAATTACGACTAACATAATCATCCGATCTCTACCAAATTTTGCAACAACATAATTTTATGGAGCGAGCATCCTTTGACCAATCTAATAGGTCATTAGCCTAATAGTTTGCGGATGGCGGCCTTCTTTGTGTCAAAATCGATTCCCCCTATTAATTCGAACACGGTGAAACCGAATGGAACGAAATTTGGTACGGAGGTAGCACTAGCAAAGGACACCTCAGTGTCATGTTTTATATCGCCGCCATCTTGACGGAAACGTAATGGCAGCCACACAAATGTTCAAAGCTTAAATCAAATTACGATTAACCTAATCATCCGATCTCTACCAAATTTTGCAACAACATACCTTTATGGAGCAAGCATCCTTTGACCATACTAATAGGTCATTAGCCCAATATTTTGTGGATGGCGGCCATCTTGGTGTGAAAATCGATTCCCCCTTTCAATTCGAACACCGTGAAACCGAATGGAACGAAATTTGGTACAGAGGTAGCACTAGCAAAGGGCACCTCAGTGTCATGTTTTATATCACCGCCATCTTGACGGAAACGTAATCGCGGCCACCCAAATGGTAAAAGCTAAAATGTAATTACGACCAACCTAATAATCTAGTCTCTACCAAATTTTGCAACAACTTATCTTTATGTGGGAAGCATATTGTGACCAAACTGCAAGATCATCAGGCCAATAGTTTGCAGATGGTGGCCAAGTATGTGTGCAAATCGATTCCCCCTATCAATTCAAATACGGTGAAACCGAATTGAACGAAATTTGGTACAGAGGTAGCACTAGCAAAGGGCACCTCAGTGTCATGATTTATATCGCCGTCATCTTGACGGAAACGGAATGACGGCCACCCAAATGTTAAAAGCTTAAATCAAATTACGACCATCCTAATAATTTGATCTCTACCAGATTTTGCAACAACATGCCTTTTTGTGGAAAGCATCTTATAACTGACTACAAGGTCGTCAGCCTAATAGTTTGCAAATAGCGGCCATGTATGTGTGCAAATCCATTCCGGATATCAATTTAAACACTGTGAAACCGAATTGAATGAAATTTTTTACAGAGGTAGCACTAGCAAAGTGCACCTCATATTCACGTTTAATATCCCTATAGCACGTTGTATTTCAACAAGCTACTACAACCAACATTCAATTATACTCCTTGAAAAGGACAAAGAGTTATAGCAATACCCATGCATTTAGGAGAAAGTAGGCTATATGTTCTTTACTGAACATCTTGTTTTCAGATGTATGGAACAACATCCATTACAATTATTGTACAATCGTGTTGACCGACTGAAACGCATTTGCATTTCACAACTTATTTATATTAGAAATAACGGCAGTGTAATATTGCGTGCTATAAACTTTTGACTCTCCAGCAGGAGAAGCTCCGTCGTCACACTGAGTGCTGGTGACATTCATTTTGACAGAGTCTGTACACAAACAGATCGACTTGAACAAGGAAGGGGGAACCGCTGAGTTAATTAAGTCTTAGCTAAGAGCGACATTATAATATGCAGTGAGGCTGACGATAAATCTTGTCCTCCATTGACCTTGGAGATAATAATTCATCCCTGCAAGCTGATGACAACTTTACATGTGTTTCCTTCTTTAGAAATTCTGAGATGCTACCCTAGACTACCTTTTATATTGCCTAGGGGAGCAAAAATTAAAAAAAGTGTTAGAACGCAAAATTAAGGATAATGTAACTCCTTGAAGAAGCGCGCAAGTAATTAAACAATGATATGTTTATTTGTCTGATGACCTGAATGTAGACGAATATTTAAGGAAAGACGTATTGAAGATCAGTCGGAATTATTGAAAATAATTTAGCATAAATCTGTATATTGTATAAATCTAAGTCCCCGATTCTTGGATGTAACGGGTAATCTCGAGAACCACTGGATGAATTTTGATGCGGTTTTCACTACTCTGTAAAAGCTATCTCGAGGAAGGTTTATGCAGAAAAAAACATTCATTTATGACCAAAGGAAGCCGAGCAGTAACGATTTGAGTGAATCAAGTCGATGTAAAACCTGCCGTCCGTGCGCCTTTTAAGCTTACGCTGGGTAAACCGTTAAAAATATCTATATACTAGCCTATAAGTGTAAGAATTGTTCATCATGAAAAGTTCCTCAAAAAATTCCGCGTAAGCATATCTCTATTTGTAACACGGTGCCCTCTATAAGTGTCTTTACGTTTCCATTTCTTCACCTCCATTCTGGGAAATTTAAATTACTAGCTTTTGAACGAGTTTACCAGCTTGCGAATGAGCCTATCACACCAACTTCGGCCAGCATCAAACTGTCGAGTCATGTCGAGTAGAGTATATTTGTTTGGAGTTTCGCTGTTCACCTCAACGTATCTGAATTACGTCTGGGACCTGCCGTCCGTGCGCCTTTTAACCTTATGCTGGGTAATTCGTTAAAGATACTGCGCGAATCTGGGGTGGATTTCTTTATCAAATGACGGGATCGCCTGAAAGACAACGTACAGCCTACGGTTTACTATTGGTGTTTGCAAAAGGAATGCATTAAAGAATGTTTTCCTATAATTGGCAGTGATTTCGGAAGATGGAGGTAGATTATTTCAAGGCCATCATTTCTCTTTTCTTTAGAGCCCCTGAGTCAATGGGGAAAGATCTACAAAATTCAGTGAAGCGTCCCGGAATAGTTCCAAGTGCTTCCACCACCAAGAAAATGACCATTATTTCGTTCAGATTGTATTTCATCCGGTAATAAATATTGCTCTCATTGTTTACCGTCATCACACCGGGAATCGATTTTCTACCGTGGAAAATCAATTAGTCGAATAACCAAGGCCAAAAACGATATTTCATTTTCGGTAAAAATCAATTGTTGGTGAATCTATTTCTTTGGAAATGTCATTTTACGGTAAGAATAGTTTTTTGTCGAAATCTGTCCTCGATAAAATTGAGTGTGAATAATGAATAATGAGATAAGAAAACGTAGCCGTAGAAGACGCCACTTCCCGGTGGATAATGAGGTGAAAAACGTAGTAGTAGAAGACGCCGCTTCCAGGTGGATAATGAGGTGAAAATCATAGCTGCAAAAGACGCTGATTCCAGGTGGATAATGAGATGAAAAACGTTAATCTATAATGGCTATTAAGCCTTCCAACCTCAATACACTGTCAGTCAAGTCCCACGTGTAGGGTCACTCTTGCTGCATGAGCTGTTCACGGGGTATCATAATGTATGGATCAGTTCTTGAATTCAACATCCAAGCATATATATGCGCATGCCGACTGAACCACTCAGTATGTGACTGGCCAAATTCATACAATGCTTGAAAATATTGAGTATCTCATTGTTTACCGACACTTTACTGGAAATTGCTTTGATATACGATTGCAATCCACATGACTTTTGTCGTTACATTTGCCAGTGAGACAGTTTACAAATTGCACTACATATGAGGTAGTTTTAACGTAAAATGTTTAATTAATTTTAAATGGTAGAATCGGAGATACAAATTGATTGTTGAATGCATTGAACTGTACTGACCCCTTTTAAGGGGACTGCTCTTTCTGATTTGGTAAAATAACAAATAAAACGGTTTTACAAAGTGTGACGGTTGAGTGAAGTTGCTCTTGCTACACCCTGCTTAAATAGAAAGTTAAGTTGCAGAAAGTGCTGATTCGTGTGAACTAAGTCATATTATTAGGCATCCTCTTCACTAAAAAGTAAACGCGATGTCTCTAAAGGAAGTAGCTAGGAAGATATCGGCTTTCGAAGATTCCTTGAAAGAATATCAAGCTCGCCTGGATTCAGCTGTCAGTGCCGCCAACCCACCAAACGTGCTCCAAGCTCTTGGCGATGAGTTCCAGGCGTTCAAGAAACAGGCCAGTGATGACATCTCCAGACTTAAAGGGGAGTTGAAGGAACTGGAAAACCGGCTTCACAAACAAGACGAGGTATTGGATGAGGCTGAACAGTACAGTCGCCGAAACTGCCTCTTGTTGCATGGGGTCCCTGAGCAGCCGTCTGAGGACGTCTACAAAATAGCACTCGAGACACTGAAAAATAAACTTTCAGTGGATATCTCACTGCTTGATGTGGATCGCTGCCACAGGCTGGGCCGCCGATATCGAACGTCTGCTGAGGTGGTCTCGCAAGGAAATCGACCGATTATCATCAAGTTTCTTCGGTATCATGATCGAGATCGTGTGTGGCGTGCGAAGCGAGCTTTTAAGGGCAGTGGGCTCATGCTAACTGAGTCACTCACAAGTGTGAGAAAAACTATCTTAAATCAGGCACGGGATATATGGGGATTGCAGAAATGCTGGACTCAAGATGGACGTATTTGTGTTTTAAGGGAGGATGGAATCAAAATTCAAATATGCACGATGATGCAGTTAAACAATATGGCAGGGAGTAGGATGAACAAGTGAACCTAGGATATAAATTATGTGTATAGTAATTAGCTTATATTTGTGTGTGTGTGTATATGTGTGTGCTTGTGAAAGTCAGTGGATCTGCTCACCAGGTTGCTCAGGTAAGCTCATTTTACTACTTACTTAAATTTATTTCCCACTGCATACTTTCAGATGTTTGTTGACCAGGACAACGGCAATACCATTGACCTGCATTCCTCTCCCCTAACTTCGCCCACCCCTTCTCTCCCGTCCCTACCAGCTTCAACGGGACTTGTGTAGCAAGAGCAGCTTAAGAGCCACCCGCGGTCGTTACAGAGTTGTCACCTAAATGGTCAGTCATTAATAGCGCATCTGGAGGAGGTAGAGGCTATTTTTGAAGTAAACAATGTACATATTATTGGAATCAGTGAAAGTTGGATGCGTAAAGACATGCCGTCTTCTGCAGCTAACCTTGATGGATACTCTATATTACGCCATGACCGTATTGACAAAATAGGTGGCGGGCTTCTACTTTATTACAGAAACGACCTAAAATGTAAGATAATTTCCACTTCTGACCCAACACTTATACTGCGACCAGAATTTATGTTTGTAGAATTAGACTGCCATAAAAAGATATTAATAGGGATTGTATACAAGCCACCTAAAATAAGACAGACTGCTGATTTTGAAGATACATTAGCAGGTCTTGCCTCGGCATACGACGACATTATAATCATGGGTGATTTTAACACTGACCTTTTAAAGCAGACTGGTGAAGTTAACAGCCTACTGAATTTATTTCTCGCCACAAACATGACGGTTTTACCCCTGAACGCTACTAATCATGTGCATTACACTGACCATACGAGCCATACCTTAATTGATCTTCTTGTGACAAATCAACCTCAGAAAGTAATTAAACACGGACAGATCCCTGCTCCTGGCATCTCTTCACATGATCTATTGTACGTATGTTATTCTATTCGAATACCTAAGTATAAACCACGCTACATTACAATACGAGACTTACGACATATTGACCAGAATAAACTACGCTATGATGCATATAACTTGCCTTGGGATAATATACGTAATTCTCAGAACATAAACTCTAAAGTAAATACATTCAATTTAATGGTACTAGAAATATTTGACAAACATGCACCAAAGAAACGGGTAAGAATTACCCGCTCTTCATCTGCGTGGCTAACGGCCGAGGTAAGATCTGCTATGGCCAGTCGTGACAAACTATACAGACAATACAGACTGACACATGATGCAGTTGATTTTGAGAGATATAGAATTCTGAGAAACAGAACCAAGCAGCTAATTAGAAATTCTAAATATAAATACTTTCAGGAACTGATGAAAACCAACAGCCCTAGACAAAAATGGAGTAAATTACGTGCGGTAGGGATAGGTAAGACAGTTGAACAACATGTACCAAGCATATCGCTAGAGGCTCTAAATGATCACTTCGCACGGCCAAAAGTAGCCTCTACCTCCTTCCCTAAAAGTTCACTACCGGTACCCTTGTTACAACAGCAGTCTGTTCTTGAGCAATTCTCTTTTAGAAATGTCAGCTCGAATGAAGTTAAAGGTGTGATATACTCTATTTCATCCAATGCCACAGGTAATGATGACATTCCTATATCACTGATTAAGGATGTCTTGGGAGCTGTTCTGCCAATATTAACTCATATATTCAACTACTGCCTGACAAACGGAGTGTTCCCAGATGTTTGGAAAGATGCACTAATTAGACCTATCCCGAAGAGCTCCAAGTTTGATTCTCCTTCAGATTATCGTCCAGTATCCATCCTACCACCATTATCCAAGGTACTTGAACGTCTAGTTCATACACTAGTTACTGAATACCTTACAAAGCATTCCCTACTCAACCCCTTCCAATCCGGCTTCAGAAAGGGGCATAGCACTGCGACAGCCTTACTACGAGTGACAGATGATATCAGATGTGCAATGGACCAACGGGACGTGACTGTACTGACATTATTAGATCTCAGTAGTGCCTTTGACACCGTCAACCCTCAGTTGCTACTGCAGAAACTTCGAGAACTAAATTTTAATAGTGTGTCACTCCGGTTCTTTTCCTCTTCCCATCTGTGCAGGAGAAAGAACCTGCTGTAGGGGAGCAAAATCAGAATTCAAAAATTGACGAGCCACAAGTGTCACCTATTATATCTCCCCTACCAAAGGCAGCTCAAACAACCAAACGAAAGAGAACTTGCAAAAGGTCTAAAATTCTATCTTCCTCTCCTTATAAGAATGGCCTTCTAACGAGGAATGAACAAGCGAAAAAAAAACAGGGCAGGAAAACTCTAAGCTACGATGGAAGTTCAGTAGCGTCAACTTCGTCAGCTGTCACAACTGCCGAAGAAGAGAAAATTGTGTGTCCTTGCTATGACGAAGAGTATGAGGATCCAATTATTGAAGACTGGGTGCAATGTAGTAGGTGCAACGGTGGTGGCATGAAGGGTGTTCGAACTATGAAGGCATAGGACTCTTCAAATATGAATTATGCAAATGCGCATTCTTACAGGACACCATGCGCATTCTTAAAGGACAGTGCCTGTAAGATTGCGCATTTGCAATTAATTTAGAAATATTAATTTACATTTAATTTATATTATTTTTCGTGTTTTTTGTATATACATTGTGTTCGTAATTATTTGAAGTCTTGTTAATAAATTTTGTGTTAAATTGGTCACAAAAGTTGTTTATCTATGGACATAAATACATTAAGTGCGCAATCTTAAGTGCCCTTACCTTATATCTTTGGCCTGCGATATGATGTTCATATATCACCCTATTATAAGGAGCTGTCGTGGCTTCGAGTGCACCAGCGTCGTGAACTCCACATGTTATCACTACTGCACAAAATAATTTCCACTAATACCCCTAACTATCTTGTTTTACCGTTTTCTTACCTCTCGTCCTATCATGACCACAATACGAGATCTGGCTCCTCTCTTGCCATACCTATAAACCGTACTGCTGTTTACAACCACTCGTTCATAATCTCTGCGTCCAGGTCATGGAATTTGCTACCTGTGAACATTAGAGACAATCCCTCTCATCGCAAGTTTAAAGTGGCTTGCTGCGAGTATTTGCTGGGTGGAGCCCGCTGACTTCCTGGATAAATGTTGAATGAACGAATGAATGAATGAGATGAATGATCGGATTACTGTAGTTACGTCATTTAAGGGTACCGTACTTTACTTTGTGTATTTTTGAAATCAATGATTCTACCATTATTCATATTATCACTATTCTTATTGCTATTAATATTATTTGTGCTATTTGTAATTATAAGTCATGTAGATGTATACTCTTCTAGTGGTTAAGTGTAAGAGAGGGCCTTGAGCCCTAACTTCGCCACCAATAAAGGCATTATCTATCTTATCTATCTATCAGTTGATCATTTCAAAGTAAGGCTCCTGCTTTAAGTAGATACCTTCTTCATTGAAGTCGTTCAACTTCAATATGTGAACTTCCAACAGGCTATGAGATATTGAAATTTAGAATGCAAATATACTGCAGGACATTTGATGTGAAGCTGCTCTTCATATCAGTAATATATGAGCAAGCCAGTGAAGACACTTCTCATGGAGCTTTGCGGGAGCAAACACAGACAGCCCTGTTTGCTATGAGCTCAATAAATGCGTTGTCTCGTCGACCAGCCTGACAGTGTCAATATTAAAATATCGATCAAAGCTCTGTTCAAACATGCTAAAGCAGAAAGAAGACGAGAGACGGCCAATGGAATGAAGAAATTATCTTAAAATATTGGCGCAAGTCTTAGCTATGCTTCATTTACCATCAAACAGGGGTTTCCGGGTTAGAACTGTGCTCTTTTCATTATTTGTAACTGTGCGTGAGTTGGCAAGCGTTGGTTAAGCGTGGGAAAAGCACGCTTGGATTACGTGCAGAAAAATATATTGTCTACTAATGTATGCGTCCAGGCAACAGTAAAAAAAGGGGGATCCTCGTATGTGTGACGTCAGAGTGTGTTGTCATGACAATTCAAATGTGAAAGAGTCCATTTCTGGGGGTAAGGGATTCACATGCTAGGGTCGTTTCTTCAATTTCCGGTCGGGCCAAGGGTATTTAAATTTCCTGCATTTAATTGCCCTGGCTTGTTAATGGGGTGTTTGTGACGTCTTCATGAAAAATATAACTATGAAATGTAAAATGATAATAATAATAATGATAATAGAGGTGGCGAAATTATTTAGGCAAAGCTGAATAGTACTAAATTCTTTATTACAAATTATCAACACGCAGTTCATTAAAATGGGGCATTTAAATTGGTGCCGAGTTTTCGTTTCTGGACCTTTCTTTCTGGTATTTGGTCCTGTATTTACCAAAGATCCTTTACGAACAAATAAGGTGCGTTCAAAAAGTAACGAGCCGGAGGCATAATTATAGAAACCAGTACCTTTATGTTAGAAGTATTGGCCCTGGCTGTTGAGGCACTTGTCCCAATGTGACACGAGGCGGTGAATGACTGTCTCATAAAATTCCCTGGGCTGCAATGTGAACCAGTTCCGCACGTACAGCTGGATGTCGGCGTCCGAGGTGAATCGTTGTCCCCGCAGAGCCCTTTTCAGGGGACCAAACATGGCGTAAACACAGGGAGAGAGGTCTGGACTGTATTGAGGGTGGTCGAGAACCTCCCATTTGAATTTCTGCAGGAGTGCCACAACTGTGTTGGCCGTATGAAGTCGTGGAGCGACCACGGCGGCTATGGCGTTTACTGTCACTCGGCGGTCCTGGGTAATGAGTGCTTCAACCAGCTGGGCGTTGTCATCGGTAATGCAGGGGGTGCCCCAGACCGGGCATCATTGGCTAACGACACCCGTCCTTCCATGAAGCGCTTGTGCCACGCCTTGACCCTTGCAAGGGACATGCAGTGTTCGCCGTACACTTGTGATATTCGGCGATGAATGTCCATTCCCCCTGCTCCTTCCGCTGGCAGAAACCGAACAACACCTCTTTGCACTTCGGTTGACGCCTCAAAGTCACTGTTTGCAATGCGACTGGCAGCGTTGGACGATTGATGCATGCTGCTGCTCGCTTTGTATCATCAAGTGACGTGCACGCGAGCCCTCTAGCGACGGGCTGTGACCTTCCACGCTCTGGTCGGAACCACACATCGTTACACACGCCACGATTAGCCGATGTCGTCACCGGTTTGCGCATTCCAGCCTCCGGCTCGTTACTTTTTTAACGCACCTTATACATCATATGCATTTATGCACTTTTTAATCTACTTTTCACATTTTGCAACAAGAAGTTCCGTGACGAACTAAGGAGCCTACTTTTCTTAAAAATAAGGTTCATGCCAATGATTAATCTACAGTATATTAACCTATCTAGAATAATGACGAAATTAACTTGGTAATATCGAAATATCTAATTAGTTCAAAATATACCTGTTATAATGTAGGCCAGTAGAGCACTACAGTTGGCAGCCCTGGTAAATGAATATATTCTCGGTTCCAACTCTTAAGGTACAGAATACAAAATTTGGTTGAAGTCCAATGGACGTTACATGCAGTTAGACATTGGATCTATCAGCACGCGTAAAAGCATGTTGGCAACAATGTCATGCGTGTGCTGGTCAGAAATAATCTGAAATATTATGATATCTTGTTGTGCCAATTTTGGATGAAATCCATTTGTTAGTATAGAATTTACATGTATTTTAAAACTGGAGCTATCAGCAGGCATAGAATCATGTTGGCAGCACTGACTTATATTAATTACTCCAAATTAATCTAGAATGTCAGGTGCTATACGTGTGCGAAGTATAGAGCTGTTGTCTTGCATACTTTCTGATATATTTATATTAGGGTAAAAAATATAGACAGCATTCATTAACAGTTGGCAGTCCTGATTGCTCTTAAGAATACTTATAGTCATATCTATTATGTTACACATAGCACGTACGAAATGTTGTTGAAATCCAACCGATAGTATAGAAGTTACATGTATTTAAAAATTGGGCCTATCAGCAGGCTTAGAATCATGTTGGTAGAACTGACGTATATAAGTTACTCCAGATTAATCTAAAATATCAGGTACTCGACGTATGCATAGTTTGAATCTGTCAGCTTGCATACTTTCTGATATATTGGTATTTGGATAAAAAATAGAGGGAGCAATTATTAACAGTTGGCAGTCCTGGTGACTCTTAAGAATACGCTCAGTCATGTCTGTTTATGTACACATATTACATACACAATTTGGCTGAAATCCAATTGATAGTGTAGAAGTTATATGCAATAAAAATTGGACCTATCAGAAGGCTTAAAATTATTTTGACAACATTGTCATGTATGGCCTCCTGGAAATTAAACTGAAATAGTATTATCTATATGTGTGCCAATTTCGGAATAGCTCCCATGCATATCTTCCAAGATATCCAACCAAGAGCTCTAATTTCTAGTGCGTTTTTTCAGCAGTTGGTAGCACTGACAACATTTTCAAATACGGCGGTGAGATATTCCGGTATAGGCCTACATCTTTACTCATACTAAATTTCGTTTCGATTGCTGCAGCCGTTTAGGAGTTTGCCCGATTCTATCTCATAAGTCTACTTTTTCCTCATTTTTGGCATACTTTTTACATTTTGCAAAAATGAGGAAAAAGTAGACATGAGATCGATCCGGGAAAATGTGTGTCTGTCTGTCCTTCTGTCTGTCTGTCTGTCTGTCCTTCAGTCTGTATGGCTGTGTGTGTGTGTTGTTGTTGTTTGAGTCTTCAGTCTTTTGAATGGTTTGATGCAGCTCTCCATGCCTCCCTGTCCTGAGCTAATCGTTTCATCTCTACATAGCTCCGACACCCCACATCGGAGGCAATCTGTTTAACATATTCTAACCTTGGTCTACCCCTACAGTTTTTGTCCTCGACCCTTCCTTCCATAACTAAGCTTGCTATTCCTGGGTGTCTTAGTATGTGTCCTACCAACCTATCTCTTCTCTTCATTAGCAGTCGCCAGAAACATCTCTCCTCTCCCACTCGTCTTAATACCTCTTCGTTTGTAACCCTATCTACCCATCTGATCTTCATCATTCTCCTGTAACACCACATTTCAAATGCTTCAATTCTCCTCTTTTCTGCTGCACCAATAGTCCAAGTTTCACTTCCATAGAGCGCCACGCTCCAGACAAAGGCTTTCAAAAATGACTTCCTAATACCTAAATCTATATTCGATGTCAGCAGATTCCTTTTTTGTAGAAATGCTTTCTTTGCCTGAGCCAACCTACTTTTAATATCCTCTTTGCTTCGTCCATCACTGGTTATTCTGCTTCCTAAGTAACAGAAGTCTCCTACTTCCTTCAGCTTTTCACCTGCCAATTTGATCTCCATAGAGGTTTCTGATTTATTTCGGCTGCATTCCAGTATTTTTGTTTTACATTTATTTATTTTCATCATGAATTCTTTCCGTAAGACGGAGTCCATACCATTCAAAAACTCATTCAAATCCTCAGGCTTGTCGGCCAAGATGACGATGTCATCAGCAAATCGCAGAGTTGAAATTATTTCTCCTTGAATCTTCACTCCCACTTTAATTTTTTCTCTAATTTCCTTCATTGCTTGTTCAATGTAAAGATTGAAAAGTATGGGTGATAAGTTGCAGCCTTGCCTTACACCTTTCGGAATACCAGCTTCTCTCTCATGTCCTTCATCTCGAATGACAGCTGTCTGGTTTCTGTGTAGATTGTAAATCACCCTCCTATCCCTGTACTTTATTCCAATCGATTTCAAAATGTCAAACAATTTAGTCCAATCAACGTTATTAAAAGCCTTTTCTAAGTCTACAAAAGCCATGAACGTTATCTTATCTTTCCTTATTCTACCTTCCAAAATCAGCCTAAGACTTAGTACAGCTTCCCTTGTTCCTACATTTTCTCCTGAAACCAAACTGGTCTTCACCCAACTCCGTTTCTATCTGGCTTTCAATCCTCTTGTAAATTATTCTAGACAGGATCTTTGAAGCATGAGTAATCAAGCTGATAGTACGGTAATCTTCACATCTGTCAACTCCCACTTTCTTTGGTATAGGGATGATTACATTCTTCTTGAAATCAGGGGGTACCTCACCTGTCTCATAAATCCTACACACCAAGTGAAATAACCTGATCAGACCTTCATCTCCTATGCAGCGTAGCAACTCAGTCGGTATATCATCTATGCCTGGTGCTTTGTTCCTGCTTAAGTCTTCCAAAGCTTTATCAAATTCTGATCTCAATATTAAATCTCCTTTCGCATCCACATCAATTTCCTCATCCCTTTCCATTACATCATTCTCAATCTCCTTTCCCTTATACAAACTCTCTATGTAAGCTTTCCATCTCTCAACCTTTTATTCCCCATCTGTTAGAGGCTTTCCATTTGTGTCCTTAATATTACAGCACTTAGTCTTCTTTTCTCCAAAAGTATTCTTAATCCTTCGATAAGCTGTGTCTACTTTTCCTAATTTCAGACAATTTTCTATACCTGCACATTTCTCTTTCAACCATTCTTCTTTCGCTTCCTTGCACTTCTTGTTAACCTCATTTCTCAGACGTTTGTATTCTGCTTTCCCGTTTTCATTTCTTACATTCTTGTGTTTCCGCCTTTCATCCATCAAATCTAGTATATCCTGAGTGATCCACGGTTTTCTACCTATTATTTCTTTCCTACCAATGTGTTCTTCTGCGGATTTTGTTATTTCATTCTTCAAAAGTGCCCATTCGTCTGCAATTGAAGTTTGTTTAGGGTTTTTCATTAGTCCTTCCTTTATACTCTTCTTGAATCTTTCGTTTACATCCTTCTTTTTCAGTCAGTCTATTGCCCACCTTTTTGGCTTTTGACTTTTCTTCAGTTTCTTCAACTTTAATCTGCATTTAATTACAACCAGATTGTGGTCAGAGTTTATGTCAGCACCAGGATATGTTTTACAATCCAAAATCTGGTTTCGAAACCTCGGCTTGACCATAATGAAGTTGATTTGGTAACGCCCTGTATCTCCTGGTCTCATCCATGTGTATATTCTTCTATTGCGGTTATTGAATAAGGTGTTAGCTATGACCAACTCATGCTCGGTGCAGAATTCTACCAGCCTTCTTCCTCGATCATTCCTTTCACCTAATCCAAAATCTCCTACTATCTTCCCTTCTCTCCCTTTTCCTACCACAGCATTCCAATCTCCCATTTCTATAACATTTTCATCACCCTTGATATACCTCAGAATTTCGTCTATTTCATCGTAGACCTTTTCAACATCCTCATTATCAGCTTGACTGGTAGGCATATAGACTTGTACCACTGTGGTGCACGTAGGTTTGGTATTGATTTTTGCTACAATAATCCGTTCACTATATTGCTCATAATATTCCACCCGCTGTCCAAGTTTCCTACTCAATATGAGGCCAACCCCTGCTTGGCCATTGTTTAATTTAGTGCTAATGACCCTATAGTCTCCTGACCAAAAGTCCTGTTCTTCCTGCCAGCGCATTTCACTAATCCCAACCAAATCCAACCTCAACCTATCCATTTCCCTTTCTAAGTTTTCTAACCTTCCACTTCCTAGCAGACTTCTAACATTCCACGCTCCGATCCGTAAAATGTCAGTTTTCCTCTTTGTCACTTCTGTGATGTTAACCCCCTCTCGAGTAGTCCCCACCCGGAGATCCGAACGGGGGACTAGTTTACCTCCGGATTGAAATTTTCCAAGGGAGGAGGCCATCATCACATGTAATTATGCATAGAGAGGTGCATATCCTCGGGAATAGCATAAGGCTGTAGTTTCCCCTTGCTTTCAGCCGCGCAGCAGGACGCAGTGTAGCCATTATTTGGCTTATATTATCAATATCTTAACCGTCTATAAGACTAGTAAAGAATTGATTTATTCTGAAAGGCTGCTACTCCCTTTCAGAATAAGTAATGAGCAATTCTACTAACAAAAATACTAACCTTCTACCGTACTAACAATTAAATACCAAAATTCTACTAACGAAAAATACTAAAGTTCCACCAAAAACAAATACTACCACTAAAACAGTCTGTCACCAGGCACACTCACATGCACCCTTACACATCACAGTCTACTGAAACAATGAACTATAACTAGTAAACAATGCAACTGCTACCAGACACACTCACACACCACAGTCTAATAGAACAATGACATATATCTAATAGACAAACTAACTACCTACTTACAACTAAAACTAACTACATACTTACTGTACTGTTATTTGAATTGACAATATTTACAAAATGCAATTTAGATAGAAAATACTTACAAAATGTAACTTAGATTCAAAATAGTCACAAGATGCAATTGAGAATAAAAATAAGATGTGGTGGGGCTACATACACCCTGCCTCCTTAAGGGCCTTGAGCACAAGGCAGGAGGGAAAATTAAAAGAACAAGAAGGCTGACCCCACGCAGAAGGAGGATATCAGAAAAGATGAGACAAGGGCCAATGAAGGCGGGAAAGAAAGAGACTCCCTAGGCCTCGGATACCCTAATACCGTCGGGGTCGGAAGAGAACAAGAGTTGACCGAGTGAGGTCGACAGGAAGGAAGACGGAGAGGAACCCGGCACAAGTAAGTGGAAGCAATGCCGGACTCAGCTGGGGGCCCGTGGTCGCCAACCCACTTCCCACTAACTGTATCATAAGCAATTTTTCCTTCTTCAAAAGTTTTCAGCTCTGTTTATTGCCGAGCTTTTCCTGTTTAAAATTTTACAGAGTTGTAGAAAAGACAATCTGGATCTCAATTGATGAAACTATGGATGTAATGGGACGTTACAAGGCTTTTCATTGGAACTATGGAAGGAACGTAAAGTGATATATCATCAGTATTTCTTTGACAACGGAAGTGATGGAGAAAGCAAATAGTTCCACAGTGGCACAATATTGTTCACGAGTTCATTAATGTTACTCTGGCCACATGTAATATGGCATGATGATGTCCTGCTTTTTGTCTCAGATGTGGCACCTTACATGAAAAATGCAGCTTAAGCCTTGAAAGTTCTCTGTTCTATAATGCTCCACCTCGCATGTCTAGCCCATGGGTTGCACAGAATCGCTGAAGAGGTAAGAAATTTGTTTGCACCTTCCTAAATCCATGGCACCAGAGTTCACTTCTCCCTAATGGGACGGGACAGAACAATACTCGCTGGGCAGCATGAAAAAACTTCTTGCTTAACTAGTAGCGAGTGCTATTTGTGTTACAATCTCTCATAATTCAAACAGTGGCCAGAATATCTGTGTCCTTTTAAGACCAAGGCACCTATTCCATATCTTTTCGTTGTGCCACAGGCTGCGGTATGAGATGCGGATGCCGAAAAGCCGGCAAAAGCTAGGATACTAGCTAACTTTAGGCTACGGACGCCTTCTACGCCTTCTACCCAATTCTAACCCCCCCAATACATGGGGCTATTTGGCCACGATGTAACCAAACCCCTATATAAATCATCTACAACTAACTTACATACTGTACATACTAGACCACCTGATGATGTAGCGGCTAGCGTTCTTGGCTTGTTCCCGGAGGTCCTGGTTCGATTCCCGGCTCGGCCAAGAAATAAGTCAGATGGAGCTGGAACGGGGTATGGCTATACTCAGCCACGTGAGACAAAACTTTGTAGAGGAGGGATCGATTACCCCTTCAACCATATTGGAAGTGGATTTCCGTGGTTTCACCCCCATTTCTACACCAGACAAATGCTAGGATGGTTCCTAACTTAAGGCACGGGCAACTTCTACCCAATTCTAGACCCAAATACACAAATACAACACTAATACAGTCATCACAATGATATAGATTGTTAGACACTCATCGCAAAATACACGGGACTACTTGGCCACCTATGTCACCAAACCTGCAAACCAAGCATGCTGAAATTCTATGCCCAAGGTCGCGGGTTCAAAGCCGGCCGAAGTCGTTGGAATTACTAAGAGCGCTAAAAGTCCCACAGTATGCTTTCCTTTGGAGGGGAAGTTCCAACGTTCGTTGCGAGTAGCAGGTTGCGGTGGCATCTAGTAGCCAAGTTCACAGCTACCGTAGGTGTCGTTGACGGTAGTATTTGGAAGCAAAATTAGGAGATACTACTTGAAATTGACCGTCTGTAGTCCGTACCTGAATTACTGACTAATACAGCCATCACAATTAACACCGTTTATCAGACAGATTCTACATACACCCAAAGTACACGGGGCTACATGACCGCGTTGTAGCAGTTCCTAAACTAAGGAACCAACCAAAATCTCTGCGGGAGATAAAATTTTGCGTGAAGAAGTAACAGACCGTTAGAGAGTTACACATCAGTGTCGAAACCTTGCATTAGGACAGTGTGACCACAAGTATAAAAATGGACCCCAAATGACGAGAAGGTTACCGTCCCCATAAGACAATAACATGTTTAAAATATGCATAAAATTATGAAAAACAAAGTTAATTAATCTCAAATTACAAAATACTTTCTCGCAATAAATGATGTCTGATCCCTCTACGAAAACCTGCATATTTTGCCTATTTTCGCCTATACCCACGTTTGCCCGGTGAAATCTACCTCCGCCTTCCGGCGTGGGGAGAGGAATTTTTATAGTTTGTTTAGCCACGCTGATAGGTCCAATTTTTAAATGCATATACTGTAACTTTTACGCTATAAATTCGATTTCAACCAAATTTCGTATGTACTATGTGTACATAAACAGATATGACTGAGCGTATTCTTAAGAGCCACCAGGGCTGTCAACTGTTAATAAATGCTCTCTCTCTATTTTCTTATCCAAATACCAATATATCAGAAAGTATGCAAGCCGACAGCGTTAAAATATGCACACGTATAGTACTTGACATTCTAGATTAATTTGGAGTAACTTATGCACGTCAGTGTTACCAACATGATTCTAAGCCTGCTGATAGGACCAATTTTAAAATACATGTTACTTCTATACTATAAATTGGATTTCAACCAAATTTCGTATGTGCTATGTGTACTATAACAGATATGACTATGCATATTCTTAAGTGCAACCAGGGCTGCCAACTGTTAATAAATGCTGTCTCTATTTTTACCCTAATATTTATATATCAGAATGTAAGTAAGACAACAGCTTTAACTGTCTAAGTGTTTAACAGTTTAAGTGTGTAACTGCGTGTAACTTCCATGCTATCCATTGGACTTCAACCAAATTTGGTATTCTGTACCTTAAGAGGAGGACCTAACAATATATTCAGTCACCAGGGCTGCCAATTGTAGTGCTCTATTAGGCTAAATTATACCAGGTATATTTCGAACTAATTAGATATTTCGATATTACCAACTTAATTTCCTCATTATTCTAGATAGGGCTATATGGATTGGCATGAAAGTAGGGGCAGTGCCGGTTCTAGACCAGGGGCAAGATGAATAGGCAACCTGCAATACATGTAGTTTAAAATAATTGGTTACTTTCGTACCCATGGTCGGATTTTGACAAATGAGGTGTCATAGGACTCGAGGTGACACCCTCTTTCCAATGGACAACATATTTCCACCCCAAAATAAAACCTACCCCTACTAGGGGGTGAAATTGTAATTTATTAGAAAATCTCGCTTTTCAAGTGCAACATAAATGCAATCCGATACCAGTATGATATTAAATGTTGTTCCACATAAACGACATGCCAACGAGTCGACGCCGTAATGAATTAACATTTTTTTGTTTTTTTGTTTTTACGCATGCGCATTTGGTTTTAGGTAGATTTCATTAGAAAGCTAACTATTGCAATGGGTACCATGTTTTGACTTCCGGAAAATTTTGACATATCTTCGCGTTTCACATCCCCCAGACCCCAAACCCACCGTCAGTTCAAAAGTTTATATATAATTTATGTATGTATATATATATGTATATATGTATATCAGTTTCTTATGGACACGATAACTGCCGTAATTTTGCACCAATCACTTTGAATTTTTTACCGAATATGTATACCTATAAAATCTCGGTTAAGTTCGTTACTGGGTTAAATCGGGCGAAGGGGTGAAAATGGGGGGCTCTTTCTTCGAAAAAGTGAAATATTGCTATAACTCTCTTAATATGTGAAATATCGAATCCGTTCAAATTTCATACTATGTGTCGGATGAAGTCCAAAAATTATGTGTGAAGAGTTTTTTTTATAGCACCAACCATTGACCAAAGGGGTGGGAAAAAGTGGGTTTTTCGGGAAACATTAATCATATCTCTCTTAATAGGCACAATATCAAAACCGTACAAAATTGACAATATTCCACTAATAATTACCTAAAACATTTGTCTGAAAGAATTTTCGATAAGACCCACCATTATGCCAAGGATGAGAAAAATTAGTTTGGAATTATAAGAAAATGCCAAGAGCTATCAAAGGTTGCCATGGCAACACTACTAAATTGATGAGGGATGAGCCATCAGACGTTGCCATGACAACGCACTTGCACGAGATCAGATTCAGATTTCCATCTGACTAAGTGTGAAGCGGCTTCGGTGACGTAACTGGTAGCATGCTGAACTTCTATGCCCAAGGTCGCGAGTTCAAAGCCGGCCGAAGTCGTCGGATTTTCTAAGAGCGCTAAAAATCCCTCAGTATGCTTTCCTTTGGAGGGGAAGTTCCAACGTTCGTTGCGAGTTGCTGGTTGTGGTGGCATCTAGTAGCCAAGTTCACAGCTAGGTGTCGTTGACGGTAGTATCTGGTAGCAACATTAGGAACTACTGCTTGAAATTGACCATCTGCAGTCCTTACCTGAATTGCAGACTAATACAGCCATCACAATTCACACCGTTTATCAGACAGATAGCGTGAAGAAGTAACAGACCGTTACATAGTTACACATTAGTGTCGAAACCTTGCATAAGGACAGTGTGACCACAAGTATAACAAGTAGTTCTGTGAAGAACTATACAGCCTATTTTCATATATCCTACTTATGTTAATTGCCACTATCAACATACACAATTTCTGTTTGATTGCTGTAATAGATTCGTAGATATTAAGAACCGACTAAATATTTCGGATGGTCGCCATGTTGGATTTTATATATGGAGGTCCTAGAGTTATGTACTGTTACATTCAGATTATTGTGAATGTGTAGTATTCAAACTTCAATTGCATAACTAGGACACAAGAAAAAACAAGGAGATTTTAAAATTTTTCACAGCTGCCATCTTGAGGTTATGGAAACAATTGAAATAAATTAGATGCCAGTGGATTAACATTCGTATAAGGATTTACTGTACCAAGTTTCACTGCACTCGGATGGTTAAATTGCGAGAAACGTCCATGTGAATATTTATAATTCGCGTCACCGCCATGTTGGATTTGTGATCACCAGGTAATTTAAAGTCCTATAGGTGAACTTTAGTTCATAGCCCCTATGAACATTAAAAAATGCAGTTTGATTGCTAAAATAGATTCGTAGATATTCAGTATCGTCTAAATATTTCGGATGGTCGCCATGTTGGATTGTTAAATGTATAGGCAATAGAGTCATGTACCATTAAAGGAAAATTATTGCGTAGGTTCATTAATCAAACTTTCACTTCGATCGCATGACTACATCACAAGAAATAAAAACTTGATTTTAAAATTCGCACTGCCGCCATCTTGAGGTTATGTGAACAATTGAAATAAATTAGATACCAGTGGATTACAATGTGTATAGATATTTCCTCTACCAGGTTTCAGTGCGCTAGGAACATTAAATCGCGAGAAAGGTCGATTTAAAATTTTCAAATTCGCTTGGCCGCCATGTTCGTTTTGTAGTTAACCGGTTTTTGAAAGTCTTATAGATGGACTTCCAGTAGTGCCCTTTATCTCCGTACAAAATTTTAGGGAGATACCGCTAATAGTTTCAGAGATATAGAATGCCGGTGAAATATTTCGCACATCCGCCATCTTGTGATGATGTAAACAATTGAACGAAGTTAGATGTCGGTGCATTACAATGTATATAAACATATACTGTACCAAGTTTCATTGCGTTTGGTTGGTCAAATCACGAGAAACGTCTATTTAAATGTCGCAAATTCGCTTGCCCTCCATGTTGGTTTTGTAGTTACCAGGTTTTCAAGAGTCACATAAGTGAACTTATAGTAGTTCCCTCTATCACCATAGAAAATGTCAGGGTAATATCGGTAATAGTTTCGGAGATATTGAATGCTGGTGAAATATTTCGCACAGCCGCCATGTTGGATTAGTGAGTCGTAACAAAATTTGAAGGGCACGGTCGAGGTTGCCGGGAATAGTGCTATGAACTTTCCGAGTTTCATTGAAATCGCTCCTGCCGTTTAGATTTTATTAGGGGAGACACACACACACGAATCACACACACACACACACGCACACACACACGGACAAAAGGTGATCTCATAAGCCTATTTTTTCAAAATTGAAAATAGGCTAAAAATGGACCCCAAATGACAAGAAGGTTACCGTCCCCATAAAACAATAAAATGTTTATAATATGCATAAAATGACGAAAAACAAAGTTAATTTAACTCCAATAAAATACTTTCTCGCAATAAATGAGGTCTGATCCTTCTGCGAAAAGCTGCATATTCTGCCTATTTCCGCCTATCCCCAAGTTTGTCCGGTGAAATCTACCTCCGCCTTCCGGCGTGCCGATAGGACTTTTTTTTTTTTTTGTAGGAGGGCGGACTTTTTGAATTATGATTTATAGATGAGTTATATTTTTAAAATTTAACCAAAAGATCCAAAACAAATAGGTCATGTGCTTTTTAATATCTCGCAACCCAATAAGGCTAGGGACATGTATGAGGAGTCGTAGCACTTGGGATGGCATTTCCTTTTTGAATGTTTTATTTTAAATTTTGACAAAGGGCCTAACTACACTTTTGTTGATATTTCCTGAACCCATGATGGGATTTTGACCAGTTAGGTTTCGTTGGACTTGGGTAGACACTCTCATTTTGAATGCATATTTGAAATTTTGACAAAGGGCCTAACTACACTTTTGTTAATATCTCGCGAACCAATAAGGCTAGGGACTTGTATGTGGGGTCCTAGCACTCGGCGTGACGCTCTGTTTTCGAATATACATTTAATTTTTGTCAAAAGGGCCTAACTACACTGTTGTTAATATCTCGCTAACTAATAATCAGAAATGGCAAAGTGAGGTGACATAGAACTCAGGATGGCCAACTCTTTCCCATGGTCAATGAATTCACCCCAAAAATCCAAAACAGCAGGGTCATCGACCAGAGATTTTTTAAACTATTAATCGGATATGGACATGTGAGATGTTTACCGTGAGTGATGAAACATAGCTAGGTAGAGAAATAATTATTGTAGGCTACACGTATGGTGACTGACAAGTCTTTCACCATTGGAACTTGTTTCCAGACCAGAATGCAGTACAGAGAGAGTATAGGTTTCAGGCATGGGTTAATTAATGACAAACAGTTTACACAAACTCCGATTTATCGATTCAAGAATTAAGAACAGACTATCTTTAATTGATCGGTTAAAGAGGGTAGCTGAAAAAAATGGTGTCTACACTGAACTAAACCAAAACCTAACCCAACCAAACCAAAACCTAACCAAACCGAACTAAACCGAACCAAACATAACCGATAACAAGCCAGGGGTCTAAGTGTAAAAAACTTGAGGGTGGAGGTTGTCATTGGTGCTGTCCAAAGGAACGGGATAACGCTATACCTTTAAAGGGTAAGGTAAAGCTAGTGCATAGTGCTAATGCGCACACCCAAGTACATGAACCACACACAACTATCCTATGCTGTTTTTATGGATTGACTGTTAAATCTTGCTGAGTGGTTACTGGGGCAAGATGGTCGCTACATACAACATACTTGAACTACAGAAGGCTTATAATCTATACAGACAATCGCTTGTTCTAAACTAAACTGTCTTGCTGGTAGTGCTCAAACAGTAGGTAGATGATAGAAATACTTGGCTGACAGAAATACAATCATTTACGGTCGTCTAATGTTACCAGTTAACCATTTTGTGCTGCAGTGGCAAGCACTCGTGTCTCTTGCACTGGAGATCTTAATTCGATTTCCAGCTTTGAGGCCTAGAATGAATCAAACTAAGAAAGAAGGGCATGGTGGTGCAGTGGTTAAGCTGTTAGCCTTTTCACTAAGGTACACCAAGGTTCGATTTCTGGTTAATATGCATGTCGTTATCATATTAAAAAACAGAGATAATGTTTAAAACCGATTACACTTGTCTCTTTTTAATTTATTACTTGGATTACAAATACAAAGGTGGACTGTGTTCGATATACAGTTAATCCTGCCTATCACACACTAGGCTTTAAGAAAGCCAGAAGAGCAAAAGGCGTATGTAGAGCAGTTGTAAAATCGCTATGTGTAGACTACTACCTAGCGGTTTTATGAACTGACAAATCTATGTCGCATAAACAGTGCAGGATACAATCCAGCATCCATAATTTGTATCTTGAGGAACAGAGAAAACACATAGATAGAGAAAGCTTGTATATGTGTGGGTAGCATTGATTGTTTGGCCAGAGTAAATATGGTTAGGTAGGGGGGGGGGGGGGGAGAGGGAAAATTAACACTTATATATGAATGGTAAGTAGAATTTTTGTTTTTTCAATAGTTTTGTTTTTTCTAATGCAGTGGTAGATAGATGTTATTTTGTAAAACACTCTTACTTGCAGTAGTAATAAGCGTCTACGTTTCTGCAAACATATAGACATAATTTTTTTATTTTGGAAATATAATATTTCAACTTCCACAAAATGAAATAAAAATGTGTAAACAGCAAAATGGAAAATCCATGTTTCCATATCTACAAAATTTAAAAACTTTAAACTGACATTTAAAAAGAACATAAATGAGAAATTGACAAATGTGTAAACAACAAAATTGAAAATCCATGTTTCCATATCATGAAAATTAAAAACTGACATTAAAAAAATGCAAATGGAAAATTGACAAATGGCAATGTGTGAAATGTGAAAATGAAAAAATGACCAAATGGTTACCGGTATCATTATATTTAAAAATTAAAAAAACTTTGTGCTCTATGGTTGAGGTGAAAATCAAACCCCCTCTACTTATTTGGATCACCCGAGACTGAATAGACCTGTTTTAGTCCTCATGCCACTTTTAAATTTTGTGTCAAAGCTGGGAATTGAACCCAAGGGCTTTGGAGTTCGAGCTAACTATGCTAACCACTACACTACAAAGGCAATTTTAGACCACGCTTAATGAATATTAGATTTTAAATTTACATTTTAGATTTAATAATTACTTTTTATATATCTTTTTGATTTTTGATTTTGTGAAAAGACCACACCATAATGTCATTTGGCTGAAAATGTTTGATAACTAATTATTAAAGAAAGACATATAGGGATTTGTATTACTTGAAATTATGTTTTTGTACTATATTTTTTTACATTTTAGATTCTAGAATTTAGATATTGGATTTTAGATTTTAGGTAAAGACCAAACTAATATCAACTATTTATTAGACACTGGTATGTAGATAGAAACATGATTAGATTATACGTTAAGATGAATTCTTAGGTCTTGTCCGGCCTTGGAATAAGAATTGGCTAACCAGACATATGTTAGCTACCAACGAACACCTTGGCGACTATGCTTGTAATTGACCAGCGAGTAGGGTTTTAGAAAACTGTATACTATTTTGGGTTATATACAACATATACTTAGACCTACTGAGCGACTATGTTTGCTTAGTAAGACATTATACCAGAGACGATTAGGATACTTATGTAGCTCGGACAAGGAAAACACTTCTATAGAAAAAGTAATCTGTTGACATTGAATATAGATTTAGGTATTAGAAAGTAATTTTTGAATGCCTTTGTCTCGAGCGTGGCACTTTATGAAAGTGAAACTTGGACTATTGGTGTAGCAGAAAAGTGGAGAATTGAAGTGTTTGAAATGTGTGTAGCAAACTTAGTTATGGAAGGAAGGGTTGAGGTCATGAACTATAGGGGAGATCAAGGTTAGACAGGTAGCCTTGTATGTAGTGTGTGGTAGCTATATAGAGATGAAATGATTATCTCAGGAGAGTGAGACATTGAGAGCTGCATCAAACCAGTTAAAAGTCTGAAGACTCAAACAACAACATGTAGAGCTTTCCAACATAATGTTGTGTAACGTTAAATGTTAGTCAACGAACAGTAATGCATTATTAAAACCCATGACACGATACCTAAGAGCTTTTCTAAAATTATTTTAAAATGCCTTAAACCCAATATTAAACATCCAGTTCTCAAGACTCATAACTGCGATGTTATGGAAAAAACAAAAATTCTACATTTAAAACGAGCAAGTGGTTGAGTCAATGTACACCTGAAAATGTTGTAAACACTCAAGTGCACAGAACAAATTACATTATTAACTGTCAGGTTGGCCGAGTGGTTAAGGTGTTTGACTTAAGTTCAAATTTCCAGTACAAGGAAGCAAGGGTTCGAACCCCTTACCTGACATAACTATTGCCTGAACATGGCTTGACGACACTGTATTATTATGATACTTGGTACACAAACAACATATAGAGTGTATTGTTTAAGTCCGCTCTCTTTTTATAAACATAGCTAGAGACTGTCAATGGTTAACAATTGCATTAATAGTGGGGGATGTAGTAATAGTAATTTAGATAAACAGACAATAACCATAAAATATTTTTATTAATTTCATTTTATAATAGATACACAATAAGTACAACTCGATCTCCTTACCATTGTTTGATATAGATTTTTAAACACATCGCTTGTTGTAGATCCTTTTATAACTTTCTCCAGGTACTCTTGTTCTTAACAACTGGTGAAGCCGCAAAGGTTTTATAGACATAAAACCCTCATCCTCTTCTTTTTCTTCATCATCATTATCATCATCATTATGAATATTATCATTATAATTATTATAGTCATTGTCACCATCATCATCATCATCATCATCATCATCATCCTCAACATCAGGAAGGAAGGAAGATTGTAGTTTTACGTGACCGTGAATCTTGTGATTATGAGCCACGGGACCTCCTTTTTACGTGGAATCCGAACCACAGGACATGGCATTTCACTTCGAAAATCTCACATGCATTGACCGGGAATCGAACCCGGACCGCCTTGGTGAGAGGCATACAGCTAGACCGCTGAGCCACCACGCCCGTTCCTCAACATCACTAGACCTATCCAATTCCTCTTGTTCCTTTTCCACAGGGATCGCATGTAGAGTCTGTGTAGACTTTGTTAGTGTTGAGGGTTTCTTAGACGTTGGCAACTGTCCTAACATGACTTTTTGAGGACATTTCAAATACTTCAATTCTCCACTTTTCTGCTTCACCAATAGTTCAAGTTTCACTTTACAAAGTGCCACGCTCGAGACAAAGGCATTCAAAAATTACTTTCTAATACCTAAATCTATATTCAATGTCAACAGATGACTTTTTCTATAGAAAAGTTTTTCTTGTCTGAGCTACATAAGTATCCTAATCGTCTCTGGTATAATGTCTTGCTAAGCAAACATAGTCGCTCAGTAGGTCTAAGCATATGTTGTATATAACCCAAAATAGTATACAGTTTTCTAAAACCCTACTCGATGGTCAATTACAAGCATAGTCGCCAAGGTGTTCGTTGGCAGCTAACTTATGTCTGGTTAGCCAATTCTTATTGCAAGGCCGGTCAAGACCTAAGAATTCATCTTAACATATAATCTAATCAACTTTCTATCTACAAACCAGTGTCTAATAAATAGTTAATATTAGTTTGGTCTTTACCTAAAATCTAAAATCCAATATCTAATTTCTAGAATCTAAAATGTAAAAAAATATAGTACAAAAAACATAATTTCAAGTAATACAAATCCCTATATGTCTTTCTTTAATAATCAGTTACCAAACATTTTCAGCCAAATGACATTATGGTTTGGTCTGTTCACAAAATCTAAAATAAAAAAATACAAAATGTAAATTATTACATCTAAAATGTAAAATTTAAAATCTGATATTCATTAAGAGTGGTGTTAAGTTGCCTTTGTAGTTTAGTGGTTGGAATAGTTAGCTGGAACTCCAAAGCTCTTGGGTTCAATTCCCAGCATTGAAACAAAATTTAAAAGTGGTATGAGGACTAGAACAGGGCTATTCAGTCTCGGGTGATCCAAATAAGTAGAGGGGGTTTGATTTACACCTCAACCATAGAGCAAAATGTATTTTTTTTTTTTTTTTAATTATGATTACAATTTGTTCATTTCTTCATTTTCACATTTCAGACATTGAACAATGAAAATCCACAACCCGCTTCCAGTCGACCGACCGGGTCAGGAAATGGAATGAATGAAGCCTCCATCTAACGGCGAGGATATGAACTGATTAAATGGATGACAGATGAAATGAAATGATAGTGGAGAGTGTTGCTGGAATGAAATTGTGAAAGGGAAAACCGGAGTACCCGGAGGAAAACCTGTCTGCCTCCGATTTATCCAGCACAAATTTCACATGAAGTGACCGGGATTTGAACCACGGACCCAGCGGTGAGAGGCCGGCGTGCTGCTGCCTAAACCACGGAGGCATTCACATTTCACACATTGCCATTTGTAAATTGTTCATTTGCATTTGTTGCAGTTGTTGTTTAAATGTTAGTTAGTTTTAAATTTCATGATATGGAAACATGGATTTTGTCAATTTCCCATTGATATTTTTTAAAATGTCACTTTGAAGTTTTTAAATTATGTCGATATGGAAACATGGATTTTTCATTTTGCTGTTTACACATTTTTTTTCATTTTGTGTACGTTGAAAAATGATATTTCCGAAATAAGATGTTTCATTTTTCATTTTGTATTTTTGTAAATGATCTTAATACGAATGCTTGACCAAGGCAATAGTACAGTCTGTCTATGTGTTTGCAGAAACGTAGAGGCTTATTACTACTGCAAGTAAGAGTGTTTTACAAAATAACATCTATCTACCACTGCATTAGAAAAAACAAAGCTATTGAAAAACAAAAATTCTACTTACCATTCATATATAAGTGTTAATTTTCCCTCTCCTCACCCTACATAACCATATTTGCTCTGGTCAAACATTCAATGCTACCCACACATATACAAGCTTTCTCTATCTCTGTGTTTTCTCTGTTCCACAAGATACAAATTATGGATGCTAGATTGTATCCTGCACTGTTTATGCGACATAGCTTTGTCAGTTCATAAAACCGCTAGGTAGTAGTCTACACATAGCGATTTTACAACTGCTCTACACACGCCTTTTGCACGTTTGGCTTTCTTAAAGCCTAGTGTGTGATAGGCAGCATTAACTGTATATCGAACAGAGTCCACCTTTGTATTTGTAATCCAAGTAATAAATCAAAAAGAGATAAGTGTAATCCGTTTTAAACATTATGTCTGTTCTTTTATATGATTATGACATGCATATTAACCTGAAATCGAACCTCGGTGTACCTCAGTGAAAAGGCTAACAGCTTAACCACTGCTCCACCTTGCCCTTCTTTCTTAGTTTGATTCAGTCTAGGCCTCAAAGCTGAAAATCGAGTTAAGATCTCCAGTGCAAGAGGCACGAGTGCTTGCCACTGCAGCACAACATGGTTAACTGGTTACATTAGACGACCGTAAATGATTGTATTTCTGTTAGCCAAGCATTTCTATCATCTACCTACTGTCTGAGCACTACCAGCAAGACAGTTTAGTATAGAACAAGTGAGTGTCTGTTTAGATCATTAGCCTTCAGTACTTAAAGCTTGTTGTATGTAGCGACCATCTTGTCCCAGTAACCACTTAGCAAGTTTTAACAGTCAACCATAAAAACAGCATAGGATAGTTGTGTGTGGTTCATGTACCTGGATGTGTGCATTAGCACTATGCGATAGCTTTACCTTACCCTTTAAAGGTAGAGCGTTATCCCTTTTCTTTGGACATCGCCAATGACAGCATCCACACACAAGTTTCTTACACTTTGACCCTTAGCTTGTTCTCGATTAGGTTTGGTTCGGTTTAGTTCGGTTTGGTTCGGTTTTGGTTTGGTTGGGTTAGGTTTTGGTTTAGTTCAGTGTAGTCACCATTTTTTTCAGCTACCCTCTTTAGCCATTCAATTAAAGATAGTCTGCTCTTAATTCTTGAATCACTAAATTGGATTTTGTATACACTGTTTGTCATTTATTAACCTATGCATGCAACCTATACTCTCTCTGTACTGCAGTCTGGTCTGATAGCAAGTTCTAATGGTGAAAGACTTGTCAGTCACCATACGTGTAGCCTACAATAATTCTTTCTCTACCTAGCTATGTTTCATCACTCACGGTAAACATCTCACACGTCCATATCCGATTAATAGTTTATAAAATCTCAGGTCGATGACCTTGCTGTTTGAATTATTGGGTTAAATTCGTTGGCCATGGGAAAGGGCTGACCATTCTATGTCCTATAACAGCTCACATGTTGATATCCGATTATTAGTATACAAATCTCAGGTCAATGACCTTGCTATTTTGGATATTTGGTGTAAATTCATTGGTCATGGGAAAGGGTTAACCATTCAAAGTCCTATGACACCTCACTTGACCCTCTCTGATGAGTAGTTTATAAAATCTTAGGTCAATGACCTTGCTGTTTTGGGTATTTTGGGTAAATTCGTTGACCATGGTAAAGGGTTGGCCATTTTGAGTCCTATGACACCTCATTGACCATCTCTGATTATTAGTCAGTGAGATATTAACAAGAGTCTAGTTAGGTCCTTTTGACAAAAATTAAATATATATTCAAAAACAGAGCGTCACCCCGAGTGCTAGGACCCCACATACAATTCCCTAGCCTTATTGGTTCGCGAGATATTAACAAAAGTGTAGTTAGGCCCTTTGTCAAAATTTCAAAAATACATTCAAAAAGAGAGTGTCTGCCCAAGTCCAACGATACCTAACAGGTCAAAATCCCATCATGGGTTCAGGAAATATCAACAAAAGTGTAGTTAGGCCCTTTGTCAAAATTTCAAAAAGTACATTCAAAAAGGAAATGTCATCCCAAGTGCTACGACCTCACATACAAGTCCCTAGCCTTATTGGTTCGCGAGATATTTAAACGCACATGGCCTATAAGTTTTCGATCTTTTGGCTACATTTTCAAAATATAACTCATCTATAAATTATTATTCAAAAAGCCCGTCCTCCTACAAAAAAAAAATCCAAAAGCGCATGCGTAAAACAAAAAACAAAAATGTTAATTCATTATGGCGTCGACTCGTTGGCATGTCGTTTATGTGGTAAACGTTCAATATTATACTGGTATCGGATTGCATGCATGTTGCACTTGGACAGCGATATTTTCTAAAAAATTACAATTTCACCCCCTTGTAGGGGTTGGTTTTATTTTGGGGTGGAAATATGTTGTCCATTGGAAAGTGGGCGTCACTTCGAGTCCTCTGACACCTCATTTGTCAAAATCCGACCATGGTTTCGAAAGATATCAATTATTTTAAACTAAATGTATTGCAGGTTGCCTATTCATCTTGCCCCTGGTCTAGAACCGGCACTAACCCCCTACTCATGAATCTTAAATTTTAAGAAAAGTAGGCTCTTTAGTTGGCCATGGAACTTCTTGTTTGCATTTAATTTACACTTTTATCTCATTTCCTATTAGGCAATAGACATTAAAGAACAAATGTTGAATATAGTTAAACGGTGTGGTATCGGAAGTTACCCTGTCCTAAACCAAACCTTTGCTATTTCCTATTTTATTACTAGTAGTGTATGGCATATGAATATCGTAATAAAATGAATTATTTCACAGCAAATTATCACCTGGAAATGATTAATTTGATTAATTTCCAGCCAAATTAGCTCAATAGGCAGCCAATACTGATCTGGTTAAGATGCCTCAGAATCGCATTCTCTTCATCAGGGTACGGGGAATAAACGCAGTATTGGAGGTTCTATGAATCATTTAATAACAAAGAATATGATTCTATACAGCTTTACCATAATAATTTTGCCATCTGAGCAAATTCAATGGAAACAATAGAAAGGTTGCACGCAGACTATATCTGTACTGTATGGCTGTCAGTTGTAAGTCTTCAGTTGGTCAGAACTAATTTGCCCAATGACTTGGCGGGTACAGTGTATAATGTTGAATGCATAATATACATTCCTGGAACAAATTAAATGTTTTGGTTATTATCACTATTATAATGAGGCAATTAGGGATTACGCGTATCGATCATCAGAACCATCAAGACAAAATGTTCCTCAAACACCACCAAACTGAAAGAGAAACTTCGTCAGAAAACTTAGTAAAGAATTATTTTTTAGAATAGGCCTACTAATTTGGTCTAATTTTATTTACATCAAAAAGATGGTTGTCTCAGCAGCCTGTAGAAGTTCCCCAATATCAGATAAGTCTCCACATCAGGTCTTTCAACACATTAACAGCTAGTAGAGCAACACTATTTTATTTGTTGGTAGTTATAGCTTTTACCCATAGTCACAGCATAGTAGTCTACTCGTAGGTCATTTCCGCATATTAGTTTACAATTCTACGGTAGTTTGGTGCTTATTGCTTAACCCGGGAGTGGTCGCGGGTGAAGTTTTCGCTCACCTTCGTAATTTGAAGCTTTATACACAAATGATTGTTTTGAAAGGTACGGTAATACGTTCATTTGCTTTCGTGGAGTGTCTAATAGATATTTACAAAAAAGTTACTTTAATTTTGCCAGACCAATAAGAATAATGAAACGTTCTAAATCAGAACACCCTAAATATGGCATCAGATGTATTAATCTTAAATACAAAACGAAAGTTTATATGGGAAAGCAACCCTTTTGACCTTATTCTGTTGTGAACAGGCCTGCAGAGGTTCTCAAACGACTAGCACATCCTATTGAGAATACTGGAAAGAACTTTATTGTGGGTGATTATGTTTCATCGGTTTCCCTGGCTTTTAGACTTGTTGAAGAAAAGATTAACAGTAGTAGGAGCTGTTAGAAACAAAAGGCAGAGATTGCCCAATAGTTTTCTGCATTCACATGAGAAACGTTCAAAACGCCAGAGAGATAGAATTGGCCAAATAATGCAGTTATTTCTTCACAGTGTTTCGAGCATCCCCTTCTTGTGCATAATTTTCACGCAATTTTGATATTTGTATGTTAGCGCTGTTCACAATTTCTTGAATATTTTCCGGAGGAAAAATCAATCTTCACGCCTCACTGCGGGAGGTCACAATTTTTGCCTCATCTTTTAAACCAGGAATGCGTCGAACATGGTTCTTTTGTCTGTTCTTTGCAATGTATTGTGGGCAAAGAATGTACCAGGTTGTGCGTCCATCTTTCCCGGAGTACTGTGCATCAGGATTATAGAGTTCATCGCCAGAAATATCTGAAGCACTGGATCACTAAATTCTATATTATCCCCTTTGTCTTCACTAGCACTGCCAACTTCCAACAATCATCATCTACCTCACAATTTCATCTTAATTCTTGCTCTACCTCGTCCTACTATACAATATCCTGTTCCTCTGGTTTATTAGCCATTTTTAAATTCACTAGAGAATAAACTATACGACTATACAACGAAAAATAGATACGTTTATGGTCGCGGGGAGGGAAAGTCTCACTTCTCTGCAAGCCCGTACAATAATAGTGACCGTGTGAATGTTGCTATTGTTGCCGGAGGTGTCTCATTATGCCCCCTACTAGGAATACCTTGGAGGGTAGTTGAATCCGCGTGCGGGCTGCGAAGTTACATGCAAGACATTTCCAAAGTGAGATAATCCCTCCCCCCACGACCACTGCCGGGTTAAGTGCATCATAGCAATAGTATCTGCACCTTCATAGGACAGTTGTGGGAGGAAGACAGTTTGTTGATGGGATCGTGTTTTCTATGTTTTGCAAAATTAAAATGAATAGTTCGTTTAGTTAGTTAGTTATTGTTGTAAAGGGTGTAACTACAAGGTCATCTGTCCCTGAATAGTTCTTTATCCAGGTTCTTAATGCCTTAATATTATTCAGTAATAGTTACCACACAGCCTACTAAGTTTTCTGTCGAGGTTAATTTGTTCTTTCTTAGTTTATGGTGACCAGAGACTATCTGTGAGTGTCACTGTAGGTTTGGTAGGATTATGTAGAACTTTTTGTCTTGTAGATTTGGATCTGATGACGCTCGCTTGACGAGCGATACATGTCATTCCTTAGTTTTCTCCTTTTCAATATCAACATATATATCTTAATCACATGAAATTTATTTCAGGTTATTTCTTCATATACTGGTATTCCAGTATTTGGAATTATTACGTGTTGACCGACTGAAAGTTACAATATCAATGTATTTTCATATAAACATGTGGTAAGGTATTACACATACTGGATTAATAATTAAGTACAATTATTGTAAGATGATAATACTTGAGGTGCCTAGAATCAAAACACGCCAAATACATTCCTTCACCTTTTCGGCAAAGTGGCAAAAACTGTCACAAACGAACCAATACCCAAAAAGAAATACTTTTTTCACAAAAAAATAAATGAATTATTTTTAAAAACAGTGACGAAGTACGAAGCTGATCCCCGTTATAGTTAAAAATGTATGTAAACAAGATGTTCAGTAAAGAACATATAGCCTACTTTCTCCTAAATGTATGAGTATAGTTATAACTCGTTGTTATTATAAAAGAGTATAATAGAACTATTCTTTGTTGAAGACCTTAGAAACGATTTACCTCTACCAAACGCCACAACCTAGATAAAAACTGCTACCATCATTGAAGAAAGAAAGATAAGAAGTATATCAAGAATGTTATGGATCTGGAGACATAATCGACCGGACTGGCTGCGTGGCTCAGCGGTAACGTTCTCGCTTGCTGGGCCCTAGGTTGCAGGTTCGTATCCTGGCGCAATCAGCTGGCATTTGAGGGTGCACAAATGCGAGGGAGCCGTGTCAGTACATTTACGGGCACGTTAAAGATCCCCTTCGGGCCAAAATTCCGGCACCCCGGTGTCTCTAAAAGCAGCAGTAGTTAAAAGGGATGTAAAACCAATAACATTATTATTATTATTATTATTACATATACGACCTGCCGTGGGCAACATCCAACTTTGAGTTGAGGCATGTCTTTACACGTCTGGTTGTGCATGGCTTTCACAACCCTAATTGAATTAACAAATCTTTCCATGACCCTACAGAGACGTGTGTATAAAAACTGTGGATATTTTCGATTGCTATTTGCCTGAAATAAAAGTAGTAATTAATAACCTGAACTAACACCAACGGCTTGAATTCAGTTACTATGTGAAATCGTTTTGTTCTTTACTTCAAATAACATTTTCAAGTAACGCAAAATAGGCTGTTACAAACCCTTTAAAATAAAAAGTAAAAATGTATCGTAGTATCATCTTGTCATTTTTCAAATTCGATGCGCATAGAATGCCAATGGTATAGTAATCAATGGAGCCCCACGTAGACTAGTCGTGACATCTAGTGGTGAAATATCGAACAATATAATCCTAACAGAGCGAGTGCATTCTAGCGGCCATAAGAAGAAACTTTTCAATAAAATCTGGAAGTTAATTAAGTAGGTTGGCGTGCAGTTACCTTTTTGGCAGCTAGATGTCTCGAGTAAATCTGCTGGCGAATTATGTTTTAATTAAATATATATTTTACACCATAATATGCACAATATAACGCTTAATTTTAAAACGTCTGAGTCATTACAAAACAATAAACATATAACATTTCAAGCAAAAAACCTAGCTATGACCGGGTTTGAACCATAGGCATTTGACCGATAGGCTAACGCTCTACCACTGAGCTAATTGTGTCAACGAATATCGTTCTATATAAAATGACTTACATAGAACTTGTTAGCAAATAATGATTTATACTAAACGATTTCATCACTGGAGTATATTATTTATATATAAAGCATTTCATACAAAGTTTATTTATTTTGTATCAGTACGCCATATTGCATGCAATACTCAAATTAGTGAAATATAAGTCAGGCACAAGATATCCGCTGCCATCTTGTCTTATTACTGAATCGGCTCAGCTTTTTAAAATCACGTCTGCACTATAGAATTACAAAATAAACTTTTAATTTCGAACGTGCCTCTTCCTTTAGAACAGTTAAAACGATTCTCGGCTCGATAATCGGAACTGGTGGGTCCCATGATATGGATTATAAAGTTTGCATAATTCGCACGGCCGCCATCCTGAAATGGTACGGCAGACGACCTGGTAGTTTGGTCACAAGACGCATCCTATACGAAGGTATGTTGTTACCAAATTTGGTACAGATCGGATGATTTGGTTAGTCGTTATTTGATTTTACGTTTTGAACGTTTGAGTGGCCGCCATTGAATTTTAGTAAAGATGGCGGCCATATAAAACATGACACTGAGGTGCCCTTTGCTTGTTCTACCTCTGTACCAAATTTCGTTCAATTCGGTTTCACCGTGTTCGAATTGATAGGGGGGACAGACATTCAGAGTACACACACACACACACAGACACACACACAAACACAGACTCTCTCTCTCACACACACACACACACACACATACACACACACACACAGACTCACACACACACATACACACACACAGACAGACACACTTTTTTCGCCCTGTGTTGATCTCATAAGTCTACATTCATTTTTTGCAAAAATCGAAAGTAGGCTAATATAAAGCAAAAATTCGGATTTGTCGGGTTTTGTTACTAAGATTTGGATTTGGCAGGTTTTGATACCAAAGAGCCCTAATACATTTGAAGTTGCGAAGAGATTGTAGAAACTGCGTAAGCTTTATTCAGAAATTAATATTTGAATGAAAGTTAACTAAATATAGGTTATAAAATATGAAAAATCGTATAATTTTTGTGTTTTGTTGTTGTTGTTATTGTTGTTTTAAGGGGCGGTTGTGTTTTATTAGAATAAACAGAAAAAGAATGAAACTCATATTACCCATTCAAGATTTGATTGCCGCTGAGTGTGGCTGTGCCAGCGTTTATGTTTATTGTAACATGAGCTCTGCGGGGCGAAGCGGAGGACACAGCGATGACAGAGTGCAATCTGCACATAGGTCACGCTGCATTGCGTCTGATAAGCGTCACAGGAGCTCATGTCACCATGGACAGTTAAATCCAAAACTGGAGCTGGGTCATACCCTACACGCGCAACTGTACCTGTCAACGAAGCAAGCTGACGTGTGACACAATTACATAAAGAGTAGTTCCCATCTCCACCGCCGGCAATCAATTCCTGAAAGGGTAATAATTCTGTGCAGTAAATAACCCCTGGCACTACAGCCCGTGAAGGGCCTAATCCCCAGCCATTTGGCCTGCAGATATTGGGGTGCCACATGACCAGCGCATCGGTTCCCCTCGGCCGTTAATCTTGGTTTTCGTGATCGGGGCGCTGCCTCAATGTCAGTTACTCAATTGTCCTCACGAGGCTGAGTGCACTCCCTTCCAGCCCTCACGTCAGTTTCCAAAATCCCTGACGGAGCCGGGAATAGAACCCAGGGCCTCCGGGTGAGAGGCAGCCATTCTACCCCAACACCACGGTGCCGGCAATACTGTAGCCTACAGTACTGAACAATAATAAGGAAAAGCGTCAAATTAAATTAATATTCAATTACTATGGTCCAGGCCTTTAGAGACAAAACTATCGTCATTCAACTATTAAATCACATTCTTTACTTGATGTTATAGCTACACAATTTCTGTTTCTACCTCATCCTCAATAGTAGTTTCTCAATCATCATCATTCTCTTCGTGTTCGCCACGACTTTGCAGATTGCAATAAAACTGCAGCTCTACATTTTCCCTCCATCTTTCTCCAGAATGCTTCGAAAGCAGTCTCGAAACATCTTTCACTTCTTGTGCCTGAAGGACAATCCCTCTGTTTATGGCTTCTGGCTTTACGTGAGTCATATCAAAATCAGGTTTCGTGACACGTTTGTGTTCGCAAATGTCAGTTCTGTGGAAAACATCACCCAGACCAGAATGTTATTGTTCTTCTCGTTCTTTGTCAAAATTATCCAAAACAAATTATTATCAGAAAGTAGAACAACATAAACCATTCTAATCACGTCAGGCAGGGGTACATTCTCCGACTAATGCACGTAGCTAAAGAGTACACACTTCGCAAAGCATCATTGAAGGTAAGATGGCGGATCTGGGTGCTCCTATTGGCTGATGTGGATGTGGCGGGCTTTGTGACCAAAAATGGCGAAACTGTCGTTGGACTTGGCGGATATTGCAACTAAGCCTCAACTTTGACTTCGTTTTACAGTAGGATGTAGCGGGTTTTGTAACAAAATAATAGTTTTAATGAATTCAGCGCAGCAAAAGCTATATGAAACAATGCTTATCTAAATTTTCATAAAATAGGGATTTGGCGGGTTTTGATTCTAGGCGCCTCACTTATTAATTCTTAAGCTATCCCATCCAGTTCTATATAGCCATATTATATTTCGCTCATTGCAATATTTAAACAAGTAGTTCCGAGAAGAACTCAAGCCCATTTTCATATATCCTACTTATGTTAATTGCCACTATCAACATACAAAATTTCAGTTTGATTGCTGTAATAGATTCGCAGATATTCAGAACCGACTAAATATTGCGGATGGTCGCCATGTTGGATTTTTTATATGTAGGTCTTAGAGTTTTGTACTGTTATATGAAGATTATTGTGTACCTGTAGTATTCAAACTTCAACCTCATGATTAGGACACAAGAAGTAAAAACGAGATTTAAAATTTTTGCACAGCTGCCATCTTGTGGTTATGGAAAAAATTGAAATAAGTTAGATGCCAGTGGATTAACATTTGTATAAGGATTTATTGTACCAAGTTTCACTGCACTCGAATGGTGACATTGCGAGAAACGTCCATGTGAATATTTATAATTCGCGTCGCCGCCATGTTGGATCTGTGATCACCAGGTTAATAAAAGTCCTAAAGGTGAACTTACGTTCATAGCCCCTATGAACATTAAGAAAATCAGTTTGATTGCTGTAATATATAAGTAGATATTGAGAACCATCTAAACATTTCGGATGGTCGCCATGTTAGATTGTTATATGTCTGGCCATAGAGTCATGTACCATTAAAGGAAAATTATTACGTAGGTTCATTATTCAAACTTTCACTTCCATCGCATGAATACGACACGAGAAATAAAAAAATAATTTTAAAATTCGCACGGCCGCCATCTTGCGTTTATGTAAACAATTGAACTAATATAGATACCAGTGCATTACAATGTCTCTAAACATTGCTGTACCAAGTTTCATTGCGTTTGGATCATTAAATCACGAGAAAAGTCTATTTAAAACTTTCAACTTCGCTTGGCCGCCATGTTCGTTTTGTAGTTAACCGGTTTTTGAAAGTCTCATAGATGAACTTCCAGTAGTGCCCTTTATCTCCGTACAAAATTTCAGGGTGATACCGGTAATAGTTTCAGATATATAGAATGTCAATTAAATATTTCGCACAGCCGCCATCTTGAAGTTATGTACACAATTGAACGAAGTTAGAAGTAGGTGCATTACCATGTGTATAAACATATACTGTACCAAATTTCGTTTCCTTTGGTTGGTTAAATCGCGAGAAACGTCTATTTAAATGTCGCAAATTCGCTTGGCCGCCATTTTGGTTTTGTAGTTACCAGTTTTTCAAATGTCACATATGTGAACTTCTAGTAGTTCCCTTTATCACCGTGCAAAATTTCAGGGTGATATCGGTAATTGTCTCGGAGATATAGAATGCTGGTGAAAGATTTCGCACAGCCGCCATGTTGGATAGGTGAGACGTAACACAATTTGAAGGGCACGGTCGTGGTCGTCCGGAATAGTGCTATCAACTTACCGAGTTTCATTCAAGTCGCTCCAGCTGTTTAGAAGGTATTGGAGGGGGGGGGGGGGAGGGGGGTGGACATACAAAAATCAATCACACATACACGCACACACAGACAGACGCACGGACAAAAGGTGATCCCATAAGCCTTTTTTTCATAGATGAAAATAGGCTAAAATTATACAAAATTGACACATGACTTTGTCATTCTGTAAATATGACATGCGGCATTGTACCCTATCTAGAAAAAAATAAAAAAATATACAAAACTACCAACGGTCCATACTGTACCACTCGAGATTTGTGTTTAGCCAAGTTATATGTAATATTTTCTTCTCGGTCCCAGCTAGCTCTAGAGGAGGCACAGCTGCGGGAAACATTTCAAACCACTCACCAGCTCTCAACACGACTCTGTATAAAAATCCATTTAGCAAGTTATAACTTAGAAAGCAGTGCTGAACAAACGAGTGTTATAAACATGCCGTAACACCCAGCCTCAATGTAAGGCTGGGCAGGCAACACCAACAAGTGTGAGCATTTGTTCCAAGACAAGCTCTTTTTACTTCTCTCCAAATTACCTTCCATCTCTCATTCTTTTCCTTTTACCGTGCTTTAGATTCATTTCTCGACTTGATGCGTCCAACAGCAGCTACTGTTGGTGATACTTGTTCTAACGGAATGAATGTTGAGATTATCGACGCCTTGTAGAACTGTTGTTTTTATTTTTAATACAGTTGGTTGGTTCCTCAGATTAGGAGCTGCGACAACGCGGTCATGTAGCCCCGTGTACTTTGGGTGTGTGTAGAATCTGTCTGATAACCGGTGTTAATTGTGATGGCTGTGTTAGTGTATGTTATCTGTAATTCTGGTAAGGACTGCAGTCAATCAATTTCAAGTAGTTCGTACTTTTGCTACCAAATGCTACCGTCAACGACACCTATCTGTGGAATAGGCTACTAGATGACACCACAACCGACACCTGGCGACGAAGCGTTTATAAATTCTAACCGACAAATTTAGCTTCAAACAATTGTAGTTAGTGGAAGGTTCTTTAACATGCCATAAATCTATGACATGGGCCCGCCGGCTTTACATCCCCTCCAAAGGATGGCATAACGCTCTTAAAAATCCGACGACTTCGGCCAGGTTTGAACCCGCGATCTTGGGCATAGAAGCTCAGCATGCTGCCTACTACGCCACCAAAGCCACTGTTGTTAGTTCATTTGAAGGGCTTGGGAGATCTTCGTCATCAGCCCCGTGTAGTTGGGTGTGTGTTGAAATTGTCTGATAAACTGTATTGCTGTGAAGACTATAGTAGTGTGTGTAACTCTATCAGGGATAGGGATGGGCTAAGTGCCCCAGGGATTGAAGTAAGGTACTATATCGACATTGACCTGGAGGGAGTGTAGAAAAAACAGGGAAAAAACACACTTAGGATATCCGCCGTCAGCACTGGGATTCAAACCTATTACTTCTGGATTTGCTGCAGCTGCCCTTATGGCCGAAGTGCATAATTTAACGTGCACGAGAACGCTGAGAGACCCTTGTTAAACTGTAATAACTTATACTTTGTTATAGCCTAATACCTAGCTAGTAATGGTATTGGTTTTACTTACGTCTCTTTTAAATACTGTGACATTTAGAGACGCCGAGGTGCCGGTATTTTGCCCCCAACGAGATCCTTTACGTGGCAGTAAATCTACTGACATGGTTCCCGTGCAGTTGTGCACCCGCTCCGTACCTTCCTGTTATCTTTCTCCTCAGGTGGGGTGGTGGTATATGGTAACCCGTTCTTAGTCATTTCCCACCACCCCACCTAAGGAGAAAGAAAGCTCTGCTGAGAGAAGCAAAGAAGATCCGGTCATCTCCCTCATTACCAGTTCACCAGGAATGTTGTTACCCATCGCCACAACGTCTTCGATCTAGGAGACCAGCAAGTGTTTTGGCCGGCCGACTCTTGAGGGACAATTTAAACCTAAACCGTAGCTGGCAGAAAGAGTGGTCAAATTCAACATCTGGTACTAATGCTCATGAGATAAATTCAACTCGGAAAATGAATGGATTTGACCTCCCAAGAAAACTATGGTGTCGCCTCAACAGACTGAGAACTGGGCATGGGCGCTGTAATTTCTTGCACCATAAGTGGGGCTGGATGGATTCTCCAATGTGTGAATGCAGTGAAGAGGAGCAGACCATGGACCATGTCATCCTGCGTTGCCCTCTTCATGCCTACTCCGGAGGCCTCAGCGACCTGTTTCATCTATCAGAAAGTGCTGCTGTGTGGTTGAAGAACTTGCACCTGGACTTATGAATTCATTGTTGAACTCATCATACGATTAAATAAATCTTTGGGTATGCATTGCGGTATCTTACTTACTTTGAAGGTCAGAGGGATGCATTGACACTGGAACACTACAGGCATGAAATACATTCTTAAATACCACAGAGGGATCTGACCTATCCAGTAAAAATGCTGTTATTTATATCGTATCTCATGAAGGTCATCACTTGCTATTATTTTAGTTTTCTACTTAATAAATTATATAATACCCGTGAATGTCTAATTGCGTGGCTGTTGCTTCCATGTGTTATAATGTGTATATTTATTCGTTACGGCCAACTATGGACCACGTTTGACAGTTTTTAGCCTAATTTTCACATTTTGCAAAAATGAGGAAAAAGTAGACTTATGAGATCGGGCAAATGTGTGTCTGTCTGTCTGTCTGTCTGGCTGTGTGTGTGTGTCCCCCTATCAACTCCTAAACGGCTGCAGCAATCGAAACAAAATTTGGTAGGAGTAAAAATCTATACCTGAATATCTCACGCCCATATTTGAAAATGATGTCAGTGCTACCAACTGCTGAAAAATCGCAATTGAAATTTGAGCTCAATGTTGGATATCTCGGAAGGTATGAATGGGAGCTATTTCAAATTTGGCACAAGAATAGATAATAATATTGCAGTTTAATTTCCAGGAGGCCATATATGGCAGTGTTGCCAAAATGATTATAAGGCTGCTGATAGGTCCAAATTTGGAATGCATATAACTTCTACACTAGCAATTGGATTTCAACCAAATTTCCTATGTGCTATGTGTACGTAAACAGATATGACTGAGCACATTCTTAAGAGCCACCAGGGCTGCCAACTGTTAGTAAATGCTCTCAATTTTTTTAATCCAAATACCCATATATCAGAAAGTATGCAAGCCGACAGCTTTAAACTATGCACACGTATAGTATCTGACATTCTATATTAATTTGGAGTAACTTATGTACGTCAGTGCTACCAACATGATTCTAAGCCTACTGAGAAGTCTAATTTTAAATACATTAACTTCTATACTATCATTTGGATTTCAACCAAATTTCGTGTGTGCTATGTGTACCATAACAGATATGACTATGCCGATTCTTAATAGTAACCAGGGCTGCTAACTGTTAATAAATACTGTCTCTATTTTTGTTACCCAAATATCAATATATCAGAAAGTATGCAAGCCAATAGCTCTAAACTTTGCACACGTATAATACCTGGCATTCTAGATTAATTTGGAGTAACTAATATACGTCAGTGCTGCCAACATGATTCTAAGCCTGCTGATAGATCCAATTTTAAAATGCATGTAACTTCTATACTAACTAATGGATTTCATTCAAAATTGACACAACAATAGATCATATTATTTCAGATTATTTCTGACCAATACATAGTAGTGGGATGGTGGGGGAGCTGCTTATAAAAGCAAGTGGTGAGCCCCTGCGACCTTGGAATGGAAAGAGCCATGCTAGGAGGGCGTGCTTGGATTCGTTTTTTTCGTCTCGTCATGCTCTTTACGGGAATGTAGGTATCGAAAAGGTGAAGTTAGGGTTTTGGGTCAAAAAATGCGTTTTTCACATTTTTGTCGATTTTCGGAAAACGGGCCATGCTAGGAGGGCGTGCTTGGATTCGTTTATTTCGTCTCGTTGTGCTCTTTACGGGAATGTCGGTGTCGAAAAGGTGAAGTTAGGGTTTTGGGTCAAAAAATGCGTTTTTCACATTTTTGTCGATTTTTGGAAAACGGGTCATGCTAGGAGGGCGTGCTTGGATTCGTTTATTTCGTTTCGTTGTGCACTTTACGGGAATGTCGGTGTCGAAAAGGTGAACTTAGGGTTTTGGGTCAAAACATGCGTTTTTCACATTTTTGCCGATTTTTGGAAAACGGGTCATGCTAGGAGGGCGTGCTTGGATTCGTTTTTTTTCGTCTCGTTGTGCTCTTTACGGGAATGTAGGTGTCGAAAAGGTAAACTTAGGGTTTTGGGTCTAAATATGCGTTTTTCACATTTTTGCCGATTTTTGGAAAACGGGTCATGCTGGGAGAGCGTGCTTGGATTCGTTTTTTTCGTCTCGTTGTGCTCTTTACGGGAATGTAGGTGTCGAAAAGGTGAACTTAGGGTTTTGGGTCGAAAAATGCGTTTTTCACATTTTTGCCGATTTTTGGAAAACGGATAACGTGATGATGACGTGCGTGATAGTATGTTTTCGTCTCGTTGTGCTCTTTACGGGGATATAGATATGGAATAGGTTAAAAGCTGGAAACATGTTTTTTTTTAGTCACAAATGGGTTTTGTGATTTTCCCTCATATTGTGAAAACCGAAAACGTGAGAATGACGTGTGTGATAGTATTTATTTCGTTTCATTGTCCTCTTTACGGGGATATAGATATGAAAAAGGCAAAAAGCTGGAAACATGGTTTTCTTATGGAAAAGGTGTTTTTTGTTCATTTTCGCGTTATTTGGAAAACGAATGAGGCGATTTTTATGATGGTCATGTCGATGTATTTATGTCGTTCTGTTTACGGGAATGTAGGTATGGAAAACCTAAAATGATGGTTTCCGTTATTTTTTTCGAGATCGTTGAGGAAAACGGGGAAAAAATGTAAGAAACCAGATTTGAAGTCACGTTATGTTATGCGCTATGATGTTAGTAAAACATTTATGCATTATTATTATTATTATTTGTCTTGACTGGTCAGGGCTCACACGCAGAGAGAGAACATGTTTAATGCAATGAGAATTGAAAGCATTGAAGCTAGCCCACGGCGATCCAGACAGACACAGGTCTTATCATCGTACGTGCCTCGCAGCAGAGAGAGATAAGAGGCTGGTGTCATTATACAGTGTGCGGATTTATAATGTGTATGTCATAGCCTAGGTTCATTATGGACTCATCATGCAACGCAAAGTTTGAAACAATGAGTGAGTGTATAACATCATGATAACAGATTGGCATGGGCTCGAACAAAGCGGTTATTGGACATGTAATAAACAAAAGGGTGGGAATAATGAAAGGTCATATGATACATTTTTTTTATTTTTTATTTTTTTCAAAATAATTAAATAGGGTTTTATTACAAAAAATTATGTTTATTGACCCATGAATTATACGTGGAAGGAAAACCTAACCACTTTACAAAATATTTTGCACCTTTGACTTTAATTACTCGTTCAATGAGATAATCGTTGGGATATAATGTTTTTTGCACTTCTTCATAATAGAATCGTCCCTGAATGGGTTGACCGCTCTGATCTTCTAAGAGATACGTCACTGGTTGACCTAGCTTGACTTGGCGAATTTTAAAAATTTCTGTCGACCATTGTGGAGTATACGATTTTGAAAACACACTTCTATGTTTACTAATGCGAACAAAATCTCCAATTTTAAGGCGATGTCGCCTTGGATCTACCCTTTTTATAGGGTTAAACAGTCTATTGAGTCTGGGTAGGTTCTTGGTGACGAGGCGAGGTTTCATGCCGATGGTGGAATGAATGGTGTTGTTGTAGCGAGACACAAGTTGAGGTAACCAGTCTATCCATCGATAGGAACCATGTATTGTAAACTCTTTCCACATATAACTTTTTAATGTTCGATTGAACCGCTCGACCACACTGGCTTTGAGATTGCTATAGGTGGCATAATGGTGAATATCCTTAGATTTGAGAAAACTGGAGAAATCCTTGTTGAAAAATTCTTTCCCCTGGTCGGTTTGTAACAAGTGAGGTTGACGTTTTTGATTGTTCAATAATATGTTGAAAGGCCTTTGTGACTAAGATACCAGTTTTATTTTTTACTGGTTGAACAAAAGCCATTTTGGAATAGACATCAATGATAGTCAACATATAGCGTACACCGTCGTTAACGTTAGAATAAGGTATCATTTCAACCAGGTCTGCCTGCCAAAGGTCATCGATTCCTTTGGAAATGACACGACGACGTTCATAAATGCGTCGGGCTGGTTTATGCAATTCATGAGCAATGCCCACTTTGATGGGGGATGGCTTATAAGATAATTTTAGCATTTCGGAGTTGTTGTTCAACGTCGGCGATTTCCGCCTCATGTCCAGTGTGACCAGCTTGTTTTGATGCATGAAGCAAGTATAAGCGCTCTACTAACTGATTGGGATTATTCCAAAAGGTTATATCTAGGTAGGGTTTTAATTTCTTAAACCTTACACCAGAGGCAGAGTGATGTTTTTGCTTACCAAAGATGTTTGCAATGATGGTTTTATATTTTTGGGATATATTGGCATTGACCTGCTGAGAGGATTTATAGTTTCTTTTGTGAGCGTTGGTGTCTAATAAAATGGATTTATATTTAGCAAGGTCCTCGGACGTAAAATCTTGTGTCGAGGGGGTGCGAGAAAATAGCAGCTTTAACAGACCTGGTGTTAATTTATAGTTGATATTTTTAATGACAGCTTTCGTACGAGCAAATTTAATGGATGAATCCCCAATTTTAAAACTATCATTCTCATAGCGAACACCATACGTGGTATCTGTCTTTCCAATAAATAGAAGGGTCAAATACGGTTCCAGGGTTGCCCCATAATGTTTGATTAAAATGTTTTTGAGTTGAGCTTTATTTTGAGGGGTTGCCAAGACTTGTGAAAACGGAGACGATGTGGAGGAAGACGGTGTTGCCGCTATGACGGAAGATTTTTGTTTTGTTTTTAGAAACTGTTGAAGGGGTGACGATTTCTTTTTTCTTTCAGGACTAAATACGCTTTCGCTGTCACTTTCACTTTGTTCATGCTCTTTTTCTTTTTCTTTCTTTTCATGTTCTTGATGTTCTTGTTCACTAACATTAGAGGAGGAGGAAGAGGAGGATTTTACCTGTCGTGTGGATTCTGTTTGAGTAAATTTTGAACTTGTTATGGGTTTGGTTTGAGAGGTAGCAGCAGCAGCAGTAGCAGCAGAAGCATTAGGTTTAAATCTCATGGGATCAACCGATGATGGAGCATGTTTTATCATGGGTAAAGGATTGACGTTTTTTAAACGTTGCAATTCACGAAATTTATGTCGAATCGTATTTCGTGCCTCAATAATACGCTGCATGATTTGAACATGTTTCTTGTACCCTATGGCGTTCGCCATGGTAAAGGTAAAGACACACTAACAGGAAATGTCCAACCCTAGGTCTTTTTAAACAGAAATAAAATGATCAAAACCCAAGCGATAACGTCCCTCACATCGTTCACTCTGTTTATTTATGACCAAACAGGCATGGGGATGATGGTTCCAACACGAAGCACACAATTGCGTGAAAGCTGTAAAGGACATATCTGGATTCACATGATCTTGAAAAATATGATAGAGATTTCTAGAGTCTTGGCGGAAGAGAACGATGAGATTGGCATTGTCACGAATCAACTGTTTGGGGATTTTGGAATAGGTCTGAGCTAGATAAAAACAATCCACTTGTTTATGACGTCCCATACTAAAATACTCTTGAATAATGGCCTGTCGTTGAGTGGCAATATCATCAAAAATTATAATGGAATCTGGTTGAATGCGGTCTGGTTGAATGACATCTTGAGGTGAGGTGAATGTAAAATAGCCCATGGCTTCTTTATTTAACGAAGACATAATTTGTTCCAGATACACGTACAGAGGCTGGTACAAGGATTTGGCAAAAATATAAATATTTTGAAATCGTAGGCCATGAGGTGCGGTAATAATGTTCAGCAAAACATTGGTCTTTCCACAACCCGAAGGCCCTACCATAATACATCGAACGGTAGATGGGAATAGGGTGCCATGACGTTTAGGTTCGCACACGGACAGTGATAGCTCTGAAACCAAATCAGAGACGGGCAAAGCATGGGGTTGTTTCATTAATTCCATTGTGTCGATGACTGAGTTTTTTTCATGTGTGTATAAGGTTTATATATATAGGCAAACGGTGAGTAAGAAAGGTTAGTTAACGTCTATCACCATGGACGTGTTTGGGAGAGCTCGTGTAACCATGGCCACGGCCGCCTCTTTGTCAAAACAGTCACGAGAGGTGGCAACAAAAAGCTATGTCGATCGCAAAGTGCAAAGTGTCTATCACATGGCCCCGAGACTAACCGCTGAGGGCTATTCAGCCAATCATCATCGTATTATTGATGTGCAAGAGCCTCGAGACGAAAATGATGTCTGCACGAAACGTTATGTGACCTATCAAATGAAAAGGCTTTATAAATTTGTCCCATGTGTATTTTTAGTGTACCTGTCAAATCAAAAACTGGACAATGACGAAAACCATTCCCCACCACCACTACCACTGGTGAATGATGATCTTACCTATATGCTTGCTTCCGGTTTAAGTCGTTATCGACTGCATTATGATGGTGTCATTCATATTAAATATGCCATGCCTGATGAGAAACATTTAAAAATACAACTAAACGGTGATAGAGTGTTGGCCCACAACCATCAAAGAGTAAATGTGGGAGATGAATTATCCTTTCATCTTATGCTTACGTTTGAGGAAAAGGAAGCTGGGAAAACGGTGAATGATTTCCCGCTTTATATAGAATTGGAATATAGTGCTATGAAATAAGGTTCTCTACGTTAGTTGTTATCGAATGTTTGCTGTGAAAGGTTCACCAAGTAGCAGCATGGTGAAAAAAAGATATGCTATGAACATGAAAAAATCAAATCTCAAAAAGAGAAAAAAGCCAGGTCGGGAACCAAGTCGATCTGCCTCACACCCAGTGTTAAAACGTAAAAAAACTAAAAAAAATCTAAAAAGAGTGGCTATCGAAAAAGCTTTACAAGCGGTGCGATTGTCTACAGCTCCGAAATCGCAGCATTATGTATCGATAAAAAGAAAAGAAAGAAAGCAAAAACGTGGGCGAGTCATTCCTGTTGCTAAGCGTGGGGGTTTTTTGCCGGCTTTATTTGCAGGGTTGGCAGCTTTGGGGTCCCTTTTGGGTGGTGCCAGCGCTGTAGCGAAAACCATAAAAGCCGTCGAGCAAGGCAAGCAACAACTCAAAGAAAGCGAGCGACACAATAAAACGTTAGAAGCCATTGCGATGGGAGCTAGAAATGGCAACCCTTTAAAGCCAGTCTTTTATCCACAAGGTAATGGCCTACCGTCTAAGGAAAAAAAAAAATGTCCATCTTCATCGATAAGCGCTTAAGCCAACTGCCTCGTCATGCCATGACCCATGAAGAAGTGGAAAGCTATGCCAAACAACTAAAGATTTCTCATTTTCGAGGTGTATTTATGCGAAATGAATTACCTAAAGCACCGTGGAAAGAAGAACGAGCCATGATGAATTTAGATGATGATGCAGGCCCAGGAACCCATTTTGTAGCCTATGTGAAACAAGGTTCCACAGTATGGTACTTTGACAGTTATGGAAATTTACCACCCCCGATCGAGTTGATACGTTATTTGGGAAACCGGGTAAAGATATTCTATAATGTGAATCGTCAACAAACCTTTGACAGTCAAGAGTGTGGCCGTTTGAGTTTACATTTTTTATATAAGAGGTCGCGTTAAGCCATCAGTTTCATCATTATGAATGTCAACGCCAAGACCTTTACCGTGCACAGTCGCGGGCCTGAAGTGTCCCTGGATTTTTTCCCTCCCATTGAATTGCATCCCGAACAATCCTATGTGCTAGGATTAATTTCTTTGGAAAGTTACAACAGAATTTACAATATTCAAGTGGATATTAATGACAAATTTTATTATGATGATTATATGTTGACACTACCCCCTGGAGGTTATACTATAGACGATGTGCATGAGGCCATTAGCGTGTCGATGATAAAACAATTTGGTGTCAAACCATTTGCGGATGGGACACACAAATTTGAACTTACAGCCAATACAATAACTCATCGCTGTCGTATTTTCTCTACGTTTAACATTGACTTTGAAACACGAGTTCATTCTATTGGTCCTTTATTAGGATTTAAACCAAGAGTGTTGGCAGCTCAGCAACCCCATGAATCAGATTATCCAGTGAAATTCATCGAGGACCATCACATTTCTGTAACTTGCAATATTATTAGAGACGTATTTACGAATCAAGAACAAAGCCATTCCCTGTATGATTTTATTGTCACCTCTCCTTGCGGCTATATTATTCGTGAAAACCCTTCAGTGGTTCTCTATCATCCTGTGTGTGTCAGTGATATTAGTAATATTACCTTACGCTTAGTGAATAGAAACCAACAACTGATTGCTTTGGACGCCAACACCCCTGTGACCTACAAGTTGGTTTTAAAGACGCTATGAAATTTATCTATAAAGCAACAACAACGTCTACGAGCTCGGTTAGTTGCCCGCCGTGTATGAAACGGTTGACACGGGTAAACCGACAACGCTTACAACGCCTTGGTTATACGCTACACCCCAATCATGAACAAAGAGCTGTTGCAAGTGTTAAATCCCATACAAGTGGAAGATGGCGTCGTGCGCATTGATATGCATTCCTATCAACCTCAAGCAACAGGTCTGAATAACAATGACGAGATTCAATTCATAATTAACAATCAAGATATTTTTACTCTACCTCATGAAAGTGTCCTTCAAATTGAGGGTAAATTAATGAAAGCAGATGGCAGTACGCCCACAACGTCTGCGTTGGCGAATCATGGTTTGGCTTTTCTGTTTTCTGAAGTACGTTATGTGATAAATGATATTGTCATAGATATGACTCGAAATGTGGGCATGACTAGTCTTATGAAATTATATCCATCCTATAGCGAGGAGGAAAGTAAAACGCTTTCTATGGCAGGATGGTGTCCCAACAGTAGCAATAACTGGCTAGTTCATACCGATGGCACTTTTACAGGCTTCCTACCCTTAAAATTACTCCTTGGCTTTGCCGAAGATCACAAGCGTATTATTTTAAACGCAAGACAAAGTTTGTATCTGGTGAGAGACCGCAGTGATTATAATGCACTGAAAGGAGCCTCTGACCAAGTGATAGACTCAAAAATTCAACTGCTTCGATTACTATGGAAAGTGCCCCATGTGACGCTATCGGATCGTAAAAAGCTAAGCATGTTAAATTTGGTGCAAAAAGATAAAGCCTTGCCTATCGCCTTTCGAAGTTGGTGTCTGCATGAATACCCCTTGCTACCTACCACTGACACTCATAGTTGGAGTGTCAAATCGGCTCGCTCTACCGAGAGACCCCTCTATGTTATTATTGGTTTTCAAACCAATAGAAAATACCAACAAAGCAAAGATGTCACCTTGTTTGATCACATTCACTTGAGAAATATACGACTATTTTTAAATAATGTTTGCTTTCCCTATGAGGGGTTGGAACTCAATTTTTCAAAAAATAAGTTTGGTCCCCTTTATGACATGTTCGCTAAATTTCAATCGTCTTATTATGAAAAACAGGATTGTCCTATGTTGTCGCCACAAGGGTTTAAAGCAAAAGCACCACTGATTGTTTTCGACTGTTCGTATCTAGAAGAATCTATGAAAATCACCACCATTGATTTAAGGGTAGATTTTGAAACACAAGAAAATGTCCCAGACCATACCAGTGCCTACTGTTTGATTATTCATGCTAGACAAGTGAAATATCATCCTTTGTCCAATTATGTCACCAGCATGTAAGCCATCTGTGGTCGAATGAAAACAAAAAAGATCATCATTCATAGGATTGATGATAAGCGTCTGCATGCACAGTATCTGTTGCGCTCTGGCACTGTGCGCACATACGACAACAACAAACATCATGTGTCCCTCAATAAGCAACAGCAACAACAACGTGACAGACAAACCATGGAATTTAAAATGTGAATTTAATCGTTTGAAAACTTTTGAAGCATGGACAGTTCCCTTTATGGATTGTGGAGAATTGGCTGCGAGCGGATTTTATTACTTAAAACGTGGGGATGTGGTCAAGTGTATTTTTTGCAACATTGAAATTGGAAACTGGGAAATAGGGGATCGAGCCTTTAGCGATCATCAGCGATGGAGTCCATCCTGCCCTTACCTCAATCGCTATGATGTGGGCAATATTCCATGGAGTTTGAATTATCCGGTTATTGTACCAGACCCTACAAAACTAGGAGATACCTGTGGACCGTATGTGCAAACTATTCATTTGAATGCTGTTCCAAATTAAGCCAACACACTTGTTTGTAATAAAAGTGTAAGTTTTTTTTTTGTTATGAATAAAACCTCAACAAATATTTCGCTGTTGTTCAATTCATTTTTTCCTTTTTTTCCCCTAAAGTCCTTTGATTTTGCCATGTTAAACCATGGCATGGGTTAGTTGTTGATTAGACGTCAATGAGGTAACAAGTAAAAATAAAAAAGCATGATGCGTACACTCATCGTGGATTGTCAGGGGTTTAAAATTGCAGACAACAAATTTATATTTAAGGAAGTTGCTTTTATCGATTGTAGTACGTTTTGGGTGTCTAACCCTATTCATTTGGTGTTTAAACCTCCCTATGCTTTCGAGTTGCTTAGTGAAAAAGATAAAAAACAGAGCCAATGGATTGAAAATCATTTGCAGTTAGCATGGAACAAGGGTGATATTTCTTACAAGTATCTTGACATTGTCATGAAAGCCCATTTGTCCTCGGCCAATGTCTTATTTGTTAAAGGGAGTGAAAAACGCCAGTGGCTTCAACCATTTCTACCCTCTCACTGTCAATGTATTGACCTTTTAGATCTGGGTTGTCCATCCCTGCAAACGCTTATGGACACTTGTCCTTGCGACAATATTCAGAATAAAGCCTTAGCGCATGCATGGCAATTGTTTCATTGGCTCACCACGAGTGCATGTTGGGAGTTGTTCAATAAAATGAAAACTGAAAGTGTATCGTCCAATGATAGCAGTGAGACGTGTACACGTGAGGTGATAACATCAACGTTATAGACATGGACGCCACTACAATCGACAAGGCTATTGGAAAGTTCTTTGTGTGCAAGAAAAAACTGATTAGCTTTACACAACATGAATTATTAGCACTACCTAAATCATTTCTTTTTTATGTTGCTGCCAACGCTGTCAAAGAAATTTGGGAAAAGGCGCCTGCCGAGTGGACTAACGACTCTGTATTGAGTGAACTACAACCATGCAGTCATTTTTCCCATCACAAGCAATTAACCATGGCAAAAATACCTTCCATTCGACAGTGTGCCACATGCCAATTAATGAAATTATATCATGGTCATAAAACTCAGTGTAAAGACATTGTTTCATCATTCCATGGCTGTCATGCGGAAAACAACCACCACCTACCATGCTCGTCAGGAGCTGCCGACAAACAACAACAACAACAGCAAGAACAAGAACAAGAACAAGAAGAAGAAGAACAACAAAAAAAGTGTTTTTCACCGATTGAAACCTCTATGTCCCAGGTGTACTGGCCGTGGAATTATTGATAACATTATTAAAAACTTACCATTCGAAGCTCACTTACCTGCTTACAGCTTTTGCGGCCCTGGTACTCGTCTTCAAGATCGTTTGAGGAGAGGGGATATGGGAATCAATGCTTTGGATCATGCATGCCTTAATCACGATAAAGCCTATGAAAACAGTGATCCCACACTAAGACGCATTGCCGACAAAGTCTTGTTAAGCATTGCCAAGCAACGATTAACAGCTTCAGATGCCAGTCTAGCAGAACGAATGGCAGCATTTATAGTGATTGGTGCTATGAAGAGCAAATTACTTTTATCTAGATATGGACTTTAACGTAATGAATTTATTTTAAAAAATGTATAGTATCACTGTTATCATGACAAAAAAATAAATAAAAAGACAAGAGTCCATGTTGTGTTTTTTTCCATTATTATTATTCACTCATAGTTTCATTATTATAATTATAAATGACAAACAATAAAAAGGGACAGCAGTGCATCGTTAAAAAATATTACTAATTGTAGTAAATCTATTTTTTCAATCACAAACAATAAAAAAGGACAAAAGTCCATTATTTTAACTAATAGTTTCATAATCATTATTATAAAAAATTATATATATACATGGTAATTGTACTAAACCTATTTTTTTTAAATCACAAACAATCAAAAAAAGGACAAAAGTCCATCATTATTCATCAGCTTCAAATGGCAGTCTAGCAGAACGAATGACAGCATGAAATCTTTTATCTACTCTAGAACCAGTTTTTTTGTTAAACGCTTATTATTATTGAATAAAATAACATGTTACTAGAATTTGATCATTATAAATTATAATAAAAATTGCATAAAAATTGCTATAAATGCTATTTTAAATCACAAACAATAAAAAAGGACAAAAGTCCATTATTTTAACTAATAGTTTCATCATTATTATTATAAAAAATTATATATACATGGTAATTGTACTAAACCTATAAACAAACAAAAAAATCTACCATTAAGCATAAGTTTTGAAAATTTATTTTTATTATTATTTATCATGGTAAACGTTGAGCAACAATTAATAAACGTCAAACTGTTGAACCCAAAAAATAATTTTATTTTATTATAGTCATTAAAGAGTAGGGCATGAATAAACAAAAAAGTTACGGCTAGCGTACAATGATTATTCGTTTTCAATTTTTACAAAACGAACCATGCATCGATTATTTTTTTCACCCTCATAAATTAAATAGACAGGGTGAATACTGGAATTGACATCTTCCATAACATTATCAGGTAGGTTATTAAATCGTGTGGGAAGAAATGTCTCAAAGTCTTGACAAATGCAAAGAGCTCGTTCACCAAATTTGGTTATCAGTTTTTGAATTTTATGTATGCGAAAGGGTGTTTGCGTAGGCAATTCACTCATTTTCTTGCGTGCAAAGCCACAATCTTGACCAATGGCGTTCAAGGCGTCCATGGTTGTCTATAACCAAAGAAAAGAGTGTTACTTTCTAACACTCTTGTTCTTATATTACAATAGCAATAACTTTGTACATTAAAGTATATTGTTTTTTTTTTTTAAATCCTGAGTGTTTATGACCTGTAGTTGTAGATGGATAGTATTGGATAAATTTACAAAAATATTTTTTTCAGTCAAAACATACATTTGGAAATTATTTAATAGGAAATGTTTTATCAAAATTAAGTGTGTGAATCATTTTCAAGATCTCTCTCTCTCTCTTGGAGGTAAATGCATGTCTCTGTTGTGAATGGGAATTAGCCTATCATTCCCTATTCGAATGACTTGTATTCGTTTGCTCTGTTGATGTGCAAATTCACACAACATTCTGTTAAATAAATAGTATCAACAAATACTAAGAGCAAACATGGAATGCTTTTGGTAACCTATAAAAAGGCAAAGTTAACACGCTATGCATTTAATAACCATGTCTACATCCAACAAAACAAAGTTCAAAACTACAAATTTAAACCAGTGTGTATGTGTTTATCAACGTGTATACACGATAAACTAAAACAAACAAACAAAATAGCCAAATGTATTCTAAACGTCAAGTATGCACCTGAAAGCCGAATGTAAACAAAAAAAAGCGATAATCATGACATCATGTGGTTAGTTTCTAACAAATCTCATTCTATGAGGCGAATATTGATTGATAGGTAAGCCAAGACAAAGTTGGCGAAATGCTTGTTGTCGATACGAAGTGATTGATTCCTCAGCAGGAAATTTATAAAAATGAAAACAAAACATTTGAGAGGTTATTGGAAAATAAACATTAAACAGGGGTTTTGTACATATTGTACACCAGAAATCTGGAAAATGATCCTCGTCAGCTAATTTAACAATCACTTGATTCATGGTTAAACCATACCATGCTTTATGAATCACTTGTGTGGATACATTATTTTCAAAGCCAAAATTTAGCATACAGGATTTACAAAAGTGATGCCCTGGGTCATGAAACAAATCATCATCATTATCATCACGATTCATGAAGCTGTCATAAAATGTGGTGTCAATGCGTACTTTCGTGTTTCTATATTCTGAAGGATAGGCCACACGTTGAGGATTATGAGACACCATCGTGGCATATTCATTGAACGTGGTGTGTTTTGTGACGATAAAACGATCTTCACCGTGGATCATGATTGAATCTGAAAAGTAGTCGTTGCTGTTTACTAAGTGAATAAATAAAAAAAAAACAATGTACTATATACACTGTCTGTCCCCTAAGTCAATGGCAAAAAATAAAATAAAAAATAAGCAAAACACAAATAAATAACCAGCTGTCTGTTGACTCCTTTAGCTGTAGGCGGCAAACATGCAACAGGTTAAAGAAACAATTTCTGTTCAGATATTTCAAATATATCACCACTCATAACTCTAGCCATAAAGTGAGAGTTTTTATCCACGATTATTATTATTATTCTTTTGTTCTTGCATGAGACCTACTAAGCCACACCCTAGTTGGCCTATTAATCTGTGCCTACTGAGAGTGAATGGTCACCTTGCCGAAACATGAGGCCTACTAAGCGACAACAATAGTGAGGGTGGCTACTTGTTTGTTTTTTTCATAACCTAACCTAAAGAAGTCAACATGTTTTTAATCTAGCCTGTGCACAGTGAACCATGGAAACGTTGATGCATGGCTCTCTTTATGCGTTGACAGGCAAATAGCACAAGACATACAGTTTATGTACAACTATTTACAGGCATTCACACATCCATGCATACACCCATGCACGCAGGTTAAAAAACAAAAATTATATGATACACTACAATTTTTTATTTTTATTCCGAGGCTCAAGATGGCATCTCGCATTTGATAGCAACCAAACCAAACACTTGCCGTGTTGTACAACAACAATAGCTACAACCACTACTGGTTGTAACCAAATGGGACGCTTGTCATCATATCCTGACACCACTGTCTCTTGTCGTCCAACAAAGCGAGTGTTTGTTTTCGCTGCTTCATTAAAAATAAATCATGATTTTTTGAGAGAATCCTAAACTGACTATGTGCCATGGCTGTGTGGGTCTGAAGGACATGTAAATAATCATCCACACAGAGTCGTTTAACCACATGCTGGCTAATCCCTTTGGCTCGCATAGATTCGCATCGATCCACCTGTCGAAAACTATACATTTTCGGAGCGAGACCTACAAACTCAGTCATCATGGTGTCTGAACACTCATCTTTCATTAAACCAATTTCTTTTTTGTTCAGACGGGTGATATCGAACACGTTCTTCTCACTAAACGAGAACGTGTCAAACCATTTTGGGTTTTGTTTCATAACGACATACGGATCACAGTCACGGATATGGTAAATAAAACTATCCGTGTCTGTATATAACAAGGAAATGGTACCAAATCGCTGTATTGCAAAACCATAATGGAATTTATACATGTGCAATTTTGAAAAATCTAATATGACTTGGCCTAAATAGATAGGCTTATTCATGACCACTTTAGTTTTGGCAAGTTCAATAGTCAGTAGATCATGATCAATAATGTTTAAAGATTTGAAATTTGGTTTTGCAATATATTTTTGAGCCCCCCATTGTCCATGCCATGTGTTGACCAATTTAATGTCCCTATACTGCCGTACATTTTCCAAACTCTTGCCATAGATACAATTATTCATCAGTTTAAAAAAATTGATTTGAAATGGTTGAGTGGCACTTTGTCTGTGACTGGTATTTAAATCCATGTATGGTTTCAACCACGGTTTCTGACAAAAAGAAATACCTCTATGGATTTTTTTCAGGGTTAAGCCCTGAGCTAAACATTCTAGCAGCATGTCAATATGCAACACATAGTGATTTTTATCATACAAGGTACCCATCAATTTCTTATGATTGCCCTTACTCTCGGGCGGCACCATTTTCTCTATGCAAAAGGGGAAATCACCATGAAGCTGTCTGAGATGGGGGGGATAAGCTAAGTCGACATCAAGAACATACCCTACGTCCTGTTGCTTGCTAGCGCTATGCACATTAAAATCTTTAATTTCATCCTCAGACAGCCAGACAAAGTTTCTGTACGGCAGTGGTCGACTCATAGCGTGACCGTATAAATTGTTTACGTCGAAATACATTAGATAGGATTCAGGTTCTTCGGGACAATAATCAGGCATGTAATGATTATTTGCCTTGGCATGTCGCTGATTGAGCGATACGAATCCCCCACGAATCCCTTTTTCCATCATGAGTACCATATCGGGATCCGTCAGTAAATCAAGCTCAATGTGGGTAAATTTGAGGGCGGCGTCCCAACTTAACCCTGGACTGGTATAGTAGTGAGCGGGGTCAAGGCCATAAATCGTGTGACATAGCTGACGAAACGTTTCAAAAACGTCGGTCAACAACAACACGTCTAATTTTAAGTAGTGCATAGCATACTGGCCCATGGTTTCTATGCCAAACACTCGCCAAACATGCTGTGCGTGGGCATAGTCTTCTTCACTGATGGTGCTTTGTGTTAACTGAGAAAAGAATTTTTCTCTTGGCGGCAAAGTCGTTTCTTCAAGCACCTCGTAACTTTCCACATAATCGTATGGAAAATGACCTTTACGAACACACAATTTAAATTGATTTGTATCCGTAAAGTGGGAATGGGTATGTTTCAACTCATCTTCGTTTAAGCCTTTCACAAGACTATCCAGCGAACTAGACATAAACTTGAATGAGTCGAGAAAGCGAATGCTCATGCTTCCTTTTCTCCATGAAAGTGAGGTAAAGCTCTCATGGTTCTTAGCCAAAATGCTGAATTTGCTCTTATCTACATGAGCAAATTGTTTTACAATGAAGTGAAGGTCATACCAGGAGAAATTGTGTAAGAAGACAGGGAGGAAGCGAGGTGTAGAGTACTTCAAATTGCATTCGTTATGGGCAGCACCTCTAAAATGCCCTGTCCTGTGGCAGTGGTCTCTTACTTTTTTTTCTCCGCCTAAGATTGGCTTTTCACATATGTGGCAGGTGGTGGCTTGATCATATTCTCTTTGCTGTACGTCATTCATCTGAATTGGTACAGGGTTGTTCAAAATAGTTTCTACTTTGCCTGCTAAAGCCGCCATTTGATCAACAAACCACCGCGCACAATCCTGACCTTTATGACTTACATACTCACATTGTGAATTATCATAGTGACAGACAACATAATAGGCTACAGCAAAAGGCTCATGTTTCTGCACTGGATAGGTTGAGCTTGTATGGGGGCTTGGTTCACATCCCTGAATGGGAACAGTAAGGGCCTCAAAATCAGCGTAAACAGTAAATGGTACCATCTCTTGTTTATTAGTGGCCTTAAATTTTAAGACTACGTCATTCCCTTCGGGCAAGACTAGCTTTACTGCCGTCTGCCCTTCACAGTCTTCCGTATGTCGTTTCAAAAGTTCATCAGTTGTAAAATACTGAAGGCACCGCTCACAAATGTGTTTTGCACACTTATGGTTAGACACTTGGCTGCTCACCAATTTACTTAAATTCTTTATCCAACAGTAATGGCTTTTATCCCCATCAGACAGGAAAAGCAGGTGAATGTGATGTTGCTTTACCTGTTTGGTGGCATACAAGGGGCCCACAATATTGGATCCTTCGATGCCATACACCATGAAAGAGAAATTTGGATTATCTTTCTCAAATAAATGAATTTTATCTAGAGGCATGGGAAATGAAACACGCTCGAGATTGAGAGTTTGTTTCATGTGGTTAAACAATTCTTTGTACTGCCCTGGCAAATGACCATTTCTGTCTTGACAGGGTTGCAGGCAGCTCACTATACTCCACAAAAAGCAGTAATCGTCTTTGTTGCGTATGTTGATCACTGCCTTTCTGGAAGCGATAAAGCTCGGTGTGGCAATATAGCTACTTCCTGCATTCAATGGATTGTATTTACAAATATTGATTTGCAAATAGGCAATGCTATTGAGGGCCAAGCCACTGGGACCCTCTTGCAACTTATCAAATTTAGTGATAAGCGCTTGAATAGCTTTCTCCTGATACCACGTTTCCAAATTATCGGCTATCAGTACTTTCTCCATTTTTGTACAAAGGTTGAAGGTGTGTTTCTCTTCAACATTATTTTTTATCAATGTAAATTCACATAGTAGTTCGAAGTTTATTTTTAAAGCCTGATGCAATCTTAAGCCTTGTTCACATTCACTCAAAAAAATGGGAAAACATAATTCCACAAAATCTTTAGGCGACAGACAGTGATTCGCATTGTAAATTCGGCCTGAGCATACTCGCGTTTTGAAACATTTGGCCAAAGGCTGCCACACTAACACTTCACTCTCTGATATAGACATGATTATAAAATGGACTAATAAACGTGCAACCCTTACCTTAAAATAGGTTAATCCAAAATCTCCAATTCCAAACGACCACACTTATCGATTTTTACTGACTGGCACACACAATCTCGTTCACAGGTAGACAATGGTTGTAGTAATTTGGGCCCCCAGCAGGAAATGATCACCAACAAAGTTGTTATAGTTTTAATATCAACGACAAGGTTTATCTTGTTTTTTTTGTTTCCAATGATTTATCTGAAAAACAAACCAATACAATCCGTTATTAGTCATGGTTATATACATTAAACATGTGCATTCATTCATTCATTCATTCATTCATTCATTCATAAGACTTGCTAAAAACAAAAGGTTTCAAGTGTGCACACATAAATAAGACACTCACTCGAAAATAACAAAGTCATTTACAAAGACTCACCTCTTTTTTTTAATATCGAAAGCGTCAAAGTAGTTAAAACCTATTCACTCCATATATATCTTCATTCTGAAACAATAATAAATACACGCCATAAGTATATAAATTTCCGTGAAATAAATAACATACATTTAACAACAACAACAACAATAAAAGTAATGGAACAACATGTACTCACCATATAATGAATTATATTACTTTCAGCAAATGTGCTCTTTGCCGCCACTGTCACTGTCACTGTCTCTCTCTGTCTGCTTTCCCAGACTTAATGATGTTGTTTTTAAAAATCTGCAACAAACGAAATCCCCCAAAAATACCATCAGTCACTAACTTACTTTTCATGCATACACAAAATAACAATAAAACCAATCATGTCATAATTAACAATAATGAACCTACCTTAGTACAAGTATGGCCGCAGTTCACGTAATATTTCACAAAGAGCATAAGGCACTTGCATCCGTCACCTTCAAAGATGAACACGAGAATGATGAGTCTCTCTTACCCTCAGAACATATATGTCTCCTCAACAAGATGCAAAGTTAACACTTTACTTTTTTTTTGTTCCTACGAGTAGGATGTCATGGAGCGCACAAGTCAGAGCGATTCTCACAAGCTTTTGCAATCTCTGCATGAGTATGCGTGGGAATGCAATGATCAGCTTTTCGACAGAGCTGTATGTCCTTCATCGAGATATCGAGTAACACGTCTGGGTCAGATAACAGCCACCTGCATGCGAACAACAGGCTGTTATCTCTCTCTGCTGCGAGGCACGTACGATGATAAGACCTGTGTCTGTCTGGATCGCCGTGGGCTAGCTTCAATGCTTTCAATTCTCATTGCATTAAACATGTTCTCTCTCTGCGTGTGAGCCCTGACCAGTCAAGACAAATAATAATAATAATAATAATGCATAAATGTTTTACTAACATCATAGCGCATAACCTAACGTGACTTCAAATCTGGTTTCTTACATTTTTCCCCGTTTTCCTCAACGATCTCGAAAAAAATAACGGAAACCATCATTTTAGGTTTTCCATACCTACATTCCCGTAAACAGAACGACATAAATACATCGACATGACCATCATAAAAATCGCCTCATTCGTTTTCCAAATAACGCGAAAATGAACAAAAAACACCTTTTCCATAAGAAAACCATGTTTCCAGCTTTTTGCCTTTTTCATATCTATATCCCCGTAAAGAGGACAATGAAACGAAATAAATACTATCACACACGTCATTCTCACGTTTTCGGTTTTCACAATATGAGGGAAAATCACAAAACCCATTTGTGACTAAAAAAAACATGTTTCCAGCTTTTAACCTATTCCATATCTATATCCCCGTAAAGAGCACAACGAGACGAAAACATACTATCACGCACGTCATCATCACGTTATCCGTTTTCCAAAAATCGGCAAAAATGTGAAAAACGCATTTTTCGACCCAAAACCCTAAGTTCACCTTTTCGACACCTACATTCCCGTAAAGAGCACAACGAGACGAAAAAAACGAATCCAAGCACGCTCTCCCAGCATGACCCGTTTTCCAAAAATCGGCAAAAATGTGAAAAACGCATATTTAGACCCAAAACCCTAAGTTTATCTTTTCGACACCTACATTCCCGTAAAGAGCACAACGAGACGAAAAAAACGAATCCAAGCACGCCCTCCTAGCATGACCCGTTTTCCAAAAATCGGCAAAAATGTGAAAAACGCATGTTTTGACCCAAAACCCTAAGTTCACCTTTTCGACACCGACATTCCCGTAAAGTGCACAACGAAACGAAATAAACGAATCCAAGCACGCCCTCCTAGCATGACCCGTTTTCCAAAAATCGACAAAAATGTGAAAAACGCATTTTTTGACCCAAAACCCTAACTTCACCTTTTCGACACCGACATTCCCGTAAAGAGCATGACGAGACGAAAAAAACGAATCCAAGCACGCCCTCCTTGCATGGCCCGTTTTCCGAAAATCGACAAAAATGTGAAAAACGCATTTTTTGACCCAAAACCCTAACTTCACCTTTTCGATACCTACATTCCCGTAAAGAGCATGACGAGACGAAAAAAACGAATCCAAGCACGCCCTCCTAGCATGGCTCTTTCCATTCCAAGGTCGCAGGGGCTCACCACTTGCTTTTATAAGCAGCTCCCCCACCATCCCACTACTATACATGTATGTCATTGTTGCCAACATGATTTTACGCGCGCTGTTAGATCCAATGTTTAACTGCATCTAACGTCCATGCTATCCATTGGACTTCAACCAAATTTTGTATTCTGTACCTTAAGAGATGGAACTAAGAATATATTCAGTCATCAGGGCTGCCAACTGTAGTTCTCTATTAGGCTACATTATGCCAGGTATACAGTATTTCGAACTAATTAGAAATGTCGATATAACCAACTTAATTTCGGCATTATTCTAGATAGATCCATATAGATTAATCATTGGCATAGATCTTAAATTTTAAGAAAAGTAGGCTCTTTAGTTCGTCACGGAACTTCTTGTTATATTATGTATTTTCTTCACTGTCTGCCAATATCTCTTTATCCTCTCTCCCACTTCCTTCTTCTATTCTTCCGTTTAAGATCTTCCATTCCTGACTGACAACTCCCCAGTCTCCTGGAAAAATGTAAACTCTTTAACTAGTCGACTCAATCACTCTCTGTCCATTATGTCTTCTTCTTTCACCCCATCCGATCCAAGTCCACTCTCACTCCTCGAAACCATTTCGGCTCCGTCTTCCTGAAAAATTCAAATGTCCTGATCGTCAATCTGGTACTGTTCATCCTCAACAAGGGTCCATAAAACGGTATTCTCCTATTTCTCATTAGGGCTACGACTCCTTATGTCTTCAGGTATAGTTCTTTGCTAGGTATGAGTCTATTCTCCCCATCCTTAATATTTGGGCCTAGATAATACATTTCTGAATACAATTAATTAAATTTACGGCGTGACTATTGCAGAGGTTTATAATAGTACATTATGCAACGAGCTTATATTGGCAATAATTAAGACACGAGTATGTTTATAAAACAAGCGTAAGCGAGTTTAATAATTTCTATACGAGTGTCTTAATTACCATTATAGGCGAGTTGCATACGACTGTTTATGTTCGACGATAATTATAACTTTATTATATGTTTTAACATAAATAATCATAAATATCTGCTGAGAGTCAGCCACTTGAATTTTGTGATCGGAGTGCACGCGCTGGGTATGATATCTCTGTTTTTTAAGTTCTTTGACTGACCGACGCATGCGCTCTGTGTGTTTGCAACGCCATATGCAGGCCATATGTATACAGTCTGCCGTCCAGCTCTATATCATTCACTAATATTGTCACCCAAGTCGTTTGAAAGCAATGCGCTGTGAATAAATTGGAGTAGAGGATATTAAGGTACAGTGCTATTTCTTGTCTCATATTCGCCAGTTTATTTACGCGAACATATGGACGGTGCGTATTCTATGTCGGTAATTTATATAGAGAGATGCTGTGTTTGTGTCCGACATGTTGGATTTTTAGCGCATGCGCGAAGGTATCCTTACCTAATTGGTCAATGAATGAGCTCTGATTGGCCGGAGAAACTATATCGTAATGAAAAGCAGTGATATAATGACTGTCATTATGATACAGTTTTCCAACACATAATGTTTACTTTTTGACATCGTCGAACATAAATACAAGTGGACAATATTTCTCAAGTTATGTAGCGTATTCACTGTAAATGTATTAAAACGTTATAAAACAATTCCTCCGAACGAATATCACCGACAGTTTACCTTAGTGAGGGGTTATAATATCCTTCACACGAGACGTTCGCAATTGACTGATGTCATAGCTCGGTGATTCTGGCAGAATGGTTTCGCGCACTGCAAGCAGATTGTGTTCGTTTTTCTGTCACTCCGTCATGGACCAGATGCCACATCGGAGCTTCCTTCAAACATCGCGTTGTATATCAATCTTAAAACTTTCAGCAATTATTTCTTTACGTAGCGATGTACAATAGGCTCACTGAACCGATCACGAAGCTGAGACTGAAACGTTACATGTCCAATGTTTTCCAAAACTGTCTACGCCAGGCTGTTCCAAATCCATGAGTTTGAATATGCGTACACGCGAGTACTCAGCAGTAATGCTCGGAGCACATTTGGAGAGGGACTGGGGGAGAGAGCCAATACGTCACTGGGCGAAGGTCATAACACAAATTCATGCGCTTCATGCCAATCATGATGTATCAACAGCGAAGTGACGGCATCCCCCATCAGCAGAGCTGTATTGCATGTTGCAGGTTTACTCACGGAAGATGGCGAGTATTCCGCTGCTCACGCGCGAGTTGCTCCACTGGAACAGCCTGGTCTACGCCATCTATCCTTGTTGAAATCCTGAATTGGCGACTGAAGAGAATGAAAGAAGCGACTTCACCAGTGTCTAAGTCTCCAAAGATAGCACGAAGTATTCACCACTTAGTTTTTCTATAAGCAGAGAATGTTTTACACAGTTGATCAAAGGAGTCGAGCCTCCGTGGCTTAGGCGGCAGCACGCCGGCCTCTCACCGCTGGGTCCGTGGTTCAAATCCCGGTCACTCCATGTGAGATCTGTGCTGGACAAAACGGAGGCAGACAGGTTTTTCTCCGGGTACTCCGGTTTTCCCTGTCACAATTTCATTCCAGCAACACTCTCCACTATCATTTCATTTCATCTGTCATTCATTTAATCATTGCCCCAGAGGAGTGCGACAGGCTTCGGCAGCCGGCACACTTCATATCCTCGCCGCTAGCTGGGGGCTTCATCCATTCCATTCCTGACCCGGTCGGAGACTGGAAGCAGGCTGTGGATTTTCATCAAAGGAGTCAGTTCGACCTTTGTGAGGATTCATTCACTGAGTCATGAGGAAACCTCGTCAATTACTTATCAAGAACTGCAGCAGTAGTAGGATGTTATGACACCCCAAGAAAAGAAAGCGTAAATACCATACTGGATTATCCATGTCTGACCTATATTATTCCTGTCTCAAAAACTTTTGCTTACGCTGACAGATCCGAATGGCACTATTCGAGCGTGAATGGGTACTTTCCTAATTTACAAACATGTCGGACTATCCCACTGATTCACATAACATTTTAATTCAATAATTTGTTTTTCGTAAGCCTCCGTGGCTTAAACGGCAGCACGCCGGCCTCTCACCGCTGGGTCAGTGGATCAAATCCCGGTCACTCCATGTGAGATCTGTGCTGGACAAAACGGAGGCAGACAGGTTTTTCTCCGGGTACTCCGGTTTTCCCTGTCACAATTTCATTCCAGCAACACTCTCCACTATCATTTCATTTCATCTGTCATTCATTTAATCATTGCCCCAGAGGAGTGCGTCAGGCCTCGGCAGCCAGCACAGTTCATATCCTCGCCGCTAGATGGGGGCTTCATTCATTCCATTCCTGACCCGGTCGGAGACTGGAAGCAGGCTGTGGATTTTCATTCAATTTGTTTTTCGCAAGGTCGCTCAGACCCCAGTGTGGTGTTCCAGGGTTAAAAAAGTCCTCTCGGCACGCCGGAAGGCGGAGGTAGATTTCACCGGACAAACTTGGAGATAGGCGAAAATAGGCAGAATATGCAGGTTTTCGTAGAAGGATCAGACCTCATTTATCGCGTGAAAGTATTTTATAATTGGAGATTAATTAACTTTGTTTTTCTTCATTTTAAACATATTTTAAACATTTTATTGTCTTACGGGGACGGTAACCTTCTTGTCATTTCGATTCCATTTTTAGCCTATTTTCAATTTTGAAAAAATAGGCTTATGAGATCACCTTTTGTCCGTGTGTGTGTGTGTGTGTGAGGTGTGTGTGTGTGTGTCCCCCTAATAAAATCTAAACGGCTAGAGCGATTTCAGTGAAACTCGGTAAGTTCATAGCACTATTCCCGGCGACGTCGACCGTGCCCATCGAATTTTGTTACGTCTCACCAATCCAACATGGCGGCTGTGCGAAATATTTCACTAGCATTCAGTATCTCCGAAACTATAACGGATATCGCCCTGAAATTGTGTACGGTGATAAAGGGTACTACTAGAAGTTCACCTATGAAAATTTCAAAAACCTGGTTACTACATAACCAACATGGCGGCCAAGCGAAGTGGAGACTTTTAAATAGACTTTTCTCGCGATTTAACTATCCAAACGTAATGAAACTTGGTACAGCAAATATTTATACACATTGCAATGCACTGGAGTCTAATTTAGTTCAATTGTTTACTCAAAATGGCGGCTGTGCGAAATATTTCACTGACATTCTATATCCCCGAAACTATTACAGATATCACCCTGCAATTTTGTACGGTGATAAAGGGTACTGATACAAGTTTACCTATGTATAATTCATAAACCTGTAAAGTACAAAACGAACATGGCGACCACGCGAATTTGAAATATTTGAATAGACTTTTCTCGTGAGTTAACTCTCTGAGCGCAGTGAAATATGGTACAGTAAATGATTTTGCAGATTGTAATGTACTGCCATCTAATTTTATTCAATTGTTTACATAACCTCAAAATGGCGGCTGTGCGAAATTTTAAAATTAAGTTTTTATTTCTTGTGTCGCAATCATGCGATCGAAGTGAAAGTTTGAATAATGAACCTAGGAAATAAGTGACCTTGAATGGTACATAACTCTATGGCCTATACATATAACAATCCTAAATGGCAAGCTTCCGTAATATTTAGACGGTTCTCAATATATATGAATCTTTTACAGCAACCAAACTGAAATTTTTATGTTCATAGAGACTATGAACATATGTTCACCTATAGGACTTTCAGTAACCTGGTGAGCACGAATCCAACATGGCGGCGACGCGAAGTATAAATATTTAAATGGACGTTTCTCGCGAATTAACTATCCGAGTGCCGTGAAACGTTGCACGTTTTAAATGCTTACACAAATGTTGATCCACTGGCATCTAATTTATTTCAATTGTTTGCATAATCACAAGATGGCTGCTGTGCGTAATTTTAAAATCTCGTTTTTACTTCTTGTGTTCTAATCATGCGATTGAAGTTTGAATACCACACTTACACAATAATCTTAATATAATAGTACAAAAATAAAAATCCAACCTGGCGACCATCTGAAATATTTAGACGGTTCTCAATATCTACGAATTTGATACAGCAATTAAACTGAAATTTTGTATGTTGATAGAGGCAATTAACATGAGCAGGATATATGAAAATAGGCTGTACAGTTCTTCACGGAACTACTTGTTATTCTTGTGGTCACACTGTCCTTATGCAAGGTTTCGACACTGATGTGTAACTATGTAACGGTCTGTTACTTCTTCACGCAAAATTATATCTCCCGCAGAGATGTTGGTTGGTTCCTCAGTTTAGGGGCTGCGACAACGCGGTCATATAACCCCGTGTACTTTGGGTGAGTGTAGAATCTGTCTGATAAACGGTGTGAATTGTGATGGCGGTATTAGTCTGTAATTCAGGTAAGGAATGCAGACGCTAAATTTCAAGCAGTAGTTCCTAATGTTGCTACCAGATACTAACGTCAACGCCACCCAGCTGTGAACTTGGCTACTAGATGCCACCTCAATCAGCAACTCGCAACGAACGTTGGAACTTCCCCTCCAAAGGAAAGCTTACTGAGGGATTTTTAGCGCTCTTAGGAAATCCGACGACTTTGGTCGGCTTTGAACCCGCGACCTTGGGCATAGAAGTTCAGCATGCTACCAGTTACGTCACCGAAGCCGCTTCACACTTAGTCAGATGGAAATCTGAATCTGATCTCGCGCAAGTGCGTTGTCATGGCAACGTCTGATGGCTCATCCCTCATCAATTTAGTAGTGTTGCCATGTCAACCACTGATAGCTCTTGGCATTTTCTTATAATTCCGAAATCATTTTTCTCATCCCTTGGCGCAATGGTGGCTCATATCAAAAATTCTTTCAGACAAACGTTTTAGGTAATTATTAGGGGAATATTGTCCATTTTGTATGGTTTTGATATTGTGCCTATTAACAGAGATATGATTAATGTTTCCCGAAAAAAACACTTTTTCCCACCCCTTTGGTCAATGGTTGGTGCTATCAAAAAAACGTTTCAAACATAAATTTCTGAGCTTTATCCGACACATTGAACGGATTCGATATTTCACATATTAAGAGAGTTATAGCAATATTTCATTTTTTCGAAAAAAAAGTCCCCCATTTTCATCCCCTTCGACCGATTTAGCCCAGTAACGAACTCGTCCGAGATTTTATGGGTACACATATTCGGTAGAAAATTCAAAGTGATTGGTGCAAAATTACGGCAGTTATCGTGTCCACAAGAAACTGATATACATATATATACATATATTACATAAATTATATATAAACTTTTGAACTAACGGTGGTTTTGGGGTCTGGGGGATGCGAAACGCCAAGATATGTCGAAATTTTCCGGAAATCGAAACATGGTACCCATTGCAATAGTTAGCTTTCTAATGAAATCTACCTAAAATACTGCCGTCAACGACACCTAGCTGTGAACTTGGCTACTAGATGCCACCTCAATCAGCAACTCGCAACGATCGTTGGAACTTCCCCTCCGAAGGAAAGCAAACTCAGGTTTTTTAGCGCTCTTAGTGAATCCGACGACTTCAGCCGGGTTTGAACCCGCGACCTTGGGCATAGAAGTTCAGCATGCTACCAGTTCCGATACCGAAGTCGCTTCCCACTGACATATGAAAACTGAATGTGATCTCGTGCAGTGGCGTTGTCATAGCAACTGCTGATGGTCATCCCTTATCAATTAAAAGTAAAGTTGTCATGGCAACCTCTCTTGGCACTTGGCATTTTCTTATAATTTAAATCATTTTGTTCACCCCGTGGCGTAATGGTGGGTCATATCAAAAATTCTTTCAGACAAAAGTTTTAGGTAATTATTGGAGGAATATTGTCCATTTTGTGCGGTTTTGATATTGTGCCTATTAACAGAGATATGATTAATGTTTCCCGAAAAACCCACTTTTTCCCACCCCTTTGGTCAATGGTTGGTGCTATCAAAAACTTATTTGACATAAATTTTTGGCACTTATCCGACACATATTATGAACTTTGAAGGGATTCGATATTTCATGTATTAAGAGAGTTATAGCGATATTTCACTTTTTCAAAAAAAGCCCCCCATTTTTACCCCCTTTGACCGATTTTGCCCATTAACGAACTCGACCGAGATGTTATAGGGATACATATTTTGTAAAAAATTAAAAGTGATTGGTGCAAAATTACGGCTGTTATCGTGTCCACAAGAAACTGATATATATATATATATATATATAGATAGATAGATAGATAGATACATATATACATAAATTATATATAAACTTTTGAACTGACGGTGGTTTTGGGGTCTGGGGGATGTGAAACGCGAAGATATGTCGAAATTTTCCGGAAGTCGAAACATGGGACCCATTGCAATAGTTAGCTTTCTAAAGAAATCTACCTAAAACACACTGAGTACCTCATATGAACATGTGTTCAGATCTCAGATACTCCGTTAGTTATCTCATTATTTTATTCTTGTTTCGATCCATATTTTCACATCTTAACCCTTAAAGTGCCGCGGGCTGATATATCGAGCTCATTTCTAGAAATCTTTTATTATTATTATTATTATTATTATTATTTCCAACCACGCACTGCTATAAACGTAGTAACCAAGACAACGCGGGAATCATTCCCCTTTTTTGAATATATCTATGTGTTTATTTTCTTGAATAACTGGACTAATAATAAGAATTCTTTGAACATACCGCAGTCAGTTGACATAGCGCGCGTGTTATCTCTTCAAGTCGTGTTTGTTTACGTTCTTAATTAGAGCTAAATAAGATATGAAACATGAAAATCCACAGCCTGCTTCCAGTCTCCGACCGGGTCAGGAATGGAATGAATGAAGCCCCTATCTAGCGGCGCGGATATGAAATGTGCCGGCTGCCGAAGCCTGTCGCACTCCTCTGGGGCAATGATTAAATGAATGACAGATGGAATGAAATGATAGTGGAGAGTGTTGCTGGAATGAAATTGTGACAGGGAAAACCGGAGTACCCGGAGAAAAACCTGTCTTCCTCCGTTTTGTCCAGCACAGATCTCACATGGAGTGACCGGGATTTGAACCACGGACCCAGCGGTGAGAGGCCGGCGTGCTGCCACCTAAGCCACGGAGGCTCTAGCTAAATAAGATACGTGGTAATAAATATTGCAAGCTCTTGAACGGAGGAAATGTGTAAGGCTTTGACAAAAGATGCTGTATAGACTGTAAAAAATAGTTTAAAATTTCCTATTAAAAAAGATAATTAATGAAACAAGTGAAACATACTAATAATTTCAGTACCTTGCTACGAAAACATATCACCATTTTACCTTAAAAATTGCAGGTTGGAGATAATATTATTTAAAACACTCTTAATATATAGCTTGCCCCCAGTGGCTCACAACTTATGGGACGTAGATTGGCGACCATGGGACCCCAGCTGAGCTCAGTATTGCTTCCACTTACTTGTTCCGGGATCCTCTCTTTCATCCTTCCTATCGACTATCCTTGATCAACTCATCCGACCCCGACGGTATTAGGGTAGCCGAGGCCTAGGGAGTCTTTCCCTTTCCCTCCTTAATAGGCCCGTGTCTCCTCTTTCATGATACCCTCATCTTTGAGGGGACAGACCTCTTGTTAGCCTATTTTCATTGATGAAAAAAATAGGCTTATGAGATCACCTTTTGTCCGTGTGTCGGTGTGTGCGTGTGCGTGTGTGTTTGTGCGTCACCCCTAATAAAATTTAAACGGCTGGAGCAATTTCAATGAAACTCGGTAAGTTCATAGCACTATTCCGGACGACCCCAACCGTGCCCTTGAATTATTGTTACGACACTCCAATATGGCGGCTGTGCGGAATATTTCACCAACATTACTATTACCGATATCACCCTGGAATTTTGTACGGTAATAAAGGGAACTACTAGAAGTTCATCTATGTGACTTTTGAAAACCTGTTAACTAAAAAACCAACATGGCGGCCAAGCGAAATTGCGGCATTTAAATAGACGTTTCTTGCGATTTAACCAACCAAACGCAATGAAACTTGGTACAGTGTTTATACACATTGTAATGCACCGACAATTAACTTCGTTCAATCGTTTACATAACCTCAAGATGGAGGCTGTGCGAAATATTTCACTGGCATTTAATATATCTGAAACTATTACCAGTATCACCCTGAAATTTTGTATGTAGATAAAGGGCACTACTGGTAGTTCATCTATGAGACTTTCAGAAACCTGCTAACTAAAAAACGAACATGAAGGCCATTCGAAGTTGAAAGTTTTAAATAGACTTGTCTCGCGATTTTATGATCCAAACGCAATGAAACTTGGTACAGCAAATATTTTTAGCCTATTTTCAATTTTGAAAAAATAGGCTTATGAGATCACCTTTTGTCCGTGTGTGTGTGCGTGTGTGTGTGTGTGTGAGGTGTGTGTGTGTCCCCCTAATAAAATCTAAACGGCTTGAGCGATTTCAACGAAACTCGGTAAGTTTATAGCACTATTCCCGGCGACCTCGACCGTGCCCTTCAAATTTTGTTACGTCTCACCAATCCAACATGGCGGCTGTGCGAAATATTTCACTAGCATTCAATATCTCCGAAACTATTACCGATATCGCCCTGAAATTGTGTACGGTGATAAAGGGCACTACTAGAAGTTCACCTATGAGACTTTCAAAAACCTGGTGACTACAAAACCAACATGGCGGTCAAGCGAAGTTGAGACTTTTAAATAGACTTTTCTCGTGATTTAACTATCCAAACGTAATGAAACTTGGTACAGCAAATGTCTGTACACATTGTAATGCACTGGAGTCTAATTTAGTTCAATTGTTTACATTACCTCAAAATGGCGGCTGTGCGAAATATTTCACTGGCATTCTATATCTCCGAAACTATTACAGATATCATCATGCAATTTTGTACGTTGATAAAGGGTACTGATACAAGTTTCTTCTTCTTAATTCCTGCCGCTCCTTCCGGAGCATAGGGCCTTGGCGAAATTTCTCCACGCAGTACGGTTCCTGGCTATTCTCTTCACTTGACTCCAGTTCTTGTCCTCCTCTGCAATTTCATTTTCGATCGTCCTCTTCCAGGTCTTCTTAGGTCGACCTCGCTTCCTGGCACCTTGAGGATTCCAGTCTAGCGCCGCCCTCTCAACAGCTCCGTCTGGCTTCCTTAGTGTGTGACCGATCCAGCGCCATTTCCTCTCCTTGATCTGGATGCTAATCGGTTGTTGATTGGTGATGGTCCAAAGATCTTCGTTTGAGATTATGTCCGGCCACCTCACATTCATGATGCGACGCAGACATCTGTTAATGAACACCTGTAGCTGGTTGTTGATCGGTTTTGTGACTTTCCATGTTTCACAGCCATAGAGAAGAATCGACTTTACGTTGCTATTGAAAAGGCGGAGCTTGGTCTTCCTGGAAATGTTTCTATTTCTCCAGATGGGGTAGAGCTGGACAAAGGCACCATTTGCCTTCCTGATACGGCTTCGAACATCTTCCTCTGCTCCCCCATCATTTGTGACTATACTCCCAAGGTAGAGGAAGGACTCAACTCGCTCAATTTCCTTTCCGTTGACTGTCAAGCTAGTCGTGACGTCAGAATTTATCCTCATCTCTTTGGTCTTGTTGGTGTTAATCATCAGTCCTGCACGTTCTGCTTCTCTCTGCAACCTCCCCAGCTTATCTTCTATGTCTCGGTACCGTTGTGCCATAAGACAAATGTCGTCCGCGAAATCCAGATCTTCAAGCCTATCATTTATACCCCATTGAATACCCCTCTTCCGTCCTCCCATTACCTTCTTCATCACGCTATCCAGGACCAACAGGAACAAAGTGGGGGAAAGGACACACCCCTGTCTCACTCCGGAACTGACCTTTATCTTTTCTGTTAATTTGCCTTCGTGTAGAACCTGGCACTCATACTCTTCGTACATCTCTTCCATGATTCTGATGATCTTTGTTGGAATTTTATATTCCTCGAGGGTCTTCCACATGATTCTTTGATTTACGGAGTCGAAAGCTTTCTCGAAGTCAACAAATGTGAGGTAAAGGGTATTCCGCCACTCCACACTCTGCTCCAGGATGATTCGGAGGGTGTTGATGAGATCCACACAGCTGCGATGTTGTCGAAATCCAGCCTGTTCCTTCCGAAGCCTTTTTTCTACGCAGTCTTTTATACGATTCAGGATGACTCTCGCCAGTACTTTGCTTGGAATGGACAGCAAGGTGATTCCCCTCCAGTTATTACAGTTTGTGGTGTCCCCTTTCTTCGGTAACTTGACGATCAACCCCTTCTTCCAGTCGGTTGGTATTTTCTCCTCCTTCCAGATCTTCTCCAACAGCGGGTGCAGCAGATTGATCGTGATATCCAGGTCTGCTTTCAATACTTCTGCTGGGATATTATCCAGACCCGGTGCCTTCCCGCACTTTATCTGCTTCAACGCTGTCCGTATTTCGCCCCGAGTTGGGGAGTCGAGGCTGATGTCCGGGTCACTTTCTGCTTCCTCTTCATCTCCTCCTCGCTGCTTACTTTCTGGTCCTCTATCTCTATTAAGAACCTCCGCAAAGTATTCTCTCCATCTAGTCAGCTGCTGTTCACACGTCGTGAGGATCTCGCCCGTCTTGCTCTTCACAGGCCTAGGCTAGTTTTATTAAAACCTTTCTTCGAAAGCATCTTTGTGATGCCATAGAGCTCCTTAACGTCCCCCCTTCTTGCCGCTTCTTCTGCTTTCACCGCGTGTTCATCAATCCACCTCCTATGATCCTTCCGCACACTCCTCTTTACCTCCCTGTTTGCTGTTGAATACTCTGCTTGTGTGAGAGCCTTCTGCTGCCTAGTCTTGCAGGTGTTGAGCTTAGCCTTAATCTCCTTTCTATAATTTATCTTGTCCCAGGTCTGATCGGATATCCATTCTTTCCGCAGGTAGTTCTTGTACCCGAGCTGCATCTCACTGGTCTCCACAAAGATATTCTTTACCTCGCTCCACACAGTCTCTACATCCTTCTCTGTCTCGGAGTCCAACACCTGGAATTTATTTCTGAGCTCCAGTTTAAATTGGTCCAATCTCTGCTGGTTCTTAAGCTTGCCCACATCAAACTTGTTGTGCCGAGTGATAAACTTTCGGCGGACTGCCACGATCTTCATGCGGAAGTTGGCAACCATAAGATGATGGTCACTACCGACATCCGCTCCTCTCTTGTTCCTAAGATCTTCCAAGCTTCTTCTGAACCTCCTGCTCACCGCGATGTGATCAATTTGATTTTCTGTGACTTGATCAGGAGACACCCAGGTGACCTTGTGGCACCGCCTATGAGGAAACACCGTGCCACCCATCACCAAATCCTGACTGGCGCAATATTCCGTAAATTTCTCCCCATTGTTATTCATCTCACCAAGGCCATGTTTACCCATGATCTGCTCCCACCCCTCATTGTTTGATCCCACCTTCGCGTTGAAGTCTCCCATAACAATGAGAATGTCCTTCTTACTTGTTTGTCTTGTGGCATCTCGCAGCATTTGGTAGAATTCTTCCTTCTGCTATGGCTCCGATTGTTCTGTAGGCGCATAGCATTGGATGATGATCACATTCCTGATCTTTGTCTTGAACCTAGCAAACATGAGCCTGCTAGAAATTGGCTTCCACTCCATAAGGCTCCTCTTTGCATTTCTGTTGAGCAGCAACCCCACTCCATCCCTGTGTTCTTCCTCATCGCCCCCAGAATAGAGAAATGTAATTCCATCTGTTGTCTGTATTTCACCAAATCCTGGCCACCTCACCTCACTCAATCCTAGGATATCCCGCCCATAGTTCTTCATCTCCCGTGTCACTTGTTTCAGTCTGGTTTTCTCCATCTAGGTCCTCACATTCCAGAAACCGATTTTCGTAATCCTTTTCATGCCAAAAGTCGTCATCAGGTTATCCGTCCGGTTTTGTAATTTTGCTTCAGTTTCAGTAATCAGTTTATTTAAGAGGAGCGAGTGATTAACCCACTGCCTCCGAGTGCCTTGGAGGGACTGCCACCTTAGGCCTGAGGCACCAGGCTGATTTTCTGTCAGGGTTTCTTCCCTTAGCCTTTGAAGAACCAACTCCAAACTACAAGGCAGCAGTTGTTTCACCAGAGCCCCGTTAGCCGTAATTTCTTCAGGGTTCCTGTAGGGCCTTCACAGCTACCATAGCGGTCTTGAGGCACACAAAGTCCCCACTGTACTTCACCCCTACAGGCAATCCCCTACTTCATTACGTTGCCCATCTCCCACGACGAGGACGAGGGGTTGGATTTGTGGGCGACTGATACAAGTTTACCTATGTATATTTCATAAACCTGTAAAGTACAAAACGAACATGGCGACCAAGCGAATTTGAAATATTTTAATAGACTTTTCTCGTGATTTAACTCTCTGAGCGCAGTGAAATGTGGTACAGTAAATGATTTTGCAGATTGTAATGCACTGCCATCTAATTTAATTCAATTGTTTACATAACCGCAAGATGGCGGCTGTGCGAAATTTTAAAATTAAGTTTTTATTTCTTGTGTCGTGATCATGCGATCGAAGAGAAAGTTTGAAAAATGAAGCTAGGCAATAATTGTCCTTGAATGGTACATAACTCTATGGCCTATACATATAACAATCCTAAATGGCGAGCTTCCGAAATATTTAGACGGTTCTCAATATCTATGAATCTTTTACAGCAACCAAACTGTTTTTTTTATGTTCATAGAGACTATGATCATATGTTCACCTATAGGACTTTCAGTAACCTGGTGATCACAAATCCAACATGGCGGCGACGCGAAGTATAAATATTTAAATGGAAGTTTCTCGCGAATTAACTATCCGAGTGCCGTGAAACGTTGCACGTTAAATGCTTATACAAATGTTGATCCACTGGCATGTAATTTATTTCAATTGTTTGCATAATCACAAGATGGCTGGTGTGTGTACTTTTAAAATCTCGTTTTTACTTCTTGTGTTCTAAACATGCGATTGAAGTTTGAATACCACACGTACACAATAATCTTAATGTAATAGTACAAAAATAAAAATCCATCCTGGCGACCATATGAAATATTTAGACGGTTCTCAATATCTACGAATCTGTTACAGCAATTAAACTGAAATTTTGTATGTTGATAGAGACAATTAACATGAACAAGATATATGAAAATAGGCTGTATAGTTCTTCACGGAACTACTTGTTACACATTGTAATGCACTGATATCTAATTTAGTTCAATTGTTTACATAACCTCAAGATGGCGGCCGTGCGAATTTGAAAATTAAGTTTTCATTTCTTATGTAGTAATCATATGATCGAACCGAAAGTTTGAAAAAATCCTCTCGGCACGCCGGAAGGCGGAGGTAGATTTCACCGGGCAAACTAGGGGATTGGCTATAATAGGCAAAATATGCAGGTTTTCGTAGGAGGATCAGACCTCATTGATTTCAAGAAAGTATTTTACATTTGGAGGTTAAAAATCAACTTTTTTTTCGTTTTTGTATGCATATTTTTATCATTTTATTGTCTTATGGGGATGATAACCTTCTTGTCATTCGGGGTTCATTTTTATACTTCTGATCACACTGTCCTTATGCAAGGTTTGGATCTGATGTGTAACTATCAGACAGTCTGTTACTTCTTCTCGCAAAATTTTATCTCCCGCAGAGATTTTTGTTGGTTCCTCAGTTTAGGGGCTGCGACAACGTGGTCATGTAACCCCGGGTGTGTAGAATCTGATAAACGGTGTTAATTGTGATGACTGTTTTAGTCTGTAATTCAGGTAAGGTCTGCAGACGGTCAATTTTAAGTAGTAGTTCCTAATTTTGTACTATATCCTAACGTGAACGACACCTAGCTGTGAACTTGGCTACTAGATGCCACCGCAACCATCAACTTGCAACGAACGTTGGAACTTCTCCTCCAAAGGAAAGCATGCTGAGGTTTTTTTAGCGCTCTTAGAAAATCCGACGACTTTGGCCGGCTTTGAACCAGCGACCTTGGGCATATAAGTTCAGCATGCTACCAGTTAGCCGCTTCCCACAGTCAGATGGAAAAATGAATGTGATCTCGTGCAATGGCGTTGTCTTGGCAACCTCTGATAGCTCATCCCTCATCAATTTAGAAGCGTTGTCACGGTAACCTCTGATGGCACTTGGCATGTTCTTTAATTCCGAAATCATTTTTCTCTTCCCTTGGCGTAATGGTAGGTCAGATCAAAAATTCTTTCAGACAAAGTTTTAGGTAATTATTAGGGGAATATTTTCCATTATGTACGGGTTTGATATTGTGCCTTTTAAGAGAGATATGATTAATGTTTCCCGAAAAAAACCCACTTTTTTCCACCCCTTTGGTCAATGGTTGGTGCTATCAAAAAACCTATTTGACATACATTTTTGGCACTTATCCGACAAATATTATGAACTTTGAATTGATTCGATATTTGGTTGGGTTGGTTGGTTCCTTAGTTTAGGGGCTGCGACAACGCGGTCATGTAGCCCCGTGTACTTTGGGTGTGTGTAGAATCTGTCTGATAACCGGTGTTAATTGTGATGACTGTATTAGTGTGTGTATCTGGTTTTTTTTATTCAAGTAGGAACTGCAACTTAGAATTTTTCAAATAGTTCCTACTTTTGCCGCCAAACGCCACCGTCAACAACTACTAGGCCTAGTTCAGAACTAGCTAATAGACGCCACCGCAGTCGGCTCTTGGCAACGAACGTAGCAACCTAAGAGCGTTGTTTAGATTCTTAACCTATCCAATTTAGTTTCACACAGGTGTAATTAGTGGAAAGATCTTTAACATGCCATAAATCTATGACATGGGACCGCCGGCTTTACTTCCTCTCCGAAGGAAGGCATACTGAGGGATTTTTAACGCTCTTAAAAAATCCGACGGCTTCGGCCGGGTTTGAACCCGCTATCTTGGGCATAGAAGCTCAGCATGCTACCAACTACGCCACCGAAGCCGCCGATTCGATATTTCACGTATTAAGAGAGTTATAGCGACATTTCACTTTTTCGAAAAAAAGCCCCCCCCCCATTTTCCCCCCCTTTAACCGATTTTGCCCATTAACGAACTCGACCGATTTTTTTAGGGGTTACATATTATGTAAAACATTAAAGTGATTGGTGCAAAATTACGGCAGTTATCGTGTCCACAAGAAACTGATATATATGCATATATATACACACACATATATATAAACTTTTGAACTGACGGTGGTTTGGGGTCTGGGGGATGTGAAACGCGAAGATATGTCGAAATTTTCCGGAAGTCGAAACATGGCACCCATTGCAATAGTTAGCCTTCTGATGAAATCTACCTAAAATAGGCTACATAATTTAAGATACTACCTTCAACGACACCTAGCTGTGAACTTGGCCACTAGATGCCACCGGAACCATCAACTCGCAACGAACGTTGGAACTTCCCCTCCGAAGGAGAGCATACTCAGGGTTTTTTGGCGCTCTTAGTAAATCCGACGACTTCAGCCGGGTTTGAACCCGCGACCTTGGGCATAGAAGTTCAGCATGCTACCAGTTCCGATACCGAAGTCGCTTCCCACAGACATATGAAAACAGAATGTGATGTGCAGTGGCGTTGTCATAGCAACTGCTGATGGCTCAACCCGTATCAATTAAAAGTAAAGTTGTCATGGCAACCACTCTTGGCACTTGGAATTTTCTTATAATTTAAATCATTTTGCTCACTCCGTGGCGTAATGGTGGGTCATATCGAAAATTCTTTCAGACAAAAGTTTTAGGTAATTATTGGAGGAATATTGTCCATTTTGTACGGTTTTGTTATTGTGCATATTAAGAGAGATATGATTACTGTTTCCCGAAAAACCCACTTTTTTCCACCCCTTTGGTCAATGGTTGGTGCTATCAAAAAACTTATTTGACATAAAAAGTTTTGGCACTTATCCGACACATATTATGAACTTTGAATGGATTCGATATTTCACGTATTAAGAGAGTTATAGCGAAATTTCACTTTTTCGAAAAAAGCCCCCCATTTTCACCCCCTTCGACCGATTTTGCCCATTAACGAACTCGACCGAGATTTTATAGGGATACATGTTATGTAAAAAATTCAAAGTGATTGGTGCAAAATTACGGCAGTTATCGTGTCCACAAGAAACTGATATATATATATATATATATATATATAGATAGATAGATAGATACATATATACATAAATTATATATAAACTTTTGAACTGACGGTGGTTTTGGGGTCTGGGGGATGTGAAACGCGAAGATATGTCGAAATTTTCCGGAAGTCGAAACTTGGTACCCATTGCAATAGTTAGCTTTCTAATGAAATCTACCTTATAATGAATCTACGCAATAATGTTCCTTTAATGGTACATGACTCTATGGCCTATACATATAACAATCCAACATGGCAACCATCCGAAATGTTTAGACGGTTTTCAATTTTTACTAATCTAGTACAGCAATCAAACTTATTTTTTAAATGCTCATAGAGTCTATGATCATAAGTTCACCTATTGGACTTTCAATAACCTGGTGATCACAAATCCAGCATGGTGGCGACGCGGAGTATAAATAATCACATGGACGTTTCTCGCAATTTAACCATCCGGGTGCAGTGAAACTTGGTACAGTAAATCTTTATACAAATGTTAATCCACTGGCAACTATTATGTCAATTGTTTCCATAACCACAAGATGGCAGCTGTGTGAAATTTTAAAATCTCTTTCTTACTTCTTGTGTCCTAATCATTCGATTGAAGTTTGAATACTACACGTACAAAATAATGTTCATGTTACAGTAGTCTGCATAACTCTAAGAACTACATATATAAAAATCCAACGTGGCGGCCATCCGAAATATTTATTCGGTTCTCAATAACTAAGAATCTATTACAGCAACCACACTGAAATTTTATATGTTGATATTGGCAATTAACATAAGTAGGATATATGAAAATAGGCTTTAGTTCTTCAAGGAACTACTTGTTTTTCTTTTCATGATCTCCTGCCTTCTGCTCAAGTCTCTAAATAAGGCAGGGTGTGTGTAGCCCCAACACGTCAGGTGGACCCTGGATAGTGCTACACCGTTAAGGTCTCACGGCTGGTGAGCTCCGGAGTAGGCAACCACGAGGGATTTCTGATCTGGGCCCGGTTTTTCCCCTTTCTACCACTGCCTTTGCGGCGGATCCTCTCCTCTTTCCACTTTCCTATCTTCCTTTCATGGCTCTACTTCCTTACAAGTCCCTCAATTCTCATCATTAGACGGTTGAGGGTATTTCTTTTCGTCCAGTATTTTATTTGCCTTTTTCCTCTCTTTTGTTTTCCATTTCTTCTTCTAGTATGTAAGTCTGTAGTTAGATTGAGTTATAGTGTCCATTTTATTTCCATTTTCACCATCACCTAAACAATTATGGGACGATTACCTGGATGTTAGACCCATTAAAACAACAATTGTCATCGTCTTCATCATCATCATCATCATATATTGGCATCAAAAGGGTTGATATATTGAATATTCATAACATTCTGTATACTGCTTTCCGTACAGAGTACGTATAGATTTATCCTCATCGGTGCCAATAAAGAAAATCTCTCAGAATGTCGATGCCTCATATCTGCCGAACTTTCACTCCGGAGTGATGACTTGGCATTCCATTTTGCATAGTGGCGTCACAGACGAACGATTTTGTACCATATGGCGTGAGCTAATTCACCCCTCCTCCTTTCCCTCACAACTTCTGGCTGTAGCTATTAATTCCCTCTCAAGGGGGTGATTTTTAAACTTTCCCGTTTTCTTCACCCGCTTCTCTTTCAAAGAGAATGTGTACAGATTATATATATATATATATATGTGTTCAGTAGAAACGTTGTGCATGGGGTGAGATAATCCTCCTCTTCATGTATCAAGACAGAACATATCGGAATCAATCATGCTTAAAATCTTATTTAGCGTCCTTTGAGAAACAGTTTTTGATATTTTCCTTTTATTATTACATTCTCAAGTTTGAAGCAGTTTCAAACTTTTGTTACTTGAATCCCCTGCGGTGATGGTAATATACGCCGCTAGAATTACGATGGAGTATTTAATAAAACTGTAATTTGTAAAGCGTTTGCTTCATCCTCCTGTTTAACTTTCCGTTCGGCCCCTTTGTCTTATTGTACGTAGTGGTTTCTTACAGTTACCAAGGAGTAAACTAATGTAATTACATTCCACTTATTTTCTTCTTGAATGAACACATTCTCTTTTGGAAATGCCCTGGATTATTTTAGAATTTCCTTTCGCTCTCTTGTTTGGGAGATAATATAAACAATCTTGTTTATCCTGATGAGCTGGTTATGATATATTCTGTGAAAGTTTACGGAGTAATGTGTTAGAACGTGTTTAAGAAATCACTATCATTACTGACAAGAGAACATCGCGAAAGTTGAACCACAAAACACCTTGAAGCTTATCACGTATTGTTGGTAATATTGCAAGATATACATTTAAGGTGGTCTTTTTTGTGTAAATTTACTTGAGCGGAGGTGGTACAATTATGAGAAATTAAATGCGTGCGTGAGATATACAGCTATCCGGAGATATGGGCTTGGTGAGTTCTCAGATTCTCTACTGCCTACTTCAGATAGGATGTTTTATTGGTCCTCTCACCGTGGATAGACTTTAAGTGTATAGTTCAGATTTTTAGCCTACTTTTCACATTTTGCAAAAATGAGGAAGAAGTGGACTTACGAGTTCGATCCGGGCAAATATCAGTCTGTCTGTCCTTCTGTCTCTCTACCTGTCTGTCTGCCCGTGTGTCCCCCCCCCCCCTATCAACTCCTAAACGGCTGCAGCAATCGAAACCAAATTTGGAATGAGTAAAGATCTATACCTGAATATCTATATTTGAAAATGCTGTCAGTGCTACCAACTGCTGAAAAACCGCACTTGAAATTGAGCTCCATGTTGGATATCTTGGAAGGTATGCATGGAAGCTATTCCAAAATTGGCACACACATACAGTAGATCATAATATTTCAGTTTAATTTCCAGGAGGCCACACATGGCAGTGTTGCCAAAATGATTCTAAGCCTGCTGATAGGTTCAATTTTTAATTGCGTATAACTTCTACACTATTAATTGGATTTCAACCAAATTTCGTATGTAATGTGTGTTCATAGATATGACTTAGCGTATTCTTAAGAGCCAGAAGGGCAGCCAACTGTTAATAAATGCTCTCTCTATTCTTCTTATCCAAATAACAATATATCAGAAAGTATGCAAGCCGACACCTTTAAACTATGGACACATATAGTACCTGACATTCTAGATTGATTTGGAGTAACTAATACACGTCCGTGCTACCAACATGATTCTAAGCCCGCTGATAGGTACAATTTTAAAATACATGTAATTTCTATACTACGGTAACAAATGGATTTCATCCAATATTGGCACAACAAGAGATCATAATATTTCAGATTATTTCTGACCAACACATGCATGACATTGTTGCCAACATGATTTTACGCGCCCTGATATATCCAGTGTCTAACTGCATATAACGTCCATGCTATCCATTGGACTTCAACCAAATTTTGTATTCTGTGCCTTGCTTAAGAAATGGAACTAAGAATATATTCAGTCACCAGGGCTGCCAACTATAGTGCTCTATTAGGATACAGGTATATTTCGAACTAATTAGAAATTTCGATATTACCAACTTAATTTCGTGTTCATTCTAGGTAAGTCTATATTGATTATTCATTGGCAAGGCTCTTAATTTTAAGAAAAGTAGGCTCTTTAGTTCGTCACGGAACTTCTTGTTATGGATAAAATCAGGTAAAGAAAATAAGTCTCATTATTTAAAAGACACACCTTGTATGTTTCCGTCTGCCAAGCCTGTATATGGGCTTATCTACGGATACAGTTACTGTACGATGTTGAGCAATGGAGGCCAGGGGGTGTGTAATGCCGGTGGTGGTTCGGGACGAGAACGGATGTGAAGGGTTGACGGCTCACGTGATCGGACAAGTAATTGGCTAGCTGCTCTCGTGACTCTGCGAGTAATTTCACAACAATTCCAAGGTCTTCTCATGTCAGAAACTTACTGCTTGCTTGTGCTCGAACATCATCATCCTGTGACAGGCACAGCGTATAACATAATGTCTTCGTCCAGAGTTACAGTTTTATCACTACTTGAAATTCGAGACGTTAGGCTCTCCTATTGCACGCAATTCTACCCGAAAGTTATGTAATAGCCTTTTTAAAAAAAGCAGACGCATGGAGAGAAATTGGAGCCAACATTGCATCAGGAACTTATGTTCTCAAAAACTGGCTATTCTGTTTTAACAAAGACGATAATATCGTCGTTGTACTAAAGTTAAATTTTGACAAGATCACGAAATTGTTCTTCTCTGGCAATTTAAGACCTGAATGGACTCGAAGTGTAGTGGCTAGCATTCTTGGGTGTCGTCCCCTAAGGTCCGGGTTCGGTTCCCGGATTTGCTAAGAAATTTCTTATTCTCTGGTTTCCTCAACAAAAAGGAACCCATTCTGTGGCACTTGCGATTTGTGGGTCATCATTACCGTGTACTTGGTATATAATTTGTTTAATAACCTAAAGTTCAGATTTTTATAGTAACAGTGTGTGTAACTGCAGTAATAAAGTGTAGGTTCTAGGTGAATGATTCAGGACTATTATAATTTCGGAATTTTCCTGCAGGACGTGCGTTGGCTAGCCGCTCTCGTGACTCAGCGAGTAATTTCACAACAATTCCAAGGTCTTCTCATGTCAGAAATAACAATAACGACATTCGTGATCGTAGCAGTCGACTCCAGGATCCAGAACTTCTATCTCCGGACTTCCAGCGCTCCCTTGTTGTTGCGGCGGTTGACTTACCACGTACGGTTAAGCTGCGGGGTGAGCCGTTATCATTGTTGATTGAGCTTTAAAGTTAACGAATCTCGAAGCAATGAACTTCGAGTAGTTCCAGATTTAATAAAAAATACACATATCCGAACAGGGCAAGATGCATCTTCTGTATATTGTATACAGCAAATGAAACAAGATGTTCAGCGTAGAACGTGTAGCCTACTTTCACTAAATATATCACTGTAGTTATAACTCCTCCTTACCTACTGTCGGTGCAAAAATTACGTGCACTCGATTTTGGTGCTAAATAGTAATATAACCAGAAAGCCAAAATAAAAACATCACGATTTTTCTTGTTTATTTCTGCGTTGATTCATGATAAAATTAACTTTTCGACACGTATTTTAATATCCTTTATGACAGGTAAATGAAAATAGAACCGGTTTTTTGCGGGTTAAGAGGGAATCGTCTTTTAAGGGAGTCACAACTTTCAACTCCGTTGTATTACAACAATCAAATTTAAATATGTGTTAGTCAGATATGTTTTCTGTGTATATTTGAAGTTAACCATTTTTACCTCCGACAAAAGCAATGGAATTCAAATATACTGTATACAGAAAACATATATGGATATCACATATTCAAATTTGGTTACTGTAACACAACGGAGTCGAAACATGTGAATCTTTTAAGTCAAAGATTCCCTCGAAACCCACCAAAAACCGATTCTGTTTACATTACACCAGTCAGGAAGGATATTCAAATACGTTACAAGTTCTTCAGTCCATGATTTATTGGCCCTGGTTTTCATTTTCTCAGCGAAATGTTGGTTGATGATTACTGTTTTGAACTGGAGTCGATCTTGTATAATTTTCTCTTTAACGCCATTTTATTGAAGGTCTTTTTCTATTTCACTAAGCCAGTTGTTCTTTACTTCCCTTGAGAAAGTAAGGTTGAGAAACTTTTAGGTGAACCTGTCATTGTTCATCATGAGAATATGTCAGTAGAACTTTAAAACTCCTTTTCCTGAAGGTGACAATGATCTTTCCAGCATGCTGATAAAGCTCCTGAGACTTCCGTTTCATCCAGATCCCTTCTGAGCAAACATAGGAGGAATTTCCCGCTATTATCCTTTCTTGTTTCTCTACGATTTTAATAAGAGATTTGCCTTCAATGATAGACATTTCCGAATCGTATAGTGCCTCAGGATTGATAACTGTGGTATAATATCATTATTATTATTATTATTATTATTCACACATATATATCTATGAGTAAGAATTATTTCATGATATGATTTATTTTTGAAACTTTTCGTACAATGGTGTTCTGAAAAACAGATTAGGATTTTCGAATCTGTACACTTTTTCAGTGGCAGATCCAGGCCTTGCGGGGCCCTGGGCGATATGACAAGGTGGGGCCCACAACAATAGGAAACAAGAAGTTCCGTTACGAAATAAAGAGCCTACTTTTCTTAAAATTTAAGATTCATGCCAATGATTAATCAATATGGATCAATCTAGAATAATGACGAAATTAAGTTGGTAATATCGAAATTTCTAATTAGTTCGAAATACTGTATACCTGGCATAATGTAGCCTAATAGAGAACTACAGTTGGCAGCCCTGGTGACTGAATATATTCTTAGTTCCATCTCTTAAGGTACAGAATACAAAATTTGGTTGAAGTCGAATGGATATCATGGACGTTACATGCAGTTAAACATTGGATTTAACAGAGCGCGTAAAATCATGTTGGCAACAATGGCATACATGTATTGGTCAGAAATAATCTGAGATAATATGATCTATTGTAGTGTCAATTTTGAATGTAATCCATTAGTTAGTGTAGAAGTTACATGCATTTTAAAATTGGATCTATCAGCAGGCTTAGAATCATGTTGGCAGCACTGACGTATATTAGTTACTCCAAATTAATCTAGAATGCCAGGTATTATACGTGTGCAAAGTTTAGAGCTATTGGCTTGCATACTTTCTGATATATTGATATTAGGGTAACAAAAATAGAGACAGTATTTATTAACAGTTAGCAGCCCTGGTTGCTATTAAGAATCGGCATAGTCATATCTCTTATGGTACACATAGCACACACGAAATTTGGTTGAAATCCAAATGATAGTATAGAAGTTACATGTATTTAAAGTTAGACTTCTCAGTAGGCTTAGAATCATGTTGGTAGCACTGACGTACATAAGTTACTCCAAATTAATATAGAATGTCAGATACTATACGTGTGCATAGTTTAAAGCTGTCGGCTTGCATACTTTCTGATATATGGGTATTTGGATTTTAAAAAATGAGAGCATTTATTAACAGTTGGCAGCCCTGGTGGCTCTTAATAATGTGCTCAGTCATATCTGTTTACGTACACATAGCACATAGGAAATTTGGTTGAAATCCAATTGCTAGTGTAGAAGTTATATGCATTTCAAATTTGGACCTATCAGCAGCCTTATAATCATTTTGGCAACACTGCCATATATGGCCTCCTGGAAATTAAACTGCAATATTATTATCTATTCTTGTGCCAAATTTGAAATAGCTCCCATTCATACCTTCCGAGATATCCAACATTGAGCTCAAATTTCGATTTTTCGGCAGTTGGTAGCACTGAGATCATTTTCAAATATGGCCGTAAGATATTCAGGTATAGATCCTTACTCCTACCAAATTTTGTTTCGATTGCTGTAGCCGTTTAGGAGTTGATAGGGGGACACACACACACACACACACACACACACAGCCAGACAGACAGACAGACAGAAGGACAGACAGACAGAAGGACAGACAGACTGACAGACAGACAGAAACACATTCGCCCGATCTCATTAGTCTACTTTTTTCTCATTTTTGCAAAATGTGAAAAGTAGGCTAATTAAAATACCAAATCAAATGGAAAGTAGGCCTAGTTTTGTAATAATAATAAAATAAAGAATAGTTACAATATTTTGAATACACTACAGTGCATATTTTTAATAATATGAAAGAAACCTTTAGCCTATGCCCCCTTGAAGAAGATTATGTATTGTGCCCAAATCCAGTTGCCTAGATTTGAGGGTACAGGCCACAATGCTATGTCCAGAATTGAAAGTTTGAATAGCGCGCACCAAACCTTCTTAGAAGGAATTGGAAGCTTTCGACAGCCAATAAATGGTTAAGTGACGTAGGCCGAGAGCGTCATAGTCGAGGCTAAAATGTCATTAAATATTTCCCGATGGAGTAGAATTGAGACTAATATCCGATTACTGGCACGGACAAGGGAGGAAGAATGTGCTTTATTTCGAGGAAATTGATTGAGCGGAAGCTGAGATATGAGATGTTTTAGTTTCAGCCTTTTTCCCGCAGCGACCTAGTGTAGTCTGCTTGAGGAGTATATAAGGCACGCCCGGCCAAACTAAGTAAGTTCACTTCTCCATAGTCGCTCCGTCGCTATGGATGTTCACTTCTCCATAAGCACTCCGTTGCTATGGATGTGTAGTACTTCGTAAGCGCTCTAGCCGCTAAACACTCTACAACTCCGAACACTGTTATAATCTTCGTGCACATGGTTGCAAATTCTTCGTTATTTACAGCACAGTTGCTGGGACTTAGTGTTTCGACAGTACATGGTTATTGGTATTAGGAAAGTGTTAAAAGTTTTAGTGATCTTCGAACTTTTCAAATGTTATCACCGAAGTGATAAAAATTTGTGGCACTGGTAATTATTTACTGCTACAACTGGACATATGGTAGACTTTGTCTACATTTCTTTCTTCTGTCCACAATTATTCAAAGCTGGATTGTTTAATCCAACAGTCAGAGGACAAGCTTTTGTCTTGTTAGAGGACCATCCAAGATAAATCAGTACTTTTATTACCATTCTTGCACAGTACAAATCTTTAGCCGATATTGGGAATACAGTTTTGCCTTGCGCAATCTGAAGAGTGAGAAACACTGCCCAGCAAACTCGACAGAATTTGTACTAGTGCTGAACAAGATTATACGCGTATTAGGAGTACTGAACACATCACAGTTGGGTCATGTTAATAATTTTCATCATGGATCATTTTGATCAGACCCCCGTCAACTTTACTTCAGCTTTTGAAGCTGGTAACATTTTTCTTCAATATATTAAGGCTTCAAGTATGAATACCGCTATGTCTGTGTAAGACCATTGCGGGTATAAAATGGAGGCCGATACAAGATTATAAATACGTGTCCTAATGGGGACAAGAAGACTGAATAATCTGGTTCAGACCAGATTACAAGCATCAAGATCTACAAGAATGTAAGCTACAATTTGCACTATTTTTATGCGTAGTTAGCTGGATTCTCATATTTTTCTACAGTCTTATCAACACATATTTCTTTCATCGAGATGTTTTTTTTTTTTGCTGTTGCAAATATTTTCTTTCGCAATAGAAGCTTTGATCTGAGCTGATTTTACACACAGAAGTCAATGATTCGAAATGTATGGACGAGCAGAACGAGCATTTATTTAATTTTGATATTTTTCTAATCGCGGTCATCAGCCGTCGTAACTGAAGATTTAATAATAAATTTAAGTTGAGGAATGGATATTTATCCATTATTTAGAAGTCGAGGATGATATTCCCCGAACAGTTTAACAACTTTAAATCCATTTTGTTGAGGAAATAATAATAATAATAATAATAATGTTGATTTAATATTAATTATTAATTTTCTATTTTCTGAAATAATAATAATAAATATTTGTGATTTCTAATAATCATTTTCAGGTTGTATGATTTACACATTTGACATTTGAAACAATATTCTAAGATCGGATACTTGATGATTCCGAAGGTTAGTGGTTAACACATGCCTACAAATAAATAACATATTAATTCAGTGGAATTTTTTCCCGCTAGCACTATGCATTTAAATCTTTGAGAAGACACGGAAAGTAATGATACGGGAAGCTAAAGGCATGCATAAAACAGGGTTTTTGCTAGAGTTTGTACAAAAATAAAATCATTATGGAGCAACGTCTTTCAAAACGTTTGGATAAGAATAGACAAGGTGTGGAGTTATTCATGTTTTCAGCTGATGGTAAAATTATTATTGTAAACTCATTGGTGGAGTTTACCAATTTATAAATCTTCCAGTTGTCGTAACAAGCAAAGGCTTGATTATTCTGTATAATTGGGGAAGAAATAATTGTTGTGTGTGCAGAGAGTTAAATATGCCATTCTGAGTGCGCAATTAAATGAGGTTGTGTGAAATGAAGCATCAATCATATTGTAGGATGGATGTCTTTGAATTTTGTAGAGGAGTCGATTTAGCCACACTTTCGTCGAAATAGAACCAAAGATTATTTTGTTGAGCCATCATTGTCAATTCACAGTTTACCCATGTGTTCTAGAAGTATTCCTAGTAATTGCTTACCCGAGAATTGTTATTGTTAAACTTGTACCTTTCATTACGAAAAAACTTTACCGTTGTCTAGATGCTAATTATGATTATGTGATTTTGACGCATTTAAATCGAATGGGCCGATGCTGTTAATTATTTAAAACTGTTACTTCTTAACAACCACTACAAACTGAGAGGATTTTGTGATCCTGTAAAAATATATATAAACATTTTGCAAATACGTTTGATGATTAACATATTTGACATTTTGTCAAATTATTGTAATTTTGATAACAACAAATGAAATTGTTTCATGATAAATTTTCTGAATAATATTTCCAATTTTGTAAATAATATTTCCAAGTGATAATTAATTGATTAAATGGTTGAATACATATGGAATGGAATTTATATTTTGTTGATAATAATATTTTGACAATTATATTTATGATTGAGGCAAAAGCTCTGAATAGACTTTGGATTGAGAACAGATGATTCAATAAATATTTTCTGTTTATCGAAGTTCGTCGAATCCAAATGCTCAAGGTCCATGTAAATGATATTGTGTTCTATTTCTTGTTAATAACTTTGTATTTGATCAAATCCTGAGATAACTGAATCCTGAAGTGTTAGTTAATTTGCTACGATATTTTGAAAAAAGTGAACTGTGATATATTTTCAACGAGTGATTTTTTTTTTATTTCAATATGTGAATACTCAAATAATTTAGGGATCAGTAAAGACAATTAAATTTGTACTGACAAAACCCTACTGCTGTAAATAATTCTTTTGAGCGAAGTCAACAGGACTATTAATTTGACCTTCGTCTCAATTAAGTGTTCATATGTTGGTGAAATTGTATATTTTGTGCATAATATATGATTCGTCGTTCATCTTTTATGCCATTTTGGCATACCTTCAGTCAATTTTAAAGTTTTAAATAAAATGAGTTAATTTTATCGGATGCATTAATTTCAGAAAATCTCCTTCTATCCTTATTGTTGCATCGAGTCGAAAATCAGTAAAGCATTTTTTTTTTGTTGAGTTACCGTAGTTACTTTAACCCATCTGGCGCCCCGGGATATTTTGATTCTCGTGCTGACTGATTTTTGCTGAAATGCATATGTGGTCGTCCGGACTTCGGTCTGAACGGGCACAGTATACTATGAAATATTAAAATATTACTTCGCGACTTTTTTTTCGGCTGAAGTCTTCTACTATTTCACTGAAATCTAAACTTGCTAAACGGTCAAGGGAGGTCATAGCTGCACTGAAAGAAAAAAAAAAGAATTATAGATTAGTTTGAAAATTATAATTAATTAATTAATTTAATTTTTTAAATCCATGGCGCGGGGCCTCCCGGACCGCGGGGCCCTGGGCTGTCGCCCTCCTCGCACTCCCCTAGATCCGCCCCTGCGCTTTTTTTATTCGCGTGCACTTGCGTTGCTTGTAGAATTTCAATCTAATTTAGCTTTCTTAACTCAGGTGCCAATTGTTCTATATTTACTAGCCAAGTTCGCAATAAAGTCTTTGTTATCGACACCCTATAACCACATTTCGTATTGAAGTAGCTGGGCTCAGGCAGGCGGCCAGTTGAAAGCATTGCGCGGCACCGGTTTAAACGAGTGAGTGAGGTTATGTGACATAAATAAAAATTCCATTAGCCGCTGGCAGGAGCCGTTGGCGATATCTTGTTGTAGCGTATGAGCCCTGCGCGCACGTGCACACCAAGCAAATGAACGCTTTACCAAAAGCGCGACAAATTATTCTGTGGAAATTATGATATGTCATCACTGTATGTTGAGACCTCGACTCTCTGAAATTCTTGGAAGAACTGACGTTTATGCACCCGTATTTTGTCAGTGAATATAACTATTACTACAAATATTACTATTAATAATAATAATATTAAAAATTATTTTAGAACTTAAAAGGTTCATTCTCGTTCCGTATTGATAAACTAATCAGTATAAACAGGTTAAAGGTTCCGCCTGATCAATACTTTTATAATAAAAGTATTGATCGGGTGGAACCTTTAACCTGTTTATATTAAAAATAATATTAGGAGAAAATTACTGACGCGATGCGGTAATGATCTATTACGTTTCATGGACACGTGACCCAAATGACGTCAACATGGTTAATCCATCGCATTTTCACTTTTCTCCCAGAGAAAAAGATAAAGGGAACCACGTTCAGTGAAATACAAAAAGATCTGCACGGCATTGGGATCTCATGTGAAAATAACCAGGAGAGTGACCAAGTTGGGAGAAAACTCTTCAAACAATCGGAGTTTCCAAGCAAAGCTGGCACTCAAAACTGGAAAGTCGAGGACAAATGACAGAAAATAACAACACCGTCTACGGATGAAGGAATGCTGGACTCATTTTAAAGCATAAAAGGAAACAGTTGAAATGGCGTTGTCCTTAGTTGGCTGAAATGATATAATAATAATAATAATAATAATAATAATAATAATAATAATAATAATAACAATAATAATAATAATAATATTAATAATAGAAATATTAAATACAAAAGAGTATATACTGACTCAGTATCAGCCTGAAAAACAAACAGCATGTGCAGGAAGTATATTAACGTAGGTAGGTTGTCAGCTATTGTCCTGATGTTATAATTGAACATAAAACAAGTAGTTCCGTGAAGAACTACTCAGCCTATTTTCGTATATCCTACTTATGTTAATTGCCTCTATCGACATATAAAATTTCAGTTTGATTGCTGTAATAGATTCGTAGATATTGAGAACCGTCAAAATATTTCGGATGGTCGCCATGTTGAATTTTTATATATTATGTGTAGGCCTTACAGTTATGTACTAATACATGAAGATTATTGTGTAGGTGTATTATTCAAACTTCAATCGCATGATTAGGACACAAGAAATAAAAACAAGATTTAAAAATGTTGCACAGCCACCATCCTGTGGTTATGAAAAAAAAAATCACAGTCAGTCTGAAAGACTAGACGTTGTATCATTTCAAATCACGCATGCTACAAATGCTACACATGTTAGAAAGGCTCAGGAGAGCTTCTCGCTTTGCTCGAAGCCCCAGGACTCTTTCAACAGACTGCATTACCCATAAACTTAGGCTTCCCGCGCGGGCACCTCTTTAAGGGTCACGGGAAGAAATGTGTTTCTTGTACTTGTATTAGAGATGTGTTTGGTTGAATAAAGCGTAAATTGTGTACTTTTTGATAGTAGTTTTGTGGCCCATCATCCCAGGCAAGCCGGTGGAAACCTTTGCCTCCCTGTCAGAAGGATCATTTGGCCGTAAATTTGAATTAGTGTAAGGATGTAGTATGAGTGTCCAGATTTAGACAATAGCCTACTCCATGAACGGGTCATGACTATGCCTTATATGTTTGTTTAATGAATAGTGCATCTGAAATAAGGGAAGAATACTGATTTACAGATTTGTGGAGTGAGTTTCTGATTTTTAAATAGAGTTTATGAAATTTATGGTAAAGGTGAAGGAGAGGTGAACATGATTAGACAATAGCCTACTCCATGAAGGAGTCATGACTACGCCTTACCGGTATATGTTTGTTTAATGAATAGTGTATCTGAAATAAGGGAAGAATACTGATTTACAGATTTGTGGAGTGAGTTTCTGATTTTTAAATAGAGTTTATGAAATTTATGGTAAAGGTGAAGGAGAGGTGAACATGATTAGACAATAGCCTACTCCATGAAGGAGTCATGACTATGCCTTCTGTGTCTGTTTAAAGTATAGAGTAACTGAAATGAGGGAAGTTTATTGAATTTGGTGTTTGTAGAATGTAATTTTCGATTTTAATTTGGGTTTTCGTGAAGCTTGTTGCGGAGTTGTTATTTCTCTGAAAAGGAGTGTTTTTGCCCCAGACAGGCCTGTGTTCGATCTGGCTAGACTAGTGTAACGGTAGAGAGTTGGGAGATGAGTTGTAGAACCTGGGAGCAAGCAGTGGCGGGCTGAACATTAGGGGGGGGGGGGATATTTTGAGTGAGAGTAGGGATGGAATATTGGGACTGGTTCGATGCTTTGCTCTGACAACCTGCACACCTCTTTAGGAGGCACCCTGTATTCTTATTTCAGACTGACTGTAATTTTTTGCTCTGACATCCTGCACACCTCTTTAGGAGGCACCCTGTATTCCTATATGGCATCTTGTATATCTCTTTAGAAGTCACCCTGTATTCTTGTGTTCGCTTCGCTCAAAGCCCCAGGTCGCTTGACGCCAGGCCTCTTTCAACAGACTCCAATAATCATTAGCGTCTGCTTCTCGCTCCCCGCGTGAGCATGACGTCACGTTCCCGCGCAGCTGCATGACGTCACTTCCCGCGCGGCTGCATGACGTCACGTCCGTCTCCGTGTCCGTGTCCGTAACGCATAACGATGGACCCCAACCATAACGACGAAGTCAACAAGATCATATGAAATGATAAAAATTGAAATGAATTAGATGCCAGTGGATTTAAATTTGTATAAGCATATACCATACCAAGTTTAACTGCTCTCGGAAGGTTAAATTGCAAGGAACATCCATTTAAATATTACAATTTTGCTTCGTTGCCATGTTGGATTTATGCTCACCAGGTTATTGAAAGTCCCATACGTGAACTTATGTGTATAGCGTCTAACAACATACAAAATTTCAGTTTGATTGGTGTCATAGGTGGATATTGAGAACCGCCTAAATATTTCGGATGGTCGCCATGTTGGTCTTTTATAAAGGTAGGCCATAGAATTATGCACCATTACATGACGGTTATTACGTAGGTTCATTATCCAAACGTTGACTTCGATCCCATGATTAGGGCACAAGAAATAAAAACTTCATGTTAATATTTCGCACAGCCGCCATCTTGAGATTATGAAAACAATTGAACTAAATTAGATATCAGTACATTACAATGTGTTTAGACATTTGCTGTCCCAAATTTCACTGTGTTAGGATGGTTAACTCGCGAGAAAAGTCTATTTAAATATTTCTAATTCGCTTGGACACCATGTTCGTTTGATAGTTAACAGGTTTTTGAAAGACACATAGGTGACTTTGGGATAGTACTCTTTATCACCGTACAAAATTTTAGGGTGATATCAGTAATAGTTTCGGAGATATATAATGCCGGTCGAATAATTTGCACAGCCACCATGTTGGATTGGTGAGACGTAATAAAATTTGAAGGACACGGTCGGGGTTGGCCAATATAGTACTATGACCTTACTGAGTTTCTCTCAAGGCATTTAGATTTCATTAGGGGGGAGGGGACATACACACGGACGCACACAGACACACACACACACACATACACACACACACACACACACACACACACACACACACATGGAAAAAGGTGATCTCATATGCCTATATTTTCATAAATGAAGATAGGCGGAAAAATAGTATTTTACTATAAGACAGTAATCATATATGAGAGGTATACTGCTCCTAGAAGCAGGATGATAGACTTTATTTAGAGTTGAAGTGCTTGCATTGTTGACGAACTTGACAAACTGATATATATCGTAGGTGTTGAAGATGCGTGAGGCTGTGCAAACAGAAGAATATTTGAAGTTCATGGTTCGGTGGAGACAGTACCTACGGTACATGAATCTTATTTGGAATAGTAATAATAATAATATTAATGATATTTTTTTCTATTAATTATGAAACGATAGAAAGTTTTAAGTTTGGCGAAATTCTATAAAATATTTTGCAGCGCAGATTCGAGGAAAATTTGCAGTTAGACTTTGGAAGTAAAGATAATGATCATAAGAGGACTACAACTACTACCACTACTATACTGTTAGGGGATATTCAAATTCGGTCCATGTGTATCATAACCCATTTGTTACCGTCCATCTGGAGAAAAGAACACTGCGAGTAATATGGCGTACATATCTAATTAACAGACTAAGTTATAAAGTTGAGTCTCCGTAGAACAGGACAGAGTCGGAGGGATATAATTTCCACTTCTGTGTATTATACGGACAGAAACTTGGCTTACTTGGGAAAACAGAAAACGAAGAATAATTAGTTTATAACTCATTAACACAAAAGCAATAGAAAGCATAAGAATACATATAATTCATTTCCCTTAAGGGCCTTCTATCTTGCTACTTTCCCCTCTCCCCAGAGAAGCGCGAGCTACATGTCTACATTTCAGGGGGACGCAGGGTTTGATGGTGACACGGATATTCACCATAACATTAGCTTCACAGACTCAAGTACCTCTTCAAGGCTAAAGTAGAAACAATCAATTTTAATTTAGGGGGGAGAAGTCCTAGTTAAAATACGCACGTCAGCGGAAAGTGATAGTGTAATAAAGAAACTACTGGACTAAATTCCTTCGATTGTATGTTTTTGTTGGAGTATTTTGGGATTTATTATCTTTCTATTCTCTTTAAATGGAGGTTTAGATTCTTGATTAATTTAATGAATCTGCATAAAAATGAATGAATAGTGAATTGGTGGGTCCTACGCTATTGATTATAGTGTTTGCATACTTCACACGGCCGCCATCTTTGAATGGCATGGTTGATGACCTTGTAGTTTGAGCACAGGACGCATTTCATATAAAGGTATGGTTTTTACCAAATTTCGTAAAGATTCCATGATTTGTTTCGTCGTAATTTTATGTTAAGTTTTGACCATTTAAGTGGCCGCCATTAAGGTTTGGTAACGATGGCGGCAATATAAAACATGACCCTGAGGTGCCCTTAGCTAGTGCTACCTCTGCACCAAATGTCGTTCAATTCAGTTAGACATACACACACACATACGAACACACACACACACAATTTTTTGGCTCTGTGTAGATCACATAAGTCTTCATTCATTTTTTGCAAAAATCGAAAGTAGGCTATTAGCACTGAACGTATAGCTTTGCGCAGAGCTACACTATCTCCGTATTCGGGAAACGAATGGGTTCGAATCTCACCGTCAGTCATCCTTGTAATGGTTTCTCATGGCTTCCCTTCTTGAATTATTCTAGATAAATGCTGGGACTATAACTTCTAACAGATCATGGTCGTATCCTTCTCACTTCTTCCGCAAATTCATTCGTCTTCATTTATTTCATCTCCCCTGATGACGTTGGTGTCAGGAAAGATATCCTGCCCTTATAAGTGGAGTTGTGACTAGCATTCTTGGCTGTCACTCCTGAAGTCCGGCTTTGATTCTAGGCTCTGTCAAGAAATTTATTTCTCGTCTGACGGCTGGTCCATGACGTGACATGAGCAAATAACGGAAGAAAAATACTTGTGATTAATATGTACTCGTATATATATATTTGTTATAAGCAACAACAAAGGAATCATGGGATGACATGTTTCCGCGTCAAGCGAACGTCGTCCGATCCAAATATACTAGACAAAATAGCTCTACAAAAGTGAACTTAGCAAGGTTTTCGTGTTCTCAGCAGATCTGTCTGGTGGCGCGCTTTCACACATCTATACTAATATAATAAAGCTGCAGAGTTAGTATGTGTGTTTGTGTCTTTAAACGCGCTAGTCTCTGGATCTACCAGTCGGATTTTAAAAATGAATTTTGTATATAATAGACAGATTCAAAAGGAATACTTTAGGCTATGTTAAATTTCGGACAGAACACTCAATTCCCCGCATTTAGGCCCTTTTTCACAAATCCACACCGTTTCACCGATCTAATAACTTGACGGACATATTGCTGCTAGGCGACAACGACTAACACTGTATTCTTCTTCTTCTTCTTCTTCTTTTGAGACCACAAAGGATCACTTTACCCAACCATTAGTTCGTCGACTTGTAGGAACTGTACGAGCCTTGCGGTCCTCCCAGTACTTCTTCATGCGTATTGATCGGCTTGCCCGTTCTTCGGTGGAAAATATTCTTGTAGGAATTTTCTTCTTTGTGAGTGGAAAATGAAACGTCATATTTTTAAGTGCTGTAGTTAAACTTTCCTTATTTGCAGCATCTTCTGTTGTTAGGCCAATTTCTTTTAAGTCCTCTCTGATTTCTTTTAACCATCGGCATCCAGCTGTTGTGTTTTTTGAAGCAAGATTGTACTGCACTAGTTGTTTTAGAAGACGTGAATCTGGCATTCTCATGATGTGCCCAAAGAATCCTAGTCTTTTCTTTCGCATGGTATCAGTAATGGGTTACCGGGTGAGTTAGCCGTGGTGGTTACGGCATGACTGATGGCAGTCACTCACATCCGGGAGGCGAGGAGGTTCGAATCCCCCCGCCAGCAACCTTGAAGATGGTCTTCTGTGGTTTCCCATCTTCCTTCCAGGCAAATGCCGGGATTGGTCCCTAACTATAGGCCACAGCCGCTACCTTCCAACTCCTAGTCCTAACATTCCAACTTCCCTCCTTCCCTCCCCAACGGTACTTGTAGCTCACCCATTGGGTGTCCCTCTCGAAGCAGCTACAAAACTGGCAAGCCGAACATGTCCTCGGACACTCCCGGCACTAAAAGCCATACGCAAAAAAAAAGTAATGGGTTCTAGGTTGTTATAGACCATATTGTTAGGTATTATTCGCCATTGCCCATCTTTTTTATATCCTTTATTGATACAAGTTCTTCCAATTCGCCTTTCGATCTTCTGTAATCTGTCGGTTTTAGAATGTTCATTTAGATGGAATAATGTTTCTGCTGCATATGTGGCTTCCGGTTTTATGACTGTATTGTAATGTTTAATTTTTGCATTAATTGATAAGCATTTCTTTTTGTAAGATTCCCATGTTAATTTTTGTGCCCAAGATAACTTGTTGGTTCTTATTTGAATTGACGCTTTCTCATTTAAATTGTTTGTTATTAGCTCTCCTAGATATTTGAATCGTGTTACAATTTTAATTTTTGTATCATTAATTTGTATTTCCTTTAATGGTGTTGGTTTTTGTGGCATAATTTCTGTTCTTTCGAATGATATCTTAAGGCCAATTTTATTTGCAATTGTCTGAAGCTCTGATATCTGTGTTTTGGCTTCCTCTAAATCTTTCGCCAATAATGCCATGTCGTCTGCAAAACCAAGACAGTTTGTTTGAATTTTTCTCCCTATTTTTATAATTGGAGGGCATTTCTTAGACCATTGTCGCATTACCATTTCCAATGCACAATTAAATAGTAATGGTGATAAGCCATCACCCTGTCGTAAACCGGTTGTGACCTCAAATGGGTCAGAGAATTCACCTCTGAATTTAACTTTTGATTTGGTGCCTGTAAGAGTTAGTTTTATGAGATTTGTCAATTTGGGGTGTAATCCCATGTGTCTTAGAATTTTTAATAAAGATTCTCTATGAATACAATCATATGCTTTTTTAAAGTCGATAAATGTTATCACCATATCTCTATTCCTTTTTCTATTATAATCCATTATCAATTTTAGGCTCATAATTTGATCTTGGCAACTTCTCCAGGGCCTGAAACCTCCTTGATATTCTCCTAATTCATTTTCAAGTTGTACTTTAATTCTATTGAGAAGAATTCGAGAATTTTTTTTATAGGTAACATCCAGGAGTGAAATCCCTCGGTAATTGTTAGAGTCTGTCTTATCCCCTTTTTTATGTAGTGGATGGATGATAGCTGATCTCCAATGTTCAGGGAGTTTTCCTGTAATCCAGATGTTGACTAGTTGTTGGTGAAGAGCGATTTTTGCTGAATTTCCAGCATACTTCCAAATCTCTGCAAAAGTCTGGTCTTCTCCAGGGGCTTTGAAATTCTTCATCTCATTCAGTGCTATGTAAACGTCTTCTAATGTGTGCGGGTTAATGTTCTCCGGTGGTGTTGTTATTGGAGTGTCAACATCCAATTGGAGAAATTCTATGGGTTCTTCACAGTTTAGGAGTGTCTTAAAATATTTAGCCATAATTTGTGCATTATCCTGGTTGTTGTGGGCCAATTTGCCATTTTCATCTTTTAACAATAAGGTAGGTGCTTCATATTTTTTCAGATGTTGTTTAAAGATTTTGTAATAATTCCGCGATTGTGAAATTTTGAATTCCTCTTCAATTGTTTGTAGGGTGTCAGTAAGATATTGCCGTTTTATTCTTCTTAAAGTTTTAGTTGTTTCTTTTCGTTGTGTAACTAAATTTTGAAAAGATGTTTCAGATTTTTGGGATTGGTGTAATAACCACACTCGGTGTCGTTTTTCAATCATCTCATCACATTCATTATTCCACCATTGATGTTTTTTTCGCGGTTTAATTGGAGCCAGGTCTTCTGCTATTCGTTCTAGGTTGTGAACCAAGTTTTCGAGTTTATCAGTTATTTTAATGTTTCCAGTTGCTTTTTGGTACTGTTCACTGTTGATTAACTGGATAGGATCTATTGTTCGTTTAGTTTTGGGGATTTTCCTTTGTTGTCTCTTCTGGGGCGTGAGTTTAATTTTAATTTTGACTACGTAGTGATCAGAACCTGTGTCAATTCCGCGGAGGACTTGGACGTTATAGATCTCTTTATGGTGGTGTTTATCCATGCACACGTGGTCCAGTTGCCATTCTCCCTTAGTGTAATCAGGGTGTTTCCATGTTTTAAGTTTTTGAGGTTTTCGTTTAAAACATGTAGATTTTGAGATTAAGTTATGGTTTCGACACAGGTCAACTAGTCGCTCTCCATTTTTATTTGTTCTATTGTGTGCTGGCCATTTTCCGATGATGTCACGGTATTTTTTTTCTCTACCTAGCTGAGCGTTAAAGTCGCCAATTAATAATTTAACATGGTGTTTGGGGATGTTATCTATGGTTTGATCCAGTAGGTCCCAAAATTCTTCTGTTTCTTCACGGTCTTCGGGGGAAGTGTTTTTATCATTAGTGGGAGCATAGGCATTTGTGATAGTATAAATCTTATTAGATGTGTTAAAGGTGAGTGTTGAGATTCGAGGAGATGGTGAGCGGAATTCTTGAACTGAATTTATAATTTTAAGGTTGATCAGAAATCCTGTTCCAAATTGTGGAACATTCTTCATGACTCTCTTCCCCGGTATACCCTTATATAGTCGATACCCTTGAGATTCCAAAGCATCCTGGTCAGTGTTCCTCAATTCCTGTAATCCCATGATAAGAATTTTGTGCTGATCCATTATGTCAGTGATCACCTTTAGCTTACCAGTTTGCACGAGGGAGTTCACATTATGTGTAGAGAAGTAAGTTATCTGCATTGGTTTGATTCTTGATCTCGTCTTATTCGCGTTTGTTGTACTGGGATGTTTCCGTGCCTCCGACATCACGGTATCTCGTAGGTTGCAGCCCACCGGATCCGAATGCTGCTTTCTCTGAACTCTAGATTCAGCCGGTGGAGTATTCCTTGAAAGACTTTCCATGGTTGACTGTCACGGTAACACCGATGAGGGACTAGGTCCCGAGTTACAACACTGTATTATGATAGTCAACGCCATACTATTGATGGACAGATTGTCACTAGGCAACAACGATTTACTCTGTATCATGATAGTCTGGTAAAATATGCTAAAGGACACATGGGAAAACTGACCGATTGACAATCAAGGATTGTATTGGACTGTAGTATTCTCTAAGCTATCGTATGCACAGTTAATCAGCATACTAGCAAATGTAATGTAATGCTATCCTGTCAGAGAAACATAGTGGCAAACATTCCTACATTCTCATATCAGCATTTTGCAATTTTCATGTGTAGACAGGTGTTATTTCATTTGCGGAGCTTAGACATCGTGGTCATGTTGCCCCTTGTACATGGGTGTGTGTGTAGAAATTTTGTGAAAACCTGCTTTATTGTTATTGTTGCACTAGCATGTGTAAATTGGAGATATAATATGGTATTTGAAGCCATTTTTCAGTGTTGCTCAAGGATTTATTGGACTGTAGTATTCTCTACGCTATCGTATGCACAGTAAATCAGCATATTAGGAAATTGTAATGTAATGCTATCCTGTCAGAGATAAATAGTGGTAAACATTCCTACATTCTCCTATCACCGTTTTGCAGTTTTCATATGTAGACAGTTGTTATTTCATTTGCGGGGCTTAGACAACGTGGTCATGTTGCCCCGTGTACATGGATGTGTGTGTAGAATGTTTGTGATAACCTGCGTTATTGTTATTGTTGCACTAGCATGTGTAAATTGGAGATAGGATATGGTATTTGAAAAGCCTCCGTGCCTTAGGCGGCAGCACGTCGACCTCTCACCGCTGGGTCCGTGGTTCAAATCCCGGTCACTCCATGTGAGATCTTTGCTGGTCAAAACGGAGGCTGACAGTTTTTTTTTTTTCGGGTACTCCGGTTCTCCCCGTCAAAATTTCATTCCAGCAACACTCTCCACTATCATTTCATTTCATCTGTCATTCATTTAATCATTGCCCCAGAGGAGTGCGTCAGGCATTGGCAGCCGGCACAGTCCATATCCTCGCCGCTAGTTGGGGGCTTCATTCATTCCATTCCTGACCCGGTCGGCGACTGGAAGCAGGCTGTGGATTTTCATTTCATATGGTATTTGAAGCCATTTTTCAGTGTTGCTCAAGGATTTATTGGACTGTAGTATTCACTATGCTATCGTATCCACACTTAATATTTCATTTGCGGGGCTTAGACATCGTGGTGATGTTGCCCCGTGTACATAAGTGTGTGTGTATAACTTTTGTGATAACCTGCGTTATTGTGATTGTTGCACTTGTGACAGATCTTGGATCAGCGTAGACACTCCTCATCATTTTTTATTGTCATGGATAATTGTATCTGATGTAAATTTAATTGGAAAGTGCCTAGTTGTAGTATGGAAGTAAGTATCCAGTCTGTTGCATGAGGGCCTTGTGTTCTATATGAAGCGAAACCTACTTAGGGGCGACACGGTAAAACGTCGTACTAACGCATTGTTATAAAAAAGTACGACGAGATTCTACATGCCCTAGTGAATGTAATTATTTAATATAGAATATTCACATCTTTAAATAACGGAGAAGTATCCGTGATAAGCTCTTTTATAAGATGAACCAGAAATGTCGCAAGTTGCGGAAAATAAAGAACACCTGAATACGTTATAACCCAAATCACAAGTAAGCTTAGGTAGCTAATAGAATATGCAATGCACGGCACTTTTCAGTTAGTTAGACAAAGATTGATTCATTAAATATTATACTTTCCTTCATAACATTATACTCTGTAGTGGTTATTTGGTCATTTACATATTTACTCTTTACATTTATTATTTCTACGAGACGGGGGAAGAGTGTTTTGCCATAAACAAGCTTATTGTCCTGCTGCCCGGGAGAAGAGTCTTATGTGTTCTGTATTTCTTTCTCATTGTGGAAATGAGTGGCGCCCAATATAATTTGTTTACGGGATAGAGCGATCACAAAGTGGTTAGTAATATATATAGGCTATTGATTATTACACTCCGTAGTTCAGATGGTAGTACGACCACAAAGTAGCGCCCAACGTGGGGATCGATTTATGGCAATTCACCAAGGTAGGATCTCGAAAATGCACATGATAGGTAATATAATTAAGATAGATAGTAATGTTACGATTGAATTTTGGGGGAATGTCAGAGATTTTACTAATATCACGTACTATTCAGCGTGAATTTAAAATGGAATCTGGAGATAAACTAATGCCTGTACGTAACGAGGGGGAGATGATGGAGAGGTCCAATAGCGAAGAGAATGTGGTCTCGTATGAAAGTATAGAGGGGGTTAACCTTGTCTGGCTCCAATTACTAATGAATAAAATGGAGGATATGAATAAGAATACCAACACTAAAATTGAGGAAATGAATAATAAAACCAACACTAAAATTAAAGAAATTAATAATAATACCAACACTAAAATTGAGGAGATGAATAATAAGAGTAACTGTAGAATTGACGAAATAGATCACAGTATTAGGAAAGTGGAAAACAAGGTAGATTTGTTGAATGATAAACTAGGGAAATTGGAGGAGAAATTAGAGTCGGAGTGTGAGAAGATAAGAGTGGAAATGGAAATAAATAAGACTACACTACATACGCAAGAAGATAAGATTCAGAAAGAGTATGGTGATAACAGTCACAAGATTGAAATTTTGGCAAATAGGATAGGTACACAATGTGAAACGCTAGAAGTTACTTTAAAGGAGAGGATGGATAGGGTGGATATCGTGGTAGAGAAGAATACAAAGGAATGCTTTAGTAGAATAGAGGGAATGGAAGGAAGATTTAATCAAGTAACAGAACTGAAGAAGAAACAAGATACTGTATTACAGAAAATGGACGAAAATAAAAAAAGAAATAAACAAAAAATTCGGGAGGATAGATAAGAAAATGGAAGTAATAGTAGAAAAGATAGTTTTGAATAGCCAGAGAAACCATGATAATAGGCAAGGACATGATTCAAGAAATGGGGGCGTGAGAAAGCAGATGATATTGGAGAAACTGAAGAAGAGAAAGGAGAAGCAGAAGAGATTGGTCATGAGGAGGACAGTAGCAGTCAAGAAAGAGGGGCTAAATATGAGGGTAAAAGTGTTAGAGTGAGTCATCTAGAAAACAACATACTGGGAAAAGATAAGGTGAAGAAACGTTGGAGAAGGAAGATGGGGATGAAAAGGATGAGATGTAAGACGAAGAGAAAGGAGTTGTTGAATAGTATGAGACAGACAAGAAAGAAGAGGAAAAAATTGAGGAAGGGAAGGAGTGAGGAACGGTGGAGATGGAAGATGAGGAGTACAAGGTACGGAATGACATGGCGGATGAAGAAAAAGACGAGATGGAAGGCAGGAGAAGGAGGAGGAAAACTAACAGAAGGATACAAAGAAGCTGATAAGGAAAAAGAAGAAAAAGGGACAAAGAGAAGAGGAAAGGAAAGAACAGAAGAAAAGAACTGTTGAGTAAGATAAGGCAAGTGAAGAAAATAAGGGAAAGAACGAATTTGGAAACGGCAGGAGCTAGGAGAATTCGCCAACAAAAGAAAGGTATTCTTGATGAATTCAGAGTGGGTGATAAAGTTTTGTTCAAGATTCCATTTCGTCATCCGCTGGAGATAAACAGATATCTAAATTTTTCTTGCTCTATTATGGCCCGTTCTCAATTGAGAGACGTGTAGGTAAATGTGCATATTCTTTAATGAAATCAGATGGTACTGTATTGGGTACATATAATATTTTTAATTTGAAGAAATATATATCGTAGGACCGCTGCATGACATGTTCTGTAATGGTACATTGCCGAGCATACCTTGTCACATATAAACTGTTATACAATGAATACATTGTGCAGCTAGACTGTGAAGTTCTAATTTGGGCGTATTGAATCATGTGCATGAAATTAGTGAAGGATATCAATATTATATCTACGTGTATGAATGAGTGGAACAGAGTATATGGACACAATACACTCATTCATGTTGAAGACTTTGTCAACAGCAATGTTTTCCGCTTTTTGGAGATGTATCATAATAGGTTGGTTGGTTGGTTGGTTCCTTAGTTTAGGGGCTGCGACAACGCGGTCATGTAGCCCCGTGTACTTTGGGTGAGTGTAGAATCTGTCTGATAACCGGTGTTAATTGTGATGACTGTATTAGTGTGTAATATCATAATAGGTATTGTACCTTCAATGATATTCGAGAAAATGCTTCAGTCGCAGTTGTTGGAGTTTTGGAATTTCTTCGCATCACTACAATGTGTGTTTTTGACTATGTCATATCCTTCCAAGGAGTTAATGAGGCATCTTTGGGCGTTACTGAACTGTGTGTTATGCATATGATGAATGAGGGGTCCTCAGAAGAGGACGCTTAAGAGAAGATTTGGATGGTGGAGTCCAAGGGCATTCTTGTGAATGGCAGACATGAAGGAGATATGACGGGATATAAGGTTCACTAGGGCAAGAATCATGCACTTATCCAGGAACTTAAGGAGATTGTCAAAACAATCAGGCCCTGTGTTATTATAGGTGCTACGGCAATTCGAGGTGTGATCGAACCAGACGTTATTGATGTTTAGATACCAAGAATAAAAGGCTTATCGTGTTTGCCCTAAATATCTATAATTACAACGCTGAGTGCAGCATGGACTCTTTCAAAGAAGAAAGTGATATGATGTATTTGTATATTGTTATTATGTTTGGTTTGTGTATATATGTTGTAACGTCTTGGATGAGGAGTGTCCTCGTATTAGTTTTAGCATGACGAATAGAAGGACCTAGTGTGAGGACTCCGCCATTATAGAACGGTAGTTCGTGGTCCCGCCGCTACAAGCACTGAAAGCGATTATGTCCAACACGTGTCCTGTTGTTCCGTCGAACCGGGTCATAGAAAAGTGCGGGGGAAGCTACTGTGTGAGATATTTGTGTGAATTAAATTGAATTTTCTTTGCTTTCAGTTCTTAAATTCAGTTCATTGTGTCTTGTGTACATCAGCGTTTTATGTTTTGTGTAAGCCCACTTCAAACATATTTCTTTGTTAATATTACTGTTTTGTGCCATCATCATTCCGAGTCCAGCATCCAAGCAAACTGCACGCCACTGCTTAAGGCTCCGTCTTCTAACGCCAATTGACGAAATCGATGATCCGCCAGCTTTGCCAGCCTTTCTACCAAGCCTAGTCCTCGCTATCGCCTCTACTGTGATATTTCAAGCCATTCCACTACGTTCCATAGGCTTAATTTGCATCCCCTAAGGTAACAGTGCAGATTAAGTCACTCCTCTACCATTCAAATATCCAAACACCATACCCACCCTGTAACCATCCTAGTCAAGCAACTACTGTCTCCTTCGAGTTTTAATACAAGTTTAGCTCATCCCCTCACTCTACTGAGCAGCCAATACTTAATTATTTAATTAATTATTTCAAGTAACTTCGAATTTCATCAACGCACTCAACGTCACAGCTCCAAATGTATAAACTGGATAACTTTGAGTGACTGGTAAATTTGTTTTTCTCTTTCTTTATTCTCTGGTCGACCAAGGTATTTGACCACTATCTCTCATCACCTCTTACTCATTACACACACTTATACACTCACGAACACAAACATATCGCGCACTGACACTAAACCTCGCACATTAACGTACAAGGGCATAACATTCCTGATAAATCAGGACCCTGATGACCCTAAAAGCCCAAATATACCCATGTTAATCTAAAAACACTAATTCCGAATGGGGCTACCCAAAAACGAGATGGTATACTCGTTCCACTTAAACCAGCTTTACCAAAATCAGATTTCTCACTCTCTAGCTCACCTCCGCCCTCACCGGGCCACGTCTCATTCCCGACATTTGATTTCGAGAAAGAGCTGTGGTACGCTTCATCCAATGGCAGTAACCTTCAGACCACGATGGTCCTCATCCACCCACCTATTGGCATTAGCCTTTGTAAATCAGTCAGGCAAGCGGTAATTAACGCGCTCAATCCCATAGCCCAATTTATTTCCCTCATTGAGCAATTAGGTAATCACCACATAGGCATCACTCCCTCTGAGGATAGCCATCTCAACTCTGTCACTCAAGGTAGTGCTCTCAAGAGCCGCTCTGCCATTCCCCCATTTTCATTAATTAGATTCAGACCCACAAATTCACCTTCTTTAGTCTCTCAATCTGAGAAAACTAAATTGACACAACAAGAAACAACAAAAGTAACAGTCTGTATAGCCTATTCCAGAAATCTGTGCTTTCCGTAACATGTAATGGAGACCGTAGTACTTATTTCCGTTAATTATATTTTCCATTGTGTCCTGCCATGTTATTTTAATTGTAATCGCTAATTACTTTTTAAAAGAGTATCAGTTACAAAGTAATTTGTTTCCCTTGGCATTATCCCTAAAACCAGCTGGCCGGCAGCGTAGAACTTGCCCACTCTAGCGCTGCCGGGCGGGGCGCGCTTGAACTTGAGGAGTCCTCTCACTATCTCTTTCATTCGTCATGGTTTTAGTATTGTATGTTTTCTCTTATTAATATTTCGTTCAACCATATGGGGGCGTTCTATGACAGATCTTGGATCTGCACAGACACTCCTCATCATTGTTCATTGTCATGTATAATTGTATCTGATGTAAATTTAATTGGAAAGTGCCTAGTTGTAGTAAGGAAGTAAGTATCCAGTCTGTTGCACGAGGGCCTTGTGTTCTATATGAAGCGAAAACTACTTAGGGGCGACACGGTAAAACGTCGTACTAACGCATTGTTTAGTAACTGACTTGGATCTAGGTGGCGGTGACTAGATATACACACGCTTTGGTTAAGATTCTTTTGTTATATTATTGTTTGGTATTGAATAGATGCGGCTGTTATAAAAAAATACGACGAGATTCTACATGTCCTAATGAATGTAATTATTTAATAGAGAAGATTAACATCTTTAAATAACTAAGAAGTATCCGTGATATGCTCTTTTATAAGATGAACCAGGAATGGCACAAGTTGCGGACAATAAAGAACACCTCCTGAATACCTTATAACCCAAATCACAAGTAAGCTTAGGTAGCTAATAGAATATGCATTCACGGCACTTTTCGGTTAGTTAGACAAAGATTGATTCATTAAATATTATACTTTCCTTCATAACATTATACTCTGTAGTGGTTATTTGGTCATTTACATATTTACTCTTTACATTTATTATTTCTACGAGAAGGGGAAGAGTGTTTTGCCATAAACAAGCTTATTGTCCTGCTGCCCGGGAGAAGAGTCTTATGTGCTCTGTATTTCTTTCTCATTGTGGAAATGAGTGGCGCCCAATAGAATTTGTTTACGGGTTAGAGCGATCACAAAGTGGTTAGTAATATATATAGGCTATTGATTATTATACTCCGTAGTTCAGTTGGTAGTATGACCACACACTAGCATGTGTAAATACGGTATAAAGCTAAATGTTGGTTTGTCTGTCTGTTATTTATACAAATCTACACAGTTTCACCGATCAGAACAAAAATTTGTATACTTACCCTTTGGAACCCTGTGGTTAACAGTGGTTACATGAAATTTCGGACAGACCACTCCATTCCCTGCATTTAGGCCCTTTGACATAAATCTACACTGTTTCACCAATCTGAACAAAAATGTGTATACTTACCCTTTGGAATCCTGCAAGTAACACTCTCAGCATGGAATTTCGGACAGACCACTCCATTCCCTACATTTAGGCCCTTTGGCACAAATCTACACCGTTTCACCGATCTGAACCAAATTTTACATACTTACCCTTTGGACCCCGACGAGTAACGCTGTGTACGTGAAATTTCGGACAGACCGCTCCATTCCCTGCATTTAGGCCTTTGGCACAAGTCTACATCGTTTCACCGATCTTAACCAAACTTAATGAACTTACCCTTTGGAACCCTGCGGGTAACACTATCCACTTGATATTTTGGACAACTCTCTCCATTCCCTACATTTAGAACAACAGACAAAATGAACTTGAAAACTACGTTTTAAGGTCCTAGAACCATTCATGTCCGTATAGTGTAACTGTAAGAATATTTTAATAAGTCAATTGTTGGCTGGCGATGTGAGCTGCATCACATCACCCCTACCAGAATTGCGAAAATTGTTACAACTTGCTCTGCTTATAAATTGGAGTCACTGGGAGTAATTATTGCAAGAAGACTTCTTAGGTCCCTTAAAACAGTTATCATCATGAAAATAGTATGCCTCTGTATAAGTGCGATGGTGTTGGTGCAGTACATTGAGGTTATCAGCTGCAATAAGCGTTGGTGCTTTCAAATGTACTTTCATTTATCCAGATCCTTATCCTAGAGCGGTATGTGGCGATAAATGACACTATTGCAACTTCAGGAGCTCGGGACAGCCGAAGTTTTCCAAAGTGCTCTTATTTTCCTATGGCACTATGTGACAAAAGACGACACTATTGATCTCTACTTTTCTAACAGCCAATGAGATATAGGCCAAGGGCAGTGTCTTTTATTTCACATACTCCTCTATCTAATAATATTTTTCAATTCGTTTGTAAATTACATGTGTCAGTACTGTAGTTATTAAATAGCCATTTCCCTATTCGTTATTGATATTATCATTACGGGAAAATGACTTGAATGTTACGTCCATTATACTATACTACTTATCACCCCCCCCCACCCCCACCCCCCCCCCCACCCCCCCCCCCCCACCACCACCACCACCACCAACACCACGACCACCACAAAAATTATATTTTTAAAATATTTTCTTCTGTTAGTTTAAGTATCATGTGCCAGTTCTGTAGTAATATTCATTATCATCCATAAAACAAACAAATCCACCGGGCGAAGCCGGGCACTACTGCTATTAACATATATTAGCAGAGAATGCTCAATTACTCAGGACATATTTGTGCGACTTTTTCACTAATCCTGGCATAAGAGACCAATGGGTTGTTCTTCTTGTTGATTTTTTTAGGTTTATTGCAACACCTTGGTCATGAAGCTCCATGCAATTGGTTGTGTGTAGAACTTGTCTGATAACCTGTGTTTCTGTCATTTCTGTACTAGTGTGTGTAGGCTATTTAGGTAAGATTTGGATGGAAAGCAGCCATGGCCTCATGTTAAGAACCGTGCCGGCATTTGCCTGGAGTAGAAGTGGGAAACTACGGAAAATCACTTCCAGGTGGCTGAGGTACGAATCAAACCCGCCTCTTCTCAGTTTTGCCTTACGATGCTGAGTGTACCGCATTCACGCCCTCAGACCGGAATTTAATTTCTCAGCAGAGCCGGGAATCGTACCCGGGCCTCCGTGGAGACACGATCAATGAGAATGACAGATGAATTATTATCAAGATATTGAAAATTCTTTAACGGTGTGGAACTTCCAAATTATCTCCAGCAATGAACAAATTTTCTCATTTCCTTCCAACATACAATTTCAAACAACGTGAAGAAATATAATGAAGGTAATATTCTTCCTCTGACCTTGAAGTGTAAACCATTTTCGAGATATAATGTAACGTTCACTAGTTGGTATTCCACGTAAGGTTGGGGGTCTATATCTTACGAACGCAAGATTAACATTGACGTTAAACTACAGGCTCACTCTCTATCCTATGAAATAGAAGAAAACTGAAATACCAGTCACGACACACAGTGGTGAGCGTAGTTGGTAGCATGCTGAGCTTCTATACCCAAGGTTGCGGGTTCAAACCCGGCCGAAGTCGTCGGATTTTTTAAGAGCGTTAAAATCCCTAGTTGTAGCATGCTGAGCTTCTATGCCGAAGATCGCGGCTGAAGTGGTCGGTTTTTTAAGAGCGTTAAAATCCTTCAGTATGACTTCCTTCGGAGGGGAATTAAAGCTGGCGGTCCCATGCCATAGATTTATGGCATGTAAAAGAACCTTCCGCTAATCAACCTAGTGTGAAGCTAAATTTGCTGGTTAGATTTATGTGAAACGCGCTATCAAAGTTGCAACGTTCACCACTAGATCTCAGTGACATATGGTAACGAAAGTTGGAACTACTTGAAATTGAACGTAACTTGTAGCTCACCCCATGGATGTCCACATTGAAGCAGCTATAGCCTTTGGCGAGTCGAACATGTCTTCAGACACTCCCGGTACTAAAATGCATACGCTAAATAGATAAATAAATAATACTAAATATAATACATTTACCATTTATATGAAGAAATATTGTTAATCAAGGTGTGTGCTTTAGTAAAATTGGAATAATATTAACATTGATTTTCCTGCATGAAGTTCACCTTACGTTTAGAACTGCGTGAGTTTTATGGCAATATACAGAGATATGGAGGTTGTAGATCGCACGTTACACATTGTAACTGCCCGTCATTTTGTAATTACACGTGATACTTGTAGTACTGAAGAGAAGTGAGCATAAAATAGCATTAAAATTCTCATTATTCTTTTATATTCAGTGTTCTTTCGGTAAGTATCCTTTATACTTTATGTGCACACATGTAAACCACTCACATGAGCAGTCCAGGCGCACTGCTACACATCCAATAACTGTCCAGGCTTTAGAATTACAAACACATGAAGTTTTTCAACACAAAACATTTCTTACAGATGAAAGCGCACCAGAGTCATATTAATTTATTGAGTGTGATGCAACTAGCAGTGCTTGAAACTTTCTGATGCTAGTGAGTTTACAATTAAATGATGCGTGTTCTTTTATTATTTGTTTGCCAGTGAATTAATAAAGAAACCATTTTATGTAGAATTTCAAACCATTGATATTCGTCGTCAGTCTAGCAAATAATAATATTAATAATAATAATAAAAGTAACAACAAGAGAGTGTTGGCACACAATATGCGGTCCACTCTTCACTCGACTATTCATCAGCACATCAACATTATCAACAGAGTGGAGACAAGCTTAATTAGTCTTACTGCAGCAATTAGAGGACCTTCATGCGGAAACCGCAATGTTTAATGTCCATGCACACACACACACATGTATGAGCCCTTTTTATGGAACAATCCCTTTTATTGTATTTTTTTACAGATTTATGGAGATGCGAATTCTAAAAAAAAAATCCCATTCACACATTGCCAGCTCGTGGTTGTTCAGGAGCATATACTGGAAACAATAGCCGATATAAGCTCTTAACTTTCATATACAACGACACACAATCTATTTTTATCTCTCGGTATTTGTTTATTCATAGATGAAATGAAAAGTAGGCTTGTGGTTGAATAAAGGGCTGTGTGTGTTTGTGTGATGGCGCATTTGTTGTGAATGAGGTTGGGGGTGGGGGAAGTTGAGAAAATGTGCTCGCACACATGTGCAAAGAGAGAAGGGATGTAGGTACTGAGGGTAGGGGTATATGCTGTGCAATTTGATGGATATTAATTCTCAACTACAAAATTAATTAAATACGATGAAGGGAGTGAAAGCTTTCTGGCTGGGCCTGAAAGGCGCACGTGAGAGGGAGAGAAATGTTGAGCTGTAGGCCTATTCGAAGTGCTGCTGAATGAACGGAGAAGACTGAATATGCACTCTTAAGCAAATTGAACGTTTCAACCAATGTGAGAGCTTCTCTCATGAACTTCTGCCAATCAAAAGCAGTGGAACAATGGTCAATATTGAGTTGTTGTTAATGATTGATTTGAGTGCTTTGGGATATCGTGGTCATGTAGCACCATGTATTTGGGTGTGCGTGGAATCGTCTGATAACCTGTGTCACTGTGAAGTCTGTACGAGTGTGTCTATTCGTAATTGAGGTAGAATTTGGGTAGGAAGCGGCCGGGGTCTTAAGTTAGGTACCATTCCGGCATATGCCTGGAGTAGGAGTGAGAAACCACTGTAAAACACTTCTCCGATGGCAGAGCTGGAAATCGAATCCGGGCCTTCGCGATGATAGCCAAGAATGCTAGCCACTACGTAACTGAAAATGAAAATCCACAGCCTGCTTCCAGTCTCCGACCGGGTCAGGAATGGAATGAATGAAGCCCCCATCTAGCGGCGAGGATATGAACTGTGCCGGCTGCCGAGGCCTGATGCACTCCTCTGGGGCAATGATTAAATGAATGACAGATGAAATGAATTGATAGCGGAGAGTGTTGATGGAATGCATTTTTTGACAGGGAAAACCGGAGTACCCGGAGAAAAACCTGTCTGCCTCCGTTTTGTCCAGCACAGATCTCACATGGAGTGACCGGGATTTGAACCACGGACCCAGCGGTGAGAGGCCGGCGTGCTGCCGCCTAAGCCACGGAGGCTTCCCTAGCCACTACGTAACTACAGGCAGTAATTGAATAATTAAATAGCCTGTTCAATACTCCCTGGAGCTATATTCTATACGTGAGGGTTTCACTAAAGAAACGTGAGCCCCAAACAAATTATACAAATACACCCACTTAATCGGGCTGATTACCACAATGTTCAAGCCCCTGAATGAAGCAACACGCATCCCTGCGATCACCCTCCAAGACTCTGAAAGTTAGCAATACGTGACTTAGTGTTATAGTGTAAGATACTTTACGTTTGGTTGAGTCGGATATACTGTAACTGTAACTGACCTTGTGAGTGGTTTGAACACTAGATATTAACTTGAAACGCCGCGGGTTCCATTCCGAGCATATATGAGATTTTAACCATATGTATTATCTGCGCGCCAGGAGAAGTCAGCAGGGTCTGAACTACGCCTTTCCGCGTACTGCATAACGCGCATTTGATAAACATCAAGTCATGTACCTGCCTGATTCACTCAACTCTACCAAGAAATAATCAAAACGACATGTGAAAATCTCCATCGTAGATAAGGGAGCAATACACATTGAAAGCCGGAAAACAACAAGCACAACTGCAGCTGCAACTGACTGCCGATATATTTAGGATAGGATTAGACGAGCTGCGCGTGCGCACAGCCAAAACCCCGCTGCCCGTCGCAGTGTGTCGAGCTGTTTTCCCCTGGCGCGGAGACTTCCTTCTCTCCTTCTTTCCTTCCTTTTTTCCTTCCTTTCATCTTTCCTTTCATCCTTTCTTTCATCCTTCCTTTAATCCATCCTTCCATCATTTCTTTCTTCCTTTCATCCTCCCTTTCTTCCGCCTATCCCTCTTTCCTTCCTTCCATCCTGCCTTCCTTCCATCATTCCTTTGTTACTTTCTTCTTTTCTTCCTTCCATCCTTCTTTCCTTTCTTCCTACCTTCCTTTCCTTACATTCTTCTTTCCATCATTCCGTCCTTCCATTCCTTCCTTCATTACTTTCTTTCTTTCCTTCTTTCCATTCTTTTTTCCTTCCTTCCTTCCATCCATCCATCCATCCATCCATCCATCCATCCATCCATCCATCCATCCACCATTCTTTTCTACCTTTCTTCTCTTCTTCCTTACATCCTTTCTTCCTTCCTTCCTTCCTGCCTTTCTTCATTCCTTCCATCATTCCTTTTTCCTTCCTTTTTTCTTCCTTCCATCCTTCTTTCCCTTCATCATTCCTTCCATCATTCCTTTCTTCCTTCCTTCCCTCCCTCCTTCTTTCGTTCCTTTCTTCCTTCCTTCCTACTTTCCTTCATTTCTCCCGTCCTTACTTCCTTCCTTCCTACTATCCTTCCATTCTTCATTCCATTTCCAGGTCAATACTTGTGTGATTTTCAAAGTGAAATGCCATGCCCTGTGGTTCGGTTTCCACGTAAAAAGGAGGTCCCGTGGCTTATGGTCTCGAGATTAACGGTCATGTTAAACTACAATCTTCCTTCCTTTCCTTCTTCATTCCATCAATCCTTTCTTCCTGTCATCCTTTGTTCCTTCCTTCCTTCCAGCCTTCACCGTTAACTCAAACGACCTCTACTAGGCTTCTCGAGACGCCAATAGCCGTTATTATTACTGCACACGCCAGATCTCAATCACATCACATCACATGAAAATTCAGCACATTTTGTAAAATCAAAGAACATATTGTTATTATGATTAGTTCAATCTAAACATTGCGTTACTTGTTCACTTTTTCGAAGTTCGTAGCTCCAATTTTGTCCACGATTGTTGGGCTGTTTCAAGTGCTGGTCTCCTCGAGTGCAAGTTCTGTGAAGACGATATTCCTGCCATCAAAATTGAGCTGATATCCACATCGATTGCGTGAAAACGAGCTCTCCACTAACAGCTGAACTTAACTCTGTCCTCTCCATGTCTCACCCTCGTGCAGGAAACTAAGTTTGCTCCGTCTTGAAAAGTTAAATATGGGAGGCGGAAACAGCATGTCGTGGAGAAGAGCAGCATGTATCGCTCTGATACTGGGACTCAACGAGGGAGCTAGTAGATATTATTATTATCATCTGAGTTGAATACACTGTGGCAGAGTTTCACAGACTATAAATAGAAGGCCATGTCTATGTGCACATCGTGAATTCAGATGTCAACGCCTATTTTAGCAGTGTGAGTTAAATCGCTCACTACGACTGCGATGGGAAGCTGCAGAAGGTCTGGAGTTAGGTTCTAATGCCAGTTCTGACACCGGATACTCTAAGTGTTTTTCTACACTCTCATCAATTAAATGCCGGGATCTTACTTCCAGTACTATGCACCTAACTCACCCCTGCTCTAAAACAGCTACACACACTACCACAGTCATCACAGACGTTCAACTTACACCTAAGTACACGGGGCTGATGATCAGGATGTTCCAACAACCTAAACTGAACTAATATCAACAACAACAGCAACAACAACAATCTTAATCTATCTACCCCAAAAAATACAAGCAGAGTGTGCTTCTATTTGAAAACGAACACAACCTTTTTAGTGATGATGATTATTATTATTATTAGAGGGGATGAACATCGACGTCATCTGCACACACAACCTTAAAAGTGCATTATTAGCCTACTTTTCACATTTTGCAAAAATGAGGAAAAAGTAGACTTACGAGATCGGGCAAATGTGTGTCTGTCTGTCTGTCTGTCCTTCTGTCTGTCTTTCTGTCTGGCTGTGTGTGTGTCCCCCTCTATCAACTCCTAAACGGCTGCAGCAATCGAAAAAATATTTGGTAGGAGTAAAGATCTATACCTGAATATCTCACGGCCATATATGAAAATGATGTCAGCGCTACCAACTGCTGAAAAATCGCAATTGAAATTTGAGCTCCATGTTGTATATCTTGGAAGGTATAAATGGGAGCTATTTCAAAATTGGCACACGTATAGATAATAATATTGCAGTTTAATTTCCAGGTGGCCATACATGGCAGTGTTGCCAAAATGATTATAAGCCTGCTGATAGGTCCAAATTTTAAATGCATATAACTTCTACACTATCAATTGGATTTCAACCAAATTTCGTATGTCCTATGTGTACATAAACAGATATGACGGAGCGTATTCTTAAGAACCACCAGGGCTGCCAACTGTTAATAAATGCTCTCAATTTTTTAAATCCAAATACCCATATATCAGAAAGTATGCAAGCCGACAGTTTTAAACTATGCACACGTATAGTACCTGACATTCAATATTAATTTGGAGTAACTTATATACGTCAGTGCTGCCAACATGATTCTAAGCCTGCTGATACGTCCAATATTAAAATGCACGTAACTTCTATACTAACTAATGGATTTCATTCAAAATTGACACAACAATAGATTATATTATTTCAGATTATTTCTGACCAATACATGTATGCCATTGTTGCCAACATGATTTTACGCGCGCTGTTAAATCCAATGTTTGACTGCATGTAACGTCCATGCTATCCATTGGACTTCAACCAAATGTTGTATTCTGTACCTTAAGAGAATATATTCAGTCACCTGGGCTGCCAACTGTAGTTCTCTATTAGGCTACATTATACCAAGAATCGAGTATTTCGAACTAATTAGAAATGTCGATATTACCAACTTAATTTCGTCATTATTCTAGATAGATCCATATAGATTGATCATTGGTACGAATCTTAAATTTTAATAAAAGTAGTCTCTTTAGTTCGTCACGGAACTTCTTGTTTTTATTAGTATTATATGATTATTATTATTGACATCTTTACTATCTGAATTGAATACACTGCGACAGAGTTTCACAGACTACAATATTGCCTATGTGTGCGTCATGAATTCAGATATCAACGCTTCACACTCTTTTATGTTCATGGTAGTCAGCTACATTAGTTATATATTACCCAACATAAACCAGGCAACTAATATGTACATGTTTACACCCACACGTTATCACATTTAAAAAAAATATTTTACGAGAACTATTATAATTTCTTCAAGGTTTCAAATATGCGTCTAGGATTGCATATTTTAATTTGTTCCGACACTGCAACACTGCTAACAAGTGAGTAAGTGACACTTGATGCACCGTCTTCTGTCTGGCGACTTACCATACACTTCACTCCGCATACTGATGCCTATAGTCAGATTGCAGAAAATTATTCTCAGTTCTCACTTCATAAAAAAAAAGTGATAACTCAGGTCTGTCTGATTTAATTTTTATTTGTTTTATGAGCAGGTACGTTTAAATACAAGGTTTTCTTCTCTCTCTCATCTGAAGGATAGTTACGTGGTAAGAGAATTATGCAGATAATATGCTAAATGACTACCGGTACTTTGTTAGCGAACACATGTAATGGATTATTCTCTGCCATCTGCTGGACTTCTGGGTAGCTGCTCAGTACATGAAATACCTCACACAACTAATGAATGACAGGGTACACCTGCTTCAACAAGCGTTTCTGTAGGCTTGTATTGATTTGAGCTATGACTTTGTTGTTTGCCGGCGCTCGTTTATCAAGACCAGGTTTCAAGACTCATTTATTTCGTATGTGGCATGCAGGGATTAAATAATACAAGGAACTGCCCTTACCAGTAAATGTCAAAGCAATAGCTGAGATCACGATCCTTTTGTATTCAAAACAAAAACATGGCTACTTCCAAATTTCAAACTATGATATTTTGTACGCTTTGGTGTAAGCTAATAGGCCATAGAGAAGCTCCATATCACACTTGTGATAACATCTTGACTGCGACTTGGTGGTGAAGTAATACTTTCACAAACGTAAGTGTAAGTTAATTGTTGGCTTAAATGTACAGGCCTTAAAACAGCTTTCTATATTATTCACTCCCTTATTGCTTGTCAGGAAGCCGTGAAACACAATAACATTGAATCTGATTGGCTGAAATTTGATTTTTAAAGCCATGACTTGTTGAGATAATCTGGAAAGCTATGGTGTCTGGACTTAACAAATGAATGTTGATCTCAATCTTGCACTTATAGCCCTGACTCAGTTCGTATAGCACAGCATATTGGGGCCCTAACCTCAATCACAATGCAAATACTCACTGTATGTGAATATTTAACAAATGAGTGGTCGGGGTTAAAGGTTCTACAGTAGAATATATTATGCCAAGTGTCTGAACATTTCTATCCTAATACTTACACACATCAAACAGAGTTTTGCATATACTTACCAAACCGAGTGGTGAAACAAAAATTCCTTCAGACGTCTGCCATTGCATGAATGGAATGGTCTGCGATGTCGCCGGACATGAACTGTATCGAACATGTCTGGGATATGCTGAAGCGCGCTATTGCTCAGCGTCCACGCCCTCCCATAACCCACCAAGAAATCATGGAGGCCGCCATCGAAGAGTGTGATCGCCTGCCTCAAGAATACCTAGACAACTTGATCTGTGGTATGTCACGGTGAGTAAGAGCCCTCCTGGACACCTGTGGTGGCCATGTTCCATATTGAAACGTCACAGGATGGCATGATTACAACACATATCAGTAACAGGGGAAATGCCTTCCTGAACGTATAGTTTGTAATTTTCTTTTCACACTTGAATAAAGTATGCAGGATTTGTTACAATGACGTCTCTTTTGTAATAACCTCGCCCACAATCCCACATACGCTCTGCATCATGGCAAACAAGTGTTATGCAAACCTTTTCTTGATGTGTGTATAACACGATGGTGTCATTCCTTCATTATCCTTGATTCACAATTTGTGCGAATCGATATTTCTGCTCAAAAAATAATTCTTTGCGAAGTGGAAACGGTGTTTTGAAGTAGACTAAATGTACGATAGTGTGAAAGAGGATGCCCCTCGATGTGGACCGAGTGAGTTCTATAATTTACTCAGCAAATGTAAAGCCAGAAGTAACTTTGAACACGGGCTGTATGTGCAGTGTTAGCGCAGAACAAACACGGACTTAGCGAATGCACAGTGACGATGGCTGGCCAGTGGATATCTCTCTTGAGTTATAATTGAGTGTTGGTGTAGGCAAATAATAGTATGCACCTCTGGGATGTTCCCTTAGGAGGCCAAATTTGATGCCTTCTATTCGGAAAGAAGTGAAGATCAGCTGAATCAACAAGACACAAATATCTTAAGCATATTAAATGTAATTGAAATATGAATTGCAGCCAATAGGCATAGCAGGGTATTTTAATTGGACGCCCTTAAGCTCCCAGCAAGTCCAATTTGAAGTAGTTCCACCTTTGGCTACCAAATGCCATTATCATCTGCGAACGTTGGACCTTGATAGAGCGTTTATAACCAAATAACCTAAAAATTTGGCTACCAATTGCAGTGGTAGGTTCTTTTACATGCCATAAATCTATGACATAGGCCCACTGGATTTACTTGCACTATGAAGGATGGCATACTGAACGATTAAAAAAATCCGACGACTTCGGCTGGGTTGAGTAGTGTTGAGTCAACTATTTAATTTATCTTAACTGTGGATTTCGAATCGACAAATGCTACCACCTAGTGGTAAAATCGTGAAAACCTGTGTTGAATTTTGTTTGTAAAGTATTTATAAAAATCTCATGTATTTCGGTGACGTAGCAATGTAGCATATTATTACAGTGATCATATTGCGGATTTAGACAAGGTATCGCGGATTTATCACTAGTACCACTAGTATTAACAAAAATAAAAATAAAAATTTACTAAATTCAAATCTCTCCAAAAGTTTTATTAATTGATTTAGACAACCCATACCAGGTGACATTTTAAGAACTGACTTTGAGTCAAATATATAGTAATTCAATTTCAATGGGGATTCTTAGAAAGCCTTTCCCTTAATGTATCATGTTTACCATCAACCCCTTAATATTATGGATGTAACTGAGTCTCCCCAATATGGCTATCGTTTTGACAGTCCAAAGCCTGTACAAGATATGATGGTAATTAACTGTTTTATTGATTGATCTATTAGTGTAAGTTGTTCAATATTTATGGGCTTTGCGACATTGTGATTATGTAGGCTAGCCCCGAGAACTAGGGAGTGAGTATAATTTGTCGATAACCTGTGTCACTGTGATGTGTGTTTGTAATTGAGGTAGGACTTGGGTAGAAAGCGGCCGTGGCCTTAAGTTAGCTACTGTACCCGTAAAAATCCAGAAGTTACTTGTTGATCATCCAATGCGAAGCTGGATTGAAGAATAATGAAAGTTTCCTTCTAGATGAACAAACAAAATCACGTCAACAAGCTCTTCGGGATTATACCCAGTAGTCTACGAGCGTGTTATGGATAAAACAAACTAGCTTTAATTGGTAGAGTGTGAAACTGACCTTAATCTCGGGGCTTTGTAGGATAAATAAAGACATCGTATCTAAATTAGGCTGTTCCATAACACGTCTCTGCTTATAGTATAAAACAAGGCACACGAAACAAGACGTAGAAAAATATAAATTTATTAATAAAACTAATTAACAATAAATAACAAATAACACCCAAATAGCCTTTCTCATTTACGCCACTGAAGTTCTCATGATTCCACACAATCACACTAACATTCCATGTTACAATATATATAGAATCTGCCATTTACGAAATCATAAAATAATAAAACAATTTATTTAGATTTAATGAGTCTATCTAAAACGTTTAGCATTCTTGCGCGTGTCAAAGAGCGCACACCAGACATGCCGTCTAGTGGTCTGTTATTGTCACAGTCTACTACTGCATCCATTCATAATACACACAGCTTATATAACAATCTGACCTTGGCAGATTAACGGGGCCTGCTTGTATTGCATCTGTCAAAGTTTCCCGTCCCGTTTAACACATGAAACGCGTAGACTGGACTCAGTGAAATCACATCGTATTCTCAAACAATTACATTTACAAAACTCTCAATAGCCTATAATAACCATTTCTCTTTCAAACACATCCATACTACACATTACTCTTCCTAACATACACTTACATAATTCGCGACTGATGAAGCCTTCATACACGCATCAATCTTCGCTATCGCAAACATTCACTTCAAAAACATTTACTCTTACTAACTATAGACAATATTAAACATGCAGTAAATAATTATTATTAAAGATAATAAAAACCCTTAATTAAATAATAATGTAAAGTTTATATACAATATCTACACACGTCTATAGTTCTCAAGTTTACTTTCTTAGCAATCTTACTATGTTAATCTTATTATTAACACTATCTCCGTTTAAAGTTTCCCTCTTCTTCTATACTTTATTTACAATGCTATACCAGCAAAGTCAAAATTGGTTAGTTGTCCTCTCCGGTGTGATATGACCTGTCAACAAAGATGAGTTCATATTATTATTATTACAATTCCAGGTTTAATATAGATTAATAATAGTTTAGTGGACAATGATTAGATAACGTTTCCCAACGTCGTTCCGCCTACTTCCGACTTCTATATCGTAGATCTATTCACACTCAGGAGTTTTCAACAACTCTACTAATACACAACGATGCTTTAACTTCTTCTCACAGCAGTACCGTACTTCAATACAATAATACGGAAATACCCTCGTATTTCACAATCATCTATATACGGCATGAATCCCTCGTATATCCAATACACAACTTCAATGACTTCACCTCAATTGTTCCCAACAATTGTTCAATAGTACTTGCATTACTCCCTTTTAACATTTATTTTGTCGTCGTTCCAATCAACTGCTTACATGTTAACAGCAATATCTGTTCTAATGATACACTTATCGTTCTCAAAACTATCATAATGAAGGATCCTAGAGGTTTACTAATCGTTGTTACTTTGATAACAATGCCAAGTCTCGATACATTTAATAAAAATATAAATACATGTTTCTCCATACTGATCATTACTACAAAATTACACGGCTGCAATACTAAATTGACAAATAACGTAGTGTTAAATTTGTGTATAAATAACAACTCGTGTTATTTCAGTGTCCAATAAGTATCAATCACGACAGGATGAGATTCTATCTAACTTTCCTTAATGTTGGATGAATTTTCATTCAAGAAGATATGTCTCAATCAATTTACATTTAATGAAGGGCAAAGCCTTCCTTCAAATCAATATATGTTTGTCAATGACCGAATGTATCTTCATTCTATACAAATAATATTCATAAGTACTTGACTTCACGTCGTAATCATAACGAATATAACTTGCTAGATCGACGAATTGTTCATATTAATGGGTGATATTTCACAGTATATCACGCGTAGATCTCTTCTCCTAACTAGAATTCTGCAGACAATAAGAATGCCCAATTCATTTAACTCGAAAATGAATTTACTAAAATATCAAAGACAAACTGTCTGAAATCTTGAATGAAAATCGAAAATCGTCGAATAATAACTTCTTAAAGTTTTTCCAAGTGGGAAATAAATTCACAAACAAATTGAGTTCAGTTCAGAAACTGAATCATTAAAATTTTCAAGTATGGATGACTAATGACCATCAATCTATAGGATGTTGTAGAATAAACTTGATACACATCGAAGTGAAATTACATGAATTGTTGCTCACAAATGCTGTCATAATACTCAAACTACAAAATAATGTAAAAATTTCTACCCTGACTTGTAGACAACTGAAGTTCATATCAGGTATTCGAAATTACCTAGCTGTTTCATCTCCCAGGCATGAATTGTTGAAACCAAATCCATTCCACGCCAGTGGACACACAGAGGCCTCGGGGATAGAAGGATTTCCTCCCCGGCAAACACTCGTCTCCTCCGGACATCGAACCTCGTCTCTCGAACATGGACTCGAAGTCTCGAATAATCACCTGTCCTGGTATCTGGTATCTTCTGTCTTCCCAATGACAACTCTTCATTAGCCGACATCGTTCGAATGTCCCCCCTCATTATCGAGCAATGAATCCGATATAGTGCCTTCGTTACAAATAAAATGTGTAAGTTGTTCGTCGAATCACTATCGTAGATGTGAATGTTAATTTGGTTGGTCAATGAAAGATTATACTTGCTCATAGTCGAGAATAAATGTACATGAATGTACATTAAATGTACTGGATGGAAATGTACATAATGTTTCATGTTGTCTCGGCATTGTAGACATCCTAGATGTTATACATATTTTCGTTGTTAATTAACATTGTTCCATGTTGTCAATCACAACTCTGTATTGGCATACCCCAATCGCACAAAAGTCTTAGTCCATAATCTCACTCATTACCAATGTGTTATGTAACAATTCCTCTTGATAAATATTTGTAGCCATCATAATGTTCAAATAATACAAAGTCTCAATGTTCATATAGTATCAATGTGTTACTCACCTATTTCCGTAACGTGGACTTGGATATGCTATATTCTCGCCGCACTAAAGTGGTTCTTCTTACTGAGATCCGCAACTTTCTCTGACAGATATAAATCGTCCTAAAGCTGTCTAATTATTCAATTTATTCACTTCAAATCTTCATACACCGTTGCTATATATCTAAATGTATATACTGCATACAATTTCCTTTCCCTTCTTGTTCGCTATAGACTAATATTACCTTCGCTCAACTTCACCTAGTTTGGTTAGCGAGGCTTCTACTATAAGCTAGCCGTGATCGGCGCTATCTCTCGAGTCGGGTCTGACCGTACTCGGCTGAAGTCTACGGGAATGAACTGTCCCGGATAACACGTTTTGTACCTTCGAAGTCTCCCAGAATATGAACGCTTTTTCAAGTCGTCTTCACTCCACCTTATCTTAATATCGACGCCATTGTTTGTCCCGCGCAATTAATGGCGCGCACTTGTAATAATGCTTATTAGAGTGAATGAATATCTTCCCTTTTGCGACATTTATAGTGTTACTAATATCTTCTCTTAATTTTCTTGATAATTTCAATGGAATAAAATTGTTACAAATGGATTAAATGGAATAGTTAATCACATTAACTAGGTAAAATCCATATCTGCTTTCATTTACTAATATCTTCTCTTAATTTTCTTGATAATTTCAATGGAATAAAATTGTTACAAATGGATTAAATGGAATAGTTAATCACATTAACTAGGTAAAATCCATATCTGCTTTCATAAACCCTCCTCTCATTGGCTGTGGGCATATATCCAATGATATATTTTATAACAATTAATTGGTAATATTTCGCGGTATTACCTTGTTGCTAGGCACTTTTCAATGTTCTACTATATTCTGGAGCGTCTCAAATCACGCGACTGGTTTCTCCCACTGCCTGCGACCGCTAACAAAGCTCGCCTGAGCCAATTTCCAGGATTTATATTTCAACGTTAAACTGTATCATGGGGATCGAAAGATATCATCATTTTCATCATGTAGCATTCAAATTTCGTGCGCAGATCCATCTCTGCATTTTCCTAGAATAGAAGAAGGCAAATTGCTTAGGAATGACCCTGAAATGTTAGAAAGATGGAGGGAATATTTTGAGAAACTACTGAGTTACGAACATCAGACAGCAATGGGAGAAGAAGGAGAGGCATCTATGAGAATGTTGCAAAATATCACCAAAGATGAGGTGGAGAAGGCGTTACACAGAATGAAGAATGGTAAGGCAGTAGGACCAGATAATATACCGGTGGAAGCTTGGAAGGTTCTGGGCAATAAAGGAGTGATTTGGCTCACAGGTCTATTCAACGGCATATTAGAGGATGAAGAAATGCCGGATGAATGGAGAAAGAGTGTGCTGATTCCAATACATAAAACAAGAAGTTCCGTGACGAACTAAAGAGCCTACTTTTCATACCAATGAGTATACTACAGTATATGAACCTATCTAGAATAATGACGAAATTAACTTGGTAATATCGAAATGTCTAATTAGTTCGAAATATTCCTGGTGTAATGTAGCCTAATAGAGCACTACAGTTGGCAGCCCTACTGACTGAATATATTCTTAGTTCCATCTCTTAAGGTACAGAATACAAAATTTGGTTGAAGTCCAATGGACGTTACATGCAGTTAGACATTGGATCTATCAGCACGCGGAAAAACATGTTGGCAACAATGTCATGCGTGTTCTGGCTAGAAATAATCGGACATATTATTATATCTTGTTGTTCCAATCTTGGATGAAATTCATTTGTTAGTATAGAAGTTACATGTATTTTAAAATTGGTCCCGTCAGCAGGCATAGAATCGTGTTGGCAGCACTGACTTATATTAATTATTCCACATTAATCTAGAATGCCAGGTGCTATACGTGTGCAAAGAATAGGGCTGTTGGCTTGCATACTTCCCAATATATTGATATTGGGGTAAAATAATATAGACAGCATTTATTAACAGTTGGCAGCCCTGATTGCTCTTAAGAATACGTATAGTCATATCTGTTGTGTTACACATAGCACTTACGAAATTTGGTTGAAATCCAACTGATAGTATAGAAGTTACATGTATTTAAAATTGGCCCTATCAGCAGGCTTAGGATCATGTTGGTAGAACTGAAGTATATAAGTTACTCCAAAATTAATCTAAAATGGCAGGTACTATACATGTGCATAGTTTAAAGCTGTCGGCTTGCATACTATCTGATATATTGGTATTTCGATAAAAGAATAGAGAGAGCAATTATTAACAGTTGGCAGCCCTGGTGGCTCTTAAGAATACGCTCAGTCATATCTGTTTATGCACACATATTACATACAAAATTTGGTTGAAATCCAATTGATAGTGTAGAAGTTAGAGGCATTTAAAAATTGGACCTATCAGTAAGCTTAAAATTATTTTGGCTACACTGTCATGTATGGCCTCCTGGAAATTGAACTGAAATAGTGTTATCTATATGTGTGCCAATTTTGGAATAGCTCCCATGCATACCTTCCATGATATCCAACATGGAGCTCAAATTACTAGTGCGTTTTTTCAGCAGTTGGTAGCACTGACATCATTTTCAAATATGGACGTGAGATATTCCGGTATACATCTTTACTCATACTAAATTTGGTTTCGATTCCTGCAGCCGGGTAGGAGTTGATAGAGGGGGACACTCACACAGCCAGACAGACAGACAGACAGAAGGACAGACAGACAGACATACAGACATTTTCCCGGATCGATCTCATTAGTCTACTTTTTCCTCATTTTTGCAAAATGTGAAAAGTAGGCTAATAAAAGGGTATATTCAATCTTGTAATAACTACAGAGGAATCAAACTGATGAGCCAAACCATGAAATTATGGGAGAGAGTGATCGAACAGCGATTGAGACAGGAAGAGGTGATTAGTAAGGAGCAGTTTGGTTTCGTGCACGGCAGATGAACAACAGATGCCATTTTTTTCCCTGAGACAAATAGTGGAGAAGTACATCGAAGGCAACAAGAGCTTGTCATTGATCTGGAAAAAGCGTATGACAGTGTACCAAGACCGGAAGTATGGCAGGATCATGGTCAGATGTATAACTGTAACTACAGAATCCTTTCCTGTGAATGTTGGAGTACAACAAGGTTCCGTCCCCAGTCCATTAATTTTTGTACTCGTCATGGAAGTGTTGACAGAGGGAGTAAGGAAGGAAGCTCCATGGTCCATGAAGTTCGCTGATGATGTAGTCCTGTGTGCAGAGACGAAGGAACTTTCAGAGAAATGGTTGGAGGAATGGAGAGAAGTATTAGAAAGCCGAGGAATGAAGATCAGCAGATGTAAGACAGAGTTCCTGAGCCTGAGGGGTGCTGAAACAGGTTTAAAATTGGCTGGAGTAGAGAACTCAACAGCAAGTTCATTCAGATATTTTGGTGCAGTTATCCAACAAGATGGTGGTCTGGAGGAGGAAATAAAGAGCAGTATACGGTCGGGATGGTTCAACTGGAGGAAAACATCAAGTTAGTGTACTGTGCAACAAGAAGGTACCAGGAAAATTAAAGGGAAGGTACACAAGGCCGTGGTGAGACAAGCAATGATATACGGGGCAGAAACCTGGCAGATAACAAAAAGATGGGCAGAAAAACTGGACGTGTCAGAAATGCTCATGCTGAGATGGGCAAGTGGACATACAAGGTTGGACAAAGTGAGAAGTGAAGTGATTAGGAGATGACTTAGCGTGGTGCAAGTTTCTGAGAAAGTCAGAGAAGCTGGTCTCAGATGGTATGGCTATGTTAAGAGAAGAGATCAATAGGAAAATGCTTCCACCAGGGAAACGGAGTCGAGGACGACCAAAAAGGCGATGGATGGACAGCATTCAAGAAAGCATGGAACAGCGGGGTCTTGTGGAGGAAATTGTCCAGGATAGAACAACGTGGAGGAGGAATATCCGCATCAGCGACCCCACATAAGTGGGATTAATCATGATGGAGAAGTAGAAGAAGAAGAAGGGGGAAGCCACGGAAAAACACTTCCAGGATGGCTGAGGTAGGAATCGAACCCGCCTCTTCTCAGTTTTGCCCCACGAGTCCTCAGACCAGAATTAAATTTCTTGTAGAGCCAGAAATCGAACCCGGGCCTCCGTGGTGATAGCCAATAATACTAGCCAGCTATTGTTGTAAAGGTGAAAGACATATGCCTCTAAATCTCCGGAATAGCTTTCGTTCGCAAATTTCCGTTTCCGCATCTCTCCCGTAATAATTCCCACTTATAGTTCTGGTGCACGCATTAACATTCACGGCTACGTTGCAGGTTAGGCAATGAATATAAATCTGGTTTGGGAGTAATGTTGATTTAATTTTGGCCACAGTAAATTCACTTTCCCCGTGAGTTATTTTATTAAAGGACTAAGATTGTCTAATATGGTCTGTTAAAACAGTCGACTGATAACCTGGCACTATGTTCCACTGCAGGCAGTCTCTAGATGCAAATCTTCACCACATTACCTTAAGACGATGCGATGGGGTACTCACTAAATTTGTGTCGACGCTCCGTGCTCGGGATCTTAGACCTGATAGGGATAGCGACGCCCGCCGACTTAGCCACTGGCTCGTGAATACGTGACGTCATTAGTCCACACCCGCCCTCCTCCCCCTAGTGGCATCTTTGAAAATTCCTTCTGGGCGTTTCTGTAATGCTATCCCTGAACGATGAACTTGGGAAGTGTTACAAAAAAAAATTATGGACCGTGATAAACGTGATGACACTCATAATGACAGAAGTTTGAACAGTCATATAGGCTAGAATTAGTCAGATAGCAAAGTTTTTGGCCAACATACGCTCTTTCAACAGCGTACTTCTGTCTTTCAGAGGGAACTTCAGTCCCTGGTACTAAAAAAAATGCAGTTTTCGTACCCACTAGCGTTTGGTACGCATGCTTGCCAATTTACCCCTGTACAGGCCACTGCTAGAAAGTTTATAGTTAGTCCATCCTGTGGCGCAGAGACTAGTATTTTTTGTCTGTACTGTGCAGGTTCGAGTTTGATTCTCGGCTTTGCCAAGACATTTAATTCTGGTCTGAGGGATGGGACGGGACTCACTCAACTTCGTGAGCCAAAATGAGAAAAGGGGGGTTCGATTTCTACCTCAGCCCTTCCTAGAAATGGCTATCTGAGGTTTCCCCACCTCTACTCCAGGAGAATGCATCCCACCCAAAAACTAGCCACACACACTAGTGCAACCATCATAATGACACAAGTTATGAGACTCAAAACACACTTAAGTACGTGGATCTATGTGATCATGATGTCTCAAAACCCATAAATGAATTACGGGACTCCGGAATGTCCTATATTATCCAAATTTTATTTGCCTTTTAATCAAACCCTATTATCAGGAACTAATCGACTTTTATATTCGGAACAGAGGGTACCGTATTTTATTGTAAATTAAATCAAACTACTGAAATAACAAATAAACACATTATTTATTATGGTGTCAATTCAAGCCACACTATCAAACAAACGAAAAACAATGTTCTCATGTCATCCGTGACATCATCAACTACACTAAACATTTCCCCTAGGCACATGCGTATCGCAGTATATACTTGAACCGATTGGCGAACCCCAAATGATGTCACACCGACAGACGACAATTATTGTTTCAAGAAGATAACATTCAAGTTACTTTATAGGTGTCTGTAAGTGGTCTGCAAACAGGGTAACTTTGAATCATGCGTGGCAATAATGAACACAACTGTGATTCAACCCAAAAGTAAGCATTTTAAATCACCATGTTTTTAGTGATGGGGCATAACATTGTAAAGTTACATTATTAGTAACTTAGTAAAACTGGCGACTGTCTAAGTGGCACAGCGGTACCGTTCTCGTCTGCTGAGTCCAAGGTTGCAGGATTGAATCCTAGCGCATTCAGTTGGTATTGAGGGTGGGCAAATGCGAGGGAGCCGTGTCAGTAGATTTACTGGCACGTTAAAGATACCCTTCGGATCAACATTCGGGCACCCAAGAGTCTCTAAAAGTCTATGCATTTAAAGGGGGTGGGGGGTGGGGGGAGGGGGCTAAAACAATTATTGTTATTATAAGTTAAATTGAGCTGAGCTAAAAGTACGATTTATAAACAATAGAGATTGTAAATCAAGTCCACCCCTGACTCATGAAGGACCTTGCTCATATTAGGCCAACATTAGTAAAGCATAACACAAATTCCCGAACGAAATTGCGGCTATAAATCTCTAAGTTCAATAGCATCACCCATTTGATAATTTTATTAATGCAGCCAATGGCCAAGTATTTTCTTTTCAGGACGAGTTCTAATTTGCAAGAGAAGAACAGGACATACAAGATATTTTATATATTTCTATATTCATTAATTTTCCATTCCAATTAACTACGTAATCTCTAACTGAACACAAATTAAAAGATACGAACTGACTCTTTTATTACACAAGTGGTCGAATATATCCCAGTAAATTATCGGAAATGGACTTGCGTCTTTATGACTCCAATAATTAGCTGTTTATTTCATTGGATCGCAATTCATTTACAAATTCATCTCTTTTAATCCGCAGAATATTCCATTTGTGTAATCAAGTGTAATGGAGGAAATTTTCCGTAATTAAAAAAATATACGACCATACTTAGAGAAATAAATGAAGTCCGATAGAAATTATTTTTAAATGACAGAAAAAATATTTATACGTCAAGGGGAGTAAAACAAAGTACTGCAGTTCCCTCAAGATCTATAATAAATACATATCCTTCAATTATTCATCAATTACTTACAACCTTTTTCAGTGAATAATTGTACAACTCTAACAACATTGGTACGGTCCCTCTGAAGACAGCCAACCAAACCAAACAAAACCCCGTGGAACTACAGCCCATAAAGAGCCTAGGCCTACCAATCGACCGCTGCCCAGCCATTTCAACTGCAGAGTGTATGGCGACGCGTGGTCAGCGCGTCGCGTCTCCTCGGCCGTTAATCTTGCTCTCCGTGACCGGGGGGCTGCCTCACTGTCAGACAGCTACTCAATTGTCCTCACGAAGGTGAGTGCACCCCGTTCCAGGTCTCACGTCCGTTTATAAAATCCCTGATGGAGCCGGGAATCAAATCCGAGTTCTCCGGGTGCGAGGGAGTTGGGCGCGCTACCTCAACACTCTGAAGACAACCACTTGACACAAATCAAGGTTTGTGAAAATTGCGACGTTCTAAGGTCAACATCTCTGCTGACTTCAAAGTTGGTATCACCTGTTACATACAGTTGGCATCACTGAAGTTATTCAGAAAAAGACAAATCCGGATTGCGAAGTGAATACTTTGCTGTTTGATGAAATCCAATGGAATGAACACCTAATTATTAGAGTCACAAAAACACAAGTTCATTTCGAATAATTCAATGGGATATGTTCAACCATCTAGTAGGCCTAATAAAAGAGTTGGTTGGTATCATGTATGCATGGTAGGAGGCAAGCAGCTTGACAACTGCGCTGTTATGCATACATTCTATTTTCACAATGCATCTTCCTTCATTTCATTCCCCCCACTTTTCTTCCGTTCTTCCTTCCTCTCCTACTTCTGTACTGTCGTTCTTTCTTTCGTGTTGGAAGCCAATTTTCAGTGCTGTCTAAGTAAACTAAATTTATGTTTCTCAGTCGGTCAACACGATTGTACCCAATTGTATTGGCTGTTATGCCCTAATCCTCAATGAAAGTTATATGAGATTAATACATTCCCTTGGATGAGTAATTTCAATCGCTAAAATAACCAGATAAGTTCTTCAATCCACTCCAAGTTACAAAATAGCAACCTGGCCATTTACTAACAAGCAACACTGCAGGTTAATAAGCCACTTGCAACATCATAACAAAAATCACACAAAACTAACAATCTGACAAGTTGCACGGGTTTACATTTCTTTAATTAAATAAATGTAGCCTATATATTGTGAAACATCAGATCTGCTATGTAGACATAGATTGAATAGCCTAAGCGTAACGGATCTGATGATGATCACTTCACCTACTTCTTCACTTTTTTTCTTTCTTTCTTTCTTTCTTTCTTTCTTTCTTTCTTTCTTTCTTTCTTTCTTTTACCAACGGCTTAAGAATAGTCAAACATCCTATCCATGAGATCAACGAAGTTAAGCATCTTTTGACATGGTAAGTACCTGGTTAGGTGACTCGATCTGGTTTGTCACGTGGTAAGGAAGAAACGAGGAGCGGAGATTATATTGATAATCTGCCACAAGTAAACCTTGGTTCAAGCAGAAAACACTTTTTTTAACCTCTCCCACCTTCCTTCCCGTTCATTTTCCTTCCTTGCCTCCTTTCATCCATACTCCCTCCCCCTTTTTCTTTCTTTCTTTCTTTCTTTCTTTCTTTCTTTCTTTCTTTCTTTCTTTCTTTCTTTCTTCTTTCCTTACCACCCTTCTTCCTTTCTTTCTTTCTTTCTTTCTTTCTTTCTACCTTATTTCTCCCTCCCAATTCCTTTTTTATCTTCTTTCTTCCGTACTTTCCGCATTGTTACTTTTTTTTATTAATTTCTTATGGCCCTCTTTCATTTATATTTAATTTCTATCTTCCTTCTCTCTCTCCTTCTTTGCCTCCTACATTCCTTTCGTTATGCCCACCTTCCTACCATCCTTTCTTCCATTTTGCCCTTATTCAATATATCCATTCTTTCTTCCTTTTTCTTGGTTTCACTTCTTCCTTCGTCCTTTCTAGCTTTCCTTATTTCCTCGTACGTTTATCAATTTTCACGGCTGGCTCCCGGATCTGGTTGGATGGCATAAAGACGGATGATAAACAGTGTGAGTGAGAGGAGTTCTGAGCTGTCGCCAACTGGAAAGCACTGTGCCGAGTAGAAGTGGTCCAGGCAGCCAATGCTGATCACGTTACTGGAGTGCTTGATTGTGAAAGAGCTTATTTCTGTCCGTCTGTCTGTCAGTTAATGATGTAACTAATTAACGAAGCCACTTTGTTTGAATCAGCGCTCTTTCTATTACCACTCAATAGAAGGAGAGACAGAGACCTCAAAGTGAAAGACGAGGAAGATGATGACGAGGAAGAACCAATAGCAGTAGGGCTTGTAGCCTATGTGCATCAGCGCGTAACCTGGTGATAACCTGCCAGGCAATTAAATGAGGAAAGAAGTGAAAAAATGAAGAGCAGTAGAAACAAACATAAACTCGGAGGAAAGCTTTCAAAAAAGTTTCTCTGAACACCTACTAACACCAAACTGATAAGTGACATGCATTGATGAGGATATGCATATGATTTGGAATTTAAAACATACGTTTACGGGTTTCTTGCGAGGTAGGTAACAAAACTAGGCCAATTGGTGTGACTTGTACTTTAAAGGCAACATTCAGCATATCTTCAATGTTTTGTCCCATATTCAGAATTATTTTCATCTAAGATCGTGTTTCTGAGCAATAAAAGAAGTCTGATTTGGTGATCACTGTCTTCCTTTACACTTCCGAACAAGCAGCAATTACAAATAGGCATCCTTTACGAACATCTTGACGCCTAAAGGTTAAGACATAACATATTGTCACCATTACTGTTAGTTGTAACTCTTCAGTCAGTCAGAACAAATTTGCCCAATGAAAGGGGGAGGAGGTTTGCAATGTAAATAATTAAATAAACACCCCCGAAAAAATACATGTAATACGAGGGAAGTTCCGAAAGTAAGTTTCATCATTTTATTGCACGAACAGACGGTACACCGGGTATCACAAACAATCGCCATAAGAATCCACACCCCTGGCTGGTTCAACGACGAAAGGAGCCTCAGCGTGGGGAAAATTGCATATGCGCTGAGCGCCGACGAATAGAGAGGAGCAGCAGACCTGTTTGTCCGGTATCATTCGAGTACAAATCACGATGGTAGACTGATGTGACTGACAACGTGGTCACCAATAGAAGTGCGTGCTGTTATCCGGTATGAATGGGCACGTAGGACTATTGTGTCAGTCATACATGAACGCCTGCAGACCGAGTATGGTGAAGCGGTCATGTCTCGTCAAATGGTTGGTTGCTGGTGTTGCATGTTCAGAGAAGGACGGCAGAGTGTTGAGGATGAAGATCGAAGTGGGCGTCCCTCCACATCCACGAATAAAAACAACATTGCTCGAGCACAGGCATGATGTTGGCACCGAGTCTTACCAGAGTGGTTTCTTCAGGCTACGACGCACGCTACGACAAGTGTCTCAATGTCGGTGGTAACTATGTCAAAAAAAGTGCAAGGTATATAACTCATGCCATGGTGCATGTCAGTTTGGCAATTAAGGGTCCCTGGGAATGACGAAACATATTTTTTGAACTTAACTCGTAGTTATGATCACTATAATAAAGGGATGGTTTTGGAATACGCGTTTTGACCGTCAATCATTCATCATCAGAGCCTGATCACTGGGTGTTTATAGAAGTGTTTATTTACTTATTTGCACTGTAACCCTGCCCAGTCATTGGGCATAATGTGTGTGTTAACCAACTGAGGAGATACAACTACTAGTTTTTACAGGCCTCACTGAACCAATGGCTTCAAAACTTAACATTTGTGACCAATATTCATTAGTTCATCCCTCCAGGGGCTCACATCTAGTTGGACGTGGGTTGGCGACCACGGGGCCCCAGCTGAGTCCGGCATTGCTTCCACTTACTTGTGCCGGGCTCCTCTCCGCCTTCTTTCCTGTCAACCTCACTTGGTCAACTCGTGTTCTCTTTCGACCCCGACGGTATTAGGGTATCCGAGGCCTAGGGAATCTCTTCATTTCCCGCCTTAATTGACCCATGTCTCATCTTTTCTGATACCCTCCTTCTGCGAGGGTCAGCCTTATTTTTTTTTGCTTTTCATGTTATCTCCTGCCTTCTGCACAAGGCCTTCAAGGAGGCAGGGCGTATGTAGCCCCACCACTTCGGTGCACCCTGGATATTGCTACACCCTCAGGGGCTTATGGCTGGTGAGTTCGGGAGTTTGTGACCCCGAGGTATTCCTGAGCTGGGTCCGGTTCCCCCTTTTATCCATTACCTCTGGGGTGGACCCTCTCCTCTTTCACTTTCCTATCTGCCTATCATGGCTCTCCTTCCTTCCAAGTCCCTCAATCCGCATTCTTCGAGGGTTGAGGGCATTAGGGGCGATAACCTAGATGTTAGGACCCTTAAAACGACAATTATCATCATCATCATTAGTTCATTTTAAGTTTTACGGAAATATAATCACAGATATGCATTTTACCACTTAACAAATTAGAGCGAAGGTAATGTACATGAATACACAATGACGTTAAGTATGAGTCCATGACAAATGTCCAATTCTTCTCCTGTGCAGAAACTTCCTTTATGTATAAGAGAATGTAGAATTTATTTTGTAATTCGTTGACTCATTTTTACACCATGCGTACACGTAATATTACCAATAGATCTTTTTAATAATCCAGTTTATTTAACCTGTGTTTCATTGGAATTTTCACCATAATTATTAGGACCAATACACACAACTGAGAAGACGAGAACCCATCTTAGACATCCTCGAAGTGGTAAACCGTACTTTTCCACTGCTATTCCAGGTAAACATCGGGATGGTTCCAAATTTAAGGCCATGGCTGCTTCCTTTCCAATCCTAACCAAAATACAAATACACTTACTAATACAGCTATCACAATAACACAAGTTATAAGACGAATTCTCCACACACCCAAGAACAAGAAGCTGAAATGACCAAACTTCCCAAATGAAACAACTCCTGCAATCATTGAACTTAATAATTACAGCTACACACACCATCACAGGAACACAAGTTCAATGCATACCTAATTTCACGAGGCCGATGACCCAGATGTCACAAACCTCTATATGAAGAAAAATCACCATCTATATGACGTATGCTTTTAATGAAACCAGTCTCTACATGAAGATCCTATTCTTCTCTTGAAAAGTAAATGAAAGGAAGGACGCTTGTACGTTTACGTGACCGTTAATTTTGCGACAATGATCCACCGGACCACTATATTTATGCGTTATCTGAACAACAGGATTTGACAATTCATTTTGTAAATCTCACATGCATTGACCGGAAATCAAACCCGATCAAACTTGGTGAGAGGGAAGCAGCTTGCCCAGAGCACAACCATGCCCCCTCACTTCCTGAAACACTGGGGTTTAACTTAATGATATAGTTACGATGTTCCTTATACGCCCCGGAACTTAACTAAGTGACTGAACTTACACCGTCACATGATGTAGTTTATTTATACATCATTTACTGCAAAATTAGGTTCGTCAGTTCATGAAATGGTGATTCATTCGTTGAGGCATTTGATTTTTTATAGGAAAAAGGTAAGAAATTACGAAGTAAAAGAACTTCAGATTCTTAGATTGACGAGGAAGGGAACTTGTTCAGATAAGTTTTGGCCTTTATCCGAATAATAGTACGAACTTTGAATGGAATCCATTTTTCACATACTAGGAACTTTATAGCGATATTTAACTTTTACGCTAAAGCCCCGCCACCATTTCCACCCATTTGGTATGATATTGCCCATTAACCAACTTGACCAGGCGGCTTCGGTGGCGTAGATGGTAGCATTCTAAGCTTCTATGCCCAAGATCGGGGGTTCAAACCCGGCCGAAGTCATCCGATTTTTGAAGAGCGTTAAAAATCCCTCAGTATGCCTTCCTTCGGATTGTAAGTAAAGCCGGAGGTCCCATGTCATAGATTTATGGCATGAAAAAGAACCTTCCACTAATTACACTTGTGGAAGCAAATATTTGTAGATTAGTTTCATAACGCTCTATTAGTTCCAACGTTCACCACCGGGCGCTGACTGTGATGGCATTTAGTAGTCGCGTCCGCAGCTAGGTGTCTTGGATGGTAGCATTTGGTGGCAAAAGTAGAAAATACTTGAAAAAATTAATCGTCTGCAGTCCTCCTACCTGAATCTCAGATAACACACACTAATACAGCCATCACAAATAACACCGGTTATCAGACAAATTCTACACACACTCAAAGTACATGGGGCTACATGACCGCGTTGACGCAGCCCCGAAACGAACCAACCAACAAACTTGTCAGAGATTTTTATGTTTATATATTTTGTTTGGTATACATTTAAAAGTGATTGGTGTAAAATGTGGGTAGTTATCGTCTCCACAAGAAAGTGATATATAAAAGTTTTATATAAACTTTTGGACTGATGGTGGTTAGCGGTCAGGGGGATGTGAAATGCGAAGATATGTCAACATTTTCCAGAAGTCGCAACATGGTACTGCGCTCGAAATTAGGTCTAGTGAAGACAATATCAACGGACGAGGTACGAACCGAGAGCATCAGAGGAAAATAGTGTATAAAATTTTCGAGATATGAATCTTATTTACACTCAGGAAGACAGATTATGCATCAACAAGCCATTGGTAAAATAATAGCCAGAATAAATATTTGTATTTGGAGAAGGAATGGAAATTTTATTACTTGATACATTTTAACCAAGCATAAATGACTTGAGACAAGTCCAGCATAGTGCACAGTTGTATCAGTGTTAGCTGCGAGAAACATGTTTTTGATACGAGGGGACATGGCAAGGATAAGCAGAGGTCGAACATGAGCCAGAGGAGAGAGAAGTGGGGACGACGCGTGATCAGCGCGCGCGATCAAGAGTCGACAGCCAATCAGATAAAAGATTGATTACAGAGGAACTGATAAATATTAAATACAATATTTTAATATTATAAAGGATTGTGACATATCAAATTCACCAGGAAGGAAAAAGGAATTTAATTGGCAAGACGGAAATTAAATTGAATAACTGAGAGAGGAGATATAAGTGAAGGAGTGAATTTTCAGAGCGGAGTGAGGCTAGTTCAGCGAATTTACCGGGGAAATCGAACGGAGGAGGCTAGCGAACGCCAAATAACGAGGCTCTTCCTATCTGAACTTTCAAGGAGACAGCATGTAGAACGAATCACTCTCTAATCTACAAGAGGTAAAGACTTGGAAAATATTACACTACAAGATGAAGTAATATAGTAGAAATATGGAACAACAAGTATGAATAAGCTGATAATACAATTGAGAAGAAGTATTTAGCAGAAACAACGAGAGATACAGGTCGTGAAACTATTCTTTGTAACAGTACATCGAAACTTCGAACACAAGACTACGCAGAAGAGAAGCCAAAGGCATTGTCATACTTCAAGGTAGAGACACATCACACTATACAAGATGTATAAAGAATTAGGTCGGAGGGGAGAGATTACGACTACTTATTATTTAGAAGGAAGGAGAATGTTTTAATTCGTCCACTATGAAGGGAAAGTAAAGCTATACTAACAAGCGAGATCCAGATATGACCATGACAACATAACTAATGGGAGCGAGCTGCGTCAACATCTTCAGTTCGTTCGAATAAACACAACAATCTACTACAATGGAGAGAAATTCACAAGCTGAGGTGATTTCTCGTGTTAAGAAAGCACATTGCAACACTAACGACATCCAAAAACATCCAGAGATGGGCAGAAAGAAGATGGACCCAAGAATGAAGCGTGAGGAGTACCTAGGTCATCGGGCCGAGAAGAGTGAAACGCTGCGGAGGAGCAAGGTCAACGGCATGGACGGGGGGAGACTGCCAGTCGAGTCCCAGCTGATTACCGGTTTTACTCACCCCATTGCTGTACAGCAAGCCCAGCGGTCTACACGAAAGCGGTGTGACTTATGCAGACCAGATGGCAGGCAAGTGTCACATTCCCGAAGGAGCGTGGGAGAAATTCCACAGATACCAAAATCTTCAGATCTTACCAGCGGCCACAGTGTTGAAGGTAGACAAGTGCAATTTTACACAACTATGTAGTTAGAACTTGTAGACGATATTCCAGTATAATGACCAACATCTTATCTTACATTCATAGCCCATGTTATTATTTTGTCTAGAATTTAGAAATTTTGGTAGAAATCTTCATACGTCATTTGTACGTATTTTAAACGTTTATTGATGATATTCGTCACCGTAATTATTTTTGCAGTTTATTAGAACGCTTAGAATTTTGCTTGAAGATAAATCCTTTGCGACAACAAAGTATATTTCGTAGATATTGTTGTAACATCAGAGATAACGGTAATAAGTATGTCAAATAGATATTGTTGCAACAACAGAGAAAACGGTAATAAGTATGTCAAATATATATTGTTGTAACATCAGAGAAACGGTAATAAGTATGTTAAATAGATATTGTTGTAACCTCAGAGAAACGGTAATAAGTATGTTAAATAAATATTGTAACAGTGGAGAGAAAGTAGTCATGTGTTTTGACAAGCGTAAATTTGTACATGTGATACAAGAGAAAGAGAGGACATGATGATCCCAAGTATATGAAGCTAATTCGTCTCAGGAACGAAATTATGATGTATAGAACCGTAATTATTGACAGGAGTATTCAATATTTGCATTGAAGGAACTCCATTGTCTGAGAAGATGATATTGTAAAACCCAGTAACGTAAGAACAGTATGCGTATTTTAAAGGCATAGCTGAATGATGAAAACGAAATTATAAGGTATTGTAGATCAATATTTGTCATAAAAATATCTTGTAAAATGAAAGGAAGGATATTAAGTATCTATTGTAAGGAGATACGGGAGGTAATGATATTGTTATTTGAATGACAAACGCGAGCAGACTTAAGATTAAGAGCAAAGCTAGAAATTGTAACAGAAATGTATTTAAAGCAACGAGAAGAAATGTGGCATGATTTATGGAAGCGAGAATGTGAAGAGATTTGCGGTAATAATATTTTGTGAGAGATGTATAGATGATATATAGCACGGAATTGTATAATCGATAGAAGATTATGTCGGAGGAGGAGTAGTGAATTCATGAAAAGTGTTACATTCGTAATATCTAGTAGGAATTCTGAATATCTTACTTTGTTGAAAGTATTTCATATGGTTCATAGAAGTGCTAACAGGAGAATTTATACGACAAGCAATAATGTCAAAGGAAGAGTAATAAGGACGCGATAATATGTTTATGAAGTGTGTGTGATAAAGAATTTATGATGGAAAGATGTGAAATACTATGTGTCAGTTAAGTAAAGCCGTAATATGTATTTTTGGAGAATCACGAGTGTGAGCCGTGAGGGTTAATGGCATGCACACTTATACAGTGGAACGTGGCTAATTCGAACGTCTCTAATTCGAAATCTTCTTTAATTCGAATTTTTCTCTTGGTCCCTAGCATTTTATATACAATCAATGCTAAAAAAATCGTGGTTAATTCGAATTATATTTTGGATAATTCGAAGTTTTTACGTGTAAAAAGCCGATCGGAAGCCAAACAGTTGGATCAGTTCCCAAAAAAACTGTTCCGAGTGCAACCCAAGCAACAAACTACATCACAGAACTTACGCGTTGTTTTATAGTAGAAATGACGTAAGTGGTTCTGTTTTCCGTTCCTTAAATTTGTTAGATTCTTTTGTGATGGCTGAGAGACTTAACTGTAGGAATCAGGTAAAAATCTCAAACTATTTTGAAAAGCAGTAGATTTCTCTAAGACTTAACTAGATTGCTGGATTACTACTGTCGTTAAATAGGCGAATAACTTAGTACATTTTGGTTTTATTTTTCATTTGAAACTTTTGAGGTTATTCAGGATACAGTCTTTATAAAGTAGCCTACCGTTGTCTGTTAATCTGGTTTGTTGAACGTAAATAATTTTGTAAACGTAATACAATATATTTTCTCTACCCTTTTCAAAGAACTTCCTTAATTCGAATTTTTGGATAGTTAGAATTTTTTTACTGGTCCCTTGAGGTTAGAATTACCCAAGTTTCATTGTAGTTTTATTTTTGGAAGCTTATCTGAAAGTCATGCGTCACAAGTTTGTAATATTATTAATTATTAAATACCGGATTTGTATATTTAAGCGAACAGTCATGAACTTAACTGTTTGTAACAATAATTCACATTGGTTATAACAATGTAATACGGAATTTGTCAATTTTATTGTGTGATATACGAGAGAAGGATGTAGGAATGAACTCTATACAATTGGAGACAAATATAAAGAAATCGTGCAGGACGAGATAGTGTATATAAGTGTATATTAACAGTATTATTATCATTTTTAATTATTTTATTCAGATTTGTAGATTTGACGCTATATTGCGGAGAATTTAACGACTGTATTAAACAGGGAACATGTTTGTAGAAGTTGAACGTTAAAGTGAAGTACAACAGAAGTAGAATTACAGCATTTGGCATTGTAATAGTGTTGTTTGTTTGCAACATCTTTCAAGGAAAGATATTATTTTCACATGATTTGTGGGTGATGCACAAGAGACTCATTATAGTGTACGCAACTTAAGATGAAGTAATAGAAATAAACATATACTTACGTACGCAGCAGACGTCAGTGGAAACGTAGCTGAAGATCTTCCCCTATCCCCGAAGAAATATAAAATAAAAATAAAATAGAAGAAAGAAAAACGGGGAGATCGCAGTCTTGTTTGGCTTTCGCTGGGCCCAAATTTTAAAAGGCAAACCAGAAAGCAATCCAGGAAGAAAGGGGGAAAGCTAATTAAAATTAAACTACAGTAAAATCCAAAGATGAACAAATTTAAATCAGAGGCCGTGTAGGTCGTATTAACGTCACAAGTACGCTAATAAGACCGACAAACCAAAATGTAGTAAAAACCAGACAAAACTCGAAGAAGGTAACTAAAATTAAAATAAGGCGTGACGCAAAAGCAGAGATACTTAGGCAAAGATAAAATGTATTTAAATAACAACTACAATGCACAACGATCCCAGAGATATTAAAAGCAAGAAGAGAAATGACCAACAAATTAAACACAAAATTAGTTTACCGCAAGAAAAAATACAAATTAGGAAGAAAAATCGAAAATATACTAAATTAAATTATATTAAAATGAAATAAAATAAGATAAGTTAAGGTAACGTGTTCAAGGCAAGATGAAACGATGACTAAATGTAAGTATGTCGTAATTAGATAAAAAAGACAAAACTCAGAAACGACTACACTCAACGAAGTCAAGATACGTTCTCCAAAATTTAGACAAAGCGTGTCAAAAGGGATGAACAAAATAGGAGGGGGTACAATGGTTCAGAACGGGGTGGAGAGGGGTGAGAGGGAGGGGAGGAGTAAGGAAGAAAGACGCGGAGGCACATGCAAGAACGAGTGAGTTACGAGAAAAATAGGAAATTAGACAAAAGGAAAAATTACATTAAATTATCGGCAAAGCCGAAAATATACTTTAAAAATTGAAAGTATGCGTAGGAGATAAGGGCACACAAAGACGACGAAAATATGTGATGCGCAAAATATGGGCATTCACAGACACAAGAATATCACAGGTTAGGTCACCAGCAAAATAGCAATGGCGAGACCTCATTTTGTGAACTCATTAAGATAAAGAACAAAGCATTACGGGAAGCAAGAAAAATAATCTCCAATCCCGTTATGTTGTTCTACGATAAGATACACTCTGGATGACAGACCCAAAGGTGCCCCCTACAAGGTAGGCAAACCCACCGTCAAGCACACCAGAGTAAAGCGAAGACAGCCCAGCCCACATACATAACTTTCAACCCTTAAAGTACAAAAACTACGTTATCAAAATAAATGAAAATAACACTACCATACAAAACAAAACTCACCAGCAATTACACGCACACAAAGGGCGGAGGGAAAATATCGGGAGGGGGCAAGTACTCGCGACCAAAAGAAAATAACACAGAAAAAGAGTTTTAAATTGCCGAAATATGAAACTGAACTACGGTAAAGCAATTACTGATTACGACATACATACACCTCGCCATGGTTTCACCTTGAACGCGGGCACTTTCCCTAGAATATGGGAATACGACTAGCCTACTTGGCTGCAAGAAAGAAATGCCTCGAAACAAAGCAAATGACGACGCAACACAAAGGTAACTGCGTGCTAAAATTTGATTGGTCACGACCCCTTCCAAAATATAAATCACTGGCCAATAAGGGGACAAGGTGCAGATATGTCCATATATGGTATTATGACATCAGAGGGCTATTAATAGCTTCACAGACCAAGGTTTCACAAAGGCGTGCATTGATCACATCAGATAAAAATGGTACAAAGGAGTAACTTATATATCTCATAAAAATGGCTCAAAATTCCCCCACTTCCTTGAAGAAAAAAAATGTTTACAAAATACAGACACAAAACATTTTTTTGTATATATGGTATAAGATGCACTCTTGTTTCATTCATAAAATGGCTCGCAAGGAGAGAGTCTCATATCACACAAACACACGGAGTAGCTCACATTAGAGTTCCAAACTCATTGCCTTTCACAGAGGCTTGGTATAGCACAAGTCCATCTCTTTGAATTATACATCAAACGCACAAGCAGTTAATTGAGTGAGGGGAATTTTGGCTAAGTAAACCTAGAAAAATGAAATTTAGGTGCAAAAACACAACGAATACAAAATCCGCTGCCTAAAATGCCAGCGAAGCAGTGCCCCTTGAGAGAAGGTGGCACCAACCTTATCACACAAAACACTCAATTCACTAAACACGTCAGCAGCAAATTTTGACTAGGGAGAAAAAAAATGAACATTTAAGTTACGAGTTATCTCACAAGGAATAACATTTTTCTGTTTTTAGAAATTTCCGAAGAATAACGAGAAGTTGTAATCCAAAGGCCTGAAGATGAATAAGGGGGAACCCAGGACCATTGCAGTTGACGTCAAGACTGCAGAGATTTTCCTTCCTCCCAATATTCCTAATATAGAAAAAAAAAGAGTTACATTGTGGTATAAATGGTTAATAAAACTTAATCTGTGGAGCACCCTGTATTTCCAATGGAATGTTCTGTCGTCACAACCATTGATAAAATGATATTACACTACTTGGATGCGGTGTGGTCTAAGGGAGAGAGAAAGAAAACAGCGCGCGATAACACTCGCGGACGGTTAAGAGATACTGAAAACAATCATGGACACACTAAACTAAATAAACAGGCAGGGATCCTGTAAAAACATCAACACTGGGATCGCCGCGTCAAAACACTGAAAGAAATACATACACTAGATAAACAAATAATTACACAGACACCACATCATTCATGGTATTTCTTAAGATTTGCTACATGAGAAACAGAAATTAGTTGAGGATCGTCATTAGAAATCATTTCCACAGTCACGTTGTTCAGGAATCTGGTTATGGTCCTTGGTTCGGACCACCGCAAACACAGTTTACTGGAGATGCCGGAAGCTGCATTACTAATAGGGTGTAGTCGCACCAAAACCCTATTTCCTATCTGAAAATGAACAGGTTTTCTACGTTGGTTGTACCGTGCTGAGACCTTCTGTCTAGCCCGCTTAAGGCTAGCGATGGCGGAATCCCATTTCTCTTGAGTAGAGATGGTTCGAGACGGGATAGACAAATACTCGATATTCCAACAGAGCATCAGGGGATCAACGAGTTTACGGCCTATAAACAATTCCGCTGGTGTGGTTTGAATAGACGAATGAAACGAGGTATTAAAACCTAAGGTAAAATAATGCAAGTTGACATCCCAATTGGATTGTTCCACATTATGGAAGGCGGTTAGACAAGCTTTCAGATTACGATGAAATCTCTCTACCTGATTGCCTTGTGGTCTGAACGGTGCTAATAACACGTGATTAATGCCCCAACTGAAGGTCATAGATTTGAAAGTTTTGAACTTGAAGATGGTAGCATTATCGGTAACAAGGAACTTGGGCGGGCCAAATATAGCAAAAATATGCTTACATAATAAATGGACCGTCCCTTTTGCAGAAATGTCCTTAACAGGAAAGAGCCAGACAAACTTAGAAAAACCGTCGATCACTGTCAAAATCGCCTGATGACCAGACCTAGAACGTGTCATAGGACCGAATATGTCAATAAATAACCGTTCTCCAGGACGAGTAACAACATGAGCACTATGCAAACCTATCTGCGTATTTTGCGCTGGTTTAGAGCGTTGACAGGTGTGACATTTTTTTACAAAATCAAACACGTCTGGTTTGATCGTAGGCCAATAGAATTCAGAGTCAATTTTGCGTAAAGTACGGTACATTCCAACGTGTAAGCCTATAGCCGAAGAATGATAGTATGTTAAGAGCATATTACGAACATTCTCAGGGGCGAAAATTCTGAAGGAGTTTGAACCAGAGAGGAGACGGCCAATTACATCATTACGGACACAAAATTCACTCATAGTGGGGTCCTTGTTGGTAATTTTCTCACGGAGTTCACGACAATAAAGATCATCTGCCTGAAACTTACGTATATCTACAAAGGACCATGGACTAAACTGTAATAAAAACACATTTTCAGGCATTTCCTGAGGTGAAGTTTCGACAGAAGGAGGAACAATCTGACTAGGAGCGGAAATAGTGGAATCCTCGAACATGCGCGAGAGACAATCAGCCACAGAGTTTTCACTGCCTTTCACGTGTACAATGTCGAACTTGAACGACGATAGTCTCAAAATCCACTGATTGATACGACCAAGTTTCTTTACATGCGACATGCTCCATTTCAGAGCTTCATTATCGGTGTAGACAGTGAAATGGCGATGTTCTAGGAAACTCCTGAATTTCTCGCAGCCAAAGACAACAGCAAGGGACTCTTTTTCAAAGATGGAATAGCGACGTTCATGTTCATTAAGCATGCGACTAGCAAAAGCTACAGGCGCAAACTTCCCGTCCACGTGTTGACTTAAAACGCTTGACACAGCTAGATCACTAGCGTCGCAATGGAGGAAGAACCTAGACTCGAAATCTGGAGCTTGCAACACAGGGGCAGATATAAGACTCTCTTTTAAAGTGTTAAAAGCTTTATCTTGCTCTGGACCCCATATAAATTTAGCGTTCTTCTTTTTGAGGGCATTCAACGGAGCCGAAATATCTGAGAAATGTCTGATAAACCTGGAATAAAACCCAAACATGCCCATGGCACGGCGTAGAGCTTTCACAGAGGTAGGCACCGGTAGATTCTTAATACATTCAACTCTATCAGGCATGACGCTAATACCGTTAGTCGACAGAACATGTCCTAAAAACTTGATCTGCGTGCGGGCCAAAGAGGTCTTTTCGGGATTGATAGTGAGTCCCGCTTTTCTGAGGCGAGAGAAAACTTCACGGAGATGAGTTACGTGCTCCTCGAAAGATTTGCTATAAACAACAAGGTCATATAATAATTGAAGACAAACTTAAATTTCAAGTCACCCAAGAGATCATCTAACACACGACTAAGAATTTGTGCTCCGACAGCGATACCCATAGGTAATCTATTGAAGTTGAATAACCCAAAAGGTGTGGAAAAGGCGGTAAAATCACGGCTCTCAGCTTCTAACGGAATTTGATAATATGAGGAATTGAGATCAATAATAGAATAATAGGTAGCTCCATGAAAATGCTGAAAAGCGCTGTCGAGTGTAGGTAACGGAAAATTGTCAAAAACAAACTTGTTATTCAGCTTCCTGTAGTCGACAACTAATCTATATTCGCCGTCTTTCTTGGGAATCAGAAAAGCTGGAGAACCATACGCCGACTTGGAAGGAACGACTACTCCTTTATCTTGTAGCTCTTTGACATATTTTCTCATAGCCAACAGCTTTGGAGGTGAACATGCAAATGGCGGGGATCGAACCGGGACATTGTCTGTGAGATCGATATGACATTCGTGACCTACCGCTGAACCTAATTTATCTGTGAGAACATCCGAGAATTCGTTCACCAAATCACTCAGCACATCACGCTCTTCCGAAAATAACGACAGAGGCAGCTGGACAGAATGCACTGTGGACACTTCACTAACACGAGAGGTGCATTCTTCGAACGGGAATTGTTTGTTGGAAAGAAACAGAAAGCTAAATGAATTACTCGCAAAATCTAATTGTAAACCTGTTTTGCGCATGAAATCTGTCCCTAAAAGGACTTGGGTGGATAAATTATCAACTACGTGGAACTGGTGATCCCATGAAAAACCATGGATCTTGAGATGACATAAAACAGTACCGGTAACGTTGATAGTAGATGAACCAGCTGACACGAACTTTCGCTCACGTCCATCCTCGTGAGGACAGATGCGCAGCGCTGGAATTTGTTCCGCCACAGAGCGAAGGATAAAGCTCTCCGTGGCTCCAGAATCCAAAAGGGCTTGAGTTGTGACATGATGAAAAGATAATGTGACCCAAGGTTGCGATACAGAAGCAAAACAAAGATAAGGATCGCGATACCTGCTTTGAGGGCTGCCCGACGGGTCGAACTCAGGACAGCACTTCAACAGTTTTCCTGGTTGAAATTACAATTTGGACAGGTCAATTTAGTCACATCTGACATCCCACAACCGTAGCAGAACTTACGGGATCTAGCGGCACATTCACGGAAGTTATGACCGTGATTGTTGCAATTCCAACATAAGATATTTGCGGAGACTCGTTTGGTATCTGGAGGATTATTGTGGACACGGGAGGTAGAATGCGTTTGGCTGGCAGCGTGACTATCACTTTGGACGTGATTTATGGGAGGACGAGAGGGGAGATTAAAAGAGACAGTCTTGTTTGAGATAACGGGATGGGCCACAGAAGTAAACGCATGCTGTGTGCTAGTCGCACAAGCTAGTTCAGGAAACATGACTTCGTGGGAAATAGGGGGGGGGGGGGGGGGGAACATAACTCAAACTCGACCGAGAATTGTTCTCATATTCGCGTCCATGTAGAATTATGTCCTCAATACAGCGTACCGAAATGCGACGTATGAAGTACTTATATATAGGATTTAAATTCCTATAAATAATTTCGAAACGTTCCTGTGGGTGGAATGGCTGAGGCAAATTGGCTGTGAGGAGGCGTACAGCCGTGACATAATCGTCAATCTTCTCGGAGGGGCCTTGAGTTCGAACGTAGATTTCCTGTTTCAAAGCATACGCGAAATCTTGGGGAGTGAAACGGGCTTTTATGTTGCACACAAATTCGTTCCATGAAGTGTAATGGAATGGTGACACCCTGTACCACTGCAACGCTTTACCAGAAAGTAAAATTGGTAGGCAACGAACTATCTTATCGGGACTTATGTCATGGCACTGACACAGTTCCTCAATCCTCTGAATGAACCAATAAACTGAAGATGTGTTATTTTCCCCGGAAAAAGTAAGATTCCACTTGCTCACAATGGATGCAACGTTGTCAGAATGACCACCACTGGTAGGATTAGAAACGTAGCCACTAGACAACGGGTCAAACATAAGTAAGTCCTTCGGTACACTAAAAAATTGGGGTTCTGGAATAGCCTTACTTGAAGAAATATGTGCAGTCAACGACTCAAAATTATAGGACGGTAAACGAACTTCCTGCTTAATAGATTTATCCATGACGAAAAATATTAAAAACACAGCACGGTACACACCAACGAGATAAGAAAAAGGACTACCAAGACTACTAATTTCCACCTACTTCAAAAATATAAATGGTATCTAAACAGTATTACGAGAAGAAATAAATAAGTGCACATCACATTACCGTAAGATGTTGCTTTCCCACGTGGTAATTTACTCACGGGCACCAAGTCATCATCCTCACACGAAACATACTGCTTGCGGCTGTGTGTTTTTCAAATGTTGATAGACCATACCAGACCTTTCTCCTCTTTCATGAAATTCTCAGCACCTTAAAACTCAGAAAGACAACATTATACTATAGGTACGAAAAGGATGGAAACGTTTCACAATGCAATTCAGCTCGAAGTCTCAGGAACGATCAGCTGGAAAAAATTGTTAAATTAGAAAGGTGATTTTGTCTCAAAACCACGCTCTGCTACCATTTGTACGCAACTTAAGATGAAGTAATAGAAATAAACATATACTTACGTACGCAGCAGACGTCAGTGGAAACGTAGCTGAAGCTCTTCCCCTATCCCCGAAGAAATATAAAATAAAAATAAAATAGAAGAAAGAAAAACGGGGAGATCGCAGTCTTGTTTGGCTTTCGCTGGGCCCAAATTTTAAAAGGCAAACCAGAAAGCAATCCAGGAAGAAAGGGGGAAAGCTAATTAAAATTAAACTACAGTAAAATCCAAAGATGAACAAATTTAAATCAGAGGCCGTGTAGGTCGTATTAACGTCACAAGTACGCTAATAAGACCGACAAACCAAAATGTAGTAAAAACCAGACAAAACTCGAAGAAGGTAACTAAAATTAAAATAAGGCGTGACGCAAAAGCAGAGATACTTAGGCAAAGATAAAATGTATTTAAATAACAACTACAATGCACAACGATCCCAGAGATATTAAAAGCAAGAAGAGAAATGACCAACAAATTAAACACAAAATTAGTTTACCGCAAGAAAAAATACAAATTAGGAAGAAAAATCGAAAATATACTAAATTAAATTATATTAAAATGAAATAAAATAAGATAAGTTAAGGTAACGTGTTCAAGGCAAGATGAAACGATGACTAAATGTAAGTATGTCGTAATTAGATAAAAAAGACAAAACTCAGAAACGACTACACTCAACGAAGTCAAGATACGTTCTCCAAAATTTAGACAAAGCGTGTCAAAAGGGATGAACAAAATAGGAGGGGGTACAATGGTTCAGAACGGGGTGGAGAGGGGTGAGAGGGAGGGGAGGAGTAAGGAAGAAAGACGCGGAGGCACATGCAAGAACGAGTGAGTTACGAGAAAAATAGGAAATTAGACAAAAGGAAAAATTACATTAAATTATCGGCAAAGCCAAAAATATACTTTAAAAATTGAAAGTATGCGTAGGAGATAAGGGCACACAAAGACGACGAAAATATGTGATGCGCAAAATATGGGCATTCACAGACACAAGAATATCACAGGTTAGGTCACCAGCAAAATAGCAATGGCGAGACCTCATTTTGTGAACTCATTAAGATAAAGAACAAAGCATTACGGGAAGCAAGAAAAATAATCTCCAATCCCGTTATGTTGTTCTACGATAAGATACACTCTGGATGACAGACCCAAAGGTGCCCCCTACAAGGTAGGCAAACCCACCGTCAAGCACACCAGAGTAAAGCGAAGACAGCCCAGCCCACATACATAACTTTCAACCCTTAAAGTACAAAAACTACGTTATCAAAATAAATGAAAATAACACTACCATACAAAACAAAACTCACCAGCAATTACACGCACACAAAGGGCGGAGGGAAAATATCGGGAGGGGGCAAGTACACGCGACCAAAAGAAAATAACACAGAAAAAGAGTTTTAAATTGCCGAAATATGAAACTGAACTACAGTAAAGCAATTACTGATTACGACATACATACACCTCGCCATGGTTTCACCTCGAACGCGGGCACTTTCCCTAGAATATGGGAATACGACTAGCCTACTTGGCTGCAAGAAAGAAATGCCTCGAAACAAAGCAAATGACGACGCAACACAAAGGTAACTGCGTGCTAAAATTTGATTGGTCACGACCCCTTCCAAAATATAAATCACTGGCCAATAAGGGGACAAGATGCAGATATGTCCATATATGGTATTAAGACATCAGAGGGCTATTAATAGCTTCACAGACCAAGGTTTCACAAAGGCGTGCATTGATCACATCAGATAAAAATGGTACAAAGGAGTAACTTATATATCTCATAAAAATGGCTCAATAGTCATATTAAGCCTAGAGAAGGGCAGCTATTTTATTTTGAGTGTTTTTATTTTATCTTTCAACAGTGTTAGGGACATTTATGTAATGTCATTTTTAGTTAATAAATGGCAAGCGTTTTTATACACTTGCTACGTTTTTTTTTATAGAGCTGATTCTTATTTCAATGCTTAATTACGCGATAACGATACCGCTAGCTAGATGCATACAGTCTATCGACACATTTACCTTAATTACCCGTGAGTCGAGTTGCTCATTAGAGCTCTATTTTGTATTTTTCTTAAGCTGTTCTGTATGCAACTAGTTGGTAGTATAGTTAGGTGTGCGTTATGTGTGTTCAGGGTTCCCTAGTCATTAGTCCAGTAGGACATGTTCAATTCTTAGCCGGGTATTGACATCCCTACGATTTGTAATAATAATAAAAACTCCACCAAGCTATCTTCTTTCAACCCCTAAGTTGGGCGACATTGTAATCTTTTAAAAACTTCACTATGCTATCTTCTTTCAGGTTGTGGGGCAATATTCTTGCTTGAATGCACACAAAGACTAGGAGACCAACATTACAAAATACACACCATCTATTTAATATAGGCAAGCTTCCAGTACCTAGGCCTTGGCATCATACACCCAATCAACACTGTCACCATTTCACATTACATTTTCCACAAAAATACTTCAGCTCCCGTCTTGCCTCAAATTCCACTGCAAACAACCCATGTCCATACTCCACATATCAAAACTCAGAGTTATTCAATCTTTGATTTATCAAAACAAACAAACAAACAAACAAAACTATGTTTCATACATAAATATAATTCACCAACTGTCCTCCATCTTGACACCAAAACTTTCATCAACAACTCATCACCATGGCAACGTCCACATGCCATCTTGACCTTCTAGATCAAGGAAGCTATCATATGCAATAGCCAAGGCCAGACCAACACCAAGAATCTCAAAGGCGCTGAACTGAAGATTTTCAATAACGGCCTACTGAACCCTTTACCCTATGTTGGTTAAATGATTCTACTTTTTATTTCTTCAATTAATAAATATTTCAACCAGCATCATGAAAGTAGCCAGACAGCGATGAGGAAATTTCAAGCATTTGTTGGAGACAGTAGGGACATACCTGCAACAGTTTAACAAAAGGCTAAATACTTGAGCTATGAAAAGAAATAGCATAGCGATGTATCATAAGGACAGGTGTGGCTACCTCAATTTTAGAAGCGACGCGTGGTGAGACATGGTTCTGGTATGTTCATTGTGATATTCGCGCCTAGAAGAAATATGATGCAGTAACGTGAATGGCTGATGAAGAAAATAGACACTCCCAAGACGCCAAGATCTACTAGAAACCGCCAAATTACAGAAAATGGAGAACCAATGAGAAGAGAATGCCTACTTGCGCGCCAACTCCGGCTGGGGTACGCGGCGGCTAGCATTCACGCGGGAAATCGCCTAGACAAAATCTCTACGATCGATTCTAGGATTAATGGGCATATTCTTGACCTGTGCAATATTACGAGTTCAGTGATATTTATTTCATTCCTGTACCACAATTATTTCGAGAAATTTTTACATAAAATCCCCCTCCATCTAGACCCAAGGGCCAGTTCATTTATAAGTGTGTCGAAGAGCCAAGACATTACTATTATTCTGTGCGTCTACGGACGTAGATTATTATTCTGTTCGTCTGAGGACGTAGACTTTTATTCCATGTGTCGAGGACACAGGACTTTGATTCTGTTCGTCTGAAGAGATAGACTTGTATTTTGTGTGTCGAGGACACAAGATATTCATTGTAAAGTGTTAAATTCAGTGATAGATAGTCATAGTACTATAGTTATAGGGGCAGTATCGTCGATAATTCGCCAACGAACAGTGACAGGGAATTTAGTACCTGAACAAGCGAATTTAGTAGTCAGACATAAAGTGTATAATAACCTAATTTTTGTATCAGCGCAAGTGATGACATCGATGATTGCAGAGGAAGTTTGGAATTCTCAACACTCCGTCCAGATGGCTGATATGAGATAAAGAATCATCCAGTTGGGAAATGGCGTCTGATGTTCTTTGACGGGTGACTACAAAAAGAGATGAGTACAAAATAATATTATTTATTATTTGTTAAATTAACTTATGGTTTATGGGACATATTTTTTTGTAAATACTTTGCTTGTGTGATTAATGTAGTATATTTAGTTTTGATCTGACACATTTTTGTTTGGAAGCAGCTCGCAAAATTGTAGTTGATGGAAGGTTCTTTTCTTTGTGTTGTGTTAACTAACGTAGCTATGTGAACGGCCGTGTTCGCCTAGGTTACGAAGTGCGGTTAAAAACGTCTCTCGGAGATATGTCGTGTTTCAGAAGTAGGACTGAATTAATATAATTATATAGTAGATTGGAGGGTAATTAAAATTTTGTTGAGATTTATTATTGATCAGATTCAGTGTGATTATTGCCTTTGGAGCAATGTAGTTTGTGACGAAGAGTATTCAGCTCTATCGTAAGTTTTAAATATTGTGTTAAATGTTTGCGAGCTCTAATTCAGCAGACCCGTGTGAAAGGCGTTATGTCAGTCCCAGATGTGTGTATTGTGAGTATATATTTTGTGGTATTACAAGCGGGAATTTCAGCAGAGACTGATTTCTGTCAGCTTGGTACCAGATTCATATTGTATCCTTGCGAGGACAATTATGGATATGTGATTATTGTCTGACCATATGTTGAGTTGGAGGAGATGTTAGTTGCTGTTGATTCCTTGAGATAACAGTCCAGCTGGTCGGCTATTTATATACACTGGAAGGGGGACATGACAGGTATTGAGGAAAGGGTGAGTTGTGGTCACAAGGGCTGGCTGAGTTTCGCAAGCAAGCTCATTAGTGGAGTGGACGTCTGGCTCCCAATTACTTAAAAATAAATATAAATGTGAGAAACTGATCAATGGTAAAATTGTTTAAATAAATGGGAGTTGCCTACGAAACACGATAACCTTCGAAGCGTTTCCTTAACATGCAATTTTGTTAATATAAATTAATCTTAACCACTTAGGTTGTTTGTTGTTGTTGGTTTATTCTATGTTTATTTTCCATGTCAGTGACCCGTGAGTCACGTGCGGCGCTGTGTTTCCTTATTGTTGAGTATCTGGCCAAGGTGGCAGCTCATTTGATTAAGTGTGTCACCACAATAATAAGGGTCTCAAAGAGATGCCTGTAAATAGTAGAGTTGTAATATGTGTGTCAGAGTTAGATTTAAGGATTTTTATTAATGTTATGCCCATATCCATAAACGTTGATTTACGAGATGATTGTTCGTGAGCACCGTGGCTGTTAACCCGTTGTGAACGAACGATCATCCAAGTACTCATTTCTCGTAGGTAGTCATCACGCGAACATAAATTCACATGCAAGATAGTGGAACTTGGATCCACATTTTATTAGAAAAGGGGAGATCCATCTGACTCCTCAAAGTGATAAATATTCCTGTCAGGGAAAAATTCAGGGAGGATTTTGTTTATTATTGTTTGATTTATTCTTTTATGCACAAATTAGTTATTAAATCTTGTTATTATCTTACGTTTTGTCTCCTTTCTTTCTTAGTTATAGTTTTTATCCTATAACCCTTGCCTCAGAAAAGCACGTTGTTTGGCGGACGTAAACACCACACTATGAACTGAACGCGACCCCTTGATCTAAGATTCTTGCATAAAACACTGCTATTCTGAAGAGTTCACTACCAACCGTGGCCATGACTGGCAACAAGATAAAATAAAACAAACTAAAATACCTAAAAGAGTCTCTGTAACTTAACCTACAATTGTTAGGTTACAGACGCCCCCTTTGAGAGAGAATTTCTAATTGAAGGTTAGAAATTCACTCTCAACCCTCAAAACAAAACATAAATGAAATACATGAAGCAAACACTAACAAAACAAAATCACATACAGAGAAACAAATCAAAGTCAGAAAAACCATTGGCACAATCATCGCAGAAACAACCATTCAAAGTTCACCACCTGATCGATTAGCCGAAACTATCTGATCGAGTCTATCAGACCTTCCTGCAGCATCGGAAAAATCCGACAACAATATCATAGTCAGAAGGAACGGCAGAATCTTCATCATACCAGTCTGTGCCGTTTTCATAAACATCTTCATCTTCATCATTAAATCTTTCCCTTTCTTCTTCTTCCTTCCCTTATGCTTTCGGTCTTCCTCGTCAGCTTCACTGTCTTCCGACTGTGTCTCGCCTGTTCCTTCAGTCTTCTTGGCTGCCTCCTTCTCCTCCTTGTGTTCCATGCTACCCTCAGATGGCAGGGGGACCTGGTCCACAATCTCCACGTCCACCATCTGTTCTTCTTGCTTCTGCTTGGTCTTGTTGGACCGTATCCTGGTGCCGGGTCGAGGAAACTTGCGGTCGTCCGCCGCAGGCAGTTCCATTCCATGGGTCATGCGAGCCTGAGCACGCGCACGGTCTGTCTTCTGCTTGTGCGTCAGCCACTTGCCTTTCGCCTTCATTCTCTCCTTTCCCTCCTGCCTTATCATGCGTAGCAATTCCTTTCTTCTCATCTTTTCTTTTCTCTTTGCCTTAATCCCTTTTATCTTCTCCTTTATCTTCTTCTGATCCTTCAGTCTCTTATCTCGATCTGCCTGACACCTCTTCCTCTCCTTACTCCTTCTCTTTGCCATCCATCTGGTCCATCTCTTCCTCCAACTTGTTCTCCTGTGTATCCTCATCTTTCTCCTCCTACGCTTCTTCACGTTATTTTCTATCTCATCTTCCTCCTTGTTTTCTGTTTTATTCCCCTCCTCCATTTGACATACTCTTCTGTTACGTCGGTGGTGACCTCTGTGTCTACCCCCGCAATTGCTCTCTCTTATTCGCCTGCTATGGTCTCTCCGATATATACCTCTACAACCTCGTCTTATCTTTTTCACTTCTTAATTATTTTTCATACGCCCCCTAGCATCAAGTACTTCATAGATCTTCTCCTCTTCCTCTACAGACACACTCACAGATTCTACTATTTCAACTTTCTCATCTACATTGCATATGCGAATCACCTGCTCTTTGATCTTGTCAAGCTTCTCAGACATATGCTCACTGACCTCATCAAGGATCTCACCAAGCTTGCTAGACCTTATCTTTTCCACTTGTTCACGCCCTCTAGCATCACGTACTTCACATTTCTTCTCCTCCTTCACAGACACACTCACAAATTCCACCACTTCAACTTTCTCTTCAACAACACATATGCTAGCCACCTGCTCTTGGACCTTGTCAAGCTTCTCAGATATTCTCGACTCCATACCATCCATCCGGCTGGTCATCCTCTCCTCCATACCATCCATCCGGCTGTTCATACTCTCTTCCATTCTATTCATCTGGCTTGTAATCCTCTCCTCCATCTTATTTCTCCTCTCATATCGGACCATAAGCGTCTCCAACATGGCCATCATTGAAAGTTCCTTATATCTACCATCTTCGGCCATCCCCACTCCTGCCTGTGTGCAATTCATTTTCTTCTTGCTTACACGTTGGGTACCATTGTAATAATTTAAAGAACTCCACCAAGCTATCTTCTTTCATCCCCTAAGTTGGGCGACATTGTAATCTTTTAAAAACTTCATTAAGCTATCTTCTTTCAGGTTGTGGGGCAATATTCTTGCTTGAATGCACACAAAGACTAGGAGACCAACATTACATAATACACACCATTTATTTAATATAGGCAAGCTTCGAGTACCTAGGCCTTGGCATCATACACCCAATCAACACTGTCACCATTTCACATTACATTTTCCACAAAAATACTTCAGCTCCTGTCTTGCCTCAAATTCCACTGCAAACAACCCATGCCCATACTCCACATATCAAAACTCAGAGTTATTCAATCTTTGATTTATCAAAACAAACAAACAAACAAACAAACAAACAAAACTATGTTTCATACACAAATATAATTCACCAACTGTCCTCCATCTTGACACCAAAACTCTCATCAACAACTCATCACCATGGCAACGTCCAAATGCCATCTTGACCTTCTAGATCAAGGAAGCTATCATATGCAATAGCCAAGGCCAGACCAACACCAAGAATCTCAAAGGCGCTGAACTCAAGATTTTCAATAGCGGCCTACCAACCGTGGCCATGACTGGCAACAAGATAAAATAAAACAAACTAAAATACCTAAAAGAGTCTCTGTAACTTAACCTACTATTGTTAGGTTACAGATTCTTTTTCCATCTGCGCGGATTTGGGACTGTGACCTAGAGGAATTCGGGCGCAGTACCCATTGCTTAGGTAGCTTTTTCATGAAATCTACCTTGAACCGTGCACGCACCATCTCTCCAGACTTTACCCCACAACATACGGTGAAGCCTGACTACCTAGGCCCGGAAGTTCATGCACTATTGAAAATGAAAATCCACAGCCTGCTTCCAGTCTCCGACTGGGTCAGGAATGGAATGAATGAAGCCCCTATCTAGCGGCGAGGATATGAACTGTGCCGGCTGCCGAGTTCTGACGCACTCCTCTGGACAATGATTAAATGAATGACAGATGAAATGAAATGATAGTGGAGAGTGTTGCTGGAATGAAATTTTGACAGGGAAAACCGGAGTACCCGGAGAAAAACCTGTCTGCCTCCGTTTTGTCCAGCACAGATCTCACATGGAGTGACCGGGATTTGAACCACGGACCCAGCGGTGAGAGGCCGGCGTGCTGCCACCTAAGCCACGGAGGCTCATGCACTATTAAATGAATCAATACGTGTGTAAAATGGACTAATTATTGGTCAAATATGCACCACGTTTAAAAAAATATGCACTTTGAAATAACTACGGCAATTACGATCACTCCGTATTATTTAGCGTTTCTATTTTGAATATAAAGAGAATTTGCACAGATGGACATATAACTACACCTTTTATATAGTATCACATCTAAAAACAGTTCTAAATAGTAGAACAGTTTAATTTATGGAACTTCAAGTGGTGTTGACCATCAATTTACATGTTAATTTTCAAGTATAACTGATATAAAAATTTATGTTCGACGATGTCGAAATGTAAACATTATGTGTCCGAAAACTGTATCATAATGAGGCTCATTATGACACTATTTTTCATTATGAAACAGTTTCTCCAACCAATCAGAACTCAAGAAACAGTTGTGTGACCAATTAGGTAAGGATACCTTCGCGAATGCGCTCAAAATCCGCTGTAAACAATGGGTGTTCTGTGTTGGCAAGCAAAGTGAATGGTCTCTGCTTTCGGAGTGCTTTGACACAGGCATGCGTTCTGTTCAGTCAGCAAAGCCAGCACGCCCTGTTCACTAACTGAAGCCCTCGGATATTTATGAATATTTATGTTAAAACATATAATAAAGTTATAATTATCGTCGAACATAAACAGTCGTATGCAACTCATATATAATGGTAATTAAGACACTCGTATGGAAATTATAAAACGAGCGTTACTCGTGTCATAATTATTGCCATTATAGGCTCGTTGCATAATGTACTATTATTAGCCTTTGCGTTTTAAAAAATTAAAATAATTTTACAATATATACATAGTGAATGTAGAATAAAAATAATCCATATTAACTTGTAACAACGTCTCAAACGTACTGGGTATTAAAATAATTTCAGTATTATTCTGTGATGGACTCTCGGTGTCGGAATCGAAATATACGACTTCAAGAACATGAAGTAAGTTAATGTGCAACAATAGAAAATTAGAATATGCGCCCTTCTCAAGCAGAGATATGCACTTAAACAGGCAAAGGAGAGAAATATGATGCATTGTGTAAAATAACCAAAATATGCAAACATATGATTTTACATGAACTTCCGGGCCTTACTGATTACAAATGAAAATTCTCGGCAACAGCAGTTACAGTCTAGACAGCAGCGACTGTTGTAGAAAGCAGTTTCTAAAGAGAGCAGCGACCAACGTAGTATACAGACACTAGGGAAGACAACGGAGATGTTCGAAATGGAATTTCAAATTTGTTTCTGCTCATTGGCATGGTATATAACCCTTGGGAAATAGCAAGCAACACGTTCCTTGCAGAAGTTAGTAGCCTCGCTCCAGGCGGGCACACGCACAAATAATACAGCCAATAGCACAACAAGACAATGCTCATATGCTGTACACACTTCAAGGAAATTTAGTCATCTCCTCTAACTAATTCAATATGGGATATTTACCGTAAATCGAAATATGTACACGTTTGCATTTCTGCTCCCTATTATGACAATTTGTACTGAATCAAGAATAATGTGAGATGATTCAAAGAATTCGATTTTCATGAACGCAATGAATTAAAAGAAGGCCGACTGCGGTAGCTACGCGCGCTGACGCGCGGCACCAGGCCATCGGGCCAAGCTATTTGCGGACTTCGTAGACGTGATTTCGTGCCCAACCGTCAGCAGTCCTTGAAATGGTTTTCCGTGGTTTCCTCCATTTTCAACTCCAGGCAAATGCTGGGATGGTACCTTCTGACAGGCCACGGCCGCTTCCTTCCACATCCTTGCCCAGTTTCTTTCATCTCCATGCTTTCCAGCTCTCATTATCTTGTTTTATAAGGTTGGCGTCAGGAAGGGCATCCGGCCGTAAAAAACCTCCACCCGATAGTCTTTCATCGCATCTTATCCCCGTTGGAAACGGGATTAATAAGAGCTAGACATACAATGAATAAAAAGAAGGCTTTAAGATGTTACGTTGAACAAAATTTATGCTTTTCAGTTGGCCAACAGATTAATCAGTTAAAGTCTACCCCTTATTACTCCCGTTTTCAACGGGGTACGGGATGAGATGCAATGAAAGGCTATGTAGCGAGTGGCTTTTACGGTTGGATGCCCTTCCTGATGCCAACCTCATGAGAGAAATTAATGAGAGATGAAATGAATGAAGATGAATGAAACTGGGCAAGGATGTGGAAGGAAGCGGCTATGGCCTGTGGTCAACTGATATCTAAATAATCTCATGTTTAGGCCATAACACCTATTGCAATTGGGTGCAATCGTGTTGACTGACTGAAAAACATAAACTTTGTTTACTGAGGCAACACAGAAAAATAGCTTCGAACAGGATAATGATATTAGCTCGTGTGATGAACAAATAGTGCAAGAAATGCAGAGGAAAATAAGAGCGGGGCTCGAGCACGTGACCTCCCACTTTGAACGCCAGTGCTCTAATCACTGAGCTGTACGGGGACACTTAAATCCTCGAGTTTGAGTCCCGCTGGATTGAACCTTTTTTATTTCTATACTTTCTTCGACATGGCCTGCCAAATTTGTGCAAAAAGCCTCTTCATTCTGATTTTTTAAAATAGCCTACCTAATTAATTAAAATGCTCCGCCAAACAATACAAATTATATTCAAACTAGTACATGTTTCGGTCCAACAATGGGACTTTCGTCAGCAAATTACAATTACATATTAAGGAACTAATTTAATAAAGCTAATAAAAAATGAAATTAAGTAAAATATATACAGGATGAAATGAAGAAACTGGTAAAGCAATGAATAAGAACGATGAAAATATAAAATGTGAAAAATTCCTAAAAAAATGTAAAATTTGAATATAATTAATTTTGTATTGATTGGTGGATTATTTAATTAATTATCTATTAATCAATACGGCAATTTTCTCACAATTTCTATAATGATTTTGCTTTTTTATTTTAATGCTTCTTAAAAACAATTGCGTTATAGTACATGCTTCGTCCCTTCAATGGAGTCTTTTTCAGCTTATATCTAATGCAATATATATTCTAATAAAAATTTAGAGAAATTTCATTTTTAGCCTATTTTCAATTTTGAAAAAATAGGCTTATGAGATCACCTTTTGTCCGTGTGTGTGTGCGTGTGTATGAGGTGTGTGTGTGTCCCCCCCTAATCAAATATAAATGGCTGGAGCGATTTCAGTGAAACTCGGTAAGTTCATAGCACTATTCCCGGCGACCTCGACCGTGCCCTTCAAATTTTGTTACGTCTCACCAATCCAACATGGCGGCTGTGCGAAATATTTCACTAGCATTCAATATCTCCGAAACTATTTCCGATATTGCCCTGAAATTGTGTATGGTATTAAAGGGCACTACTAGAAGTTAACCTATGATACTTTCAAAAACCTGGTGACTACAAAACCAACATGGCGGCCAAGCGAATTTGAGACTTTTAAATAGACTTTTCTCGCGATTTAACTATCCAAACGTAATGAAACTTGGTACAACAAATATTTATACACATTGCAATGCACTGGAGTCTAATTTAGTTCAATTGTTTATATAACCTCAAAATGGCGGCTGTGCGAAATATTTCACTGACATTCCATATCTCCGAAACTATTACAGATATCACCCTGCAATTTTGTACGGTGATAAAGGGTATTGATGCAAGTTTACCTATGTATAATTCATAAACCTGTAAAGTACAAAACGAACATGGCGACCAAGCGAATTTGAAATATTTTAATAGACTTTTCTCGTGAGTTAACTCTCTGAGCGCAGTGAAATGTGGTACAGTAAATAATTTTGCAGATTTTAATGTACTGCCATCTAATTTAATTCAATTGTTTACATAACCTCAAGATGGCGGCTGTGCGAAATTTTAAAATTAAGTTTTTATTTCTTGTGTCGTAATCATGCGATCGAAGTGAGAGTTTGAATAATGAACCTAGGCAATAATTGTCCTTGAATGGTACATAACTCTATGACCTATACATATAATAATCCTAAATGGCGAGCTTCCGAAATATTTAGACGGTTCTCAATATCTATGGATCTTTTATAGCAACCAAACTGAAATTTTTATGTTCATAGAGACTATGAACATATGTTCACCTATAGGACTTTCAGTAACCTGGTGAGCACGAATCAAACATGGCGGTGACGCGAAGTATAAATATTTAAATGGACGTTTCTCGTGAATTAACTATCCGAGTGCCGTGAAACGTTGCACGTTAAATGCTTACACAAATGTTGATCCACTGGCATCTAATTTATTTCAATTGTTTGCATAATCACAAGATGGCTGCTGTGCGTAATTTTAAAATCTCGCTTTTACTTCTTGTGTTCTAATCATGCGATTGAAGTTTGAATACCACACGTACACAATAATCTAAATATAATAGTACAAAAATAAAAATCCAACCTGGCGACCATCTGAAATATTTAGACGGTTCTCAATATCTACGAATCTGTTACAGCAATTAAACTGAAATTTTGTATGTTGATAGAGGCAATTAACATGAGCAGGAAATATGAAAATAGGCTGTATAGTTCTTCACGGAACTACTTGTTAAATCTATATTTATATTAAAATAAACTTAAGTAAATAAATGGACATCTTTTCAAAACATTAAATAAAAACATTGAAACATTCTTATTCTGAATTATATTCAAGATGTCCAAAAGTAATGAAATATTCTCAAATAACTACGTTCAAACACTGTAAATTTCTTGAAATATTTTTGAAATAATGTCAGTCATCAATATGTAAAACATCTTCAAAAGTTTAAAATAGGATATCCTGTGACTTGTTGCAAATTGATAATATCAAAGATGTTTTTCATATTGATAACTGGAAGCAGTTTATTTGGAAAATATTCCAAGAAATTTTCAGTTTTGGTAAATGACTGCTCGTAGTAATTTTTAGCCTACTTTTCTCATTTTGCAAAAATGAGGAAAAATTAGACTTATGAGATCGATCCGGGAAAATGCACAGTCTGTCTGGCTGGCTGTGTCCCCCCCCCCCTATCAACTGCTAAACGGCTGCAGCTATCGAAACCAAATTTGGTAAGAGTAAAGATCTATACCTGAATATCTCACGGCCATATTTTAAATTGACATCAGTGCTACCAACTGCTGAAAAATCGCAATTGTAAATTGTACTCTATGTTGGATATCACAGAAGTTATGCATGCGAACTATTCCAAAATTGGCACACAAAACTTATATACAATTGCATTCCAGATTAATTTTCAGAAGACCATACATGCCAGTATTGCCAACATGATTCTAAGCCTGCCGATAAGTCCAAATTCTAAATGCATGTAATTTCTATAGTCTACTATCGATTGGATTTCAACCAGATTTGGTATGTACTATGTGTACTACAGCAGATATGACTGTGCGTATTCTAATGAGCCACCACGGCTGCCAACTGTTAATAGATGCTCTCGCTATGTTTCAACCCTAATATCAATATATCAGAAAGTATGCAAGCCAACAGCTAAAAACTTTGCACACGTGTAGTACCTGGCATTCTACCTTAGTTTGGTGTAGCGTATATACATCAGCGCAGCCAACACGATTCTAAGCCTCCTGGTAGGTCCACTATTTAAATGCATATTACCTCTATAATAACAAATGGATTTCAACCAAATTTGTTATATGCTTTGTGTACCATAACAGTTATGACTATACGTATTCGTATGAACCAGCAGGGCTGCCAACTGTTGATAAATGCTCTCTCTATTTGTTTAAAGTATGCAAGCCATCAGAGCTAAACTTAGCACACGTATAGTACCTGACATTCTAGATTAATTTGGAGTAACTAATATACCTCAGTGCTGACAACATGAGTGTAAGCTTTCTGATAATTCCAATTTTCAATTACATGTAACTTCTATGCTAACAAATGGATTTAATCCAAAATAGCCATTGTAATAGATCGTTATATTTCAGATTAATTCTGAGCATCACATACATGTCATTGTACCCAACATGATTTTACGCGCGCTGATAAATCCAATATCAAACAGTATGTAACGTTGATACTATCCCATAGACTTCAACCAAATTTTGTATGTGCATTCTATACCTTAAGAGATGGAACTATGAATATTTTCAGAGTCACCAGAGCTGCCATCTGTAATAAGTTAATCTACTAGGCTACACTATTTCAGGAATATTTCAAACTGCAGTACTTAGAAATGTTAGTATTACCAAATTGATTTCGTCATTATTCTAGATAGGTCTTTATAGATTGGCATCAATCTTAAATTTTAAGAAAAGTATGCTCTTTAGTTCGTCACGGAACTACTTGTTAGGATAATTCATTAGCTTTTGACATCTTTAACAGAATTCAGAATAATGAGGTTTCAATTCATTTTTTAAGGTCAATGTTTTGTAAGGATATACTTTTATTATTTACAGTTTATTTTGATCCACAATAGAGCTTTAGGAATATTTCTACTCTGAGTTTTAATTGGAATACATTTTGCTCAAGATTAAAGCTGAAAAAGACTCCATCTAAGGGTCGAATCATGCGTTTTAATTCAAATAGATTTCATGATTAATTCATGATTGGTGTTTTATTTTTAACCCTTTATAGGGTAGAACTAAATTTCATTTTTATGTACATTTACATTTTAGTTTCTTTTAATTATTAAAATAATAGGCTATTGGCCTAGTAATATTATTTTTTAGCCTACTTTCGATTTTTGCAAAAAATGAAAGTAGACTTATGAGATCAACACAGGGCGAAAACTTGTGTGTCTGTATGTGTGTGTGTGTGTGTGTGTGAGAGAGAATGTGTGTATTCTGAATGTCTGCCCCCCCCCCCTATCAATTCAAACACGGTGAAACAGAATTGAACGAAATTTGGTACAGAGGTAGCACTAGCAAAGGGCACCTCAGTGTCATGTTGAATATCGCCGCCAACTTGACGAAAACGTAATGGCGGCCACCCAAATGTTAAAAGCTTAAATCAAATTACGACCAACCTAATCATCTCATCTCTACCAAATTCTGCAACAACATATCGTTGTGTGGGAAGCATCTTTTGACCAAACGACAAGGTCATCAGTCCAACAGTTTGCATACGGCTGCCATGTATGAGTGCAAATCGATTCCCCCTATCAATTCAAACACGGTAAAACTGAATTGAACGACATTCGGTTCAGAGGTAGCACTAGCAAAGGGTACCTCAGGTTCATGTTTATATCACCGCCATCTTGACGAAAACGTAATGGCGGCCACCCAAATGTTAAAAGCTTAAATCAAATTACGACCAACCTAATCTCTTGATCTCTACCAATTTTTGAAACGTTATACCGATATATATGAAGAATCGTTTGAGCAAACTACAAGGTCTTCAGCCCAATAATTTGCGGATGCGGGCCATGTATGTGTACAAATCGATTCCCCCTATCTATTCAAACACGATGAAACAGAATTGAACAAAATTTGGTACAGAGTTAGCACTTGCAAAATCAACTCAGTGTCATGTTTTATATCGTCGCCATCTTGATGGAAACGTAATGGTGGCCACCCAAATGTTAAAAGCTTAAATCAAATTACGACCAACATAATTATCTGATCTCTACCAAATTCTGCAACAACATATCTTTGTGTGGGAAGCATCTTTTGACCAAACGACAAGGTCATCAGTCCAACAGTTTGTATACGGCTGCCATGTATGAGTGCAAATCGATTCCCCCTATCAATTCAAACACGGTAAAACTGAATTGAACGACATTTGGTTCAGAGGTAGCACTAGCAAAGGGTACCTCAGGTTCATGTTTATATCACCGCCATCTTGATCAAAACGTAATGGCGGCCACCCAAATGTTAAAAGCTCAAATCAAATTACGACCAACCTAATCTCTTGATCTCTACCAATTTTTGAAACGTTATACCGATATATATGAAGAATCTTTAGAGCAAACTACAAGGTCTTCCGCCCAATAATTTGCGGATGCGGGCCATGTATGTGTGCAAATCGATTCCCCCTATGTATTCAAACGCGGTGAAACCGAATTGAACAAAATTTGGTACAGTGTTAGCACTTGCAAAATCAACTCAGTGTCATGTTTTATATCGTCGCCATCTTGACGGAAACGTAATGGTGGCCACCCAAATGTTAAAAGCTTAAATCAAATTACGACCAACCTAATTATCTGATCTCTACCAAATTCTGCAACAACATTCCTTTTAGTGGGAAGCATCTTTTGACTGAACTACAAGGTCATCAGACCAATAGTTTGCAGATAGCAGTCATGTATGTGTGCAAATTTGATTCACCATATCAATTCAAACACGATGAAACTGAATTGAATGAAATTTTGTACAGAGGTAGCACTAGCAAAGGGCACCTCATAGTCATGTTTAATATCCGCATACCACGTTGTATTTCAACAATCTACTACAACCAACATCCAATTATACTCCTTGAAAAGGACAAAGAGTTATAACAATACCCATGCGTTGAGGAAAAAGTAGGCTATATGTTCTTTACTGAACATCTTGTTTGTTTCTATAATTTTAATGATTATATATTTATTTTTATTTGTAATTTATGTTCATATAGGTTTAATTTTTATATCTTTTATTGAATTAATTAATTAACAAATTTCGAATTGATTTATGCAGTTATTTTCATAATTTTTAGCCTACTTTTCGCATTTTGTAAAAATGAGGAAAAAGTAGACTTATGAGATCGATCCGGAAAAATGTGTGCCTGTCCGTCTGTCTGTCCTTCTGTCTGTCTGGCTGTGTGTGTGTCTCCCCCTATCAACTCCTAAACGGCTGTAGCAATCGAACCCAAATTTGGTATGAGTAAAGATCTCTATCTGAATATCTCAATGCCGTATTTGAAAATAATGTCAGTGCTACCAACTGCTGAAAAATCGCAATTGAAATTTCAGATCCATGTTGTATATCTTGGAAGGTATGCATGGTAGCTATACCACAATTGGCAGACATATAGATAATAATATTTCCGTTTAATTTCCCGGAGGGCATACATGACAGTGTTGCCAAAATGATTCTAAGCCCACTGATAGGTCCAATTTTTAAATGCATATAACTCCTACACTATCAATTGGATTTCTACCAAATTTCGGATGTGCTATGTGCAGATAGACAGATATGACTGAGCGTAATCTTAAGAGCCATCAGGGCTGCCAACTGTTAATAAATGCACTCTCTATTATTTTTATCCAAATACCAATATATCAGAATGTATGCAAGCCGACAGCTTTAAACTATGCACACGTATAGTACCTGACATTCTAGATTAATTTGAAGTAACTAATGGACCTCAGTACTACCGACATGATTCTAAGCCTGCTGATAGGACCAATTGTAAATACATGTAACTTCTATACTATCAATTCGATTTCAACCAAATTTCGTATGTTATATGTGTACTATAACATATATGATTGTGCGTATTCTTAAGAGCAACCAGGGCTGGCAACTGTTAATAAATTATGTCTCTATTTTTTACCCTAATAACAATATATCAGAAAGTATTCAAGTCAACAACTCTAAACTTTACACACGTATAGTACCTTACATTCTAGATTAATTTGGAGTAACTAACATACGTCAGTGCTTCCAACATGATTCTATGGCTGCTGATTGGTCCAATTATAAAATACATGTAACTTTTACACAAATAAATGTATTCTATCCAAAATTGGCATAACAATAGATAATAACAGTTCAGATTATTTCTAAACAACACATGCTTGACATTGTTGCCAACAAGATTGTACGCACGCTGATAGGTCCAATGTGTAACTACATGCAACGCCCATGCTATCCATTGGACTTCAACCAAATATTGTATTCTGTACCTTAAGAGATGGAACTAAGAATATATTCAGCCACCAGGGCTGCCAACTGTACTGCTCTATTAGCTGTGTATTAATAATGTTATTGGTTTTACGTCCCTTTTAACTGCCCTGGCTTTTAGAGACGCCGGGGTGCCGGAAATTTGCCCCGAAGGGGATCTTTAACGTGCCAGTAAATGTACTGACACGGCTCCCTCGCATTTGCGCACCCTCAAATGCCAGCTGACTGCGCCAGGTTTCGAACCTGCAACCTTGGGCTCAGCAAGCGAGAACGTTACCCCTGAGCCACGCAGAGCTCTATAAGGCTACATTATGTCAGTTATATTTCGAACTAATTAGAAATTTCGATATTACCAACTCAATTTCGTCATTATTCTAATTAGGGCCATTTAGATTAATCACTGTTTTTTTAATTGTATCCAACACATTACGTCAAGTAGATACGTAGGTATGGTATGTTTGATTTTTAGAAATACTAGTACCTCGGCATGAACATTCTCCGAAATTTGGCTTAAAGATTCAACATTCAGCATCTTTGAAAGCATAAACTGTCCTTATGACAGGTGGTTTATATAGAGACCACTATCCCATAAAGGGTTAAGAGCTATATACAGGTCAGTACAGAAATATATCCCACATTACCTATCATGCTAGTGCTATTGGATTTTTTGATTGGTTTATGGTTCGATACCCTTCCTGCCATCAAAACCATCATAGGAGCCAGTGAGAGATGAAATGATTGGAAATGAATTGAATTGGGCAAGGAGTTGTTAGCAGGCAGCCATGGTGTGTTAGATGGTATTACCCTGGCATTTGCCTAGGGTTTTAGAAGAGACACACTAGTCTCCACTCCAAGGTCATTTACCATAGTTTTAAATCCCCACGGCTCGCCCAGGTATCGAAACCTGGACCCTATAGTCTAAGCCTCGTATGCCAACCACTTAGCCAAAGGGCTTTAACTAAACCTTCCGTTGGTCCCGTAAAATACTATTGTAATTCAAATTCAATTGTTTTATATCTGCAAACACAATTCACTCGATTTTGGTTCATACCGTTCATTACCTTTCCCTAAAAGTTCTCCCCAATACATTCACGGTGAAATATTACATCGATGATCACTAGCGTGTCAGTGGCATATCAAAAAGTAAAGGGTTACATTTGTACTCCACGCGACTATTTACGAAACCGCGCTTCAACTACCTTGGTTTGCTAGTACAGGTATAGCATTGTATACAATTGTGAAACTGAATATATTATGAACACTTAATTGTAGAAAAATACTCATCTGTTCGCAAATATTTCATATTTATACTGAATCCGGGAAATACTACCATATTTCTTTCAAAATTTCAAACTAAACACGTGTCAAAAATTTGGTATTTCATGTATTTGTCTATGATATTTATCCCACTCTATCCTTCTTATAAAATCAAAAATCAAAATTTTGAAACAAAAAATAGTTACAGAAATACCTGTTAAAAGTTGACCTACAATAATTGTAATCCACTCGACTACTGGCGTTACATTTTTGAGCACGACCACTGGAGCGTTTGAATCCTCAAATGCTAATCACTAACCAGGTGTACCGTACAGTAAACTGAAATTCCGTAATTGGGAAAAAATATTCTCATATTGACCTTTTCTCTCGATCACTTTGTTATATAATACCGATGCAGACTAAAAACTTGTCTACTCTGATGATACTGTGGCTGGCTATCACCTGCAGCATTACCTGTCTACGTATCTCCGTGAGGAAAAATACTTCAAATCAACGTCGTCCTTAAGAGTGTAAGCATGGATGTGAAGAAAACATTACCCTTTCCCAAACCCAGCAGAAGCCCCCTTTTAAAACATGGCATCTGCAAATTATTCTATAAAAAGTTTGTGGTGGCAGCGGAGTGGGGAAGAAATGGGTCCTCTTTTATGTACGGACTTAGATATACTCAAGAGTTATAAAAAATTCACTTTTCTCTCTCTGCTTGAGATGGAAAGATGTTATAATCTTATTAGATAATTTCTTTTTTTTTCCTTAGAGGACGATTTTTTTTAGTGTGGAAAGGCAAAGAAAGGGGGAGGGGTAGAGTGGAAAGGGAGGAAGCTTTTGGCCTCCGTTTCAGGAATGGTCTACGATTGAATTAGCTTTAGAAAGCTGGTGAAGTTATGTCTTCGGTTAAAGCAAGGACTGGAGCCAAGTTGCTAAAAGTGTGCGGTCTCCAGCAATGGGGGGGAGGGGGGGGGAGAGGGAGTGGAAATTGGGGCGGATCTATCGTGATTAAGGAAGAAGCACTTTAATTCATTACTACAAAATGACGTCACTGCTAATAGCATTGAGATTTAAAAAAGTGAACTGACTTTTGATTCGGACTTATTATTGGGCAGGAAGAGAAATTGGAAATCTTTGAGAAAGTACTTTGTGGTTTATATTCTAAAGGAATGAAAGAGTAACAAAAGGGATTGTCATCAACAAATAATTTGTAAATGTCATTACTTGGAACAGAAAACTGAAAAAATAATAACACAAACTTTCAAATAACCAATTTAGATTCACTAACTTTAAATTCTTAACTTCATTGCCGAACACAAACTAAATAATTGATTTAAATGTTTTGAGCCGATGTAGAAAGCCTTTGTAGAAATTGGAAGCTGACTGTATATCGCACGGTAGTGAGACCTGTGGTGATGTATGGTTCCGAGACTTGGACCATGACACAAGGTGATGAGGACTTGTTAAGGAGATGGGAAAGGAAGATACTCAGGAAAGTATATGGACTAGTAAAGGACGGTGTATTCTGGCGAATCAGAAATAATATGGAAATAAGAGAGTTACATGGTAAGCCATATATCGTAGTGGAAATAAAGAGTAGGCTAGTAGACTGGATTGGTTGATACATGTAGAAAGAATGACAGAGAACAGGATTGTAAGAAGGGTCTTCGATTGGAAGCCAGAAGGACGTCGTGTAAGGGGAAGACCTAGGACAAGATGGCTAGATAACATGGAGGAGGATCTGAGAAAGATGGGAGTCAGGAGATGGAGAACCAAAGTGGTCAACAGGGAAGAATGGTTGGAGATTGTCCGTGAGGTCATGGTCCCACAGGGGCTATAGCGCCAAGGGGTAAGTAAGTAAATAATATGTATTGTAGAAGAAGCTTCTCTTCCCCAGAAACCGTTTTCGTAAAGTAATAAATATTAAATTGGAAAGTTCTAATTAATGAAAGCTTTCCAGTCGGTCAACACACTGCGCCTAATTGAATTATGTGGTAAAACAAGTATTTATACCTCCTAATCTGAAAGAAATGTTGCATAAGTCTCATAGGCTACCAGTATAAATAGGAACGGTTAAACAATAATCATAAATAATAAAAAAAAGCAGTACAGAAACAGACCTCTAAAATCATCAGATCTGAAAAACGCAAGTACGATCACTACAGATTGGCTGAAATTGAACAAGATTTTACTAAAAACAATACACGAAACTTCTACAAAACCTTCAGAGAAGAATTATCAAATTATCAGGCACCCAGTCTTTGCTTCAAACGCCCGGATGGGACATTGGAAACAAATAATCAAGAAAATTGCAAACTTCTAGCAGATTATTTCAAGGATCTTTTAAACTGTGAATCCCCTAAAGAACAACTCCTCTTTGAAAAAAAAAACCATCCAACCAAGATTCAGAACCCCCAACATTGGAAGAAATTAAAGAAATAATCCATGGACTCAAAAATAATAAAGCCCCAAGGGGAAGATGGTATAATTGCCGAAATGCTGAAGATAGGTGGTGAGAACGTAGCCCGGAAAATCCACTCAATTCTTGAGAACATCTGGATCACCGAAGAAATACCTGAGGATTGGAAATGTGCGCTAATCCATCCACTGCACAAGAAAGGGGATAAAACCAACATCAATAATTATAGAGGAATTTCCTTGATACCAGTTATTTATAAAATTTTCTCCAAAGCCCTGCTCACTAGACTTGAGAAACAAACAGACCGTCTGATTGGAGAATACCAGGCAGGTTTCCGAAAAGGAAGATCATGTACGGAACAAATTCTTAATCTCAAAACTATCCTACAAATGCGCAAAACCAGACAGACAGTCATTACCTTTGTAGATTTCAGAAAAGCATATGACTCTATAGATCGTCAAACACTTTTCAATACTCTAGAAGAATTTCAAGTGGATAGAAAAACAAGAGAATTAATCAGACAAACACTAACTGGCACTACGTCAAAAGTTAAATTCCTCGGCGAAATATCTGAGCCTTTTGCAATTAACACTGGGGTCCGCCAAGGAGACGGATTATCTCCGTTACTGTTCAACCTCGTACTTGAGAAGATAATCAGGACCTGGGAAAAGGAAACTAAGGGAATAACCCTTGGCAGACTACTCAAAGATAGAATTCATGTACATTGTTTGGCCTTTGCTGATGACATAGCAATCCTTTCTAATAACAGACAAGAAGCAATTCATTCCATTGAAAAATTACATGAAATTGCCGTCAAAACGGGACTTCAAATTTCTTATGAGAAAACTCAGTACATGGAAGAAGCCTCACGATACTTAGACGGACAACCTATGAGAACTAAATTCGGCAAAATCTTTCAAGTGAACGAATTCAAATATCTCGGAGAAATTATTCAGCCCTCTGGTTTAAACCGTGAAACAAATAAAGAGAGAATTTCCAAATTACAGAAAGCTTACAGAATCACTTGGAATAGGTATAACAAAAAATCAATATCTCGGAAAGCAAAACTTAGACATTATAATACAGTAATCAAACCGGAGGCGTTATATGTATCAGAAACCTTAATCATTGGTGGCAAATCTTTAACCAAAGAGATTGAAAAACAAGAAAGGAAAATTTTACGAAAAATTTTTGGCCCAGTTTTTATGGAGGGAATCTGGAGTAAAAAGTTATCCCAGGAAATATATCGCCAATGTGAAAAAATGTCTCATACTTTTCGGAAAAGACGATTGAAATTTTACGGGCACATTATCAGAATGAACAATGGCAGATTGACTAAAAGAATTCTCAACTTGGCCCTCTCACTAAAAACCAAGAACCGCTGGCTACGTGAAATTGAAACAGATCTCCAGGAAATCAACATTTCAGACAATATTATACAGGACAGATGCAAATTCAGAACCCTAATCGACAATCACCAATTTGAAGACAAACCCAACACCAGGGCCACCATAACTTGGACAGAAGACCGAAGAAAGGCGCTCAGCGAGAGGATGAAGAGATTTTGGAAGGAAAAGAAGGCCAACACATCAGCTAAACAGGTTCAACCGTGCTCCTGAGTCGGGCATAACGATGCAAGAAGAAAAAAGCAGTGAGTGAGAATGGACGCCGTATAGGACCAGGATTCAAATACCAGCTAATTTTACAAAACTTCATTTCACTCTAGTCTATTGTATCATTTCTGTATTCGACATATTGCCAAGTTAACCACATTGCAATAGACAAGCAGTTAAAATAGGAGCAGTTAAATTAGAATCATTAATAACAAAATAGTGTATATCTGTAAATAAGATTGACACATTACACAAGCTTTTACAAAATTTTGTAATATAAACATTGCTAAATAATGTACAGTAATTGTACATAAGTGTGATACATAAACAGCTTACGTTATCTGAGCCTAAGTGAGCAGGATCTGATGATGATCGCTTGACGTTCGAAACGTCATCCATTTAAGTACCCCCTCTCCCATTGCGTATAGAAGAGTGTGTTATTTTGTGAAAAATATCTTATGTAATATTTCTTTCAGGTTATTGTGCATAAATACGTGTTTTCCCGTCTAATGTATTTGGGCTAAATTTGTGTAAACCGACTGGAAATCTTTAATAGAACTTGGCAACACTGAAACTGGCTTATATTACAGTTCTAATCTATACTAATATAATAAAGCTGAAGAGTTTGTTTGTTTGTGTGTTTAAACGCGCTAATCTTTGGAACTACCAGTCGGATTCAAAAATATATTTTTGTATATGATAGCCAGATTCAAGAGGAATAGTTTAGGCTATGTAGCATTATGCTACACCTCTCAGGTAACCTTAAAGATTGATTTTTGTTCAGTAAGTCGGAAGAACAAGCACTCCTGAACAGCTTCAATAATACCTAGTATATTGTTGCCAGGCAATGAGGGCTGCATCACGTCACCCCTACCAGTGCTCTGGTGCAGAATTGCGAGCTGCTTATAAATTGCAGTCACGGGGAGTAATTCGTGCAAACAAATTTAAAACAGTTATCATCATGACAATAGTATGCCTATGTATAAGGGCGATGGTGTTGGTACAGTGTACTGAGGTTATCAGCTGCAGTAAGCGTTGGTCTTTCCGATCCTTTTGTTGAGCGCTCCAGTTTTGTAGCAGTATTCATTATCATCCATAAAACAAATAAATTCTCCGGGCGAAGCCGGGCACTACTGCTAGTAGTATGATAGGACTGATATTTTCAAGACCACATTGATACTTTCAACTACTAGGCCTCGTATTGTACAAACAAGTCATTTAGGTGGGCGAACTGCGTAACGAAGAGGTAATATTCTTGTCTGCTGTGCCAGAGCTTTGTGGTGTAGAATCCCGTTGCAGTGAGCTGGCACTCAACGATCCTTAAATTCGAGGAAGACATGTCATGAGATTTTGGTTGGTTGTTTGGTTGGTTAGTTGGTTCCTTAGTTTAGGGGCTGCGACAACGCGGTCATGTAGCCCTGTGTACTTTGGGTGTGTGTGGAATCAGATGAACAGCATGCGTGAACAATTATGACGTCTCTAGAATATCATCGCGTATGTTACCCAATGAAAATGAAAAACCACAGCCTGCTTCCAGTCTCCGACTGGGTCAGGAATGGAATGAATGAAGCCCCCATTTAGCGGCGAGGATATGAACTGTGCCGGCTGCCGAGGCCTGACGCACTCCTCTGGGGCAATGATTAAATGAATGACAGATGAAATGAAATGATAGTGGAGAATGATGCTGGAATGAAATGGTGACAGGGAAAACCGGAGTACCCGGAGAAAAACCTGTCTGCCTCCGTTTTGTCCAGCACAGATCTCACATGGAGTGACCGGGATTTGAACCACGGACCCAGCGGTGAGAGGCCGGCGTGCTGCCGCCTAAGCCACGGAGGCTGTATGTTACCCAATGCCATTTATAATTCATTATAATGAGTTCTAAAATCATATGTGCATAAAAATATACTTAAGAATTTTTGCTCAACATTATACGTAAAATACGACCATAAACTACTTTCTCTCCACATGTTTGGTATTTAAGTTATGTCTGTGATTTTTTTGATGTGATAGATGTGAATGTTTAGGTGTTGAAATTCTTTGAAATCATCGAGATTTTTCGTCGAAAACGAGCTGACGGACTTCAAGCATATTACCCAAAATTTCCTGAGAGCCTCGTGGTTGTGCGGTGATAAAGGGCACTACTAGAAGTAGGATATATGAAAATAGGCTGTATAGTTCTTCACGGAAATACTTGTTAAAATTTGCTCTTGTTTTGAGTTGAGTTCAGACGGTTCTCTCTGATCTGCCATGTTTATACGATCTAACATTTTTCTAATTTTAAGCACATGTTTAACCTCCCGACACAAATTGAACCTCACTCAGACGAGCAAGACGTTAATTAGCTTTTATATAGAACTTATTTCTGAAAATGAATTTTTATATTTTCCGAGAATGAAATTAAAATAATAATAATACGTAATTAATAGATGTGTAAATTAGTGATATTTATTTTGTATGTAACGGTATAATATGCCCTTTGAAGGGAAGGTTAAAAGGAAAGTTAGAATATTTCTATAAACATGGGAGAAAACAGGATAGCGGCTAAGGATAGCTCAATGTAAAGGATAATTTTAAAAACCAGATACAAAACAGTTATGACGAAATATTGAAAACTAGTTAAAATCAGTTATTAGTAATTTTTGAAAACTAGAAACAAATCAATTATGATTAAATTTTTAAAACTAGTAACAAAATAGTTTTGATGAAGTTTTGAAAACTAGAAACAAAACAGTTATGACGAAGTTTTGAAACTTTTGAAGTTAATTTCTGGTGGCAAAGATGTCTAGAAGATGTGTATAATTGTTGTAAAAGAATTTCTCTTTAAACTGTTCCACTTGCCGCTAAAGACATATTGATAAAAGTTGCGGGTAATTATTTGTATTAAATTGATGTTCCACTGTATCGCACTAGATTAACTGTAGGAAAGACAAAATTAATATCAAAAGAAAGGAAGGATGTGACCACGAAACAGAAGCACAAGAAAAACAATACACAACTAAATAAGAAGGATGGAGTTGTTCATAACAAAGTGTGGGCGTCGTAAAAAAAGAGAGCGCATAAAAACTTCTTCAAAGGAAAACGAATGTTAAATGAAATAAGACAGGGCCAAGATTAATGGCTACAAAAGTAAGAAATTGTTGCCAGATTGTGTTACATGGGATGTAACAATAAGTTCCGTACAGTACAAAAACAGTTTTCTCCTTTTCTTTCCTTACTACTTATTTGCATTAGAATTGTGGGTTAACAACTACAATATCATGAATAATACCAGCAGTAGTGCCCGGCTTCGCCCGGTGGATTTATTTGTTTTATGGATGATAATGAATACTACTACAGAACTGGCACATGATACTTAAACTAACAGAAACAAAATATTTTAAAAATATAACTTTTTGTGGTGGTGCTGGTGATGGTGGTGGGCGGGGGGGGGGGGGGGGTGCTTGTAGTGCGGGTGATAAGTAGTACAGTAAAATGGACGTAACATTCAGTTCATTTTCCCGTAATGATAATAATGAATAGGGAAACGGCCATTTTGTTACTACAGCACTGACACATGTAATATACAAAGATTTTTTTAAAATGATTAGCAAGAGGAGTAAGTGAAGTAGAAGACACTGCCTAGGGCCTGTATCTTATTGGCTGTTAGAAATGTAGAGACCAATAGTGTCGTCTTTAGACGCATAGTGCCGTAGGAAAATAATCAGAACACTTTGGAAAACTTCGGCTGTCCCAAGCGACTGAGGTAGCAATAGTATAATTTATCGCCACATAGCGCTCAACGATAAGGTTCGGAATAAATGAAGGTAAATTTGAAAGCACCAACGCTTATTGCAGCTGGTAACCTCAATGGCCGGCCCCGTGGTGTTGGGGTAGCGCGCCTGCCTCTCATCCAGAGGCCCCGGGTTCGATCCCCGGCTCCGTCAGGGATTTTAAAACTGACGTGAGGGTTGGAACGGGGTGCACTCAGCCTCGTGAGGACAATTGAGTAGCTGTCTGACAGTGAGACAGCGCCCCGATCACGAAAACCAAGATTAACGGCCGAGGGGACCCGACGCGCTGATCACGCGTCACCCCAATATCTGCAGGCCGAATGGCTGGGCAGCGGTCGCTTGGTCGGCCTTAGCCCGTCATGGGCTGGATAGTGCCAGGGGTTGACTTTGTAACCTCAGTGCACTGCACCAACACCATTGCACTTATACAGAAGCTTAATATTTTCATGATGATAACTGTTTTAAAGGGCCTAAGAGATCCTTTTGCACTGATTACTCCCCGTGACTGCAATTTATAAACAGCGCAAGATGCAACTATTTTCGCAATTCTGCACCTGAACACTGGTAGGGGTGACGTCATGCAGCTCGAACTGCCCGTCAACAATAAACTTATTAAAATACTCTTACAGTTACACTACTACAGACATGAATGGTTCTAGGGCCTTAATACGTGGTTTTCAAGTTTATTTTGTCTGTTATTCTAAATGTAGAGAATGGAGAGCGTTGTCCAAAAATCAAGTGGACAGTGTTACCAGCAGGGTTTCAAAGTGCATGTAAAATTTGGTGCAATTAGGAGAAACGGTGTAGATTTGTGATAAAGGGCCTAAATGCAGGGAATGGAGTGGTCTGTCCGAAATTTAAAGTGGACAGTGTCGGCCGTAGGGTTCAAAAGGGTAAGTATACAAAATGTGGTTCAGATCGGTGAAACGGTGTACATTTGTGCCAAAGGAATTAAGGGAATGGAGTGGTCAGTCCAAAATTTCAAGCAGACAGTGTTACTCGTCGGGTTCCAAAGGGTAAGTATAAAAATTTTGGTTCAGATCGGTGAAACGGTGTAGATTTGTGCCAATGGGCCTTAATGCAGGGAATGGAGTGGTCTGTCCAAAATTTCAAGCAGACAGTGTTACTCTCAGGGTTCCAAAGGGTAAGTATACAATTTTGGTTCAGATTGGTGAAAAGGTATAGATTTGTGCCAAAGGGCCTAAATGCTGGGAATGGAGTGGTCTGTCAAAATTTTCATGTAGTCAGTGTTACTCGCAGGGTTCCAAAGGGCAAGTATACACATTTTGGTTCAGATCGGTGAAACGGTGTAGATTTGTGCCAAAGGGCCTAAGTGCAGGGAATGGACTGTTCTGTCATAAATTTCACGTAGACAGTGTTACTCGCAGGGTTCCAAAGTGTAAGTATAAAAATGTTGGTTTAGATCGGTAAAACGGTGTACGTATCACTAACCATAACGCCAGCGCATGAGGATAGAGCAGTTTGGGAGCGCTTGTTCTACCGACTTACTGAACAAAAATCAATCTTTAAGGTTACCTGGGAGTTTTAGCCAAATACTACATAGACTAAACTATTCCTGTTGCATCTGGCTATCATATACAAAAATAATTTTTCGAATCGGGCTGGTAGTTCCAGAGATTAGCGCGTTTAAGGACATAAACACACATACAAACTCTTCAGCTTTATTATACAGGGTCATCGAAAAATAATGCCAAATTTAAAAAAATGATAGCACCGAAACCCTTTATGTTAAACGTGTAATTCTTTCACTGAATGCCAGCTGGTTAAAGTAATTTTTGTTTTGGAGGGGTCGTGACCTTGCTATGCGCACACTAGATGCGCAGTAGCCAAGGTCGGCCGGGGGCGCATTATTTTTCGATGACCCTGTATTAGTATAGATTTTATATTTTAAGCTCACACTGCACTAAACTGAAAAGTTAGACATGCATGAATGTCAACATCCCCATAGCTATAAAATATGACAATTTGAATGGGAATTCATTCCAAAAGGTTTACCTTTAACTTTCGAATTGGGTCACTATGGACTACGGTATAACAATCAATATAATTTGCTGTACATTTCTCTTGTTCGTCTGCTTGGTTTGTTGTTCTGCCAGTATCTCTTGAGCTCATCACTCACTGCCTTCTACCAATCTTCTGAAAGAGGTCCCCTCCGTTTTGAGTTTTGTTCCCCTACCTTAAAATCCCGGTAGATTAAAAAAATGTCTAAATACATCCCTGTACAAAATTGTGTCCCCGGGAATACCGATTTCAACCTGTATAAGACCTTTACTACATTCTTGGAACCATCCCTATTTTCTTTTGTTGCCGTTAGTTTCATGACATTCCAAACTTGCTTTGTCAGTTGATCATTGGACATTCTGAAGACGTGCCCATAGAAGTGCCTTTTCTTTTTCATTGTTGACGTGACTGGTTCTATCTTTCTCTATAACTCTTCATTTGATTTCAAACGTATGTGTCCATCAACCCATTTGATGGCTAACATTTTTCTCAATATCCAGCGTTCTCTTTTGTCTAACTGGTCAACTAATTCCCGTCTGTTCTTAGTCAACGTCTATGATTATTACTTTTTTTTTAAATGTTTTCATAGCTAGAAGTCTTCTACTGAGCAATACGAATCAACAGTGCAATTTACATTTATTGTTTGAGACCAGTATTCTTTGCCCTTGCAAATTTCGAATCTATACCAAATTTGGTAAAAACATAACTTCTTTCGACCATACTACAAGGCCATCAGCCTCACCATTTCAGGATGGCGCCCGTGTGAATTATGCAAGCTTTATAATGCATAGCTTAGGACCCACCAGTTCCAATTATCGAACCGAGAATGGTTTAAACACTCAAAGGGACGCGGCCCTTTCGAAATTAAAAGTTTATATTATAATATTAAACAACAGGAGTGCCTTTAAAGAGCAGAGCCGTCTCGGTTACAACACAAGATGGCAGCTGATCTCTCGTTCTGAACAATATTTCACAAATTTGAGTATGCTGCATGCAATATAGCCTACTGTTAAAATTTTATTTATTTATTTATTTATTTATTTATTTATTTATTTATTTATTTAACGTATGATTTTAGTGCCGGGAGTGTCCGAGGATATGTTCGGCTTGCCTGAGTCTGTAGCTGCTTCCAACGGACACCCTTAGGATGAGCTACAAGTTCCGTTCAATTTCAAATAGTTCCAACTTTCGCTACCAGATATCAATGGTACCTGCTGGTGAACGTTGGAACTTTTATAGAGCGTTCCGACGAAATATAACCTAACAATTTAGCTTCACACAAGTTTAGTCTGTGGAAGGATCTTTTACATGCCATAAATCCATGACATGGGACCGCTGGCTTTACAGCCCTCCGAAGGAAGGCATACTGAAGGATTTTTAACGCTCTTAAAAAATCCGACGACTTCGGCCGGGTTTAAACCCACTACCTTGGGCACAGAAATTCAGCATGCTACCAAATGAATATATACTCCAGTGAAGAAATCTTTTAGCCCAAGTCATTATTTGCTAAGAAGTTGTATGTAAATCGATTTATAACGTTAAACTTCGGTGGACACGTTTTGCTCTGTGGTAAAGCTTTGGTCTTTCAACCAGTTGGCCAGGGTTCATAACCTATCAGAGCTGTATTCTTTTGCTTGAGTTTTTTAATATTTATTGTTCTTTAAGTACTGAGACGTTATAAAATAGAGTGTTATGTTGTGCATCTTGCAATGGAATATATCGTCCCACCTCTGGCAAACTAGCGAAAGTGCAAAAATAGCGAATCTGCAATTTATATCATAGAATTACTATTAATATAAGATCTACAGTCTGGCAAAGTATTGTATCTATAGCTCGTTCCGTTTGGCAACAATTAGCTCTTCTTTATTTACGAAACTGCATACAATGGGATTTTGACAATGGAAAAGTAGCGAATCTGCACTTTGGTTAGTTTGCCGTAGTCAACACAATAGTATACAACAAAGTTTACTACAGCAAAATAACGAATGTCAGATTCGCTTGATATTGAGAATGTAATGATGATGTCAGATAGCTGCGAGGGACAACAAAAAAAATGCGAACTTTGTTTGTATGTGTCTAGAAACAATCAAGAAACACCAAAAGCTCCAGCAGATTGATCACATTTATTTTGAGCCAGGGCACAGTTTAATGGAATGTGATTCTATTCTTCAAAATTTATATATGTCTGCAAAGAACCTCCCAGTGTACACTCCTGAAGGATGGGTTCAACAGATACGAAATGCACGCAAGAATCCATCACCCTGCAATGTTTCATCATTGGTGCACACTGACTTTATTGAATTCAACCCGATAAAGAACAGTTTATGTCGGTTGAAGGTAGGAATCCTTTGCCTTTCCGAAAAGCTATTTGATTTTGATAAACAAAGGACAAACCAGGTACAGTTCAGATAAAGACTGCTTATGAAGATGCTATGTTTAGTAGGTTCGTTCTCAGGAATCGAAGAGGCCGCCAATCGGACTGTCAAGTAGTGAAACCTTACCCTCCAAGATTCTGCATCCCCGGTGCAAAATTAAAGGATCAGAAAAAACTTTGTTATGACCATCGAATTCCAATTTTATGAAACCTTTCCGTCATCAGAAACAGTGAGAGATACACTCCCCGAACCGAATGTTTCAGAAGAATCAGATTTTGAGTAGATTGTGGTATGCTAATGTATGTATTAATTTATTTGTTACTAGCCTACTTTTCACATTTTTCAAAAATTAGGAAAAAGTAGACTTATGAGATCAATCCCGGCAAATGTATATCTGTCTGTCTCTGTGTGTGTGTCCCCTCCTATCAACTCCTAAATGGCTCCAGCAATTGAAACCAAATTTGGTATGAGTGTATATATACACCTGAATATCTCCAGCCCATATGTGAAAATGATGTCAGTGCTACCAACTGCTGAAAAACCGCAATTGAAATTTGATCTCCATGTTGGATATCTTGGTAGGTATGCTGGGTGTTATTACAAAATTGGCACACATGTAGATAATAATATTTCAGTTTAATTTCCAGGAGGCCATACATGGCAGTGTTGCCAAAATGATTCTACGCCTGCTGATAGGCCCAATTTTTAAATGCATTTAACTTCTACACTATCAATTGGATTTCAACCAAATTTCGTATGTACTTTGTGTACATAAACAGATATGACTGAGCGTATTCTTAAGATCCACCAGGGCTGCCAACTGTTAATACATGCTGTCTCTATTTTTTACCCTATTATCAATATATCAGAAAGTTTGTGAGCCAACAGCTCTAAACTTTGCACACGTATAATACCTGCCATTCTAGATTAATTTGGAGCAACTAATATACGCCAATGCTGCCAACATGATTCTAAGCCTGCTGATAGGTCCAATTTTAAAATACATGTATCTTCTATACTAACAAATGGATTTCATCCAAAATTGGCACACAAAGAGATCATAATATTTCAGATTATTTCTGACCAACACATTCACGACATTGATGCCAACATGATTTTAGGCGCGCTGATAGATCCAATGTCTAACTGCATGTAAAGCCCATGCTATCCATTGGACTTCAACCAAATTTGGTATTCTCTACCTTAAGAGATGGACCTAAAAATATTTTCAGTCACCACGACTGCCAACTGTACTGCTCTATTAGGCTACATTATACCAGGTATATTTCGAACTAATTTGAAATTTCGATATTACCAACTTAATTTCGTCATTATTCTAGATAGGTCCATATAAATTAATCATTGGCATGAATCGTAAATTTTAAGAAAAATTAGGCTCTTTAGTTAGTCACGGAACTTCTTTTTTTATTGTGTTCAATTTTTGAAGAAAATTATTGGAATTTCGACTTTTTTCCCCTTAAATAAAAGTCTAATGGTCTAAAAATTAATTCAAATAATTGTTTCTTTTGTAATTGTATTGCAGATTCGATACTTTGGAACAGTAATACTAGAGATATTAAGATAAAATCACTCTGGCAAAGTAACGAAACTGCCATATATGCCCTTAAAATTAAGACAAGAGCTAACATCAATGCACCCTATAAACATGTTGGTTAATGAAACTACTGAGTATTAAAAGTGACCGAAAAAGAAAATAACTGGATTTTATACAAGTAGACGAAACTTGATTTAGCTCTCCTGTAAAATTAAGAATTTTCACTTTCGCTAGTTTGCCAGAAGAGGGACGATAGGTATTTAATTGAAACAAAGTTCGCCACCTGATTTGCACTTCTGACATCTACTAGCAACCAAGTGAACTAAGCATGTACTAACCACGACCTAATAGTTTCTAGCTGCGCTCTATAACAGCATTGACATTCCCAATTAGTAAACCCATGCATACGGTGCAATTGAAAAATTTCCTCTTGTTGTCGATAGAGCGCAGTCGCCGCTAAGGATAGGCGCGATAAAAAATTAGCTGTGCAGTAGGTTTAATAAATGTGTTTCTCCCAGTGATACGTTTAGACCAACGAGGTTTTGTTTCAGTTTAAATTATTGTAAGTAGTCGGTGTTAATATACTGAATTCCTACGTTGTTTGGAGTGTTTGCTGATGGAATTGTAAAATTCTGGGGTAAATTATAAACTATGGTTTGAACACCACTGCACAAATCCAGTATGTCAAACTGTTGTGTGCCATTTTGCACTTCGAATAGGAATAAAATAGGAGGTGATAAGGACAAAGAGTTATAACTATACCCATATATTTAGGAGAAAGTACGCTATATGTTCTTACCTGAAGATCTTGTCTTTTGTTGTGAATTCACCCTACCTATCCCTTGACGCATATTTTAAAAGGAATATCACGTTCCTAAGTCACAACCCGTCTACCCCTCCCATCTGTACGAGATGTCTAATGCGATGATGTATCCTTCCCTTTGTCTTTGCTTGGTGTCAAGTCTACTTCTTACAGCGGCCGCGACATTGACGCTCGAGCAGTGGGCGTCGGGTCGACGTGGCCCCCTAGATTAATTGTAGCTTCGTCTGGCGCTAAGAGCAGGCCGCCAAGACGTAGTCAGAGCAATAAGAAAGAGAACATCTTCCGTGAGGGCGAGCAAGACCAATTAGTATTTGTTCGTCTGGTTAGCAAGAACCATTAAGTATGCTCACAAGCGATTTGCTGCTATAATTCCTTACTGCCCCTTATTTCTCTCTTCCTATTGACTGCGCGTGTCTCTCCCTGTTAACACAATAATCATTTTAATCTTCACGTATCTTGGTGCAACTGGTGTGCAGGCTAATCACTTTCTAATCCTTCTTTTGACGTCTAAGTTCGATATCAAGTTGACTACCAGTAACCCGTATGCTCAAGAGCTGGATCATTTCGAAATCTGTTTTTTTTGTAAGTAAGTTACTGAACTGTATTTTATTTATTGTTCATAATTTTATAGAGTTGAGGATGAGGTGAGATACATTTCTAATACCTTTAAGGCCAGATGTCTTTTATTCTGCCAAACTCATAACAATATGCGAGATGTCTTCAATGAACTTGAATAAAACTGGATAATTAGTTTTAGAACAATAGAAGTTACCATCCCATGAAAATATTGTCGTTATTAGAACTATTATTACTTTATTATCCAAAATATGTCGCTTACATAAACACACGCGATCGAAACCACATGGAATGGAATTTTCTGATTCTTTTAACAAGTTGTTAACGGCGACTTCCCCTCTGTGGATGGTGGGGAATCAAATGTTATTGAATTAACAGCCTGACTTTCAAAGTATGATGATATTGTGGCTGATATTTAAGGCAAAACAATCACTTCTGCGAAGGATATAATAAATTTCTCGAAAGTTTGTAATCTTACACCTAAAAATGAACACTGTAATGACATTAATTTTAAAGTCATTGAGGGTATAGCCAGCAGTTCAAAAACATTCACCAGCGTTAACAAATTAAATACTGAAGATGGAAGCCAGCTACTTCACTTTCCTACAAAATTCTTGAATTTCTTGGAATTAAGTGATTTGCCTCCACATGTTCTTACTCGTTTGAGTTTGAGCCATATTTATGTTCCTTAAAAATCTGAACGTTTCCTAAAGGCTCCTAAATTGAACCAGATTTATTGTAAGAAATATGCATGAAAATTACTTGGATTTGGAATTAATGAGTTAAAATTAGAAAGAGCTCTCTAATCTTTCAAATTGATTTAACACAATCCGATAAAACACTTCCATTTCCAATTTCAATTTCCAATTCGATTGGCATACTTAACCGCAATCAATAAAGCTCAAGGGGAAACTATGGAACGTATAGGTCTCTATTTATCTCATCAAGTTTTCACTGATGACCAGCCGTATGTTGCAATGTCGAGAGTGCAAAATCTTTCGACGCCTTTAAAGTTGCAATTGTGTCAAAAGTAATCGTACAAAGAATGTGTATACGAGAATTCTTCAGTAAATATTATCCCATGGGCCGTCATGTTTTGACGGGTTTCAACTAGTAATAAAATCACAAAATCACTTATCATAATTTATCTACTGTTGCAAGGACGGTTACTGGAAGCTGAACATACTTTGCCACCAAGTACAACTGGGGATGGTGACAGGCCGATCGCCCAGGCGACCGCTAATTTTGATCTAATTAAGGAAGGGTCAGGGAAGGGGTTTTGGAAGGAAGTCAGCCGTGGATCTGTTGAAAAGAATCATCCTGGCATTTGCCTGGTGGTGAAAATGGGAAACTACAAAAACCATTTTCAGGACCGCCGAGATAGTACTCAAACCCTCGCCCTCCCGATGAAAGAGAGGAATAATAATTATTATTATCATTATAACACAGGTTATAAATACAAAACCAATTACATGAGGCTGATGACTGATATGTACCAAACCCCTATAACGGTTAACAACAAACAAACATACCCGTATAAGCATGCAGGAAGCAATACTTATGGAGAACTGCTTCATAGTTCGCTGAATTCTAGATTTATACGACCCCAAGAGAAATAGCCGGGCAATCTTTCAAACAAAACCGACGTTCCGTTAAGTTGTACTTATAGATATGGCGAAGGAAAGTGTTAATAATAGTAATAATAATAATAATAGAAGGCTGTGACTAAATGAGGCTGATCGGCTCAAGGATCCTCCAATTTCACGTTTACTTGATTGTTTTGTTTTTTCTAGGATTATTTTGAGAGACTTTATGACAGTACACATTGTTAACCCTTAATCGGGCGCATGGCGGTCTAAACGACCGAAGTCTTAAAATTTTTGGCAGGCAATCCGTTAGAAAGTTAGCGATGCCGCCTCCACTCCAGACTATCTTGGCCAAGGGATCATCTAGCCATCTGATAGTTTGGCCCGTCTCTAGTCATGCTGTAAAAACTGAAATACTGTGCTTTACAGTAATTTGACCGTTCAAGATGGATATGTCTCAATATAGCCTATATACTGAGTGTTGGGTTGGAGTGAGGGTCCCCAGGAGGGGAGGTGAGGGGGCCGGAGATGGCATTATTCTTCCATTTTACTAACCGAGAAAAAATAAATAGAAAGGAACTTTGGTGTTCAGAGCTTTCCAGATTTCTTCTCAAAACAACTCGTCTTACAACGGGATATATCTTTATAAGGCCTATGAGTACAGAAAAATATTATAAATATTATCTAAATAAGTATAAACTTATATACAACAAAATGAATCCTCAAAATTTTTCTTAGAACCCAAGATCGTTCAGTGAAGGACTAAAAATTTAGAAAGCGGTCGAAATGACCGATGCGCCCGAGAGTGTTTGTCAGATGAACGCGCCCGATTGAGGGTTAATAGTGATTTTCCGAGGTTTTCATGGTAATAGGCCTCTTTGGATATAACATGTCTGGGAAACTCTAAACCGACTGAGAACAGGTCACAGAAGATGTGAGGATTCACTTTTTAAATGGAAAATATTGGCCTCACCAGCATGTGACTGCAGCGCACCGAGGCAGACTATTCAACACATCGGGGAAAACTGCAGTGTTAGAGCGTATAGGGGAGATTATGAGGAATTCCTGTTGGCAACCCCGAATTCCATCAAACTTATACAAGAACTAGATGTTTATTGTAGTTATGTGGTTAGAAATAATGTAATTCACTGTTAAAGTGTCCTTAAATGCAATACCCTAAATACTCGTACATAACAAATGTGCATGAAACTTTGCTTTCCGTACAACTGACCATTTATGTATCAATTGCACATGTCTGAGGCTCGCCGACTGTCCTCTGTACGACTGCACAACCGCGGATGACTGGCCTAAAACTGTGACGTTAACTGTGCTTATTCACGGTCAGGGCACGGCCACCAAGAACCCGCTGATGAGCCTGACTTGGTGCACCTAGGCGAAACCACGTAGAAGACACGACAAAAACCCAGAAGATTTGCTGAGGTTTAATTGTATTTTTAGCCTACTTTTCACATTTTGCGAAAATAATGAAATAGTAAACTTATGAAATCAATCCGGGTAAAAGTATGTCTGTCTGTCTGTCTGTGTATGTGTCCCTCCTTCCCCCCTTTCAACACATAAACGGTTTCAGATATCAAAACCAAATTTGGTGTGAGTGAATGTGTAGACCAGAACATTTCAATGCCATATTTGATATTAACGTCAGTGCTACCAACTGCCAAAAAATCACAATAAAATTGTCTACTCGAAAATGGATTTCTCAGAAGATAACCCTGGGAACTGCTCCAAAATTGGCTCACAGATAGATTGCCAACATGATTCCACGCATGCTGATAGGTTCAATGTTTCGTAACTTCAACACAAATAAATGGCTTTCTTTCAAACTTGGCAGATAAGCAGACCATATTACTTCAGATTAATTTTGAGCAACCCGAACAAATCAGTATTGCTAATATGGTTCTGATCAGTTTAATTTTTTAACTTCGTGTATTATCCATACTGTCTATTACGTATCAACCAATTTCTGTATTGTATGAGCATTGTGTATCTCAAGGGATATAAGTTAACTCGGCATATAATCAGAGGCGTCAGTCCTGCTAACTAATGATAAATGCTCTCTATAATTTTGAAACTTAATCTCAGTCTATCAATATGATAGCAGTCCACCAGTTCTAAATGTTGCACAAATATAGGCCATAATGTTATAGATTAGTTTTTAGTAACCCATATAAATATGAGAGTATTGCCATCATGATTCTACGCCTGCAGATAGACTATTTTTTTGCCGTAGGAATTCTTCATACTAACGAATGGATTTAATACATGTACTGTATTACTTGGCATTTAACTGTGCTTATTATAAGAGTCACCAGGGGTACCAATTGTGTATTAATGATCTCAAGAGTTTTTTCCCCTATATCCCTGATCTCCGAATATGAGTATGCAACAAACTTCAAACTTAGTACCGTGTCAGTCCCAAAAGGTTTTAGACACTGTGGGTGGGGGCAGTAGAATAACACCCTCGGTAACCTCTGCCTGTCGTAAGAGGCGACTAAAAGGGGACCGAGTGGCCACCGGTGTAGACCTCAATGTCGCCAACAGCCTATTCTGAGGGTGGATGAGCGAATTGAGGTCACGGCACTCTCTTGTCCTTGGGCTGAGAAATCGCCCCTAAAGGCGGATGAACCAATGCATCTTGGTCAACGGCATAGAATGGAGAAAGCAACGGGAAACCACTCCATTAAGGATCTTGGGAGATATCCCCGGGATAAACCATCATGGCTGGTTTCAAAGTAAAATGTTCCGGAGTTTCAATTCCCTCATTCGGAACTCCGGGAGGGAATACAACGAAAAGAGCTATGAGAAATATGAATATAGGTACGTGGAATGTGAAATCATTATATCAGTCAGGAAAGTTATAGATTAGTTTTGAGTAACCCATCATGATTCTACGCCTGCAGATAGACCAACCTGGAACAATTATTTTGGGCAGCCAGGCTCTGCCTGTCACAAGTCAGGACAAAGGGGGAGTGATAGAGGAGTAACACCTCTTAAAACAAGATGTTCAGTAAAGAACATATAGCCTACTTTCTCCTAAATGCATGGGTATTGTTATAACTCTTTGTCCTTTTCAAATATAATTGAAAGTTGGTTGTAGTAGCTTGTTGAAATACAACGTGCTATAGGGATATTAAACATGAATATGAGGTGCCCTTTGCTAGTGCTACCTCTGTAAAAAAAATCATTCAATTCGGTTTCACCGTGTTTGAATTGATCTGGGGAATGGATTTGCACACATACATGGCCGCTATTTGCAAACTATTGGGCTGATGACCTTGTAGTCAGTCATAAGATGCTTTCCACAAAAAGGCATGTTGTTGCAAAACCGGTAGAGATCAAATTATTAGGATGGTCGAAATTTGATTTAAGCTTTTAACATTTGGGTGGCCGTCATTCCATTTCCGTCAAGATGGCGGCGATATAAAACATGACACTGAGGTGCCTTTTGCTAGTGCTACCTCTGTACCAAATTTCGTTCAATTCGGTTTCACCGTGTTTGAATTGATAGGGGGAATCGATTTGCACACATACTTGGCCACCATCTGCAAACTATTGGGCTGATGATCTAGAAGTTTGGTCAGAATATGCTTCCCACATAAAGATTTGTTGTTGCAAAATTTGGTAGAGACTAGATTATTAGGTTGGTCGTAATTACATTTTAGCCTTTAACATTTGGGTGGCCTCGATTACGTTTCCGTCAAGATGGCGGTGATATAAAACATGACACTGAGGTGGCCTTTTCTAGTGCTACCTCTGTACCAAATTTCATTCCATTCGGTTTCACCGTGTTCGAATTAATAGGGGTAATCGATTTTGACACAAAGATGTCCGCCATCCACAAACTATTAGGCTAATGACCTACTAGATTTGTCATAGGATGCTCCCTCCATAAAGGTATGTTGTTGCAAAATTTGGTAGAGATCGGATGATTAGGTTAGTCGTAATTTGATTTAAGCTTTGAACATTTGTGTGGCTGCCATTACGTTTCCGTCAAGATGGCGGCGATATAAAACATGACACTGGGGTGCCCTTTGCTAGTACTACCTCTGTACCAAATTTCGTTCCATTCGGTTTCACCGTGTTCGAATTAATAGGGGCAATCAATTTTCACACAAAGATGGCCGCCATCCGCAAAATATTAGGCTGATGACCTATTAGTTTGGTCAAAGGATGCTGCCCCCATAAAGGTATGTTGTTGCAAAATTTGGTAGAGATCGGATGATTAGGTTAGTCGTAATTTGATTTAAGCTTTGAACATTTGTGTGGCCGCCATTACGTTTCCGTCAAGATGGCGGCGATATAAAACATGACACTGAGGTGTCCTTTGCTAGTGCTACCTTTGTACCAAATTTCGTTCAATTTGCGCTCACCGTGTTCGAATTGATAGGGGGGACAGACATTCATAGTACACCCACCCACCCACACACACACACACACACACACACAGACTCACACACACACATACACACACACAGACAGACACACTTTTTTCGCCCTGTAGTGATCTCATAAGTCTACTTTCATTTTTTGCAAAAATCGAAAGTAAGCTAAAAACCTTGGGCCAGCTGACCCGGCTGGTAGTACCATGTAAGGGTACCTTGCCAGGGTTACGGTGATGACCTCAACGGCAGCTACAGTGGAGGGGATATTCTCTGGTACAGTGTAGATGGCGGAAGGGGAGCCCAGTGCTCGGGATTAATTGAGTACAAGGTATTGTCCTCACTTGAGGGCAGATATCAGCTGTAGCGTCTGATCCGGAGCGGGCGGCTACAAACGGCGTCTGTACCCCATGTTAGGGGCGGCCGAATTATATGCTGGCAGTAGCGTTAAAATGCCCGATGACAGGCCCGGGCGACAGGCCGGTCGGTTTATCACCGTCGCAACTTATGGATCAATGGCACAAGTTGAATTATCAGACAACAATGTTACGGCTGGACCAGTACCTTGTATCACTGAAGATGAAGTCAAAGTTGCCATTCGTAGCATGAAAAATGGAAAGGCCCCAGGGCTAGACGACCTTCCTGCTGACATCTGGATAATTGAGGAACTTACTGACAACGCAACCACCTGGCTGACAGAGTTCTACAATTCAATTATTCTCTGTGGTCAAATACCTACAGATTGGTCAACTAGTATCACAGTACCTATCTTTAAGGGTAAGGGTGACCCAGCTGAATGTACCAATTACCGTCCAATTAGACTTCTCTACCACACTATGAAAATATTCGAACGTATCCTAGACAATAGGCTGAGGAACATCGTACAGCTCTCAGCAAATCAATGTGGGTTTGTCAAGGGATGTGGCACGATATACGCAATCTTTGCTGTGCGCCAGCTGATGGAGAAATTCCGAGAGAAGGGGAGGACACTACATCTTGCTTTCCTTGACCTCGAGAAGGCATTTGATCGAGTACCACACCAGATGATTTGGTACGTTCTCCGAGATCATCAAGTTCCAGAAATGTATATAAACTGGATAAAAATGCTGTACAACAACACCAAAAGCCACGTGCGATGCCCTGCAGATCTGACTGACAGCTTCCCTATGACAGTTGGGGTTCATCAAGGTTCAGCTCTGTCTCCCCTGCTCTTTGTTATCGTCATGAATTCCATAACGCGAGACCTGCAGAAGTGTGTCCCATGGACATTGCTATACGCTGATGATGTGATGCTTGCGGCAGACTCCAGGAAGGATCTTGAAACCCAAGTGCAGACATGGCATGATCGTCTGCAAGGATTTGGTCTTCGTTTGAACATCCACAAGACTGAATACCTCGAAACGATTCCATCCCCTGGAACTATAGGTATTAATGGAGCTCCTCTTACCAAGGTAAATACATTCCGATACCTAGGCTCACGATTGAATGGCGACAGCTCTGTGAATGAAGATGTGCGAGCACGAATCAATGCGACTTGGATGCGATTCAGAGATGTCACCGGTGTTCTTTGTGATAAGAAGATGCCTATCCGCCTAAAATCAAAGATGTACCGCACAATGGTGAGACCAGTTGCATTATATGTTACCGAGTGTTGGCCAGCACCTAGAAGTGCTGAGCACTCACTTCATATCATGGAAATGCGGATGCTGCGAAGATCATTAGACATTTCTCTGCTCGACCATATCCCCAACACAACGATTCGACATACAGCTGGCGTGGCTCCAATCAAGAGAAAATGCAGGAATGGAGGCTCCGTTGGTATGGGCACGTTGTCCGTGCACCACAAAGTTCAGTCATCAGCTCGGCCTACCATCTAACGGTCGACGGCCAGAGACAGCGTGGGAGACCAAAATTGCGGAGGCTCGACATTATCAACGCCGATTTACGATCAAGAAACTTGAAATCGCGCGAAGCATTAGATCACAAGAAATGGCGTGCATTGATCCAAAAGGCGGACCCCGTTCCCACGGGATGACGATAAGAAGAAGGAGAAGAAGAAGAAGTCAGGAAAGTTGCAGAACGTGATCCAAGAAATGCAGCGACTCATGATAAACATATTATATGATTTTTTTAAACACAATGTGTACAATCACGTTTTTCACCACTCTGACATTTCTGCGATTAGATTTCTGCTTATACATTCCACTAAGTGGTATTTGGGGCATGGATTATTGCAATTCTTGCAGACGCAGTCCTCCTTGGGCTCACGAAATGTCTCATTCTGACAGATCCTTCCATGGAACCCATGGACAGCGAATCGCGTATACAGATGTCGAAGTTTGAAATTTGGCCCCTTCCAGATATCTGTCTTCATTGCTTCAGTCTCCATTATTTCTTGGGGGTATTTCGTCGGCTTTTTTTCGTCTCTCCTCGATGATGGTTTTATACGTTTGAGTTTCCGGTAGATCGAAAGAGTGCTTTATGCCTTCTATAAAGAAGGATTCCTGTGCTATTTTATAGGCGTAGCTGTTCCTTGAGAATTTTGATATAGACAGAGCTCTCTTAATAAATCTCGCTTTGACGCTCTCTAGCTTCCTGAGGTTATTCACCGACAAGTAGGGCCAAATTAATTGTATGCCATATGTGGCGGTCGGCATAACTTTAATTTTGAATAGCTTTATCGCTGTTGACAGGGATAGGCTTTGGAGTTTGGGAATGTCGAATGAGACTTTCGTTGCTGCCATAGCTCGCTCCTGTACATGCAGGGAGAAAGCAGTTCCACTAGTTTGTAGCACGACACCCAGGTATTTGAAGTTGGGTACGAATTCTAAAGGTTCTTCTCCACACTTAAGTTGGTCCATTTTAGCTATCCTTCCTCCCCTTCTAAATTTCATAGCCTTTGTTTTGGAGCTGTTAATTTCCATAGAGTTTTCTTCCGCCCATACCCTAATGTTCCCTATAGCGGTTTGTAGGTCATCTCGGTATCTTGATAAACATATTGGGAAAAGTCAAACAAGATGGCCTAGCTCAGGTGAAATGCATAGCAACAAAATGAAGATATATTACTTTGGTAATGATGATAATTATCACTGGAATGGAGTTGCTATTATTGTTGACAAAATCACGAGCCAGTGTGTGACAAATTTTTTGCCAATCTATGACATGGTAATCGCTTTACAACTACAAACAAAAATCCTAATCCTAATCAATAAACGCTGTAGAAATGCCATCAAGGCAGTGAAAACTTATCCGGGAGCAGATGTGGCATCAGACCACAATCCACTTGTGGCTAGATTCGAAATAAAGCTTAGGAAAATATTACCAAAACAAAATAAGGATATGCTATGCATCTCACAACTTCAAGATCCTATAGTGAGAGAACAAATTACAGAACGAATCAATGAAAAGCTCTCTAAAGAAGATAAAAAATCTTCAGTGATGTTAATGACAAATGGAAATCCTTCAAGGGACTACTCCAGCATACAAGTCAAGAGATGCTGAAAGATGGTAAAACAGTACATAAAAAGACTTGGATGACTGATGAAATAATACAATTGATGGAAAAGAGGAGGCTCTGTAAAAACCGAGATGAAGATCTTTACAGGAGTACACATGCCGAAATAAGAAGGAAGATACGGTCAGCAAAGGAGATATGGTACACAGAAAGATGAACAGAGATTGAAGACTTAATTAAAAAAAAAAAAACACGACAATTTCAATATCCATAAGAAAGTCAAAGAACTAACTTGTATCAATAAGATACGGAAAGGGAGTATATTGCTTGAAAAAATGGTGACATCATTATTAGTAATAAAGAAATACTTGAGAGATGGAAGGAATATATAGAAGAACTGTTTGAAGATGATTAGAAAGAACCTTATCCTAGTGAAGATATAGATGGCGAAAATGGACCAGATATAACAAAAGAAGAAGTAATACATGCTATAAAGTTGTCAAAAAATAATAAAGCCCCTGGTCCAGATCTCATAACAGCTAACATACTGAAACTCATTAATGAAGAACATTTAGATGTCTTAGTAGACTTGTATAATTCAATCTGCTCGTACAACACAGGAGCCATTCCTCATGAATGGCTACAGTCTATATTTGTTACATTGCCGAAAAAGGCAAATGCCCGTCAATGCAGCGATCATAGAACAATCAGTCACATGAGTCATACTCTAAAATATTCCTAAAAATTATCCATCGAAGGATTTAAAAAAATTTGGAACAGGATATCAGTGAAACACAATTTGGTTTCAGAAATGCACTAGGAACAAGAGAAGCCCTGTTTACCTTCAATGTGCTGGCACAGAAATGTTTAGATGTGAATCAATCTATGTATGTCTGCTTTTTGGATTATAATAAAGCTTTCGACTAAGTTCGTCATGATTGCCTCATCCAAATGCTCCAGAAGAAGAAATTGGATGTGAAGGACATTAGAATCATCAGCAATATTGATTACAAACAGACTGCGGTCATAAAGGAAGGTAGGGAGCTATCTGAAGAGGTGGAAATAAAACGTGGTGTTAGACAAGGTTGTGTCTTGTCTCCTATGCTGTTTAATCAATACTCAGAAGAAATATTACAAGCAGCTTTAGAGGAATAAAACAGCGGGAATTAAAGTTAATGGAAACATAATAAACAACTTAAGATTTGCAGATGACACGTTGTTATTCGCAGGTCTACAAGATTTACAGCGACTGACTAACAAAGTCGTGGAGGCAAGTGAACAATGGGGATTAACACTTAATGTCAGTAAGACACGTTTTATGGTAGTATCACGAACACAACATCAAGAGAGCTTGATAATCAATGGGGAGACAGTACTGCAAGTGACAAAGTACAAGTATTTAGGAACAAATGCGAACTGCTACATTGACTGTACTGAGGAGATAAAGTCCAGGATCGGTCAAGCTAGAAATGCATTCAATAAAATGAGGAGAGTGTTCTGTAGCAGAGACCTTAATTTACATCTAAAAATTAGACTTCTGAGATGTTATATCTTCTCCACCTTGTTCTATGGAGTTGAGACCTGGACCATAAAGAAGAGAGAAATGGACAGATTGGAGGCATTTGAGCTATGGACGTACAGAAGGATACTGAGGCCGTGTTGGAAAGAAAAGGTCACCAACGATGAGGTGATAAGGCGGATGGGAAATAGAAAGGAAATATTAAATACTGTCAAAATTAAAAAACTGCAGTATCTGGGTCAAGTGATGAGAGGAGATAAATATCATCTGCTACAGCTGGTCATTCAAGGGATGCTACAAGGCAAAACAAGATGTTCAGTAAAGAACATATAGCCTACTTTCTCCTAAATGTATGAGTATAGTTATAACTCGTTGTTATTATCAAAGAGTATAATAGAACTATTCTTTGTTGAAGACCTTAGAAACGATTTACCTCTACCAAACGCCACAACCTAGAAAAAAAACTACTACTACCATCATTGAAGAAAGATAGATAAGAAGTATCTCAAGAATGTTATGGATCTGGAGACATAATCGACCGGACTGGCTGCGTGGCTCTGCGGTAACGTTCTCGCTTGCTGGGCCCTAGGTTGCAGGTTCGTATCCTGGCGCAGTCAGCTGGTATTTGAGGGTGCACAAATGCGAGGGAGCCGTGTCAGTAGATTTACTGGCACGTTAAAGATCCCCTTCGGGCCAAATTTCCGGCACCCCGGCGTATCTAAAAGCAGCAGTAGTTAAAAGGGTCGTAAAACAAATAACATTATTATTATTGTTATTATTACATAATCGACCTGCCGTGGGCAACATCCAACTTTGAGTTGAGGCATGTCTTTACACGTCTGGTTGTGCATGGCTTTCACAACCCTAATTGAATTAACAAATCTTTCCGTGTCCCTACAGAGACGTGTGTATACAAACTATGTGGATATTTTCGATTGCTATTTGCCTGAAATAAAAGTATTAATAACATGAACTAGTACCAGCGGCTAGAATTCAGTTACTATGTGAAATCGTTTTGTTCTTTACTTCAAATAACATTTTCAAATAACGCACAATAGGCTGTAACAAACCCTTTAAAATAAGAAGTAAAAATGTATCATAGTATCATCCTGTCATTCTTCAAATTCGATGCGCATAGAATGCCAATGGTATACTATCAATGGAGTCCGATGTAGACCAGTCGTGAAATCTAGTGGAGAAATATCGAACAATATAATCCTAACAGGGCGAGTGCATTCTAGCGGCCATAAGAAGAAACTTTTCAATAAAATCTGGAAGTTAATAAGTAGGCCGGCGTGCAGTTACCTTTTTGGCTGCTAGATGTCTCGAGCAAATCTGCTGGCGAATTATGTTTTAATTAAATATATGTTTTGCACCGTAATATGCACAATATAAGGCTTAATTTTAAAATGTCTGAGTCATTACAAAGCAACAAATATGTAAAATTTCAAGCAAAAAACCAAACTCTGATGGGGGTTTGAACCATAGGCATATGAAAGACAGACTAACGCTTTACCACGGAGCCATTTGTGCCAACGAACATTGGTCTATATAAAATGACTTACATATAACTTGTTAGCAAATAATGATTTAGACCTAACGATTTCATCAGTGGAGTATATTATTTATGTATAAAGCATTTCATACTAAGTTTATTTATTTTGTATCAGTACGCTATATTGCATGCAATACTCAAATTAGTGAAATATAAGTCAGGCACAAGATATCCGCTGCCATCTTGTCTTCTTACCGAGACGGCTCAGCTTTTTAAAATCACTTCTGCACTATAGTATTACAAAATAAACTTTTAATTTCGAACGTGCCTCTTCCTTTAGAACAGTTAAATCGATTCTCGGCTCGATAATCGGTACTGGTGGGTCCCATGATATGGATTATAAAGTTTGCATAATTCGCACGGCCGCCATCCTGAAATGGTACGGCGGATGACCTTGTAGTTTGGTCACAAGACGCGTCCTGTATGAAGGTATGTTATTACCAAATTTGGTAGAGATCGGATGATTTGGTTAGTCGCTATTTGATTTTACGTTTTGAACGTTTGAGTGGCCGCCATTCAGATTTGGTAAAGATGGCGGCGATATAAAACATGACACTGCGGTGCCCTTTGCTTGTTCTACCTCTGTACCAAATTTCGTTCAATTCGGTTTCACCGTGTTCGAATTGATAGGGGGGGACAGACATTCAGAGTACACACACTCACACACACACAGTCTCACACACACACATACACACACACAGACAGACACACAATTTTTGGCCCTGTAGTGATCTCATAAGTCTACTTTCATTTTTTGCAAAAATCGAAAGTAGGCTAAAAAAATGACCAGGAAGAAGACGCATTTCTTGGATCGATAATCAGTAAACTTGGTTCAATTGTTCCACTATTGAGCTGTTTCGTGCTGCATCATCTAAAGCAAGAGCCTCTATGATGGTTGCCAACCTCCTGAGAGGAGATGGCACATGAAGAAGAAGAAGTGCGACCAACATAATTCCTTGCACGCGTAGTCTATATTCTGAATGTTGAACCGCATGTAACTTCCATAGTAACAAATGGATTTCAACCAAAATTCGCATGTGGGATATACTTTAGAGAGATAAGCCTATAACTCGAGGTATTTTGGCCTTAACTAGGCTACCAACTGATAACAAATGGTCTGCATAACTTTGAACCTTAGTCTCAATATATTGCTATGCATACCCAAACGTAGCACACGTACAGGCTATATATATTTTAGATTAATTTAGAGCAACCCATTGGTAACAGTGTTGCCGACGTGTTTCTACTAATGCTGATAGGTTCAATGTTCAATAGCATGTAACTTCCAGAAATGCGGCATAGTGTTATTTGTATTCCTCCACAACTCACTAATTAATTAACAAAGTAACCAAATAAATGTATTAATAAAAACAATTACGAGCCTTACAGTAGTCGCATAATATGATGTGTAACATCTGACATGTTATTCGAATAATCCCATTTTACTTACTCGCATTTTTTAAAAGAATGAACGCATAGTGCTACCTTGTGCCAGCAAACATGAAGGATTCCTTCGTTTTATTACCATCGGTAAGTTCTCATTGCTATTATTTCTGCAATAACTACTTGTAAAACTCCAGTGACAAATCCTTTCAGCAAATATGATATAATAGTCTAGTGCTGTATTTTGGCCGACAGTACCTCGAGTGCTTACATTAAATAAGAATACAGCAGAAGTAGTAAGATTTAATAAATCATAATTGTTTTCAGCAAATATGATATAATGCATATTTTCACACCAAAGAACGACAGTTTGAAGATGATTTATTGTAGGAATATCTGTAATAGCGCCTCCAATTCTTGAGGTAAACCGTATGCGATTTACATTCCACATGGCCAACAGTAGGTCGTTGTACCAATCTCTGCCACCGCACGCTACTTGTAAAACTCCTGTGCCAAATCCTTTCAGCAAATATGATATAATGAATATGTTCACACCAAAGAACGACAACATGAAGATGATTTATTGTAGGAATGTCTTTAATGGGGCCTCCAAACCTTGAATTAAACCGTATGCTATATACATTACACATATTGCTGTATTTTGGCCGGCAGCACCTCGAGAGCTTACATTAAATAAGAACACAGCAAACGTAGTAAGATTCAATAAATCATAATTGTTTTCAGCAAATACGATTTAATGAATATTTTCTCCCCAAAAACGACAGTTTGAAGATGATTTATTGTAGAAATATTTGTAATGGGGCCTCCAAACCTTGAAGTAAGCCGTATTCGATTAACATTCCACATAGCCACATGGCCGACAGTATGTCGTTTTACCAATCTCCGCCACCGCGCGCGCTCATTGTTTCCGTTGCATTTCCGTCCCACTTCCGTCCCTTTTTACAAAATCACCCCCACACAAAAATATTCAGCAACCGAGTTGAATGATGTTACACATTAAAAATATCCAGCAACCGAGCGGAAAGATGTTACACATCAATAAACAATGAATATAGATTCAACTCTGTACCGACAGTAGTGGCTGAGCTCGCTAAAGCGCTGCGTTAGGCCATGGGGCCAAGCTCTCTGCTGACTCGGTAGACACGTGGGTTCGAGTCCCACCGTCGGCTGTCTTTGAAATGGTTTTCCGTGGTTTCCCATTTTCAACTCCAGACAAATGCTGGGACGGTACCTTCTGACAGGCCACGGCCGCTTTCTTCCACATCCTTGCTGAGTTTCATTCACCATCATTCATTTCATCTCTCATTAACTCCTCTCATGAGGTTGGTGTCAGGAAGGGCATCCGGCCGTAAAAATCATCCGCCACAAAGACTTCCATCGCATCTCATCCCCGACCCCGTTGGAAAACGGGAATAATAAGGGGTAGACATACATACATAGATGCAATTCTGTCCTTTACAAAGAAGCGCAAATGTTATTTGGTTTATAATCTGATATAACCTACTCATCACTGCCAACAGTGTAATCTACTCTGACATTTACTTCATCTGCATTCCTCAATGTAGGAATTCATATCCCAGTCTTGATTATCTATCATAAATTGTATATTGAAAGGAGAGATGAAATTGTTTGAGTACAATATTTTCTCTCTAATATTATTATCTGCTTAGATATCTAAAGGGAAGGAAGGATTCGAGCTGTGATTTATTTCTTGAGAGGGGTTAAGATATTACTTAACGTGCGCTGCCTTGCATTCCACAGGCGAGAGGCTTTGACTGAAGAATGCAAAGCCCTCTATAACAGCTGTTGTACAGTAGTTTTGTTCCGCTCGTCCACCCACCCAAGCACGCGATGCTTTCAATCGCTATGAAAATACTCACGTCCTTTATCCTCGCTCCACTTTCATCTCTTCACGGATATTGCGAGACGCTGGTGAGATTTTTGGGGAGGAGTGCAGAGTAGGGTTGAGAAGAGTACGCAGGGAGAGAGAAACCGAATGAAATACTGTCATCACGTCGAAGCATTTCTCGAAGAAAATTTCAGAACAAATTTACGAATATAAATCTGGCAGCAGCCGATGTCTTTTTACTTTCTTCCATTTCATTTCTCTCTCTTTCTTTTCTTTATTTTCAGTGTCCCCTTTCTCTTACTCCTTCGCTCTATCTCTCTCCACAAGTCAAGCGCAATAAGTTGGCTTAAGTCTTGGATGTTCTCCAGCGGAAATCCGAAACATAGATTTCTAGTGGCATAGCAGTGGGAAGCGTTTTAACTGCGCTACGGTGTTAAGGTTGAATTCCCAAGATCAGGAAGGGTTGCTTGGTTTTCCAAGTGAAACTGCCTGGAACCGTGCTCTTTTCTCCCCTCTGTATCGTTGACATTAACTTACCTCTCTCTTCTTGTGGATATTTCAAGTATTGGGAGGGTAAACTTAATCTTTGTTCATGACCTCCCTTCCAAATATTGCACTCGAAAATAAAAACGCCAGGACAACTAAAAATCTTTCCCTCAAAGTGACCTTTACAACTACATTCAGACCTAGGATACAGCACATATTTTCTATTATCAACTTCTAATGTGCAATCTCGTTTATTGCAGGAAGCGTATTCATTTACTATATCTTCTTTAAATACAAATGGTGATGTTTAATTGTAGTTGTTGTTAATTTTTTAAAGGGACTTGGAATATCTTCGTCATCAGCCCCGTGTACTTAGACGTACGTTGAACTTGACTGATGACCTGTGTTTCCGTAGTGACTGTAGAAGTGTGTATTGCTGTAATTATGAGGGACAAGGATGGGATACGGGTAGGGGTAGGTCCCAGCCCCATGATGTTGGGGTAGCGTACTTGCCTCGCACCCAGAGGCCCCGGGTTCGATTCTCGGCTCCGTCAGGGATTTTAGAAACTGACGTGAGGACTGGAACGGGGTGCACTCAGCCCTGGGAGGACAATTGAGTAGCTGTCCGACAGTGAGGCAGTGCCCCGGTCACGGAGACCAAGATTAACGGCCAAGGGGACACGACGCACTGACCTCGCGTCACCCCATAATTTGCAGACCAAATGGTTGGACAGTAGTCTCTTGGTAGGCCTAGGCCCTTCATGGGCTGACTGGCTACGTGGCTCAGCAGTAACGTTCTCGCCTGCTGGGCCCAAGGTTGCGGGATAGAATCCTGGCACAATCAACTGGTATTTGAGGGTGCGAAAATGTGAGGTAGCCTAGCCAGTAGATTTACTGGCACGTTAAAGATCCCCTTCGGGGCAAAATTCTGACTCCTCGGCGTCTCTAAAAGTCGCAATAGTTAAAAGGGACGTAAAACCGATAACATTATTATTACCTTCATCTCCGGATCCGTGGATAAATGCTTAGCGCGCTAAGCTTTGACCCGAAATGCCCCGGGTTCGATTCCTGGCCGAGCCATCAGGGATTTTAATCTCCTGGGATTAATTCCCGTAGCTCAGGGACTGGGTGTATGTGACGTCTTCATCAATCACTCCATCCTCATTACGACGCACATATTGCCCACGGGCATTGACTAGAGAGATCTGCACTCGGCCTCTCAGGAGGCCAAACGATCATTCATTACCTTCAAGGGCTGTAATGCCAGGAGTATTTTTTTGGATTAGGTAGTTACCACGGGACTTGAAATAAGGTACTAAACCCCGAATGACGCGGAGGGAGTGTGGAACAAATGATAAAAAAGCCACACTCATGGTAGCCCCTTTGAGCTCTGGGATTCGAACCTCCGATCTCTGAACTTGCTACAGCCTCCCTATCGCAGTGGTGGTGTATAATTTAACGTGAAAGACTACGGCGCGGGTTTGATGGTGATGGTGGTGGGGCTAGTGATTGTGGGGATTATTGGTCTGAGGGGAAATACTGTATAAGTTTTCATTCTTTATTGTGCAAAATTGCGGTTGCCATTGCATTATACAATTACTTACTTGAAGGAAGAGAATTCAATTTTCTCGAACAATGTACTCAGAAAAGGGGGTATTCCTTTTTACGTGATAGGCTACTGTCTGACTCGGTTGTTCCAGCATCGACTGTACATGTTCACAGCATGGTTTCCTTTGCTTTTCTGACGTCACATAAATAGTGTGGTTGGTTATGCGTTGGTCTACAATACCTCGTTTTATGCGTACAATCTCGAATAGTTCGATGTAATTTATGGGTATTTAAATGCTTCATTCTCCTGTCATTTCATTTGCCTATTATAAATCAACCTCTACAGGGGAAAATCCAACACCTTAGCAGCAGCTTCTGTGAAACCACGGCAATTTAAGAAACTTGAAAACTAAAATTATATTAATCATTCCTGTTAATCCTCCTTGATAAACTCATGTTTACTTGTGTTGTTGTTGTTTCTTTAGGTACTTTGCGACATTGTGGTCATGCAGCGCTATGTACGTGGGTGTGAGTAGAGTTTGTCTGATAACTTATGTGACACTCTGATGTCTGTACTAGTGTGTGTACTGTATTTGTAAATGAGGTAGGATTTCATTTTTAGCCTATTTTCAATTTTGAAAAAAATAGGCTTATGAGATCACCTTTTGTCCGTGTGTGTGCGTGTGTGTGTGTGTGTGTGAGGTGTGTGTGTGTGTCCCCCTAATAAAATCTAAACGGCTGGAGCGATTTCAATGAAACTCGGTAGGTTCATAGCGCTATTCCCGGCGACCTCGACCGTGTCCTTCAAATTTTGTTACGTCTCACCAATCCAACATGGCGGCTGTGCGAAATATTTCACTAGCATTCAATATCTCCGAAACTATTACCGATATCGCCCTGAAATTGTGTACGGTGATAAAGGGCACTACTGGAAGTTCACCTATGAGACTTTCAAAAAACCTGGTGACTACAAAACCAAAACGGCGGCCAAGCGAAGTTGAGACTTTTAAATAGACTTTTCTCGCGATTTAACTATCCAAACGTAATGAAACTTTGTACAGCAAATGTTTGTACACATTGTAATGCACAGGAGTCTAATTTGGTTAAATTGTTTTCATAACTTCAAAATGGCGGCTGTGCGAATTATTTCACTGATATTCTATATCTCCGAAACTATTACAGATATCACCCTGCAATTTTGTACGGTGATAAAGGGTACTGATACAAGTTTACCTATGTATATTTCATAAACCTGTAAAGTACAAAACGAACATGGCGACCAAGCGAATTTGAAATATTTTAATAGACTTTTCTCCTGATTTAACTCTCTGAGCGCAGTGAAATGTGGTACAGTAAATGATTTTGCAGATTGTAATGCACTGCCATCTAATTTAATTCAATTGTTTACATAACCTCAAGATGGCGGCCGTGCGAAATTTTAAAATTAAGTTTTTATTTCTTGTGTCGTAATCATGCGATCGAAGTGAAAGTTTGAATAATGAACCTAGGCAATAATTGTCCTTGAATGGTACATAACTCTATGGCCTATACATATAACAATCCTAAATGGCGAGCTTCCGAAATATTTAGACGGTTCTCAATATCTATGAATCTTTTACAGCAACCAAACTGAATTTTTTTATGTTCATAGAGACTGTGAACATATTTTCACCTATAGGACTTTCAGTAACCTGGTGAGCACAAATCCAACATGGCGGCGACGCGAAGTATAAATATTTACGTTTCTCGCGAATTAACTATCCGAGTGCCGTGAAACGTTGCATTTTAAATGCTTATACAAATATTGATCCACTGGCATCTAATTTATTTCAATTGTTTGCATAATCACAAGATGGCTGCTGTGCGTAATTTTAACATCTCGTTTTTACTTCTTGTGTTCTAATCATGCGATTGAAGTTTGAATACCACACGTACACAATGATCTTAATGTAATAGTACAAAAGTAAAAATCCAACCTGGCGACCATCTGAAATATTTAGACGGTTCTCAATATCTACGAATCTGTTACAGCAATTAAACTGAAATTTTGTATGTTGATAGAGGCAATTAACATGAGCAGGATATATGAAAATAGGCTGTATAGTTCTTCACGGAACTACTTGTTTTTTTGTCGTGTAGCCTCCTGAGAGGCCGAATGCAGGTCTTTCTAGTCGACGCCCATGGGCGACCTGCGCGTCAGGATGAGAGATGGAATGGATGAAGATGAATGAAACTGGGCAAGGATGTGGAAGGAAGCGGCCGTGGCGTGTCAGAAGGTACTGTTCCAGCATTTTCCTGGTGTTGAAAATGGGAAACCACGGAAAACCATTTCAAGGACAGCCGACGGTGGGGATCGAACCCACGCGTTTACCGAGTCAGCTGAGAGCTTGGCCCATTGACCTAACGCTGCGCTTTAGCCCGCGTAGCCACTACTTTCGGTAGGATTTCAGTAAGAAGCAGCCGTAGTCTTAAGTTAGAAACCATCCCTGCATTTGCCTTGAGTCAAACCCGTCTCTTCTCAGTTTTGCCTCGCGAGGCTGAGGTTACCCCCTTTCAGTCCACGGACCAGAATTAAATGTCTTGGCAAGAAAACCCGGGCCTCCACGGTGGCAGCCAAAATTGCTAGCCAGTAATGTTTACTTTTAGAATGGATGGTAGTAGTAATTATATGGAGCGTAAAGGCCATAAAGTGGTTATTTTTATTATTTTCCTTATTATTAGACTATAATTTTTAGCCTATTTTCAATTTTGAAAAAATAGGCTTATGAGATCACCTTTTGTCCGTGTGTGTGTGTGTGTGCGTGTGTGTGTGTGTGAGGTGTGTGTGTGTGTCCCCCTAATAAAATCTAAACGGCTGGAGCGATTTCAATGAAACTCGGTAAGCTCATAGCACTATTCCCGGCGACCTCGACCGTGCAGTTCAAATTTTGTTACGTCTCACCAATCCAACATGGCGGCTGTGCGAAATATTTCACTAGCATTCAATATCTCTGAAGCTTATCACCAATATCGCCCTGAAATTGTGTACGGTGATAAAGAGCACTACTAGAAGTTCACCTATGAGACTTTCAAAACCTGGTGACTACAAAACCAACATGGCGGTCAAGCGAAGTTGAGACTTTTAAATAGACTTTTCTCGCGCTTTAACTATCCAAACGTAATGAAACTTGGTACAGCAAATGTTTATACACATCGTAATGCACTGGAGTCTAATTTAGTTCAATTGTTTACATAGCCTCAAAATGGCGGCAGTGCGAAATATTTCACTGGCATTCTATATCTCCGAAACTATTACAGATATCACCCTGCAATTTTGTACGGTGATAAAGGGTACTGATACAAGTTTACCTATGTATATTTCATAAACCTGTAAAGTACAAAACGAACATGGCGACCAAGCGAATTTGAAATGTTTTAATAGACTTTTCTCGTGATTTAACTCTCTGAGCGCAGTGAAATGAGGTACAGTAAATGATTTTGCAGGTTGTAATGCACTGCCATCTAATTTAATTCAATTGTTTATATAACCTCAAGATGGAGGCTGTGCGAAATTTTAAAATTAAGTTTTTATTTCTTGTGTCGTAATCATGCGATCGAGGTGAAAGTTTGAATAATGAACCTAGGCAATAATTGTCCTTGAATGGTACATAACTCTATGGCCTATACATATAACAATCCTAAATGGCGAGCTTCCGAAATATTTAGACTGTTCTCAATATCTATGAATCTTTTACAGCAACCAAACTGAATTTGTTTATGTTCATAGAGACTATGAACATATGTTCACCTAAAGGACTTTCAGTAACCTGGTGAGCACAAATCCAACAAGGCGGCGACGCGAAGTATAAACATTTAAATGGACGTTTCTCGCGAATTAACTATCCGAGTGCCGTGAAACGTTGCACGTTAAATGCTTATACAAATGTTGATCCACTGGTACCTAATTTATTTCAATTGTTTGCATAATCACAAGATGGCTGCTGTGCGTAATTTTTTCTTCTTGTGTTCTAATCATGCGATTGAAGTTTGAATACCACACGTACACAATAATCTTAATGTAATAGTACAAAAATAAAAATCCAACCTGGCGACCATCTGAAATATTTAGACGGTTATCAATATCTACGAATCTGTTACAAGAATTAAACTGAAATTTTGTATGTTGATAGAGGCAATTAACATTAGCAGGATATATGAAAATAGGCTGTATAGTTCTTCACGGAACTACTTGTTATTATTGGTATTATCATACTGGTACAGCCATCAGAGGTCATCAGTGTAATTACACTCACACCAAAGAAGCCGACTTTGATGACCATGATGTTCCAAACCTGTAAATGAAACAAATTTCTTCAAATCATTACTTCTCTTGGTTAGGAGGATTAAGTATAGGATATCATTCTTGGCTGTCACCGCGGAGGCCCGGGTTAGATTCCTGGCACTGCCAAGATTTTTAATTATGGTCTGAGGGCTGCAACAGGGTATACTCAGCCTCGTTAGGCAAACCTCAGAAGTGGTGGGCTCGATTGCCACCTCAGCCATCCTGGAAGTGGTTTTCCGTGGTGTCCCACTTCTACTCCAGGCAAATGCCGGGATGATTCTTAACGTAAGACTATGGCCGGCCCCTTCCCAGTTCTTACCTGAATCACAAATACACTCACTACTACTACTACTACTCTTACTACTAGAGACACCACAATACCACATGTTATCAGGCAAATTATATAAACTCACTCAAGTACATGCTGCTAAAGGACCGCGATGTTCAAGCCCCATATGATGAAGTAACAACTTCTTAAGCATTCTATAAAATGCAACTAATGGCCGTTTGTTAAGTTTTTAAGACGGGTCAGGGAAATTATATTTAGAAGATTTGCCGTGGACGTGTTGAAAGGGGACATCCTGGCGTTTGCCTTGTGATAAATATGGGAAACCATGGAAACCACTTTCAGGACAGCCAAGTTGGGATTCGAAGCAATGCTCTAGCAACATATTAATGAACCAGGTCACGATTGGTCTACCTCCTGGCACGAGAATCATTTCTTATTGAAGACCTTAGAAACTATTTACCTCTACCAAACACCATAGCCTCGGAGAAACTACTAACATCATTGAAGAAAAAACGAAAAGACACACTTCAAGAATTTTATGGAACCGTAGCAATGATCGACCGGACGTGGACAACAGCCAACTTTGAGTTGAGGCATGTGTTTATACGTCTGGCGGTCTATGTTTTTCATCAGCTTATTTGCATTAACAAATCTTTTCATGACCCTACAGTGACATGTGTATGCCAACTATGTGGAGAAGCATGTTATCGCTACCACTTAGAGCTCTGTAGGAAAACGGAAACAATCAAAGACTATGCAACTCAAAGTGCCTGAGCGCAATATTAGTGTACGTGTTTATAGTTGTTTTCCGGTAGCTATTTGGCTGAAATAAAAGTATGATTAAAGTGTTGTTATTATTTTTATTATTATGTTATGGTCCCGGTCGCGAAAACCAAGATTAACGGCTGAGGGGAGTTAATGCGCTGACCACACATCACCCCAATATTTTCAGGCCAAATGGCTGGGCACCGGTCGCTTGGTAGGCCTAGACACTTCATGGGCTGAAGTGCCACGGGGTTTGGGTTTATTAAATGGCACGTAATATAGGATTCCGACAATAAGTATGGAAATCAGTGATCAAAACAAGGGAATGCCTAATCATTTATAGACTAGAATATCATTGAAGATGTTTTGTTAGTTAGCTATTGTTGTTTTAACGGGAAGGACAATGAGGTCATCTGCCCCTAAATTTAATTAATATTTATTTTAAATTCAAATTAATTATTTTAGCCAAATTGTAATTATTAGTTATTTTAAATTTTGTTTTCTTTAACATTTTAATGTTAATATTGGTTGTGACAATTTTTATTTTTAAAATATATTTATAATTTCAATATTAAATTAACAATATAAACTTATTATAATTTTCATTTTTTATGAATTTATTTTAAATTTATACAGCATGTTTATTTTTAATTCTAATTTGTAGTCTATATTTGTATTATATTTTTCACACCTTAATCTCAATTCTTATTATTTAAAAAAATATTTTTATCAGACACCTTAGCTCTAATATTTGGTTTTCAGAAACAATAACAATTCACTCCAAAAATTGTTGATACATGGCTGAAAGATTCAACCATCAGCATCATTGACAATATAAATTGTATTCATGTTCGACTATGTTTGACTATTATGTGTCAGAAAACTGTATCATAATGAGGCTCATTATAACACTATTTTTAGCCTACTTTTCACATTTTGTGAAAATGAGGAAAAAGTAGACTTATGAGATCGGGCAAATGTGTGTCGGTCTGTCTGTCCTTCTGTCTGTCTGGCTGTGTGTGTGTGTCCCCCCCCCCTATCAACTCCTAAACGGCTGGAACAATCGAAACAGAATTTGGTAGGAGTAAAGATCTATGCCTGAATATCTCACGGCCATATTTGAAAATTATGTCAGTGCTACCAACTGCTGAAAAATCGCAATTGAAATTTGAGCTCCATGTTGGATATCTTGGAAGGTATGAATGGGAGCTTTTTCAAAATTGGCACACGTATAGATAATAATATTGCAGTTTAATTTCCAGGAGGCCATACATGGCAGTGTTGCCAAAATGATTATAAGCCTGCTGATAAGTCCAATGTTTAAATGCATATAACTTCTACATTATATATTGGAATTCAACCAAATTTCGTATGTGCTATATGTACATAAACAGATTTGACTGAGCGTATTTTTAAGAGCCTCCATGGCTGCCAACTGTTATTAAATGCTCTCAATTTTTTTAAATCCTAATACCCATATATCAGAAAGTATGCAAGCCGACAGCTTTAAACTACGCACACGTATAGTACCTGGCATTCTATATTAATTTGGAGTAACTTATATACGTCAGTGCTACCAACATGATTATAAGCCTGCTGTGAGGTCCAACTTTAAATACATGTAACTTCTATACTATCATTTGGATTTCAACCAAATTTCGTGTGTACTATGTGTACCATAACAGATATGACTATGCCGATTCTTAGGAGTAACCAGGGCTGCCAACTGTTAATAAATGCTGTCTCTATTTTTGTTACCCTAATATCAATATATCAGAAAGTATGCAAGCCAATAACTCTAAACTTTGCACATGTATAATACCTGGCATTCTAGATTAATTTGGAGTTACTAATATAGGCCTACGCCAGTGCTGCCAATATGATTCTAAGCCTGCTGATAGGTCCAATTTTAAAATGCACGTAACTTCTATACTAAGTAATGGATTTCATTCAAAATTGACACTATATCTGATTATTTCTGACCAATACATATAAATGTCATTGTTGCCAACATGATTTTACGCGCGCTGTTATATCCAATGTTTAACTGCATGTAACGTCCATGCTACCCATTGGACTTCAACCAAATTTTGTATTCTGTACCTTAAGAGATGGAACTAAGAATATATTCAGTCGCCAGGGCTGCCAACTGTAGTTCTCTATTAGGCTACATTAAGCCAGGTATACAGTATTTTGAACTAATTAGAAATTTCGATATTACCAACTTAATTTCGTCATTATTCTAGATAGATCCATATAGATTAATCATTGGCATGAATCTTAAGTTTTAAGAAAAGTAGGCTCTTTAGTTCGTCACGGAACTTCTTGTTCATTATGAAACAGTTTCTCCCACCAATCAGAGCTCAAGAAACAGTTGTGTGACCAATTAGATAAGGATACCTTCGCGCATGCGCTCAAAATCCAACATGTCTATATAAATTACCGAAAGTGCACCGTCCATATGTTGGCGTAAATAAACTGGTGAATATGAGACAAGAAATAGCACTGTACCTTAATATCCCCAAATCCAATTTCTACACAGCGCAGCTTTTTCAAACGACTTCGGTGACAGTTTTACCATGACGAATAGAAGAACCTAGTGTGAGGACTCCGCCATTTTAGCACGGTAGTTTCTGGTCCCGCCGCTACAAGCACTGTAAGCGATTATGTCCAACACGTGCTGTGTTTCCGTCGAGCCGGGTCGTAGAAAGTGCGCGAGAAGTTACTGTGTGAGATATTTGTGTGAATTAAATTGAATTTTCTTTGCTTTCAGTTCTTAAATTCAGTTCATTGTGTCGTGTGTACATCAGCGTTTTGTGTTTTGTGTACTTCAAACATATTTCTTATGTGGCTTGGATCATTTAATAGTTCAACATGCCTTATTGTTTTGTACCTGGCTGTAAGTCAGGGTATGGTCGAGTAGTTGACGATATACGATTTTTTTCACCACCGAAGGATACAAATCAATTTGAAAAATGGGCCAGAGCTATTCCACGAAAGGATACGAAGTTAACGCGTAGTAGTAGAATTTGTCAAATTCATTTCTCTGATGATTTGATAGTAAAATCAGATAATTTTATAGTGAATGGTGAAGAAGTGGAAATCTCTCGTGTGTGGTGGAAGTTGCGTCCTGGAGCAGTGCCTCATTTTCCCCCTAATTTACCGAAGTAGTGAGAATAAGTCCCGTAAAGCTCCCAACAGGAAAAAGAATCTCGACACCACCAGAAAAAGAAGAAAGAAGATTGAAGATGGGAGTGGAGCAACGAATGAGGCATTAAAAGGTCAGTCCAATGTTGATAAGAATTTGGGTCATTCTAGTGTACTTACTGATGCTGAAAAGACTATAATATTGCTCAAAAGGCGACTAAAGAATGCTAACCGTAATTTAATTCGCGTTAGATCCCGCCTCAACTCAGCAAAATCGAGAATTAATTTGCTGGAGAAGCAGGTTCGAATTTCACAGGCATTTAATTACAAAGATAACGATTACAGTGGCGGATCCAAGCCTTGCGATGCCCTGGGCGATATGATAAGGTGGGGCCCACTACAATAGAAAAAAAAATTATCGAATAAAATGGAAAATAGTTTGGTAATAATAATAATAATAATAAAATAAAGAATAGTTACAATATTTTGAATACACTACAGTACATTATTTTAATAATATGAAAGAAACCTTTAAGTCCCCTTGAATAAGATTATGTAAACAATGAAATATTAAAATATTACTTTGCGACTTTTTTCCCGGCTGAAGACTTGTATTATTTCACTGAAATCTTAACTTGCTAAACGGTCTCGAGAGGTCATAGCTGCACTGAAGAAAGGAAGATGAATTATAAATTAGTTTGAAAAGTATACTTAATTAATTAATTAATTAATTAAATGTAGAAAAATCCATGGCGCGGGGCCCCTAGGACCGCGGAGCCCTGGGCGGTCGCCCTCCTCGCCCTCCCCTGGATCCGCCCCTGATAACGAACACCTTAGCAAGAAATGCCAGGAAAAATCTCCCAATGGAATGAGGTACAGCAATGAATTAATTTTAGTGTGTTCATTGTTGAGAATAAAATCACCGAAAGGATCCCGTCATTGTCGGCGACATAATCTCTTGCCTGTGCCTTCAGAAAGTCACTTGAGAAAACTTTGTAAAGGACTTAAGTGCCCTTATGGAGTTAATACGCATCGTATAAATGCTATTTAAGACTATTTTAAGGAAGAAAAGAATGATAATTCACGTTACGGTGTTGTAATTTTCGAAGAAGAGAAGCTAAGAGAAGAAATCGAGTTAAATAGCTTTTCTGATAAAGTAGATGGATTAGTTGATTTAGGTGGACACACACCTGACCTCCAGAAGAACGTAACTTGCAAATCACGCTCTAGTGTTCAAGTTCGTACCTTTCGTGCATAATTGGGTGCAGCCAGTTGTTGTTTATGCAAGCAAAAATGCTACTCCAGGGGTTTTTCTCGCAAAAATTCTAATATAGTCCAGGTGATTTTGCAGTTAGAAGAGGCTGGGGCGGGGGTGGCTGGCTTTACTTGTGATGGTAGTCAATCAAATACAAAGGCCAGGAATTTGTTAGGAGTCAGTGGCAAGACAAGCTCTCTACAATCTCACATCCTTAATCCTGCAGATGTTACGAGAAAGATCTGGGCTTTCTCCGACTGTATACTCCAGGAATCTGTGCGTTCCGTAACATGCAATGAAGACCGTAGTTCTTATTTCCGTGAATTATATTTTCCATTGTGCCCTGCCGTGCTATTTTAATTGTAACCGCTAATTACTTTTTAAAAGAGTATTAGTTACAAAGTAATTCGTTTCCCTTAGCACCATCCCTAAGACCAGCTGACCCCGGCAGTGTGGAACTTGCCCACTCTAGCGCTGCCTGGCGAGGCGCGCTTGAACTTCAGGAGTCTCCTCACTTTCTCCTTCTATTCGTCAGGGTTTTACTTAATACTGGTGCACAATCTGAACACATGGCATTGAAGCACACAGAGCGCATGCGTCGGTAGGCCAGAGAGCTTTGAAAACAGAGATATACTACCCAGCGCAGCACCCGATCACAAAATTCTAGTGACTGAACAGATATTTATGAATATTTATGTTAAAACATATAATAAATTTATCGTCGAACATAAACAGTCGTATACAACTCGCCTATAATGGTAATTAAGACACTCGTATGGAAATTATAAAACTCGCTTACGCTCGTTTTATAAAAATACTCGTGTCTTAATTATAGCCATTATATGCTCGTTGCATAATGTACTATTATTATTGGTGGTCAATATACAGACCAATAGCCGTAGCTGGGTATTTTTGATTGAACGCTCGAGGGTTCCCAACAAGTTTAATTTCAAGTAGACCTATTATTGGCTAATAATTTATAGAAATAGAAAGAACAGTCACCTCTTTTTTTTTTACAAGTGTGAAGTAGATATTGATGCATAAATAACACAAAGACTTAGTTTGAGGATGTCGTCGTTGTTATCCTCGTACGGGGGTGATTGTGTAGGCGTGAATCTAAAGCCATGTTTTCTGGTCACGAGGATGGAGAAGCGGCAATAGATTCTTTTCAAGAAGTGAACAATCGTAAATTTTTCACATCTCGGATTTGCTCCACTATTTTATCATTGTGGGAAGGCGAGAAAGAAAGAAGTAAAGTTCTTGGCTACCATGCAGAGTGACCATTAGCAAAAGAAAAATTGAGACGAGTCGTGTGTGTATGTGAGGCCGTGCAAAGTGATGTGGCGTTCTTCCCAGCGTTGACCTCACCATAAATATCACCAGTCGGTGTGATTTTATTGTTCTCAACTTTGAAATTCCAGATAACTCTAATTGTTTTTCCTCTTCTCACCACATGATTCATTACTCTTGAAAACGAAGCATGTTAGAATTATTTCAGTGCAGCATAGGAACAAAACTGTGCTGGTAGTGACTTTGAATGCACGACAACATGTAGAGGAGAGAGGTTTTCAGTTAATTAGTTAGATAGTTATTGGAGTTTCAAGGAGCGGTACAGCGAGGTCATCTGCGCCAAAACAAATATTTAAATAAAGAGGTTTTCAGTGATCGGTAATTATTATTATAGGAAAGGAAGATTGTAGTTTTACGTGACCGTGAATCTTGTGATTATGAGACACGGGACCTCCTTTTTACGTGGAATCCGAACCACAGGACATGGAATTTCACTTCGAAAATCTCACATGCATTGACCGGGAATCGAACCCGGACCGCCTTGGTGAGAGGCATACAGCTAGACCGCTGAGCCACCACGCCCTATTATTATAGGCTATATGAATTGCAGCTAATGGCCATAGCTGGGTATTATTGATTGAACGCCCGAGGTTTTCCAACACGTTCAATTTCACGTAGTTCCAAGAATGGCTACCAGATGCTACTGTCACTAACACATAGCGGCGAACGTTGGAACTGGATAGAGCGTTTCTAACTACCCAAATATAACCAACAAATATTTGGCTAAAAATACTAATTGCAGTGGTAGGTTATGTTACGTGTCACAAATCTATGACATGGCCCCAACGGCTTTACTTCCCCTCCGAAGGAAGGCATACTGAAGGATAATGACCCTCTTAACAAGTAGTTCCGTGAAAATCTAAAGCCTATGTTCATATTATCCAACTTACCTTAATTAACTCTATCAACATTCACAATTTCAGTTTGATGGCTGTAATAGATTCGTAGATATTGTGAACCGTCTAATATTTCGGATGGTCGCCATGTGGATTTTTATGATTTACAAAACCATATTTCACTGTGCTCAGATGGTAAAATTGTGAGAAAGGTCCATTACAATGGTCCAAATTTGCTTTGCCGCCATGTTCGTTTTGTACTTGACAGGTTTCTGAAAGATACGTGGATAAACTTGTAGTAGTGCCCTTTATCACCGAAGAAAATTTCAGGAAGGTATCAATAACTGAGTCGTAGATATAGAATAGTAAAAACAAGATTTTAATATTTCGCACAGTCGCTATCTTGATGTTATGTGCACAATTGAACTAAATTAGATGCCAGTTCATTACAATGTGTATTATTATTTGCTGTACCATGTTTCATTGAGTTTGGATGCTAAAATCGCGAGAAAAGTTTATTTAAGAGTCTGAACTTCGCTGGGCCGCCAATTTGGTTTTGTAGTTACCAGTGTTTTGAAAGACACACAGGTGAACTTCTAGTAGTGCCCTTTATCACCGTACATAATTTCAGGGTGAACGGTAATAGTTTCGGAGATATTGAAAGCCGGTTAAATATTTTGCCCAGCCGCGATGTTGGATTGGTGGGACGTAATCAAATTTGAAGGGCACGTTTGGGGTCGGCCAAATTCGTGCTATGAACTTACCGAGTGTCATTGAAATCGCTCCAACCGTTAAGAAGTTATTAGAGGGACACACACACACAAACACACATACAGACACGGAGAAAAGGTGATCTCATAATCCTATTTTTTCATAAAATGAAAATAGGCTAAAATCGGACGACTTCGGCTGGGTTTGAACCCACTTGGGCATAGCAGTTCAGCATGCTACCGACTACGCCACCTGAAGGAAATATTATTTATAATATTTATCACAAAATAATATGCGTTTATGGACAATAAAAAATTGAGGGCAGAGTGCATAAAAGTGCGTTATTTCGTGATATATATCTTATGTAATATTATTTCTTTCGGGTTAGGGTGTAAGCTATAAATACCTTTTTCCCGCCTAATGTAATTGGGTACAATATTGTGTTGACCGACTGGATAGCTTTCTCCAGTAGAACTAGGCAACACTGAAAAATGTCTTTTATCACTTCAAGAGAATAATGATCCAAATACAGTATACCACTTGCGTAAGTAATTGTATTCTGCACGGTGCAGGGTATTGAGTATCGGAATGCACACGCCATGCTGAGTGATACATTCCTTTCAAATTCGAGACTGACGGTTTGTTTATATACAATCTCGTAGTGTCTGACTGTCTCTCAGTCTATCACTCTTTTACACAAGAACTACTCCATTGATTAAGTTAAACTTTTTCTTCATCATACTTTTCATACCTTGATGAAAACTATTGCCGATTGGAAATCGATCACCGTTTCCAGATGGTTGCAAATGTAATTTCATTTCAATAGCAGGCGCTGACCCGCGGACATTATATCTATTGCGGGTTGCATATTCGCACACATGTCCACACATGTAACGGTAAGAACCGTGTAAAGTACATTTATTACCCAAGACACAGAGAACCATTTCAAGGGCTACGATGTAGCGAGCATAGCTATTGCAGTCAGTATTAGAAATAAATAAATAAATAAATAAATAAATAAATAAACAATAAATAAATAAATACATAAATAAATAAGTAAAGTAAATATGTGACATATTCCATTCTTAATGGTTTAATCTCAAACTGGAGACCTGTTCCTTCATTAATCTTTCAAAAGCTTTCTGGCAAGATGATTTTTCGGCACAAAATTGCAGCTTCATGGTTTTTTGGGGCTCATCTATGGTGAAGTATTGTGATCCATGACATTTATCACTGGTGAATTGTAATTGTAATATTAATATAATCTGGAATGCTGACACGAAGCAGATTATGTCTCATTTAGCATCTACAGACCGCAGTAAGTTGAACTACCACAAAGCTGAGCCATTGTATCTTCATTGACATCTGCAAGCCACGGTATAGCTTATGGTTTATTTCAAATGTGCTATTGTCGTCCACATACTCTACTTCAGAAGATTTGGGACCACTTTAAGTATGCACAATTTCTGTGATCAACAAGAAAGGGTCAAATTTTAGAGTGTTTTCACACTATATATTTATATATATATATTATTATTTTTTTCTCTCCAAATTTCAACTACTGTATTTCTTTCTTCCTTTCTTTCCTTCTTTCATTCTTTTATTTTTATTTTATTTATGTATTTTATTTCCTTATGTTTCTTTGGATAAACATTTTTCCCATTTCATTATGGTGCACCATAATAGGTTTTTTTGAAGGGAATATTTTATGAGTGTTAAGCTATCCGACCACCTGTTTTCCTTGACTTTTTATCTACACAGGCTGATGAAGGGGCCAAAACAATTAGGCCCCGAAACATGTACCAATGACCACTAAGTGATCATTTATATTTAGTACAATAAAGGTATTGATTAGGCGGAACTTTTGCAAAATATTAATACTAATTGTTGCATCAATACGGAACCATAATGAACCATTCAAATACTAAAATAATTACTGTATATAAATAAGTACATAAATTCATTAATCTTATAATACTCGTATATACTTGCAGAAGTGCCTGGCTTCGCCCGGTGGATTTATTTGTTTTTTGCATCATAATGAATACTACAGTGAGTTCGGAAATGTTCTCCGCAGCGCCTACATGCGTCTGCGAGTATTAGCTACAGCAGTTACGTTGGCAGCACGGCTGCCGGTTGCATCATAACAAACAAACAGTAAACTCTGTACTCACCACAGCCATTCATAACAGATGCTGGAAGTGTTGTCCTTGTGTTCGAAGACAGACATCAACACGTTTACACATATTGTCGAAGACTTTCACTAAAGTTTCTTGCGGAATGGAATGCATATAATTATTAATGATATTCACTTTAAGTTCCTCAAGACCGACAGTGCTCGCTAAAGCGTAGCGTTAGATCATGGGGCCAAGCTCTCTGCTTACTCGGTAGACGCGTGGGTTAGAGCCCCACCGTCAGCCATCCTTGAAATGGTTTTCCGTGGTTTTCCATTTTCAAATCCAGGCAAATGCTGGGACGGTACCTTCTGACAGGCCACGGCCGCTTCCTTCCACATCCTTGACTAGTTTCATTCACCATCATTCATTAATTTTCATCTCTCATTAACTCCTCTCATGAGGTTGGTGTCAGGAAGGGCATCGGGCCGTAAAAAACCATCCGCCACAAAGTCTTCCATCGCATCTCATCCCCGACCCCGTTGGAAAAACGGGAATAATAAGGAGTAGACATACTTTAAGTTCCTGAATCGATTTTGGATTAGTTTTGTATACCTCAGATTTCGCCGCACCCCAAAAGAAATAATCTGGTGGGGTTAAATCAGGAGACCGTGGTGGCCAGAGGCCTTTAGTTATTATTACATCCCCCCCCCCAAAATTATTTAAAAGGTGAAGCGACTGGTGGGACGTATGTGCTGTAGCATTGTCCTATTGAAAGAAAGAGCATTCAATTTCGTCTTCATTTAACTAATAAACTGTCAAAAAAGATTGGCCCTAAAACGTGTGCTCGTGATATGGCAACTCATACGCCAATTTTATGCGAATGCAATGGAAATTGTCTTAGTGCATTGGGATTGTAAAACCATGCTTCATCTGAAAAATAAAAACGTTTTATTTAAAACGTCAAGTCCATGTCGATTTATCTTCGGAACCATTCACAGTACATCACTCTTTTTCCGTAATCAGTTTGTTTTAATTCATGAACCACGGTAACTTTATAAGGGAACAACTGAAGCTTGTCTCTTACAGCTTTATGTGCTGTCGACTTAGAGATTCCTGTTTGTTGAGCTAATTTTCGTGTTGATTTACTTGGACTACGCAGCATTATATCGGATGTTTCATCACGTTTTTCGTCTGTTAAAAGCTTAGGCTTGCCTGTTCTCGCTACATCGTGAACTGAGCCAGTCACACGAAATTCACTTATCAAATCCCGAACGGTATCACGGGTTGGACACTTTAAATTAGGAAACCGCGCCTGAAATCTTTATTTTACATTTTCTGTAAACCGATCGCCTTCGCAAAAAACGTATAACACCAAAGAAACTCTCTCTTCAGTAGTAAACATTACCGCCTGTATACTGTTGCACTCTTCCAATAATCTATCTGAACGCTTGCTTACTGCAATACACACGGAAGACATGCAGGCTCGCTTATCTGACGATTTCGACAGCGCACAGCCCACACGCGGAAGTCCCCCTTTCAAGGATACAGTGCTGCCAAGTAAACCGATGACGCAACCACTCGCAGCTGCACGTAACCACTGTGGAGAACATTCTCCGGCGCCCTGTACTACAGAACTGGCACATGATATTTAGACTAACAGAAAAAAATGTATATGATTTTTTGTGGTGGTGATGGTGGTGGTGGTGGTAGTATAATTGACGTAACATTAAGGTCATTTTCCCGTAATGATAATGATAATAATGAATAGGTATTGGTGTTGCTGCAGTACATTGAGGTTATCAGATGCATTAATTGTTGGTGCTTTCAAATGTACCTTCATTTATTCCGAAATTTATCGTTGAGCGCTATGTGGCGATAAATGATACTATTGCTACCTCAGGAGCTCGGGACAGCCGAAGTTTTCCAAAGTGTTCTCATTATTTTCCTGCGGTGCTATGCGACAAAAAAAACTATTGGTCTCTAGCCAGTGCCATTTATTTCACGTACTCCTCTTTCTGATATTTTTAGCCTACTTTTCACATTTTGCAAAAATGAGGAAAAAGTAGACTTATGAGATCGATCCGGGAAAATGTGTGTCTGTCTGTCTGTCTGTCTGTCCTTCTGTCTGTCTGTCTGTCTGTCTGTCCTTCTGTCTGTCTGGCTGGCTGTGTGTGTGTCCCCCCCCTATTAACTCCTAAACGGCTGCAGCAATCAAAACCAAATTTAGTATGAGTAAAGATGTGCACCGGAATAGCTCACGTTCATATTTGAAAATGATGTCAGTGCTACCAACTGCTGAAAAAACGCACTAGAAATTTGAGCTCCATGTTGGATATCTTGCAAGGTATGCATGGGAGCTATTCCAAAATTGGCACACATGTAGATAATACTATTTCAGTTTAATTTCCAGGAGGCCAACCATGACAGTGTTGCCAAAATAATTTTAAGCCTTCTGATAGGTCCAATGTTTAAATGCATATAACTTCTACACTATCAATTGGATTTCAACCAAATTTTGTATGTAATATCTGTACATAAACAGATATGACTAAGCGTATTCTTAAGAGCCACCAGGGCTGCCAACTGTTAATAATTGCTCTCTCTATTTTTTTTATCCAAATACCAATATACCGTATCAGAAAGTATGCAAGCCAACAGCTTTAAACTATGCACACGTATATTATGACATTTTAGATTAATTTGGAGGAACTTATATACGTCAGTTCTACCAACATGATTATAAGCCTGCTGATAGTACCAATTTTTAAATACATGTAACTTCTATACTATCAGTTGGATTTCAACCAAATTTCGTATGTGATATGTGTACCATAACAGATATGACTATAAGTATTGTTAAGAGCAATCAGGGCTGCCAACTGTTAATAAATGCTGTCTATATTCATTTTTCCCTAATATCAATATATCAGAAAGTATGCAAGCCAACAGCTCTATACTTTGCACACGTATAGCACCTGGCATTCTAGATTAATTTGGAGTAATTAATACAAGGCAGTGCTGCCAACATGATTCTATGCCTGCTGATATGTCCAATTTTAAAATACATGTAACTTCTATACTAACAAATGGATTTCATCCAAAATTGGCACAACAAGATATCATAATAATTCAGATTATTTCTGACCAGCACACGCATGGTATTGTTGGCAACATGCTTTTACGCGTGCTGATAGATCCAGTGTCTAACTGCACGTAACGTCCATTGGACTTCAACTAAATTTTGTATTCTGTACCTTAAGAGGTGGAACTAAGAATATATTCACTCACCAGGGCTGCCAACTGTAGTGCTCTATTAGGCTACATTATACCAGGTATATTTTGAACTAATTAGATATTTCGATATTACCAACTTAATTTCGTCATTATTTTAGATAGGTTCATATACTGTAGAATAATCATTGGCATGAAAAGTAGGCTGTATAGTTCTTCACGGAACTTCTTGTTTTTAAATGTATTTGTAAATTACATGTGTTAGTGCTGTAGTTAGTAAATAGCCGTTTCCCTATTCATTATTATCATTACGGGCAAATTACCTGAATATTACGTCCATTATACTGTACTACTTATCACCCCCACTACAACCACCACCACCACCACCACCACCACCACCACCACCACCACAGAAAGTTATATTTTTAAAATATGTTTTGCTGTTAGTTTAAGTATCATGTGCCAGTTCTGTAGTAGTATTCATTATCATCCTTAAAACAAATAAATCTAGCAGGCGAAGCCGGGCACTACTACTACTTAATTAATACAATTCACGATACTTTCGCTGTTAACGCTTTCCAGATAGTTTTACTCGGTAGAGGATAAATAATCTTACCGACTTACATGTGCTAGATTTTTTCACGCCATTAGCCTGCCACTCCTGATGACGAGGCATTTTGTAGCCAATATATTCGCTGTTCGATTACACCAGTAACGCTGCGTCATGTAAGGCGTATTTTTCGAATTGGAGCATGTTTACTTTTAACACAGGATGACCGATATTTTCGACTTGTTATGAAACTTACTGCTCCCACGTATTGTGAGACAAGTGTCTGAGACTGAAACTGCTTCTTGCTGTTTACCGTATGTACCTTGGTACTTCCCCGACAGTTCATTCATTTCAACATACCCAATGTGTAGATCGTACTGCGGGTGGTATCAAGCCTTCCAAAAATCAATATTTGAAGGGCGTGGACTACATTACTGGGGAAAATCTCGTTAGAAATTACAGATATTGAACTCAAATATCCCGCTCATTGTTTTACAAAACTCAAATTCAAGTTTCGTAAACTGGCAATTTCCTTTATTGGTAAGTTTATATTAAGTCTTATATATGTTAGAAAAAAATATGTATATTGAAACATAATTTATAGGTATTTTTTGAGTACAGGTCTACATCGTGAGGTTCAGGTGCACGTCTCTCAGAAACTATTGAAGATACGGCTGTTATTTTCCATGTTGTTTGTGTGAATAATTATCTGTAGTTTTATTAAGAAAACGCATAGGCTACATTAGTAATTTATTCACAGCTAGGAGAAGAAAATGTTAGTTTTGTTTTAGTTTTCAGAGATCAGAATTTCAGATGGCTGTAAAACACATAAGAGCAATTAAATCAAAATAATAAATCTAATATACCAGGTGAATCAGCTGCCCCTAGTAATATTGTTTTCTGCAGTCCAACTAACGCATTTTGTCAGGAAGGTCGTTATTTCTCTGCTTGCATCCCGTGTGGTTCTAATGCACTGCAAGCATATTCTGCAAACGATACTGAACACTATTATATCCCCCTCGATGTGACTACAGACTAATGAAAAATGAAAATCCACAGCCTGCTTCCAGTCTCCGACCGGGTCAGGAATGGAATGAATGAGGCCCCCATCTAGCGGCGAGGATATGAACTGTGCCGGCTGCCGAGGCCTGACGCACAACACTGGGGAAATGATTAAATGAATGACAGATGAAATGAAATGATAGTGGAGAGTGTTGCTGGAATGAAATTTTTGACAGGGAAAACCGGAGTACCCGGAGAAAAACCTGTCTGCCTCCGTTTTGTCCAGCACAGATCTCACATGGAGTGACCGGGATTTGAACCACGGACCCAGCGGTGAGAGGCCGGCGTGCTGCCGCCTGAGCCACGGAGGCTCCTTGACTACAGACTAATACGAGGGGAAAATAATATAGTTCATTATCGTTTGCAGGATATGCTTGCAGTGCTTAAAGTACCATTGCAAGCAGAGAAATATCAACCTTCCTGACAAAATGCGTTCGTTTGACTGCATAAAACAATATTATTAGGGACAGCTCATTCACCTGGTTTTATCCGAGCCTTCTAAACACAGATCTGATTAATTTTTAATTTCCTAAACCACAGCCATTACTGAGAAAAGAGCACCTGAATCTCATGATGTGTGCTAAAAAGATCTACAGTATATAATATTTTTCAAAATAGTTTAATTCTTTGTTCTATACATAGGACCTGCATTGTCTGGCTGCGTGGCTCAGGGGTAACGTTCTTGCTTGCTGAGCCCAAGGTTGCAGGATCGAAACCTGGCGCAGTCAGCTGGCATTTGAGGGTGCGCAAATGCGAGGGAGCCGTGTCAGTAGATTTACTGGCACGTTAAAGATCCCTTTCGGGGCAAAATTCCGGCACCCCGGCGTCTCTAAAAGCCAGTGTAGTTAAAAGGGACGTAAAGCCAATAACATTAATTATTAATTACAAGCTGTACCCGGCATGCGTTGCAATGCCAATCAAAGAAAGTGTTGGCGTTGAAATTCTGTTTCTTGAAGTGCTTTTGGATACACAACATATTAACTGCCTCTAAGCTATCGTAAAATGGATTTTCTAATTTAGAACCATTCGTGGGAGCGTGCACAACAACTTTCAAAAGTTTCATCGCTGTCACTCATTTGCTGAATCTACTCGTACGCTACCTATTGTGAAATGGATTTACTAAGTCGAAACCCTTCCCTGGTGTGTACACAATAACTCATCAATGATTCATCGCAATCGGATGAATGGTATATGCACGTATACGGGGTTTTTGTTTAAACGATTCGTGCGCTGTCACTCATTTGTTGAATCTACTCGTGCGCTACCTATTGAGAAATGTATTACTAAGTCGAAGCCCTTCCCTGGCGTGTACACAATAACTCATCAAGGTTTCATCGCAATCGAAGAATGTTATATGAACGCAATAGGGGATTTTGTTGAAACGCTTCGCGCGTCGTCACCCATTTGTTGCATCTACTCTAGCGCTACTTATTGTGAAATGGATTTACCAAGTCCCCTTCCCTAGCGGGTACACAATAACTGATTAATGTTTCATCGCAATCGGATGAATAGTATACGAACGCATACCTGATTTTGTTTAAACGATTCGCGCTCCGTCACTCATTTGTTGAATCTACTCGTGCGCTACCTACTGTAAAATGTATTTACTTAGTTAGAAACCGTCACGTAAGTGTCCACAACATCTCACCCATGTTTCATCGCTATCGGACTAATGGGATATGAAGACATATGCGACTGTATTGAAACGCTCCGCGTGTCGTCGTTCATTTGTCGAATCTACTCGTGTGCTACCTACTGTGAAATGTATTTACTAAGCCAGAAACCTTCCTTGGAGTGTCCACCATATTTCACCCAAGTTTCACCGCTAACGGCAGAATGGTATATGACCTTATACGGGACTTTGTTGAAACGCTTCGCGCGTCGTCCCTCATTTGTTGAATCAACTTGGGCGCCGCATATTGTATAGGGGATTTACTAAGCCAGAAATTTTCCATGACGTGTACACGACATCTCACCCAAGTTTCATAGCTACGGACGAATGGTACATGTATGCATACGTGACTTGGTTGAAACGCTTCGCGTGTCGTCGCTCATATGTTGATTCTACTCTTGCGCTACATATTGTAATATGGATGTACTCAGCCAGAAACCTTCCCTGGAGTGTACACAACATCTCACCCAAGTTTCATCGCAATCGGATGAATGGTATGTGAACGTATACGGGACGTTGTCGAAACGCTTCGCGCGTAGTCACTCATTTGTTGATCATAAACGTGCGCTTCGTATTGTAAAATGGATTTACTTAGCCAGAAACCTTTCCTGGAGTGTACACAACAATTCACCAAACATTTATCACTATCAGACGAATGGTATATGACTTTATACGGGACTTTGTTGAAACGCTTCGCTTGTCATCGCTCATTTGTTGAATCTACTGGTGCGCTACCTATTGTAAAATGTATGTACTAAGCCAGAAACCTTCCCTGAAGTGTACACAACATCTCACCCAAGTTTCATCGCTATCGGATGAATGGTATATGAAATTATATGGGACTTTTTTGAAACGCTTCGCGCGTCGTCGCTCATTTGTTGATTCTACTCGTGCTCTACCTATTTTTAAAGGCATTTACTAAACTAGAAACCTTCCCTGGAGTGCACACAAAATCTCAGCCTAGTTTCATCGCTATCGGACGAATGGTATATGAACGCAAACGTGACTTTGTTGAAATGCTTTGCGCGTCGTAGCTCATTTGTTGAATCTACTCGTGCGCTGCCTATTGTAAAGTGGATGTACTAAGCCAGAACATTTCCCTGCAGTGTACACAACATTTTACGCAAGTTTCATAGATATCGGACGAATGGTATATGAATGCATACGGGACTTTGTTGAAACGCTTTGCGTGTCGTCGCTCATTTGTTGAATCTAGTCGTGCGCTATCTACTGTGAAATGTATTCACTAATTTTGAAACCTTCACGTAAGTGTACACAACATCTCACCCAAGTTTCATCGCTATCGGCGAATGGTATATGAACACATACGGGACTTTGTTGAAATGCTTCGCGCATCGTCGCTCATTTGTTGAATCTACGCGTGCGCTACCTATTGTAAAATGGATTTACTAAGTCAGAAACCTTCCTTGGAGTGTACTCAACATCTCACCCAAGTTTCATCGCAATGGGACGAATGGTATATGAACTCATAGGAGACATACCCACAGACATACCCACAGACAAACTATTACGTTACATTGATTTATATATATATATAGGCAAGCTGTACCCGGCATGCGTTGCAATGCCAATCAAAGAAAGTGTTGGCGTTGAAATTCTGTTTCTTGGAGTGCTTTTGGATACACAACATGTTTTTCAATTTCCGTTAACTGCCTCTAAGCTATCGTAAAATGGATTTTCTAATTTAGAACCATTCGTGGGAGCGTGCACAACAACTTTCAAAAGTTTCATCGCAATCGGATGAATGGCATATGAACGTATACGGGATTTTGTTTGAACGATTCGTGCGCTGTCACTCATTTGTTGAATCTACTCGTACGCTACCTATTGAGAAATGGATTTACTAAGTCGAAACCCTACCCTGGCGTGTACACAATAACTCATCAAGGTTTCATCACAATCGAAGAAGGTTATTTGAACGCATAGGGGATTTTGTTAAATTCTTCGCGCGTCGTCATCCATTTGTTGCATATACTCGTGCGCTACCTATTGAGAAATGGATTTACTAAGTCGAAACCCTTCCCTGGCGTGTACACAATAACTCATCAATGATTCATCTCAATCGGATGAATGGTATATGCACGTATACGGGGTTTTGTTTAAACGATTCGTGCGCTGTCACTCATTTGTTGAATCTACTCGTGCGCTACCTATTGAGAAATGTATTACTAAGTCGAAGCCCTTCCCTGGCGTGCACACAATAACTCATCAAGGTTTCATCGCAATCGAAGAATGTTATAGGAACGCAATAGGGGATTTTGTTGAAACGCTTCGCGTGTCGTCACCCATTTTTTGCATCTACTCTTGCGCTACTTATTGTGAAATGGATTTACTAAGTCGTCTTCCCTGGCGGGTACACAATAACTGATCAATGTTTCATCGCAATCGGATGAATAGTATATGAACGCATACCTGATTTTGTTTAAACGAATCGTGCTCCGTCACTCATTTGTTGAATCTACTCGTGCGCTACCTACTGTAAAATGTATTTACTAAGTTAGAAACCGTCACGTGAGTGTCCACAACATCTCACCCAAGTTTCATCGCTATCGGACTAATGGGATATGCAGACATAGGGGACTGTATTGAAACTCTCCGCGTGTCGTCGTTCATTTGTCGAATCTACTCGTGTGCTACCTACTGTGAAATGTATTTACTAAGCCAGAAACCTTCCTTGGAGTGTCCACCATATTTCACCCAAGTTTCACCGCTAACGGCAGAATGGTATATGACCTTATACGGGACTTTGTTGAAACGCTTCGCGCGTCGTCCCTCATTTGTTGAATCAACTTGTGCGCTGCATATTGTATAGTGGATTTACTAAGCCAGAAATTTTCCATGACGTGTACACAACATCTCACCCAAGTTTCATAGCTACGGACGAATGGTACATGAATGCATACGGGACTTGGTTGAAACGCTTCGCGTGTCGTCGCTCATTTGTTGATTCTACTCTTGCGCTACATATTGTAATATGGATGTACTCAGCCAGAAACCTTCCCTGGAGTGTACACAACATCTCACCCAAGTTTCATCGCAATCGGATGAATGGTATGTGAACTTATACGGGACGTTGTCGAAACGCTTCGCGCGTAATCACTCATTTGTTGAATATAAACGTGCGCTTCGTATTGTAAAATGGATTTACTTAGCCAGAAACCTCTCCTGGAGTGTACACAACAATTCACCAAACATTTATCACTATCAGACGAATGGTATATGACTTTATACGGTACTTTGTTGAAACGCTTCACGTGTCATCGCTCATTTGTTGAATCTACTGGTGCGCTACCTATTGTAAAATGTATGTACTAAGCCAGAAACCTTCCCTGGAGTGTACACAACATCTCACCCAAGTTTCATCGCTATCGGATGAATGGTATATGAAATTATATGGGACTTTGTTGAAACGCTTCGCGCGTCGTCGCTCATTTGTTGATTCTACTCGTGCTCTACCTATTTTTTTTAAAGGGATTTACTAAGCTAGAAACCTTCCCTGGAGTGCATACAAAATCTCAGCCTAGTTTCATCGCTATCGGACGAATGGTATATGAACGCAAACGTGACTTTGTTGAAATGCTTCGCGCGTCGTAGCTCATTTGTTGAATCTACTCGTGCGCTGCCTATTGAAAAGTGGATGTACTAAGCCAGAAAATTTCCCTGCAGTGTACACAACATTTTACGCAAGTTTCATAGCTATCGGACGAATGGTATATGAATGCATACGGGACTTTGTTGAAACGCTTCGCGCATCGTGCTCATTTGTTGAATCTACGCGTGCGCTACCTATTGTAAAATGGATTTACCTTCCTTGGAGTGTACTCAACATCTCACCCAAGTTTCATCGCAATCGGACGAATGGTATATGAACGCTTAGGAGACATACCCACAGACAGACAAACTATCACGTAACATTGATTTTTAGCCTATTTTCAATTTTGAAAATATAGGTTTATGAGATCACCTTTTGTCCGTGTGTGTGTGCGTGTGTGTGTGTGTGTGTGTGATTCGTGTGTGTGTCCCCCCCTAATAAAATCTAAACGGCAGGAGCGATTTCAATGAAACTCGGAAAGTTCATAGCACTATTCCCGGCGACCTCGAACGTGCCCTTCAAATGTTGTTACGACTCACCAATCCAACATGGCGGCTGTGCGACATATTTCACCAGCATTCAATATCTCCGAAACTATTACCGATATTACCCTGACATTTTCTATGGTGATAGAGGGAACTACTATAAGTTCACTTATGTGACTTTTGAAAACCTGGTAACTACAAAACCAACATGGCGGCCAAGCGAATTTGCGACTTTTAAATAGACGTTTCTCGCGATTTGACCAACCAAACGCAATGAAACTTGGTACAGTATATGTTTATATACATTGTAATGCACCGACATCTAACTTCGTTCAATTGTTTACATAATCACAAGATGGCAGATGTGCGAAATATTTCACCGGCATTCTATATCTCTGAAACTATTAGCGGTATCTCCCTGAAATTTTGTACGGACATAAAGGGCACTACTGGAAGTCCATCTATAAGATTTTCAAAAACCGGTTAACTACAAAACGAACATGGCGGCCAAGCGAATTTGAACATTTTAAATAGACCTTTCTCGCGATTTAATGTTCCAAGCGCACTGAAACCTGGTACAGGAAATATTTATACACATTGTAATCCACTGGTATCTAATTTTGTTCAATTGTTTACATAACCTCAAGATGGCGGCAGTGCGAATTTTAAAATTATTTTTTTTATTTCTTGTGATGTAGTCATGTGATCGAAGTGAAAGTTTGAATAATGAACCTACGCAATAATTTTCCTTTAATGGTACATGACTCTATGGCCTATACATTTAACAATCCAACATGGCGACCATCCGAAATATTTAGACGATACTGAATATCTACGAATCTATTTTAGCAATCAAACTAAATTTTTTAATGTTCATAGGGGCTATGAACTTAAGTTCACCTATAGGACTTTAAATAACCTGGTGATCACAAATCCAACATGGCGGTGACGCGAATTATAAATATTCACATGGACGTTTCTCGCAATTTAACCATCCGCGTGCAGTGAAACTTGGTACAGTAAATCTTTATCCGAATGTTAATCCACTGGCATCTAATTTATTTCAATTGTTTCCATAACCTCAAGATGGCAGCTGTGAATTTTTTTTTAATCTCCTTGTTTTTTCTTGTGTCCTAATTATGCGATTGAAGTTTGAATACTACACGTTCACAATAATCTGCATGTAACAGTATATAACTCTAGGACCTACATATATAAAATCCAACATGGCGACCATCCGAAATATTTAGTCGGTTCTCAATATCTACGAATCTATTACAGCAATCAAACTGAAATTGTGTATGTTGATAGTGGCAATTAATATAAGTAGGATATATGAAAATAGGCTGTATAGTTCTTCACGGAACTACTTGTTATATATATAGATTAGGACCTACATAAGACTTTAAATACGGTTCGAATTAAGGGGAATTGCTATTTTGCCAAGAAATGGGAGTTTAGAAGTTGTATTACAAAACTTAAGGGAGATATTTGAATTTAATATCTGTCATTTTAAACGCACTTTTTAACGAAAAATATATTTCCGTTGACTTTTGAAGAAGTGCAATTATTTTCTTGTACTATTGGGACCATTTGGAAGATTTTTGCACAAACCACATCTGCTAACTCGCTCTGATTTAAGAGCTTAAGTTTTGTGAAACATATATTGTATGTAGTAGTATACTGATGCCGGCCCCCCTGGTGTTGGGTTAGCGCTCTTGCTACTCACCTGGAGGCCCCGGATTCGATTCCCGGCTCCGTCAGGGATTTTAGATACAGACGTGAGGGCTGGAACGGGGTGCACTCAGCCTCGTGAGGACAATTGATTAGCTGTCTGACAGTGAGGCAGCGCCCCGATCACTAAAACCAAGATTAACGGCCGAGGGGCCCGATGCGCTGATCACGCGTCGCCCCAATATCTGCAGGCCAAATGGCTGGGCAGTGGTCGCTTGGTAGGCCTAGGCCCTTCACGGGCGGTAGTGCCAGGGGTTATTATTAGTAGTAGTATTCTGATTCCATTTGTATTGTACAGGTCTGTCCAAATGTATAGGTCCTGCGGTAAATTATTAGGAGGTTCTGTTTCAAACTCTTTAAAATATTACTTCTGTGACTTTGTCAGTATTTAGAACGATGTGTCCTGTAATAGCCCATTACCTGCAATATCCAACATGTGACCACTGTTTAAATACATCAACAGTGCCTTCAATACTTCACACTCTAGAATGAAACTGAAACACTATCTAGTATTTCTAGATGAATTTCAATTTGTACTTAGCTGTATAAGAAGGATTCCCTGTCCAATTAATGATGCCTCAAAAACTACCACTGTTGCCAATTATACTAATAGCATCACCTCCAGCGCTGAAGTAACATTATCTTTGAGATTCATGAGGCTGGATTTAGCAGCTTAAATAATCATCCCGTCCGATCGTAATCTTCACACTAGCTGTTGACAGTTGATCTTTGATTAGGCTGTACCCAGAAAGCGGTTTCGTAAATTAATCAGGAATTCCCTGCGGTTGCCAAATGGAGCCGCGTGGCGTCACGAGTGGGCCAATAGGAGAAGCATCGGTCCAGCGCCACGACGCCCCTTCAATCAGTAGCTCTCCGGGCGCCGGTAATGCCGACATAAATTCCAAGCGACACTCTATTTCCCTTCGAGAGGAATCGAGCCAGGATCCAAGTTCAATCTAGGGAAACACGATCCTTACAAGCACTCCATGTTTCACACGTCAGAAATTCGAATTAATGAGAAACTGTTGATGGATTGGAGACAACTGATGGCGCTAATTTATACAGGTCAAGTCATGTCGTAACGAAATGGCATGTTATCCTGTTTCCGATGAAATATGTATTTCAAGACAGACATAAAACATGTCCCTTTTATTTTCATCAATGTGAAGGAGTTAATCTTTATTCCCTAAAGAAGAATGCGGGGTAAGATTCATGTTAGAAATAAGAAGTAAGCAGACTTTATGTATTGGGTGAGAAATATATTGGAAATAATTCATTTAGTCTGAAAATAAAGTTAATTAGTAAGGTTATGAATTAAATATACAGGGTGAACGTAAAATTCCGCACTTGGAGGTCGGCATGTGATTCCTCATCCAATTGCAAGACAAAAGTTTCTATAGCAAAATCGGATCGGCTGCTGTTTAAAACCACAAGTACGAAAGTGAGGAGCTGGCAACACTGTCACATACTGAAGCGCATCGGAATGTACAGAGAAATGTGTATCATACCGCAATACCGTACCATTCGTCGCAGCTCACTGAGTAGACTGTTGGGTTATCAAACCCACATGCGCCGTCCAGCTACGGTTTGAATCTACGGCAGGTGGTGGTTTTTTTTTTTTTTTTTTTTTTTTTTTTTTTTTTTTTTTTTTAGCGTGTTACGTCAGTTCCCGTCGTTTAACTGCGTTTGTAAGCATGACATCACATCATTTTGTCACATGACAGTGTGAGTCATCTCCGTTGCGTAGTGGTCAGCGTGATTAGCTCCCACCCCGGAGGTCCGCGGTTCGATTCATGGCTCTGCCACGAAATTTGAAAAGTGGTCCCAGGACTGGTACGGGGTCCACTCAGCCTCGGGTGGTCCAAATGAGTAGAGGGGGATTAATTCCCACCTCAGCCATCCTCGAAGTGGTTTTCCGTGGTTTCCCACTTCGTCTTCGGGCAAATGCCGGGATGGTACCTACCGTAAGGCCACGGACGCCTCCTTCCCCTTTCCCTGCCTAACCCCCCCACTGTTCCCATCCCTTCATCAGGCCCCCGTTCGCTTTCCAGGTGAGGACACCTGGGCAAAGTGCTAGTCACACTCCCCAGTTGTATCCCCGACTCAGAGTCCCAAGCTCCAGGAAACTGCCCTCAGTGGCGGTAATGGTGGGATCCTCGCTTAGTCTGTAAAACGATAACGGAAAAAAGAACGCACAGTGTGATCCATTAAACGGCATGCATGAGTCGACTAACCACGCATTGCACAACCATAACTGGTCCTGTCAAGTTCATGCAGGGTGACTTCATGATGGAGTTCACAAATTGTGAATACATCGAAATACGTTTAGTGTTGGGTGCTGCTCGTGAGTATGCGACACGGTACCCTCAAAGGCGGCATCCCGATAAGAATGTTTTTCGTCGCCTTGAGCAACGCCTGTGGGAAACCGGTGATCTTCGCCCACAAGTAGTGGACAGAGGTCGTCCAAGGACTAGACGTAGCCTACTCCACAAACGGAGGACGAAATTCTTGAAACCGTTCACCAATTATCTCGGCGGAGTACCCTTGATATTGCATGGCAGTTCCAGGAACACGACGAAGAACTGAATCCATATATTTACACGTTAACTTAACACCAGCGGCTAGAAGACCACATTCAACGAGTACAGTTCTGTGAATTACATATGCAATAAGTTAAAGATAACGAATATTTTATCAAGAATGTGCTATGGTAGCGGTCAGCATGGTTAGCTGCCGGCGGAGGTCCTGGGTTCGATTCCCGGCTCTGCCACAAAATTTGAAAAGTGGTACGAGGACTGGAACGGGGTCTGCTCAGCCTCGGGTGGCCCAAATGAGTAGCGGGTTCGATTCCCCCTCAGCCATCCTCGAAGTGGTTTTCCGTGGTTTCCCACTTCGTCTTCGGGCAAACGCCGGGATGATAACTTCTTCAAGGTCACAGCCGCCTCCTTCCCTCTTCCTTGCCTATCCCTCCTCACCATATCTTACCTTCCCTCATGAGGCCCCTGATCGCTTTGCAGGTGAGGCCGCCTGGGCGAGGTGCCAATCCCACCTCACCAGTTGTATCCCTTCCGATTCGATGTTCCCAGCTCTAGGACACTGCCCGTAGAGGCGGTAGTGGTGAGTTCCCTCGCTGAGTCCGTGGGTTCCACCAACCTGGAGGGTAAACGACTAAAAAAAAAAAAAGTGCTACGGAGTGACGAATGTAGCTTCACTCGGGAAGGTATTTTCAACCATCACAACAGTCATTATTGGTCTGACCACAACCCACATGTCACCCGTGAACGTGGCTTTCAGGCACGCTTTGGCATAAGCCTGTGGGTTGGAATCGTGGGAGGAGTCCTTTTAGGCCCTTAGCTATTGCCAGACAAGTTTATTACTCCCCTCTATCGTACGTTCCACTTGGTGTTCGGCGACAGCTATGGTTTCAGCATGATGTAGCATCGCCACACTTTGGAATGCCTTCTCGTAACTGTTTAAATGAAGCGTGTTCAGGGAACTGGATTGGTCGTGGAGGTCCAATGTTTTGGCCGCCACGTTCCACGGACCTTAATCCACGAGATTTTTATTTGTGGGGACACTTCAAGGAACAAGTTTATAGTACTCCACCCACGGATGTACAAGACCTAATAGCTCGCGTGCATGCTGCATCGGTAATGGTGGATTCATTCATTCATTCATGAATTCGTTTATTTGCAATTGGGGGTGTGTCCCCCGCTGGAAAATTAGATATACATAACAAATAAATAATTGAACATAACAATTCACTAACAATTAAACTGGAGTATTTAAACAAATAGTCAGTCTTTTCTCAAACACACCTATATGTTTGGGAAAAGGCTCTAAGACTGCGGCAGGTAGAGAGTTCCAGTTATCAATGGCACGGTTTACGAAATAATATTTACCATAATTTGTTCGCTGTGGTCGGCCCTTAACTTTGAAAGGATGATCGCCCCTACCCATGTAAGTGGGCTTTCCCATACGTTTGCTAAGCTCACCCCATGCTGGTTGATTTGTATACGTGTTGTACATAGCGCAGAGTCTATATTTCATCCTCCTAGCCTCAAGTGATTCCCACCCAAGTTTCTTTAACATACGGTACGGCTCACACTGCTCCTGGGATTAAAGTCACTGAGCACAAATCTATCGGCCTTTCTTTGTACCATTTCCAACAAATTTATGAGCCCTACTTGATATGGATCCCAAACCGCCGAGGCTTATTCCAGAATAGGTCTTACAAGTGACACATATCCTAATTCTTTAGCAGAGGTACTACTTCCTTTTAATACTCTCATTACAAAGTGCAGGGATTTGTAAGCTTTAGAAACTACACATCCTACATAACTACTCCATTTCATATCATTTCTTACGTGAACGCCCAAATTTTGGCAAGAATTTTCTTCTACAAGTATTTCCGAGCCAATGTTATATTGAAAATCTTGCCTTCGCACTTTCCCTTTTTTTTAAACTACATTTTCTTGTGTTTATTTTCATTTTATTTTCAATCGCCCACTTATAGACCAGGTTCAGGTCATCTTGAAGTATTGCATTGTCTTGTGAGTCATGTATCTTTCGATATATTATACAATCATCCGCAAACAATCGACAGTCACTGCGAATCCCATTTGGTAAGTCATTTATAAACGCCAAAAATAACAAAGTTCCGATTACGCTGCCCTGAGGGATACCCGACGTTACGGTAATTTCATCCGAGAATCGGCCTTCAACTTTCACTTTCTGGGAACGACCCGTGTGTGTGTGTTGAATAGGGCCCGGCCCGGCAAAGTATGCTCCAACGAGTGGCGAAGTGTTTGCGAATGCAAGGAGGTCGCTTTGAACTTCTGTTGTGAAGTGAAGGCGTTGCTCGTCAGTTTACGTACCGGCTCTGTGAAGATAAGACTGGACGTCAAACGTACACTATGGAATTATGGTGCGTAGCATAATGGGCAATCTAGTGTAGGCTACCTATATTATTGTGCTTCTTTGTACCGCATTGGAAAGAGACGATGTTACTGTATGCACTATTATGTTCTATTGGATTTATTTGTGCCATGGACGAAGCAATGGGTCGTTTAACTCTGTAAGAAGTTCATGTTACGCTTGAATGATTAAATACCGGTAACTGTAACGGTAAGACATAGTGTATTGCATAGTGGAGGTGTACATTGGATGCAATTTGATGCATTAGCTGAAAAATAAAATGGCGCGAACGCGACTCGAACATCGGCGCGTCCGCACAACCAGCATTTATGGCATTATCTCGTCTTACTGAGCTAATGAGACAGTTCCAGACGAGTGCCGAGTTCCTGCGATCAGTTTTTGGCCACGCTGCATGCAGTTATAGCATTGCCAGAGGCTCCTTTCTTAACATGCATTTCTGTTAAACCTATTGGCAGGACTAGGTTTTGCAAGAAAAACATTTGTCGTGAATTTCGACGAGGAACCTCATGCTGACCTCCAAGTGCGGCATTTTCCGTTCACCCTGTATAAGCATGATATAATGCGCTAATAACCAAGAGGTATTAAATCAATGTCTAAACATTAACGAATTTCGTATAATGTATTGTTATCGGATGAATGGTATATGAACGCATACGGGAGTTTGTTGAAACGAATCGCGTGCCGTCGCTCATTTGTTGAATCTATCAGTGCGCTACCTATTGTAAAATAGATTTTCTAAGTCAGAAACCTTCGCAGGAGGGTACACAACAACTCACCAAAGTTTCATCACAATTGAATGAATGGTGTATGAACACAAAAGGGTCATTGTGAAACGAATCGCGGCTGTCACACATTTGTTGAATCTACTCGTGCTACCGATTTTAAAATGGATTTACTAAGCCATAAACCTCCACAGGGGTGTACGCAACAACTCACCAACATTTCATCGCAATCGGAGGAATGGTATATGTACGCATCGCCAGCACACATTTGTTGAAACTACTCGCGCGCTATCTACTGTAAATTGGATTTGCTTTGCCTATAACCATCCCGGGAGTGTGCACAACAACTCACCAAAATTTGATTGCAATCGGATGAATGGTATATGTACGCATAAGGGACGAACAAACAAACATTCATTTTTATATACCGGGTGAGTTTCCCGCCCCTTATTGTATTAGTTTCCGGCCACACTTCCAACGTCTCATGCCAGCATGGTCGACTGTTCCTTGTCTATAGCCAAGTCACAATGACCCTAAACGACTTTACAACATTTGTGACGACATGGAAGCAAGACTTTTACAAAAACTTGTGTGCGTTAAGTGCTTACTCAATGCATCAGACTGTCATATGAGCATGTACAAAGAACAAGCCAATTATATGGTTACAGTTGGATACGAAATTAACGCTGGGTAAGGTGGCTTTCTGGTAAAGAACGTGAATGAACCTTCGAAGCGGAAATCAGTATCATATCTCATACGCAAGGTGAAGGGAGTAGTAGCCGTGGATTAATGGCCTAAGTGCGTAGAAGGTAGCTGACCTGTTTATGAAAAATTGTTCATAAAAATATTGTTAATATTATCCATTTAAAAAAGATTCATGACCTTTTTTTAAAATCCAGTGTCTTGAAGAACATCCCTGAAAATTTTCGATTAGTGCCTGTTAATAATATTTTCCTGGAAAGAAAGAAAACAAGGTGTATAAAATTAACATGTGCTTTATAGGACATCCGCGCTGGTGCCTCGTAATATACCTGCGCGCCAAGAGAAGTAACATGAGTAAAATGAAAATGAAAATCCACAGCCTGCTTCCAGTCTCCGACCGGGTCAGGAATGGAAATGAATGAAGTCCCCATCTAGCGGCGAGGATATGAACTGTGCCGGCTGCCGAGGCCTGACGCACTCCTCTGGGGCAATGATTAAATGAATGACAGATGAAATGAAATGATAGTGGAGAGTGAAGGGCAAATGACCCTGTGATGAACAAGGAACATGGGAAGGTCAGCTTAACATTGGTACTTTTCTTTTACTTTCTCTACAGCATATGTTATCATTTGTAATAGCAATCCCAGTATAATTGATCTTAGAATGTAATATTCTATGTTAAAGTGAAACCTTGAACACCAAACAATCCTAACGTATGATCAGATTCAAAATGTGAATCGTTCTATAATCAACTAACGACTTTATTACAGTAGTGAATTTACATTAGTGAAAATTTACCCTTTTTATTTTATTTTTTTTATTTTTTAGCGTATGGCTTTTAGTGCCAGGAGTGTCCAAGGACATGTTCGGCTTGCCAGAGTTTGTAGTTTCTTCTAGGCGGACACCAACGGGGTGAGCTACAAGTACCGTCGCGTGTGGAGTGTTGTCTGGGGAGGAGAGTGTGATTGTAAGGACTAGGAATTGGATGGTACCGGTTGTGGCCTGTAGTTAGGGAAGGAAGGTGGGAAATCACAGAAGACCATCTTCAAGGTTGCCGGCGGGGGGATTCAAACCTCCTCGTCTCCCGGATGTGAGCGACTGCCTACAGCACGCCGTATCGACCACGGCTAACTCACCCGATGTTTAGCCTTTGACACAGTGATAAGGATCTGACGATGGCCACTTGAGGGTTGAAACGCGTATTCCTAAATTGCCCCATTTAATTGTGTTAATTTACTAAAACATGTAATTTTTTTCCAAGAGTACATTTACAAACTTATACAGTATATTGTAACCCAACCATTCATTCAGCACAATCGTGTTGACCGACTGAAAATATAAAAATGAAAAACTGTAATATTCCTGTATTAGATGGCTAAAAGAGAATAAACATTATTCTCAAGATACTATCTAAATCACTAAGCTACGATTCACTGCTTATATGTAATACGACACCATTGCAGTTGAATGTGCCTCGTTTTCCCCATATATCTTCTACCCAAACACATGTGAGTGGTTTCTAAGTCTAAGAAAGGGGTCCAAATTATACTCGGAAACCCTATCTGAAAAGAAAAAGAAAAATATATTCAAAGTTTGATCACGCGCTGGTTGGTTCTTCCTCTCTTATTATTATTGCAGCTTCCTCCATCTGGTGTATCCTCGATCCATCCTCCTCCTCAACCATATTTCAAACTTTTCTTTCATTTTGTGCCTTCTCATCCATTATGTTTGCTCTCCGTTATCTCATATCTGGTCTCCCCCCAATGTGGGTGGTTGCGGGAGGGATGCTAGCAGCATCTTTGTCTCAATCCTGCGAGCGGCAACACCCCTGCCTGACTGCCTACTGTGCAGACCGCGCAGCGCCTGCTGCAATTGACAAGGCGATACTGGGGGATCAATAATAATAATAATAATAATAATAATAATAATAATAATAATTGATCCCATGGAGGCCATGAATAGGATACGCACTATTCTGTATAGTCTCGGTGTTACCTAGGTCACACAACCGGCCACTATTGTCAGCCATCTTTACGACCGGCAATGTGACGCTTTTGTACTAGACAGCATACTACATTATTACCTAGTCAGCTCACGTGGGGTTTAGTTCCGAACTGAGTACGAGCTAAGCATAACCCTGCGTGAGACACTGGGAAGGGGGCCCTCAACCCCGACACGGCGCGTCCCGATGGCTGATGGGGAATTTCCTGTAGATATACAGGAAAGGTGCGAATAAGACCTAGTAAAATAAGCACCCGCGGATCAACTGAGGTGAATAAAACAATGGCCAACGGCTTCGATGGCAGAGGAGGACCTATGTCTCAATGGCAGCGAGGGCGGAAGAACCAAAATTGAAATCCACTTCGCGTCTGACTTGGATCGAGCGGCAAAGTGGTCAGCGTCTGTTTACCTAGTAGGTACGGCTGCACAACTTATGTTCCAGGAACTAGCAATCCCTGGTCCTAAACTCCCAGTGGAAACACTGGATTAATCCTTGATTAAAAGCAGTTATGATTCGTGCGAGTAACTACAGAATTGCCCCAGGTGGTAACCAATCCACCCGTCCATGGACGGCAACCAGGTTTTTGGACTCTGGGGGACCTGGGCAACCACGATCACAGAGAAAGTCGGAGGTCTCTGGCAAACTACCATCAAAGACACCCACATACATCGGGACCTTCAACATCAACACATTACTAAAACCAGGCAAACTACACACCTTAACATCAGAACTAGATCGACAAAGGATACAGATACTAGCTCTTCAGGAAACACGCTTTACAGATGAGAGCACACTAGACTATGGTAACTACCGTATTTTCAAAAGTAAAACGGACAAACGAATAGGAAGAGGTGACACCCCCCTCTTGGGTATGGCATTTGTAGTTCACAAGAGCATAGTTGATTCGATAAAAGAAGTCACTCCCATAAGTAATAGAGTAATGACTATGCGCATACAATGTGCGAACAAAAAATACACATTAATTAACGCACATGTCCCCACGAACATTGAAAATAAAAGGGACTTGCAGAAGGTAGAACAGTTCTGGTCTAAACTCGAAAAGATCGTGGCAACGGTTCCTAGAGAAGACACAAGGATATTACTAGGTGATTTCAATGCACAGATTGGCAAAGAAAAAGAATACCAAAAGACTGTAGGCAAATACCCAGCTCATAAATTCACCAACAAGAATGGCATGAGACTCATTGAACTGTGCCAACAGAACAACTTGAAGATAATGTCCACCTCTCTGAGGAAGCACCCTCGAAAACAGAAGACTTGGCGATCACCTGTGCAATTTCTTGGAGAATATCAGATCGACCATGTGGCTATCACACATCCTTTACAGAAAGAAATTCATGATGTGCAAGTTCGAAGAGGAGCCAATATTGACTCCGACCATTATCTAGTGCGAATCAAAGTGAAATTTACCCCGAAAAGAATCCACCCCAAGAAATCTCATCTTCAGAAATTTGACACGAAAAAGATAAAGGAAAGTAACATAACAGAGGAATGGGAAAAGGAAAAGGCAAGCACCTGGAAGCAGTTCCATGACAAGATCATTACGAGAGCTAAAGAGACTATTCCATTGAAGAAGAATACGAAACACCCGTGGTGGGATTCTGCATGTGAAGAAGCACTGGAAATGAGAAAGAGAGCTTTTCAGAAATACAACAGTAAGAAGTCACTCGAGACTCAACAACACTATCTTCAGACCAGGAAGGAAGTGTCAAAAGTAATCAGACAAACTAAGAGGAAACACATGAAGGACCAATTGGAATCTATAGATCAAGACTTCCGAGATCACAAAACGCGAGATTTCTACATGACGTTCGCAGGAAGAATCCGAGGATACACCCCACAGAACTTGTGTTTCCGAAAACAAGACGTAAACCTCGCGTTGTCCAACCGGGATAATTGTAGTGAACTGGCTCGGTATTTCTCTGAGTTACTCAATTGCGAGGAGCCAACATCACGATGGCCCAAAGAGACTCCCGTACATGTAAACCCTGAATCTCCACCACCTACTAAAGAAGAAATCCAGAGACACATTTTCAGACTCAAAAGTAACAGGGCGTCTGGAGAAGATGGCATAGTTGCAGAACTATTAAAGAACATAGGCCCAAATACACTTGAGGAGCTCACACTAATCTTCATGGATATCTGGAAGACAGGAAAGCTACCTGAAGAATGGAAATGTGCACTCATCCATCCGTTATACAAGAAAGGTGACAGAACGGATGTGAATAACTACAGAGGGATTTCTCTCCTTCAAGTCACCTACAAGTTCAACAGCATTGGGACTTTGCTTTCCAGCAGGAGAGTACGGATCATCAGTGTGGGGAGCATCTGCCCATACCAAGCAAGTGGACATAGCTCTTAACGAGTCCACACGTATTGTCACTGGATGTCTGAGACCTACTCCAGTGCAGAAGATCTACCCTCTCGCTGGCATTGCACCTCCAGTTATTCGACGCAGGGTGACAGCAGAGAAAGAGAGACAAAAGCTTGAAACAGATCCCAGACATTCTATGTTCAACCACAAGGTGACCACTCCTCGCCTAAGATCCAGGAAGAGTTTTATTAAGAGAACAGTACCCCTCCATACCAAGCCAGACGTCCGGCGTGTGTCACTCTGGAAACAAATAGTACCAGAGGGGTTTACCCCTAAAGAATAACTGAGCAGTGGTAGTCATTTGCCTTATACCACCTGGAGGTCCTTAAACTGGATGAGAACAGGAGTGCCTAAGTGTCGTAGCAACCTTGTGAAGTGGGGTTATGCAGAAGATCCACGATGTGCCTGTGGAGAAATCCAGACTCCACAACACCTGCTCACGTGCAAAGATCTTAATGAAACCTGCAGCCAGGAAGACCTTATGTTGGCCACAGACCGAGGGATAAGAGCTGCAGAGTTCTGGAAAGGAAGAATTTAGTGTATCTCCCGGACACGGAAAGTAAAGTAAGTACCTACAAGATTCTCTCCGCGTGTCTTCTTCAAAGAGTACAAGAACAGCTTGAACACAATATTGGTGAATATCAAGCTGGTTTCCGACCTGAGCGTTCTTGTGTTGAACAAATTTTTAACTTGAAGACGATATTGAAATATAGAGCGACCCGAAGCTCTCCGATCATTTGTAGTTTCGTCGACTTTAAGAAGGCGTACGATTCGGTCGATCGACAGTCTCTCTTTAACATCTTAGAAGAACTAGGACTTGATCCAAAGACATTAAGACTCATCAAGGAAACACTCACGGACACGAAGTCAAAAGTAAAATTTCTGGGTGAATTATCAGAGCCCTTTGCGATTAAGACCGGCGTGCGACAGGGTGACGGATTGTCACCACTGCTCTTCAACCTTGTTCTAGATAAAGTCATTCGAGAATGGGAGAAGGACTTGAATGCCCAGAAGCTCTGGAAACCCATTCAACTTGGACGAAAGAATGATGACATCAAGGTCAGTTGTTTAGCTTTCGCAGACGACCTAGCGATACTAGCAGACAGCGATATTTTAGCGATCAAACAGATTGAAGTCCTCAAGGAATGCGCTGAGAAAACTGGGTTGCAAATCTCATTCAAGAAGACCAAGTTTATTTGCACTAGGTTCGACATCCAGGAACTACAAACAAAATACGGGCACATCAAACGGGTTCCACACTTTAAATATCTCGGTGAGATCCTAGAACCAACAGGATTGGAAAAGGAAGCTCAGAAAGTTCGATTACAAAAACCCAAAAGAGCGTATTGGAGAACCCGTGACATCTATAACAAGAAATGCATGTCCATACATACAAAAATCAAACACTATAATACGGTGATTAAACCTGAAGTGCTGTATGCAAGTGAAACCTTGGTACTTAATAAGAAAGGTGATCTGGAAAATATCTTGAAGGAGGAAAGAAAGATATTGAGGAAAATTCTGGGCCCTGAGAAAAGTGAAGAAGGGTATAGACTAAAATCACGCAAAGCCACGGAAAAACTATCCAACCTCGCCGCAGACATCAGGAAACGAAGACAGACATTCTATGGACACGTTCACAGACTCTCATTTTCAAGGTTAACTCACAAGATTTTGACATACTCTGGAAAACTGAAGAACGTATCTTGGATACAAGATGTTAAAATTGACCTGGAAAAGGCCCGGATAGAAACGTCAGAAATACTAGACAGAAATGTCTACCGTCAGAAGATAAATAAATGGGTGGTACAGCCAGAGAATGAAGTCCCCAGAAGATCGGGGACTAAGTGGTCAGAAGAAAGGAAACAAGCGCACAGTGAAAGAATGAAAGCAATATGGTCTGTTAGAAAGGCGAATCATAAATGTAATGCGTGATCCAATAGGGTTCATACGCACATAATAATAATAATAATAATAATAATAATAATAATAATAATAATAATTAGGACCTGGGAGAAAGAAGTTAAAAGAATAACCCTTGCCAGACTACGTGATAACAAAATTCATTTACGGTGTTTGGCCTTCGCTGATGATATCGCAATCTTGTCCAATAACAGACAGGAAGCGATTGCTTCCACGGAAAAACTTCACGAAATTGCATCCAGAACAGGACTTTAGATCTCATACCAGAAATCACACTACATGGAGTGATCTCTTCGGCACCTAGATGGACTACCACTGACAATCAAATTCGGCAAAATAACTCAAGTGTCTAAATTCAAATACCAAACTTCCGAACTGAATCGTGAAGCAAACAAATAAAGGATCTCTAAACTGCAAAAAGCTTACAGACTCACGTGGAACATATATAATAACAAGTAGTTCCGTGAAGAACTAAAAAGCCTATTTTCATATATCCTACTTATGTTAATTGCCACTATCAACATACTAAATATCAGTTTGATTGCTGTAATAGATTCGTAGATATTGAGAACCGTCTAAATATTACGGGTGGTCGCCATGTTGGACTTTTATATATGTAGGACTTAGAGTTATGTACTGTTACATGAAGATTATTGTGTACGTGTAGTATTCAAACTTCAATCACATGATTAGTACACAACAAGTAAAAACGAGATTTTAAAATTTCGCACAAATGCCATCTTGTCTCTGCACTCGGATGGTTAAATTACGAGAAACGACCATGTGAATATTTATACTTCGCTCCGCCGCCATGTTGGATTTGTGATCAACAGGTTATTGAAAGTCCTATAGGTGAACTTATGCCCATAGCCCCTATGAACATTAAAAAATTCAGTTTGATTGCTGTAATAGATTCGTAGAAATTGAGAACCGACTAAATATTTCGGATGGTCGCCATGTTGGATTGTTATATGTACAGGCCTTAGAGTCTTGTACCTTTAAAGGAAAATTATTGCGTAGGTTCATTATTCAAACTTTCATTTCGATCGCATAATTACGACATAAGAAATAAAAACTTAATTTTAAAATTCGCACAGCCGCCATCTTGAGGTTATGTAAATAATTGAGCTAAATTACATACCAGTGGATTACAATGTATATAAACATTTGCTGTACCAAGTTTCATTGCGTTTGGATCATTAAATCGCGAGAAAAGTATATTTAAAACTTTCAAATTCGCTTGGCCGCCATGTTCGTTTTGTAGTTAACCAGTTTTTGAAAGTCTCATAGATGAACTTTCAGTAGTGCCCTTTATCTCCGTGAAAAAATTCAGGGTGATACCGTTAATAGTTTCAGAGATATAGAATGCCGGTGAAATATTTCGGAAAGCCGCCATATTGAGGTTATGTAAGCAATTGAACGAAGTTAGATGTCGGTGCATTACAATGTGTATAAACATATACTGTACCAAGTTTTATTGCGTTTGGTTGGTTAACTCGCGAGAAACGTTTATTTAAAAGTCGCAAATTCGCTTGGCCGCCATGTTGGTTCTGTAGTTACCAGGTTTCCAACGGTCACATAAGTGAACTTATGGTAGTTCCTTCTGTCACCATACAAAATTCCAGGGTGATATCGGTAATAGTTTCGGAGATATTGAATGCTGGTGAAATATTTCGCACAGCCGCCATGTTGAATTGGTGAGACGTAACAAAATTTGAAGGGGTCGCCCGGAATAGTGCTATGAACTTACCGAGTTTCATTGAAATCGCTCCAGTCGTTTAGGTTTTATTAGGGGGGACACACACACACCTCACACACACACACACACGGACAAAAGGTGATCTCATAAACCTATTTTTTCAAAATTGAAAATAGGCTAAAAAATCAATATCCAGAAATGCAAAATTATGACATTACAACACTGTAATAATAATAATAATAATAATAATAATAATAATAATAATAATAATAATAATAATAATAATAATAATAATAATATTAATAATAATAATAATAATAATATCGTATGGCCTCGGGGGTCGGGTTCAAGCTTTGTTATTTGACACCCAAAGGGTAGCCTGCATGTCGAATTCGTTGTTCCTTGAAGCACTATGAAAGTCAAGGAGGTTAGATACCTAAGCTCCTTGAACTCTATATCGCTTTTTAGTAGAGAAATGAGGAACTGTGTGTTGGCGGTAAATCCCAAGATTAATTTTGCCATTCTAAACACGGCCTACTGAATTCAAATGGGTTCTTTGACATGCCAACATCGTATGACATGGTGTCGTATTTTTGCCGCCTTTCAAAAATCACTTACCACGGCCAGGAACGAACCTGCAAGCTTGGGGTTAGTAGACCGACACGTTGACCACTCACCCACCGTGGCAAGCTATTACAACACGGTAATCAAGCCTGAAGCACTATATGCTACTGAAACGCTGAATATTGGGGGCAGATCATTAATTAAAGATGTGAAAAAGCAAGAAAGGAAAATCTTATGAATTTTTTTGACCAGTCTCTACAGGGGGAATCTGGATGAAAAGAAAATCCCAAGACTATACTAACACTCGGACAAAATCTCAGACACATTTAGGAAAAGACAATTGAAATTTTAGAGTCATACCCTTATGATGGGCAATCAGAGACTGACCAAAAGGATTCTTAACCTTGCCCTGTCAATGAAAGTTAATTACAACTGGCTGCTTGAAGTTGGAAAAGATCGTTAGGAAATAGGCATCACAGATGGCATTGTACTAGACAGAGCTAAGTTCAGAGAATTAGTCTATAATCACCGCTTTGTAGACCTTCGAAGCACTATCACCAACAAAACCTGGTCAGAAGATCGCAAGAGATGCCACAGCGAGAAGAAGAAGAGATTTTGGGAGAAGATAAAGGCAATGCCATCTGCTAAATAAGTTCAATCGTGCTCCTTAGTCGGGCATGACGAACAAAGAAAGAATGAAATAATAATAACAATAATAATAATATTAATCATTCAACTATCATGAAGAAATCAAACTACCATCAGGACTAGACAGTAGACAGTAGAAGGAGCTACCAAGGAGCACATACTAACCTGGAATTACTACAAAAAAGAGTCATATCGCTGGAAGCTTTCTATGCCTCAGAAACCACATCCCTTGGTGGTCTCTCTTAAACTATAGAAATAGAAAAGCAAGAACGGAACATTCGCCTGAACATGTACTGTCCCACGAGAGGAAATGGAATGGAGAGAGGAGAACAGCGGCCCTCTATTCCTTAACTGTCAGGTTTACTGATGCCGTACGCAAGAGTCGCCTGGCCATATCTATTGAGTGGACAGCGTCAGACTAACCAAAATTTATTTAAAGTAATAAACTTAAAGAAGGTCAAAATAAATTGGCTAGAAGAAACTAAGGCGGACCTCCAAGAAATAAATAAAACAGATGACATTATAGACAAGAAGTTCCATGATGAAATAAAGAGCCTACTTTTCTTAAAATTGAGATTCATGCCAATGATTAATCTATATGGACCTATCTAGAATAATGACGAAATTAAGTCGTTAATATCGAAATAAACCTGGTATAATGGAGCCAACTAGAGCACAACAGTTGGCAGCCCCGGTGACTGAATTCATATTCTTAGTTCCATCTCTTAAGGTACAGAATACAATATTTGGTAGAAGTCCAATGGATAGCATGGACGTTACATGCAGTTAGACATTGGATCTATCAGCGCGAGTAAAATCATGTTGGCAACAATGTCATTGATGTGTTGGTCAGAAATAATCTGAAATATTATGATCTATTGTTGTGCCAATTTTTGATGAAATCCCTTTGTTAGTATAGAAATTACATATATTTTAAAACAAGCAATATAATTAAAGCATATTGAACCGATCAGCAAATATGAGTTGTTCGCAAGAAGCAATGGCATGTAGAACGCGTAAAGGTCTTACCTATCATTGTCTGGAGTACGGGCGTGATCCCAAGTACCTTGCTCAAAGGTCTTAAATAACTGGATCTGAATACTCAACTATACAAACTAATGCAGAAGTCAGTAGTTCTTTTAACAACCCGAATCGTCCGGAAGTTCATGGGTAGTGATTGGGCTTCCCTGCTTAGTAGTAGCTGTTTCAGTAACTATACTTTGGTTCCTTGAGGCTCATATGGTTGTGTTGTACCAACAATGTGTTCTATGCATATACAGTAATGACGATGATAATAACAATAACAACAATAATGATAGTAATAATAATTATTATAATAATAAAATAATGATAATAATAATGATTATTTAGTTATTTTACGTGTCCAGGAAAAATCTCTCTATATATAAATAATATAATAATAATAATGATGATAATAATAATAATAATAATATTAATAATATAATAAATACAATATAGGGATAGGGATATAAAAGACCTTCCATACCACACCCACACGTGAAAATCGCGTGACAAAATTCTAGTGTACCCCTTGACCCCCTTAAGCGCATTATATGTATTGATTAATTTTACAGCTTAATTTGGTTCCGTGATAACCTTATAGCCGTTTGCAAAATTCACAGTAATGTAATAAATGGAATTGCATTGCGTCTTACAGAAATAGATGGTCTCTGAGATTTTGTTGCCATGGTAACCAGCTTGCATTCTTTCATTAGATTATTAAATAAAATTAGTTTTCTGGGAATATCTCAAAAACTGTTGGTTTTAGGGCCTTAAAATGTGGTTTTCGGGGGCCCCGAGTTTTGTTCCTCACATAGAGGGGTTGAAAATAAGCTTTGTCTCGTCCTTCTACGCCTATTTCAGCATGTGTTTTAAGGGTGTAGGCCCTCTTTCATGAGAGGTACGGAGAAGAGTTACATCAATGATTAGTGTGGTGCTTCTCATGGATATCTGTATCAAATTTTACGTTGATCCTCCCAGCCGTTCTCGAGTTATAAGGACACAAAATTATCCACAGACAGACAGACAAACAAACAAACAGACAGACAGACAAAAACAATTATTTTTGCGCACATCCGTCATAAAACAGTCTGAAACGCACAAATAACGCAAATTTCCGTAGAAATTCAGAAAAAACAGACAAACTTTCATTTATATATATATAGAGATAGAGATTGGACCTATCAGCAGGCTTAGAATCATGTTGTCACCACTGACGTATGATCGTTACTCCAAATTAATCTAAAATGTCAGGTACTATACGTGTGCAATGTATAGAGCCGTTGGCTTGCATACTTTGTGATATATTGATATTAGTGTAAAAAATATAGAGACAGCATTTATTAAAAGTTGGCAGGCCTGGTTACTCTTAAGAATACGCATAGTCATATATGTTAATATGCAACCGATAGCACATACAAAATTTGCTTGAAATCCAATTGATACTAGGAAGTTACATGTATTTAAAATTGGTCCTCTTTGCAGGCTTAGAATCATAGTGGTAGCACTGACGTATGTTAGTTACTCCAAATTAATCTAGAATGTCAGGTACTATACGTGTGCATAGTTTAAAGCTGTCGGTTTGCATACTTTCTGATATATTGGTATTTGGATAAAAGATTAGAGCGAATATTTATTGACAGTTGGCAGCCCTGGTGGCTCTTAAGAATACGCTCAGTCATATCTGTTTATGAACACATAGTACATACTACATTTGGTTGAAATTTAATTGATAGTGTAGAAGTTATATGCAATTAAAAATTGAACCTATCAGCAGGCTTAGAATAATTTTGGCAACACTGCCATGTATGGCTTCCCGGAAATTAAACTGAAATATTATTGTCTATATGTGTGCTAATTTTGGAATAGCTCCCATGCATACCTTGCAAGATATGCAACATGGAGCTCAAATTTCAAGAGCGGTTTTACAGTAGTTGGTAGCACTGATATCATTTTCAAATATAGGCTTGAGATATTCATATATATATCTTTACTCATACCAAATTTAGTTTCGATTGCTGCAGCCGTTTAGGAGTTGGTAGGGGGGACACACACACAGACAGAGAGAAGGACAGACAGACAGACAGACAGAAGGACAGACATAAAGACAGACACACATTTTCCCGTATCTATCTCATAAGTCAACTTTTTCCTCTTTTTTGCAAAATGTGAAAAGTAGGCTAAAAATCGTGGAGCCCTTGGTACAGTAGTAGGCAAGCACAAATTCATGGAGAAATCTAGAAAAAGAAAATAAAACTGGTAGGAATTGGTCCACGGAACGCAAGGTGCAACACATTGCATTCATGGAGAGATTTTGGGTGGATAAGAAGACGATAACTATCAGGCCAACTAACAAGTTCAAACGCGCAAGCCGCTGCACCAGAATGTGGACCCTTTGTTAACTCATGCTCTATTCCCATTCTGATGGTATTAGGGTATCTTAGACCTAAGGTCCGGGTTCAATTCCAGACTCTGCCATCTGCTTAATACTGGTGCCATCCGCCTAGTTGCGTATCGGCTAGCACTCTTGTCTGTCACCGCGGAGGCCCGGGTTCGATTTCCGGCTCTGCTAATGAATGTAATTCTGATCTAAGAGCTGGAACGGGGTACACTCAATATCATGAGGCAAAACATAGAAGAGGTTGGTTCGATTCCCACCTACACCATCCTGGGAGTGGTTTTCCGTGGTTTTCCACTTCTACTCCAGGTTAATAACGGGATGGTGACTAACATTCTGTGTAATTGGGACTAGGATTTGGAAGGAGGTGGTCGTGGCGTTATGTTGTGTCCCACCCCAATATTTGCCAGGAGTAGAATTGGAAACCAACGAAAAGCCCTTCAAAGATGGCTGAGGTAGGAATCAAACCCTCCTCTACTCGATTCCGTCTCACGAGGCTGAGTGTACTCCGTTGCAGTCCTCACACCTGTATTAAATCCTTGTTAAAACCGAGAATCAAATCTGGACCACAAGGTTGACTAATAGGAACGGTATCCATACACTATATACAATCATTTCCAAGGATATATATTTGAAGTACTTAGATCGTAGAATTTCGCGGCCGGTGTCTAGCTTATTACCTAGGTTTTCATCCCGGTGCGCAGGTCTCCCACGGGCGTTGACTAGAATGACCTGAAATCGGCCTCTCAGGAGGCCACACGACATTCGCTTCGGCCTCTCAGGAGGCCACACGACATTCGCTTCGGCCTCTCAGGAGGCCACACGTCATTCGACGCGACTCCATCCTGAAAGCCTAGATAATAAAATACAGTATATTTGAACTGTTTAATACATTTGATAGCAACATTGTTCTTAATATTTGGTCATTTGATTGTATACATCCTTTGTTTTAATTAAACTAATATTACATAATATGTCTGGTAAGAATGTGGGCGAGATACTACATGCTATTGAGTTGCGATGAGATTTGAATATGTGCCATTACGGAGCTGATTTGGTGTGGTTTACCGGCGATGTACGACACCCTCGAGACTTGACACCATCATTTGTAGATCTCACCGCAAGAAATGGCTCAGTGGGGAGTGGTTATTGTTACATAGCGTGATGAAGTGCGTGATGTGGTGGTGGCTGCGGAAATAGGCGCTTAAGTGCTACCTAGGGTCCTTCTTATAACTCCACTTTGTTCTGTAATAACTTCTATACAGGATGGGCGGAGTATTACCGGGCAGCTGGGAGCACATGATTCCTGAGGACAGAAAGCACCGAAGGACATGTGTTATCATTAGCCTAATTTATTTATGAACAAGTAGTTCCGTGAAGAACTATTGAACTAAAGAAATTAAATGTGCATTGGATTTTATGTGTGTGTCAAAGGGCATTGCATTATGCCATTTCCCTAATGTCTCATATAAAGTGTGTAATATGGCAACGGTTGAACAGATTCAAGAAATCATTGAGAGTGCAGCTAGGAGAACACAGGAATTGTTGGACACTAAATTATCAGAACAGAGTCAATCATTGAACACAAAATTATCTGAACAAATAAACACTAAACTATCAGAACAGAGTCAATCATTAAACACTAGTATGTTAGAACAAAGTGAAGCATTAAACGCGAAATTGTCTGAGCAAATAAACAATACTATTGTAGAACAAAGTGAAGCATTGAACGCGAAGTTATCCGAACAAAGTGAAGCAATAAACAATACTATGTTAGAACAAAGTGAGTCGATAAACAAATTATCAGAACAAAGTGAATCATTGCGGACACAATTAAATAACAGTAGAATTGAACAGAATGAATATCAGGCGGAACAAGCTAGGTTGTTAAAAAGTGAAATTAATGACACTATCAATTCACAGTTAGAGACGCTAACCGCAGAGATGAAAGATCACACTAATCAACAGATGATATTACTGGCCCTAGATGTGAGTAAAAATAATGAAAAGCAATTAGACCAGATTAAGAAAATGGAAAGTATTTTCGATCAAAAACTTAGCATTTTGGATGAAACGGTGTTAGCTAAATTAGAGCAAATTGAAATAGCATGCACTATGAATACAAGCGAGGTCAAGATAGCTCAGGAGAAGTTAGAAGGACGATTTATGGAGATGGAAAAGGGCGGCAAAGTCATTCAACAACAATTATCAGCGGTAGATGAGAATATATCCGGCATAATTAAAGATATGGACAGTCTCGAAATAAAATCAGCAGAGCAGTGGAAAAGCCTAGAAGCGGATCAGGAGCAATTAAAGAGTACCTTAGACGACACTAAAAACCAGATTGAGGAGAAAGTAAGCTCGATTAAAGAGCAGATAAGAAAAGATTGGAAAAGAATGAATATCGATTCTAAAGAGGAAAGATCCACCATTCTTAAAACAGTAGGCGAAAATCACACTCGTATTCAGGCGTTAGAGCAAGAAATGAAGAGCAAGCTTAAAGAACAGACGGACAGGATCATTAAAGCCGAACTTAGGTCATTAGAGCAATCGTCGATATTTAGAACAGGAACATTGAAAGACAAGCAGGATGACTCAAATAGCCCGGAGGGTACTAGCACAGCAGGAAGTCAGACTCAGGCGGAGAGCCCATTAACAACAAACACGGAAGGGTTTCGCAAGAATATCGATAGGAGCTCAACACCACAAAACGGTCATCAGCCTACACAACTTATCCAAGTAATTCGCTCAAGTGATTATAAACCACAGAAATACACGGAGAATTCAGGGGTAACACCTAAAGCTTTTATCAAAGAGATTGAAGACCATTTCAATGACACTGGGGTATCTGAAGCACGTAGATTGAGGATGATGGAGAGATTTTTATCAGGAAATGTCCTTACATGGTTTTTAAGTTTCAAATACACATTTGGAACCATGTCAGATTTTAAATTGGCGTTTCTGCGCAAATATTGGTCGCCCGCAACACAACAGAGTCTAAGGATGGAGCTTTACTCTAGAAAGTACCAAACCACCCAGCAAACAAAATACTCAGATTTCTTTAACATGCAAATGTTAAAATTTCGCGACCTGGATTACCCTTTAAATGAAGCGGATCTGGTGATGACAATAGCGAGGCAATTGCCAGTCAACGTGCAACAAGTACTAGTCGCAGCGAACGTTAGTACGGCCATACATGCAGAGCAGATATTACGCCAGATAGATGAGACTACGTCTCATAGTCATTATAGTGGAGGAAGACAGCTGGAGTTAGTCAATGCGACAGAGGTCATAAAACCAAAGCAGGCAAACACTAAAACGCAGGGCGCTAATACAAGCACTTCCACACCTAGGCGAAACCAGGAAGAAGGAGAAAACAGACCATACCAGCGTAACGAAAATAACTACAATAATAGATCATATCAAGGCAACAATAGGTATCAACAGAGAGGATATCAACATTGGCATGAAAATCGAAGAAATGACAGGCCTTATGGAAGATACGGTGATTACAATGCTAATCAAAGGTGGAAAGGAAGAAGAGACCAAAATAAAGGAGAGCCACGAAATTATCGAAATGACTGGGATGATAGGCACGCTCAATCACAAAATTACCTAGAGGAATTACACGCTAGTCAAGGTGGAGAGCTAGGAAGATGGGAAAAAGCCAGTGGGAACATGAAGAATCCTGTTACACATACTGAGGAAGCTGGAAGTCTACTGAGACAAGAGGAATATCAAGAACATCGGCGACAAACGGATGATGGGTGTCGCACTGGAGCTAAAAAAAATGTTAAGTTTGGATAAAGAAGACAGCCTACAAACGCAACAGTCGGAAGTTGAAGAGGGATGGATAGTAGCGAACATACAAGAATGGATTGCTTTGCCAGAAGACTGCCTGGAGGAGACGGTGAAACCACGGAACGATGAAATTAGGCAGCTACCCATTATTTACGCAAGGATTGGTGGAATTAATATAAGATGTTTATTGGATACGGGGTCACAGATCAGTCTGGTATCGGAGGCCTTGGTTCGAGAGTTGGGACGGAGTCAAAATATTCCTGTAATTCCCGTACCACAGCTCAAAGTGAGGGGTGTTATTCCTGAACGCACCGTCACTTGTAAACGTCAGGCATACTTAGAGCTGAACATATTGGAACACACTTTTGGGCAAACATTCATTATCATGGCAAAGATGAATTTCAATATAATTCTTGGTGCAAATTTTATTTGTGACTATCAAGCAGTGATAGATTTGCACAAGAATACTGTCAGTTTTAGAGAGTATGATCAGCTGAAGAATGTGGGATTGCATATGGATGAAATCACCACCGGAAGAGATGTAAATTCTTGGGCATTGGAAGAAATATCGGAAGAGACGGAAGAGGAGGTACGAATGGCAGAAGATAACATCATAGAAGGAGCTGTTGTGGAACTAGATGAGGAGAGTGAATCCCAGGAGATATGGTCTTTATTATCGGAAGGAGACGACAGTGAGGCACAATTTGAAGAGTTACTACAGGAGCGGCTCAATGACATTCAACTTGGGGGTGAACACAGAAAGCAATTGGAAGAGATTTTAAGGAAGCACAAAACAGTATTTGATACAGTACCTGGGAAAATATTAAATTTCAAATATTCTATGCAAGTCGAGGACTGGTCACCTTTCAAAAGCAGGTTGTATCCAATTCCTGAAAAATATCGCTGTCAAGTCAAGGTCATTATAGATGAGATGTTACAAGCTGGAGTGATAAGGAAGACACCGACACCTTATCTAAATGCGATTTTGGCAGTCACAAAACCAAATGGATCTATTAGACTTTGTTTAGATGCCAGAAATCTCGACACGAGACTCATTTTTCCTGAGTATGACAGAGCGCCAATTATCAGAGACGTACTAAAAGGCTTTAAAAACAAAAGCATTTATTCATCAGTCGATCTGACGAGATCGTTCCACCATATTGAATTGGATGAGAAGTCACAGCTTCTAACTGGCTTCTTATTCGATAACCAAACGTTTTGCTTCGTTCGAATGCCCTTTGGAGTCAAAACAGCGGGCTGTGCTTTAATCCGAGCCCTGGACCGGAATCTAACCGAGGAAGTTAAGGAGATGACGGTACGCTACATTGATGACATTTTGCTGGCATCCGACAACATTGAAACTCACATGGAGAATTTAGATAAAGTATTAGGCAACCTGAATGCATCGAATTTCAAAGTAAATCTGAAGAAATCGCATTTTTTTAAGAGCGAGATCTTATATTTGGGTCACATCATTGACAAGGAGGGAGTGACGCCAAATCCAGCTAAGATCGAAGCGATAAAGAATTTCCCTACACCAACGAGAGTCAAGCACATTCGGGCTTTCTTAGGCGTAACGGGATTCTTTAAGGAAAACTGTCCAGGTTACACGGAGACTGTCGCTCCTATGCAGGAAATGCTAAAGAAAAATAATAAATGGTTATGGAATGCGGAGTGTGAGAAGGCAACAAAACAGCTAATGGAAAACTGCATTAAATTAGGATATCCAGATTTCAAGCAGAAATTTATAATCCAAGCGGATGCTTCACTGGTTGGTATAGGTGCTATGCTCTACCAAGAGGATCCAGCTAACCTGCAGCATAAAACATATTTGGCATTTTTCAGCCGAAAATTGCGTAAGCACGAGCGCAATTATACGGTAACGGAACTAGAGCTGTTGGCCATACTTCATGCGCTACAACAATGGAAACGAATAATTTACGGCTACCCTATTGTTGTCAGGACTGATCATAAAGCACTAACATTCTTGTTTAAGACGTCGATGGCAAGCGAACGTGTGACACGTTGGTCTATATATATTCAGCAGTTTAGCATTGAGATTGAACATTGCCCAGGGAAGATGAACGTGATTCCGGATGCACTCAGCAGGAACCCAGAGCCTGATAATGAGGAAACAGCGATGGTACAACACTTGGAGTTAACATCGAAGGACCGGGAATTCTTGGAGGAGTTACGTGAGATACAGCGAGAACAAGAAGCGGAACCATGGATGATGCTATTGATTCAATACTTCAGAAAGCAACTACCTACAGGAACACCTGCATTTCGAGAAGCAAAAGCCAAAGAAGGAAGATATGTTTATGTCAACAATTTGCTGCACAATTGGGTAGATAATGACCACACCAAGTTACGCATATTAGTACCTGCTTCTTTACAACGAGGATTGACATGGCATACGCACGAAAGTTACGGTCATGTGGGCGTAGATAAGTGCGAAGCGACCATAGGAGAGACATTTACATGGCCACGTATGAGAACAACTATATGTGACGTCATTACAACTTGTGATCCGTGTCAGAGGACAAAGCCCAATAATTATTTAATGAGGCAGTATCCTAGACCATTGCTACCTCAAAAACCATGCGAGCTACTGGCACTCGACTGTTTCGGTCCAATCCCGAAGGGAAGGCGAGGTTGCCGACACTTACTAGTATGCATTGATGTGTTTTCTAAGTTTGTCGTATTATGCCCCATTCAGAAAACTACTTCAAAACAGGTACTCAGTCGTATTCGGAATAGAGTTATTCCAATCCTTGGAAAACCAGAATATATATTATCAGATCATGGCAGTTATATCACAAGCGCCGAATTCAAGAAAGGTATGGAGGACATGGGTATAAAACACATATTAAGCAGTATCCGACATGCTCAAGCAAATCCAAGTGAGAGAGCAATTAAGTGTGTAACGTCATATTTGAGAATCTTCATTCCAAATGAACATCACAGATGGGTCGATAAAATCAAGGATGTAGAGACATGCATGAATTCTACCAGGCACGAGTCAACAGGACAGATCCCTATGGTCCTACACAAAAACGAGTATCCAGTGAGATCGTGGAAAAGCATCATTAACTGTCCACAAGATCCAATGATAGCACCTGACTTGCGAATTGAGAGGACGAGAGCCTACATGAGGAAACAAGCAGACCGCAGATTACGGCGAGTAAGAAATAAGAGGTTTCACAGTGATCTTGAAATCAACCAGCTTGTTTTGGTGAAACAACCTGCTACATCGGACCCAGAGAAGAAGATCTTCAGTAAATTCTGCGAAAAGTTCATAGGACCCTATTCTATCGTAAGAAACCTTGGAAATAATGCTTACAGAGTGAAAGAATTGAGTACAGGAACAATGTCAGTCTACAACGCTGCCAACCTAAAAAAGTATCGTAGAAGTGAACCATGGGAGCGCCGAAATAATGATGCAGTTTGAATATATGGACGTCCTACTATCAACAAAGTGCACGGGGAGCAGTTGAGTACGGCACATGAAGGAGGAAGTAGAGTTGGTGTTGACAAACATTAACGAGACGAGCAGAGTGTTGCCCCAGGCATCAGCGTCACGCAAGCAGTTGAGAGAGTCATTATGAGCAGGAAATGAAAACGAGTAAATGCCATTCAAGACAGGAGCGACTAGACCAAGTAATAGAAAAGGGGTGATTCTGAAATAAAACAATTTGGCCTACGGAAGTCTTTTAAAATTATCGACTTTCTCTGAAGTTCGAAATTTTGTGAGTGGGAGAGTTGTGATAAATGATTCTGGGTTTTATTTCTTCAATTAATAAATATTTTCACCAGCATCATTAAAGTAGCCAGACGGAGATGAGGAAATTTCAAGCATTTGTTGGAGACAGCGGGTACATGCCTGAAGCAGATTGACAAAAGGCTAAATACTTTAGCTGTGAAAGGAAATAGCCTAGCGATGTGTCAGCAGGACAGGTGTTGGCCGCCTCAAAAATAGAAGCGACGCGCAGTGAGACATGGTTCTGGTATGTTCATTGTGATGTTCGCGCCTATAAGAAATATGATGCAGTAACGTGAGTGGCTGATGAAGAAAATAGACACTCCTACGACGCCAAGATATGCTAAAAACCGCCAAGTGACAGAAAGTGTGGGAACCAATGAGAGAAGAATGCCTATTTAGCGCGGCAGGTCTAGCGTGGGCACGCTCGGCTAGCATTCACGCGGGAGATCGCCTAGACAAAATCTCTACGATCGATTCTAGGATTAATGGGCATATTCTTGACCTGCGCTATTTTACGAGTTCGGTGATATTTATTTCATTCCTGTATCACCATTATTTTGTGAAATTTTTATCTAAATTCCCCCTCTATCAAGACCTAGGGCCAGTTCATTTATAAGTGGTGTGAAGAGCCAAGACTTTGCTTATTATTCTGTGCGTCTACGGACGTAGGCTTATTATTCTGTGCGTCTACGGACGTAAGCTTATTATACTTTGTGTGTCGTGGACACAGGTTGACTATTACTTTGTGCGTCTAAGGACGTTGACAGTTAAACTTTGCGTGTCATGAAGGACACAGAAATTATTATTAAAAGTGTTAAATTCAGTGTTAGATAGTCACAGTACTATATTTGTAGGGGCAGTATCTTCGATAATTCGCAAATAGACTGCTTTGGGGAAAGAAGTACCCGAACGGCGAATTTAGTAGTCAGACATCAAGTGTATAATAATTTAATTTTTTGAATCAGCACGAGAGATGACATCATTGACCATGGAGGAAGCCTGGAAATATCAAGACTCCATCAAGATGGTTGAGATGAGATAAGAAGAATCCAGTTGGGAAATGGCTGCAGATGTTCTTTGACGGGTGACTGGCTGAGGATGAGTACAGAATAATATTTATTATTATCTGATAAATTAACTTATGGTGTATGGGACATATCTTGTTTTGTAAATAATTTGCTTGTGTGATTAACGTAGTCTATTTAGTTTTGGTCTGACACACTTTTTGCATGGAAACAGCTCGCATATATATATTTAGTAGAAGGTTCTTTTCTTGTTTGTTGTTTTAACTAACGTAGCTATGTGAACGGCCGTGTTTGCATATGTTACGCAATGCAGTTAAAAACGTCTCTCGGAGATATGTTGTGTTTCAGAAGTAGGACTGAAGTAAAATAATTATACAGTAGATTGGAGGGTAATTAATTTCTTTTGTTTTATTATTGATCAGATTCAATGTGATTATTGCCTTTGGAGCAATGTGATTTGTGACGAAGAGCAGTCAGCTCTATCGTAGGTTTTAATATTTTGTTTAATTGTCGGCGAGCATCCATTCAGCCGATCTGTGTGAAATAATGTATTGTCATTCCCAAATGTGTGTGTGTGAGTGTGTGTTTTGTGTCATTACAAGCGGGAATTTCAGCGTAGACTGATTTCTGGCAGCTTGATGACAAATCCATATTGTGACCTCGCGAGGGCAATTCTGGATATTTTGATTAATGTCTGACCATAGTGGTTGAGTTTGTTGCTGTTGATCCCTTGAGATAACGGCACAGCTGGTCAGTTATATTTATACACACTGGAGTGGGACAATGGCAGGTGATTGAGGAAGAGGGGAGATGTTGCACAAGACGAACTGAAGGGTGCCAGTCAGGTCATTAGTGGAGAGTGCCTGTGTGGCTCAGTAATAACTTTAAATACAGAATTAAGAACTGATCAATGGTAAAAATTGTTTAAATAAATGGGAGTTGCCTACGAATCACGATAATCTCCGAAGCGTTTGCTTAACATGCAGTTTTGTTCATATAAAGTAATGTCAGCCAGTCAGGCTTTTGTTGTTGTTGGTTTATTCCATGTTTTTATTTTATTCAGTGACCCGTGAGTCACATGCTTGCTGTATTTCCTTGTTTATGTTGAGCAATTTGGCCCGTGTTGGCAGCTCAAAGTCAAGTGCGTCTTCGCGCTAATGAGGGTCCCGAGAGAGATTCTTGTAGATAGTAGATTTAGTGCGTGGGTCAGCATTACTTTTTAAGGGTTTTTATTAATGTCATGTTCCATATCCATAAACGTTGATTTACGAGATGATTGTTCGTAAGCATCGTGGCTGTTAACCCGTTGTAAACGAACAGTCATCCAAAGTACTCATTCCTCGTAGTTAGTCATTACGCGCACATAAAACCCAAATTGCAAGGTAGTGGAACCAGGATCCACATTTTAAATAAAAGGGAAGATCCGTCTGACTCCTCAAATCGATAGATATTCCTGTCATGGGAAATTCAGGGAGGATTGTTTTGTATTTTATTGTTGTTTATTTCTTTTATGCACTATTAGTCATTAAATCTTGTTATTATTTTACATCTTGTCACCTTTCTTTCTCGATTTATAGTTTATATCCTATGACCCTTACCTCAGTAGAGCATGTTGTTTGGCGAACGTAAACATCACATAGGAACTGAGCGCGACCCCTTGATTAAGATTTCTTACATTAAACACTGCTTTTCTGAAGGGTTCACTATACAGCCTATTTTCATATATCCTACTCATGATAATTGCTTCTATCAACATACAAAATTTCAGTTTAAAGGTTGTGATAGATTCGTAGATATTGAGAACCGTCTAAATATTTCAGATGGTCGCCAGGTTGGATTTTATTTATGTCCTATTACATGAAGATTATTGTGTACGTGTGGTATTCAAACTCCAATCGCATGATTAGAATACAAGAAGAAAAATGAGATTTTTAAAAATTCGCACAGCTGCCATCTTGTGGTTATGAAGAGAATTGAAATAAATTAGATGGCAGTGGATTAACATTTGTATACGCATTTAACGTGCAAAGTTTCATTGCACTCGGATGGTTAAATCGCGAGAAACGTCCATTTAAATATTTATATTTTGCGTCGCCGCCATGTTGGATTTGTGCTCACCAGGTGCTCTATGAACATAACAAAAATTCAGTTTGATTGCTGTCAAAGATTCGTAGATATTGAGAACCATCTAAATATGTCGGATGCTCGCCATTTTGGATTTTTATATGTATAGGCCATAGAGTTATGTACCATTAAAGGAAAATTATTGGGTAGGTTCATTATTCAAACTTTCACGTCGATCGCATGATTACGACACAAGAAATAAAACTTAATTTAAAAATTTCGCACAGCCACCATCTTGAGGTTATGTAAACAATTGAACTAAATTAGACGCCAGTGCATTACAATATGTATAATCTTTTACTGTACCACATTTCACTGCGCTCAGAGAGCTGAATCACTAGAAAAGTCTATTAAAATGTTTCAACTTCGCTTGGCCGCCATGTTCGTTTTGTACTTTACAGGTTTATGAAAGTTACAGAGATAAACTTGTACCAATGCCTTTTATCGCCGTACAAAATTTCAGGGTGATATCTGTAATAGTTTCGGAGATATAGAATGCCAGTGAAATATTTCGCACTGCCGCCATTCTGAGGCTATGTAAACAATTGAACTAAATTAGACGATAGTGCATTACAATGTTATAAACATTTGCTGTACCAAGTTTCATTACGTTTGGATGGTTAAATCGCAAGAAAGGTCTATTTAAATGTCTCAACTTCGCTTGGCCGCCATTTTGGTTTTATAGTTACCAGGTTTTTGAAAGTATCACAGGTGAACTTCTAGTGGAGATGTTTATCTCCGTGCACAATTTCAGGGTGATATCTGTAATAGGTTTGGAGATACTGAAGGCTGGTGAAATATTTCGCACATCCGCCATGTTGGATTGGTGAGACACAATCAAATTTGAAGGACACGGTCGGGGTCGGCGAGAATGGTGGTATGATCTCACCGAGTTTCATTAAAATCGCTCCAGCCGTTTAGAAGTTATTAGGGACACACACACACACCATCCCACACACACGCACACACAGACAAACGGACAACAGATGATCTCATCAGCCTATTTTTTTTTTCATAAAATGAAAATAGGCTAAAAAATGGGCTGATGAGATCACCTGTTGTCCGTGTGTGTGTGCGTATGTGTGTGTGTCTGTGTGCCTCTGTGTGTGTCTCCCCCTAATAACTTCTAAACGGCTAGAGAGATTTCAATGAAAATTTTAATATTAAATTTGTATTTCTTGTGTCGCAATCATGCGATTGAAGTTTGAACACTACACGTAGGCTACACAATAATCTTCATGTAGCCCAATAGTACATCACTCTAAGACCTACATATACAGTGTGGTCCACCAGCCCCTTATTATTTTTGGAGGAAGGCAACCCAACTAACGCGTATATCACAGTCACCCTGAAAACATTAGACCCTGCTCCTTTACGTCCATTGTATAACTTTACCGTTGAGTACATCCTCGCGAATATATTAGAAATCAATAGTGGCAGTGTTCTTTCAATGACCTCAAATATAAAATGCATGATTGAAACGATCAGAGCTCCGAATAACACCTTCCTACGTTTAGACAGGAAGTGTCGACGAATAGATTCAATACGTGCCAGCAATATACCGTGGTTCTCGGTAGCTATGGTGGCTAAATCGAGAATTGCTGTGGTAGCGTCAACGAGGTCGCATTGTGTAGGTTCGAGCCTTGATCTAGTACATTTTTTTTCTTAATGTCGTTTATTGTGGATGTATTATGGACGCATATCTATCTGTTCCAACGAGTGATGTTTTATTTGGTCCTCAAAAGGACCGTACTTATCCTATGGTACGCAGCCAGATTGGACGACGACATAATGATCTGTAGAACGAAAGCATGGTGTCCTGTAAATTCAAGGTAGCAAGTGTTCGAAATTTTGACCACCTTTGTTTAAAGGAAAACTCCGACTCACTCAGACGACCCACGTAACAAATAGATTTGTTATTTCACGAATAAATACATCAGACCGAAACTATAATTTCTTTCAACGGCGTCTGTGCGAAAAGCGCTTGCTATACGCTTACAGTAATAGTTAGTTAGTGAGGTTTTAAGGGGCGGAACTACGAGGTCATCTGCTCCAAACATACAGTAAATACAGATAATTATAACATTATTGGTTTTTCGTCCCATTTAACTGCTCTGGCTTTTAGATACGCAGGTGTGCCGGAATTTTGCTCCGAAGGGGATCTTCAACGTGCCAGTAAATCTACTGACACGGCTCCCTCACATTTGCGCACCCTCAAAAGCCAGCTGACTGTGGCAGGATATGAACCTGCAACCTTGGGCACGGCAAGCGAGAACGTTACCGTTCAGCCTCGCAGCAAGGCAGTTATTACAGAACGTGTCATAATGTTATTCTGGGATAAATATTGAACTATTAAAATTCAAATTATCACGAATAGAGTCGCCTCCGTTACGTAGTGGTCAGCGTGATTAGCTGCCACCCCGGACGTCCTGGGTTCGATTCCCGGCTCTGCCACGAAATTTGACAAGTGGTACGAGGACTGGGACGGGGTCTACTCAGCCTCGGGTGGTCCAAATGAGTACAGGGGTTTCGATTCCCACCTCAGCCATCCTCAAAGTGGTTTTCCGTGCATTCCCACTTCGCCTTCGGGCAAATGCTGGGATGTTACCTACCATGACCACGGCCGCCTCCTTCCCTCTTCCTTGCCTATCCCTCCCAATCTTCCCATCCCTCAAGAGGATCCTGTTCGCTTTGCAGGTGAGGCCACCTGGGCGAGGTGCGGATCCCATCTCCCCAGTTGTATCCCCCAGACGAGATGTTTCAAGCTCCAGGACACTGCCCGCAGAGGCGGTAATGATGGGATCCCTCGCTGAGACCGTGGGAAAACCTAACCTGGAGGGTAAAATCGACTAAAAAATTAATAATTATAACGAATACTGTCCATCCAAGGTTTTGAACAATATTTAGGGAAAATAGCCATTTAAATGAGACAAGAAAATAAATTTCCCTATCGTCTTCGTAGATAATGTGAACAAAACTAAGTTGAAATCTTGCTGTACGAGGTAGGGAGGGTATAATAAAATAGTTAAAAAGAATTTAAAAAATCTGCTGTTGGATAGTCTTGAACCCGGGATCTTCAAAAGAGCGAGCGGGAGCAATAACACTTGCACACATTTCCAACACGAACTGGAGGTTTTTGTTGCGCTTCATATTAACGCGTATGGTAAAATATTCAATTATTACAGTTAGATCTTAAATATTGATTGGAATGCATTCATTCAGTACCGAAAATGTTTTCTAATTTACTTAAAGCAAGTTTCGCGACCGCTTTGCGTTAATAAGGCGAATGAACTGCAAATAATGCCCTCAAACGACAGCCCTTCGGTTTTATTTCATAAAACTTAGCGTACAAAATGCTAGCGTGTGATACACTTCGGCCATACAAGCAGGTGTACTGACGAAGAGAACAGAATCATACAGGATTTGGTACCAGCGATCACAGCAGCTTCCTTGCCAGCGAGTGTCGTGTGATACGGGCCTAAAGATATGCTAAGACTTTTTGATAAAATTTAATAACAAAACAGGATGTTCGGTAAATAACTTATAGCCTACTTCCTCCTAAATGCATGGGTATTGTTATAACTCTTTGTCCTTTTCAAGGAGTATAATTGAATGTTGGTTGTAGTAGCTTCTTGAAATACAACGTGCTATACGGATATTATACATGAATATGAGGTGCCCTTTGCTAGTGCTACCTCTGTAAAAAATGTCATTCAATTCTGTTTCACCGTGTGTGAATTGATATGGGGAATCGATTTCCACACATACATGGCCGCTATTTGCAAACTATTGGGCTGATTACCTTGTAGTTTAGTCAAACGATGCTCGCCATATAAATATATGTTGTTGCAAAATTTGGTAGAGATCGGATCATTTGGATATTCGTAATTTGATTTAAGCTTTGAATATTTGGGTGGCCGCCATTACGTTTCCGTCAAGATGGCGGCGATATAAAACATGACACTGAGGTGCCCTTTGCTAGTTCTATCGCTGTACCAATTTTCGTTCAATTCAGTTTCACCGAAGGGGGGGGGGGGGGCAGACATTCAGAGTACACACACTCACACCCACACACAGACACACAGTCTCACACACACACAATTTTTGGCCCTGTGTAGATCTCATAAGTCTACTTTCATTTTTTGCAAAAATCGAAAGAGTGCTAATAATACCATGGGAAATTCTAAGAAATACGTGTACTTCGATGCAAGCACTGGCGATCAGAATATCCTTCGATATGTTGTTGTTTTGTTTCATTTGAGGGGCTAGAGCATCGCGGTCATTTAGCCCCGTTTACTTGGGTATGTGTGTAGAATTTGTCTGATAACCTGAGTTATTGCGGGCTTATAATGATGTGTGTATTTGCAATTAAGGATTGGGAAGGAGGCGGCCTTGGCCTTAAGATAGAATCCGTCCCGGAATTTGGCCAGATTAGAAGTGGGAAACCACGGAAAACCATTTCCAGGGTGGCTGAGGTGGGAATCGAACCCACTTCTTCTAATATTTTCTTCACGAGGCTACGTGTACCCAATTTCAGCCCTCAGACAAGTATTACATTTCTTGGCAGAGCTGGGAAACGAACCCGGACCTCCGGAGCGACACTTCGATATGTTATGTTAATATTCATGCCAGTTTTTTTAATTTTCTGCCATTACAGGTCACGTGGCATATCGTACCAATTCGATCGTATTCTCGTAAATAAATCAGCAAAAGTCAACGTATTCTTCACAAAAATACGTCGTAAGGCAATAACTGTGGCAATGTAGTTACATCCCGACTAAAATGGAATGTGGGCTTTCGTTCAAAAAAGTATGCCTACTACCGGATTCGAAGCAGCATTCTACCCGCTCGCGCCCACCACGTACGGTTAGGCTTTAACACTCTCAGCCACGAACACACGGTAGATATCGAATGCTAAACGTGCTTTAGTTACTGTAGCCGTCCCACCTCAAACGTTTAAGTCCATCTCAAAGTCTTCAAACACGGTTTATAGTGTTGATTTAACTTTCTACTATTACATATCACGTGGCGTAAGCTATTAATTGGATCGTATTACGTGTATGTGTGTTATTTCAAGGAGCAGTAAGTCATATGTTAGTAGAATGGGCCATAGTATTTGGCGGGGAAAAGTTTAAGGTCGGTTTTTCTTTGCTAGACCCATGACCCAATTATAATGCTGTCACACAGTCAGAACGCAGAGCAATATCGACCATCGGGAGAAATGCGATGTTAGTTGGGTTTCATAAAACTAAATAATAAGGGGCAGGTGGACCACACTGTATATGAAAATACAACATGGCGACCATCTGAAATTGGACGGTTCTCAATATCTACGAATCTATACAGCAATCAAACTGAAATTTTGAATGTTGATAGAGGCAATTAACATAAGTGGGATGAAAATAGGCTTTAGTTCTTCACGGAACTACACTTGTTTTAACATGCGATCACTCGTGTTATGAGGTTCAATCTAATATTTTTACAGATTTTGCTGCAATTCGTTTATCTTTAGTTTTGTATCCGCGCTCATTTAAAAATATCTCATGAGTCTTTGACCATGCCATGATGCATTTGTAAAGTAGTTGTGGGATTTTAGAAGGGAGAAAGAAGTGGGGGAAAGAGCAGTGGGTAATAAAGCCCCCATACACGTACACGTTTGAATACAATCCAGAAGTGTGCATTCTTGACTACTGGGAGTGCGTATGCTTTCACTCCTCAACTTGACCAAAGGCATCGAGTTAGAACTGAACTCCAAGGCAGGGTGTGCCGCTCTTATTGTAAAAAGCGGAAATTAGCCGCAGCTTTCATAGTTATTGAAAATGAAGCTGGCGAAGTTAAAAAATAGAAAAACAAAAGAGACGATGTTGGTCTAAGACTGCGCCTTCGGTGGCGTAGTTGGTAGCATGCTGAGCTTCTATGCCCAGGATTGCGGGTTCGAACCCGGCCGAAGTCGTCAGATGTTTTAAGAGCGTTAAAAGTCCCTCAGTATGCCTTCCTTCGGAGGGGAAGTAAAGCCGGCGGTCCCAAGTCATAGATTTATGGCATGTTACAGAACCTACCACTAATTTCACCTGTGTAAAGCTAAATTATACTAAAACATTTGACAATCGATCTTAGGTTCCTACGTTCGTCGCCAGGAACCGACTGCAGTGGCATCTAGTAACCAAGTTCTGAACTAGTAGTCGTTGACGGTGGCATTTGGCGGCAAAAGTAGGAACTACTTTAAAAAAATATCAATGTCTGCAGTCCTTACTAGAATTGAAACCAGAAACACACACTAATACAGCCACCAAAATTAACACTGGTTATCAGACAGATTCGAGATACACCCAAAGTACACGGGGCTATATGACCGCGTTGTCGCAGCCCCTAAACTAAGGAACCAACCAACCAACTTGGTCTAAGACTCGGTTAATGCAACGGGGAAATAATCTGACTAAGCGAGATGCAGTAATTAGGAGTGTCGTTCCAGCCAAGGAGTGTTTAATTGCTACTTGGAGAATATTAGAAACTGGCCGATCTTATGAAGACCGGAAATTTTCAACTGCAATATCTCTACAACCTCTCGTGTCAATTGTACCGGGAAAATGCCGAATTCTATATGAGGAGCCTAAAGAGCATTGCATGGAGGTACATAAACACAAGTACAGCATATATTTCCACAGACATTCGTGCTGTGGAATATACACGGTGGAACAAAAATATACGGCACACATTACAGGACACATTCCTCACACGTAGACGAAGAAATTATGTTATATGAACATGGGTCCGGAAACGCTTTGTTTCCATGTTACACCTCATTGTCTCCAACTCATTACGCAAGGGAATCACACAAGAACAGAACGTTAGAATTGTGGTTACGTCTGGCTACGTTGTCATTACCGTAGGTGCACCGCCAGTGGTTTGTTTTACATGGCCCTGTTGCCATCGACTTAGCAGATGTGCCTTTAACTGTGCGACAAAACATGTATTTCATGCACGATGGAGCATCTCCTCATTTTAGTGCTGATGACCGACGGCTTCTAAATAACAGATTAGGTGGCAAATGGGTAGGTAGAAGAGGACCAGTTGCCTGGCCTCCACGCTCTCCGGATCTAAAATCACTGAACTTTATTTGTGGGGGCATTTGAAAGTTGTTGTGTATCGAACTTTAGGACAAGTTGTTCAGAGTCTCCGTGTCCGTATTATGGAAGGCTACGAAACCATACGCAGTACTCCAGGGTTACATCAGCGCATCCGAGATTCCCTACGACGGTGGGTTGATGCATGTATCAATGCACACGTAGGGCATTTTGAACATTTCCTGTGAGAAAGAGTTGCATGTGGTATGCTGGTACGTTCTGTTCTTGTATGTTTCCCATGATAAATGAGTTGGAAATAATGAGGTATAACATGGAAACAAAGCGTTTACGGACCCATGTTCATATAACATAATTTCTTCGTCTACGTGTGAGGAATGTGTCCTGGATTTTGTGCTGTACATTTTTGTTACACCCTGTATATTGTATGCGAATTCCACCACAATAAACCCAGTATGACAAATAGTGAACTTTAACTAGATGGTGAAACCTTACCAAGAGTGTCTGTCTGTTAGGTAGTCAGCCCGAAGGCAGGATGGATCCTCAAAAAGCACCGCCGTTAATTTATGTAGGTAGATACCCACAAAACCCCAAGGCAGCGCTATATTGAGGCGTATTAGGCAAGATGAGGAGAGAGGTAGTTTGCCATTGCTTTCCTCACTGAATCAGATCAGCAGTACTACCCCTATGAGTAGAACCGTTCACAGCATCCACAATCCACAGACACTGACTGTGCCCTGAATGTCATTACTAAGAGTAACAAAATTTAAATATCTAGGTTCTGTAATGTACATGTGCGAGGCAGTTTCAAAGTATCACCTATAACTGAGAAACTTTTAGGCTAAGGTGGTATGGACATGTTATGCGAAGACCGGAAAATCATGTACTGTAGAAGTGTATTTCCATGACCACACAAATGAAAGGAAGCGGCCGACCTCAAACAACATGGATGACGAAACGGCCATGAGAGTATTGGGTCTATCTGCTGATGATGCTTTGCAACGAAACGACTGATACCTCAGGATTAAGAAAGACGACCCCGCGTAACGGGAAAAGGCGAGGAAGAAGAAGATTCGTGCTGTCGATACAGTTCGATGAAGTCTCGCATCAGTTCGTTAGGAATCTGCTGGTTTTCTGCCAATAGAAACACTTATATATGGAACACTAGCACTCGCAAATTAAGTTGTAAAGGAAATCAGCACCAGACTGGCTGCAGGAATTAGATGTTATGCTGCTTTAATTCCAACATTAAGAAGCAGGCAAGTATCACGGAAAGCTAAGGTTAATATTTATAAAACTGTCATTCGACCAGTGGTTAGATATGGTATTAAATAAAACAGAAGAAAAAAGGTCAATGACATGTGGAAGAAAGGTACTGGGGAAGGTATTTAGACTAGTTAAAACGGAGCTGGGATGGTCCATTAGAACAAATCAGGAGCTTAGAGACCTGTACAATGAACAGGATATAGTAACAGTGGCGAAGACTGCTCGAGAGCGTTGGCTCGGTCATGTCCATCGAATGGAGGAAATAAGAGAACCTAAGAAAGTGCCGGAGGGGCATCCAGGAGGTAGACGACATAGAGGTAGGCCAAGAAAGTGGTGGATCGAGGAAGTGGAGGACGATCTACGTACCATGGGAGTCAGGAGATGGAGGACCAAGGCAATCGACAGAGAGTTTTGGAAGAAGAATGTTGCGGAGACCAAGGTTCTGCAAGGAACGTAGCGTCAAGGAGTAAGTAAGCACTCGCAATTTCATTCGCTCCTGGAACATGTCACTCATAATTTCAAGCATGCTTAAACTACTCACTCCACTCCTAGGCCGGAAGCAGCGTTCACACACGTGCATTCATCACTGACACGCCTGGGATGCGCATTCAACAGTTCACTCAAGATTGTACGTGTAGTTAGTTGCTATCTCACAGCGTGAGCGGTCAAGTGTGTGTAACCAATGAATCTCGTTAGGAGGAACCTAACGGCGCGAGTGATCATGTGTGTGATTTTCTACAACGGCTCAATATGAATTGAACCTCATAGTGTCGCTCAATTCGTTCTAATTATTATCGTGGGCAACAAGAGTGTACAGTAAGTCACTGCCGGAATATCGTTAGCTGTTTATTTGAAGAAGAACATAGTGAGGAAGCATCTGCATTGGCTGGCATAGATTATGTTGATAAACACAGTGAGCAAAATGTGTGGCTTGAATGAAAATGCCAAACAGAACATTTATACCTTAGGATAAAGTAGAATAATTTTTTGCCCGTAAACCTATGGAGATTTTAATAATGCACCAAGTAGTAACTATGATTTTGTAAGATTGTTGATATATTTATAGACAGTCATTTTTATGAGTTGTCTCTATTTGATTAGGAACAATATGTTACGTTTATAGTACATTATGCAACGAGGCTATAATGGCAATAATTAAGACACGAGTATGTTTATAAAACGAGCGTATGCGACGATAATTATTATAACTATTTTATGTTCGAACACAAATATTCATAAATATCTGTCGAAATTTCACCAGTTTTATGTACTGAACAGAACGCATGAGACGCAGAGAATGCTTTGTATTTGACCATGGCCTCCTCGATTACCCTACTATGACACTAGGCCATGCAGTAAAATTTAAATTAGAAGGCCGTGGAACTCAGCGCATCTAATTATCTAATTGGTCAAACAACTGTTTCTTGAGCTCTGATTGGTGGGAGAAACTGTTTCATAATGAAAAATAGTGTTATAATGAGCCTCATTATAGTACAGTTTTCTGACATATAATAGTCAGGGTCAAACATAAAATGTATATCGTAATCAATACAAAATACTATAGTTGTAGGTATACAATTAAAGTGTTATTTTGTGTTAAATATTATATGTATTGTTTTTCATTTTAGGGCATATAGATACTGTTTTTTCTCGCCTAATGTAATTGGGCTCAACAATTTGTGTTGACGGACCGAAATGCGTTCGTTATTATCATTATACAATGAAAGCATTAAAATACACCAAAAGTAAACAGAAACATGCCAAATGAAATACTCACAAGAGATATAGATGTTAGGTTCCACCTAACAACGCGAGTGATCGCGGATTTTAATAAGCACCTGTTGAGATTGGCCTTTCTTCTCACTTAGTTTTCAATCGAAATATTAGTTTGCAATAGTTTATCTTCTCTGCAAATAGGTTAGCCTATTTTCATTTATGAAAAAAAAAAATAGGCTTATGAGATCACCTTTTGTCCGTGTGTCTGTGTGTGCGTATGTGTGTGATTCGAGTGTGTGTGTGTGTGCCCCTAATAAAATCTAAACGGCTGGAGTGGTTTCAATGAAACTCGGTAAGTTCATAGCACTATTCCGGACGACCTCGACCATGCCCTTCAAATTCTGTCACGTCTCACCATTCCAACATGGCGGCTGTGCGAAATATTTCACCAGTATTCAATATCTCCGAAACTATTACAGATATCACCCTGGAATGTTGTGCGGTGATAAAAGGAACTATAGAAGTTCACGTATGCGACTATTGAAACCCTGGTAACTAAAGAACCAACATGGCGGCCAAGCGAAGTTGCGACTTTTAAATAGACGTTTCTCGCGATTTAACCAACCAAACGCAATGAAACTTGGTGCAGTATATGTTACTACACATTGAAATGCATCGACATCTAACTTCGTTCAATTGTTTTCATAACCTCAAGATGTCGGCTGTGCGAAATATTTCATATCTCTGAAACTATTACCAGTATCACCCTGAAATTTTGTACGGGGATAAAGGGCACTACTGGAAGTTCATCTATGCGACTTTCAAAAACCGGTTAACTACAGAACGAACATAGCGGCCAAGCGAAATTGAAAGTTTAAATAGACTTTTCTCGCGATTTAATTATCCAAACGCAATGAAACGTGGTACAGCAAATGTTTATACACAGTGTAATGCACTGGTATCTAATTTAGTTCAATTTTTTACATAACCTCTAGATGGCGGCTGTGCGAATTTTAAAATTAAGTTTGTATTTCTTTTGCCGTAATCATGCGATCAAAATGACAGCTTGAATAAGGAACCTACGCAATAATTTTCGTTTAATGGTACATGATTCTATGGCCTATACATATAACAAACCAACATGGCGACCATCCGAAATATTTAGACGGTTCTCAATACCTACGAACCTATTACAACAATCAAACAGAATATTTTAATGTCCATAGGGGCTATGAACATAAGTTCACCTATAGGACTTTCAATAACCTGTTGACCACAAATCCAACATGGTGGCGACGCGAAGTATAAATGTTCACATGGACGTTTCTCGCAATTTAACCATCCGAGTTCAGTGACACTTGGTACAGTAAATCGTTGTACAAATGTTAATCCTCTGGCATCTAATTTATTTCAATTGTTTCCATAATCACAAGATGGCAGCTGAGCGAAAGTTTAAAATCTCTTTTTTACTTCTTGTGTCCTAATCATGCGATTGAAGTTTGAATACTACACACACACAATAATCATCATGATTGTAACAGTACATAACTATATACAGGGTGTAACAAAAAGGTAGGGCACAAAATGCAGGACGCATTCCTCACACGTAGACGAAGAAATTATGTTATATGAACATGGGTCCGGAAACGCTTGGTTTCCATGTTATACCCCATTGTCTCCAACGCATAAATCATGAAAAACACACAAGATCAGAACGTTCGAATCATGGGGATCATGCAATGTTGGTTCCATCTGGTTACGTTGTCATTGTCGTAGGTGCACAGCCAGTGTTTTGTTTAACATGGCCGTGTTGCCATGCGACTTACGGTAACATCAACTTTTCTTGTGATGTACTTCATGCACGATGGAGCACCACCCCATTTTACTGTTAATGACCGTCGGCTTCTAAATAACAGATTCGATGGCAGATGGATAGGTAGAGGTGGACCAATTGCCTGGTCTCCACGCTCTCTGGACCTAAACCCACTGGACTTTTATTTGTGGAGACATTTGAAAGCTCTTGTGTAACGAACCCCTGTACCAGCAGATGTTCAGATTCTGCTTGCCTGTATTATGGAAGGCTGCGAAACTACACGCAATATTCCAGGGATACATCAGCGCATCCGAGATTCACTGGGACGGTGGGTTGATGCATGCATCAATGGGCATGGAGGGCATTGAACATCTCCTGTGACAAAGAGCTGCATGTGGTATGCAGGTATGTTCTGTTCTTTGTGTTTTTCATGATTTATGCGTTGGAGACAATGAGGTATAACATGGAAACGAAGCGTTTCCGGACCCATGTTCATATAACACAATTTCTTCCTCTATGTGTGAGGAATGCGTCCTGCATTTTGTGCTCTACCTTTTTGTTACACCCTGTATATAAAAAATCCAACATGGCGACCATCCGAAATATTAAGTCTGTTATCAATATCTACGAATCTATTACAGCAATCAAACTGAAATTTTGTATGTTGATAGTGGGAATTAACATAAGCACAGTAGGATATATGAAAATAGGCTTTAGTTCTTCACGGAACTACTTGTTTCTTGTGCCATTCGTTTACTCAGTATAGGATTGGCAGCTTGCGTCGTCCTTGATTTGATGTATAAACACTCCTCTTGGTCTACGTCAATCATTCTTACCCACAACAGAACCAGAATTGTGTAATATTCCTCTATGACGAAGTGTGTGCTCCATCCAGGAAGAGTCACGTCGTTGCTTGACGGTGTTCACAGAGAAGGCTTTTCCCGTATTCGAAGCTGCCTCTCTTCACTTGTTACCATGTTACCAGTGGTAGCTCCACATCTCAAAAGCATCTATTATTTTCTTCCCCTCTACTTGAAATGTCCAGGTTTTACTTACATAAAGGTAAATACTGCAAACGAATGTTTCGATGACTTCTTTTCAGAGATATTTATTGAGAATAGAGGAAGTGAAGAACTTCCGCCTTCTGTTGAAAGTTGCTTTCGCCTGACTTAACCTGCACCCTAAGTCTTTCATACTACGTGAATCTGATGAAATTTTACATCCAAGATAGGTGAACTCTTTCACACTCTCCCCGTGGCGTAGCCGTGCTCGTTAAATCGTGTACTTCGACCGCGCGGGCAGCTGCAGCAAGTCTGGAGATCGTAGGTTCAATTCCCGGCACTGAAAGAGACTAACCTGAGTGTGTGTGTTCTTCCCCGGGATTTCCCAGGAAAATGCTCGGATAGTAACTTATTTGAAATCCCAAGGCAGCCGCCTTCCCCTGCCTTGTTTGTGACGTAGAGGAGCTTTCCGCGTTCAGTGCTTTCCTTGTGAAGAAAATGCTTGCCAGCCTGCCACTGCAGTGGTGACTGTTCGAGTATACAGAGTTTCACGCCACCTCAATAATGTTAATATTATTTCTAACGAAAATGTCAACAAACGGGGCATCTGACAACCAAAGGCCGTCGACTCCTAGCATTTTCTTGTCTGTGAGGGAAGACCTATTCTTATTTGTCGAGTATGGAGGAATGGCGAAATGTTTAGTGTGTTTTAAGATACCTCAACATGTGAAAAAAATTCAACCTTCAGCGCCATTATTCGGTATGCCATTCGCTGGAGTACGACAGATATGAGGGAGAGGGGCGTGCAAATATAATCAAGCATTTAAAAGATGTCATTGGTCATAAAACCAATGGATATTGTAAATATGTTCTCCCAGTGTTTAATAGGATAAAAACATACATTATTCAATGAAAACTTTTTTTATTAAAGCAATAAATATACTGTATATTATTAATAAGTAATAAATGTTTAAACTCTATAGGTTAACGGAGTAAAATATACCTTTTGTAATATGCAAGTATTACAGTACTAAACTTGCCACGGTGAGTGAGTGGTTAACGTGTCGGATTACTAACCGCCAAGCTTGCAGGTTCGCTCCTGGCCGTGGTAAGTGATTTTTGAAAGGCGGCAATAATACGATACGCATGTCATTCGATGGTGGCATGTCAAAGAACCCATTTGAATTCAGTAGGCCGTGTTCATAATTGCAAAATTAATCTCGGAAGTTTCCGCCAACACAATTTCTCTACTAGAAAGCGCTATAGTGTTCAAGAAGCTTAGATATCTAACCTCCTTGACTTTCATAGTGCTTCAAGGAACAACGAAATTCGACATGCAAGCTACCCTCTGGGTGTCAAATAACAAAGCTTGCACCCGGCACCCAAGGCCATACGATATTATTATTATTATTATTATTATTATTATTATTATTACAGTACTATAAATAATACTGCGCTCACATAGTTGAGTGGAGTCCCCCACTGCTAGACATGTTTGCCCTCCCTTCCACCGTCCCTACATTTTTCTTTTCACGTTCCGTTGGAGAAACGGTGCACGGATTCTCCGGCCGGTGGCGTCACAGAGCACTGTGCTAGCAGGAGACTGTCCCAGGGCATCTACCACACTCCTGTCCCTAATTCAGTTTCACGCACTTCTACATTTATTACACAGGTTATCAGACAAATTCAACACAGACGCAACTACACATAAATCAGGCGATGTGGCTTCCTCTCATTTGTGCACCCACAAATGCCAACTGAATGCGCCAGGATTTGATCCTACAACGTTGGTAGAGCAGGTGAAGGCGAATTCGCTGCGCCACGCTGCCAGTTAATAGATGGTTTAAGTGGCGTGCGAATGGACTCAAGGATTTTTGCCTCATTCCAGAGTCAATGAGTGATTGTCAGTGTAACGGCTTCCCTGACGGGTGCTTACCTTTACCTTCTACGTCTAAGATTGATTTATTTATTGGGCGCCAAGGTGCCAACATCAAGTTGAAACCTAAAATTTATATTTATATCAACCCCTAGCTTGCGTAGTACATATGAGATACTCTTCGAAATCAGACCGTGGTATGATTGCATCATTAACCCTGAAAACATTTGTATTGGGAGAAGATTTTGTCTTATATATAAAACTACCTACTGGAATCAAAGATTGCATGTTTAATAAAATGAGTTTAATAACCAAAGAACAAGACTGTGGTAAATTTAATAATAATAATAAATGGAGCTTAAAGATTTTACTACTACCACAAGAAAATTGCGTGAAATTGGAGTCGGTCGAATTACTGAATTCACGATTATAAAATAATGAAAAGAGAGAGATTACGTAGTGTACCCTTATGAAAAGAAGCACTACACAAGACTTATATTCGGGGTCGTGGTCAGTTCTTGAAAAGTAGTATGAGGAGAAACGTGCTTCTAATAATTTCCAGGATTCATAGGGGATCTTAAAGTTACAAATAAATTATATGACAGGTTAAAACAAATAACAATTTAATACGGAATTATTTTACATGACAATACATTAAATTTCACCCTTATGTGGAACCATGAGTCATTTGCCTGCCACAAGTGACCTGCAAGTAACCCAGTAGCCCACTCGCGACATCCAGGCATCCAATATTATGTAAACAAAGCCAGTCAAGGACCCGGAAAGTCCCGCACGTACTTGTTCGCAGAGTGTCCTCAAACCGTGTCAGCCGTCAAAACAAATGACTGACTCAAGACATCAGTCCATAAAATAGCTACCTCAACAAATCAGCTTAGACAGCTGTAAAACACAAGGTGTACCAAAACGAGACCTGAAGAGAAACATTTACACTGAATAAAAAATACAAAATTACAAAACACAAAGAAACATGTTTAGGTGTTGTGTGCGCTGTCGGACAATTGAAATAAATGAGTACTAGACTAGAATTCATTCCCGTTCGACCACACTATTAAGTCATGAATTCCCGTTCTGCGGGTTGGAGATCACGACAATTATGGGAATACACACTAAATGGCTAATACAATAATAAACACACTGACATAGTCCAACCCTTTATAAACAATCAATAATACACGAGTTGTATATTTACAGTTACTAGCAGCCGAACTAAGCGGCCTCAGGCTATGCAAATCAACACAAGGTAATCACGTGACATACAAGAATATCTGGTTCGCCGTTTGCGACCTTTAACATGATATTAAAACAAATCGCACCACAAGGTGCGTCATAGTATCCGGTACTATAGGCAATAAAAAGCAAAGTGACCTTACAAAACTTGGCAGCGAACCAAGCAACAACAACAAAAAGAACATGCCTCAACAGGCGAACAAAACAATTACATATAACCCTTCGATCAATACGGTCGGAAATTAGTTAGATTAGCGGCATGGATAGCTCCCCATTTAATTCAAAATATCATAATTTATCAGGCAAGACATTTAACATATTACCAAAGAATGCATCAGCGCGCACCATACTGCTTATCGCATTCCAGATCTTAGTACAATGGTCATTCAAGCTCTCTCAACTGTGCTTTTGTGTGTGTGGACAAAAATATCCAAGCCTCTGGCCTGGATTCACGTAGATAGCCTCACTGGCTCCTGAAATCGCGAGACATAATAAATCAATACTATCACATTCTTGAAAAAATCCCCCTTGGGATATCAAGATTCACAACATCAGCAAATGCGCCCTGCAGGTATGCAAGCTGAAAATATAGTCGCAACGGTCCTGGGTCCACAGCCCAAATCTGCTCACAATCTAAGAAATTCTCACATAGCACACACACATCATGGCTTGACAAAATGACCCCCACTCGTACTTCATTCCAAGAATAAATTACCGAACAAGACAATGACCTGAATACAGTAAGGCGGACGGCCTTCTGTGGCAACCAAGGTTTGTACAAAGCAAAACAAAATAAACTAGCATTTGACTGATCAATCATAACCATAAAGACGGGAAATTTCCCCCAAGTCTAATATTACAGTTAAAACAGATCCATTTGTCACACCTATCTAACATTTCAGCCGTAAGTAATCTCAATAGCGCGATGCTTTCAGGCTCGCGAGCGACCTGAGAGCAAGCACTCTAATAAAAAGCGAAAGGCAAAAGCCACAAGAAAAACACACAAAAATCTAATATTTACAACAAATTGTCACTTGACGCTAAGAAAAATAATTATGTCAGCGAAAGAATTTACATTAACACAGCAATTCAAAAATTATTTACAAAACAAATTACCCAAACATTGCGCGTGATTTCGCCCCGTCCAAAATTAATTAAATGTAATTGTGTACTCATCACTTCAGCATTGCCCGCTGCCTGACAGCATCCTCGTCATAGTCCATCTGATGACCTAGCCCATCGTACTACACTTCATGGCAGATGAAATAACATGGTCCAGATCTTCAATCTTGTAGTCAAGCATCTTGCTGTAGGAAAATGTTATTATTATTATTATTATTATGGCTAGCTAGACTGCTTAGTAAGCTACTAAATTCACTTAAATTGTTCGATGCAGTACCGAAGAATTTCCCTATACTGTGGAACTGTCTTCACCTAACACACATTACTTATCACAATGCATGTTGCGCGACTCACAACACAATTAAACATCAAACTCCTAAGTGCTTCCATGGCACTCGCCAAAAGTTCAAGTATCAAAGTGCCTCGTGCTCGGACAGAGTAACACCCTATAAACATCAAGAAAATCAAGTGTGTTGTCTGTTCACAGACCGTAGTATTTATATGTTTTTGCACAACACCATGTGGAAGGGGTACCTCGCTCCGCAATAATTCTTAATAATTGTCACACAGACTTCGGACGCATCACATTCAACTCGCAAAAATCACCACCTTCGAATGACACTCGCGTGCAGAAAATCGCATCGTGGCAACACACATTTCTTGATTTCGCGGGCAAATATCCATGCTTCCAAAAAGTAGCGTCCTAATGTTATTGGCTGTTCATTCAAATAATTTGAAACATCTTGGTAGTGAACTTCTCCCCCAAATGACGTAGGTCGTGACCTCGGTTGCTACCTGGACTCTGAGCTCTCACTCTAACATCCTCCAGACAAGGAAAATCAACTGAATTCTCGTTTGAAATAAGCAACGGACTTTCATCTCGCAACAGCATTCCCCTTTCTTAGAATCGGTTATATTTAGCTTGGCCGTTGGTCTTGCTGGCGACATAGACAGGATACTTTGTTCACACAGACAGACTACTATTACAAAATATGACCATCAGTTTCCTCAACTGGGCTAAATCAGAGCTGAAGAAATGAAATATTTGAAGACTGAAATATGGTCTTATATTTAAGGGTTCAGTAGAAATGCGTCATTCGCGCTCACCATTGGAGATAGTTTCTCCCTCATACATGTTGTTTCAATAGAGATTGCTGTAGACGCTTGGCCAGCGTCATCTTCTTCTTTTCTTGACGTATTTGCGAATTAAATATTGAAGTTTGAATACTGTTAGTGGTGGATCAAAATCCCAAAGCCAATTACACGGTCTGCCTATTCAAAACAGCTCGTATAATACCCAAGACGAATTGGTCAGTGGAGTATACCAGTACAATGTAGTTCACCATGGAACACAAATAATAAGTCCGGAGACTAATGCGAAGATTATAATGTTCAAAGTAACGGTCCGTCCATATCGGAACCAAAGAATAAGTACGTCCACTTCGGACAACAGATACAAAGTTAGTAGTCCTGTTCATCACGCCGCGCGGTCACTATATGCCCTCGGTACGCTACCCTTTCCAACGTTCCACTACTTGGACTGCTGCCTCACCTGTAGACCAATCACCGTGCGTCATCATACAACACGACACAGCTGGCTGTGGCCCGGGCTCCACTTGGTTGGCTGGGACATCCAAAAGATCTTTCCCGCCATAAAGTTCATTGCTCTCGTAGTGACGCTTGGATGCACATATTCCGTTTCAATAAAAATATATATCGCCTTTTCAATAATCCGCGTTGTTGGAGAAGTTCGTCGGTTTCAACATCTTGTTGTTGTTCTCAAAGGCTATTCTTGGATCCGTAATTCCCGATGACGCAAATCTCTCTACTGGCCCTAACTGAATAAAATCCGATTACCCCGCAATCAAATAATTTACTGTGATAATGGCTATCGGAATAATCCGATTGATAGTGTTTTCTAATATATAGAAAACCTATCTCTATGGTTATAAAATTTAAAAAGAAAGCTCCAAAATGAAATATGACATTAATAATAATAATACATTAAATTAGCTTGGCTGAATAAGTTGCCGCGTTAAAACAAACATTAAATAGCTTCCATCTGACTTATGTCAGTGGCGAAAATACCCTACGAAAAACAGGTTACAGTAGCTCTCTAGAGTGCATTCCATGAAATCATGATTGACCCTCAGCTTCATGCCAAGATGTGTCAATTTCGCAATTGCTTTACTGAAATTGCTAATGTTCTTATCGTGTTTTAGATAATACATACAGTGGTATTGCCCCTTACAGAGATAGAAGGACAGTTGGATATCACGTCTTGAACTACTGTTGCCATGGTTACGGGCTTGGCTTTCGTGCATCAGTTTATCAAAGCGAATATAGTTTTCTGGGAATACCTTCAAAACGGTTGGGTTTAGGGCCTTAAAATGTAGTTGTCGGGGACCAGTTTGAATATTGTTTCTCGCATCGAGGAGCGTAAAATGAGCTATGTCCGGTATTTATAAAACCTCGATGCTTTGTTTATTTTTCCTCCTTGATGAGTACCGCATTGATGCGCTGCATTTCCCACTTAAGTGGCGATCCATCATTGAGAGTTTACACTCTTGTCCGATGTCACTGTAAGCGACAGTTTTGTGTGAGAACAAGTCTCAGATTTACCCCAAGGCACCGGACTCCCGCTTTGTTTATTTGATATGATACTGTTGCCATGGTTACGGGATTGGCATTCGTTCATCAGTTAATCAAAGCAAATATAGTTTTATGGGAATATCTTCGAAACGTTTGGGAAGGCCTTAAAATGTAGTTGTCGGGGACTAGTTTGGATATTGTTTCTCGCATCGCGCGTCGTATAATGAGCTATGTCCGGTATATATATGACAGTCTCGATATTTTGCTTATTTCTTAAAATTACCTCCCATCAGGCCCTTATACCAAAATGTTGTAGCCTAGTGATATTTCGGGGTTGTCTTCTATTTACATACGGATTTGTATGTGATTTGCTCCAATAGTTTTGACGCCAATCCATTACAAACAGATAAACAGACACACCAACAAATAGTCACTATACACCTCATCTGGGATAGATAAAAAAGTTTTAGCAAAAAATTCCAGATGATCATACAGATCCTTCCATTATTTATAGAGATCATTGAACTACTTGTTTCTTTTTCTTAGACTTTCAAGATGGGAACTGAATTTCTCTTTTACATTTTATATTCAGTGAGGTATACGTGTACATTGCAATTATGATTTAACTAAAATAATGCTCATTCAAGATAATTGGCCTAGTTGTTTGTGAAACTTGTATTCTCCGAGAGAGAGTGTGACTCCTTGGCGACACCATTGGACTCGGAGGGTCTTGAAAGTCCAAGTTCCTGCTGCTGATCGCTGGCTGCTGCTGCTCAAGTTTTAATGACCACTTAACTGGTGCTGCGTTGGTTCGCAGCGAAGCGCGTTAGAAAACTCGCTTCTCCATACAGCATACTGTATATGGTCACATACGGTGATTCCCTTAACACCAGCCAACAGATTATAACACAAATGTTTGTTATTTATGTCGTTGTCTCACTCAATGTACTCGTGTATGTATTGTATGCAACTGATGACATGTGCTATTGTAGTTACTACTGTATACCAATGTGGTTACGCACGAGTGGGTAATACTTAATATCTTCAGGGTAACGCAAGCTTGCGTTGCCTACCTCTAAGTACTTTTGAATGGATTCGTCCTCTGTTGCCTGCCCTTGGTGTTGACAATCTATATTTACACAGTTGTCATTCAAAACGTGTTATCTGCCGGGCCAGTCTTGAAGACCGTGCGCGGCTTTTCAAGTTACTTATTGCATAATCTTGAAATATCTTAAAAAATTAAAATATTTCTACGAATTCATAACGTTAACTGAAGAACAAACTGACAATTTTTGGGAATGTGTGCTTTTCTCACTCCAATAAACACTATGACATCAGTAATTCAACTATCTACAAATGCATGAAAGTAATACATATTATGTACTTGTGTTGGTAAACATATCCCATCCGTGTGCATGTCTTTATGGAAATGATAAATGTTTTAGTTATGAAATATATCACTTCTATCCAGTAAAGTTAGGTTGAGGATCTTCGTATGTTATCATTTTTTTGTACATGCACGCACGTTCGTCACGCCTACTCGAGTAAATAAGGTTAACGCAAACTCTCGGGGGCGTTATAATTTATACCTATAATTGGGGTAGATGCCCAGGGACATACAGTAAAGATAAGTTACTATTCCGGCATTTGATTGGAGTGAGAGGGAAACCCCCAGTGAAAAGTCACACTCGCGATTGCCTCTGTCATCACCGGAATTTGAACCTTGGACAGTTGGACTGGAGTTCCACATTGCAGTTGTGGAGCGTGATTTACGTTGTTCTAATGAGAACGTGCTTATTGATAAAAGATTCGAAATGGGTTTCACACTAGATCATATGGTAATATTTGATCATAAAGCATATCCGGTCAAGTATATGTTCACTGGAAAGAATATCTCATAGAGAGACGCATATAAGATGCTTGAAAATAAGTTATGGAGTTTAATCTGGGAATTTTTGGATTATTTTTTGCGGTTAGCTTATTTATTTCGATAGTTAGTATAAATTAATTGTTCAAAATATCTGTCATTGATTCGGTATGTTCCCAGGTATTTGTTGTCGATTGTACATGATCTCCTCAAAAGTAGGTTCCCCAAAATTTTAGTCCTCATCCAATTGTTCTTTATTAATTGGAGATTATATATATCTGACCGTTTCTTGTTGAAATTTCATTGTTAACATAAATTTATATCTGGGGTGTATCTTCAAGCTAACCCTTGGCTAAGGACAGCTATCCATGTTTCTCTATAAGCAGTTCTTTTGTAGTGAAGGAACAGGCAGACAAAAATGAGGACCATTTTCTGACCATAATGCACCCAGAATTGTTTATCATCATCATTAACTTTCACGTATTAGGCCTAGTGGCCTGTTATGGTCTCCTGCCAACGTTTCTTTGGTGTTCCCAGGTTTCTTCGAAGAATATTGTGAAGACATCTTTCACAGAATACTATACCGTTTAGACTCTGTGCATTTTACGCGTGGGAGTACTCCACGCACCAAGCTTTCAACGCACGAAATCTTCTGAAACAATCCAGACGAGAATAGTAAAGTATTTTGAACCATTCAGTTGAAAAGACAATGTAGAAAATTGTGCAACTCTTTGCAACATTGCATTTTCTGGCTTTCACTTTCTACTCTAATCATTCTTAGAACTTATGTCGTGATTGTTTCAAACCCCTGGGTATTTTCACTCTATCCTTCTTTTCTCTCAGTTTCTTATTTTCCTTTTGCTTGTATTCTTGTATAAAGTCTCTTCCGCTCCTGACTTCAGAATGGGGTCAATCGAGATCGGAAGTTAAGGGTTATAGAAAGCTTTCTAGTAAACGCTGATCCTGGGATCTCTGTGAATTCGAGCAGAGTTGAATGCAAGCTCACCAATCAATTTATTGAGGTAGATGAGCACGCAGTCGCTTCATGGACTCTTCCAAGCATGCTTCATTCCACTTTAGAAACCACAGTTCCTTGGATACGGATAATGAACACAAATAATAATAACTATACATAGAAAGGATTTCAGAGTATATCCTATCATTAGAGTGTCTTATCTTGAAGAATGAGAATTGGCAACGGAATCAACCTCGTAACTCGAAGCAGAATTGTTGTATCTCAAGCAAGTATGCTAACAAAATTCACCACAACGGTCTACTCTAATACATTTACACACACTACTAAAGTCATCTCAGGAATAGAGGTCTCACGGTTAGGCCTAGGACAGCAGTTACTGCTTTGACCCCCCCCCCCCCATCGTCATAACAGTGAATTGAATGGTTGAATACGTCGTAAACACCTGATCCCCGAGCTACGAAACCAGACTTCTAACTGGACGTATTATAAATATATGTAATCGTTCGCTCCGTTGCGTAGTGGCTAGCACTCGTGGTGGTCACCGTGGAGGCACGGGTTCGATTCCCGGTTCTGTCATGATATTTAATTCTGGTTTGGTTGGTTCCTAAGTTTAAGGGCTGCGACAAGTAGCCCCGTGTACTTAGGGTGTGTATAGAATCTATCTGATAACCAGTGTTAATTGTAACGGCTGTATTAGTGTGTGTTATCTGGAATTCAGATAAGGACTGCAGACGATCAATTTCAAGTAGTTCCTGCTTTTGGTACCAAATGCTACCGTCAATGACACCCAGCTGTGAAATTGGCTACTAGATAACACCCCAACCAGCACTTGGTGACGAACGTTGGAACTTAGAGCGTTAATCAGATGTAACCTACATATTTTATAGCTTCACCCAATTGAAGTTAGTGGAAGTTCTTTTACATACAATAAATCGCTCACATGGACCCACCGTCTTTACTTCCCGGAGGGATTTTAAACGCTCTAAAAAATCCCACAACTTCGGCCGGGTTTAACTCCACGATCTAGGGCATAGAAGCTCACGTTGCTACCAACTACAAAACCAAAGCCGATGGTTTGAGGGCAGGTGAGGCAAAATATAATAGAGGTGGGTTCGAAGCACCTTAGCCATCCTGGAGGTGATTTTCCGTGGCCTCTCACTTCTACTCCAGGCGAATGCTGGGATGGTTAAAAAATTAAGGCCACGGCCGCCTCCTTCCCAGTCCTCATCTGAATTATAAACACATATACACTAATACAGCCATTGCAATAACGCAGGTTATCAAACAAATTCCACACACACCGAAGTACACGTGGCTACATGACACGATGTCGCAAAGCCCCATAATTAACCATCAACTATAACAAGATATTTAAAATTAGTCTCAATAGCACCTTTATATATCGTTTTCTTTCTTAAACATCAGTAGGCTAAAATACATTATCGAAATTTAATATTGTTAAGTAGTTACATGAGAATAATAAATACATGAAAACAATTACATTCGCGAGTTTTATAATTTCCATACGAGTGTCTTAATTACCATTATAGGCGAGTTGCATACGACTGTTAATGTTCGACGATAATTATAACTATTATATGTTCGAACATAAATATTCATAAATATCTGTCGAGATTTCGCCAGTTTTATGTACTGGACAGAGAGCATGGGACGCAGAGAATACCTTGTATTTGACCATGGCCTCCTCAAATACCCCACTTTGACGCTCGCCACGCAGTGAAATTTGAAATTTAAAATAGGAGGCCGTGGAAGTCAGCGCAGATGCGATGCTATCCTCATTTAATTGGTCACACAACTGTTTCTTGAGCTCTGATTGGTGGGAGAAACTGTTTCATAATGAACAAGAAGTTCCGTGACGAACTAAAGAGCCACCTTTTCTTAAAATTAAAATTCATGTCAATGATTAATCTATATGAACCTATCTAGGATAATGACGAAATTAAGTTGCTAATATCGAAATATACCTGGTATAATGTAGCCAAATAGAGCACTACAGCTGACAGCCCCAGTGACTGAATTTATATTCTTAGTTCCATCTCTTAAGGTACAGAATACAAAATTTGGTTGTAGTACAATCGATAGCATGGACTTACATGCAGTTAGACATTGGATCTATCTGCGTGAGTAAAATCATGGTGGCAAAAATGCCATGCATGTGTTGGTCAGGAATAATATGAAATATTATGATATATTGTTGGACCAATTTTGGATTAAATCCATTTATTAGCATAGAAGTTACATGTATTTTAAAATTGGACCTATCAGCAGGCTTAGAATCATGTTGTCAGCACTGACGTATATTAGTTACTCCAAATTAATCTAGAATGTCAGGTACTATATGTGTGCAAGGTTTAGAACTGTTGGCTTGCATACTTTGTGATATAGTGATATTAGTGTAAAATAATAGAGACAGCATTTATTAACAGTTGGCAGCCCTGGTTGCTCTTAAAAATACGCATAGTCATGTCTGTTATGCTACACATAGCACATACACAATTTGGTTGAAATCCAATTGATACTATAGAAGTTACATGTATTTAAAAATTGATCATATCAGCAGAATTAGAATCATGTTGGTAGCACTGACATATGTTAGTTACTCCAAATTAATCTAGAATGTCAGGTACTATACGTGTGCATATTTTAAAGCTGTCGGCTTGCATACTTTCTGATATATTGGTATTTGGATAAAATAATAGAGAGGACATTTATTGACAGTTGGCAGCCTTGGCGGCTCTTAAGAATACGCTCAGTCATATCTGTTTATGTACACACAGTACATACGAAATTTGGTTGAAATTCAATTGATTGTTAAAAAGTTATATGCATTTAAAATTGGACTTATCAGCACGCATATAATCATATTGGCAACACTGCCATGAATGATTTCCTGGAAATTAAACTGAAATATTATTGTCTAAATATGTGCTAATTTTGGCATAGCTCCCATGCATACCTTCCAAGATATGCAACATGGAGCTTAAATTCCATGTGCGGTTTTTCAGCAGTTGGTAGCACTGACATCATTTTCAAGTATGGGCTTGAGTTATTCAGGTATATATCTTTACTCATACCAAATTTGGTTTTTTATTGCTGCAGCCGTTTGGGTCTTGATAGGGGGGTGGGACACACACACACACACACACACAGACAGACAGACAAACAGAAGGACAGACAGACACACATTTTCCCGGATCGATCTCATAAGTCTACATTTCCCTCGTTTTTGCAAAATGTGAAAAGTAGGTTAAAATAGTGTCAAAATTACCCTCATTATGATACAGTTTTCTGACATATAATATTTATATTTCAACTTCGTCGAACATAAACTGTATTAAAGGACAGGGATAGGGAAGGGGCTCCCGGAACTTAAAATAATGGTACTAGCTTATTGCGGCATTTGCCCGAAGGGAGTGTGAAAAAACGACGGGAAGAACACACCCAGAATAACCACAGTCACCACCGGGATTCAAACCTCTAATCTCCGGACTTGTTGAAGTTGCCCTCTCAGCCGTGGTGGATGATTAATGAGCATGTCTACCGTACGGCACGGGTTAAGATAATTTATAATATTCAGAAGTTAAAGTATGAACATTTAGAACAAAGAAAATGAATATAGCTTTCCAGCTCACCAGGAACATTTATAAGAAAAAAGCATTACCTAATTCTATTAAAATTAAACATTATAATACTGTTGTGAAACCAGAGGCCTTATATGGTTCTGAAACACTCAAATTAATGAATAAAAGTGAAGTTAACAAAATCATGGTCATGGAAATGAAAATAATTAGAAGTATACTTGGCCCTAGGAAAGTAGGAGCAGATTACCTAGACCTAATGTAGAAATTTATGAGCATGTAGAAAACATACTACATACCATGCGAAGAAGAAGACTATCCTTTTTTTGGCCTTTTGCAAAGAATGAACGAGGATAGATTGACAAAGAAAATTTTCAATAAAATTATAAAACTTATGATACAGCCAGTTTGGTTTCAACAGACCTTGAATGACCTTAAAGAGGCCAATATACAAATTGTAGACAAACCTAATAGACAACTCTTTCGGAACAAAATTAAAACAGTCACCTTCAAGGAGGAACTAGAGAGAAGCAGAAAACAGCCACACAACATTGAGGAGCTCCGGCGACAACAATCTGAAAGAATTAAGGAATTTTGGGTGACCAAGAAGAAATCTTATAGCAAAACTTGATGTATTGATTTAACGTGCTCCATTAAGGGCAATTCGATTAAATAATAATAATATAATTGATTTTGCGCGTAATATTTCCAAACATTTACACTAACTTTCTAATATGAATATACGTTCTTTTTCACTCAGTAATTCAATTATATAGACAGAAGAGGCCAAATTATAAGAATTAAAATAATATTTACCAGTTCGTGAACAATTTGTAACTCTAATTAAGATAGTAAACGGAGTTTTCATACATTTTATTTTAGTAAATGATAACAGTGTAATTTCAATATTTTGAGTTATATAATATTTTATGTAATTACAAGCACCCCGCCCCGGCTTCGCTCGGTATCTTTAACGGTTTATCCAGCGTATTAACTCCTTCAGGTTAGATGGTGCAAAAAATGAACCACCAGCTATCATCGCTTCAATGCATGGTGGTACAGGGTACCACTAAATGGTAAAGGTCGGCATCTTCCAGCATGCTGGTACACTCTCAGTACCACGCTGTGTTAATGTACGAATCACTACGAGGCTCTAGCTACTTCTTTCTCTCCATTTTGTATTTAAGTGATTATTGTCTGTTGTCATACACAGAGCTTATTGTGAATAAATAAAATAATATCTTGTGCCTCAGAGGTCTGAATTCATATCAAATTCATGCGCTTGAAAGGCGCACGGATGCCCCAGACGCAATTCACTGAAGTCGAGGTGAACAGCGAAACTCCAAACACATATACTCTTCTCTGAAGTCTTAACTCGACACGACTTGACAGTTTGATGCTGGCCGAAGCTAGTGTGTTAGTCTCGCTCACTAGCTCGTAAAATCGCTCCGAAGGCATTAATTTAAATTTCCGCTGAATGGAGATTGTTGGAAGAAATGAAAACGTAAAAGCACCTATAATGAGTGATGTAGATTATTAAATATAGAGGTATGCTGTCCGGGGCGTTTTTGTAGAACTTTTCATGCTAAACAATTCTTAAACTCATAGTATATAGATATTCTTAACGGATTACCCAACGTAGGCTTAAATGGCGCACGGACGCCAGGTTTTTCTTCGACTGGATTTACTGAAATCCAAACTGCTCGGGTTACTTTGATTATGATTGAATGTATTTCCACAGAAACCTTCGTCGAGAAATCCTTTACAAAATGGTCAAAACTGCATCAAAATGCATCGAGTGGTTCTCGTGATTACCCGTTACATCCAAGAATCGGGGACTTGTTTTTATTCTATGTGGAGATGTCGAGCAGAAGGGGTATTTACTGCCCCATTGTTTTGTGAAATATTATAACACTTGATCATCTTCAATGGAAAAATGTTTTAATTCAGAAAGTAAACTTACTTGTCACACTATACATAAAAAGACAAATATATACTGTAAGATGTTTTAATAACTAGGCAATTATGAGCCTCACTGTTGTGTCAAGTGCGCATCCAGAGGAAGACCCCTTTAATAAATTATAAAGGCTTGTGGTGATTGAAAATTCAGGGTTTTTAGCCTCCAATGGCCTGAATTCCTAAAAGCAAAAAAATAAATAAAAAATAACTACCGGTATTTCAATTCAGGAATTTTTGAAAATAATGTTGCTGTTTGATGATATAATAGACCTTCTGTACGACACATCGCATGTTTAAGTCTTGAGAAAAAATCGAGGGTACCTCTTCACCCCCTTAGGCGCATTGATGAATTTTACAGTTTTTGTTGGTTCCGTGATAACCTTATAGCCATTTGCAAACTTTCACAGAAATTTAATAAATGGAGTTGCATTACTTCTTGCAGAAATTGATGGAAAGTTGGATGTACCTTTTTGAGACACTGTTGTCATGGTTACTGGCTTGCATTCCTACATTAGTTTATTAAATGAAATTATTTTTCTGAGAATATCTCAGAAACTCTTGGTTTTAGAACATTAACATGTAGTTTTCGGGGACCCTTTACGGCTGTTTGGGGGCCCCGAGGTTTCTTTTCTGACACCAAGGGGCTGAAAATGAGCTTTGTCTCGTCGTTGTAGGCCGTAGTATCATCGTCATCATCCTCATGCACAGTTTTCAGCCACTGGCCGCGTCTGTTTGGAACACAGGCCACTCCAACGTCTTCTGTCTTCCCACCATCTCTCAGCCTCCACCCCTGTCCAGTCTTCTCCTCTCTTCTTCACGCTTTCTTCCATCCCTTTCAGCCACCTGTCTCTCGGTCTTCCTCTCGGTCTCTTTCCTTCCCACTTCGTCTCGTGTATCCTCCTGGGTATCCTCCATTCGTTTTACATGTCCATACCCTCTAAGTCTAGATTTATCTATACCATCCGTAATGGTTCCTCCTTTATTAATTCTCTGGTCCTCTCATTTCTTATTCTGTCCATCTTTGTAGCTCCAATACTGCTTCTCAAGAACCTCATCTCACTGGCCTGTATTTTGTTCTTCTCCCTTCCTTGTTTGCACCGCCTCACGCCTCTTCAACACCTTCGATTTATATAAGTTCGTCAACATTGCGAGCACTGCAGCTTTCAAAAGACATCTTTCATCCTGCTTCTTAGAGCAGTATACCTCTCACATTTCATTAATGTATTATGTTAAAATACTTTTTTTTAGTTCAATTATAACACAAGGACAATAGCTGACAACCTGCCTACTTTAATAGCTTTCCTTGTACAGTAAATGGGGTCTGTTTTTCGGGCTGATAGTCTGTATGCACTCTCACTCTTTTGTATATCATTTTTAGCCTACTTTCGATTTTTACAAAAAATGAAAGTAGACTTATGAGATCAACACAGGGCCAAAAATTGTGTGTCTGTCTGTGCGTGTGTATGTGTGTGGGTGAGTCTCTGTGTGTGTGTGTGTGTGTGAGTGTATGTACTCTGAATGTCGCCCCCCCCCCCCCTATCAATTCGAACACGGTTAAACCGAATTGAAAAATTTGGTACAGAGGTAGCACTGGCAAAGGGCACCTCAGTGTCATGTTTTATATTGCCGCCATCTTTACTAAAAGGTAATGGCGGCCAATCGAATGGTCAAAACTTAATAATGCATTACGACCAAACTAATCATCGGATCTTTACCAAATTTGGTAACAAACTACCTTCATATGGGACGCGTCTTGTGCCCAAACTACAAGGTCATCAAACGTACCATTTCAGGATGGCGGCCGTGTGAATTATGCAAAATTTATAATCCATAACATGGGACCCACCAGTTCCGATTATCGAACCAAGAATCGTTTAATCTGTTCTAAGCGACGTGGTTCGTTCGAAATTAAAAGTTTATATTGTAATATTATAATCTAGAAGTGGCTTTAAAAATCTGAATCGTCTCGGCTATTTGACAAGATGGCAGCTGATCTCTCGTTCTGACCTATCTATATATTTAAAACAGTAAGGTGATTTTTGTTATCACGAGATAGAGAGAACGACAGAACCAATTTACTTCGTAGAGCACTCTAACGAAAGCTCTTGGCCTCTAGATTTGCAGTGTGTCTCTAAAATAAACAAATATAATACGGTATATTTTTAAATAAATATAGAAAATAGCAGAATTCTTGCCCCTCGCGCATGCGCACAATCCGCCTGGGCTCATGACAAAATGGCGGTGAGAAGTCCATTAAAATGTAAGTTATTTAATAAGCTTCCATGTAATTGAAAACATACATTAACCAAGTTCTGACAATACAATATAATAACAGTATGAACATATACGAATATATATTGATTTTATTGATAATGAATTGGATTATTTTCTTCAGATAGCGGCTTTTGAAGATAGTGAATGGTTGCGTCTGCATCTAAATGTGAGTGCGCGAGTAGGTATTTGGTTAAGGCGATTGACTGTGGATCCAAGGTTCGCAGGTTCGATCCCAACTCTCGCCAGTATTTTTTTTTTTTTTGCCACTGAAATATTGTTTTATCAAGGAGTATTAGTAAGGTTTTATGTCAGTTAAAGATACATATTTCTACACATTTTCTCAACACGTTTTATTTCCGTTTTACCATTGCATTACAGCATGTCCTCAATACGTCGTTTGAATATCTGCAATCAGTTCCAGTAACTGACAACAGATGGCAGTACCTCGCCAATATAGTTCCAGTAACTGAGAGCAGATTGCGTCGATATATTTGAAACACAAGGCATGGCCTTGATGGCGAGTTTTCGCGTGATAATTAAATATTGTTTTATCAAGGATTATTAGTAACTAGTTGAAACCCGTCAATACATGACGGTCAATAAGAAAATATTTACTGAAGAATTTTCTTATATACACTGAAGAAAATGGAAATTGCAACACCATGAAGGCATTGGTCGTTTGTGTTGATTTTCAAGATATGGAACGATGCCTTGTAGGTATGTAAACGATCAAAGTTTCAGACCCATTGGATTGTTGCTACAGGTCTCCCCACGTGATTGGTCGCGGAGGATTCAACTCCAGTATACGGACACCGGTGTAGCGTAGTTGACTTGCAGTCTGTGCAATGAAGTTTTCCCCGTCAAACATGCCTCGACGACAGAGAAGAGCACGCTATCAACAACTGTCGCCGTTTGAGAAGGGTCGGATAATTGGGCTGTGTGAGGCTGGATTATCGCTAAGCACTGGCGCTGCACGTGTTGGCCGACAGGCATCTACGGTACAACGTGTATGGCAGCAGTGGTCAAATAAAGGTACCCACACTCGTAGACCTGGCACAGGCCCACAGCGACAGACAACTGTGAGAGAGGATCGCCGCATCATTCGGATGGCCCGGATGGAACCCCATGCAACAACAGCGCAAATTCGAGCAGCTGTGGCACCCCACGTTACACAACTAACAGTTGGTAATCGCCTGCGTGCAGCTGGCTTACGATCCCGTGTCCCTGCAGAAGGTGTTCCATTGACCCCACAACAGCGACGTGTAAGGCTGGCCTGGTGTCGAGAACGATCGACGTGGGTCGACGAATGGCATAGGGTGGTCTTTAGTGATGAATCGCGCTTCTGTCTTGCCCGCAGTGATCGCCAGAATCGTGTGCACCGACATACCGGGAAGAGGAGCCGCCCAGACCTTATTGTCGAGAGGCACACGGGGCCAACACCAAGCATTATGGTCTGGGGAGCGTTAATGTGAAATCACAATTAGTGCCTGTTGAGGGCACTATGACTGCTCGACAGTATGTTGATTAGGGTACTCAATCCAGTGGTTGTCCCTATGATGGCGAACATTGGTAATGGGATGTTTCAGCAGGACAATGCCCGGGTTCACTCTGCACGCATCTCCAGACATCACAACCTTAGAATGGCCCTCCAGATCCCCGGACCTCAGCCCTATTGAGCATGTGTGGGACATGATGGGTCGACAACTGGCCAACCGTCCTCAGCCACCCACAACTCTGGAATAACTGACCCGTGCAGTGCAGCAAGCATGGGCCACAATTCCTCAGGAAGCGATCCAGGGCCTTATTGACTCCATGCCTCGCCGAATTCATCAATGCATTGCAGCTCGTGGTGGGCACATCCAGTATTGATTGTTGTCTAAACTTGCGGTCAGATTGCCCTGAAAGTGTAATCATGGAATCACAACCGAACACTCTTCCTGCATGTTCAATTGCAGCAATATAGCACCACTCCTTCTGGATGTTGCAATTTCCATTTTCTTCAGTGTACGTTCTTTGTACAATTATTTTTTGGCGCTATTGATACTTTAAGAGCGTCAAAAAATTCCAGAGTTCCCCATTGCGCTTTATTGATTGTGATAAAGTATGCCAAGCGAATCGGAAAATGTTGCCTCTTAAAAGAAATTGATTGGTTTATCCTATGGTGTTAAATCAAGTCGAAGGATTAGACCTCTCTGCCTAATTTTAACTGCACTTATTTCCAAATCCAAGCATTTTCATGCATATTTCTTATAATTAATATGGAATCAAATCGAAGGGTTAGATCATCCGCCTGATTTTAACTGCACTTATTATTTCCAAATTCAAGCAATTTTCGTACACATTTCTTATAATTAATATGGTAGTATTTATGAGCCCTTAGGAAACTTCAGTTTTCTAAGGAGCATAACTATGGGTCAATCGTTTGGCGTATGTGGAAGCAAATCACTTAATTCCAAGGAATTCAAGAATTCTGAGGAGTCTAATATATACAACTGGCCGCAAGAACCGTCGCTTATAATTTTGGAATATACATTAACGAAGAAATGCGATGATGTGCAATTCCATACATTTTAAAACAATATGGACCGTATGCATGTGGCACAGTGACATTGGCACCAAATGAAACCAAGGACATAGCATTTGTTGTACTGCCGATTATTCTACCTAAATTCCTTGAGGTATCATTTCCAGTGAAAAATTGTTTTATATTTTATATTTAGTAAGATTAATTTTGCCATTACAACACCAAAGGTCAAAGTAACCAAGCGTAGATTTCTCGCTACAGAAATACAGTGCAGAACAATGTTTACATTTGTTCGTCAAGGATCCTACACTGTACGGCATAATATCTGGAATTGTTTCTGAAATGGCATATTTTTAATTCTCAAAAACAAAGATCACACTACGATACGGAGGATCCTTTATCCGCCATTTCTCTAGAAATATAATTCTGGTCTGAGGGCTGGAACGGGGCGCACTCTTGAGGCAAAACTAAGAAGGGCAAGGTTCGATTCCCATCTCAACAATCTAGGATGTGCTTTTCCGTGGTTTGCCACTTCCACTGCAGGTATATACCGGGATAGTTCCTAACTTAAAGCCTCGGTCGTCAATTTCCCATTCCCCACTTTAATTACAAATGCACACATCAGTACAGCCATCACAATAACACAGGTTATCAGAGAAAATTTGAGACACGCACACACTAAAGTAGACGGTGATGAGTGACCACGATGTTTGAGTCCATCAAATGAATTATGTTCGTCAATTGTCTCTCATGGCGAAAGCGATTGTGGCCATATTTTATTTAATCATTTAAAAGGTATGGGTACGTAAATAGTGGAGAATTCCTTACTTTACGGGAATAATAAAAGTAAAATATGTTAAGACAATGTATTACCAATAGCCAGAAAGAATAATTGGGAAATAAAAATATGTGGCGGAGGTGGGATTCGAACTGCTTCCATTGGGGGATGCACAAACTAAGACTTCAGCGCTGCCATCTGAGCTACCGAATCACTGGAGATGTAGCGCAATATTAATGTACTTAAGCAACATTCACACTCAACAGTCAGTATAAGTTCTTCTACATTTCTCGTCCTTTATAATATTCTATTCCTGTTTATATCGTGGAAACTTCATATTCAATATTCCCCTCCTTTATTATAATTCTTATAAATAACTATTACATTAAAACGCGGTGGACATCCGCCATGTCTGTCATTAACCAAGGTGATTCTGCGCATGCGCTTAAGCCAATAATTTTGCAGTTTTGTTTATAAATTTAAAAATATATGATAACATATTTGTTTATTTTAAAGACACTCTGCAAATCTGCATGCCAAGAGCTTTCGTTAGAATGATTTACGAAGCCAATCGGTTAAGTCGTTTTCACAATCTCGTGTGTACAAAAAACAGCTTAGTGTTTTAAATATATAGATAGATGGCAACAGAGAATTCGTTACTTTACAGGAATGATAAAAGTGAAATATGTTTCTACACTCTAATACCAATCGTAGGAAGGAAGAAAACAAAAAAAAACATATCCGAGGTGGGAATCGAACCCTCTCGACCATGCAAAGGATGGCAACAGAGAATTCGTTACTTTACGGGAATGAAAAAGTGAAATATATCTCTACAATGTAATACCAATCGTAGGAAGGAAGAAAATGAAAATAAATAAACGTATCCGAGGTGGGAATCGAACCCTCTCGACCATGCAAAGGATGGCAACAGAGAATTCGTTACTTTACGGGAATGATAAAAGTGAAATATGTTTCTACAATGTAATACCAATCGTAGGAAGGAAGAAAACGAAAATAAAAAAAAACATAACCGAGGTGGGAATCGAACCCTCTCGATGGGAACAGAGAATTCGTTACTTGACGGGAATGATAAAAGTGAAATATGTTTCTACAATGCAATACCAATCGTAGGAAGGAAGAAAACGAAAATAAAAAAACATATCCGAAGTGGGATCGAACCCTCTCGATCATGCATAATACAAATTTCTGGCCAGTAACCTTATCCCCTTGGCCAACCAGACAACTATGTGACACTTCAGTATTAAGTTATCTAACCAGTATACACACTCAACCTGCACTTTATGTCCTTCAATTCGTGGTTTATTTAATATAATTCTATTTCAATGCATATTGTAAAAACATAACTAACATTATTGGAGACCCTTTTTAATTCTCATAAACAAAGATCTCAGTTAGACGCGACCGGAATCGCCATTTTCCTTGTTGAGAAAGGCCATTGTGCGCATGCGCGAGAGTGTCAAATATTACATATTTCTTTAATCATTTAAAAATATACCGTAACATATATTTTCCTTTTAAAGTAACTCTGCAAATCTGCATGCCAAGAGCTTTCTACAATGCAATACCAATCGTAGGAAGGAAGTAAATGAAAATAAAAAAACATATCCGAGGTGGGAATCGAACCCTCTCGATCATGCATAATACAAATTTCAGGCCAGTAACCTTATCCCCTTAGCCATCCAGACAACTATGTTTCACTCCAGTATTAAGCTATCTAACCAGTATACACACTCAACCTGCAGTTTATGTCTTTCAATTCGTGGTTTATTTAATATAATTCTATTTCAATGCACATTGTAATAACATAACTAACATTATTGGAGATCCTTTTTAATTCTCATGAACAAAGATCTCAGTTAGACGCGACCGGAATCGCCATTTTCCTTGTTGAGAAAGGCCATTGTGCGCATGCGCGGGAGTGACAAATATTACATATTTCTTTAATCATTTAAAAATATACCGTAACATATATTTTCCTTTTAAAGAAACTCTGCAAATCTGCATGCCAAGAGCTTTCGTTAGAATGTCTTACGAAGCCAATCGGTTAAGTCGTTTTCACAATCTCGTGTGTACAAAAAACAGCTTAGTGTTTTAAATATATAGATGGCAACAGAGAATTCGTTACTTTACAGGAATGATAAAAGTGAAATTTGTTTCTACACTCTAATACCAATCGTAGGAAGGAAGAAAACAAAAAAAAAACATATCCGAGGTGGGAATCGAACCCTCTCGACCATGCAAAGGATGGCAACAGAGAATTCGTTACTTTACGGGAATGAAAAAGTGAAATATATCTCTACAATGTAATACCAATCGTAGGAAGGAAGAAAATGAAAATAAATAAACGTATCCGAGGTGGGAATCGAACCCTCTCGACCATGCAAAGGATGGCAACAGAGAATTCGTTACTTTACGGGAATGATAAAAGTGAAATATGTTTCTACAATGTAATACCAATCGTAGGAAGGAAGAAAACGAAAATAAAAAAAACATAACCGAGGTGGGAATCGAACCCTCTCGATGGGAACAGAGAATTCGTTACTTGACGGGAATGATAAAAGTGAAATATGTTTCTACAATGCAATACCAATCGTAGGAAGGAAGAAAACGAAAATAAAAAAACATATCCGAAGTGGGATCGAACCCTCTCGATCATGCATAATACAAATTTCTGGCCAGTAACCTTATCCCCTTGGCCAACCAGACAACTATGTGACACTGCAGTATTAAGTTATCTAACCAGTATACACACTCAACCTGCACTTTATGTCCTTCAATTCGTGGTTTATTTAATATAATTCTATTTCAATGCATATTGTAAAAACATAACTAACATTATTGGAGACCCTTTTTAATTCTCATAAACAAAGATCTCAGTTAGACGCGACCGGAATCGCCATTTTCCTTGTTGAGAAAGGCCATTGTGCGCATGCGCGAGAGTGTCAATATTTTCCTTTTAAAGAAACTCTGCAAATCTGCATGCCAAGAGCTTTCTACAATGCAATACCAATCGTAGGAAGGAAGAAAATGAAAATAAAAAAACATATCCGAGGTGGGAATCGAACCCTCTCGACCATGCATAATACAAATTTCAGGCCAGTAACCTTATCCCCTTAGCCATCCAGACAACTATGTTTCACTCCAGTATTAAGCTATCTAACCAGTATACACACTCAACCTGCAGTTTATGTCTTTCAATTCGTGGTTTATTTAATATAATTCTATTTCAATGCACATTGTAATAACATAACTAACATTATTGGAGATCCTTTTTAATTCTCATGAACAAAGATCTCAGTTAGACGCGACCGGAATCGCCATTTTCCTTGTTGAGAAAGGCCATTGTGCGCATGCGCGGGAGTGACAAATATTACATATTTCCTTAATCATTTAAAAATATACCGTAACATATATTTTCCTTTTAAAGAAACTCTGCAAATCTGCATGCCAAGAGCTTTCGTTAGAATGTCTTACGAAGCCAATCGGTTAAGTCGTTTTCACAATCTCGTGTGTACAAAAAACAGCTTAGTGTTTTAAATATATAGACGTTTTATGTCAGATAAAGATTCCTACATTCCCTCTCAATAAGTTTTATTTCCGTTTTACCATTGCATTACAGCATGTGGTCAAAAGAGCTAATATCTGCCATCAATTGCAGTAACTGACAACAGATGGCAGTACCTCGCCCATATAGTTTCAGTAACTAACAACAGATGGCAGCACCATTGCATCGATACATTTAAAACACAAAACATGGCGCGTTTTCAAGTGATGGAGAGTTATAGAGGGGAATTTTTAAGAAGGGAAACGTTGAAGAACATTAACTGACAGTTGAGTGTGTAGGCTATGTTGTTTATGTACTTTAATATTGCAATTTCTTCCCAATGCTTCGGTGGTCAAGTTGGTAGCATCCTAGACTAAAAGTTATAAATTATGCATCGTCGATATACTCTTAAATTATTAGTGAAAAGGTAGTTTTCCAGGCCCTGGCGCGTGTCCACAATTGCTTTCGCCATGAGAGACACTTGGCAAACATAATTCGTTTGAAGGGCTCCGACATCGTTGTCACTCAGCCCCATGTACTTTGGTGTGTAAGTGCAAAATTTTCTCTGATAACCCGTATTATTGTGATAGCTGCATTACTTTGTGTATTTGTAATTAAGGTGGGAAATGGCAAGGTGACGGCCGAGGCCTTAAGTTAGGAACCATCCCGGTATTTGCCTTGAGTGGAAGTGGGAAACCACGGAAAACCACATCTAAGATTGTCGAGGTGGGAATCAAACCTTCCTCTTCTTAGTTATACCTCTAGAGACTGAATGTGCCCCGTTTTTGCCCTCAGACCAGAATTAAATTTCTTGGCAGAGCAGGAAATGTAACCCGGGTCTCCGAGGCGATAGCCAAGAATGGGTGGGCTTCCATGTGTTAATACGATTTTGACATGCACGGGACATAGAATTCTAAAACAGCCTCCATTAGGGTGACTGCCGAAGTGAGTATTGAGTATATGCCTAAGCTCATTCCAGTAGTTGGCGAAGTTATTCTATGTTCCCCTGCAAAATGTACTGCCATAAACTATAACAGGTGATGGAAATAGCTTATTTAGAGCAGTTTTGTACTGTTTATATCAAAATGAAGAACGTCATTCTGCGCTGCGTTTTCAAGCTATTGCCAAACATTTCGCTGGCAGGAACAATTATAAGGAATTTATTGTAAGCGATCAGTCTCATCGCATTCTCCTCACCAACCAACTTGAGTATGAGAGTCTCTGGACGGTCATGTTGAACTTCATTGTATAAGACAGTTGTTTAATGATTATTTGTTTAGAGTACTGAATCTAACTACGCAGTTGATTTCGGCAATGGAAGTATTTTTTGCCATTTAATATTTAGCGGCTCCGATATTGCAGGTCACTATAGTGTTATCGAATAATACGAAGCCACATTTAAAATCCAATATAAATAGGCCATTTCAGAAACAATTCCAGATGTTATGCAGTACAGTGAAAGGTCTTTGACGATCAAATGTAAACATTGTTCTACATTGTATTTCTCTTGCGTAAAATCTACGCGCGGTTACTTTGGCCTTTACTGTTGTGATGGTAAAATTGATCTGCTGAAATATAAAATATTTGCCAAGCTGCAACAATGCAATGATATTAATTTTAAAGTCTGTCTGTCTGTCTGTTAGGTAGTCAGCCCGAAGGCTGGTTGGATCCTCAAAAAGTACCGCCGTTACGTTATGTGAGTAGATACCCACAAAAACCCAAGGCAGCGCTATTTTGAGGCGTTCTAGGCAAGAAGAGGAGTGAGGTAGTTTGCCATTGCTTTCCTCACTGAGTCAGAACAGTAGTCCTAACCCTATGAGTTGAACCTTTCACAGCATTCACAGGCACTGACTGTGCCCCGAATGCCATTACTAAGCACCACCCATACCTCAGTAGCTTCCATATAATCACAGCCATGAGTGAGACTGAGACATCGGTGAAAAGCCACCTTTTACTCTAGCCTGTGCCAACTGACAAATGCAAAAGTACTGTATTCATCAAGAGATGGGGAACATTGAACTTATATCCAGTAGTTCAAACACATACATCAGCGTTAACATATTGGCGAACATATTTCATTTGATGGACTCAGACATCGTCGTCACTCAGCCCCGTCTATTTTGGTGTGCGAGTGTAAACTTTTCTCTGATAACCTGTGTTAATGTGATGGCTGTGTTGATGTGTGCATTTGTAATTAATGTGGGGAATGGGGAGTTAACGACCGAGGCTTTAAGTTAGGAACTATCCCGGTATTTGCCTGGAAGTGGGAAACCACGGAAAACCAAATCCAAGATTGTTGAGATCGGAATCAAACTTTGCTCTTCTTAGTTTTGCCTCACGAGTGCGCCCCGTTCCAGTCCTCAGACCAGAATTAAATTTCTTGGCAGAGCGGGGATCGAACCTGGAATCCGGGGCAATAGCTCAGAATGTAGCCTTAAGAATGGGCTTCCCTGTGTTAATACGATCTTTGACAAGCACTGAACATATAATTCTAAAACTCCCTCCATTACTGTGGCTGGCGAAGTGAGTCTATGCTCATTCCAGTAGTGGCGAAGTGATTCTATGCTCCCTTGCATAATTTACTGTCATGGAAATACAAAGTATTGTACCTTCAACAGGTGATGGAAATTCATTATTTACAGCAATTTCATTCTGTTTATTTCAAAATGAAGATCGTCATCCTGAGTTGTGTTTGCAAGCAAATTGCAAAAATTGAAAGGATTTTATTATAGGCGATTAATCTCATCGCATTCTCATCAGCAACCAACTTGAGAATGGAAGTATTCATTGTATATGTGAATATTATTGTTTATTGATTATTTGTTTAGAGTGCATAACAATGGGTCTAACCACGCAGTTGATTTTGGCAATGGAAGTAAGTTATTATTTGCCATTTAATATTTGGCGGCTACGTTGATGCAGGCCACTATAGTGTTATATAAAATGACGTTAATTTGGGCAGAAATGCTGCTATAAATAAACCCATTTGACGAAATAGAACATTAGCCGCAAAAAAGTGGGAAATCGGAGAAAAATACGAAGCCACTTTTAAAATCCAATATATATGGCATTTCAGAAACAATTCCAGATACTATGCCGTTACAGTTTAGGGTCCTTGACGAACAAATGTAAACATTGTTCTGCACTGTATTTCTCTTGCGAGAAATCTACACTTGGTTACTTTGACCTTTGCTGTTGTAATGGTAAAATTAATCTGAATAAATATAAAATATTTGACAGGCTTTAACAATTATTTTTCACTGGAGATGATATCTCAAGGAATTCCAGAGGGACTAATCGGCAGTACAATGCTATGTCCTTCGTTTCATGGCGCAGCGGTCAAGCTGTATGCCTCTCACCAAGGCGGATCGGGTTCGATTCCCGGTCAATGCATGTGAGATTTTTGATGTGAAAGGCCATGTCCTGTGGTTCGGATTCCACGTTAAACGGAGGTCCCGTTGCTTATGATCGCGAGATTAACGGTCACGTTAAACTGCAAGCTTCCTTCCTTCCTTCGTTTCATTTGGAGCCAATGTTACTGTGCCACACGCACACGGTCCACATTGTTTTAAAATGTATGGAATTGCACATCATCGCATTTCTTCGTTATATTCCAAAAATATAAGCGATGGTTTGCGGCCAGTTGTATTAGACTCATCAGAGTTCTTGAATCCCTTGGAACTAAACGACTGGCCGCCACATACTCCAAACGCTTGGCCCGTTATGCTGCTTAGAAATCTGAACGGTTCCCAAGGATTCCTAAATGCAACCATATTGCTTGGATTTGGAAATAATAGGTGCAGTTAAAATTAGGCAGAGATGTCTAATCCTTCGACTTGATTTAACACCATCCGATAAAACACTATCATTTTCTTTTAAGAGGCAATATTTTCCAATTCATTTGGCATACTTTATCACAATCAATAAAGCTCAAGGGGAAACTCTGGAACGTATAGACCTCAATTTGCCCCAACAATTTTTCAGTCATGGCCAGCAGTATTTTGCAATGTTGAGAGTGCAATCTTTTGACACCCTCATAGTTTCAATAGAGTCAAAAAATAATCGTACAAAGAATGTACAGTAGGCCAATATAAGAAAATTCTTCAGTAAATATTTTTCTATTGACCGTCATGTTTTGACGGGTTTCAACTAGTATTTTACTAATTTCAGTACTGATAAAAATTATATGAACTTAATATGAAATGAACTCGGTTTGAAATATACTCCAGTGAAGAAATCTTCAGTCCAAGTGATTATTTGCTAATACAGTACGTTATATGTATTTGATCGATAACGCGTTAGTTATGAGTGTACGATTGGCTGTGTGGTTAGAGCTCCTGTCTCTCATGTGGCTGGCCGGGGTTCAAATCCTATCAAAGTAGGACTTTTTTGCTTGATTTTTTATATTTATTGTTTCTTGAGTACTGAGACGTTATAAAATAAAGCGTTATATGGTGATTTTTGCAATGGAAATTATATATTAAAAAAACGACATTCTCCACCGGAGTGACACATAACAGCCTTCAGTTGTACTATGCAGAAACTATAGATTCGAGCAGCGCTCTATACCGGCCAGTTAGTGAACCCAGTCTTAACGACTGCTAGGAGTAATAATACAATAACATTCGTTTATTTTTATATTTATTGTTTCTTGAGTACTGAGACGTTATAAAATAAAGCGTTATATGGTGCTATTTGCAATGGAAATTATATATATAAAAAAAACGACATTCTCCACCGGAGTGATATGTACCAGCCTTCAGTTGTACTATGCAGAAACTATAGATTCGAGCAGCGCTCTATACCGGCCAGTTAGTGAACCCAGTCTTAACGACTGCTAGGAGTAATAATTCAGTAACATTCGTTTATTCCTTGTACACAGAGGCGTTGTTGATAACCTCAAAACTTGCAATATGGATGATTTGGAGATGGATTATTTTGTTATACCGTGTATTTAAGATTAGCCTATAAATTAACGGGTTGCGAAGTTACTTCACTTAGTCCTATATCATTCGTACCACTGCCAGCTGGATCGCATCCCTCCTGGCAGCTTTAGACTGCCTGCCCATTCAACGCTCAGAGGCGTACAAGATAGATTGCAGCACCAACCCACTGTGATCACCGCGGCTTTTTCACTGCCAGCTTCATCGCGTCCCTCCTGGCTGCTTTAAACTGCCTGCCCATTCAACACTTGGAGGTGTTCAAGATATATATTAATTGCAGATTTCATTTCTGATTTACAAAAGAGCACGCAGCAGTACGGCATTATAAAATCCAAAACACAACTTCGCGGAAAACAAACAACAAACGGTTGAACATCGTAATTCAGCGAGGCTCCAAAGCCTTTCACACTCAAAGCAATGGCTTCTTACCAAGGAAGTCAGACCGTACCTAACCTTACCGACAGTTCTACCCACAATGTGCCCAAGAAATCCCAGAAAAGTTATGCTTCTGCAATACAGTTAACACCGAATAAAGAACAGGCTATTATTATTGAGGCCATTAACATCAATACAAACCAAATGTCTGCAACAGTGACTTGAAAAAGTGGCGATCACAGCGGGTTGGTGCTGCTCTTAGCGTCTATATTTGGAAACGAGGTTGTACGCATAAACCAATGCTGTAATCGTTGAATGGGCAGGCAGTCTAAAGCAGCCAGGAGGGATGCGATCCAGCTGGCAGTGATTCGTACACGACTCAGAACAACAAACTGAGTAGTGGAGTAGTGGTGCTTCTGCTTCACCCATTTTATTTGTACCAGACTGTACAAGTTAAAATAATGAATATCTCTCAAACGCATGGTCGGATGTTGACAAATGAGGTGTCATTGGACTCGAGCTGACGTCCTCTTTCCTATGGACCACTGGTTATATTTTTCAAAAAAAAAATTAAATTTTTCGTTTTTGAAAATAGGTAATAGTTTGAAAACCAAACATGATAGAACGTTGTGCTATGGCCCAAACGAATGGTCTTTATGACCTTTATTTTTTATGTTTTTTTGAAAAAAATCGAATTTTGACAATCCTATATTTTGGAAACTAGGAATTATACAATAAAGTTTGTTTGACGTAAATGAAAGGTCCCTATGCCCGCTATCCACAAAATAAATTTCAAGTCTCTAGAGCAAAAATTTGTGTTTTGTTAGTAGTGGGATGACATGGGAGCTGCTCCACTTAGGAAGTTGTGAGCCCCTGCGACCTTGGAATGGAAGGAGCCATGCTAGGAGGGCGTGCTTGGATTCGTTTTTTTCGTCTCGTCGTGCTCTTTACGGGAATGTAGGTGTCGAAAAGGTGAAAATCTGGAAACACCTTTTTTTTTCGGGGGGGGGGGGGGGAAACGTGATTTTAAACTTTTTGCTATATCTCGCGAACCAATTATGCTAGAGGCGTGTACGACAGGTCTAAGGACTCGGGGTGACGTCCTCTTTGCTATGGACCACTCGTTATAATTTTTTTAAAATTTGGAAACTCGATTTTGGGGTAAACACGTGTTTTTTGTGATTTTGCCGATATCTCACGGACCAATAACGCTAGAGACGTGTACGAGGTGTCCTAGGACTCGGGCTAACGCCCCCTTTCGAGTGTGGTAGATATTTTTTCCAAACAAAATTCACAAAGGGCCTAACGCCATACATGTTGAAAAAACGTTTTCTTTTTTTTATCTGTTTATAATGTTTATGAAGCATGGTGGTTGAGAGAGACGATACGGCTGGGGGTGTGTGTGTTTCAACGAACCTGTCGCTAACCACAAAGACCATGCTTAATAGAACAATCGCTATTTCGGCGGGTCGGTGTATGACAGAGCGAGGGTGAGTTATTTCACACATTTTACCTTTGACGTGTAAACGGTGATGAGAACATGGTTCTATGTTGGTCGAAGCGAGTACAGAAAACCAACTTGCAGACGAGCAGGAGGTGAATGTCATTTGAGCTTATTGGAAGCCGCTGATCTGACTTGACAACAAGTGCAATGGAAAATGTCAAAGACGCAGAGGACACTTGAAGGTGAAATAATCTGACCATCGTGGTGGCAGGGAAGAGCGAATACACGTGTGAGATGACATGCACGCTAAACATGTTACATCCTGTCTTGCTTTGTACGTGACAAAATGCAAGTTCATGTGAAATTTGATCTACCACAGGTGTTCACCTTGGGTGTTAGCTGTCCCCGTGCGTGATAACAGAATCTTCAAAGCGTGGGAAAAAAAAAGATTATACATGCAACGTAGCATATATAAAGACATGTTGTTATCATTTCCACTCTCACTTAGGTGACTACCTTTGAACACACTGCGTTGCATGAATCACTTGGTCTTGTTTAACAGTTTTGGTGTTGGTGGAAAATACTTAACCTTGTTGTGGGGTAGGTATTTATTTATATATTTATTCATTTATACATTTATTGATTTATATATATATTTACAAGCAATTATTTATTGATTAGGTAATTAATGATTTTATTTATTTATATGTTTGCAGATAACCGGTATAGCCTACCTGTTGTGTGTGTGAGAACGATATTAAAGAAAGAGAGAAAGACAGACAGTTAGAAAATGAAACCATTTCCACACTAGCCCACAGACGAGAATAAAGCAAAGCATTACACGTCAAGGTGAGATTTGTTTATATATATATATATATATATATATATAACCTGTTTGATTTTGTTTTGTTTATGAAATGCATAAACTATATGGAATGGATATACTTATGGTGGTTTATTTTATTTCTTTTTAGAGTGTTGGAAAACGCCTGACCTCTGTTAATAACCAGGAACGTGTGTGTTTGAGGTCATTGTTCAGTAGTCTGCTGCTGAAAACTCAGGTGAGAGTGTTCTTTCAAAATAATGTCTTTTGCCACTGCTTCCGATAGCCTAACTTGGGAACCCCTAAACAGTTGTTTCAAATCGCGTGTGTGGTCTGGCCGCGTAGTGAATGTTAGAAAATGTCTGATTCCCAAAGAATTTTTAGAATCTTGTTTTGAAATTTTTAAAATTGAAATTTGTACAGTGCAAAGGTTGCATACGGCTTTAAAGGTGAATACAGAACTGGTGTGCGATTTCATATATAAAAAGAAGGACGTTTAGCATAAAGAGACATTTTATATTTGCAGTAAAAAGCAAGAGCTTTTGATAGCCGATAATCTGAACGAGTGGTATCAAAGCCATGTGGTGAATGCCTTGCTATCAAAATTTGATAAACTGCAACAAGGACCCAGTGGCCTTGCCTTAGACAATATTCATCATTTGCAAATCAACATTTGTCATTTCAACCCGTTGAATGCTGGGTCTAGCTATATTGAAACAACACCAGCAATAGCTTCGAAAAAGGCAGTGGTAAATATTGAGAACCGTGACAATGATTGCTTCCTGTGGTGTGTGGCCGTGTATTTGCAGCCAGCACAAGACCGTAATGGATCTCGACCGGGAAAGTACAAGGCCAAGTTTGATGAATTGAAACAAACTTTAAATTTAACTCGAGTATCGTTCCCTATGGACTTAACCGAGATCCATAGGTTTGAACAAGACAACCAGGACTTTTCGTTCATGGTGTATGGCCTTGATGGTGATGAGATTGTGGGTCCTCTTTATGCCACAAAAGAACCGAAACGACACCACATTCATCTTTTATATCTGTCTTATGGAGAGGTGAATCACTATTGCCTCATTAAAAGCTTGAGTAGATTGCTAAGCAGACAAGTGTCTAAGCACGCTGGTGTAAAACATATTTGTGATCGATGCTTGCAATATTTTACAACCCCTACGCTTTTGGAACGTTATAGGGTGGATTGTGTTTCTCAGGAAGCGGGGACAAGGCTGTGTTAAAGTTTAAGGACATTCATAAGCGTGACACTGTTCCCTATGTGGTATATGCAGATTTCGAAGCACTCACTACACCCATGGCAGGATGTGAACCAGATCCCACCATCAGCTCAACCACACCAATTCAAAAACATGAACCTTTTGCCATAGGATTTAATGTGGTGTGTGCCCATGACCCCACACAATCCGTTTACAAATACCGTGAGGGGCCAGATTGTGCCAAATGGTTCTTGGATGAACTTGTGAAGTTGGCTCATGATGTACAGGAATTACTGGACCACCCAGTACCCATGAGCCTATCTCCAGAACAACAGCAGCAGTATGAGCATGCCATGACATGCCGTATTTGCGAAAAGCCACTGATCAGTGCTGAAGACACCGTTCGTGATCACTCACACTTTACGGGGGAGTTTCGTGGAGCTGCGCATAGTAAATGCAATTTGAACTTTCCAGCTCCTCGTTTCATCAGTGTCTTTTTCCACAACCTGGCAAATTATTACATTCAGTTTTTGATTCGTGAATTGGGCCATGTCAACAAGGGCTCGTTTACCATTATTCCCCAAAACCATGAGCGTTTTACAGCCCTGACATGGTGGTTGGGCGACTTAAGCATTCGATTTTTGGATTCCTTTAAGTTTATGGCATCCTCGCTAGACAGCCTTGTGAATGGCTTGAATGAGGAGGAATTAAAAAATACTAGAATGCATTTTAATGATCCTGAGCAATTTCAATTGTGCATTCGGAAAGGTATATTCCCGTATGATTTCTGCAACAACTGGGACGTGTTAAAGCAAAGAAAACTCCCACCACAAGAGAAATTTTACTCGAAACTAACACGCAGTACCGTTTCCGATGAAGACTATGCACATGCATGTCAAGTTTGGCGAGTGTTTGGCGTGAACACGCTAAGTGAATATGCTTTGCATTACCTAAAACTGGATGTATTGCTGCTCACCGATGTGTTTGAAAAATTCCGTGAGTTGTGTCAACACATTTACGGTCTTGACCCGGCTCACTATTATACGAGTACTGGGCTTTCGTTCAATGCCGCTTTAAAATACACTCAAGTGGAATTGGATTTACTCACTGACGTAGACATGGTTCTATTTTTTGAAAAGGGCATTCGTGGCGGCTTTGTATCACTTAACCAGCGCCATGCCAAAGCGAACAATGTCTACATGCCTGATTATTCACCAGACAAACCAGAATCGTACTTAATGTACTATGACTTGAATAATTTGTACGGTTACGCCATGAGTCAGCCTTTGCCCTATGGGAAGTTTGCTTGGCTGACAGAGAAACAAGTGTCAGAATTTGATGTGAACAAGGCTAGCCAAGAAACAGGCCGTGGATATGTGATAGAAGTCGATATTGAATATCCCTCATCCTTGTATGATGAACATGCCGATTTCCCATTCTGTCTTGAGCAAATGGTTCCCCCTGACAGTAAAGTGAAAATTGAAAAACTCATAGGCACACTTTACAACAAAAATCGGTATGTGCTACATATCCAAATGTTGGTGCAATGCCTCGCCCAAGGCTTGGTGTTGAAGAAAATCCACAGGGGTATTTCTTTTGCTCAAAAAGCATGGCTTGAGCCATACATGCGACTCAACACAGAGCACCGACAAATGGCAACACAGCAGTTTGAAATTAATTTTTTTAAATTAATGAACAACTGCATCTATGGCAAGTCCATGGAGAATGTCCGCAAATACCGTGACATTAAATTGGTGAATGTCTGGGAGGGGCGGTACATTGCCAAGCCAAATTTCAAATCGATCAAAATTATCGATGAGGATTTGGCTACTATTGAAATGAGTAAGACCAGCGTGACCATGGATAAGCCCATTTACTTGGGTCAAGTCATTTTAGACTTTTCTAAATCGGTCATGTATCGATTCCACAATGAGTTTGGCAAACGCTATTTTGAGGACGTCTCTCTTTTGTATATGGACACGGACTCATTCATTTACCACATTCGCCACTGCAACCCCTATGACGTCATGAGGCAACATAGTGACTGGTTCGACACCTCTTGCTATAGCGCTGACAACGTGTTTCAGCTGCCCATAAAAAACAAGAAGGAAATGGGTGCTTTAAAAGATGAATGCGGTGATTCCATTATGACGGAATTCGTAGGTTTGGCCTCAAAAATGTATGCTTACCGCACACTCGACTGTAAGGAAGCCAAAAGAGCAAAAAGTGTAGGTAGGGCAGTGGTAAAATCGCTACGTGTAGACGATTACTTATCGGTTTTACGCACTGGCAAAGCTACGTCTCATACACAGTGCAGGATACAATCCAGCAACCATCATTTGTAACTTGTGGAACAGAGAAAACGCACCCTCGCCTCCATGGATAACAAACGTGTGTGGGCTGATGACCTGCTCACCAGCCTGCCCTGGGGTTATGATCGCCAGGAGGAGGAGGAGGCGTGATTTCACTGTTTAATCGTTTATGGGACATAGCTTTATGTAACTTGTAGCTTTAGTATTTTGCAAATATTGGTTTCTGCCATTGTAAATAGTAGATCTTGTAAATAGTGGCAACCCACTTGGACCCTTTGCTCTTTAAAAAAGTTCTATGCAACCTTATTTTTTTAAATTTTTTGGTTGGTTAATAGTTTGATTCTTTTAAGCTGTACAAAGTTGTGTTTTTTTGTAAATATGAAATAAGTAAGATTTTTAGTAGCTTTTTTTTTGAAATGGTAAAATGGTAAACTAAAAAAAAGTTCTTTTGGGATGAGTGTGCATGTCGAGAATGTGCTTTTGGGAATAAATAAAGTGGTTGTGTTTGTTCCCAAAGACAGGTGTGAATGTATGAGTAGAGAGAGAAAGCTCGTGTGTATGGTTGACCAGAGCAAACACGGTGAGGTAGGGTGGGTGGGTGGGGAGGGGTAAATAGTCTTTTATATACTTATTTTGTTTTGTCATTAGTTTTTTTTTTCATTGAAATGTGGCAGTCAAAAGACATTATTTTTGTAAAAACAGTCTTACCTGCAGTAGTCGTAGACCTCGACGTTTCTCCAAACACTCATAAACACATTGCAGTATCGCCATGGTCAAGCAATTGCATCAACATCATTGTCAAATCTCAACTTTCGACATACACCAAATGGAAAAATGTGAAAACAGCAAAATGGAAAGTCCATGTTTCCATATCACCAAAAACGCAAAACTTAAAACGGACATTTTTAAAAACTGGAAATGGCCATGTGTAAAATATGAAAATTCAAAAACTTCAAACAGACATTGTTTAAAAAGTGTCATCAACAAACTGGAAAAATCCATATCATCAAAATCATAAAACTTGAAACGAACATTTTTAAAATCTGTAAATTGCGAAATGACAAATGGCAATGTGTGGAATTCATCATGTGTGAAATGTGTAAAATGAAAAAATCAGCCATCAACATCACGATTTCTTAAAATTTAAAATAACAAATCATCGTGCTCTGGTAAACCTTTGTTTTTATTTCATAGTCATAGTGAATTGACAAAAGAAAAATAGAATACAAACAAATCCCAAATCCTCACTCCTCAATTCCTTAATGTTCATGTCCATGCATCATCAACTTTCCTTTCATAGCACTCATGACAATTAGGGCTGCCATCCTATCACCTACTGAGGCATCATTGGATGTGAAACGTTGTTTAGCTTTCTTCAATAACAATTTATCTGCCACATGTCTTAAACCAGGATGACTATGGCGATAAGAAAGGTCATGTTCCTTGCATGCTTGATCCAAAAGATTAATGGGTACATCACCACGTTGTAAACGTTTTTCGAGACGAGTTCCAGGGCCGCAAAAACGATAACCTGGAAGATGGATTTCGAAAGGTAAGTATTGAATCACTTTGTCAATGACGCCATTGCCAGTACAGGTCTGGCATATCCTTTTCCATCGATGGTAAAAAAGTTTGGTCTTCCTACTCCTCTGTGGACGATGTTTGTGTTTGTTGTTGTTGTTGTTGCTTTTTCTCGTCATGACATCCGTGGAATGATTCAACAAAGTCTTTACACGGACTTTTATGACCATGATACAGTTTCACAAGCTGGCAAGTCGCACACTGACGCATAGACGGTATTTTTGCCATAGCCACTAGCTTATGGTGATCGTAATCCGTACAGGGTTGCAATTCACTCAACACAGGGTCTTGAGTCCATGATTTTGGTACATGTTGCCAGATTTCTTTGACCGCGTTGGCGGCCACATAATAAATGAACGACTTGGGGAGCGCCAAGAGTTCCTCTTTGGTAAAACTGTCTAGTTTCTTTTTGCACACAAAGAACTTGCCGATGGCTTTGTCCGTACCATTGCCTTTCTCCATGGTATCACGTGCTGTAGATGTTTACACGTCGCTTGTAGAAATCTCACTGGCGTCATTCACAGGTAAATCTTGAGTTATAATTTTGTTCAACAACTCCCAGAAGGCATGGGTGGTTAACCAATGAAAGAGATGCCACGCATGCGATAGGGCTGTATGGGTAATGTGGCCACACGAACAAGTATCCATGAGCGTTTGCAGGGAGGGGCAGCCCAACTCCATAAGGTCGACACATTGGCAGTAAGACGCCAAAAATGGTTGCAACGATTGACGTTTTTCATTACCTTTCACAAATACCACATTGGCCGAGGACAAGTGTGCTTTCATGACCACGTCCAAATATTTATAGGAAATGGTTCCCTGATTCCAGTCTAGTTGCCTATGATTTTCAATCCACTGGGTTTGTTTACGGTCTTTTTCACACAACAAATCAAAAGCATGGGGTGGTTTAAATGGCAAATGCGTAGCTTGCGATATCCAAAACGTGGTACAATCGATCATGGCCACTTGTTTAAATATAAATTTGTTGTCACCAATTTTAAACCCTTGGCAATCCACAATGAGTGTGCGCAACATGTTGACGCTTGCCTGGACCAAGTTCAACTGACGACTGACTGACGATCAGGTGTGATCATGTCATGGACTTACCTGCCATGCTAGTTTTAAATTGAGGTTAGGGTAGGACAGGGGGGGACATGAAAAAAATAAAAAAATAAGAATTACATCATTTTATTATCATAACACGTCTTACAGGCTTTTCTCATTTTGGGATAAGGACGATAGCAACTGATACAACAATATAGTCTCTTGTGTTTGTAACGTCCATACCACCGATGATGTCCCAATGTCTCTAAACTAGGCGTTTTTGATGGTGAGCTGCTCACCGAAGCACCATGGACACCATACGGTCCACACGTATCGTAACTTGTTTTTTCATTACCCAGAGACACAAGTGAGGGATAGCTTGAATGACAGGATATATTGATATATTTCCCACTTCCATTCTGCACAGGTAGGGGCAGGTGGGTGACCAGCGCTGATGTTCCTGCATGGGTTCATCGCCCTCCTGCCATTGGTCTATGATGATGGGACAAAAGGCACATTTCATTTCATCTCTTGTTTTTAAATAGTAGAATCCAGCGGCCGCCAAGGCTTGAGGATTTATGAAAGGCACCGGCCACGTGGCAAAAGTCTTGAAACTTTGTTCCTCAGAGTTTAAATTCATGGATGTAACGTATCTTGAGGCATTAAAGCAAGACATGACTGAGCGGCTTGACGTGGGTTGAGCTGTTATTTATACACTCGTCACTTGGTTGGACAGTGGATAATAGTTGACTTGTTTGTGATGAATAATCAAACAGTAGGCCTTCGTATTGGCTGGTACATTGTCATGCGTTTCAAAATCTAGTCGAATGTCGATATTGGATGGCTTGGCAGACTCTTCCAGGTATGAACAGTCAAAGACAATCAGTGGAGCTCTTGCCTTAATCGCTTGGGGTAGTAGCATGGGGGCGTTCTCTTTTTGATAATACGACCATCGAAATTTAGAAAACAAGTCGTACAGAGGGCCAAACTTACTTTTTGAAAAATCCAAATCCAGTCCTTCATAGGGAAACACAGCTCCGTTGAGGAAAATACGTGCATTTCTCAATTGCAGGTGATCAAATTGCGTGGCATCTTTGGTTTGTTGATACTTGCGATTCGTTTGAAAACCCACGATCAGGTAGAGAGGTCTCTCTGTATAGCGAGCTGTTTTTACAGGCCAACTGTGTGTGTTGGTGGTGGGCAATAGCGGATACTCATGGAGTGCCCAACTTCTAAATTCCATGGGTAGAGGCATATCTCTCTTTACCATTTTGAGTATGTCCAGTTTTTTGCTATCTTCAAGGGTCACATGAGGCACTTTCCATCGCAAGCGTTGTAGTTGAATTTTTGAATCGATGGGGGCATTGTCGGCTCCCTTGAGTGCATTATTATCACTCCTGTCTCTCACTAGGTAAAGCACTTGCCTTGCGTTGACCACAACGCGTTGGTGATCTTCGGCAAAGCCTAAAATCAGTTTAAGAGGTAAATATCCAGTAAAGGTCCCATCAGTGTGTACCATCCAGTCATTGGTCGAGTCAGGACACCAACCTGCCATGCGAAGTGTTTTACCTTCTTCCTCACTATAAGAGGGGTATAGTTTCATGACACTGGAAATGCCCACATTTCGAGTGCTATCCACCACGATATCGTTAATGACATACCACACTTCAGAAAATAGGAAGGCCAAACCATGGTTGGCCAACTTGGATGTGGTGGGTGTAGAGCCATCGGCTTTGGTGAGCCGACCTTCAATCTGAATGACACTGTCATGCGGTAGGGTGTAAATATCTTGGTTGTTGATATCAAATTGAATTTCATCATTGTTATTGAGTCCAGGTGTTTGAGCTTGATAGGAATGGAGATCAATTCTTACCACTCCTGGTTGCTCCTCGATGCGGTTCGCTATCTCTAGGATAGAATTCATTATGAGGGTTGACGTGGTAACCCAAATGCTGTAAAATCTGCTTGCCTTGAGATGTTAACGTGTATTCACGTGGCAAACAACTAACACCATTCCTAGACGGTGTTGTTGCTTTATACACAAACTTCATTGTGGCTTTAGCACCAACTTGTAAGTCACTGGTGTGGTAGAATCTAGATCAATGAGTTGTTGATCTCTATTGATCAGTCTTAATGTTATATTACTAATACTATCGACAGCCACAGAATGAAAAAGCACCACTGGAGGGTTTTCACGAATAATATACCCATTGGGCGATGTCAAAATAAAGTCATAAAGCGAATGCGATGGCTCTTGATTGGTGTACACTTGGCTAATAATATTACATGTCACCGACACATGATGGTCCTCAATGAATTTCAATTCATGGTCTGAATCATGTTTTTTGTTGGGCTCCAACACACGTGGTTTAAATCCTAGTAATGGGCCAATGGAATCGGGGTGAGTTTTAAAGTCAATGTTAAAGATAGAGAAAATACTGCAGCGATGAGTGTTAGTATTTCCTACAAGTTCCAACTTGTGCGTTCCATCGAGAAATGACTTTAAACCATATTGATTGATCAACACCACATAAATGTGTTCATAAATATCATCGATCGTGTATCCACCAGAGTTCAGGGTGAGCACAGAATCATCATAGTAAAACTTGTTGTTCACATTTTCACGTATGTTGTATATTCGATTGTACGTTTCAAGAGAAACAAGTCCTAAACCATAGGGTTTTTCACTCAATTCGATAGGCGGGTAAATGTCTAGGCTGACTTCAGGTCCACGTCCATGCAGTGTAAACGTTTTACTTTCTGCCGACATACTGGTGGCGTTTTAGCTTATGCTGCGTCTTATATAAAAAAATTAAACACAAACGTCCACACTGTTGGCTGTTAAACGTTTGCTCACGTTTCACATTATAATATATCTTGATCCTGTTTCCAAAATAGGTCACTAGTTCCATGGACGGGGGTAAATTCCCAAAACTGTCAAAGTACCATACCATGGATCCCTCTTTGACATAAGATACATAATGCGTTCATGGTCCTCGGTGATCATCCAAATTGACAACAGCACATTCCTGTTTCCAAGGTCGTGGGGGTAATTGGTTTCGCATAAACACACCTCGAAAATGAGAAAGCTTTAGTTGTTTAGCATAGCTTTCCACTTGTTGATGCGTCAGGGCATGTCTTGCTATGGCTGAGGTTATTTATTTTAATACTTTGAAGTGGTGAAATCCCAAATCCTTGTTGATAAAAGGCTGGCTTTAATTTGGCATTTCTAGCCCCCATGGCAATCGCTTCCATCGTTTCATTGTGTCGCTGACTTTCTTTGAGTTGTTGCTTGGCCTGCTGCGCGGCTTTAATGGTTTTCGCCACTGCACTGGCACCGCCCAAAAGTGAACCCAGAGCAGCCAAACCGGCAAATAATGCAGGTAAAAATCCGGCTCCTTTGGGGACTGGAATCACTCGCCCTTGGTTCGAAACCTGTCGCCGACGTTTTGGAATAACATGTCTCTGTGCTGCTCGAAAGGCTTTCCTTATGGTCAATAATTATATTTTCTTTTTTTCTTTTGCAAGGGATTGTCCACGAATGTCTTAAGCCCAGGCTTTGCCAAGGACAAAGTCCTTTTTTTAGTCTTTCTCACTGCATACCTTTGTTTCACCATGATGATAATAACCAACAACCTTTCACAAGAAAGTTTAAATCACAACTAACGTCAGATGGTTATTTCATGGCTGTATATTCCAATTCCACATAAAGTGGGAAATCGTTTATGGTTTTTCCCGCTTGCTTTTCATCCCATGTCAACATGAGATGAAAGGATAATTCGTCACCTGCATTGACCATTTCATGGTTATGGATCAACATCCTATGACCATTTATCTTTAATTGTAAATGGTTCTCATCAGGTATGGCATATTTGATGTGAATGGTTCCATCATAGTGTAATCGATAGTGGCTTAAACCCGAAGCAAGCACATAGGTCAAGTGCTGATCAGGGACTAGCGGTAAATGGTTTCTGTCATTCAAAGGTTTTTCATTTGTCAGATACACTAAAAATACAGATGGGATAAATTTATAAAGCCTTTTCATTTCATGGGTCACGTAACGCTTGGTACAGACATCGTCTTCGTCTTGCGGGTCTTCCACGTGAATAATCCGAAGGTGATTAGCGCTATAGCCATTCACCGTAAGCTGGGGCACTTTGTCATAAAACCCATACACTTTGTTATCCACATACCTTTTCGTAGTAACGTCTGTAGACACTTGAGGATGTTTTACATGGGTTAACCGCTTTCCCTTAAAGTCATAATCTCCCTGTTTTGTGCGTGGCACTACTGACCTATCCACATAGTGTTTATTAGCAGGATCTGTTTCTTGTTTAGGATCATGTATGGGGACAGGCCTAGCTTTGGCCATCAACGCACGTCCAAAGACATCCATCGTCAACCTGTAGTACCAGTCTACTGTTTCTATGACAGGGTTCGGTGTCCTGTATATAGACAGCCTGCTAGCCTGTCTAAGCCTTAGTTGAAATGAAGATTATTAAGCAGCAAGAGTCATTCCCCGTTGGGGACATGGTTTCCCATCTCTGTCCCTTATCACGTGAACAACGCCATGGTTCACTGTTTCCATCTTCCATTCGCTGCATCATTGTGGGGCCTTCCGGCTGTGGAAAGACTAATCTTTTGCTAACGCTCATTACAGCGCCCAATGGTCTGCGTTTTCAAAATATTTATATTTTTGCAAAATCTCTCTACCAACCCCTCTACGTGTTTCTGGATCAAGTCATGTCTGGATTACAAAAAGAGAATATGGGTTATTTTACATTTTCCATGCAAGAAAATGTGATTTCACCGGATGAGGTAAAGCCAGATTCACTCATGATTTTCGATGATGTATCCACTGAACGTCAAGGTATCATTCAAAGCATGGGTCGTCACAAACATATCGATTGCTTCTATCTTGGACAAACGTATTAAAAAAATGTCCAAACAGTTGATTCGTGACAATGCCAATGTCATTGTTTTATTTCGTCAGGACGAGAGGAACAGTCGTCACATTTATAATGAACATGTGAATCCGGATATGACCTTTCAAATGTTTACAGAATTGTGTGCCAAGTGCTGGAACACTCAACGTCATGCCTGTTTAGTGATTGACAAACAAAGTGAACTCAACAAAGGACGGTATCGCTTAGGGTTTGATCATTTTATTGCTATTTAAGGCCCTGTCACATTACCCGGCAAGTCATTGGTCAAGACACCATGGCGTTAGCAGAGAGTCAATTGAAAAAGCATATTATTAGAGCAAAAAATACTATTCGCAAAAAGTTTCGTCAATTGAAACAATCACGTGCAAATCATGCTTTGTTTATTCAGCAACATTTAGCCCCTCCACTAAAAGCCATGTTGAAACCCTCTTTCAAGCCATCTGAAACGCTACCCACCGTTTCACAAGCCACGCAGACGCTGCACGAGGACCCTGAGGAAGAGGAAGAGGAACAGGAAGATTTGACTAGTGTTGGTGAAGTTGAGGATGAGGAGGAACAAATGTTTACGCCTCAGAAAAAGGCCGCACCCCTTGCAGAGTTTTTGAGAAAAAAGAAATCCTTGGCCATGGTCGATACACCTTGCCCTTCCAGGGCGTCTCCGTTTTCACAACTCTTGGCCACCCCTCAACATAAAGCACAACTGAAAACCATTTTAATAAAATATTATGGATCAACATTGGAACCCTATTTCACCGATCTATTTATTGGAAACACAGATACCACGTATGGTGTTCGCTATGAGGATGATAGTTTTAAAATTGGCGATTCATCCATTAAATTTGCTCGTACTAAAGCTGTCATTAAAAATATCAACTATAAATTAACGCCAGGACTGTTAAAGCTGCTCTTTTCTCGGACCCCCTCTTCCCATGATTATACGACAGAGGACCTTGACAAATATAAATCCATTTTATTGGATACCCATGCTCACAAAGGACAGTATGATCCCACGCAACAAGTGAATGCCAATATATCTCAAAAATATAAAACCATCATTGCAAAAATGTTTCCCACTAGTCAAAGTACTCGTCGTAAAGTGTCCGCTTCGGGAGTGACATTTAAACCATTAAAACCCCTTGTGGATGTTACCTACTGGCACAATCCCAATAAGCTCGTCCAGCGGCTACAGTTGTTGCATGCCTCACGTCAAGCTGGACATACCGGTCACGATTGGGAAATTCAAGAAATTGAACAAGAAATTCGAAATGCCAAAATTATTGTTTAAGCACTCACCCATTAAAATGGGTATTGCTCACGAGTTGCATCGCCAAGCTAGGTGTCACTATCCACGACTCAAGGTGATTTCACGAGGTGTTGATGAACTTTGGCAGGCTGACTTGGTTGAAATGATACCCTATGCTGGCGTTAACGACGGTGTACGCTATATGTTGACCGTCATTGATGCCTATTCCAAAATGGCCTTTGTTGAACCTGTGCGTCGCAAGTCTGGCCCACTAGTTACCAAGGCCTTTCAACATATTATTCAACACTGCAAACGTCAACCTCAGCTGCTACAAACTGACCAGGGGAAAGAATTTTTCAACAAGGATTTCTCCAGTTTTCTCAAATCTAAGGATATTCACCATTACACCACGTACAGCAATCTCAAAGCCAGTGTGGTCGAACGATTCAACCGAACATTGAAAACCCATATGTGGAAAGCGTTTACCGCTCAGGGCACGTATCGCTGGTTGGACATGTTACCTGAGCTAGTGTTACGTTACAATGACACCAAACATAGAACGATTGGGACCAAGCCATGCCTCGTGACCAAAAATATTCAGCGATTGGATAAACTGTTTAACCCCATAAAAACAGCCGATCCTAAACGTCACCGACTGAAAATTGGGGATTTTGTTCGTGTGAGCAAATTTAAGTCTGCCTTCAATAAGGGCTACACGCCACAGTGGGGGACTGAACTATTTCGAATTCGTCGAGTCAACTTGGACACTCTAGTCACCTATTTATTCGAGGACCTCAACCGTCAACCCATAAAAGGTAGATTTTATCTCCATGAACTTCAGAAAAAAGCATTTCCTAAGCATTATCTTGTGGAAAAAGTGTTGAAACAAAAAGGAAATAAACTCTATGTCAAATGGTTAGGGTTTAACTCTACGTTTAATTCTTGGATCAATAAATTACATGTTGTGTTAACCTGTGCAATTTTTAATTTATTTATTCACACATTTTTTACACTACCTATAGCTCTATGTGTACAGTCCTCAGCTCCGCATATTTCTTTCTCTTTCCACCTGTGTTCTCTCTTACATTACCCATCCCCCTCTCCCTTCCTTCACCTCCCACCACTGCTGTTCGCAGCTCTTGCCTATCTATTGGTTGTGACATCATTCCCACAAGTTGTATCATACTTTTTACTGATTCAGCGATTCCCACGCTTTGAAGATTCTGTTATCGTGCACGTGGACAGCTAACACCCAAGGTGAACAACTGTGGTAGATCAAATTTCACATGAACTTGCATTTTGTCACGTACAAAGCAAGACAGGATGTAACTTGTTTAGCGTGCATGTCATCTCACACGTGTATTCGCTCTTCCCTGCCACCACGATGGTCAGATTATTTCACCTTCAAGTGTCCTCTGCGTCTTTGACATTTTCCATTGCACTTGTTGTCAAGTCAGATCAGCGGCTTCCAATAAGCTCAAATGACATTCACCTCCTGCTCGTCTGCAAGTTGGTTTTCTGTACTCGTTTCGACCAACATAGAACCAAGTTCTCATCACCGTTTACACGTCAAAGGTAAAATGTGTGAAAAAACGCACCCTCGCTCTGTCATACACCGACCCGCCGAAATAGCGATTGTTCTATTAAGCATGGTCTTTGTGGTTAGCGACAGGTTCTTTGAAACACACACACCCCCAGCCGTATCGTCTCTCTCAACCACCATGCTTCATAAACATTATAAACAGATAAAAAAAAGAAAACGTTTTTTCAACATGTATGGCGTTAGGCCGTTTGTGATATTTTTCTTGGATAAAATATCTACCACACTCGAAAGGGGGCGTTAGCCCGAGTCCTAGGACACCTCGTACACGTCTCTAGCGTTATTGGTCCGTGAGATATCGACAAAATCACAAAAACACGTGTTTACCCCAAAATCGAGTTTCCAAATTAAAAAAAAAATTATAACGAGTAGTCCATAGCAAAGAGGACGTCACCCCGAGTCCTTGGACCTGTCGTACACGCCTCTAGCATAATTGGTTCGCGAGATATAGCAAAACGTTTAAAATCACATTTTTCCCTCCAAAAAAACCGTGTTTCCAGATTTTCACCTTTTCGACGCCTACATTCCCGTAAATAGCACGACGAGACGGAAAAAAACGAATCCATGCACGCCCTCCTAGCATGGCTCCTTCCATTCCAAGGTCGCAGGGGCTCACAACTTCCTAAGTGGAACAGCTCCCATGTCATCCCACTACTAACAAAACACAAAGTTTTGCTCTAGAGACTTGAAATGTATTTTGGGGATAGCGGGAATAGGGACCTTTCATTTACGTCAAACAAACTTTATTGTATAATTCCTAGTTTCCAAAATATAGGATTTTCAAAATTCGAGTTTTTTCAAAAAACATAAAAAATAAAAAAGTTTTATTATAAAAAATAAAGGTCATAAAGACCATTCGTTTGGGCCATAGCACAACGTTCTATCATGTTTGGTTTTCAAACTATTACCTATTTTCGAAAACGAAATTTTCAATTTTTTTTTTGAAAAATATAACCAGTGGTCCATAGGAAAGAGGACGTCAGCTCGAGTCCAATGACACCTCATTTGTCAACATCCGACCATGCGTTTGAGAGATATTCATTATTTTAACTTGTACAGTCTGGTACAAATAAAATGGGTGAAGCAGAAGCACCACTACTCCACTACTAACGTGACGTCAGTTTCTGATCTGCTCTGATTGGCTATTACATTGCTGCAGTCGGGTAGTTGGCAGTCAAGGATAACATTCGCGACTGCCAACTGCCAGTTACCAACTGTAACTTCATGTTGTGCATGGTGCCTATAGTATACACGGAGTCGATCGCGACTGCCGACCGAGGACTACCAACTACGGACTGCCGACTGCGCATTGTAGATGGGTCTTATTAGAGCAACGACGTTTCAATTATTGTAAGTAGTCGGTGTTTGGAGTGTTTGCTGATGAAATTGCAAAATGCTGGGGTAAATTATAAACTATGGTTTGAACGCCACTGTTCAAATCCTGTGTGCCAATTTGCACTTCAAATAAGAAGAAATTAGGAGATGATAAGGACAGAGAGTTATAACTATACCCATACATTTAGGAGAAAGTAGGCTATATGTTCTTTCCCGAACATCTTGTTCCATTATCATTAGTATTATTATTATTGTTTTGTTACTATCTTTTTGTTGTTAGACTATGATTATTTATATTGTGAATGTAAGTGAAATGTTTTATTTTTATAAGCCCTAATCTTATTTTATGTAGGGCGCTACTGTAAAGGAGCTCTTAAGGTCTAAGTGTAGCCGTGAAAATAAAATCAATCAATACAATCAATAATCAATCAATAAATCAATAATAGCCCAGGTCTCCGGGGCATACGTCAGGATAGGGACATAGTACGTCCGATATATGATCTTTTTGCTGTTATGAGGGATATCCTTGCTCCATAACATGCTTCTCACACTCCTCCAGAATGCTTCTGCCTGTCTCCCCCGCTCATGTTTTCTCTATCGTTTCTTCCTATATCTTGTATCAGGCTTCAGATACTTGAAACTCTCCACTTTCTTCAGCTGTTCACCACCAATTGTTATTCCCGTTGTGGTTATTTCCTTCTTCCTTGTTGTGATCACCATCTCACTCTTATTTATGCTAAATTTCATCCCATATCCTTGTATTATTCCTTCCCACACGTCCAACTGTTCCTGTACCTCCTCCTCCATGTTTCCCCAAATCATCAAATCATCCGCTAACACCATTGCTTTCATCTTTCCTTCCCCAATTACTTGTGCCACTCGGGTCATTATGTCATCCATCACCACAATGAAAAGTAACGGTGCCAGTGCACTTCCTTGTTTCAGGCCGTTTCTCTGTTCCACCCAGTCCGATCTCTATCCTCCCTCTTTCACACAGCTCACGCTTCCCTTGTACATCTCCTTTAACCTCCTTATAGTCCATTTTTTACTCCTCTATAATCCAGGGACTTCCATACTTTGTTTCTGCATACACTGTCATATGCTTTCTCAATGTCCAGGAAGGCCATCAGTAGATCTTTTCCATACTCATAGTGCTGTTCTTGTAACTGCCTTACAGCAAAAATCAAATCCACTGTGGACCTTCCTGCTCTGAAGCCATGTTGTTCTTCCCTCATCCTTCCTTCTATCCTTGTCCTAATTCTCCTTTCCAAAACCGTCTCAAACATGTTTGCCCAATGACTCATCAGTTTTATTCCCCGATAGTTTCTGCATTCTGTTCTACTACCTTTCTTGAAGATCGGGACAATTATTCCCTTTTTCCAGTCCTCTGGGGTCTTCCTTTCCGTAGTGTAATAATAATAATAATAATAATACTAATAATCAACCTGAGAGGAGACCTTGTGTCTCTGGGCAAATGGGAGTGAAATGCGTCGTTGCTAGTCATCTGCAACATTAATATATTGGATTCAGCAAGAGAATCCAACTAGCCTCTTTCACTCCAACTCCAGCACGTAACCTACAAGAGGTGCCCCTGTTAAACCGAGCAACTCAGTGGAAGGTTGGGTAACCAATCCTAGCGTGAAACTGGGTCGGTGAGCCGATCAGTGCTGGGGGCTCCAAGGCTCACAACCTTGGCAGTATCCTTGTCAGTGTGAAACATCACTGGCCTAAGTCAACAGTCTTTCAACTGTTAAAAGCATGGAGGAAAGTTCAGCAAATGCTACTACCCCAGGTGGTAACCAATCCACCGTCGCTTCGAGTGACGCATGCAAGCCTTCGGAATCTAGGGAGCTTGCACCGAAATGCTTGGAGGTATCGGAGACTCCACGAAAGATCAAGCATAGAGCCAAGAATTTCTTTGCTACCTTTAACACAAATTCTCTCCGGAAAGTTGGAAAATTAAAACAACTCACGGATGCTCTAACTGAACATCAGATCCAAATTGCGGCAGTTCAGGAAACACGATTTACTGATGAGCATGCCTTTGAATCAGAAGGCTACAGAATCTTCAAGGGTAAGCCAGGTAAACGTGTTATAGAAACGGTTCCCAAACTCGGTACTGGATTTGTAGTCAACAAGAAGATTCTAGACTCCATCACAAATTTCACTTCTGTAAGCAGTCGAGTCTCGACCCTTTCCTTTCGAAGTACAAACAAAATGTATACTATTGTGAACGTCCATGCACCGATCAACGTAGTGAACAAGAAAGACCTGGAAGGAACTGATCGATTCTGGGAAGAACTTGAAGACATTTTATCGAATATTCCAGACAAACATAATATCATTTTACTTGGGGATTTCAATGCCCAGGTAGGCAAAGAAAGAAAATTTCGAAACATTGTTGGAAATTACTCCGCTCATCATAGAACGAATCGTAATGGAGAACAGCTAATAAAGTTATGTAGGGCCTTCAACCTGGTAATGAAATCCACTGCTTTCAAACATCTGCCCAAGAAACAAAAGACCTGGAAATCCCCAAATCCCAGTCTTGGCGAATTCCAGATTGATCACGTCGCAATTGCACGGAAAGCTCAAAGAGAAATTCAGAATGTGAAAGTTCTACGAAATGCAAAACTGGACTCGGATCATTATCTATCTAAAATTAAAATCAAACTCCTCCCGAGAAACACACGGAGGTTCCGAGCCAAAAAGACTGAAAGATATGATGTTGAAAAACTGGCGTCCAGTAATGAGTTTACACGAAAACTACAAACTGTGGATGCAGAGAACTGGGAACAACTGCAAGAGGCGCTGGTTGAGACAGCAAAAGAGACCGTCCTACTAACTAAAACGAGGAAGCATGCTTGGTGGAACAGTGAATGTGACGCAGTAATAAGGAAGAGACAGCATGCCTGGCAGAAATGGAATTCGCAACAAAATCAAGTCAACTGGACAGACTTCTTGAATGAGACAACGAGTGCAGCAAAAACCATCCGCAATGCTAAACGTGCCTTTCATAAAAAACAGATGGATCAAATCGAACAGGATTTCCAGAAGAATAATATGCGCAACTTCTATAGAACATTTAAAAGCAACTTGAGGAAATATAGCCCTCCATGTCTTCAGTTCAGGGATTGCAATGGGAAACTAGTTTATAGCGACAAAGATAATTGTCAGGTGCTTGCAAAATATTTTGAGTCCCTTCTTAACTGTGAGACTCCAAGTTCCATATTCACATTTAATGACCATGCGCAAGTCCACCCAGATTCCTCTTCACCCACGAAAGAGGAAGTCAAACAGATTATCCGATCTCTAAAGAACCATAAAGCTCCAGGTGAAGACTCGATAATCGCTGAACTGTGGAAGTTTGCTAGTGACAATACAGTTGATAAATTAACGGACATCATACATGAAATTTGGGATACCGAAAGACTTCCAAGTGATTGGACTTCTGCTTTAATCCACCCCCTTCATAAGAAAGGCGATAAAGCAGATGTTAACAACTATCGAGGCATCTCCCTCCTACTGATAACTTACAAAATCCTCTCAAAAGCTCTTCAAACTAGGGCTGAAGAACAGCTAGATACAGAACTGGGTGATTATCAAGGAGGTTTTAGGAAGGGACGGTCATGTGTGGAGCAAATCATGACTCTCAAATCTATCCTTTCATATCTGAAACTAAGGAGCAAGAAATTTGTAGTAACCTTCATAGATTTTAAGAAAGCTTATGACTCCATTGATCGGACTACCCTACTTAAGATTCTAAAGGAGTTTGGCCTAGACAACAAAACCAGAGTGATCATCCAACAGACTCTCACCAACACCACATCAAAAGTTAAGTTTAGAGGCGAGATTTCCAATGCCTTCGAGATAAGGACAGGAGTTCGACAGGGAGATGGTCTCTCGCCTCTACTATTCAACTGCGTTCTTGAGAAAGTTATCCGTGAGTGGCGCAAAACAATGAGTGATGAAGGAGTCGAAAATGGAATCAGACTTGGTCACAAGAATTAGAACCTATCAATTGACTGTCTAGCCTTTGCAGATGACCTTGCGGTTTTTGCAGATTCGTTGGATACGGCCAGGAAACAGATCAACCAGCTTCAAACACAAGCTGCAAATGCGGGCCTCCTGATCTCTTTCAAGAAAACAGAATTTATTACTAACATCAAAACGGCTCCAAAACATATTGAAGTGAATCATGGGAAAATCAAGCGGGTTGTGAAATTTAAGTATCTTGGGGAACGGATAGACCCTACAATGTCCGAAAACGAGGCTTTTGCGTCACGCTTGAATAAAATTGAAATGGCTTACCATCTAACTAAGAATGTGTACAACAAAAGATCTATATCCCTGAATGCAAAACTGAAGCACTACTGCACGGTGATCCGGCCAGAAGCTTTGTATGCAGCGGAATGTCTCTCCATGAATAGAAAAGGCATAATGGAAAAACTGGAGACCAAGGAAAGGAAGATATTGAGGAAAATCCTGGGTCTAATCAAAGAACACGGCGAGTTCCGGAGACGCCACAACCACTAGTTGTACACTCACGTAGAGAAAATAACGGACGTGATGAGGAAAAAGAGGATTTCTTTTTATGGACATATAACCCGAATGAAATCAACACGGCTATCCAACAGAATTTTTGCTTTTCCCCGTGAGAAAAAGACAAAGGGGGCCTGGTTCATTAAAGTAGAGAAAGATATGTTGGAGACAGGGATTACACGTGAAGATATCCAGGAGCGTGGCCCACTTAGGGGTAAACTTCAGAAACATCGGAGTTTTCAACTTAAGCCGAAGCTAAAAACCGGGAAGGCGTGGACGACAGAGAGAAAGGTGCAACATCGGTTGCGAATGAAGGAGTACTGTGCTAACATTAAAATGCAGCAAAAACTGTTGACATGACGTGGTCCTTAGTTGGCAGTAACGAAGGAAGAAGAAGAAGAAGAAGAAGAAGAACAAGAAGAAGAAGAAGAATATAACAATATAGGGATAGGGATATAATAGACATTCCGTAGCACACCAGCACGTGTAAATCACCTGAATTTTTTTAGAGTACCCCTTGACCCCCTTAAGCACATTATATGTATTGATGAATTTTACAGCTTAATTTGGTTCCGTTATAACCTTATAGCCGTTTGCAAACTATCTCAGTAATGTAATAAATGGAATTGTATTGCGTCTTACAGCAATATATGGACCTGTGAGTTTCTGTTGCCATGGTTACCGGCTAGCTTTCTTTCATTATTGTATTAAATGAAACTAGAAAACCCGTGCTGCTCCGCAGCATTCACTTCAACAACCCTACAGCACTTCTGTCCATATGACATTTGCATGTCCTCATGCTAGTGACCTGAACAGACATTTACGATACCGTCGCTTTTGGGTAAATGACGAAGTAGACTTATGAGATCAAATGTGTGGGTGTCTGCCTGTCCTGTGTGTGTGCCCCACTATTTATCCTGCGTAAGCTTAAAAGGCACACGGACGTCAGGTTCCAGACGCAATTCTGAAAAGCCGAGGTGAACAGCTAACTCCAAACACATAAGGCATACTCTTCTCTGAAGAATTCGACTCGGCAGATTGATGCTGGCTGAAGCGAGGGTGATAGGTCGCTCGCAAGCTCGTAAACTCACTCTGAAGCTAGTAATTTAAATTTCCTCTGAATGTAGATTGCAGGAAGAAATGAAAACGTAAAAACACTTACAGTGGTCGATATGGGAGCTGTCGCGGACTTTCTTGAAGAACTTTTCATGCTGAACAATTCTTAGAGAATATCGATATTTTTAACGGTTTACCCAGTGTAAGCTTAAGAGACACATGGACGTTAGGTTTTTCATCAACTCAATTCACTGAAATCGTAAATGCTCGGCTTCTTTTGGTCATAAATAAATGTTTTCTACCTAATCTTTCATCGAGAAATCCTTTACAGAATGGTGAAAACCGCATCAAAATCCATCAAGTTGCTCTCGAGATTACCAGTTACATCTAAGAATTGGGAACTTTGTTTAATACAAAGTAGATAGAGATATCCACAACATTTAAGGCTGCAGCGGTACAATTTGGTGTTTTGTCTACTTATGAACAATGGTATGAATTTAAAATAACAGATGCGTCTCTTATATTTGAATTTAGAGATGTAACACTTGGTTAACATATAGAGGTAAACAAATTAATAGAATTAAATAAATAATTTTAATTAGTCATAATTACTTTTATTCAAAATCATTTTATTGACCAACTTATTTTGTTGTCCTACTTAGTAGTGTTTCCTCTCCCGTGGAATTACACCTTTTCCCATAAGGAATTGCGTCTGGAAACTTTTAGATTATTGGATTCCGAGGGATATCTGAGCTGAGTCCATTTTCATTTTTTCATTGACTTAAGAATTCAAGTCAGGTGATTTCAATGCATAGTTCATGAATCTTTGAATAGTTCAATAGCGTTCATCAGTTAAAAGACCCCAAATCCCTCAGCTCTAAATTCACACGTAAAGTAGAGAGAAGTAATAAAAACGAAACGTGTGGCATTTTGCATTTGCACTGTTAGTGGAAATTCTAAAAAATCATTTTAATTTAAGTTTCTTAAATGAAAATATAATTAGGAGTCTTGGTTAATCATTTGAAGTAATTTCATCGCCTTGTAAACATACTTAGTGCATTAAACCGTGAAAAGTAAAAATGCAATTTTGGAAAACTGGCATCGAATCTAATAATTTGCACATCTCTGTAAAGACAGCTATCGCCTCCACCCCTACAAATAGAATAGTAAGTAAAGGCGATTGATGAGAAATGAAAAGATAACTCACACAGAAGGAATTAATATTTATTAAGCTGTAAATTTTATTGAGTATATTTTTGTTATAGAACTGAAGGAATGAAATAACAGGATATAGGATAGTAATCACCGATGTAGGACAATTGTAATTTTTTTACCATTACCACAGGACAGTTTTCGTATTAGGGATGCGGACGGCCTTGTATAATTGTTATTTAATCGGTGCTCCGTTTGCTGTGGTCTGTGCTCCTCCGCAAAATTCGTTTCAAAATTCTAATAGTACTTCCTTCCATTCGACATTTGCTGTTCACTTGCCTTTTGGTTCTATTTGAACTTTGACGTCATGAAAGGATTTTGCTCGCGATAGTGCGACATACAGTAAAGTTGTCCGTGGCTAAACACCGGTTGAGGTAAATAAATGCCTACTTGATCTAGTGTTTGACCTTGAGCTTTATTGATAGTTATACAAAAAGCCAAACGTACTGGAAACTGCCTCCTTTTGAAGGAAAATGGCATAGAAGTATGTGATGGCGTAAGGTCAAGGCGAGGGAGTAGGACATTGTTTCCAACATTTACGCCAGTAATAAATTCCAGGTGTAAGCAATTGTCATGCATCTTCCAAACCAACAGTCTAGTACCGTTCAACAGACATTGGGTAACATTAATATTTCTCTACAAAATCACAATTGAGCCTTCTTTTAGTCGAAGGATATGAGGTGACAATCCACTTATGCCTATGCTGTCTAAAAATTCTATTGGGAACTGTAGAAGTTCACTCTCATCTTCAGTAAACAAATTATGCACACTAATGTAAGTTCTCGATGATCCTGGGATTAGGTCTAAAACTTTGTCATTGATTTCTTTACAATGTTCATTTTTAGGTGCTAAAATCGCTATTTTTGAAAGGCGTGAAATATTTTTCAGCGTGGGACTAATTCTGAATTTTCTCCATCGACGTGAGGGTATTCACCGTTACCAATTTGTATCAAGAAGTTTGCAAAGTCACATTGATCTGTATCCGCTCGCATCTTATTGTTGAGTTTAAAAATTTTGAATAATGGCCACAAAGGAGAGAACCTTACTGACATTTGGACTGATGCTGCTTTAGATGCGTGATGCACAACAGGCAATACCTGCCTAAAATCTCCACCTTAGATGATAATTTTTCATCCGAAAGGCACGTCGTTGTTCATGATGTCCTTTAGCAACCGATTTACACACATCAACGCGTGCTTATTAGCCATAGGGGCTTCATCCCAGATGATAAGTTTTGCTGAACGAATATAAAAAGCTTCCTTGCTGTTAACTTTTATTCCTGATACAGAACTTTCATGTAAATTTAGAGGTAACTTGAACTGGCTGTGTACAGTGCGCCCCTGAGGTAGTAACATTGCTGTAATACCAGTCCATGCAACAGAAACTACATTTAACCCCTAATTTGTGCAACTGTGAATCAAGCATTGGTAGAGAAATGTTTTCCCGGTACCCCCTGGACCGTCAATGAAATATGCATTACTCATTCTTTCATTGCTGACTTGTACTAACCCCAACATTTGTGTAATTATATCCGTTTGGTTTCCATTTGCTTGGTTTATCATCCGACTTAATTGATCCTCATTAAGTTTTGGATAATTCATTGGTAAATTTGTCTGAGGTAAATTATCAATAATAGCTGGCAATTCGAGAGAAGTAATGGGAAGACCATGGAGCTTTAATGTATTAGAAATATATAAAAGAGTGAACTGATATGCAATGTTAGGTTCGTGAAACTGCAGATAATCTTCTGGTAATGAATTCTTGAAAATGTCCCATAATTATCTTACATTTGAAGGGGTCTGAAAGATACATAGGCTATGTAAGAAAACAGTTGTCGTAACTGAGAAGACATCTGGAATTGTGACGCTTCTGCCAAACAACGCTGCCATTCAGAATCGTCAATCATCAAACCTCGCTCCTTAGCTGTTTCTTTAAAAGTAGAATAGACAACTGCTTTGTATGTTCGTAAATCCTGGAAGCTGGTAGCACCTATGACGTGAAGCAATAACAGGCGTAAATAATACCTTTCTCTTTCTGTAGGCGAAACATTATACATTCTGCCTATAGTTTATGAAACATTTATTCTTTTTTGCCACTGGCAGTTGATCTTATTCCAGACGTAATGTACAGATGTTTCAGGATATATATATACGGACTTCTGGCTTGCGAATCTTGATTTAACTTGAACCACGCTTGTGTTGCGCAACTGTGCTTGAAGTAAAATATCAGGAGCGTTATCATTTTTAAAATAGATATTTTGCAAGTTTGGCAAGTGAACTGGTAATCTCAGGATAGAATGTGACTGTTCATGCATGTGAAATGAAAATATCCTGAATGCGGCTTCTGTTGGACCAACATATCTTGCAGTTAGGAAATAAGTAATTTCATCGTAGTTCACCGTTTCGCCTTCAGGACATATTTTAACAATGCAGGAGTCATGACCTTTATACACATGCTGTACTTGTGGATGTTAATATATACGATACTTGTGGATGTATTTAACACACCGAACACTTGAGCATATTTCAACATTAATATGAGCTTGCAAGTAAAGTAAATGCAATGGATTGTAGGGAACAATGAATCGTCTATCGGTTTCAATGTCAATGCCTCGAATTGTTTTTATAATAATCCGTCCATTATTTCTTCTCCTATAGGAAGGATAACCATTGACATTATATTTGGTCTCTTCCTGAAACTGTTTAGGGAAATCTTTCTTACATACGCCATCTTTCATAGAGACTGAAGAAGGATTCAAATATCCTTGAGGACCATGTACCATATGACGCCTTACTAACTCGTATAGCGCGTCATCCTCGAGATCAGGTATTTCGGATGACACCACACTGTCAATGTCAGAAATTTCTCGAAACTTACAATCTTCCGTTAATGTTAAGAGTAAATGGATGTGCGGGAGACCTCGTTTTTTAAATTCCATTGTATATAGATATGCTTTTACCGAAAATTTCCTTAACATTAATCAATCGTAGCAATTCCTTTACTTTGCAATGGAAAACTCTCACTTCAATATCAGGCCTATTATTAGCCGTTTCCCAGAGATGAATGCTGTTATGTATTTCTGGCCAGCCCGCATTATAGGTGAACGTAATGAATAAATCTGGCTTTCCAAACTTCCTCACTATCGCCATCGCATCCTGATAATTCTGCAATATTTTCCTTAGGCTACCTGTAAAAAAGATGGCAAAACTACAATACGACCGACTCTGAGATTTTCATTTTCTGCTCGTACATGCAAGGCGTCTGCTAAACCGGCATATGTATCAACTCATAACTTCGTTTGTTGATGACGTATACATTTTAACCGGTCACCTTCCATACGACAGTAGTAATCCACGAATAAATATCAATTTTGCAAACTTGAGCAGCGACAACTAACTCAACATGACCTCCATGAACACCATTTATAGACATATACATTTTGTAATCATCGCTCATTGATAGCAGTTTTGTACATATCGCTGTTGCCAACAATAAAGGAAGAATAATTATTCCACTTGTCTGTAACATGTTTTACAATTCGCTTTCTAACCTGTGTAAATAAACTCTGATTGTTGTACTCACAATATGCCAATGATCTGAACAGACAATTACCGTCACCTTTAATCTTTATAACATTTGTAATTGAGTGTCGCCTCTCATTCATCATAATATGATTCATTGTATTGATTGAGCACACAACCTATAAGGACGAATGATGAAACGAAAAGAAGACAGTTTGTAGCTGGTGAGACCAAAGACTATATAACAGAAAGATCAGATACACAATACAAAATGGCGGTTCCAACATTCGACTGTAGCGGCATCTTCGTGAAATTAGTTGTCTTTCGTATACAGTATTTGTTCTCATACAAAGAGATGTTGACATGACAGTATCATTAGCAAAATGACTGCTGATTGTGCATGAGCATTTCAGTCTCAAAGTAATCCATTCTTTGAGAAGTTTTAATTAAATTATGTGCACAGAATCCCCTTCTGCTTATTGTATGGATACATGCGACATTACCGCCCGACTGGAACAGGTAGCAGTTAACGATATCATGTATGGATACATGCGACATTAGCGCCCGAGTGGAGCAGGTAGAAGTTAACGATATCATGACGTAATTAGGGTACTCACTGTTAATATCAAGTTAGATTTATTATTGGGGCGGCGTTGAATATCATGATACAGTGTTAGTCGTTGTCACCTAGCGACAATATGTCCGTCAAGTCATTCGATTCTATTTTGTGAGACCTTGGAGGAAGTAATATTCGCAATTATTTTAATACACGAATGATATAATCAAGTATAGTGGGTATCAATCGACGGTACTTAACGGGCATTACATTTTAAGACAACAAACGTCGTCGTAGCGCAAATACTTCCCGAGATATTTCAGTTTTAGTAAAGGGTAATTTTTTTGAAAAATACTTTAATATATAAGATTAATTTTCTGGGAATATCTCAAAAACTGTTGGTTTTAGGGCCTTAAAATGTGGTCCGAGTTTCTTTTCTCACATTGAGGGGCTGAAAATGAGCTTTGTCTCGCCCTTCTACGCCTATTTCAGCAAGTATTTTAAGGGGGTAGGCCCCCTTTAATAAGAGGTACAGAGAAGAGTTACATCAATGATTAGTGTCGTGCCTCTGAAGGATATCTGTACGAAATTTTACGTTGATCCACTCAGCCGTTCTCGAGTTATAAGGATACAAAAAATTGTCCACAGACAGACAGACAAACAAACAGACAGACAGACAGACAGACAAAAAAAAAATTTCGAGTGCATCCGTCATAAAACAGTCTGAAACGCGTAAATAACGCAAATTTCCGTAGAAATTTAGAGAAAACAGATATACTTTCATTCTTATATATAGAGAGATAACATTAATAATTGTTTGCGGTAATGTGTGGCAGGACCAACTCACTTCCTAATTATTTTATACATATTTATTTCCGACGTTTCTGGTTCAAATGCACCGGAAATATACTAAAATATTTCAAGGCATACGTTTACTTCAAAATATACTAATAAGAAAATGAATTGCTACCAACTTCTAAATTAAGTTCTCTACCTGGAAACCTAATATACCACATTTCCTAATAACATGGAAACGTACAATGAACTGAAGTTGCGGGATTTTGCGAATTTTATGCCTACGACTTCATCAATACCGACCGAGAGAATTTCGATGGTTTTATTTGTTCAACTATCTATGTTTGATACACTCTGTTGACTTATCTGCTCCCTGCATGCATACTGCTGTCCTCAGTTTCCCTAGGGACCATCGCATCTGACACTACCGTGCGTACAGTGCATCCCCCTTCAGTCAGGCGACACATTTGACAAATTGAAACTTGCTGTAATTTCCTGTGGTGTTGATGGTGGTGATGTTTAAAAATAGCCGGCTTTGTCTCGATGAAGACAATGCTAGTACGCCAGTCAAGTGTAGACAAGAAGTGCAAGGGTTGGGGGAATGCGAGATACACATGCTTCTGCAATCACGCATCATGTTGATACACTGTCACACATATGCTCGAGTGCCAGGAAGTGATTAATTTTCACGATTCACATAGTGGAAATGTTGAAGTGTTTTGTGTGCGTGGCTGAGGATATGCTATTCTTTGTGAGATATTGAATCACGTCTTGCATATCCATGAAACTGTTTTGTTTGTTCCAGATACAAACATATTTATTGTTAACCTAAAAGGTAGCGAATTGAAAACAGCTTCTTCTCTAACTTTAAAATTGAGGTATTGCTTAGAATTTACTGCGTATCCTATACAAACATTGCTGTTAAAACCCTCAGGCGCTCATTTTACTGGAGAAATTAGAGAAGCTACAGCCATAAATCTTGCTGTGGTTCTCTCATTTAACCACTAGAAATGAAAGCAATGCATTTATGAGGGAAAAGAAACCCACACAATCAAGAGTTGCTGAGGGAGGAATGTAAGCAGAATAAATAGTAAAAGCTTGAATGCGCCAGGAAATCTCACCACAAAATTATGGAATTGTGATTCAGCCGTAGATCAGAACGCTACGACTGAGCTCCATCCCTGATTCTCTTTGACATTGAGAGGATTGGTGATGGTTTTGGCGATTGATATTAATGGAAGGAACACTAATATCATCTTCTTCTTTCTTTTCTTTTCATTAGCGTTTGTCCCGCCTAGTGGCAGCGTCCGCTATGTGGGATCGTAGTCTCCATTTCGTTCGGTCTTGGGCCATGTATGGATGAAGATTGACAGTCTTTAGTTCGTTATGCAGTGTATCGGCCCACCGTTGCCTTGAATTACCCTCCATCAAACGCATTCGGGGAGATAGCCTATGGGCCACTGAGTAAACAACCTTTTGGTGCGTCAGTACTGGGCGGGAGGAGTCGTGACCAAAGCAAGTGCGATAACTTATGAATTCTATCTGATATCGAGCTCTGGTTTGTTTTAAAAACCATTTCAGACATTAATGAACATTTCTTCCCGCTTAGTCACCAACGTAAAGTCAACAGCAAAAACGTTTCTCGTTACGGAACTTTTCTGTGATACCATCCCAGATTTTTCAAGTAACATTTAAGAAAAAAATCATAACTTTCTTATTATGAAAATAATTACTCCCCTGAGAAACAGGGTGTCTTCTACCAACATCAGGCAATCTAGAAATAAATTCTTGATCTGTTGCGATCATTAGTTCATTATCTATGGCGTGATAAGTTGTATGTATGCAAAATATAGATTTGCGCTAAAATATCGTAATTGTGAAAATTGGGCCATGTATTAATTATTTATGGCTTTTAGTTTTACATCATCATAAAGAGCGGACAATTCTCTATAAGACTACGCAAACATTTTCTTAGATTTGTCACTTTCAATTATTGGGAAATGGCAACATCGCCGGGGTAGAAAAGGACAAAGCAAATTGCAGGACATAGGAGTGCGAGTGAGAGGAAAATACTACATTTAATTCCATACTGTCTTTTAAGGTAGAGACGCTCTGTGTAAGCTGCTGTTGCCATTGTGCCACCCTCTGCACGCAGCACATTTCCAAACAATGTCAGACGGTTTTTCTGCAATATTTTTCCCGATTGGTGCAACACCAAAGCAATTTCTGATGTCATCATTTGAAATATGATCCAATCTAGTGAAACATGCTGACTACCTAAGCATCTTCTTCTCCATGACACATAAGCGACGTTCTGCTTCCTTAGTAGCTGGCCAGCAATCTGTGCCGTAGAGAGCGACAAGACGAATGACAGTCCGGTAGATCGTAGATTTCTGATGGTCATTCATCCTACGGTCACAGGTAACGCCTGTTATCATCCGCCACTTCAGCCAGGCTGCGTGTATCCTTGTGTTAACCTCGTCAGTAAGTCGCCCATCATCTGAGATAGTGGAGACAAGGTACTTAAATCTCGCTACACGTGGTAGATCTTCTCCGTCAACGGTAATGGTCCCAACTTCTTGTGTATCGGACGTCATGCAGTCCGTTCTCTTTTAGTTGAAACGCATACCATATTGCGCAAGTCGATTGTACCACTCTTGAGGAACACCAATATCATCAAGCCCTAAAAATAAGGATAAAGATAACTACTAATACTTCCACTTACTTCTTAATGACTTGATACTATCTTGCACTCTAGAAGAAAAATAGATGGGGCTTGGTGGCTCAGCGGTCAAGCTCTCTGCCTCTCACCTAGGCAGACCGGGCTCGATTCCCGGTCAATGGATGTGATCTTCGAAATGAAATGCCATGTCCTGTGGTTCGGGTTCCACGTAAAAAAAAAGGTCCCGTGGCTCATGATCGTGAGATTAATGGCCACGTTTAAGTACAATCTTCCTTGCTTTAGACGAAAATTCAAAAAATAAAAATAAAAATGGAAAATTGAAAAGAAAGGAAAGGTTACCCTCAGCGCTCGAAGAATGAGAATTGAGGGACGTTGAAAGAGATAAAACAATGAGAAGTAGATAGGAAAGGGAAAGTGGAAAGAATCCGAATCACTGTCAACCACTCAGGAATTCCTCAGTCACCAACTCCCATTGATAATGTTATTGATTTTACAACTTTTAAGTCGGTCAACACAATGTTATCCCAATTAGCCTACTCGGACATTGCGAAAATAAACATGAAAAGAAATATATGTGATCAATTAATTAATTAGTTGATGGTGTTAACGCACTGTAATAACCTGGTCAGTTCATTACCATTATTATTATTATTATTATTATTATTATTATTATTATTATTATCATCATCATCATCATTATTATTATTATTATCATCATCATCATGTTCATCATCATCATCATCATCATCATCATCATCATCATCATCATCATCGTCAGTAAAGCTATGACGTGCCTTTCATAAATCTGAAGTTCTTAATCAAACAAGAAGTTCCGTGACGAACTAAAGCGCCTACTTTTCTTAAAATTTAAAATTCATGCCAATGATTAATCTATATGGACCTAGGCTATCCAGAATAATGACGAAATAAAGTTGGTAATGTAGAAATTTCTAATTAGTTCGAAATATACCTGGTATTATATAGCCTGATAGAGCACTACAGTTGGCAGCCCTGGTGACTGAATATATTCATAGTTCCATCTCTTAAGGTACAGAATACAAAATTTGGTTGAATTCCAATGGATAGCATGGACTTTACATGCAGTTGAACATTGGACTTAATGCAGCGTGCGTAAAATGATGTTGGCAACAATGTCATGCATGTGTTGGTCAAAAATAATTTGAAATATTATCATCTATTGCTGTGCCAATTTTGGATGAAATCCATTTGTTAGTATAGTAGTTACTGGTATTTTAAAATTGGACCTATCAACAGGCTTAGAATGATGTCGGTAGCACTGACGTACATTAGTTGCTCCAAATTAATCGAGAATGGCAGGTATTATACGTGCGCAAAGTTTACACCTGTTGGCTTGCATACTTTCTGATATATTGGTATTTGGATAAAATATTGAGAGAGCATTTATTGACAGTTGGCAGCACTGGTGGCTCTTAAGAATACGCTCAGTCATATGAGTTTATGTACACATAGTACATACGAAATTTGGTTGAAATCCAATTGATAGTGTAGGAGTTATATGCATTTAAACATTGGACCTATCAGTAGGCTTAGAATCATTTTGGCAACACTGTCATGTATGGCCTCCTGAAAATTAAACTGAAGTATTATTATCTATATATGTGCCAATTTTGGAATAGTTCCCATGTATATACAGGGTGGCGCACGAAATGTCATACAGCGAAAATGGTTTATAAAATGTGTAAATCTGGGCTCACAAGCATGTCCTTTCGTGAACAGAAACCTTATTTCATGCGTGATTCGACAGACAGCAGCACATGTCGCGCATGCGTACCGGCTTCCAGTTATAGAGCATGGCGGACAAAGGGAGGCTGACGCGTGAACAGAAGGTGAAAAGTGTTATTTTATGCGGAAACAATGAGTGTAACTCGGACTTAGGAAAGATTTCGTGTTCATTTCCGTACCCGGTGGGCTCCCTGCTGGCAGACTGCGTATAGACTGGCCAGCCAATTTGAAACAGAAAATATACTGGAGAGTAAACGAACCCGTCTCATGCCAGTCCACTCACCGGACAATCTTCTGCTGTGAGAGCGGCTGTGGCTCGGAGCCCCTCCAAATCCACCAGAACTGCCTGTGTTCATCTGGACATCTCTCGTCAGTCAATTCAGAGAATACTGCAGTCTGAGCTAGACCAATTCCCATACAAAATTACAACAGGTCAGAAACTAACGGCACTTGACAATCAACGGCGAGTACAGTTTGCTGGGTGGTCTATTGCAGAAGGTGATGCACAACACATGGTTCAGTGATGAGGCATACGTTTATCTCAACGGCGCCGTGAACGAACATGTCCGGTTTTGAGCGAAAGAACGGCCTGCTATTGTGCAAGAGGTTGAAAGTCATGGTGTGAAAGTGTGTGTGTGTGGGTTGCAATTTCCAGTCATGGAATTATTGGACCAGTCTTTATCAATGACACTGTCAACAGTGCGCGTTACATGACATGTTGCAAATCAGTTTCCTTCCACAACTCTTTGCATCACGACTACCAATAGAGACACAATGGTTCATGCAAGATGGAGCTCGTCTGTGCACAGCAAATGTTGTTCCGTACTTCCTGCATGAACATTTCGGGCCCCGTGTGATGTCCCATCGATATCCTGGACGTTTTCAGAGACGTTCAATCTGGCCACCACATAGCCCCGATATTAAACCCTGCAACTTCTTCCTGTGGGGATATTTGAAGGAGACAATCTATCGCCATAAATCAGAAAATGTACTGAAATTGCAAGCGGCAATTGTGACTTTCTTCCGAGGGTTGAGTGAGGACAGGTGTCGTAGAGAGGTCACAAACATGCAGGTTCGTCTCGAAGCTGTTGTATGCCGAGAAGGTGGGCATATTGAACATGTCCTGCATTCTGACTAATCATGCACACCCCAGTGAATGTTGTAATGCCATTCTTTATTAAATATGTTGTATATTAAATATTCTATAAACAATTTCCAGTGTATGACATTTCGTGCGCCACCCTGTATTCCAAGATATCCAATATGGAGCTGAAATTTCAATTAAGATTTTTCAGCAGTTGGTATTACTGACATCATTTTCAAGTTTGACGTTGAGATGTCCCGGTACAGATCTTTACGCATACCAAATTTGGTTTCTATTGCTGCAGCCGCTTAGGAGTTGATAGGGGTGACACACACAGACAGACAGACAGACAGACAGACAGACAGACAGAAGGACAGACAGACAGAAATTTTCCCGGATCGATCTCATAAGACTACTTTTTCCTCATTTTAGCAAAATGTGAAAAGTAGGCTAAAGATAGTCGGAAGGTGCGTTTTGAGGCAATATCTTTTAAATTATGTGAATACTGTAGTTCAGGAAAACAATTGAAATAATTCCTTTTATTTGCCGCTTGGTGCTCAGGCATAGAATAAAATAGACAAAATGACAACAATGTTGCCCTAGAAATACCGGACAATTCTCATTGTGCACCGCTCATTTTGGGAAACAATACTCGGCCGGATTCATAGTAACCATGAAAACAATGTTTTATGGTCTACAAATGAGCTATTTCTGAGATATTTTCCAGATACAGTATCTAAAATGTTATAATTATCCGGGACTATAAAGTACATGGTACTAGATTTCAGGGTAATGTCTAAGGGTAGAGGCAAGGGATATAACAAAAAGCCATCGGTCATTAGTGGAGGCAGTTTTGCTTTCAGTAACATGGTCCCTCTCCTTATTTACATTCCTAACCGAATCAACGCCCAACTAAGGAGTGCACTTTTATTCTACTTTCGATTTTTGTAAAAAATGAAAGTAGACTTATGAGATCTACACGGGCCAAAAGTTGTCAGTCTGTCTGTCTGTGTGTGTGTGTGTCTGTCCACTCCTCCCCACCCCCACAATCAATTCAAGCATGACGGAACCGAATTGAACCAAATTTGAAATTGAGGTAGCACATGCAAAGAACACCTCAGTGTCGTGTTTTATATCACCGCCCATTTTGACGTAAACGTAATGGTGACCACTCAAATGTTCAAAGCTTAAATCAAATAACGACTAAACTTAATCATTTGATCTCTACCAAATTTTTCAACAACATACCTTTATGTAGGAAGCGTCTTTTGGCCAAATTACAAGGTCATCAGCCAAATAGTTTGAAGATGGCGGCCATGTATATGTGCAAATCGCACAGTTCAGGCCGATCGTGCCGTATCGTGCTGGGCCGTGCCGTCCGTTCAATCAAAATGGAGGCTATTGTTTGCTCGCTGATCCATATTTGAGGTGAGGATTCAATCAATCAATATATAATATAGCATATTGTCATTCAATAAGCTACTACAGCCAACATTCAACTATCTTCCTTGAAAAGGACAATGCGTTATGACTATATCTATGCATTTAGAATAAAGTAGGCTAATGTTCCTTACTGAACATCTTGTTTACCTATTTGAGAGAAAATAATGAATTTTCTTTCTGCTCTTCCCAAAATCGCTTTATCCCACTATGATTTTTCTTCCTTTCTTCTGTCCGTGCTAGTTATTATTATTTCCGATGAGGCCTGCTAAGGACTAATATAAATTTTTCACTGTTGTTTTCTCTTCCGTTCCAATTCTTACACTATGCTGCTTCTTTCTGTCCTCCGACCACTTCGTCCCAGGTTTCCTCTCCACTCTTCCCTGGAATCCTTCCATACTTAACACCTTATTTCGAAAAATATCTCTGTCCACAGTGTCTTCTTCTCTTATATTATTTCTTTCTAAATCTTTCTTTAACTTTTAAATCCAGTTGGTCGTTGACCTTTTCTCCCAAATGTACTTGAATATCCTTTTTGTTTATCAGGAATTATCCATTCTGAAAATATATCCAAAAATATTAATCTACATTTTCTTATCGTTTCCGTTATCCTTTCTATAGTCCTATATATTTCATCATTCTATCTTAATTCCCATCCTTCTTTTGTTTTCACTGGGCCCAAACTTTTCTCATAATTCTCCGTTCTGGATGTTTGTAATAAATTTTGTTTTTTCTACGCAGATTCTGAAACTTGATTTACTGGCTATTGCTTCCAAGAAATCGGGGTTCCATACAGGTAGGGTGACATTCAGCTTCAATTAATCTACTCTACTCTGTTCACAATGAGGGGTAATTATCACCCTGATAAAGTTTATGAAAATTTTCTAATTTATTTGTCTCATTTATAATTGAATACTAGGCATTCACTGGCTTATAGGAATTATGGTTTTAACCCTGAAGTGCAGTGCCTTATTTTAAGATTTTTAGATAGGCACTTCTTGTTAAACATTCCTAGTAATACCATATGCTCTTTCCATCTTGTGCACCCATTCTTCTATTGCAAACTTGTCAATACCATTTTCTTGAATTAATTCTCCTAGATACAGTAATTGAATTTACTTTCATTCTCGACTCTACCAATATATGTTGTCAAAAACTTTAGAGCGTTCTGGATATTTGTAATATATTTTGTTTTTTCTACGGAGATTCTAAAACGTGTTTTACTGACTACTGCTTCCAAGAAATTGATTTGCATTGTTGTATTTGTTAGGTTGTTTAACAGTGCAGCAAAATCATCTGCAAATGATCAGCAATTTATTTTAATATCGTTGTTATTTCTCCCGAATGTTACCAGCAAAATGTTATGTTCTTTGAGTTTTCTATTCTATTTATAATAATAATAATAATAATAATAATAATAATAATATAGTGGTCGGGTGAACGCCGTGCTCGACACAGCGAGCTAATGAAAATCCACTGGATCAATCGTAAATTGAATAAACGCCAGAATGTATAGTGGAACTTATCGTGGTCTCTAGTTGGGAGATAAGCGAATAATAAATAAATAAATAAATATTAATTAAACATTATTATTATTATTATATAAATAATTCATGTTTTTTGTGAAATTCCATTGAAAAAGGAGGCAAGGTTTCTCCGAAACGTATGGTTTTAATTTAATTTCACACGGCATTAGCCCTAAAACCATGAATTATTTATATAGTAATCTGGGCTGTGAAAGCCTTAATCTACATATTATTATTAATAATATCATATATAAAGCGCCAAGGTGTATGTTTTACAAAATTCAAGCTCTGAAACCAGAGTGAGTTAGAAGGTGCGGCTTATGCCAAAATCTTCCAAATCGTCTCGATGGTACATGAAAATTCTAGTATTTCTTGAAGAGTCAACGGAAATATATTTATTTGTTTATTAAGTGCGTTTAAACAAATAAACACGATGATATTCGCTGCCATAACTGTGGCACGTTGAGCCCACATAACAGAAAATCCCAACAGGTGGTGTGTACACATGGGGCAAAAAGTAAGTAACCTACCGTATTAAATGGGCATTCAAAAGAAAGAGAATTATTCGCAACAATGACGAATTACACTCTGATTTCATTAATATTAACAATTTGTTTACAAAGTGCGTTGAAACAAATAAATAAGTTGATAGCCCCTGCCAGATGTGTGTCGCGTAGAGCACACATAATAGTAATGCTGAGGGGGTGATTTATACACATGCAAGATTTCTCGCACATGCTCTCTAGTTATTATTATTACTATTTATCTCCGATATTTTAGATCTTACCTTTTGATCCTAGAATATAGCGTTAGTCTACTTGGTTTAAAAAAAAATGTTCTTAATATGGTGCTGAGAAGCAACGGACGCTAGAAGAAAATAAAGTGAGATTCCTGGCACATCAAGAGCATTCCATTGTGTAGTGATCCCCCTGAGTTGAAGCTGACCTGCTGGAGGCAGGTGCGATCTGAATGTCACATACCATGCATAGCTCTAGAACTGGAGCATCCTAGGCGTGTGGGATATTGATTGCTGGGGCCTGGGTTCCATACAGGTAGGGTGACATTCAGCTACAATTAATCTACTCTACTCTATCTGTTCACAATGAAGGGGTAATTATCACCCTGATAAAGTTCATGCAAATGCTTAGCTTTATTGAATACCAGCAATCGTAGCAGTGATATAGATGAATTATTCAACGTTGTTTTGTTAAAAGGTATTTAAAGAGCTGCATAGAGAAAATTTCAACAAAATTTCCACGTCACTGTACGCATTGATTGTATAGGCACACAGGGCACAGCACTGTGACCAGCAAAGTGAACAAAAGCAAATTGCAACGCAGGCAATACACGGGAGTGTGTCGTGTTCCTATGGTTAATATATTCACACTGTGTTCAAATTGACAAAATACGAGAACGTTGTATTAATGATAATAAGAGAGGACAACATAATTATATATTTACTGACAATTTTTGCTGAAAGGTATAGCAGTATATACTGTCCGTGAGCTAGGCTTGCGTACATTCCCGGCTAGCCCTCTACCAAGTTGCTAAGTTTCTGTGCAACCACTTCAAATTCCCTATCCTATTTATCAATAACCGTTGAAGAGATCTATCGGTCTGACTTTTTTTTTCGCAGCAAGCAAGCTGTGGGACTTGATAGCCGCCACTATCGTGCAATATCCTTTGAAACTGCTGCGTCAAGAATGGCCTGTTTCACAAAAGGAAAAGAGGAGTAAATAAGTGTTATTTTGAAAAGTCAGTGCCTCTTACGTTAATAAGTAGCCCTACAGCGTTGCTATCAACGTGGTCATAAACAAGAGCTGGAGAAAGATAACTACCTTGTTGGGATTTATCCATGTGACATGAGAGAGAAATTTCAACAATGAAAGGCATCAATCATCCACACTGCCTCCATATCCACTGATTTTTGTATCGGACCGATAACCTAGATGTTAGTCCCCACGAAGCAAAAATTATCACCATCATGTTTTTGTATCAACCTGCAGAGGCAATATTAAAATCAAGGACGAGTTCGCGAAAATTTTAGTATACCTTGAAGAGTCAGTGGAGAAAGCTAGAATCAATAAATGGAAAGAACAATTTACCATCTGTCAAATTGGATGTTACATAAATCACACTGAAGACTGGATGGCCTGTAAGTCCCTAAATATGTTACGAACTGAAATTGATACAATCTGATGTGAATTTATATAGGTACATATAACTCGACAACTTTGTAGTAGTATCGTATTCCCATCAAGTTGCATCTTAAATGGTCACATTATTATGTAGATTTTATTTAATTAAGTTTGATTGTTTTACTTTATATACATGTTGCAACTAACTTCTCGTTTTCAGTACATTTTAAGTTCCTTGGTTTCAGGTTCAAATAAATAAGAAAGATTAGCCTGGAGGGAAATAGAAAATAATTTGTAAAACAGTGTTAAATCGGACAATATTAGACAAATGATTACGTATAATGGTGATGACTATTGTTTAACGGATGAAAATTTCCCAAGGGAGACTTTTATATAGAACAAGTTACTTACTTCACATAGGCTACATATTAATGTACGTTCTTTCCCCAAGAGAATGGCATGAATGGAGATATTGGCAACTGCATGCCTTGGTTTTTCCGTAGGCCACTAGCCACTAGTCCATTTCATACATACAGTACATACTAGGTGAGTCTTCCACCCCTTATTCTTTTAGTTTTCGGCCACACTTCTAACGTCTGACGCCACCATGGTCGACAGTTCCTTGTCGCAAGCCAAGCCACAATGACTCTAAACGACTTTACAAGATTTGTGACTACATGGAAGCAGGACCTTTACAAAAACATGTGTACGTCAAGTAATTATTCAATGCATCAAACTGTCATACGGGCATTATCTAGGTACAAAGAATATGCCGATTATACGGTTTCAGTTGGATATGAAATTAACGATTGGTACGGTTTCTTACTGATAAGAAACGTGAATGAACCTTCGAAGCGGAAAGCAATTGAGCATCTCATACGCTTTCAGGCAAGGTGAAGGGATTAGCAGTCGTGAAGCAATGGTCCAAGTGCGTAGAAGGTAGCGGACCTGATTTTGGGAGGTGGGTTCGAATCCCACCACAGCTTAATATTTTATCCACATTTTAAGCTTTGGGGATCAAATACAAGTTGATGATGAAGGTGATAATTGTTGTTATAAGGGGCCTAACGTCTAGGTTATTGGCCCCTAATGGTTTGAAAAATGATTTTGTAAAGTCGTTTTGGGTCATTGTGGCTTGGCGGTAGACAAGAAACTGTCGACCATGCTGGCATCAGACGTTGGAAGTGTGGCCGAAAATTTAAAAAAATAAGGGGCGGAAGATTCACTCGGTATATAACCAAAGTTCTGAAAATAATACATGAACTGTATTACTTATTATTCCCATAAATAAGGGCAATTTAGGAGTTAGCCTTTTGACCGTCAGGTGGTCATCATCTCATCCTGATCACTAGGGTTGAAGTTTTGATTTATATACAAAATTTATAATTGAGGTTTTGTTATACTTGGTTTAATGTTATGATTCGCAGTGAAGCTCGTTATTAACAAAATGTTGGCCTATTCTATAATGTTGTATTATAGGGTTGCGTCTACGTATGCATATTATGCACTTCACGATAGCATTGAAGTCTCTTTTTAGTGTTGGATTATTGACAGTTGCTATTGTAACATTCAGTTGTTCGACACAATGGAAAATTCTAAAAGATAACCTGAAATAAATTGTATGTGAGTATGAAATATATAATCATGTAAATAATAAGTGATACATGTAATTTTTTCAGAACTTGTGTTATATACAGTATGCATACTGTACCCCAGCACAATCATATTGGGCAAATAGCGTGATTACCGACTGAAAAGTACAAATTGTTTTCCCCTTCTACAATAAACCATAACAATATACTGTAAAGCAGCGTTTCCCAAACTGTGGTACGCTCGTACTGCTGCAGTGGTACGCGGTGATGTTACGAACAATATAAAAATATTTGATACATTAAAAGAATACAAAAATATAGAAATAATGTTATGTAGTTGGAGGACTTTAAGGCCAAAGACAAGGAACAGTTTTATGAATTGAATTTTGATTCAGAACTAAGGCAAACGTTTTCAAAAATGACTCTTGTGAACTTTTGGGCTGAGAGGCGTGCAGACTTTGCAGACTTAGCTGACAAAGCAGTTAGATTTTTACTGCCTTTCACTACTTCGTACTTGTGTGAGACTGCATTTTCTTCAGTTGCTTATCTCAATAATTAATACCGGAATATGCTCCTTGCAGTGGAAAACGATCTTCCTTTGAGACTCAGCAATCTTAAACCAGACGTTCCTAAGCTGGCTTCGAATCTTCAAGCTCACCCTTCACATTGAATTTTGGTTTTTATGTTTAATTATTAGGAGTTTCTTATTAATATTATTTGTACAGTGACATTTCTGAATGTTTGACTTGAATACTTATTGTAATAAATAAGAAAACAACTGGACACACTTTTTATTATTTGAACTTAAACTCAAACACTCAAACTCTAACAAACACAATTTACAATCCGTCTTTTGTTCTGCTACGTAGTGGTTTTTGTGGTGGTGATTGTGGGTGGGGATTATAGTTAATATATCTCCCAACCATTAGGTGGTACGCGAGAGATTCTCATCCCTTATAGTGGTACACACACAAAAAAGTTTGGGAAACACTGCTGTACAGCATACCGGGTGAATCAGTTGCCCCTAATAATACTGTTTTATGCAGCCCAACTAACGCGTGTTGTCAGGAAGATCATTACAGTATTTCTCTACATGCATCCCGTATGATACCAATGTACTACAAGCATATCCAGCAAACGATACTGAACACTATTAGTTCTCTCTAGTCTTAGTCTGTAACCACATCGAGGGAATAGTAAGAGTGTTCAGTATCGTTTGCAGGCTATGCTTGCAGCGTAATACTACCATACAAGATACAAGGTGAGGTATAGCGACCATCCTGATAACAACGTTAGTTGGGCTGCATGAAACAATATTATTAGGGGTAACAGCGGCTTCGGTGGCCTAGTTGGTAGCATGCTGAACTGCTGTGCCCAAGATAGCGGGTCCAAACCCGGCCGAAGCCGTCAGATTTTTTAAAAGCGTTAAAATCCCACAGTATTGCTTCCTTCGGAGGGAAAGTAAGGCGGGCGGTCCCATGTCATAGATTTATGGCAAGTAAAAGATCCTTCCACTGACTAAACTTGTGTGAAGCTAAATTTCTAGGTTAGATTTCGTTGGAACGCTCTATCAAAGTTCCAAGGTTCACCACTAGGTTCCATTGACATCTAGTAGCGAAAGTTGGAACTACCTGAAATTGAACGGAACTTGTAGCTCACCCTATGGATGTCCGCTTTATGCAACTACAGCCTCTGGAGAGCCGAACATATGCTTGGACACTCCCGGCATAAAAGCCATACACTAAATAAATAAATAAATAAATAAATAAATAAGAAATTAGGGGCAGCTGATTCACCTGGTGTATGTCTTATCACATGCATTCTTTCAGGCTATTTCTCCGCTTATTCCAGTAATTGGAATTATTTTGTGATGACCGATTGATAGTTGCAATATCGATTACTATTAACTTATGAATTGTTAAATCGTGTTATGCCGCTAAACAATAATATTTATACTTAGACGTTAACCACTAATACAACATTATATAATAGAGTAACTGAATTTATTTTTTAGCCTATTTTCATTTATGAAAAAAATTGGCTTATGAGATCACCTTTTGTCCGAGTGTCTGTCTGTGTGTGCGTTTATGATGGTGTGTGCCCCCCCTAATAACTTCTAAACGGCCATAGCGATTTCAATGAAACTCGGTAAGTTCATAGCACTATTCCTGACTACCCAGACCGTGCCCTTCAAATTTTCTTACGTCTCACCAATCCTACATGGCGGCTGTGCGAAATATTTCACCAGCATTCAATATCTCCGAAACTATTACCGATATCACCCCGGAATATATTATGGGGATAAAGGGAACTATAAAAAGTTCACCTACGTGACGTTTGAAAACCTGGTAACTAAAAACCAACATGGCGGCCAAGCGAAGTTGCGACTTTTAAATAGACGATTCCCGGGATTTAAACAACCAAACGCAATAAAACTTGGTACAGTATATGTTTATACATATTGTAATGCATCGATATCTAATTTCGTTCAATTGTTTACATAACCTCAAGATGGCGGCTGTGCGAAATATTTCACAGGCATTCTATATCTCTGAAACTATTAGCGGTATCACCCTGAAATTTCGTACGGAGATAAAGGGAACCACTGGAAGCTCATCTATAATGCATTCAGAAACCCGTTAAGTACAAAACGAATATGGCGGCCAAGCGAAGTTGAAAATTTTAAATAGACCTTTCTCGCGATTTAATGTTCCAAACGCAATGAAACATGGTACAGGAAATGTTTGTACACATTGTAATACACTGGTATCTAATTTAGTGCAATTCTTTACATAACCTCAAGATGGCGGCTGTGCGAATTTTAAAATTAAGTTTTTATTTCTTGTGTCGTAATGATGTGATCGAAGTGAAAGTTTGAATAATGAACTTACGCAATAATTTTCCTTTAATGGTACACGACTCTATGGCTTATACAAATAACAATCCAACATGGCGACCATCCGAAGTATTTCGATGGATCTCAATATCCACGAATCTATTACAGCAATCAAACTGAATTTTTGAATGTTCATAGGGGCTATGCACTTAAGTTCACCTATATGACTTTCAATAACCTGGTGATCACAAAATATAAACATTCATATGGTCGTTTCTCGCAATTTAACCATCCAAGTGCAGTGACACTTGGTACTGTAAATCCTTAATCAAATGTTAATACATTGGCATCTATTTTTTTCAATTGTTTCCATAACCACAAGATGGCAGCTGTTCGAAATGTTAATATCTCGTTTTTACTTCATGTGTCCTAATCATGCGATTGTAGTTTGGATACTACGCGTACACAATAATCTTCATGTAACAGTACATAACTCTAAGACACAATACATACATAACAAGTAGTTCCGTGAAGAACTATACAGCCTATTTTCATATATCCTACTTATGTTAACTGCCACTATCAACATACAAAATTTCAGTTTGATTGCTGTAATAGATTCGTAGATATTGAGAACCGACTAAATATTTTGGATGGTCGCCATGTTGGATTTTATATATGTAGGTCCTCGAGTTATGTACTGTTGCATGAAGATTATTGTGTACGCGTAGCATTCAAATTTCAATCGCATGATTAGGACACAAGAAGTAACAAGGGGATTTTAAAATTTCGCACAGCTGCCATCTTGTGGTTATGGAAACAATTGAAATAACTTATATGCCAGTGGATTAACATTCGTATAAGGATTTACTGTACCAAGTTTCACTGCACTCGGATGGTTAAATTGCGAGAAACGTCCATGTGAATATATATACTTCGCGTCGCCGCCATGTTGGATTTGTGATCACCAGGTTATTTAAAGTCCTATAGGTGAACTGAAGTTCATAGCCCCTATGAACATCAAAACATTCAGTTTGATTGCTATAATAGATTCGTAGATATTCAGAGCCGTCTAAATATTTCGGATGGTCGCCATGCTGGATTGTTAAATGTTTAGGCCATAGAGTCATCTACCAATTAAGGAAAATTATAGCGTAGGTTCATTATTCAAACTTTCACTTAGATCGCATGAATACGACACCAGAAATAAGAACTTAATTTTAAAATTCACACAGCCGCCATCTTGAGGTTATGTAAACAATTGAACTAAATTAGATACCAGTGCATTACAATGTGTATAAACATTTTCTGTACCAGATTTCATTGCGTTTGGAACGTTAAATCGCGAGATAGGTCTATTTAAAATTTTCAAATTCGCTTGGCCGCCATGTTCGTTCTGTAGTTAACCGGTTTTGAAAGTCTTATATATGAACTTCTAGTAGTGCCCTTTATCTCCGTACAAAATTTCAGGGTGATACCGCTAATAGTTTCAGAGATATAGAATGCCGGTGAAATATCTTGCACAGCCGCCATCTTGTGGTTATGTAAACAATTGAACGAAGTTAGATGTCGGTGCATTACAATGTGTACAAACATATACAGTACCAAGTTTTATTGCGTTTGGTTGGTTAAATCGCGAGAAACATCCATTTAAAAGTCGCAAATTTGCGTGGCCGCCATGTTGGCTTTGTAGTTACCAGTTTTTCAAAAGTCACATAGGTGAACTTCTAGTATTTCCCTTTATCACCGTAATAAATTCCAGGGTGATATCGGGAATAGTTTCGCAGATATTGAATTCTGGTGAAATATTTCGCACAGTCGCCATGTTGGATTGGTGAGACGTAACAAAATTTGAAGGGCACGGTCGGGGTCGCCCGGAATAGTGCTATGAACTTACCGAGTTTCATTGAAATCGCTCCTGCCGTTTAGAATTTATTACGGGGACACACACACACACCTCACACACACACACACGCACACACACACGGACAAAAGGTGATCTCATAAGCCTATTTTTTTTTTCAAAATTGAAAATAGGCTAAAAATCCAACATGGCGACCATCTTCAATATTTAGTCGGTTCTCAAACACTACGTATCTATTACAGCAATCAAATTGAAATTTTGTATGTTGATCGAGGCAATTAACATAAGTAGGATATATGAAAATAGGCTGTATAGTTCTTAACGGAACTACTTGTCATTACTGCGAATTATAGCATTAACAAGCCATAACAAAACATCAAGTCTAAGTTCTTTTATATATATGTTAACTTCAACCCTAGTGACCTTGATCTGACCTCTCCTGGTTTATTTCTTTTCTCTTTCTGAAGGTACACACATTATTTCTAGGGAAATGCTATTTTTATACTAGAGCAAGAATGGCGAAATATTAGAAGCCATTTTTCTGTGTTGCCTAAGAAATCTAATATTAGAAGCTTTTCAGTCGGTCAACACGAGTGTACCCAAGTCAGATTGGGTGGGGAGTTACAATTAATTGCCTAGTACCTGAAATACATTTCAAGATTTATTTTAACACTTTAAAAACCCGGCCGAAGCCGTCGGATTTTTTAAGAACGTTAAAAATCCCTCAGTATGCCTTCCTTCAGAGGGGAAGTAAAGCCGGCGGTCCCATGTCATAGATTTATGGCATGTTAAAGAACCTTCCACTAATTACACTTGTGTGAAGCTAAATTGTATAGGTTAAGAATGTAAACAACGCTCTTATGTTCCTACGTCGGTGGCCAAGAGCCGACTGTGGTGGCGTCTAGTACCTAAGTTGTCAACTAGGCCAAGTAGTCGTTGACGGTGGCGATGGGCGTCAAAAGTAGGAACTATTTGAAAAATTCATAGTAGCAGTCCTTACTTGAATTAAAAAACTGATACACACACGAATACAGCCATCACAATTAACACCGGTTATCAGACAGATTCTACACACACCCAAAGTACACGTGGCGACATGACCGCGTTGTCGCAGCCCCTAAACTGTGGAACCAACCAACCAACCAACCAACCAACCAACCAACACTTTAAAACTATTACTTATTTGTGCATGAAGTGTTTTATTAGGGGTATAAATAATTGATATCATGTACTTCAGGTACTAGTAAATTCATTGTATTTCCCTGGCAAATATAATTGGGCACACTAGTGTTGACTAATAGAAAAGCTTCTAATTAAAAGGAATCCTGTAATTCCCTGAATAAGAAAATAGCCTATTTTCATATGTCCTACTTATATTAATTGCCTCTATCAACATACACATTTTCGGTTTGATTGCTATAGTAGATTCGTAGATATTGACAACCGTCCAAATATTCCGGATGGTCACCATGTTGGATCTTTATATATAGGCCTTCGAGTTATGTACTATTACATGGAGATTATTACTTAGGTGTTTTATTCAAAAAACTTCAATCGCTTGATTAGTACCCAAGAAATAAAAACGAGAACTTAAAACTTCGCTCAGCCGCCATCTTGTGGCTATGAAAATAATTTAAATGAATTAGATGCCAGTTGATTGAAATTTAAATAAGCATATACCGTACCGTCGCCTCCGTAGCGTAGCGGTCAGCATGGTTAGCTGCCGCCCCGGAGGTCCTGGCTTCGATTCCCGGCTCTGCCACGAAATTTGAAAAGTGGTACGAGGACTGGAACGGGGTTTACTCAGCCTCGGGTGGCCCAAATGAGTAGAGGAGGTTCGATTCCCCCTCAACCATCCTCGAAGTGGTTTTCCGTGGTTTCCCACTTCGTCTTCGGGCAACTGCTGGGATGGTACCTTCTTCAAGGCCACGGCTGCCTCCTTCCCTCTTCCTTGTCTATCCATCCTAACCATCCCTTACCTTCCCTCATGAGGCCCCTGTTCGCTTTGCAGGTGAGGCCGCCTGGGCGAGGTGCCAATCCCACCTCACCAGTTGTATCCCTTCCGATTCAATCTTCCCAGCTCTAGGACACTGCCCGTAGAGGCGGTAGTGGTGAGTTCTCTCGCTGAGTCCGCGGGTTCCACCAACCTGGAGGGTAAACGACTAAATATATATATATATATATATATTTATATCGTACCAAGTTTAACTGCACTGGGATGGTTAAATCGCGAGAAGCATCAATTTAAATTGTCGAATTTTGCGTCGCCGCCATGTTGGATTTGTGCTCAACAGGTTATTGAACGTCCCATAGGTGAACTTATGTTTATAGTCTCTATACACATACAAAACTTCAGTTTGATTGCTGTCATAGATTAATAGATATTGAAAACCTTCTAAATATTTTGGATAGTCGCTATATTGGATTTTGTTATATGTAGGCCATAGAGTTATGTACAATTAGATGAGGATTATTGTGTACGTTCATTATTCAAACGTTGATAACGATAGCAAGAAATAAGAAATTGAATTTAAAATTTCGTACAGCCGCCATCTTGAGGTTATATAAACAATTGAACTGTCAGTGTATTGCAATGTGTATAAACATTTGCTGTACCATGTTTCACTGTGTTTGGATGAATGAAACGCGAGAAAAATCTATTTAAATACTTCAAATTTGCTTGGCCGCCATGTTCGTTCTGTAGTTAACAGGTTGGTTGGTTGTTTCCTCAGCTTAGGGGCTGCGACAACGCGGTCATGTAGCCCCGTGTACTTTGGGTGTGTGTAGAATCTGTCTGAAATCCGGTGTTAACTGTGATGACTGTATTAGTGTGTGTAATCTGTTTTTGATGTGTAACATCTTCCACCAGGTTGCTAGATATTTTAGCGGGGGTGATTTTGAAATATGGGACGAAAGTGGATCGGACGGAAGTGTGTAAGACGCACTGCCAGCTAGATCGCATCCTTCCTGGCTGCTTTAGCGATCCGATGCAGCTGGCAGTGGTACCATGTGGAATGTATATAACATACGGATTACTTCAAGGTTTGGAGGCGCCATTACATATATTTCTACATTAAATCATCATCAAGTTGTCGTTCTTTGGTGTAAACATATTCATTATATATAATTAAACCATATTTGCCGAATACAATTATGATTTATTAAGAGTCTGTTTTCCAATCTCTGGATAAAAGTGATGGGCAACCACTCGCCGCGTAACTTTCCTCAACATTTTCATACTGAACGGTAAACGCTCATGCGAACTCTGCTGTCAACTCATTGAAACACAAACCACATGTATTTTTATTAGTATTTAAATGATGATATGCTTTTATATGAAACATTGTAACTAGTCGGCAAAGCCGGTATTATGTTTCTGCACAATGGCTATTCAGATATTAACCCGCATTGCGGTAATGCTCTGATCAATGTAATATGTATCGATGATTTTATAAGGGAACTGGGCTAGCCTTTCATAGACTACTATAGGAATTCCCTTTACTGTCAAGTAGGCGTATTCATAACTAATTTAAAACTCAATTCCACGCAGGAACATTATCGAAAAAAGCAAAATATTAATGGAGCATAAAAAAATACATCCATATTATTACCGACACGTGAAAATGAGTACCTGTTTTGTACGCCGAATATCTGTTGTTATAATGGCTGCGTGGATAACATCTAGGTCTGCGATTCATGAGGTCTCAAGTTCGAACCCCAGTTCTGGCAATAATTTCTACTTCCGGATTATCGATTTAAACGATAAATATCATAACATTATGCGTCATTTTAACAGAATCTACATGAAATTACGATTTATCAAATTTTAATTATAATAGTTTGCACCAAGCAGGAGTTGGGAAGTTTGATTTTATTGAACATTATTTCTAGTAGTCTATAGATAGGCTAGAGACTATGGTTTCATTCCTCCTCTTAATTTACAATATAATATGTGATGTTTGTTCAAACAAGTGTGACAGTAGCATATCTCCAATTCAAACTATACATACATCATAGCACCAGTATGAAAACGGAGCGTAAATTAACATTTTAAGAATGTCCAAGCTTTGTAGAATACGAGTAGGATAACATGTCAGATGACTTCAAATACATTTCATCTCAATTTCTTAGTAGGATAACATGTCAGATGTTAAACATCATTATGCGACTACTGTAAGGCTCGTATCTTTTTAATTCAAGTAAGGACTGCGGACATTGAATTTCAAGTAGTTCCGACTTTTGCCGGAAAACGCTACTGTCACCGACTACTAGTTCATAACTTGGTTACTAGATGCCACCGCAGTCGGCTCCTTGCGACGAACGTTTGAACTTAAGAGCGTTGATCAATTTCTTACATATAATTTAGCTTCACACAGGTGTAATTAGTACAAGGTTCTTTAACATGCCATGAATCTATGATATGGGACCGCCGGCATTATCTTCCCTCCGGAGGAAGGCATACAGATGGATTTTAACGCTCTAAAAATCCAACGACTTCGGCCGGGTATGAAGTCGCGATCTTGGGAATAGAAGCTCAGCATACTACCAACTACGCCACCGAAGCCACCTGTAGTTAACAGGTTATTGAAAGTTTCTGCCTTCTATTACCGTTCAGCATTTTTCAGGGTGATATGAGAAATAGTTTCGGAGATATAAAATGCTGCTGAAATATTTCGCACAGCCGCCATGTTGCATTTGTGAGACGTTATAAAATTTGAAGGCCACGGTCGGGGTCAGCCGAACTAGTACTATAAGATTACCGAGGGGACACACGCACGGACGCACACACACATACACACACACGGACAAAAGGTGATCTCATAAGCCTATTTTTAGCCTACTTTCGATTTTTGCAAAAAATGAAAGTAGACTTATGAGATCACTACAGGGCGAAAAAAAGTGTGTCTGTCTGTGTGTGTGTATGTGTGTGAGTCTGTGTGTGTGTGTGTGTGTGTGTGAGTGTGTGGACTCTGAATGTCTGTCCCCCCCCTATCAATTCGAACACGGTGAGCGCAAATTGAACGAAATTTAGTACAAAGGTAGCACTAGCAAAGGACACCTCAGTGTCATGTTTTATATCGCCGCCATCTTGACGGAAACGTAATGGCGGCCACACAAATGTTCAAAGCTTAAATCAAATTACGACTAACCTAATCATCCGATCTCTACCAAATTTTGCAACACCATACCTTTATGGGGGAAGCATCCTTTGACCAAACTAATAGGTCATCAGCCTAATAGTTTGCGGATGGCGGCCATCTTTGTGTGAAAATCGATTGCCCCTATTAATTCGAACACGGTGAAACCGAATGGAACGAAATTTGGTACAGAAGTAGTACTAGCAAAGGGCACCCCAATGTCATGTTTTATATCGCCGCCATCTTGACGGACACGTAATGGCGGCCACACAAATGTCCAAAGCTTAAATCAAATTACGACTAACCTAATCATCCGATCTCTACCAAATTTTGCAACAACATACCTTTATGGAGGGAGCATCCTTTGACAAATCTAATAGGTCATTCGCCTAATAGTTTGCGGATGGCGACCATCTTTGTGTCAAAATCGATTACCCCTATTAATTCGAACACGGTGAAACCGAATGGAATGAAATTTGGTGCAGAGGTAGCACTAGCAAAGGGCACCCCAGTGTCATGTCTTATATCGCCGCCATCTTGACGGAAACGTAATGGCGGCTACCCAAATGTTCAAAGCTTAAATGAAATTACGACTAATCTAATCATCCGATCTCTACCAAATTTTGCAACAACATACCTTTATGGAGGAAGCATCCTTTCACAAATCTAATAGGTCATTAGCCTAATAGTTTGCGGATGGCGGCCATCTTTGTGTCAAAATCGATTACCCCTATTAATTCGAACACGGTGAAACCGAATGGAATGAAATTTGGTACAGAGGTAGCACTAGCAAATGGCACCTCAGTTTCATGTTTTATATCGCCGCCATCTTGACGGAAACGTAATGGCGGCCACACAAATGTTCAAAGCTTAAATCAAATTACGACTAACCTAATCATCCGATCTCTACCAAATTTTGCAACACCATACCTTTATGGGGGAAGCATCCTTTGACCAAACTAATAGGTCATCAGCCTAATAGTTTGCGGATGGCGGCCATCTTTGTGTGAAAATCGATTGCCCATATTAATTCGAACACGGTGAAACCGAATGGAACGAAATTTGGTACAGAGGTAGTACTAGCAAAGGGCACCCCAACGTCATGTTTTATATCGCCGCCATCTTGACGGACACGTAATGGCGGCCACACAAATGTTCAAAGCTTAAATCAAATTACGACTAACCTAATCATCCGATCTCTACCAAATTTTGCAACAACATACCTTTATGGAGGGAGCATCCTTTGACAAATCTAATAGGTCATTCGCCTAATAGTTTGCGGATGGCGGCCATATTTGTGTCAAAATCGATTACACCTATTAATTCGAACACGGTGAAACCGAATGGAATGAAATTTGGTGCAGAGGTAGCACTAGCAAAGGGCACCCCAGTGTCATGTTTTATATCGCCGCCATCTGGATGGAAACGTAATGGCGGCTACCCAAATATTCAAAGATTAAATGAAATTACGACTAACCTAATCATCCTATCTCTACCAAATTTTGCAACAACATACCTTTATAGAGGAAGCATCCTTTGACAAATCTAATAGGTCATTAGCCTAATAGTTTGCGGATGGCGGCCATCTTTGTGTCAAAATCGATTACCCCTATTAATTCGAACACGGTGAAACCGAATGGAATGAAATTTGGTACAGAGGTAGCACTAAAAAAGGCCACCTCAGTGTCATGTTTTATATCACCGCCATCTTGACGGAAACGTAATCGCGGCCACCCAAATGTTAAAGGCTAAAATGTAATTACGACCAACCTAATAATCTAATCTCTACCAAATTTTGCAACAACAAATCGTTATGTGGGAAGCATATTCTGACCAAACTGCTAGATCATCAGCCCAATAGTTTGCAGATGGTGGCCAAGTATGTGTGCAAATCGATTCCCCCTATCAATTCAAACACGGTGAAACCGAATTGAACGAAGTTTGGTACAGAGGTAGCACTAGCAAAGGGCACGTCAGTGTCATGTTTTAAATCGCCGCCATCTTGACGGAAACGGAATGACGGCCACCCAAATGTTAAAAGCTTAAATCAAATTTCGACCATCCTAATAATTTGATCTCTACCGGATTTTGCAACAACATGCCTTTTTGTGGAAAGCATCTTATGACTGACTACAAGGTCATCAGCCCAATAGTTTGCAAATAGCGGCCATGTATGTGTGCAAATCCATTCCCCAGATCAAATCAAACACGGTGAAACCGAATTGAATGGATTTTTTTTACAGAGGTAGCACTAGCAAAGGGCACCTCATATTCATGTTTAATATCCCTATAGCACGTTGTATTTCAACAAGCTACTACAACCAACATTCAATTATACTCCTTGAAAAGGACAAAGAGTTATAACAATACCCATGCATTTAGGAGAAAGTAGGCTATATGTTCTTTACTGAACATCTTGTTTCATAAATGAAATTAGGCTAAAAATGTGCATTGTAACAAATAATATAAATTGAATGAGTTGAACGTTTTAAATACCTAAGAAGTTGGTTTGTGCAGGACATGATAAGTTCGAAACAAATAACAAGTAGTTCTGTGAAAATCTGTGAAAATCTATACAGCATTTTTTCATACATCCTACTTATGTTAAATGCTTCTATCAACATACAAAATTTCAGTTTGATTCCTGTGATATATTCGTAGATATTGAGAACCATCTAAATATTTCGGATGGTCACCATGTTAGATTTATATATTTGTAGGTCTTAGAATTATGTACTATTACATAATGATTATTGTGGAGGTGTAGTATTCAAACTTCAATCGCCCGATTAGGGCACAAGAAATGAAAACCAGATATTAAAATTTCACAGAACTGCCATCTTGTGATTATGAAAACAATTGAAATATATTAGATGCCAGTGGTTTAATATTTGTATAAGCATTTCCCGTGCCAAGTTTTGCTCCGCCCGGATGGTTGAATCGCGTGAAACCTCCATTTAAACATTGGATTTGTTCTCACCAGGTTATTTAAGGTCCCATAGGTGAACTTATGTGAATAGCCTCTATCAACATACAAAATTTCAGTTTGATTGGTATCATAGATTAATAGATCTTGAGTACCTTCTAAATATTTCGGATGGTCGCCATGTTGGATTTTACATATCTACAGGGTTATGTTTTATTAGATGACGATATTTGCGTGGGTTCATTATATAAACGTTCACTTCGATCGCATGATTAATACACGAGAAATAAGAACCTAATTTCAAAATTGTGCACAGCCTACATCTTGAGGTTATATAAACAATTGAACTAAATGAGATGGCATTGCATTACAAAATGTAACTAGGTATAAAAATTTACTGTACCATATTTCACTGAGCTCAGATGGTTAAATCGTAAGAACATTCTATTAAAATGTTTGTTTTGTATTTTATAGGTTTTTGGAAGTCTCATAGCATACCTTACAAAATGTCGGGGTGATATCAGTAATAGTTTTGGAGACATGAAATGCCGGTGAAATATTTCGCTAGCCGCCATCTTGAGGTTATGTACACAATTGAACTAAATTAGATGCCAGTGCATTACATTGATTAGCCTATAAACATTTGCTGTACCAAGTTTCATTGCCTTTGGATGGTACATCGCGATAATAATCTATTTAAAAGTTTGAACTTTGTTCTGTCGCCATGCTCGTTTTATAGTCAAGAGGTTTTTGAAAATCTCATAGCAAACATTTAGTAGTGCCCTTTATCACTGTATAAAATATCAGGGTGATATCAGTAATTGTTTCAGAGATATTGAATGCCAGTGAATTATTTTGACAGCCGCCATCTTGAGGTTATGTAAACAATTTAACTAAATTAGATGCCAGTGCATTACAATGTGTAGCCTATAAACATTTGCTGTACCAAGTTTCATTGCGCTTGGATGATTAAATCGTGAGAAAATCTAATGAAAAGTTTCAAATTTGCCTGGCCATAATGTTCTTTTTGTAGTTAACAGATTTTTTAAAGTCTCATTGGATTACGTCTAGTAGTGCCCTTTATTACCATACAACATTTCGGAGTGATATCAGTAATAGTTTCGGAGATATAGAATGTCGGTGAGAAATTTCGCACAGACGTCATGTTGGATTGTTGAGACGTAATAAAATTTGAAGGTCAAGGTCGGGGTTGGCCAAGATTGTATTATGTTCTTACCGAGTTTCATTGAAATTACTCTAGCCATTTAGAAGTTACTAGGACACACACACACACACACACACACGGACGGACGGACGCACACACGGACAAAAGGTGATCGCATAAGCTTTTTTTTTTCATAAATGAAAATAGGCTAAAATGAATTAGATTGGCTATTGCATAAGAAGAAATAGGCTGGTGGCAAGAGGGTTGGAAGGGGCACTAAATGGTAAAATCAGACGAGGAAGAAGATGGTTTCAATTGAATAATTACATAATGATTGATAAATATTATGAGCTAGAAACATGCAGAAGACAAGATAAGAAACCTGCTATTAGGCAGATAAACTAAACTAAAATGAACAAATAAATATTTCAGGCCGTGTTCGTTATTTTTTGTAGTTTTATTTATAGCGATCAAACTGTACATAATTATGCTGTATTTTCCTTTATATTGAAAAGCGTCATACGTTTGCTAATAGTTTGGATTATTTATGAACATCTCTTCAGTTTTATGTGTCTTTGCGTTTAAGGCTATAATGAATTTCAGTGTATTGTAATTTCACTAGAAGTCAAATTTCAAGAACGATGTTGGGAGTTCCAAAGCATTTATGTCACGTTTGACAGGACACAGTGACACACATTTCCTGTCACTGTGAAGCTTGACGACCAAATTACGTGTCTCGACAGTATGTGTGTGTTGGTTTATTAATTCACCTCAGCCGCTTTGAGCCAGACCAGGCCAGGCCATCCCTCCATTCATTCATCCATCACACCAGTGTCACCGTAAAACACTCTATTAATGTGCTTCATTGTAGCTGCTGCCTGCATTTTTATTCCGTCAAACAGCTCAGGAACGAATTTAAAGCGTGGTTAAGAGTCGCAAGGAAGATCAAAGATATTCATGAAAAATCGCTCTAAATTAGTGTACAGCTACATCCAACTACAAGCTCCTGTTTCCTCGAGAAAAATATTGTTATTCCCTCTTTCAGTGATGCACAACATGTATGAAGAGGATTGCGTCCATGGTTAGATGAACTGAGCCTCATGTTGCTTCTATTCGGTGTCTGCTTCGTTGATAAGTGTTCAGGTCATTGACGTTCAGTCCGAAGGTCCACTGGACATAGTCCGGTCTGAACCCCGGCAGCGACCGGTTCGCTGCGCTCTGCTTCGTTGTGAGTTACGTATTCGAGTGTCTAACTTTCAAGTCTTTTCAAGTACAGTCAAAATGGCCACCAACAGTATTAGGAAAAACACCATAAAATGTGCTTTCCCCGACAAGGCCAATAAACCAGGCCCTGCAGAAATACATGAGTGGATTCAGTACACCCTAAAACTCAACGTGGACCAATTAGAAGCCATTCAACTAGACAATCTGGAAGCTGCTGTTTTCATCAAGTTCACCAGCAAACTACTGATGGAGAAGGTCCTCAACAGTACCAACGGAAAATCCCAGGTACGGAAATTTAATGGCTCTATATCTGAGGTAATTATAACTTGTGCGGATGTTGATAGTAAACTAATCCGAGTCATGACCCTTCCCATTGAACTGCCGAATGACCGGATAATGTCGTACTTTAGTAAGTACGGGAAAGTTCGTGAAATTAGAAACGAACGATGGTCAGCTACCTACCTATTTAATATTTTGAGTGGTATTCGGGCTATGCGGATTGAACTAAAAACTGCAATTCCACCCATTATTTCTATCGATGGCTACAAAGCACAGGTGGTGTATGATGGACAACCTCGATCATGCTTTTATTGTAATGCCACTGATCACTTTAGACAGGAGTGCCCAGTGAGGCGCGGTGAAACTGAAAATAAAACCGGGCCTAAGCTTCTCAGTGAAATTGTAGCCAACAAGGACAGTGACATTGTCTCGCCTGCCTTATCGGCACCTTGTTCATCTAACGTCAGTGTTTCTGCCGAACAACTTGCCCCACTTGATACGTCAGCTGTAGCACAAGACACAATGGACGTGTCGCCTTCTCACTTCACCGCCTTATCGCCGCAACCAGCTGGGCCATTGACCTCCATTAGTAAACAACAACATACTCTCACATCACAACAGGAACTCCACGGGCAGCCAGCGCTGCCAGGTTTGTCTGATACTAGCCAATACACCAATGGCAGTCTAGGTAGGGCGGCCAATTCTCTAGTTCCTAAAACTGACCAGAAACCTGACACTAGCACTGCCAGCCCTGATGCGGTCACAGAAGGCGTGACCTCAGGAGACAATGCTACCAGTATGCCACCCTCAAACCAGTCCATAGTTAGTTGTGAACCACAGACCGCTGGTATACGTTGGTCGGATGAAATAGAAGACGACCCCTCCAGACACATGGATACAGAAGAGACGGGGTCACGGGACCAGGAGATCATGGACAACAAGGAACTAACTCCTAAAGAACAGGCACATTTGAAAACCTCCTCCAAAGCTAAAACAATCCGGGCGTCAAAAGAGGGAACGCACAAGCCTTATGCGGGTGTCAGGGACCCCCGACTACAAGGAGGGAAGTCGTGTGACAAGCGTTAAAGACCACCCCATCTCCATCTTGTTTATTTCGGTGAAAAAAAAACATGTCTATCTATCTGACGATGTTGTTGACATACACGCTAATGACAATGTAAATTGCATTCAAACTGCTAGTAAACAGTCGCTCTTACGCAACCTTATACGAGGCCAAGATGTGGATATTGTTCTGTTGCAAGAAGTGGCTACTGAAGACCTCCTTACCATCTCTGGCTATGATAAAATAGTTAATGTCAATGAGCACAAACGTGGTACAGCTATCTACATTAAGGACCATATACCATATGCGGATCCAGTCCAGTTAGTCAACTCACGCGGAATCAGTATCCGTATTCGAGATCTTTTGCTCGTCAATGTATATGCTCCCTCTGGTTCGCAGGCCAGGATACAACGCCGGCTCTTCTATACCACAGATATTCTCCCACTTCTCCATAATCATACCGGCAATATAATCCTCGGTGGGGATTTTAACGCAGTGCTATCGCCCAAAGACCAAAGTGGCCAATTTCAGGGCTGCCCTGCACTATCTGCGTTAATACAAGGGTTACGCTTAAAAGACACATGGGAACTGAAGCCGTCGGGGTCAGCCGGTTACACGTACTACTACCATAATGGTGCTTCTCGACTGGATAGAATATATGTCAGCGGGGAATTGAAAGAACACGTGAGGGAAACAGATGTATGCCCGGTGGAGTTTTCAAACCATTGTGCGTATCTGTGCAAGATTCGCCAACCAGAATTGGGACCTCGCCGTGGGAGAGGAACATGGAGGTTAAATGATTCTATTCTGACACACTTGGACATGAAAGATAGCTTTGCCACTGAATGGCATAACTGGAAACGCCACATTCAACGGTTTCAAGATACTCTTGAGTGGTGGCTGAAGTATGCGAAACCCAGAGCTGTTAGGTTATTGAAGGCCTACAGTGCCGAGAGAAGACGCCACATCCATCAGACGACAGATTTCTACTATAAATGTTTACGACAGTTATACAATGAAGACCCTACCAACTCTAATACATATCGCCGAATAAAGAAAATCCGAGCGCAGCTCCTCACGCTGCAGCGCAAAGCATTGGAAGGACTCAAACTTCAAGCACAAGATCGTCAACATCTGGCATCAGAGGCACCCCCCGTTTATCATTTTATACGGGCGTGCCGCAAAGGCCGTCAGAAGTACATCAACCGCATTATGACACCTGAGGGACAAATGGTGACTAGTCATACCTTAATCACAGAAACGGTAGAGAACTTCTTCCAGTCCTTGTATACAGACGACGCCCCAGTCCCACTTCACCACCAGCATCCGTTCTTCGATGGTGTACGAGGAAGACTTTTGCACAGAGAACAAGAGTGCTTGACCCAGGACATCACCGCCGAAGAAATATATACCTCCATACGCCACAGTGCGCCAAACAAGAGTCCTGGTCCTGATGGCCTGGGGAGAGCTTTCTACATGACGTTTTGGACCACCATTCGCGATGAACTTACAGCCGTAGTGAATGATGCTTGTCGTCCTGGACGAAATATCGACACCCTGAAAGATGGCCTGGTGGTATTAGTCCCAAAAATTACACAACCAACACAGCTCAGGGACTTTCGCCCGCTGACGCTTTTAAACTTTGACTACAAGATCTTCACGAAATGTATGAAAACGAGACTTCAGGCCTTTATGGAGGAAGCCACATCTCGCCACCAATCGGGTGGGGTACCAGGCAGGTGCATTGTCAACACTACATGTGCTATTCGCGATGTCATTAGTGAGTCGCTGATCGGCAATAAGAAGAAACTGTTATTATCACTGGATTTTGACCATGCCTTTGATAGGGTAAACCATAAATACATCCTTGCGACTCTTCAAGCTATTGGCTTCGATATGCGGTTTATTGCCCTCGTGAGCAAAATTCTTCATGGTGGATCTTCAAAAGTGAGTGTAAATGGGTATTTCACACGGCCGCTCCTCATCCATCGTGGAGTCAGGCAAGGGTGTCCGATGTCCATGCTTCTTTTTGTTCTATCTCTGGAACCCCTTCTTTGTAATCTCCATACATCTTTCAATGGCACGGAGATCAGTATGTTTGCATATGCGGATGATGTCACCCTTGGGGTGGATCGAACCGTTGACATGCAGCAATTCTTCACGGACCTAGATGAGTACGGGAGATATTCTGGTGCGCGGCTGAACCGACGAAAAACAAAGGCGATGTGGATTGGGAAATTGGACCGCGTCCAAGGGGTTCTCCCGGCGTGGGTAACGATCGCCTCAGAACTCAAAATATTAGGCATATCTTTCTTGAATAGTGTACACCAAATGATTAAAAAGAACTGGGACGTTGCCCTACATTCTGTGCGTGGTGCCTTGCAACAAGTGCGGTACCGCTCCTTCCTCTTACACCAACGAACAATGTACGTGAATATGTTCAGCTTAAGCAAAATATGGTATCTCAGTCAAATTCTTCCTATGCCAAGAATGGTGGGTACACGTATTATTTCCGCCGTCGGATGGTTTATTTGGCAAGGAGCTCTATTACGTCTTTCCCGCAGCACATTAACATTGCATAAATCCCAGGGAGGTCTGGGACTCATCGACGTTGAAAAGAAAGCTAGAACCTTATTCCTCAAACGACACCTGCAACTGCTTACAGGCTTCGGGACCGATGAGTCACATAACTTCCTACGGAGATGGTGTAGTCCCTATGACTGCTCGAACCCACCTGCTTATTGTGATATCAATCATCATGCACCTCATGTCCGGTATCTGAGAGTTGAACTCAGCTACGTGCCACAAGACGTCATCAGGTCTATCTCAACGAAAAAGCTGTATCGTTCTATCATGGCACAACAGTATGTTGCCCCCAGAATTATGCAATCCGCATTGATCGCCAACTGGAATCGAGTCTGGAGGAATGTCTCCAATCGCATTCTTCCCAGTGCAGCGAAGGAAAGTTGGTATAAAGTAATCCATGATCTTATACCAACAAACAGCAGACTCCATCGCATTCACATGGTGGAGAACGCCTTATGCACTTCATGTTCCCATCAGGATACAATCCTGCACCGATTTACGCAGTGTGATCCGATTCGATCGACCTGGAACCGCTTCACCCGGGTCCTGAATAGCTTCATGAACTGTCCTACTACCGCCATCACTCCTGAATGGGTGATCCGACCAACATTTAGCCTTCAACCGCCCCAACTGAACAGTGCGGTAGTGTTACTCCTCGGTTGCTATGTGCACTGTGTGCTGAAAACTACGGGGCCATATACAGAACTCGAAATGCTGTCCGAGGTAAGTGAGTGTGTCCTCACGAGCCTTCGCTGTACTACAAGAACTCGCCGGCTGGGGGACTATGCCCAGCAGCTCACCCGCATCATGTGAGTGTTTTGTGCATTGTGATAGTGATTGAACATTGAACATTAAGTAGACTAGTATAACTGTGATAAACGCATCAATATCCATGATTGTTATTCATCTACCACCTCACAATCACCTATGTACCTTAAATATATGAAGACAATAAACAAGTTTCCTTAAAAAAAGAAAAAAAAATTAAAAAAAACTGGTTCATTTCACGAACGTGTTTTGTGGCGGCTACCTTTGTATAAGTAATTCATCTAGCCGAACTGGGTGTTGATATAGTTATCATCATTTCTTCCTCAACAGCACGCGCAGATCAATAGCTTTCTTGCACCTCCCTTAGCTCTCTTAGGTAGCTACTTATCAAAATGTATTTATGAGTTATTATACCAAGGCAGTTAGTGCATCGTCAAACGTTCATTAACACTTACATCGTGCTCATTTATTTTACCATTCCTGTCTGTTTTCACTTGGTTAACTCTTGTTATCTTCCATAGGTACAATAGGCACAAAACATTAACACTCCAGATTCCTATCCACCGGACAATGAAGTTTAATAAATCTTTTGTTTGCAACGCCTCACGCCTCTTCAACAACTTCGATTTATATACGTTCATCAATATTGCAAACACTACACCTCTCAAAAATCATATTTTTCTCTGCTTCTTGGAGCAATTCCTCCCCTTAAAACTATAATAACTAGATAACTTCTCACATCTGATTGATGCATTATGTTAAAATGTTATTTTTATGCAATCAGTTTCAATTATAACATCAGGACAATAGCAGACAACCTACCAGACGAATACGTCAATATTGTATATTTCTTGCATATGGTGTTTGTCTTTAAGGCTGATAATGGGTCTGTAAGCACTCTTATGCATATCATTTTTCTACTATTCTTTTTATTATTGCCGTACTAGAGTTACTATCACTGTTAGACTATTATTATTATTATTATTTGCGAATAGACCACAGAGGATCACGCTACAATTTCATTTCTTCTTCGAGTTAAGCTTCCTCTTCTTCCAGTATTCTTTCATATGGACGCTGTGCTGCTGGTTCTGTTCATCCGTCCGTGTTCTTCCAGTCTTCGCAGTTCTTCCTTCTTGGAGCCCTTCTAAATTTTGAATCATTATCCAAAATGTACAGTATCTCTATCTAACATCTGAACATCCTGAATGTTGGACCTTTCTAGATCTTGACGAACTTCTTTAATCCATGCCGTAGTTGTCTTCTTGTTCCATTAGTAGCAGAATGCTCTGTTTTCATCCATTCAGTTAAATATACGAGAAATGACAACCTCCTCCTTTTCATGATTTCAGAGGTCTTCTCCACATTTTTGCAGACTTCATTGTTGTTCCGAAGTTTCCAGCTGGTTTCAGTTCGGATTGGGCCCAAGATTTTCCTAAGTATTCTTCTTTCTAGGATCTCCCGCTTCTCCAACTTGTAGTTCATTGAGAGGCATTCGCTGGCATAGACATTTATTCTTCATATTATTCATCTTGTATGCAACGTATTTTAAAATATTATACTATACACATTTACCTGATTGCTTATATTGCTTATATAATAATAATAATAACTAGCTGTACACGGCATACGTTGCAATGCCAATCAATGACAGTGTTGGCGTTGTGACTTTGTTAGTTGAAGTGCTTTTGGATTGTCAATGTTTTCTTCTTTTTCCGTTAACCACCTCTAAACTATTATAAAATTGATTTACTATCTCAGAAACATTCAAGGGAGCGTGCTCAACAACTCACCAAAGTTTCATCGCAATGAAATGAATGGTATATGAACGCATACGGGACTGTTGAAACGATTCGAGCGCCGTCACCCATTTGTTGCATATACTCGTACGCTACCTATTGTAAAAAGGATTTACTAAGTCAAAAACCTTTCCTGGTGTATACACAACAACTCATCAAAGTTTCATCGCAATCGGATGAATGGCATATGAACGCATACGGGATTTTGTTTAAACGATTCGCGCCGTCACTCATTTGTTGAATATTCTTGTGCGCCACCCACTGAAAAACGGATTTACTAATTCATAATCCTTCGCAGGACTGTACTCAGCTCTCCAAAGTTTTATCACACTCGGATGAATGGTATATGAACGCATACGGGACTTTGTTGAAACGATTCACGCGCTGACGCTTATTAGTTAAATCTACCCGAGCGCTACTAATTGTAAAATGGATTTACTAAATAAGAAACCTTCGTGGAAGTGGAAACAACATTTCACCAAATTTCATTGCAATCGCATGAATGGTATATGAACGCATACGGAATTTCGTTTAAACGATACGCGCGCCGTTACCCATTTGTTGAATCTACTCGTGCGCTCCCTACTGTAAAATGGATTTACTAAGTCAGAAACCTTTCCTCGGGTGTACACAACAATTCACTTAAGTTTCATCGCAATCGGATGATTGGCATATGAACGCATACGGGACTTTGATGGAACGATTCACGTGCCGTCGCTCATTTGTTGAATCTACTAGTGCGCTACCTATTGTAAAGTGGATTTACTAAGCCAGAAACCTTCCCGGAAGTGTACACAACATCACACCCAAGTTTCATTTCTATCGGACAAATGGTAGCCTATATTAACGCATACGGGACTTTGTTGAAATGCTTCGCGCGTCTTCGCTCATTTGTTAAATCTACTCGTGCGCTGCCTATTGTAAAATGGATTTACTAAGCCTGAGACCTTCCCTGGAGTGTACACAACAACTCACCCAAGTTTCATCGCTATCGGACGATTGTATATGAAAGCATTCGGTTCTTTGTCGAAACACATCGCGCATCGTCGCTCATTTGATTAATCTACTTGTGCGATACCTATTGTAAGATGGATTTACTAAGCTAGAAATCTTCCCTGAAGTGTACACAACATCTCTTCCAAGTTTCATCGCTATCGGACGAATAGTATACGAACGCATACGGGACATTGTTGAAACGCTTCGCGCGTCTTCGCTAATTTGTTGAATCCATTCGTGCGCTACCTATTGTAACATGGATTTACTAAGCCAGAAACCTTGCCTAGAGTGTACACATCCTGTTACCCAAGTTTCATCGCTATCGGACGAATGGTATATGAACGCATACGGGACTTTGTAGAAAAGCTTTGCGTGTCGTCGCTCAATTGTTGAATATACTCGTGCGCTACCTATTGTTAAGTGGAATTTCTAAGCCAGAAACCTTCCCTGAAGTGTACACAACATCTCACCCAAGTTTCATCGCATTGGGGTGAATGGTATATGAACGCATGTGGGACTATGTTGAAACAAACGCACGCCATTTTGTTGAAGTTACTCGCGCACCATCTATTGTAAATTGGATCTGCTATGCCTATAGCTTTTCCTGGCGTATGCACAACAACTCACCAAAATTTGATCGCAATCGGATGAATTGTATATGAACGCATCGCCAACACTCATTTGTTTAAACTACTGGCATGCTATCTATTGTAAATTGGATTAACTATGCCTTTAACTATCCCGGAAGTATGCCAAACAACCCACGAAAATTTGGTCGCAATCGGATGTATTGTAGGCTATATGAACGCATCGCCAACACTCATTTGTTTAAAATACTCGCGCGCTGTCCATTGTAAATTGGATTGACTATGCCTAATTGCACTCATTCCAGGTTATACTTCATGTTGACTATGCCTATAATGATTTCGGAAGTATTCACAACAACTCACCAAAATTTGATCGCAATCAGATGAATGGTTTATGAACGCATAAAAGACGAACAAAAGAACATTCTTTTTATATATAATATATCGTATGGTCTCGGGTGCTTGGTGCAAGCTTTGTTACTTGACACCCAGAGGGTAGCTTGCATCTCGAAATTCGTTGTTCCTTGAAGCACTATGAAAGTCAAGGAGGTTAGTTATCTAAGCTCATTGAACACTATAGCGCTTTCTAGTAGAGAAATGAGGAACTTTGTGTTGGCGGAAACTCCCGAGATAAATTTTGCCATTTTGAACACGACCTACTGAATTCAAATGGGTTCTTTGACATGCCAACATCGTATGACATGCGTGTCGTAATTTTTTCCGCATTTCAAAAATCACTTACCACGGCCAGGAGCGAACCTACAAGCTATGGATTAGTAGACCAACACGTTAATCACTCACCCACTGCGGCAAGCTACTGATTGCTTATGATATGATACGACATATAATATGATTTTAATTTTAACTAATTTTATTGTTTATTTCTACTTCTTGATATTTGGTACTGGGTTTAAAAGCCCTAACCCTATTGTATGTAGTGTGCTACTGTAAAGGAGCTCTTAATCTTTAAGTGTAGCCGTGGAAATGAAACCAGTCAATCAATCAATCAAACAATTAATACCGACAATGTTACTTCATCCGTCAACTTGGGGCGGAGCTAGAATTGTGAGGAGACACTATTAACTTGGACGTAACCTAAGAAAATTATTCAATCTCTGCATAGTATAAAAGTCCCCGATTCTTGGATGTATCGGGTAATCTCGAAAAACCACTGGATGGATTGTGATGCAGTTTTCACCAGTTTGTAAAAGATTCTGGAGGAAGGTTTCTGTTGAAAAACATTCATTTATGACCAAATGAAGCCGAGCAGTAATGATTTCAGTGAATCGAGTCAAAGAAAACCCTGCCGCCCGTGCGCCGTTTAAGCTTACGCTGGGTAAACCGTTAAACATATTTGTATACTATGAGTGTAAGAATTGTTCGGCATGAAATGTTTTACAAAAAAGCCCGTGACAGCATGTCTCTATCTTAAATACATCGCCCACTATATGTATTTTTATATTTTATTTTTTTCCAACAATCTCCATTGTGTGGAAATTTAAATTACTATCTTCGGAGCGAGCTTATGAGCTAGCGAGCGAGCCTGTCAGCCCAGCTTCGGCCAGCATCTGTCAAGTCGTGTCGAGTAAAGACTTCAGAAAAGAGTATATGTGTTTGGAGTTCCGCTGTTCACCTCGGCTTTTCTGAATTGCGTCTGGGATCTCCCGTCCGTGTGCCTTTCAAGCTTACGCTGGATAAACCGTTAAATACTCCGGGCTAAAGTGGGGCAGGTTGCTAGTTTAGACTATGTGAAAGGAATAAAATGGCGAGAAAAGACCACGCTTAATGCATGTCCCCCTTAAGGCAGGATATACCCTCAGGTATTTCTATGTACCTTCACGGAGATGTACTTGTCATTTAATGATTGTGTATGCTAAGTCGTTACTTCGTCAAAAATTAACGTTCATGAGGTTCACTTGTTAGTCTTCTGCTCGTGACGTGGGGTCACTCTATCCAACAGTCAATGCTATTTTCTGAACAAAGTGACTTGATCGTCTCCGTATTCTTCAGTTAGTGTAAGAGTGGCAAACAACCAGCTCGGTGACAATTTGAGCTATTGTTTGTCATCAAACTAGACAGATTAATAACGTTTACGTCTCTGCAGAAAGTTGCTAAAATTACATAATGAAAGAAAATAAGGCATAATATCTCCCTTATAACAGAGATAGGTACTCACAAGCTCCGATACGTTGAAAACAAATCGTGAAGACTTTTCAATTATTGAAACTGTCAGCCTGTGACCTGGACACCAAGTTTCAGCCTGTATGTTTTATGCGTGCGTTTCTAGCTTCATGTAAACTCCGGGACACAACAGCAAAATTACCTGTCACTCAGTGACAACACAATATTTTTTCCCCTTGAAATATACGGCAAGTTTTTATTTGTGTGCTATAGACAGTTCGTGTTTTGTATGTTATATACACACATGTTTGGTGGAGTGAGGTGGTGGAATGCCGTATCATGAGCTGGCTCATCCTTCGTCATTTATCTAATTCGTGATTGGATGTGATTGTACCAACATGAAGGCACAACTCTGTTTTGATATCTTGGAGACCAACAGCTATATTTTGTGTTGGTGATAGAAAGCCAAGGGTCATGACTTGGAATTCCATTTGTTTGTTATGTTCAAAAAGAAGGCAGTGTAATGGAAACACGCAGAACTGTCCTTATTAATGCTAAATTAAATATGCAAACATAAAATAATATTTACCAAAATAGACCAGACTGATGCAATTATATTTAGGTCTGATAATTATGTTGGCCAATTATGATATTTATCTAATTATTGACACTCCTCAAATTATGAATAAACGTGTATGGCGCATTACCATCCCAGAAAATAGAACCTTCTTCATTATTCAATGCAATTCTTCCATAATGAAAAGCTTCAAGTATAACATGATTTCTCTATATTTGATATGACAGCTGAGGATAATCTAGTTTAAAAATTCAGCATGATCTAAAGATATATTTACTACATTTTCTCTAAATTTAATTATTGAATGTATGAGCCGTTCCAGGTGAGGGACGGCCACTCTTCTACGATTTGTACCGTGTGCTACAATTTTAATATTAATGTTATTGGTTTTACGTCCCTTTTAACTACTGTGGCTTTTAGAGACGCCGGGGTGCCGGAATTTTACCTCGAAGGGGATCTTCAACGTGCCAGTAAATCTACTGTCATCGCTCTTTAACATTTTTGCCCCCTCAAATGCCAAATGACTGCACCAGGATTCGATCCTGGAATATTGGAGACAGCAGACGAGAACGTTACCGCTGAGCCACGCAGCCAGATACTACAATCTTAGGTACGATAGGTTGGCTGAAAGAAATTTTTTAAATCATACAGGTACAGTTATGATACATGGTTCGCTTTTTGTTTTAAGATTTGGTTTGGGAGACGCAGCTTTGTACCAAGAAACACCTTGGTATTCTGTATATATTTCAAGAATAATAGTTAGATGCTATGTCGCTGTAAATATTCTGAAATAAATGAATTGATCTTCAATATCAAGTACAGACTTGAATCCAAACAAAATAATGAAAAGTACAAACCATAGCTCTAGGCATCAGACCAATAACACAAGCTGTTCGAAATCAGGACTTCTCAAAGTTTGACAATGCATCGAGCTCGTGTATCGGTGATACATAACACAGTGCCGTGCGCGCGATGATATTAAATAATTGATGTCAGTACATTATCATTTCCGTTTGAAGGTATGTTAGGTGAGCTTGGTTGTTGATGTCCACATCCACACCATTAACAATGAAGTGTTGTCGACAGTGATGGAACTAAAATACAGCTGATGCGTGGCCATTCTGTGGTCTTTAGCTCGATATGTGAGATATGTTAATAGAGGTCTCCACTTCAAACCGGAAGCTGATGGAATTCCAGTGTTCATAAGTTGTGTTTAATGAAACAGAGAAGCGATAGTAATGCGCATTATACGCTCTGGATCAGTGCAGATACAGTGATGAAATGAATGCTACTGTGAGTGGATGATGTGCATTAGTTTGATCAGTTCATCAGAATGTGACGTGAACATTGATCTATGATTATTCAGAGCTGCACAACATTTCAGGTGGATCAAATATTAAATTGGTCGTTCAATAAATACAACATATTTAGATAACAGCTACTTGATGCCGCTGCAGACATTTTAATATTAAGCTTTTGATGTGGAAATGTCATTATAGACAGCGGTAGCTACACTAGCTACTGTAGTCATTTATTGCTTGTATACTGTAATGAAAGTAGTGACGTTTATGAGTGAATAATGGTCTACATTTCTTTTGTAAACTACAATTGGGAACACAATGCATTTTATGCTAGATACTTAGCAAAGTGTCTAGAAAATTCCTATTATTATTATTATTATTATTATTATTAACTGAGGCCCTGAAAAGGACTCGGTTGATATTTCTGGTGTGAAAGGATCAGCCGTCAGAGAATGTTGATTAATTCTCTGCCGTTGCCCAGGGTACGCCCGATTGCTTTTCTTATCATTCATCATCATCATCATCAACGCAATCTTCGGGGAGGCTCCTTTCTGTTCAACGTGTATTCAAATGACCAGCCGATAGCTCCCAACACCAGGAGTTTCTTGTACGCTGACGATCTCGCTCTTGCTACACAGTAGAAGGATTTTGAATCAGTGGAGAAAAACCTCACGAGTGCCCTTAAGGATCTGTCCAAATATTATATCGTAAATCAACTGAAACCAAATCCCTCCAAGACACAAGTATGTGCCTTTCACTTGAGAAACAAGGAAGCCTTTCGTAAACTGAAGGTAATATGGTCAGGAGTTGAACTGGAACACTGTTACACCGCAAAATTTCTAGGAGTGACACTGGGCAGAGCTCTTATCTACAAGAAACACTGTTTGAACACCAAGTCAAAAGTTCACACCAGGAACAAGAAGTTCCGTTAAGAACTATACAGCCTACTTTTCATGCCAATGATTATTCTACAGAATATGAACCTATCTAGAATAATGACGAAATTAAGTTGCTAATATCGAAATTTCCAATTAGTTCGAAATACTGTATACCTGGCATAATGTATCCTAATAGAGCACTACAGTTGGCAGCCCTGATGACTGAATATATTCTTAGTTCCATCTCTTAAGGTACAAAATACAAAATTTGGTTGAAGTCCAATGAATCGCATGGACGTTACATGCAGTTAAACATTGGATCTAACAGCGCGCGTAAAATCATGTTGGCAACAATGTCATGCATGTATTGGTCAGAAATAATCTGAAATAATGTGATCAATTGTTGTGCCAATTTTGAATGAAATCCATTAGTTAGTATAGAAGTTACATGCATTTTAAAATTGGACCTATCAGCAGGCTTAGAATCATGTTGGCAGCACTGACGTATATTAGTTACTCCAAATTCGTCTAGAATGCTAGGTACTATACGTGTGCAAAGTTTAGAGCTATTGGCTTGCATACTTTCTGATATATTGATATTAGGGTAACAAAAATAGGGACAGCACATATTAACAGTTGGCAGCCCTGGTTGCTCCTTAGAATACGCATAGTCATATCTGTTATGGTACACATAACACATACGAAATTTGGTTGAAATCCAAATGATAGTATGGAAGTTGCATGTATTTAAAGTTGGACCTGTCAGCAGGCTTAGAATCATGTTGGTAGCACTGACGTATATAAGTTACTCCAAATTAATATAGAATGTCAGGTACTATACGTGTGCATAGTTTAAAGCTGTCGGCTTGCATACTTTCTGATATATTGGTATTTGGATAAAATAAATTAGGAGCATTTATTAACAGTTGGCAGCCCTGGTAGGTCTTAAGAATACGCTCAGTCATATCTGGTTATGTACACATACAACATACGAAATTTGGTTGAATTCCAATTGATAGTGTAGAAGTTATATGCATTTAAAAATTGGACCTATCAGGAGGCTTATAATCATTTTGGCAACACTGCCATCTTTGGCCTCCTGGAAATTAAACTGAAATATTATGTTCTGTACCTGTGCCAATTTTGAAATAGCTCCCATTCATACTTTCCAAGATATCCAACATGGAGCTCAAATTTCAATTGCGATATTTTAGCAGTTGGTAGCACTGACATCATTTTCAAATATAGCCGTGAGATATTCAGGTGTAGATCTTTACTCCTACCAAATTTTGTTTCGATTTCTGCAGCCGTTTAGGAGTTGATAGGGGGGGACACACACACAGCCAGACAGACAGACAGAAGGACAGACAGACAGACAGACAGACAGACTGACAGACAGACAGACAGACAGACACACATTTGCCCGATCTCATAAGTCTACTTTTTCCTCATTTTTGCAAAATGTGAAAAGTAGGCTAAAAATCTTCTGAGGAAACTGGCCGGATCAAAATGGGGTAGCCAACCTGACACTATTCGAACATCTGCAATGGCATTGTGTTATTCCGCTGCAGAGTACGCCTGCCCGGTTTGGTATAACTCAACTCATGCTAAACAGGTAGACGTAGCTCTCAATGAAACGTGTAGAACTATAACTGGATGCTTAAGATCAACACCAACAGAATGCCTCTACCAGCTTGCAGGAATAGCACCACCCTCTATTCGACGAGAAGTAGCTGCAAACAAGGAAAGGAAGAAAGTTGTCCAGGAAGCAACCCATCCTCTACATGGGCAGGAACTACATGCTCTCAGGCTGAAGTCTAGGAAGAATTTCCTAAGAACATCCAAAGAATTGAAGACTACATGTGAAAAAGCCAGGCTAGAATTATGGAAAGCTAAGAAATCTCCTCTCCTGGGCTGGAAAAGGATAGCCGAAACTTTACCTCCTGGTCATGATCAAGATTGGGTAACATGGAAATCCTTGAATAGATTAAGATCAGGAGTGGGCAGATCTAAGATCAATCTTGCAAAGTGGGGCTACATTAAGGAAGATGACATACAGTTTGACTGTGGAGAAGATCAGACTGTGAAACATATGCTTCAGTGTAGAATGTGCCCGACCTCCTGCACAGAAGATGAACTTTATGAAGCATCACAGAATGCAGTGGAAGTGGCCAAGTTTTGGTCAAATATTATATAATGTGTGTAGTCATAGTATTTGTATCTGTGTTTATTTGATGTTTTCTGACTCGAGAATAATAATAATAATAATAATAATAATAATAAATATTATTATTATTATTATTATTATTATTATTATTATTATTATTATTATTATTATTATTATTATTATATCGAATATTCCCCTTTAGGAGAGCGATTGAACTTGAATTCACGATTTCATCTTCGGACGTTTTCCCTCTTTTCTTCCTAAAATCTCTTCATCCTCTCGAAATGCTCCTTTTTACGCTCAACTGTCCACTTTCTTTTGTAGTTTTTTTTTTTTTTGCAGGTTGTCGTGATGATCTTTGCTCAAACTTAACATTTGTGATTTTGGTCCTTGAGATTTTCTATGTTGATCTATTGTAGGTCCCTCTGGTCCTCCTTCGGCCATTCCGTAGCGCATTTACTCTTTGTTATGATGTTGAACAGTTTCTTTGCCGTTCTGGAGTTTTCCAACCTGTAGATAAGTGTGTGAACCTTTGCTTGGCGTATTCTGATTTCTTCCGTTAGTGTGTTGGCCTTTTGATGGAGTTCGTTCTGAGGTCTTTTCATCCAAATGCCGTTTTTAATGACTGCCCCATAAATTTTCCTGAGAACTTTTCACTCGTGCTTTTCTTAATTAATTAATTAATTAATTAATTAAATTTATAATTTATTTATTTATTTATTTATTTATTTGTACATCTCCAATTAAAATCCGTTCGGTTGTGAATATAAACAGCCACTTTGGCCTTGGCCATAATGACAGATTAATTACTTATTCGTCTGGTGAGACATTGCTCTCTTGTTTGAGATCCGTATCCGTAGTTGCATTTCATACGGGTTTACATGGATGGTAGACGATTTTGAAAGTATCTCTGGACTATTGGGTGCTTTGTGTGGGGATTAGGAGAATCTTCTTACATCAAATGGAATGGGAAGAATAATGTTGTACTTGTTTCTCTAAACTATAATGTGCAATTACACATACAAGTAATCAACTTAAGAGTTTTACACAGTAGCGAGCACATTTTACACCGAATAATCCCATCTCTGCAACTGTTGGAAGAATTTTCTTGAATGTTGGCCCATACATACATACATCATGGGGCATTTAGCATATTTAGATTTCTTTTTATCATTGTTTAAGTTTTAATTTCCTTTCCTAACGATGTTGCCTTATTTAACTGTTAGAGAGTTTGGTTCCATAGCCCACTGCGCAGTTGGAAATTTAGGTTTTTGCACCTAATTGTAAAACCCCTTCAACAGGCATTGTATTTCAATGTACCAAACTAATTTAACACAACATAAACAACGCATCAAACAATTAGTTTAGGCACAAACATTGGTAGAAATCGTTCCCAGTACATTCACCTAGACCAGGCACAGCCATGTTGAACTATCAGTGATTGATTAGCTAACAAGATGTTCAGTAAAGAACATATAGCCTACTTTCTCCTAAATGCATGGGTATTGTTATAACTCTTTGTCCTTTTCAAGGAGTATAATTGAATGTTGGTTGTAGTAGCTTGTTGAAATACAACTTGCTATAGGGATATTAAACATGAATATGAGGTGCCCTTTGCTAGTGCTACCTCTGTAAAAAAAATCATTCAATTCGGTTTCACCGTGTTTGAATTGATCTGGGGAATGGATTTGCACATATACATGGCCGCTATTTGCAAACTATTAGGCTGATGACCTTGTAGTCAGTCATAAGATGCTTTCCACAAAAAGGCATGTTGTTGCAAAATCCGGTAGAGATCGAATTATTAGGATGGTCGAAATTTGATTTAAGCTTTTAACATTTGGGTGGCCGTCATTCCGTTTCCGTCAAGATGGCGGCGATATAAAACATGACACTGGGGTGCCTTTTGCTAGTGCTACCTCTGTACCAAATTTCGTTCAATTCGGTTTCACCGTGTTTGAATAGATAGGGGGAATCGATTTGCACACATACTTGGCCACCATCTGCAAACTATTGGGCTGATGATCTAGCAGTTTGGTCAGAATATGCTTCCCACATAAAGATTTGTTTTTGCAAAATTTGGTAGAGATTAGATTATTAGGTTGGTCGTAATTACATTTTAGCCTTTAACATTTGGGTGGCCGCGATTACGTTTCCGTCAAGATGGCGGTGATATAAAACATGACACTGAGGTGGCCTTTTCTAGTGCTACCTCTGTACCAAATTTCGTTCCATTCGGTTTCACCGTGTTCGAATTAATAGGGGGAATCGATTTTCACACAAAGATGGCCACCATCCGCAAAATATTAGGCTAATGACCTAATAGTTTGGTCAAAGGATACACCCTCCATAATGGTATGTTGATGCAAAATTTGGTAGAGATCGGATGATTAGGTTAATCGTAATTTGATTTAAGCTTTAAACATTTGGGTGGCCGTCATTCCGTTTCCGTCAAGATGGCGGCGATATAAAACATGACACTGAGGTGCCTTTTGCTAGTGCTACCTCTGTACCAAATTTCGTTCCATTCGGTTTCACCGTGTTCGAATTAATAGGGGGAATCGATTTTCACACAAAGATGGCCACCATCCGCAAAATATTAGGCTAATGACCTAATAGTTTGGTCAAAGGATACTCCCTCCATAATGGTATGTTGATGCAAAATTTGGTAGAGATCGGATGATTAGGTTAATCGTAATTTGATTTAAGCTTTGAATATTTGTGTGGCCACCATTACGTTTCCGTCAAGACGGCGGCGATATAAAACATGACACTGGGGTGCCCTTTGCTAGTGCTACCTCTGTGCCAAATTTCGTTCCATTCGGTTTCACCGTGTTCGAATTAATAGGGGCAATCGATTTTCACACAAAGATGGCCGCCATCCGCAAACTATTAGGCTGATGACCTATTAGTTTGGTCAAAGGATGCTTCCCCCAATAAAGGTATGTTGTTGCAAAATTTGGTGGAGATCGGATGATTAGGTTAGTCGTAATTTGATTTAAGCTTTGAACATTTGTGTGGCCGCCATTACGTTTCCGTCAAGATGGCGGCGATATAAAACATGACACTGAGGTGTCCTTTGCTAGTGCTACCTTTGTACCAAATTTCGTTCAATTTGCGCTCACCGTGTTCGAATTGATAGGGGGGGACAGACATTCAGAGTCCACACACACACACACACACACACACACAGACTCACACACATACACACACACAGACAGACAGACACACTTTTTTTCGCCCTGTAGTGATCTCATAAGTCTACTTTCATTTTTTGCAAAAATCGAAAGTAGGCTAAAAATGAAGACATTTTATTTCCAGCACTCCCCATTATGATAACTACAATCTAATGACATCAAAGAATAGCCACAGATGTCAGGAGCTATCCGTTTTTAATCGTTGTCCAAGGAGATACAGAAACAGAGATATGTCACTTTAAATTCAGACACGCACTATATTGCGCTGTGGCATTCAAAGGGTTTAACAATTCGATATTTCGAAAAGTCAAACAGAATCGAGAATAGTTTAACACTTCATTATGAAAGAGTTTTTATCCTAGAACATGAACGAGCGTGAGATTATCAGGTAGGCTACATTTTGACGTCACTAAAAATCAGATTAAAAATCTGAAATATGATTTTTTCTGGTGTGACCCTTTAAAATGTTAATTCAATGTGTCCATTCTTCGAGAATATACATATCGGATTAATTCAGCCAAGTTTTAAGTAACATTTCCAATTTTCTTATGAAAGATCATGTTTTTGCAGAATGAAAATACAATTTTCATGTAGATGTCTTTACAAGCTGAACATACTTTCGCAACCTATATCTTCTTTTACATTTACTTCGTACACTTTCTTAATAAAACCAATATCTCTAAACCTACTGGGACTATTGGCATGACAATTCGTACTAGTATAAACCCTTCTTAATGTAAAGGCAGCATGTAGTTTTAAGTGACCGTTAATTTTGTGATCATAAACCAAAGGGCTCCATTTATGCGTGGAATTTGAACCACACGATGTGATATTTCACTTCAAAAATCTCACATGCATGGACCTACAATCTAACCCAGTCCGCCAAGTTGAGAGGCAAGCAGCTTGACTACAGCACCATCACGCCCCTTAAACGTCCTTAAGCATTTCTATTGATTTTACATCGAATATCCTCTATGGACATCAATTTGCCAAGTGAAAAACTAAAGGAAGTAGGAGACTTCTGTTACTTAGGAAGCAAAATAACCAGTGATGGACGAAACAAAGAGGATATAAAGAGTAGGTTAGCTCAGGCAAGGAAAGCATTTCTACAGAAAAGGAATCTGTTGACATCGAATATAGATTTAGGTGTTAGGAAGTCATTTTGAAGGCCTTGGTGTGGAATTGAAACTTGGACTATTGGTGCAGCAGAAAGGAGGAAAATTCAAGCATTTGAAATTTGGTGTTACAGGAGAATGATGAAGTTCAGATGGGTAGATAGGGTTACAAACGAAGAGGTATTAAGACTAGTGGGAGAGGAGATAGGTTTCTGGCGACTGCTAATGAAGAGAAGAGATAGGTTGGTAGAACACATAAGACACACAGGAATAGCAAGCTAAGTTATGGAAAGAAGGGTCGAGGACAAGAAGTGTAGGGGTAGACCAAGGTTAGAATATGTTAAACAGATTGCCTCGGACGTAGGGTGTGGCTGCTATGTATAGATGAAACGATTAGCTCGGGACAGGGAGGCATGGTGAGAGCTGCATCAAACCAGTCAAAAGACTGAAGACTCAAACAACATAGGGTACATTCGTTTGTTCTTTCAACCTTTCAATAAGCATATATTTGGAATCAATTTCAGTTATCAATAATAATTATTGTATCAATATATTCTAATACAGAACCAATGAGAATTACAATTTCTTTCAATTTAATTGTATATTTATGCTAGGCAGTGCAATCAGTGCGTTGTTACTATTATGGAAACGACTGGCGGCACTTGATGGAATTGAATAATTTAATTATAAATAATAATAATAAATACCGTTCGTACGTCCATTTCATTGCATTCAAATAGCATAGCAGGGCATTTTAATTAAGACTGGTGTCACCTTTCTACATCACGAGGGGAAATTTATTTATTTAGCGTATGTCAACTGAAGAGCAACTAATATACGGTACATAGTTTACAAATACTAAAAATCTACAAATTATGTCTAAGTTTTTAATCCAATGAAGGGCTGAAGCCGTCACTTCAAAGAAATCTTGACGAGGGGAAATTAGTAGGCCTAAATTATCAAAGGTATAAACTGTATTAATTTTGGTGTATGTTACTCTTTCTTGACAGGTCTTGTAGGAAGCAACGCCATTAATGTCATTCAATATGAGACATCTAGTCTTTCAATGTGATTCATAGAGGAAAATAGATGTAGACGACTTTTCACAATTTTAGCCTATTAGCCTACTTTCGATTTTTGCAAAAAATGAAAGTAGACTTATGAGATCAACACAGGGCGAAAAAGGTGTGTCTGTCTGTGTGTGTGTATGTGTGTGAGTCTGTGTGTGTGTGTGTCTGTGTGTGTGTGTGTGTGTGTGTGTGTGAGTGTGTGTACTCTGAATGTCTGTCCCCCCCTATCAATTCGAACACGGTGAATGCGAATTGAACGAAATTTGGTACAAAGGTAGCACTAGCAAAGGACACCTCAGTGTCATGTTTTATATCGCCGCCATCTTGACGGAAACGTAATGGGGGCCACACAAATGTTCAAAGCTTAAATCAAATTACGACTAACCTAATCATCCGATCTCTACCAAATTTTGCAACAACATACCTTTATGGGGGGAGCATCCTTTGACCAAACTAATAAGTCATCAGCGTAATAGTTTGCGGATGGCGGCCATCTTTGTGTGAAAATCGATTCCCCCTATTAATTCGAACACGGTGCAACCGAATGGAACGAAATTTGGTACAGGGGTAGTACTAACAAAAGGCACCTCAGTGTCATGTTTTATATCGCCGCCATCTTGACGGAAACGTAATGGCGGCCACACAAATGATCAAAGCTTAAATCAAATTACGATTAACCTAATCATCCGATCTCTACCAAATTTTGCAACAACATACCTTTATAGAGGAAGCATCCTTTGACCAAATAACTAGGTCATTAGCCTAACAGTTTGCGGATGGCGGCCATCTTTGTGTGAAAATCAATTCCCCCTATTAATTCAAACACGGTGAAACCAAATGGAACGAAATTTGGTACAGAGGTAGCACTAGCAAAGGGCATCTCAGTGTCATGTTTTATATCGCCGCCATCTTGACAGAAACGTAATGGCGGCCACACGAATGTTCAAAGCTTAAATCAAATTACGATTAACCTAATCATCCGATCTCTACCAAATTTTGCAACTACATACCTTATGGAGGGAGCATCCTTTGACCAATCTAATAGGTTATTAGCCTAATAGTTTGCGGGTGGCGGCCATCTTTATGTCAAAATTAATTCCCCCTATTAATTCAAACACGGTGGAACCGAATGGAACGAAATTTGGTACAGAGGTAGCACTAGCAAAGGGCACCTCAGTGTCATGTTTTATATCGCCACCATCTTGACTGAAACGTAATGGTGGCCACACGAATGTTCAAAGCTTAAATCAAATTACGATTAACCTAATCATCCGATCTCTACCAAATTTTGCAACTACATACCTTTATGGAGGGAGCATCCTTTGACCAATCTAATAGGTCATTCGCCTAATAGTTTGCGGATGGCGGCCATCTTTGTGTCAAAATCGATTCTCCCTATTAATTCAAACACGGTGAAACCGAATGTAACTAAATTTGGTACAGAGATAGCACTAGCAAAGGGCATCTCAGTGTCATGATTTATATCGCCGCCATATTGACAGAAACGTAATGGCGGCGACACAAATGTTCAAAGCTTAAATCAAATTACGATTAGCCTAATCATCCGATCTCTAGCAAATTTAGCAACAACATACCTTTATGGAGGGAGCATCCTTTGACCAAACTAATAGGTCATCAGCCTAATATTTTGCGGATGGCGGCCATCTTTGTGTGAAAATCGATTCCCCTTATCAATTCGAACCCGGTGAAACCGAATGGAACGAACTTTGGTACAGAGGTAGCACTAGCAAAGGGCACCTCAGTGTCATGTTTTATATCACCGCTATCTTGACGGAAACGTAATCGCGGCCACCCAAATGTTAAAAGCTAAAATGTAATTACGACCAACCTAATAATCTAGTCTCTACCAAATTTTGCAACACCATATCTTTATGTGGGAAACATATTCAGACCAAACTGCAAGAACATCAGCCCAATAGTTTGCAGATGGTGGCCAAGTATGTGTGCAAATCGATTCCCCCTATCAATTCAAACACGGTGAAACCGAATTGAACGAAATTTGGTACAGAGGTAGCACTAGCAAAGGGCACCTCATATTCATGTTTAATATCCCTATAGCACGTTGTATTTCAACAAGCTACTACAACCAACATTCAATCATACTCCTTGAAAAGGACAAAGAGTTATAACAATACCCATGCATTTAGGAGAAAGTAGGCTATATGTTCTTTATTGAACATCTTGTTTTCATTTTATGAAAAAGAAAAAAGGCTTAAGAGATAACATTTGGCCCTGGATGTGTATGTGAGTGAATATGTGTGAGTGTGTCCCCCTAATAACTTCTTAACGGCTGGAGCGAGTTCAATAGCACCACTTTGGCTGACCCCTACCGTGCCCTTCAAATTTTGTTATGTTTCACCAATCCAACATGGCGGCTGTGCGAAATATTTCACCAGCATTCAATATCTCCGAAACTATTACTGATATCTCCCTGAACTTTTGTACGGTGATAACGGGCACTAGTACAAGTTCATGTATATAACTTTCAAAAACCTGTAAAGTGCAAAACGAACATGGTGGCCAAGCGAATTCGGAACATTTTAATAGACTTTTCTCGCGATTTAACCATCTGAGCCCAGTGAAATGTGGTACAGTACATATTTATACACAGTATAATGCACTGGCATCTAATTTAGTTCAATTGTTTACATATCCTCAAGATGGCGGTTGTGCGAAATTTTAAAATTAAGTTTTCATTTCTTGTGTCATAATCATGCGATCGAAGTGAAAGTTCGAATAATGAAGCTACGCAATAATTGTCCTTTAATTGTACATAACTCTATGGCCTATACATATAACATTCCAAAATGGCGACCATCCGAAATATTTAGACGGTTTTCAGTATCTACGAATTTTTACAACAATCAAACTGAATTTTTTATGTTCATAGAGGCTATGAAAATAAGTTCACCTATAGGACTTTCAATAACCTGGTAAGTACAAATCCAACATGGCGGCGACGCGGAGGATAAATATTTAAATGGACGTTTCTCGCGATTTAACCATCCGAGTGCAGTGAAACATTGTACGGGAATTGCTTGTACAAATGTTAATCTACTGGTATCTAATTAATTTCAATTGTTTTCATAATCACAAGATGGCAGCTGTGCGTAATTTTAAAATCTCGTTTTTTTTCATGTGTGCTAATCAGCTAATCATGCGGTTGAAGTTTGAATACCTCACGTGTACAACAATCTTCATGTAATAGTACATACATAAAAATCCAACATGGCGACAATGTGAAACATTTAAACGGTTCTCAATATCTACGAATCTATTACAACAATCAAACTGAAATTTTGTATGTTGATAGAGGGAATTAACATGAGTAGGATATATGAAAATAGGCTGTATAGTTCTTCACGGAACTACTTGTTTTTCTTAGCGATCCTACGGCTTATCGATGACGTTAACCTTTGACGAACTAGTGACGATATTGAAACTTGATTCCATTGTTGGGTATAACAGAGAAAGATGATTGACGTTTGTTCCGCCGCCGTCAGATACATCAATCCTGGAGATGAATGGTTAGATATTTGAGATTGATTTGCATAATTCTCGGACCACTGAGTTCATTGTATCATCGCTCTAGCAGGATGCTGTAAGACAGTCTGTTGTGCTGACGTACGAAGGCTTGGCAGGGCATCCATTAACTGTATTGTTTTATCGTTTGTGCATAACGAATAAACTCATTGAAGGCAAGGTAATCTGAGTAATTGTCCAATCTGCTAATTTCCTTAATGTTGCAGCAGAGGTTTTGGTTTGGGGGTGTTAATAAGTGAAAATGAAAATATGGTCCAGAAGTTGTAGGTACTTTGGATATAGAATGTAACGTAAGTTGTCTTGAACACTAATTCAGTGCGCATGCTAAAGTGCTAAGGCGGCCACAAAGGTCTTAATGGTTTCACCTGTTCAATGAACAGATTGTTCAGATAACTTGTGAGTATCAGGCAATACAGTAAATGCAGTATACTAGTAGTAATTTCATCAAATTATGTTGTTGATTGTTTTGTATGAGGGGCTTGGACATCGTAGTCGTTTAGCCCCGTGTACTTGATTGGGTGTATAACTTGTCTGATTTGTTATCGTGGTGTTTTTTAGAATGTGTTTTTAATCGAGCCTAGGATTGGTAACGAGAGAGCCATGGCTTTAAATTAGGAACCATGGCATTTGCCTGGAGTAGAAGTAGGAAACCATGGAAACCACTTCCAAGAAGGCTGAAGAGGGAATCCAGCCCACCTCTTTTCAGTTTGCTTGAGTGAGCCTCATTCCAACCCTTAGACTAGAATAAAATTTCTTGGAAGAGCCGGGAATCGAACCTGGACTCCAGGTGTATCAAACAATAATGCTCTACGGTGCGGAAGGAAGTTGGCTCACCTAATAAATAAATAAATAAATAAATAAATTAATTAATTAATTAATTAATTAATGATAAGTAAATAAATTAGTAACTAAATAGGTAAATAGATAATTAGATACTTTAATGAATGAATGGATGAATGAGTAAGTGAATGAATAAATGACTGAATGAATAAATAAAGGCGTCAATGAAGCAAGTAAGCGAGTTTTAAATCAATAATACAATCCATAAATAAATCAAACTAGAAATCAGGTTACTAAATTGTAAATAAATCAAGCAGTTATGTAAGCAATCAATATGATAAGCAAGACAATAAGAGAACTTAATCAATGGATATATAAATGTAAAGGAAAATAATCATAAAAATCAATAAGTACCATAATTAAGAATTGTAGGAAGAAAACAAATGTAATAATACTGTATTTGGGAGGGATAGTAAAACATGCCTACAATTTGGTGTATTGGAGCACGATCTTTATGCAATGAAACTCTGTTGTTAAGTTGGATTGTTTCTAAGCATAAAATAAATTTAATGAATATCTGGAGAAAATCACACATATAACAATAGCATAATCTCATATTTCAAGTTTAGAATGACTGTATGGCTCAGCAGAAACGTTCTCGCCAGCTGTTCCCAATTTTTCAAGATCGAATCCTGGTGCAGTCAGTTGGCATTTTAGGGTGTGAAAATGCGAGGGAGCCGTGTCAACACGTTAAAGACCTCCTTCGGAGCAAAATTCCAGCACCCCGTTGTCTCTAAAATCCGCAGTAGTTTAAGAGGACGTAAAACCAATAGCATTATTGTTTCAAGTTCATTTAGCCTGAAAACTATTATAGTTCTAGACTTACTTTGTTGTCTGTATGCTACACATTATATTTTACCCACGAGGTCAAAGCTTCACATTCTAACTAATTTTGTTGGCAGTCAATTGTGGGTGTGCCATTCTAAGAAATAAGTTTTATTTATTTAAAGTCTATAACAGATTTAGACCTATAAATCAATTGAGTTATTAATGTAATTCATTTGTATGTTTTACATACCAAAGTAGAATAGGCTTCCTTAAAGTACATTTCGTGATAAATCAAACACTAAGACATTATTCGTTCGGAGAATAATAATGTGCGGTTGTTCACTATCACTTATTGTAAATAATGTTATCGAGGAAGCCATCTGAATATTTACCTAGATTTTACATCCAATGAAAGAGAACCTCAATCCAAATGATTTGTGGATAATATTTCCTCAAAAGCAGACTTAGAGATAGAAATACTTAAAATTACGGGGGTATTTTTTTGAACATTCAGTGAGGATACATTTGAAATGACCTCACAAATAGTAGGCGTAATTGTTTTACCCTTTGAATAATATACTTAAGAGTTACTGGCTGATATTAAGAATTGAGAGTAAATAGTTCAATATACAGTATCTCACAGTTTTGTTACTTAGGAAGTATTAGAGTTTTGGTTGAGATAACAGAAGCAGAACATTAAATAAGAAATGTTCTTACTAAACTGCCCTTTAATAATGAATGAAACAACATTAGATTAGCAGACATGTGCATTAAGAACAAAGCAAGTGTTTTAAGCGTTTTAAGGGCGCCAGGAAATGTTATCCGAAGTGCGTACATGCGTCTGCGAGAGCTAATATCAGTAGTTACGTTGGCAGCACGACTGTCGCTTGTATCAGAACAAACAAACAGTATACTTTGTACTCACCACAGCCATTCATAACAGATGCTGGAAGTGCTGATGACACACACGCTCGCTTATTGCAATACTCACTGACGATTTCGACAGCCTACAGCCCACACGTGTGGGATTCATCCTGTCAAGGACACCGTGCTACCAACTAAACTGCTGATGCTAGCTCTGGCAGAAGCCGACAGCCACTGCGTAGAACATTTCCTGGCGCCCTGTATTACTTCTATTCACATATCGATGGAGTAGTTCTAATACCACGTTAGTTATCTTCATAAGACAGAAAAAAGGCAAGCCCCATCCAATGTCTGTAGGTAGGCCTATTACTAAGTGATCGGTATATCCAATGACCACTAGTGTCCATTGAAATATTGTGCAGTGAACCACGTGATATACGATGTCACCCATTACCTGTGAACTTCAGTTGGAATTCACTCATACACTGTGATAATGCGTGCTGCCGAACACTGAGAATAGAATCGCAGGAAATATAACTCTCATCCGTCACTACGTGTGAGTGAGTGGCTACTCAATTCTTTCAGAGTTTACCTCATTTTATTTTTGGGACAGAAACTCTACCGTAGAATTCTTTCTTTCCTCTCTCAAGCATAGAGACCTACGTGGCATTAGAATTAAGCAATCGATATATCAGTTCATAAATAATGCCCATTATACATATCATACTAAGTGTGCTATATAACACTTTAATTTTTAGATTGCCATGGGTCTGGTTCATCAGTATATCCATATTGTGCCCATGAACCCAAAGTCCAACGATCACATGACACGCTCTCTTCCCGGGTACAATACACGTAAAACGGTCAATTCTATTGGTAATACACAATTGTCATTGAACTTTCTCCTAAAATCTAATTGATTATGTGCAGAAAGTGCACCCTTACTACTCGTTGTGATATATCTGGCTTCCACGTATTTACCAACCAATCCGTCTGTAATTGTTTATTTTTGACTGGTAGATAAAATAGTAATGTAGTCAATAAATATATTTTCCTTCAACACGCTTTTAGAATGATACCATTACTGTGAGGAAGGAAACGTATGCATATAGGATCCAGAGGGGAGATATACGATATCTCATCCGCTCCCCGCGCTAGCACGGGAGGACAAGGTGCTGTTATGGCACAGGATGGTACACCTGGGGAATAATCGTGTTTCACTAAAAGGGACATCGTCCTGATGGATCACGAGCGGAGTCCAGGATTGGTGGAAGACACACAAACTGCATGAGGGGGATGAGCCAAAGACCACGTCTGCAGTTATTGCAACACATTTGAATTTTGGATGGCATTTGAGCCAAGTCCCCAAACACACAACTACCTCACTCCCACCGCTTGCATGAAACATAAGGCCACGTCTTCACCCCTCCACAACCAATCGCTATCCCAGTCCTCTTGTATCGGTATAGAGGGTTGATACGGCTTGCTTGCTTGCTTCCCTCTGGACGTTATCGTAAACTGTCTTTCCTCGCCAGGAATTGCAACAAACTCCAAGCTTAGAAAAGAGACATTTCAGATACTGCCCGGGCTAAGTTGTAGAATGCCATTCCAACCTGCAGCCCTCATCCCCTGCCAAAACCACCCACAAACAATTTCTTCAGGCGACGACTCCACCTGGTGACCGTTAAAATCGGAACATAGGATGGCAGACTACAATATTCTGAGGCTATAAATACAAAAAAGATAAATGTTGCTCTATGGATGTACAGTAGAAAATACAAAATATCGATTAATACATGAAGAATGAATTTTCAAATTTTGAGTGAATATTATTATTATTATTATTATTATTATTATTATTATTATTATGAATTATAATAATGAATCGTCACACAAGACAAATTAGTCCAGGTCGGTTGGTTGGTTGGTCTCTCAATTTAGGGGCTGCGACAACGTGGTCATGTAGCCCCGTGTACTTTGTGTACTTGGGGTGTGTGTAGAATCTGTCTGATAACCGATGTTAAAGTGATGGCTGTATGAGTGTGTGTTATCTGGAATTCAGGTAAGGACTGCAGACGATCAATTTTAAGTTGTTCCTACTGTTGCTACCTAATGCTACCGTCAACGACACCTAGCTGTGAACTTGGCTACTAGATGCAACGGGAAACGGCACCCGGTGACGAACGTTGGTACATAATAGACTATTAATCAAATCTAATCTAAAAATTTAGCTTCACACAATTGTAGTTATTGGAAGGTTCTTTTACATGCCATAGTTCTATGATATGGGCTCGCCGGCTTTACTTTCGCTCCGAATTAGTCCAGCAAGATGGACAAATAGAATCTTCGTTACTTTCTATTTCTGTGACAAATATAACAAATTGTATGATTCAAAGATGATACTGTTTTATCCATGTATTTTCATTGAGATAATCTCAGTAATTTCAAACATTATATAAATTTTGACCAGTCACATTCTGAGTGGCTCATGCGGCATGTGCACATATATTATGCTTGGATGTTGGGTTTTAAGAACTAATCTGCAGATGGTGATACCCCATGAACAGCTGATGCAGCATGAGTGAGGCGACAGCTGGGGCTTGACTGACAGTATATCGAGGTTAGAAGGCTAATTAACCATTAAAGTTTTTTACGTTTTTCACCTCATTATCCACCTGGAAGCGGCGTCTTCTACCACTGCGTTTATCACCTCATTATTCATCAGGAAGTGGCGTCTTCTACCACTGAGTTTTTAAGCTAATTATCCACCTGAAGTGGCGTCTTCTACAACTACGGTTTCACCTCATTATCTACCTGGAAGCGGCGTCATCTACCACTATGATTTTCACCTCATTATCTACATGGAAGCTGCGTCTTCTACCTCTTCATTTTTCTCCTCATTATCCACCTGGAAGCGGCGTCTTTTACCACTTCGTTTTTCACCTCATTATCCACCTGAAAGCGGCGTCTTCTACCGCTACGTTTTTCACCTCATTGTTTTCTGGAAGCGGCGTCTTCTACCACTACGTCTTTCACCTCAATATCCACCAGGAAGCGGCGTCTTCTACCACTACGTTTTTCACATCGTTATCTACCTGGAAGCGGCGTCTTCTACCACTACGTTTTTCACCTCAATATCCACGTGGAAGCGGCGTCTTCTACTACTACGTTTTTCACCTCATTATCCACCTGGAAGCGGCGTCTTCTACCACTACGTTTTTCACCTTATTATTCATCTGGAAGCGGCGTCTTCTGCCACTACGTGTTCCACCTTATCATTCATCTGGAAGCGCCGTCTTCTACCACTACGTTTTTCACCTCATTATCCACCTGGATGCGGAGACTTCTACCACTACGTGTTTCACCTCATTATCCACCTGGAAGCGGCGTCTTCTACCGCTACGTTTTTCACCTCATTATCCACCTGGAAGCGGCGTCTTCTACCACTACGTGTTCCACCATATTATTCATCTGGAAGCGGCATCTTCTACCACTACGATTTTCACCCTATTATTCATCTGGAAGCAGCGTTTTCTACCACTAAGTTTTTCACCTCATTTTTCACCTGGAAGCGGCGTCTTTTACCTCTACGTTTTTCACCTCATTATCCACCTGGAAGCGGCGTCTTTTACCACTACGTTTTTTCTCCTCATTATCCACCAGTAAGTGGCGTCTTCTACCACTACGTTTATCACCTCATTATTCATCTGGAAGCGGCGTCTTCTACCACTAAGTTTTTCACCTCATTATTCATCTGTAAGTGGCGTCTTCTACCACTACGTTTTTCACCTCATTATCTACCTGGAAACGCCGTCTTCTACCACTACGTTTTTCACCTCATTATCCACCTGGATGCGGGGTCTTCTACCACTACGTATTTCACCTTATTATTCATCTGGAAGCGGCGTCTTCTACTACTACGTTTTTCACCTCATTATTCATCTGGATGCGGCATCTTCTACCACTACGTTTTCCACCTCATTATCCACCTGGAAGTGGCATCTTCTACCTCTACATTTTTCACCTCATTAGTCACCTGGAAGCGGCGTCTTCTACCACTACGTTTTTCGCCTCATTATTCATCTGGAAGTGGCGTCTTCCACCACTAAGTTTTTCACCTCATTATTCATCTGGAAGCGGCGTCTTCTACCACTACGTTTTTCACCTCATTATCTACCTGGAAGCGCCGTCTTCTACCTCTTCGTTAGAAAACCAAATTAAAAGAGTGTGACTTGGACAGTTTCGTAAGGTAGATTTATACAATTTTCTTTTATACATTTCACCGGTATTATTTCCAACATATTTTTTGTAGTAACAACTTCTTTCTGTTGGGTAACATTTTTAATATATATGTGAACTTTTCATTTTATTTTAAATTCTAATTTTTGTAAGGATATACATTTGAATTTAACATGTTAATGGGTCATATGAATAAAACGGAGTATAAGCTCATGCTCAACAATTTTGTAGTATATACTCAGAATGGTATGAATAAAAAGTTGAAGTTTAGACTCACTGAGAAGTACATACTCAAGGGTGGGAGTAAATACTCAGTTAGTGTGTATATACTCCAATGTGGTATGAATAAAAGAAGTATATGCTACAAATCTGAAGTATATACTCAAAATTTCTGAAGTTTGGCCATTACCATGCTCAGCTGTCTAATCTCAAGATGGATGAGGTTTTGTTTGTAGATGTAAATAACTTGCGGACTAGGAAACTGTATAAATTACGAAGAACGGTTTCAGAGAGGGACTGTAGATCATTGTACCGGTAGCGGTTTAAGATAGATAATATTCTATGGCTTTCTGATAACATTTTGGGCAAATACACGGAAACAAGAGGAAAAGCTGTAAAAAACAATTTATTTACTTCAGTATTTGACTTTTTGTGATACATTTGCCAAAGTTTCCAGCGTAGCTAATGTTTCTAGCTTTTAAACATTCGTTTTTTTCCTTCCGCTAGTTACGTGTTTGAGACTTGTCAAATATTGAAGGATAGTCACTGACAATCCTTACAAATGCCAAATCGGAAACATTTGATATATGATCATATGAGTCGTCCAGTTGCAAAACTCGTTTAATCCACTTGTGAATAAGAATGATTTTCATGAGAAACGATTCTCTGGACTTTGCCTCACGTATCTTTTGTGTTTGTTGTTTTCTACTTTTTGCTTTGTGCTTTTGCTTTTCTTTCTTGGTTCTGGTTTTTTGTTTGTTTTCTGCTTTTGCTTTTGTTTTTGAATTTTGCTTTTTGCTTTGTATTTCTTGTTTTTTGTTTTCTGCTTTTGTTTTTGAATTTTTTCTTTTTGTTTTGTGTTTCTTGTTTTTTGTTTTCTGCTTTTACATTTGTTTTTGAATTCTGCTTTTTGTTTTGTGTTTCTTGTTTTTTGTTTTCTGCTTTTGCTTTTGTTTCTGAATTTTGCTTTTTGCTTTGTGTTTCTTGTTTTTTGTTTTCTGCTTTTGCTTTTGTTTTTGATTTTGATTTTTGCTTCATGTTTTTTGTTTTTGTGTTTGTTTTCTGGAAAATCAAAATAAAACAAAACAAATTAAAGTAAAACAAAATCAACAAAACAAAATCAAAATAAAACAAAATAAACAAAAGAAAATATAAACAAAATAAAACAAAACAAACCAAAACAAAAAATAGCAATTAAAAAAAGAAATAAAATAAAACAAAACTAAATAAAAAAATGAAAAAAATAATAAAATATAGTAAAATAAAACAATTAAATAAATAATTTTACGACATGATCCTTATTCACAAGTGGAGCTTTGCAACTGGACGACTCATATTCATCCCCACTAACAGACATTTCAATTAACCAGGAACTTTCAATTAATCAAAAACTTAAGTCTACAGCAGACGACTGGTTTGCATTAACAAATGGCATGTGAAACAGTTGACTGATTAAACGTGCGTCGACGAAACGAGAGTAACATCGTGGCACAAGTGAAGTATATACTCCAAAAGGAGGGGAAATTGTAGTAGATACTCAAGATCTTTTATTCATAACAAACACAGAGTATATACTCAAAACTGATGCTCATGCTCGAAGTATATACTTCGAGGTCTATACTCAGTTTTATTCATATCGCCCAATATAAACTTTTTAACGCTGATGAAGATATCATTGATATATCGAAACATGTGCGTTTCCAGATTTATTAAACATCATTTCACAGTATTGACAAGGGCGGATATCACATATACATACTTTATTACCATTAGTCAATACGGATACATCTGTTATCAATTTTAAAATGGTTAACGTGTACGCCTTTTATTGTGTATTAACATATCTATATCTTGTACCCCACCCATTCATTGGCACAATCGTGTTGACCAACTGAAAAGCTACTGATGACAATTTCTTTAGGCAACACTGAAAAAGAATGGCCTCGAATCTCTACATTACATATGGGATTTACGTAACTTCCTACACCTATATCCTTCGAAGAGTTGATTACGTTTTTATTCCCCGGACTATTTTCCCGGTGCACACGTGGCTCTCCCCTCAAAGCATTGTCCTCTTAATTTCCAGCAATCATTGTTTAACTTGCTATCTTTTTTCTCGGTGTCTTTGCTAGTCAAATGAACCTCGTTTCAATGGCTCAACAAACATGCACAGTTAGAACGGATATTTATAGAGCTCTTAGCTTTTGTCATTTCCTTGATAACGTCCGTCCCTGGAGAGACGTTACTGTACCGCATCCCACTCCACCCCAACATGCAGTTTGCAATTAATTTCAAGATTTCAGTGCAAATCAGTTACTCTCGTCCATCTAGCTCACGACATGGGACGTATAAACTCTATCTACTGGAAGTTTCAAAACAAATGAATAGTAATAATATCTACTTAAATCATGTACATGTTTCAAATCTTTTTAGATTCTTCGTCAGCATAATGAAACTTTATGTAGATTAATCATCAGAAAATTATATTTATCTTTACGTTGGACTGATTTTATAGGTTTCATAACTAGACATAAGGAAATGCATTGTTTAATGAAATAGAAGTCTCTCCCCAAATGCCAACTGACCACGCCAGGATTCGTTCCTGCAACCTTTGGAACAGCTAGCGAGAAAGTTTCCGCTGTACGACTCACCTAGTCGAAGAGGTAGTCTGCAAGCACCTGACGTTTTAGTCACCCATTAAGATAAGCAGAGTATATCCAGGTATACTGGAAGACACCTTCGCGGGGATGGGGGAATGTTATTTATAAGTCAATTTCTCCGATAAATTATTATGTCTTATCACACTGTTGCAACTCTGAGCATATAAAAATGTCTCATGCGGCAAGATTATGTAATTAAGGACCATTTATAGCCTGGAAATGAATGAGTTTCTCATGGCCTAGTGTACCAAGCAGGCATTGTCAGGCACTCCCAATGTCATCACCCTCCGTTGCATATGTGCCAAGTTGATAGGATTAGGATCCTTCAAAGTTCAACAGATGTCCTAGGTGACCTAGAGCAAAAGTGGTGAACTTCTACTCTGCTGTTGTACTTGTTGTTAATTCATTTAGATTATAAAACTCTCACTAATTTGGACTAATGGGGGCGAAGTCTAGTCCAAATTATAGATAGTCCGAAGTAGGCCTATAGAAATGTTTTCTAAAATATTGTCCTGTACAGTACATTCATAGTTATCTGAAGCTATAATTAGGAATATAATATACTGTGCCCGTTAGTCCGGAGCCTAACGCCCACGTATGCGAGAATCTCGGAAACAGTTGAGCACGAGACTCAAAAAAATCTGAGGGAAAACTGGGTATGGGCTAATGGTGCGAACTGATCCCCGCTTGACTATAAGAAGGACGAAAAATGACACACAAGATTCATATAAACCTTCCACTTTTAATAAATAAAAGAAATAAATGTCATGGCACTCCTGCCTAAATCTCGAGGGCAGCTAAAAATGGAGTCTCTTGCCCTGAGACTCCTACTATCTATACTCAATGAACGACACTTAACTCTAAAGAAAAGAGAGTCTTATATACTAAATAAATTTTCAAAACGTGTCCATATCACGCATAACACATATTTTACACACTTCATTACACGGTTCATATCGTAGCACTGTTATTAGATTTGGATCAAATTTATCACTAATCAACTAAGTTGTCAAATATATTATGAAGAATCAGATTTTATCAAGAAATTAATATCACAATAAATAATATGATTTTATTAAACACAATGTGTACAATCACGTTTTCACCACTCTGACATTTCTGCGATTAGAGATTGAGACCTGCTTACACATTCCACTAAGTGGTATTTGGGGCATGGATTATTGCAATTCTTGCAGACGCAGTCCTCCTTGGGCTCATGAAATGTCTCATTCTGACAGATCCTTCCATGGAACCCATGGACAGCGAATCGCGTATACAGATGTCGAAGTTTGAAATTTGGCCCCTTCCAGATATCTGTCTTCATTGCTTCAGTCTCCATTATTTCTTGTGGTATATCGTCGGCTTTTTTTTCGTCTCTCCTCGGTGATGGTTTTATACGTTTGAGTTTCCGGTAGATCGAAAGAGTGCTTTACGTCTTCTATAAAGAAGGATTCCTGTGCTATTTTATAGGCGTAGCTGTTCCTTGAGAATTTTGATATGGATAGAGCTCTCTTAATAAATCTCGCTTTGACGCTCTCTAGCTTCCTGAGGTTATTCACCGACAAGTAGGGCCAAATTAATTGTATGCCATATGTGGCGGTCGGCATAACTTTAATTTTGAATAACTTTATCGCTGTTGACAGGGATAGGCTTTGGAGTTTGGGAATGTCGTATGAGGCTTTCGTTGCTGCCGTAGCTCGCTCCTGTACATGCAGGGAGAAAGCAGTTCCAGTAGTTTGCAGCACGACACCCAGGTATTTGAAGTTGGGTACGAATTCTAAAGGTTCTTCTCCACACTTGAGTTGGTCCATTTTAGCTATCCTTTCTCCCCTTCTAAATTTCATAGCCTTTGTTTTGGAGCTGTTAATTTCCATAGAGTTTTCTTCCGCCCATGCCCTAATGTTCCCCATAGCTGTTTGTAGGTCATCTCGGTATCTTGAGAGGATGACCATGTCATCGGCGTACATGAGTAATTTGACTGTTCTTGAGTCTAATGTTTGCCCAATGTCTGAGGTCATTACGTTGAAGAGGACTGGACTCATGGGATCCCCTTGTAGAACCCCCTTTGTTTGAGTGATACTCCTCGACGTAGTGATACCATCATGGATTGTAACATAGTTCACGTTTAAAATCGATTTCAATGTTTCTAATTCACTATTGGAGGTGCCTAATATGTTTTCCAGTTTGTGGATAAGTATCCTTCTGTTGATACTGTCAAATGCCTTGGAATAGTCTATGTAGATTGCATACAGCGGTCTACCGGGTTGGGCTAAGGTCGTTATTATTTCTTGCACAAGTTCCTGTACAGCCTGTAGAGTTGATCTACCCGGGGTAAAGCCATATTGATTTGATGGTATGCTAGCACGTAGTCCATGTTCCACCCGTATTAGAAGAAGTTTAGAGAAGGTTTTGAACATAACATTTTCCAGGGCAATTCCCCTGTAAGAGTTTGGATCCTCCTTCTTCCCTTTCCCTTTGTAGATCACAATTATGAGTGTCTTCCTCCATTGTTCTGGGATTGACTTACGTTTTAGGCATTCGTTAAACAGACATGTTAACGGGTCTAACAGGTCATGGAGTGTGTCCTTTAAATGCTCTGTAAAAATCCCATCTGGCCCAGCAGCTTTGTTATTTTTCCCATTACTTATAAGTTGTCTGACCTCCTCTGTTGTGATTGGGCGAGTGTCTTGGATGTTTGCCAGCTGCGGTGTGAAGCCGTTTGTCCTTATATTAGTTTCTCCAAGAAGATGACTAAAATGTGCCTCCCATTGCGCCATGTTTATGAGAGGAGTTGCTGCCTTTTTCTTCGAGTTCCTTAAGATTTTATAAGGTTTCGCTTCCGCCTCGGCTATTAACCTCTGTTCTATGTATAAATCGTACTCTGTTTTCTTTTCTTTTAGTAGACTTTTATATTTCCGACGCTCCTCAGCATATTTCGTTAGTACGTCCATACCAAATACCCTAGCGGAATGAAGTAAATGTATCGTTGTTTGTCTCATGACGTAACATTCCTCATCAAACCTTGGCTTTGCAATGCGATCATATGTAGGTATAACAGTGGTGGCGTTTAGAATTGTGTCATTCAGTGCCGCTGTCGCTCCATCCAGGTTCCCCTGCCCTATCATATGCATGATTGTCGGTATCTCCTCCCTGTTCATTTGCCATCTTTCCTCCTCTATATGTCTAGAGACTCTCTGCTTAGGGGGTTCTCCTTTCCGATGCTGTGTTCCAGTACTTAGTTGGATTTCCGCTATTACTGGGAGGTGTTTTCTGATTACTATTTTTTCGGTCTTCACTTGTGCCTCTCCTCCTGCATTTGAGAAGATTAAATCGATTGTGCTCCTTCCATTTGGAGCAATGTACGTGTAATCACTCTTCCTGTTTAGTAGCCTTAGATGGTAATCTAGAAGAAAGTCTGTGACCGCTTGAGATTTTGTATCCCATTTGTCTACGCGGCAATTCAGGTCACCAAGTAACAGGGTTGGTTTATCATTTTCTGTGTTCTCCAGTGCCTTCCCTAGCTCGTCTATTATAACCTCAGGATCTGTATTGGGCGTGAAGTACGCTCCTATTATGTTCATCTTACTAATGTTTACTGTTAGGGTGTTGAATGTTCTCATAATTTGGCTGATAGGTTGTAGGTGCGGCTTTATATAGCAGCTCAATCAGCCTGAGGGGCGGCCTCTGTCGCCTTTCGTGGCTAGAGAGTGAATACCGTAGAAACCGTTAATGTCTATTTCTTCCATGCTGAAAGTTTCTGTAAAAAGCAGGATGTCATTCTCTACAAGTGTGAGTCGTGGGGTCAAGGCCAATACACTCTTCAACCCTTCTACATTCCAAGTCATTAATCTGACGCAATCAGTGTTATTGTTGTTGATGATTTAGTTGCTGTGTGACCTGCACTCCGGATGGCCTCTTGCGATGGTAGATTTTGTTGATAACCGGCCTTCAGTGTTAAAACTCGAAGGGGCGAAAAGTAACCTCTTTAGGCCAAAAATTTTCATCGTCAACCACTTCTTTGTCTTTCTCCAGGAATGCTTTTTTGAACGCTTTGTTCCTTCCTCTTGTTCGAATGGTGAAGCATGCTTTGACGCTATTAATGCCCTTTCCTTCCACATATGAGGTGATGTCTTCTTCCGTGGTTTCTTCGTCCAGGTGTCCGATGTACATCCAGTATAGCCTTGGTGCCGGTTTGAGTCGTCCACCACTGTTATTCCCCTTCCCTATTTTGGCTGTGGGCAGTGGGCGATGATCTTGCTGAGCAGGGCGTAACTGGTATCTGCTACTTTGGATATCGCATTCATTTCTGTTATGCCTGTCTGGTTGCTGTCTGACCTGTCGACTTGTTGCTGTGGCATACTCCGCGTTTACGACGTCCAATTCTGGTTTTCTTGTTGAATTTCTCATCAGGGGACTGATTTCATGCTGTGTATTATGAAATTCAAACGACTGTTGAGTTGACTCTTTCAGTTCATTTCTAACCATTATGTGAATATTATCCATCATGGACTGTATCTGCAGGTTAATTTTCCCCATGATTCTCGCCTCTATTTCTGAATTTGATAAAGTCTCGCTATGATGAATGTCATACGACTCTAATCGCTGTAGCGTTACTCCACCGCCTTCTCCGTGATGGTTTGCTTCATCTATTTCTATGGGATCTTTGGGTGCCACTAGCGAGTTGTCCCTGTGACCGCTAGGTGGCACTAGTAATTTGACCGTCATGTTTCCTGCTCCCTCTTTAATTTGTTGTATCTCTTTCGTCTGAGCCGCGGGAGCCGGTACCACGTTTTGCCTCTCTAGGTCACCAGACTGCGCCACTTGTCCCGACCAACTATTGTCTTCCTGTACTACAATGTCATTGTCTAGTTGCATAACCTCACATAAAGTAAGCTCTTTAACATGTACCTCACATCTGCATAGTTTAGATTTCAGTTCAACAAAGCATTCTCGTATAATCCTTACCGCTTTATACAAGTCGTCATTTGATTCCTTCTTGAGATATCTACTTAAATCCGTAATATTTTCGATACTTTTAAGAGCGAATTCAACACGGCTTTCCATCCCGTCCGCCATCTTAGATATTAATATCCCAATAAATAATCTCACTGAGTTTACGTTTAATGACTGTCTCAACCACATGTTTGTTTAAGTACTGATTTTACGGTAGAAAACCTTAATCTCATCATAAAAAGTATAATACTCCTTGAAATTTATATCAACTGATTTGATATGAGTAGCATGAGTTTAGCAAGGTCGTGACTAAAAAATCCAGAAAGCTACACTTTCAAAAATACTGTGCATTCATATTTCTCAAGAATATTTGCGTAATTCAAAAACACCACAACTTTCCAATACTTTCAAAACAACTCCTATTTCATCATCAACAACACACTCAAGGCACCATGCTTGAGGCCTGCTAATTATCCAATATTTCGGCGCTATGTCCCGGACTTGCCCGCTTCAACTGAGGCTAACACCTGCCTCCACTCAACGCCAAATTTTACCACACAAATAAATGTTACGACTGCTCTGGAATGTTCTATTCAAATTATTATTTATGATTTACCACTTTCACTGCATTTGAGAATCGACTTTACTATCACTTTAGAATTCATTAGTCATTCAGTTTATGTGACACTGATTTTGTAGGAGTTGATAAATAAATCCAATCTGGGATTATTATTAATTATGATGTGGCATATTACTGATTCGATTCGTCCCACTATTAATTGGCATATACAAATTTGTCAATTATTTCAGTATATCATCATTAACTCAATTATATATATTACATTTTCACATAAGCATTTATTTATGAAACATTCCTGTTCAAAATCACTGTTGTACAAGGAGACCGACAGCCTAGACCCTAGCAAGCAGGTTTTCATCCGTTTACACTGGGGTTCATACACCAATGACTTGACAAAACCCCATAGGAAACATTCTAGAGGCGTGAGATTGCGCTGGGCATGGGACAGGTCCTCCCCTTCCAATCCAATGATGAGGGTACGTGTTGTCCATGTGCTCACGGACATTTACATCGAAGTGGCCAGGTGCACAGTCGTTTTGAAACCACATCCATCCACGGACAACAAGCTGCCTGTCTCCTTGTTCAACAGACACCAGACAATTCAGCTCTGCCTAACAGGACCGAATAGATGTTTTATATGAATCTTAAACAAATTCTTTATTTTCTGTATGTGGCCATTGTGCTGTAATTAAGTTATTGGACATTTAAATATCTTGGCAATGGTGGTAATCAAACCCGGGCCTCAGAAAATGAGAAAGAAAGAAAGAAATAAAGAAAGACATAAAAAAAGAAAGAACAAACATTAAACTTGTCTGATAACATATGTATTGTGGTGCCAGTAGTAATGTGCACATTTGTAATTCAGGTTAGGTTTGAGAAGAAGAAGGAACCATGTCGGTATTTTCCTGAAGTGAAAGTGGTAAACCACTGAAAAACACTTCCAAGATGACTGAGGTGAGAATCAAACCCACTCCTTCTCAGTTCTGACTCACGAGGCTGAGTGTACCCGTTCCGTAGACCACAATTACATTTCTTGGCAGGGGTGTGAATCGAATCCGGAACTCATAGGTGACAGGCAGGAATGGTAGTCACTGCTCCACGAGGTAGACAACGAATATTAAGAAAGGGGTAGAAACACAAAACACAGAAGGTAATATCAGCATAACTTCCGCGATAGGGAGCGAAGCGCATTGATTCCAAGACTGCCGTGCGATGCACTGTAGATGATAATTACGTCAGACACGTACTCTTTGTAAACCTGATATCAGTAGTGAGATATTGCCTGCGTTGGCTTCTTTAATATGTCTAAGCTGTTTTGCTATTCAGGTCAGGCATGTATTTTTATATTCTGCTAGTGTCGTATTTCGCTGGTCTCCTCGGTACCGTGGACAACGCTTGCGACGCCTTGCCTCGTATGTTAATTGTACCCGGAGAGATAAAGTGTTAGTAAATTTGGCCCAAAGTCTCGGGGCGAGAATAAACTCTCGCTTCTCGGTCTTGGCGTGCGTGTACGTGAGCTAAAAACGTTCTTAGATTCTGCCAGCCAGTGTGTGGGCTCTTTCTAAATCTGGAGAATGAAACGGTTACATACATTCTCATTTGAAGCTGTTGTCCTTCTGCGTTCAGGCAAGCCTCTATTTGCGAACATGTTGCTTCCATGATCCCCTATTAGAATCTTTAAAAAGCGGCTTCGGTGGCGTAGTTGGTATCATGCTGAACTGCTGTGCCCAAGATAGTGGGTTCAAACCCGGCCGAAGTCGTCGGATTTTTAAGAGCGTTAAAAATCCTTCAGTATGTCTTCCTTCGGAGGGGAAGTAAAGCCGGCAGCCCCATGTCATAGATTTACGGCATGTAAAATATCCTTCCACAGACTAAACTTGTGTGAAGCTAAATTTCTAGGTTAGATTTCGCGGGAATGCTCTATCAAAGTTCCAACGTTCACCACTAGGAATCACTGGCATCAGGTGGTGAACATTGGAACTACTTGAAATTGAACGGAACTTTTAGCTCACCATATGGGTGTCCGTTTGAAGAAGCTTCAGCCTCTGGTGAGCCAAACATGTCCTCGGACAATCCCGGCACTAAAAGCCACATGCTAAATAATACTAATATATAAAAATGAGATGGTGTGTGTCTGTCAGTCTATCTGTGTGTTACTCAATAATGCAAGAACCACTGGACCGATCTAAATGAAAATTTTCATGGATGTATCTGATTTACCAGGTTTACATATAGGATACTTGTAGCCACCGTGGCTTAGGCGGCAGCACGCCGGCCTCTCACCACTGGGTCCGTGGTTCAAATCCCGGTCACTCCATGTGAGATCTGTGCTGGACAAAACGGAGGCAGGCAGGTTTTTCTCCGGGTACTCCGGTTTTCCCTGTCAAAATTTCATTCCAGCAACACTCTCCACTATCATTTCATTTCATCTGTCATTCATTTAATCATTGCCCCAGAGGATTGCGTCAGGCCTCGGCAGCCGGCACAGTGCATATCCTCGCCGCTCGATAGGGGGTTCATTCATTCCATTCCTGACCCGGTCGGAGACTGGAAGCAGGCTGTGGATTTTCATTTTCACATATAGGATACTTTTGATTTCGATATTTTTCACTCTTAAAAATGGCGACCATTTTAGTGACGTCACTACACCCAATGGTTTCGAAATTTCATATTTCCATATCAAATTAAAAAAAGACGCTAATAAATAGCAAACTTTTGATGGCATTCACGAGCTTTAACATTTAATTTTCTATCCGAAAGGTCCTAATCACATTTCGTGTATCTCCAACGGTTAGAGAGTAAAACCTAAATTTGTGCAATAAAACACGGTCAACACCGAGCGGTGCAGTTTATCTCTATACTAGCAGTAGTGCCCGGCTTCGCCCGGTGGATTTATTTGTTTATGGATGATAATGAATACTACTCCAGAACTGGCACATGATACTTAAACTAACAGAAAACAATATTTTAAAAATATATCTTTTTTTGGTGGTGGTGGTGGTGGTGGTTCTAGTGGGGGTGATAAGTAGTATAGTATAAAGGACGTAACATTCAGGTCATTTTCCCGCAATGATAATTATGAATAGAGAAACAGCTATTTACTAACTACAGCACTGACACATGCAATTTACAACAAAAAAAATACAAAAAATAATAGAAAGAGGAGTAAGTGAAATAACAGACACTGCCTAAGGCCTATATTTCAATGGCTGTTAGAAATGTAGAGACCAATAGTGTCGTCTTTTGTCGCATAGCGCCGTAGGAAAAAAATCAGAACTCTTTGGAAAACTTCGGCTGTCCGAGCTACTGAGGTAGCAATAGTGTCATTTATCGCCACAAAGCGCTTAACGATAAGTTTCAGAATAAATGAAGGTAAATTTGAAAGCACCAACGCTTATTGCAGCTGATAACCTTAATGTACTGCAAAAACACCATTGAACCTATACAGAGGCATAATATTTCCATGATGATAAATGTTTAAAGGGGCCTAAGAAATCTTTTTGCACTAATTACCCCCCGTGACTGCAAATTATAAACAGCGCAAGATGCAACTATTTTCGCAATTCTACACCAGACACTGGTAGGGGTGACGTGATGCAGCCCGAACTGCCCGTCAACAACAGACTTATTAAAATACTCTTACTGTTTCACTACTACGGACATGAATGGTTCTAGGGCCAATACGTGGTTTTCAAGTTCATTTTGTCTGTTATTCGAAACGTAGGGAATGGGGAGCGTTGTCCAAAATATCAAGTGGACAGTGTTACCAGCAGGGTTTCAAAGTGTGTGTAAAATTTGGTGCAATTAAGAGAAACGGTGTAGAATTGTGATGAAGGGCCTAAATGCAGGGAATGGAGGGGTCTGTCCAAAATTTCATGCAGTCAGTGTTACTCGCAGGGTTCCAAAGGGTAAGTATACAAATTGCCGTTCAGATCGGTGAAACGGTATGGATGTATGCCAAAGGGCCTAAATGCAGGGAATGGAGGAGTCTGTCCAAAATTTCATGTAAACAGTGTTACTCGTAGGGTTTCAAAGGGTAAGTATACAATTTTTGGTTCAGATTGGTGAAAGGGTGTAGATTTGTGCCAAATGGCCCAAATGCAGGGAATTGGACTGGTCTGTCATAAATTTCATGTAGGCAGTGTTACTCGCAGGGTTCCAAAGGGTAAGTATACAAATTTTGGTTCAGATCGGTGAAACGGTGTAGATTTGTGTGAACGGGCCTAAATGCATGGAATGGAGTGTTCTGTCGAAATTTCATGCAGACTGTGTTACTCGCAGGGTTCCAAAGGGTAAGTATGCAAATTTTGGTTCAGATCGGGGAAGAGGTGTAGATTTGATCCAAAGGGCCTAAATGCAGAGAATTGACTGGTCTGTCATAAATTTCACGTAGACAGTGTTACCATCAGGGTTCCAAAGGGTAAGTATACATATTTTGGTTCAGATAGGTCGATAGATTTAGTGGTGTACGTATCACTATCCATAACGCCAGTGCATGCGGATAGAGCTGTTCGGGAGCACTTGTTCTACCGACTTACTGAACAAAATCAATCTTAAAGGTGACCTGAGAGGTGTAGCCTAATGCTACATAGCCTAAACTATTCCTCTTGAATCAGGATATCATATAAAAAAAGAATTTTTCGAATCGGACTGGTAGTTCCAGAGATTAGCGCGTTTAAACACATAAACACACAAACACACAAACACACAAACTCTTCAGCTTTATTATATTAGTATTGTACCCAACTGTCATCAAGTGGACCATGTGTTCGTATCCCAGCTAACTCACGGTCTTTCGAGGTATGGGACGTTCCTGCCCACCATACGACCACATGCTCAGGATTTGAGTCTACCAGGTAACTACTCTACATGAAATACACAACATATTCCTAAAATAAAATATTTACTGGTATAAAATCATGGCTATATAACAAATACAAATAAAGGACAATTTATATTTAATTCCCACAAATAAAAATAGGGTTATTCTGTGAGTTGTCTTCTTAAAATAGTGCTACACTGCACTCAAATCTAATTCTAGCATCCTGTCAATGATACTTTCAGACTTCCATGGGTTTCCATAGTGTTCATCATGTGACACAATTTTATTTAACTGGAGTATCATAACACAAAAGTCACAAATCACATTAAAATGACATTAATACATCATTACTCCGTTTCTTATGGCATTTACTTTGATTAGCATAAATTCATTATCTTCTGCATTAATTAACAAATATTTGTTGTGTCGTGTGAATCATCTTCCTTCTTTCCATCAATATGAACGCTTTTAAAAAAAGTGGTACTTATCCCTTCCAAAATAAACATGGATAGAATTGTTTATAGTTTCACCATACAACGATGTTCTGGGTCTTGTAGGGCTTATTATCGTTACAAATGTGTCATGTTCTTAGAAATCACATACCCGTCTGCATAAATTAGCGTGAACTGGCAAAATGCATTCTAAAAAAGATGCCTAACAATTTATTTGGTTCAGTGTTCCTCTTCAGAGAATAACTGAGCCAAATATTATCTGATTTCAATGATCCAACAACGTATGTGTGTTGCAACACATCTTTTAATTCAATTGGCATCATCATCACACTCATATCCTAATTGCATATTGAAATATCGAGATTCTTCAGTGTCCTACTATGACTCTAATTTACAAGGGACCGGTCGACCGACCTTCTCCCCTTAGCAGGCAATAAAATTCGTTCCAGCTGGCTAGTCAAGATGGCCGCCGCAGAAGTGGTCTACTACCCCACCTCCTCTCATCTGCTGTCAAGGTCAAGTTTGTTTACAACTGCAGTACTGGAGTTACGCTAAGTGTTGTCCTCAAGTAATTGAGTCATTCTGATTATTTTACACCTATCTTTATATTGTTTTGGGCTCAACTCGGCTCCTTATTAACATTCATGGCTGGGGATGGAATTCTGTGATAGCCTTGCCGTTCTATGGTGACTACTAGTGGCTTAGACGCGCATCATAGTGAAAATCCAAGATTTTCACCAGCAGCTGTCTCAATAAAATATAAGGAAATCTGCGTTTCCTAAACGACGAATATGATCCTTACCTCTCAGGGTAGATCATTTATACACATGCTCACGGAGTCCCGACGGACATCACTCGTGGCCATAATTCATGCAAGCGGTGGATACAGACAGGCTCTGTCCAATTCACTGCGAATAATATAGTATGCTCAAACGGCGATACTAACCCGTAGATTTAGCCAACTTCTCACCTAACGCGCAAGCTATACTAGTTGGTCCCCGCAATTATGTATTTACGTAAATCTCTGGATTCTACGTTATTTCTGCACGCAATATGCGGCTTCAAACAATACTTCTCAAAGATGACTCAATTATTAAGGCACTCGCGTCCCCCCTGCAATTACACTTAAGCCAAAGCTTCAAATAGTTCCTAAAAACAAGTATAAATTCACTGGCTTAACATTACTTAAATGGTTCTCAAACACAATCCTAAGATTTGACCATATTAAACATTCATTCAACACTTCATTGACACTGAAAAAACTCCCGTATCTCGCTATATTCCACTTTACTTTCTTACTGTTTACCAAAATACGGTATCTTTATATTAGACATGACACACTTTGAACGTTATTTAGGCCAAAAATGCCTATTACTTTACTTTATTGTTACCCACCCCAGATTATTATTATTATTATTATTCATTTAACGTTACCGTTACATCCATCACTATTTTCGGCCTGAATGGCCCTAAACAAATCACCTTCCAAGCCATATTTTATTCAAGACGAGTGGTGAAAACTCGTTCAGTAAGTGACTGTTACATCTTAGTCTCAAAGTGATAAATCGTTACATGGTGAACTATTTAGTTATAATAACATTGTAAATTGGTACTCACTTTTTCCTTTTCGCTGGATAGAGCCAGCACCTGAGCTTCAGGCCTACCATGACGCTTGATTTAAGCCATCATGTTATATTTTACACAACACTTAATTTCACACATTTCCCACCTGATAAACATACTTTTATCAGTGGCCTCTTTCACTTTTAGACAATGCATATTAATCACTATACATATGAACACTTTTAAATCACTATTACACAATTTATGTACACTTATTCACTATTTCACAGGTTGATCCTTAAATCGGACTTCTCCTGCGCCTGATCTCAGAGATGCGATGCAATTACGTCAACCGCTGGTCTGCGTGAAAATCTAACAGCGTTTACGGACGTTCGATCCTCGTCACCTGCAATATCGTTCAGCTCACTGTCAAGATGAAGTGGCGATGCTTCCCAAACTCCCATCATTGTAGTGATCCTGATGATAATGTCATATTCAACTCTGACAGTGCCTCCTGGTATGTGTAATGTTCAAAAACATTATAAGTTACTCTTTCGCTGTGGCGAATTTATATTTGCGTCAGATAATAGATAAATATCTGTATTAAATTAACTTCGACGCACTTCATGATTATACTTATGTAGCTGTATGACTTGCTTCTATTGTTCTTCAACGGCCGAGCGTTGATACTTTAATAACATTTGGCGCGCTACTGGCAGCGTCTTAGTTACGTGTATACTGTAGAATAACTTGAGATGGACTGGAGAACAACTGGAGAACAACTGGCTTGGTGTGAGCTGCTCCTCCCAAATAAAGGTTTCTCGTACAAAATAGTCCACTGGACACATGAGAGCGACTCCTTCCTTGAAATAATACATTTTCAGCCGAACTGATATATACACCTTGTTCATTTAGGTGTGGAGGTTTCATAACCATTCGCGTGCCCGCGATCGCTTCGGCCAATTAATTCAAATTAATTGCCTTAGTTTAGCGCGTCAGGGCGCCATCGTGGTGGTTCCCCTTTGGCTGGTCACAAAATCACTGCTCTCGAGCGTAGGTTCGGTGTTAACGCACTCATTTGGAGATATAGGCTTTAATTTAGGTGTAAAACCACTCCTAAATTACCTCTCCGTGAATATATTCACCTGGGTGTATATTTCACTCCATTTCAATGCTCCACTTGGCTGTAATTAATTAATTTCCGTGGGCAATCATCCCTACTCCCGATTCCATCGTTGTCAAGCGGTGAATACCCGAGTCATTAATTTTGGGCTGTCTCCTCGGTCCAGACGTAAATAGTGCGCTCGGCGCCTAAGGTCTCCACCCACTTGCTAACTGCAATTTGTAAAACGCCAAACTAGCCTCCTCTCATTCTCGTATGCTCTGAAAACGTATATTTCCTTGCATTTGGCTACAATTCTTCACCTTAAACTGCTATGATATTCACATATAGGTCGTGAAATCATGCTACATTATTATATCTCATTATTTAACACATTGCTCTTCGGGTTCCCTAAAACTGTTCCCCCTCAGAGATCAATGGTTCGACTCTAGGCATAATCATGTGCCTGGTCTTCTCTGATAAGACCCGAGTTCGATGCCAGACTGCCGTGACTGATTGGGCACATCTTTCCCCTGCTAAGCTCGGAAAATTCATTTTACAAGTGAATTTTTCGTGCCGACAGATGGCATCTACTCCATGCTTGTTTACCATAAGCAGTCAGCGCTCTCGGCCAGGGCTGTCTCGTTCCCCCATTCCACTCTGTCTGCCGTCTCGTAGACTCTGGTTCTGCCTTCTCAGTTGTTCATTCATTTCCTCTAGTTCCGCAGCGGCTTCCCTCAACTGGTCGTAAACTTCCTTCAGTTGACAGCTGCATTCTCCCCTCGGATCCCTTGGGTCTGCGAGCTGGTCGCCTCGCTCCGTTCCTTCCTGGGACTGCAAGCTTTCCTCAAGATTCTCTGCTTGCATACGTAATGACTCTCCGTCCATTTGGGTGTGCATTGCCTGCTCCTCTCTCGTATCATAATCTTCTGGTGGACTATATAGTTTTAAATTAGCCGCGTTTACAACAACTTCTCTACCTGTTGCTTCGTCTTTGGTCCGATATGCATTATTTTGCAGATCCCTTATAATCAGGTAGGGTCCGTGATAGGCATGCTGAAATTTTTTATATTTCCTGCTCTCTGGATCTGAACTGGCGGGTCTCTTCAATAAGACGTACTCCCCCACGAGTAGTGGTCTATGATAGCGTTTCCTCCTGTTTCTCCGCTGCCGTCTGTCTGCTTGTTTCTTGAGATACTCGAACGTTCTTTGGATCCTCAACTCACGTCCAGGCTGTGCATCGATGGGTGTCCGAATGACATTATTCCATGGCCTCTCTGGTCTTCTATCAAGATGTAGGCTCACTGGCACCTCTCCTGTCGCTTCGTGCACGGTATTGTTGATACAATATTCAATAATCTCAAGTACGTCAATCCATTTCCAGTTCTCAGTAGAGCAGTATATCTTCATGTACTTTTGCAGTTCCCTCATTACTCTTTCAGCAGAATTCGACTCCGGGTGTCGAACTGTGGACAAAATCTGTCTTATACCCAGATTTTCCAACTCCCTGCGAAATTCTACGCTGGTAAAACAGCTCCCATGATCAGATAATATGTTCTCCGGCTGCCCTAATATAGGAATGATTCTTTCCTTCAGCCTCTTAAGTACCTGTTTTGTACTGGTTTTCTGAATTGGACACAGGACTACCATTTTAGAAAACACGTCTAGTGCAACTAGGATGTGTCTATTTCCTCTTCTAGCTCTAGGAAGCGGCCCAAAGTTGTCCAGTGCCAGAAGCTGACATGGCTTCTCTGGTAAGAGTGGTATAGGTTTCTGCCTCATTAAGTACGAGTTAGGCTTTACTCGTTGGCAAATATCACATGTCCTGATTGTATTCCTGACCGTCTCTCTAAGTTTTGGCCAAATAAATGCTTCTTTAAGCAGGGCAACAGACTTATCTACACCGGGGTGACCAAAAGCTCGGTGTGCTAACCATACTAGCCTTCTCTGCAATGCTGGTGGTACGACGATCCTGGGTCGAGTGTGGTCTGAGTCGCTCCATTTATGTAACATCTGGTTAAACCATAGATACTCCGCTGATAGTGCTTCGGCTTCCACATACATCGGGGTTCCTCTGATCAGCTTTCCCTCGAAGTAATTAATCATCACCCGTATCCAGGGATCTTCACGTTGAAAAACGGTGATGTTCCTCAGATCATCTAAGGTCTTCTGGTCTCTATCTTCTATCTCGATAGCTAGAACTTCTTCTTCATCAGCTGTCGGGTATCTGCTTAGCAAGTCAGGTATGATATTGTCCTTCCCCGGGCAATACTCGATTTCCACTTGAAATTGCTGTATGTACAAGGACCATATCGTCAGTCTTTGACTCGACAAGTCAGTTTTCAGCAAGAATGTTAGGGCTTTATGGTCTGTTCTTAATATAATTCTAAAGCCATAGACTAGCTTTCGCCAAAACTGTAAGGCATACAGTATCGCGAGTAATTCGATCTCCGTGACCGTATAATTCTTTTCATTAGGTTTCAACCTTCTACTTATGAATGCAATGTAAGTTTTCTCCTCTGGCCTGTCCACATTTTCCTGATATAACATTGCTCCAATACCTATGAATGATGCGTCAGTCTGGATAATAAATTTCTGAGTGTAGTCAGGCTATCCCAATTTTACATAATCTAACAGCATCTGTTTAGATTTCACGAAGGCTTCCTCGCATTGTTCCGTCAAGCGCCATCTTCCTCCCTTCTTAAGTAAGTCTTGGAGTGGTGCTACGGTCTCGGTATACTTCGGGCAATGGTTTGAAAATAATCCAATAACGCCTAGATATTGCCTGACGTTCGTTACCTTCGTTGGTCTCGGGAAATGTTTAATAACTTCCAATTTTCCCGGATTAGGTCTGACTCCTTGTGCATCTATTACATGGCCTAGAAATTTAACTTCCCTCTGACCAAAGTTAGACTTCTTTATATTGACCTTAAAGTTAGCCTGACTTAGGTCATATAACAACTTGCGTAGATCTCTGACGTGTTCTTCTACTGTTTCAGATGTCAGTAGTATATCATCTACGTAGCATATGGTTGTTGCTTTTGCTTCTTCAGACAGGTTCCGATCTAGCGCTCGTATCAACGCTGAACCTGCTGTTTTCAGTCCAAACGGGAGACGCACGTAAGAATATGTATGCTGGTCAAATAAAAACCCAGTTAATAAGCTTGTTTTCTCCTCCAGAGCAAGATGGTGAAAACTTGCCGTCAGGTCAAGATTTGAGAAAACAGTCTTTCCTTTGAACCTTCTGAGAACCTCCTTAATAGGCGGCACTTTGTCCAATTCCGGTATGACCTTGGAATTCAAATTTCGTAGGTCCAGGCATATCCTCACATTTCCGTCCTGTTTAGGTACAACTACCAGTGGGCTGACATAGGGTGAGGCTGTCTTCACAATGACGCCTGCCTCTAGCATTTCCTGTATTGCTTCTTTGACCTTTAAATAATGTTTCTCAGCTACAGGATACGGCTTCTGTTTGAATGGTGTCCAATCGCTGACTTGGAATGCATATTGGAAATTCTTGATCCGGCCAGGTCTTGAATCGAAGACTCCTTTATACTCAAATAACAGTTCCCTTAGCATTTGCTTATGTTCTGGACCAATTTTAGCTTCCTCTATCTTTTCTTCCAGGCATTCTTCAAATTCTAGTTCGAGGTCCTTTTCAATGTCTGCGGCCAGTGTTGCCAACTCTTCCTCGATGTCTTCTGTTGTCAATACTGCATCCCCAGTCATATCTCAGTATGTATGCCATACGTACTCTTCTGGTCTCGTTTCATTGTGCTTTAATGAGAGCTCTAACTCTTCCTTTCCCTCACTTGCGCGAAACATAACAATGTCTTGCGAGAGATCTATAATAACTTTATATTCTCTTATGAAACCCATGCCGACAATAATGTTATAAGGCAGCTTATTCACAAGTAGAAATCTCTGTGAGAATGTAGAGTTCCCTATCTGAAAATCTAAAAATACTTGGTATCTACATATCATAACTTTATCTGGTATCACACCTTTTATTTTCACGCTTGAAATAGGTATTTTCAATACGTGAATTTTACTTTGGATTTCATTATATAATGCCTGGGTTATCAAGCACACTGTTGAACCTGTATCAATGAGACTTCTTATCTTCATGCCCGCAATGTTTACAATAATAATGGGTAGTTCCCTTCTCACATTGACCGTCCCTTCATTTAGGTCTTCGATAAGCTCCTCAGGTTTGGCAATCCAGTTAACAACATTCACTGTATTCCATCCTGAACTTATCTCTCTTTGGTCATTTAATTATTTTTTTTTCAATTGCTCCATTCTTTGTGGAGTTCTTCTGCCTGTCTTCATGCTGTTGAAGTTCCAGACTCTTGGCACCGTCATCATTTTTATATATGTCGGGTAACCTTCTATTCCTAATCGCTTCATCCCAATGAACTCGCGATTGTCTCTGGGTATCTCCGCGCTCTTCCATGTATCTTAAAGATGCGTGATAGCGTTCTTCCGTCTCTTCATCGAACCCGCGACTCTGTTCCTGGGATCTCCATCCTTGGTTGTTCCCATTTCGGCCGTAATTCCTTCTGTTATCAGGCTGCTGGTCTCTGGTACCGCGCTGATTCCAGTTTTTCCTTCCTCGGTTTCCACGGTTCGATCCTCCTCGATACGCTGGCCTCCAATTTTGGTTTTCACGTCCTTCACGTTGCCAGTCGGATTTTTCTGTTTCGGTGCTTGTAGACTTGCTTTTTGTCTGCACCTTAGTCGGTTCAGTCGGTGTAGTCGTCATGTTGACTTGTTCCACGTTTCAACCCTGCCTTGTGTGCTGCACTGTGGTTAGATCGAGTTGTCTCAGCTCCTCCTCCATATCGATCGCAGTTTTGGCGTTTGCTGAGCTTAGTAGACGTTGTACTTCATACGGTAGCTGCTTGGCTATCGCTATGCACAAATCTGACTCTCTAAGTCCTTCATCAAGCTCGCGAAAACGGCACAATTGACTCACAAAGAATTCTCCGTACTTCGTCGGATTACTGGTACTATAACGCCTGGAATACAAGTCCAATCTGAGGTTCTGTTGTATGCTCGCGTTCCAATATCTGCTTAAGAATGCTTGGCGAAATTCGTCAACGGTGTCGAACGTGTACCGAAAACTCCTAAACCATAAGGCACACTCGCCCTCAGTCAATTTTTCAATCGCTCTCAACCTTCGCTCTGGCGGTACTTTCGCGTCATTCAAGTACTCGGAAACTTCTTTAAGCCAGTACTTGGATGTCATGTTAGAATTACTCCCAGAATAGTTCTTTGGTTTCTCATCACTAGCTCTTACAACTGTGACTATTTGATTTTGAACAGCATTTTCATGCGGTGTTGACATGGCAATTGGCATACCAGGTGTGGTATACGGGCTGTCACTTGGCATGGCTGCATTTCTTGGAGTAGGCTGTATTTGTATCTCTGCCCATTTGTTTCTCCTATTCTCGTCTATACTCCCTTCGCTAGACCTAGGATTCCGCAACATGGATTCCTCCTGCGCGATCATTCTAGTCTCGATTTGGCTGTGCCTATTTTCTGCCCTTTCCAAACGAGCTAATACCTCTCGTTCTATTTTCTCTAGGCGATCTCGGTTTCTTTCTGCCATAGAAAATACCTTTTCCTTATCATCCTTAAGGTTTTCCTTCAGGTGAGTAATTTCGCCCGCTAGACTTTCTCTTACCTCGGCAAGAGTCTTATCGCTGGCTTCAGTCTTCAAGCCTTCTCGAAGTTCTAATTCTTCTCGTAAGCCTGTAACTTCCTTTTGAATGTGACCCTGCATATGAGAGATTTCAGTTCTTATTTTCGTGATTTCTCCCTGGTCCTCATCCTGTCTTTTATGAATAACTGCTAGGTCGCTCTGAGTTTGTTCCAACGCTTTCTGCACCTTCCCGACCTGCCTCTTCATATTTGACATTATCTCCTTATTCTCTTGATCAGAAGTTTTTATTTCATGGATTTCCTTGCATTGGTCAAGGATATTCTGATCCTCAAGGCATCGTCTACCGCCTTGGCGTAACCTGCCATTCGCGTATTCCATTTTACGTCGCTATCCTCGAGCCTTTGATCCACGGTCTGAGTGAACGTATTAAATTGCTCTAATTGACGTTTAGTATTAGCTTCATTCTGACTCTGAATGTCTTTAAGCTCCATGGACATACTGCTTAAACTATCGTTAATCTCACGCTGTGACTCTCTGCACGCTTGCATATTATTCTCTAGTTTTAGCTCTATAGACTCAAAGCGTTTATCGTTATCAGCTTGCATTTCTGAGACCACGCTAACAATATTCTTAGTTACTTCACGCTGTGACTCTTTAACGTCATCCATTTTTTTATTAACCTCTATTAGGTTTGACTCTAACTGCGTGTTTACATTAGCTTGATTAGCCTCTAGTCTAGTGTTTATTTCGGCTTGATTAGCCTCTAGTCTAGTGTTTACTGTGGCCAACATCTGGCTCACCTCAGTCTGATTATTATCCAATTGAGTATTGACTGTAGCCAATCTCTCTGCTATTTCATCCTTAAATGCTTTAGCTTCTTCCTTATTCTTAGCATTAGTATCATCAAAATGTTCCCTTAACTCAGCAATACACCTGAGTACGTCTTCAGTTCCAGCCATCCTGTATTTCTTAATTTGAGATTCAGGTAGGCCGCAGCTGAACATGCTGGCGCGTTCTATTGGAAAGAAAAGGATTCCGATCCCGCGACAACAACAACAACATATTACAAAATGTCAAAACCACCTATGGAATGGGTATAGACACTCGTACCCGTCTGACAACAGTGTCTGACGTCTGAATATCATCTAGAAAGACTCACAATCGCTCAAACACAGTTTGAGGAAAAAATACTATTTTTATGGTTTTCCCCATGAAAACCATGCTATTATTATGGGGTTTTCTGAATCCCATAAGCCATCCACGTACTGGGCGCCATGATAAATAAAAAGAGGAGTGGGTTAATATCTAATATCTGACATGCTTTGGCCGGTCTGTGCAATGCCAAGATCGCTCATATTGCACTGACGCAGGCGGTTCCATAATGAATTAATACCGTCCCACTTTGCTTGGGCCATGATAATTAAAGGGGGTTATGTGTAAGTTACATTTACATTGAAGCTTGTCTTATGGAGGACTATCAACATTTATTTGACGCGAAGGCTTATTAACAAATGGGATGCGGCCTTTTCCTATTATATCCTAATTTCTATGCTGTATTTGCTTCTACCATTAATATCTTGGCCAACTTTTAGCAGTACCTGTGACTCAATCCTAGTACAGAGACATATCCTCCATGTACCCAACTGTCATCATGTGGACCATGTGTTCGTATCCCAGCTAACTCACGGTCTTTCGAGGTATGGGACGTTCCTGCCCACCATACGACCACATGCTCAGGATTTGAGTCTACCAGGTAACTACTCTACATGAAATACACAACATATTCCTAAAATAAAATATTTACTGGTATAAAATCATGGCTATACAACAAATACAAATAAAGGACAATTTATATTTAATTCCCACAAATAAAAATAGGGTTATTCTGTGAGTTGTCTTCTTAAAATAGTGCTACACTGTACTCAAATCTAATTCTAGCATCCTGTCAATGATACTTTCAGACTTCCATGGGTTTCCATAGTGTTCATCATGTGACACAATTTTATTTAACTGGAGTATCATAACACAAAAGTCACATATCACATTAAAATGACATTAATACAACATTACTCCGTTTCTTATGGCATTTACTTTCATTAGCATAAATTCATTATCTTCTGCATTAATTAACAAATATTTGTTGTGTCGTGTGAATCATCTTCCTTCTTTCCATCAATATGAACGCTTTAAAAAAAGTGGTACTTATCCCTTCCAAAATAAACATGGATAGAATTAAACTCAGCAATTCTTCTAGGTTTGTGCCGTGTCTTAATTCTAGTTTAATTCACCGGCCGTGAAAGCCAATATACCATCTTTTTGGAAGCCTTCATAGGGAGGTTAAGGCTGCTTGAGATTTTAGTTCTCGTAGTCAAGTGGTGCAGTTGCACCTTATATAAAGGGAGGTGGCGCGCAGTTCGTCACTCCTGTGGGGGTCCGGGCGGGGACACCAAGAGCCCGCCGATGAGCCTAGCTTGGTGTCCTAGACGAAACCCCACACAAGACACGGCACAAACCTAGAAGAATTGCTGAGTTTTAATTCACCGGCCGTGAAAGCCAATATACCATCTTTTTGGAAGCCTTCATAGGGAGGTTAAGGCTGCTTGAGATTTTAGTTCTCGTAGTCAAGTGGTGCAGTTGCACCTTATATAAAGGGAGGTGGCGCGCAGTTCGTCACTCCTGTGGGGGTCCGGGCGGGGACACCAAGAGCCCGCCGATGAGCCTAGCTTGGTGTCCTAGACGAAACCCCACACAAGACACGGCACAAACCTAGAAGAATTGCTGAGTTTTAATTCACCGACCGTGAAAGCCAATATACCATCTTTTTGGAAGCCTTCATAGGGAGGTTAAGGCTGCTTGAGATTTTAGTTCTCGTAGTCAAGTGGTGCAGTTGCACCTTATATAAAGGGAGGTGGCGCGCAGTTCGTCACTCCTGTGGGGGTCCGGGCGGGGACACCAAGAGCCCGCCGATGAGCCTAGCTTGGTGTCCTAGACGAAACCCCACACAAGACACGGCACAAACCTAGAAGAATTGCTGAGTTTTAATTCACCGGCCGTGAAAGCCAATATACCATCTTTATGGATAGAATTGTTTATAGTTTCACCATACAACGATGTTCTGGGTCTTGTCGGGCTTATTATCGTTACAAATGTGTCATGTTCTTAGAAATCACATACCCGTCTGCATAAATTAGCGTGAACTGGCAAAATGCATTCTAAAAACGATGCCTAACAATTTATTTGGTTCAGTGTTCCTCTTCAGAGAATAACTGAGCCAAATATTATCTGATTTCAATGATCCAACAACGTATGTGTGTTGCAACACATCTTTTAATTCAATTGGCATCATCATCACACTCATATCCTAATTGCATATTGAAATATCGAGATTCTTCAGTGTCCTACTATGACTCTAATTTACAAGGGACCGGTCGATCGACCTTCTCCCCTTAGCAGGCAATAAAATTCGTTCCAGCTGGCTAGTCAAGATGGCCGCCGCAGAAGTGGTCTACTACCCCACCTCCTCTCATCTGCTGTCAAGGTCAAGTTTGTTTACAACTGCAGTACTGGAGTTACGCTAAGTGTTGTCCTCAAGTAATTGAGTAATTCTGATTATTTTACACCTATCTTTATATTGTTTTGGGCTCAACTCGGCTCCTTATTAACATTCATGGCTGGGGATGGAATTCTGTGATAGCCTTGCCGTTCTATGGTGACTACTAGTGGCTTAGACGCGCATCATAGTGAAAATCCAAGATTTTCACCAGCAGCTGTCTCAATAAAATATAAGGAAATCTGCGTTTCCTAAACGACGAATATGATCCTTACCTCTCAGGGTAGATCATTTATACACATGCTCACGGAGTCCCGACGGACATCACTCGTGGCCATAATTCATGCAAGCGGTGGATACAGACAGGCTCTGTCCAATTCGCTGCGAATAATAGAGTATGCTCAAACGGCGATACTAACTCGTAGATTTAGCCAACTTCTCACCTAACGCGCAAGCTATACTAGTTGGTCCCCGCAATTATTTATTTACGTAAATCACTGGATTCTACGTTATTTCTGCACGCAATATGCGGCTTCAAACAATACTTCTCAAAGATGACTCAATTATTAAGGCACCCTGCAATTACACTTAAGCCAAAGCTTCAAATAGCTCCTAAAAACAAGTATAAATTCACTGGCTTAACATTACTTTAATGGTTCTCAAACTCAATCCTAAGATTTGACCATATTAAACATTAATTCAACACTTCATTGACACTGAAGAAAACTCTCGTATCTCGCTATATTCCACTTTACTTTCTTACTGTTTACCAAAATACGGTATCTTTATATTAGACATGACACACTTTGAACGTTATTTAGGCCAAAAATGCCTATTACTTTACTTTATTGTTACCGACCCCAGATTATTATTATTATTATTATTATTCATTTAACGTTACCGTTACATCCATCACTATTTTCGGCCTGAATGGCCCTAAACAAATCACCTTCCAAGCCATATTTTATTCAAGACGAGTGGTGAAAACTCGTTCAGTAAGTGACTGTTACATCTTAGTCTCAAAGTGATAAATCGTTACATGGTGAACTATTTAGTTATAATAACATTGTAAATTGGTACTCACTTTTTCCTTTTCGCTGGATAGAGCCAGCACCTCAGCTTCAGGCCTACCATGACGCTTGATTTAAGCCATCATGTTATATTTTACACAACACTTAATTTCACACATTTCCCACCTGATAAACATACTTTTATCAGTGGCCTCTTTCACTTTTAGACAATGCATATTAATCACTATACACATGAACACTTTTAAATCACTATTACACAATTTATGTACACTTATTCACTATTTCAAAGGTTGATCCTTAAATCGGACTTCTCCTACGCCTGATCTCAGAGATGCGAAGCAATTACGCCAAACGCTGGTCTCCGTGAAAATCTAACAGCGTTTACGGACGTTCGATCCTCGTCACCTGCAATATCGTTCAGCTCACTGTCAAGATGAAGTGGCGATGCTTCCCAAACTCCCATCATTGTAGTGATCCTGATGATAATGTCATATTCAACTCTGACAGTACCTCCTGGTATGTGTAATGTTCAAAAACATTATACGTTACTTATTCGCTGTGGCGAATTTATATTTTGCGTCAGATAATAGATAAATATCTGTATTAAATTAACTTCGACGCACTTCATGATTATACTTATGAAGCTGTATGACTTGCTTCTATTGTTCTTCAACGGCCGAGCGTTGTTACTTTAACATTTGGCGCGCTACTGGCAGCGTCTTAGTTACGTGTATACTGTAGAATAACTTGAGATGAACTGGAGAACAACTGGAGAACAACTGGCTTGGTGTGAGCTGCTCCTCCCAAATAAAGGTTTCTCGTACAAAATAGTCCACTGGACACATGAGAGCGACTCCTTCCTTGAAATAATACATTTTCAGCCGAACTGATATATACACCTTGTTCATTTAGGTGTGGAGGTTTCATAACCATTCGCGTGCCCGCGATCGCTTCGGTCAATTAATTCAAATTAATTGCCTTAGTTCAGCGCGTCAGGACGCCATCGTGGTGGTTCCCCTTTGGCTGGTCACAAAATCACTGCTCTCGAGCATAGGTTCGGTGTTAACGCACTCATTTGGAGATATAGGCTTTAATTTAGGTGTAAAACCACTCCTAAATTACCTCTCCGTGAATATATTCACCTGGGTGTATATTTCACTCCATTTCAATGCTCCACTTGGCTGTAATTAATTAATTTCCGTGGGCAATCATCCCTACTCCCGATTCCATCGTTGTCAAGCGGTGAATATCCGAGTCATTAATTTTGGGCTGTCTCTTCGGTCCAGACGTAAATAGTGCGCTCGGCGCCTAAGGTCTCCACCCACTTGCTAACTGCAATTTGTAAAACGCCAAACTAGCCTCCTCTCATTCTCGTATGCTCTGAAAACGTATATTTCCTTGCATTTGGCTACAATTCTTCACCTTAAACTGCTATGATATTCACATATAGGTCGTGAAATCATGCTACATTATTATATCTCATTATTTAACACGTTGCTCTTCGGGTTCCCTAAAACTGTTCCCCCTCAGAGATCAATGGTTCGACTCTAGGCATAATCATGTGCCTGGTCTTCTCTGATAAGACCCGAGTTCGATGCCAGACTGCCGTGACTGATTGGGCACAGTATGGATATATAAAAATTATACTTTGTCTGTTTTTTCTGAATTTCTACGGAAATTTGAGTTATTTACGCGTTTCAGACTGTTTTATGATGGATGCACGAGAAAATAATTTTTTGTCTGTCTGTCTGTTTGTTTGTCTATGGACAACTTTGTTCCCTTATAATCCGAGAACGACTGGGTGTATCAACGTAAAATTAGGTACAGATATCCATCAGAGGCACGAAACTAATTATTGATGTAACTCTTCTCCGTACCTCTCATAAAAGGGGGCCTACCCCCTTAAAATACATGCTGAAATAGGCGTAGAAGGACGAGACAAAGCTCATTTTCAGCCCCTCAATGTGAGAGACAAAACTCTCACATCTTATGGCCCTAAAACCACCCGTTTTTGAGATATTCCCAAAAACTAAATTTATTTAACAAACTAAAGAACGAATGCAAGCCTGTAACCAATGGCAACAGATTCTCAGAGGTCCATACATTGCTGTAAGACGCAATGCAATTCCATTAATTACATTAGTGAGAAAGTTTGCAAACGGCTAGAAAGTTATCACGGAACCAAATTAAGCTGTACGATTCATCAATACGTATAATGCACTTAAGAGGGGTCAAGGGGTACTCTAGAATTTTTTCACGCGATTTCCACCTGCGGGTGTGGTACGGCAGGTCTATTATATTCCTATACCTATATTAGATTATTATTAGTAGTATTATATTATGGCGTACAACGACGAGACAAATCCCCTCGGTGCCAGAAACAAAACTCTGGAGCCCTAATGGGTCCTCGAAAACTACATTATAAGGCTCTAAATCCAACAGTTTCTGAAATATTCCCATAAAACTAATTCAATTTAACAAACTAATGAAGGAATGCAAATCGGTAATCATGACAACATTACGGTCAACGCCGAGCGATGTTAGTGTATGTTAGTCTCTACATGAACTTTCCATCTATTTCTGTAAGAAGCAATGTCACTCCATTTATGTTAAAGTTTGCAAATGGCTATAAGGTTATCACGGAACCAACGTAGACTGTATAATTGATCAATGCAATTAAGGGAGTCAAGGGGTAACCTAGAATTTTTTCATGCAATTTTCACGTGAGACATATAGTACAGAAGGTCTATTATATCTCCAAACAGCAACATTATTTTCAAAAATTCCTGAATTGAATCAGCATTTTTGCGGCTTTTAGGAATTTGGGTCATTTGTGGCAAAAAAAAACTGAATTTTCATGCACCACAAGCCTTTATATTTATGAAAGGGGTCCTCCTGTGTATGGGGACCTAACATAACGTAGAGGGTCAGTTTTTATGTGATGTGTATCGCGTTTCGTCTACAAGGCTTTCAATTCTATTTCAAGTCAGGAAGTACACGTTAGGTGAATTTAGTTTGAGAGCACATTTTAACTAATCTTTAACTCTTCACCGTACTTTTCATACAGTAGAAGGGAGGATATAGGGAAAAACTTCTCAAAATACATGCTAAAATAGGCGAAATATAAAAATTATCCTAGAAGGACGACCAAAGCATATGTTGCGCTTCTCAGTGTGAGACACAAAATTCGGGAGTCTATAAAGGGTCTCCGAAAACCACATTTTAAGGCCCTTAAATTAACAGTGTGTGTGATATCCCCAGAAAAATAACTTCGTTCGGATAAACTTATAAAGGAATGACAAACCGCTAACCATAGCAACAGTAGCCCAATTGATAATGTCTGATGTTAACACCGTTCGAAGAACGGGTAGTTCTGCTAGTACTAATATATACAAATGAGATGGTGTTTGTCTGTCGTCCTGTTACTCAATCACGCAAGAACCACTGGTCCGATTGAAATGAAATTTTGCATGGATGTAGATGATTTACCAGGTTTACACATAGGCTATTTTGATTTCGATATTTTGCACTTTTTAAAAATGGCGACCATTTTAGTGACGTCACTACACCCTTTGGTCTCAAAATTTCATAATTCAATTTCAAATAAAAAGAGAACGCTCAGAAATAGCGAACTTTTGATGCCACATAAGAGCTTTAAAATTTAATTTTCTATCCGAAAGGTCCTTATCACTTTTCGTGTATCTCCAACGGTTAGCGAGTAAAACCTACATTTGTGACGTCACTACACACTTTGGTTTCAAAATTTCATATTTCCATTTCAAATAAAAGGGAACGATAAGAAGTAGCAAACTTTTGATGGCATATACGAGCTTTAAAATTTAATTTTCTATCCGAAACTTGCTTACCACTTTTCGTGCGTATATCTCCAACGATTAGCGAGTAAAACATAAATATGTGCTATAAAACACGGTCAACGCCGAGCGATGTTAGTCTATGTTAGTCTCTACATGTTGTTGTTTGTCTACCCCTTATTATTCCCGTTTTCCAACGGGGTCGGGGATGAGATGCGATGAAGTCTTTGTAGCGATGGTTTTTACGGCCGGTTGCCCTTCCTGACGCCAACCTCATGAGAGGAGTTAATGAGAGATGAAATGAATGATGGTGAATGAAACTGGGCAAGGATGTGGAAGGAAGCGGCCGTGGCCTGTCAGAAGGTACCGTCCCAGCATTTGCCTGGTGTTGAAAATGGGAAACCACGGAAAACCATTTCAAGGACGGCCGACGGTGGGGCTCGAACCCACGCGTCTACCGAGTCAGCAGAGAGCTTGGCCCCATGACCTAATGCTGCGCTTTAGCCAGCGGAGCCACTGCAGTCGGTATGTTAGTCTCTACATGAACTGTTTTATTTATAGAGGTAGTTTGTGGGGTCCGAAATGAAAAGTGATTATGAGTTAAATTTTATACTCTTTGTGCTGATTATTGTATGTGAGTATTTGGATCTTTACGCTGTTTCACAATGTTATAGTCCTTTCTACTTTGCATGGTATGCTATCATCCGTTTTATCGATTTTTTTAAACTGAATATTTCTTTTGGTCAATATTTATTTGCTTTTTATCGTTTTTAGCCTACTTTCGATTTTTGCAAAAAATGAAAGTAGACTTATGCGATCAACACAGGGAGAAAAAAGTGTGTCTGTCTGTGTGTGTGTGAGTCTGTGTGTGTATGTGTGAGTGTGAGTCTGTGTGTGTGTGTGTCTGTGTGTGTGTGAGTGTGTGTACTCTGAATGTCTGTTCCCCCCTATCAATTCGAACACGGTGAATGCGAATTGAACGAAATTTGGTACAAAGGTAGCACTAGCAAAGGACACCTCAGTGTCATGTTTTATATCGCCGCCATCTTGACGGAAACGTAATGGCGGCCACACAAATGTTCAAAGCTTAAATCAAATTACGACTAACCTAATCATCCGATCTCTACCAAATTTTGCAACAACATACCTTTATGGGGGGAGCATCCTTTGACCAAACCAATAGGCCATCAGCGTAATAGTTTGCGGATGGCGGCCATCTTTGTGTGAAAATCGATTCCCCCTATTAATTCGAACACGGTGCAACCGAATGGAACGAAATTTGGTACAGAGGTAGTACTAACAAAGGGCACCTCAGTATCATGTTTTATATCGCCGCCATCTTGACGAAAACGTAATGGCGGCCACACAAATGTGCAAAGCTTAAATCAAATTACGATTAACCTAATGATCCGATCTCTACCAAATTTTGCAACAACATACCTTTATAGAGGAAGCATCCTTTGACCTATCTGATAGGTTATTAGCCTAATAGTTTGCGGATGGCGGCCATCTTTATGTCAAAATTGATTCCCCCTATTAATTCGAACACGGTGGAACCGAATGAACGAAATTTGGTACAGAGATAGCAGTAGCAAACGGAATCCCAGTGTCATGATTTATATCGCCGCCATATTGACAGAAACGTAATGGCGGCCACACAAATGTTTAAAGCTTAAATCAAATTACGACTAACATAACCATCCGATCTCTACCAAACTTTGCAACAACATACCTTTATGGAGGGAGCATCCTTTGACCAATCTAATAGGCCATTAGCCTGATAGTTTGCGGATGGCGGCCATCTTTATGTCAAAATTGATTCCCCCTATTAATTCGAACACGATGGAACCGAATGAACGAAATTTGGTACAGAGGTAGCACTAGCATAGGGCACCTCAGTGTCATGTTTTATATCGCCGCCATCTTGACGGAAACGTAATGGCGGCCACACAAATGTTCAAAGCTTAAATCAAATTACGATTTGCCTAATCATCCGATCTCTAGCAAATTTAGCAACAACATACCTTTATGGAGGGAGCATCCTTTGACCAAACTAATAGGTCATCAGCCTAATATTTTGCGGATGGCGGTCAACTTTGTGTGAAAATTGATACCCCTTATCAATTCGAAAACGGTGAAACCGAATGGAATGAAATTTGGTACAGAGGTAGCACTAGCAAAGGGCACCTCAGTGTCATGTTTTATATCACCGCTATTTTGACGGAAACGTAATCGCGGCCACCCAAATTTTAGAAGCTAAAATGTAATTACGACCAACCTATTAATCTAGTCTCTACCAAATTTTGCAACACCATATCTTTATGTGGGAAACATATTCAGACCAAACTGCAAGAACATCAGCCCAATAGTTTGCAGATGGTGGCCAAGTATGTGTGCAAATCGATTCCCCCTATCAATTCAAACACGGTGAAACCGAATTGACCGAAATTTGGTACAGAGGTAGCACTAGAAAAGGGCACCTCATATTCATGTTTAATATCCCTATAGCACGTTGTATTTCAACAAGCTACTACAACCAACATTCAATCATACTCCTTGAAAAGGACAAAGCGTTATAACAATACCCATGCATTTAGGAGAAAGTAGGCTATATGTTCTTTACTGAACATCTTGTTTTTTACCATGATCAGAAACCCAAATTCACATACCAATGTGTCGAAGGCTACCGACTGTCACATTAGTTTATTTAGTGTTCATATTAATCTTACTGCAGAACCTGGCAAATTTATTTCAATAAAGTTGGTATTTTGTCTTTCACGGCCAATTAAAAAAACGCACAAAACACGGAGTAAACCTAGAAAAGTTGCTGAGTTTTAATTGCTTGGCCCTGAAATTTAATATACAATTATTTTGGAAGTCTTTATAGGGAGGTGAAATACTGTTTTAGCGTTTATCCCTCGCAGTAAAGTAGCGGAGGTGTTCTAAATAAGATTTGAGGTATCGCGCTTTGCTACTCCTTTGGTAGTCCGCATATAGACCTCAAGAGCCCACTGATGAACCATCTCGGAATTACTAGGCGTAATCTCGCACAAGGCACGACATGAACTTAGAAAATGTTGATGTGATTAATTTGTTTTTGTTGTTATTACTTGGGATGATTGAAGTTTGTTCCGTTACTGTTACTCATTATCATGACACGGTACGTAGTTTCCGCAATATTACTTATTGCGGATATGATAATTGCTATCACGTTTGATGTATTTTTAGCATAATGTTTATATGTTTAAATATAGTATGAAGACGTTAAACGATAGGTGTTCAATATTTAAGACAGGTTATTTAACTTTCACTACATAGAAGCTGATATTTATTTCCAATATATAAACGCACTTTCTCACCTACAAAGTGGAGGCAGACAGGCTTTTCTCCGGGTACTCCGGTTTTCCCTGTCAAAATTCCATTCCAGCAACAATCTCCACTATCGTTTCATTTCATCTGTCATTCATTTAATCATTGCCCCAGGGGAGTACGACAGGCCTCGGCAGCCGGCACAGTTCATATCCTTGCTGCTAGAGGGGGGATTCAATCATTCCATTCCCGGACCCGGTCGGTCGACTGAAAGTAGGCTGAGGATTTTCACTTTCCTACCTCTGATTAATAATTGGGTCAGTGAAAATGCATGTAGTCAACACAAGGAAATAACATAACTACATTACGAATGTGTGATTATACATGTATATATTAATGATTTAGGCCAGCAAGTACTAAAAGCCGTTCGAAGAACGGGTACTTATGCTAGTAAATAAATAAATAAGAATCTTTAAATATATAATTGGATTGAGAACGACGACGAAATGGACGGAGGAGGTTAAGATGGACACAGAATAAATTAAAACTACATCTCAATTGATCCTCAAAAGAAACAAGTACAGAACTCAAGTAGATAATCCAAATTTTACGAAGAGCAACTGGAGAACTGGCCCAAACCCGTATTATCTGAGTAGCAGAGAAAATGAAGGAGTGAACGAATGAAGACGTTATGGGAAGAGAAAAGAAGACTGGCCAGAAACCATAAGTTACACGCCAGCCACAGTTGACCAAATTCGGAAACAAGAATGAGAAGAAGAGGAAGAAGAAGATCCCCTATTAACAGTTAACAATGCGGTCTCCTCTGCATCTACATCTATCACTTTGAAATCGTTCAGCTCTGAATCTAACCATCGTCTCCTAGGTCTACCTCTCCATCTCTCACCCTCCACATCCGAGCTCATTAACCTCTTAGGTAATCTCTCCCCCTCTATTCTCTTCACATAACCCCACCATCTGAGTCGGCTCATACGAACAGCTTCATCCAGTGGGTACATTTCTAACTTTTCTATATCTTCTAACTTCTAACATTTCTAATTCTTCATCACGACTACCTTCCTTCCATTGCTCCCATCTATTTGTCTCAGCAAACATTCGCTCTACCCTCAAATCAGTTACCTCTAGCTAATCAGCTATTCTGAATGTACCCTACTCTCACTTCTCAATACTGAGCGACGCAGAGAGAGTTTCATCGCCACACTAACGTCTTTCTTGCGGAATACTGTTAATCGCAACTGAAATATCATGGCATTGGCTTTTCTGCACCTACACGTTATCTCTTTCCCCATACTACCATCCTGAGGGAATATAGAGCACATGTACCTAAATTATTCAATCTGCTCCAATTTAATTCCTCTTACCAGACATTCTATTTTCTGGTGTTTCTATTTTACAAAAATCAGCTTTGTTTTTATAATTTCGGTGTAGTGAATTCTTGCTTACCTATTTGTAAGTTAGTAGATTTTGATGTGAATTATAATGGTCCAAATAAATAACTTATTATAGAACTTTTGGGATTTAAACGTTAGTTTTTAGGTACCTAAGGTAATACAAAATCTCCTCCCCCAGCTAGTTTTCTAGTTTAAAAGTTTAAATGTTTATTATTATAAAAGTATAAATAACATAAAGGGAAGAAGTAGAAGATAAAAATAATTACGGGAAATACTGTAAATTGTCTATTTTCGTGTATATTGGATCATCGTCAGGACATTATGTCTTTCAATCCATACTGTACTCTTGCATATCTTTGACACTAAGGCAGGGGAATATGTAGCCTACGATATTTTATCAATTTGTATACCAAATTGACAGTGTTGTTTAATTAGTTTCGATTTTCACAAGATTAATTCAAATATTTATAGAGTGGGTTTCCGATTATTTTAGGTACCTAACAGCGAATGTTTAAAACCCAAAAGTTTGATGTTAAGTTATGTCTTTCAACCATGATAATTCATAACAAAATCTGCTAAGACTCAAAAAAACTCAAAAATTGGTATGCAAGACTTAACTATAGGTAATATATTCCATAAGAAGAGGTAGGTGAATTATTCACGGAATATTCAATACTATTTTCACTTTAAAGCATTGCTTAACCCAACATAATTGTTTCTTATAATGCAAGGTTCTCTTTTACTCATGTTTTTGCATTGTACATAACCTTTATATATAGAATTCATTCAATGGGGCGTGAACAAGACAAACATGTTTGCTATATTTCTTAGTCACTATTGAAGTGATAGAAACTGTTTTCCAGTGTTGCCTAGCTCTATTATAGAAAGCTTTCCAGTCAGTCAACACAAATTATGCCCGAGAACATAAGCGGGAAAACAAGTATTAACATAACCTAACATGAAAGAAATGATATATTATTGAAAGTCTGAGGAGGGCTTGATACGATAACGGACGCTGCAGGACTCAATTTCTAAAACCAGATAAGTTGACATGACTTCATTCTATTTTAGTGCATCGTATCATTTGTGTATTCGCCATATCGAGATATTTCAATACAATTAGGCCTTTAGCTTAAATAGGAGCGGTTGATTTAGAACATACATATCAAAATAGTGTAGACAACATCATTCCTGAAGTTAGGCACAATAATAATTAAATAGATCACAGGCTAACATACTTAAACTACATTAATTATAATAATGATAAGTATATATAGTCGCCTCCGTAGCGTAGCGGTCAGCATGGTTAGCTGCCACCCCGGACTCCTGGATTCGATTCCCGGCTCTGCCACGAAATTTGAAAAGTGGTATGACGACTGGAACGGGGTCTACTCAGCCTCGGGTGGTCCAAATGAGTAGAGGGGTTTCGATTTCCACCTCAGCCATCCTCGATGTGGTTTTCCCTGGTTTCCCACTTCGTATTCGGGCAAATGCCGGGATGGTACTGAATTATACTGAGACCACGGTGGCTGTATTGGTATATGTGAATAAAGTTATGGCCGTCATAGTTGTGACGTGTATATTCATGACGTAGGCACGGATGACGCAGACTTCATGCAAGTAGGCTGGATGAGCTGAGATTCTTGGTGACGTCATGATTTTGTTCGAGAAGGATCTGAGATTTACGACGCAGTCGCAGGGAAACAAGGAATTGTGCTGAGGAAGAAGTTACGCTATTGGAGGAGAGGCTCGAACCAATGAATGATAGCTTGGAGGGAGACGGAGATTGCTGAAACTACCATATTTAATTACTTTTGGCATGCAGAATTGTGGAAATCTATTTTCAGTTATGGCATTGATTTGGAATGTTGAAGAAATTAATTATGAGTTTTTGAAATTTGAAAATCCGTCAAGTATAGCCAAAGTTAGAACTTCTAGCAATGACGGAGGAACAAGCTATGGTAGGGATGGATACGCCCCTTAAGAAGTTGATAAAAGGCCTTGCACAGCAGAGAGGAAGTTCTCATCTCTCATGGCTCATTTTTCTGATTCTCATATTGTCAGACTTCGAGTTCTTCAGTGAAGCAAGTCGTCATTAGCACGTGTGGTAGAGCCCACAGCATCGAACAAGCACTGAGCGTGCAGCAGTACAATTTTACGGTTACTGAAACTATGCGAAGTTGGAGCGCACACATAAACGAGTCTACAAGATTATCTATCAAGAGTTAACTACTGCATTTATGCTAATTCAATTGTGCATTACAATATTGAGGCGTGTACGAAAGTTGAACATTTTCACTATTATACTATGGAAGATATTCGCATTTTAAAACTGCAGACAAAAGTGATTTTCTCGACACCTGAGAAGCACTTTTATAATACCACATTCTACGCTACGGCTGACACATGTATTGCAACCGTGATACTTAAGATTACATTTGGTGATACAACGCTACATTCTACAATGGAACAATATAATCTGGCAGTACTTTCGACTATTATTATAACGGAAGTGGAGATGGAAGACTAAAACTTTAATGCAATTGGGACATATATCAATGGAGTGAAATAGCAGCATGGAGCTTCGTTAATCGTCATTCTACAGAAGCGAGCATGTAGTGAACATCCAACTACACTCATGCATCGTAATCCATCGCTGAATTACATAAAATGGCAGTGGAAATATCTTCATACTCCACAATTAAGAACATTTCTGCGGAAATAATTGCAATAAACTTCATGGCGAATTTCTACCAGAACTTCAGGGAACTTTCAAGAGAGGCCAGGGTGGACCCGGCTCACAAAGAAGAGTTTTGCCAGAAGGATGTATATCGTCTACACGGAGCAGTGCAATTTCCGGAGGAGGAAACTGTTCTATTCTCCGAGGGCGCAGGTTCCAGGTTCGAGGTCGGAGCACATCTTTACGGTGGTGAAATGGAACCATCAGCAGTCTTCTTTGGAAATTTTCCTCTAGAACTTCAATCAACAGATAAGGTAGTCGTGAACGTTTCTTGATTTATTTGAGCCATTTAGCGATATCTGAGCAACCATTTTTCCCATATTTTCTGTCCCATATGTTTTGCCCCATATTCTTGCTTGATATTTCTGTACTCTGTACACTTTGCTGATTTATGCCTTTTTCTACGATTTATTGAGACATTATTATGTCATTGGCATATTTAAATAATGTTGGATCAGTTGAGACTGATATTATATATTCTTTCAGTAATTTGCATATTTTTGTAGTCACGATTTGACTGTAAAGTTAACGATTTTCTATGGCAAATTTGAATTCAGACAGCGTGTCATTTTATTAAAGTAATTCTATTCAGTAAATTACTTTGACCAATTTTCTGTCATCCTCAAGAAAGAAGAATGATTAAAAGATTTTAGAGCGTTAAAATCTACTACTTTATCGACGATCTTAGAAATACTAGTCGTTTTATGAACATGATTGCAACATAGACATTTATCGTCAATTCTGAAATACCATTGCATTATAGACCATTTTATGAAATATGAACATTGAGTACGATTTATTGAGTACACTATAGTAATGAACATTTGATAGGAGTTTTTCTCAATTTTAGATTGGAACAATAATGTTTGCAGTCCACAGTCTAATTGTATTCTATTCGACTATTTATGCAGTTTAGATGAACTTTGATTGAAGATAGTATTTTTATACTGCAATACTTTGATGATATTAATCTCAATTTTGATAGACCAGGGAGGCGTGTCTAATCGTATTTGCTATTAAATTTATTTGTGACTGGCAAATTTTTACTTCATATCGATTCATGAATGAAACCCACGAAGGTTAAATATAATAACAGTTTTTGATACAATTGATGAATATAAGAATTTTTAAAGAGGAACTATGGATGTATAATCGTTAGTTCAGTGGACGTGTAAAAGTCGCTGATGAATAATGCCCTGTAATAAGTGAAGGAGGTTCCCACAGTAATATTGATGATGATGATGAATTTATAAGTGGAGGTTTTTTGTGTGTATTGTGGAAGATTTTGATGCCATATATAATGAGATGTATGATGAATTATGGGCCAATTTTGGTGCAATTTTGTGCGTTTTGAGCGAGGTATTTTTCCGCTGAGTGTATTGTTCAGGTCCATTGAAAATTATTCATGTGAAGTTACTGTTAAAATTAACAAGAGTGTTTAAATAATTTGTGATAACGATTTTGAATGGAGGTTACCGTCACAAATAATAATTATTAAATCTTATTAAACCTGAATCTAAAATTTAAATATAACTAACCTTCATTGGTCGATTATATCACCACGATTTAAGTAATTATCAACCGGATAAACGTGTGGTTTAATGTATTTCTAATATAAATAATATAAATAATGTAAATAACTATGTAAATATCTTTAATAATAATTTGAAACGAACGGGATTAATAGAGGCATGTATAAATTTTTAATTGTCGTTTGACAATGTTATAAACAATTTAAAGTGTTATAAATAATTAATGAACATTTTGTTATAAACAATTTAAAGTGTTATATAATTAATGAACATTTTGTTATAAACATTAAGCGTTTTCGTTATTATACTCTAAACAACGCTAGTTCAACAATTGGAGTATACAATTAAACAAGATTTGGGATTATTAGAGTAATCCATTGATATTTGAACGGAGCATTTAAAAGATTTGCGTGATAATATTTGAGTTGAGATGTGAACATTTAAAGTGTTTTGAAAAGGAGCTAGGCTCTGAGGTAACTAGCATATGCTAACATTGGCTGGACAGGTGTGTCCATTTGACGAAGCAAGCATGCGACACGGTGCAGGGTGTATCGCAGGTGGCCAGATAACTGTATGATAGAGGTCAAAGTCATCTACATAGCAGCCTTGCGGTTATAAATAAAATGTGAAGTTTATGAACAAGGAAACAAATGCTCGTCCCAGCTCCCTTATCCATTCCAAAAGTGCATTGTTATTATTACGTTCTTTTGAGCTAGAGAAAGCTGAAATTTTGTATATGAAGTCTACAAGTCCTACAGGAGGACATGTTGCATTGACAATGGCTTCTGATTGCCACGTATATTTTGTTGTTAAATTTTGTTAAATTATATTTCTCTTTATGTGAAATAAATTATTGTGCAGTTTAAATTTTCTTGTGTCCGACTTGGTTCATTTTAAATATCGTGGTGGAGGTTATTGTGAGGGCATACTATTAAGTGATCCAGTTGAAAACCCAGACCCGAGATTAAATTGAATAGGTAAGTAAAAGGTAAGTATGAACCCCCGTATATTTTGGTGTGCTCCACAATAATTTCATGTTAACTACTGTGCTCTAATCTCGGTAGTATCTGTCAGTGCCATTTTCATTGATGTAGCTGTGCCGGTGCGATTGATTTTTGGCAATCCGATTGAGGGGGGCGGATTTCTGACAGCCTACTATCCGGATTATCATGCAAGTAGGATTGGCACCGCAATTTCGTGGGACTCGACAAAACTGGATTACCAGGTTGAACGCCAGTTGGATTGGTGCAATCAACGTGTGGAACGTTCGAATAACATTGGATTACCAAGTTATCGATGTCAATGGGATTGTGAAGGCTCAAATAAAGAGGTTGATTCTTTGTTAGATGTCTTGGCCAATTGTAGAATTTGAGAGTGTGATTATATAGGGATTAAATGTTGTGTTGTATTAGGAAAATTACACTCAGAAAAGATCAGATCTTATACAACCTGAGAGAGGTTAAATAGGCTGGAAACTTAGAAAAATCGCCTATGATCTGGAGTCTTATTTTATTTGACCGGCTTATGACATGTTTAGTCATATTAAAGATAAAATTAAACTATTTGGATTGTAAATGTAAATTATTTGTGTTGGGATATTTAAAATGAACCAAAGAAATTTGAACATGTGCTTGAGTTTATTTCAACATGAAGTGTCTACGAAAGTTAATTATAAGGTAATTATAAGTTAGATTTAAGACAGAAAATTGCTCAAACTTATATATGGTGAAAGATGTTGCTCAGATGTTGTTATCTTGCTCTGTTTGATGTATGTCCCTAAAGCAGTCTATTATTGAAATATTATTGAGATGGCAGATGAGAGTATGAGAAAGATGTTGGAGGAGATGTCCAACAGTTTGAAAGCTAGCATGAATAACAGTATGAAGCAGATGATGGAGGAGAATGCTAGTAATTTGTCTATTAGGCTGGATGAAAGTGTGAGGGAGATGGAAGCTAGGAATACTAGTCGAACGGAGGAGAATATGAAAGTTCTTCAGACCAGTTCTGCAAACTTGGAAAACAATGTGTCGCGTTTACAGACCAGTACCCAGGGAATCCAGAATGCCGTGAGTGACATTCACAAGGGTGTCTCAGAGGTTAAAGTAGATTTATCCAATGTCCATAAGGATGTCTCAGATGTTAAAGTAGATTTATCCAATGTCCATAAAGATTTATCCAATGTCCATAAAGATGTCTCAGATGTTAAGATTGATGTTTCCAATATACAGGGAAAAGTTGATTCAGTCCAGAAAGACCTTACTATGTTGAATCTTGATGTTGCTAATGTCCGGGGTGATATTTCATGTGCTAGAGCAGAAGTAATCGTTGTTAGGAATGATGTTGCTACTGTACAAGACAAGGTAGAAGAAGTTCAAAGAGAGATTAGAAATGTTCGAACCGATGTGTCAAACGTTCAAGTAGACATAAATAATATTCATTCTGATGTTAATGATATGCAAAGCGATATCAATAAGATGCAAATAGAAGTTAATACAGTTTTTGTAGACATTGCCAAAGTTCAAACTGATGTTAATAAGGTTAGAGAAGAAATTGAAACTTCTAAACGCTTTGTACTCGTAACATTAGTGCTTTAACAACTAGGTTGGTTGACGAGTCAGTTAGGACAACAGCTTCACTAGCTGGATTAAAACATGATGTAGAGGTCATGAGGACCCAAGTCTTAGATCATAATCGTTTACTTAAGGAAGACATTGAAGTAGATATTGCTGAAATGTTAACTGCAAATGTAACGGTTTGGAAAGATGAATGGAACAGGTCAAGTGGGGAACATGTCAATCAGATTCAGGAGCGAATTGAACGAAAACTTGCCAGTACACAGGTAGATATAAATAATGAGGTAGTTCAAATTAGAAAGGACTTAAATACAAGGATGGATTCGCTATCCGAAAAGCAGGTAGAGGATAGAACTCAAATAGGCCAGGACGTGCAAGCATTAAAAACCGCGTTAGAGGAACAAATTCATAAGGTTGTCTCTGATGTCAATGAAACTACGAGCAAACTTCAGAATTTGAAACTAGGAGAAGCTAGCATGTTGGAAACGTATAAAGAAGAGTTGATTAGGAAAGTCATCACGGAAATCACAGATAAGGATCCAGAAGGGTTGACTTGTGAAGATAATAGGAATTACGTGAGAAGATGTAACCTCGCTACTGAAGAGAGAGATGTTAGTCCTGAGGAACGTATATTCAGATTCCGGGAAGAAGAAGAGGATAGGAATATGTTATAAACAATTTAAAGTGTTATAAATAATTAATGAACATTTTGTTATAAACAATTTAAAGTGTTATATATAATTAATGAACATTTTGTTATAAACATTAAGCGTTTTCGTTATTATACTCTAAACAACGCTAGTTCAACAATTGGAGTATACAATTAAACAAGATTTGGGATTATTAGAGTAATCCATTGATATTTGAACGGAGCATTTAAAAGATTTGCGTGATAATATTTGAGTTGAGATGTGAACATTTAAAGTGTTTTGAAAAGGAGCTAGGCTCTGAGGTAACTAGCATATGCTAACATTGGCTGGACAGGTGTGTCCATTTGACGAAGCAAGCATGCGACACGGTGCAGGGTGTATCGCAGGTGGCCAGTTAACTGTATGATAGAGGCCAAGGTCATCTACATAGCAGCCTTGCGGTTATAAATAAAATGTGAAGTTTATGAACAAGGAAACAAATGCTATATGTCTCGTCCCAGCTCCCTTATCCATTCCAAAGTGCATTGTTATTATTACGTTCTTTTGAGCTAGAGAAAGCTGAAATTTTGTATATGAAGTCTACAAGTCCTACAGGAGGACATGTTGCATTGACAATGGCTTCTGATTGCCACGTATATTTTGTTGTTAAATTTTGTTAAATTATATTTCTCTTTATGTGAAATAAATTATTGTGCAGTTTAAATTTTCTTGTGTCCGACTTGGTTCATTTTAAATATCGTGGTGGAGGTTATTGTGAGGGCATACTATTAAGTGATCCAGTTGAAAACCCAGACCCGAGATTAAATTGAATAGGTAAGTAAAAGGTAAGTATGAACCCCCGTATATTTTGGTGTGCTCCACAATAATTTCATGTTAACTACTGTGCTCTAATCTCGGTATATCTGTCAGTGCCATTTTCATTGATGTAGCTGTGCCGGTGCGATTGATTTTTGGCAATCCGATTGAGGGGGGCGGATTTCTGACAGCCTACTATCCGGATTATCGGGGACAGTACATAATATAAGGCCTCGGCCGCCTCCTTCTTTCTTCCTAGCCTATCCATCCGAATCTTCCCTTCCCTTCCCCTCCCATCCCTCATTAGGCCACTGTTTGCTTTGCAGGCGAGGCCGACTGGGCGAATTGCTGATCACACCTCCCCAGTTGTATCCAGTTCTACCAAGTGTTCCCAGCTCTAGGACACTGCCTGGAAAGGCGGTAGTGATGAGTTCCCTCGCTGAGTTCGTGGGAACCACCAACCTGGAGGGTAAAATTGACTTAAGGAAATAAAAATAACAAATAATTAAAAACTGAATATATGAGAGGTTTTTGGAAAGAAAGAGAAAAGGGGCAGTATTTATTGTGTTTTAACGATCTCGTTAAAGTGGAATTAACGAAAATAATAATAATAACGCAACAACCATAGATGTGATCTATACTGTCTGTAAATAAGTTTGACGCATTACATACGTTTTATGTAATCTGAACATTATGTATATATATTTATGTGTGATAAGGTGTAATTCATAATCATCGTACACCAAATAAGCCTAAGTGAACAGGATCTGAAGATGAACGCTTGTCGTTCGAAACATGTCATCCAATTAAGTATCCTATTGTGTACATAAAAGCGTGTTAGTTTGTAATAATATCTCTTTTCTTTCAGGTTATGGCATACAAATACGTGCTTCTCACCATTTAGTTGTACAACATTTGTGATGACCGACTGGAATGATTTCTTTAATAAAAGTCAGTATTCCTTCTTTATTTTATGGAGAGTTAATGCCCTAAACAACTTTAAAGGTAATTCAGAAATACCATCTGTGTGGCTAGTTATATTGATACGTTGTCACGTATTCCCTCACTAAATAGAAAGCTCGATCATCACATGGACATGGTAACTTTGGTTATGTCCGATATTCCCTTTACGCACTGAATAGCACTGGTTCTCATTAACGCACCCACTCTGAAGATAATCCCACTCGGGGCTGCCCAAGCCACAGCAGATCAACACTGCTAAGCCGATAAATCCAATTATAAAAACTAAATACACCTTTGGCTCATTATAAATGGATGTCCAACTCATGTGTAGACAGACAGGTTCAAAAGCTTTACCCTCAACACACCCATTATAAAAGAGCCGTTGCACGTTTAAGCTTAATGTTTGTGGGGGATATCCATAGGCTAACACACATCAGAGGGATTTAGAGTCCACGTGATTTCTTTGGTTTATCTTGGATTTTATTTTAATTATTAATAATTAATACGTTGTGATGATAATAATAATAATAATAATATTTAACCAAACCCTGAGATAATAAAAATGATAATATCGTATGTCCTCGGATGCCGGGTGCATGCCTTGTTATTTGACGCCGAGAGGGCAGCTTGCATGTCAAACTTTTGTAGTTCCAAGGAGCGCTATGAAATTCAAGGAGGAAAGTTATCTAAGCTCCTTGACACTCCAGTGCTTTCTAGTAGAGAAAGGAGAAACTTAGAGTTTGCTATTATGAACATGGCCTACTGAATTCAAATGCGTTCTTTAACATGCCCACAACGTGTGACATGGGCGCCAAGATTTTTGTTGCCTTTCAAAAATCACTTTCAACGGCCAGGAGCAAGATAGGTTTTCTTTTGTCGTGTAGCCTCCTGAGAGGGCGAGTGCAGGTCTTCCTAGTCGACGCCCGTGGGCGACCTGCGCGTCGGGATGAGAGATGGAATGGATGGAGATGAATGAAACTGGGCAAGGATATGGAAGGAAGCGGCCGTGGCCTGTCAGAAGGTAGTGTCCCAGCATTTGCCTGGTGTTGAAAATGGGAAACCATGGAAAACCATTTCAAGGACAGCCGACGGTGGGGCTCGAACCCATGCGTCTACTGAGTCAGCAGGGGGATTGGCCCCTTGACCTAAGCTGCGCTTTAGCCCACGTAGCCACTACTGTCGGTATAAAAATAATAATAATAATAATAAAAATAATAATAATAATAATAATAATAATAATAATAATTAACCAAACCCTGAGATAATAAATATAATAATAATGTCGTATGGCCTTGGGTGACGGGTTCAAGCTTTGTTATTTGCGCCCAGAGGGCAGCCTGCATGTCGATTTTTTGTCGATCCTTGGAGGGTATAAAAGTCAAGGAGGATAGATATCTAATCTCCTTGACACTATAGCACTTTCTAGTTGAGAAAGGAGGAACTTTGTGTTGGCGGATTAATTTTGCCATTATGAACACGACCTACTGAATTCAATTGGGTTCTTTAACATGCCAACAACGTATGACCTGCGTGCCGAGATATTGCCGCCTTTCAAAAATCCCTTACCACGGCCAGGAGCATATAGCATGGCGGTGACGCGAAATGTAAATATTTAAATGGACGTTTCTTGCGATTAACCATCGAGCGCAGTGAAACTTGGTACGGTAAATGCTTATACCAATTTTAATCCACTGGCATTTAATTTATTTCAATTGTTCTTTAACCACAGGACGGCGGTGCGGTGGTGCGAAAATTTTTAATCTCGTTTTAATTTTTTGTGACCTTATCATACGATTGAAGTTTGAATGATACACTTACACAACAATCTTCATGAAATAGTACATAACTCTAAGACCTACCTATGTACAAATCCAACATGGCGGCCATCCGACATATTTTGACGGTTCTTAATATCTACGAATATATTACAGCAATCAAACTGAAATGTTGTATGTTGATAGAGACAATTAACAAAGATACATGAAAATAGGCTATTCAGTTCTTCACGGAACCGCTTGTTATATACTGCATTTACTATACAGGGTGTATCTTAATTATACCGACAAAAAATCAGGGACACTCTGCATGTTATGTAAAAGACGATGCCGCAATCGGATTGGCGGAGAAAATTTATCCCTCCGAGAAAATGAGGTTACTTTGTTACTTCCGGGCGCGCGATTCAAATCTACGACTCGCCGTATTTGCTGAGCTAGAGAGCAAGCCGCTGGCCACCGCTGTGCTTCATGCAAGGGAAGGGAGTGTGATAGAAGGTGACAGAGATATGCTGGCGGGCATGCACAAGTTTCCTCGATCGCCTCGGGTTGCCGCATGCCCGCCAGCATATCTCTGTCTCCTTCTATCACACTCCCTTCCCTTGCCTGAAGCACAGCAGTGGCCAGGGGCTTGCTGCCTGGCTCAGCAAATACGGCGAGTTCGTAGATTTGAATCGCGCACCCGGAAGTAACAAAGTAACCTCATTTTCTCGGAGGGAAAAATTTTCTCCGCCAATCCGATTGCGGCATCGTCTTTTACATAACACGCAGAGCGTCCCCGATTTTTTGTCGGTATAATTAAGATACACCCTGTATATACTAAATAACTTACCTGGTTACTTCCAGTGGACTGCCATTAATCCAATTAAAAGCCGGCGAGATAAGATATTCAACTAGCATCGTCTGTACAATCCTGTGTACTGGCACGACATTATGTCCTTCATGCACAACGCCACAGCAGGACTGTGCCTCACAGTAGCAACACGTTGCTCACAGCGACTAAAATTTCCTGTTCCACCAGCCACGGCTGCTATACGCCATCCGTACAGGTTTACGAGTTAATGTGTGCAAGTTGGTGTTGGCTTCAATTACGGTTGGCAGTACGAAGCCAACGATAAGTATAAAAGTTAGGCGTACAATGGAAATATACCTGGCATAAATAAATACTATATATACTGCAAACACATAGGTACATTACCTATAGCAATTATATAAATCGAAAGTTAGCAATCCCGGCGTCGCTGGTGGTCACTTTGAATATGACTTTCCTCCTGGGTGGGTCAACGCTTTACCTAGGAATCGTATTTCAAGTCCTAGGGCATCTAACGCTATCCCTAACCGTAATAATCACAATGTAACACTCTACTACAGTCACTTGAGAAACACAGGTTACCAAACTAATCAAATTTTTAGCGTAGGCTATAATCTAACCATAATTTTGGTAACCTTACTGTAGATTCCAAGGATGTAATAGAAGGATGGCAAGAATACTTCTAAAACTTACTAATATTGTAAATGAAAATTTCTGTGGCAGATTTTGAGACTATGTAGGAGGAGGATGACGACGGACACAGGATCACGGTAGAGGAAGTAGGGATTGGTGGTAAATAAACTATAATGCCACTATAACAGGTGAGTCTTTTGCCACTTATTTCTATATCTTTCAGTCAAACTTCCAACGTCTGATGCCAGCATGGCCGACAGTTCCCCGTCTATAGCCAAGCCACAATGACCCTAAACGGCTTTACAAGACTTATGACGACATGGAAGCAAATCCTTTAAAAAACATGTGTGCGACAAGTAATTATACAATGCATCAAACTGTCATACGGGCATGTACTACATACCGATTATACGGTTTCAGTAGGACACGAAATTAAGGCTGGGTACGGTGGCATACTTATAGAAAACGTGAATGAACCTTCGAAGCGAAAGGCAGTATAACATTTCAAACACTTTCAGGCAAAGTGAAGGGACGAGTAGCCGAGGAGCAATGGTAATGATAAATCTTGTAAAGTCGTTTAGGGTCATTACGGTTTGGCTATAGACGGGGAACTGTCTACCTTGCTGCCATCAGACATTGGAAGTGTGGCCGAATAGTAGAATCATAAGGGGCAAAAAAACTCACCCGGTATACAATAAACTACTAGTACACCAGCAAATTTACCTTTTAATTTAATTAATTTTTACGCATTCCATTTGGTACACCCATAAAATGGATGGGGTTTCGTAACACACCGAATGCATTCCTAATTTTTATTAAAATATTTTTAAATGAATATTGGCCGGTGTTAGGCTGGTAAATGTTGATTGAGTCTTCAGTCTTTTGACTGGTTTGATGCAACACTCCATGCCTCCCTGTCCTGACCAAGTCGTTTCATCTCTACATAGCTACCACACCCTACGTCCAAAGCAATCTGTTTAACATATTCTAACCTTGGTCTACCCCTACAGTTCTTGTCCTCGACCCTTCCTTCCATAACTAAGCTTGCTATTCCTGGGTGTCTTGGTATGTGTCCTACCAGCCTATCTTTCCTCTTCATTAGCAGTCACCAGAAACATCTCTCCTATTCAACCAGTCGTAATACCTCTTCGTTTGTAACCCTATTTACACATCTGATCTTCATCATTCTCCTGTAACACCACATTTCAAACGCTTCAATTCTCCTCTTTTCTGCTGCACCAATAGTCCAAGTTTCACTTCCATAGAGTGCCACCCTCCAGACAGAGGCCTTCAAAAATGACTTCCTAACACCTAAATCTATATTCGATGTCAACAGATTCCTTTTCTGTAAATGTATCTCGTCCAAATACAATGCCTGAAACGTGTATAAAGAAAATAACTAATTAGGTAGCAAATTCATTCTCAACAATAAAATAGGTTTACACTTAAAATAAAAAGTTTGGTAATAACTGATAAACATAATATGATAGCTGTCGGACAATAAACAACGACGTTATTCTGCGCACTAATATTGCTCGTAGATATGTTTACAGACTATAAATCATTCCTATAATAACAAATTCAGCTACAAATAATAATACAAGTGTTTTGTGTTATAAATGTATGGCGTTCAAATGTAGTGTTACGATCTTTTGTTCTAGCTAGAACTCTTTTCATCTCTTTTATGAACTAACTTATTCCCAGTATATTCTGTTTTAATACAAGTTTCTTTCGCATTGTTCTGACTTGGCAGTGTTTTGAAAATATACGCCATGGCGTGTGTTAAAGTGCAGTGGTGTGAAATAATACAGCTACTATTAACCATACTGGGCTACAAGAAACAATTGGGAGGGACATGACTTGACTTTGGAAGTAATTCAATCTCGTTTGAAGTGAAGATACCAATAAAACGTAGATTTTTTTCTCCCTTACACAAACTCGATATTACTGGGAGTAGATCACGTAGCCTGTCTGGTTTATTTATCCCGAGTGGAAGCGACGCTGTCCTGTTCTTTTCTATACGAAAACAGGGCGACGAATCATGACGTGGCGCGACGCTTGCCTGATTTGCGTTCCCCCTTTCTTTTTTGTTTTTGTAGGAGAGTAGCGCCGGCGTCCAGTTACTTGTTTGGGCTGTCGCTTGCTTTCTTTCGCTTCGTCGCCCACTGTCTGTCGCGTCCATTTACCGCGTCACTCAGCAGAAGAAGCAGAGTGGGTGCAGGCCTGCTGGCCACAAGTTGATCATTGACTTGCTTGGTCAATTGTCTCTATCGACTGCCAGAGCAATCTAACCATAGGAACATACATTTTTTTGAAATCTTTGGGGCCAAGTAACCAATTCTAAAATATGGTTTTATTAGTATTATATTCTCAGTAGTCTACTGCCTTTTAGCCTAAGGATTTCTTTTTTCAAATAAACGAAATAACAAATGCCTAACAATACTGGTTTACATGTTTCAAATACTTTTAGATTCTTCGTCAGTATAATGTAACTTTAAGTAGATTCACTCTTAGAAAATTATATCATAAAAGTAGAATTATAATCTAAATAAGTATTTTTATTGAATACCACTGCCATTGATATTAGGCCAAATCCACTAAAATTCAATAAAATGAATTATTGTTATAAATTTGACCACATTCTGATCATCATCAGCATGAACTTCAATTAATGCTAAGAAACAATAAAATTGGTAATAATACTGCGAGTATTTTAATGTATTAAGTGGTGTCGTCTTCTTTCAGCGTGGATCAATTATATTTATTTTTTAAGGAAAGCTTCTTACTCTAAAGTTAATAACCTTATATATACTAATCTGTAAAAATTGTTAATTGTAATTCATGATGATGAAGACCACAATATGATAGAAACTGGCCTAATATCATCTTCTAGTAATTTCTTTATTGACCTTTCGTGGATTACTTCTAATTGTTATTTATTTAATTGAAAATGAATTTAAATATGATTAATTTCGTATCGATATATAAGTATTTCTCTTTGTAATGAACGTTGGGTATAAGTCCACCACACATCTGGTATAATAGCTTGCCACGGTGGGTGAGTGGTTATAGTGTCGGACTACCAACCCCAAGATTGCAGGTTCGCCCCTGGCCATGGTAAGTGATTTTTGAAAGGCGACAAAAATCACGACACTCATGTCATACGTTGTTGGCATGTTAAAGAACCCATTTGAATTCAGTAGGCCGTGTTTAATGGCAAAATTAATCTCGGGATTTTCCGCCAAAACAAAGTTCCTCCATTCTCTACTAGAAAGCGCTGTAGTGTCAAGGAGTTTAGATATCTAACCTCCGTGTCTTTCATAGCGTTCAAGGGAACGACGAAATTCGACATGCAAGCTACCCTCTGGGTGTCAATTAACAAAGCTTGCACCCGGCAGCCGAGGCCATACGATATTATTATTATCTGGTATAATCAGCAAGATATACTAACAAATTCAAGGAGTGTTGGGTACATTATATATGTACACATTGAGATAATATTGAGAGATTTCGTCTAGATGTACTTGCAACATACTAACTTACAACTAACTAGAGATTCCATCTCTCAACATTCGAACTTATAATTGGTCGTGACTGTTGAGATACCAGTTATTATGGTAACCCAGTATTTAAACCATCCTCGCTGTATGAAAGTGAGACATCAGGACATGTCATAGATAAGGTATGGGTAATTGATATGAGGGTAGCGTGAATGATTGCAGGTACAACTAGATGGCTAGAGGGTAGTAGTAATAAAGAGATAAAGACTAAGTTAGAAAATAATACTTTATTTGACGCAGTTCGTATGAGTTAACTCAGATGGTGGAATCATGTGATGACAAAGAGAGAGAGGAGAGATTACCGAAGAGGTTAATGTACTCGGGTATTGAGGGTTCAGATAAGCTAAGATAGACCTAGGAGGCGATGGTTAGATTGTGCTCAACAACATCAAGGTGAGAGATGTAGAAACTGAGGAGGCAAAAGTGTTAAGAGGGGATTCTGAAGACTATTCATTCGCAAATATAGGCTTTCAGATGAATGAATGAATGAATGAATGAATGATTAATATTTCGTATTGCTCAAAGGCCTTGGTCACAGGAAAATTCAGCCTTTTCTCGTATTCAAGGCACAGTTGCATTCATATCCTTCTATTGCCTATCCTAGGAATGGTTTTCGTGTGTTTCTCATCTCCAACCTCTAGCAGATATGGAGATGATTTGTTTCTTAGGCATCTCTCCATCCTTTGTAATCACAACCCTAGATTTCAATACGCGTAAATGAAGACCAAAGAGGTTCAACACACGTAATGAAAGAGTATCAACAACTAATTAATTCACGCCATAGACTTTCATATTATGTTTTCATTACATTCGCAGCAGTTGAGCTTGAAGTGTCTGTGTAATTGCTCATTGATCAAGGAAGGAAGTATTCTGACACCCTCTCCTTTGAGGTAAAGTATCGCCGGGTCCTCTGAGTTGTTACTCTCCATGTTGCCCTTTGCCTGGGCTAGTGGTGCGAGTGAGGGCTTTGAGGCCAATTATCCTCCTTCGCTAACTGAGCCAAGCGCTTCAGATCTTCTGACACAACTTGTAATGAAACGTGGACTCGATCAAAGTATGTAGGGACTACCACAGTAGAGAATTTATCGTTATCGGCTCTTGGTGATGAGGGTGCTCCACACGTAAAGAATGTCTTCCTAAACGAAGAATTATTACGTCGTTGTAAAATACAGTTTAAATAAGAGTTAGTTATACATCACAGAATTGAAGTGATACAGTTATAACTTTTTAAATGACTCAAAAATAGAGGCATTCATAGCTATTGTGATTTATTATTTGTTAGTTAGTTAGCCTCCATCGCTTAGGCGGCAGCACGACGGCCGCTCACCGCTGGGTCCGTGGTTCAAATCTCGGTCACTCCATATGCGATCTGTGCTGGACAAAACGGAGGCAGACACGTTTTTCTCCGGGTACTCCGGTTTTCCCTGTCAACATTTAATTCCAGCACCACTCTCCATTATCATTTCATTTCATATGTCATTCATTTAATCATTGCCCCAGAGGAGTGCGACAGGCTTCGGCAGCCGGCACAGTTCATATCCTCGCCACTAGATGGGGGATTCATTCATTCCATTCCTGACCCAGTCGGAGACTGGAAGCAGGCTGTAGATTTTCATTTCAATTGATAGTTAGCTATTGTTGTTTTAAGGGGCGGTACTACGAGGTCATCTGCCCCGATTTATCATTTGTTCGCTTCCTTAGTCCTCAGCGATGTAACGTCGCTGCGTCTGCCAAATCCACTGTATGACACACGTCTGAGAGTCTCTTCCTCAACATCAGCCACGCCCGTAGCAATATGAGGCTGCATAGCTCATAACTAAATCGTAAGGCTTATTCTCCTTAGACCCAGAACACATTTATTTTTATAATTTTACTGCCTCTTTGGGAATTTGATATAAATGATGATGTTGTTGTTAATTCATTTTCGGGGTTTGGGACATCTTGGTCTTCAGCCACGTGTAGTTGGGTGTGTGTTGAACTTGATTGATAATCTCAATTCATATGGTGACTGTAGTAGTGTGTGTAACTGTATTCGGGTTAGGGATGAGGTAGGTGCCTCGGGACGAGAAGTAAGGTACTATATCGATATTTGCCTGGAGGGAGTGTGAAAAATCTCGGAGAAAATCCACACTCAGGATATCCGCTGTCAGCGCCGGAATTCGAAAGAGCGACCCCAAAACTTGCTTCAGCTGCCCTCGTGGACGTAGTGCATGATTTAGTGAGCACGGCTACGCCGCGGGGTGATATAAATGAGGGCCTAATATTAAGGGAAAATGTTTCAAAAATTCACGAGATAATGATTACAATTTTTATCTGCTTGTTAGAACAGGTGCATCAACATTTACTGTAAACTACCATTTCAGTGTATGCTGCCATCTGCCTGTACTAACTCATACCTCTTTCAAAGAGAATAAACTCGGTGATCTATGTGGTGTAGCGGCTAGCGCTCTTGGCTGTCGGTCCGGAGGTAGACCTACGGGTTCGATATCTGGCTCTGCCAACGAATTTTAATTCTGGTATGAGGACTGGAATGGGGTACACTCAGCCTCGACGGGCAAAATTGAGAAGTGGTAGGTTCGATTCCTGCCTCAGCCATCCTGGAAGTGGTTTCCCGTTGTTTCCCTACTTCTAATGCAGGAAAATGCTGGGATGGTTCATAATTTAAGACCATGGCCGCCTCCTTCCCAATCCTCACATGATTCGAAAATATACACACGACCACTGATACCGCAGTAATATAGGTTATCTGATATTTTCTCTCTTTAGTTAGTTAGTTAGTTAGTTATTGTTGTTTTAAGGGGCGGAACTACGAGGCCATCTGCCCCTAATTTTCTTTCTTTCTTTCTTTCTTTCTCGCTTTCTTTCTTAATATACTGTACAGGGTATTTCATATAAAGTAAGAACGGCAAGCGACAGTTTTGTTATTCGCCGCTGCGGTGGCCTTGGCCGAGCTTGTGGCGCGCCATGGCCCCCTGCTGTAATATTGAAAGCGCGCGCATAGTGTATACGAGGGCTGGTTTCTTTTTTTTTTGTTTTCTTGTTTTTTTTTTCAAGTTCCGATGGATTGTATAAAAATATTAAATTGACATACCAAACTGATTTTACTACTAAATGTTTGCTTGTTTTATTCTTATATCTCAACATAATCCGCAAAACGATTGAAACATTTGAAAAAAACAGCCCTCGTATGTACTATGTACGCGCTTTCAATAGTACAGCAGGGGGCCATGGCGCGCCACAAGCTTGGCCAAGGCCACCGCTGCAGCGAATAACAAAACTGCCGATTGCCGTTCTTACTTTATATGCACACACACACTCACGCTCTAGTACTGCTCGGGTCCAGCTCCGTGAACCTGAGAGAAATGTGGATCACGGACGATGACAATATTATGATGACAGTCGTGCTGGGTTCCCAGTCCATGTGTAGTAACCAAACCAAATACATTAGTCGGTGACTCACTCACTCATTCGCAACACCACAATGGTTTGAGAAACGGCCCTACGTTAGCAGTATTGGAATAGAAAGGAATACCAGATATCACAGCGGCTATTCTCCTGTTGACTGTTCTCTTTTCGCCTGCCCCTTCCCCTCACCCTGCAAGCTCACAGAGTATGGTCCCGAGTAGTACTGTGCCCAACTCTAGGAATGGGTATTCCAAGTTTCAGACACCTAGATATCAAGGGAAAGGCTGTAGCCGCTTTTGAAAGTTGAGATATTTGAATATCGCGCTACATTGCTTCGAGAAGCATTTGGAAGAATTTTACCGATAGTTGGATGTCAAGTGACGTAGCGAGTAATAGCAGAGGTGGAGGCTATTTATTGATTAAATAGTTAACTATGGAGTAGAGACTTGAGACTGGGATCAGATTACTGGCACGGCCAAATGAAAGAGAATGCAATTAGTATCAAGTAAATCGGACCAGGGATTCAAGAGATATGAGGATTTCCGGATATCAGGCGATGACGCGTGACCCTGACGGATTTGAATAAAAGCCTGCTGGAGGAGGCATGGTTAGCTCATTCTAACACAAGCACTTGGCAAGCAAGTTGCGTCTACGCTGAGCCAAGGCACATGGTTGCCGAATCTACGCAGAAGTTCTTTTCAAATCGTGATAGTCACGAGAAGTGCTGCGCAAACGAGTTGGAACTTAGTAAGTTTCTGGTGAGGAGAATCACTGAGGTGATTGTTTTTCTACAGACATTGGTGGAAATATTTATATTTCCAAAAGGACATATGCTAGACTTTGTCTAGAAAATAGTATTTTGTCACAGTCCAGTAGTAACTTAATACTTGGATGTTTAAATCCATTTCAAGTCAGTTTTCATTTTTGTAACTAGTTAACCACTTCGATCTGTCAGTACACTGAAGACTAGTCTATAACGGTGGCGTTCATTAGTCTACGCAAGGGAAACTGCAGGTTGCTTAGCGCATGGCAGATGGTGATATTAACAAACCATGCCCAGGGAACGATCTTCAGAACAGCCGTTAATTGCTTAGACTGTCAATGTTTTTCTTGTACTGATGAGATTACAGTGAGTTATGTTACAACTGACATATCTAAGAAGAGATCACTTAGATCTGACCCTATTCAAACAAACTGTTATGGCTTTGATAGAAGCCCATATTAAAATGGAACCACAGTTTATTCAAACGTCGAAAGATACTACCACTATGTCTGACTAGACGAATTGTGGGTCTACAATGGCGGCCGATACAAGGATTATACATGCTTGTCCGATAGGGCATGTCTATGGATAAATCTGGTACAGACCAGGTTTACTACACTTCAAGACCATCAAGAAATGTAAGCCACATTTGAATTATATTATGCCTAGCTAATTGGAACAAACTATTTTTTTCTGCAGATGACCAACACATTTTTTTCGTCGTATTTAAAGCTTGCAATGATTTACGCAAGACTTGTTAGAGTTATTCTGAGCATTTGCAGCACTCAGAACAGTTTAGGATCGATGACCGAGCATTTCGAAGATTTATTTGAATTTTTCATATTTTAAGGAAACCACGGAAAACCCCGATGTAACTGTAAAAGTTAAATTTATTTTTGTTGAGGAATGGATATTTTTTTTCCATATTCAAAGGTTCGAACATGTGGATTCTCACATAATGAGATGATAATTAAACATATTTGAAATAATATAAATAATAATAATAATAATAATCCACTAATAATAATAATAATAATTTTCATAATTTTTCTAAATAATTCTTGGATATTATATTTTATAATAATCATATGTATTGAGAGAGAGCCTATGAAGTAGTTTAATCATTTCTAGTTTGGAACAGGAGATTTTCCGAAGGAGAGTGGTTAGCGCAAGCCCGCATTCAACCAACATTTCAGTTCTGGTTGAACAGTTGATATTTGCAATGAGTAAAGTATATTTTTCATATAACACGGAGAGGCATGAAACGGGAAGCAAATGATATTTGTATCAAATAGGATATTTTTGTATTTATATAAAATCATGACGTAAACACACTCGAAAGTGAAATAAAGCTTTTCATAAGTATGGTAAATTCACGGGTTGAACTGAATGGTAAAATAAAATAAACTTGTAAGTTTATTAATCTTCCAGTGTTGATAACAAGCAGAGGCTTGATTTATTGTATAAATTTTGGGAAGAAAATTTATGTGTGTGGAGTAGTTGAAATGCCATTCCCAGGTGCGCATGTTAAGTCGCAGGAATGAAGAGGTTTTTTCGAGCATCAATCAAATAGCAGGTTCGATAGCTCAGGTTTATAGTAGGAGTATTGGAGCCACACATTTCGTCGTATGAATAACCCGGAGGTTATTTCTTTAAAACCATCAGTTCTTATTTCAACCTTGTTTACGAATTCCATTTAGACTTTGATTTTGCTAGAACCCGGATTTGTCATGATAGTAGTTTATTCTTCTTCAGAGGAAGACCTTTGCCGTTGTTGTTGTTGTAATATTGTGTTCTTACACAAATAATAGAATGGGCCACTGCCAATTTAAAATAATTCTTTAACCACGAATAATTTGAAGGATATTTTCAATCCTAGTGCCATGAACTAAATGAATTCATTATAAAACTACAATTCTAATTTCCGCATTCTGTCGAAGAATTGCAAGTTGTGAAAGTTACTAGAAATGGCCATAAATATAAATATTTTTTTCATAATGATTCCAAGTGGAAAATCTAATAGTTGAATGGTTCAACCATTTATTGATCAAGTTGATGATTCAGAAATCATGTATTTTGTTTGGAACTTGAAGTTCATAATCGAGTCACTTCTCGAATGTGTAATGTCAGAAGAACAATTAATTGTTGTTGTGCTTCGCACAGTTCTTCGATGCTATGCTCAAAGGTCAAATACTTTTCAGATGTTATTAATATGTGTTAATGATTTGTGTTGCTACAATGATGATAATATTTTCGACGATATATTTTTGAAACTGGAAAAACAAGTGAAAGTTTAAGAATTCTATAAACATTTATTCTACGAGTGTTAATATCATGTAAATAGTCAAACAGTGATCTACGTTATTTCCAGTATAGACAATTAATTTTGAACTGGAATTAAATATTAATAATTTTGGAACACAGTCCACAGGACTATTAATCGGACTTGTGTTTCCAAAAAGATTGTCAAATGTGTTTGGAAGATTTCTGTATATTGTGTGTAAATAAGAGTGTGGATCGCCACACGTGGAGTGATGCTGCTTTGAGCATCTTTGCAGTCAGATTTTAACTTTAAAATAAACTGAGATAATTTTACCAGATGTGTTACTCCCAATTAAATCTCCTTCTATCCTTATTGTTGCATTGAGCCAAAAATCAGCAAAGCATTTTTTTAATTTGATGTCGTTTTTGCGATTTGCTTTAACCCATCTGGCGCTCCGGGATATTTTGATTCTCGTGCTGACTGATTATTGGTAAAATGCATATGTGGTTGTGCGGACTCCGGTCTAAACGGGCACATAAAATAAGATAGAGAGAGAAATGGCTTCGAACGTGGGTCCCGATTTAGACATGGTCAATCGCATGCCGATTTGAAATTGTGATAATTTTTTTTGAAATATTTTGGGAGTTGAGAGATGTCTGGTTTGGATGAATAAATTAGTAGGAAACCCAATTAGTGGGGAAAATTAAAAATTTAACTGGAGTAATAATTAGAATGGATTTGATTATTTTTGATAATGGCTTAACCATTAGGGCGTCAAGTAAATTCAGTAGTAAACGTTCGATGACTGGATATACACATTATTAGAATCCAGGTGGAGGATATTTGAGAACTTGCATATTTTTTCTTGTGATATTGTGGTAAATGTAATTCGTAAAAGTAGAGAATTTTGTTTTTCCATCACGTCGATATTAGGACAAATCTCATTTTATTATAGTGTTCCAATTAGCTATTCATATTTCTTGTTCTAGTTATAAGCTTGTGTTTGCCACTGTTGTATACCCCTAAGTTTTGAATAATAATTGAAATTATGGAAGAAATGATGAGGATGATGAGGAGTTTGGAGGAGAGTTCAAAAGAGGCTGGACGGCGTGTAGCCGCCATTATGAAAGAAAATACAGAGGCTTTAGAAAAGAAACTTAAAGAAAATTCTGATTCTTTAGAAAGTAAACTTAAAGAAAATTCTGATTCTTTAGAAAGTAAACTTAAAGAAAATTTGAATGATAAACTTAAAGAAAATTCTGATTCTTTAGAAAATAAACTTAAAGAAAATTCTGAGTCTTTGGAAAATAAACTTAAAAAAGTTCTGATAAACTCAAAGAAAATTCCGATTTGTTAGAGAGCAGGTTAAAAGATAATTTAAAGGAAAATTTAAATAGTAAATTTAATTCAATGGAAAGTAAATTTAAAGAGAATTCTGAAATTTTGAAAATGACACTTGAAAGTAAAATGAATAAATTATGCGATAAAACACATGAGCTCGAAACTTCATTAGCTACTAACGCAAGTTTAATGGACGATAAATTTCGCGATGCCGATCTTCGATCTCAAAGCTTAGCTGATAGGATAGAACATGGTCTTAGGAAAGTTGGTGAAGACATGGTCAACCTGGAAGTCAGAGTGAAGAAGGAGAGTAACGAGATGGGAATTCTAGTTGTTCAACGTTTAACGGAACAATTCAAAGAACTTGTCATGGGAGAAATAAGAGAAGGTGTGATTAAGGAATTGCAAACTGAAATCAAGACCACAGTTGTCAATGAAATTAAAGACACACTCAAGCTGGAGAACCAAGAGGGAATCAAGGAGATTAGGGAATCTTTGTCATCCCATATTGAAGTAATTGCCAAAGATATCCAAGCAACTCAGAAGGACATATCAGATATGACAGGGTCATTGAAAAGTCATGAGGCTGTTATGAACCAGATATCCATTGATGTTAAGGAAAATTGTAAAGAAACTGAAGCAATTAAGAAGATGGCAGAAGAAAACCAGAAGGAACTTGAGGCTATGAAAACTCAAATAAAGGATGAGAAACAGTCTGATCATCTGTTTAAAATGCCAAATGTAAGGGGAAAGGAACAGATACAGATAAATCTAGGAGCAGCTAGAGAGACTGATAGACAGGATGAGGTCAGGACAGTATTTCAATCCAACCCCATAACTGTATTTAAGAATATAGAAGATAAGCCTTCTAAATTTTCAGGGTGAGATTCTGTAACACCCGTGGAATTTTTGAGAGAAGCAGGTGATTACCTGAAAGATTCTAAGATCCCTAAAGAAAGACAGATCCGAGTGATAGGGAAGTTCTTGGAAGGTCCTGCACTTCTTTGGTTTAGAGCATTTAGATCCACTCTAACCACTTTTGAGGAGTTTTCTCGTGGGCTATTGAAGAAGTTTTGGTCCCCGGAAACCCAACAGCAAGTCAGAGCAGAGTTATATTCGAAGAGATTCTCGACGTCACAACCTACTCGATACTCTACGTACTTTTCTGGACAGCTGTCTAAACTTCAACATTTAGATCCGCCAATGCCAGATAACGAGTTGATTACTGCATTGATACGTCAATTTCCAGCAGACGTCCAGAGGACTTTGATCGCTGCTGATATCTATAATATGGAACAATTTGATGAAGTATTACAGAAGCTGGATCATACAAACGCTCAATTCTTCCATCAGAAGGGAGTAAAGAATAACAACGCTGTGTATGCTGTTATGGCTGATAGTTATTCTCAGACACCTCGAGAGATTCGAGAGGAGCGAGAAGAGAAATCGCCGAGGGAAGATTCCAATAAGAGAGGATGGAACCAGTACAGTAACAGATACAGTTACAAGCCATATGCAAGACCGGATGGTGGTAATCGATACAATACTCGATGGAGAAGACCACGAGATAGTCAAGGAAGGTACCAGGAAAGAAGATATTATGGTAGAAACAACTACAATAATAGAGGGAATGTGGATACTCGTCAGTCCAATGAAGAGTTTAACAAGGACACAAGGAAAAATTTGGAAGCAAGACACCAAGATAACTTGCAATTTTTGGAACAGAGGCCCAACGAACCAGGTCCATCGGGAACACAACAATCCCGGGGGAATGGTAATGAAAAAAAAACTTCGAATTCACAGTAGAAGATAGAATTTTGAATACTTTCACTTCCAGAATTATTAAATGGCAAGCAGAGGATGATGACTTAATTCAACAGAATGACGAACGAAAAGAAATGGGTACCAGAATTAGAACGCCAATCATATCATGCGAAGTATTCGATATGCCTGTCGATACTTTGATCGATACTGGGGCTATGCTTTGTCTGGTGAGTGAGAAGCTTTATATTCTGTGGAGGCTCAAAGAGAATTTAGAGGAAATTCCAGTATCAGGAATTAAGATCCAAGGAATAATACCCAATAAAATATCTCTGTGCAAAACACAATTATACTTATGTATTACGATTGGAGGACATGATTTTCGACATGTATTTGTTGTAATGAAGGACATGGCTTTTGACATGATATTGGGAGCAGATTTCATTCAGAAATATCAAGCAGTGATAGATATGAAGACAGAGACGATCAAATTCAAGAATACCGAAGAGATTAACTTCGAGGGAAAAGAAGAAGAAGACATCGAGGGAGATGCTCAATGGTCTCTGATTTTTCATGAAACTGAAGGAAGAGAAGTCTACACTGAGAAGGAGTCCCCAGAGCTAGGGAAAATTTTGGAAGAGTATCAAGATATTTTTGACATTAAGCCTGGTGAAATTAAGGATTTTGAATATCGTATTCGTGTAAATGATGATGCACCTTTTCATGCTAAATTGTATCCAGTAGCAGAAAAGCATCGAGAAAGAGTAAAAGTGCTTATCAAGGAAATGGAAAGTAACAATGTGATTGAAAAGTACACTACATCTTATGTCAATCCATTAGCAGTAGTGTCTAAGCAAGATGGAAGTCTGAGACTATGTTTAGACGCGCGAAATTTGAATTCGAGATTACTGCCCGAGTATGACAGACCACCAATCATTAGGGAACTGTTAAGGAAATTCCAAGGCAAGGTCTGGTTCTCTAATATTGATCTCACTTCGTCCTACCATCATATTAGGCTTAGTGAAGATTCTAAGAAGTTTACAGGATTTATGTTTGACCAGCAGACATATGTATTCCGCCGTTTACCATTTGGAGTTAAAACATCTGGATCCGTTTTGATCAGAGCCCTGGAACAAAATTTGAGTCCTGAAGTAAAAGAGATAGAAATTCGTTATATTGATGATATCTTAATTGCATCTGAGACTAAGGAGGAACATTTGCTACATCTTCAAATGTTATTCGCAGATTTGAGAAAAGCGAACTTCAAAGTAAACCTTCGAAAATGTCAGTTCTTTCGAAAGGAAATAAAATTTTTGGGTCACATTTTGGATGGAGAAGGATACCGTCCCAATGAGACGAAGATACAAGCAATTGCAAATTTCCCTAGACCTACTAGAGTGAAGAATGTCCGCAGTTTTCTCGGGACATGCCAATTCTTTGCAGGGCATTGTCCGAACTTCACCAAGACAGTTGCGCCATTACAGGAATTGTTAAAGAAAGGAAATAAATGGAAATGGGATAAAGATTGTGAACAATCATTCCAAGATGCCAAGAGGTTATTGGTAAACAGTGTGAAATTGGAGTATCCTGACTTTACCAAGAATTTCATCATAGAATCTGATGCATCCACCGTAGGGATTGGAGCTATTCTACTTCAAGAAGATGAAGACCACAAGAGACATTACCTGGCGTTCATTAGCAGGAAACTTCGTCCATCAGAGAGAAATTATTACACCACAGAGTTAGAAGCACTTGCTGTAATATTCGCATTGGAGTCGTGGAAGAAAATGTTAATTGGACATTCAGTCATTGTGAGGACTGATCACCACGCATTGGAGTTCATTTTGAGAACAAACTTTGCCAGTGATAGAATAACTAGATGGTCACTTTTTATTCAGCAATTCAACCTAGTTATTGAACACACTCCTGGAAAGTTGAATGTGGGAGCTGATTTGTTGAGTAGAGCAGTGGAGTCTACATCTAAGGTTTTTCAAGTTAACCTGACGCAGGAGGATGAAGATACCTTGAGAAGGTTAAGGTTATTGCATTTATCCCAGAGGAGAGACCGACGTCTCAGAAACATTTTTCGTTTTCTACAGGGAAACATGGATCCTAATGATGATGATTTTGTGGAAACTGAAAGAATTTCCAGAGATTTTATGATGTTAGATGGTTTAATCTACAAGTTTGCAGATCCCGACCATACGAAGCTGAGAGTAGTGATACCTCCACGATTTCAAAAACCCATTATTTGGATGGCACATAGAATCGCAGGTCATGCTGGAGTAGATAAGACAGTCAACATGATTCAAGAGAAATTTTCGTGGGAGCGAATGCGACAAACTGTCAGAAACACTATTCGAGAATGCGACTTATGCCAAAGGAGTAAGCATAATTCTAGATTATTGAGAGAATTACCAAGGCCTATTATTCCTTCTAAGCCTTGCGAAATCTTCGCGACTGATTTATATGGTCCTCTCCCAAAGTCTAAAAGAGGTAACCGATATATTTTGGTGACTATGGATGTTTTCAGCAAATACACCATGTTACATCCAATTCAGAAGGCAAACGCAAAGTATTGTGCGAAGAGAATTAGAGACAGCGTGATTCCGGAAGCAGAAAAACCGGAATTCCTTTTATCAGATCGTGGACCTCAATTCACATCTTTGGAATTTCGAACCATCATGAATAATCTTGGGATTAGACAATTGTTTTGTTCTATTAGACATCCAGCGGAACGCGTGATGGCTGAAATAGCAAAATTTTGCCGCCTCTATTGTCCAAATGAGCATTGGAAATGGATGGATGTTCTTTCTTTAGCATCCGAATCCATCAACTCTACTATTCATGAGAGCACTGGACAGATTCCTATGTTGCTTCATCATGGAATTAAACCAACACGATTATGGGATCGAATCATCTCTATTCCACCTGAGATTGAACCAAGTCGTCAGATGAGGGAAACTCTAGCTTTAGACAAGTTAAGGAGTCAAGCTGAGAAGAGAGAGCGCAGAGTGAGAGGGAAGCGTTTTCGCAGACCCTTGCGCGTAGGAACTCTTGTTTTAGTGAAAAGACCTACACCCTCTGACGTGCAAAATCGAGTGTACTCGAAATTTGCAAGCCTTTACGCTGGACCCTATCGTATTGTGGAAGTAAACAATAATGGAAGCTATGAAGTAGCCAATACACGAACTGGTAACATCGTGGGAACTTATAATGCATCGAACTTGAAGATCTATTATTCAAGAACCAGATGATTTAATGTGTAGATAGGAAAAATAAAAATTTTTCAATTTTTATGTTTTGCTAGGTGTGGGGTGGATGTGCCCAACTCTAGGAATGGGTATTCCAAGTTTCAGACACCTAGATATCAAGGGAAAGGCTGTAGCCGCTTTTGAAAGTTGAGATATTTGAATATCGCGCTACATTGCTTCGAGAAGCATTTGGAAGAATTTTACCGATAGTTGGATGTCAAGTGACGTAGCGAGTAATAGCAGAGGTGGAGGCTATTTATTGATTAAATAGTTAACTATGGAGTAGAGACTTTAGACTGGGATCAGATTACTGGCACGGCCAAATGAAAGAGAATGCAATTAGTATCAAGTAAATCGGACCAGGGATTCAAGAGATATGAGGATTTCCGGATATCAGGCGATGACGCGTGACCCTGACGGATTTGAATAAAAGCCTGCTGGAGGAGGCATGGTTAGCTCATTCTAACACAAGCACTTGGCAAGCAAGTTGCGTCTACGCTGAGCCAAGGCACATGGTTGCCGAATCTACGCAGAAGTTCTTTTCAAATCGTGATAGTCACGAGAAGTGCTGCGCAAACGAGTTGGAACTTAGTAAGTTTCTGGTGAGGAGAATCACTGAGGTGATTGTTTTTCTACAGACATTGGTGGAAATATTTATATTTCCAAAAGGACATATGCTAGACTTTGTCTAGAAAATAGTATTTTGTCACAGTCCAGTAGTAACTTAATACTTGGATGTTTAAATCCATTTCAAGTCAGTTTTCATTTTTGTAACTAGTTAACCACTTCGATCTGTCAGTACACTGAAGACTAGTCTATAACGGTGGCGTTCATTAGTCTACGCAAGGGAAACTGCAGGTTGCTTAGCGCATGGCAGATGGTGATATTAACAAACCATGCCCAGGGAACGATCTTCAGAACAGCCGTTAATTGCTTAGACTGTCAATGTTTTTCTTGTACTGATGAGATTACAGTGAGTTATGTTACAACTGACATATCTAAGAAGAGATCACTTAGATCTGACCCTATTCAAACAAACTGTTATGGCTTTGATAGAAGCCCATATTAAAATGGAACCACAGTTTATTCAAACGTCGAAAGATACTACCACTATGTCTGACTAGACGAATTGTGGGTCTACAATGGCGGCCGATACAAGGATTATACATGCTTGTCCGATAGGGCATGTCTATGGATAAATCTGGTACAGACCAGGTTTACTACGCTTCAAGACCATCAAGAAATGTAAGCCACATTTGAATTATATTATGCCTAGCTAATTGGAACAAACTATTTTTTTCTGCAGATGACCAACACATTTTTTTCGTCGTATTTAAAGCTTGCAATGATTTACGCAAGACTTGTTAGAGTTATTCTGAGCATTTGCAGCACTCAGAACAGTTTAGGATCGATGACCGAGCATTTCGAAGATTTATTTGAATTTTTCATATTTTAAGGAAACCACGGAAAACCCCGATGTAACTGTAAAAGTTAAATTTATTTTTGTTGAGGAATGGATATTTTTTTTCCATATTCGAAGGTTCGAACATGTGGATTCTCACATAATGAGATGATAATTAAACATATTTGAAATAATATAAATAATAATAATAATAATAATAATCCACTAATAATAATAATAATAATTTTCATAATTTTTCTAAATAATTCTTGGATATTATATTTTATAATAATCATATGTATTGAGAGAGAGCCTCTGAAGTAGTTTAATCATTTCTAGTTTGGAACAGGAGATTTTCCGAAGGAGAGTGGTTAGCGCAAGCCCGCATTCAACCAACATTTCAGTTCTGGTTGAACAGTTGATATTTGCAATGAGTAAAGTATATTTTTCATATAACACGGAGAGGCATGAAACGGGAAGCAAATGATATTTGTATCAAATAGGATATTTTTGTATTTATATAAAATCATGACGTAAACACACTCGAAAGTGAAATAAAGCTTTTCATAAGTATGGTAAATTCACGGGTTGAACTGAATGGTAAAATAAAATAAACTTGTAAGTTTATTAATCTTCCAGTGTTGATAACAAGCAGAGGCTTGATTTATTGTATAAATTTTGGGAAGAAAATTTATGTGTGTTGAGTAGTTGAAATGCCATTCCCAGGTGCGCATGTTAAGTCGCAGGAATGAAGAGGTTTTTTCGAGCATCAATCAAATAGCAGGTTCGATAGCTCAGGTTTATAGTAGGAGTATTGGAGCCACACATTTCGTCGTATGAATAACCCGGAGGTTATTTCTTTAAAACCATCAGTTCTTATTTCAACCTTGTTTACGAATTCCATTTAGACTTTGATTTTGCTAGAACCCGGATTTGTCATGATAGTAGTTTATTCTTCTTCAGAGGAAGACCTTTGCCGTTGTTGTTGTTGTAATATTGTGTTCTTACACAAATAATAGAATGGGCCACTGCCAATTTAAAATAATTCTTTAACCACGAATAATTTGAAGGATATTTTCAATCCTAGTGCCATGAACTAAATGAATTCATTATAAAACTACAATTCTAATTTCCGCATTCTGTCGAAGAATTGCAAGTTGTGAAAGTTACTAGAAATGGCCATAAATATAAATATTTTTTTCATAATGATTCCAAGTGGAAAATCTAATAGTTGAATGGTTCAACCATTTATTGATCAAGTTGATGATTCAGAAATCATGTATTTTGTTTGGAACTTGAAGTTCATAATCGAGTCACTTCTCGAATGTTTAATGTCAGAAGAACAATTAATTGTTGTTGTGCTTCGCACAGTTCTTCGATGCTATGCTCAAAGGTCAAATACTTTTCAGATGTTATTAATATGTGTTAATGATTTGTGTTGCTACAATGATGATAATATTTTCGACGATATATTTTTGAAACTGGAAAAACAAGTGAAAGTTTAAGAATTCTATAAACATTTATTCTACGAGTGTTAATATCATGTAAATAGTCAAACAGTGATCTACGTTATTTCCAGTATAGACAATTAATTTTGAACTGGAATTAAATATTAATAATTTTGGAACACAGTCCACAGGACTATTAATCGGACTTGTGTTTCCAAAAAGATTGTCAAATGTGTTTGGAAGATTTCTGTATATTGTGTGTAAATAAGAGTGTGGATCGCCACACGTGGAGTGATGCTGCTTTGAGCATCTTTGCAGTCAGATTTTAACTTTAAAATAAACTGAGATAATTTTACCAGATGTGTTACTCCCAATTAAATCTCCTTCTATCCTTATTGTTGCATTGAGCCAAAAATCAGCAAAGCATTTTTTTAATTTGATGTCGTTTTTGCGATTTGCTTTAACCCATCTGGCGCTCCGGGATATTTTGATTCTCGTGCTGACTGATTATTGGTAAAATGCATATGTGGTCGTGCGGACTCCGGTCTAAACGGGCACAGTACACGGGGCTAAATGACCACAATGAGAATTAAATTGCGTGATAAGAAATATATTAATGTAGATCAAAATTGAAAGTAATACTGGAAAAAAATGACCAATTCCGGTTGGGCGTAATTGGTATAAAAGATCTTTCATCTGTACTTACTCTGTTTCTTGGACACATTCAGTTATGAAAATTGGATTTAAAGATGCTCGAAGATTCTTTATGTTTCCATATTATACACGATCTTTCCATGACGTATTATGGCTGATCATTCAACTGCCGTGAATATATTGTATCACAAAGCTAATGGCCGGAGACAGGTCTTGTAAAAATAGGTCAATATGATGAAGGTTTTGAACGTTAGATTTTTGCCCATCTTCTGGTTGAAAAAGTAAGTAAGGGACCTTTATCACTTTTGCATATTATCAACTAAATCATTTTAAGTCTACCATCCGCCATCCCGGAGAATTGCTCTTCCGAGCCATTGGTCACGAGAGATATATGACAAGGGGATGAAACCCATTCGTTAGGCGCGCTCCATAAGCTGTGCGACTTATACCTCAAGTTTGCTAGCTCTGCGCCTTTAATCACTAGCGATGACATCAGTAATTCGCCAAGCCACGCTCTGGTATCAGGACATTATAGAATTATTCTTGTAAGTGTACATTTCCGACGTAACAAGATGATAAGATAGTTACCACATTCCGGTCCACTGCCATCTTCTGGTGTACCGCTTAGCGTTCTTGGCTCTCGCCCTGGAGATTCGAGTTCGCTTTCCAACTCTGCTAAAAAATCTAATACTTGTCTAAGGGCTGAAACAGGGTCCACTCAGCCTCATGAGACAAAACGGAAGTGGGTTTGATTCCCACCTCAGTCATCCTGGAAGTGGCAGGTGGTTTCCCACTTGTACTCTAGACGAATGCCGGGATTGTTCCTTACTTTAAGGCCACGGCTACTTCCTTCACAATACTCACCTCAATTACAAATACAGACACTAATACTGGCATCGCAATAACACAGGTTATCAGCCTAAATTCCACTCTCACCGAAGTACACGGGGTTAAATGACCACGATGTTCAACCCCCTCAAATGAAACAACAAAACTTATTCCGTTTCTACCGAAGATTGTCGTATATCAGGCAGAGGTTGACTGTGAATCATTCAAATGACACTCCTCTGTTCACTGTCAGCGCCGAACCTTTCATCTGTGGACTTGCAGCTTCCTTTTCGTGTCATGATGTGTGTTATAACACGCACGGCTACGCTATGCGTAACAAATTATTCAGTGTATACAGGCTGTTAAAATAATATAATCTAATGTTTTAGGAAGTGAAAGTATGCATCAAAACAAGACACAAATATTTAATAAACACCGGTCCTACAGCGCATATTTTCTGACCTCTGAACACTAGTTTATAAGATGATAATACTACTGTTATTGGTTTTTCATCCCTTTTAGCTACTGCGGCTCTTAGAGACGCCGGGATGCCGGAATTTTGCCCCGAAGAGGGTCTTTAACGTGCTAGTATATCTATTAGCACGGCTCCCTCGCATTTGCGTACCTTCAAATGCCTGCTGACTGTGCCAGGATTCAATCCTGCAACCTTGGACACAGCTAGATTGTAATAGGCGCAGACTATCAGATTAGCATGGTTGACACATCTAACATGGAATGCTGACATTTTACAAGAAAGGTGAATGCAAAAGTATAGTTGAAGATATAAACAGAGTCGGTGTATTTTCACTCCGTCAAACAGGGCCACTTGTGTGTTTCCAGTAGTGTAGTGTCTATCATGTTCCTGTTGTTGTTGATTGATTTAAGGGCTGTACGACACCGTGAAAATAGTAGAAGGCTTGTAGTGTTTAGTGACCGCTAATCTTGCGATCATGAGCCATAGGACCTCCATTTTACGTGGAATCCGAACCACAGGACATGGCATACGACAAAAACGATTAAACTGGCATATTTTGGTTCACTTATAACACAGCATAACTTGCCTGATAGTCCAAGAAGAAACCTCATGAATATGATGAATATGAATTCTCATCATTACCCGAAATGTTGTTAGATCTCCTCCGTATTGTTCGAAATTCTCACATGCATTATCATAGGCAATAGATCCTGATCCACCTTGGTGAGAGGCAAACAGCTTGACTACTAAGCCAACACGTCCCCTTGCGACATTGAGGTCACGTAGCCCCGTATAATTGTGTGTGTGTGTGTGTGTGTGTGAAATTTGTTTGATAACCTGTGTTATTGGGATTGCTGTATTAGTATGTGTATTTGTAATTCAATAAGGATTGGGAAGGAGGCGCCCGTGACCTCACGCTAGGAACCATCCTGGCATGTGCATGGTGTTTAATTGGGAAACGACGGGAAACCATTTCCAAGATGGCTGAAATAGGAATTAATCCCTCCTCTTCTCTCTTTTGTGATGGCGTAGTGGCTTAGCTGCTCGTCTTTCATCCGGACGCCCAGGGTTCGAATCCTGGTGACAGCGGGAATTTTCGCCTGGAAAATCATATGGCTTCAGGAAGGGCATTCGGTCTTAAATCCCCGGCCAAAACCAAAATGAGCCTGGTTGGCTCCGGCGACCCCAATTAATTTTGAAAAACCGAAGAAAGAAAATTTCTTCTCAGTTTTGCCCTACGAGGGCGTTCTAGCCCTCAGACTAGAATTATATTTTTTGGCAGAGCTTGGAATCGAATCCGAACCTCCGGAGGGACAGCCAAGAATGCAATCCGATACACCACGACGTGACTCGTCATGTTTCTGTGTCCTTGTGCCCGTTATTCTTAACTGTGGGTACGTGTATTGTTGTATAGCCTAGTATAAACGGCAGAGGGATGCATTGCAATGAATGAACATCACACTAAAGAACTTCCCAAAATATTTTATATGCTGTTATTTTTACATGTAAGAAGAAAGTTCTAATCATAAATTTAATCATGTCTTTTAATATTCATTATCTTCAAAAATATGTAGATGGCAAATATTGCAGTACGCAGATGCTAGGACGGTACCTTCTGACAGGCCACGACCGCTTCCTTCCACATCCTTGCCCAGTTTCCTTCATTTCATCTCTCATTTACTCCTCTTATGAGATTGGCGTTAGGAAGGGCATCCATATGTAAAATCCACCCGATACCTAGTATTTCACCACATCTCATCCCTGACCCCGGTGAAAAAAGACGAGAATGAATATGGCTACAATGCTTATTTATTTAATTTGCAACGTAATGTCGCAATTAAATGACTGTGGTGCTCCTTGGTACAGATCTCTTGCATCACTACTGTAAGTTCCTCAAAGAAACGTCTCACTTTGCCTTTCAGAACCACAGTCGCAACAGGGAGAAGGTGTTTTCTTCCATTTGTAGAAAATATCTCGACATACTCCATGACGCGTTCCGAACGGATTTAATTAGGTCCAGATCCCTTCTAGGCCAGACATCGGCAAACTATTTAGGGGAAAGGCCAGATGCAATACAAAATAGTATAGATAGGTCGAAAATAAAACACATGTTTATAGAAAGATTATAAGCTTTTCAATTTTGAATTTTAAATCAAACAAAACTTCCTGGCTTAGAAAGAAAGAACACACCTTCATTATTTGTTAGAAAAAAGGAAGATTGTAGTTTTACTTGACCGTGAATATTGTGATTATGAGCCACGGGACCTCCTTTTTACGTGGAATCCGAACCACAGGACATGGCATTTCACATCGAAAATCTCACATGCATTGACCGGGAATCGAACCCGGACCGCCTTGGTGAGAGGCATACAGCTAGACCGCTGAGCCACCACTCCCTGTTATTTGTGAGAATAGGAAGGAGTATGTGACAAGTGAAACTGTGACTGTGCTTCTAAAAGTTTTTCATAATCTGGTTGAAACTGGAATGAGCTGATTCTTAGTAGCGCATCTAAATGGTGGTCTGTCTATCTATTTCTGATGCTATTTTTGCGAAGCTTCTTAGTACAAAACACCTGTCAACGGATATAGCAAGGCAGCTAAGTTCTGTGCATGAGATTTCAAGTTTGGGAAGCTTGATTTTGGTAGAGCCTTGTAGAACTCAACTTTCGAAACTTTGAGGAATAGTTGGTTGGTTGGTTCCTCAGTTTCGGGGCTGCGATAACACGGTAATGTAGCCCCGTGTACTTAAGGAGTGCGTAGAATCTGTCTGATATCCGGTGTTAATTGTGATGGCTGTATTACTGTAGTGTATGTTATCTGTAATTCAGGTAAGAACTGCAGACGATCAATTTCAAGTAGTTCCTATTCTTGGTACCAAATGCTACTGTCAACAACACCAAGCTGTGAACTTGGCTACTAGATACTACAAAAACTGGCACCTGGTAACGAACGTTGGAACTTGCTAGAGCGTTTATCAAATCTAACCTACACATTTAGCTTCACAGAATTGTATATAGTGGAAGGTTATTTTACTTGCCATACATCTATGACATGAGCCCGCCGTCTTTACTTCCCCTCCAAAGGAAGGCATACTGAGGTATTATTAACGCTCTTAAAAATCGACGATTTCGGCCGGGTTGTAATCCGTGATATTGGGCATAGAAGTTCAGCATGCTACCAACTACGCCACCGAAGCCGTCTCGGAATATTTAATAGCCTTGTATAAAATGCCTCCTATAAGCCGAGCTCCGACTAAAAGTGTTGTCATATAATAGTGCAGTACATTATGCAACGAGCTTATAAAGTCAATAATTAAGACACTCGTTTGGAAATTATAAAACTCACTTCGCTCGATTTATAAACATACTCGTGTCTTAATTACCATTGGCTACTTGCAAACGACTGTTTATGTTCGACGATATTACAACTTTATTATATGTTCTAACATAAATGTACATAAGTATCTGTCGGTTGACTTGTGTGAGCTCAGCATATGCTCTCTACCCAATAACGAATTCAAAAGCTTTGAAACATTGTTTGTCCTGAAGTAGCACCAACAGATAGCGCAAAGGTACTATGTGGGGTTATTTTGTTATTTTGGTCAAATAACAGAAAATAGGCTGTTACAAACGCCTTAAAACTAGAAATGTACCGTATTATCAACTAATTATTTTTCAAGTTCAATGCGTATAAAATGTCAACGGAACGCAAATCAATGGAGTTCCAAATATAACAGTCATGACATCTGGCAGAGAAGTTTCGCATAAGAAATCTCTTTATGTTCGACCCTGACTGTTATATGTCTGAAAACTGTATCATAATGACGGTCATTTTAACACTATTTTCCATTATGAAACAGTTTCTCCCACCAATCACAGCTCAAGAAACAGTTGTTTGACCAATTAGATAAGGATACCTTGGCGCATGCGCTCAAAGTCAAACATGTCTGTACAAATTACCGAATGTGCACCGTCCATATGTTCGCGTAAATAAACTGGTGAATATGAGACAAGAAATAGCACTGTACCTTAATATCTCCAAATCCAATTTCTACACAGTGCGTTGTTTTCAAACGCATTCGGTGACATTTTTACTGAATACAAGCGCTCAATCTGCACATATGGCATTGAAGCACACAGAGCGCATGCGTCGGCCGATCAGAGAGCTTGGAAATCAGAGATATCCTATACTCAGCACAGCACCCGATCACAAAATTCTAGTGACAATCTCAACAGATATTTATGAATATTTATGTTAAAACATATAATAAAGTTATAATTATCGTCGAACATAAACAGTCGTATGCAACTGAGCCATGTTTAACATCTCTCTTTTCTTTATTTTCTTTGGCGGCCGTCCCGGTTGACTCAGACGCCATGTGAGATACTTTCTGTCCGGACGTGCCTTGAGGCTCTCCGCCTTATTATTTAAAATGTAATGTTTTTCCTTTTTATTTAACATTGTTATTATGCCGAAGCCTTCCATTTACTCATGTAATACATCTAACCTTGTGTCCACTATGCTCATTTCCTAAATTTAACCTTTCTTTTTGATCTTCGTCGTGTGCTTGGATTTGCTGTGGAACCAATCGTAATGGCGGTCTCCTGTTTTATTTTGTTTGAGTCTTCGTTTAACCTTTTATTTGTGCCGTGAAATATATCTGCGAGTGATTTTGTGAGTGTATGTTTTTCTTGCTGCCAGGTGCATTGATGCTGTTTTGATTGGGCATATCTTCGAATGGGTCTCCCGTGGTTTGTGGACGTTGGCGTTTCGACCATTCTCCCAACACGAGGCATGACACCATATATTTTAGCCCTCATGTTTTCCCTTCATTCCATGCTTCGGGCAACTGGATCACGGCGGTAACTTTAAGTAGGCCTTACCGTATTCAGCTCGAACTCGGAACGTAAGTTGGGGACCATATAGGTTTAGCATGTTTTGCTAGACTACCTACAAGCACGAGTTGCTTTGAGTTTTATTTCTGCATCGTCGGCTGGCATTTTGTGTGTTTGACTGCGTGTATGTATCTTGATATATTTCACGGACACCTGACGTCATTTGTTTCTCCTTGTAGTATCTTTGGTTTTTGCATTTCTTTTCTCTGGAGACTGCCAGCTCGATCGCATCCCAATTGCTCGCCACAGCCTTTGCGACACGCACACAGCCTCTTGTTTTATCTTTGCTATGCTTGTTATTTGTGGTCGTCATGACAACCATCCATCTCTAGGCTGAGAAGTGATTGTTGTTGACCAGCGACCGGCTCGATTGCCTCTTGATCTTTTATTTCCTCCCTTTTACATCGTTTTCACCGAAGTGAGCGCAGGTATGAATTTAATTTGTTAACGTTATTTACTATCGTAAGTTATTTATTGTTATTTATATTTATCTTCCCCGTTTGAAAGTGACTGTATTTGACCCCTAGGGTACTTTTTTTGTGTGTGTTATTCTGGCCGGGTTTCTTTGTGTGTTCGGTTTCAATTCATTAAATTTCCATTTCTTTACCCATGTGTCTTATTTAGTAGTGTTTGGCGATCGGGCTGCTCGCTCTCTCTCTCTCTCTCTCTCTCTTCAAACCTAGGCCTAACTTATTCTAGCTGTCTAGCACCAGGAGGGTATTCCTACCACTCGTCGTGGGACCACCTTCACGGAGTCTGGAGTCGCTCGGCACATCTGGCCTGCAAGTACGGGCCCAGCACAGGTCAGAAATTAACATCCATTTCCACTGCGTACTCCTTTCTTTTCTAGTTGGTTCCAGTGATGCAGCTAGGAGGCACGCCAAGAATATGTTTATTTTAAGAGGGCGGTGCAGATGGTAGCAGAGCGTGGTTAAGTCTCCTGGTCGCTTAGCCATATCCATTGGATTTTAATATTTCGCTGCATATTTTTCAATGTTGTTTTTATTCTGTTTCATGTTCCCTATTGCATACTATGCAAACAAATATTGAGAGTCAATGTGAACTTCCAAGGAGTATGGACCATAAAAATAACAAACTGTAAGGAGAGTGCAATGAGTTGGACCCTATCAACGAACCCCAGCATTGGTAATGTACTAAACAACCCTAATTCTTGTTTCGTACTCATTTCAGGCGCAGGACGGAGGCAAGACATTTGTAGTTATTGTTTTGAATTGTAGCTAGCAGTACTTCTGTAGTTTAGCCATGTATTCTCTCCCAGGTTGTAACGTGAAGAAGGAGCTCATCCAGTCTGACGATGATCTGCTATCGTTTGAAAGTGTCTGTGGGAAAGACACTAATCCATTGACTGAGGTGAAGGCCATCGCAAGGGAGGCGTAGCCAATATAGTGTCCAAGTGGGGAATTTCATTTTCTGGTGAACTGGGAGTTTCGTCTGTATTTGAGTTCTTAGACAGGGTCAGTGAACTCTGCCATTGTTATGACCTCGAACCAGACGACATTGTTGTCTGCCTACCGTTATTGTTGAGTGGCTTAGCTTTAAAATGGTATCGACTTACCAACAGATCTTTCATCTCGTGGGTTGATTTCTGTAAGTCAATAAAGGAGCGGTTTACGACTTATGATTTTGAACATGACTTGAAGGCTGAAATTCATCGCCGTACCCAGGGTTTGGAAGAGCCTGTAGACGATTTTGTTACTGGGCTAATGACTTTAATAAGTAGGTTGTCGCAGCCCCTTCCCCTTATTGAAACTGTTGATATTGTGTATAGAAATCTAGCACCTGAGTACAAGTCTTTCATACGCCGGTCCAGTGTGTATAGTGTGGCTGACATTGTTGATCAAGGACGTGAATGCGAGTTCAATCGGCGCCTGCGCAAGTCATATGTACCCCCAACCCTCCCCTCTGACAGTTTGTTTCCAGAGACTGCATGCGCGGAATCCCAGATTCAGAGGACTGCGCACCCATCTTCAATATCTCGTCAGGAGGACCGGGCAGTTAACCGTCCCCACTCGCATATTGTCGGGAGTATTCCCAATGCTACTTCTTCTGCGAATCCCGCTCCTCAGGATCAACAGTTACCTCAAAACCCGAACATGTATAACCGTATAAAATGTTGGAATTGTGATCGTTTGGGGCATCATTTTAATTCCTGCCGTGCGCCCTCTCGTGTGTTTTGTCACACATGTGGTCTTCGTGACGTAACGCACATAGCCTGTCCTAGATGTGCTTCGCGTCAGGGAAACGAGCATGGGTCCCCGGTTTAGACCCGCCGGAGTGGCCATGCAATAAAGTTCGCCGGGAAATGAACATTTCCACGACTGGAAACTTCTGTCCTTGGGTCCCTGTAAGTGTTAAGAAATTGTCGATACCCGCTTTACTGGATTCTGGTGCTTCACGTTCATTTATTCAGCGCTCCATCGCGGAACAGCTTCCTGTTACTCAGATTTGTCCACAAGATGGGGGTTTAAAATTTTATTCTGCGGTGAAGTCATCTATTTCTGTTTCTAGCGTTGTAACATGTCATATTAAGATATGTGGTTATTCTTGGGATTGGAACTTCCATGTGGTGGATGACTTATCTACGCCTATGATCTTAGGTTCTGATTTTATGCACAAAGCAGGGTTGAGGCTTGATTTTTCGGATCATTCCTTCAGTTTTTTGTTTAAATCCAAGGAGCGGTTTCATTTTAATACTTGTGAAGCGAGTGTTCCTTGTAATTTTTCTGGTATCTCTGCTGTTCTAATCCCTCCTACTTTATTCACGAGTCAACGTGACGCTTTATCTGATTTGGTGAATGAATTTCCAGATGTTCTCACGTCGGAACTGGGTTCCGCTATCGGCTACGAGTGTCATATTGATTTGACTGATGAGGTTCCAGTTAGGTCGGCGCCATTTTCGTGCTCTCCACCCAAACTCATTGCCATGAGAGAATATATTGATGATCTTAAGGCACGCGGTGTTGTGAGTCCTTCTAAGTCTTCTTATGGTAGTCCAGCATTCCTGGTGCCTAAGAAAGAGGGTACTTTTCGTTTAGTAGTTGATTATCGTCGACTCAATTCTAAGGTGGTGTTCGACAACTTTCCCCTTCCAACTCTGGAGAGCGCTTTTCAGCATTTTCACGGGGCGAAGTACTATTCCGTCCTAGATTTGAACTGTGCATATTATCAAATTCCTCTCGATCCCGAGAGCCGTAAGGTAACTGCGTTCTCCACTCCGTTCGGCCTTTTTGAGTTCAATAAGTTACCCATGGGCATTTCTATCGGCGGACAAGTATTGAGTAGGGTTTTGGATGAGTTATTTGGAGATTTAAAGTATTCATCTGTGTTTAAGTATCTTGATGACCTCGTGATTTACAGTCAGTCTTTTGAGGATCACCTGATCCATTTACGTGAAGTCCTATGTCGTCTTCGCAGAGCCGGACTCACTGTTAACCCGGACAAAATCTCTTTGGCTTCGAAGCAAATCAAATTTTTAGGTCACATTCTTTCGGATGTGGGCATAGAAGTGAACCCTGAGCGTGTGCAATGTATCCAAGAGTTCCCTACTCCCACGACTGTGAAAGCAGTCCGACGTTTTTTGGGAATGGCAGGCTTTTACAGTAGGTTCATTAAGGGCTTTTCGGACATTTCTGCGCCCCTGAATTATTTGAAGAAGAAGAATGTACGATTCGTGTGGGGCCCCGACCAGTGTCTCGCCTTTGAGAAATTGAAAGAATGTCTTTCTTCTGCTCCCGTCCTTCGAACTCCGGATTTTGGGAAAGATTTTATGTTACATTGTGATGCGAGTGATGTCGCAGTTTCTTGTGTGCTTAGTCAGCAGGTGAATGGTAATTTGGCACCCATCGCTTTTGCCAGTCGGATGCTTAATGATTGCGAACGCCGGTATTCCACTTTCGAGAAAGAAAGTCTGGCTGTCGTATTCGGCTGTGAACGTTTCAGATCTTTTCTAGAACATCGGCATTTCATAGTGTATACCGACAATGAAGCTCTGTCCTGGATGCGCTCGCATGTCAAAAAATTGGGACGTATAAATCGTTGGATTCTTCGTCTATCCTCTTTCAGCTTTGACATCATTCACGTCAGAGGCACTGAAAATGTTGTAGCGGATTGTTTGTCACGCATGTTTGAGGAACCTCCTCCCATTGTTGAGATCCCCGAGCCAGTGAATCTTCTCCAACACATTCCATGGTCTTTTACTGACATCCGTACGTACCAAGCAGATGACCCATTTTGTGTCACATTGCGTGAAAAAATTCTCGGGAAAGATCCTGGTGTATCTGAGTTTTCATTGCGCAATGATGTTATAGTGCATACCGCTCCTCGATCTTCGAAATGTAGGATTTTCGTGCCAGAGAATATACGAAGTATGCTCTTGGCGTATTTCCATGAATCCTGTTTTGGATTACATTTAGGTATGACGAAGACTTTCCATAAAATCTCTCAGGAATTCTTCTGGCCTCATTTGAAAGCGGATGCTTTTGCTTTCGTCCGAAAATGTGTTACGTGTCAACGTTCTAAGCCAGCAAAGAATTCTCGCATTGGACTTCACCACGCTGACACGATGTCATATCCTAATGAGCGCCTGTTTATAGATTATTTTGGTCCCCTAGTTAGGTCATCTTCTGGTCATCAAGCTATACTTACTGTCGTTGATGGATTTTCAAAATTTGTATGGTTATTTGCTGTCAGGGAAATCACGACACGTACCACTGTTAGGCTTTTGACCAATAATATTTTTGGTGTTTTTGGTCCTCCAAAGTTTTTAGTGTCCGATAACGCGAGCGTTTTCCGGTCCAAGTCTTTTAGATCAATGTGTTTTTCTTGGGGAATTGATCATGTCTTTTTGGCACCCTACCACCCTCAGCCAAATCACGTTGAAAGGTTTCATCGTAACTTGAAGGCTTGCTTGAGTGCGTTCCACAACGCAGATCAGTCACGTTGGGACGCAAATCTTCAGTTTTTCTCCTTAGGATTTAACACTGCTCTTCATGAATCGACGAATTCTACCCCTTCGGAATTGTTTTTAGGAAGGCGTATTGTTGATCCACTTCAGCTTCAGTGGAAAATAGATTATCTGGCTGTGCCATCCCGCCGTACCTCAGTCAAAGAAAAATGGGAAGTTGCTGTACGGCATCTGAAAAGGGCACGAGATCGCGTGGCGTCTCGCTATAACAAGGGTAGGCAACCTGTTTGTTTTCAGGTGAATGACGACGTGCTAGTGCGCCTGCACCCACAGAGTTCGGCCAAGAATAAGGAGTCAGCTAAGCTAATGCTTCGCTGGAGCACGCCCAAAACTATCACTAGATTTTTAACACCTGTCACTGTTGAATTGATCTCCAAGGAGAATCCCACCGACGTATCCAGAGCTCACATATCTCAATTGAAACCATTTATTGTGTAACCTTCTTATTTGCTGTGATTAATGTTGTCCTTTTTCTGCGTAGGTTAGCCAATCATAATTTGCTTATGTTATCCAGGGGAAGCTAGTATTCATATGGCGTCTCCTTGACCTGCCTATTATTGAACCAATTTTGACCGAGGCAGAGTCATGTACAAATTTACGAGCTCAAGAAAGAAAATAATACAAGAAGAAATAGGCCTACATACTCTGTGTAACTTAATATTTATTGTAAAAATATGTATTTTTGCGAATTCGGCCAGTAGAGAATTTATATTCTATAAATAATGGACACATTATATCGCTTCTTTGTTATTTTAATACGTCACTTTCATGATGGGTATAAGGAGAATGGCAGACTTCGGCGTCAAAGGGCGAAAGTCTTTTGTTTATGATTTTCGTCCGTGTCTCTATCTACTTTTCTTGTCATTGTAACGCTCAGGCGAACCGTAATACCATTATGACAAGCCCAGGGATCGTCAAAGGAACGCGCGCCTTTGGGGACCCCGAAGGAGTTCTGTCCTGATATTGCGATCGCCGAAGCGATCTGATTATTTTTATATACTACTTCATTTTATAACTGTATTCTTTCTGATATGGCTCAATTGCTTAAGTGATTGTTATATCGATCACCCTCCCCCCTCATATTTTGTGTACTGTTATAGTTGTTGACAAACCACCTGTGTGATAAGGATGTTGTGTATTTAGGAACACTTGGGACATGTTTGATTTCAAAGCGGTGGTACTTAGTGATGTAAAAAGAAAAATCTTTTATTATTATAAATAATTTTTCTTTTGGGGGGTGGTGTGGATCCTGAGCCATGTTTAACATCTCTCTTTTCTTTATTTTCTTTGGCGGCCGTCCCGGTTGACTCAGACGCCATGTGAGATACTTTCTGTCCGGACGTGCCTTGAGGCTCTCCGCCTTATTATTTAAAATGTAATGTTTTTCCTTTTTATTTAACATTTTCATTATGCCGAAGCCTTCCATTTACTCATGTAAGTAATACATCTAACCTTGTGTCCACTATGCTCATTTCCTAAATTTAACCTTTCTTTTTGATCTTCGTCGTGTGCTTGGATTTGCTGTGGAACCAATCGTAATGGCAGTCTCCTGTTTTATTTTGTTTGAGTCTTCGTTTAACCTTTTATTTGTGCCGTGAAATATATCTGCGAGTGATTTTGTGAGTGTATGTTTTTCTTGCTGCCAGGTGCATTGATGCTCTTTTGATTGGGCATATCTTCGAATGGGTCTCCCGTGGTTTGTGGACGTTGGCGTTTCGACCATTCTCCCAACACGAGGCATGACACCATATATTTTAGCCCTTATGTTTTCCCTTCATTCCATGCTTCGGGCAACTGGATCACGGCGGTAACTTTAAGTAGGCCTTATCGTATTCAGCTCGAACTCGGAACGTAAGTTGGGGACCATATAGGTTTAGCATGTTTTGCTAGACTACCTACAAGCACGAGTTGCTTTGAGTTTTATTTCTGCATCGTCGGCTGGCATTTTGTGTGTTTGACTGCGTGTATGTATCTTGATATATTTCACGGACACCTGACGTCATTTGTTTCTCCTTGTAGTATCTTTGGTTTTTGCATTTCTTTTCTCTGGAGACTGCCAGCTCGATCGCATCCCCATTGCTCGCCACAGCCTTTGCGACACGCACACAGCCTCTTGTTTTATCTTTGCTATGCTTGTTATTTGTGGTCGTCATGACAACCATCCATCTCTAGGCTGAGAAGTGATTGTTGTTGACCAGCTACCGGCTCGATTGCCTCTTGATCTTTTATTTCCTCCCTTTTTACATCGTTTTCACCGAAGTGAGCGCAGGTATGAATTTAATTTGTTAACGTTATTTACTATCGTAAGTTATTTATTGTTATTTATATTTATCTTCCCCGTTTGAAAGTGACTGTATTTGACCCCTAGGGTACTTTTTTTTGTGTGTGTTATTCTGGCCGGGTTTCTTTGTGTGTTCGGTTTCAATTCATTAAATTTCCATTTCTTTACCCATGTGTCTTATTTAGTAGTGTTTGGCGATCGGGCTGCTCGCTCTCTCTCTCTCTCTCTCTTCAAACCTAGGCCTAACTTATTCTAGCTGTCTAGCACCAGGAGGGTATTCCTACCACTCGTCGTGGGACCACCTTCACGGAGTCTGGAGTCGCTCGGCACATCTGGCCTGCAAGTACGGGCCCAGCACAGGTCAGAAATTAACATCCATTTCCACTGCGTACTCCTTTCTTTTCTAGTTGGTTCCAGTGATGCAGCTAGGAGGCACGCCAAGAATATGTTTATTTTAAGAGGGCGGTGCACAACTCGCCTATAATGGTAATTAAGACACTCGTATGGAAATTATAAAACTCGCATGCGCTCGTTTTATAAAGATACTCGTGTCTTAATTATAGCCATTATAGGCTCGTTGCATAATGTACTATTACTGAACAGAGAGCTGGGTTATAATTTTCGTGGATCAAATGTCTTAAGCTTGCTGCGTCCATGACGTTCTAATGTGTTTATATTAACAGCGGCATTCACTAAAATTGTTGGCGAAACCGTGCGAATGCAAAGCCCTGTGTAGAAATTGGAGTTGTGGATATAACGGTACAGTGATATTTATTTTGCAATATTCCGCAGTTTGTTTATGCAAACATTACGGACGTAGCACACTTTCCATGTCGGTATTTTATATAGGCTAGGCTAGAAGGATGGTGGGTTGCAAACTTCTGGACGTAGATTCCTAAATTTGTTGCATATTTCATAGTATTTTCTTGTTACCGTAAAGGTTCGTTCTGATTTTGCCTTTGTGTTTGGGATTGTAACTACAATTGTAACTACAATCCGATTACCTTAACATTGCCAACTTTCAAATCATGTAATTCATGCCCGACATGTTGCATTTTGAGTGCATGTGCGAAGCTATCCTTACCTAACTGGTCAATGAATGAAAATCTTGAGCAATAATAGGTTGTAGAAACTGTAACATAATGAAAAGTAGTACTTTAATGGCCCTCATTATGATACAGGTTTCTGACATATAACATTTAAATATCGACATCGTCTAACATAGACTCATAATCGACGGCCGTGGTGTAGTGGCTATCATTCTAAGCTATCGTCCTAGAAGTCCTGCTTCGATTCCTGGCTCTACCACGAAATTTAATTATTGTCTGAGGGCTGGAATGGGATACATTCAGGCCCGTGAGACAATGTTGAGTAAGTGTGGATTCAATTGCCAGCCCAGCCATTTTGGAAATGTTTCTCCGTGGTTTACTATTTGTGCTCCATGTAAATGCTGGGATTGTCTCTTACTTAATATCACGGCCACCTCCTTCCCAAACATCACCTCAATTATAAATGCACACATTAATACAGACACCGCAAAAAGAAAGGTTATGTGGCAAATGCTACATGCACACAAGTACACTGGGCTAATATCATCAGGGTGTCCAAGTCCCTGAAGGGAAACAAGTAGTTCCGTGAAGAACTATACAGCCTATTTTCATATATCCTGCTTATGTTAATTGCCTCTATCAACATAAAAAAATCAGTTTAATTGCTGTAACAGATTCGTAGATATTGAGAACCTTCTAAATATTTCATGAGGTCGCCAGGATGGATTTTTATTTTTGTACTATTACATTAAGATTATTGTGTACGTGTGGTATTCAAACTTCAATCGCATGATTAGAACACAAGAAGTAAAAACGAGATTTTAAAACTACGCACACCAGCCATCTTGTGATTATGCAAACAATTGAAATACATTACATGCCAGTGGATCAACATTTGTATAAGCATTTGACCTGCAACGTTTCACGGCACTCGGATAGTTAATTCGCGAGAAACGTCCATTTAAATATTTATACTTCGCGTCGCCGCCATGTTGGATTTGTGCTCACCAGGTTACTGAAAGTCCTATAGGTAAACATATGTTCATAGTCTCTATGATCATAAAAAAATCAGTTTAATTGCTGTAACAGATTCGTAGATATTGAGAACCTTCTAAATATTTCATGAGGTCGCCAGGATGGATTTTTATTTTTGTACTATTACATTAAGATTATTGTGTACGTGTGGTATTCAAACTTCAATCGCATGATTAGAACACAAGAAGTAAAAACGAGATTTTAAAACTACGCACACCAGCCATCTTGTGATTATGCAAACAATTGAAATACATTACATGCCAGTGGATCAACATTTGTATAAGCATTTGACCTGCAACGTTTCACGGCACTCGGATAGTTAATTCGCGAGAAACGTCCATTTAAATATTTATACTTCGCGTCGCCGCCATGTTGGATTTGTGCTCACCAGGTTACTGAAAGTCCTATAGGTAAACATATGTTCATAGTCTCTATGATCATAAAAAAAAATCAGTTTGGTTGCTGTAAAAGATTCATAGATATTGAGAACCGTCTAAATATTTCGGAAGCTCGCCATTTAGGATTGTTATATGTATAGGCCATAGAGTTATGTACCATTCAAGGACAATTATTGCCTAGCTTTATTATTCAAACTTTCACTTCGATTGCATGATTACGACACAAGAATAAAAACTTAATTTTAAAATTTCGCAGAGCCGCCATCTTGAGGTTATGTAAACAAATGAATTAAATTAGATGGCAGTGCATTACAATCTGCAAAATCATTTACTGTACCACAGAGAGTTAAATCACGAGAAAAGTCTATTGAAATATTTCAAATTCGCTTGGTCGCCATGTTCGTTTTTTACTTTACAGGTTTATGAAATATACATAGTTAAACTTGTATTAGTACCCTATATCAGCGTACAAAATTGCATGATGATATCTGTAATAGTTTCGGAGATATAGAATGTCAGTGAAATATTTCGCACTGCCGCCATTTTGAGGTTATGTAAACAATTGAACTAAATTAGACTCCAGTGCATTACAATGTGTATAAACATTTGCTGTACCAAGTTTCATTACGTTTGGATAGTTAAATCGCGAGAAATGTCTATTTAAAAGTCTCAATTTCGCTTGTCCGCCATGTTGGTTTTATAGTCACCAGGTTTTTGAAAGTCTCATAGATGAACTTCTAGTAGTGTCCTTTATCACCATACACAATTTTAGGGCGATATCGGTAATAGTTTCGGAGATATTGAATGCTAGTGAAATATTTCGCACAGCCGCCAAGTTGGATTGGTGAGACATAAAAAAAATTGAAGGGCACGGTCGAGGTCGCCGGGAATAGTGCTATGAAATTACCGAGTTTTATTGAAATCGCTCCAGCCGTTTAGATTTTATTAGTGACACACACACACACCTCACACACACACACACACACGCACACACACACGGACAAAAGGTGATCTCATAAGCCTATTTTTTCAAAATTGAAAATAGGCTAAAAACTACAACATCAACAACAATATTTTAATAAGTCTTGTAGTTTAAATATCACCAAGAGCAATCGTTCGCTGTATTATGTGGCTTGCAATATCCAAAACAAACACAGCTTTCATTGCAGTCCGTTTACCATGCGCAAGCAATAAACTTGAAGAATAAAACAGACATCACCAATATGAGCTGGATATATCAAACTCCAGTGGAGCGAAGCTGGCGTCATTGCCGGAGTTGGCAGACGCCCTACTCGGAGAATCCCGCAATTTATTAGACAGACGAACAAAGAAAGTTAACAGTCTAGTTATTAACTGAATATAATGCCAAGTCAACTGTATAAGGCAATCAGGTTTAACCATTACAACGGCTTTTATATCCTGGAGCATGTCTTGAGTTTCAATAGAGCTGTTATTGTTGTTGTTGTTTTCTTTTCTTTTGAGCGTAAGGCTTTTAGTGCCGGGGGTGTTTGAGGACATGTTCGGCTCACCAGTTTGTAGCTGCTCCTATGCGGGCACCCATGGGGTGAGCTACAAGTACCGTCACGTGTGGAGTGTTGTCTGGGGCGGAAAGTTGGAGTGTAAGGACGAGGAGTTGGAAGGTAGCGGCTGTGGCCTATAGTAAAGGACCAACCCCGGTATTTGCCTGGAAGGAAGATGGGAAACCACAGAGGAACATCTTCAAGGTTGCCGGCGGAGGGATTCGAAACTCCTCACCTCCCGGATGTGAGCAACTGCCTGCAGCCACGCCATAACGACCACGGCTAACTCACCAGGTGCTATTGCTGATTGATTTAGCGCTTTGCAACATCGTGGCCATGCAACCCCGATTAGTTGGGTGTGTGTGATTTGTCTGATAACCTGTGTTACTGTGTTGGCTGTATTAATGTGAGTATTTGTATTTCAGATGAGGATTGGGAAGGAGAAAGCCAAGGCCTTCAATTAGAAACTATCCCTGTATTTGCCTGGAGTAGCAATGGGAATCCACGGATAACCACTTCCAAGATGACTGAGATGAGAATCTCCGTTCCAGCCCTCAGACCAGAATTAAGATTTCTAAGCAGAGCCGGGAATCGAACTGGAACCTCCAGGGTGACAGGCAAGAATACTAGCTGCTACACAATGAGGTGGTCTCACTTGAACTGTATTGACGTCAGAAAAGTTGGATGGCGCAGCCATGCGGCAGAATCTTGAAGCTGTAACATTGTGACTGGTGAGATTTATTTAGATGGTGAAGCATTGACGTCGTGATGGAAACAGAAGAAAAATTTGTCAAATTCGAGGAGGTACTGCTCTGTATACGGTTGCAAATCGTATAAAACGGCTACGAAATATCTTCACTACTTTCCTGTACAAAAAGCTCAGAGAGAAAGATGGGCTTCGGCGCTGTCAATTGGAAAACGTGTTACCGTACATGTTACATGACAGTGTGCAGTCTGCATTTTTGTGAAGACGACTTCTTTCCACCGATACTGTTGATTATTGATAGTTATTGTCTCTAATTTGTATTCACATGGATTTAGCAACATCAAAAATACTGATAAACTTATAGCCTATTACTTCTGTGCCGTACAAAGAATGTAATCCGCTCTTCGTAAATTTATTTTAGGGGTTCTTCCGATTGACAATAGCCGAATGGTTAGAAAACTTAAGAAAAATGCTGTTCCTAGCCTTAAATTGCCAGAGAATTTATATTCTTGCCTTTGAACAGCAAGTATGTAGGTCATTGAAGTATGATTTGGCTTAGATTGTGTTTTTGGCTATGATCTCCCTACTGTTGAATTTAGTTAATCAAAATGTAAAGTCTTAGTTTTAAGTACCGGTTTGGTGACCCATCATCCCAGGCAGGCCGGCAACACCTATACTACTCAGGCAGATAGGTCACTTAGCCGTATTTTTGAAGTTATAGTGATGTTAAGTATACATATGCGGTAATGTAGCAGGAGACCGGATCGGCCTAGGCTATTCGAACTTTAATTAGTTCCCATTTCAGGGTTTTACAGTTTTGAGTGCGAATAGATGGTTTGAAAGTTGTACAACAGTAAGGAGAGTATGTTTTGTATAGGTTTTAATTGGTATTATGGTTTATGTCGAGCTGAGGAGTGAATTTGGTTTGGCTTAAAGTGTATTTTTTGATCTGTTCCGTTTGCTTATGACAAGTTCAAATGGAGACTCCAGCTTTGTTAAATATCTGTATTTTAAATATTTAATTAAATATATTGATAAAGAGGATGCCTCCATTTTAACTTGCCCGTGGCAAGAGATTAATAAATTAACATTCTTGCCTTTGAACAGCAAGTATGTAGGTCAATATTTGCAATATTGAAGTATGATTTGAGCATCCCAAGTAACGCTTCTTTGAACCCAAAACATTCATGCAAATTCAAGTTGCTTGATTCAATTTATTATCAGGGAGTCGTCCTTTGTGTTATGTGAGATATATATATTGTGAAATTAATAAAAACATCGATACCGCTAGGCTCACAAGCACAGGCATCATATATGTAACAGCAGACAGTAAATTAACTACGGTATCTACATGTGGGTAATATTTTTAACTGGTAGTAATTAGGCACTGCATTTAAATTGATTATAAAAATATTTCTATCAATGAAAGGAAAGATGTAGTATTTTGCCATCATAAATTAGAAGCCATAACAAACGCACACCCAATTATTTCACGTCATTATATCGCCGCCATATTGCAAACAGCTGACCGTAAGCTCCTCCCCCGTTTCGGACGTCAATAGTTTAATATGTTTCTGTTAATTGGTTGAAGGGGTTTTGGGACACCTTGGCCATCAGCCTCGTATACTTGGGTGTGTGTTCAACTGGTCTAATAACCTGTGCTTGTGTAACAACTACAGTAGTGTGTATAACTGTAATGATTAACCTAGGGATAGAGTAGGTGGCCTTAGACTTGAAGTAAGTGTTTATCTCGGCATTTACGGGGAGGAAGTTTTGAAAAACTCGGAGAAAATTCAGAATCAAGAACGCCGTCAGTGCCGGGATTCAAACCTCTGATCTCCAAACTTGCTGCAGCTGCCGATCGTGATCATGGTGAACGATTTAACGTGCAAGGCTTTACCACGGGTGCTATGAATTGAGAAGTAAGGACCCATCCTATTAACTGATAGTCTAAATAGTGTTAAAATGGTTTAAAATCGGGATAGGTTATTATTATTAATATTATTATTATGCATATTATTATTTATTATCTAGCTGGCTGCGTGGCTCAGCGGTAGCGTTCTCGTTTGCTGGGCTCAAGGGAGCAGGTCAGCTGGCATTTGAGGGTTGCAAATGCGAGGGAGCCGTGTCATTAGATTTACTGGCACGTTAAAGATCCCCTTCGGGGCAAAATTCCAGCAGCCAGAGTAGTTAAAAGGGACGTAAAACCAATAACATTATAATTGATATTCTCATTTATTATCTTTATATGAGTGGTTCAGAACAAACGTGGACCAAGTCCACTTTGTACACTTCTGAGAAAACATGAGGCAAACTTAAGCATTAGGAACTCCTGCACTCTGGGGGATTGGTATTGAAATTCGGATTTGATTCACTATTACACCGAATAAACTAACTAACTAACTAACCCCTGGCACTACAACCCATGAAGGGCCTAGGCCTACCAAGAGACCGCTGCCCAGCCATTGGGCCTGCAGATATTGGGGGACACGTGGTCAGCGCGTCAGGTGCCCTCGGCTGTAAATCTTGTTTTTCATGACCGCCGTTTCTCTTACAGCTACTCAATTGTCCTCACGAGGATGAGTGCAGCCCGTTCCAGCCCTCACGTCAGTTTTTAAATCCCTGATGGAGCCGAGAATCGAACCCGGGGCATCCGGGTGAGAGGCAGGCGCGCTACCCCAACACCACGGGGCTGGCATTACACCGAATAACTACTTAAATTTACACTCCTAAAAGGGAAAAACAAAAAGGAAAGTTGCTTTTGGACTTGGTCCACTTTCGAACTGAACCACTCATATCCTCATGGATATGATGAATCTCAACGTACAAACTACTGAATTTACAATCAAATACCTTACAACTATTACTGGGATAAACATAATTGGACTATGTGACATGCATCTAGCAACACTGCTTTCTGTGTTCTGACGATCAGATATATCATTTTTACTTTATCCAGACCCATTACCAGAACATTGGAATTATTCCCTTTGTTGACAAAACCAGTGATATTTTTTTCACCGAGTTTACTCGCCACATCTTCCTGTTAGGTAGATTTTAGGTAGATTTCATTAGAAAGCTAACTATTGCAATGGGTCCCATGTTTCGTCTCCCGGAAAATTTCGACATATCTTCACGTTTCACATCCCCCAGACCCCAAAAACACCGTCAGTTCAAAAGTTTATACATAATTTATGTATGTATATATATATATATATATATATATATATATATGTATATGTATATATATATATGTATATCAGTTTCTTGTGGACACGATAACTGTCGTAATTTTGCACCAATCACTTTGAATTTTTTACATAATATGTATACCCATAAAATCTCGGTCGAGATCGTTAATGGGAAAAAATCGGTCGAAGGGGGTGAAAATGGGAGGCTTTTTTAGAAAATGAGAAATTTCGCTATAACTCTCTTAATACGTGAAATATCGAATCCATTCAAAGTACATAATATGTGTCGGATAAGTGCCAAAAATTTATGTCAAATAAGTTTTTTGATAGCACCAACCATTGACCAAAGGGGTGGGAAAAAGTGGGTTTTTCGGGAAACATTAATCATATCTCTGTTAATAGGGACAATATCAAAACCGTACAAAATGGACAATATTCCTCCAATAATTACCTAAAACTTTTGTCTGAAATAATTTTTGATATGACCCACCATTACGCCACGGGGTGAGCAAAATGATTTAAATTATAAGAAAATGCCAAGTGCCAAGAGAGGTTGCCATGACAACTTTACTTTTAATTGATAAGGGATGAGCCATCAGCAGTTACTATGACAACGACACTGCACGAGATAACATTCAGTTTCCCATCTGTCTGTGGGAAGCGACTTCGGTATCGGAACTGGTAGCATGCTGAACTTCTATGCCCAAGATCGCGGGTTCAAACCCGGCTGAAGTCGTCGGATTTACTAAGAGCGCTAAAAAACCCTGAGTTTGCTTTCCTTTGGAGGAGAAGTTCCAACGTTCGTTGCGAGTTGATGGTTCCGGTGGCATCTAGTAGCCAAGTTCACAGATAGGTGTCGTTGATGGTAGTATTTTAGGTAGATTTCATTAGAAAGCTAACTATTGCAATGGGTCTCATGTTTCGACTTCCGGAAAATTTCGACATATCCTCGCGTTTCACATCCCCCAGACCCCAAAACCACCGTCAGTTCAAAAGTTTATATATAATTTATATATATATCAGTTTCTTGTGGACACGATAACTGCCGTAATTTTGCACCAATCACTTTGAATTTTTTATCGAATATGTATACCCATAAAATCTCGGTCGAGTTCGTTACTGGGCTAAATCGGTCGAAGGGGATGAAAATGGGGGACTTTTTTTTTTCCAAAAAATGAAATATTGCTATAACTCTCTTAATATGTGAAATATAGAATCCGTTCAAAGTTCATACTATGTGCCGTAAAAAGCTCAAAAATCTATGTTTGAAGAGTTTTTTTTATAGCACCAACCATTGACCAAAGGGGTGGGAAATAGTGGGTTTTTCGGGAAGCATTAATCATATCTCTCTTAATTGGCACAATATCAAAACCGTACAAAATGGACAATATTCCCCTAATAATTTCCTAAAACTTTTGTCTGAAATAATTTTTGATATGACCCACCATTACGCCAAGGGATGAGAAAAATTGATGAGGGATGAGCCATCAGACGTTGTCATGACAACGCACTTGCGCGAGATCAGATTCAGATTTCCAACTGACTAAGTGTGAAGCGGCTTCGGTGACGTAACTGGTAGCATGGCCAAGGTCGCGGGTTCAAAGCCGGCCAAAGTCGTCGGATTTTCTAAGAGCACTAAAAATCCCTCAGTATGCTTTCCTTTGGAGGGGAGGATCCATGGTTCGTTGCGAGTTGTTGATTGCAGTGGCATCTAGTAGCCAAGTTCACAGCTAGGTGTCGTTGACGGTAGTATCTGGTAGCAACATTAGGAACTACTGCTTGAAATTGAGCGTCTGCATTCCTTACCTGAATTACATACTAATACAGCCATCACAATTCACACCGTTTATCAGACAGATTCTACACTCACCCAAAGTACACGGGGTTACATGACCGCGTTGTCGCAGCCCCTAAAGTGAGGAACCAACCAACATCTCTGCGGGAGATATAATTTTGCGTGAAGAAGTAACAGACCGTTACATAGTTATACATCAGTGTCGAAACCTTGCATAAGGACAGTGTGACCACAAGTATAAAAATGGATTCCAAATGACAAGAAGGTTACCGTCATCATAAGACAATAAAATGTTTAAAATATCCATAAAATGACGAAAAACAAAGTTAATTAAGCTCCAATTATAAAATACCTTCTCGCAATAAATGAGGTCTGATCCTTCTACGAAAACCTGCATATTCTGCCTATTTTCGCCTATCCCCAAGTTTGTCCGGTGAAATCTACCTCCGCCTTCCGGCGTGCCGAGAGGACTTTTTTTTGTTCTGGCAATGGTGCATATTTGTTGACGTTTTTTGCCTGAATGGTCTTGAGGTTTTGGCTTATTGGTATCGCAATGTCTATCAGATAAGCCTTTTGATGTGTTTTGTTAAGGTAGGCCTACACGATATCCAGTCGATTTGCCAAGATTTACTGGTTCGTTTGGACAGGTCTGTCCCAGTACAGTTTATGCACCTCGTCTTCAAGCACGTTTCAACGGTTGATTGGCGTAATACTCCACGGTCGTTTCCAGAAGTCATCCTGTAATAGTAAGCTCTTGGCGATATCATTATGCCTTTTTGTATACTCCACACCAGCTAGAGAAGAGCAGCAACCGATAATGTGCTCAATAGTTTCCAGCGCCAAGTTGCACCGGCCACGTACTCTTTCATAATGTGTTTTCTATAGTTCTTCCTGGCTATCACTCGGTCTTAGTTATCATTATTATTACTATTGTTTATTATTTGACTTCATTATCACGGCAAATACCCGGTTACATTTTAAGTTACAGCCTGGTTCGGCTTTATCAAGGAACCATCTGTACTGAAATACAATGTACCTATGTATTACACTCCACAAGAACCTCTCATTACATTGACTTCGTAACTACACTCTTCACGAGTCTTCTTAATTTATTGGACGAGCTGAATTTTATTATTAAATTATTATTATTATTATTATTATTATTATTATTATTATTATTATTATTATTATTATTATTATTATTATAAAGCAGTATACTAAAGAAATCCTAAACCGAAATCACTTCAATCATATAAAATTGAGATACATAGTATAAAGTCAAAAATCTTCACTATCTCCTCACATAAGGAAGCAGGACACGATATAAACCCCTCATTTTGCTTGAATATGAAATAATTCCGGTGTGGTGAGTTACATTGTCAACAAGGAAGCATGCAATTGATGAAGAGTGCAACAAGTGAAAATGATAACTCTGAAAGCCCCATTTGCTTGCTTGCTGCTGTGTACGACCCCATCTCACCAGCAATTAAGCTGAGTTGTTTCCCGAAGGATTCCACACTCTCGTATTGCTCCGGGGGGTGATCACCCTTGCACGGGAAAACCAAAAGAAGATACTAAAACTAAAGAAGAAGAACTGAGGTAGAGTATACAATGAATATTGTACCATTAAGACTGGTTCCCTCACCATTCCTATCAGTTACTTTAATTAGTATTTTCATTCCGAAATCACAACATAACTTACACAAGTCTTACCATAGTTTCACCCCTTAAAACAACGACTAACTAACTAGTCTTACCAACTAGTATATTTTTAGGTAGATTTCATTAGAAAGCTAACTATTGCAATGGGTCCCATGCTTCGACTTCCGGAAAATTTCGACATATATTCGCGTTTCACATCCCCCAGACCCCAAAACCACCGTTAGTTCAAAAGTTTATCTATAATTTATGTACCGTATGTATATATGTATATATGTATGGAAATCAGTTTCTTGTGGACACGATAACTGCCGTAATTTTGCACCAATCACTTTGAATTTTTTACGTAATTTGTATCCCCTTAAAATCTCGGTCGAGTTCGTTAATGGGCAAAATCGGTCAAAGGGGGTGAAACTGGGAGGGTTTTTTTTCGAAAAATTGAAATATCGCTATAACTCTCTTAATATCTGAAATATTGAATCCATTCAAAGATCATACTATGTGCCGGATAAGGCTCTAATTTTTATGTTTGAAAAGTTTTTTGATAGCACCAACCATTGACCAAAGGGGTAGGAAAAAGTGGGTTTTTCGGGAAACATTAATCATATCTCTGTTAATAGGTACAATATCAAAACCGTACAAAATGGACAATATTCATCCAATAATTACCTAAAACTTTTGTCTGAAAGAATTTTTGATATGACCCACCATTACGCCACGGGGTGAGCAAAATTATTTAAATTATAAGAAAATGCCATGTGCCAAGAGAGGTTGCCATGACAACTTTACTCTTAATTGATAAGGGATGAGCCATCAGCAGTTGCTATGACAACGCCACTGCACGAGATCATATTCAGTTTTCCATTTGTCTGTGGGAAGCGACTTCGGTATCGGAACTGGTAGCATGCTGAACTTCTATGCCCAAGTTCGCGGGTTCAAACCCGGCTGAAGTCGTCGGATTTACTAAGAGCGCTAAAAAACCCTGAGTTTGCTTTCCTTTGGAGGAGAAGTTCCAACGTTCGTTGCGAGTTGATGGTTCCGGTGGCATCTAGTAGCCAAGTTCACAGCTAGGTGTCGTTGATGGTAGTATTTTTAATTATGTAGCCTATTTTAGGTAGATTTCATCAGAAAGCTAACTATTGCAATGGGTGCCATGTTTCGACTTCCGGAAAATTTCGACATATCTTCGCGTTTCACATCCCCCAGACCCCCAAACCACCGTCAGTTCAAAAGTTTATATATGTGTGTGTGTATATATGCATATATATCAGTTTCTTGTGGACACGATAACTGCAGTAATTTTACACCAATCACTTTGAATGTTTTATATAATATGTATCCCCTTAAAATCTCGGTCGAGTTCATTAATGCCATGACAACGCTTCTAAATTGATGAGGGATGAGCTATCAGAGGTTGCCAAGACAACGCCATTGCACGAGATCACATTCATTTTTCCATCTGACTCTGTGGGAAGCGGCTAACTGGTAGCATTCTGAACTTATATGCCCAAGGTCGCTGGTTCAAAGCAGGCCAAAGTCTTTGGATATTCTAAGAGCGCTACAAATCCCTCAGCATGCTTTCCTTTGGAGGGGAAGTTCCAACGTTCGTTGCAAGTTTCTGGTTGTAGTGGCATCTAGTAGCCAAGTTCACAGCTAGGTGTCGTTGACGTTAGTATATGGTACAAAATTAGGAACTACTACTTAAAATTGACCGTCTGCAGACCTTACCTGAATTACAGACTAATACAGTAAACACAAATAACACCGTTTATCAGATTCTACACACACCCAATGTACACGGGGTTACATGACCACGTTGTCGCAGCCCCTGAACTGAGGAACCAACAAAAATCTCAGCGGGAGATAAAATTTTGCGTGAAGAAGTAACAGACTGTCAGATAGTTACACATCAGTTCCAAACCTTGCATAAGAACAGTGTGATCACAATTATAACAAGATGTTCAGTAAAGAACATATAGCCTACTTTCTCCTAAATGCATGGGTATTGTTATAACTCTTTGTCCTTTTCAAGGAGTATGATTGAATGTTGGTTGTAGTAGCTTGTTGAAATACAACGTGCTATAGGGATATTAAACATGAATATGAGGTGCCCTTTGCTAGTGCTACCTCTGTACCAAATTTCGTTCAATTCGGTTTCACCGTGTTTGAATTGATAGTGGGAATCGATTTGCACACATACTTGGCCACCATCTGCAAACTATTGTGCTGATGTTCTTGCAGTTTGGTCTGAATATGTTTCCCACATAAAGATATGGTGTTGCAAAATTTGGTAGAGACTAGATTATTAGGTTGGTCGTAATTACATTTTAGCTTTTACCATTTGGGTGGCCGCGATTACGTTTCCGTCAAGATAGCGGTGATATAAAACATGACACTGAGGTGCCCTTTGCTAGTGCTACCTCTGTAACAAATTTCGTTCCATTCGGTTTCACCGTGTTCGAATTGATAAGGAGAATCGATTTTCACACAAAGATGGCTGCCATCCGCAAAATATTAGGCTGATGACTTATTAGTTAGGTCCAAGGATGCCCCCTCCTTAAAGGTATGTTGTTGCTAAATTTGCTAGTGATCGGATGATTAGGCTAATCGTAATTTGATTTAAGCTTTGAACATTTGTGTGGCCGCCATTACGTTTCCGTCAAGATGGCGGCGATATAAAACATAGCACTCAGGTGCCCTTTGCTAGTGCTACCTCTGTACCAAATTTCGTTCATTCGGTTCCACCGTGTTCGAATTAATAGGGGGAATCTATTTTGACATAAATATGGCCGCCATCCGCAAACTATTAGGATAATGGCCTATTAGATTGGTCAAAGGATGCTCCCTCTATAAAGGTATGTTGTTGCAAAGTTTGGTAGAGATCGGATGGTTATGTTAGTCGTAATTTGAATTAAACTTTAAACATTTGTGTGGCTGCCATTACGTTTCTGTCAATATGGCGGCGATATAAATCATGACACTGAGATGCCCTTTGCTAGTGATATCTCTGTACCAAATTTCGTTCCATTCGGTTTCACCATGTTTGAATTAATAGGGGGAATCGATTTTGACACAAAGATGGCCGCCATCCGCAAACTATTAGGCGAATGACCTATTAGATTGGTCAAAGGATGCTCCCTCCATAAAGGTATGTAGTTGCAAAATTTGGTAGAGATCGTATGATTAGGTTAATCGTAATTTGATTTAAGCTTTGAACATTCGTGTGGCCGCCATTACGTTTCAGTCAAGATGGCGGCGATATAAAACATGACACTGAGGTGCCCTTTGCTAGTGCTACCTTTGTACCAAATTTCGTTCCATTCGGCTCCACCGTATTCGAATTAATAGGGGGAATCAATTTTGACAGAAAGATGGCCGCCACCCGCAAACTATTAGGCTAATAACCTATTAGATTGGTCAAAGGATGCTCCCTCCATAAAGGAATGTTGTTGCAAAGTTTGGTAGAGATCGGATGGTTATGTTAGTCGTAATTTAACTTAAGCTTTGAACATTTGTGTGGCCGCCATTACGTTTCCGTCAAGATGGCGGCGATATAAAACATGACACTGAGGTGCCCTTTGATAGTGCTACCTCTGTACCAAATTTCGTTCATTCGGTTCCACCGTGTTCGAATTAATAGGGGGAATCAATTTTGACATAAAGATGGCCGCCATCCGCAAACTATTAGGCTAATAACCTATTAGATTGGTCAAAGGATGCTCCCTCCATAAAGGAATGTTGTTGCAAAGTTTGGTAGAGATCGGATGGTTATGTTAGTCGTAATTTAACTTAAGCTTTGAACATTTGTGTGGCCGCCATTACGTTTCCGTCAAGATGGCGGCGATATAAAACATGACACTGAGGTGCCTTTTGTTAGTACTACCTCTGTACCAAATTTCGTTCCATTCGGTTGCACCGTGTTCGAATTAATAGGGGGAATCGATTTTCACACAAAGATGGCCGCCATCCGCAACCTATTACGCTGATGGCCTATTGGTTTGGTCAAAGGATGATACCCCATAAAGGTATGTTGTTGCAAAATTTGGTAGAGATCGGATGATTAGGTTAGTCGTAATTTGATTTAAGCTTTGAACATTTGTGTGGCCGCCATTACGTTTCCGTGAAGATGGCGGCGATATAAAAGATGACACTGAGGTGCCTTTTGTTAGTGCTACCTCTGTACCAAATTTCGTTCCATTCGGTTGCACCATGTTCGAATTAAAAGGGGGAATCGTTTTTCACACAAAGATGGCCGCCATCCGCAAACTATTACGCTGATGGCCTATTGGTTAAGTCAAAGGATGATCCCCCCCATAAAGGTATGTTGTTGCAAAATTTGGTAGAGATCGGATGATTAGGTTAGTCGTAATTTGATTTAAGCTTTGAACATTTGTGTGGCCGCCATTACGTTTCCGTCAAGATGGCGGCGATATAAAACATGACACTGAGGTGTCCTTTGCTAGTGCTACCTTTGTACCAAATTTCGTTCAATTCGCATTCACCGTGTTCGAATTGATAGGGGGGGGGGACAGACATTCAGAGTACACACACTCACACACACACAGACACACACACACACACACACAGACTCTCACACACACATACACACACACAGACTCACACACACACATACACACACACAGACAGACACACTTTTTTCGCCCTGTGTTGATCTCATAATTCTACTTTCATTTTTTGCAAAAATCGAAAGTAGGCTAAAAATGAACCCCAAATGACAAGAAGGTTACCATCCCCATAAGACAATAAAATGATAAAAATATGCATACAAAAACAAACAAAAACGTTAATTAACCTCCAAATGTAAAATACTTTCTTGCAATCAATGAGGTCTGATCCTCCTACGAAAACCTGCATATTTTGCCTATTATAGCCTATCCCCTTGTTTGCCCGGTGAAATCTACCTCCGCCTTTTGGCGTGCCGAGAGGATTTTTTACTTTTCTGACAGAAACTTTTGATACTTATTTCCCCGGCAAGGATATGTATAAGTTCGTTAAATTGTGGAAATGGGTAAGGGAAAAGCAGATTGCAGAGTTTTTCTTGCATGGGTATATGACATCTTCTACGTTATTCTTTTACCTTTTCTGCTTCACTAATTGTACCAAGGTATACTCTTTCTGAACGACATCTTCATTCAACTTTAAAAATATATTTTAATACACTGTTAAGGTTTCAGGCAGATACATGTCAAGATTACACCCCTTGGTGCAGTGGTTAGAATTCTTGGCTATCACCCCTAAAATCTGGGTTCATTTTCTGGCTCTGCTGAGAAGAATTGTGTTCGATTCATACCTCAGGCATCTTTGAAGTCGTTTATGAAGGGTTTCTACTTCTATTTGAGGCAAAGATTGGAATAATACCTATCATAAGGCCACGGTTGCTTCCCAACATATTGTAAGGTTCCTGTGAGGGATGCCTGTACAAATAACTAATCTAGGGGTGAAACTAGTCTAAAATAGGGGGCGAGCTTGGCAATTACTGTAAGAGGTAGGGAGTGTTTTAAGAATGGAGATCGACAGTGCGATCATCAAGGAGAACTCCCCAATGTACTGTTTGACGGGGTAGTTCTAGGTGAAGGGGTAGTTTACAAGATCTATAAGGTTATTACACAGAGCGCAACAGATGCGCCACGCGGTCTACAGTGAGTCGTATGCAAGCGAGTAAACGGGGAATTCGCTATTGTCAGCTCGGAGCAACCGCGCTCAGCTGACTACAAGAAGCAATTAAACAAGTACACAGTAAGGTTAATTCTAAGTCCTACCTAAAGAGGAATCTAATTGGGACCGCTTTGGTGATGATGTACCGGGTGAGGTATTCAGTTGCTACCAATATGTATTTATTACCTTTGTCTGATGTTGTAATTGGACCCTTTACGTCAATACCTATGCGGTGGAAAAGTTCACCTACAGGGATGGGGTGGAGTAATCCATGGGGTTTACCAGGGCGGTGTTTGTATCTCTGGCATGTGTGACAAGTTTTAATGAACTCTGTAATATCATTTTTCATATTTTCCCAGTAATATTTATTGCGAATGCGCAAATATGTTTTATGAACTCCAAAATGTGCGCCGTTAAGGGGTGGACAGTGATATTCCGTCATTACGTGGTTTCGGAAGGTAGTGGGAAGGGCAACGGGTGTGACGTCATGTGTGGCCGTGGGTTTGCACCTAAGGATATCGTCCTTATCGATAAAAAAAAATCTACGTGATAAGCGGGCAGTTTTACTATGTACCTGGTCGCGATCCTGTAGAGCAATTCTACTTTGTCCCTATTGGGGATCGTTTATTTACTCCTGTTTTATATCAATGTGAGTGACAGCAAATGTGGGTAAAGAATCCCAAGCATGATTACTATCCTCGTCTGGTGGTTCGAGTACAGGTAGTCTCGAGAGACCGTCTGCATCAAGGTGTGCCTTACCTTTCTTATATTTAACCTCAAATGTGTAATCATACAATTTAAATATAAATCTGTTAAGCCGGGAATTGGGATTTTTAAATTTATCCCTGTAAAGAAGGCTTGCGTGATCCGTAACTACCGTAAAGTTTATACCATACAGGTATGTTGGGAAGTAATTTACGGCCCATGAGAATGCAAGCATCTCTCTTTCGGTCGCGGAATATCTAGTTTCTACCGGTGTAAGTTTTCGGCTAGCGTATGTAATCGGGTGTTGTTTGCCATCGTCGGCATCTTGTAATAGGGCTGCCCCGATGCCAAATTGGCTTGCATCCACGTGTACGAAGGTGGGTCTGCCTTCCTGAAAATGCTGGAGCAGGGGCGGTGTAGTGAGTAAGTGTTTAAGTTTATTGAAAGCCTCTCTATGTATTTCTGTAACTATAAAGGGTGTTTTCTCGTGTGTGAGCTCGGTGAAGGGGTTAGCTATCTGTGCAAATCCGTGAATGAATCGACGATAATAACTCGCGAGACCCATAAAAGAACGTAACTGTTTAATGTTTTCCGGCATTGGAATGTCGGTAATGGCGGCGATTTTGGCAGGGTCAGGTGTGATGCCGTCGCGGCTAACAATGTGACCGAGAATGTGGACCTTCGTTTTTGCAAATTGACATTTGGATGGTTTTAGCTTTAATTTAGCATGCCTAATCCTGTCAAAAGCTTCGGTCAAGTGTATAATGTGTTCTTCGAAGGTTTGTGAGAAGACTGTTATGTCGTCTATGTAGGTTAATACCGAGCGGTATTTGAGGCCTGCGAATGCCTTGTCTACCAATTTCTGGAATGTTTGACTGGCATTCTTTAAACCCATGGGCAGGACGGCGTAACCGTAGAGGCCGTTTTCGGTAACAAATGCCAACTTATGCCTATCGGGTATATAGACAGGGATTGAGTAAAATCCGGAATAACTGTCCATTATCGAGAAATATTTAGCTCCGCTTAAGGTCTCTAGATAAATGTCTGTGCGCGGTAGCGGGTAATTGTCACTCTTAATGAGTCTATTAAGGCGCCGATAATCTGTGCAAAACCAATGGGAATCATCAGGTTTTCGGGTAAGGTTTACCGGTGCACTATAGTTGGACACAATAGGGTGGATGATGCCGGCTTCCAGCTTCTCCTGAATTTGTGTCTCTATGGCTTGTCTCTCTTTGGCGCTAACTTTGTAAGGTGCCTGGTGAACGGGAGCATCACTGGTTAATTCAACACGGTGGTGAATTAAGTCGGTCACCTCTAAATCTGCAAGGGAATGGGCAAAAATATCCTGATATTCTTGTAATAGATTTTCAAGCTTTGTATTCTGCTCTGGGGTTAGTGACTGTGTTTCCCCAGTGGCGGGCGTGTCTGTGTCAGCACTTGTGTTCGTTGGCGGTACTATGGTAACCAACGGAGAGACCTGGTGCGCTCGCGTGTCTCGCTGCGCGCGTGGATTGTATGTGTTCCGGGCGTACGATATTGGGTGTGTGGTAATAAGGTCTCCGTTCACTAATCGTATGTCATTAGTGACAAAGCTAATGTTGGCTTCGAACTTGGCAAGAAAGTTCGTGCCGATGATGCCCGGGACGGAAAGATCCTTAATTACGAACATGGGAAAGCTAGTTTCAAAGGAACCTATCTGTAAATGTACATCGGTAATGCCTAAGCATGAAATGGTTTGTGAATTAGCAGCCACAAGGCAAGTGTTGATAGGCATCCTATATATGCGCTCGCCGTTAATGAACTTACTGCTTACACAGCAAATAGCTGACCCGGTATCAATTAAAATTTGAATTTGGTACCCGTTAATTTTGGCCGGGCTAGAGAGGGCTGTAATATTGTGACCATCTTGTGCAGTATACATGTTGTTAAGTGTGTATGTAATTATTGGTGCTGTGGGATTTTGGGACGGTGATTCATTTTTATCGTTTTCTATCGCATCCTGCGAGACTGTGTGTTCTACCGGTTTGTTACGTGTGTTGAGCAAACGCGGTGTTGTGGCCTGATCACTGAACCTGACACGCTTTGCTGAGTCCCGTAAAACTGGGATTCGCACTTCAGCTGTGTCATGCCTATCTGCCATGTGTATTGTCCTAAGCTTTCTCATGAGCTTTCGGTGGCTCGATAAATATCTAGAATTATGTTTACTGTTCCGAGATGTTAATCCTGGTCTAGGCAGGGGTGTCCTAAAGGGCCGGTTTGTGTGAGTGGTTGTGGGTTTACAGCCGGCTTTCTGTGAAAGTAACTTATTTGTGCCAGTGGCGATACTAGTCACCGGCTTTGTCGCACCTGGTTTAGTGGTCGGGCCGCTTGTGTCCACGGGTGGAATCAATGTGGGTGGGCGTACCACGGGTACCTTAACTACGCTGTTTGTGGAAACGTCTTGAGGGGTCGTAATGTTATTACTGTTTTTTAATATGCCCTTAGTGTGCTTTTTCCCAATCTGAGGGGCGGATGGTTGAGGTTTGTGAGGTGATGTGTTAGTGAGAGGGCTGTAGTGACCCGCATTCGGATTACCCGTGAACAGAAGGTGTAGGTTTTTGTCATATCCTACGGTGGAAAAAGTTGTTTCCATCTTGTCCAGTGTGTAGACATGGATGTTTGTCTTAAGGACGTGGCCTAGGGCGGTAACCTCTGTTGCACCCGCGTAAGTGCCATCTCGGTGCATATAATCCCCATATGCATATTTATTGGGGAATAAAGCATCATTACCGTCGGCGAGGAAATACTTGTATTCGTCCCAGTGTACCATGACATACTTGACCAGCTGTGTTCTGAGCTCTTTATGCTGGTCCTCAGTTTTATGGAGCAGGAAACTAAGTGCTCTAAAATGGCAGTTACCGTCCCCTTTGACCGTATGTTCCTGGAGCTGCGATCGGGGAGGGATTTCCTGCTCTGTATTCTGGCGGGCGAAAGTTGGGGGGACTTTCGGCTTACTGGCTCTAACAGGGGAATTGCTTTGCGAGGATTGACTTGAATGATTATTGGTTATCGGGGAAGGGTTATCCGATTGTGTGGGTGCTGGCCCTTCCCTAGCTGAAAGTTTTTTGGCTGGGAATAACCTCTGTTGTCTGTATAACGAGGCTGTCCCCTGGGCGCCTCGTTTCGGCAGTTGTTTGGCCGGGGCTGATATTAAGGGTTGGGGAGTAAGCCGCGTCTATCACGCGAGGGTGATCGCCTTCGTGAATCCCGTGGAGGGTGGTCGGGCAGCGGATAGTCCTCCGGTCCTCTTTCTCTTTGGACAGGGACGTACGGAAGGTATACTGGGGGAGGCCTTTCATATTGAGGCTCATACCGCTCCTGCTGCAGGGGAGTGTTTGGCCGACGATATTGAGGGGCATTGGGTGGCTGTGTATATCTGGCGTTCTGGTTACGGTGCCAGTTTCGGTCGTCCCTATATTGGGGATGACGGTTTGGTGTGTGGTCTGGGGATGGATTGCCGCGTGGGCGAGTATTTGCCAGATACTGTGTCTGCGGGAAGGGATGGGACTCGTTACGGCGTGGCACTTCCTCCAGGTATTGCGAATAATAATTCGCCTCTCTTACCGGGGGTGAATTGCGCCAATGGGGGTGGGTCGGTTTTCCCTGACCCTGTTGATCTCCCCTTGGTAATCGCCATGTATCCCTATGTTCATCCCTACGAGGGCGAGCTTTAGGGCTAGCGTGGATGGCCGTAATCTGCATCTCCTGCATCTGTTTAGTCAGATCGCGGTTCTGTTGATGCAAATCCCCGTTATCTGTACGGATGTGCTGATCCACGGCTTTTTGTGTCATCTTATTGCCCTCTTCAATGAATTTAATATTTGCCTGCAATTCAAGCACTGTGTTGCTTTGCAGTGTACATAGCTTGTCCACTAAGGTAGGGCGCATACCTTGCATAAGGAGCCGTACTTTTTGCTTGTCTGGCATGTTCCTATTGTATCTTTCGCACATTAATAATTTGGCATTAATGTACGCCTGTGTGCCTTCCGTGGGACCTTGTGTGTGAGTGCGGATTTTGTCGTACAAATCATCCTTATCATGTGTCAACTGAAATGTATTGACGAGGGCAGCTGAAAATTGTTCCCACGTAGCATCGGCCAAGGTGGCTTCATGGAGTTCATACCATGTGAGGGCCGATTTAGTGAGGTAGGCTGGTAAGAGGCGTTTTTTATCCTCAGCTGTCCAACCATTAATCTTAGCCGTTCGATTGAAGGCTCTCAGATATTCCTCGGGGTCCTGCTTATCACCAGTGTATTTATTGGGTTGTATCATTGGATACTTCGTAGGCATTGCCATGTCCGCGCTGTATGGAGTGTTGGGGGTAGATAAGGGGGTACGCTCAACTGGGGAATCTAAGTCGCCGTTCTGTAATGCAACGTTAGAGTGTGCGTGGCTTAGGGGTTGGTGGTGAACCTGAATTGGTGTAATATATGTATTTCCGCTTTGGGAAGTGCCTAGGTGGTTAGGGGTAGAGTGTGGAGCGTCCTGAGGATTAAATTGCTCCGTACCCTGGATATTATCCAGCGACAAGTTGTGCTCAATATGAACCTCCTGTAGTGCGGAAAGCGCCTTGTCAATCTGTCCACCTAGAGTTAATGCAATGGTGTTTATATCTGCAAATAGTTTCCCGTTTGAGGAATTGTGTGGAATTCCGTCTAACTGTTGTAACAGGACCTGCAACCCGTTGTAGGTCTGCTGCGTGTCACTAAGGTGTTGTAATAAAGCGTGTGGTAATGTGGGGGTTAAGTCGTCACTATCACGGTTATCTGGGGGCGACTGTTGGGCGTTCTGTGTCTGTGCTCGTGTGGTGGGACGTTGTCTGATTGCCTTTGGGTTTTTGAGTTTAATATGTATAACTGCGTCCTCAAGTTCGCTAAGTAATTGGCCTACGTTATTTTCTGTTATTAGGTCAGGGTTCTTAACCAGGATTTTAGGGCGTAGGGGTCTGGTGGCAGCGGCTATGGTGTGTGCTGTATCTCTAAACACACGCCTGACCTTACTAGGCTCTTGAAATTTAAGCATGAATTTCTACTGTACGTCCTTCTGTAAGGGCGTTGTGGCTAGGTAAGGGTGGCGTTTAAAAATGTATTATCTATCGGGGAGGGCTTGGGTTGGGTGTAAAGATTTTATCTAACACTTGTCTCAAAAAAATTTCCCAATTTTGGGTGGCATTTGCTTGGCTAGTACGAGGTTTTAGGGATCTTTTCCGCGGAGATTCGTTGTCTGAACCCCCTCTGACGTTGTTTTAATACAACGTCGCGGTACTCGGCGCCTCTACCAATTTGTAAGGTTCCTGTGAGGGATGCCTGTACAAATAACTAATCTAGGGGGTGAAACTAGTCTAAAATAGGGGGCGAGCTTGGCAAATACTGTAAGAGGTAGGGAGTGTTTTATGAATGGAGATCGACAGTGCGATCATCAAGGAGAACTCCCCAATGTACTGTTTGACGGGGTAGTTCTAGGTGAAGGGGTAGTTTACAAGATCTATAAGGTTATTACACAGAGCGCAACAGATGCGCCACGCGGTCTACAGTGAGTCGTATGCAAGCGAGTAAACGGGGAATTCGCTATTGTCAGCCCGGAGCAACCACGCTCAGCTGACTACAAGAAGCAATTAAACAAGTACACAGTAAGGCTAATTCTAAGTCCTACCTAAAGAGGAATCTAATAGGGTAGGATCTTACTAGCTAAATAAATAAAAGAATAAGACCAGTGACTTCTAGTGTTTCTGAATTTAATGTGTACCTTGATCTGGAGGTACACTGATAGAGCTAGCAGTTCAAATAATAATTAATAAAGATAATAACAATCCAAGCACAGGGGGAGGTGAGTGTGTGGTGTGGTGGTGAGTGTGGCGATCGCTTAAGACACTTACCCGTCCAGCCGTCAGCAGAGGTTCGTCACGTCGGTGCACTAACACAGATGGAGTGATCAAGTGATCGAATGATGACTGATTGATCCTGGGTGCCTGACCTCTGGGGTTCTTATACCATTCGTGTGCTCGGTCGGCGGAATCCTTACATTCCTACCGAGTTGTGCACCTTTCCCGGGTCATTGCCTGGGCTACGAGGCTACTTGAGTTCATGTGTGTGCTGATTATCAGTCATGTAATTTATAAGTTGTAATTTATAGGTCTTTTAGATTAAAAGTTTGTAATTTTGGTGTCTTGTAGATTTTGCTTAGGGGATGGGGGTAGCGTACCCTAGGGGTACAACAATATCCTAACCCCAACTAAAAATACACACACTAATATACCCATCTCAATAACACAGGTTATCAGACAGATTCCGCACACACATAAGTACAAGGGGCTACAACATCATCATGTTGTAAAGCCCCTAATAAATTAACAACAGATATATGTCGAGAAAGGGAGGAGACTTTAGGGATAGTTTAAAGCCAAGATGTGTAGCCTATAACCACATGCACACTTTCTGTTCTACTTGCTTTGCGTGGTACTGTCTTATGCATATTAATGTGAACAAGTAGGAAATTCAGTTTTCTAAGTAATAAAGAGGTTGCAATTGTTTCCCGCCAATTCTTAACAATAGCATGGATACCCATTGTTGAGATAGGTAATTTTAGCGAATACTCTTATTGCTTGTGGTTGAAAGCTCGTACTTGGCATTTGTTTGTAGCTGTTTGAAACTGCATTCCGTGAGCATATTTAATCGATCACCAAAGAAGAGAAGCAAGATTATAACATCCACGAATTTAGTGGTATGATTCAGAGACAAATATCAGCTGAATGTAATGTATGGGTAATATAATTAGGAGGAAGAATGAGGAAGTCTTGCCGAAGCATATCAAACAAACAGTAAAGTTTCCACGAAAGAAGATGTTTTGGGGCTGTTTTACATTCACGGGCCCTAAATGTTTGTTTAATCTTAATGGAATGATCAACAGCGACTAGTACATCTCTATTTTAGAGAGACATGCTGTCCCAAAACTGAAGAGAGTGGCTGAGCAACTGAACGTTGAAAAAGCTATTTTCCCCCTGTGTTCACATTTTATGCACAATACTGTAGAAGTGACTTGTTTGGTGTTGTCCGATTCATCTTCGAACCATCTGTCAAATGATTTCAAAGCGAATATTTTAAACGTGGATCTCTCGATCTCGCTTGAACTTTGTATACACATTTTTCAGAACTTATTCGGTGTAGGGAATGAGATGACTTTCTGTCGGGCAAATTACTTTACTGCCTGATGTTGTTTCTAAAGTCAACCTCATGAGAGCATAGTGAGTGGTAATTTAAGATAACGAAATTGGTCAAAGTAATTTGATGGAGGCAGTCGTGGCCAATTTGAAGTTATCATACTAACATTTGAATGAATTTGGAATTGGGAAACTATTGACTGTTATTTCAAGCACGGCTGACAGTGGGGTTCAAAACATTTGTCTACCAAGACTGGCTATATTGTGGCTCCTAGCGCGCCAATGCAGAAAGCTACTCCTGCCAGTGTTGGTAATCTCCTCGTGTAGTATTGATTGGAAGATGAATTTTCACAATTACCATGCAATGCCTAATTGGTGGGAAAGGCTGACTGCTTAGCGCCGGCACCTTTTCTACCCAAGGTTGCGGGTTCAAAACCTGGCGAAGTCGATTGGCTTTTCAGGGTGCTAAAATGCACGAATTCTGTGTTAGTACATTTACTGACAGGTTAATAATGGTTTTCAGGGAGCATTTTCCCTGACTTCTCTGGATTTGCAGTAATTAAAACGGACGAAAATCCAATAAGATTTTTATAATTAATATTAATATTGCTTTAACTCACATGCAATATATTTCTCATTTTACAATGGTTTATAGAATGGGGATATAGATTAATGATCGAGTACAACCTTGTTTACGATGTGGCATGCATCCAATATAAGTCTCTTTTCTATGCTACCAATTGCCTTTGGAAGTCCCAGTGAGGCCATATGTTGCTCGAACGTTTTGGGGATGATCTTTGTTGCAGACATTACAATGGGTCAAATTATCACCTGGTCCAGCTTCCACATTTCTCTTATTTCCCTTGATAGCCATTTTGTTCACCTTAGGCACATTGTGGATCAGAGGAACGGTGAATCAGAGCTGTTTCCTTTTTCATGCCTCGGTAAATATAATAATATCTATACGGTTAACCTGTATGTCCCTGTCCTCATTTAGTGGTCTTAGCAGGTCTCAGAATGAATTACGTTTGTAAGCTTAAATTATTGGAGAATAATAATTGGTCATTTCTGTGTGTATAATTTTGACCATGTTGTGACGAACAGCCTAGTACGTGCTAGCCTATGTACTGCGTCTATCTAGCATATGTTTGATAAACTCCCCTGTATTCTCACAGTTCCTACACTTATCACTTACTCTGTGTTCTTCGATTATGTAGCCTAATCCATCCTGAATGACCATCATAAATCCTGTTGTCCCTCCGAACAGGCGGCCATTCTTACACTAAATATTTGAATCTGCCATGTCATTATTTTCTAAGTTCACCTGATGTTAATGGGCTGCATGTACTTCCTTATGTCTTCTTCCTCTACTTTCGATTTCAGTCACCCATCTAAGGACTACGTAAAAGAACTTTCTCATGATTTTGTCCCCTTTTTGGTTTTATGTTCTTCCAGCATTTCTTCAGCCTTTTACAGTGTTCTTTCATAAGTCCAAACAGCTGCATAAATTTTGTCTTTTTCCTAAAAACCCCAAAATATCTAACCTCATTTCAAAATGTAAGCTTGTCTAGAATTCATTCCAATGTAACCTTGATTTCTATTAAATATTTTTCACTTCACTTTTTAGGATTTTTAACACAATGGTCAAACTTTTCTTTAGTAAATCTTTCATGCTCATTCAGACCAAGTGACCAGGAAAATAATTCCTTTCGCCTATTATTATTATTATTATTATTGTTACGTGCAAAAGCCCGTTACAACGTTTTTAAAATGCATCTCCCCTATATATATGTGTACCGACCTTTAAAGCGCCCGCCTGATGGCTTGGTTGGGCTTATGAGCTCGAGGTGGCAGCATCTATCGACTCCTCTTGCCGGAGTGTAGCCTCTAGCCGAGTTGTATCTTCGACCGCTAGAGTGTGTTTGTGGTGTCTTCTGATCTCATTATAATCGATACATATTTGAAGGGTATTGTATTCTACGTCATTGAACAAAAGACTATATACACATCATGCCGCCAAAATAATTATATAATATGCACATTGTTACTTGATGTGTCAATCTGTGATTGGACAATTACAATTAACATTAATGCAGTGCGGCCTTTGACTTTGGATTTTCCGCCATCTTGGCTTCTTTATAGTCTGTCGTCAAGAAAGCAACAAGCCGGCTGGTTGGTGAAAGAGTGTCTCTCCGTGTGCTGGGGGCTTTGGCCCCTAGCCTCTACGAAATACGGATATATGCTAAAAAGGAAATGTCTGTGCTCTTAAGGCTGTATTTTCGCCATTTCGCCGTGAAGAAGAAGTATGAAATAGTAATCGCAACTAGATGCAAACAGGAGTGCTTGTTAACAAAACAGCGCATGTGCGGGTTAGCCATTTTGAGGCAATCTAGTGCCCTATAATATTATTTAATTTGTGTGTTATTTTTTAAATTATTATTGTGTCTCCACAGAGAAGTTTTTAAGGTACGTTATTATTTAATATATATATATTGTTATGGGAGCTCCGATATTGGCCTTATATTAATGTTTTAATACTGTATTTTGTTTCGCCTGGTAGGCCTAATTTTTCTGTTTTGCTAATGTTACCAGATATGTAAATTTTGTTGTTTTCCGTCGTACCTTCTGGAGACACGTTTCTAGTTTATTTTACGCTGTAAATTTTTATTTATTTAGTTTTTGGTAGTCTTTGGGATTGCCCTATTATTAATTTGATTTACGATCCGTTGCAGCCTAAAATGCCTCGTGTCAATAGTGTTCAGGCGTAATTCTTTCCTCCCTTTCTGTTCTCTCTGGTGACTTTAAATTGAATTTTAAGCTAATTGTTTGCCGTGATTCGACTGAACATGCAAGCATCCTTTTGGTGGCCATGTTTGTTTTTGTTTTGCCCGAGTGCATTCTGGTCTTGAGAGTGTATTCTCTAGGCGTCGAGCGGGAGACTCAAACTTGTTGTGGTGGTAGCTTAGTATGTTTTTGTTAATCTTGTTGGTTTAACTTTGTGTTTTTGTGAGTGTTCCCGAGTTTTTCTCCGTCATGAAAATTGTGGATTTGTTAATTGATCCTATTTATTTTATTAATTTAATTTTAAATTTTTCGTTTCATCGTGGCCTTGATGTCTGCATGTCGGGTCGGTATTGCGTCCCTTAGTAAATTAGCAAGCCCTTTCTCATTTGGTAATACCTGTATTCTGGTTTTCTATCTTTTGGGCGTTATTATTTTCATTTTACATTAAATGTTTTCATTTCGCTCAGCAAGCATGTTAAACCGTCTCTTGCCTACTTATGTAAACAACTTATGTTGGCCTTAAGCCATATGCATCACCAGTGGGAGGTTGTTGTGGCCATAGAGTTTCCTTGTTATGATTTTATTAATTTTTATTTTTCTTGGCCCCTTTAGGTAATTAAATTTTCTTTTAAATTTTAAGCAACTGTTGTGGCATTAATTCGTCGGTGGCAGTTCTATTGGTAATCGGGTCTGTCCGTAGACGAGCCTGTGAGTTTCCCCCTTCTCCACCTTCTTCCACTTTTAGGTGTTCTTCTGTTGGGACATGTCATCTGGCGGTGATTTTGCAGCAAGCGCCGCGGACCTCTAAAAACAAGGTAAGTAGGGCCCCGGCCGGGCGTAGCAATTATTATTATTAGTAGTAGTAGTAGTAGGACACCGGAGGAAGTAGACGTGTACCTGAGTGCTCCGCAAAAAGTTAAGTATAGCAAGGAAATGGTTTGCGACCGTTGTCAAGAAGGACTCCCAAGTGATGGTGACTATGTATCATGCACGGGATGCATGGGGAGATATCACTATGAATGTACATCAGTAACTGCACGTACATGGAAAGGTATGGCCAAACAAGCGAAGGAATCATGGCGGTGTCCACAATGCCGTAGTTTCAAGAAGACGACGTCAGCACCTGCTGTCGCAAGCGGTGGAACAATGAACCAACCAGCTGCTAATACTGATGACACAGCGACTCCACCTTCAACACCGGACACGGAGATAATACACGCATCGCATATCAAAGGTATGTTTTTAGAATTAAAGAAACAGATTAGTGAACTGAAAAACCAAGTGAGTGAAAGTGTAAAAAGTGCCGACTTTATTGCGCAGAAATATGATGAGTTGATTAAGGAAACTAAGTCAAATGCAACTCTTCTGAAATCACTTACAGCAGAAATAAAAACCCTAAAAGACGAAAAGAATCTACAAGATAAAATAATATCAGATCTAAGCGAGAAAGTGCACACAATGGAACAGAACGGTAGGCAACAATACATTGAAATATGTGAAGTGCCACGCGCGAAAGATGAATGCCTGGATGAAATCGTCCACAAAATTGCTGAGAATCTAGAAGTAGACCTAAACATGTTTGATGTAGAGGAAGTTTACAGGCCCCCACTGCAAAGAAAGAACAAAATCCCTCCAATAGTGGTAAAATTCAACTCTATATCCAAAAAGAATGAATTTTTACAGAAAAGAAAAGGACAAAATTTCCTCACTCTTGGGAACACTAAATCTAGGTTCTTCATTAACGAAAGTCTAACGTCATTTTACAGAGAGCTACTATGGAAAACTAAAAATCAGGCCGGAGAAAATAACTGGAAATTCATTTGGGTTAAAAACGGCAAAATTCTAGCGCGAAAAAACGACGAATCTCGTATATTGAGAATCTCCCGTGAGGAAGACATTAACAAAATTAGGTAAGCCCCCCCCCCCCCGCCAAAAAGAAAGAATTATTACTGAATTATTATATTAATTGATATTATGAACAGTTGGGATAGCAATATAAATGTTTCTGGAATACAAAAGGAACTCACATTTCTCAATATACCCGATTTCATCGAAAATGGTAATAAGACTAGAAATAATGCTGAAATCAATATCCTTTCTCTAAATATTCAATCTATATCAAAAAACTGGGATTATTTAACCATAACCTTAGGCAAGAAAATTAATGATCTGGATATTATTTGCTTAACAGAAATTAACATACTTGAATCTAATAATTACCTATTTACTTTGGATAATTTTAATGTTGTATTTTGTAATAGAACAAATCGTAAAGGAGGAGGCATAGCCATATATGTAAAGAACAACATGGCTATTAGGACACACAATTCACACATTTCTAATACTCATGAATCAATGGTAATAGAAATACATCACATGAACAAAAGATTGGATTAACATGCATTTACAGACCACCCAGCACTAACATAAATAACTTTCTTGATGAACTGGAGAAACATATAACACAACACACCAGTAAGTACAGCGAATACGCCATTTTAGGAGATATCAACATTGATACTTTATCTAATGACATCAGTCTATCAGCTATCAAATATACAAATATTATGGCAACTCATGGTTTCCTACCACTTATCACTCAATGTACTCGTTATGATCCAAATTTAGACTCGAGAACATGTATTGATCACATATACTATCGTAGCAGACTAGATAAATATACTTCTGCAGTCATACAATCAGACATCTCTGACCACTACATAACATATGCAGGTATTTGGCCAAAAAATGATAAGACACAATTACAAGATAATGAATCGTACATTATGCTAATGAACGATACTATAATACACACAAGCCTTAACAACACAGACTGGTCAGATTGCCTTGAATTAAAAAATCCTAATGACATATATAACAATATAACAACCATATTTAAGGAAATCTACCAAAAAGCATCTTACATAACTACACGTAAACACAGAAAAAGCAAACAATGGTTCACTTATGACCTAAAAATACAATGTAAGGAAAGAGACAGACTTTACAAAACACTGCTCAGAAACAAGGATAATATTACAATAAAAATGAATACAAAGCTTTCAGAAATAAATTAAATAAGCTAATAAACAAAACAAAACATCAATATTATATAAACAAAATAAATAGTTCCAAAAACTATAATAAAGGAATGTGGAAAGTCATTAATGATATAACAGGTCGGAAAACACAAACTGTCAATGAAGTCATAAACAAACATTTAAGATTACATTATACTAACGAAGTTTTTTTTAGCGTATGGCTTTTAATGCCGGGAGTGTCCGAGGATATGTTCGGCTCGCCAGTTTTGTAGCTGCTTCGAGACGGACACCCAATGGGTGAGCTACAAGTACCGTTGGGGAGGAGAGTGGGAATGTACAAGGACAAGGAGTTGGAAGGTAGCGGCTGTGGCCTATAGTTAGGGACCAACCCCGGCATTTGCCTGGAAGGAAGATGGGAAACCACAGAAGACCATCTTCAAGGTTGCCGGCGGGGGGATTCGAACCTCCTCGCCTCCCGGATGTGAGCGACTGCCAGCAGTCATGCCGTAACGACCTCGGCTAACTCACCCGGTACTAACGAAGTGATAGTCAATAAATTCAACAATACCTTTAGTGAAAAAATAAACAGCCTAGCTCATAACTGTAGAATCAACATATGGCAATCAAATAGAAACACATTAATGAATTCCTTTACATTACTTGAAACTGATGAATGTGAAATAGAAAACATAATTAAGGAATTAAAAACAGACAAATCGCCTGGGGCAGACAATATACGCTTGAAAGACATGAAGGCAACATCCAAAAAACTATACCGATCATAACACATCTCATAAACAAGATATTCGAATCAGGCATAATACCAAAATATCTGAAATACACAATTATTAAACCATTATATAAGAATGGCGATCACTTAGACTTTGGCAACTACAGACCAATATGCATTTTATCAATCCTACACAAAATAATGGAAAAATGCTTGGATAAGAGATTGAAAAATTTCTTAAATAAATATGATATTTTAAAGGGACACCTATACGGCTTTAGGAAGGGAAAAAGTACTGAACTACTCCTGGCTGAATTTGCCAATGCAATAAATAATGCCTTGAATAAGAACAATCACATAATGGTACTTTTTCTTGACTTTTCTAAAGCATTAGACACAATAAATCACAATAAACTACTTGCTAAATTACACGATATTGGAATAAGAGTTACGACTTACAAACTATTTGAAAGCTATCTGAAAAACAGGGAAATGGCAGTTATGATCAATAACACTATCAGTGACGCAGTAGAAGGAACACAGGGTATCCCTCAAGGCAGTATTATTTCACCTACACTATATAACCTGTTCGTAAACGACATGAATGAAGCCATTAAACACAGTAATATATTTATTTATGCGGATGACACCACTATATATACCATACATAAAGACTCAAAAACATCTTTTGATAGACTTCAAGAAGACTTCAATAACATCACAAGATGGTGTCGTGACAATAATTTGTATACAAATACAACCAAATCTAAAATAATGCGCATCAGAGTTGATCGCTTCACACAAGAAAAATACAAACTAACGCACCACAGCATATCATGCATACACCAAAACATCCTGGCAGGTTGCAAATGTAACACCTTCATAAATAGTACTTCGACACAAAAATACCTAGGAATTACCCTTGATGAACACTTTAAAATGAACACACACACAGTAAACATAATTAAAAAAAAAACTAAGAGCAAACCTCTACACCTTCTACAATCTCCGATTTTATGTAGATAGGAAAACTTACAAAACAATTTATAGTGCTCTGATTGAAAGGAAATTAAGATATGCTATAGCAGCTTGGGGAAATCAAAACACAACTTTAATTAATAATCTTCAAGATAGCCAAGACAGGTTCTTTAAATATTTCACTGATATCCCTTATTTTAATATTAAAGAGTTGTTCCAAATTACTGTACAGAATCTCTACTACCATGATCCAAGATTCAGGCATATGGTCTCTCACAGCATACAAACAAGAGCCATAACAAGTACTAAATAAGTAAAACCTTTGTGTATAAATAGCTATGGTTTCAAGAGACTAAATTATATTATACCATCACTACTTAATGAACTACCACCTGGACTGACAAACATTAACAGCAAACAACTAGCTATAAGTCGCATTAAAAAATATTACTTAACCAATCATAAACTCAGAACATAAATTTATTAATATAACTACCATAGTGTAACTTTTTGTGTCTTTAATTATTTACATTAATATTTTATCATTATAATTATCATTATAAAAAAAATTGCATGCACTCTTGTACTGAAATATAATCTATGTATGTATATATATATATATATGTTGTAAATAATAATTATTATGTCTCACAGATAATCTGTACTGTCATCAGATTCGTGAGACATATCGCAATAATGTAACATAAATATTATTTAACAAATAAATTAAATTAAATTATTATTTATTATTATTATTATTATTATTATTATTATTATTATTATTATTATTATTATTATTATTATTATAAGGCTATACAATTCATTCACTTCGTATCGGTCATCTATGGACCGCATCATTCCTACTTCCACATATTTCGGGCTTTGATGTTTGCCCAGTGCACCCACATTCGTTCTCGGTGGTTTTCTCTCCTTTCCTGGATCCAAATAATTCCGGTTTTCAGCTTCGGTTTATCTTGGAAACCTCGGCATGCTTGAAGTTTTCTCTTGAGTGGGATGCACCAATGAATGTCAGTTGATGTAATCCCCACTCCTTTTTAGATCTCTATCCAGTTCAATGAACCGGGTCCATTTGGTTCTCCCCACCTGAAAGTAAGTAATGATGAGGTTGGTTTGTCTCTCTGGGTTCACTCGCTTTACATGTCGATAAATGTTAATCTTTTTCTCCGGATAGTGCCGGTGTCTATAATTACATATATTACGTTATTATCTCTCTCTATAACATGTAGTTTCGTGACGCACTACCGAATCTGCTTTTCTCAAAACTTAATATTCATGCCAATGATTAATCTATACATCAGAAATGAAAGGTTACATTGGATCTATCGCTGAGCGTAAAATCATGTTGGCAACAATGTCATTTATGTGTTGCTCAGAATTAATTTGAAATACTATGACCCATTATTGCCCCAATTTTGGATTCAATTCATTTGTTAGTAAAGTAGTTACACGTATTCAAAAATTGGAACTATCAGCAGGCTTAGAATCATGTAGGCAGCACTGACTTGTATCAGTTATTCCAAATATATTTATAATGTCAGGCACTATACGTGTGTAAAGTTAAGGAGCTGTTGGCTTGCGTACTTTCTGATATATTAGAATTAGAATTAAATAAATAGAGAGAGCAATTATTAACAGTTGGCAGACCTCATAACTCTTAAGAATTCGCATAGTCATATCTGATATGGTACACAGAGCAAATGCATAATTTAGTTGCAATAGAATTGTCAGTATAGAAGTTACAAGCATTTAAATAGTGGACCTGTGACCTGGCTTAGAATTATATTGAAAATTAATCTGGAATGTTATTATCTCTGTGAGCGTTGATTTTGGAACAGTTCGCATGCATAACTTCTGAGGTATCCAACATAAAGCTCATATTTCATTAGTGATTTATCAGCAGTTGGTAGCACAGGTGTTATTTTCAAATTTGGCCGTGAGATATTAAGGTATAGATATTTACTCATACCAAATTTGGTTTCATTTATAAACAAGATGTTCAGTAAAGAACATATAGCCTACTTTCTCCTAAATGCATGGGTATTGTTATAACTCTTTGTCCTTTTCAAGGAGTATAATTGAATGTTGGTTGTAGTAGCTTGTTGAAATACAACGTGCTATAGGGATATTAAACATGAATATGAGGTGCCCTTTGCTAGTGCTACCTCTGTAAAAAATTCATTCAATTCGGTTTCACCGTGATTGAATTGATCTGGGGAATGGATTTGCACACATACATGGCCGCTATTTGCAAACTATTGGGCTGATGACCTTGTAGTCGGTCATAAGATGCTTTCCACAAAAAGGCATGTTGTTGCAAAATCCGGTAGAGATCAAATTATTAGGATGGTCGAAATTTGATTTAAGCTTTTAACATTTGGGTGGCCATCATTCCGTTTCCGTCAAGATGGTGGCGATATAAAACATGACACTGAGGTGCCTTTTGCTAGTGCTACCTCTGTACCAAATTTCGTTCAATTCTGTTTCACCGTGTTTGAATTGATAGGGGGAATCGATTTGCACACATACTTGGCCACCATCTGCAAACTATTGGGCTGATGATCTAGCAGTTTGGTCAGAATATGCTTCCCACATAAAGATTTGTTGTTGCAAATTTTGGTAGAGATTAGATTATTAGGTTGGTCGTAATTACATTTTAGCCTTTAACATTTGGGTGGCCGCGATTACATTTCCGTCAAGATGGCGGTGATATAAAACATGACACTGAGGTGGCCTTTTCTAGTGCTACCTCTGTACCAAATTTCGTTCCATTCGGTTTCACCGTGTTCGAATTAATAGGGGGAATCGATTTTCACACAAAGATGGCCACCATCCGCAACATATTAGGCTAATGACCTATTAGTTTGGTCAAAGGATGCTCCCTCCATAATGGTATGTTGATGCAAAATTTGGTAGAGATCGGATGATTAGATTAATCGTAATTTGATTTAAGCTTTGAATATTTGTGTGGCCGCCATTACGTTTCCGTCAAGATGGTGGCGATATTAAACATGAAACTGAAGTGCCCTTTGCTAGTGCTACCTCTGTACCAAATTTAATTCCATTCGGTTTCACCGTGTTCGAATTAATAGGGGTAATCGATTTTGACACAAAGATGGCCGCCATCCGCAAACTACTAGGCTAATGACCTATTAGATTTGTCAAAGGATGCTTCCTCCATAAAGGTATGTCGTTGCAAAATTTGGTAGAGATCGGATGATTAGGTTAGTCGTAATTTGATTTAAGCTTTGAACATTTGTGTGGCCGCCATTACGTTTCCGTCAAGATAGCGGTGATATAAAACACGACACTGAGGTGTCCTTTGCTAGTGCTACCTTTGTACCAAATTTCGTTCAATTTGCGCTCACCGTGTTCGAATTGATAGGGGGGAACAGACATTCAGAGTCCACACACTCACACACACACACACACCGACTCACACACAGACAGACACACTTTTTTTCGCCCTGTAGTGATCTCATAAGTCTACTTTCATTTTTTGCAAAAATCGAAAGTAGGCTAAAAATAGGCTTATGAGATCAACTTCTGTCCGTGTGTGCGTGTGTGTGTGAGATGGTGTGTTTCCCCCTAATAACTTCTAAACAGCTGGAGCGATTTCAATGAAACTCGGTAAGTTCATAGCACTATTCCGGACGACCCCGGCTGTGCCTTTCAAATTTTCTTATGTCTCACCAATCCAACATGGCGGCTGTGCGAAATATTTCACCAGCATTCAATATCACCGAAACTATTACCGATATCACCCTGGAATATTGTACGGTGATAAAGGGAACTACTAGAAGTTCACTTACGTGACTTTTGAAAACCTGTGAACTTCAATACCAACATGGCGGCCAAGCAAATTTGCGACTTTTAAATATACGTTTCTCGCGATTTAGCCAACCAAACGCAGTAAAACTTGGTACAGTATATGTTGATACACATTGTAATGCACCGACATATAACTTCGTTCAATTGTTTACTTAACCTGAAGATCGTGGCTGTGCGAGATATATTGCATTCTATATCTCTGAAACTATTAGCGGCATTGGCTATTGGCTTTAATGTGAAATCACAATTAGTGCTTGTTGAGGGCACTATGACTGCTCGACAGTACGTTGATAGGGTACTCAATCCAGTGGTTGTTCCTATGATGGCGAACATTGCTAAAGGGATGTTTCAGCAGGACAATGCCCGGGTTCACACTGCACTCATCTCCAGAGAAGCTCTCCACGACATCACAACCTTAGAACCTTAGAATGGCCCGCCAGATCCCCGGACCTCAGTCCTATTGAGCATGTGTGGGACATGATGGGTCGACAACTGGCCAACCGTCCTCAGCCACCCACAACTCTGGAAGAACTGACTCGTAAAGTGCAGCAAGCATGGGCCACAATTCCTCAGGAAGCGATCCAGTGCCTTATTGACTCCAGGCCTCGCAGAATTCATCAATGTATTGCAGCTCGTGGTGGGCACATCCTGTATTGATTGTTGTCCAAACTTGCGGTCAGAGGGACCTGAAAGTGTAATCATCGAATCAAAACCGAACACTCGTCCTGCATGTTCAATTGCAGCAATGTAGCACCACACCTTCTGGCTGTTGCAATTTCCATTTTCGTCAGTGTATGTTATGTATTATGTAATTTTAAAAAAATATTTTAATGGCAGTAGATTTGGATAAAAAAACGTGCACATGCGAATGTGGATAACAGTCGTACGGATGCAGGGTGGATGCGGATAACAGTCATGTGAATGCGGGGTAGATGCGAATAACGACTAGTCTAACCGCGCAGGGCTCTAATAATAAGTGGTGCACCACGAGTAGTTTCAACCAATGCATGATGGCGCGTGAATCGTTTCAACAAAGTCCCGCATGCGTTCATATAGGACTACCATTCATCCGATTGCTATAAAACTTTGGTGACTTGTTGTGCACACTACCATGAGCGTTTCTGAATTATTGAATTCATTTTACAATAAGCGGCGCACGAGAAGTTTCAAAAAATGCTTAATGGCACGCGAATCGTTTAAACAAAGTCCCGTATTCACTCATATACCGTTCATCCCATTGCGATGAAGCTTTGTTGAGTTGTTATGCTAACTCCCGTGAAGATTTCTGAATTAGTAATTTAAGTTTACTATAGGTGGCGCGTGAGTCATTTCAACAAATGTGGGCTGCTCACGCGTCGGTAAGCCTTCTGATTTATGTATGTACGCACCAGACGGAAAACAAACAAAAAATTGTGCATCCAAAGCCACTTCAATAAAGAAAAGTACAAAACACGAACAATTTCTTTCTTTTTATCTTTCTTCCTTTGATTGGAATTACAACTACTTAAAAAAAATATTATTAATAATAATGATAATAATAATAATAATAATAATAATAATAATAATAGTATTCACGTTTCCAAAGTGGTCGGGGATGAGTTGCAAACAAATTCTAATGTGGTGGATGTTTTTACGGCCAGATGCCCTTCCTGACGGTAACTTTATGAGAGGGGTTAATGAGAGATGAAGTGAATGAAGATGAATGAAACTGGGCAAGGATGAAGACGGAAGCGGCCGTGACCTGTCAGAAGGTACCGTCGCAGCATTTGCCTGGAGTTGAAAATGGGATACAACGGAAATCCATTTCAAGGACGGCCAACGGTGGGGCTCGCACCCATGCCTACCGAGTGCGCAGAAAGTTTGGCCCCATGGATTAGCGCTGCGCTTTAGTGAGCGTAGCTATCGCTGTCGGTAGTAATAATAACAATAATAACAATACTACTTTTGAAAGTTACGAACTGGACCTTCATTTTGCAACACCCCCTATACCTCAGCGCCCAAATCACGCGCGTGGCGACACTACAAGTAAAGGAGAAATATGATGGAAGTGTTTGTGGCTGCCTCAAGTGAAGACGGCTACATTGTGGTCCATTGTGGCACTCCACAATACGCTCGATTTCTGCGGGGAGGAGGGACCACACCGGAAGCAAACGCACGTCGTTCCATAAATACTAATAGCCGAGAGTTCCTTTTCGTCAGTGTACAGTACAGCCCGTTAAGGTTTACGAGCTATGACGCGCGCTAGAATAGAGTCATATACATGGAGATTTCTCTGATACTGTAGTACTTAGGACTAGAGGAGTGGTGGCGTTAGAAAGTGCATGCTATGAATCTTTATGATGGCACACCATATACAGCCTATGAGAATGCCATTATTTTTTCACTTAGGGATTATATTCTATTTCTCATATCAGAATACTCAAGTCCAATCTGTGGAATAGTGACTAGAATTCTTGGCTCTCACCACGGAGATTCGAGTTCGATGCCTGGCTCTACCAAGAAATTTAAACTTGGTCTGAGTGATGGAATGGAATTAGCTCCGTGTCGTGAGGCAGAACTGAGGAGAGGTAGGATTGACTCCTACCTCATCCATCCTGGAAATGGTTTTCCGTGGTTTCGCCACTTCTACATTGCACACATCCTGGGATAGTACCTAAATTAAGGGGATGGTCGCCTCCTTTCCAAATCCTGGTCTTAATAGAAATATGCACATTAACAGAGTTATGACATTGACAGGTTATCAGACAGATTTCACACACATCCAATTATATACGGCCACATGACCACGTTGTCGCCAAATTACTATATGAATCAACGAAATCAAATTGTAGTATTTTCCAAGAATTGGATTTTTACCACCGTAAAGTTGACTGCCGTAAGTCTCACGCGGGTAATTTTCCTCGCACCGTTGTTGTTCACTTGTTTAGAGACTTTGGAACATCGTGATTATGTATCCCCATGTACTTGGGTATGTGTGTAGTCTGTCTGACAAGCTGTCACTGTGATGGTAGTAGTACAGTCTGCATGTAGAACGAAGTGGCCGTGGCCTCAAATTGGTAACCATCCCAGCATTTGCCTGCAATAGAAGTAGTAATTTATGTAGTATCTTTCAGTCGGTCAATGCAAAATATTTACAATTACAATTAATGTGTTTAAGTTTTTTTTTGCATAATACAGTATTGGAATATTTCTTGTTGACCGACTGAAAATTACAATATCAATTGTCAATAAGGCAACGTTGATATATAATAATGTTATTGCTTTGCGTCCCTTTTAACAACCGCGGCTTTTAGAGACGCCGGGGTGCTGGAATTTGGTCCCGAAGGGGAACTTTAACGTTGCCAGTAAATCTACTGACATGGCTCGCTCGCATTTGCGCACCCTCAAATGCAGCTGAGTGCACTAGGATTCGATCCAGCAACCTTGAGTGCAGCAGGAGAGAACGTTACCACTTAGCCACGCAGCTAATCAGGCAACAATGAGAAATTACTTCAAAGCTATCTTTATAGGAGTGGTAAACCATAGAGAACCATGGTCTAGGTGGGAATCAAACCCGTCTATTCTCACTTTTGACTCACAAGGCTGAGTGTATCCCATTCAAACCTTCAGATGAGAGCCTGGAATCGAATCTAGAAACTCTAGATCTTGGGTCTCAATACGTACACCGAAATCACAGAAAGTTAATTAAGAGACGAAATACCAACAGAAATGTAGCCAAGGCTCCCCTCCTCTCATTTATCTTTGTGGCGTAGTGGTTAGATGAGTGTATTGTATTTTTATCATAGAATATGGAGCAATGCTCGCAAAGGCATCTGTTATTTACTGAACCACTCCTGTCTGTGCAATCAGAGGCTGTCACGAGAGAGAGAGGACACGTTTGTAAAATATTCCGACTGCTGCAATATGCGAGAGTAATTATTGAGTCCACAGCAGAACTCGGCGTATAATTGCTTTCCAAATTACCTTAATCTCGTTGGAGAAGTGAGGGATTCTTTATGACGCTTTCAGTAGTAAATTATAATCTGGTGGAAGCGACAGAGAGAGCTCACTCTCTGCAAGAAACTAGGACCAGGCTAACTAGTTCAGTCAACAAGTCAACAGTAATGAAGTGACCCGTGCTAAATTGCCTCCTCATAGAGATTCTGTTAGCCACCTTCTGTGGTCTCTTGGTACGTATTGAAAAGCTGATCCCAAAACTCCTGGAGCCAATTCTCAGCTCTGCCAGTAAATTTAATTCTGGCCTGCAGGTTGGAACTGGCTACAACCTGCCACCCCGTAAGGCTGAACTGAGACAAGCTGTGCTCGATTCCCACGTCAGCTGTCCAAGGAAAGGATTTCCGTTGTTTATCAATTCTATTTCAGGCAATTGCCTGGATGGTTTCTAACTTGAAGCCACAGTCGCTTCCTTACCAAGCCCAGTATGAATTACAAACACACAGACACCCCTACAAACACCTCAATAGCACACGTTATCAGACGAATCCTACACACACCTACGTACACGGGACTGAATTACCACAATATCGCTAGCACCTAAATGAATCAACTAGAACTGGATATGTTGTTGTTGTTGATTCATTTAAGTAAGGAATTGGAGGCATCGTGATTTCGTTACTGTGTGTACTTGGGTGTGTATAAAAACTGTCTGGTAGCCTGTATTATTGTTGTGTCGGTGGTAGCTCTTGTAGACTATTTGTAGATGTTGCTAGAGTTGGGATCAATAAGGTCGTGTCCTTAAGTTAGAAACCTACCCGGCATTTGCCTGAAGTAGATATGGGAAACCACGGAAAACCACTGTGGTAGAAATCGTACCCACATTCTCTCAGTTTTGCCTCTCGAGTGTACACAGTTCCAGCCCTCAGCCTAGAATTATTTTTTTTTGGCAGAACTGAGAGTCAAACTCGGCCGTCAGGGGTGACAGCCAAGATTGCTAGCCACTACACCACTACTCCTAACAGAGATTCAAGTACAATAATACGGATAATTAAAAGAAATAGTCGATTATTATTGTTTTTATTGTTAATTCATATGAGAGCCTTGGAATATATTGGATATGCATCCCGTGTACTTTGGGGTGTGTAGAATTTTGACTAACAACCTGTGTTTCACTGGTGCCTGTAATAGTGTTATTACAGTATGAACATTTTGGAGACCTCTAGTGTATAGGGAAGGGAAAATTTGTGAGAGCACTTGATTCCCGCAGCAAAGTAGCTCAGCAGTGTGCTATAAATAGGGCTCGGATTTTTAGGTAAATAAATATTTTTTATGTAAATACATATTTTAAGCATATTTTCTATAAATTCATAAATTCCTGTTTTACACTTATAATAATTACATATTTTTAAAATCAGTATGCTAGATATTTCAGTTTATTGCATTTTTGCTCTGTGTTACCCACTCACATGCAGTTCATTTCTGGCACTGTGAAGTGTAAGGCAGTTCTACGATACCTAAAGTAAAAGCAACTACAAGTTATCGTCTGCAGCATTATGTTGCAGAATTTAAAGACAATTTTACTACTGAGGGGGGCGTTCTGTTCTGCCAAACGTGTGGGAAAGCAATCAAGGCTGAACAGCGATCTCAAGTTACACAACACCTCGAGGGCAAGAAACATATTGCCACAGTTTCGCTCCTTCGGAAGACGTGTTCGCGGTAATCGTCGGTGATTTGTGATGGACAACCTGAAAATGTGTCTCGTTGTGTATTGTAATGCTTCAGCAGTCAGTGAGGCATAGCATAAATTGCATTCGTGAGTACTGCATATTGTTTACATTCACATTAATAAACTAAATTATAATTAAATATTTTTACTTTTTTGTCACATATTTCAGGTATTTTAATACATAACAAGTAGTTCCGTGAAGAACTCTACAGCCTATTTTCATATATCCTACTTATGTTAATTGCCACTGTCAACATACAAAATTTCTATTTGATTGCTGTAATAGATTCGTAGATATTGAGAACCGACTAAATATTTCGGATGGTCGCCATGTTGGATTTTATATATGTAGGTCCTAGAGTTATGTACTGATACATGCATATTATTGTGAACGTGTAGTATTCAAACTTCAATCGCATAATTAGGACACAAGAAAAAACAAGGAGATTTTAAAATTTTGCACAGCTGCCATCTTGAGGTTATGGAAACAATTGAAATAAATTAGATGCCAGTGGATTAACATTCGTATAAGGATTTACTGTACCAAGTTTCACTGCATGCGGATGGTTAAATTGCGAGAAAAGTCCATGTGAATATTTATAATTCGCGTCACCGCCATGTTGGATTTGTGATCACCAGGTTATTTAAAGTCCTATAGGTGAACTTAAGTTCATAGCCCCTATGAACATTAAAAAATGCAGTTTGATTGCTAAAATAGATTCGTAGATATTCAGTATCGTCTAAATACTTCGGATGGTCGCCATGTTGGATTGTTAAATGTATAGGCCATAGAGTCATGTACCATTAAAGGAAAATTATTGCGTAGGATCATTATTCAAACTTTCACTTCGATCGCATGACTACATCACAAGAAATAAAAACTTAATTTTAAAATTCGCACTGCCGCCATCTTGAGGTTATGAAAACAATTGAACTAAATTAGATACCCGTGGATTACAATGTGTATAAATATTTCCTGTACCAGGTTTCAGTGCGCTTGGAACATTAAATCGCGAGAAAGGTCTATTTAAAATTTTCAAATTCGCTTGGCCGCCATGTTCATTTTGTAGTTAACCGGTTTTTGAAAGTCTTATAGATGGACTTCCAGTAGTGCCCTTTATCTCTGTACAAAATTTTAGGGAGATACCGCTAATAGTTTCAGAGATATAGAATGCCGGTGAAATATTTCGCACATCTTGTGATTATGTGAACAATTGAACGAAGTTAGATGTCGGTGCATTACAATAATATAAACATATACTGTACCAAGTTTCATTGCGTTTGGTTGGTCAAATCGCGAGAAACGTCTATTTAAAAGTCGCAAATTCGCTTGGCCTCCATGTTGGTTTTGTAGTTACCAGGTTTTCAAAAGTCACATAAGTGAACTTATAGTAGATCCCTCTATCACATTAGAAAATGTCAGGGTAATATCGGTAATAGTTTCGGAGATATTGAATGCTGGTGAAATATTTCGCACAGCCGCCATGTTGGATTGGTGAGTCGTAACAAAATTTGAAGGGCACGGTCGAGGTCGCCGGGAATAGTGCTATGAACTTTCCGAGTTTCATTGAAATCGCTCCTGCCGTTTAGATTTTATTAGGGGGGGGACACACACACGAATCACACACACACACACACACACACACGCACACACACACGGACAAAAGGTGATCTCATAAGCCTATTTTTTCAAAATTGAAAATAGGCTAAAAAATAAATATTTTCCCGATTTTTAGCACCTAAAAATCCGAGCCCTAGCTATAAATATAGTATAGTTAGTTATTCGAGTTTTAAGGGGCAGAACGGCTAGGTCATCTACCTCTAAAGAAATATAGAATATAGTGCAAGATGCGCTATCCAGAGGAGGTCCAGGCAGGTCACCAAGTGCCCAATGATATGTCTGACTTGTTGAACATAGGCGAAACATCACAACAGAATTGGCAGAAGCCTAGAAGGATTTTTGTTTTGGTGTTGATATTTGATAGGGGCTTTGCTACATCGTGGTAATTCCCGTGTACTTGGGCGTGTGTTGAATTCGTCTGATAACTTGATGATAATGCGACGGCTGTACTAATGTGTGCATTTGTAATTCAGAAGAGGTTTGGGAAGGAGGTGCCCTTAAGTTAGGAACCATCCCAGCATTTGCCTGAAATAGAAGTATTAAACTACGGAAAACCACTTTCAGAATGGGTGAGGTAGGAATCGAACCCGCTTCTTCTCAGTTTTGTCTCACGAGGCTGAGTGTACCCCGTTTCAGCTAACATACCAGACTTGAATGGTTTGGCAGATCCGGGATTTGAACTCAGGTCTGTGCGGTGACAGCCACGAATGCTAGCCACTAAGCAACGAGGTGGACTCCCTAGAAAGATGGAATATAAAAGTTAAATTCTACGCCAATCACTACTTATGTCTATTATATACTGTACATGATTCGACCTGATATTGAGGTCTTCTTCAACTCAATTAAAATGAAATCAAATAAGGATAAAAATAAAATACTATAGATGTACTTAAGTCGAATGTTTGTTTGATGTGAAATAAATGTGTCTTAATGAAGTAGAAATTTTAATTCTTAATTGACTAAATTGACTAAATCTATTAAGAGCCTGGCTGGCTCCTTCACAGAATGCAAATGTTCTACTCATTTTGCTATGATGTCAGTTAACTGGGAATTAGTATTCTTTTATCGTATGACAAACAAGTAGTTATGTGAAGAACTAAAAAGCCTATTTTCATACATCCCACTGGTCTTTACCATTGGAAACTCCTCCGGCTAAAGTATTGTATTTATCTCAGATGAAGAGTACCATATAATGACCAAATATACCCTTATTGGGTGATTTGAACAGTTATTTTAAAGTCCTGTATGAGCGACGAATAGGTACGTACTGTATGTACAGCGAGTTCCGATTCAACATTGGAACTGTAAATTGGGTTGCCTACCCACCCGCAATCGGCTTGAAATCTGCTCGCAGTGCGCTAGCGATGGGGCTGAGTTTGATTTCACTGATTGCCGCCTTCTTATGCAGCATTGCAAAGTATTTTGCTCTTTCAAAATATATTTCCACAGGCTTCACAATAAGTGTGAACGATTTCTGTTTCAGAACATGTTATTTTACGCTTCTGTTAATGGCTTTTGCGGAGCATTTCTATGAAATAACATTTTATTTAACAACATAGTTTATTACAACACAATGTATTTTTGTGTTGTATTTTATTTACAACACAATTTATTGCTTTTGAATCCAATACCACAAATCGACATACATCGGAACACGTTGTACAGTCTCCTGAGTTTATTGCCCCTACCGCAGTACAGTTTTAAAAGTTCTTCCCTATACGTCATCTGATATTCAAGTTCCGCAGCTGGCTATGTTCTATATTTTCGTTTCACTCAATGCGTTTATGATTATTGTTTGTGATATTTGTGCTTTGTGCTGGCTGACAGCCATCTGGTACCCAAACCACGTGCCTGGTCCATTCTACTCTCGAGCATACAGGACGTGCCGTGGAGCGTGGAGATTCAGATATCTACAAGGCTGCATTGGGGAACACCAAACATGGGCAATACTCTTCACAGAAACAGCGTAGAACAGAAAACATTGTACGGTACAGCAAAACATGAAGCTACGGAGACATATTTTGCTACCTTATAAAATATAGCAATACATTATTACAATTATTTTTGAAGCCTTTATAGGGAGGTGAAAGGCTGCTTGAGCTTTTAGCTCACGCAATTAAGAGGCGCACGTGCGCTTCATAAGAAGGGAGGTAGTGCACAGTTTGCTACTCCTGAGGAGGTCCGGGCGCTGTACACCAAGAGCCCGCTGATGAGCCAGCTTGGTGTTCCTGGGTGAAACCCCACACAAGACACGGCATAAACCTTTAAAAAATGCTTAGTTTTAAATTATTATTTATTTTGCGTATGGCAACTACATGACTCGTTCAATATACAGTGTGGTCCACCCGCCCCTTATTATTTAGTTTTATGAAACCCAACTAACATCTCAATTCTCCCGATGGTCGATATTGCTCTGCGCTCTGACTGTGTGACAGCAATGTAATTGGGTCATGGGTCTAGCAAAGAAAAACCGACCTTAAACTTTTCCCCGCCAAATACTATGGCCCATTCTACTAACATACGACTTACTGCTCCTGGAAATAACACACATACACGTAATACGATCGAATTAATAGCTTACGCAACGTGATCTGTAATAGTAAAAGGTTAAATCAACACCATAAACCGTGATTGAAGACTTTGAGATGGACTTAAACGTTTGAGGTGGGACGGTTACAGAAACTACAGCACGATTAGCGTGCTACATCAGCCATGTATTGGTGGCTGAGAGGTACAGTCGTGGCCGAGTGAGTTGCGTGCGAGCGCGCTGTGTGACCGCATTGGAAGAGTGTACGTTTCCTAATACCGGTGCTTCCGATAGTTCCACGGGTGAACTGACCTTCCGTGTGTCATTCGGACAATACTTTTTCAAGTAGTGTGCCAGATAGGACAACAAAACCAGAAACCCAGAAAACCCCGCTGAAAATCATGTCCAGATACCAGAGGAAAAACACCGTACGCTGCCAATGGGACAGGCAGAGTTCTCACGCCACACCAGGAGAAATTCACCGCTGGATAAGCGATACTCTCCGGTTGACTGTCGACCAAGTAGAAGCCATCCAGTTAAATGCGCAAGAAAAAAACATGTACATCAAGGTAATCAGCATATCTACTTATCAGAAATTGTTAAATAACTTTGCAGATCCTATTAAATTTCAGTATGACTCAGGCGAAATGACTAATGTTAAGCTCTCCACAGCGGATTCCAATTTTACCACAGTGCGTATATTTAATGTCCCACTTGAAGTTCCCCCTGAAATTTTCAAATCTGTCCTGTCGAAATATGGCACTGTGAGTGAAGTCAGGAAATAACAATGCTCTTCTGCTTATCAGTTCCCGGTGTATAATGGAATACGCGCAGTCACTATGGAAATCAAACAAGATATCCCCTCCACTGAGACTTTTGGTGGCCATTCTGGCTACATATCTTATAATGGACAGAAACAGACCTGCAATGCTAACACACATCTACGTATCAACTGCCCACAGAAAATGATTCCCCTCGGTATAACTCCTACACAACAACGACGTGTCCAATACTCGGAAGTTGTGACACTGCAAACGTCACATGAAAACATGCTTATTGATCAGTCAGCTGGGACAACACCAGAAGTGGCCTCGGATACACATGACGCAGAACTGGTACCTTATACTGACCAGCTCAGCGAGCCACAGAGTGCCCCTGTGCTATCGGCAACCTATATCGCAGCCTTAGAACCAATTATGCCGTCACTACAGGCTGCCACAGAAATTTTGTCTTCACTGCCCCCACCTTCTCTGGTACCTACCGACTCACTTAAGCAGGTTGATCGGGGATCCGAGAACGTATCTAAGAAGATTAAAACAAATGCCTCGATTGCCGTACCAGCCCAGAAGAATCAAACTGGCTCTAAAAACGTTCCCGCAGCTGTGAAAAAGAAACAAAATCTTCATTCTACGTCATCTAGGGACCCACGAACGCTCTCAAACGCTGACAGCCGGCCTATGAATGGCAGTCATAAGGAACTATCTCAACCTAATTTGACATAGTGCACCAGGATAATTCTCACCTGTGTCTTCTTTCGAGTCCACCTTCCAGTATGTCTATCACAGCTTTTATACTTCTCTTAATGGCGCAATTTCTCACTGTGGCCACTGTGAATATCAATGTAATAGAATGCCCTCTGAAATTTCAACTGTTGGAGAGATTCCTTCGAGATGCAGACATTGACATTGCCTTCATTCAAGAAGTTGCTATACCGTGTTTACCCATATCTGCCTTCTACAAACAATACATCAATACCGGTAATACGAATAGAGGGACCGGATTCCTCATAAGACATGATATCCCACTCGAAGGTGTGCTATGTCATCCATCAGGACGCATAATATCTGGACACATAAACAATACCACCCTGATAAATGTATATGCCCCATCCGGGTCCAATAAACGTGTGGAACGGAAAATGTTCTTTCAACAGAGTATACTGCCTCATCTACACGACGTTAAGGAAAAACTTATTCTTGCAGGGGATTTCAATTGTATTCAACGCCCAGAGGATTCCACTAGTCCATACAAAGGTGTCAACCCGGCTCTCAGGACCCTTCTTACCTCCCTACACCTCATTGATGCTGTGGATAGTTTAAGGGTGCCCCTGCCCCATTACACCTGTATAAGTCACAACTCCTCATCACGAATTGACCGCATCTACTTTTCACAGGAACTTATCCAGCTTAGACGATATGAAGTGATACCTGCCAGTTTCACTAACCATCATGCTGTCGTATGTACAATCTCTTACCCCCATCCCATATTTCACATAGGAAGAGGTTATTGGAAACTGAATTGCTCGCTGTTACTGGAGGAGGAATGCCAAGATCTTTTCAGACAACACTGGACTCGATGGGTCCAACAAAAATGCAAATTTCGCGACTGCGCAGACTGGTGGGATATTTTGGTTAAACCAGGGATCCGCCGCGTCTTTAAGAACATATCCTACCAACGAGGTCGGGAAAGACGGGATACAGTTGAATTTTACTATCGAGTTCTTCGCCAGCTCCAGCAAATATCTGATGCTGGGGAGCGTATATATGACCAGATTCGGGATGTTAAAACCAAGCTCCTGTCTCTACAGCAACGAACGCTCGCTCATATAAACGTGGCTTTAAAAGATCCTACAGTGCTCCCAGACGAAAGTGCAAGTGTATACCATATCGCCAAAGGACAACGTGAGCGGCAACGTAAATATATCTACCGCCTCCGCACCAGTACTGGAAGTGTCGTCACCTCCCCTGACGCTATACGTAGTGAAATATCACTATTTTATCAACGGTTCTACACTAAGGCTCCCATTGATCCACAGCAGGTGACCCTATTGCTGTCATCTTGCAGTACCAAACTATCTCAGGACAACAAAACTCTGCTCAGCGCGGATATTACGGATGAAGAGATTCACTCTGTGGTTAAACAACTCCCAAACAACCGCTCACCTGGCATTGATGGACTGCCATATGAAATGTATAAACACTTCTGGCCTCTCATTGGCAAAGAATTTTGTCATGTCCTGCGTACCATTCTCCAACGTCGTGCTCTTTGTCAATCACATCACGAGGGTACCATAGTCCTCATACCAAAAACATCCTCTCCCATGGCAGTTGGTGACTTCCGACCAGTTACTCTGCTCTGCAGTGACTATAAAGTCCTTACCAAAGTACTTGCATGCCGATTGAAGACTGTTCTACCTGATATCATTGGTGATGAACAATGTTGCAGTATTCCTGGAAGAACTCTGTTAACAAACTTAGCGATACCACGGGACCTACACCTAAAAGCCGAAATGCTCCCCACTGAGCCAATGAGTTTTCTCACCTTAGATCTTGATAAAGCTTTTGACCGCATCAGTCATGAATACTTGTACATGGTCTTGCAACACTTCGAATTTCTTGAAATCCTTATTGACTACATTCGTATGATAAATTGCAATGCTACGTCTAGAGTGCTCGTCAACGGTTTTCTTTCCCCTCTGATTCCAATACAACGATCAGTTAGGCAAGGATGTCCCCTTTCTATGCTACTTTTTGTCATTGGCCTTGAACCGTTCATTCGGACTACCCAGGTGAAGCTACAGGGTTACAAACTGTCCACACATGTTTTTGGCATGTGCGCCTATGCTGATGACGTATCCATATTGATCCGCAATAATGAAGACATCTCCCACATCGATAGCGTCCTTCAGCTCTACCATATCGCCTCTGGAGCACAATCGAACCCACAGAAAACTGCTTTGCTTCCGCTCAATAATAACTCAGTGATTACCCAACAGCCCTGGTTCCGGATAGTAAATGAGGTGAAAATTCTTGGCATTACCTGGAAGCAATCGCTTCTGGACACGGTGCAAGCAAACTGGACTAAGGTCATTGCCAAAGTTAGGGGAGTGCTGATCCAATTTGGTCAAAGAAACCTCAATATAGTGCAACGGGTCATAGTCCTCAACGTGTTTGCGCTCTCTAAAATATGGTATGTCGCACAACTTTTCCCACTTCCCAAAATGTTTGAGAGCCAATTGGCAAAATATACAGGTTGGTTTCTATGGCAAGGATTTTTGTTCCGAGTACAACGGGAACAGTTGTATCTCCCATCCCGGCAAGGCGGGCTAGGGCTAACCGCTCATGGCATGAAATGCCGTGCACTCCTCTGCAAGAACGATATCACCATTCTTTCCCAACATGACACTTTTACGAAAGCACTATACAAAGATATTCGAAACACAGCCCGTGGTTGTGAGAGAGCTTTGCCGAAGATATTTAGGGATCATCAACAGCACCTTCTGGAAACTGTTCGCCAAATGCCTTCAGGGACTGTTCCAACGACGAAAAGTATTTATAACATGTTGCGGCAAGTGGTACACTTCAAACCGCGAATCGAGGCCACCACCCTCTACGTCCATTGGCCCACTGTTTGGAAAAAATTTGGGGCTATGACCATTTCTTCTGATGTACACTCCCGGGTTTTTATCTTCCTCAACGATCTCATCCCAACCGCTCTACGGCGATGTACCATCCGTCTTGAAGCTTACCCATGGTGTACTATATGTGGTCAAACTGATACGGCGATACACCGCTTCACATCATGCACGCGAGTTGCCTCCACGTGGCTGTGGTGTAAGGGAAAAGTATGTCAACTATTAAATGTGCCCACGGATGACCTTGATGACAGGAAGTTGATTCGCTTGTCGGTGACCACCTTCCCCCAAATTAAACAGACTGCCATTGTGTGGATAATGGGCCAATATGTACACTTCGTGATGGACAATGATCAACATTTCTCGTTCCTGGATCTCAGGTATCACCTGCAGAAAAAGCGTTGGAAGCTTAGTGAAAGTGGACAATTGTACGATAAATATGGACACTATCTGGATTTTCTTGTGATGTAATAGTATGGTATTTATCATATCTGAAAATTCTGTAATTCTGTAAAAAAAAAAAAAAAAAAAAAGAGGTTTAAAGCCTGACCGTACGTGGTGAGCGCGAGCGGGTAGAATGCTGCTTCGAATCCAGTAGTAGGCAAACTTTTTTGAACGAAAGCTCACATTCCATTTTAGTCGGGATGTAACTACATTGCCACATTTATTGCCTTACGACTCATTTTTATGAAGAGTACTTTGAATTTTGATGTTTTATAAAGAAAATACGATCGAATTGGTACGATATGCCACGTGACCGGTAATGGCAGAAAATTAAAAAACTGGCATGAATATTAACATAACATATCGAAGAGTTGCTTCGGAGGTCCGGGTTCGATTCCCAGCTCTGCCAAGATATGTAATACTTGTCTGAGGGCTGAAATTGGGTACACGTAGCCTCGTGAAGCAAATATGAGAAGAAGTGGGTTTGATTCCCACCTCAGACACACTGGAAATGGTTTTCCGTGGTTTCCCACTTCTACTCCGACCAAATTCCGGGACGAATTCTATCTTAAGGCCACGGCCGCCTCCTTCTCAATCCTTAATTGCAAATACACACATCATTACAAGCCCGCAATAACTCAGGTTATCAGACAAATTCTACACACACACACAAGTAAACGGGGCTATGTGACCGCGATGTTCTAGCCCCTCAAATGAAACAAAACAACAACATATCGAAGGATATTCTGATCGCCAGAGCTTGCATCGTAGTATACGTATTCCTTAGAAATTCCCATGGTATTATTAGCATACTTTCGATTTTTGCAAAAAATGAATTCGAACACGGTGAAACCGAATTGAACGAAATTTGGTACAGAGGTAGCACTAGAGTAGAACACCTCAGTGTCATGTTTTATATCGCCACCATCTTGACGGAAACGTAATGGTGGCCCCCCAATTGTTCAAAGCTTAAATCAAATTACGACTAACTTAATAATCCGATCGGCGAGCGTCGTTTGACTGAACTACACGGTCATCAGCCCATTAGTTTGCAGATGACGGCCATGTATGTGTGCAAATCGATTCCCCCTATCAATTCAAACACGGTGAAACTGAATTGAACCAAATTTGGTACAGAGGTAGCACTAGCAAAGGGCACTCCAGTGTCATGTTTTATATCACCGCCATCTTGACGAAAACTTAATGGCAGCCATCCTAATGTTAAAAGCTTGAATCAAATTACGACCAACCTAATAATATGATCTCTACCAAATTTTGCAACAACATACCTTTATGTATAGAGAATCTTTTGACCAACTACAAGGTCATCAGGCCAATAATGTGCGGATAGCGGCCATGTATGTGTGCAAATCGATTCCCTGTATCTTTTCAAACACGGTGAAACCGAATGGAACGAAGTTTGGTTCAGAGGTAGCACTAGCAAAGGCCACCTCAGTGCCATGATTTATATCACCGCCATTTTGACGGAAACGGAATGGCGGCCACCCAAATGTTAAAAGCTTAAATCAAATTACGACCAACCTAATCATTTGATCTCTACCAAATTTTTAAACATTATACCTTTTTGAGGGAAGCATTTTTGACTGAACTACCAGGTCATCAGCCCAATAGTTTGCAGATAGGGGCCATGTATGTGTGCAAATCGATTCCCCACATCAATTCAAACACGGTGAAACCGAATTGAATGATTTTTTTACAGAGGTAGCATTAGCAAAGGACACATCATATTCATGTATAATATCCGCATAGCAGGTTGTATTTCAAGAAGCTACTACAACCAACATTCAATTATACTCCTTGAAAAGGGCATTGAGTTATAACAATACCCATGCATTTAGGAGAAAGTAGGCTATACGTTCTTTACCGAACATCTTGTTTTGTTATTAAATTTTAACAAAAAGTCTTAGCATGTCTTTAGGCCCGTATCACACGACACTCGCTGGCAAGGAAGCTGCTGTGATCGCTGGTACAAAATCCTGTATGATTCTGTTCTCTTCGTCAGTACACCTGCTTGTATGACCGAAGTGTATCACACGCTAGCATTTTGGACGCTAAGTTGTATGAAATAAAACCGAAGGGCTGTCGTTTGAGGGCATTAATTGCAGTTCTGTCGCCTTATTAACGTAAAGCGGTCGCGAAACTTGCTTTAAGTAAATTAGAAAACATGCCAGGTACTGAATGAATGCATTCCAATCAATATTTAAGATCTAACTGTAATAATTGATTATTCTACCATACGCGTTAACAAGAAGCGCAATAAAACCTCCAGAATGTGTTGGAAATGTGTGCAAGTGTTATTGCGTCCGCTCGCTCTTTCGAAGATCCAGGGTTCAAGACTATCCAACGGCAGATTTTTAGCCTATTTTCAATTTTGAAAAAATAGGCTTATGAGATCACCTTTTGTCCGTGTGTGTGTGCGTGTGTGTGTGTGTGTGTGTGTCCCTAATAAAATCTAAACGGCTGGAGGGATTTCAATGAAACTCGGTAAGTTCATAGCACTATTCCCGGCGACCTCGACCGTGCCCTTCAAATTTTGTTACGTCTCAACGATCCAAAATGGAGGCTGTGCGAAATATTTCACTAGCATTCAATATCTCCGAAACTATTGCCGATATCACCCTGAAATTGTGTACGGCTATAAAGGGTACTACTATAAGTTCACATATGAGACTTTCAAAACCCTAGTGACTACAAAACCAACATGGCGGTCAAGCGAATTTGAGACTTGTAAATAGACTTCTCTCGCGGTTAACTATCCAAACGTAATGAAACTTGGTACAGCAAATGTTTATACACATTGTAATGCACTGGAGTCTAATTTAGTTCAATTGTTTACATAGCTGCAAAATGGCGGCTGAGCGAAATATTTCACTGACATTCTATATCTCCGAAACTATTACAGATATCACCCTGCAGTTTTGTACGGTGATAAAGGGTACTGATACAAGTTTATCTATGTATATTTCATAAACCTGTAAAGTATAAAAAGAACATGGCGACTATGCGAATTTGAAATATTTTAATAGACATTTCTCGTGATTTAACTCTCTGAGCGCAGTGAAATGTGGTACAGTAAATGATTTTGCAGATTGTAATGCACTGCCATCTAATTTAATTCAATTGTTTACATGACCTCAATATGGCGGCTGTGCGAAATTTTAAAATTAAGTTTTTATTTCTTGTGTCGTAATCATGCGATCGAACTGAAAGTTTGAATAATGAAGCTAGGCAATAATTGTCCTTGAATGGTATATAACTCTATGGCCTATACATATAACAATCCTAAATGACGAGCTTCCAAAATATTTAGATGGTTTCCAATATCTATGAATCTTTTAGAGCAACCAAACTGATTTTTTTTATGTTCATAGAGACTATGAACATATATTCACCTATAGGACTTTCAGTAACCTGGTGAGCACAAATCCAACATGGCGGCGACGCGAAGTACAAATATTTAAATGGACGTTTCTGGCGAATTAACTATCCGAGTGCCGTGAAACGTTGCACGTTAAATGCTTATACAAATGTTGATCCACTGGCATCTAATGTATTTCAATTGTTTGCATAATCACAAGATGGCTGCTGTGCGTAATTTTAAAATCTCGTTTTTACTTCTTGTGTTCTAATCATGCGATTGAAGTTTGAATACCACACGTACACAATAATCTTAATGTAATAGTACAAAAATAAAAATCCAACCTGGCGACCATCTGAAATATTTAGACGGTTCTCATTATCTACGAATCTGTTACAGCAATCAAACTGAAATTTTGTATGTTGATAGATGCAATTAACATGAGCAGGATATATGAAAATAGGCTGTATAGTTCTTCACGGAACTACTTGTTAAAATTCTTTTTAACTATTTTATCATACCCTCCATACCTCGTACAGCAAGATTTCAACTTGGTTTTGTTCACATTATCTACGAAGACGACAGGGAAAGTTATTTTCTTGTCTCATTTAAATGGTTATTTTCCCTAAATACTGTTCAAAACCATGGATGGATAAGTTACTATTCGTTGTAATAATTATTTTTTTAGTAGATTTTACCCTCCAGGTTAGGTTTTCCCACGGACTCAGCGAGGGATCCCCTCATTACCGCCTCTACGGGCAGTGTCCTGGAGCTTGTAACATCTCGTAAGGGGGATACAACTGGGGAGGTGGGATCAGCACCTCGCCCAGGCGGCCTACAAAGCGAACAGGGTCCTCTTGAGGGATGGGAAGGGAGGGGCAGATCGAGAGGGATAGGCAAGGAAGACGGAAGGAGGCGGCTGTGGCCGTACGGTAGGTAACATCCCGGCATTTGCCCGAAGGCGAAGTGGGAAACCACGGAAAACCATTTTGAGGATGGCTGAGGTGGGAATCGAAACCCCTCTACTCATTTGGACCACCCGAGGCTGAGTAGACCCCATCCCAGTCCTCATACCACTTTTCAAATTTCGTGGCAGAGCCGGGAATCGAACCCAGGACGTCCGGGGTGGCAGCTAATCACGCTGACCACTACGCAACGGAGGCGACTCTATTCGTGATAATTAGAATTTTAATAGTTCAATATTTATAATAATATGACACGTTCTGTAATTACTGTCTTGCTGCGAGTCTCAGCGGTAACGTTATCGCTTGCTGTGCCCAAGGTTGCAGGTTCGTATCCTGGCGCAGTCAGCTGGCATTCGAGGGTGAGCAAATGCGAGGGAGTCATGTCAGTAGATTTACTGGCACGTTGAAGATCCCCTTCGGAGCAAACTTCCAGCACCCCGGCGTATCTAAAAGCCAGAGCAGTTAAAAGGGACGTAAAACCAATAATGTTATAATTATCTGTATTAACTACATGTTTGGGGCAGATGACCTCGTAGTTCCGCCCCTTAAATCCTCACTAACTAACTAACTATTATTGTTAGTTTATAGCAAGCGCTTTTCGCACAGACGCCATTGAAAGAAATTATAGTTTCGGTCTGATGTATTTATTCGTGAGCCTACCCACATAACAAATCTATTTGTTATGTGGGTCGTCTGAGTGAGTCGGAGTTTTCCTTTAAACAAAGGTGGTCAAAATTTCGAACACTTGCTACGTTGAATATACTGGATACCTTGCTTTCGTTCTACAGATCATTATGTCGTCGTTCAATCTGGCTGCGTACCATCGGATAAGTACGGTGCTATTGAGGGCCCAATAAAAAAATCACTCGTTGGAACAGATAGATATGCATCCATAATACATCCACAATAAACGACATTAAGCAAAAAAAAGTACTAGTTCAAAGTTCGAACCTACTACAATGCGACTTCGTTGACGCTTCTCTAGCGATTCTTGATTTAGCCACCATAGCTACCGAGAACCGCGGCGTATTGCTGGCACTTATTGAATCTATTCGTAGACACTTCCTGTCCAAACGTAAGAAGGTGTTATTCGGAGCTCTGATCGTTTCAATCATGCATTATATTCGAGGTCAATGAAAGAACACTGCCACTATTGATTTCTACTATATTCGCGAGGATGTACTCAACGGTAAAGTTGTACAATGGACGTAAAGGAGCAGGTACTAATGTTTTTAGGATGACTATGATATACGCGTTAGTTGGGTTGCCTTCCTCCAAAAAAATAAGGGGCGGCTGGACCACACTGTATAGTAGATAGTTATTGTTAATTCATTTTATGGGATTGGGGCATTTTATAATTGTTGTTTAAAGGGGTGGAAAAGCGAAGTCATTTGCCCTTGGGGCATTTTAATCATCTATTTTGTGTACTCGGTTTGGGACCACCTCTTGGTGTAGCGGCTAGTTGTTGATGATTTTTCTTGTTCTTGATTCATTTTGGGGTTTGGGAGATCGTGGTCATGTAGCCCTGTGTACTTAGGAGTGAGTGGAATTTGTCTTATAACCTGTGTTATTGTGATGGCTGTACTAGTGTGTGTATTTGTAATTCAGGTGAGGATTGGGAAGAAGCCGGCTGTGGCCTCTATGGTCCATACTGTAATTTCTGGCAGCTGCTCTCTGGTGACGAACAGAGGAATTTATCTAGTTTTTTTTTGTAATCTCATTGATATACTTTCTTTGGCCATATTGTTTAATTCCATTGAAAAAGGAGGCAAGGTTCCTTCGAAACGTCTGGTGGTATTTAATTTAATTTCACACGGCATTAGCCCAAAAACCATGAGCTATTTGAATAGTAATCCGGGCCGTGAATGCCTTAATCTATATAATAATTATTTTGTTAATTAGTATTGACAATAATTGTTAATTATTTTTTTGTGTCTACACCAGTATATTGAGACAGGAAATCAAATATGAATAGATTGTTGATTTTTAATTAACTTTTTTTATGAAATGTATTATTTCAAAACAAAGCTGCTTTTCTATTTCAGCTTACAGTACAATGTACGGCTTAGTCGCAGATGTGTGGCACACTTAAGTCGATTTTTGTTAGAGAGAATCGAATATCTCATCTAATCAGTAATTTGATTGATTCAATACTCATACGTTGGGCTTATGAATACATTTTGTGCAGTGGTTGCCTTTATATGCCTGGAAATTTCATTCTGAACTAGTTACGAGTAAAATATTAAAAGTAAAAGTTGCGATGGATACCGTAGCATGATATTATGACTTGTGTAAACAAGAATCTCACATCATTATATAGTTGCTACGCACTGCAGTTATCTATGGATACGTTAAGTTGTACGAGGGTTGGGAGGAAAATAGTGAGTGTACTTTAAATACAGCAAGACCCTTCTGAGAGACGTCAGGTGCCATTTCCTCAGTGTTAATGAAAATATTTACAATTGAGTGTTTATTTCGAAAGTGTTTTAAATCCATGGAATGGCAGACTCCAGAAATCAGGTTTCTTTAATTTTCAGATTTGAAATAAAGTTACCATTACAAGATATTATGAATTTTTAGCCTATTTTCATTGATAAAGAAATAAGCTTATGAGATCACCTTTTGTCCTTGTGTGTGTATGTGTGTGTTAGTATGTGTGAGCAGGGGTGTCCTCCTAATACATTCAATATACTTTAAATGTATAATGCGATTTCAATGAAACTCAGTAAGGTCATAGCACTATTTTCGCCGACCACGACCGTGCTCTTCGAATTTAAATACGTCTCACCAATTCACCTTGGCGCCTGTGAGAAATATTTCACCGGCATTCTACATCTCCGAAAGAATTACTGATATCACCCTAAAATTTTGTACGGTGATAAAGGGCACTACTAAACCGTCACCTATGTGACTTTCAAAAACCTGTTAACCACAAAACGAACATGGCGGCCAAGCATATTTGTTACATTTAAACAGTCTTTGCTCGCGATTTAACCATCCGAGCGCAGTGAAACTTGGTACAGCAAATGTTTACACCCACTCTAATGCACTGGCATATAATTTAGTTCAATTGTTTACATAACCTCAATATGGCAGCTGTGCGAAATTTTTAGATTAAAAATTAAATTAAATTAAAATTAAATGTATATTGTCTCCATATAATACGAACGAAATCAACGTTTGAACACTGAACTTACACAATAATCGTCATACAATAGTACATAACTCTATGGCCTGCATATATAAAAATCCAACATGGCGACTATCCAAAATATATAGACGGATCTCAATATCTATTCATATATGACAGCAATGAAACTGACATTTTGTATGTTGATAAAGGATAAGAACATAAGTTTACCTATGGGACTTTCAATAACCTGGTGAGCACAAATACAGTATGGCGGCGACGTGAAATTTAAATTATTTACAGTCGAATTTCCCGCAATTTAACCATCCGACCGTATAGAACTTGGTACAAAAAAAACTTGTACAAATTGCAATCCACTGGCTTCTAATTTATTTCAATTGTTTTCATAACCACAATTTGGCGGCTATGATTATTTTAAAATCTTGTCTTTATTTCTTGTGTCCTAATCATGCGATTGAGGTTTGAATAATGCAGCCAAACAATAATCTTCATGTTATAGTTCATATATTTAAGACCTAGATATTATATAAAAATCAAACATGGCGACCATTCAAAATATTTAGACGGTTCTGAATACCTACGAATCTATTACAGTAATCAAACTGAAATTTTGTATGATGATAGAGGCAACATAAGTAGGATATATGAAAATAGGCTATGCAGATCTTTTCGGAACTACTTGTTATATTTGAATTGCAGCCAATGGCCATTGCGGGGTATTTTAATTGAACGCCCATAGGCTACTCATCAAGTTCAATTTCAAGTAGTCTTATTCCAACTTTGGCTACCAGAAATACCACTTATAAGAGAAAAAGTACGAACTGTATTTTTATTTTTGGTTGGGATTTCGATGTCATATGATGTTTCACACCAACATATGGGCTGAAGAAGGAAACATGTCAAGTTTCCGAAACATGTACCTATAGTATTTTTAGTAAAGTAAAGTATTGATTTGGCGAATGAAAATTGTGTTATACTACTTGTTAGAAATACCACTGCCACTGACATCTAGCGGCAAACGTATGGAACTTTAAAGGGCGTTTCTAACCAAATAACCTACAAATTTAGCTACATACTACCAATTGTAGTGGTAGGTTCTTTTACATGCTGTAAATTTATGACATGGGCCTGCCAGATTTACTTTCCCTCTGAAGAAACGCATACTGAAGGATTTTAACTCTCATAAAAATCCGACGATTTCGGCCGAGATTGATCACGCGATCTTAGGCATAGCAGTTCAGCAAACTACTGACTAGTCTACCGAAGCCATCGGTTATTACGATTTCCTGCTCTATTGTCAACATTGATACTAGCTTACAAATATCCCTGACGATTAGAAGTAACAGTATCAAGACCCTATGATGTGGAACTAAGACAACTTGGAGGTATAAAATAATTTAAGAGTGGTTTTAATGAGCGATTATGAAGTCTGATATACGGTATACTAAAATAGGATTTGACTTAATTTTCTATAATGATGTTTACATAAAGGCAGTTCAGTGTGACATTTAACCGAAGAGACAACTACGTTTTCATTGTTTGCGCTTGCTAACAATACATTCTGCCAACAATGCATTGTAGGATCCAGCTCAGAAATCTCTTATTTAAAACTGATTTAACTATAATTGATGTTACAAGGTTGCAGGATATAATCCTGGCGCAGTCAGTTGGTATTTGAGGGTGCGCAAGTGCGAGGGAGCCTTGTCAGTAGATTTACTGGCACGATAAACATCTCCTTTGGGGAAAAATTCCGGCCTCTGGAGTCTTTAAAAGCCACATCAGTAAAAGGGGCGTACAACCAATAACATTATTATTAATGCGATTATTGTTTTTTTTAAATTTACTGTTCATACTCTCTGCATGCTCCACTACATAAGTAATACTACATGCAGTTACAATACATTTTATAAATTAACAAAATAAATTACATGATAATAATTCAATTTCTAGATGACTTAATGTTAAGAATATCAAACAATATTATTCATCGTTTTTCCTAAGAGCTTGAAAATCCAGAGCATTAACAAATTTAGAAAATTCCTTCAAATACTTTTTTAATAGCACATATTTTTGAATCGGCCAGTTATCGTCTCTATTGTTATTATTATTATAATTATTGTTATTATGCACCGACAGCGGTAGTTACGCTTGCTAACACGCAGTGCTAGGCCATAGGGCCATGCTGACGGTGGACTCGGTAGACGTGGGTTCTACCCCACTGTTAGCCATCCTTGAAATGGTTTTCCGTGGTTTCCCCATTTTCAACCCCAGACAAATGCTGGGATGGTACCTTCTGACAGGCCACAGCCGCTTCATTCCATATCCTTGCCCAGTTTCATTCATCTTCATTCACCTTAAATCATGTCTTGAGGTTGGTGTCAGGAAGGGCATCTGGCCATAAAACCATCCGCCACATATTTTTTTTCATCTCATCTCATCTCATCCCCGACCCCGTAGAAAATGGGAATAATAAGCGGTAGACATAGAACACATTATTATCATTATTATTATTTTTGCTATTCAAATGTTGGAAAATTTATAGATAAATAACAGGGAAAGAAAGAACACTTTAATGAATTACACTTTCTGTGATACAAACTAAATATACTGTATAAAGAACGACATTCGTTTACAGTGAAAGGTAAACATTCAATTGGCGAGCTTTCCTCAAGTTGTCCTCTTTGTAGTTGGAAACCTTCCACTAGAGATGTCTCTCTTAATGCTAAGAGTCAATACGTCGGCTTGTTGTCCTGTGAGGCTTATCTGTCTGCTCAGTGTCTCGACAAGAGGAGATGTACAACATTGATTGCTACAGCGCTTGGGATCCCCAGCAAACACGTCCCAGGCTCAGACACCATGAACACTGGTCAACGAGAAAGCTTTTTTCTTTAATTGTTGAAACGTACTATATCTGCGCCTGTCATTTGGATTTCCAAGCATGTGCTGGTAATCTAATTTTCCCACACATACGTTTAGCATTGAAAGTTTGGTTTGAATGTTTCATTGCCTGAACTGTATATCACGCATTAAGAATTCACCTAGCAGCGTACCCGAGTGCATTTTGTGACCAGAACAATCCTGCCCCATAATCATGATCTTCCCCTCTTATTTTTGGTGTTCCTCTTTTGCTTTCTGGCAAGTTTACTTGGGACATAGGATCTTTATTTTCCTGCAAGTTCTTGGTTTGTCGTGGAAGTTACTGTAGGTTCACTTGTGCAAAATGCTGTTGCTTGTTTCATCAACTGTTCCTTTACTATCATTACACGTACGTATTTTAGAATTGTACTGATTACCTCTAAACTTAGTTTAGGGGGAAAACGTCTTTATCCTAAATATTATTTAGGTTGTCATAGAATTTAGCACATGTACCCACATGACATAAAAACTGAGATATATTCCCGCTCAAATTCTGAATCAATAAAATGAATAAATCAACTGTACATACAGTACTGCTAATATATACCAGGTGAAACAGCTGCTCCTAATAATGCAGCCCAACTAGCGTTGTTAACTGGAAGGTCGATATTTCTCTGCGTGCATTCCGTATAGTACTAATGCACGGCAAGCATATCCTGCAAACGATACTAAACCCTATTATTCTTCCCTCGATGTGACTGCAGACTAATACGAGGGAAAATTAATAGCGGTCAGTATGGTTTGCGGGATATGCTTGCAGGGCGTTAGTACCGTACGGGATGCAAGTAGATAAATATATACCTTCCTGACAACACGTGTTATTTGGGCTGCATAAAACAGTATTATTAGGGGCAGCTGATTCACCTGGTATAATTAAATATTACCTTTTGTGACACTGCATTACACACAATAAATGTGATATTGTCTCAGCATGCAAAAAGAAGCGTGTCCTCCCTCGCGCACAATGGAAGAAAATAATTTATGTTTTAAATGAGTCAGATTTTCATGAGTTTGTAATCAGGATATTTAAAAAATAAATTGCAGATTTGAACCCTTTCGGCAACAAGGCCACATCAATTCAGTTTCTGAATAAATTTTACTTTAATTCGATGTAAGGTATATGTAAGGAGCAACGCTTACTCCGGACATGTTATACGTATATGAGCGATTGGTAAACGCTACGCCCCTGAACGGTGTTAGTACCTGCAACTCCTCAAACATACGTGTTAGGCGAGTTGCATGCAGCTTCTGCAGGAACCGACAATTTACAACAAATGTTATTTTCCTCAATGCATACCATATTTCCACAGTCATACATACTACATATTTTCTCAGAAGTAAGTATCTTCAAAATATTTATTGGACTAATACAGTTTTACTGCAGTAATGCATGACATCCAAAAAAAAATAAGAACACCATATCTGGTTTGATTGTTGCTTTAAGATGCGTCAACTGGAAGTCATTTGTCTCTAAATATGCTTGACAGTTACAACATGAATTATTGTGAGAACCAATTCATGCAGATTATTTACACAAGCCTGTCATTTTGATTCAAGGTAAATTAATATACGGTCATTTTGTTTGAATCTTCCAGTTATGTCTCTTGGAAGAAAGGGAATACTCCTGATTATTTGTTTCTACTCTTCTGTTCATTATATCATTCCCATTGCTGATAACTTAGTATAGGATGGTTGAGGTTTTGCCCAGTTAGGCATCTTTTCAAGTAATAGGCTAATCATGAAAATGAAAATCCACAACCTGTTTCCAGTCTCCGACCGGGTCAGGAATGGAATGAATGAAGCCCCCATCTAGCGGCGAGGATATGGACTGTGCCGGCTGCCGAGGCCTGACGCACTCCTCTGGGGCAATGATTCAAGGAATGATAGATGAAATGAAATGATATTGGAGAGTGTTGCTGGAATGAAATTTTTGACAGGGAAAACCGGAGTACCCGGAGAAAAACCTGTCTGCGTCCGCTTTGTCCAGCACAGATCTCACATGGAGTGACTGGGATTTGAACCACGGACCCAGCGGTGAGAGGCCGGCGTGCTGCCGCCTAAGCCGCGGAGGCTTAATAGGCTAATAATAATTATTATTATTATTATTTTAACATTAACGATAAAAATTATCACAATATTAATAAAAATATTAATAAAAAGAAATAATAATAAAATATTGCTGAATGGCGCAGCGGTAAAATTCTCCCATGCTGTCGCCAAAGTCGCAAGATCGAATCCTGCCGCAGTCAATTATCATTTGAGAGTGCTGAAATGTGAGTATGCCGTGTTAGTAGATTTACCGTCTCTATGAATATCACCGGATTGGTTATGTAGAACGCCAAACACATCGAGGTGCCAGATTTTCATCTATGAGAGCATCTTCAACGTACCTAGACCACCTCTTGGTTTAGCGGCTAGCGTTCATGGCTGTCACCGCCGGAGAGATTTGGTTCTTGTCTAAGGGCTGGAACGGGATACACTCAGCTTCGTAAAGCAAAATTGAGAAGAGATGAGTTTGATTTCCACCTCAGTCATCCTGGAAGTGGATTTTCGTGGATTTCCACTTTTACGCCAGGAAAATTATAAGATGGTTGCTTACTTAAGGCCCGGGTGCCTCCTTACCAAATCCTTACTTGAATAACACATACAACAACCACTACTACAGACATCACAAAAAACACAGGTTGTGAGACAAATTCTACACGTGTTCGCTTTTGCGAATGTTTTTTTTGTAGGCTATGTTTCCCTTACGGTGTCAAACACACGTTCAATTTTTCTGCCCCATTATTTTTATTTTCGTTAATTGCAGTCTGAACGCGGTGTTCTGATTTATTTATTTTATTGGTGTTTCAGTTTAATTGTTTTTCTGTATTATTCATGTCAACTTACCTTTTTTTTCTGAAGTGTCTTTCTAGACGCACCATATCGTCACACTTTCTCATGAGGTACTGTGTTCTCCCCAGCGGCAACGCTCGCAATGTGCATGGGGCTGTGCTTTGATTGGCTGCTTTTTCACCCCTCCTTCATTCTGGAAGATTCGGCGCGCTGACGTCACTACCGCTATATAACCTTAGGTCCATCGGCCTATGTGTCGACTCTCCATCTTCAGTCGCTTGCTACTACAAGCTTGCCGGGGGTCATTACCCTCTGGTGTCACGGTCTTGCCGAAGGCCCTGCGTCACGTCAACACGGAGTTAGGCTCCAGGCCAACCTTTGCTCCAGCTGGCGGCTGGGCATGTTCTACAAACGCTGTACTCAGTTTAAGGTCTACCTAAGGAAAAGACAACTTCTCGAACCAGCGGAGATGTTAATACCAAGAAACATCTCACTGCTGGTCAACTCTCGTCATCACGACTGAACATCGCCAAAACCTTGGCTCTGAACCAGCGCTGCTGGAGTGTGGGCGCATTAACCACGAGCATCAGCCCTGTGCGGGCAAATAGAACTGCCACTTCAAAGCATCAGCCCCTTGCGGACCAACCGTTTCCAGCCAAGGGTTTGCTGGCCTAAAGAAAGGGTTATGTATTTTCACCTCATTGAAAGGTGGTATCATATTCATCATGGTTAATCATTAAGAGTTCCTCGTTTAGGTATTTATAATTATGTCTCTCTTTTTATGAACAATATAAATTTTTAATCCCTCATAAGGGAATTTTGTTAACCGTTTCCGTTTCCTGGAGAAACTTGCAAATTTGCATTTTTATTATTCTTCTTGTTAATTCTTAAAACTATATTTATTAGAAGTAATTTTATACGCTGTTTAAAAAATATTGCATTTTGAATTTGCATTTTTATTATTCTTCTTGTTAATTCTTAAAACTATATTTATTAGAAGTAACTTTACATGCTGTTTCAAAACTTTAATAAACGCAAAGGCAAATTCTAATCTTTGGTTTCTTCCATCACCCAAGATTCAATCCCTGTGTCCGAAACCTTACATCTTTTCGAAATCCCTAAAAGGGTGCAGCATACCCTTTTCCATGGTACCTCAACCCCGGATCGAACCCAGAACCTTCATTCTGAGACCACAAATTCTATTCTAAAAAAAAAAAAAAAAAAAACTTGTGCAATCTAATATTTGTCTTATACATTTCAGTATATCGTGGCTAGCGCAGGAGATCTGCGGGAAAGCGGAAACAATCCCAGCATATTACACAACTGGTTTCTTTCTGGAAAGCAGGTCTGTCTGGTGCCGCAAGCAGCTTTGGTAAGTGAGTTATTCCAACTTCCCAGCCATGCCAGTAATAATAGATGATAAACTGTTAAACTCTCGGGCGGCCTACAAAGGTCAACTCACCCGTTTTCAAAAATATTTAGCTACTCTACCGAAAGAGGAACAAAACCTTGATATTATATCTCAGCGTTTAAAAGCTTTTGAACAGGCGTACGAGAAATATGATCTCGTGCAACTTGAAATTGAAATCAAAAATCCAGAACATCAATCAGATAGGGAAGAAGTAGAGAGTAATTACTTTGATACACACGCTCAGGCTGTGGCATTAGTTAGAACTTTGACCCTGGCGTTGAAGGTAGAGGAAACTCAAGGAAGAATTAGCGACCATGGGAATGGTATCAAACCATTGCTACCTAAAATTGAAATTCCGCATTTTTCAGGAAAGGAAGAGATGTGGCAATCATTCTTTGAATTATTCAGTTCATTAGTACATGATAATGCCACACTTCCAGAAATTCAGAAATTTCATTACTTAAAATCCATTTTGCAGGGACCACCCCTTCAACTTATAAGAGAACTCCCCTTAACAGGAGAAAACTATAACATTGCTATAGAGCTTCTTAAAGGCCGTTATGGCAACGAAAAATTATGCCTACAGAGGCATATTCAAGCCTTGTTTAACCTGCCCGCATTGCGAGCTGACAGCTTGTCAACACTGCGAGCCTTAAGTGACACGGTCCAACTACACGTCAGAGCATTGGCACGGTTGAATCAACCGGTCGAGCATTGGGATCTATTCTTAGTTCACTTGGTTACTTCTAAATTTGATTCATCAACCTTAAAGGCATGGGAGAGGGAACTAACAAATGACACTTCATATACCTATGGCTCATTGCTTACGTTTATAAATAATAGATGTCAGGTTTTATCAGCCGTAGCCTGTCATATGTCAGGAAGTGCAGATAACAAATCTAATGTTGTGAAGCCAGTCGGTACTAAAATAAACAAATCTGCTGTCTTTACTGTTCAACATAATTCAACAGATTGTATTCTCTGTAAAGCGCCTCACAGGTTATATTCCTGCGTTGCCTTTAAAGCCCTTTCTACCGACGAAAGACGCAAATTAATAGCTGAAAAAAGATATTGCTACAACTGTCTGTCAGCTAGGCATATGGTGCCTGATTGCGTATCTAAAAATACTTGCTCCCATTGCAAGGCTCAACATCATACCTTGCTTCATAGGTTTGAAAAGCCACGTCAGGCTCCTTCCCCTGGATGTTCTAAAGATACATCTCCTGGAGCCAATGCGCAATCTTATACTCAGAGCTCTAGCTCTATTCGTAGTTCCCAGGTGCTACTATCAACCGTGTTATTAAAAGTTCAAGATTCCTCTGGTAGATGGCTTGAAGCACGTGCCTTATTGGATAATGCCGCCACCCATGACTTCATAAGTGAGCGTCTCATTAAGAAACTTGGTCTTCCCAAGCAACTTACATTAATTCAGGTTACCGGTATTAACAATAGCAATGTTAAATCTTTGTATTTTGTTCGTGTTCACATCAAAGATGCTGTTAATTGTAACACAACATTTCAGTTGAATTGTCTTGCCATTGATACTATTGGCAGTAATACCCCTAGTACTTCTTTTGAAATTAGAAATTGGCAATTTCCTCATAACATTCAGTTGGCAGATCCAACATTTAATACGAGCGCTCCAGTAGACATACTTCTCAGTGCCCAAGTATTTTGGCAATGTCTCCTTAGCTCTAAGGTTAAAATATCACCAGGAGTGTTTGTTCATCATACCAAGCTAGGTTGGTTAGTAACGGGTCAGGTCCCTCGTAAGTCATTTCAAAATTTCTCACAATGTCATTTTGTCAATACAAGTCTCGATTACAACTTAGAAAGATTTTGGAAAATCGAAACTATAGATTCAGTTTCACCTTCCTCAGTTGAAAATGAAATGTGTGAAAAACTGTTTCGCGAAACAACCAAACGCAATTCAGAGGGTAGATTTGTCGTAACAATGCCCCGAGTGGATAATCCACCTCTTTTATTTGAAACACACCCTAGGGCTCTTAGAGCACTCTATGCTGTGGAAAGCAAATTTAAACGTGACCCTGTTGTTAAAACTCAATACTCCACATTTATGGAGGAATATGAGGCACTCGATCACATGGAGGTTGTTACCAAGAAAGATGATGCTTCTTATACCCCATCTGAAGTCATTTACCTCAATCATCATCCAGTTTGGAAGAATGAGATTTTAAAGGAAAACATAAGAGTGGTCTTTAATGGCTCTGCATTGGATGCCAATGGAACTTCTCTGAATGACACATCAGGCCCTCCAATTCAATCTGACATTTCTTCTGTTTTGATGAATTTTCGCTTGTTCCCTATCGCAGTGATATCTGATATCAAGCAGATGTATAGGCAGATTTTGGTCGATCAACAACAGCGCGACCTTCAGAGAATTCTTTGGCGCGACGAGCCTACTAAACCTGTCAAGATTTTTCGGCGAAAAACATTAACCTATGGACTAAAGCCCTCTGCTATTTTAGCCATACGTACGTTGAAATTACTTGCTGAACAGGATGGCCCGTTGTATTCTCCTAAGGCTTCTGCAGTGTTAAAATCATCATTTTACGTTGACGATTTTCTTCATTCATTTGAGTCAGTATCTGAAGCACTGCAGGTCTCTAAAGATTTGACAGCTTTGCTTTTGGGAGGCGGATTTTCCTTGTGCAAGTGGAACTCTAATTCGGAAGAATTTCTTTCTAAATTTCCATTAACTTCAGTCTATAACGACTCAGTAGAGCTTCTTCAGGAAAGTAATTCCATCAAAACTCTAGGCATCTATTGGAGTCCTCAAAAGGATTTTTTCTTTTTCAAAATTAATCTCAGTGACATCAAACCGCAAACTAAGCGGCAAATTTTGTCTGAGATTGCAAAGATATTTGATCCTCTCCAATTTTTGGCGCCAATCATCGTCACAGCAAAGCTTTTCATGCAAGACCTTTGGTCCTTGAAAACTGGTTGGGATGAACCAGTTCCTTCAGAGTTGCAAAAAAATTGGATTTCTTATAGAAATAGTTTGGAAGATCTCTCTAATGTTATTATCCCGCGAGTGATTATTCCTTTTCCCTCCTGTGGAGGATATGAACTTCACATGTTTGTCGATAGCTCATTGAAAGCTTATGGATGTTGTGCGTATATTGTTTGCCGTAATTTTGTCCAGTCATATTTCTTTTCCAATTTAATTTGCGCTAAGTCAAAGGTGGCCCCTCTTAAATCTTTATCCTTGCCACGACTGGAACTTTGTGCTGCTCTTCTGGCGGTTGAATTATCGGTCAAAATCCGTCAATCTTTGAAAATCCGATTTATTAAAACTTACTTTTGGAGTGACTCGGCCATCACGTTGGCATGGATTGCCAAACCTCCCTCGCATTGGCAGGTGTTTGTAGCTAATAGAGCGTCTAAAATTCAACAATTGTCTAACCTTGAACAATGGCATCATGTATCTGGCAAGGAGAACCCTGCAGATGTCATTTCTCGGGGATGTTCCCCTCTTATGTTGGCTAACCTGACATTATACTGGCACGGTCCCGTTGGCTTCTGCAAGAACCCTCCGCTTGGCCAAATTTTCCTCTTCCGGAGTTATCAGACTTGCCGGATGCTGGTAAGGTTACTGGATCTTCTCTTCTCGTTTCTGACTCTCCCCTTCTCTTGCAACGATATTCCTCTTTCCATAAATTGGTGAGGGTTATGGCTTATCTCCTTCGATGGAAATATTTTGTGGTAGAACAACCCCTTTTTCCTAAGCCATATTTAACCCTTTCTGAATTAAGTTTAGCCACTACAAAAATCTTATGGCTTACTCAACAAGAAATATTCTCTGAAGAATGCCTGGTGTTGTCCCAAGGTCAATCCCTTAAGAAATCGAGTAGGCTTTCCTCACTCGCCCCTTTTTTGGATATTGATGGTTTACTAAGAGTAGGAGGACGTTTATCTTTGGCTGATCTTTCTGAGGATAAAAAACATCCAATTATTCTTCCCTCAAAGCATCATGTCACTTCCTTAATTATTCGTCAGTATCATTACCAGCATCTTCATGCTGGAACTCGTACATTACTTTCTGTCATTCGTGAAAGGTATTGGCCCATAAACGGAGTCCATGAAGTTACCTCTGTTATCCGGAAGTGCATTCCATGTTTTAAATCCAACCCTAAAATTACCACTCAGCTCATGGGTGATGTTCCCAACTTTAGATCTGCGCCTGCTAGACCCTTTGCCTTTACGGGGGTGGATTATTCCGGGCCTTTTGTTTACAGAAGAAATTCTCCTGAGGCCAAAAAATGTATTTCTGGAAAACTCTATATTTCGCTGTTTGTATGTATGGTCACCGGAGCAGTTCACTTAGAACTAGTTACCAACGCCTCTACTGCTTACTTTTTGGCAGCTTTTGCCAGATTTTCTGCTCGCAGAGGTCTTCCTTCAGAAGTATTCTCAGACAATGCTAAAAATTTTATCGGAGCTTCTGAGCAAATTAAGAGAGCTCTTACTCAAAATTCAGCGCTGGAAAGGATTACTGATTATGCTCACCAGAGAAATTTCAAGTGGCACTTCATCCCCCCTTATGCACCTCATCAAGGTGGGCGGTGGGAGTCTTGTGTGAAACTCACCAAGAAGCACCTTAGACGTGTTTGTGGCCACACCCCCCTTTCTCATGAAGAGTTTAATTCCTTAATCATTTTTATTGAGGGCATAATTAATTCTCGTCCTTTATCACCCTTATCTAATGATCCTTCAGATCTTCTGCCATTAACGCCAGGCCATTTTCTTATCGGTGGTCCTTTGACTGCCTCTCCCCCTTTGTTATATTCTAATTCTCAATCTTCTTTAGCCATTTCTTGGCGCAAAATTGAAAGTTTGCGCAATAATTTTTGGCGCCGCTGGAGGTTGGAATACCTCGGTTTGCTTCAGCAGCGTGGTAAATGACTTGTTTCCTGCTCTAACCTTCAGGTGGGGGACTTGGTGCTTTTGAAAGACCCTAGTCCTCCTCTTGTCTGGAATTTGGGTAGGGTTGTTGAGTGCCTTCCTGGCAGAGATGGTAGGGTTCGCGTGGTAAAACTGCAGACTTCTGCTGGTCATTTTCTTAGGCCAATCACTATGATTGCTCCTTTGCCACGCGAGGCCTAACTTCTGCGCTTTCTTACTGCAATTTTTTCTCGCCCCTCCCAGCATGTTCGCTTTTGCGAATGTTTTTTTTTTGTAGGCTATGTTTCCCTTACGGTGTGAAACACACGTTCAATTTTTTCTGCCCCATTATTTTTATTTTTGTTAATTGCAGTCTGAACGCGGTGTTCTGATTTATTTATTTTATTGGTGTTTCAGTTTAATTGTTTTTCTGTATTATTCATGTCAACTTACCTTTTTTTTCTGAAGTGTCTTTCTAGACGCACCATATCGTCACACTTTCTCATGAGGTACTGTGTTCTCCCCAGCGGCAACGCTCGCAATGTGCATGGGGCTGTGCTTTGATTGGCTGCTTTTTCACCCCTCCTTCATTCTGGAAGATTCGGCGCGCTGACGTCACTACCGCTATATAACCTTAGGTCGATCGGCCTATGTGTCGACTCTCCATCTTCAGTCGCTTGCTACTACAAGCTTGCCGGGGGTCATTACCCTCTGGTGTCACGGCCTTCCCAGAGGTCCTGTTTCACGTCAACACGGAGTTAGGCTCCAGGCCAACCTTTGCTCCAGCTGGCGGCTGGGCATTTTCTACAAACGCTGTACTCAGTTTAAGGTCTACCTAAGGAAAAGACAACTTCTCGAACCAGCGGAGATGTTAATACCAAGAAACATCTCACTGCTGGTCAACTCTCGTCATCACGACTGAACATCGCCAAAACCTTGGCTCTGAACCAGCGCTGCTGGAGTGTGGGCGCATTAACCACGAGCATCAGCCCTGTGCGGGCAAATAGAACTGCCACTTCAAAGCATCAGCCCCTTGCGGACCAACCGTTTCCAGCCAAGGGTTTGCTGGCCTAAAGAAAGGGTTATGTATTTTCACCTCATTGAAAGGTGGTATCATATTCATCATGGTTAATCATTAAGAGTTCCTCGTTTAGGTATTTATAATTATGTCTCTCTTTTTATGAACAATATAAATTTTTAATCCCTCATAAGGGAATTTTGTTAACCGTTTCCGTTTCCTGGAGAAACTTGCAAATTTGCATTTTTATTATTCTTCTTGATAATTCTTAAAACTATATTTATTAGAAGTAACTTTATACGCTGTTTAAAAAATATTGCATTTTGAATTTGCATTTTTATTATTCTTCTTGTTAATTCTTAAAACTATATTTATTAGAAGTAACGTTATATGCTGTTTAAAAACTTTAATAAACGCAAAGGCAAATTCTAATCTTTGGTTTCTTCCATCACCCAAGATTCAATCCCTGTGTCCGAAACCTTACATCTTTTCGAAATCCCTAAAAGGGTGCAGCATACCCTTTTCCAACACGCACCCAAGTGACCGTGATGTCCAAGCCTTTCATATGAAAACAATAACAACAGGTGAACGTACCTGTAAATCTACCCATCGATCCCACTATCTTAAATTTTGAAGGTCAAATCCTAACCACCAGCCCATCCCTATCCACAGAAAAGCGCACATTCTGCAATATTGCAATTTAATAAGTTGTTTTGTTTGAGGTTCTTGTAACATCTGCCCCCGTGATTTTCGTCAATGTATAAACTGTCCTATGAGCTGTGGCATTGCAGTGTCTGTATTACTTTGTGTACTTGGAACGAAGGAAGGATGTATTTTATGAGACCATTATTCCCGCTATTATTAGCCACTGAACCCCTTTTTTTCGTGCAATCCCAACTGCTGACCGCAACGTTTCACATTCGAAACGTATACAAGCACTACGCGGGAATCAAATCTGGCGCAACTTGGTGGGAGGCAGGCAGAAGGACTGCTATGCCATCACGCCTCTAGGTATGCATAGAATAGGAGCTTGGATTGGGAAAAAGTAGTCGTAGCCATAAACATTTTCCTTAATTACGGGAAAGCAGGGGAAAACCTTGTAGATTGGCAGAAGTGGTATCTAATCTTAATATTTTGTGTTGTACTGGCGAGACTGAGTGTACCAAATTCAGGTTAGAAAATCTAGAAAATTAATACTAACTAGTTGAAACCCGTCAAAACATGACGGTCATTGGGAAAATATTTACGGAAGGATTTTCTTATATGCATTATTTGTATGATTACAGAGAAAGACGACTTTGCAACATATAACTGCCCATGACTGAAAACTTGATGAGGCAAATAGTGACCTACACGTTCCATAGCTTCCCCTTGAGCTTTATTGATTGTGATAAATTATGCCAAGCGATTGGAAATTGGTGGCTCTTAAAAGAAAATGGGAGTATTTTTATGGCATATTTATATTGGATTTTTAAAGTGGCTTCGTATTTTGTCCGATTTCTCACTTTATTGCGTCAATTTGCAGTTAACATACGACCGGACAATGTTCCTTTTCGTCGAACGGGTTTTATAGTAGTATTTCTCCCAAAATTAACGTCTTATTCGATAACACTATAGTGCCCTGCATCAATGGAGCCGCTAAATATTAAATGCCAAATAATACTCCCCTTGCAAAAACAACAGTGTGGTTAGACTCATTGTTATGTACTCTAAACAAATAAAATCAATGAACAATTGGCTTATACAATGAAGTTCAACATGATCAGTGTATTCACCGTTCAGAGACTTTCATACTAAGTTGGTTGCTGAGGAGAACGCGATGAGGCTGATCGCCAATAATAAAATCCTTAAAATTATCCTTGTCAGCAACAATGTTTGCAATAGTTTGCAAATGAAGCTCAGGGCGATGTTCTTCATTTTGATATAAACAGCACGAAACTTCTCGAAATAAGCAATTTCTATCGCCTGTTATAGGTTCAATCCTTTGGGTTTCTTTAACAGCAAACTATGCAGGGAAGCATAGAATCACTTCACCAATTACAGGATGAGCACTGACTCTTTGCCAGCCACCGTAAAGGAGGCAGTTTTAGAATTATATGTCCAGTGCATGTCGAAAAACGCATTGACATAGGGATGCCCACTATTAAGTATATTCTTGGCCATCGCCCCAGAGATCCGGATTCATTTCCCTGCTCTGCCAAGAAATTTAATTCTGGCCTGAGGGCTGGAACGGGACGCACTCAGCCTTGTGAGGTAAAACTGAGGAGAGGTAGGATCGATTCCAACCTTAACTATCTTGGATGTGTTTCTCTTCGGTTTCCCACTTCCACTCCAGGCAGATACCGGGATGGTTCCTTACGTAAGGCCTCGGCGTTCTCCATCCTAATTCTCACGTTAATTACAGATACACGCATTAATACAACCATCACAATAACACAGGTCGGTAACATATTTCTTTTCTCTCTTAAAGACACTCTGCAAATCTACAGGCCAAGAGCTTTTGTCAGAGTGCTTTACGAAGTCGAAACATGATGGTCAATGGTAAAATAATTACCGAAGGATTTTCTTATATACGACATTCTTTGTACGACTACTTTTTGGCACTATTGAAACTTTAAGGGCGTCGAAAGATCGCACTCTTGACATTGCAACATATAACTGGCCATGACTGAAAACTTGCTGAGGTAAATAGAGACCTACACGTTCGAGAGTTTCCCCTTGAGCTTTATTAATTGTGATACAGAATGCCAAGCGAATTGGAAATTGACGTCTCTTAAAAGAAAATGGAAGGGTTTTGTCGGATGGTGTTAAATCAGCTCGAGGGATTAGAGCTCTCTGCCCAATTTTATCTCCGCTGATTATTTCCAAATCCAAGCAATTTTCATACATATCCTTTACAAATAATCTGGTTCCGTTCAGGAGCCCTTGGGAAACGTTCAGATTTCTGAGGAGCATAACTATGGCTCCAACTTTTAGAGTAAGAATATGTGGAGGCAAACCACTTAATTCCAAGGAATTCAAGAATTCTGTAGGAAATTGAAGTAGCTGGCTTTCATCTTCAGTAATTAATCTGTTAACGCTGGTGTATGTTTTTGAACTACCGGGTATAAGTTCGATGACTTTCAAATTAATTTCATTACAGTGTTCATTTTTTGGTGTTAGAATGCATACTTTCGAGAAATTGATTATATCTTTCGTAGAAATGAATGTTTCGCCGTAAATCTCAGTCACGATGTCATCATGCGCTAAAATTCTGGGTGGTAGTTCAATAACATTTGATTCCTCGCCATCTACAGAGGGGTAGTCACCGTTACCAATTTGTAACAAAAAATCAGAAAATTCAATTTCTTCTGGTTTCAACCGCATGTTTTTATATAAGCAGCGTATTTTGAAGAAGGGCCAGAGAGGAGAGTATTTAATACAGTTTTGAATAATTGTTTGGCGAGAAGCGTGTGGAACAACAGGCAAAACCTGCCTAAAGTCTCCTCCAAGAACAGTAATTTTCCCACCAAATGGAATGTCATTACCCATAATATCTTTTAGAAGACGATTCACACACATTAATGAATGAATATTTGCCATTGGGGCTTCATCCCTTATTATGAGCCGTGCTAATCGAATATCGTCAGCTGCTTTGGAATTTAATTTTAATCCAGACACTGAACTCTCATTTAAATTTAGAGGAATTTTGAATGTACTGTGTACTGTTCGACCGTTGGGTAGCAAAACAGCGGCTATTCCGGTCCATGCTACTGATATAACATGAAGCCCTAAACTCCAGAACTTTTGTATTAAGCATCGGTAAATAAATGTTTTTCCTGTGCCCCCAGCACCGTCAATAAAGAATGCGTTCGTGACAGTTGTGTTGTTATTTTGAAGAACGCTAGTGATTTCATTAATAATTGAAAGTTGTTCCTGGTTTGCTAAGGACATCAGGTCAGCCAAATCAAAAGGGAACACTGGCTCATTAGTAGTTTGATCGTTTGAGTGTGTGTCAGTACCAACAGGCAAGTTAAATGTTGGCAGAGAGAAACCATGCAATTGCAGAGTTTTATTAATATCTCTGAGAGATAGTTGATAAGCTGTATTTTCATCTTCAGACTTTAAATAATCTTCACAGAGAGAGTTTTTGTGCATGTCCCATAAGTGACTGGCATTGCAAGGTTGATGAAATATGCATATGTAGGCGAATAACTGTCTCAGTTGAAAGGGCATTTGGACAACCGATGCTTCCATCAAACAGCGTTGCCATTCTGAATCATCGATAAGCAAACCAAGTTTAATTGCCATATCCTTATATGTTGGGCAGGTAACACCTTGGTATGTTCGGAGATCCTCAAAGCTTGTGGCACCTACTATGTGAAGTAAAAGTAAGCGCAGATGGTATCTTTCTGATTCAGATGGAGAAACATTGTACATCCGACCTATTACATTTTCGAATCTAAGTCGTTTTTTCCAAATGCATTTGCATTTATCCCATACATAATGAACGGGTGTTTCAGGATAAATATATGCACTCCTAGTTGTTGGATTTTGGTTCAGCTGAAACCATGCAGTGAGTTGTGTACTTTTTAACTGAGCTCGTATTAATGCTTTGGGAGCATCATCGGCATGAAAAAATACATCTTGTTGGTCTGGTAAATGGACAGGTAACCGGGCAACAATGTGGGACTGTTCGTGCATGTTGTAACCAAAAATCCTGTATGCAGCCTCACTTGACCCAACATATCTAGCATTCAAATACATAGAAACTTCGTCATGATGTAGCATTCCATCGTTTGCCGTGATTTTCAAGTTAGCGCAATCATGCCCCTTATAAACATATTTATGTATGTATTTGATGCTGTGTACACTTGCACAGATTTCGACGTTAATATGGGCCTGAAAGTACATCAATAGATATCGATTGTATGGAACAATGAAGCGATTGTCGATTTCAATATTGGTGCCTTGTACTCGTTTAGTATATGATCTTCCATTCTGTCGCCTACGGTAAAGTGGATAGCCGTTCACATTCCCTTTAGTTTCTGGCACAAAGTCTTTTGGAAAACCCTTCTTACATCTTCCATCCTTCATGCAAATTGAATTGGGATTCAGAAGGCCGCAAGGTCCATGTACCATGTGTGTCTTTACTAAGTTGTACAATGTTGTATTGGAAGGATCTGGTATTTCTGCAGAAACTGTCATATCAATATCATAGATTTCTCGTAATTTACAACTATCTCGAAGACAAACCAGTAAGTGTATATGAGGTAAACCTCGCTTCTGGAACTCAACCGTGTATAAGAATGTTTGTACCTCGCCAAAAATTTGCTTTTGACTTATTAAACGCAAGAGTTCCTTCACTTTCGCATGAAAAACGCGAACAACGACATCAGGTCTATTGTTTGCATTTTCATAAGGTTGGAGGCTAGTAGTAATTTCAGGCCATGAAGGGTTGCAAGTGAAAGTTATGAAGAGGTCTGGCTTGCCAAATTTTCTCACAATTGCCATTGCATCCTGATAATTTTGCAACATATTTCGGGGACTACCAATAAAAGTAGAAGGCAAAATAACTATGCGACCAGCTCTTAAACTTTCATTTTCAGCTCTAAAGTGTAAAGCATCAGCAAGACCAACGTAGGTATCGACACGCAATTTCGTTTGTTGATTGCGAATATATTTTAGTCTATCTCCTTCTATTCGACAATAATAGTCAACTATTAATTGTTGGGTAAGTTTACCTGCATTAAGTAAAGGGTTGAAACCTCCTGCGGGAGGACAATCTCGAATCGACAGCCTATACAAAATATATTCACGCATTGTCATATTTTGCCTAACGTTCGTCTTACGGTTCCCTCCTGTTGGCAGTGAAATATGCCACCCTGTTTCTCCGCAAGGCCAGATTAAAACGTAAGTTAATGGATCACAATGCATGCTGTCAACATCAATTTCCTTTAAAACTCCCTGATTAGAAAATACGGCTATGTGGCGGTGTGAAGCCGGAGCGCCGTCAGTTGTTTCAAAAATAGCTGCAATCTCTGAGGAAGCTGGGTTATTGTAACGTCTAGGATCTTCTTGAGGTTCATGGTAAAAGCGCATGACCAAATCTAACGGTTGACGTTTTTATCTTAAAGCCAGTTCATTTTCTTCGCATATTTTTGAATGCATTGTCTTATACAGTTGAATGTAAGGGTTATGCTCTTGCAAAATATTATTTAGAATATGGAGTGTACCCTCCCTGATGCAAGAATTCGCTCGATTTGCTAATCTGATTTGATTAGCTTCTGAGCAGTCTAATACATACAATTGGCCGTAACAACTGTCGCTTATATTTTTGGAATATATGGAAGAAATGCGATGATGTACAATTCCTGAAATTTTAAAACAATAAGGACCGTGTTCAGGTGGTACGGTAACATTGGCACCAAAGGAAACGAAGGACATAGAATTGTTGTACTGCCGAATATTCTCTCTGAAGTTCCTTGAGGTATCATCATTTCCAGTGAAAAATGGTTTAAGCCTGTCAAGTATTTTATATTCCGGCAGATTAATTTTACCATTGCAACAGCAAAGGCTGAAGTAACCAAGCGTAGTTTTTTCGCAAGAGAAGAACAATGCAGAACAATGTTTACATTCGTTCGTCAAGGACCCAACGCTGTACGGCATAATATCTGGCATTGTTTCTGAAATGGCAGATTTATATTTTATATTAAAAGTGGTTTCGCCTTTTCTCCGATTTCTCATTGTTTTGCGTCTATTTGTAGTTTCCACACGACCGGTTAATGTTCTTTTTCGTCGAATGCGTCTATTTACAGTAGGATTTATCCCCAAATTAATGTCGTATTCGATCACACTATAGTGTCCTGCATCAACGGAGCCGCTAAACAATAAATGACAAATAACACTTCCATTGCCATAATCTACAACGTGGTTAGTCTCATCGTTATGCACTCTAAACAAATAATCATTAAACAATTGGCTTATACCATGGAGTTCAACATGACCAGCATATTCACCGTTCAGAGACATAAGATTTTCATACTCAAGTTGGTTGTTGAGGGGAAGGCGATAAGACTCATCGCCAATAATAAAATCCTTATAAATATTCCAGTCAGCAACAATTTTTGTAACAGTTTGCAAACGCAACTCGCTATGACGTTCTTCGTTTCGATACAAACAGTACGAAACTGCTCTAAATAAGCAATTTCCGTCACCTGTTATTGGTACAATTCTTCGGATATCCATGACAGTAAATAATGAAGAGGAGCATAGAACCACTTCGCCAGTCACCTTAATAATGGAGCCAGTTTTACAATTATATTTCCTGTACGTGTCAAGAGTCGTATTTACACAGGGAAGCCCACTCTTAAAGCTGGCAATGAATTATCGAGACAAACCGGCCCAGTAATTCTGCGTAGTCACTTTCTAGTATGCCGTAGTTATGGTATATACAATGAAAGGTTTAACAATTCGTAGAAGCTGCGATATGTATTCTCGACAGAAAACGACTCACCACCAAAGACTATAACAGACCACCAAAGACTATATAACAGAAAGATCGGAAACACAATACAAATGGCGGTTCCAACATTCGACTGCAGCGGCATCTGCTACTGAAATATAGAAGTTAATTTGGATAACAATCTAATCAAAAGTAGGCCTACATTTTTTAATACCGGTATCAGAATTTCAACGTAGGCCTACTGTATTATTGCCGTATAACTGGTAAAGGTACAATTCATTAGTGGAATTTCATGTAACAACATTTTGGACATGCCTTGTATGTTTATAAGGCAAAGAAAGAACTGAGGAAAACAAATGGTTTACGTAGCACATGGCTCGATTTGAAGACACTCGGGTGGATTCACTGCATATATTCTTCGTAATGTGTTGGAATTCGTACAATCCTTGATTCACAGTTATCCCATGTGCAAAAATATGCCAAAACTTCTGTAGCAATAAAGATAAATAGGCTACCGTTATTGCAAATGTAATCTGTCGAATGTTGGAACTTATAAAGCTTTTCAATGAAATTACCATAGCGTTTTAAGTTAAATTGAGATGGGAACGTAGAATTCCTTAGTTACGGGAATGCCAAGAGTTAAATATGTTTTGGTAATATAATAGCAATTGCAAGAAAGGAAAATACGGAAATAAAAAAACATGCCGGATGGGGGATTCGAACCCCTTACATTCGGTGATGCATAAATTAAGACAGTACGGCGTAACCACCTGAGCTACCGAACGACTGGTAATGATGAGCAATATTAAGGGAGTTAAACATCAAGCACACTCAAAATTTGATGTCAGTTTACGTTTTTCAGCATTTTCTGTCTGGTAATTCCAGTGTATGTCATGAAAACGTAATAAGCAATGTTCCCTTCCATTATAATTCTTATACATAAACATGAAATTAAAACGCGATGGACTTGTAACCGCCATGACTGTCATAAGGCAAGGCGATTGTGCGCATGCGTGATAGGCAAGATTTCTGAATTTTTGTTTATTAATTTAAAAATATTCTGTAACATATGGGAATGCCAAGAGTTAAATATGTTTTGGCAATATAATAGCAATTGCAAGAAAGGAAAATACGGAAATAAAAAAACATGCCGGAGGGGGGATTCGAACACCTTACATTGGGTGATGCATAAGTTAAGAGAGTACGGCGTAACCACCTGAGCTACCGAACCACTAGTAACAGCGCGCAATATTAAGGGAGTTAAACATCAAGCACACTCAAAATTTGATGTCAGTTTACGTTTTTTAGCATTTTCTGTCTGGTAATTCCAGTGTATGTCATGAAAACGTAATAAGCAATGTTCCCTTCCATTATAATTCTTATACATAACCATGAAATTAAAACGCGATGGACTTGTAACCGCCATGACTGTCATAAGGCAAGGCGATTGTGCGCATGCGTGATAGGCACGATTTCTGAATTTTTGTTTATTAATTTAAAAATATTCTGTATCATATTTGTTTATTTTAAAGACACTCTGCAAATCTACATGCCAAGAGCTCTCGTTAGAATGCATTACGAAGTCAATCGGTTGAGACGTTATCTCATTCTCGATGTAACAAAAAACGCCTTAGTGTTTTAAATATATAGATTGTAACAAAAGATAATTGAGAAAAACGTAACATTAGTTTATTCAGGAACACCGATCTCAATTTCATTTCAACCAAATGTCTTTCAAGGGTTTTCTGGTACTTAGAATAGCAAGTATCAGTATGATAACATATTTAATTCATTAATAGAATCCAAGAATACCGACAGCGGTAGCTACGCTCACTTATGTGCGGCGGTAGCCCATGGGACCAAGCTCTCTGCGGAATTGGTAGACATGGGTTCGAGCCCCACTGTCGGCCGTCCTTGAAATGGTATTCCGTGGTTTACATATTTCAATTCTAGGCAAATGCTGGGACGGTACCTTCTGACAGGCCACGACCGCTTCCATCCACATCCTTGCCCAGTTTCATTCACCATCGTTCATTTCATCTCTCATTAATTCCAGGCGTCAGGAAGGGCAACCGGTCGTAAAAACTATCCGCCACAAAGACTTTCATCGCATCTCATCCCCGAACGCGTTGGAAAACGGGAATAAGAAGGGGCAGACACACATACACAGAATAGAATCCAAGATAAATATCACAACCAAATTATTTAAAAAAAAATTATATGTTTATATTCGACGATGTCGAAATGTAAATATTATATGTCAGAAAACTGTATCTTAATGAGGGTCATTATAACACTATTTTTCATTATGAAACAGTTTCTCCCGCCAATCAGAGCTCAAGAAACAGTTGTGCGACCAATTAGGTAAGGATAGCATCGCACCTGCGCTGACTTCCACGGCCTCCTATTTTAAATTTCACTGCGTGGCTTCTAATGTCTTAGTGGGGTATTCGAGGAGGCCATGGTCGAATACAAGGTATTCTCTGCGTCCAATGTGCTCTGCTCAGTACATTAAACTGGCAGAATCTCGACAGTTATTTATGAATATTTATGTTCGAAAATGAAATAGTTATAATTGTCGTCGAACATAAACAGTCTTATGCAACTCGCCTATAATGGTAATCAAGACACTCGTATGGAAAATATAAAACTCGCTACATACTCTTGTCTTAATTATTGTCATTATACTGTAGGCTCGTTGCATAATGTACTATTACGGATACTGTGTGCTTTTGAGCATTTGAATTGTGTACATTAACAGGCTTCATTCTACAAAGCATTTTCTTGCAAGGCCAAGGCTAAGATTTTTGTAATGTGCAAGATGTAACTTATTCTGAACTCGATTATATTTTGAGGTTGGAAAATCAGGAAAATAATACACATGATAACAAAAGAATATTCAGGAAAGAGTAACATTGGTTCATTGAGGAACACTTATTTCACTTGTATTTCCAACCAAGTACTCTCTAACGTTAATCAAACGCTGACGATGAGAATAGCTAACTTTAGAATTTTAACCTATAATAATTTTCATCAGGTATTAGCAAGCCGACAAATAAAATTTTAATAGTACATTAGGCAACGAGCCTATAATGGCAATAGTTAAGACACGAGTATGTTCATAAAACGAGCGAAGTGAGTTTTATAATTTCCATACGAGTGTCTTAATTACCATTATAGGCGAGTTGCATATGACTGTTTATGTTCGACGATATTTATAACTATTTTATGTTCGAACATAAGTATTCATTAATATCTGTCGAGATTTCGCCAGTTTTATGTACTGAGCAGAGCGCATGGGACGCAGAGAATACCATGGCCTCCTGGAATACCCTACCATGACACTAGGCCACACAGTGAAATTCAAAATAGAAGGCCGTGGATGTGAGTGCAGGTGCGATGCTATCCTCACCTAATTGCTCACACAACTGTTTCTTGAGCTCTGATTGGTGGGAGAAACTGTCAAACCCCTGGCACTATGCAGCCGATGAAGGGCCTAGGCCGACCATGCGACCGCTGCCCAGTCATTTGGCCGGCAGACATTGGGGTGACGCGTGATCAGCGCATCGGGTCCCCTCGGCCGTTAATCTTGGTTTTCGTGATCGAGGCGCTGCCTCACTGTCAGAAAGCTACTCAATTGTCCTCACGAGGCTGAGTGCCTCCCGTTTCAACCCTCACGTCAGTTTTAAAAAGCCGGGAATCTACCCAGGGCCTCCGGGAGAGAGGCAGCTGCGCTACCTCAACACCACGGGGCCGGCATGGGAGAAACTGTATCATAATGAAAACTTGTACTATAATGAGCCTCATTATAGTACAGTTTTCTGACATATAATATCTACAATTCCCTATGGTCGAACATAAAGATAATTAAGATTTACTTCACTAACTCTGTTCTTTAATATATGTGTTTATAGGCAGGAAGAAAATTAACAGAATGTCTTTAAACTTTAAGTGCTGATTACCTAATATACACTTCATTCAAGGCTGATTACAAACTTAATTTTGTAGATGGCCAATGAGCTGGCTATGTTTCGTCTCACTACTGACAACATGAGTTCAGCAACGACATCTCCCTTTATGCAAATTCTCCAATTCAAGGGGAATGAATGCCAAAGTAGGTGTCATGCCCCCCCTCTACCATCTGAAAAGTGGTGAGTATATGCAGATAGAGTTCTGGTCTGGTCATTGTAGTAGTAGACTAGAGAATGCAAGCTCGAGTTGCCAGTACCATCCCGAATTATCAACTCAATTACGTTTAATCAAGACTTAAATGAAGTTCACAAATTAGTGGCAGGATTGAACAGCAGTTAGCGTGTGCCTGGGCTAATAGGCTCATTAAACATAATTAGTCTTCCCCACCCCCTCCACCCCCTCACAGGGAGCGACTGTGCTCCTAGGAGATTGTGCTTACCAAAAGACCGGATGAAAAGTGGGTGGCTGGATGGAAGGGGTTAGAACAAACCCACTTGCCTGTGAACTTTATACTAAAACTGTCTGCTTGGCTATTCTGCTGCTATATAAAGTTGAAAGGTAAGCCTCGTACAGAGTTCTGCAGGTAAGTTTGGTGCCTATATCTTGGCTGAAGATGGAAGGCCAGAGAACCCAATACATAATAAAGTTCTACCTGAATAATGTCATGGCTAGATCAATGAGCCATTAAGTTCATATATTCTTGACTACACTTGGTCTTTATATGTCGGCATTTAAGAAAAACCTGTGTCTCATTTAGTGAGTCCAAAGAAAATAATCTATAAATACTTCCTATTTAATTCTTGTGGTGTTATGTCTATTGTTGCGTTAAGCAGCGGAGCAGGGAGGTCATCTGCCCCTATAGTTGTATTATGTGGCAGTGGTATCATCTAAATAATGATTTTAATATTTTACATAATTCAAGATGTCGTTTCAGCATATTATTATCTATAATATCATCGTGATTCCAATATATTGCACATTTCAAAAAAAAACTCCTCTTAGAGAAAGTTTCGTGGTAAATGCTCAATTACATCTGATTTACCCATTGGTTCAAGTATATACCGCGATACATACGTTTCTAGGGGAAATTCTCAATGTAATCGATGATGTCATGGATGACGCAAGGACGTTTGTTTTCGTTTGTTTGATGGTGTGGCTTGAAGTGCCACCATTGGTCATCTGTTTGAAGTTTCAAACAGTGCGTCGTTACATGCCGATATAGTCACATGTGTTCAAGTGCGCCGAGTGATGGTGACTTACGAATGTTAATAAATTACTGTTGGTTGTTGAATGTAATAGAAAAGTTGGCGCTCTACTAAAGCCATTGGTCGCTGCTAGGTTAGACGACTGTCTAGACGAAAATTACTGCTTGCAATATGAGCAAGGGTGTCTTGGTGTTAGGTTTGTGTTTGTGTGCAAAGCCTTATTAACACATAGAATGGAAAATGTAATCATCGTTTAAAGCTTTAGAGTCGTCCATGACGTCATACATATTGCCGGTTTTTGTCTAGGGGAATTTTGCTGTGTAATGTATCGCAATCTACACTACTCCCAAGGCATCACTATACAATATTATTCATTGTCCCATCTTTATTTTTACGCATTGATAAACTACTCTAAATATATATATAATATCAGTGATAGAACAGATCATTCCTTATGACTACATTTAGACAATACTCATACGAGCCATTACACAATAAAATAATACAGAAAATTGTATGTTATAGTTATAAATGTAACCTCCATACAATAACACACAAAGGCTGGATAGGGTATGAATTACGAGAGTCGGGATGTAGTGTAATTTATTCAGACATTGCATTGTTCTACTTCCTCCTCCCGGTGCATTAACTTTGATGTGATGCTCCACTCAAATCAATTTCAGGTTAGGTTAAGTCAGCGTTAGTTCCGATCACACCACCGCAGACAGGGAGAGCGCCTCTGTTGACAAGACGGGAGCGTGTGTAAACAAAAGCGTGTCGGCGCGCGCCAGCCAACAACCGGTGATGCATTTGAAAATAGAACGGAACTCGCAACCATCACACCCAAGTTCGCGTGTTTTTTTAACTCTTTTCGTTCTGCTATCAAAACAGTATTTTTTTCCGTAATGCTAGCACAGTAGCAATATATTAGAAGGTTCAACCTCCCCATCCCTGCCGTAAACTCACAACCCCTTCCACATTCAGAACACTGATGCAATGCAAACTAGCGCTCCTAACGGTTGGAAGGGGAAATCTCACGTGATGGATTGAACCTCTATAACATTGACGTTTTTAGAGGAAAAAGTATATATGAACATTTTATATGCGTGTGTTTTTAAATCAGTACAGACTTTCTGCTGTCTACGTGTTTTAAATATAGTGCGTGGAAGGCAAATATTGACGGATTGGTGCTTTTACCCTTATTGATATTCGTTCGAATTCATAAGGACTGAAGGGGCGTTTGTGGAATGTCCTGGAAAAATCATAAAGCTATAAATACAGTATTTGTCGCATTCTGAATCTGTTACAGTAGTGAAATCACTGTGAAAACATGAGTACTAGATGATGTCTCACTCACCAAAAGCAAAATAAAATGTTTCAAAATTTCAAATTTGTAATATGTGTTTGAGATTCAGAGCAAACTTCGTCAAAAATATACAGAATAATTCTTCACACTGCATTAAGGTGGCCTTGGTGTCGCAGTTTGTAGCATGCTGAGCTTCTATGTCAACGACCGCGGGTTAAATTCCGGCCGAAGTCGTCAGATTTTTAAAAATCCCCCAGTATGCCTTTCTTTGGATGGGATGTAAAGCCGGCGGGCCCATGTCATAGATTTATGGCATGTAAAAGAACCTTCCACTAACTACAATACTGTGTGAAGCTACATTTGTAGGTTAGATTTGATTACCGCTTTATTAAGCTCCAACGATCGCCGCCAGGTGCCGAATGCAGTGGCATCTAGTAGCCAAGTTCACAGCTAGGTGTCATTGACGGTAGTATTTGGTAGCAAAATTAGGAACAACTGTACTTGAAATTGATCGTCCGCAGTCCTTACCTGAATTACAGATAACACACATTAATACAGTCATCACAATTAACATCGGTTATCAGACAGCTTGTACACACACCCAAAGTACACGGGGTTATACGACCGCGTTATCGCAGCCCCTATACTGAGGAACCAGCCAACCATTCAAAGTTAGTACGCTTCTCCGTATAAGGGCCAAAAAACTTATCTCAGTCAAGTTTTTTGATAGCACCAACCATTGGCCAAAAGGGTGGGAAAAGTAGAGTTTTGAGAGAAATGAATCATACCTCCATTAATAGGAACAATACCACCTTGAAGTTTGGTCAATAGTCCTGTAAAAATCACCTGAAACTTTTGTCTGAAAGAATTCTTGATATGACTCACCCTTACGCCAAGGGATGAGCAAAACCTTTTACGGAATTATAAGATGGGATTTCTCGTATGCTAAACATGTGGAAACCACTGCCAATGGAACGGGCCTGGGAGAATTAGTGGGGAAAGAATACCCTGACAAAAAATAATGAGAACATTTCTAGAACCTGATCGCACCGCCACATACCGGGTCCAATTTGGAATGTAAACCATACAGGAACACACACAAACACACTTACGTGTTGTTTACTTCCGATAAGCCGTTATTGAAATGTCCAAACAACGCTAAGCTAAGTTTTGAAGCCTACGCCAAATGCCAAGAATTTGACATCACCGCCACCTATGGTACAAAGACATAACTAAGAATTATTCTCAGAAAGTCAATTATTCATTAATTTTTCAGAAGAAACCACTGGCAATAGAACGGACATGGAATAATTTGTGGGAGAAGAAGACTCTACCAAACAAAAGTTTATCAGTTCCGGCTCGTGTTTTAATACAATTATTGTATTGACGAGGCGGAACTGATAAACTTTTGTTTGGTATATTAAGTCAATACTGAAAAATGGGTGACTCTATGAGTCAAAAAGAAGAATACTCTGTTGAGCTCAGACTTGACATGTGGGACCAGCTAAGTTTGTAAGATTTCTGTAATTTTGAGACTCTTTCTTCGTTAGCCTTTGTGTTAAGACCAGATTTCTGCATGGTTTCTCCTAGATATTTGAAGTCATTGACTTATACAATTACTCCTCCCCAATGGCCAGCCATGGTCAACAAAAAAAAAAAATCTGCGAAAGTGAGGCATATGGGTTATATCTTCCTTGTTTTTACCTAGTTGAATTCCTTTGACTTCTTTTTCCCATGAACGAATTATTTTCTCTAAAGCTACATTGAATAGGATGGGTGAGAGGCCATCACCTTGTCTGACTCCGGTTCTGATTGGAAAGGGCTCTGATAATTCTCCCATAAATATGACCTTGGAGGCGGTATTAGTGAAGGTATCTCGGATGTTCGTGTTTTAATGTCTACTTTAATCTCCTCTGGAGTTTGGAATAATGTCTCTCGGTCTATGGAGTCATAGGCTTTATGCAAGTCTACAAAAGTCACTATAGTCCTCCTGCAGTGTTTCATGGACAAGAATGTACGAAGATTCCAAATCTGTTCACTGCAAGAGCGTTTTCTTCTAAATCCCGCTTGATGTTCGCCAATTTGGGGATCAATTTGTGGTTCCAGACGGTTTAACAGAGCTCTAGAGAAAATTTTATAAGCTTCTCGAATCAAGGAGATTCCTCTATAGTTGTTCGGGCTGGTTATGTCACCTTCTTTGTAAATTGAATGAATGATGGCCAATTTCCATTCTTCTGTGATTTTACCTGTGATCCAGCAGTTTTCGATAATTTTGTGGATTTTGGGTGTGATATTTACATGATCTTATTTCCAAATTTCTGCGATTAAACCACCTTCACCGGTAGCTGTGCTATTTTTCAGTGAATTAATTATTTCTATGATTTCTTGTGGGGTTGGGGGCTGCGAGTCTGGATTTGGTTTAGGAGTTTCAAAGTAAAATTGTTCTGTGTTTTTTTTTTTACAGTTGAGCAACTTGTTGAAATATTGAGAAAGAATTTTGTTTGTGTTTGATTCCAGTGATCCGTCTGGTTTTTTGAAACAGAGATTGCGCGGTTGGTGTCCGGTCATGTTTTCTCTGAAGGTTATCTAAACATTTTGTGTATTGTTTATAGAGAAGTCTTCTTGGATTTCTCGGAGGCTGCTGTGGTCATAATTGGGTTTTTCTTTCCGGATAGTTTTTTATGAGAGTTTCCTCACTGATTTGAAACTCTCCCAAGTTTCAGGTGATTTGTGACTGCTGAAATTTTTCCAAGCAGAAACCCTGTTATCGATGGCATAGTCGCAGGGAACATTCCTCCACCTGTGTTTCCGCTTTCGTGGGGGTTGGCCTAGTTTTATGAGCTCTTGCATTTTCTGGGAGAGTGCTGTCCAATTGGTTTCTGATAACTTGGAGAATTCCTGTGAGATTTTTCTTTGTTAATTTTGAGATATTCTGGGTCTGTTCTGAAGATCGCTTTGGTTTTCTGAATTTTTAGCCTTTTTTCATTTAAGAACAAGATGTTCAGTAAAGAACATATAGCCTACTTTCTCCTAAATGCATGAGTATAGTTATAACTCGTTGTTATTATCAAGGAGTATAATAGAATCATTTCTTGGTTGAAGACCTTAGAAACTATTTACCTCTACCAAACGCCACAACCTAGAAAAAAACTACTACCATCATTGAAGAAAGATAGATAAGAAGTATCTCAAGAATGTTATGGATCTGGAGACATAATCGACCGGACTGGCTGCGTGGCTCAGCGGTAACGTTATCGCTTGCTGGGCCCTAGGTTGCAGGTTCGTATCCTGGCGCAGTCAGCTGGCATTTGAGAGTGCACAAATGCGAGGGAGCCGTGTCAGTAGATTTACTGGCACGTTAAAGATCCCCTTCGGGCCAAAATTCCGTCACCCCGGCGTATCTAAAAGCAGCAGTAGTTAAAAGGGACGTAAAACAAATAATATTATTATAATTATACAAACAATTCATGCTTTTGGGCTAATGCCGTGTGTATTTTTAATTTAAACCATACGTTTCGGAGAAACCTTGCCTCCTTTTTCAATGGAAATAAACAATGTGGCCAAAGAAATTATATCAATGAGATTACAAAATATATATATATATAAATTCCTTTGTTCGTCACCAGAGAGCAGCTGCCAGAAATTACTATATGGACCATGGTGGAACGGCGGACAAAGTAGTAAGTAACTAGAAGGTAAAGGGGGCGGTGTGAAAATATAGAAACTCCTCGAAGAATGAGGAGGGAGGGGGGAGGTGGGAGGGTTAGATGGATATAAGGAAACATAAACAAAAGGGAAGTGTATCTGAACAATACCTAATGTCATATAGTCAACGGCGATAAAACAGATGGAAACTCCTCCAGTGACGAACAAAGGAGATCAAATCCAGGCTCTGAGCCCTAGAGGGAAAATGTACAATTTTAAATATGTGAAGAACAGAGAGACTGAGGGGAACTATCTCCCTAGATCCTTAATAACTGGTAGCCAAGTGTCACTTAGCTGATATCCAGTGTCTCTGTTAAAATTATTGGGATTTTTACGAATTTCAGCTGCCTCCCTTATAATTCTAGACCATTTGTGCTTAACAAGGGCAAGCGCATGAGCATCCTTGAAACATACATCGTGCCCTGAAGACAGGGCATGTTCAGCTATAGCTGATTTGTCAGGTTGGTTTAGACGGATGTTCCTTTGATGCTCTTTGATGCGAGTTGCAATGGACTGTTTTGTTTGTCCAATGTAGACTTTTCCGCAAGTACATGGGACTTCATACACCCCAGGTTGTAGTATTGGGGACAATTTATCTTTGTTTAATGCTAAACGTTGACCAATTTTCGTCATAGTGCCGAAAACTGTTTTTATCTTGTGCTTGCGGAGAATCTTAGCAACGCGGTCAGTGGTGTTGTGAATATAAGGGAGGTAAGCAGTTCCTCTCACGTCGGAGCTCTGAGAAGGTTGTCTATCCCTCCTTCTGGGATGTAGGGACCTATATATAGTGGATTCATTATAGCCATTACCCTTAAACATGGTTTGTAAGGCATGTAACTCTTCCTGAAGAGTTGATGCCTCACAAATACGTTCCGCTCTTTTGGCTAGAGTTGTTATAATTCCTTGTTTTTGTGCTGGGTGGTGGTGGGAGTCCGCATGTAAATAACGGTTAGTGTGAGTTGGCCTACGGTAGACGCTGTGCCCCATGGAGCCATCCGCTTTCCTCCTCACAAGAACATCCAAAAAAGGTAAGCATCCACCTGACTCTAGCTCCATTGTGAAGTGGATTGAAGGATGCAGCTGATTTAGGTGATCAGAAAGTGGTTCCGTTTCTCAGAACCCTCCTCCCACACCACGAACGTATCATCCACATACCTCCACCAAATCACAGGTTTGAAAGACGCCGAAGATATAGCCTCCCCCTCAAAATGTTCCATGAAAAAATTTGCCACGACAGGCGAGAGTGGACTTCCCATGGCCACACCATCAGTCTGCTCGTAATATTTACCATCCCACAAGAAATAACTGGAACACAAGCAGTGGTGGAATAATCGAGCAATGTCCTCAGGAAACAAATCCTTGATGAGTGACATGACCGAGTCCACCGGCACTCTGGTAAACAAGGACTCTACATCAAAACTCACCAAAATAGCATTTGGTTGAACGGCGATGGTTGACAATTTTTCGACGAAATGGGTTGAATCCCTAATGTAGGACTGTGTGCGCCCTAAGTGCGGCTGAAGCAACTTGCTGAGATATTGCGCAAGAGCATAAGTTGGAGAACCTATTGTGCTAACAATTGGTCGAAGAGGGACGTCTTTCTTATGGATTTTAGGAAGACCATACAATCTCGGAGGAACAGCATTTCGTCGAAAAATTGTCAACCATCGCCGTTCAACCAAATGCTATTTTGGTGAGTTTTGATGTAGAGTCCTTGTTTACCAGAGAGCCGGTGGACTCGGTCATGTCACCCATCATGGATTTGTTTCCTGAGGACATTGCTCGATTATTCCACCACTGCTTGTGTTCCAGTTATTTCTTGAGGGATGGTAAATATTACGAGCAGACTGATGGTGTGGCCATGGGAAGTCCACTCTCGCCTGTCGTGGCAAATTTTTTCATGGAACATTTTGAGGGGGAGGCTATATCTTCGGCGTCTTTCAAACCTGTGATTTGGTGGAGGTATGTGGATGATACGTTCGTGGTGAGGGAGGAGGGTTCTGAGAAACTGAACCACTTTCTGAACCACCTAAATCAGCTGCATCCATCAATCCACTTCACAATGGAGCTAGAGTCAGGTGGATGCTTACCTTTTTTGGATGTTCTTGTGAGGAGGAAAGCGGATGGCTCCATGGGGCACAGCGTCTACCGTAAGCCAACTCACACTAACCGTTATTTACATGCGGACTCCCACCACCACCCAGCACAAAAACAAGGAATTATAACAACTCTAGCCAAAAGAGCGGAACGTATTTGTGAGGCATCAACTCTTCAGGAAGAGTTACATGCCTTACAAACCATGTTTAAGGGTAATGGCTATAATGAATCCACTATATATAGGTCCCTACATCCCAGAAGGAGGGAGACAACCTTCTCAGAGCTGCGACGTGAGAGGAACTGCTTACCTCCCTTATATTCACAACACCACTGACCGCGTTGCTAAGATTCTCCGCAAGCACAAGATAAAAACAGTTTTCGGCACTATGACGAAAATTGGTCAACGTTTAGCATTAAACAAAGATAAATTGTCCCCAATACTACAACCTGGGGTGTATGAAGTCCCATGTACTTGCGGAAAAGTCTACATTGGACAAACAAAACGGTCCATTGCAACTCGCATCAAAGAGCATCAAAGGAACATCCGTCTAAACCAACCTGACAAATCAGCTATAGCTGAACATGCCCTGTCTTCAGGGCACGATGTATGTTTCAAGGATGCTCATGCGCTTGCCCTTGTTAAGCACAACTGGTCTGGAATTATAAGGGAGGCAGTTGAAATTCGTAAAAATCCCAATGATTTTAACAGAGACACTGGATATCAGCTAAGTGACACTTGGCTACCAGTTATTAAGGATCTAGGAAGATAGTTCCTCTCAGTCTCTCTGTTCTTCACATATTTAAAATTGTACATTTTCCCTCTAGGGCTCAGAGCCTGGATTTGATCTCCTTTGTTCGTCACAGGAGGAGTTTCCATCTGTTTTTTCGCCGTTGACTGTATGACATTAGGTATCGTTCAGATACACTTCCCTTTTGTTTATGTTTCCTTATATCCATCTAACCCTACCACCTCCCCCCCCCCTCCTCATTCTTCGAGGAGTTTCTATATTTTCACACCGCCCCCTTTACCTTCTCGTTACTTACTACTTTGTCCGCCGTTCCACCATGGTCCATACAGTAATTTCTGGCAGCTGCTCTCTGGTGACGAACAAAGGTTTTTTTTTTTTTTTTTTGTAATCTCATTGATATATTTTCTTTGGCCACATTGTTTATTTCCATTGAAAAAGGAATCTCACACAATTTATAGAAGATGGGTTTGAAGCTCGTAAGGTGACAGGAGTGGTATTTGTCCACTTATCAGCAGCGTATGATACTGTCAACCATCAGCTACTACTAGTCAAGGTCTACAACCTCACCAAGGATTTTAGCCTAACCAGGCTCATCGCCACTCTTTTGCAAAATCGCATGTTCTTCGTCGACTTTCAAGGACAGCGTAGTCGATGGAGACTACAGAAAAACGGCCTCCCGCAAGGAAGTGTACTGGCTCCAACCCTGTTCAATATATACACAAACGACCAACCTATAGCCCCGAACAGCAGAAGTTTCCTGTATGCTGATGACCTTGCTCTAGCCACTCAGAGCGCAGATTTCGAATCAGTGGAGAACACTCTCACGAATGCCCTTAAAGATCTTTCCTGATTCTACAACACAAACCAGCTTAAGCCAAACCCCTCAAAGACACAAGTGTGTGCTTTTCATTTGAGAAATAGGGAAGCTGCTCGCAAGTTAAAGATCGTATGGTCAGGGGTCGAACTGGAACACTGTGAGGCTCCAAAATATCTAGGAGTGACACTTGACAGATCTCTTACTTTCAAGAAGCATTGCATGAACTCCAAGTAGAAAGTTTCTTCCAGGAACAATCTCCTACGCAAACTGGCTGGATCTCAGTGGGGTAGTCAACCTGAAACGATCCGAACTTCAGCAATGGCACTATGCTATTCTGCAGCAGAGTATGCTTCTCCTGTTTGGTATAATTCAACACATGCCAAACAGGTGGATGTAGCTCTCAACGATACCTGCAGGATTATAACAGGTTGCTTGAAATCAACTCCAGTCGAATGGCTTTATCTCCTCGCAGGAATAGCACCACCCCCTGTTCGAAGAGAAATAGCTGCGAACAAGGAACGAAAGACAGTGGAGCATGAAAGAACTCATCCTCTATATGGACACGAACCGCAACCGCAACGACTGAAGTCGAGGAAGAGTTTCCTTAGAATATCAAAGGAACTTAGAACCACTGCTGAAAAAGCTAGGTTGCAAATGTGGAGGGCTACGACCAACCTTCCCCCTGGTTGGGAAAATGTGTCTGAAACTCTACCTCCTGGCTACGACGAGGAATGGACGACTTGGAAGTCACTGAATAGACTGCGCTCTAGAGTAGGCAGATCAAAGGTTAATATGGCAAGATGGGGTTACATTGACCAGGATGATATTCAATGTGATTGTGGGGAAGACCACACTGTTCAGCATATGACTGAGTGTCGACTGTGCCCAGCATCCTGCACGGAAGAAGATCTTCGTTGGGGAACACAGAGAGCACTGGAAGTGGCCAAGTTTTGGGCAAAGATAAAATAATAACTGTGTTATATATTTACAATGTACGTTTCTGATACGAGAATAATAATAATTGAAAAAGGAGGCAAGGTTTCTCCGAAACGTATGGTTTAAATTAAAAATACACACGGCATTAGCCCAAAAGCATGAATTGTTTATATAATAATCCGGGCCGTGAAAGCCTTAATATGCAAATTATTATTATTGTTATTATTACATAATCGACCTGCCGTGGGCAACATCCAACTTTGAGTTGAGGCATGTCTGGTTGTGCATGGCTTTCATAACCCTAATTGAATTAACAAATCTTTCCGTGACCCTAGAGAGACGTGTGTATACAAACTATGTAGATATTTTCGATTGCTATTTGCCTGAAATAAAAGTATTAATTAAAAACCTGAACTAGCACCAACGGCTAGAATTCAGTTACTATGTGAAATCGTTTTATTCTTTACTTCAAATAACATTTTCAAATAACGCACAATAGGCTGATACAAACCCTTTAAAATAAAAGTAAAAATTTATCGTAGTATCATCTTGCCATTCTTCAAGTTCGATGCGCATAGAATGCCAATGGTATACGGTACTAACCAATGGAGTCCCACGTAGACCAGTCGTGACATCTAGTGGAGAATTATCGAACAATATAACCCTAAGAGGCCGAGTGCATTCTAGTGGCCATAAGAAGAAACTTTTCAATAAAATCTTGAAGTTAATAAGTAGGCCGGCGTGCAGTTACCTTTTTGGCTGCTAGATGTCTCGAGCAAATCTGCTGGTGAATTATGTTTTAATTAAATATATATTTTCCACCGTAATATGCAAAATATAACACTTAATTTTAAAACGTCTGAATCATTACAAAACAATAAATATATCAAATTTCAAGCAAAAAATAATAACTCTGATGGGGTTTGAACCATAGTCATATGAGTGATAGGCCAACGCTTTACCACGGAGCCATTTGTGCCAACGAACATCGGTCTATATAAAATGACTTACATATAACTTGTTAGCAAATAATGATTTAGACTAAACGATTTCATCAGTGGAGTATATTATTTATTTATAAAGCATTTCATACAAAGTTTATTTATTTTGTATCAGTACGCTATATGGCATGCAATACTCAAATTAGTGAAATAAAAGTCAGGCACAAGATATCCGCTGCCATCTTGTCTTCTTACCGAGACGGCTCAGCTTTTTTAAATCACTTCTGCACTATAGTATTACAAAATAAACTTTTAATTTCGAACGTGCCTCTTCCTTTAGGACAGTTAAATCGATTCTCGGCTCGATAATCGGAACTGGTGGGTCCCATGATATGAATTATAAAGTTTGCATAATTCGCACGGCCGCCATCCTGAAATGGTACGGCGGATGACCTTGTAGTTTGGTCACAAGACGCGTCCTATATGAAGATATGTTATTACCAAATTTGGTAGAGATCGGATAATTTGGTTAGTCGCTATTTGATTTTACGTTTTGAACGTTTGAGTGGCCGCCATTCAGTTTTGGTAAAGATGGCGGCGATATAAACATGACACTGAGGTGACCTTTGCATGTTCTACCTCTGTACCAAATTTCGTTCAATTCGGTTTCACCGTGTTCGAATTGATAGGCGGGGGGGGGGGGGGGGGGGTGACAGACATACAGAGTACACACACTCACACACACATAGACTCACACACACACAGACAGACACATAATTTTTGGCTCTGTAGTGATCTCATGAGTCTACTTTCATTTTTTGCAAAAATCGAAGGTAGGCTAAAAATAGGCTTATGAGATCACCTTAAGTCCGTGTGTCAGTCTGTGTGTGCGTGTGTGATTCGTGTGTGTGTGTGTGTTTGTGTGTGTGTGTGTGTGTGAGTGTCCCCTAATAACTTCTAAACGGTTGGAGCGATTTCAATGAAACTCGGTAAGTTCATAGCAATATTCCGGACGACCCCGACCGTGCCCTTCAAATTTTGTTACGTCTCACCAATCCAACACGGCGGCTGTGCGAATTATTTCACCTGCATTCAATATCTCCGAAACTATTACCGATATCACCCTGGAATTTTGTACGCTGATAGAGAAAACTACTAGAAGTTCACCAATGTGACTTTTGAAAAACTGGTAACTACAAAACCAACATGGCGGCCAAGCGAATTTGCGACTTTTAAATAGCCTTTTCTCGCGATTTAACTAACCAAACGCAATGAAACTTGGTACAGTATATGTTTATACACATTGTAATGCACCGACATCTAACTACGTTCAATTGTTTACATAACCTCAAAATGGCGGCTGTGCGAAATATTTCACCGCCATTCTATATCTATGAAACTATTACCGGCATCACCCTGAAAATTTGTACGGAGTTAAAGGGTACTGCTGAAAGTTCACCTGTGAGACTTTCAAAAACCGGTTAACTACAAAACGAACATGGCGGTCAAGCGAAGTTGAAAGTTTTAAATAGACATTTCTCCTGATGTAATAATTCAAACCCAATGAAACATGGCACAGCTAATGTATATACACATTGTAATTCACTGGTATTTGATTTAGTTCAATTGTTTACACAACCTCAAAATGGCGGCCGTGCGAATTTTAAAATTAACTTTTTATTTCTTGTGTCGTAATCATGCGATCGAAGTGAAAGTTTGAATAATGAACCTACGCAATAATTTTTTTAATGGTACATGCCTCTATGGCCTATACATAAAACAATCCAACATGGCGACCATCCGAAATATTTAGACAGTTCTCAATATCTATTAATCTATTACAGCAATCAAACTGAATTTCTTTTTATTCGCAATGTAATCATCCGAGTGCAGTCACACTTGGTACCGTAAATCCTTATGCAAATGGTAATCCACAAGTATCTAACTTATTTCAATTATTTCCATAACCACAAGATGGCAGCTGTGCGAAATTTTAAAATCTCGTTTTTACTTCTTGTATCACAGTCATGCGATTGAAGTTTAAATACTGAACGTACACAATAATCTTCATGTAACAGTACATAACTCTAAGACCCACATATAAACAAGTAGTTCCGTGAAGAACTATACAGCCTATTTTCATATATCCTACTTATGTTAATTGCCACTATCAACATACAAAATTTCAGTTTGATTGCTGTAATAGATTCGCAGAAAATGAGAACCGACTAAATATTTTGGATGGTCGCCATGTTGGATTTTATATATGTAGGTCCTAGAGTTATGTACTGATACATGAAGATTATTGTGTACGTGTAGCATTCAAACTTCAATCGCATGATTAGGACACAAGAAGTAACGAGGAGTTTTAAAACTTCACACAGCTGCCATCTTGTGGTTATGGAAACAATTGAAATAAATTAGATGCCAGTGGATTAACATTCGTATAAGGATTCACTGTACCAAGTTTCAATGCACTCGGATGGTTAAATTGCGAGAAACGTCCATGTGAATATTTATACTTCGCGTCGCCTTCATGTTCGTTTTGTGATCACCAGGTTAAAAGTCCTATACGTGAATTTAAGTTCATAGCCCCTATGAACATAAATAAATTCACTTTGATTGCTATAATAGATTCATAGATATTCAGAGCCGTCTAAATATTTCGGATGGTCGCCATGTTGGATTGTTGAATGTATATGCCATAGAGTCATGCACCATTAAAGGAAAATTATTGCGTAGGTTCATTATTCCAACTTTCACTTCGATTGCATGATTACGACACAAGAAATAAAAACTTAATTTTAAAATTCGCCCAGCCGCCATCTTGTGATTAAGTAAACAATTGTACTAAATTAGATACCAGTACATTGCAATGTGTATAAACATGTCATGTACCAGACTTCATTGCGTTTGGAACATTAAATGGCGAGGAAGCTCTATTTAAAATTTTCAAATTCGCTTGGACGCCATGTTCGTTTTGTAGTTAACCGACTACTGAAAGTCTTATAGATGAACTTCCAGTAGTGCCCTCTATCTCCGTACAAAATTTCAGGGTGATACCGCTAATTGTTTCAGAGGTATAGAATGCCGGTGAAATATTTTGCACAGCCGCCATCTTGAGGTTATGTAAACAATTGAACGAAGTTAGATGTCGGTGCATTACAATGTGTATAAACACATTCTGTACCAAGTTTTATTGCGTTTGGTTGGTTAAATCGCGAGAAACTTCTATTTAAAAGTCGCAAATTCGCGTGGCCGCCATGATGGTTTTGTAGTTACCAGTTTTTCAAAAGTCACATAGGTGAACTTCTAGTAGATTGCTTTATCACTGTAAAAAAATCCAGGGTGATATCGGGAATAGTTTCGGAGATATCGAATGCTGGGGAAATATTTCGCACAGCCGCCATTATGGATTGGTGAGACGTAACAAAATTTGAAGGGCACGGTCGGGGTCGCCCGGAACAGTGCTATGAACTTACCGAGTTTAATTGAAATCGCTCCAGCCGTTTAGAATGTATTAGGGGGGGGGGACACACACACACACCTCACACACACACACACACGGACTAAAGGTGATCTCATAAGCCTATTTTTTTCAAAATTGAAAATAGGCTAAAAATCAAACATTGCTTCCATCCTAAATATTCAGTCGGTTCTCAATACATACGAATCTATTACAGCAATCAAACTGAAATTTTGTATGTTGATAGTGGCAATTAACATAAGTAGGATATATGAAAATAGGCCTTAGTTCTTCAAGGAACTACTTGTTTTGTTTGGAATAAATCGAGTTTCGAATTGGAGTACGTGTCGATCTGAGTCGAAAAATCATTTTCCTGTCTTCGCATTTAGAATTTCTTGTGAATTATGCCTGGAGATAGCGACAGGGTCTATTTGAAATTCACCCAGCGAATTGTTAGGTGATTTCCAGTTAGTCGGCTTCCTGGGATGCTTCGCAAACTGGATGGACATGATCTTAAGGTTGAAATTTCGACAGAGATTGATCAGTCGGTTTGTGCGTTTGTGTGCCGTGTGTTGTCCACGGATGGTTTTATATTTCTTTTTCTTGTCCTACTGTTCGTTAAAATCACCTAGAAAAATGTTCACATGTTTTGTAGGGAGTTTGTTCATGATTTTTTCCAGGTCTTCCCAGAATCTCTCCACCATCTGTGGGTCTTCTCTGGACAATTGTAGGTTTGTGCGCATTTGTCACTGTGTAGATTTTATTTCCTGATTTGAACGTGAGAGTGGACAAACCACAATACAAGAATATACACATGGATGAGACCAGGAGATTCAGGGCGTTACCAAATCGACTTCCTAATGGTCAAGCTGAGATTTCGAATTCGAGATTTTGGATTGTAAAACATATCTCGGTGCTGACATAAACTCTGACCACAATCTGGTTGTTATGAAATGCAAATTAAAGTTGGAAAAACTGAAGAAAAGTCAAAATCCAAAAAGGTGGGCAATAGACAGACTGAAAGAGAAGGATGTAAACGAAAGTTTCAAGAAGAGTATAAAGGAAGGACTAATAAGAAAGCCTAAACAAACTTCGATTGCAGACGAAAGGGCAATTTTTAGCCTACTTTTCACATTTTGCAAAAATGAGGAAAAAGAAGACTTATGAGATCGGGCAAATGTATGTCTGTCTGTCTGTCTGTCTGTCTGTCCTTCTGTCTGTCTGTCTGTCTGTCTGGCTGTGTGTGTGTCCCCCCCTATCAACTCCTAAACGGCTGCAGCAATCGAAACAAAATTTGGTATGAGTAAAGATCTATACCTGAATATCTCACATCTATATTTGAAAATGATGTCAGTGCTACCAACTGCTGAAAAATCGCAATTGAAATTTGAGCTCCATGTTGGATATCTTGAAAGGTATCAATGGGAGCTATTTCAAAATTGGCACACGTATAGATAATAATATTGCAGTTTAATTTCCAGGAGGCCATATATGGCAGTGTTGCCAAAATGATTATAAGCCTGCTGATAGGTCCAAACTTTAAATGCATATAACTTCTCCACTATCAATTGGATTTCAACCAAATTTCGTATGTGCTATGTGTACATAAACAGATATTACTGAGCTTATTCTTAAGAGCCACCAGGGCTGCCAACTGTTAATAAATGACCTCAATTTTTTAAATCCAAATACCCATATATCAGAAAGTATGCAAGCTGACAGCTCTCAACTATGCACACGTATAGTACCTGACATTCCATATTAATTTGGAGTAACTTATATACGTCAGTGCTACCAACATGATTCTAAGCCTACTGAGAAATCCAACTTTAAATACATGTAACTTCCATACTATCATTTGGATTTCAACCAAATTTTGTGTGTGCTATGTGTACCATAACATATATGACTATGCCGATTCTTAAGAGTAACCAGGGCTGCCAACTGTTAATAAATACTGTCTCTATTTTTGTTACCCTAATATCAATATATCAGAAAGAATGCAAGCCAATAGCTCTAAACTTTGCACAGGTATAGTACCTGGCATTCTAGATTACTTTGGAGTAACTAATATACGCCAGTGCTGCCAACATGATTCTAAGCCTGCTGATAGGTCCAATTTTAAAATGCATGTAACTTCTATACTAACTAATGGATTTCATTCAAAATTGACACAACAATAGATCATATTATTTCAGATTATTTCTCACCAATACATGTATGTCATTGTTGCCAATATAATTTTACGCGCGCTGTTAGATCGAATGTTTAACTGCATGTAACCTCCATGCTATCCATTGGACTTCAACCACATTTTGTATTCTGTACCTTAAGAGATGGAACTAAGAATATATTCAGTCACCAGGGCTGCCAACTGTAATTCTCTATTATGCTACGTTATGCCAGGTATACAATAATTCGAACTATTTAGAAATTTCGATATTACCAACTTAATTTCGTCATTATTCTAGATAGATCCATAATATAGATTAATCATTGGCATGCTTCTTAAATTTTAATAAAAGTAGGCTCTTTAGTTCGTCACGGAACTTCTTGTTAAGAATGAAATAACAAAATCTGCAGACGAAGACATTGGTAGGAAAGAAAGAATAGGTAGACAACCATGGATCACTCAGGATATACTATAGTCAGTGGATGAAAGGCGGAAACACAAGATTGTAAGAGATGAAAAGAGGAAAGCAGAATACAGACGTCTGAGAAATAAGGTTAACAAGAAGTGCAAGGAAAGCGAAAGAATAATGGTTGAAAGAGAAATGTGCAGGTATAGAAATTTGTCTGAAATTTGTAAAAGTAGACACAGCTTATCGAAGGATTAAGAATACTTTTGGGGAAAAGAAGGCTAAGTGCTGTAATATTAAACACACATATGGAAAGCCTCTAACGGATAGGGAGGAAAAGGTTGAGAGATGGAAAGCTCAAGCTGCTGCGAGAGATAGCGTCACCACTTACGTTGGCAGCACGGTTGTCGCTTGTATCATACCAAACAAACAGTAAACGTTGTACTCAGCACAGCCATTCATAACATACTGTTGCACTCTTCCAATAATCTAACTATACACACTGACGATTTCGACAGCCCACTTAAGTGGCCATCACCCTAACAAGGACACCGTGCTGTCAAAGGAAGTAGCGCGTAGCCGCTGCGGAGAACGTTTCCTGGCGCCCTGTATAAGGGAAAGGAGATTGAGAATCATGTAATGGAAAGGGAAGAGGAAATTGATGATGATGCGAAAGGAGATTTAATATTGAGACCATAATTTGACACAGCATTGGAAGACTTAACAACAAAGGAACAAAGCACCAGGCATACAGTAGATGATATACCGATTGAGTTGCTACCCTGCATAGGTGAGGATGGTCTGGTCAGGTTATTTCACTTGGTGTGTAGGATTTATGAAACAGGTAAGGTACCCTCTGATTTCAAGAAGTATGTTAACATCCCTATACCGAAGAAAGTAGGAGCTGACAGATGTGAAGATTACCGTACTATCAGCTTGATTACTCATGCTTCAGAGATCCTGTCTAGATAATTTACAAGAGGGTGGAATGCCAGATAGAAACGGAGTTGGGTGAAGACCAGTTTGGTTTCAGGAGAAATATAGGAACAAGGGAAGCTGTATTAAGTCTTAGGCTGATTTTGGATGGTTGAATAAGGAAAGATAAGAGAATGTTCATGGCATTTGTAGACTTAGAAAAGGCTTTTGATAAAGTTGATCGGGATAAATTGCTTGACATTTTGAAAGCGACTGGAGTAAAGTACAGGGATAAGAAGGTGCTCTACAATCTATTCAGATACCAGAGAGCAGTTATTCGAGCAGAAGGATATGAGAGAGAATCTGGTATTCAGAAAGGTGTAAGGCAAGGCTGCAACTTATCTCCCATAATTTTCAATCTTTACATTGAACAAGCAATGAAGGAAATTGGTGAAAAATTTGAAGTGGGAGTGAAGATTCAAGGAGAAATAACTTCCATTCTGAGATTTGCTGATGACATCGTCATTTTGGCCGACACGCCTGAGAGTTTCAAATGAGTTTTTGAATGGTATGGACTCCGTCTTGAGGAAAAATTCATGATGAAAATTAATAAATGTAAAACATAATATTGGAATGCACCGAAATAAATCAGAAACCTCTATAGACATCAAATTGGCATGTGAAAAGCTAAAGGAATTAGGAGACATCCGTTAATTAAGAAGCAAAATAACAAGTGATGGACGAAGCAAAGATAAGAAGTAGGTTGGCTCAGGCAAGAAGAAAGGAATCATTTGACATCGAATATAGATTAAGTATTAGGAAGTCATTTTTGAAAGCCTTTGTCTGGAGCTTGGCGCTCTATGGCAATGGAACATTGAATATTGGTGCAGCAGAAAAGAGGAGAATTGAAGCGTTTGAAATGTGGTGTTACAGGAGAATGATGAAGATCAGATGGGTAGATAGGGTTACAAACGAAGAGATATTAAGACAAGTGGGAGAGGAGGGATGTTTCTGGCGAATATCAATGAAGAGAAGATATAGGTTGGTAGGACACATACTAAGACACCCAGGAATAGCAAGCTTAGTTATGGAAGGAAGAGTCGAGGACAAGAACTGTACGAGTAGACCAAGGTTAGAATATGTTAAACAGATTGCCTCGGATGTAGGGTGTTGTAGCTATGTAGAGATGAAACGAACGATTAACTCAGGGCAGGGAGACATGGATAGCTGCATCAAACCAGTCAAAATAATGAAGACTCAAACGATAACAACTGAGTGTCTTAACTGAAGCCCGAGGTAGTGGAATCTTTTCCTGATGTGCTGCCATGCTTTTTGGTTCAAATGAGTTATGAGGTGAGCTCCGAAGAGAACACAGGTTTACGACTGGAGTTTTGAAGTCCAGAAGAAGAAAGCAGCCGCACCAATTACGCAAACAGACGCTGACCAGAGTACCGGTGAATTTCTCTCAGACGTGTCTGGATTCTTGTGGCTCCTCCGCCCTCTCCATCGTTGGGAATAGATTCCTCTTCCGCTGTCTAGATCGTTTGCCAATTTTCATCTGTACCCTAGGCAGGGCTCCTAAGAGGTTGATATACAAATATACAGATATATGGATATGAATTTCAAATGTGGTCAAATCAAGTGATCTATGACAAGTGTGAAGGGATTTATGACAGTACTAGCTGAAGAACCCGTGCTTCGCTACGCGTCATAAATAAATTAAAATGTGAAGGTGACAGTTAAAACAGGGGATAGGTGAGGTGCTGCGCAGAGGGAGATTAAGGATGGAACATTTTGTCCAACTACACCGCTCGGCGTTGACCGTGTTTTATAGCACAAATTTAGGTTTTACTCGCTAACCGTTGGAGATACCTTTCGGATAGAAAATGTAATTTTAAACCTCGTATATGCCATCAAAAGTTTGCTATTTCTTAGCGTTCTCTTTTTATTTGAAATGGAAATATGAAAGTTTGAAACCAAAGGGTGTAGTGACGTCACTAATATGGTCGCCATCTTTAAATAGTGCAAAGTATTCAAATCAAAAGTAATCTATATGTTAACCAGGTAAATCAGCTACTTCCATGTAAAATTCATGTAAATCGGACCAGTGGTACTTGCGTGATTGAGTAATACACATACGCACACCATCTCATTTTTAGCCTCGCTTTGCTCGCGTCGTACTCGTGTCGTATTGTTATTCAATGAAATGCAGGTTTAACCCCGTTAACACCCCTTTAGAACCTGAATATCCAAAAATCCCTCCTTAGTAGACGTTTTCGACACACAACAAACATATCCCCAAAATATAATTCTTCTAACTTTAATAGTTTTGGTTGGTCGATGAGAGTGAACATCCAAAAATCCTTCCTTAGTAGACGGTTTCTTCCATAATTTCACCCCTCCCCATAGGCCCCTTAAATAGCATTTATGAAAAAACGGTCGAACATCTATTTTTTATTTATTTATTTATTTTTAAGCTGATTGATTTCCCCAGAGTTTCAAACTCCTCGCCTATGTCGTTTAAGAGATACACGCTCCGTTAGGAATCTTTCAACCCCCACTTTTCATCCCTTTCACCTCATAATATACACTACATCGAAAAACCATTACATGTGTCAGCTTATTTTTAATGATTAGTATATATGCCAAGTATCACATCCCCAAATGAAACCACTCGTGAGATATTGTTATTCAATGAAATGCACGTTTACACCCTTAACACCACTTTAGAACCTGAATATTCAAAACTCTTTCCTTAGTGGACGTTTTCGACATACAACGAACATATCCCCAAAATTTCATGTTTCTAACTTCAATAATTTTGGCTGGGCGATGATGAGTGAGTGAGTCAGTCAGGACTTCTTTCATTTATTTTTGATAATTTCACCCCTCTCCATGAATCCCTTAAATTGGATTTATGAAACAAACGGTCGAACACCTATTTAATTATTTAAAGCTGATTTCCCCCTGAGTTTGATGAGTGAGTAAGTGAGTCAATCAGTTAGGACACTTTCTTTCCTGTTCTTTTCCCCCCAGAATTTCACCACTCTCCAAGGGCCCCTTAAATTTTATTTATGAAAAAACGGTCGAACAACCATTTACTTGTATTTTAAGCTGTTTTTTTCCCGCCGAATTTCAATCTTCTCGCCTGTGTCGTTTCAGAGATGCACGCTCCGTTATGAATCCCTCAACCCCCAATTTGCATCCCTATCACCTCATAATACACCAAATCGATAAACCCTTAGATATATGTCTGATTATTTTTAATTATTAGTTTATATACCGAATATCACATCCCCTAAGAATAGGCTTGCCAGATATCTAAAATGTTCAACCGGGACCCCCCCCCCCAGCTTCTAGGTTATTTAAGGGTACACACCCTTGACTGGTTTTTAGAGTTTTAGAGGGTAGTATATTCCTAATGCTATAGATAATAAATGACAATTATAAATTGAAACATGTTAATATTTATTAGTTACAAGTAAGAAAAATCACTTTGAATAATAAATAAAACTTGGACAATATTTACATGTACTTTTCATTGGCTAGGACTTTTTTTAGAAAGTATTTTTTGGTTTTAATTTTGTTGTAAAAATCTTCACAATATAATGCAATGTTAATTTTACAAATCATCAAGCCTTTAACTGTAGATTCCTTCATCAAACCTCTAGCATCAGTCCATGCGTTGTTCATCAAAGAAAATACTCTCTCAACTGGTGCTGATGTCCCAGGTAAGCAGAAGGCATACTCAACAATCTTGATCAGATTGGGGGCTGCTATGCGATTCTCGTTGAAGTGACCAAACAGCCTTAGCCATTTTCTTTGCTTGAAATAATCACATCTCTGGTAGTCCCTTCTTGCTTCCACTGTTCCCAATTCGACTGCAAATACTCCTTAGCAAGCACAACTTCGTCAAACAGCTGATCATTGTTTATTTTCATATTTTCATCAAGAAGACTGCTATTGATGATTTCAGCAGAAGTTTCGGCTTTTTCCCAAACAACAGCATCTGTTTTCGTCAGATTGACCCATGAAAACTGTTCAGCGTTTCCAAAGCTGTTCTCCCAGAGTTCTAAGTATGCAATGCATCTGTCATAAGAGCCATCAAATTCTTATTTCACACTAATACGTACTTTCTCATCTAGACTGCTGAGATGTTCTTTGCACCCGTAGGGATAAAGTTTGAGGCCATTCTTTCTGTCAGGTTTATTTTGAGAGCTTTGTGAGCAACCTCAAAAGATGTCGTGTTATTTTTTTCCATTACCAGGATGGCCTTGTTAAATAGTGCAAGCTGTCCGTGGACAAACCACAAGTAGAGCTCGCCCTTTGAATCAGTAAATAAGTTTTTTATTATTGATGGGCATATTTCTTGGTCTAAAAAAACGCTTTCAGACCTTCAAACATCTGTAGAATTCTTTCCAGTGCCGGCATCATTGATAGAAACCGAGTGTTTCCGTGTTGAATTAGTTTACGGTACTCTATCTCTGCATATTCACAAAATGATTTTAGTTTAGTTACACGGACTGTGTATATGTGGAAGTATTTATAAATCTTCACCACTAAGGCCTCAATATCGATTGGGAGACTATCTACTGCAGTTTGTTCACAGTTGTGCACAATGTGTGCTCCACATCCGATTCCAATGATTTCCCGTCCTAGGCTATTCTTGAGTCGATGGTAAGCATTGTTTTTCCCTGCTATTTTCACACCACCGAAATTAGTGTTGCAGTTATCGCCACAAAAGCCAACCACTTTGTTGTTCAAATAGTTTTGCAACAGGACAGAGCATAAGTGATTTGTAAGAATTTCAGATGTTTCACCCTCCACAGATTTGAAATCTAACAGCATTACTTGCACACCTGAATTAGGATTAAAGTAGCGCACAACAATTGGCACAAGTTTTGTATCTTTTCTGTTTGATGCATCCATACTTACAGATACGTATTTTGACTTGGTCAAGTCTTCTTTAAGCTCTTCCTGAGCTAATGGAGCTATGACATTTAAAACTATTGCTTCACACTTAGTTTTTCGAAGTGAGAATTTAGGTTCAAAAAACTTAGAAATTAGTTTTGATGAACAAGAATTGGAATTGAAACTTAAGCTATGGTTTGCTGTGTGGTACGGTAAGCAAAGGTCGCCTCTTTTGCTGCTAAATCTAAGTTTTTGTCATTAGAACTCGCAGTCTTAAAAAAACTGGTCAGTTTTGATGAGCTAGCAGCACATGCTAAACTCTTTTTTGTGTTTACTCGATTGCAAATGATCTTTTATATCAGATCGACCACCATGAGCAACCGAAAACTCAGAATTACAATGTGAACATTTAACTCTATCGTCTTGATCTTGATTACCAGTACATACCTTCTTCAAAAAGGGAATTCATTCTGTAAATCATCGGTAAATTTACACGACCGTTTTGGCATTTTAACAGAGAAAGAATAAACTTTTAACTTAAAACATCAATAAAACAGCGCTAGCTCGCTAACACAACACGCACCGCTGACAAGGACTGACAACTGACTGAGTTTCATCTTCATCTCTATCGCAAGCCTAGTGCCGACGTGGGCGAGTCCAATGTTATTGCACGAGGGGGTGTACTGTGCAGCGAGTACCCAGTACTAGACTCGCCCGGAGAGACTATCCCATCGCGTATAATCACGGTTGGCTAAACAAGACGATACGATGACAATATTATTTACTGGAAAACCATCACTCTACTATAGTTTTACTTTTCATACAGTGCAGAATTAAATGACAATATTATGATTATCCCTAATAATCCTACACAATTAATTACTTTAGACTTTTTTGGTCATCTAAAAAATCGAATTTAATTTTTTCCGGGACGTGAAGGAAACCGGCCGGGACACCGGGACGTTGTCTGAAAACCGGGACTGTCCCGGTCAAACCGGGACGTCTGGCAAGCCTACCTAAGAAACAACTCATGAGATATCGTTATTCAATGAAATGCACCCGAATAAACAAAAAACACTCCTTAGTTGACGTTTTCGACATACAGCGATCATATTCCCAAAATTTCATTTTTCCAACTTTTATAGTTTTCGCTGGGCGTGATGAGTGAGTGAGTCAGACAGGACATTTTCTATCAATTATTTTTACCAAAATGGGCCCCTTAAATTGATTTATGAAAAAACGGTCGAACACCGATTTACTTATTTATTTAGCTGATTTTTTTCGCTGAGTTTCAAATTTCTCGCCTATGTCGTTTAAGAGATAGGCCTACACGCTCCGTTAGGAATCCTTCAACCCCCACTATTCACCCCTTTCACCTCATAATAATACACCACATCGAAAAACCCTTAGACACATGTCTGCTTATTTTTAGCCTATTTTCAATTTTGAAAAAATAGGCTTATGAGATCACCTTTTGTCCGTGTGTGTGTGCGTGTGTGTGTGTGTGTGTGTGTGTGTGTGTGATTCGTGTGTGTGTCCCCCCCCCCTAATAAAATCTAAACGGCAGGAGCGATTTCAATGAAACTCGGAAAGTTCATAGCACTATTCCGGGCGACCTCGACCGTGCCCTTCAAATTTTGTTACGACTCACCAATCCAACATGGTGGCTGTGCGAAATATTTCACCAGCATTCAATATCTCCGAAACTATTACGGATATTACCCTGACATTTTCTATGGTGATAGAGGGAACTACTATAAGTTCACTTATGTGACCTTTGAAAACCTGGTAACTACAAAACCAACATGGCGGCCAAGCGAATTTGCGACTTTTAAATAGACGTTTCTCGCGATTTGGCCAACCAAACGCAATGAAACTTGGTACAGTATATGTTTATATACATTTTAATGCACAGACATCTACCTTCGTTCAATTGTTTACATAATCACAAGATGGCGGATGTGCGAAATATTTCACCGGCATTCTATATCTCTGAAACTATTAGCGGTATCTCCCTAAAATTTAGTACGGAGATAAAGGGCACTACTGGAAGTCCATCTATAAGACTTTCAAAAACCGGTTAACTACAAAACGAACATGGCGGCCAAGCGAATTTGAAAATTTTAAATAGACCTTTCTCGCGATTTCATGTTCCAAGCACACTGAAACCTGGCACAGGAAATATTTATACACATTGTAATCCACTGGTATCTAATTTAGTTCAATTGTTTACATAACCTCAAGATGGCGGCAGTGCGAATTTTAAAATTAAGATTTTATTTATTGTGATGTAGTCATGCGATCGAAGTGAAAGTTTGAATAATGAACCTACGCAATAATTTTCCTTTAATGGTACATGACTCTATGGCCTATACATTTAACAATCCAACATGGCAACCATCCGAAATATTAAGACAATACTGAATATCTACGAATCTATTTTAGCAATCAAACTGCATTTTTTAATGTCCATAGGGGCTATGAACTTGAGTTCACCTATAGGACTTTAAATAACCTGGTGATCACAAATCCAACATGGCGGCGACGCGAATTATAAATATTCATATGGACGTTTCTCGCAATTTAACCATCCGCGTGCAGTGAAACTTGGTACAGTAAATCCTTATACGAATGTTAATCCACTGGCATCTAATTTATTTCAATTGTTTCCATAACCTCAAGATGGCAGCTGTGAAAAAATTTTAAATCTCCTTGTTACTTATTTTGTCCTAAATATGCGATTGAAGTTTGAATACTACACGTTCACAATAATCTGCATGTAACAGTACATAACTCTAGGACCTACATATATAAAATTCAACATGGCGACCATCCGAAATATTTAGTCGGTTCTCAATATCTACGAATCTATTACAGCAATCAAACTGAAATTGTGTATGTTGATAGTGGCAATTAACATAAGTAGGATATATGAAAATAGGCTGTATAGTTCTTCACGGAACTATTTGTTAATGATTAGTTTATATGCCGAGTATCACATCCACAAATGATACCACTCATGAGATATTGTTATTGAATGAAATGCAGTTTTAACCCCCTTAAGACCCCTTTAGAGCCTGAATATCCAAAAATCCTCCCTTAGTGTACGGTTTTGACATACAACGAACATATCCCCAAAATGCCATGTTTCCAACTTCAATTTTTTTGGCTGGGCGATGATGAGTGAGTAAATGAGTCAGGACATTTTCTTTCATTTGTTTTTCTTCAGAATTTCACCCCTCCCGATGAACCCCTTCAATTTGATTGATAAAAAACTGTCGAATAGCTATTTACTTACTTACTTTAAAGCAGTTTTTCCCCCTGAGTTTGATGAGTGAGTCAGTCGGTCAAACAGTTAGGACACTTTCTTTCCTGTTTCCTCCCCCCCCCCCCCTCCCCCAGAATTTCACCCCTCCCCATGGGCCCCTTAAATTGTATTTATGAAAAAACGGTCAAACACATATTTACTTATTTTTTATGCTGATTTTTTTCCGCTGAGTTTCAAACTCCTCGCCTATGTCGTTTAAGAGATACACGCTCCGTTAGGAATCTTTCAATCCCTACTTTTCACCCCTTTCACCTCATAATATACACCACATCGGAAAACCCTCAGAAACGTGTATTCTTACTTTTTAATGATGAGTTTATATGCCGTGTATCACATCCCCCAATGAAACCTATCGGGAGATATTGTTATTCAATGAAATTCAGGTTTAACCCCCTTAAGACCCCTTTAGAACCTGAATATCCGAAAATCCTCCCTTAGTAGACGGTTTTGACATACAATAAACATATTACCCCCAAACTGTCATGTTTCTAACTTCAATAATTTTGGCTGGGCGATGATGAGTGAGTGATGATGATGATAATGATAATTGTTGTTTAAGGGGCCTAACATCTAGGTTATCGGCCCCTAATGAGTGAATGAGTGAGTGAGTGAGTTAGCCAGGACATTTTCTTTCAATTTTCTTTTTTCAGAATTTCACCCCTCCCCATGAACCCCTAAAATTTGATTTATGAAAAAAAAAAACTGTCGAACAGCTATTTACTTACTTTAAGGCAGTTTTCCCCTGAGTTTGATGAGTGAGTCAGTCAGATAATCAGTTAGGACACTTTCTTTCCTGTTCCTCCCCCCCCCCCAGAATGTCACCCATCCCCATGGGCCCCTTAAATTGGATTTATGAATAAACGGTCAAACACATATTTACTTACTTTTTATGCTGATTTCTTTCCGCTGAGTTTCAAACTCCTCGCCTATGTCGTTTAAGAGATACACGCTCCGTTAGGAATCTTTCAATCCCCACTTTTCACCCCCTTCACCTCATAATATACGCCACATCGAAAAACCCTCAGACACGTGTCTTCTTATATTTGATGATGAGTTTATGTGCCGAGTATCACATCCCCCAATGAAACCAATCGGGATATATTGCTATTCAATGAAATGCAGGTCTACCCCCTTAACACCCCCTTTAGAACCTGAATATACAAAAATCCTCTCTTAGTGGGCATTTGCGGCCCTTGAGGAAGCAGCATACCAAATTTCATTTCAATCCGTTCGGTGGTTTCTGAGATTTCGTGATGAATGAATGAGTGAGTGAGTGAGTGAGTGGTATTTATCAAATATATAGTAGAAGATAGTGTCAAGTCTTTGTTATGCTAAACTCGGTTGACAGTGCTGTGTGAGTAGGTGAGTAACTAACGGGATTTCAAGTAAAGATCCTCATTTTCTATACCGGTAGTGCAGAGCGCAACTGGCATCCAGACGGCCGTGTCTCGACTTGAGGTATGTTGCCATGGAAACTATCTGCCTTGTCATTCCTTCATGAGTATATTTTATGATTTGATTAGCCTGTGCTTGAGTGCAAAAGGGCCGAAATCAGAAGAATGAGAAAGACTATCGAAAATTCATGTAGCCAGCGGTTCCTTCTGGGTCCTAAACTATGTGTATGCAAAATTTGGTTGAGATTGGTGGAACGGTGTAGATTTGTATACGGAACAGATCCACATACATACATACATACATACAGACTTTCACTTTTATATATACGATGAGCAAAAGAACATTGATATTATATTGGCGTATTAAACGATTGGGAACTCAGAGGTTATCTTATAAATTACTTAACCTTCCAGAGAAGTGGAGGATACAACCTTCATGTCTTTAGGAGGTATATCAAGACTTAAAATGGACAAATATTGGACTGGTTGAAGTGTGGGACAGGACAAGATTCAGAACGAAAGATGCAAGTGTGAAAGACCAAAAGAAGACACACATTTTCAGTGGAAGAAAGATTGGTTGGTTGGTTCCTCAGTTTAGGGGCTGCGACAACGTGGCCATGTAGCTCCGTGTACTTTGGGTGTGTGTAGAATCTGTCTGATAACCGGTGTTAATTGTGATGGCTGTATTAGTGTGTGTTATCTGTTTTCAAGCAAGGACTGCAGGCATTCAACTTTCAAGTAGTTTCTACTTTTGCTACCAAACAACAACTAGTTCTGAACATGGATATTAGATGCCACTGCAGTCTGCTCCTGGTGACGAACGTTGGAACCTAAGAGCGTTAGTCAAATCTAACATACAATTTTGCTTCAAAAAAGTGTAATTAGTGGAAGGTTCTTTTACATGCCATAAATCTATGACATGGGCCCGCCGGATTTACTTTCCCTCCGAAGGAAGGCATACATAAATTTTTAACGCTCTTAAACATCCGCTGACATCGGCCAGGTGTGAACCCGCGATCTTGGGCATAGCAGTTCAGCATCCTACCTACTACGCCATCGAAGCCGTGTCATTTGATTATATATATAACAAGAACTGTGCAAATAGGTCTTCTTTCTTTCTCCAATTTGCAAATCGAAGTATACGGCCAAATGTCTGTTTCCTGTTCCCGGTGTTTTTCCAAATGCTCGCATTAATTAGCCGTCAATCAACAATTGCCTGTCCTTGTCTCGACCCTTGTCATTCCGCTTAGAATTTTGCTTTTTAACTGAGCACTTCACAATGTACATTACTAACATATTATGATACAGTACTGTAGACTATTGGCGGCTTCGGTGGCGTAGTTGGTAGCATGCTGAGCATCTGTACCCAAGATCGCTGGTTCAAACCCTGCCGAAGTCGTCGGATTTTTTAAGGGCGTTGAAAATCCCTCACTATTCCTTCCTTTGGAGGGGAAGTAAAGCCGGCGGTCCCTTGTCATAGATTTATGGCATGTAAAAGAACCTTCCACTAACTACACCTCTGTGAAGCTAAATTAATTGTAGGTTAAACATTTGACAAACGCTCTTAGGTTCCCACGTTCGTCGTCAGGAGCCGACTGCGGTGGCTATCTGGTAACCAAGTTCTAAACTAGTAGTCGTTGACGGTGGCGTTTGGCGGCTACAGTAGGAACTACTTGAAAATTGATTGTCTGCAGTCCTGACTTGAACTAAAACAGATAGCACACACTAATACAGCCATCACAATTAACACCGGTTATGAGACAGATTCTACACACCCAAAGTACACGGGGCTACATGACCACGTTGTCGCAGCCCGTAAACTAAGGAACCAACCAACAATCAACCAACCAACTGTAGACTATTATTTCGTAGTTGAAATATGTAAATACAACACTGAATAAGGTCTTCCTCAGTATGTCCATTATTGGCATGTTCTTGGTTTACTTTAGCATGGACCTACCTCTGTATACCGGAAACCTATCTTAAACGGAAATAAATGCTAGTTCCGTTAGATTCAATTGAAGGCAGATTTTTCTGTATTAATTTATGACAATTGGTTAAGACTACTTGCATGCTAATTAGCAGTAATGGGGTAAATGTTTCTCACTGAATATTACGTATGGAATGTAGTTCACTGTTTTGGGATATATTCCTGTTCTCCTGTGTATCCATATTGTCAGGCGGAAGCAATAACTAACTTTTCAGATCAGTTTTGTAGGTTCAAATTTGTTAACGTCACTCTGAGTTGAATTGTAGGGCATAAAAAACAAGAAAAATAACCCTCAATTCCTCGATAATGAAATTCCCAAACTGGGAGTTGGCTGGCAATATATTTTCAAATTAGCGTACATGAACACATCACCAACTGATGTTTGAAATTGTCGTTGTTCTGTGTAATTGACAATAGAGTAACCAGATCAAAAACAAAAATAAAAAATAACTCAGGAATGACTACTGCTACACAAGGCTATTTTCTGTGAATTGTAATTTATATCTGAAATATGTAAATCAAATTCCCCGTGGAGACACCAACGAATTGTAGCTTTATATGTGACATGCTACACAGAGATTTATCGTTGTTTTTAAGCGAATGTTTAGTAGTAGTAGTAGTCCAGTCAGTCCGTGAATGTGTTTGAAGGGGGTGTAAGGGTGGAAAAAACGGGGAGGGGTTAAAAAAAGAGCGTAAAAGAGAGGGGAAGAGAATTGTCCATCTTGGCTGACAAACGATTCGTACGTTATCGAACCCTCTCGTGATATACAGGGTTCAAGGCCTCTCTACATTGCCTGAGTAATTGCCATAAGGGTGGAGAATTCCTCTTTTTTCCACCCTTCCCTTGATACCCTCCACACACACACCGATGCGTTTAATAAATGTTTTTGGCACTTTTCAGTTTAGTGGAAAATATGCAAAGCGAGCACATTTCTTTTTTTTATTTCTTCTTCCTTCACCATTATTAATTCTCGCATTGCTCTTTAACCCCTGTATCTTCATTTCTGATTCAGCGCTGAGGGATGCACATTGTGTGATGGTAACGCTATGATTGACAGATCTGGTGGAAGAGGTAGTGAAGCGGATAAATGCTGCTATTGTGCTGGTGATATACACGAGATAGCTCCTCGTTTTAAAGGGGAGTTGTGACTCGAAGGCCTCTAAGAATTTGATAATATCCACAACCAGACGACTTAGGCATACATAGGATGTAAAATTTCTGTTAGACTGGGATTACTGTTAAACTATTAATTAATAAAAGAGGAACATCTGAATCATAATTAATAGTTTCTTATCCGCTGAATATGACATAATAATAATTATAATAACAATAACATAAATATTAATGATTAATATTATTATTGACAGCAGTAGCTACGCTCACTAACGCGCAGTGCTAGGCCGTGGGGCCAAGCTCCCTTGCGTCACTCAGTAGAAGTGGGTTCCATCCCCACCATCGATCGTCCTTGAATGGTTTTCAGTGGTTTCCCCATTTTCAACTCAAGGCAAATGCTGACACGGTACCTTCTGACAGGACACGGCCATTTCCTTCCATATCCTTGCCAAGTTTCATTCATCTTCATTCATTTCATTTCTTATTAAGTCCTTTCACGAGGTCAAAAAGGGCATCCAGCCAAAAAGCCATCCGACACAGAGACTTTGATCGCATCTCATTCATCCCGGACTCCATTGGAAACGGGAATAACAAGGGGTAGACATACACACACATTATAATAATAAAGGGATCTGGTTTACAGAGGTGGAAAAAGACCTACAAGAACTGGGGATATCACATGAGGACATCTTGGAACGTGACTCGTTGAAGAAGAAACTTGGGGAGATACAGAGTTTTCAGCCAAAACCTATATTGAAAACCGGCAAGAAGTGGACCGAAGAACGGAAGGAAACTCACTGAAGAAGAATGCGCGAATACTGGGCCAATGTGAAAGAAAGAGGGAAAAGGCAGTTGGAGTAACGTGGTCCATAGACGACCGAAACGACTATAAAAAATAAAAATAAATAAAAAATATTATTATTATTAGACAAAATTAATCAATAATAATACATTAATAATAATAATAATAATAATAATAATAATAATAATAATAATAATAAAGAATTACAAAAGAGAACTCTCATAGTATGGACTGTATAGGCCTATACAAAATTTGGTAGCTATCATCAACTGATATGGAAGTTCATGCAATTTAACATGGAACCTGGAACTTGCGTGGACTTATTCTGGTAACCTCTTATGCAGTATACGTGCTACTCAAAATATATCTACAATGTAATGTCATAATACAGTAGTGTGCTGAGAGATTGGCCTACAGCAATAGCTACGCTCGCTAACGCGCAGCACTAGACAATGGGGACAAGCTAGCTGCAGACTCGGTAGACGTGAGTTGAAACCCCATCGTCGGCCGTCTTTGAAATGGTTTTAAGTAGCTTCCATTTTTCAACTCTAGACAAATACTGGTACGGTGACTTGTAATAGGCTGCAGTCGCTTCTCTCCATCTCCTTCCTTCAATTCATCCTACGTTCATTAACTCCTCTCATGAGGTTGGCATTAGGAGGGGCATCCGGCACTCGTATTTTCACTCTGGAAAGCAATTGGAAGTTGCCACGTTAAGATAATATCTCAAAACAACCTTTAAGAAATATACTCTTAGAGCAGGGGTGAACAACCCGCAGCCAGCGGGCCGCTTGTGGCCCTCAAAGTCATTTTATGTGGCCCGCGGATAAATATTTTATACTATTGAACACGAGAATATAGGCTGTATATTGTGAATGATGAGATTATTTCCATTATTGTAGGCCCTAGTTAAAATAAGAAAATTATAATAATGTTTCGTTAAAATTAAATTAAAACGTAAACAAGTAGTTCCGTGAAGAACTATACAGCCTATTTTCATATATCCTTCTCATGTTAATTGTCTCTATTGTACCCAATTGTCATTATGTGGAACATGTGTTCGTATCCCAGCTAACTCACGGTCTTTCGAGGTATGGGACGTTCCTGCCCACCATACGACCACATGCTCAGGATTTGAGTCTACCAGGTAACTACTCTACATGAAAGAAACAACATATTCCTAAAATAAAACATTTACTGATATAAAATCATGGCTATACAACAAATACAAACAAAGGATAATTTACATTTAATTCCCACAATTAAAATCAGGGTTATTTTGTGAGTCTCTTCTTAATTAGTGCTACACTGCACTCAAATCTATTTCTAGCATCCTATCTGATACTTTCAGGCCTCTGCGAGTCTCCATAGTGTTCTTTATGTGACACAATTTTACATAACAGGAGTATCACAACACAAAAGTCACATATCACATCTAAATGACATTAATACTGTAATAATAAAACATTACTCCGTTTCCTACGGCATTTACTTTCATTAGCATAAATTCATTATTTTATGCCTTAATTAACAAATATTGTTGTGTCGTGTGGATCATCTTCCTTCTTTTCCATCAATATGAAACGCTTAAAAAGTGGTACGTTTCCCTTCCAAAATACACATGGATAGAAATGTTTATAGTTTCACCATACAACAATTTTCTGGGTCTTGTCGAGATTATTATCGTTACAAACGTGTCATGTTCTTAGAAATCACATACCCGTCTGCATAAATTAGCGTGAACTGGCAAAAATGCACTCTAAAAAGATGCCTGACAATTTATTTGGTTCAGTGTTCCTCCTCAGAGAATAACTGGGCCAAATATTATCCGATTTCATTGATCCGACAATGTATGTGTGTTGAAACACATCATTTAATTCAATTGGCATCATCATAACACTCATATCTTAATTACATATCGAAATATCGAGATTCTTCAGTGTCCCACTATGACTCTAATTTAAAAGGATTGGCCGACCGACCTTCCCTTCCCCTAGCAGGCAATAAAATTAGTTCCAGCTGGCGCGCAAGATGGCCGCTCGTCTCAGTGGGCTACCCCCACTCCCTCTCATCTGCTGGCAAGGTCAACTTTGTTTACAATTGCAGTACAATAGAGTTACGCTAAGTGTTGTCCTCAAGTAATTCAGTCATTCTAATTATTTAACACCTATATTTATAGTGTATTGGGCTCAACTCGGCTCCTATTAACATTCATGGCTGGGGATGGATTCTGTAATAGTCTTTCCGTTCTACGGTGAATACTAGTGGCTTTGGACGCGCATCATAATGAGAATACAAGATTCTCACCAGCAGCTGTCTCAATAATATCATAATAAGGAAATCTGCGTTTCCTAAACGACGAACTTGATTCTTACCTCTCAGGGCAGATCATTTTATATATGTGCTCACGGAGTCTCGAAGGACATCCCTCGTGGCAATTATTCATGCGAGCGATGGATACAGACAGGCTCTGTCCAATTCGCTGCGAATAATAAAAGTATGCACAACGGCGATACTAACTCGTAGATTAGCCAACTTTTCACCTAACGCGCAAGCTATGCTAGTTTGGTCCCCGCGACTTTAATTACGTAAATCACTGGATTCTACGTTACTTCTGCACGCTATATGCGGCTTCAAACAATACTTCTCATAGATGACTCAATTATTAAGGCACCCGCGTTCTCTCTGCAATTACACCTAAGCCAAAGCTTTAAATAGCTCCTAATAACAAGTATAAATTTACTGGCTTGCATTACTTTAATGGTTCTCGAAAACAATCCTAAGAATTGACCATATCAAATATTCATTCAACACTTCAATGACACTGAAAAACTCCCGTATCTCGCTATATTTCACGTTACTTTCTTACTGTTTACCAATATACAGTATCTTTATATTAGACATGACACACTTTGAACGTTATTTAGGCCAAAATGCCTATTACTTTACTTTATTGTTACCGACCCCAGATTATTATTATTATTTATCATTTAACGTTACCGTTACATTCATCACTATTTTCGGCCTGAATGGCCCTAAACAAATCACCTTCCAAGCCATATTCTACCAAATACGAGTGGTGAAAACTCGTACAATAAGTGACTGTTACATCTTAGTCTCAAAGTGATGCATCGTTGTATGGTGAACTATTTAGTTAGAATAACATTGTAAATTGGTACTACCGACAGTAGTGGCTACGCTGGCTAAAGCGCTGCGTTAGGCCATGGGGCCAAGCTCTCTACTGACTCGGTAGACGCGTGGGTTCGAGCCCCACCGTCGGCTGTCCTTGAAATGGTTTTCCGTGGTTTCCAATTCTCAACACCAGGCAAATGCTGGGACAGTACCTTCTGACAGGCCACGGCCGCTTACTTCCACATCCTTGCCCAGTTTCATTCATCTTCATCCATTCCATCTCTCATCCCGACGCGCAGGTCACCCACGGGCGTCAAATAGAAAGACCTGCACTCGGCCTCTCAGGAGGCCACACGACAAAAAATAAATAAATAAATAAATAAATAAATAAATAATTGGTACTCACTTTTTCTTTTCGCTGGATGATACCAGCATCCCAGCTCCGGGCCTACCATGACGCTTGATTTAAGCCATCATGCTCTATCTCACACGACACCTGATTTCACATATTTCCCACATGATAATCATACCCTTATCAATGGCTTCTCTCACTTTTACACAATACATATTAATCACCATACACATAAACACTTTTAAATCACTATAACAAAATTTATGTACACTTTTTCACTATTTCACAGGTTGATCCTTAATCGGACTCCTCCTAACGCCTGACCTCAGAGATGCGATGCAATTACGCCAACCGCTGGTCTCCGTGAAAGTCTAACTGCGTTTACGTGCGTTCGATCCTCGTCACCTTCAATACCGTTCAGTTCACAGTCAAAATTAAATTGGCGATGCCTCCCAGGCCCCCATAATTGTAGTGATCCTGATGATAATGTCATATACAACTCTGACAATACCTCCTGGTATATGTAATGTCCAAAAACATTATAAACTACTCTTTCGCCGTAGCGAATTTATATTTGCGTCAGATAATGGATAAATATCTGTATTAGATTAACTCTGATTATACTTATGAAGCTGTATGATGTGCTTCCATTGTTCTTTAACTGCTGAGCGTCGATACTGTAACATTTCGCCCGCTTACTGGCAGCGTATTAGTTACGTGTAGACTGGAGAAAACTGGAGAAAAGACTGAAGACAACTGGCTTGGTCTTGCACTGCTCCTCCTTATAAAGGTTTCTCGTAGAAAGTAGTCCACAGGACACACGGGTGCGACTCTTTTCTTGAAATAATACATTTTCAGTCGAAATGACATATACACCTTGTTTATCTAGACGTGGAGGTTTCATAAACGTTCGCGTGCCGGCGATCGCTTCGGTCAATTAATTACAATTAATTGCCTTATTCCATCGCGTCAGGACGCCACCATGGTGATTCCCCTCTGTCTGGTCTCCAAATCACTCCTCTCGAGCGTAGGCTCGGTGTTAACACGCTCATATAGAGATATAGGCTTTAATTTAGGTGTAGGACCCCTCCTAAATTATCTCTCCTAAAATATATTCACCTGGGTGTACATTTCACTCCATTTCAATGCTCCACTTGGCTGTAATCAATTAATTTCCGTGGGCAATCATCCCCACTACAGCCCCAATCGTTGTCAAGCGGTGAATACCCGAGTCATTAATTTTGAGCTGTCTCCTCGGTCCAGACGAAAGAAGATCCCTCGGCGCCTTATATCTCCTCCCACTCGCCGGGTGCAATTAGTAAAATGTCAAACTGGCCTGCTTTCGTTCTTCGAAAACGTATATTTGCTTGCATTTGCTTACAATTCTTACTGGCTTGCATTACTTTAATGGTTCTCGAAAACAATCCTAAGAATTGACCATATCAAATATTCATTCAACACTTCAATGACACTGAAAAACTCCCGTATCTCGCTATATTTCACGTTACTTTCTTACTGTTTACCAAAATACAGTATCTTTATATTAGACATGACACACTTTGAACGTTATCTAGGCCAAAATGCCTATTACTTTACTTTATTGTTACCGACCCCAGATTATTATTATTATTTATCATTTAACGTTACCGTTACATTCATCACTATTTTCGGCCTGAATGGCCCTAAACAAATCACCTTCCAAGCCATATTCTACCAAATACGAGTGGTGAACACTCGTACAATAAGTGACTGTTACATCTTAGTCTCAAAGTGATGCATCGTTGTATAGTGAACTATTTAGTTAGAATAACATTGTAAATTGGTACTCACTTTTTCTTTTCGCTGGATGATACCAGCATCCCAGCTCCGGGCCTACCATTACGCTTGATTCAAGCCATCATGCTCTATCTCACACGACACTTGATTTCACATATTTCCCACATGATAATCATACTCTTATCAGTGGCTTCTCTCACTTTTACACAATACATATTAATCACCATACACATAAACACTTTTAAAACACTATAACAAAATTAATGTACACTTTTTCACTATTTCACAGGTTGATCCTTAATCGGACTCCTCCTAACGCCTGACCTCAGAGATGCGATGCAATTACGCTAACCGCTGGTCTCCGTGAAAGTCTAACTGCGTTTACGTGCGTTCGATTCTCGTCACCTTCAATACCGTTCAGTTCACTGTCAAAATTAAATTGGCGATGCGTCCCAGGCCCCCATAATTGTAGTGATCCTGATTATAATGTCATATACAATTCTGACAATACCTCCTGGTATATGTAATGTCCAAAAACATTATAAATTACTCTTTCGCCGTAGCGAATTTATATTTGCGTCAGATAATGGATAAATATCTGTATTAGATTAACTCTGACGCACTTCATGATTATACTTATGAAGCTGTATGATGTGCTTCCATTGATCTTTAACTGCTGAGCGTCGATACTGTAACATTTCGTGCACTTACTGGCAGCGTATTAGGTACGTGTAGACTGGAGAAAACTGGAGAAAAGACTGAAGACAACTGGCTTGGTCTTGCACTGCTCCTCCTTATAAAGGTTTCTCGTAGAAAGTAGTCCACAGGACACACGGGTGCGACTCTTTTCTTGAAATAATACATTTTCTGCCGAAATGACATATACACCTTGTTTATCTAGGCGTGGAGGTTTCATAAACGTTCGCGTGCCGGCGATCGCTTCGGCCAATTAATTACAATTAATTGCCTTATTCCATCGCGTCAGGACGCCACCATGGTGATTCCCCTCTGTCTGGTCACCAAATCACTCCTCTCGAGCGTAGGCTCGGTGTTAACACGCTCATATAGAGATATAGGCTTTAATTTAGGTGTAGGACCCCTCCTAAATTATCTCTCCTAAAATATATTCACCTGGGTGTACATTTCACTCCATTTCAATGCTCCACTTGGCTGTAATCAATTAATTTCCGTGGGCAATCATCCTCACTACAGCCTCCATCGTTGTCAAGCGGTGAATACCCGAATCATTAATTTTGAGCTCTCTCCTCGGTCCAGACGAAAGAAGTTCCCTCGGCGCCTTATATCTCCTCCCACTCGCCGGGTGCAATTAGTAAAATGTCATTCTGGCCTGCTTTCGTTCTTGTATGCTTCGAAAACGAATATTTGCTTGCATTTGCTTACAATTCTTCACCTTAAACTGCTATGATATTCACATACTGGCCGTGAAATCATGCTATATTATTATATGTCAATATACATCTCATTGCTCTTCGGGTTTCCTGTCACTGTTCCGCCACAGAGATCAATGGTTCGATTCTAGTTAGAATCATGTGCATGGTCTTCTCAGATAAGACCCGAGTTCGATGCCAGTCTGCCGTGACCGATTGGGCACACTATCAACATACAAAATTTCAGTTTAATTGCTGTAACAGATTCTTAGATATTGAGAACCGTCTAAATATTTCAGATGGTCGCCAGGATGGATTTTTATTTTTGTACTATTACATTAAGATTATTGTGTACGTGTGGTATTCAAACTTCAATCGCATGATTAGAACACAAGAAGTAAAAACGAGATTTTAAAATTACGCACACCAGCCATCTTGTGATTATGCAAACAATTGAAATAAATCACATGCCAGTGGATCAACATTTGTATAAGAATTTAACGTGCAACGTTTCACGGCACTCGGATAGTTAATTCGCGAGAAACGTTCATTTAAATATTTATAATTCGCGTCGCCGCCATGTTGGATTTGTGCTCACCAGGTTACTGAAAGTCCTATAGGTGAACATGTGTTCATAGTCTCTAGGAACATTAAAAAATTCAGTTTGGTTGCTGTAAAAGATTCATAGATATTGAGAACCGTCTAAATATTTCGGAAGCTCGCCATTTAGGATTGTTATATGTATAGGCCATAGAGGTATGTACCATTCGAGGACAATTATTGCCTAGCTTCATTATTCAAACTTTCACTTCGATCGCATGATTACGACACAAGAATAAGAACTTAATTTTAAAATTTCACACAGTCGCCATCTTGATGTTATGTAAACAATTGAATTAAATTAGATGGCAGTGAATTACAATCTGCAAAATCATTTACTGTACCACATTTCACTGCGCTCAGAGAGTTAAATCACGAGAAAAGTTAATTAAAATCTTTCAAATTCGCTTGGTCGCCATGTTCGTTTTGTACTTTACAGGTTTATGAAATATACATAGGTATTTTGTATCAGTACCCTTTATCACCGTACATAATTGCATGATGATATCTGTAATAATTTCGGAGATATAGAATGTCAGTGAAATATTTCGCACAGCCGCCATTTTGAGGTTATGAAACAATTGAACTAAATAAGACTCCAGTGCATTACAATGTGTATAAACATTTGCTGTACCAAGTTTCATTACGTTTGGATAGTTAAATCGCGAGAAATGTCTATTTAAAAGTCTCAATTTCGCTTGACCGCCATGCTGGTTTTGTAGTCACCAGGTTTTTGAAAGTCTCATAGGTGAACTTCTAGTAGTGCCCTTTATCACCGTACTCAATTTCAGGGCGATATCTGTAATAGTTTCGGAGATATTGAATGCTAGTGAAATATTTCGCACAGCCGCCATGTTGGATTGGTGAGACGTAACAAAATTTGAAGGGCACGGTCGAGGTCGCCGGGAATAGTGCTATAGACTTACGGAATTTCATTGAAATCGCTCCAGCCGTTTAGATTTTATTAGGGGGGACACACACACACACCTCACACACACACACACACACACACACACGGACAAAAGGTGATCTCATAAGCCTATTTTTTCAAAATTGTAAATAGGCTAACAATTAATTTGACAGATTTTAAGTTTTGCATATCCAGTTTGCTGCATGGTTCAGACGGACTGTGGACTATTGGAGGGAAACTTGCGCATTGCCATCTCTAACATTGAACCTGATATTGACAGACTATTGAAAAATAAACAAGTAGTTCCGTGAAGAACTATACAGCCAATTTTCATATATCCTACATATGTTAACTGCCAATATCAACATACAAAATTTCAGTTGGATTGCTGTAATAGATTCGTAGATATTGAGTACTGACTAAATATTTCGGATGGTCGCCATGTTGGTATTTATATATGTTGGTCCTAGAGTTATGTAATGTTTCATGATGATTATTGTGTACGTGTAGCATTCAAACTTCAATCGCTTGATTAGGACACAAGAAGTAATAAGGAGATTTTAAAATTTCACACAGCTGCCATCTTGTGGTTATGAAAACAATTGAAATAAATTTGATGCCAGTGGATTAACATTCGTAAAAGGATTTACTGTACCAAGTTTCACTGCACTCGGATGGTTAAATTGCGAGAATCGTCCATGTGAATATTTATATTTCGCATCGCCGCCATGTTGGATTTGTGATCACCAGGTTATTTAAAGTCCTATAGGTGAACTTAAGTTCATAGTCCCCATGAATATAAAAAAAACAGTTTGATTGCTATAATAGATTTGTAGATATTCAGAGTCGTCTGAATATTTCGGATGGTCGCCATGTTTGATTGTTAAATGTATAGGCCATAGAGTCATGTACCATTGAAGGAAAATTATTGCGGAGGTTCATTATTCAAACTTTCACTTCGATCGCTTCATTACGATACAAGAAATAAAAACATAATTTTAAAATTCGCACAGCCGCCATCTTGACGTTATGTAGACAATTGAACTAAATTAGATACCAGTGCATTACAATGTGGATAAACATTTCCTGTACCAGATTTCATTGCGTTTGGAACACTAAATCGCGAGAAAGGTCTATTTAAAATTTTCTAATTCGCTTGGCCGCCATGTTCCTTTTGTAGTTAACTGCTTTTTGAAACTCTTATAGATGAACTTCTAGTAGTGCCCTTTATCTCCGTATAAAATTTCAGGATGATACCGCTAATAGTTTCAGAGATATAGAATGCCGGTGAAATATTTCGCTCATCCGCCATCTTGTGGTTATATAAACAATTGAACCAAGTTAGATGTCGGTGCATTATAATATGTATAAACATATACTGTACCAAGTTTTATTGTGTTTGGTTGGTTAAATCGCGAGAAACGTCTATTTAAATGTCGCAAATTCGCGTGGCCACCATGTTGGTTTTATAGTTAGCAGGTTTTCAAAAGTCACATAGGTGAACTTCCAGTAGTTTCCTTTATCACCGTAATAAATTCCAGGGTGATATCGGTATTAGTTTCGGAGATATTGAATGCTGGTGAAATATTTCGCACAGCCGCCATGTTGGATTGGTGGGATGTAACTAAATTTGAAAGGCACGGTCGAGGTCGCCCGGAATAGGACTATGAACTTACCGAGTTTCATAGAAATCGCTCCAGCCGTTTAAAAGTTATTAGGGGACACACACACACCTCACACACACACACACACACACGCACACACACACGGACAAAAGGTGATCTCATAAGCCTATTTTTTTTTTCAAAATTGAAAATAGGCTAACAATGCCAAGCATCACATTAGGATCAATTGGCTACTACTTGATTTGATGGTCAGTTTGACGATATATTGATTTTATTTTTTTATATACTTTCACGTTAAGAATTCTGTTTGTGTAAAAATAAAAGTTTCATACCCTTGTGATAATATTATTTTATTTCATATACTCCTAAACCTTTTCGAATCAGGAGTAAGTTGATTGTACATCTGTAATTTGATAACTTAATAACGCAATTTGCCAAAAAAAAACTTCAAAAATGGATTGAAACCATTTAGAGGACACAAAAACGGTATTGAAACACATTTCTCGTCTGTTGATATAATAGGTTATTCAGATAATAGTACAATTAGCTTTGGTGGTAGGTAATTAAGTACAAGTTTTTCGGGCTTGTAGGCCGTGGTCCATTATCAAGGGTTCCGCTCCTTTCCTTGGTCAGCAGCAGCAGCAGCGGAACCCTTGATAATGCCGGACGCAGTTTCCGGTGAAACGTCGGGAGATATCCTGTCTGGACCACGGCCTACAAGCCCGAAAAACTTGTACTTAATTATGAACGCCGGCCGTGAAAGCCTAAGCTGTTATATTTAGTGGTAGGGTTTGGCAAGTAACTATGTGGAAAGGTAACTTGCGGCCCGCCACTTACTATGTAAAAATAACTTAGCCCCCACTTATAAAAATGTTGTGCACCCCTGTCCTAGAGCATAGTAAATATCGAACAGTGCCACATTGAATACTCAAAAGGAAGGTAACTATTTGGTGAATTTATAGCATTATATTAATGTCCTTGATTAATCTTTTCATCCTTTTATTAAGCCAACTAAGATAGTAAATGAATCTTGTATATTTCAGCGCAGAGTTCGGAAACAGAATGCTAATGCTGCCAGCGGTCTAGTGAAATAACAACAGTTCCGCTCTACCATTTTTCTTAAGGGAGGAAGGAATTTATATTCACACACGACAGAATTACTGAGCAGTCCAATATTCTTTCACGCGATGTTTCGCAAACATTTCTCAAGAAAGCGCATACATTATTCTCAACATAAGTTCATATTTCTGTGGCTTAATTCTAAAAACACGTTATCTACAGCCATGGATTTAATTATGTTATCACCTTCTATAGCTGTTAGCTTCATTCTAATAAAAAATATATTATAAATACCCATGCTTTCCTCCATTTCATATTAGTATTTAATTAAAATATTATATCCGGCTTCGCTGCCAGATGGTAGTTAAAGAAAGCAGACAAGGGTAAAACCACAGTAATCCTGAATAAATCGGAATACACCGACAAAACTATTTCTGAACAACAATGGAATCAAGGAACTAGGAAAAGACCCAACCAACTGACTACAAAGACAAATAAACAGCGCATTAAACGAAACAGAATACGCATTAATCAAACCCGAAAAATTGAAATTAATAGTCATGAACCGAAACCACCATCCCTAAGAGGACTACCAAAATACACAAAAATAAATGCCCAATAAGACCAATAGTTAATTGCAGTAACGTGCCATATTACAAAATCCGTAATGAATTACTGAAAATATTAAAACACCGCTTAATCATCAACAAAAATTAAGTATAAAACACATCAGAACTAGTAATTGCATTAAATATGCTACAAATGGAGCGTAGCTTGCGGCTAGTATCGCTCGATATAACAAGCATGTATACCAACATCCCAATTAATGAAGCCATCAGCATAATTGAAAACAATTTTAAAGACAATCAACTCAATAAAAGAAACTGACGAGATCACAAAATTACTGAGAGTCGTTCTCAACCAAAACGTGTTTCAATTCGATAATAAAATATACGCACAAACAGCGGGCTTAGCCATGGAGTCACCGCTGAGTGGTATACAGCAGACATTTGCATAAACACATTGGAAAATTAGTTCTTAGAAAATAACTCGACAAAGGGAATAGTACTGTGGAAAAGATACATAGCTGATGTAATATGTGTCTACAACACTGAATTCACAAACGAAGAAACAATACTCCAACCCATTAAAAATCAACAGAATTTAATTAACTAAGGAACCCGAAACCGATCAGAAAATAAATTACTACGACATAACTATCGAGCGTAAAGATAACGAAGATAAGCCATGTATCGAAAACTAACAGGAACATCGCATGCACTTTGACAATCACTCGAATCATTCATCCACGCACATAGTGGGCTCCAATTCAATGGTATACAGGGCATTAAATATACACATGTAAAAAGATAACTACATTATATTCAAGAAATTAGAATAACCAAGCAAATAGCTAAAGACCATAATTTTCCAACCAGAGAAATACATCAAATTGTAGCCAGGCACAGAAATAAAACAACTCAAAAGCCGGACAATAATGAGCACCAATTCGCACGGTTTAAATATGTAAACGCGAATACATAAATAAACAACAATTTATTCTAGAAGAAACGCATATAAATAGCATTCACAACAACCAACACAACCGGAAAGCATCTGCGCAATAATAAGTTAAATAAACAAGACCCGTACTCAAAGTCAAACTGCATTGGTGAAAGTGGTAAAAGAATGGATACGCGATACAAAGAACACATAAATTGCAATAAATACAAGCCACTCTCGGTCGTATGCAAACACATGTACGACGCGGGACACAGATTCACTAACATTGATACTCACTTAATCATATATCACGAAACAAAACGAAGAGCCTACGACATTAAGGAAGCAATCGAGATGCACTTAGATTAAATAAAGAATCTAATAGTCTAAACGAACACACTTTCATGGATAATTCACTCCTCTTTACACTACAAGAAAAAACTGGCCGTTTGAAACGAGAAACAAGATAACGTTGCAGCCAAGCTAGATAAGGGAGCAACCTGAGATTTCATTAGGATGTACTTTCTACGATGTCTTCAATAAACCAAGGCCACCCTTACCGGCAGTATTACAATTTCAGAAACATTCTCAATAGACCGGGTGTGTTTAGATAGGGATGTTTAGCTTACGCGTGACAAAAATTGTCTGTAACAGTTGAAGATGTCCAGAATGCAGTAACATAGGTACACCACATGAGGATAATTTAGATGTTACATTACATATACATTATATGCTGGATGGCCATAGCCAGTTAGGAATTCAGGGGGAAAGGCCAAGGAGGATGAGAGATAACGAGACAACACAAGGAATTCCTACCAGTTCAGTGCAGGCAGTGATGAGATAAGATGCTTAGGACCGAATCACACATCGTTCAATCAGCTAAGTTCACAATCCACCCCAATCTGACCATTTAATAACAATCACAGATAACACACTAAGCAAGCAAACTTGAAGGTCAATCACCACTATCAATATCTAAACAAACAAGCAGTTCCGTGGAGAACTATATAGCCTATTTTAATATATCCAACTTACGTTAATCAACATACAAAATTTCAGTTTGCTGTAATAGACTTGTAGATATTGAGAACCGTGTAAATATTCCGGATGGTCTCCATGTTGGAGTTTATATATGTAGGTCTTAGAGTTATGTACAAATTACATGAAGATTGTTGTGTAGGTGTAGTATTCAAACGTCAATCGCATGAATAGGACACAAGAAACATAAACGAGATTTTAAAATTTCGCACAGCTGCCATCTTGTGGTTATGAAAACAATTTAAATAAATTAGATGCCAGTGGATTGAAATTTGTATAAGCATTTACCGTACCAAGTGTCACTGCACACGGATGGTTAAATCGCGAGAAAAGTCATTTTAAATATTTTTATATCGCGTCACCACCATGTTGGATTTGTACTTACCAGGTTATTAAAAATTCCATAGGTGAACTAAAGTTCTTAGCTTCTATCGTCATTCACAATTTCAGTTTGATTGCTATTATAGATTAATAGATATTGAGAACGGTCTAATATTTTGGATGGTCGCGATGTTGGATTTTTATATAATCACTAGTAGAAGTACCCATTCTTCGAACGGTCTTCGGTATTAATAACCAGACGTAATCAATTGAGCTATTGTTGCAATGGTTAGGGGCATGGTACCTGTTTGTCGACAAAGATAAATGATTAGTTGAAATATGATCTGAAACTAATTTACTTAACGTGTACTTCCTGACGTGAAAATAAAATTGAAAACCTCGTAGACGAAACGCAATACACGTCACATAAAAACTGACCCTCACTGTTGTGTCAAGTCTGCATCCAGAGGAAGACCCCTTTAATAAATTATAAAGGCTTGAGGTGCATGAAAATTCAGGATTTTCAGCCTACAATGGCCCAAATTCCTAAAAGCAAAAAATAAATAAAAAAGAAACAATTTCAATTCAGGAATTTTTGAAAATAATGTTGCTGTTTGAAGATATAATAGACCTTCTGTATGAGATATCGCACGTTTAAGTCTTGTGAAAAAAATCTAGGGTACCCCTTGACCCCCTTAAGCGCATTGATGAATTTTACAGTTTTTGTTGGATCCGTGATAACCTTATAGCCATTTGCAGACTTTCACAGGAATGTAATAAATGGAGTGGCATTACTTTTTGCAGAAATAGATGGAAAGTTGGATGTAACTTTTTGAGACACTGTTGTCATGGTTACTGGCTTGCATTCCTACATTAGTTTATTAAATGAAATTAACTTTCTGGAAATTTCTCAGAAACTCTTGGTTTTAGAGCCTTAAAATGTACTTTTTGGGGACCCTTTACGGCATTTTAGGAACCCAGAGTTTTGTTTCTGACACCAAGGGGCTGAAAATAAGCGTTGTCTCGTCGTTGTAGGCCGTAGTTGCCAAAGGCGCTCCACTTCTGGGGATGGCCTTCATGGTCCACAAGACCATAGTAGAATCCTTAGAAGAAGTTACTCCAGTTAACAACAGATTGATGAGCATGCGCTTCCGGTGCGCCAACAAAAAATACACACTGATCAACGCCCACGCCCCTACTAACCAAAGTAACAAGAGCGATCCACAGTCCGCAGACAAATTCTGGTCGACCCTTGACACAGTGATGTCCAAAGTCCCCAGGGATGACGTCAAACTCCTCATGGGCGACTTCAATGCACAGATCGGTAGAGAAAAGGTGTACAGGAAAACAGTCGGAAACTATCCTGCACATAAATTCACAAATAAAAATGGCACACGACTCATAGAACTCTGCCAGCAGAATAACCTCAAGCTCATGTCAACATGTCTTAGAAAACACCCTAGAAAACAGAAAACCTGGCGTTCTCCAGTCCAGCAGTTAGGTGAGTTCCAAATCGACCATGTGGCAATCTCATATCCAGTACAGAAAGAGATTCATGATGTACAGGTGCGTAGAGGAGCCAACATTGACTCTGACCATTACCTAACACGCGTCAAGGTCAAGTTCACCCCAAAGAGAACTTTCTGTAAGAAAACCCCCCTACCAAAATTTGACACAAAAAAGATCGCAGACTCTGGAGTGAAGGAAGCCTGGGAAAAAGAGCATACCAATGACTGGCAAAATTTCCACCGAAAAATCATAGAAACAGCACAAGCTCTCATTCCTTTGAAGAAGAATTCCAAACACCCTTGGTGGGATGTTGATTGTGAGAATGCACTCATTACCAGGAAATTGGCATATCAGAAATATAACAGTAAAAAATCCCCAGAAAATTTACAGACTTTCCATGAAACACGAAAAACAGCTGCAAAAATTATCAGACAATCCAAGAGGAGATACCTGAAGGAACAGTTGGACTCCCTAGAGGAAAACTTCCGTAACTACAACGTAAGGGACTTCTACAGAACGTTTGCAGGACACATCAGAGGGTACACACCACCAAACCTTTGCTTCAGAAAATGTGATGGAAAATTAGCACTAACGAATAAGGAGAATTGCAAGGTGATGGCACAATACTTCTCTGAACTTCTCAACTGTCCAGAACCAATAGAGAGATTCTCAGAGGAAGAACCTAAAATCAAGAACGCGGACTCATTACCTCCGACACAAGAGGAAGTTCACAGGCACATCCTCAAACTCAAGAACAACAGGACATCTGGTGAAGACGGCATAGTGGCCGAACTACTGAAAAACCTAGGGCCACACTCACTTAGGGAACTCACACAGATTATCACTGACATCTGGACATCAGAAAAGCTACCAGATGAGTGGAAATGTGCATTGATCCACCCATTACACAAAAAAGGCGACCGCTCTGACGTAAACAGGGGCATTTCACTATTACAAGTTACGTACAAGATCCTCTCAGCGTGCCTACTCCAAAGGACTCGGGACCAGCTGGAACACAAGATTGGCGAGTACCAGGCGGGTTTTCGTCCTGGTCGCTCCTGCGCGGAACAAATCTTCAACCTAAAAAGTATATTGAAAATCAAAGCCCTCAGGAATACTCCAGTTATATGTACCTTCGTTGACTTCAAGAAGGCATATGACTCCATTGACCGTCAGTCATTGTTTAACATCTTACACGAGCAAGGTTTGGATAGCAAGACCTTACGATTGATCATACAGACACTGACAGACACGACATCAAAAGTGAAATTCATGGGGGAAATCTCAGAACCATTTCAGATCAATACAGGTGTTCGCCAAGGTGACGGGCTCTCTCCGCTCCTCTGCAACCTAGTGCTGAACAAAGTTATCAAGGAATGGGAGAAAGAGCTGAGACTTCAAGGTTACTGGAGGCCAGTGCGACTAGAACGACCAAAGGACGAACTGGAGGTTGGCTGTCTAGCCTTCGCGGATGATCTGGCACTACTCTCAGATAACAAAACCACATCAATCAGACAGATAGAAGTACTCCAAGAATGAGCCGAAAAAGTAGGACTACAGATCTCGTTCCAAAAGACAGAGTTTTTCTGTACGAAATTCGACATACAGAATTTAAACACGAAATATGGCAAGATCAATAGAGTCGCCCACTTTAAATACCTAGGTGAAGTGCTTGAACCGACGGGAAAAGAGAAAATCGCGCAGAACACTAGGTTAATGAAAATGAAGAGAGCCTTATACAAGACACAGGGTGTCTACAACAAAAAATGTCTGTCCACATTCACTAAACTTCGTCATTACAACACGGTTATTAAACCTGCTTTATGCTAGTGAGACGTTGACGTTACACACTAAGGGCGACTTGGAAAAAATCATCACAGAGGAAAGAAAAATAATAAGGAAAATAATTGGACCAAAGCACACAGATGAAGGATACAGGCTTCACTCCAGAGACACCACAGATAAATTGTTCAACCTCGCAGCAGACATCAGAAAGAGGCGACTAAAATTTTACGGCCACATCAGCAGACTCCCACAAACCAGACTCACCAACAAAATTCTTAGATACATATAGCGGCTCAAGATTACTACGCCCTGGATGATGCAAGTCAAAATTGATCTAGTAAAAGCACAGGTCGACCCAGAAGACATCATAGACAAAAGCGTATTTAGACACAAAGTATACAAGTGGGAAGTGTTGTCAGAGAGAGCTGCACCTACAGCCCAAAGACCAAAGTGGACCGAAGAAGGGAAGAGGGCCTTTAGTGCACGAATGAAAGAGTACTGGAAAGACAGGAAGAACAAAAAGTCATGATTGCTTCGCGTGGTCTAATAGGCCTGTAACGTGCAAAATAAATAAATAATAATAATAATATAACAATATAGGGATAGGGATATAATAGACCTTCCGTACCACACCAGCACGTGTAAATCGCGTGAAAAAATTCTAGAGTACCCCTTGCCCTCTTAAGCGCATTATATGTATTGATGAATTTTACAGTTTAATTTGGTTCCGTTGTATCCTAATAGCCGTTTGCAAACTATCTCAGTAGGTAACAAGTAGTTCCGTGGAGAACTATACAGCCTATTTTCATATATCCTACACATGATAATTGCCTCTATCAACATACAAAATTTCAATTTGAAGGTTGTGATAGGTTAGTAGATATTGAGAACCGTCTAAATATTTCAGATGACTGCCAGGTTGGATTTTTATTTTTGTACTATTACATTAACATTATTGTGTACGTGTGGCATTCAAACTTCAATCGCATGATTTGAACACAAAAAGTACAAACTAGATTTTAAAATTTCGCACAGCTGCCATCTTGTGATTATGCAAACAATTGAAATAAATTAGATGCCAGTGGATTAACATTTGTATAAGCATTTAACGTGCAACGTTTCACTGCACTCGGATAGCTAATTCGCGAGAAACGTCCATTTAAATATTTATACTTCGCGTCGCCGCCATGTTGGATTTGTGCTCGGCAGGTTACTGAAAGTCCTATAGGTGAACATATGTTCATAGCATCTATGAACATAAAAAATCAGTTTGATTGCTGTAAAAGATGCATAGATATTGACAACCGTCTAAATATTTCGGATGCTCGCCATCTTGGATTGTTTTTATGTATAGGCCATAGAGTTATGTACCATTCAAAGACAATTATTGCCTAGGTTCATTACTGAAACTTTCACTTTGATCGCATGATTACGACACAAGAAATAAATACTTAATTTTAAAATTTCACATAGCCGCCATCTTGAGGTTATGTAAACAATTGAACTAAATTAGATGCCAGTGCATTACAATATGTACAATCATTTACTGTTCCAAGTTTCATTACGTTTGGATCATTAAATCGCGAGAAAAGTCTATTAAAATGTTTCAACTTCGCTTGGCCGCCATGTTCGTTTTGTACTCTATAGGTTTATGAAAGTTACATAGATAAACTTGTATCATTACCCTTTATCACCATACAACATTTCATGGTGATATCTGTAATAGTTTCGGAGATATAGAATGTCAGTGGAATATTTCGCACAGTCGCCATTTTGAGGTTATGTAAACAATTGAACTAAATTAGACTCCAGTGCAATATAATGTGTATAAACATTTGCTGTACCAAGTTTCATTACGTTTGGATGGTTAAATCGCGAGAAAAGTCTATTTAAAAGTCGCAACTTCGCTTGGCCGCCATGTTGGTTTTGTAGTTACCAGGTCTTTCAACGTCTCATAGGTGAACTTCTAGCAGTACCCTTTATCACCGTACACAATTTCAGGGCGATATCGGTAATAGTTTCGGAGATACTGAATGCCGGTGAAATATTTCGCACAGCCACTATGTTGAATTAGTGAGACGTAATGAAATTTGAAGGGCAGAGTCGGGGTCGTTCAGTATGTTCCTAGGACCTCCCCAAGTTCCATTGAACTCGCTCCAGCCATTTAGATTTCATTAGGGACACACACACACATACGCACACACACACGCACACGGACAAAAGGTGATTTCATAAGCCTATTTTTTCATAAATGAAAATAGGCTAAAATTCACACATAACTAACAAATCTTGGCTAGTTACGCTAGTGTAACCACTGCAACTAAACAAGTGTATGTATTGTAAATACTATCACCCATACTTGTAGACATAGCTTTATTAGCCTAAGAGTAAACGACCTGATGATGATCGCTTGACGATCGAAACTGGTCATCCCAATGCATTAATAATCTCATGCAAATATATTTTTACGATCAGCGAACAACCATTAAAATAGAATTCAATCGTGTTGACCGACTGAAAAACATTAAAATTCGATGCCCTTAATTGTCAATCCCATATTTTACTATCTTCCAAATGAAAACCTTCTGTTTTTATTGTCTTAATATTATAGAAATCTTTTTCTACAATCACCTGTTCTTCATATTTTCAACACAGCACCAAGTTCCCATCATTTCAACGCCTCATCAAGAAGCGTTTCGTTCATCATTCATTTAAGTGTTTTTACTTCAAGATATTTCGATATTCAGTGTTAATTATGTTCTTGCTTGCTGTTGTTGATAATACCGATGAAGAATTGACATCAGCTAGAAATATGGTCAATTAAGAGTTAATCTTGTTTTAGGCTATTTTCATCGCATGGATAGGATTAAGAAATCAGATTTTGTCCGTGTGTGCATGTGTGGGGTCCCCCCAGTAATAAAATCTAAACGGCTTGAGAGATTTCCATGAAACTCGGTAAGAACCTAGTACTACATTTTCCGACGCCGATCAAACCTTTCAACTTTAAATGCGTTCCACCAATCCAACATGGCGGCTGCGCGAATTATTTCACCGGCATTCTATATCTCCGAAACTATGTTATATCACCCTGAAATTTTGTTTGATGATAGAGAATACGAAGGTAAGTTCAGTTATTTAACAATTCAAAACCTGTTAAGTAGACTACAAAAACAACATGGTGGCCAAACAAAATTTAAATATTTAAACGGCATTTTTTTGGTGATTTAGTCATCCGAGTGCAGTGAAAGATTTAATCTGGTGGGACCTAATTTAATTCATTGATTTCATGAACTCAATATGGCGGCTGAGCGCAATTGTACAGTTAAATTTTTATTTCGTGTGTCCTAATCATGCGATAAGAGTGAACGTTTGTGTAATGAACCCATGGAATAATCTTCATCTAATGGTACATAACTGTATGGTCTACATGTAGAATAATTCTGCATGGTGACGATCTGAAATATGTAGACGGTTCTCAATATCTACGAATCTATTACAGCAATCAAACTGAAATTTTGTATGTTGATAGAGACTATTAACGTAACTTCACCTATGTGACTTTTAATAACCTCATGAGCATAATAACAACATGGTGGTGAATCGACATTTACACATTCATATGGATTTTTATCGTGACTCAATCATCTAACACGGTAAATCTTCATACATACAGGCTCATCCCTTTGGGATGTCACAAAAGTAAAACGCTATACACAAGAAACTATGCGCATATATTGTTTGTTAGCGGTACATACGTGTTAAAGAGGGTCCGGAGTTTGTGTCACAGCACATTAGCACTCAACATGTCTACCATCGCGCGCGCGGCCCAAATGATACCTCGAATCCATGTTGCGGCACATGGCACGCAGCATTTCTGGAGTGATTTGCTGAAAGGCCGTTGTAATCCCCCCCCCCCGTAGGCCAGGCAGATTCTGTGGTCTTAGCGCGTACACTGTAGACTCGACGAAGCTCCATACAAAGAAATCTGGGGGAGTTAGGTCAGGGCTATTAGGAGGCCATGGGATAGGTCCGTCACGGCCGCACCAGCGAACGTTGAATATAAGGTTTAAATGTTCCCTCACCATGATAGCCCAATGCGGTGGAGCACTATCTTGTTGATAGATAATCATGTCCAGTATTCCATCTTGCTGTAATTGAGGGACCACATACTGCTCGATCATGTCAAGATAATTGACGGCACGAACAGTCTCCTCCGCACAAAAGAATGGTCCGTAGACTTTCTCACAAGTCACTCCGCACCACACATGCACTCTTTTGAGTTCGTATGAGACATGTGGATTTTCTGTTCCCCAAATGATGCAGTTATGCGTGTTGACTCGGCCACTCACGTGGAATGTGGCTTCATCCGTGAACATCCACCGTCTTAACCATTGATCGTCACCTTCCTGCCGCTCACACATCGTCGTAACAAAACTGAGTCGAGCTCCGTAATTCAGCTGTGTCAATGCTTGCAGGCGCTGCATACGTTTGGACGCATGTGAAGATAACGCCTGACAATCCTGTGACATGTTGTGTATGGTGTATTCAGCTCTGTTGATAAACGGCTGAGTGACTTTCGTGGACTCTGCGTCATGGCTTGTCGAATATCTTCCTCCTTGTTGCTATCACGCCGCCTTACACCTGTGTGAGGCATCTGCAATCCATTTTCCAAAAACGTGTTGTACCATTTAACAATGTCCCGATGTGATGGGACATCCCTAACGTTGTACTGACGTCTGAAAGCTCGCTGGGTCTTCATTACACTCGAATATTGGCATACCATACGACACACTGAGCGCGTTGTTGTGGTGTAACGACCATCTTCACTGAACTCTGTAACAACACTGAGCACAGAGCGCTCGCTAACGTGTACCGCTTTGTACCTGACATCTGGTGATTTCACTATGAACTACACTGCTGCGTTTTCTCGTGGAAGTCATTGTTGCAAAGAGAATCATTTTCACGTACATCACAGAAAATTGCATAGATATAAATGCATTAACATAATAGCTATAACGTTATACTTTTCTTACGTCTCAAATGGATGATCCTGTATATACTCAATTTTTATGAGAACCTAAAAATGGCATTTACTTAAAAATTACGTTTTTATTCCTAGTTTCTTAAGCAAGCGATAGAAATGTAGGTTGACATAGTGAGCAACGGTTATAATATTCATCTGCTAGCATATAATTCTATAGTATAAATTAATCCACCATGGCGTCCATGCATATATTTCACCAGTTCTCGATATCAGCAAAACTATTTAAGAAATCAAAGTAACAGTTTGTATAGCGTTAGAGGACTTTTAAATAAGGAAATATATGTGACTTTCCAAATCGTAAAAAACACAGTGGCGTTCAAGTGATTTTCACATTACTAAAATATTGTATGCCGATCTATTAACCCGTGTGCATTGAAACTAGGCACAGCGTATATTTATTCTGAGATTAGTATGGAGTTATCTTATGGTTTTAATTGTTTTCATAAATTAAAGATGGAATCAGTTGGAAGTTTAAAGACCTGTTTATTTATTTCTCGTATCTTATTCAGGCAATTGAAGAGAAGATTCGCACGTTGGGCTACACCAGTACACAATTCCTTAGCGTTAAGAGCCTCATCGTGTAACTTTGACACATATTTTCCAGTGCTGGTGGTGTGTTGAAGTGACTAGTTATCTTGATGAACAATGAAAGCTTTGTTTTAAGACAAAGCATGCACTAGTTCCATAGTAAGACGATTGTGTTTTCTTTATATTTCTTATGATGACTACACCTTATTGTTATTGAGTTTTGTATTTGAATTACTTGCTCTATACTAAATTCACAACGCAGTTTGAGTACTAATACAATACGTGGAAAATCCCTTTAATAGAAGGGAGACATTTAATGGAAATGACCAGTAAAATATATGAAAATAGGTCATATAGTTCTTCACGGAAGTACTTGTTTATTTATTGACTAGGCTGGAACATTTATTTAAATACAAGCTGTACCCCAAAGAAAGTGTTGGCGTTGAAATTCTGTTTCTTGAAGTGATTTTGGATACACAACATGTTTTTCAATTTCCGTTCACTGCCTCTAAGCTATCGTAAAATGGATTTTCTAATTTAGAATCATTCGTGGGAGCGTGCACAACAACTTTCAAAAGTTTCATCGCAATCGGATGAATGGCATATGAACGTATACGGGATTTTGTTTGAACGATTCGTGCGCTGTCACTCATTTGTTGATTCTACTCATACGCTTCCTACTTGAGAAATGGATTTACTAAGTCGAAACCCTACCCTGGCGTGTGCACTCATCAAGGTTTCATCACAATCGAAGAAGGTTATATGAACGCATAGGGGATTTTGTTGAAACGCTTCGCGCGTCGTCACCCATTTGTTGCATATACTCGTGTGCTACCTATTGTGAAATGGATTTACTAAGTCGAAACCCTCCCCTGGCGTGTACACAATAACTCATCAATGTTTCATCGCAATCGGATGAATGGTATATGCACGTATACGGGGTTTTCTTAAAACGATTCGTGCGCTGTCACTCATTTGTTGAATCTACTCGTGCGCTACCTATTGAGAAATGTATTACTAAGTCGAAGCCCTTCCCTGGCGTGTACACAATAACTCATCAAGGTTTCATCGCAATCGAAGAAGGTTATATGAACGCAATAGGGGATTTTGTTGAAACGCTTCGCGCGTCGTCACCCATTTGTTGCACCTACTCTTGCGCTACTTATTGTGAAATGGATTTACTAAGTCGAGACCCTTCACTGGCGTGTATACAATAACTGATCAATGTTTCATCGCAATCGGATGAATAATATATGAACGCATACCGGATTTTGTTTAAACGATTCGCACCCCGTCACTCATTTGTTGAATCTACTCGTGCGCTACCTACTGTAAAATGTATTTACTACGTTAGAAACCGTCACATAAGTGTCCACAGCATCTCATCCAAGTTTCATCGCTATCGGACTAATGGGATATGAAGACATAGGGGACTGTATTGAAACGCTCCGCGTGTCGTCGTTCATTTGTCGAATCTACTCGTGTGCTACCTACTGTGAAATGTATTTACTAAGCCAGAAACCTTCCTTGGTGTGTCCACCATATTTCACCCAATTTTCACCGCTAACGGCAGAATGCTATATGACCTTATACGGGACTTTGTTCAAACGCTTCGCACGTCGTCCCTCATTTGTTGAATCTATTTGTGCGCTGCCTATTGTATAGTAGATTTACTAAGGCAGAAACCTTCCATGATGTGTACACAATATCTCACCCAAGTTGCATAGCTATCGGACGAATGGTTTATGAATGCATACGGGACTGGTTTGAAACTCTTCGCGTGTCGTCGCTCATTTGTTGATTCTACTCTTGCGCTACGTATTGTGATATGGATGTACTCAGCCAGAAACCTTCCCTGGAGTGTACACAACATCTCACCAAAGTTTCATCGCTATCGGATGAATGGTAAATGACCTTATATGGGACTTTGTTGAAATGCTTCGCGCATCGTCGCTCATTTGTTGAATCTACTCGTGCGCTGCCTATTGTAAAGTGGATGTACTAAGCCAGAAAATTTCCCTGCAGTGTACACAACATTTTACGCAAGTTTCATAGCTATCGGACGAATGGTATATGAATGCATACGGGACTTTGTTGAAACGCTTTGCGTGTCGTCGCTCATTTGTTGAATCTACTCGTGCGCTATCTACAGTGAAATGTATTCACTAATTTTGAAACCTTCACGTTAGTGTACACAACATCTCACCCAAGTTTCATCGCTATCGGACGGATGGTATATGATCACATACGGGACTTTCTTGAAACGCTTCGCGCATCGTCGCTCATTTGTTGAATCTACGCGTGCGTTACCTATTGTAAAATGGATTTACTAAGTCAGAAACCTTCCTTGGAGTGTACTCAACATTTCACCCAAGTTTCATCGCAATCGGACGAATGGTATATGAACGCATAGGAGACATACATACAGACAAACTATTCGTAACATTGATTTTTATATATATAGATTGTCATTTATTAAATGCCTATTGATTTAAAGTTCTCAGAGCAGTGTATCGCTCCTAGTGCTGTGTGTGGTTGTGTGGTTCTTTCCCCACCACGCTCTCTCCTGTTACAAGGACAATGATGGTGTGACGAGAAAGGGGAGGACCTCCACCCATGTACACGGGATTGATAGCACTGACCACGCCAAGAATCTGCAATCACAGACTTGATTTATACAGCTATAAAATGTTTCCTGCGCAACAAACTAGCTGTAGACAGTATCAGAAATCTCCCATGGCATATCGTGTCATACTACTAACTTGCAGTTGACAAGCAAATGGTTCACTCTATCATTACAATTTAATGCCAACAAGTATTACTTCATGACAAGTGGATAAGAAGCTAGCCTTTGCCTCGAGAGGTCCCTTGGCTGGTCATGGGACTTTAATTTGATTTTTTTGAATCCCCTGACTTGGGACAGATTTTAGTGATGTCTCTTGACTAGCAAGTCACCTATGTGTGCCAACTTGAAAGACTTGCAACAGGACTGTATGTATGTCACTCGTCATTTACGTAACAGCAACATTCTACACATTATGTTTGTTCGTGCTACAGCATGGGGCTTGACCACCTTGTGATGTAGTGGCTAGTATTGTGATCTGAGGGATGGAACGGGGTACACTCAGCTTCGTGAGGCAGAACTCTGTAGACATGGGTTCATTCCCACCTCATCCAACCTAGAAGTGGTTTTCAGTGGTTTCGCCACATCAACTCCAGGCAAATGCTTGGATGGTTTCCAACTGAATGAAGCGATATACAATAATACACACACCATTCAAAAACACAGGTTATCAGACAAATCGCTCACACACACGCACATACACCCAAGTATACGGCGCTAAATAATCACGATATTGCAAAGCTCCTAAATGAATCAGCAATAAAAAGAAGCTTGGGATATATGTATCTCCTCATCCACACGTACTTGTGTGTTTGTGTAGGGCATTGTTAACCTTTGTCATTGTATTGCCTATAGTAATGTGTGTAATTATTATTATTACAGTGGAGGATCAGAGCAGATTACCCTTGACTAAGAATAAATACCTATTACTGGAGTGAGTAGGGTATGGAAAGTTGGCCCCGTGGTGTTGGGGTAGCGCACCTGCCTCTCACCGGAGGTCCCCTGGTTCGATTCCCGGCTCCGTCAGGGATTTTAGAAACTGACGCGAGGGCTGGCACGGGGTGCACTCAGCCTCGTGAGGACAATTGAGTAGCTGTCTGACAGTGAGGCAGCGCCCCGGTCATAAAAACCAAGATTAACGGCCGAGGGGACCCGATTTGCTACCCACGCATCACCTCAATATCTGCAGGCCAAATGGCTGGGCAGCGGTCGCTTGGTAGGCCTAGGCCCTTCGTGGGTTGTAGTGCCAGTTTTTATGGTATGGAGAACACGATGTACAGCCCTTGTCGACACTAAGATATCAAACTAGGATCTGCAAACACAAATTACCTGCCTCAGTAGTGGGTATTGTTTTAGACAAGCAAGCAAGCTTGTAGTTTAACGTGACCGTTAATCGCGAGATTATGAGCCACGGGACCTCCTTTTTACGTCGAATCAGAAACACAGGACATGGCATTTCACTTCGAAAATCTCACATGCATTGACTTTTGTTTTAGATGTCTCGTCTCTACTGGTGAGTGAAAAATCTCATATGAGTTCCAACCTTAACATTTAATGAGATTCAAAATGTCAGTGTTGCAGTTGAATGAAAAGGAACAGTATTGTGCTGAGTATTTGTGTTACAACACAACTCAACGGCCAATGACAAGATATTTCTGGGAAGACACTTCACTGATAACGTCAGTAGAACTCCATTGAATTGCGATAACTTGAATTGCCTTCTGGAGTTCATCTTTCTTGGGCAGGATAAAGTTAATAATTTATATTGTAAGTTTCAGTCGATCAACTGAACATAATTTGAATTGCTGGAATATGCGAAACAATAATCTGAAAAAAATACGTGATTAAGATATACTGTATAATATTATATTTGTTACGGACTAGAGAAGAAGGAGAAAACATAACAAATATATAGGGGAGACTCAGCTAAACCGTAATATTAAGGGATTGACGGTAAACATGATATAAAAAGAGAAAAGATTTCTAAAAATTAACGTAGAAAATAAATTACCACACAGGTTATATGTGACAAAAATTCCGTTCTTAAAACTTAATCTGGCAAGGGTTGTGAAAATCATCTAATAGAGTACTTAAAATAACACTTGCAAATAAATTAGAATTTATACAATTAATAGGGAATTTTGGTTGATACTGTTGGACTATTCGTGCAGCAGAAAAGAGGAGAATTGAGGCATTTGAAATGTGGTCTTACAGGAGAATGATGAAGATCAGATGAGTAGATAGGGTTACAAACGAAGAGGTATTAAGGCGAGTGGGAGAGGAGAGATGTTTCTGGTGACTGCTAATGAAGAGAAGAGATAGGTTGGTAGGACACATACTAAGACACCCAGGAATAGCAAGCTTAGTCATGGAAGGAAGGGTCGAGGACAAGAACTGTAGGGGTAGACCAAGGTTAGAATATGTTAAACAGATTGCCTCGGATGTAGGGTGTGGTAGCTATGTAGAGATGAAACGATTAGCTCAGGACAGGGAGGAATGGAGAGCTGCATCAAACCAGTCAAAAGACTGAAGACTCAAACAACAACTGTTGGTAATAGGACTAAATCAGTGGTACCTTGTCTAAATCTGCAATATGTTAAGCATAATAATTAACACATAAATGCATCACCAAATTACAGTATATGAGGTTATATTAATACATCAAAAACTAATAACATAACTTTTCATGATTATACCACCAGGTGGTAGCATTTGTCGTTTCGAAACTCTTAATCAAGGGAAATTAAATAGTTGACTCAACACAACTCGTCTCCTGCAGAAACAGTATATCTCAAGTACTACGGAGCTACCGGGTGAGTTAGCCGTGGTCGTTACGGCATGGCTGCTGGCAGTCGCTCACATCCGGGAGGCGAGGAGGTTTGAATCCCCCCCCGCCGGCAACCTTGAAGATGGTCTTCCGTGGTTTCCCATCTTCCTTCCAGGAAAATACCGGGATTGGTCCCAAACTATAGGCCACAGCCGCTACCTTCCAACTCCTCGTCCTTATATTCACACTTTCCTCCCCAGACAACACTCCACACGTGACGGTACTTGTAGCTCATCCAATGGGTGTCCGTATAGAAGCAGCTACAAACTGGCGAGCCGAAAATGTCCTTGGACACTCCCGGCACTAAGAGCCATAAAGTAAAAAACAAGACGTTCCGTGACGAACTAAAGAGCCTACTTTTCTTAAAATGTAAGATTCATGCCAATGATTAATCTATATGGATCTATCTAGAATAATGACGAAATAAAGTTGGTAATATCGAAATTTCTAATTAGTTCAAAATACTGTATACGTGACATGAAAATCCACTGCCTGCTTCCAGTCTCCGACCGGGTCAGGAATGGAATGAATGAAGCCCCTATCTAGCGGCGATGATATGAACTGTGCCGGCTGCCGAGGCCTGACGCACTCCTCTGGGGCAATGATTAAATGAATGACAGATGAAGTGAAATGACAGTAGAGAGTGTTGCTGGAATTAAATTTTGACAGGGGAAATCGGAGTACCCGGAGAAAAACCTGTCTGCCTCTGTTTTGTCCAGCACAGATCTCACATGGAGTGACCGGGATTTGAACCACGGACCCAGCGGTGAGAGGCCTGCGTGCTGCCGCCTAAGCCACGGAGGCTTCCCTGTATACGTGGCATAATGTAGCCTAATAGAGAACTACAGTTGGCAGCCCTGGTGACTGAATATATTCTTTGTTCCATCCCTTAAGGTACAGAATACAATATTTGGTTGAAGTCCAATGGATAGCATGGACGTTACATGCAGTTAAACATTGGATCTAACAGCGCGCGTAAAATCATGTTGGCAACAATGACATACATGTATTGGTCAGAAATAATCTGAAATAATATGATCTATTGTTGAATGAAATCCATTAGTTAGTATAGAAGTTACATGCATTTTATAATTGGACCTATCAGCAGGCTTAGAATCATGTTGGCAGCACTGGCGTTGGCCTATATTAGTTACTCCAAATTAATCTAGAATGCCAGGTACTACATGTGTGCAAAGTTTTGAGCTATTGGCTTGCATACTTTCTGATCTGTTGATATTAGGGTAACAAAAACAGAGACAGCATTTATTAACAGTTGGCAGCCCTGGTTACTGTTAAGAATTGGCATAGTCATATATGTTATGGTACACATAGTACACACGAAATTTGGTTGAAATCCAAATGATACTATAGAAGTTACATGTATTTAAATTTGGACTTCTCAGCAGGCTTAGAATCATGTTGGTAGCACTGAAGTATATAAGTTACTCCAAATTAATATAGAATGTCATGTAATATAAGTGTGCATAGTTTAAAGCTGTCGGCTTGCATACTTTCTGATATATGGGTATTTGGATTAAACAAATTAAGAGCATTTATTAACATTTGGCAGCCCTGGTGGCTCTTATGAATACGCTCAGTCATATCTGTTTCTGTACACATAGCACATACGAAATTTGGTTGAATTCCAATTGATAGTGTAGAAGTTATATGCGTTTAAAAAGTGGACCTATCAGCAGGCTTATAATCATTTTGGCAACACTGCCATGTATGGCCTCCTGGAAATTAAACTCCAATATTATTATCTATACCTGTGCCAATTTTGAAATAGCTCCCATTCATACCTTCCAAGATATCCAACATGGAGATCAAATTTCAATTACGATTTTTCAGCAGTTGGTAGCACTGACATCATTTTCAAATATCGCCGTGAGATATTCAGGTATAGATCTTTACTCCTACCAAATTTTGTTTCGATCGCTCTAGCTGTTTAGGAGTTGATAGGGGGGGGGGACCACACACACAGCCAGCCAGACAGAAGGACGGACAGACAGACAGACACACATTTGCCCGGTCTCATAAGTCCACTTTTTCCTCATTTTTGCAAAATGTGAAAAGCAGGCTAAAAAAAAAAACTACGGAGTTAGCAGAGTTTCACTACAGACGAACTTCTATATCTCGAATTTTCGTTTTCCCGTTTTTCAACAGGGTCGGGGATGAGATGCGATGAAAGTCTTTGTGGTGGATGGTTTTTACGGCAGAATGCGCTTTCTGACGCCAACCTCATGAGGGGAGTTATATCTGTAATTTTCGATATCTTGACGAAATTTTAATTTCCCGGTGAAGGTCTACATAATATATGTATATATAATTTATATAATTCGAAGTTATAGCTTTTGAATACTTGGATAACTCCTATTAAATTTTGTTCTCCAGACACAAAAATATGAGTCTTAAACTCGAAGTTGGGGTGAAAATGCAGTTGAAATACGTTCGTTTGGTGTGACATGGGAATTGCAATATCGATTCAGTTGTGTAGGTTATCTAGACTGTGTATTTCTGTCAATTTCTGTCAGTAGGTTATTATATTTAAGACTGAGAGATGAGCTGAGGTCAGTGGGACGATTCTGGGCTGCAAAGAAGGCCTCTGTGAATGTATAACAATTGTTTAATGTAGTCTCTAATTGCCGTAAATATAGACTAATAAAATAATAATAATATTGTTAATTATGTAGTCTAATAATAACACAAGTCAACACGAATTTTGAGTTTGGGTTATGTATGTCTGATTTTGGTTTGTTATGCCTAATCAATGAACGACAAAATTGTTTTACCTAATAAAGTTTACTTTTGCAGCTACCACAACGATAGTTAAAAATTTGAAGTAAATTTTCTATTTTTACAAGTTCAAACGAAAACATACTTTAATTTTATTTACAAAACTTAGTTAACATTAGTCTACAAATCAAATGTAAACTCCCATCATGTTCTCATTACATTGGCCTTGATAACGTTGCTGCAAGTCCATCACGTCTTGGTGAAAGCGGTCCCCTTGCTCTTCTGAATAAGGCCCCACGTTATCTTTAAATTGGTCCCAATGATCATGTAACAAGTGTACCTTAAGGGACATTCTGCAACCCATGAGTTTCAAGTTAACAAGCATAGTGGAAATAAGCTCTTTGTAATTCTAGCATTCTCTTATACAAGGAAGCCATGGATCACATATTTTAAGGCTGTACCATGCTTGATTTTCGTGGGTGTTAAGGAATTGTGGAAATTATTCACTGGGCAACAGTTTCTCTAGTTGAGGACCGACGAAGTACCAGCTTTAATTTTAGCTTCTGACTATTTAGTGAAAAAAGTCTTTAAATATCCTCTCTCTTATGTTACCCCTTAAACAGTCTGCCATATTTTCAAATATATTTATTTATCATTGCATAAAGAACAAAAGCAAATTTTATTAATTCTGAATGGCGTGTTTGGTTATTGTTGGATGTAGACCGTCAGAATATAATCATTAAATAATAGACTCCACACAAGATGTTTCCTTTGTTGATTTGTGTATTCGTATGACATCCGTTACATTACGTAGGCATATAGTGTTCGAGCAAACTAGGTGGTCTATTCCCTAATTTTGATATTCTACTTGTTTAGCCCCCTAGAAGCAAAGCTGGAACTCTAACGGGCTGTCGGTTATCGATATTTAATTAATATTTTCTTATCGTCAGCAAATTTCAACTCTAGGGGGGGTGGGGGCGGCTTCGGTGGCGCAGTTGGTACCATGCTGAGCTTCTATGCTCAAGGTCGCGGGTTCAAACCCGGCCGAAGTTGCCGGATTTTTAAGAGCGTTTAAAATCCCTCAGTATACTTCCTTTGGAGGGGAAGTAATGCCTGCCGCCCCATGTCATAGATTTATGGCATGTAAAAGATTCTTCCATTAATTAAACTTGTGTGAAGCTAAACTATAGGTTATACTTGACTAACGCTCTTAGGTTCTAACGTTCGTCACCAGGAGCTGACTGCGGTGGCATCTAGTAACCAAGTTCAGAACTATTTGTCGTTGATGGTGGCGTTTGGTAGCAAAAGTAGGAACTAATTGAAAATTGAATGTCTGCAGTTCTTACTTGAATTAAAAGCAGATAACACACACTAATACAGCCATCACAATTAACACCGGTTAACAGACAGATTCTACACACACCCAAAGTACACGGGGCTACATGACAGCATTGTTGCATCCCCTAAACTAGGGAACCAACCAACTCTAGAGCCAGGAGTCGAACCCGTGATCTTGAAATCAGACTAACACTTACTACTGATCCGCCGAGGAAGTTTTCAGTTCTTGAAAACAATTCTGACAGAGGTACCTGATAAATTGTTATCTTACCTCAAATGTAATTCTAGAACACCCCCATGCTTATGTAACAATGCTCCCTTACATCCGATAAACAGTAAACTTGTGGACCAAACTGGTTGCACCGTAGATCAGGCGCACGGCTGACCAACAATACGGTGTAGGAGCAGTGAGGAAGCCAAGAAACGAACGAGTGGGATGACAAGAAGGAAGCAGTACAAGGGAATGCGCCCATAGGCGAATAAAGAGATGCACTGTGGCGAGTCAGATAATCTCAAGGCGAATGTGAAATGAGAAGGTTTCTCTTTATACCTCACAAGGGAGAAAGAACTCTTTCAGCGTCCACTAATCCTTTGTGCAACGTTCTTTGTGGCGCGGATACTTCAGTGACCACAACAGTAAGCTTTTCTTATTCATTACTCGTAGAGACTGGTCCTCTGACAATCGTGTACCGCCTAGAGTTCCACTGAAACCTGTGTTTGTCGCAACCCTATCTTATACAAAAACCTGCTATGGTCCAGTCATTTATTTATAAAACAGTATTAAATTATCTAAATTTAGTGTAATTAATGTTTTAAAAAGATTCAAGTTACAAATTTTACAACCAATATTTCAATACACTTGGCAGATTGTAAAGCAAGGCACAGTTTGTTTCTGTAATATTATGTCTCTACAGTGGACCGTCATCATCATCATCATCATCATCATCATCATCATCATCATTTCCCCTTATCCAGCTCCTGCCGGGTCGGGGTATTTATGGCACATATCCACTTTCCTCTTACTTTCCACCATTCCTCTTCCACGATCTTGTCCCAGTCCAGCTTTCTTTTTATCATGATGTTCACCACTGAATCAATCCACCTTGTTCTAGGTCTTCCTCTTGCTCTTTCACCCTTGCACTTTGCCTCCAGCATCTGACTTGGTATTCTATTTGCCTCCATCCTCTTTACATGTCCAAACCACCTTAGTTTATTCTTCTCAATTCTCTCATTTAGTTTTCCCATCCCAACTTCCTTCTTAACATCTTCATTTCTCACTCTGTCTCTTCTTGTCTTTCCTATCACTCTTCTTAGGAATTCCATTTCACTGCCTTGAATTCTGAACCGTAATACTTTAATATGTAATACTTTAAATGAACATGTATTCTTAAATAGTAAATAGTATCTTAACAGAGTATTTGTTATGATTCATTTTCATCGATTATTGAGAATAAATACACACAATTTGTGCAAAATATAAATGTAAGGTACACTTCAGGTCGTGCAGAAATCGGTGATCGATTTGCCGCGAATCCTACACTTGATAACGTAGTAGCGTTCACATGGTTTGTCACACCGCTCACATACACACGAGATCCAGATCATGATGCGATTTCATCCAACACAGTTTGTGATGGTAGCCGTGAACAGCCATGAAGTTCACGATATGTCTAAGATCTTGGTTTTTCGTCATGGCTTCAGTTGAGTAAAACTCAATTCATATATCATTGGCCTTCGATGTCCTCTCATCCAGGATTTTCTTCCTGTTGGTTGTCGAGGGCAGTATAAACTTGAGACGCAAGTCAACCATTAGGAATTGTTTCCTGGCAGGTTCATAAAGAAGTCAGGAGACTCCATTTTCATTTGATACTATTTTGCCTTTCCGCGTCCATCCTCTGTTTGCAAACGAATCACTTCCATAATCCCCTATTATCGGTTAGCACTGAAGCGTCTTCTACAGTGCATCACGCAAATTGATATAATTTAACATTGAATCTAACAATCGCCTCCCCTGTTTCTCTCACCCTCTGTGGCCGAGCTCATTAACCTCTTGGATAATTGCTCCTCCCCCAATTCCACAAATACGGAATCACACTCAATGGAATCAGCCTGACAAATTTACGATTCACTGATGTGATCTTGTCTGAAAATTCGAGTTCAAGGCTGGGAGAAATGCTAAAAGATATGAGCGAGAAAAGCGAAGGAGTAGAATATGTGAGAGACTTTGTTTGTCTAGGCCAGTGACCATTCTTTCATCAAAATTGTAGAAGGAGCCATTCCCTTTTAAGGGACTTATCAACAGCTAATAATAAAAAGTAATACATTCTTTCCTTTTATCGACAGTAGTGGCTACGCTGGCTAACGCGCAGCATTAGGTCATGGGGCCAAGCTCTCGGCTGACTCGATAGACGCGTGGGTTCGAGCCCCACCGTCGGCCGTCCTTGAAATGGTTTTCCGTGGTTTCCCCATTTTCAACACCAGGCAAATGCTGGGACGGTACCTTCTGACAGGCCACGGCCGCTTCCTTCCACATCCTTGCCCTGTTTCATTCACCATCATTCATTTCATCTCTCATTAACTCCTCTCATGAGGTTGGCGTCAGGAAGGGCATCCGGACGTAAAAACCATCGCCACAATGACTTCCATCGCATCTCATCCCCGACCCCGTTGGAAAACGGGAATAATAAGGGGTAGACATACAATACATTCTTTCCTTTTGGGTGTGGGTGCCACAGTTTACGATTGTACCCAAATTGCAATGGGTGTTGTTCCCTTAACCTCAAGGAAATTACATAACACTAATTATTATAATCATGTTGACCGACTGAGATCCATTTATATTTCATCTAACAATGAAATATGTTAACACCGACTGTGGTACCTACAATTGATGCTAGGAAGATGAGTGGGTTTAAATCCCATCGTCGACCGTCCTTGAAATGGTTTTCTATTCTCAGCAAATGTCAGGACATTAACTTTTCATAAGCTACGGCCACTTCCATCCAAATCCTTCACCTCTTTCATTCATGTCCAATGATTTCACACACCACTAACTCGTCTGGTGAGGTTGGTGATAAGAAAGACATTGCCATTGCCTCATATAAATACAATTTTATTCACCGCTACCCCGTAGGAACGTGATTAACCCTTACCTCTTGCGGGTGACATACGGGATAATCCATGGGCTATAACACGTTTACATTTAATTAAGGTATGTGTCAGGAAGGTATTAGACAACCTCAATGAACTTACCTGGAACCGGAAAAGACAACATGAACAATTTCTCTTCTTTTTTCAGGATTGAGTTTGACAATATCAGCTGATGTACGATTTGAACAGTGAAATGGAGGGAGGGGTTGTAAGATAAATATATGGCTACGATTTGAAGGTATTTAGGTGAATCGTACTTTGATTATAGTGAATTGAAAACAGTGTTTAAGAGATTGAAGGTTCATCAAGTGGCAATGAAACTGATGAAGATGAGAGTAGTGGCGATTGAGATACAAGTGTAGTATTTCAAAGTATGTCTGAATTTAGCGATGCGAATTCTATTTTGTCCCTGAATTGCTTCATATTTTTGTACTGTTTTCCTCTTTTCATTTTAATTGTCTTTCTAAACAATGTAAAGAATTAAAAATAAATAAGCATGTTTTAAAAATGTCCCTTGAAGAAAGGCATTGGAAGGGTTAATGAGGGGTAGGCCTAATCATAGAATGAAATGAGCGGAAAAATATTCTGCAACTCTCTTCGGGGCACCCTGTGTTTGTGGAAAGTGCTGTGTAGTGGAGAGTCTACTTTACTGGGAGCAGCACGTTACCATAGTGACGATCAGGTCTGCTGCAGAAGAAGGAAGCACGACAGAAGTCAATAGCTGCGGAAGTAAGGCTGGGAAGACCCCACTCTCTGATGGAGTCTGGACAAATGGGCCCGCAATTAGCGAAATGGGGTCGACAGGCCCGCGCCGCATACACACAGGCGTATTACACAATGTGAGCTTTAACCTTAAGATTCCTGCCTGTTTGAGAGTAATCTAGCTGCATGTTGCAACCTTCGAAGCCCATTAAGCCCTACCAGATGATGGCAAGGGCGAATATAACAAGACCTTATTGTCCTTCAGAAATGAAAGGCATTTGAGTGCAAATCCAAGGCAAAGTTCATTATTGGAACTAAAAGGTTATTAGTTGCATAAAAGATTTGTCAATAATAGTAATACTACTAATAATATTAATAATAAATGTCAGATTTGCGGCTTAAAAGAAGTTTCTGTCATACCAGTTGTTGTCTTTGTGATTAGTTTAATTACAAAGAACTGGGAAAACGCAAAGAAGAAACTTGAGTTGAGAACACTGCAGATGCTGCTTTAAAACTTACTCAATGTTCGGCAGAAGATAAGAAAAACTCGATGGATAGAAGTGATAGAAGGACTAGACATGACCAAATGCAGTCGAATGGCATGGAGTCTTCTACGACGCCTGAGTAACGACCCAACACAAAGAAAAACACATGGAAACATTTCCCCAAATCAAAATGTTCAACAGCTTCTGAAAAATGGTAATCCAGAAAGAATTTGGACCTACAACACTGAAATGGCTCCTGGAACTATACAATAACTGCTTCAGACATAACAAGATTCCGGAGATATGGAGGAAAACCAAGATAATTGCTATCTTGAAACCTGGGAAAGAGCCTTCAGACCCTCAAACCCGGAAGAAGTCATCGGATATCTTAAGAGCGTTAAAATCCTTCAGTATGCCTTCCTTCGGAGGGGAAGTAACGTCGGTAGTCCCATGACATGTAAAAGAACCTTCCACTAATTAAACTTGTGTGAAGCTAAATTATAAGTTTTGATTTCGCTGAAACGCTCCTATCAAAGTTCCAACGTTCACCACTAGGTGTCAGTGACATCTGGTAGCAAAAGTTGGAACTACTTGAAATTGAACAGAACTTGTAGCTCACCCCATGGATGTCCGCATTGAAGCAGATACAGCCTCTGGCGAGCTGAACATGTCCTCGGACACTCCCGGCACTAAACGCCATACGCTAAATAAATACATATAAGATATTTGAAAGGTTGCTTTTGAACCGGTTATCACCAAAGACTGATAGTCTACTCATACCTAGGGGCAGATGACCTCGTAGTTCCGCCCCTTAAAACAACAATAACTAACTAACTAACTACTCATACCTGAACAGGCAAGTTTTAGACCCAAAATAAATTTTACAGCGCAAGTAACTCATTTAACTCAACACATAGAGGATGGGTTTGTAAGGGGGAAGATCACAGTGGTGGCATTTATAGACCTTTCATCGGCTTATGATACAGTCCGGCACCGCATAATGGTGCACAAGATCTATGGATTGCCCATGGACTATGGTTTCACCAGAATAATTGCCACCTTACCACACAATCGAAGATTCTATGTTGAATTCCAAGGAAGACACAGTCGATGGAGAAACCAAAGAAATGGTCTACCCCGAGGGAGCGTATTGTCACCGATGCTTTTCAGAATCTACACAATCTGCCAAGGCCTCATCCATTCAAAAGTTTCATATATGCAGATGACCTTGCCTTGACAGTACAGACAAATGATTTCGAAGATGCAGAACAGTTGCTTACAACTGCTCTAGCAACGTTTTCTGAATACTACAATAAGGACTACCTAAAGACGAACCCACAGAAAACTCAGGTCTGCGCTTTTCACCTTCGAAATCTCTGAAAGTGATTTGGGAGGGCTCCGAAATGGAGCATTGTGTTACCCCCAAATACAATTTATACAGAAACCAAAAAGCAGCCATTCAAGCTGAAGTACATGAGAGAGAATCTGGTATTCAGAAAGGTGTAATGCAAGGCTGCAACTTATCACCCATACTTTTCAATCTTTACATTGAACAAGCAATGAAGGAAATTGAAGAAAAATTTAAATTGGGAGTGAAGATTCAAGGAGAAATAATTTCAACTCTGAGATTTGCCGAAGGCATAGTCATCTTGGCCGACACGCCTGAGGATTTGAATGCGTTTTTGAATGGTATGGACTCCGTCTTGAGGAAAGAATTCATGATGAAAATTAATAAATGTAAAACAAAAATATTAGAAAGCAGCAGAAATAATTCTGAAACCTCTATGGATATCAAATTGGCAGGTGAAAAACTAAAGTAAGTATGAGACTTCTGTTACATAGGAAGCAAAATAACCAGTGATGGACGAAGCAACGAGAATATAAAAAGTAGATTAACTCAGGCAAGGAAAGCATTTCTACAGAAAAGGAATCGGTTGACATCGAATATAGATTTATTTATTAGGAAGTCATTTTTGAAAGCCTTTGTCTGGACTGTGGCACTCTACGGAAGAGAAACTTGGACTATTGGTGCAGCAGATAAGAGGAGAATTAAAACGTTTGAAATGTGGTGTTACAGGAGAATGATGAAGATCAGATGGGTAGATAGGGTTACAAACGAAGAGGTATTAAGTTTAGTGGGAGAGGAGAGATGTTTCTGGCGACGGCTAATCAAGAGAAGAGATAAGTTGGTAGAACACATACTAAGACACCTAGGAATAGCAAGCTTAGTTATGGAAGGAAGGGTCGAGGACAAGAACTGTACGTGTAGACCACGGTTAGAATATGTTAAACAGATTGCCTCGGAAGTAGGGTGTGGTAGCTATGTAGAGATGAAACGATTAGCTCAGGACAGGGAGGCATGGAGCACTGCATCAAACCAGTCAAAAGACTGAAGACTCAAACAACAACCTTGGAGTTACCATAGATGGATCGTTAACCTGTCGGCGGCACTGCCTTAACACTAATCAGAAGGTGGCAGCCCAAATTAACATCATTCGGAAGCTCATTGGTAATAATTGGCGTGCCCATTCCCAGGTGGTCCATACTTCTGCAATGGCACTCTGTTTCTCCGCTGGTGAATATGCCTACCCGGCATGGCAGAAATCATCCCATGCAAAACAAGTTGACGTAGCTCTTATTGAAGCTGCATGAAACCGACTCCCGTCGACAAACTGCACTACATGGCAGGCATTGCTCCCTCTGAAATACGTCGGGATGTATCTGCAAATGCCGAAGAAAAGAAAGTGGAAGAAAATGAGCTACACCCGCTGCACGGATATACCCCTCCAAGACATAGATTGAAATCTAGGAAGAGCATTTTACAGTCAACATCTCCGCTTAACACATCCTCCAACAAAGCCAGAGAAGAACTGTGGGCAGCCAAAATCAATCATCTTCCAACAGGGGTAACACCAGTAGATTGCATACCAGCCGGACACAGCATGACTGGACGACTTGGAAATCACTAAACAGATTGCGTGCAGGTGTTGGTAAAACTAAGGATAACCTAATGAAATGGGGATACCTACAAGAATCAACACTTCGTGAACGTGGAGAGGTACAGACAACATAGCATCTGTGTCAGTGCTTACAGTATGTTGCCCTGATTCTTGCAGTGAGGAGCAGTTGTTTAAGACACAAGAAAATGCTATAGCAGTTGCTCGTTCTGGGCAAAGACATTGTGTGTGTATATAATGCCCTGTTTTTCCTTTGCTTCTATATGTACAACATTATTTATCTGCCTCTGATTCGAGTAAATAACAAGTAGTTCCGTAGAAGAACTAAAGCCTATTTTCATATATCCTAATTATATTAATTGCCTCTATCAACATACAACATTTCAGTTTGATTGCTGTAATAGATTCGTAGATATTGAGAACCTTCTAAATATTTCCAATGGTCACCATGTTAGATTTTTATATGTGTAGGGCATAGAATTACGTACCATTAGATGAGGATTATTGTGTACGTTCATTATTCAAACGTTGATTTCGATCGCATGATTAGAAATAAAGAAAGAAAGAAATAAAAACTTAATTTAAAAATTTCGCAAAGCCGCCATATTGAGGTTATGTAAACAATTGAACTAAATTAGATGTCAGTTCGTTGCAATTTGTACAGTCTTTTGCTGTACCAAGTTTCACTGCGTTCGGATGGTTAAATCGCAAGAAAGGTCTATTTAAATGTTTCAACATCCCTTGGCCGACATGCTCGTTTTGTAGTTAGCAGATTTTTGAAAGTCACATAGGTGAACGTCTAGTAGTACCCTTATTTATTTATTTATTTATTTATTTATTTATTTATTTATTTATTTATTTATTTATTTAGCGTATGGCCTTTAGTGCAGGGAGTGTCCGAGGACATGTTCGGCTTGCCAGTAGCTGTAGCGGCTTCAAGCGGACACCCATGGGGTGAGCTACATGTTCCATTCAATTTCAAGTAGTTCCAACTTTCGCTACCGGATGTCACTGATACCTAGTGGTGAACTTTGGAACTTTGATAGAGATTTCAACGAAATCTAACCTAGAAATTTAGCTTCACATAAGTTTAGTTAGTGGAAGGATCTTTTACATGCCATATACCTATGGCATGGGACCATCGGCTTTACTTCTCCTTCCGAAGGAAGGCATACTGAAGGATTATAACGCTCTTAAAAATCTGGCGACTTTGACCGGGTTTGGACCCGCAATCTTGGGCACAGCTGTTCAGCATGCTACCAACTACGCCACTGAAGCTGCTAGTAGTGCCCTTTATCACCGTACAAATTTTCAGGGTGATAGGAGTAATAGTATCGGAGATATAGAATGCCGGTTAAAAAATTTGCACAGCCGCCATGTTGGATTAGTGAGACGTAATAAAAACTGAAGGGCACGGTCGGGGTCGGCGGAAATGGTGCTATGACCTTAGCAAGATCCATTGGCATCCCCTCAGCCGTTTAGAGATTACTTGGGGAGGACTCACACACAGCCGCCATATTGTGGTTATGTAAATAATTGAAATAAATTAGATATCAATGGATTACAATTTGTGTAAGCATATACCGTAACAAGTTTCACAAGGCTCGGATGGTTCAACACCGAGAAACGTCTATTAAGAATATTTGATTTTCTCGTCGCCGACATATTGGATTTGTACTCACCAGGTTATTCAAGGTTCCATAGGTGAACTTATATTTATAGCTTGTATCAACATACAAAATTTCAGTTTGATTGCTGTCATAGATCTTGAGAACTATCTCAATATTTTATATGGTCGCCATGTTGGATTTAAATATATCTAGGCCATAGAGTTTTGTACTACTAGATGACGATTATTTCGTAGGTTCATTATGCAAACGTTGGCTTCGATCGCATGATCAGGACACAAGAAATAAAAACTTAATTTGAAAATGTCGCACAGCCTCCATCTTGAGGTTATGTACACAATTGAACAAAATTAGACGTTAGTGCAGTACAATGTGTATAAACATTCGCTGTACAGAGTTTCCTTGCGTTCGGATGGTTAAATCGCGAGAAAAGTCTATTTAAATGCTTGGCCGGAATGTGTGTTTTGTAGTTAACAGGTTTTTAAAAGTCACATAGGTAAACTTCTAGTAGTGCCCTTTATCACCGTACCTCATTTCAGGGTGATATCCGTAAGAGGTCCGGAGATATGGAATGCCGGTGAAATATTTGGCTTAGCCGCCATGCTAGATTGGTGAGACGTAATAAAATTTAAATGCCACGGTCGGGGTCGGCCAAAATAGTACTATTACCTTATCGAGTTTTATTGAAATCGCTCCAGTTATTTGGATACACGGACACACACACACTCACATACACACAAACGCACACGCGCGGACAAAAGGCGATCTCTAAGCCTATACATACGCTAGTACAAGAGCCACAATGTACACGCATTGAATTACAGGACTGATATCCATGATGTCAAAAGTAGGTGCAATTATCGCACACAATATATAAAATGATTGTTAGCCTATTTTCATTTGTTGAAAAAAATATGCTTTTGTCCGTGTGTCTGTGTGTGCGTGTGTGTGATTCGTTGTGTGTCTCCCCCTAATAAAATCTAAACGGCTGGAGCGATTTCAACGAATCTCGGTAAGATCATAGCACTATTGTGGACGACCCCGACCGTGCCCTTCAAATTTTATTTTGTCTCACCAGTCCAACATGGCGGCTGTGCGAAATATTTCAACAGCATTCAATATCTCCGAAACTGTTACTGATATCACCTTACTAGAAGTTTACCTTTGAGACGTTAAAAACCTGATAAATACAAAACCAACACGGCGGCTAAGCGAAGTTGGGACTTTAAATAGACTTTTCTCGTGATTTAACCAACCAAACGTAATTTAACTTGTTACAGCAAATGTTTATACACATTGTAATGCACTGGCGTCTAATTTAGGTCAATTGTGTTCATAACCTCAAAATGGCGGCTGTGCGAAATATTTCACTGGCATTCTATATCTCCGAAACCATTACAGATATCACCCTTAAATTTTGTACGATGATAGAGGGCACTGATACAAATTTATCTATGTAACTTTCAAACACGTGTAAACTACAAAACGAACATGGCGGCCAAGCGAATTTGAAACATTTTAATAGGCTTTTCTCTTGATTTAACCATCTGAGCGCAGTGAAATGTGGTACAGTAAATGATTATACATATTGTAATACAATGGCATCTAATTTAGTTCAATTGTTTATATAATATCAAGATGGCGGCTGTGCGAAATTTTAAATTTTAGTTTTTATTTCTTGTATCGTAATCATGAAGCTACGCAATAATTTTCCTTCAGTGGTACATAACTCTATGGCCTATACATATAACAATCGAAAATGGCGACCATCTGAAATATTTTGACGTTTCTCAATATCTACGAATCTATCACAACAATCAAACTGTTGATAGAGGCAATTAACATCAGTAGGATATATGAAAATAGGCTGTATAGCTCTTCACGGAACTACTTGTTCTTCTTTCTTCTTTCATAATCACTCAATTTGGGGTACGTCAGGTCATTAACTACTTAGATGGTTGTGCTCTCCTTTTCCCCCAATATTTCTTCAATCTGTCTGATCCCTTCCCTTCCTCTTCTGATATCTGCATACAAATTATTTTTAGCCTATTTTCATTTATGAAAAAAAAAAGTCTGTGTGTGCGTGTGTGATGGTGTGTGTGATGGTGTGTGTGATGGTGTGTGTCCCTCCCTAATAACTTCTAAACGGCTGAAGCGATTTCAATGCAACTCGGTACGTTCATAGTACTATTATGGGCGACCCCAACCGTTCCCTTCAAATTTTGTTACGTGTTACCAATCCAACATGGCGGCTGTGCGAAATATTTCACCAGCATTCAATATCTCCAAAACTATTACCGATATCACCCTGGAATATTTGACAGTGATAAAGGGAACTACTAGAAGTTCACCTATGTGACTTTTGAAACCCTGGTAACTACAAAACCAACATGGCGGTCAAGCGAATTTGCGACATTTTAATAGACATTCCTCGCGATTTAACCAACCAAACGCAATAAAACTTGATACAGTGTATATTTATACACATTGTAATGCAACGACATTTAACTTCGTTCAATTGTTTACATAACCTCACGATGGCGGCTGTGCGAAATATTTCACCAGCATTCTATATCTCGGAAATTATTAGCGGTATCACCCTGAAATTTTGTACGGAGATAAAGGGCACTATTGTAGTTTATCTGTCAGACTTTCAGAAACCGGTTAACTACAAAAGGAACATGGCGGCCAAGCGAATTTGAATATTTTAAATAGACCTTTCTCGAGATTTAATGTTCCAAACGCAATGAAATCTGGTACAGGAAATGTTTATACACATTGTAATGCACTGGTATCTAATTTAGTTCAATTGTTTACATAACCTCAAGATGGCGGCTGTGCGAATTTTAAAATTAAGTTTTTATTTCTTGTGTAGTAATCATGCGATCGAAGTGAAAGTTTGAATAATGAACCTACGCAATAATTTTCCTTTAATGGCACATGATTCTATGGCCTATACATATAACAATCCAACATGGCGACCATTCAAATTATGGATCTCAACATCTACGAATCTATTACAGCAATCAAACTGAATTTTTTAATGTCATAGGGGCTATGAACATAAGTTCACCTATAGGACTTTCAATAACCTGGTGATCACAAATCCAACATGGCGCCGACGCGAAGTATAAATATTCATATGCTCATTTCTCGCAATTTAACCATCCGAGTGCAGTGACACTTGGTACAGTAAATCCTTATACAAATGTTAATTCACTGGCATCTAATTTTTTTCAATTGTTTCCATGGCAGCTGTGCGAAGTTTTCAAATCTCGTTTTTACTTCTTGTGTCCTAATTATGCGATTGAAGTTTAATACTACACGTACATAACTCTAAGATCTACATATATAAGAATCCAACATGCCGACCATCCGAAATATTTAGTCGGTTCTCAATATCTACGAATCTATTAGAACTATCAAACTGAAATGTTTTATGTTGATAGAGGCAAGTAGGATATATGAAAATAGGCTGTATAGTTCTTCACGGAACTACTTGTTATTCATTTGTAATTAACTAGCTGTACCCGGCACGCGTTGCAATGCCAATCAATGAAAGTGTTGGCGTTGTGACTTTGTTAGTTGAAAAGCTTTTGTATACACATTTTTTTTTCTTTTTTCCGTAACTGCCTCTCAACTATTGTAAAATGTATGTACTATATCTAAAATATTCGTGGGAGCGTGCTCAACAACTCGCCAGAATTTCATCGCAATCGGATGAACGGTAAATGATCGCATACGGGACTTTGTTTAAACGATTCGCGGGCCGTCACCAATTTGTTGAATCTAATCGTGTGCTACCCGTTGGAGCATGTATTTACTAAGTCAGAACCCATCGCAGGAGTGTACGCAACAACTCACCAAAATGTCATCGCAATCGGATGAATGGCATATGAACTCATGTGGGACTTCGTTGAAACGAAGCGCGCGCTATTTTGTTGAAGCCAATCGCGCGCTATCTATTGTAGATTGGACATACTATGGCCATAACCTTCCCGGAAGTGTGGGCAACAGCTCACCAAAATTTGAACGCAATCGGATGAATGGTAAACATCTTAAACATCCAATCCCTTTTGACGTAAAAACGCTAGGTAACCTTTTGCGAATTGTGTTATACGTTTCGTATTTATTTATTTATTTATTTATTTATTTATTTATTTATTTACTAGCGAAGTTAAGGCTCATGGCCCTCTATTGCACTTAACCATGCAATATCAATAAATCAAACTTAAGAAATATCCCTACCACTTAGCCTATCTTTGATATTTATCGCAGATAGAATAATGCTCCCATACAAAACTATACGGATTACTATATTATTCGATCTCATAGATTCAATAAAAAATAACCTGGAACATTCGTTGTTTGCAATTATTTCACTTTTGTCTGTTAAAATATTGAATAACGTTCCTTTGTAAACCAAACCTCCATACAATTTCCAGTAATATATACTAGTACATTTTAAAATACACGAGCCTATAGTACAGTAGGTTTCCCTAGAGTGCCGCCCTCCCCACATTACCCGTTCACCACAAACCTCAATTGCCGCAGGCGTATAATTCTGGTGGGCAACTTGCATTCACCAGGGCACAAAATACATACACACACACAAAGTACAGCGCGGGGAATAAAAAAATCGCACTTGATTGCCTATTCATAGGCAAAATGAGTCATTTGGAAATTGAAGCGAAATGTGCAGATTGATATAACAATAAAAGATAGAGCTTTTCAAATTGAATATATCGTCAGTTAAATGCATTGGTGGTTAACAAAGTTGATTACAATTCCTTTGAAATATGCCATTCCACTTATTGCTTTTTGTCAAAGAGCAAAACACACACAATGGTTTCTAAAATTCAGTGCATTTTGAATGCCAATGAGCTTATAATGCCATTTTGATTTTTCACCAGTATTCATATTATTGTTTTGCAGTTCTTCTGTACCAAAGGTTCACAATCTTTCTAAACTACGAACCCCCTTGAAAATTTAAATATTTTCACGGACCCCCTGAGATACGAACTAAAGATCCTAATTATCTTAAAATTTAAGATTCATGCCAATGATTAATCTATACAGAACTATAGAGAATAATGACGAAATTAAGTTGTTATAACTGAAATTTTTAATTTGTTCGAAATATACCTGAAATCATGTAGGCTAATAGAGCACTACAGTTGGCAGCCCTGGTGACTGAATATATTCACCATCTCTTAAGGTACAAAATGCACATACAAAAAAAAATTGGTTGATGGACGTTACATGCAGTTAGACATTGGATCTATCAACGCGCGTAAAATCATGATGGCAACGATGTCATGAATGTAATGCTCAGATTTAATCTGAAATATGATGATCTATTATTGTGCTAATTTCGGATCAAACCAATTGTTCGGAAAGAATTTGCATGTAGGGCCTACTTAAAAATATGACATATCAGCAGGCTTAGAATCACGTTGGCAGCAGTGACGTATATTTGTTACTCCGAATTAATCTAGAATGTCACGTTCTATACGTGTGCAAATTTTAGATTCCATACTTTCTAATATATTTATCAATCAATCAATGTCTAAAGGCAATGCCTTGTCGATTCAACCATTGTCTTCTGTCTTCAGCTTGTCTTTTCATCTCACAATAGGAACTACATCCTAATCTCAATATCTAGATGTATATTGGTCAGAAGAGTTATTTTGTTGCTGAATGCTTGTTTGGCAAGCGCTATTCTTATTATTATCTCTTTGCTGCAGCGGTTATGATTTGTGATTAAACTTCCGAGGTATGGGAAAGTGGTGACTTGTTCCACTACTTTGTTAGCAAGCCTGATGTTGGTGTGATTTCGCTCAGGATGTTTCTTACAACTAATATTTTTGTCTTCTTCACGTTAATGTTTAGGTATAAATCTACTAAATATGATCTTCTCTCTATATATAAAAATGAAAGTTTGTCTGTTTTTTCTGAATTTCCACGGAAATTTGAGTTATTAACGCGTTTCAGACTGGTCTATGACGGTTGCGCGCAAAAACAAAATGTTTGTCTGTCTGTCTGTTTGTATGTGTACAATTTTGCACGCGCATCACTCGAGAACGGCTCAGTGGATAAACGTAAAATTTGGTACAGATGTACATCAAAGGCACAAAAGTAATCATTGATGTAACTCTTCTCCATACCTCTCATAAAAGAGGAAGGAAGGAAGCTTGTAGTTTGGTTGGTTGGTTGGTTCTTAAGTTTAGGGGCTGCGACAACGCGGTCATGTAGCCCCGTGCACTTTGGGTGTGTGTAGAATCTGTCTGATAACCGGTGTTAATTGTGATGACTGTATTAGTGTATGTTATCTGATTTTTAATTTAAGTACTGCAACTTAGAATTTTTCAAATAGTTCCTACTTTTGCCGCCAAGCGCCACCGTCAACGACTACTAGGCCAAGTTCAGGACTTAGCTACTAGACACCACCGCAGTCGGCTCTTGGAAACGAACGTAGAAACCTAAGAGCGTTGTTTACATTCTTTACCCAACCAATTTAGCTTGACACAGGTGCAATTAGTGGATGGTTCTTTAAAAGGCCATAAATCTATGACATGGGACCGCCGGCTTTACTTCCCCTCCGAAGGAAGGCATACTGAGGGATTTTAACGCTCTTAAAAAATCTGACGGCTTCGGCCGGGTTTGATCCCGCTATCTTGGTCATAAAGCTTGTAGTTTAACGTGACCGTTAATCTTGAGATCATGAGCCACGGGACCTCCTTTTTACGTGGAATCCGAACCACAGGACATGGCATTTCACTTTGAAAATCTCATATGCATTGACCGGGAATCGAACTTGGACCGCCTTGATGAGAGGCATACAGCTAGACCGCTGAGCCACCACGCCTACCCCCTTAAAATGTATGCTGAAATGGGCGTAGAAAGACGAGACAAAGCTCATTTTCAGCGTCTCAATGTGAGAAACAAAACTCGGGAGCCCGACGGGCCCCCAAAAACCACATTTTAAGGTCCTAAAACCAACAGTTTTTGAGATATACCCAGAAAACTAATTTCATGTATTTAGCTATTGAAAGGATGCGAGCCGGTAACCATGGCAACACAATCTCAGAAGTCCATCTATTTCTGTAAGACGCAATTATATTACTGTGAACGTTCGCAAACGGCTATAAAGTTATCGCGGAACCAACTTAAACTGTAAAATTCATCAATACGTATGTAATGCGCTTAAGGGGGTCAAGGGGTAATCCTGAATTTTTTCACATGATTAACACGGGCGGGTGTGGTACTAAAGGTCTATTATATCCCTATCCCTATATTATTAAATTATTATTAAGATTATGCTTATATTATGGCATACAAGGACGAGACAAAACTCATTTTCAGCCCCTCGGTGGCTACTAAATTTTAAGGCTCTAAAACCACGTTTCTGAGATATTCCCAGAAAACTAATTTCATTTAACAAACTAATAAATTGATGACGAGTACAGAAGAAGACCAAATCAGGAGCTATATAGATATACTGAGAAAATCACTTATGTGACCAGGAAGAGACGTCTGGCTTTCTACGGACATGCCTCATGGATGAACCCAACAAGACTTACCAACCGGCTTCTCAACTACTGGGTAAATAGAAAGAGCGTGACACCGTTCCTAACAGTAGTTAACAAGGATATCCAAGAACTGAAGATAATGAAAAGTGATATTAGAAGCCGATCACATCTAAGAAAGATACTTAAACAGAAGAGTATTCAGGGCAGACCACCCTGTAAGAAAACCGGCATCATCTGGACAAAAGACAGAAAGGAGCAACATAGCCAGAGAATGCGCGAATACTGGGCAAACATCAAGTTCCTCGCCAAGCTGAAAAGTTGAACGTCGTGGTCCTTAGCTGGCCCATCCGAAAGAAGAAGAACAAGAAGAAAATAATGAAGTAATGCAAGCCGGTAACCATGACAACAGTAGGCCTATCACAAGAGGTGACCTCCAACTTTCCATCTATTTCTGTTAGAAGCAATGCCACTTAATTTATTAAATTTCCGTGAAAGTTTGCAAATTAATATAAGGTTATCGTGGAATCAAACATGGACTGTAAAATTCAACAATGCGATTAAGGGGGTCAAGGGGTACAGTACAATTTTCACACGTGAGTTACACATGCGATATGCGATATGTTGTACAGAAGGTCTATTATATCTCCAAACAGAAACATTATTTTCAAAAATTCCTGGATTGGAATAGTGTTTTTTGCAGCTTTTGGGAATTTGGGCCATTTGAGGCTAAAAATCCCGAATTTCCATAATTTATTAAAGGGGTCTTCCTGGGGATGGGGACTTTTCACAACGGTGAGGGTCAGTTTTAATTTGACATATATTTCGTTTCGTCAACGACGCATGCAATATTATTTTCACGTCAGGAAGTACACGTTAGGTGAATTTAGTTTGAGAGCACATTTTAACTAATCATATTTTTGTCGACAAACGGGAGCATCGTAAAGATGATTTTGTTTAATACTGTGTGGTTGATACATCTTTATGTTTATGTACGCCTATAATTCATGGTCGGGTTCTTAGAGCATCGTAAAATTAGGTATTTCAACAATGAGTCAATACACCAATCTTATATATAAAAGTGAAAGTCTGTATGTATGTATGTGGGTGGGTTGGTTCCGTATACAAATCTACACCGTTTCACCAATCTCAACCAAATTTTGCATACACATAGTTTAGGACCCAGAAAGAACCACTGGCTACATGAATTTTCGATAGTCTTTCTCATTCTTCTGATTTCGGCCCTTTTGCACTCAAGCACAGGCTAATCAAATCATAAAATATACTCACGAAGGAATGGCAAGGCAGATAGTTTCCATGGCTACATAGCTCAAGTCGAGACACGGCCGACTAGATGCCAATTGCGCTCTGCACTACCGGTATAGAAAATGTGGATCTTTACTTGAAATCCCGTTAGTTACTCAACTGCTCACACAACACTGTCAAGCGAGTATAGCATAACCAAGACTTGACACTATCTACTAGATACTGTATTTGTCAAATACCACTCACTCACTCACTCACTCACTCACTCAAACATTCATCACCAAATCTCAGAAACCACCCAACGGATTGGAATAAAATTTGGTATGCAGCTTCCTCAAGGGCCGCAAACGCCCACTAAGAAAGGATTTTTGGATATTCAGGTTGTAAAGGGGTGTTAAGGGGGTAGACCTGCATTTGATTGAATAGCAATATCTCCCGATTGGTTTCATTGGGGGATGTGATACTCGGCATATAAACTATTAATTAAAAATAAGAAGACATGTGTCTGAGGGTTTTTCGATGTGGTGTATATTATGAGGTGAAAGGGGTGAAAAGTGGGGGTTGAAAGATTCCTAACGGAGCCTGTATCTCTTAAACGGCATAGGCAAGGAGTTTGAAACTCAGCGGAAGAAAATCAGCATAAAAATAAGTAAATAGGTGTTTGACCGTTTATTTTCATAAATCCAATTTAAGGGGCCCATGGGTGAAATTCTGGGTAAAAACAGGAAAGAAAGTGTCATAACCGATTGACTCACTCGCACTTCAAACTCAGGGGGAAAACTGCTTAAAAAAAAGTATATATGTGTTCGACAGTTTTTTTTATAAATCAAAACTAAGGGGTTCATCGGGAGGGGTGAAATTCTGAAGAAAAAAATTGAAAGAAAATGTCCTGACTCACTCACTCACTCATCATCGCCCAGCCAAAAATATTGAATTTGGAAACATGTCATTTTCGGGATATGTTCGTTGTTTGTCAAAACCATACACTAAGGGAGGATTTTTGAATATTCAGGTTCTAAAGGGGTCTTAAGGGGGTTAAACCTGCATTTCATTGAATAACAATATCTCACGAGTGGTCTCATTTGTGGATGTGATACTCGACATATAAACTAATCATTTAAAATAAGCATACATGTGTCTAAGGGTTTTTCGATGTGGTGTATTATTATGAGGGGAAAGGGGTGAAAATTGGGGGGTTGAAGGATTCCTAACGAAGCGTGTAGGCCTATCTCCTAAACGACATAGGCGAGAAATTTGAAACTCAGCGAAAAAAAAATCAGCTTAAAAATAAGTAAATCGGCGTTCCACCGTTTTTTCATAACTTAATTTAAGGAGCCAATGGGGTGGGGTGAAATTCGGGGGGGGGGGGAGGAGAGAAAGTGTCCTAACTGACTGACTAACTCACTCACTCATCAAACACAGGGGGAAAAGACAGCTAAAAAATTAAATTAATAGGTGTTCAAGCGTTTTTTCATCAATCCAATTTAAGGGGCCCATGGGGAGGGGTGAGATTCTGGTAAAAATAATTGAACGAAAATGTCCTGTCTGACTCACTCACTCATCATGCCTAGCGAAAACTCTTAAAGTTAGAAACATGAAATTTTGGGCATATGCTCGCTGTATGTCGAAAACGTCAACTAATGAATGATTTTTGTTATTCGGGTTTTAAAGAGGTATTAAGGGGTTAAACGTGCATTTCATTGAATAACGATATCTCATGAGTTGTTTCTTTGGGGATGTGATATTCGTTATATAAGCTAATCATTAAAATAATCAGACATATGTCTAAGGGTTTATCGATGTGGTGTATATTATGAGGTGAAAGGGGTGAAAATTGGGGGTTCAGGGATTCTTAACGGAGCGTGTATTTCTTGAACGACATAGGCGAGAAGTTTGAAATTCGGCGGGGGAAAACAGCTTAAAATATAAGTAAATAGGTGTTCGACCGTTTTTTCATAAATCCAATTTAAGGGGCCCTTGGAGAGGGGTGAAATTCTGGGGGAAAAAACAGGAAAGAAAGTGTCCTAACTCACTCACTCATCAAACTCCGGGGGGGAAGAACAGCTCAAAAATAAGTAAATAGGTGTTCGACCGTTTATTTTTTTCATAAATCCAATTTAAGGGGTTCATGAGAGGGGTGAAATTCTGAAAAATAATTGAAAGAAAATGTCCTGACTTACTCACTCATCATCCCCCAGCCAAAATTATTGAAGTTAGAAACATGACATTAAGGGGCTATGTTCGTCGTATGTCGAAAACGTCCACTAAGGAAGGAATTTTGGATATTCAGGTTCTAAAGGGGTGTTAAGGGGGTAGACTTGCATTTAATTGAATAACAATATCTCCCGATTGGTTTCCTTTGGGATGGGATACTAGGCATACAAACTCATCATTAAGAATAAGAAGACACATGTCTGAGGGTTTTTCGATGTGGTGTATATTATGAGGTGGATGTGTGAAAAGTGAGTGTTGAAGGATTCTTAACGGAGCAAGTGCCTCTTAAAAGACAGAGGCAAATAGTAAGAATCTCAGGGAGAAAAATCAGATTGAAAAAGTAGTAAATAGGTGTTCGATCATTCTTTCATAAATCCAATTTAAGGGGCTCATGGGGAGGGATGAAATTCTGAGGATAGAAGTCCACTAAGGAAGGATTTTTGGATATTCACTCATCATACCCTAGCAAACCTATTGCAGTTAGAAACTTGAAATTTTGGGGATATGTTCGTTGTATGTCGAAAAAGTTCCCTAAGGATGGATTTTTGGATATTCATGTTCTGAAGGGGTGTTAAAGGGGTTAAACTTGCATTTCATTGAATAACAATATCTCACGAGTTGTTTCATTTGGGGATGTGATATTCGGCATATAAACTAAGCATTCAAAATAAGCTGACATATGTCTAAGGGTTTATCGATATGGTGTATATTATGAGGTGAAAGGGGAGAAAATTGGGGGTTGAAGGATTCTTAACGGAGCGTGTACTGTATCTCTTATTCAACATAGGCGATAAGTTTGAAATTCAGAGGAAAAGCAGCTTAAAAATAAGTAAATAGGTGTTCGACCATTTCTTCATAAATCCAATTTAAGGGGCCTATGGGGAGGAGTGAAATTAGGGGGAAAAACAGGAAAGAAAGTGTCCTAATTGATTGACTCACTCACTCATCAAACTCAGGGGGAAAACTGCTTTAAATAAGTAAATATGTGTTCGACCGTTTTTTTTTTCATAAATCCAATTTAAGGGGTTCATGGGGAGGGGTGAAATTCTCAAAAATAAATGAAAGAAAATGTCCTGACTGACTCACTCACTCATCATCGCCCAGCAAAAATTATTGAAGTTTGAAACATGAAATTTTGGGGATAAGTCGTTGTATGTCGAGAATGTCCACTAAGGAAAGAGTTTTGGATATTCAGGTTCTAAAGGGGTGTTAAGGGGGTAAACGTGCATTTCATTGAATAACAATATCTCATGAGTGGTTTCATTTGGGGATGTGATACTTGGCATATATACTAATCATTAATAATAAGCTGACACATGCCTTATGGCTTTTCGATGTGGTGTATATTATGAGGTGAAAGGGATGAAAAGTGGGGGTTGAAAGATTCCTAACGGAGCGTGTATCTCTTAAACGACATAGGTGAGGAGTTGGATTTTCTCCGAGTTTCAATCAGCTTAAAAATAAATAAATAAAAGAATAAATAATTAAAATAAGTAGGTGTTCGACCGGTTTTTTTTTCATAAATACAATAGAAGGGGCCTATGTGGAGGGGTGAAATTCAGGATGAAAAACGTCCACTAAGGAAGGATTTTTGGATGTTCACTCTCATCAACCAATCAAAACTATTAAAGTTAGAAGAAGGGGATATGTTTATTGTGTGTCGAAAAAGTCTACTAAGGAGGGAATTTTGGATATTCAGGTTCTAAAGGGGTGTTAACGGGATTAAACCTGCATGTCAGTGAATAACAATATCTCACGAGTGGTCTCATTTGTGGATGTGATACTCGACATATAAACTAATCATTTAAAATAAGCAGACATGTGTCTAAGGGTTTTTCGATGTGGTGTATTATTATGAGGTGAAAGGGGTGAAAATTGGGGGTTGAAGGATTTCTAACGAAGCGTGTAGGCATATCTCCTAAACGACATAGGCGAGAAATTTGAAACTCAGCAAAAAAAATCAGCTTAAAAATAAGTAAATCGGTGTTCCACCGTTTTTTCATAACTTAATTTAAGGAGCCAATGGGGAGGGGTGAAATTCTGGGGGGAGGGGAGGAGAGAAAGTGTCCTAACTGACTGACTAACTCACTCACTCATCAAACTCAGGGGGAAAAGACAGCTTAAAAAATAAATTAATAGGTGTTCAAGCGTTTTTTCATCAATCCAATTTAAGGGGCCCATGGGGAGGGGTGAGATTCTGGTAAAAATAATTGAACGAAAATGTCCTGTCTGACTCACTCACTCATCATGCCTAGCGAAAACTCTTAAAGTTAGAAACATGAAATTTTGGGCATATGCTCGCTGTATGTCGAAAACGTCAACTAATGAATGATTTTTGTTATTCGGGTTTTAAAGAGGTATTAAGGGGTTAAACGTGCATTTCATTGAATAACGATATCTCATGAGTTGTTTCTTTGGGGATGTGATATTCGGTATATAAGCTAATCATTAAAATAATCAGACATATGTCTAAGGGTTTATCGATGTGGTGCATATTATGAGGTGAAAGGGGTGAAAATTTGGGGTTCAGGGATTCTTAACGGAGCGTGTATCTCTTAAACGTCATAGGCGAGAAGTTTGAAATTCGGCGGGGGAAAACAGCTTAAAATATAAGTAAATAGGTGTTCGACCGTTTTTCCATAAATCCAATTTAAGGGGCCCTTGGAGAGGGGTGAAATTCTGGGGGAAAAAACAGGAAAGAAAGTGTCCTAACTCACTCACTCATCAAACTCATGTGGGACGAACAGCTCAAAAATAAGTAAATAGGTGTTCGACCGTTTATTTTTTCATAAATCAAATTTAAGGGGTTCATGAGAGGGGTGAAATTCTGAAAAATAATTGAAAGAAGATGTCCTGACTTACTCACTCATCATCCCCCAGCCAAAATTATTGAAGTTAGAAACATGACATTAAGGGGCTATGTTCGTTGTATGACGAAAACGTCCACTAAGGAAGGAATTTTGGATATTCAGGTTCTAAAGGGGTGTTAAGGGGGTAGACTTGCATTTAATTGTATAACAATATCTCCCGATTGGTTTCCTTTGGGATGGGATACTAGGCATACAAACTCATCATTAAGAATAAGAAGACACATGTCTGAGGGTTTTTCGATGTGGTGTATATTATGAGGTGGATGTGTGAAAAGTGAGTGTTGAAGGATTCTTAACGGAGCAAGTACCTCTTAAAAGACAGAGGCAAAAAGTAAGAATCTCAGGGAGAAAAATCAGATTGAAAAAGTAATAAATAGGTGTTCGATCATTTTTTCAAAAATCCAATTTAAGGGGCTCATGGCGAGGGATGAAATTCTGGGGATAGAAGTCCACTAAGGAAGGATTTTTGGATATTCACTCATCATACCCCAGCAAACCTATTGCAGTTAGAAACTTGAAATTTTGGGGATATGTTCGTTGTATGTCGAAAAAGTTCCCTAAGGATGGATTTTTGGATATTCATTTTCTGAAGGGGTGTTAAGGGGGTTAAACTTGCATTTCATTGAATAACAATATCTCACGAGTTGTTTCATTTGGGGATGTGATATTCGGCATATAAACTAAGCATTCAAAATAAGCTGACATATGTCTAAGGGTTTATCGATATGGTGTATATTATGAGGTGAAAGGGGAGAAAATTGGGGGTTGAAGGATTCTTAACGGAGCGTGTACTGTATCTCTTATTCAACATAGGCGATAAGTTTGAAATTCAGCGGAAAAGCAGCTTAAAAATAAGTAAATAGGTGTTCGACCATTTCTTCATAAATCCAATTTAAGGGGCCCATGGGGAGGAGTGAAATTAGGGGGAAAAAACAGGAAAGAAAGTGTCCTAACTGATTGACTCACTCACTCATCAAACTCAGGGGGAAAACTGCTTTAAATAAGTAAATATGTGTTCGACCGTTTTTTTTTCATAAATCCAATTTAAGGGGTTCATGGGGAGGGGTGAAATTCTCAAAAATAAATGAAAGAAAATGTCCTGACTGACTCACTCACTCATCATCGCCCAGCAAAAATTATTGAAGTTTGAAACATGAAATTTTGGGGATAAGTTCGTTGTATGTCGAGAATGTCCACTAAGGAAAGAGTTTTGGATATTCAGGTTCTAAAGAGGTGTTAAGGGGGTAAACGTGCATTTCATTGAATAACAATATCTCATGAGTGGTTTCATTTGGGGATGTGATACTTGGCATATATACTAATCATTAATAATAAGCTGACACATGCCTTATGGCTTTTCGATGTGGTGTATATTATGAGGTGAAAGGGATGAAAAGTGGGGGTTGAAAGATTCCTAACGGAGCGTGTATCTCTTAAACGACATAGGTGAGGAGTTGGATTTTCTCCGAGTTTCAATCAGCTTAAAAATAAATAAATAAAAGAATAAATAATTAAAATAAGTAGGTGTCCGACCGGTTTTTTTTTCATAAATACAATAGAAGGGGCCTATGTGGAGGGGTGAAATTCAGGATGAAAAACGTCCACTAAGGAATGATTTTTGGATGTTCACTCTCATCAACCAATCAAAACTATTAAAGTTAGAAGAAGGGGATATGTTTATTGTGTGTCGAAAAAGTCTACTAAGGAGGGAATTTTGGATATTCAGGTTCTAAAGGGGTGTTAACGGGATTAAACCTGCATGTCAGTGAATAACAATATCTCACGAGTGGTCTCATTTGTGGATGTGATACTCGACATATAAACTAATCATTTAAAATAAGCAGACATGTGTCTAAGGGTTTTTCGATGTGGTGTATTATTATGAGGTGAAAGGGGTGAAAATTGGGGGTTGAAGGATTTCTAACGAAGCGTGTAGGCATATCTCCTAAACGACATAGGCGAGAAATTTGAAACTCAGCAAAAAAAATCAGCTTAAAAATAAGTAAATCGGTGTTCCACCGTTTTTTCATAACTTAATTTAAGGAGCCAATGGGGAGGGGTGAAATTCTGGGGGGAGGGGAGGAGAGAAAGTGTCCTAACTGACTGACTAACTCACTCACTCATCAAACTCAGGGGGAAAAGACAGCTTAAAAAATAAATTAATAGGTGTTCAAGCGTTTTTTCATCAATCCAATTTAAGGGGCCCATGGGGAGGGGTGAGATTCTGGTAAAAATAATTGAACGAAAATGTCCTGTCTGACTCACTCACTCATCATGCCTAGCGAAAACTCTTAAAGTTAGAAACATGAAATTTTGGGCATATGCTCGCTGTATGTCGAAAACGTCAACTAATGAATGATTTTTGTTATTCGGGTTTTAAAGAGGTATTAAGGGGTTAAACGTGCATTTCATTGAATAACGATATCTCATGAGTTGTTTCTTTGGGGATGTGATATTCGGTATATAAGCTAATCATTAAAATAATCAGACATATGTCTAAGGGTTTATCGATGTGGTGCATATTATGAGGTGAAAGGGGTGAAAATTTGGGGTTCAGGGATTCTTAACGGAGCGTGTATCTCTTAAACGTCATAGGCGAGAAGTTTGAAATTCGGCGGGGGAAAACAGCTTAAAATATAAGTAAATAGGTGTTCGACCGTTTTTCCATAAATCCAATTTAAGGGGCCCTTGGAGAGGGGTGAAATTCTGGGGGAAAAAACAGGAAAGAAAGTGTCCTAACTCACTCACTCATCAAACTCATGTGGGACGAACAGCTCAAAAATAAGTAAATAGGTGTTCGACCGTTTATTTTTTCATAAATCAAATTTAAGGGGTTCATGAGAGGGGTGAAATTCTGAAAAATAATTGAAAGAAGATGTCCTGACTTACTCACTCATCATCCCCCAGCCAAAATTATTGAAGTTAGAAACATGACATTAAGGGGCTATGTTCGTTGTATGACGAAAACGTCCACTAAGGAAGGAATTTTGGATATTCAGGTTCTAAAGGGGTGTTAAGGGGGTAGACTTGCATTTAATTGTATAACAATATCTCCCGATTGGTTTCCTTTGGGATGGGATACTAGGCATACAAACTCATCATTAAGAATAAGAAGACACATGTCTGAGGGTTTTTCGATGTGGTGTATATTATGAGGTGGATGTGTGAAAAGTGAGTGTTGAAGGATTCTTAACGGAGCAAGTACCTCTTAAAAGACAGAGGCAAAAAGTAAGAATCTCAGGGAGAAAAATCAGATTGAAAAAGTAATAAATAGGTGTTCGATCATTTTTTCAAAAATCCAATTTAAGGGGCTCATGGCGAGGGATGAAATTCTGGGGATAGAAGTCCACTAAGGAAGGATTTTTGGATATTCACTCATCATACCCCAGCAAACCTATTGCAGTTAGAAACTTGAAATTTTGGGGATATGTTCGTTGTATGTCGAAAAAGTTCCCTAAGGATGGATTTTTGGATATTCATTTTCTGAAGGGGTGTTAAGGGGGTTAAACTTGCATTTCATTGAATAACAATATCTCACGAGTTGTTTCATTTGGGGATGTGATATTCGGCATATAAACTAAGCATTCAAAATAAGCTGACATATGTCTAAGGGTTTATCGATATGGTGTATATTATGAGGTGAAAGGGGAGAAAATTGGGGGTTGAAGGATTCTTAACGGAGCGTGTACTGTATCTCTTATTCAACATAGGCGATAAGTTTGAAATTCAGCGGAAAAGCAGCTTAAAAATAAGTAAATAGGTGTTCGACCATTTCTTCATAAATCCAATTTAAGGGGCCCATGGGGAGGAGTGAAATTAGGGGGAAAAAACAGGAAAGAAAGTGTCCTAACTGATTGACTCACTCACTCATCAAACTCAGGGGGAAAACTGCTTTAAATAAGTAAATATGTGTTCGACCGTTTTTTTTTCATAAATCCAATTTAAGGGGTTCATGGGGAGGGGGTGAAATTCTCAAAAATAAATGAAAGAAAATGTCCTGACTGACTCACTCACTCATCATCGCCCAGCCAAAATTATTGAAGTTTGAAACATGAAATTTTGGGGATAAGTTCGTTGTATGTCGAAAACGTCCACTAAGGAAAGAGTTTTGGATATTCAGGTGATAAAGAGGTGTTAAGGGGGTAAACGTGCATTTCATTGAATAACAATATCTCATGAGTGGTTTCATTTGGGGATGTGATACTTGGCATATATACTAATCATTAATTATAAGCTGACACATGCCTAATGGCTTTTCGATGTGGTGTATATTATGAGGTGAAAGGGATGAAAAGTGGGGGTTGAAAGATTCCTAACGGAGCGTGTATCTCTTAAACGACATAGGCGAGGAGTTTGATTTTCTCCGAGTTGCAATCAGCTTAAAAATAAATAAATGAATAAATAATTAAAATAAGTAGGTGTTCGACCGTTTTCATTTCATAAATACAATTGAAGGGGCCTATGGGGAGGGGTGAAATTCAGGATGAAAAACGTCCACTAAGGAAGGATTTTTGGATGTTCACTCTCATCAACCATTCAAAACTATTAAAGTTAGAAGAAGGGGATATGTTTGTTGTGTGTCGAAGAAGTCTACTAAGGAGGGATTTTTGGATATTCAGGTTCTAAAGGGGTGTTAACGGGGTTAAACCTGCATGTCATTGAATAACAATATGACACGACTATGACGCGAGCGACGCGAGGCTAAAAATGAGATGGTGTGTATCTGTGTATTACTCAATCACGCAAGAACCATTGGTCCGACTTACATGAATTTTACATGGAAGTAGCTGATTTACCTGGTTAACATATAGGCTACTTTTGATTTTAATACTTTGCACTATTTAAAGATGGCGACCATTTTAGTGACGTCACTACACCCTTTGGTTTCAAACTTTCATATTTCCATTTCAAATCAAATTGAACGCTAAGAAATAGCAAACTTTTGATGGCATATATGAGGTTTATAATTACATTTTCTATTCGAAAGGTATCTCCAACGGTTAGCGAGTAAAACCTAAATTTGTGCTATAAAACACGGTCAACGCCGAACGGTGTAGTTGGACAAAATGTTCCATCCTTAATCTCCCTCTGCGCAGCACCTCGCATATCCCCTGTTTTAACTGTCACCTTCACATTGTAATTTATTTATGACGCGTAGCGAAGCACGGGTACTTCAGCTAGTCATTTATAAAACTCTTCAACGTACTTCTCGTAGAAGGATGGGTATAAGGAACAACTTTTCAAAATACATGCTAAAATAGGAGAAAAATAAAAATTATCCAAGAAGGACGACCAAAGCATACGTTGCGCTTTTCAATGTGTGACACAAAACTAGGGAGTCTATCAAGGGTCGCCGAAAACCACATTTTATGGCACTTAACTTAACAGTGTTTGCGATATACCCAGAAAACTAACTTCGTTCTGATAAACTTATGAAAGAATGACAAGCCCCTAACCATTGCAACAGTAGCTCAATTGATAGCGTCTGGTTATTAATACCCAAGACCGTTCGAAGACCGGGTACTTCTGCTAGTGACAGTATATTCAGCATCTTGGATAATTCCTTTTCTGAGTCTGCATCACTGCTATATCATCTGCAAAGCGAATACAATGGATTTATTCTAATTCCTTTTGTGTTCGTTTTGAACTTATTTATAGCTTTTTCGATGAATACATTGAAGAGGTACGGTTAAAGGGGGCAACCCTGTGTTACTCCCTTCCTGATTTTTATTTCCTGACTGCTTCCTTTGATGTCTACTATTGTGGTATGATTTTCATAAAGTCTTAGTATCAGCCTCCTAACCTTCCAGTCTAATCCTGAAGATTTAATAATTTTGAAGGGATGGTCCCAACTTACATTATCAAAGGCCTTTTCAATATCTACAAATGCAATATATGTGTTTCTATTCATCTCCATTCTTCTTTCTAACATTGTTCGTAGAGCCAAGATTGCTTCTCTTGTTCCCATTCCTTTCCTGAAACCAAACTGATCTGGATCAATTTGGAAATCAAGTTTGTTATTTATTCTGTCTTTTAGTATTGACAATAAAGTTTTAGATGCATGAGAGAGCAGTGTTATGGTTCTGTGTTCAGTGCATTCTGCACTGATTCCTTTCGTTGGTATCATAACTGTTCTGCTTTTGGCGAAGTCTTCAGGAATTTTGCCACTATCATAGCATCTGCAGATTGCATCTTAAAGTAGGTCCTACATTTTCTCACCCCTATTCTTTAGTAGTTCTCCCGGTATGTTATCTGGACCGCAACCTTATTGTCACTTATTCTTTCAAGCGCTGATTCAAATTCTCTTCTTGTGATAGCAGGGCCCTTATCATTTTCTTCTAGATCATCTTCTGGTTCAATATACCATGTTTTATTAGATACATTCCCATCATATAGTTCTTCAAGATATTCTTTCCACCGCATACTGACTTCATCCGCATCTAATAAGATTTTCCATTTTTATCCTTTATTATAGAACTTTTCACTTTCGGTTTCTGGTTTAAGGCTCTGATGTGTCTATAAGACCTGTCAGTTTTTCCCTCAGCAATATCATTTCCAATGTTCTTAGCTATCTCAGCCACCCATTCCTCTTTGGCTCTACAAAGGATTGTAAGTTGATTTTTAACAAGTCTATATTGTTCCTGACTTCTCATGGTATTCTCCCTCCTGTGCTGGTTTCTCTTTACTATCAGATCCAATATTTATCTTGTAATCCACGGTTTCCTTGGTTCCAAAATTGTTGTTCCCAGTGTTTAACGAGCTATATTTATCAAACCTTCTTTTATATCTTCCAATTTCGATTCTTCAAGTCTTCTAGCCAGTTCGTTCGTTTTGTGGGCGAAAATCACTTTATTGTTATTGTCCTTTAGTTTAGTCACATCCATAGGTTTCGTTTTTCTATGTCGGTTCTTTTTCAGTTGGATATTGCATTTGGCCATGACTAGGCGATGATCACTGTCAATCTCTGCTCCAGGGTAGCTATGGCTTGATTTAACTTGAGTGCGATATCTTCTCTTGACAAGTATATAATCATTCTGATAACGAGCAGTGTCACCCGGGGCTGTCCAGGTATATCTTCGCCGTAATGGTACTTCAAATAATGTGTTTGTCACGATGATATTGTACTGATCACAGAAGTCAAGTAATCTCTCTCCTCGTTTGTTCCTGATACCCAGTCCAAACTTCCCAATTCCTTCCCGATCTGGATGACTTCCAACAATAGCGTTAAAATCTCCCATAATTATTACATTATCTGATTCTTTTATCAGATTCCATATTTGGTCAATATGTTCGTACATTTCTTCAATTTCTTCATCTGAGCTGTTCGATGTGGGAAAGTACACTTGAATAACAACTATATTCCTGGGGTTTGTTTTGATTTTTATTACTATAATCCTTTCATTTACGTGGTAGGTGTTCATCACATTTCTTGCCCATTTGCTTCTAAGCAGAAGTCCTACCCCATTACTTCCTCCTCTTGTGCTGCCACTGTAGATCATTCTGAAACCATCACTGTAGAAATCGCCATTTCCTGGCCATCTGACTTCACACAATCCCAGAACATCCATGTTTTTTTCATTCATTATATTTTTGGCTTCTTCCAATTTTCCTGCCTCTAGGAAGGTTCTTACATTCCACGTTCCAATGTTCATTAATTCATTCTTTTGAGGATTTCGATGGATGACGACCTGAGAAGCCTCCTTTCTTCCACTGCCGGATCTTGGGTTCCGCGCCTCATGATCAGTAGACTGTACTTCTTGCTCTGACAATATCATGGTTGTTTATGTACTAGGGAAAAATAATTGAGGTGGTTTCCCGTTACCTTCCTCAATGCGCAGTAACCACATCACATCCCAACATCCAAGGATGCCATGATATGATGCAGTTGTTTGCTGATACAAGGTCGACAGATCGGTCTTGTATCAACAATAATGATATAGCTGCTGCCACTATATCATGTCCTCAGTTGATCCGCGGGTGCAAGCACCACTCTCATCAAGAGCCCCTATCAGCCATTGGGACGCGCCGTGTCGGGGTTGAGGACTTCCCCGCGCAGATCCGTCTTCCACAGAGTACAGAAAAGCCTCTACTCAGTTCAGAGCTCCTCCCCCGTGGAAACTGCACCTGGCACAGAATATATTTATATCAGGGTAAAAATAGAGACAGCATTTATTAATAGTTGGAAGTCTTGATGGCTCTTAAAAATACGCATAGTCGTATCTGGTATGGTCCTCAAAGCACATGCGAAATTAGGTTGCAATCCAGTTTTTATTATACAAGTTACATGTATTTAAGGAATGGTCCTATCAGCAGGCTTAGAATCATATTGACAGCACTGACGTATATTAGTTACTCCAAATTAATCTAGAATGTCAGGTACTATACGTGTGCAAAGTTTAGGTTGGCTTGCATACTTTTGGATATATTTATAATAGGGTACACAAATTGAGATAGCATTTATTAACAGTTGGAAACCCTGGATGCTCTTAAGAGTATGCGTGGTCAAATCTGTTGTAGTGCACATAGAACATACGGAATGTAGTTGAAATTCAATAAATATTATACAAGTTACATGCATTTAAAACATGTACCTATCAACATGCTCAGAATCATGTTGACAACACTGAATGAATTTGGAATGTTATTATCTCTGTATGTGTCAATTTTGGAACAGCTCCAATGCATAACCTCTGAGATGTCCAACATAGAGCTCAAATTTCAATTGCGATTTTTAGCAGTTGGTAGCAATGACGTCATTTTCAAATATTGTCACGAGATATTCAGGTATAGATCTTTACTGATACCAGTAGGGGGGTAGTGGCGCTTCCAACGCACTCCAGAACCCTCCTTGACCCACTACTAAGCCTCAGCCATGTTAAATATCTCTCGAATGCATGGTCCGATTTTGACAAATGAGGTGTCGTTGGACTCGGGCTGACGTCCTCTTTGCTATGGACCACTCGTTATGTTTTTTTTAATTTTTTTTTTTCGCTTTCGAAAGTAGGCGATAGCTTGAACAGTAAACATGATAGAACGTTATGCCATGGCTCAAACGAATGCTCATTATGACCTTTATTTTTATAATGACTTTTTTTTACTTTTTATGCTTTTTTGAAAACACTCGAATTTTGAAAATCCTATATTTTGGAAACTAGGAAGTTTACAAAAAAGTTTGTTTCATGTAAATCAATGATCCCAACCCCCTCTACCCCCCAAATAAATGTCAAGTCTCTAGGATGAAAACCTGTAGTAGTGGGATGAGGGGGGATCTGTCTACTAACTTATTGAACCCTCCTCGTATTTGCCCCGAACCTGATATGTCGCTAACCAATCATGGGATTTCAACATACAGGGTGTCCTAGCACTCATAGTGATGCCCCCTACTTTCCTATAGGCTCTTTATTTAATTAAACGACCAAAACTAAAAGGTCATGTGCTTTTAATATCTCGTGAACCAATCATGCTAGAGGTGTGTTCGACAGGTCCAAAGACTCGGGCTGGCGTCCTCTTTGCTATAGATCACTCGTTATAATTTTTAATAAAATTGGAAACTCGATTTTGGGGTAAACACGTGTTTTTTGTGATTTAGCCGATATCTCAAGAACCAATAACGCTAGAGGCATGTACGACGGGTCCAAGGACTTGGGGTGACGTCCTCTTTGCTATGGACGACTCGTTGTAATTTTAAAAAATTTGGGAAACGCGATTTTGGGGTAAACATGTGTTTTTTGTGATTTTTGCCGATATGTCACGAACCAATAACGCTAGAGACGTGTACGAGGTGTCCTAGGACTCCTAGGACATGTTGAAAAAAACTGATCCAAAGGGATCAGCCAAAAGGACCTGTCCACAGGGACCCGTCAAAAATGACTGCATTCAAAAAGGGCCCGTCCAAAAGGGGCTATTCAACAGGGACCAGTCCAAAGGGACAAATCAACAGAGATCAATGAAAAGGGGGAAGCGCGTCATGTAAGTCGTTGCGCGCCGCTGCCGTAGGAATATAAGTGTTTATCAGCAGTCTCCGGCAATGTTCGGGAGAGTAACCTTGAAAAGTAGCTGAAACTCGGTAGTCGAAAGCATAGCTTGACCCGTTTCTTACCTATATGACAAGGTTAGGTTAGGTAAATTTAGGTTATGTTAGGTGAGCTGAGGTTAAGTCTTAAAATATTCCCTCTCTTATGTGTTCAAAGCCGATTCACCCTGAACAGTCAGCCAAAGCTTTAAATATGTATATATCATTACATAAAGAATTAAAGCAAACTTAATTAATTATGAATGGCGTTTTTTGTTACTGTTCAATGTAGACAGAATATATGCATTAAATAATAGAATCAACACAAAATGTTTTGATTGTTGACTTGTGTTATTGATAAATTGGTTTAATGTTAGGGGCAGTGTACACTTTCCATGTCGATAATTTATATAGGCTAGAAGGATGGTGTTGCAAACTTCTGATGTGTATTTCCAAATTTCCTGCATAGTCTATTTCATAGAATTTTCCTGTAACTTAAAAGTTCATGCTGATTTTGTCTTTGTGTGTTTGACATTGTAACTACAATGGTTGATTGGATATTCTTTGTCAACTTTCAAATCATGTAATTCAAATCAGATATGTTGGAATTTTTGTTCATGTGTGAAGCTATCAAGTACCGATACCTAATTGGGTTACACAACTGTTTCATAATGAAAATCTTGATCTCTGATTCATTGGAGAACTGTTTATGCTTGTCTGAACCAAGACTAACTGACCACTCACTGCTAAGTATTAGAAATTACATTTACTCAAATCACATTCTGGTAAAAGATCATGACTACTATAAACTGCTACCACTCTTCCACCACTTTGCTAACACTTTTATACCATTTGACTCTCACTTTTGCTCTTACTTTAAACTGCACATACTACAAACAATCATTTTTATTATCGAGTTAACTTTACTAGAGATTAGTTTATGCTTAACAGTTGACATGGAAGTATCAACGACTAGCTATGGTAAGCCATGTGCTTACTACAAAGGATATGCATATATTGTAAAAAGAACTAATAAAAATGGAACTGTTATTTGGTGCTGTTCGAAACAACGATCTAAAAAGTGTCGAGGAATGATTAAGACAAAAGGCTCCAACATACTTATTTCAATCGATCATCATTGTAAATCTCAAAACAATACTCATTTAAATGGACAAAATACTCTAACCAAGGTAAAAAAGCAAGACCAAGAAAAAAATAGTGTGGCTCAAGATAGTGATTTGTTTGTTAAAGAGCATTTATTATCTCCTGAAAAAGACATGTTAGGACAGTCGTTAACGTCTAAGAAACCTCTAACACTATCAAAGACAACACAAACTATGCCAAAGGTTGTTGCATTGCAAGATGAACAAAAAGGATTAGATAGTAATAGTGATGATGTTTATATTGATGATAATTATATTGATGATGATAACCATGATGATGATGATGATGATTATGATGATAATGATGATGATGGTGATAATGGTTTACACCCAAAAAAAATCATTTGTTAAATTTGTTTACTGGAACAATCCCAGTAAGCTAATCCAGCGGCTTCAGTACTTGCATACCTGTAAACAGGCTGGTCATACTAAATATGAGGAAGAACTTTTGGATATAGAAAATGAGCTTCGTGATGCTGAAATTATAGTGTAATGAATCCATGTAACCACTTAAACTATTTCTTAACAATACATGTAATATTTTCTACCACTTTGCTACCACTTTGCTACCACTTTTCTAGTTTGCTACCACTTTTCTACCACTTTGCTACCACTTTTCTACTACTTTTCTGCCACTTTTCTACCACTTTTCTAGTTTGCTACCACTTTTCTACCACTTTGCCACCACTTTTCTACTACTTTTCTGCCACTTTTCTACCACTTTTCTACCACTTTGCTACCACTTTTCTACCACTATGTTACCAATTGTCTACCACTTTGCTACCACGTTTCTACCATTTTTCTATCACTTTAAACTGTACATATTAAATATAAAAGCCAACGCTAAATAATTCTATTACCAGAACAGAGATAACCTTTGTAGTGTGCAAATCATACTAACAGGTTAGTTACTACTATGGAACTTACTGCAACTAACCGAGGTAAACAACGTGCACTCTATAAAGGCTACTCTTATAACTATAGACGACAAAATGTAAAAGGAATAATATTCTGGCAATGCTCAAAACAGAGGTCAACAAGATGTCGAGGCAATATGAAAAGTAGAAATGGTGTGGATTTAAGTGTGAGTGATCATCAATGTAGTGCTCCAGACAAAACACTAATGGTGTTGACAAAAAATCATCAGAATGCTAACAAGTTAGTACAAAAGAAAGATGTTGCTACTCAAAATAGTGCATTGTTTGTTGAGCAACGTTTAACCCCTGTCGTAAAAGTTATGTTGTATCCATCTTCCACGTCTCAAGAGTCATCAACATCACAGACTATGCAAGAAGTAGTGTTGTTGTTGTTTTAAGGGGCTGAACTACAAAGTCATCTGCCCTTGATATGCAAGTGGATCGTAAAGAACTAGATAGTAATAGAGAAAAGAGAGTTGTAGTTTGTATATAACTATTGTACAAGTACTTACATTTAATAAATAAAAATAGTGTATGGGTATTGTCTGTTTTTCTTAATTGCTATCCCTATGTCCCACTATTAATGCAATTGTTAACCATAAACAGTCTCTGACTATGTTCGCAAAGAGAGTGACCTTAAACAATACACTCGATTGTTGGTTTGTGTACCGTGTACACAATAATACAGTGTGGTCAAGCCATGTTGAGGCAATAATTATATCAGGTAAGGGATTCGAACCCTTGCTTTCTTGTACAGAAAATTTGAACTTAAGTCAAACACCATAACCACTCGGTCAACCTGACTGTTACTAATTTAATTATTTTTGTGGACTTGAGTGTTTATAAAACTTTTTCCAGTATACATTGACTAAACCACTTGTTTGTTTTGAAATATAGATGTTGTTTTGTTTGACCATAACATTGCAGTTATGAGTCTTGTGAACTGGGTGTTTAATATAGGGTTAAAGGCATTTTAAAATAATTTTAGAAAAGCTCTTAGGTATCGTGTCATGGGTTTTAGTAATGCATTACTGTTCGTTGACTAACATTTACCGTTACACAACATTATTTTTGTGAGCTCTACATGTTGTTGTTTGAGTCGTCAGTCTTTTGACTGGTTTGATGCAGATCTCCTTGCCTCCCTGCCCCGAGCGAAACGTCTCATATCTATATAGATACCACACTCTACATTCAAGACTATCTGTTGAACATATTATAACCTTGGATCTCCCCTACAAGCTCTTGGGTTCAATTCCTAGATTTAACACAAACTTTTAAAAGTGGTATGACAACTAAAACTAGTCTACTCAGTCTCGGTGGTCCAAATAAGTAGAGAGGGTTTGATTCACACTTTAACCATAGAGCGCAATGTTCTTTTTTTTTTAAATAATGATAGCCATTTGTTCAATTTCACATTTCACACATTGCAATTTGTCAATTTTCCATTTGCATTTTTTTCAATGACAATTTGATGTTTTTCAATTTCATGATATGGAAACATGGATTTTTCCATTTTCATATTTACACATTTGTCAATTTCCCATTTGCATATATTTTCTTAAATGTCCGTTTAAGGTTTTTAAATTTTGTCTATATGGAAACATGGATTTTCCATTTTGCTGTTTACAATTTTTATATATTTATTTTGTGTATGTTGAAAAAAATCGATATTTCCAAAACAAGATTTTTTATTTTTCATTTTATGATTTTGTTAATGATCTTAATGTGAGTGCTTGACCATGGATTTTCCATTTTGCTGTTTACAAATTTTTTATATATTTATTTTGTGTATGTTGAAAAACGATATTTCCAGAACAAGATTTTTTATTTTTCATTTTATGATTTTGTAAATGATCTTAATGTGAGTGCTTGACCATGGCAATAATACAGTCTATCTATGTGTTAGCGGAACCATAGAGTCTTATTACTACTGCAAGTTAGAATGTTTTACAAAATAACGACTATCTACCACTGCATTTGAAAACCAAACAATTGAAGTTCAATCGCAATCGGATGAATGGTATATGAACGCAAACGGAACTTTGTTGAATCGACTCGTGCGCCGTAACTCATTTGTAGAAACTACTCGTGCGCTACCTATTGTAAAATAGATGTCTATTGCAAAATGGCATTTGTTGAACCTGTGCGTCACAAGTCTGGTCCACTAGTTACCAAGGCCTTTCAACATATTATTCAACACTCTAAACGTCAACCTCAGTTGCTACAAATTGACCAGGGGAAAGAATTTTTCAACAAGGATTTCTCTAGTTTTCTCAAATCTAAGGATATTCACCATTACACCACGTACAGAAATCTCAAAGCCAGTGTGGTCGAGCGGTTCAACCGAACATAGAAAACCCATATGTGGAAAGCGTTTACCACTCAGGGCACGTATCGCTGGTTGGACATGTTACCAGAGCTAGTATCACGTTACAATGACACCAAACATAGAACGATTGGGACCAAGCCACGCCTCGTGACTAAAAATATTCAGCGATTGGATAAACTGTTTAACCCCATAATAACAGCCGATCCTAAACGTCACCGACTGAAAATTGGGGATTTTGTTCGTGTGAGCAAATTTAAGTTTGCCTTCAATAAGGGCTACACGCCTCAGTGGGGGACTGAACTATTTCGAATTCGTCAAGTCACTTGGACACTCCGGTCACCTATTTACTCGAGGACCTCAACCATCAACCCATAAAAGGTAGATTTTATCTCCATGAACTTCAGAAAACAGCATTTCCTAAGCATTATCTTGTGGAAAAAGTGTTGAAACAAAAAGGAAATAAACTCTACGTCAAATGGTTAGGGTTTAACTCTACGTTTAATTCATGGATCAATAAATTACATGTTGTGTGAACCTGTGTACTTTTTATTCACACATGTTGTACACCTCCTATAGCTCTGTGTGTACAGCGCTCCGCGCTTCGTGCATGTTCATACATGTTTGTATTGCCCTTTCCACATGTGTTCTCTCATACATTACCCCCCCCCCCTCCACCTCCCACCACTGCTGTTCGCAGCTCTTGCCTATCTATTGGTTGTGACATCATTCCCACAAGTTGCATCATACTTTTTACTGATTCAGCGATTCCCACGCTTTGAACATTCTGTTATCATGCACGTGGACAGATAACGTTCAAAGTGAACACCTGTGGCAGATCAAATTTCTCGCCAACTTGCACTTTGTCACGTACGAAGCAAAACAGTATGTGACTTGTTAACAGTTATCGCGCACGTGGACAGCTAACGTCCCAGGCGAACACCTGTGGTAGATCAAATTTCACATGGACATGCATTTTGTCACGTACGAAGAAAGACAGGATGTCACTGGTTTAGCGTTCATGTGGTTTCACACATGTTCACATGCCTTTCACTCTTCCCTGCCTCCACGATGGTCAGATTATTTCACCTTCAAGCGTCATGGTCATTTTTCCATTGCACCTATTGTCAAGTCAGATCAACGCCTTCCAATAAGCTCAAATGACATTCACCTCCTGCTCGTCTGCAAGTTTGTTTTCTGAACTCGCTTCGACCAACATAGAACCAAGTTCTCATCCCCGTTTACACGTTCGAGATCCCCTTCGAGGGTAAAATGTGTGAAAAAAACGAATGCTCGCTCTGTCATACACCGACCCACCGAAATTGCGATTGATCTATTAAGCATGGTCCTTGTGGTTAGCGACAGGTTCGTTGAAACACACACACACCCAGCCGTATTGTCTCTCTCAACCACCACGCTTCATGGACATTATAAACAAGTAAAGAAAAAGAAAAAGTTTTTTTCAACATGTATGGCGTTAGGCCCTTTGTGAATTATTTTTTGAAAAAAATCTACCGCATTTGAAAGGGGGGGCGTTAGCCCGAGTCCTAGGACACCTCGTACACGTCTCTAGCGTTATTGGTTCGTGACATATCGGCAAAAATCACAAAAAACACATGTTTACCCCAAAATCGCGTTTCCCAAATTTTTTAAAATTACAACGAGTCGTCCATAGCAAAGAGGAAGTCACCCCAAGTCCTTGGACCCGTCGTACATGCCTCTAGCGTTATTGGTTCGTGAGATATCGGCAAAATCACCAAAAACACGTGTTTACCCCAAAATCGCGTTTCCCAAATTTTTTAAAATTACAACGAGTCGTCCATAGCAAAGAGGACGTCACCCCAAGTCCTTGGACCCGTCGTACATGCCTCTAGCGTTATTGGTTCGTGAGATATCGGCAAAATCACAAAAAACACGTGTTTACCCCAAAATCGAGTTTCCAATTTTATTAAAAATTATAACGAGTGGTCTATAGCAAAGAGGACGTCAGCCCGAGTCTTTGGACCTGTCGAACACACCTCTAGCATGATTGGTTCACGAGATATTAAAAGCACATGACCTTTTAGTTTTGGTCGTTTAATTAAATAAAGAGCCTATAGGAAAGTAGGGGGCATCACTATGAGTGCTAGGACACCCTGTATGTTGAAATCCCATGATTGGTTAGCGAGATATCAGGTTCGGGGCAAATACGAGGAGGGTTCAATAAGTTAGTAGACAGCTCCCCCCTCATCCCACTACTACAGGTTTTTATCCTAGAGGCTTGACATTTATTTGGGGGGTAGAGGGGTTGGGATCATTGATTTACATGAAACCAACCTTTTTTGTAAACTTCCTAGTTTCCAAAATATAGGATTTTCAAAATTCGAGTGTTTTCAAAAAAGCATAAAAAGTAAAAAAAATCATTATAAAAATAAAGGTCATAAAGAGCATTCGTTTGAGCCATGGCATAACGTTCTATCATGTTTAGTGTTCAAGCTATCGCCTACTTTCGAAAATGAAAAAAATCAAAAAAAAATATATATATAACGAGTGGTCCATAGCAAAGAGGACGTCAGCCCGAGTCCAACGACACCTCATTTGTCAAAATCGGACCATGCGTTCGAGAGATATTTAACATGGCTGAGGCTTAGTAGTGGGTCAAGGAGGGTTCTGGAGTGCGTTGGAAGCGCCACTACCCCCCTACTGATACCCAATTTGTACACAGAGACAGAAGGACAGAAAGACGGACAGACAGACAGACATACATCTGCCCGGGTGATCTCATGAGATTACTTAATCCACATTTTCAGCCTACTTTCGATTTTTGCAAAAATTGAAAGTAGACTTATGAGATCAACACTGTCTATGTGTGTGAGAGTGTGTATATCTGCCCCCACCCCATCAATTCAAACACGACGAAACCGAATTGAACGAAATTTGGTACAGAGGTAGTACTATCAAAATACACCTCAGTGTCATGTTTTATATCGCCGCCATCTTGACGAAAACGTAATGGCGCCCTCCCAAATGTTCATAGCTTAAATCAAATTACGACTAACCTAAATTTTGATCTTTACCACATTTTGCAACAATATACCTTGATGTGGGAAGCGTCTTTTAACAAAACATCAGGGTCATCAGCCAAATAGTTTGAAGATGGTGGCGGTAAATGTGTGCAAATCGATCCCCCCTTTCAATTCAAACACAACGAAACCAAATCGAACTACCTAAGGTACAGAGGTAACACAACAAGGGAAGACTGTGTCATTTTGTATATCACCATCATCATAACAAAAAAGAAATAGCGCCCACGCAATTGTTCAAAGCTTAATTCAAATTACGATTAACCTAATCATCCGATCTCTATCATACTTTGGTATGTGTCCTACCAACCTATCTCTTTTCTTCATTAGCAGTCGCCAGAAACATCTCTCCTCTCCCACTCGTCTTAATACCTGTTCGTTTGTAACCCTATCTACCCATCTGTTCTTCATCATTCTCCTGTAACACCACATTTCAAACGCTTCAATTCTCCTCTTCCCTGCTGCACCAATAGTCCAAGTTTCACTTCCATCGAGTGCCACGCTCCAGACATAGGCTTTCAAAAATGACTTCCTAATACCTAAATCTATATTCGATGTCAACACATTCCTTCTTTGTAGAAATGCTTTCCTTGCCTGAGCCAACCTTATGTATTTATAACACAACATATTTCAACACTCGAGTACAGCGTTTAACATTCGTTGACCTTGATCCGTGGTAGAGTCTATTGTTGTCATTTTTGTTGTTGATTCTTTAGCTGCTTTGTGGCATCATGACCTTGTAGCCCCGTGTACTTGGGTATGTGTAGAAGTGTCACTGTGATATCCATAGGGTTACTAGTGTGTGTACGCTTATGCGAGGAAGGATTTGGGTAGGAAGCTGTTGTTGTTATTGTTGTTTTATTTGAGATGCATGGACATCACGGTTATTTAGCCCCGTGTACTTGGGTGAGTGTTGAATTTTGTCTGATAACTTGTGTTAGTGTTATGGTTGTATTAGTGTGTGTATATATATAATTCAGGTGAGGATTCAATCTATCAATGTATAATATCCGTATAGCATGTTGTATTTCAGCGAGCTACTACAACCAACATTCAGTTATTACACTCCTTGAAATGGACAAAGACTATAGCCTATAGCCATAGACTATGGCCATGCATTTATGACAAAGTAGGCTATATGTTCTTTACTGAACATCTTGTTGCAACATGTGAAATGTAGGCTAAAAACAAGTTGTTCCGTGACGAACAAAATTCCTACTTTCCTTAAAGTTTAAGTTTGATTGATCTGTGTAGACCTATTTAGAATAATGACTACCTACTGTTTGAAATAGTTTCCTTCCATGGACTCTGAGATACTGACAGTCTACGGCCCAAATGCTCAGAGATTATTATTAGGTTGTCGGTAGGTCTACTGCCTCTGAAAATGCGGACAGCCTTACGGCTTACGCACAACATATATTATTTGTAAGTTATCTAATTAATATTACGGAAGTTAGGCTTGATACAGTTAAACATTGAACCTATCAGCACGCGTGGAATGATATTGGCAACAATGTCACGAATGGGTTGCCCAAAATGAATCTGCAAAATTATCAACTATACACATGTGCCAGATTTTGAACAACAGAAAGTACTGAACAGAATTTATTTAATTTAAATTATTTATTTAATTATTTATTAAGTAATAAAATGTATTATAGTTGTAATAAAAAGTATCAAACTTGAAACATTACATCAAACTTACCCTAATGTGAAGAGCGAACCTTATTCTTAGTAATAAGCTTCATGAAGTTAGGTTGGTTGGTTCCTTAGTTTAGGGGCTGCGACAACGCAGTCATGTACTGTAGTCTCGTGTAGTTTAGGTGTGTGTAGAATCTGTCTGATAACCACTGTTAACCACCGTTAACTGTGTGTTATCTGTAATTCAGGTAAGGACTGCAGACGATCAATTACAACTAGTACCTACTTTTGCTACCAAATGCTATCGTCAGCGACACCTAGCTGATTACTTGGCTACTAAATGCCACCGCAACCGGCACCTTGCAGCGATCGTTTGAACTTTTAAAGCATTATTGAAATTTAATTTAAAAAATTTAGCTTCACACACTTGTAGTTAGTGGAAGGTTCTTTTACACGACATAAATCTATGACCTGGGCCCATCAGCTTTACTTCCCCTCCGAAGGAAGCAATACTGAGGGTTTTTGAAAATGAAAATCCACAGCCTGCTTCCAGTCTCCAACCGGGTCAGGAATGGAATGAATGAAGCCCCTATCTAGCGGCGAGGATATGAACTGTGCCGGCTGCCGAAGCCTGTCGCACTCCCCTGGGGCAATGATTAAATGAATGACAGATGAAATGAAATGATAGTGGAGAGTGTTGCTGGAATGAAATTTTGACAGGGAAAACCGGAGTACCCGGAGAAAAACCTGTCTGCCTCCGTTTTGTCCAGCACAGATCTCACATGGAGTGACCGGGATTTGAACCACGGACCCAGCGGTGAGAGGCTGGCGTGCTGCCGCCTAAGCCACGGAGGCTCCACTGAGGGTTTTTAACGTTCTTAAAATATCTTACGACTTTGACCGGGTTTGAACCCGCAACCTTGTGCATAGAAGTTCAGAATGCTACCCAATACTCCACCGAAGCCGCTCAGTGAAGTTTGCTTTAATGTCTGATAACTTAAGAATTTATTAAATTGTTTGACAGCTGTTATTACCCTATATGTTCTCTTATTTATTGAAATATGTTTTAGGCCCTTTAGTGGGACCCTTTTCAGCTTGGTTGCTTAGATAAACACTTCATATGTATTTTATAAACAGAATGACAGGAATAACAATGTTAATAAGCATCATTTCGACATGGACGTCCTCACCAAACCAGTCAAAAGACTGAAGACTCAAACAACAACAACCTTTTATTTATCTACTAGCAACCCGACCCGGCTTCGCCCGGGAGAATGCATTGCGTGATAAGCGCTTTTTTTTTCTCCAGTGTCAATGAACAACAACCAATATCCGTTTTACGTCTTGGCACTGACTGGACTATTAGTTATATTATCATGGAGATGCATGTGCAACAAATTCTTGTCAGAAAGAATGGCGACGTGCATGAAACACAAATCTCCCTTCCGTCCAATCTTAACTTGACTGTGAATTTTGTGGAACGAAAAGTTCACAGGCGAAATGAAGAAACCCCGATTTGCACTTCCAGGGAAACTCCAAACACAACCACCCTTCTCAGAAGTCTTAACTCAACACTACTCAACGGTTTGCTGCTGGCTGTATCTGGGACAATAGGTTCGCCCGCTAGCTAGGCTGTAACAGGGATGATAGATTCGCCCTTAGATAGCTCATAAACTGTTGCCTCAGAATTTGAATGGACATGGTTGGAAGAAAATAAAACGTAAAAACACTCATAGTGGGCGATGTATTGAAGTTAGGCATATGCTCTCGCGGACTTTTTGGAGAACTTTTCATGCTGAACAATTCTTACACTCATAGTAAATTCCATTTCTTTTAAATTCAACACTGAAGAATAGTGAGGATAAGATGATGTTCTCTCCACATGCCCCACTGCTGGATGGAGAGCTGAAGTTACAGCCCACGCAAAACATGCTTGATCACTATTCAAATCATTCACAACAGCTCTCTTTCGTTTGATCCATACAGGTAAATCAATATATGATGATGCACTAAGGGGGTTATATATATTCATGTTGGTTTCTAAATAAAGTACTTCAACCAACGCCCAGCCTGACTCCCTTTCCTGGAACTCTTCACTCTTCACGACGATAGCACTTGAAATGTCTAGGTACATATCACTGATATTAGTTGATTCCCAAACAATTACATTTTTTGTATTAAAGGATTTGATATCCATAATTTCACATTTACTCCCAGTTTTTACATATAAACCAAAGAGTTCGAAATTCATTTTAAATGTTTTATGCACCACTAAAACATTATCTACCAATCCAAACACACTAGGTTTAACATTCTGTAAAAATGTTTCAATACTTTTGAGTTTTTTCTTCACCATAAAGTCTGTAACTAGAAATTCTACTTTTAAACGCACTACCAATTTGTTGAATATTCGCAGAATTTTTTTCATGGCAAGCGTTGTTTTTATGATTAATACTGCGTAAATGCCCTTGAATGATTGATAAAGGTATATCAATAATACATACATCACAATGGGTTATGAAAGGTATGCCATTCTTCATTCTTTTCATAGAATAAATATTTTCACAATCTTGGAAACGTTTACGCTTTTGAGCATTTAATTCAGAACGGTCACCCCCTACTTCAACACATTTATTCAAAGGTTCCGTGCTAGTTGATGGTTTTGCAGTTCTTAATTCCTGTTGTTCACCATGCACTTCATCCATGTGGGATTGATATCGCTTTACACCAGAAAAAACAAGTTCGCAAACTGAACACGAAAATGGTGCTGAACTAACATGCTTTAAATTTACATGCCGTCCAAGACTATCCCGTCGGTTAAATGTGGTAGCACAATGACTGCATACAAACATTTTGTGATTATGTTTAGTACTCGCATGCCGTTGAAGGCTGTCAGGTCTTGAGAACTGTTTCTTACAGTTACCATACTTGAACATGATGATCAATTTCCAAATTGCCTATAAAGGAAGAAATCATAAATATTAATAAGAGATAAAACAAAGTAAAAGAAAAAGAAAATAATTATAGACAATGGTCATAGCAGGGTATATTAATTGATCATCCGTAAGCGCCCATCAGGTCAAATTTCAAGTAGTTCCAACTTAAGCTACTAAACGCCACTGCCACTGACACCTAGTGGTAAACGTTCGAACTAATAAAGCGCTTATAACCAACTAAATATGATTTTATATTAACACACTTACCAAAGTAGTAATGTATTTAGAAGTCCTCTTCCAACACAGGTAAGCTGTAGAGATAACACGTTGTCAACTCTCGTTCACGACTTACAAGTACAAAGTGAGAAAGGTCTTCCCCCATCCTAACCTTTTATACCACAAACACATCTATATCAAGTGTGCACCTGTGCTGTCTCAAATATCTGTCAATGTAACGTTTCTCATGGTTGATAATAAACACCTACATCACGTGACATCATACGTCTGCAAGATTCATCTTTCACACACCTGCATCCTGTAACACAGCACCTTGCTTCCAGTGGCAAGATCATGTTTTACTAACATCCTACGTCTGCAAGAAACATTTTTCGCAAACTTGCTATTTTGTAACACTAAACCTTACATCCGGTGGCGAGTTCCTTTTTCCGCTTACATTCTACGTCAGTAAGAATTATGTTTCACACACTTCCTTAACCTAACGCTGACCTTGCACCCGGTTGTAACACCTGCTTCACGTGACTTCATTCACTGCAGGAGTTGGCTTGTTTTATATCATACATCACAGGCTTGTCTCATCCTCCATAAAAAACTGCATGGGATATTTGCATGTACCCCGAGTACTTTGGTGTATGCATTAGACCCAACGGTAGCTTTACCCCTCACCCTCCACAAAAATAAAGAATGGGGTAATTGAGTGTGCCCTATGCACTTGGGTGTATGCATTAGCCTCCAATAGTGCTAGAGAACCTCCATCCGCCGAGTTTTTCACTTAGGACCTTTTGACAAAAAATGAATAACTTATTAAAAGTTAAAAGTAAGACATCAAGTCTTACGACCCCTCATACAAGTCCCTAGCCTTACTGGTTCACAAGATATTAAAAAGCGCATGACCTATTTGTTTTCGATCTTTTGGTTATTTTTAATACCGGTAACTCATCCATAAATCATTATTCAAAAAGCCCGCCCTCTTACAAAAAGCCAAGTGCACATGCGTAAAAAAAACAAAAAAACAAAATGTTAATTCATATTGGCATCCAATCGTACACATGTTTTTCATGTAGAACAACGTTTAATTCATACTAGTATCGAGTCGCATGCAAGAAATACGTGTAAAGCAATGTTTACTAAAAATTATTATTGTTTCACCCCCTAGTAGGGGTAGGGTTTATTTTAGGGTCAAAATAAGTTGTCCAAAGGAAAGAGGGTGTCATCCCGAGTCCGACGACACCTCATTTGTTAAACCCCGACCAAGAGTTGGCGAGATATCGTGCCGCCGCCATCTTGGGTGGTGGATCGGTGGCGGTGGGTTTTGAACTTTTACAAAACCACTACTGAAATTAAAACGTAAAAACACTTATAGTGGGCGATGTTTTGAAGATAGACATATTCTCTCGCGGACTTTTTTGTAGAACTTTTCATGCTGAACAATTCTTACGTTCATAGTATTGAGATATTTTTAACGATTTGCCCAGCGTAAGCTTACAAAGCGCTCGGACGCCATTTTTTTTCGACTTTTTCACTGAAATCGTTACTACTCGGCTTCATTTGATCATAAATAAATTATTTTCTACAGAAATAATCCTCGAGATATTCTTTACAGAATGGTGGAAACCGCATCAAAATCCATCCAGTGGTTCTCGAGTTTACCCGTAAAAAACACAAATCGGGGACATTGTTTTATACTAAGTAGAGATGTATAAAACTCAATGTTGGTTTGTCTGTTTGTTTGTTCGTCTGTTAATTATACAAATCTACACCGTTTCACTGATCTGAACCAAAATTTTTATACTTACCCTTTGGAACCCAGCGGGTAACACTGTCTACTCTAAATTTCGGACAGACCACTCCATTCAGGCCCCTTGGCAACATAACTGAAACGTCACCAAAATACTCAACTGGGAAAAAATATCAAAGTTGTCGCAAAAGGACCGGACATAGCTCATTTTACGCCCCTCGATGCGTGAAACAATACTCGGTCACCGAAAACCACATTTTAAGGCCCTAAAACCAACAGTTTCAAAGATATTCGCAGAAAACTATCTTCGCTCTGATAAACTGATGAACTAATGGCAAGTCCTTTTCATGGCAACACTACCTCAATGTATGACATCCGATTTTCTATACATTCCTGTAGGAGGCAATGGCAATCCTTTTATTATCTTTTTCAAGATATATATAAACACAATAAGAACAGGGTAGCGCGCCTGCCCCTCATCCGGAGGCCCCGGGGTTGATTCCCGGCTCCGTCAGAGATTTTAGACACTGACGTGAGGGCTGCAACGGGATGCACTCACCTTCGTGAGGACAATTGAGTAGCTGTCTGATAGTGAGGCAGCGCCCCGGTCACGACATGACTTGATGCACTGACCTCGCGTTACCACAATATCTGCAGGCCAAATGGCTGGGAAGAGGTCGCATGATAGGCCTAAGCCATTCATGGGCTGTAGTGCCAGGGGTAAAAGAATAGGGAAAGCGCCTTCTAATACCACCTTTAATTTTTAAACACTACAGTAGCGGCTACTAAATAAAGGTAGCGATATATCTACGTTCAATTTCATAAACACTGGGCTCACAAATCCCGTATAGTTAAGTACAAATATATGTCTGGTCGTTATTTCAGTATTAACGAACTCTATGGCAGCTATTGCCGTTTCCGTAACACTTAAGGCATCCCGCCGTCACATACCTCAATGTGAACCAGTCTATTTTACTGAAAAGAATTTGTACAAGCGAGTATTCACTCCGGAAAAAACCACACTCGCTACCTTTTTCAAATTTTACACAAGACATGATTCTTAAAGCACTCTTCTGTATCTTGAGGTACAGCGATATACCACGTGGAAAGATACAATACAATGTTGGCAAATCTGAGTTCAAGGAACTGCTGTTCAGAATAGGCCTTCTGTTAAATCTGCAGAAGCTTTCTGTACAGGTTATGTGGCCCATTTTCGTGACATTGAATGTTTTCCTTTGACAATGCATCTACATCATGTGCGAGGGCAACGCATTTCAAAGATCTCTAAAACACAATAATCAGGAAATTAGAGAAAAATTTAAAGTGGGAGCGAAGATTCAAGGAGAAATAATTTCATCTCTGAGATTTGCTGATACATCGTCATCTTGGCCGATACGCCAGAGGATTTGAATGAGCTTTTGAATGGTATGGACTCCGCCTTGAGGAAAGAATTCATGATGAAAATCAATAAATGTAAAATAATTGTTTTGGAATGCAGCCGAAATAAATCAGAAACCTCTATGAACATCAAATTGGCAGGTGAAACGCTACGGGAAGTAGGAGACTTCTGTTACTTAGGAAGCAAAATATCTAGTGATGGACGAGGCAACGAGGATATAAAAAGTAGGTTGGCTCAGGCAAGGAAAGCATTTCTACAGAAAAGAAATCTGTTGACATCGAATATACATTTAGGTATTACGAAGTCATTTTTGAAAGCTTTTGTCTGGAGCGTGAAACTATAAGGAAGTGAAATTTGGGCTAATGGTGTAGCAGAAAAGAGGACAATTGAAGCTTTTGAAATGTGGTGTTACAGGAGAATGATGAAGATCAGGTGGGTAGATAGGGTAACAAATGAAGAGCTACTAAGGCGAGTTGGAGAGGAGAGATGTTTCTGGCGACTGCTAATGAAGAGAAGATATAGGTTGGTAGGACACATATTAAGAGACCCAGGAATAGCAAGCTTGGTTATGGATGGGAAGATCGAGGACAAGAAATGTAGGGGTAGACCTGGGTTAAACAGATTACCTCGGATGTTGGGTTTGGTAGCTATGTAGAGATGAAACGATTAGCTCAGGAGAGGGAGGCATGGAGGGCTGCATCGAATCAGTCAAAAACTGAAGACTCAAACTTCAACAACCAGGAACTTTAATTACTTAGAGAGGCAAGTGAGGCAAAAGGGTTGTTGGAGATTTCAATCCCTGTTATGTAACACTGGAAGAGACTGCATAATGTACATCAGCGGCCAAGGTGAGAGATATTTTACTATAAGTCTTTTAATAGCGACATGTTGACATTCAAATCATCAATAAGTGTGGCAAAATTACACCCAGAGTAGCTTGAGGAAATATTATTTTAATTCCCCATATGCCGATAGATTTGCTATTCCAGTGTGTAAGAGTGCAGTTCCCTCTTCAAACAATATTCGCAATTTTTGTTTACAAAGCGCAATGACTCACACTTAACAGCAGCAGTTGTACATTTAGACAAAACCATTTTTTCCCACGCGCATCTGTATGTCTGTATGTGGCGTGCTCACGAATATCCGTACAACAAAATCGTTGTGTCTCTGCAGAAGATGGCAAAACCAAAAACGTAATTTTCAAATGTAACATCGTACCCTGCAGACTTTCACAACTCTCTAAAATTCCCACTTTGCTGCTCATATCAATATACTGTAAGTATCAGAATTTTCAGAATTAGATTGGACCCACCTGTAGCCGCGATTGCTGAAATAGAATAGACCAATTATAAGCAATAATACATCGTCCCCATTGTCTTGATCGCGAGCGAAGCTGCGGGTACCTGCTAGTGAAAAATATTTCTCGTAATCAAATCAGAATTCAAAAAGTATAACGTTCTCTTTCAATATATAAATACATTTAGTGTCTGGATATCCTAGAACTCTCAGACGAATTGCGTCTCGTGGAACTCGACCTCCGAATCAGAGCCCTGGCAAGCTTCCCGTTCCCGTTCTTATTCACATTCCAGTTCCCGGGTCAATTGTGAATCAGAGCCCTGGCAAGCATCCCGTTCTCGTTTTTGTTTTCATTCCCGTTCCCGGGTAAATTGTGGCTCAGAGCCCTGGCATGCTTCAAGTTCTCGGTCTTGTTCTCATTCTCGGTTCAATTGTGAATCATAGCCCTGGCAGGGTTCCGTTCTTGTTCTTGTTCTCATTACCGTTCCCGATTCAATTTTGAATCAGAGCCCTGACAAGCTTCAAGTTCTCGTTCTTGTTCACATTCCAGTTCCCGGGTCAATTGTGAATCAGAGCCCTGGCAAGCATCCCGTTCTCGTTCTTGTTTTCATTCCTGTTTCCGGTCCAAGCTGAATCAGAGCCCTGGCATGCTATAAGTTCTCGTTCTTGTTCTCAATTCCGTTCCCAGTTAAATTGTGGATCAGATCCCTGGCAAGCTTCCCGTTCTCGTTCTTGTTCTCATTCCCATTCCCGGGTCAATTGTGGATCAGAGACCTGGCATGCTTTAAGTTCTCGTTCTTGTTCTCATTCCCGTTCCCAGTTGAATTGTGGATCAGAGCCCTGGCATGCTTCAAGTTCTCGTTCTTGTTCATATTTCCGTTCCCGGATCAATTGTGAATCAGGGCCCTAACAAGCTTCCCGTTCTCGTTCTTTTTCACATTCCCGTTCCCGGTTCAAGCTGAATCAGAGCCCTGGCATTCTACAAGTTCTCGTTCTTGTTTTCAATTCCGTTCCCAGTTAAATTGTGGATCAGGGCCCTGGCAAGCTTCCCGTTCTAGTTCTTGTTCTCATTCCCGTTCCCGGATCAATTGTGAATCAGGGCCCTAACAAGCTTCCCGTTCTCGTTCTTTTTCACATTCCCGTTCCCGGTTCAAGCTGAATCAGAGCCCTGGCATTCTACAAGTTCTCGTTCTTGTTTTCAATTCCGTTCCCAGTTAAATTGTGGATCAGGGCCCTGGCAAGCTTCCCGTTCTCGTTCTTGTTCTCATTCCCGTTCCCGTTTCATGCTGAATCAGAGCCCTGGCATGCTATGAGTTTTCGTTCTTGTTCTCATTCCCGTTCCCGGGTCAATTGTGGATCAGAGCCCTGGCGTGCTTTAAGTTCTCGTTCTTGTTCTCATTCCCGTTCCCAGTTGAATTGTAGATCAGAGCCCTGGCAAGCTTCAAGTTCCCGTTCTAGATCTCATTCCCGTTCCCAGTTCAATTGTGGATCAGAGACCTGGCATGCTTCAAGTATTCGTCCTTTTTCTCATTCCCGTTCCCGATTCAATTGTGGAACAGAGCCCTGGCAAGCATCCCGTTCTCGTTCTCATTCCCATTCCCGGGCCAATTGTTAATCAGAACCCTGGCGAGCTTCCCGTTCTCGTTCATTTTCTCATCTCCTTTCCCGGGCAATTGCCAATCAGAGCCGATTTCCAAGTCTAGGGTTAAGTGGGCATGGCGAACCTTTGGCTACATTGAACCTTACTGCGAAGGTATACCATTTCTAAGCATAATGTAAGGGACGAGTACGCATCAATGGCGATTGCTAATGAAGAAAAGAGATAGGTTGGTTGGGCACAAATTATGGCACCCAGGAATAGAAAATTTAGCATTGGAAGTTGGGTTGAGGACAACAACTGTAGGGATAGACTAAGATAGGAATAACAGATTTCCTCAGATGTAGGGTGTGGTAGAGATGAAGGGCAGGGAGACACGGAGAACTGCATTAAAACGGTCAAAAGACCGAAGAATCAAATAACAATAACAACAACCTTTCAATGGCATCCACTTTTAATAATGTCGTATATAAAGGTCAACAATTAGACATACTTCATTATGTGTCAGGAATTTCCCATTACGGAAGTGACACCGTCTGTTAAAATTGACTTCTTGCTCCGTGGATAAGCACACTCTTCTTGAGGGTGCGTGAGTGTGGCAGTAACAATCCATCAATCCTGCCACAGGTGATGGCCCATAACAATTATCCGGACTAGTAGGTTATTAGACCACTGGCAGGTCTGTTCGTGACAGCAACGGCTGGATCAATCTCCCAGAATTATCTGTTCTGCGGTAAACAGAGTCACTCCAAGGATGTAGCTCCAAACACATATCTCACAACAAAGGTGTCATCACCACATATATGAAGGGATTCTTAATCCAGTTACGTGGAACAATACTTTCAATTTTAGTGGAATATGGCATTTGAACCCATTTTTCAGGTTTGCCTTAGTAATCGAAATATAATGTTTTTCACTCTGTCAACACGATTGTACCCAACCGTAATTTCTTTCAGTATTAGGAAACACCCAATACAATTGGGTACAATCGTGTTGCGGACTGAAAAACATTAAATTTCGATTTTAATGGATGTAAATCATAACCGTATATGACAATTTACCTCCAATTTGTAAAATTTTTGTCTGCCAGAAAATCTTTTACTCTCCAATTCTTTGGTAAAAAAATGCTTCTTTCACTTAATATCAAATCATTTTCTTTAATTACAAGTACTGTAACCAATATTTTTATGAGTCCATAATGACAGTTTTATTTAGGCTATTGATATTATTAATTTCTGTTTATAAATTTTATATCAGTGTATGAGTTTGACTGTTATGTCGGAACACTCATAACTGTGATTTGTTTGAGTGCGTCTTTGAAGGAAGACTGTGTCGGTACTCGCTGTATCACAGTGGCTGAAGGGAATTGGTGACACTCTGCTAACTGCAAGATTGTAGCGGGAACTAAAACATCGTTGGTAGTGGAACTCTGTATATATAAGGGGAATAGTTAATCCTTGCCAGACATAATATCTAGGCTCAAGTTTTATATTTTGTTGTATAAATTACATTCACTTATTATCAAGTTTCAGAATATAGAATTAATAAAACTGGGATGTACAGTTTTTTAGTTAGATGCCTGTAGTTAGCCATCTTACCCTTTATACGTTTTATTAGGTTTTGGTTAGACCCATGCACGAGTCAGATCCTTACGGATTCATCCGGAGATTAAGAAGTGTCTTTTTAAATTTGTGAGTGTTATCATTTTTTTAAAATTAATTATTCTTGCAATTTACTTAAAATTGTACTCATAAATCAGGCCATTTATCAGGCTGTTATTAGCCTACTTTCGATTTTTGCAAAAAATGAAAGTAGACTTATGAGATCAACACAGGGCGAAAAAAGTGTGTCTGTCTGTGTGTGTGTATGTGTGTGTGTGAGTCTGTGTGTGTGAGTGTCTGTGTGTCTGTGTGTGTGTGTGTGTGTGTGTGTGTGAGAGTGTGTGTACTCTGAATGTCTGTCCCCCCCTATCAATTCGAACACGGTGAATGCGAATTGAACGAAATTTGGTACAAAGGTAGCACTAGCAAAGGACACCTCAGTGTCATGTTTTATATCGCCGCCATCTTGACGGAAACGTAATGGCGGCCACACAAATGTTAAAAGCTTAAATCAAATTACGATTAACCTAATCATCCGATCTCTACCAAATTTTGCAACTACATACCTTTATGGAGGGAGCATCCTTTGACTAATCTAATAGGTCATTCACCTGATAGTTTGCGGATGGCGGCCATCTTTATATCAAAATTGATTCCCCGTATTAATTCGAACACGGTGGAACCGAATGGAACGAAATTTGGTACACAGGTAGCACTAGCAAAGGGCACCTCAGTGTCATGTTTTATATCGCCGCCATCTTGACTGAAACGTAATGGCGGCCACACGAATGTTCAAAGCTTAAATCAAATTACGATTAACCTAATCATCCGATCTCTACCAAATTTTGCAACTACATACCTTTATAGAGGGAGCATCCTTTGACCAATCTAATAGGTCATTCACCTAATAGTTTGCGGATGGAGGCCATCTTTATGTCAAAATTGATTCCCCCTATTAATTCGAACACGGTGGAACCGAATGGAACGAAATTTGGTACAGAGGTAGTACTAGCAAAGGGCACCTCAGTGTCATGTTTTATATCGCCGCCATCTTGACTGAAACGTAATGGCGGCCACACGAATGTTCAAAGCTTAAATCAAATTACGATTAACCTAATCATCCGATCTCTACCAAATTTTGCAACTACATACCTTTATGGAGGGAGCATCCTTTGACCAATCTAATAGGTCATTCGCCTAATAGTTTGCGGATGGCGGCCATCTTTGTGTCAGAATCGATTCCCCCTATTAATTCAAACACGCTGAAACCAAATGGAACGAAATTTGGTATAGAGGTAGCACTAGCAAAGGGCACCTCAGTGTCATGTTTTATATCACAGCTATCTTGATGGAAACGTAATCGCGGCCACCCAAATGTTAAAAGCTAAAACTTAATTACGACCAACCTAATAATCTAGTCTCTACCTAATTTTGCAACACCATATCTTTATGTGGGAAACATATTCTGACCAAACTGCAAGAACATCAGCCCAATAGTTTGCAGATGGTGGCCAAGTATGTGTGCAAATGGATTCCCCCTATCAATTCAAACACGGTGAAACCGAATTGAACGAAATTTGGTACAGAGGTAGCACTAGCAAAGGGCACCTCATATTCATGTTTAATATCCCTATAGCACGTTGTATTTCAACAAGCTCCTACAACCAACATTCAATCATACTCCTTGAAAAGGACAAAGAGTTATAACAATACCCATGCATTTAGGAGAAAGTAGGCTATATGTTCTTTACTGAACATCTTGTTTTTTTGTATAATATCTTTTGTAATTTCAAAATTACAAATGGCTTCACAACGTGAGGATATCTTCTGTTTTAAGTGTAATAACTGACGTGGCCAAATTATTACAAACATTCATCTTCCCAATATATTGTCTATTTGCAACCTTCATAAATATGCAAGATATTTTCTTTGATGTCACTAATGGTTGTGAAATTTGTTAATTTTTTGTCAGCCGCAAAATCTTTTACACTTCTTCCGTGCTATCTCAAATCATTGTTAGTCAGATTCCCCTGCATAGTAAAAAGAGAGCATATAAAATATTTATCTATTTAAGAAATAACGTGGAACACCAATGGTATATAAATATGGGGGTGTGCAAATTATTAGACTGGATGCCGGTTTTCCAACATTTAATTTATACTTTTTATGACTTAATACAGTAAAATTATTCTTAAGGCACTGAAATTCTTTCAGATTTTTTATCAATAGTCTTAATTACAATTTCTTTGAAGGAACTGACAGTAAAATAATTTATTTAGAATTTCCACTGTAAGAGGAGCCTTGCTTTTGCGTAATGTCACACGTTTTGTTTGATTACATTATTCTGGGTTTCGTGTAAATTTAGAGCAAAAGGATTCAGTGTCTTTTATTACTGATGGTCTGCTCTCGAACTCATCAAAGATTCGTGGATCATGGATTGAAATCACCTGATTTAGAGGGTATCTTCCAAAGCCAATGAAAAAAATACAAAACGGACCTAGCTCAGGTATCCCTAAAATTACCAATTTCAAAACTTTCAAAAGCTGGTAATTCCATATTTGAAAAAATGTAAATCCTTACGGAATAAAGATGACTAATTGTGGTAGTAAAAATAAATAACTTTGAAAGAAATATTTCACCGATTTCAATTCTTTATTTGAGTGTAATAACTTGCACTTCTCTGTATTAATAACTAGCTGTACCCGGCATGCGTTTCAATGCCAATCAAAGAAAGTGTTGGCATTGTAACTTTGTTTGTTGAAATGCTTCTGGATTCCCAATAATAAATTATTTTCCGTTAAACACCTCTAAACTATTGTAAAATTGATTTACTATCTCAAAAAAAATCGTAGGAGCGTGCTCAACAACTCACCAAAGTTACACCGTAATGAAATGAATGGTATATGAAAGCATACGGGACTTTGTTGAAACGATTCGGGCGCCGTCACCCATTTGTTGAATATACTCGTACGCTACCTATTGTAAAATGGATTTACTAAGTCGAAAACCTTCCCTGGCGTGTCCACAACAACTCATGAACGTTTCATCGCAATTGGATGATTGGCATATGAACTCATACGGGATTTTGTTTAAACGATTCACGCGCCTTCACTCATTTGTTGAATCTTCTTGTGCGCCACCCATTGAAAAACGGATTTACTAATTCATACACCTTCGCAGGACTGTACTCAACTCACCAACGTTTTATCACAATCGGATGAATGGTATATGAATGCATACGGGACTTGGTTGAAACGATTCAGGCCCTGTCGATCATTAGTTGAATCTATTCGTGCCCTACCTATCGTAAAGTGGGTTTGCTAAGCCAGAAACCTTGCCTGAAATGTACACTACCTCTCACACAAGTTTCATCGCTATCGGACGAATGGTATGTGAACGCATACTGGACATTTTTGAAACGCTTCACCCGTCGTCGCACATTTGTTGAATCTACTCGTGCGCTAGCTATTGTTAAGTGGATTTACTAAGCCACAAACCTTCCCAGAAGTGTACACAACAACTCACCCAAGTTTATTCGCTATCGGACGAATGGTAAATGAACGCATACGGGACTATGTTGAAACACTTCGCGCGTCGTCGCTCATTTGTTGAATCTACTTGTGCGATACCTATTGTAAAGTGCATTTACTAACCCAGAAACCTTCCCTGAAGTGTACACAACATCTCACCCAAGTTTCATCGCTATCAGACGAATAGTATATGAACGCATATGGGACTTTGTTGAAACACTTCGCGCGTCGTCGCTCATTTGTTGAATCAACTCGTGCGCTACCTATTATAACATGGATTTACTAAGCAGAAACCTTGCCTGTAGTGTACACAACCTCCCACCCAAGTTTCATCGCTATCGGACGAATGGTATGTGAACGCATACAATACAGGACTTTGTTGAAACGCTTCGCCCGTCGTCGCTCATTTGTTGAATCTACTCGTGCGCTACCTATTGTTAAGTGGATTTACTAAGCCAGAAACCTTACCTTAAGTGTAGAGAATATCTCACCCAAGTTTCATCGCAATGGGATGAATGGTATATGAACGCATGCAGGACTTTCTTGAAACAAAAGCACGCCATTTTGTTGAAGCTACTCGCGGGCCATCTATTGTAAATTGGATTTACTACACCTAGAACTTTTCCTGGACTGTGCACAACAACTCACCAAAATTGGATCGCAATCGGATGATTTGTATATGAACGCATCACCATTACGCATTTGTTTAAACCACTCGCGCGCTACCTATGTTGAAATGGATTAACTATGCCTATAAACCTCCCGGAAGTGTGTACAACTCACCAAAATTTGATCGCAATCGGATGAATGGTTAATGAACGCATAAAAGACGAACACACAGACATTCCTTTTTATATATATACTAGCTGTACCCGGCTTTCGTTGCAATGCCAATCAAAGAAAGTGTTGGCGTTGTAACTTAGTTTATTGAAGTGCTTTTGGATTCCCAATATTTATTTATTTTCCATAATGCACCTCTAAACTATTGTAAAATGTATTTACTATCTCAAAAAAATCATGGGAGCGTGCTAAACAACTCACCAAAGTTCCATCGCAATGAAATGAATGGTATATGAAAGCATACGGGACTTTGTTGAAACGATTCGAGCGCCGTCACCCATTTGTTGATTAGGACTATACTCGTAAGCTATCAATTGTAAAATGGATTTACTGAGTCGACAACCTGCCCTGGCGTGTACACAACAACTCATGAACGTTTCATCGCAATCGGATGAATGGCATATGAACGCATACGGGATTTTGTTTAAACGATTCACGCGCCTGCACTCATTTGTTGAATCTTCTTGTGCGCCACCCATTGATAAACGGATTTACTAATTTATACACCTTCGCAGCACTGTACTCAACTCACCAACGTTTTATCACAATCGGATGAATGGTATATGAACGCATACGGGACTTGGTTGAAACGATTCACGCGCTGTCGCTCATTAGTTGAATTTACTCGTGCGCTACCAATTGTAAAATGGATTTACTAACTCAGAAGTCTTTGCGGAAGTGGAAACAACATTTCTCTAAATTTCATTGCAATCGCAAGAATGGTATATGAACGCATACGATTTTTTTAAACAATACGCGCGCCGTTACTCATTTGTTGAATCTACTCGTGCGCTACCTATTGTAAAAAGGATTTACTAAATCAGAAACCTTTCCTGGAGTGTGCACAAAAATTCAACCAAAGATACATAGCAATCGGATGAATGGTATTTGAACGCTACTGAACTTTGTTTAAGTGATTCGCTTGCCGTCGATCTTATGTTGAATCTACTTGTGCGATACCTATTGTAAAGTAAATGTACTAAGCCAGAAACTTTCCCTGAAGTGTACACAACATCACACCCAAGTTTCATCGCTATCGGACGAATGGTATATGAACGCATACGGGACTTTGTTGAAATCTTCGCGCGTTTTCGCTCATTTGTTGAATCTACTTGTGCACTACCTATTGTAAAATGGACTTACTAAGCCTGAAACTTTCCCTGGAGTGCACACAACAACGCATCCAAGTTTAGTCGCTATCCGACGAATGGTATATGAACGCATACGGGACTATGTTGAAGCACTTCGCGCGTCGTCGCTCATTTGTATAATCTACTTGTGCGATACCAATTGTTAAGTGGATTTACTAACCCAGAAAGATTCCCTGAAGTGTACACAACATCTCACCCAAGTTTCATCGCTATCAGAAGAATAGTATATGGACTCATATGGGACTTTGTTGAAACGCTTACCGCGTCGTCTCTCATTTATTGAATCTACTCGTGCCCTACCTAACGTAAAGTTGATTTACTAAGCCAGAAACCTTGCCTGAAGTGTACACAACCTTCCACCCAAGTTTGATCGCTATCGGACGAATGGTATGTGAACGCATACAGGACTTTGTTGAAAAGCTTCGCCCGTCGTCGCTCATTTGTTGAATCTTCTCGTGCGCTACCTATTGTTAAGTGGAGTTACTAAGCCAGAAACCTTCCCTGAAGTGTACACAACATCTCACCCAAGTTTCATCGCTATCAGACGAATAGTATATGAACGCATACGGTACTTAGTTGAAACGCTTTGCGAGTCGTCACTCATTTGTTGAATCTACTCTTGCGTTACCTATTATAACATGGATTTACTAAGCCAGAAACCTTGCCTGTAGTGTACATAACCTCCCACCCAAGTTTCATGCTATCGGACGAATGGTATGTGAACGCATACAGGACTTTGTTGAAACCCTTCGCCCGTCGTCGCTCATTTGTTGAATCTACTCGGGCGCTACCTATTGTTAAGTGAATTTACTAAGCCATAAACCTTACCTGAAGTGTACAGAACATCTCACCCAAGTTTCAACGCAATGGGATGAATGGTATATGAACGCATGTGGGACTTTCTTGAAACAAACGCACGCCATTTTGTTGAAGCTCCTCGCGCGCCATCTATTGTAAATTGGATTTACTACGCCTATAACTTTTCTGGGACTGTGCACAACAACTCACCAAAATTTGATCGTAATCGGATGAATTGTATATGAACGCATCGCCATTACGCATTTGTTTAAACTACTCGCGCGCTATCTATTTTGAAATGGATTAACTATGCCTATAAACCTCCCGAAAGCGTTTACAACAACTCGCCAATATTTGATCGCAATCGGATGAATGGTTTATGAACGCATACATTTTTTGGAATGGAATTTACGACTTTGAAGAAACCTCTCTAAACATGTTAATTATTATTATTATTATTATTATTATTATTATTATTATTATTATTATTATTATTATTATTATTATTATTATTATTATTATTATTATTATTATTATTATTATTATTATTATCATTATTATTATTGCTTGTGAAGCCTCCGTGGCTTAGGCGGCTGCACGCTGGCCTCTCACCGCTGGGTCCGTGGTTCAAATCCCGGTCACTCCTTGTGAGATCTGTGCTGGACAAAACGGAGGCAGACAGGTTTTTCTCCGGGTACTCCGGTTTTCCCTGTCAAAATTTCATTCCAGCAACACTCTCCACTATCATTTCATTTCATCTGTCATGCATTTAATCATTGCCCCAGAGGAGTGCGTGAGGCCTCGGCAGCCGGCCCAGTTCATATCCTCGCCGCTAGATGGGGGCTTCATTCATTCCATTCCTGACCCGGTCGGAGACTGGAAGCAGAATGTGGATTTTTTTCATTATTATTGCTTGCCAAGGTGGGTGAGTGGATATCGTGTCGGTCTACTAACCCCAAGATTGCAGGTTCGCTCCTGGCCGTGGTAAGTGATTTTTGAAAGGCGGCAAAAATACGATACGCATGTCATACGATGTTGGCATGTTAAAGAACCCATTTGAATTCAGTAGGCCGAGTTCATAATGGCAAAATTAATCTCGGGATTTTCCGCCAACACAAAGTTCCTCATTTCTCTACTAGAAAGCGCTATAGTGTTCAAGGAGCTTAGACATCTAACCTCCTTCACATTCATAGTGATTCAAGGAACAACGAAATTCAACATGCAAGCTACCCTCTGGGTGTCAAATAACAAAGCTTGCACCCGGCACCCGAGGCCATACGATATTATTATTATTATTATTATTGTTATTATTATTACTTTTTGACATCATTATAACAATAGGGAATTTCCTCGTTTGGTGCATTTGTTGAAATGATATCGCTCTCAATGACCTTCACACAGCTTACAAACAAACGCACTGATCAGATGGTTCATGATAGCCCTGTCGAATACGAGGCACGTCCAGAAAGTAAGTTCCGTTTGGTAATAAAATTAAATTGTGTACAGATACAGAAATATTATTTATTCCACAACTTTCTACATCTCTTAAACTACTTTTCAACATAACTGCCGAACCTTTGCAGGCATTTGTCATAGCGTGGCACAAGTTTTTGGATACCTTCTTCATAGAAGTTTGCCGCCGACCGTAAACGAGAGTGAAGATACCCCTGTAAGATATCCTACCGTTTGGCCACCACTGTTAGGCAAATTGCGTGCTTACCAGGAGAACTGTGTATGCTTAGGAGTTATCCTGACCACATACCGCAATTTGCCTAACAGTGGTGGCCAAACGGTAGGATATCTTACAGGGGAGTCTTCACTCTCGTTTACGGTCGGCGGCAAACTTCTATGAAGAAGGTATCCAAAAACTTGTGCCATGCTAAGAAAAATGCCTGCAAAAGTTCGGCAGTTATGTGTAAAAGTAGTTTAAGATGTGTAGAATTATGTGCAATAAATATTTTTTCTATATCTGTACACAATTCAATTTTATTACCAAACGGAACTTACTTTCTGGACGTGCCTCGTACATAGCTTGTGGTGAAAACCATGTATTGCCAACCTAGTGAGAGTGCTCCGCATGCCATTATTTGGTCCAGACCAGCTACGATTGAGCATGGCATCAGTCGAGTAAAACTCCAGGTCGATGTCATCTCTTTTCTTCTGTCTAATTTGTAAAAGCTCTTGTTCTTGTTTGGTAGATGGAAGCTGCATTCTGGTTCGTAGATCTTCCATTAGGAATGCCTCAGAGGTTAGTATGTACTGTACCCTTGCACAAGGCCTTCAGAACAGGACTCTGTCGTCGGGGCATGAACGGTACACTAGCTTGAATATGAAACTGTTCTGGATATTATAGGAAGATCACTAGGGCTGAATAAAATTCATCACACACAGATTCTGAATGAAAATAAACAAATTTAATGCTCCAAACACCAGTACAACAAAAACAAATAAATGAAATAAAACCAAAATAGTAGAAATGAAATTTAAAATAATAATAATAATAATAATAATAATAGTAACTCCAAAGTAAAATAAATCAATTACGGAATCAATAAAATTAAGTCAGAATCAGAAATATAAACAATGGACTAATTAATGTCCAATAACCACCAATTAAATGCTTATCAACATCAATTAACACTTATCATAATAGTTATGATGTATGATTACAATCAAATTTATTAACAAATAAAAACTAATCATATGTCAAAATAAAGAAAATGAATCGAAATGAAATCTGGTTGCCACCAATTAACCTTAATTGCCATAATCAAATTTATTAATTACGATGATACGATATCATCAGAAAGTTAAGTATTAAGAGATGAGGGATCAAGATGGTCCGGTCAACTGCAACAACAATATGGATTAAGAAAAAGAAATCCAATTATACGAAATTAATCAATCATTAATCTGAGTAAACATAATGATCATTGAGCCTAATATCATCCAATTACATTTCAGATACATGGTATGGTCAATATCAGAGACATCCATGGCCATTCCGAAGTATACATTATTGCCTAGCCATTGGCTCATCTAATTATTTAATGGCGTTTAATTAACATTTACTGGAATCTCTCCGTTAAATAAAAGTTTACCCTCATATCAAACCTTAACCTTCATGGCATTAATTATGTATTTCTATCTGCAGACATGAACATGATTTATGCATCTTATTTATACACTCTTGTAAATTAATTATGGAAGCCTTTTCCGTACGAAATCTTAATGTCCAATCCCGACATTAATTTGGACGTCTTAGCTTTAAAACAAATTAGCTGAATCAATGAAGCCATTTAGTTTCCTTAGCCTTGAAACACACTTACAAATTGTCACGCATTACATTAGCATATTAGCGATATGATAAGCTTGGCTTCGGCCCTTGCGTTCGACGTGATACACTCTCGAACCAAGCACTCGATGCCTCGTCAAATAATTCATGGATATTCAATAAACAAAGAAAAGTGCCTTAAAAACAAACAAAAACAAGATGTTCAGTAAAGAACATATAGCCTACTTTCTCCTAAATGCATGGGTATTGTTATAACTCTTTGTCCTTTTCAAGGAGTATGATTGAATGTTGGTTGTAGTAGCTTGTTGAAATACAACGTGCTATAGGAATTTTAACATGAATATGAGGTGCCCTTTGCTAGTGCTACCTCTGTACCAAATTTCGTTCAATTCGGTTTCACCGTGTTTGAATTGATAGGGGGAATCGATTTGCAAACATACTTGGCCACCATCTGCAAACTATTGGGCTGATGTTCTTGCAGTTTGGTCTGAATATGTTTCCCACATAAAGATATGGTGTTGCAAAATTTGGTAGAGACTAGATTATTAGGTTGGTCGTAATTACATTTTAGCTTTTAACATTTGGGTGGCCGCGATTACGTTTCCGTCAAGATAGTGGTGATATAAAACATGACACTGAGGTGCCCTTTGCTAGTACCAAATTTCGTTCCATTCGGTTTCACCGTGTTCGAATTGATAAGGGGAATCGATTTTCACACAAAGATGGCCGCCATCCGCAAAATATTAGGCTGATGACCTATTAGTTTGGTCAAAGGATGCTCCCTCCATAAAGGTATGTTGTTGCTAAATTTGCTAGAGATCGGATGATTAGGCTAATCGTAATTTGATTTAAGCTTTGAACATTTGTGGGGCCCCCATTACGTTTCCGTCAAGATGGCGGCGATATAAAACATGACACTGAGGTGCCCTTTGCTAGTGCTACCTCTGTACCAAATTTCGTTCATTCGGTTCCACCGTGTTCGAATTACTAGGGGGAATCAATTTTGACATAAAGATGGCCGCCATCCGCAAACTATTAGGCTAATGGCCTATTAGATTGGTCAAAGGATGCTCCCTCCATAAAGGTATGTTGTTGCAAAGTTTGGTAGAGATCGGATGGTTATGTTAGTCGTAATTTGATTTAAGCTTTAAACATTTGTGTGGCAGCCATTACGTTTCTGTCAATAAGGCGGCGATATAAATCACGACACTGAGATGCCCTTTGCTAGTGCTATCTCTGTACCAAATTTCGTTCCATTCGGTTTCACCGTATTTGAATTAATAGGGGGAATCGATTTAGACACAAAGATGACCGCCATCCGTAAACTATTAGGCGAATGACCTATTAGATTGGTCAAAGGATGCTCCCTCCATAAAGGTATGTAGTTGCAAAATTTGGTAGAGATCGGATGATTAGGTTAATCGTAATTTGATTTAAGCTTTGAACATTCGTGTGACCGCCATTACGTTTCAGTCAAAATGGCGGCGTTATAAAACATGACACTGAGGAGTCTTTTGCTAGTGCTACCTCTGTACCAAATTTCGTTCCATTCGGTTCCACCGTGTTCGAATCAATAGGGGGAATCAATTTTGACATAAAGATGGCCGCCACCCGAAAACTATTAGGCTAATAACCTATTAGATTGGTCAAAGGATGCTCCCTCCATAAAGGAATGTTGTTGCAAAGTTTGGTAGAGATCGGATGGTTATGTTAGTCGTAATTTAACTTAAGCTTTGAACATTTGTGTGGCCGCCATTACGTTTCTGTCAATATGGCGGCGATATAAAACATGACAATGAGATGCCCTTTGCTAGTGCTACCTTTGTACCAAATTTCGTTCCATTCGGTTTCACCGCGTTTGAATTAATAGGGGGAATTGATTTTCACACAAAGATGGCCGCCATCCGCAAACTATTAGGCTAATGACCTATTCATTTGGTCAAAAAATGCTTCCTCTATAAAGGTATGTTGTTGCAAAATTTGGTAGAGATCGGATGATTAGGTTAATCGTAATTTGATTTAAGCTTTGAACATTTGTGTGGCCGCCATTACGTTTCCGTCAAGATGGCGGCGATATAAAACATGCCACTGAGGTGCCTTTTGTTAGTACTACCTCTGTACCAAATTTCGTTCCATTCGGTTGCACCGTGTTCGAATTAATGGGGGGAATCGATTTTCACACAAAGATGGCCGCCATCCGCAAACTATTACGCTGATGACCTATTAGTTTGGTCAAAGGATGCTCCCCCCATAAAGGTATGTTGTTGCAAAATTTGATAGAGATCAGATGATTAGGTTAGTCATAATTTGATTTAAGCTTTGAACATTTGTGTGGCCGCCATTACGTTTTCGTCAAGATGGCTGCGACATAAAAAATGACACTGAGGTACCTTTTGTTAGTACTACCTCTGTACCAAATTTCGTTCCATTCGGTTGCACCGTGTTCGAATTAATGGGGGGAATCGATTTTCACACAAAGATGGCCGCCATCCGCAAACTATTACGCTGATGACCTATTAGTTTGGTCAAAGGATGCTCCCCCCATAAAGGTATGTTGTTGCAAAATTTGATAGAGATCAGATGATTAGGTTAGTCATAATTTGATTTAAGCTTTGAACATTTGTGTGGCCGCCATTACGTTTTCGTCAAGATGGCGGCGACATAAAAAATGACACTGATGTACCTTTTGTTAGTACTACCTCTGTACCAAATTTCGTTCCATTCGGTTGCTCCGTGTTCGAATTAATAGGGGGAATCGATTTTCACACAAAGATGGCTGCCATCCGCAAACTATTACGCTGATGGCCTATTAGTTTGGTCAAAGGATGCTCCCCCCATAAAGGTATGTTGTTGCAAAATTTGGTAGAGATCGGATGATTAGGTTAGTCGTAATTTGATTTAAGCTTTGAACATTTGTGTGGCCGCCATTACGTTTCCGTCAAGATGGCGGCGATATAAAACATGACACTGAGGTGTCCTTTGCTAGTGCTACCTTTGTACCAAATTTCGTTCAATTCGCATTCACCGTGTTCGAATTGATAGGGGGGGACAGACATTCAGAGTACACACACTCACACACACACACACACACACACACACACACACAGAGACTCACACACACACATACACACACACAGACTCACACACACACATACACACACACAGACAGACAGACACACTTTTTTCGCCCTGTGTTGTTCTCATAAGTCTACTTTCATTTTTTGCAAAAATCGAAAGTAGGCTAATAACATCATAAAAAATGATGACTAATCATCTGCCTATCAAACTTGGGTTGGATAAACATGATAAACAATTAATAATTCCAACCAAACATTATTAAAGTAATCGTATCGTGTCAGAGTCACGTTAGGCAACGGTGAATGTATTTGAAGCCGCGACCCCTAGAAAAAATGGACATGACACAAAAGAAATACCTTTTATCAGTGTTATGTTAAACGACGGTGAATGTATTTGAAGCAGTGACCCCTGAAAAAGATAGACATGACGCAAATGTGTTCTAAGCGGCATATTCAATAGGGTCAATATGTATTTAGGGGTATTCGCTACCTATACACTTCTTACCTTGGGTGCCCCTATCTTGCAGAACGAGGTTACAATAGAACAAAGCATGGTCTGTTCAACAATTATCGATAAGAAGAAAAAATCTCAAGATAATTTTGAAGCAATATTAACTATCAAAAAAAAACTAATAATAATTATTTTCCAGGACCGAAAATAATTATTCATGAACACAGGACTCTAAGGTCACTGTCTAGCTAGTACCCATTTAAAGAGACTGATTGACCAGGCATAAACAAGAGGATTTCGAACACGGGATTGCAAGGTTACTGCCTATCTATCACCCGTTTAAAATAGTTTCTGGACCAGGCACAACATGAGGATATCAAACCCGGGACTGTATGGTCAACAGACAAAACCGTCCCTTATATCAAAATGATCAGTGAAGAAAAACACTATCGACTGGAGGCAACAGGGTAGTGACCTAACGTACCCTTACGTAAATATTAATCTTGGGACAAACACAAAAAATATATAAGAATCGCTGCGACACAGCACCCGTGTCTGCAGTGGGCTCCCCTCTTTGTGAAAGATGACAATGAGTGGGCCACGCCTGCTAGCTAACCTTGACCGCGAAAGGGTGGAGATGCCAGTCTTCACCCCCCCCCCCCCCCGCGGGCTAACATGTGACTGTATTCTTACCAGCTGTTCGGACCAGATCTTAGTATTCTAAATGTGGAGCGAAGCGCTCTCCCTTGAATATAAATTAATTATTACAGTCAACTCGTTATGACTTATACCATTCTCTTACCTGTGAAATATTATTGCAATGTGAATTTTTCACCTTCATTCCTCTGTACGATATGATTTCAATCAAATATAGATTAATTATAGCATTATTTTACCTGCGCATATTGGCCACTACCTTGCACGTACAATTCACTTATATCACTGTAAACTTATCATACTTACTTTCATCTGACATCTTCTCCTCAGGTCTTATTTACCTGACATTATTATCTATTTTATCTTATTTCATCGTAGAGTTCTCCTTACAACATCTTACCTGTATGGCCTTAAATATCACACGCGTTTTATAACAACTAATATAACAAATAGTGAGGCTGGATCAGCCGTCACTTCTTAAATAATTCACGCCATTGTAAACTGTCCTCTAAACTCTTCTCATTGCTACACCATAATATCCCATCATTACCCATCACATACACAATAGTCCTTTAAATATCGTCCCAAAAATTTTCCTCGGATATTAATTCATCCGGTATGTAAATACATAAATTACTATATCTGGTCATTTACACGAAATAATGAGATTTTGCCTGGAAAGGGCATCTATCGAAATACCATGCTTCGTTCGTCCTATTTGGGTGAAAAACACAGGGGATAATTCTAACACATATTTATAAATAAAATAGGGGGTTCTACCATGTGTTTTATGTACGGATACGATTACCTAGCAACATCCTTACGTTAAATTAGGCACTTTTAATTCATTAAAATAATAATTATGATCATTAATCATTATGAGCGTACCCAGCTCCGTCAGATACACAACTATGGTCGCCATTGACACAGTTATTGTACACACAAAATAAAACAAATCAAAAGGAAAAAAATAACATGCTAACATTACGGCGATGAAATCCATGAATTATTGACACTTTAAAATATAATCAAAAGGCACTTATCACATTGCAGGCTTCCTTCGTCGCTTGCATGAGCTGGACCAGAGGCCCGCACCAATATGACTTAGCACGTGACCTCCATGGTCATTTCGAATCCCATCACGATGATGTAAAACCACTCGCTAATATCACTGCAATCCTCCATATCACTAGGTTACTGTAAGCCAGCACCCTTTTAAAATGCATACACACACATATTTAATTAAATTATGCACCACTCTAAAAATTATACATTAGTGGGCTACACACTTGTGTCATAGATTGACAAATTCTCACACTATTACCACACTTGTCGCGGACACATTTTTCTGTTATATATTTTTCACTTGAATTACATATAATTTCACATCTTTCCTTTCTGTTATACACATTCACAGCTCAGTATTCATTTTTAATATTATTTCGCATCAGCCGAACAATGGACTGTGCGTTTTGTGCGCTAATGCTAAGCGTGGTGCTACATGGACCAGCATCCACTGACGTCGGCTGAATGATGAACAATGCGCGCTGTCACAGACTTCCACCCGCATATATGACAAAATGGTTGCCAATTCACAGTTTTTCACATACGACACCAAATCTCCTTTCACAATCATAGGCTACAGTAATCAGGTACCTTAATTTATACACAAAAATATGGCCTTGCTAATCATATGGCCCACGATGAAACTCGATCATGGCTAAATTAATACCATCAGCGCTTGGGTAGAACTAATTTCTTGCTGAAGGACGCTATGTCCTCTCTCTCACACACTCGACGTTGTCAAATTTCCTTGCGCAGAGGACTACTTCTACTCGATGAACACAGAGATATTTAATTCGTTACCACATTCCCAAAATTTTTGATAATAATTAGATTCATCATGGGCGTTTCAGATCATTCCTGTAATGCCTTGATCACTCGTAACCAACTGAGGCGTACTCTTTGAGGGCGGAGTCAAGCATCTACTGCGTGTTAACTTGAGATGGTTACTGCGTTTTAGCAAGATTCTCAGAATTCGCTGGAGTGCTCCTGCTCTGAAACTCGCGGGCAAGCGACTACAGACGCACCTGCTCGGTCCATTGTGCGAAAATCATAAATATCTCCCTTTCGAAACTGCCAAGCCATCTACAGTATATGTGGTCTCAACACGGCAGAAATATCCAAGTTATTATTATCATCATTACACAATGATGATTTCATTCTCATGCCACAGTATTTAACATCATGACATTGCCCTATAAAAGTACTCCAGTGACGTAATGTGCCCTTGGCCTAAGACGTAGGTCAAGGGCACAGTACGTCAATCTTGAAGGTGACATCTTGGAAATCCGCAATGTTCTTTTTTTTAATCTAGATTTTACGCTGTCAATGGCTCGGAGGTCGGATAATGTTAGGTGTTCCCAAGTAAGTTATAGCCCGTAAGTTAGAAGTAGGAGTACTTTAGCGTAAAATAGACTCATAGCCGTGCTTAAGGATAGTCTCTTGGGATACGAGATATCATAAATGCTTCATATGGCTGCCGCGGTTCTCTCTCTTAGGTGACATTTGAAAGAATTAGCTGAAGGTTCAAGTGTGATACCCAGCTACATGAGCTCAAGACCTCCAGGTCCTCCATTCCTCACTGTAGTCTGTCCTAGTTTGGGATTCTTCTCCCCTTTCTAAATACCATCTGGACTCTCTTGTTTTAGTTAATTTCCAAGCTGTTTTTAATGGCGTAATCTTCGAGTTTATCCATTCCATTCTGTAATTCTTCCCTGTTGTTCGACTCTATAACCATGTCGTCCGCGTATAAATATATTGCCACGTTTGACATCATTATCACGGCAAATACCGGTTACATTTTATGTTTCAATCTGATGCGGCCTCAGCAAGGAACCATTTGTACTGAGGTACGTTTGCAGATTACACTGTTCAGAGACTTCACATTTCCGTACATCCATTTCATGCCCGCACTTTTCACGAGTCTCCTTCATTTATAGATGTACTAAATTTCCATCTGAATCATCTTGGAGTGCTGAGTGTTATTATTATTATTATTATTATTATTATTATTATTATATTTATTTATTTTGATACAGCCATCCATGGACTACAAATACACAACCATTATTCAGGTCTTCATCTTCTTCAAGGTGTTTCTGCCTTGTTGTTTAGATTCTTGCCAGAGATCATTCATTCGTTGGCTCCTTCGCAATCGTTCTTCCACTGAAAGAGCGAGTCTTTTATTATTATTATTATTATTATTATTATTATTATTATTATTATTATTATTATTATTATTATTATTATTACGTCTCTTTAACTGCTTGATCATTTCATTGAATAAAGAACATGTAAAATACTCGGATGCCCTAAATTGGTCGTAGGAGAGGATTTATGTGTTAGTAAAAGTCCTCTATCGTTCACGTCTTAGTACCCTTCAATTCACCCAACAGCACCAGGATTCACGGCAAACCCTCAAGCTTTGGACTTAATGAAGCGGAGAAATTTAGGCCACAAACAAACTGAATAGACGCATTTAGCCTTCAGTGACAGGTATATCAAGACGAGGTGTAGGATTATGATCTTACGCATAAGGACTCTGAAAGTGGAATCGCGCGTCTTTGTTAATCACAGCGCATAGTTTGAAGCAAGAACGCCTCATTACATGGAGCGCCCCAGGCGGCAGACATGCAGACATCGAGACGTGGAGTGTCAAGGAGAGGTAACAAGGGAAAGGTGTCTAAGATAGCTGAAAATGAAGGAACCAGCTCTCTTCAGGCCTAAGTTAGCTGCTTCATGATACTGTTGTTGTAAATTCATTTCAGGGGTCATCAGCCCCATGTAGTTAGGTATGTTTAGAGCTTGTCTGAGAACATGCATTACTGTGATGACTAGGGCCTGGATGTTGATGCCGTAAAAAAGTTTAAAAAATGCACTTAAAATTTTCAAAAATGACCGTAATAAATGACCTAAAAATTCTAAAAAATGCACTATAAAATGGAGAAAAAATTTATAATAATAAACTCACCAATACTTCAAAAATTCGAAAAATGCACTCTAAAATGGAGAAAATGAACTGAGACAAGAATATACACCCCTTCCCCTTTCTAACCCTCCACAGCTGACCTTGGTCAACAGAGCAGGTAACATCCATTCTGCTAATAACTAGTTTGCGACGAAAACAAGAGCATCTGTATACCTACGGTACCAATCTTCTGCATCCAAGATATATATTTTCTACTAAGAGCAATACTGAAATATTTTATTTCAATACTTTAAATTATCTTGTATCAGCTACTAGCTTCTTCTTAACTCTGAGAGACGTAACTCCTTCATATAAAGCTGTCTAAATTTGAAAATAAATACATTGAAAGGTCGATTTGTCTAAAATATGACCAAAAAAATCTACCAAACTTAAAAAAAAATTACAGTCAGTCTGAAAGACTAGACTTTATATCATTTCAAATAACGCATGCTACAAATGCTGCACATGTTAGAAAGGCTCAGGAGGACTCTTTCAACAGACTCCATTACCCATTAACTTAGGCTTCCTGCGCGGGCACCTCTTTAAGGGTCACCCTGTATTTGAGTCTGACATCTTTTACAACTCTTTAAGGGTCACCCATTATTTGAATCTGATAGCCTATCTTGCAAACCTCTTTACGGGTCACCCTGTATTTGAATTGAATCTAACATACTGTACACCTCGTTAAGTGTCACCCTGTATTTCGCTCTGACATCCTGCACACCTCTTTAGGATACACCCTGTATTCTTATCTGGCATCTTGTATATCTCTTTATAAGTCACCCTGTATTCTTGTGTGGCATCTTGTACTCCCCTTTAGGAGTCACCCTGTATTCTTGTGTGACATTTTGTACACCTCTTTAGGAGTCACCCTGTATTCTCGTCTGAAATCTTGTATATCTCTTTAGGAGTCACGCTGTATTCTTATCTGGCATCTTGTACACCTCTATAGGAGTCACCCTGTATTCTTATATGACGTCTTGTATATCTCTCTAGGAGTCACCCTGTATTCTTGTGTGACATCTTGTACACCTCTTTAGGAGCCACCCTGTATTCCTGTCTGACACCGTGTACACCTCTTTAGGAGTCACCCTGTATTCTTATCTGACGTCTTGTATATCTCTTTAGGAGTCACCCTGTATTCATATCTGGCATCTTGTACACCTCTTTAGGAGTCACCCTGATTTATTATACGACGGCTTGTATATCTCTTTAGGAGTCACCCTGTTTTCATGTCTGACGTCACGTACTCGCTGTCTCCCAGGATTAAACTCAGCCTCGGTGCATATGCACTGAACAACATGATGACGTCATACACTCCGTAACCATAACCGTAACGCAAAACGTTGGACCCAAGCATAACGTCGAAGTCGACAAGATCATTTGAAATGATAAAATGCTCTTAAAATGGAAAAATAGCAAATAATGCAAAAAGATGCAAAATAAAAATGACATATTTGAAGACGGGGAGGGCCCGTCCGGAGTTTCTATGTACTTCAGCATTGTTTTAGGCAACTCAGTAAAAAAATGACAGTCAGTCTGAAAAACTAGACGATATATAATTTCAAAAGACGCCTGCTACAAATGCTACTCATATTAGAAAGGCTCAGGAGGACTCTTTCAACACACTCCATTGCCCATTAATTTAGGCTTCCCGCGCGGGCACCTCTTTAGGGGTCACCCTGTATTTGAGTCTGACATCTTTTACAACTCTTTAAGAGTCACCCATTATTTGAATCAGATATCTCGCAAACCTCTTTAAGGGTCACCCTGTATTTGAATTGAATCTAACATACTGTACACTTCGTTAAGTGTCACCCTATAATTTGCTCTGACTTCCAGCACACCTCTTTAGGAGGCACCCTGTATTCTTATCTGGCATCTTGTATATCTCTTTAGGAGTCACCCTGTATTCTTATCTGGCATCTTGTACTGTACTTTGCTCTGACATCCTGCACACCTCTTTAGGAGGCACCCTGTATTCTTGTGTGACATCCTGCACACCTCTTTAGGAGGCACCCTGTATTATTGTCTGACATCTTGTGCACCTCTTTAGGAGTCACCCTGTATTCTTCTCTGCCATTTTGTACACCTCTTTAAGAATCACCTTGTATTCTTATCTGGCATCTTGTATATCTCTTTATGAGTCACCCTGTATACTTATCTGGCATCTTGTACTGTATTTTGCTCTGATATCCTGCACACCGCTTTAGGAGGCACCCTGTATTCTTGTCTGACATCTTGTGCACCTCCTTAGGAGTCACCCTGTGTTCTTCTCTGCCATTTTGTACACCTCTTTACGAATCACCTTGTATTTTTATCTGGCATCTTGTATATCTCTTTAGGAGTCACCCTGTATTGTTATCTGGCATCTTGTACTGTATTTTCTCTGACATCCTGCACACCTCTTTAGGAGGCACCCTGTATTCTTATATGGCATCTTGTATATCTCTTTAGCAGTCACCCTGCATTCTTGTGTTCGCTTCGCTCAAAGCCCCAGGTCGCTCGACGCCCCAGGACTCTCTCAACAGGCTCCAATAACCATTAGCTTCTGCTTCCCGCGTGTCTGCATGACGTCACGCACTCGCTACCCGTGCGTGCATGACGTCACGCACTCGCTTCCCGCGCGGCTGTATGACGTCACTTCCCGCGCGGCTGCATGACGTCACTTCTGTCTCCGCTCCGTAACGCATAACGTTGGACCCAAGCATAACGACGAAGTCGACAAGATCATTTAAAATGATAAAAGATGACATGTCATCAACATCCGTGCCCTAGTGATGACTATGGTAGTGTGTGCAGCTGTAGTAGGGACAGAACTGGGGTAGGTGACTCGGGACTTGACGTTAGGTTGTGTTGTGTCAATGGCTTAGTTTACACAATTAAATGAGCTCAATTTAAAAACAAATTTCAGTTATTTTCGTTTGGTCAATGGTTATTAATTTTACAGTAAACAAAGTTCTAACCTATTTAAGCCACCTGCTACCAATAAATATGAAATATTATTGTGCGATTTTGTACAGGGTATTCAAAAACTAGGTCACAGGAAACAATTCCGCAAGTTAAGGTTTTAGAGATTCTGGTACACTTTTCTCAGAAACTACTTGAGTTACAGGCCTGATCTTTTGTGATGTGTTGGTAACGATGTAGTTTTATAGACTGAATGGAAATATATTTAAAAAATCTTTATCTTTTCGATTAATAAATTAAAAAATCATACATACTGTATTAAGAGGCAAAAGCTTTTTTAAGTTTGTTAGTTTTTAAACGGCTCAAAATAATTAATCTAGAAAACCTATATCCATTCATTTTGTCAAGCCACATGTTCTTCACTTTCCAGGAAAGAAATAAGAATCCTTGGCAAGGAAGTTTCAAGAAACGTGTATCAAACTTGAGAAATTGTTTTCTGCGAACATAAGCTGCTCTCATCGCTCCATAGTAATAATATGTGTTCTGGATCCTGTCTTGCTATTCCCCTGCAGCAAACCTCCTGCTTTAACAAACCATTTGTGATCACGGGTTCAAGACTATGGAATTCCCTACTAGTGAATGTCAGGAATGTCACCCATCTGAAAAAAAATATCAACAAGTAGTTCCGTGACGAACTAAAGAGCATACTTTTCTTACAATTTAAGAATTAATCTAAAATATTATGATCTATTATTGTGCCAATTTTGGATGAAATCCATTTGTATGTATAGAAGTTACATGACATTGTGGTGTTTGAAGCCATATTTTCAGTGTGGCCTTAGTAAACAAGAGTTTAGTGCTTTTCAGTCGGTCAACACGAATGTACCCAAAAGAGGTGGGTTATGCCCTAATCCTGAAATAAATTACATGAGATTAATAAAACACTAGGATGACCAGTTTCGATCGTCAAGCGATCATCATCAGATCCAATACACTTAGGCTATAAAATCTATGTTTGAAATACAGGTGAAAATATTTACAATATGTACAATTATTTAGTTGCAGTACCAATGCAACTTTTCACATTTTGTAAACATGAGGAAAAAGTAGACTTATGAGATTGATCCGGAAAAATGTATGTATGTCTGTCCTTCTGTCTGTGTGCCCCCCCCCCCCCAATACCAATACTGCAACTAAATAATTGTACATATTGTAAATATTTTCACCTGTATTTCAAACATAGATTTTATAGCCTAAGTGTATTGGATCTGATGATGATCGCTTGACGATCGAAACTGGTCATCCTAGTGTTTTATTAATCTCATGTAATTTATTTCAGGATTAGGGCATAACCCACCTCTTTTGGGTACATTCGTGTTGACCGACTGAAAAGCACTAAACTCTTGAAGTTACATGAGTTTAAAAATTTTACTTATCAGCAGGCTTGAATCATGTTGGCAGCATTGACGTATATTTGTTGCTAAAAATTAATTTTGAATGTTAGGTACTATACGTATGCAAAGTTTAGATCTGTTGGCTTGCATATTTTATGATTTATAGATATCAGGGTAAAATAGAGAGATCATTTATTTACAGTTGGCAGCCCTGTTGGCTCTTAAGAATACGCATATTCGTATCAGTTATGGTACACAAATCACATATGAAATTTGGTTGAAATCCATTTGTCAGTATAGAAGTTACATGCATTTTAAATTTGGACCTATCAACAAGCTTAGAATCATGTTGGCAACACTGACATATACTACGCACTCCAAATTAATGTAAAATGTCATGTACTATACGTGTGCTAAGTTTCGAGCTCTTGGTTTGCATACTTTCTGATATATTGGTGTTAGAATAAAAAAATAGTGATATCATTTATTAGCAGTTGGCAGCCCTAGTGGCTCTTAAGAATATGCAAAGTCATATATGTTATTATACACATAGCACATACCAAATTTGGTTGAAATCCAATTGATAGTGTAGAAGTTACATGCATTTAAAATTTCAACCTATCAGCAGGCTTATAATCATGTTGGCAACACTGCCATATATGGCCCCCTGGAAATTAAACTGAATTAGTATTATCTATATGTGTGCCAATTTTGGAATAGCTCCCATGCATACCTTCCACGATATCCAACATGGAGTTGAAATTTCAATTGCGATTTTTCTGCCGTAGGTAGCACTGACATCATTTTAAAATATGGCATTGAGATATTCAGATATAGATCTTTACTCATACTAAATTTGGTTTTGATAGCTGTAGCCGTTTAGGAGTTGATAGGGGCGGGGGCACACAGACAGAAGGACAGACATACATACATTTTTCCGGATCAATCTCATAAGTCTACTTTTTCCTCATGTTTACAAAATGTGAAAAGTAGGCTAAAATATCAAAACTGTATGTCATGACTATCTGATGAGTACTGTTGATGGATTTCTGTCAATGAGTGTGTAGTAATGTGTTTCGATGTTGAAATAGTTTTTGTTTCTGCATACTCTAATGTAGTGTAAATTATTTATACATGATTTCATGTTTCATCATGTTAAATTAATATCCACAAACACAATATGTGGTTAAGTGGTTGAGAGGGCCGAGAACCCTAACTCTGCCACTCAAAATACAATAAATAAAAATTATAATCCCGTCATTTGCCTGGAGAGAGTGTGGAAACATCTTAAGAAAAATCCCACAGCTCCGAGATTTGAACTTACGGTCTCTGGACGTGCTGAAGCAGCCCTCACGGACGTGGTACATGATTTAAAGAGCATGGCTACGCCGCGGGGTTCCATAATAATGAGCAGTGCTATCAATTAGTGCAAAGACATACATTATTGTGCACCATCGTTTAATAACTAAGAATTGTAATAAGGTAAAGTGCCAAAAATCCGTCCCCTCGCCTTAATTCGTCCTCTACTTTAAATTCCGTGGACTGTGCTACTATCTTCCCAGAGGAGCAGGAAACTCTTCAGAACTGTACATATGACTACTGGCAGTCACAAACCTCCTTTGTTCTGTTCGTTTACGCTGTAATTTTTCAAATTACTCAGATTTCAAGAGCGTTAAAACCACTATTGACGCCTCACTGTAAGATTTTCATCATTCAGGGATTAATAATTGGATACCTATCAGTAGAAAGGTGCTAAGTGCCATTTAAAAAAAAAGCCATTTTCTGCTAAAATGGTGCTATGTGCGATGTGGCATTACATATCAAAAGGGCTAACTCCTCAGTGGTTTCGAAGGACCTTCCAAGAGCATCACAAGATGGCACTAGTGGTAAGTCCTGCAGCTCTTTCAGAAGAAAGGTGCAATGTCCCAATCATTTGTTCTCATTTCCCTCCAATATGTGCATCGTTGACAGAATTGTTCAAGGAACTTAGAATACTCAATTATTAGCAGTTCGTACTGGTGGGAACCTGTGTACGGATAGCACAGTTTGTTTCCCGTTGGACACGCGACTTTGCCGTGCATTAGTCTCGCAAAATCTCGAAAACTATTGCTCCGATTTCAATGAAAATTTTACAATTTGTTCTCATTATGGTAGACAGTGTTTAGAAAGTAGTTTGAACAAAATCGAATTGGCAGTATTTTTAAATTAATTTACATTAAAAAGCCTTGCCAATATTGAATCTAATAACTTGACTAACAGATGGTGACACAGTGCATCCACTTCAAAATTTTCTATGAGCAAAGATAACATCCCGTACCATACCTTTTGATCAATACGTGCAACAAAATAATACTTAACTTAACAGAATCATACTGTATAATCAAATTACAGCATATTTAAGTATGTTATAATAATATTATATTTCACGTTAATGTGTTTCGACCAACATATCTAATGTGAAAATGTACTGCTAACGGAAAGGATGTCAATATTGTCCTCAAGGTAGGTTCGATAAATTTGAATGACTATGAAAACAATTCCGTGTCGTTTTACAGTGTCCATTACATTAATAAAATTCCGTGTCATTTTAGTGTCCATTACAATGCCAAGGAAAGGAAGAGCTGACAGAGGTCGTCGAAGCCAGTTAAATGCGCGGCGAGCTACTTCACGTGCAAACCGCACTGATGACCAAAGAGCGACGGATAATGAAAATAGTCGTATGGGCATGTCTGACTTACGTTCGAGAGCGACCGAAAATGAACGAACAGCGAATAGATTCAGAATGCAATGAGTTCGTGAATATTAAACACAACGACACAATGGACATGACTGATTGCGGCGACGCGATGCTCCCATGAACATGGAACATCCGTTGACCGAATCAAAGGAGGATCTCATTCGGCTTGTTTTTCCGAACGTAGCGCAGAACTTCAAAAACCATAATAGGGATGTAGCGGGAGAAAGTTCGCGCCAGATAGCGCTCGTGTAGTACTGGGTAAGCGCAAGGCGATCGTCTTATGTTTCTCCCAGTCAGCTGCGACGAAAGTGTAAATTGTGACCGAGTTTTCTAAGCTAAAGTAAATTATATCTTCTCTAATTTTACTCCAAGACTATATTAATTAATTCTATAGCTTTATCTCCTAATATATGATAAACGATTTTCAGCGTTTAAGCGTTCAACAGCTGAAAAATGAGCTACGGACTAGAGGCACTAAAACCAACGGGAGGAAGGAAGAATTAATAGCCTATAGCGGTAATAACAAAATTCTAACACGCTTTATTATTCAAATAATGAATATGAGACAGCATGCTTTCTCCTAAATATTACAATTACTAGAGTATTGTAGGCCTATATTGATAAATATATCTCCAAAAGACTTAAATCATAAATTGAGATTTAAATATTCACTTGCTCCCCCTGCTTACAGACTTCGATTCATGTATTTTTTTAGGTTGATAGCTTACATGAAACTGTCGTGTTTTAAGGTAAAACATAATCAAAGAAAGTTGATACCGGTAATTAAATGTGTACCTCGAAAATGCATCGCAACGTTTGGTTCTTATGTAATTTTGTGAATTTCGCAATAAGAATCGTTCCCTTACCCCTGGGAAAGGACTTGAGGGTACCATTTTTTTTAAGTTTGAGAATCCCTGCTTTAGGGCCACGAACTGTTTCCATTCATCTGACTATGTCTCAAGAATGTAGAAGTCAGTCGCTACCACATTCTCCGTCAGGCAGATGGAAGTTGACGATTAATTCCGATTTCAAGAAACAAACCATAATACGCTTGTGACTGTTAATGTTGCGACATTTATTCTTGAAGTATTTGACCGAGTAGCCTATTGATGTCTTTGAAAATGGGTGTCAGAAATGTTACTTGCATTTCTTCGTGTATATTGACGATTTCTTCCCGTACTTCAATGGAGATGATTTCTGCAGATTCCGATATTGTAGGCTTATCGTGATAATCCGGCAATTTTCTTGTGTATGGCCTCTTCCTAAATAATTACTTTTGTTGTGTTCGTGGTCCACGGAAAAAGCGGTAGAACAGCGCCCGGTTTTTATCTTGCTCTCTCACATTCAAATAGGCCTACAAACGCATAAATTCAGTGGATGTTATCGAAATGTCTAATCAGTTTATAGGTACAAAATAGGAATTATTTTCCATTGTAAGTCACACTTATCCAACACAGTTTTCGTGAAGTCATCGGGTTGTAAATGATGGAAACACACTTTAATATATTCGGTCAGATTTTTCTCACCGAAATGTTTCCTAAAAGCATGTGACCTTTTCTTCCTCATTTCTTTATTTTGTGGAAATTGGTGAAACGAAAACGGGCTTCCCTGATTTTTACAAAGAGGAACACTGCAATAGCTCGGCATAGTTACGAAAATAACAATTTAAACAACTTAAATTCGTGGATATTAGTGGCATGAGAACATAGGAGACAAATGAAGAGCGCCTTGCGCTTACCCAGTACAACAGCAGTGCGCTCTATCGGTGCTAGTTCTATACATCCCTATTGGCTGAGCGAACGAGCCATATTGGCAGCGAAAAATAAAGATCCCAACGAGTCCATTCAACATTTCATTCCGGGACAGTTGTTTTCCTTCAAATCGTTTGACACAGTTATCAACCAGGATGAGGTAGTCAGCCATCTCACAGAATTTTTGAATTCGCTGAAATTGTCTGGATTACCACCTCACAATTTGCAATTGAAAGTAGGCTCAGTCATCATCATGTTGCGTAACATCAATCAACTTCGACTATGCAATGGAACACAACTGGCTGTGGAAAAGCAAATGAACAACGTCATCCATGGAGAAGTTGTTTTGATTCCGCGCATCCCAATGATTCCACCGGACGTGCTATTCGATTTCAAGCGGTTGCAATTTCCCATGCTTATGGCCTTCGGAATGACCATCAACAAATCACAAGGTCAGTCGTTGTTAGTTTGTGGAATTAACTTGGAGTTTCAGTGTTTCGTGCATGGACACACGTATGTCAGGTGTTTGCGTGTCGGAAAGCCGTCATCATTGTTTAATTAGCACGTAGCACATTCGTAATGACTAGTGGACTTTGCACCTTTCACAACTTCTAACATTTCACTCAAACAGAATTCCACAATTTTCATATTATGAACCTATATCTGCCACTGGATAGCAAGGAATACTATATCTGTATGTTATTCAAATTAGAAGAATAAATACTCACAAATAAACTGACTAAACCCTTTTTACTATAATACTCAATGTTCATAAAAATGGCACTTAGCACCTTTCTACTGATAGGTATCCAATTGTAAATTACTACTTGAATATTGCGTACTACTGCAATACAGCCGTGTAGTGGCAGTCGTTGAATCAGAGCCATCGCCACTTTTGTTATAACTGGAGACCGAAATCCATCCCCTGTGCGTTTTTCAAATTTAATTCTGGTCTGAGAGCTGGTTCAGGATACACTTATCCTCTTAAGGCAAAATTGAGAAGAGCTGTGTTCTATTCCCACCTCAGTCACCCTGGAAGTGGTCTTCCGTGGTTTTTGCGATTTTTGTCTGAATGGGAATCTCACTGTAAAATGTTTGCACATATTACTTACATCTTAATAAATTTATTATAAAGAATCTTTAGACTGTTGTAATAAATTTTCCACAGAATAAATGATTAGATAACTAGGGAAGGGGGTAAAATTACGATACCATATTTGGAAAATCAAGAAAATGCGTTCGTTTGATTTATTGGTTTTGATTAGGAAGGATTTATTTAGTAGCATCACACCAGCAATTCTATTAGGTAAGTTCAGTTGCTTAAATCAGTTTTCTATTTCTAACTCAAACATATTTTCAGAAATGAAGAACTTGCTTACGGGGTATGGTATTTAGGCACGTTACTTATATTGTAAATACCATCACTATTGACTTAGTATGCATAGGTGAACAAACTACACGTGACTAAGACCTTGTACATCCTTTTAGCAAATTATAGATGCCATTATTGACCTAGTATGCATAAATTAACGACCTACACGTAACTAAGAGCTTGTATCCTTATAGCAATGTTTAGAAGACACTGTTGATCTAGTATGTATAGATACACAAACTACACGTAACTAAGAGCCTGTATTCTTATACCAACGTATAGATAATAATAATAATAATAATAATAATAATAATAATAATAATAATAATAATAATAATAATAATAATATCGTATGGCCTCGGGTGCCCGGTGCAAGCTTTGTAATTTGACACCCAGAGGGTAGCTTGCATGTCAAATTTCGTTGTTCCTTGAATCACTACGAAAGCCAAGGAGGGTAGATAATAGATATCTAAGCTCCTTGAACACTATAGCGCTTTCTAGTAGAGAAATGAGGAACTTTGTGTTGGCGGAAACTCCCGAGATTAATTTTTCCATTATGAACTCGGCCTACTAAATTCAAATGGGTTCTTTGACATGCCAACATCGTATGACATGCGTATCGTATTTTTGCCGCCTTTCAAAAATCACTTACCACGGCCAGGGGAGAACCTGCAATCTCGGGGTTAGTAGACCGACACGCTATCCACTCACCCACCGTGGCAAGCTTAGCAATGTATAGATGACACGGTTGACCTACTAAGGATAGATGGTGAATGCTGGTTACCATGGTTACCATGGTGCCAGGAAATTGACGACAGTAATTCCAGGTAGATCCCAGACGAAAAACATATCCATGTGAATTTAATTCAAGGAGTCAAGCCCAGAGCAGGCAACAACTACGGTGTGATTGTGTAGCCTCGCCCTGAAAATTAAAGCACCCGCCGCTCCCACGACTCTGGCATGCTTCAGTCATCCTGATTCTCAATCTTCTAATCGAATAGTTTGAAATCCTGCTCATCGTATGACCTAGTTGCTCAAAACATTCTTAGTCATTAATGTCGTCCTAAAATCCAATTCATTGATAGAGATGAAAATAGTTTTAAAACATTAGAATACAGGCAGTTCTGTCCCTTATTTTCTCTCATTCGTGAAGGGTTGAGGACGATATGAGATAAGTTGTAGTGCACATGGCGACTATTTTAGTGACTTTATTGGCTCCAACTGTCAACAGTAAAACTATAAATATAAATGTATAGTGCGGTCACGCCGATGCCATTCTTCTCCTCGCAGCGGACCTAGAAAACTGTGGCGCTTTCTATGTTAGGAGCCGTCCAATTGTTACTAATGTACGAGTACATGTTTTATTCTAGAGACAGTATTTGTTCCTATGATATTTGTAGTTGTCATCTGTAGCCCTTGCGTCTCACATAAACTGGTGATTAAACAAAAATACCCCCTAGCGTCAAAAATCAATTTCTTCGTCTCAATGGTATCACTGATTCCTATAGTATTTTTGGTTTTGAATTTTCATGGCTGCTCACTCTAACTACCGCTAGAGTCCTGACATTCACATTACAAACAGCGGAACAGGCTTCCTTTAACTCACAAGGAGCATCTAATGGGGTTAGAATTGTTGAGTCCTCGTAATACTGCCTCTTTTTTTAATCTCGTATAACACTGTTCGTTGATTTAGGGACAGAACCTCGCTGTTACGTCCCATAAAAACAATCATTATGATCATCATCATCACTTTACGTTGAGTCATCATGTCATAGGACATGTGAGCATTTGTCACTTCAATATATAATTTCATGAGAAACCTTCTTCATTTAGTATTTAGTTCAAGGTCATCAATATCTTTGAGTACCGTTATGTGTGTGAAGATATTTACAATATATACAATTTTAGTTACAGAAGTTTACTGTAAACTTGCCCAACTAGTCAGGATTTGTCAGTTCTATGCGATTTGTGTTATGATATTGTTGGAGGATGTTGACATTCAAGTTCACTTGGTTAGTGTGATGATCTGAAATGGTTAGTTCATATTCATGTTGGTGTTAGTATACTATAGTTTGGAAGTGACTGAGCTGGTTATTTGGTTCATGATCTTTCTTGAGTCTGTTTCTGTCGTTGTTCACTTGGATTGTCCGCAGTGAACTGTTATTTATTTAGCGTATGACATTACACATGAAACACCGAAAAAAACAAGAATAATAATAACAAAAAATAATTATAACAAAAAGTACATACAAGCACAGATATCGACCTATAACCTTTATGTCCAGACTATTGATCCAGTCCAGGCTCGATGGTGTAGCACTGAAAAAGTCGATAGGGTCACCTAGGTATGCTCTTATTTTGCAGTCTTCAACAATGTGACTGATTGTCTGATTCGGTGAACCACAATCACAGCAGGGGTCTGATCGCTTCCCCCATTTGTGCAGGTTGTACGCACAAACTCCATGTCCTGTACGGATGCGATTAATGGTCTTCCATATATGTCGCGGTTGGATAAAGCCCTTGATTTTCTTTACGGGATCAATGAGGTCACGAACTTCAGGTGGGGCATTTCTAGTCCATGTTTCACGCCATTTAGCTGCAATGTTGAAATTACTATCAGCAAGCCGTTGAGCCAGTCGCAGGGGTGGATTCCTGGACCGGAGCCGGTTTATTGCCAGAGTGAGCTGTGGAATGTATATACTCTAAATGCACCCTCTGTCTGAAAAGTTCGGTGAATGGGTTTATATTGCGAACGGATTGTTGGCTTATTTGAAACAGCCGTTACTATCCTTCGAAGTAATCCCCGTGGATGGTTATGCACTTCATAGAACGGCTGTACAAGTACTGACATAGTCTTCCTGAGGGATAGCCTTCAGTTGGGTCGTCACATTACGTTGGATGTCCGAAATGTCCGAAAACCTCTGACCATTCAGGGATTTTCGTCGACCCTAGGCCCCGATACTCCATACTTTGACGCTTGCCTTCAAGGTCGTAACTCAGGCACTAGGTCTCGTCACCCGTGGCGATGGTTTACAGGACCATTCCATTCCACGGAATATTCACCCATCTCACTGCCACCCGTCAAACAGGTGTGCGCGTTAGGTTGCATAAATTCACCCTTCTCACTGCCGCCCGTCTATCAGGTGTGCAAGTTAGGTTGCATAAATTCACGCTTCTCTCTTGCTTTCAATTTAGAGTTTTGACAACCCAAACTGAAGGCTATTCCTAAAGAAGACTATGCCAGGAGTTTCCAGGACTTTTTCAGTCGCTCTCAGAAGTGCATAACCATCCACGGGGATTACTTTAACGGACAGTAACGACTGTTTCAGGTAAACCAACAATCCGTTCGTAATATAGCCCATTCACTGAAATTTTCAGACAGAGGGTGTATCTACACACAGATACACTTAGATATTGATTCAAATGCTTGAGTATACGGAATCTAATGGTGATGATCGCTTGACAATCAAAACTAGTAATCCAATGGTTATAAAGGATTTATTAATCTCATGTAATATTTTCAGTTATCGGGAATAACACCCAATGTTTAACGACTAAAAATCATTTAAAATTTCGTTCTTATAACAAGTCTCGAGGAACATACCCCAATCCTAGACTTAAAAAAAATTGCTGGAACACACACACATACAGTTACCACAGCAACACGGGTTGTCAGAAAGTTACATTACCACAATACGAGTTTGACAGACAAAGATGTCTCTAATACCTAAAAGTGTAACCTGTCACACATAAATATGTAGCAGATTTTAAAACCTGGTAGTCTGCCGTCTTTAAAATGAAAGTACTTACTATTCGTAGTTACGGAAGAGATATCACTCAAAGGCGGAAATGTTATTTCGCAATCAACAACTACATTGTTATGAATTTGTTAGCAATAAGTACAAGAAAATTCATTTATTTCCAAACATTCATTCTACCATATTGATGGTGCAAAGAGCTACTCTAATAAGCAATGAGAAGTACCCTATATATGTTTTTCTAGATCGCGCAAGAGCTATTACCCTAGCAGCATAATCAACAAAATCCTATCAAACTTAGTTGAACCGTATAGCTCATTTCTCACGTCACCTCTCAACTAATTTACGTGGCGTTTAATCAACCAGAGACAATAAGCAGTTTGTTGACGCAATTCACTCAGCCGCGTCTGATGAGCTTCCTTTACGACACGTCAATGAATGAAACCCAATTACATTTCTTTCACTACTTGGACTGATGGTGTTGTAAATTTGATCGAATATGTCAGCAAGGTCTGCAATATTGCAGTATCTCCTTGCTTATTAGAACTAGCGTAATGAGCGTGTTAAGAGGGGCAGATGACCTCGACGTTCTATTCATTGAAACAAACATTACCTCCCTATATTATTTAACCCTTTATAGGAAAAAACTATTTTCCTAAATATCTTAATGTCATTAAAATAATTAAATATGTTTTAAATATAACTTTTATTTTATTTTAAAATGGTTTTATGTTTTATAATTTTAATTGTGACTCTTAATTATTTTTATAATTTTAAATTAAATTACATACTGCTCATAATTTTTGCTTCTTTTGAATTTTGATACCTATCTTTATATATATAATTCTTCGACACGTGTGTATGTGACTAAACTCCTCCTAAACGACTGAACCGATTTTGATGGAATTTGGTGTGTATATTAGTGTGGGTCCATGTATGGTTTAGATTCACAATCCGACCCGGTAGGTGGAATGAACACAATTTTAGAACCACAATTTACACACAATTTTAGAACCACAATATACAGTCAAAAACAGTCGTCATGGAAACCACTAGCCTTGGCCTTCGTGAAAGCTGATGTCTTTGGACGGTTTGTCTCTTCACGTTAGAGCCACCTGGTCGCAATCTGTGCAACTACCGCCATATCATACTCCGCCCGTGGCGGAAAGTTGTGTTTTATACCAAAAGTGGCAGTGATGTTGAATTCTACTCTTTGTCTCTGCACGTTAGAGCGTTTCAAAGTTCCGTATGCGTTCATATACCATTCATCCGATTGCCATGAAACTTGGGTGATATGTTGAGTGAGCTCCAGGGAAGGTGTTTGGCTTAGTAAATCCATTTTACAATAGATAGCGCACGAAGCGTTTCAAAAAGGTTCCGTATGCGTTCAAATACCATTCGTCCGATAGCGATGAAACTTGGGTGAGATGTTGTGTACACTCCAGGGAAGGCTTCTGGCTTAGAAAATCAATTTCACATTAGGTAACGCACGACTATATTCAACAAATGAGTGACGACGCGCGAAGAGTTTCAACAAAATCCCGTATAAGTTTATATTCCATTCATAGATTGAGATGAAACTTTGATGAGTTGTTGTGTACACTTAAGTGAAGGCTTCTAACTTAGTAATCCATTTCACAGGAGGTTGCGCACGAGTAGATTCAACAAATGAGCGGTGACATGCGAAGCGTTTCAACAAAGTCCCGTATGCGTTTATATACCATTCATCCGATTACGATGAAACTTGGGTGAGATGTTGTGTACACCCTACGGAAGGTTTGTGGCTTAATAAATCCATTTTACAATACGTAGCCCACGAGTAGATTCAATAAATGTGTGACGGCACGCGAATCATTTCAACAAAGTACCGTATACGTCCATATATCATTCATCCGATTGCGATCAAACCTTGGTGAATCATTGAGTACACGCCTGAGAAGGTTTCAGGCTTAGTAAATCTATTTTACAATAGGTAGCGCATGAGTAGATTCAACAAATGAGTGACGGCACGCGAATCAATTAAAGAAAATCACTTATGCGTTCATATGTCATTCATCCGATTCCGATGAAACTTTGATGAGTTGTTGTGTACACGCCAGGGAAGGTGTTCAACTTGGTAAATCCATTTTACAATATTGGTAGCGCACGAGTAGATGTAACAAATGAGTGACGACGCGCGAAGCGTTCCAACAAAATCCTGTATGCGTTCAAATACTATTCATCGATTGCGATGAAACATTGATGAGTTGTTGTGTACACTTACGTGAAGCTTTCTAACTTAGTAAATCCATTTCGCAGTTGGAAGAGCGCGAGTAGATTCAACAAATGAGTGACAGCGCACGAATCATTTAAACCAAATCGAGTATGCGTTAAATGCCATTTATCCGTTTGCGATGAAACTTTGGAGAGTTGTTGTGCACGCTCCAACGAATGTTTCTAAATGAGTTAATTCAATTCACGATAGTTTAGATGCAGTTAACAGAAATTGAAAACAAACTGTGTATCCAAAAGCACTTAGAAACAAAGTTACAACACTTTCTTTGATTGTCAGGACAACGTCTGCCGGGTCAGCTTGTCTTTATATATATAATTCTTCGACACGTGTGTATGTGACTGAACTCCTCCTAAACGACTGAACCGATTTTGATGGAATTTGGTATGTATATTAGGGTGGGTCCATGTATGGTTTAGATTCACAATCTGACCCGGTAGGTGGAATGAACACAATTTTAGAACCACAATTTACACACAATTTTAGAACCAAAATATACAGTCAAAAACAGTCGTCATGGAAACCACTAGCCTTGGCCTTCGTGAAAGCTGATGTCTTTGGACGGTTTGTCTCTGCACGTTAGAGCCACCTGGTCGCAACCTGTGCTACTACCGCTATTACATACACTCCCCCCGTGGCGAAATGTTGTGTTTTATACCAAAGGTGGCAGTGATGTCGAATTCTACTGTTTGTCTCTGCACGTTAGAGCGTTTCAAAGTCCCGTATGCGTTCATATACCATTCATCCGATTGCCATGAAACTTGGGTGATATGTTGATTGAGCTCCAGGGAAGGTGTTTGGCTTAGTAAATCCATTTTATAATAGATAGCGCACGAATAGATTCAACAAATGAACGACGACGCACGAAGCGTTTCAAAAAGGTTCCGTATGCGTTCAAATACCATTCGTCCGATAGCGATGAAACTTGGGTGAGATGTTGTGTACACTCCAGGGAAGGCTTCTGGCTTAGTAAATCAATTTCACATTAGGTAGCGCACGACTAGATTCAACAAATGAGTGACGACGCGCGAAGCGTTTCACAAAATCCCGTATAAGTTTATATTCCATTCTTAGATTGAGATGAAACTTTGATGAGTTGTTGTGTACACTTAAGTGAAGGCTTCTAACTTAGAAATCCATTTCACAGGAGGTTGCGCACGAGAAGATTCAACAAATGAGCGGCGACGTGCGAAGCGTTTCAACAAAGTCCCGTAACTTATGCGTTCAAATATCATTCGTCCGATAGCGATGAAACTTGGGTGAGATGTTGTGTGCACTTACGTGAGGGTTTCTAACTTAGTAAATCCATTTTACAATAGGTAGCTCACGAGTAGATTCAACAAATGAGCAACGACGCGCGAACTTTTAATCAAAGTCCCGTATGCGTTCATATACCATTCATCCGATTGCAATGAAACTTGGGTGAGATGTTGTGTACACTTACGTGAGGGGTTCTAACTTAGTAAATCCGTTTCACAGGAGGTTTCGCACGAGTAGATTCAACAAATGAGCGACGACGCGCGAAGCGTTTCAATAAGGTCCCGTATGCGTTCAAATACCATTCGTTCGATTACGATGAAACTTGGGTGAGATGTTGTGTACACCCTACGGAAGGTTTCTGGCTTAATGAATCCAGTTTACAATAGGTAGCGCACGAGTTGATTAAAAATGTGTGACGGCACGCGAATCATTTCAACAAAGTACCGTATGCGTCCATATACCATTTATCCGATTGCGATGAAACTTTGGTGAATTGTTATGTACACTCCAGGAAATGTTTCTGTCTTAGTAAATCCAGTTTTTAATAAGTAGCGCACGAGTAGATTCAACAAATAAGTGACGGCGTGCGAATCGTTTCCACAATGTCCCGTATGCGGTCATGTATCATTCATCCGATTGCGATCAAACCTTGGTGAATCATTGAGTGCACGCCAGAGAAGGTTTCAGGCTTAGTAAATATATTTTACAATAGGTAGCGTATGAGAAGATTCAACAAATGAGTCACGGCACGCGAATCGTTTAAAGAAAATCACTTATGCGTTCATATGTAATTCAACTGATTCCGATGAGACTTTGATGAGTTGTTGTGTACACGCCAGGGAAGATGTTCAACTTGGTAAATCCATTTTACAATATTGGTAGCGCACGAGTAGATGTAACAAATGAGTGACGACGCGCGAAGCGTTCCAACAAAATCCTGTATGCGTTCATATACTATTCATCGATTGCGATGAAACTTTCATGAGTTGTTGTGTACACTTACGTGAAGCTTTCTAACTTAGTAAATCCATTTCACAGTTGGTAGAGCACGAGTAGATTCAACAACTGAGTGACAGCGCACGAATCATTTAAACCAAATCCCGTATGCGTTAAATGCCATTTATCCGTTTGCGATGAAACTTTGGAGAGTTGTTGTGCACGCTCCAACGAATGTTTCTAAATTAGTTAATTCAATTCACGATAGTTTAGAGGCAGTTAGCAGAAATTGAAGAAAATAATGTGTATCCAAAACCACTTCAATAAACAAAGTTACAACACTTTCTTTGATTGGCAGGACAACGTCTGCCGGGTCAGCTAGTATATCTATATATATAAAAATCAATCTTACGTGATAGTTTGTCTGTGGGTGTGTGTGTATGTCTCCTATGCATTCATATACCACTCAACCGATTGCGATGAAACTTGGGTGAGATGTTGAGTACACTCTAAGGAAGGTTTCTGACTTAGTAAATCCATTTTACAATAGGTAGCGCACGCGTATATTCAACAAATGAGTGACGATGCGCGAAGCGTTTCAAACAAGTCCCGTATGTGTTCATATACCATTCGTCCGATAGCGATGAAACTTGGGTGAGATGTTGTATACACTTACGTGAAGGTTTCCAAATTAGTGAGTACATTTCACAGTAGATAGCGCACGAGTAGATTCAACAAATGAGCGACGACACGCAAAGTGTTTCAAAAATGTCCCGTATGCATTCATATACCATTCGTCCGATAGCTATGAAACTTGCGTAAAATGTTGTGTACACTTCAGGGAAATTTTCTGGCTTAGTAAATCCACTTTACAATAGGCAGCGCACGAGTAGATTCAACAAATGAGCTACAACGCGCGAAGCATTTCAACAAAGTCAGTTTCAAAAAAGTCCCGTATGCATTCATATACCATTCGTCCGATAGCTATGAAACTTGCGTAAAATGTTGTGTACACTTCAGGGAAATTTTCTGGCTTATTAAATCCACTTTACAATAGGCAGCGCACGAGTAGATTCAACAAATGAGCTACGACGCGTGAAGCATTTCAACAAAGTCACGTATGCGTTCATATACCATTCGTCCGATAGCGATGGAACTAGGCTGAGATGTGTGCACTCCAGGGAAGGTTTCTGGCTTAGTAAATCCCTTTAAAAATAGGAAGAGCAGGAGCAGAATCAACAAATGAGCGACGACGCGCGAAGTTTTTCATCAAAGTCCCATATAAGGTCATATACCATTCATCCGATAGCGATGAAACTTGGGTGAGCTATTGTGTACACTCCAGGGAAGGTTTCTGGCTTAGTACATCCATTTTACAATAGGTAGCGCAGCAGTAGATTCAACAAATGAGCGATGACACGCGAAGCGTTTCATCAAAGTCCCGTATAAGGTCATATACTATTCGTCTGACAGTGATAAATGTTTGGTGAATTGTTGTGTACACTACAGGAAAGGTTTCTGGCTTAGTTAATCCATTTTACAATACGAAGCGCACGTTTAGATTCAACAAATGAGTGACTACGCGCGAAGCGTTTCGACAACGTCCCGTATACGTTCACATACCATTCATCCGATTGCGATGAAACTTGGGTGAGATGTTGTGTACACTCCAGGGAAGGTTTCTGGCTGAGTACATCCATATTACAATAAGTAGCGCAAGTAGAATCAACAAATGAGCGACGACACGCGAAGCGTTTCAACCATGTCCCGTCTGCATTCATATACCATTCGTCCGATAGCTATGAAACTTGGGTGAGATGTTGTGTACACTTCATGGAAGGTTTCTGGCTTAGTAAATCCACTATACAACAGGCAGCGCACAAGTAGATTCAACAAACGAGGGACGACGCGCGAAGCATTTCAACAAAGTCCCGTATAAGGTCATATACCATTCTGCCGTTAGCGGTGAAACTTGGGTGAAATATGGTGGACACTCCAAGGAAGGTTTCTGGCTTAGTAAATATATTTCACAGTAGGTAGCACACGAGTAGATTCGACAAATGAACGACGACACGCGGAGCGTTTCAATACACTCCCCTATGTCTTCATATCCCATTAGTCCGATAGCGATGAAACTTGGGTGAGATGTTGTGGACACTTACGTGACGGTTTCTAACTTGGTAAATACATTTTACAGCAGGTAGCGCACGAGTAGATTCAACACATGCGTGACGGAGCGTGAATCGTTTAAACAAAATCCGGTATGCGTTCATATACTATTCATCCGATTGCGATGAAACATTGATCAGCTATTGTGTACACGCCAGGGAAGGGTTTCGACTTAGTAAATCCATTTCACAATAAGTAGCGCAAGAGTAGATGCAACAAATGGGTGCCGACGCGCGAAGCGTTTCAACAAAATCCCATATTGGGTTCATATAACCTTCTTCGATTGTGATGAAACCTTGATGAGTTATTGTGTACACGCCAGGGTAGGGTTTCGACTTAGCAAATTCATTTCTCAATAGGTAGTGTACGAGTAGAATCAACAAATGAGTGACAGCGCACGAATCGTTCAAACAAAATCCCGTATGTGTTCATATACCATTCGTCCGATAGCGATGAAACTTGGGTGAGATGTTGTGTACACTTACGTGAAGGTTTCAAAATTAGTGAATACATTTCACAGTAGATAGCGCACAAGTAGATTCAACAAATGAGCGACGACACGCAAAGCGTTTCAACAAAGTCCCGTATGCATTCATATACCATTCGTCCGATAGCTATGAAACTTGCGTAAAATGTTGTGTACACTGCACGGAAATTTTCTGGCTTAGTACATCCACTTTACAATAGGCAGCGCACGAGTAGATTCAACAAATGAGCTACGACGCGCGAAGCATTTCAAGAAAGTCACGTTTGCGTTCATATACCATTCGTCCGATAGCGATGAAACTAGGCTGAGATTTTGTGTGCACTCCAGGGAAGGTTTCTAGCTTAGTAAATCCCTTTAAAAATAGGTAGAGCACGAGTAGAATCAACAAATGAGCTACGACGCGCGAAGCGTTTCAACAAAGTCCCATATAATTTCATATACCATTCATCCGATAGCGATGAAACTTGGGTGAGATGTTGTGTACACTCCAGGGAAGGTTTCTGGCTTAGTACATACATTTTACAATAGGTAGCGCACCAGTAGATTCAACAAATGAGCGATGACACGCGAAGCGTTTCAACAAAGTCCCGTATAAAGTCATATACCATTCGTCTGATAGTGATAAATGTTTGGTGAATTGTTGTGTACACTCCAGGAAAGGTTTCTGGCTAAGTAAATCCATTTTACAATACGAAGCGCACGTTTATGTTCAACAAATGAGTGACTACGCGCGAAGCGTTTCGACAACGTCCCGTATACGTTCACATACCATTCATCCGATTGCGATGAAACTTTCATGAGTTGTTGTGTACACTTACGTGAAGCTTTCTAACTTAGTAAATCCATTTCACAGTTGGTAGAGCACGAGTAGATTCAACAACTGAGTGACAGCGCACGAATCATTTAAACCAAATCCCGTATGCGTTAAATGCCATTTATCCGTTTGCGATGAAACTTTGGAGAGTTGTTGTGCACGCTCCAACGAATGTTTCTAAATTAGTTAATTCAATTCACGATAGTTTAGAGGCAGTTAGCAGAAATTGAAGAAAATAATGTGTATCCAAAACCACTTCAATAAACAAAGTTACAACACTTTCTTTGATTGGCAGGACAACGTCTGCCGGGTCAGCTAGTATATCTATATATATAAAAATCAATCTTACGTGATAGTTTGTCTGTGGGTGTGTGTGTATGTCTCCTATGCATTCATATACCACTCAACCGATTGCGATGAAACTTGGGTGAGATGTTGAGTACACTCTAAGGAAGGTTTCTGACTTAGTAAATCCATTTTACAATAGGTAGCGCACGCGTATATTCAACAAATGAGTGACGATGCGCGAAGCGTTTCAAACAAGTCCCGTATGTGTTCATATACCATTCGTCCGATAGCGATGAAACTTGGGTGAGATGTTGTATACACTTACGTGAAGGTTTCCAAATTAGTGAGTACATTTCACAGTAGATAGCGCACGAGTAGATTCAACAAATGAGCGACGACACGCAAAGTGTTTCAAAAATGTCCCGTATGCATTCATATACCATTCGTCCGATAGCTATGAAACTTGCGTAAAATGTTGTGTACACTTCAGGGAAATTTTCTGGCTTAGTAAATCCACTTTACAATAGGCAGCGCACGAGTAGATTCAACAAATGAGCTACAACGCGCGAAGCATTTCAACAAAGTCAGTTTCAAAAAAGTCCCGTATGCATTCATATACCATTCGTCCGATAGCTATGAAACTTGCGTAAAATGTTGTGTACACTTCAGGGAAATTTTCTGGCTTATTAAATCCACTTTACAATAGGCAGCGCACGAGTAGATTCAACAAATGAGCTACGACGCGTGAAGCATTTCAACAAAGTCACGTATGCGTTCATATACCATTCGTCCGATAGCGATGGAACTAGGCTGAGATGTGTGCACTCCAGGGAAGGTTTCTGGCTTAGTAAATCCCTTTAAAAATAGGAAGAGCAGGAGCAGAATCAACAAATGAGCGACGACGCGCGAAGTTTTTCATCAAAGTCCCATATAAGGTCATATACCATTCATCCGATAGCGATGAAACTTGGGTGAGCTATTGTGTACACTCCAGGGAAGGTTTCTGGCTTAGTACATCCATTTTACAATAGGTAGCGCAGCAGTAGATTCAACAAATGAGCGATGACACGCGAAGCGTTTCATCAAAGTCCCGTATAAGGTCATATACTATTCGTCTGACAGTGATAAATGTTTGGTGAATTGTTGTGTACACTACAGGAAAGGTTTCTGGCTTAGTTAATCCATTTTACAATACGAAGCGCACGTTTAGATTCAACAAATGAGTGACTACGCGCGAAGCGTTTCGACAACGTCCCGTATACGTTCACATACCATTCATCCGATTGCGATGAAACTTGGGTGAGATGTTGTGTACACTCCAGGGAAGGTTTCTGGCTGAGTACATCCATATTACAATAAGTAGCGCAAGTAGAATCAACAAATGAGCGACGACACGCGAAGCGTTTCAACCATGTCCCGTCTGCATTCATATACCATTCGTCCGATAGCTATGAAACTTGGGTGAGATGTTGTGTACACTTCATGGAAGGTTTCTGGCTTAGTAAATCCACTATACAACAGGCAGCGCACAAGTAGATTCAACAAACGAGGGACGACGCGCGAAGCATTTCAACAAAGTCCCGTATAAGGTCATATACCATTCTGCCGTTAGCGGTGAAACTTGGGTGAAATATGGTGGACACTCCAAGGAAGGTTTCTGGCTTAGTAAATATATTTCACAGTAGGTAGCACACGAGTAGATTCGACAAATGAACGACGACACGCGGAGCGTTTCAATACACTCCCCTATGTCTTCATATCCCATTAGTCCGATAGCGATGAAACTTGGGTGAGATGTTGTGGACACTTACGTGACGGTTTCTAACTTGGTAAATACATTTTACAGCAGGTAGCGCACGAGTAGATTCAACACATGCGTGACGGAGCGTGAATCGTTTAAACAAAATCCGGTATGCGTTCATATACTATTCATCCGATTGCGATGAAACATTGATCAGCTATTGTGTACACGCCAGGGAAGGGTTTCGACTTAGTAAATCCATTTCACAATAAGTAGCGCAAGAGTAGATGCAACAAATGGGTGCCGACGCGCGAAGCGTTTCAACAAAATCCCATATTGGGTTCATATAACCTTCTTCGATTGTGATGAAACCTTGATGAGTTATTGTGTACACGCCAGGGTAGGGTTTCGACTTAGCAAATTCATTTCTCAATAGGTAGTGTACGAGTAGAATCAACAAATGAGTGACAGCGCACGAATCGTTCAAACAAAATCCCGTATGTGTTCATATACCATTCGTCCGATAGCGATGAAACTTGGGTGAGATGTTGTGTACACTTACGTGAAGGTTTCAAAATTAGTGAATACATTTCACAGTAGATAGCGCACAAGTAGATTCAACAAATGAGCGACGACACGCAAAGCGTTTCAACAAAGTCCCGTATGCATTCATATACCATTCGTCCGATAGCTATGAAACTTGCGTAAAATGTTGTGTACACTGCACGGAAATTTTCTGGCTTAGTACATCCACTTTACAATAGGCAGCGCACGAGTAGATTCAACAAATGAGCTACGACGCGCGAAGCATTTCAAGAAAGTCACGTTTGCGTTCATATACCATTCGTCCGATAGCGATGAAACTAGGCTGAGATTTTGTGTGCACTCCAGGGAAGGTTTCTAGCTTAGTAAATCCCTTTAAAAATAGGTAGAGCACGAGTAGAATCAACAAATGAGCTACGACGCGCGAAGCGTTTCAACAAAGTCCCATATAATTTCATATACCATTCATCCGATAGCGATGAAACTTGGGTGAGATGTTGTGTACACTCCAGGGAAGGTTTCTGGCTTAGTACATACATTTTACAATAGGTAGCGCACCAGTAGATTCAACAAATGAGCGATGACACGCGAAGCGTTTCAACAAAGTCCCGTATAAAGTCATATACCATTCGTCTGATAGTGATAAATGTTTGGTGAATTGTTGTGTACACTCCAGGAAAGGTTTCTGGCTAAGTAAATCCATTTTACAATACGAAGCGCACGTTTATGTTCAACAAATGAGTGACTACGCGCGAAGCGTTTCGACAACGTCCCGTATACGTTCACATACCATTCATCCGATTGCGATGAAACTTTCATGAGTTGTTGTGTACACTTACGTGAAGCTTTCTAACTTAGTAAATCCATTTCACAGTTGGTAGAGCACGAGTAGATTCAACAACTGAGTGACAGCGCACGAATCATTTAAACCAAATCCCGTATGCGTTAAATGCCATTTATCCGTTTGCGATGAAACTTTGGAGAGTTGTTGTGCACGCTCCAACGAATGTTTCTAAATTAGTTAATTCAATTCACGATAGTTTAGAGGCAGTTAGCAGAAATTGAAGAAAATAATGTGTATCCAAAACCACTTCAATAAACAAAGTTACAACACTTTCTTTGATTGGCAGGACAACGTCTGCCGGGTCAGCTAGTATATCTATATATATAAAAATCAATCTTACGTGATAGTTTGTCTGTGGGTGTGTGTGTATGTCTCCTATGCATTCATATACCACTCAACCGATTGCGATGAAACTTGGGTGAGATGTTGAGTACACTCTAAGGAAGGTTTCTGACTTAGTAAATCCATTTTACAATAGGTAGCGCACGCGTATATTCAACAAATGAGTGACGATGCGCGAAGCGTTTCAAACAAGTCCCGTATGTGTTCATATACCATTCGTCCGATAGCGATGAAACTTGGGTGAGATGTTGTATACACTTACGTGAAGGTTTCCAAATTAGTGAGTACATTTCACAGTAGATAGCGCACGAGTAGATTCAACAAATGAGCGACGACACGCAAAGTGTTTCAAAAATGTCCCGTATGCATTCATATACCATTCGTCCGATAGCTATGAAACTTGCGTAAAATGTTGTGTACACTTCAGGGAAATTTTCTGGCTTAGTAAATCCACTTTACAATAGGCAGCGCACGAGTAGATTCAACAAATGAGCTACAACGCGCGAAGCATTTCAACAAAGTCAGTTTCAAAAAAGTCCCGTATGCATTCATATACCATTCGTCCGATAGCTATGAAACTTGCGTAAAATGTTGTGTACACTTCAGGGAAATTTTCTGGCTTATTAAATCCACTTTACAATAGGCAGCGCACGAGTAGATTCAACAAATGAGCTACGACGCGTGAAGCATTTCAACAAAGTCACGTATGCGTTCATATACCATTCGTCCGATAGCGATGGAACTAGGCTGAGATGTGTGCACTCCAGGGAAGGTTTCTGGCTTAGTAAATCCCTTTAAAAATAGGAAGAGCAGGAGCAGAATCAACAAATGAGCGACGACGCGCGAAGTTTTTCATCAAAGTCCCATATAAGGTCATATACCATTCATCCGATAGCGATGAAACTTGGGTGAGCTATTGTGTACACTCCAGGGAAGGTTTCTGGCTTAGTACATCCATTTTACAATAGGTAGCGCAGCAGTAGATTCAACAAATGAGCGATGACACGCGAAGCGTTTCATCAAAGTCCCGTATAAGGTCATATACTATTCGTCTGACAGTGATAAATGTTTGGTGAATTGTTGTGTACACTACAGGAAAGGTTTCTGGCTTAGTTAATCCATTTTACAATACGAAGCGCACGTTTAGATTCAACAAATGAGTGACTACGCGCGAAGCGTTTCGACAACGTCCCGTATACGTTCACATACCATTCATCCGATTGCGATGAAACTTGGGTGAGATGTTGTGTACACTCCAGGGAAGGTTTCTGGCTGAGTACATCCATATTACAATAAGTAGCGCAAGTAGAATCAACAAATGAGCGACGACACGCGAAGCGTTTCAACCATGTCCCGTCTGCATTCATATACCATTCGTCCGATAGCTATGAAACTTGGGTGAGATGTTGTGTACACTTCATGGAAGGTTTCTGGCTTAGTAAATCCACTATACAACAGGCAGCGCACAAGTAGATTCAACAAACGAGGGACGACGCGCGAAGCATTTCAACAAAGTCCCGTATAAGGTCATATACCATTCTGCCGTTAGCGGTGAAACTTGGGTGAAATATGGTGGACACTCCAAGGAAGGTTTCTGGCTTAGTAAATATATTTCACAGTAGGTAGCACACGAGTAGATTCGACAAATGAACGACGACACGCGGAGCGTTTCAATACACTCCCCTATGTCTTCATATCCCATTAGTCCGATAGCGATGAAACTTGGGTGAGATGTTGTGGACACTTACGTGACGGTTTCTAACTTGGTAAATACATTTTACAGCAGGTAGCGCACGAGTAGATTCAACACATGCGTGACGGAGCGTGAATCGTTTAAACAAAATCCGGTATGCGTTCATATACTATTCATCCGATTGCGATGAAACATTGATCAGCTATTGTGTACACGCCAGGGAAGGGTTTCGACTTAGTAAATCCATTTCACAATAAGTAGCGCAAGAGTAGATGCAACAAATGGGTGCCGACGCGCGAAGCGTTTCAACAAAATCCCATATTGGGTTCATATAACCTTCTTCGATTGTGATGAAACCTTGATGAGTTATTGTGTACACGCCAGGGTAGGGTTTCGACTTAGCAAATTCATTTCTCAATAGGTAGTGTACGAGTAGAATCAACAAATGAGTGACAGCGCACGAATCGTTCAAACAAAATCCCGTATGTGTTCATATACCATTCGTCCGATAGCGATGAAACTTGGGTGAGATGTTGTGTACACTTACGTGAAGGTTTCAAAATTAGTGAAACATTTCACAGTAGATAGCGCACAAGTAGATTCAACAAATGAGCGACGACACGCAAAGCGTTTCAACAAAGTCCCGTATGCATTCATATACCATTCGTCCGATAGCTATGAAACTTGCGTAAAATGTTGTGTACACTGCACGGAAATTTTCTGGCTTAGTACATCCACTTTACAATAGGCAGCGCACGAGTAGATTCAACAAATGAGCTACGACGCGCGAAGCATTTCAAGAAAGTCACGTTTGCGTTCATATACCATTCGTCCGATAGCGATGAAACTAGGCTGAGATTTTGTGTGCACTCCAGGGAAGGTTTCTAGCTTAGTAAATCCCTTTAAAAATAGGTAGAGCACGAGTAGAATCAACAAATGAGCTACGACGCGCGAAGCGTTTCAACAAAGTCCCATATAATTTCATATACCATTCATCCGATAGCGATGAAACTTGGGTGAGATGTTGTGTACACTCCAGGGAAGGTTTCTGGCTTAGTACATACATTTTACAATAGGTAGCGCACCAGTAGATTCAACAAATGAGCGATGACACGCGAAGCGTTTCAACAAAGTCCCGTATAAAGTCATATACCATTCGTCTGATAGTGATAAATGTTTGGTGAATTGTTGTGTACACTCCAGGAAAGGTTTCTGGCTAAGTAAATCCATTTTACAATACGAAGCGCACGTTTATGTTCAACAAATGAGTGACTACGCGCGAAGCGTTTCGACAACGTCCCGTATACGTTCACATACCATTCATCCGATTGCGATGAAACTTGGGTGCGATGTTGTGTACACTCCAGGGAAGGTTTCTGGCTGAGTACATCCATATTACAATATGTAGCGCAAGAGTAGAATCAACAAATGAGCGACGACACGCGAAGCGTTTCAACCAAGTCCCATATGCATACATGTACCATTCGTCCATAGCTATGAAACTTGGGTGAGATGTTGTGTACACGTCATGGAAAATTTTAGGCTTAGTAAATCCCTTATACAATATGCAGCGCACAAGTTGATTCAACAAATGAGGGACGACGCGCGAAGCGTTTCAACAAAGTCCCGTATAAGGTCATATACCATTCTGCCGTTAGCGGTGAAACTTGGGTGAAATATGGTGGACACTCCAAGGAAGGTTTCTGGCTTAGTAAATACATTTCACAGTAGGTAGCACACGAGTAGATTCAGCAAATGAACGACGACACGCGGAGCGTTTCAATACAGACCCCTATGTCTTCATATCCCATTAGTCCGATAGCGATGAAACTTGGGTGAGATGTTGTGGACACTTACGTAACGTCTTCTAACTTAGTAAATACATTTTACAGTAGGTAGCGCACGAGTAGATTCAACAAATGAGTGACGGAGCGCGAATCGTTTAAACAAAATCAGGTATGCGTTCATATACTATTCATCCGATTGCGATGAAACATTGATCAGTTATTGTGTACCCGCCAGGGAAGGGGACTTAGTAAATCCATTTAACAATAAGTAGCGCAAGAGTAGATGCAACAAATGGGTGACGACGCGCGAAGCGTTTCAACAAAATCCCCTATTGCGTTCATATAACATTCTTCGATTGCGATGAAACCTTGATGAGTTATTGTGTACACGCCAGGGAAGGGCTTCGACTTAGTAATATATTTCTCAATAGGTAGCGCACGAGTAGATTCAACAAATGAGTGACAGCGCATGAATCGTTTAAACAAAACACCGTATACGTGCATACACAATTCATCCGATTGCGATGAATCATTGATGAGTTATTGTGTACACGCCAGGGAAGGGTTTCGACTTAGTAAATCCATTTCACAACAGGTAGCGTACGAGTAGATTCAACAAATGAGTGACAGCGATGAAACTTTTGAAAGTTGTTGTGCACGCTTCCACGAATGATTCTAAATTAGAAAATCCATTTTACGATAGCTTAGAGGCAGTTAACATGTTGTGTATCCAAAGGCACTTCAAGAAACAGAATTTCAACGCCAACACTTTCTTTGGTTGGCATTGCAACGCATGCCGGGTACAGCTTGTAATGTATATATTTATATATGTGGGAGCCGGATGAGGATCAAGACGGCCGAGTATGAGATCTAGGGGGCGCAGGAGTAAGCTCAGCGCCATTGTCTGAGAATAAAAAGAAGGGAAGCAATATTCCGAGTTCCGATGAGCCACGAAACACATTCCCTTAATTCTATATATTGTATTCTAATGTTTCTTTGTTTTAATAAATAATTCAGTCCTATATTCGATACTTGTGAGTGTCATGATCTCTGGAAACCGTTTCCCACAAATGGGGGCTCGTCAGGGATGAACTGAAACAACGAGTTACGACGCAATCCACGACACGAAGAACGACACAAAATACGACGCTGTTTCTGACGAAGTGGATGGCTAATCATCATTGTTGCTGTTGCCTACGACGCTGACGACGAGACGACGTGAAGTTTTGTGAGCCCACGACGTGCGAATCTACGACGAGGATTCATAGGCAAGAAAAAAAAAATCTTCAGTTTCAGCGACAGTTAGTGGTGTCGTGACGACGACAAGGGTCGGAATCCAAACGACGACAGAGGATTGTGGATGTGGTGAGAAGAGGATAGCGACTCGTCAGAGAGAAACGACGGGAAGCGATATTCAACGATATCACCTACAAATATCACCGGTTTGGTGAATGCGGTTAAACAGGTTTGATAGCGAGGATTTGAGGAAACGATATTGACGGAAATCTACTTGATAGACGTGAGTAAACAAATAAGATGACTAACTCGGTGCAATAGAGAAAATCAATAAGAACATAAGTGATGCTCCGGTCAAAGCAACCAATGTTTTACATAACCTCATTTTCGAGCACATACCAGAGGACAGGAAGAATCGAAAGCGACAGCGAGAGTTTCATGGATTCAATTTTGACGAAATTTCCATTGAAGAGGAAGCTAAGAAGAAATTTATAGAAGAAACATTTTCCAAAGCTGATCTCTTGCGAGTTTCTGAGATTCTTAACACCGAGATCGGGACAAAGGAGGTAATGATTAACACCATTTGTTATTACTTGAGAAAATCGAACGAACTCGCAACTAATATAGACGATGATGACGAAGATGAAAAAGGAAAATTGTAGTTTAACGTGACCGTTAATATCGAGATCATAAGCCACGGGACCTCCTTTTTACGTGGAATCCGAACCACAGGACATGGCATTTTACTTCGAAAATCTCACATGCTGACGAAGATGAAGAAGACGACGAAGACGAAGAGAGCGAAGAGGAAGACCAGCACAGAAGGTATAGAGAACAACATAAGTTTTCATTGTCGTTCCGCGACGTAGATGGCGCTATGAAAACATTTAACGGTAAGGATGGTTACCCAGTGAAGAAATGGATCGCAGATTTTGAGGAGACGTCAATCTTGATGGGATGGAGTGAGCTGCAAAAGTTTATTTTCGCTAAGAAATCACTCGATGGTTTAGCTAAGCTTTTTATTCAAGGTGAGAAAGGACTGACGTCCTGGACTTCACTGAAGAAGGTCTTGAATGAGGAGTTTGACGTGGAGGCAAGCAGTGCAGAAATCCACAAGTTGTTAACCCAGCGACGAAAAAAGCGCGACGAATCTCTACAGGAGTACTTTCTTGTGATAAAGGAAATCGCCAGTAGAGGTGATGTTGAGCAAGTTTCTCTGTGTCAGTACGTGATTGATGGGATCGAAGACGATTCAGGATCAAAACTTCTTCCCTATGGAGGAAAAAATTCCAAGGATATCAAGAGAAAATGAGAAGTTATGAGATTGCGGTGAAGTATATGCCAAAGAAAAGCACAAAGTATAATAACAGTAATTTTCAAGGAAGTGCCAAGAGTGCCAACGAGAAGGACGGAAAGTGCTGGGGCAGTACAAAGAAGAAAGAGGCGAGTAGTGGAGATATATGTTATAATTGCGGTGTATCTGGTCATGGTTCAAAGCAATGTAAGCACAAGGATAAAGGCAAGAGATGTTTCAACTGCAACGAGTTTGGCCACATTTCATCCGAGTGCAAAAAAGAGAGGATGAACGATAAGAGGAATAATCAAGGTATCAATCTTATTGATGAAAAGAAAAGCTCCCTCAAGTTCAAAGAGGTTAGATTGGGTCAGCAGAAACTTCAGGCACTTATCGACTGTGGCAGTCCTTATAACCTACTGCGACAAAACATCCAGAAGACCATGGGTTCCCCAGCATTGAAGAGCAAGGATCTTGTTTTGAAAGGATTCGGTACTGGTTTTGTTGCTCCTCAAGGTTACTTCACAACAGTCGTTGAGGTAGACGAGCTGGAGTTCCAAACCAACGTCTATGTTGTTTCTGATGATACTATGGAGTGGGACATGGTTATTGGTAACGATCTATTGGATCAGGGTGAGGATATCCTGAGCAAGCAAGAAACTAGAGGTCCCAATGATGTTGATCGGAGTAGCCGACGTACAGGAATTGGATATCAAGAACTGCGTTGATGAGGAGAAAAGGGAATAGATCCAGGATTTGGTAGCGAGATATGTGCCAAAGAATACGAAATCTACTGATGTCAGGATGAAGATCACACTGAAAGGAGAAAAACCGATATTTTGCAGGCCCAGAGGAATGGCACCACTTGAGAACGAGTTTGTCGATGAGCAAGTCGAGGCGTGGCTGGAGGATGATATCATTGAACCGAGTCAATCAGAATATACATGCCAAGTGATGGTAGTCAAAAAGAAAAAAGAAAAAACGCGACTTTGTACTGATTTTCGTCCAGTGAACTCAATCGTGGTTAGGATCTATTTCCCATGCCAGTTATAGAGGATCATCTGGACAAGTTACAGGATGCTACGGTGTTCAGCACCTAGGATCTCAGGAACGGGTTCTTTCACGTGGAAGTCGAAGAAGGAATTTGACGATATTTGTCATTCGTAACGTGTTCTGGACAGTACCAGTACAAAAAATGTCCCATTTGGATTTACCAACTCACCTGTAGTCTTCCAAAGCTTTATTAAAGCTGTGCTCTGGGAGTTAATCCGAGAGAACATATTGTTTACCTATATGGATCATGCCAGCAAAGGATGACGACGAGGCACTCCTACGATTGAGATGAGTGATGGAATTAGCTGCAGAGTACGCGCTGGAAATCAATTTCGAGAAGTGCCAGTTTCTCAAGAGGAGGATACAGTTCCTTGGATACACTATTCAACGTGGACAGATTCAACCCGCTATTGAGGAGGTCCTTGCTGTACAAAACTTCCCGGAGCCAAAGACGATCGCTGCGCTGCAGAACTTTCTCGGATTGGCTGGCTATTTTAGAAAATTTATCCCAAATTTCTCGATTGTAGCCAAACCACTGAGCGATCTGTTCAGAGGTAAGCCGGAGTTCAAGTTTGGTGAGGAACAACGAATTGCATTTGTAGAGCGCAAACGTCTTCTCGCTTCAGAACCTGTGTTGAAGATATTCAATCCGAAAAAAACGAGACGGATCTGCACACTGACGCCAGCAAAAGTGGGTATGGCGCTGTGTTGTTGCAAAAGTACCCAGAGGACAACAAACTACATCCAGTCTCATACATGAGTAAAAAGACGACGATACAGGAAGAAAAATACAGCAGTTACGAGCTCGAGATCTTAGCTGTGGCGAATGCATTAAAAAGTATAGGGTGTACTTGCTTGGAATTCTGTTCAAGATCGTGACTGACTGTATGGCATTCCAAAAGACAATGCACAAAAGGGACCTGGTCCCACGAGTAGCTAGATGGGCTATGGGCTTGGAGGAGTTTGACTATACCATCGAACACCGAACTGAAACCAGGATGAAACATGTCAACGCACTGAGCCGATGTCCAGCAGTGATGTTTGGATTCCCTGATGGCCTTGCAGCGAGGAACAAATTCGCCCAGAGAAAAGACGAAGGATTGACAGCGATAAAAGCGACACTGGAGAAAGGGCCTTAAAAACTTCATCGTCAGAGATGGACTGCTGTTTAAATTTGTTGACGGGCGAGAGACGTTGGTGGTCCCAAGGGGAAATGCACCATGTAATTGTCAGAGCTGCACATGAGAAGGTACACTACGCTGTTAACAGGACTGAAGAAGACGTGAAGCAGGAATATTATATTCCAGACTTGGGCAACAAGGTGAAACGAGTCATAGCCTACTGTGTGAAGTGTCTGGTGGTTAACAGGAAGGCAGGCAAGAAAGAAGGTTGGTTACATCCGATGTTCAAGGAGAGTGTGCCATTGCACACCTACCACATGTATCACATTGGACCACTTAAGTCTACACACAAGGGATATGAATACATCTTCCGTGTGATAGACGCCTTAACAAAGTTCAACTGGCTGTATCCTGTGAAAACTACCAAATCGGCCGAGACGATTGAAAAGATAGAGTTTCAGAGGACGAACGTTGGAAACCCAGTTCAAGTGATCACCGACAGGGGGCCATCGTTCACCTCCCATGAGTTCCAGGACTACTGCAAATAGCAGGGTATAAAGCACGTCTTGATCACAGCTGGACTGCCAAGAGCCAATGGTCAAATCGAGAGAGTCAACTCAACTGTGACCAAGATCATCGCTAAACTTAGCACTGACGATCCGACAAAATGGTACAAGGTTGTACCATCCGTCCAAGGAGCTATCAACGCTACGTTCCAGAGGAGCATCGGAATGTCACCTTTCGAGCTGCTGACAAGAGTCAGAATGCACAACCAAAATGATCTACGTATAGTGCAACTCATCGAAGAGGAGCTGATCGATTCGTTCAACGAAAAACGTGATCAGATAAGAGAAGATGCAAGAAGGCAGATAGAAAACGTACAATCTGAAAATCGTGCTGAATTCAACCGACGAGGTAAGGAGCCTAAGAAGTATCAGGTCGATGACCTGGTTGCGATCAAACGCACTCAGATCGGTCCATATCTGAAACTAAAAACCAAAAGTCTAGGACCTTATCGAGTGACTCAAGTTAAACCCAAAGACACATATGACGTCAGCAGTGAAGGAGACCATGCTGGTCCAAGAATCACATCGTCCTGGGCGGAGTTCATGAGGCCCTGGCCGGGCGGATCTTCTTCATCCGGGTCGGATGAGGATTAGGACGGCCGAATGTGGGAGCCGGATGGGGATCAAGACGGCCGAGTATGGGAACTAGGGGGTGCAGGAGATAGCTCAGCGCCATTGTCTGAGAATAAAAAGAAGAGAAGCAATATTCCGAGTTCCGATGAGCCACGAAACGCATTCCCTTAATTATTTATATTGTATTCTAATGTTTCTTTGTTTAAATATATAATTCAGTCCTATATTCGATACTTGTGAGTGTCATGATCTGGAAACCGTTTCCCACATATATATATATATATAAATTTTAATTTCAATATTTGCCTTATTTGTGTTCTTTTATATTTTATTTTAAAAATTTTAATTATTGAATTTTTTAGTAGACTATATTGAGACCGTCGGTGGAGCCGCCAGGATAGCCAACAACCACAATGACTTCCCTAACATCTCTTCCGTCGGACATAATTGCCGTGAGGATCAGGTGAACTTCCAAATAGGCTAAAGCGGCACGAGAAACTGTAGTCCACAGGGATCGTGGTACAAGGTGACGATGGTCATAGACTGCCTAAGGAAAAGTTCATCTTAAAAACTAGACTGAGAAAATAAACATCCAGACTTATGTAAAACACCGTGAAAATATATTGTTAAAATTCACAAGCCCCTAGCCTAATTCGGAGGGTTTCAATCGGCTAGTCCGCAAGCTAATAAACAAACAAAAATAAAGAGCAGGTCCCTACCTGAGAAGTTACGGAAAACCCTCGCGAAATATCTATCTCACAATAATAAAGCAACAACATCAACACTAGGAAAATGGTACGACGCAAATCCCTAGGTCAAGTTACAAGATCAAGCTAATATCAGAATTTACATTTAACAGGGTAGCAAAACAAATCTAAGTTAGGATGATACCATCTCCGCATTTACATTTAACGTTAATTCATCTAGCTAAGTCCTATCAGTTAATAACAAAATTTACGGCGATGACGTCCGTAATAGAAAACAATTACATTCAAAGCTAAGTGAACAGCCATGAAAAAAAAAACATTTAATTATTCTTAGGAACTACGTGCTAACAGCACACAAAAGGGTAACATGTAGGATTCATACACTCTTACTTCATAAATAATTAATAAAAGAGACAACAGTTTTATTAAAATGCCTGCCTGCACCTTGGTTTACTCTTTGTAAGCCATAGTCATCTAATGTGTGTAGTTACGGTGACGACTGCGTGGTAAAGACTACGTCTAACATCGCATGGCCTACGCTCCACAAGCTACGAACTCAAGGTTCGAGCTAGCTTCAGGTCGCTACAAGAGTGTCAGCTGTCCTAGTCATTTCCTCAAAAGGAAATACCTTCATTAGCACGGCCATGTCGCCAGGTTCAAATGCAAAAGAACAAAGTTAGATAGAAAGAAATCGTTAGTTTTGTTTTACCAAAATTATGCGTTTTATTATTAAGATGTCGGTTTAGGTTTATCGTTGGTTTATGGCGAATAATACTGACAATAGCCTGGGCACGGAGTGTCTCCACTGAGATCAATCTCCACCAAAAGCCTCGACTCAAAATTCGGAATATAATCAACGAGCAATAACAACTAGGACACACAATAACACAAGTTACCGGCGGCGCACAGCTTGCGTTCAATAACTCCGGGATGGGCCTGCACACTCAGTCATCCTCCATTAACATCTGGTCAACGGGAACAATCCCGGACAAGGTACACACAAATACCTTCATACAATAAATATCTCCTATAACAGGGTTGCCTACAATGTACTATAGAAAACCTGACATAACTGTATACGTCAAACGACGGTACACGCAAAAGTGCGTTTAACTAACAAAAAACAATCTATAAAAACATGTCAGACACAAGGATGGACACACAAGGATGGACACTGGGTTCCATGAGCTAAGTAGCAATGAAAGGAAGAGTGAATACAACAAGCATTCTGTCCTTCGTCAAAGTAATTCTGTCTCATAATACAAGCGTGCTCTCAAGGGCACTGGGTCACAAACCAGTTTGTGTCGCTGGCAGGCTACAACATTCCTGCGCGGTCTGACACAACACACACTAACTATCATGGCCGGCGATTTAAGTAAAATAAAAAACTGTACAAATGGCCTCATCATAAAAACTTTACCATAGGTTATAAACCTCGAAGAATACGTGTATAAAAACACGCTATAAATCTGAATACAATAATATAATTCCGTCTTTCAAACCAAAGACGTCTAAATGGTAGCAATGTCACATTGCTGGAGCTCTTTGCTCTCAAAGATATAATACTTCAGTAATTGCTTGTACAACATCAAATAAATACGTGTCTTCACATGACACTAACAAAATAATAATTGTGGCGCGGATTCCACACACTTAGATCTGCTTAATGATACGTTGGGAACTGGGTTCGATGCTAGACAACAAAATATCCCTTTTACTTATAAGGTCTACACTTGACCGGATGGCTTCTGAGCAACATCTCAATTGAAATATAATGCAGTTACAAAACTGGTAATTACAGTCGATTACCTAACTGATACGACTGCTCTAACGAAGTCAGGGGTGTAACAAAGACTGGTTGCAAAAAATGCAGTTAAAGAAAGATAACCATGGCATCTGATTGCCATAACTAAAGTCAGCAAAGACTTGAAAATCACCCCAAATAGGGTTGAACAAAGTAGCCTCAATTGACTACGGTCACGTTTAGCAAAAGATAGGCATTGACGTTCTATGACGTCCATCAAGCTGCACCAGGGTTGACCAAAATGTCTGACCCAAGGGTGTCTCACTCTAACTGAAATAAATGACATCTAATTAGACTAGTTACATTCCCTACCTATAAAAATGGCTGTCACTGAGTTCGGTTGGTTCACAAACTACATTTAACCTACTATACCACCAGAAACTAGAACGAGAAAGGGTGTACAAAAACTCACGAAATGGAGGAGCTCTCACTCAGCCCTCTGTTCAACGACAAGGGTTGAACAAATTCATCCCTGGCTCTCCGGAACGGTATCGTCCTCATCAGGACTCCCATCTGGACTCTCCCAACGGCCAGGGTTCGATCTGTCTCTGTCGATAACTTCGTGGATGTACTGGACATGCCTGGGAATGGCATCCTGGGTTCCTTCCTCCTCGTTCGCTGTTCTGGAAGCTCCACCATCATGCTGGTTCCAATAGATACATCACCCTCATACCACAATGGTATTAGCCCTTGATGTCGGTCTCAAACATGGCGTAGAATAATTTGATCACATGGGTGATGGAATAAATCGTGTAGTAGTTCATTCTTTCACTTCAAAATCACAATGTTCGTTGAAAATGTTACAGGCATTAATACAATTGATAACACAGCCTTTACTTCGCGGATATCGAATAATACGCGATCAAGCACTGTTCTGTGGTTCTTCACGTGTACTGACGCCACTTTTACATCACGTGGCATCCGTGAAATGTGCGTCGTTTTGTAATTGAAAAAATCACTGTGGCAATTCAAATATACTGTACATTCATAATCACACTTATTTAAAGTAGTTATAACACGTTTATCTCTATATTTTTCACCAGGCACTCGGCCTCCACAAACACGTGGGTACGAAAATGTGGTGTTACGCTAATGTTAGAATTTTCACTATACTTTGCTAATTATTTCACAATATGATTCCTGTTGTTCACTGTGCATAAATAACAGTGATTTATGGAATATTCGTGCGCGATGGCACCCGATGATGTCAATTTCCACGCTAAACAGCGGATATTTTCTACGTCTAACAAGACGGATGTAACTTCACGCCTACACGGGGCGGATTCTCCAGACGTAGTGCAAGGCACAGGGTTACTCGAGGAAGTAGGTCGTCAAACCGAAGTCGTTGAGCGACTACTTACTTTCCTATTTGCGTATCTGCAAGGGTATTACCTTACCTTAAGCGAAAATAACATTTTCCAAAATGTTTTAATAATGCAGCATGACGAAATGGAATATTCTGAGTCTTGTGGAAAGATAACATTGATTAATAAGACCTCAGATAAATAATTAGCAGACTTCACCAAAGTCAAAAGTGCGATTCACCGCTATTTCGAAGAGTATAGCATGAGCTCTCAGCTCCACGTGGCTTTCTGGGTGTGTTCAAAGGTACTACATCCCATCATAAATGTGCTGTCATAAAAAATATCACATGAACCTTAGCTCAGCGGGTTCATCTGCCTCTCCGTCGTTTCAAATAAAATGTTGGGACGACATTTTTATTTGACTTAAAGTTCATTCATAAGTGATATTTTTTAGATTAGCTGCATTGAAGGTTCCAATGCGCTCTCCTGTCCTAATGTCTTCAATCACATAACTTCCATTGTTCAAAGGCTGTCGGATACGACTAGTTGATTGTGCCTGCTGCTTCCATCTCATGGATCTTATTAGCAGCTTCCTCGTGGTGTTTCTCTGCGATAGGATAAATCTTCTTCTGGAATAGGGAATCATCCAGTAGTACAAGATCGTACTCGTAGTCCAATATCTCACCAGGCGTCGTGTCGAATATATCCATGTATTCGGTCAATATTGCATCAAGGTTCTCTCGTATGGGTGCTGATAATGGTTCTGCCTCTTCGTCGGCATCTTGTGTCTCCTCAATTTCCTTGCCATTTAAGTTTTCGACAACGTCGACTTCGGATAGGAATTCCGGTTCTTCTTCAACTAAGTTCATCTGAATGGGTTCGTTCGGCTTAAACTTTACCGTATTACGTCCCATGTCAATGATTCCATCATACTTCCTAATGAAGTCTGCACCCAATATGGCATCATGATGCAAGCCTTTAATCACAAGAAATTCGTGCAAGTACACGTGGCTCGAAATCTTCAAAGTGCATAGAATCTGGATTTTGCACGTTACAACACGGTCAGGTATGACTCCTCTGACTCTTACAGCAGAAACTGGCAGCTCTGTCACCTCAGAGTTTGCTTTCAGTCTGGCGTGGCAATCGGCGGAAATGACACTAATCATCGCCCCAGTATCGATGAGAATGACTACGTTGCATCCATTCAAGGTGGCTACAATCTTCGGTAGACGCGTCAATTCGTAGTTGTGGTTCGTCGTTCGTCGTTCGTCTAACAGGTCTTCCTGGATTGGCTCCCAGAGTAATATGGTGGCAGTTACTCTGTGCTCAACCGGGCAAGAATCTATTGATTTTTCGGCGTTTTTTTTCTGTCCTGGCGGGAAGTACCGGGCTGGTTTTGCTCCGTCTCCTGCGCCGAATTCCTAGTTTCCCTCGAAGTCGGGTTCTGATCTCCCTCTTCTCGGATTTGTAGTTCTCTGAGTTGTTGAAGATACTCACGGCTCTCCCGTGCTCTTCCTCTCCAATCTCTATCTGGCTGATTTCTTGGGTCTCGATCTCTATTATACCCTCTACTGTAACGGTAGTCCCTACGGATACTTCCGTGTTGTGGGTTTCGACCATTATTCCCTCGGCGGTCGTTTTCGTGACGAAGGTCGTCGTTCGTCGTTCGATCGAAGCGCCGGTTCCAGTGACTACGACGGTCATCTCGCTGGTCTCGAGCATATGGAGTGTTGTTCCATTCTCTCCTACCATAGTTATAATTATTACGTTGTCCAGAGCTCTCTTGGGTTTGCGTCTGCTGTGGCGTCTGGCTCACTTTGTCGACAGTAGTTAAGTTGACATGTCTCTCCTCGCGCCTGTCAGCCTTCTGCTGACGGTGTGTCGGGAACTGTTCCGTGTTTGCATCCAACCGTCGCAGGATTTGGTCACACTGCTGAAAAGTGGATGCCCCTGCAGCAATTAATACACGTTGCACGTCTGCAGGGTATTGCCAAACAATGGTGTTTACTAGGTCTTGCTCAGACAATGGGGGTTGAAGACAACGAAGTTTCTCAAGCTGGATTGCGAAGTAGTTCGCATAACGCGTTGGAGTATTCGAGCTGTATCGGCGAGTATACATCTCAGCTCTGATGCTCTGCTGGATGTCGCTCGACCAATAAGTTCTTAACAAGGCTTCTTTGAAATCCTGGTAGCCTATAAAGGAGTATCGGAAGGCTCTAAACCAGGTGCTGGCTTGCCCCTCAAGCAAACGCTCTATAACTCGGAGCTCCCTCTCCGGAGTTACCATGGTGTCTCTCAAGTAGCTTTCTACGTTGGCCAGGAATTCAGCTGGAGTAATGCCACTTCCAGTGCCAGAGAAACGAGCTGGTTGCTCCTCTCTCGAACGGATAATAGTTACATTTCCCTGCGTATGCGCGGGTCTAAATGAATTCTGCATGTAGTTATGCGTAGGTGTATTCGTTTCATGACTAAGTCGATTGGGTGCTGGTTGAAAAGAATGGGCGTCAAAGTTCAAGGTATGACTTTGCGCTGAACCAGTGAATTGGGATGGTTGCGGTTCTATGGGTGCGCTGGGTTGGAAATGGGTAGGCATCATCCCTACGGATTGAGATACTGGTGTTTCCTGGGAGTTTCCCATCTGTGAGGGTAAGTGTCTCTCTCCAGGAAGCGTCTCAAGTCTGTCAAGACGTCTTTCTATGACCTCGAGCCCTGGGATGGTTCTAGCTGTGACTTTGTTACCTAAGTCGTTAAGTTGTGGCTCGATCCTATCGACTTTCCCTTTGAGGTTCGTGTCAACTTCGCGTATTGCCGTCCTTAGGTTATAGCTAAGGTCTAACCTCTCGGTTACCGCGACTTCCTCGAATCGTCTCTGTAAGGAATCGATTTCTCCTTCGACTTTCGACACGTTGTCTTGGATCTTTCCAACATCATCTCTGACCTCGGCTACCTTGGCCTTCAGTGTGGTATTGTGCTCGTTGAGGTCACCCCTCAATAACATGAGATCGATTTTATGTTCCTCACGATGAACGTCAACTGTTTCACGCATGCCTGCTACGGTTTCTGTCAACTCCGTAATATTCCTCCTATTGGTGTTTAATTCGTCCTTGACCTCGATCATGCCATCGACGATCGTCTTGACGTTGTTATTCACAGCATTCGCCGCACCTCTCATCAAAACCAGTCCAATATTCATGGTCGCCATGTCCTTTTTCACGGTGTCCATAAATCCCTCGACGTGAGTCAATCGAGTCCCAAATTCTTCTCGAGTGTGCTCCAGGTCGGCTCTCATATCTATCTGGACTCTGTTTATGGTCGTTTGAATTTGAGCTGTGTGCTCCTCCAATCGGGTCTGCACATCCTCCCTAGCTCTATTCATCTGGTCGGTAAAGCAATCTATACGCTGGTTAGCCTCCTGATGGTGTCATTTGGCATCAACCCTAACAGCCGCTAAACCTGCCGTATGATCATTCCTAGCTTCGACTCTATATGCGTCCATGTCGGCCCTGACCTGGGTTAGATCAGCCCTAAAATTGTTAACTGACTGGGTGTTAACTTCTAAGTCCTGTCTGACATTGTTTTTTTCCTGTCTAACTTGGTCCACATGACCACTGACATTGTTTATCGACTGGGTGTTGACTTCTAAGTCCTGTCTAACATTGTTGACAGCTTGGGTATTCTGACCTAAGTCACCTCGGACATCACCTAAATCACCTCTTACATCACCTAAATCAGTCCTTACAGTACCTAAGTCACCTCGGACTTCACCTAAATCAGCAGTAATCTGCTGGAAGTTGGCATTAACACCTGCCATCATCTCTCCAAACACACGACGAATAGTTTCCTCATCCATTGACAAGAAATATATATGAGAAAGTGAGGGATCAATATCTAATGGAACTTAGAGCTATGATTAGATACTTGGTGGTATAAAGCTTGTATCTTTTAAATAAATATCACGAGTGCAGCTGGAGTATGCAAACTAAGTGATTCTACATTTACAAAGACAACGGCGAGCAAACCAAAGTATTACATTTACTCAGGATGAGGCATCATCAAAGAAAATCCTATCCTTCATTTATCCAACACTAAAGCCTCACCCCATGGACTTCTATCAAACATGAATGCCATGCGGTCAATTGATCTGCAGTACGACTTTCTAAGTTCGTCCCAGTCCTGTCAATTTACCATTAATCAACATTAAGATCCTCCTAAATAACATGGAACTGACGGTCACCACGTTAACGTCGGCACATGAGTTGGGCGCCATTTTATGAGACCCTCGGTGGAGCCACCAGGATAGCCAACAACCGCAATGACTTCCCTAACATCTCATCCGTCGGATATAATTGCCGTGAGGATCAGGTGAACTTCCAAATAGGCTAAAGCGGCACGAGAAACTGAAGTCCACAGGGATCGTGGTACATGGTGACGATGGTCATAGACTGCCTAAGGAAAGGTTCACCTTAAAAACTAGACTGAGAAAATAAACATCCAGACTTATGTAAAACACCGTGAAAATTTATTGTTAAAATTCACAAGCCCCTAGCCTAGTTCGGAGGGTTTCAATCGGCTAGTCCGCAAGCTAATAAACAAACAAAAATAAAGAGCAGGTCCCTACCTGAGAAGTTACGGAAAACCCTCGCGAAAGATCTATCTCACAATAATAAAGCAACAACAGCAACACTAGGAAAATGGTACGACGCAAATCCCTAGGTCAAGTTACAAGATCAAGCTAATATCAGAATTTACATTTAAGAGGGTAGCAAAACAAATCTAAGTTAGGATGATACCATCTCCGCATTTACATTGAACGTTAATTCATCTAGCTAAGTCCTATCAGTTAATAACAAAATTTACGGCGATGACGTCCGTAATAGAAAACAATTACATTCAAAGCTAAGTGAACAGTCATGAAAACAAAATGATACCATCTCCGCATTTACATTTAACGTTAATTCATCTAGCTAAGTCCTATCAGTTAATAACAAAATTTACGGCGATGAGGTCCGTAATAGAAAACAATTACATTCAAAGCTAAGTGAACAGTCATGAAAACAAAAACATTTAATTATTCTTAGGAACTACGTGCTTACAGCACACAAAAGGGTAACATGTAGGATTCATACACTCTTACTTCATAAATAATTAATAAAAGAGACAACAGTTTTATTAAAATGCCTGCCTGCACCTTGGTTTACTCTTTGTATGCCATAGTTATCTAATGTGTGTAGTTACAAAATTTACGGCGATGACGTCCGTAATAGAAAACAATTACATTCAAAGCTAAGTGAACAGCCATGAAAAAAAAACATTTAATTATTCTTAGGAACTACGTGCTAACAGCACACAAAAGGGTAACATGTAGGATTCATACACTCTTACTTCATAAATAATTAATAAAAGTGACAACAGTTTTATTAAAATGCCTGCCTGCACCTTGGTTTACTCTTTGTAAGCCATAGTCATCAAATGTGTGTAGTTACGGTGACGACTGCGTAGTAAAGACTACGTCTAACATCGCATGGCCTGCGCTCCGCAAGCTACGATCTCAAGGTTCGAGCAAGCTTCAGGTCGCTACAAAAGTGTCAGCTGTCCTAGTCATTTCCTCAAAAGGAAATACCTTCATTAGCACGGCCATGTCACCAGGTTCAAATGCAAAAGAACAAAGTTAGAGAGAAAGAAATCGTTAGTTAGCTTTTGTTTTACCAAAATTATGCGTTTTATTATTAAGATGTCGGTTTAGGTTTATCGTTGGTTTATGGCGAATAATACTGACAATAGCCTGGGCACGGAGTGTCTCTACTGAGATCAATCTCCACCAAAAGCCTCGACTCAAAAGTCGGAATATAATCAACGAGCAATAACAACTCGGACACACAATAACACAAGTTACCAGCGGCGCACAGCTCGCGTTCAATAACTCCGGGATGGGCCTGCACACTCAGTCACCCTCCATTATCATCTGGTCAACGGGAACAATCCCGGACAAGGTACACACAAATACCTTCATACAATAAATATCTCCTATAACAGGGTCGCCTACAACGTACTATAGAAAACCTGACATAACTGTACACGTCAAACGACGGTACACGCAAAAGTGCGTTTAACTAACAAAAAACAATCTATAAAAACATGTGATCTGATACAAGGTTGGACACTGGGTTCCATGAGCTAAGTAGCAATGAAAGGAAGAGTGAATACAACAAGCATTCTGTCCTTCGTCAAAGTAATTCTGTCTCATAATACAAGCGTGCTCTTAAGGGCACTGGGTCACAAACCAGTTTGTGTCGCTGGCAGGCTACAACATTCCTGCGCGGTCTGACACAACACACACTAACAATCAAGGCCGGCGATTTAAGTAATATAAAAAACTGTACAAATGGCCTCATCATAAAAACTTTACCATAGGTTATAAACCTCGAAGAATACGTGTATAAAAAAAGCTATAAATCTGAATACAATAATATAATTCCGTCCTTCAAACCAAAGACTCTCCAAGATAGAATACTTCAGTAATTGCTTGTACAACATCAAATAAATACGTGTCTTCACATGACACTAACAAAATAATAATTGTGGCGCAGATTCCAGACACTTGGATCTGCCTAATGATACGTTGGGAGCTGGGTTCGATGCTAGACAACGAAACATCCCTTTTACTTATAAGGTCTACACTTGACCTGATGGCTTCTGAGCAACATCTCAAATGAAATATAATGCAGTTACAAAACTGGTAATTACAGTCGATTACCTAACTGATACGACTGCTCTAACGAAGTCAGGGGTGTAACAAAGACTGGTTGCAAAAAATGCAGTTAAATAAAGATAACCATGGCATCTGATTGCCATAACTAAAGTCAGCAAAGACTTGAAAATCACCCCAAATAGGGTTGAACAAAGTAGCCTCAAATGACTACGGTCACGTTTAGCAAAAGATAGGCATTGACGTTCTACGACGTCCATCAAGCTGAACCAGGGTTGACCAAAATGTCTGACCCAAGGGTGTCTCACTCTAACTGAAATAAATGACATCTAATTAGACTAGTTACATTCCCTACCTATAAAAATGGCTGTCACTGAGTTCGGTTGGTTCACAAACTACATTTAACCTACTATACCACCAGAAACTAGAACGAGAAAGGGTGTACAAAAACTCACGAAATGGAGGAGCTCTCACTCAGCCCTCTGTTCAACGACAAGGGTTGAACAAATTCATCCCTGGCTCTCCGGAACGGTATCGTCCTCATCAGGACTCCCATCTGGACTCTCCCAAAGGCCAGGGTTCGATCTGTCCCTGTCGATAACTTCGTGGATGTACTGGACATGCCTGGGAATGGCATCCTGGGTTCCTTCCTCCTCGTTCGCTGTTCTGGAAGCTCCACCATCATGCTGGTTCCAATAGATACATCACCCTCATACCATAATGGTATTAGCCCATGATGTCGGTCTCAAACATGGTGTAGAATAATTTGATCACGTGGGGGATGGAATAAATCGTGTAGTAGTTCATTCTTTCACTTCAAAATCACAATGTTCGTTGAAAATGTTACAGGCTTTAATACAATTGATAACACAGCCTTTACTTCGCAGATATCGAATAATACGCGATCAAGCACTGCTCTGTGGTTCTTCACGTGTACTGACGCCACTTTTACATCACGTGGCATCCGTGAAATGTGCGTCGTTTTGTAATTGAAAAATTCACTGTGGCAATTCAAATATACTGTACATTCATAATCACACTTATTTAAAGTAGTTATAACACGTTTAGCTCTATATTTTTCACCAGTCACTCGACCCTCCACAAACACGTGGGTACGAAAATGTGGTGTTACGGTAATGTTAGAATTTTCACTATACTTGCTAATTATTTCACAATATGATTCCTGTTGTTCACTGTGCATAAATAACAGTGATTTATGTAATATTCGTGCACGATAGCACCCGATGATAACAATTTCCACGCTAAACAGCGGATATTTTCTACGTCTAACAAGACGGATGTAACTTCACGCCTACACGGGGCGGATTCTCCAGACGTAGTGCAAGGCACAGGGTTACTCGAGGAAGTAGGTCGTCAAACCGAAGTCGTTGAGCGACTACTTACTCTCCTATTTGCGTATCTGCAAGGGTATTACCTTACCTTAAGCGAAAATAACACTCTCCAAAATGTTTTAATAATGCAGCATGACGAAATGGAATATTCTGAGTCTTGTGGAATGATAAAATTGATTAATAAGACCTCAGATAAATAATTAGCAGACTTCACCAAAGTCAAAAGTGCGATTCACCGCTACTTCAAAGAGTATAGCATGAGCTCTCAGCTCCACGTGGCTTTCTGGGTGTGTTCAAAGGTACTACATCCCGTCATAAATGTGCTGTCATAATAAATATCACATGAACCTTAGCTCAGCGGGTTCAATATAAAATTTTATAATTTTAATTTTCTAATTTTAAAATTGTTACTTATAAATAAAAAATGTTTAATTTTAATATTTTATATTTTTTATGTTCAAATATTAAACAAGATGTTCAGTAAAGAACATATAGCCTACTTTCTCCTAAATGCATGGGTATTGTTATAACTCTTTGTCCTTTTCAAGGAGTATAATTGAATGTTGGTTGTAGTAGCTTGTTGAAATACAACATGCTATAGGGATATTAAACATGAATATGAGGTGCCCTTTGCTAGTGCTACCTCTGTAAAAAAAATCATTCAATTCGGTTTCACCATGTTTGAATTGATCTGGGGAATGGATTTGCACACATACATGGCCGCTATTTGCAAACTATTGGGCTGATGACCTTGTAGTCAGTCATAAGATGCTTTCCACAAAAGGCATGTTGTTGCAAAATCCGGTAGAGATCAAATTATTAGGATGGTGGAAATTTGATTTAATCTTTTAACATTTGGGTGGCCGTCATTCCGTTTCCGTCAAGATGGCGGCGATATAAAACATGACACTGAGGTGCCTTTTGCTAGTGCTACCTCTGTACCAAATTTCGTTCAATTAGGTTTCACCGTGTTAGAATTGATAGGGGAATCGATTTGCACACATACTTGGCCACCATCTGCAAACTATTGGGCTGATGATCTAGCAGTTTGGTCAGAATATGCTTCCCACATAAAGATTTGTTGTTGCAAAATTTGGTAGAGACTAGATTATTAGGTTGGTGTAATTACATTTTAGCCTTTAACATTTGGGTGGCCGCGATTACGTTTCCGTCAAGATGGCGGTGATATAAAACATGACACTGAGGTAGCCGTTTCTTGTGCTACCTCTGTACCAAATTTCGTTCCATTCGGTTTCACCGTGTTCGAATTAATAGGGGGAATCGATTTTCACACAAAGATGGCCGCCATCCGCAAAATATTAGGCTAATGACCTATTAGTTTGGTCAAAGGATGCTCCCTCCATAATGGTATGTTGATGCAAAATTTGGTAGAGATCGGATGATTAGGTTAATCGTAATTTGATTTAAGCTTTGAACATTTGTGTGGCCGCCATTACGTTTCCGTCAAGATGGCGGTGATATAAAACATGACACTGAGGTGCACTTTGCTAGTTCTACCTCTGTACCAAACTTCATTCCATTCGGTTTCACCGTGTTCGAATTAATAGGGGTAATCGATTTTGACACAAAGATGGCCGCCATCCGCATACTATTAGGCTCATGACCTATTCGATTTGTCAAAGGATGCACCCTCCATAAAAGTATGTTGTTGCAAAATTTGGTAGAGATCGGATGATTAGGTTAGTCGTAATTTGATTTAAGCTTTGAACATTTGTGTGGCCGCCATTACGTTTCCGTCAAGATGGCGGCGATATAAAACATGACACTGGGGTGCCCTTTGCTAGTACTACCTCTGTACCAAATTTCGTTCCATTCGGTTTCACCGTATTCGAATTAATAGGGGCAATCGATTTTCACACAAAGATGGCCGCCATCCGCAAACTATTAGGCCGATGACCTATTAGTTTGTTCAAAGGATGCTTCCCCCATAAAGGTATGTTGTTGCAAAATTTGAAAGAGATCGGATGATTAGGTTAGTCGTAATTTGATTTAAGCTTTGAACATTTGTGTGGCCGCCATTACGTTTCCGTCAAGATGGCGGCGATATAAAACATGACACTCAGGTGTCCTTTGCTAGTGCTACCTTTGTACCAAATTTCGTTCAATTTGCGCTCACCGTGTTCGAATTGATAGGGGGGGACAGACATTCAGAGTCCACACACTCACACACACACACACACACACACACACACAGACTCACACACATACACACACGCAGACAGACACACTTTTTTCGCCTCTAGTGATCTCATAAGTCTACTTTCATTTTCTGCAAAAATCGAAGGTAGGCTAAAAATTGTAAATTCTTATTATTATAATTTTATATTTTAATTTTATATATTTATTTTCTAAATTTTAATTTTGAATTTTGACGTTTTTTTAGCCTACTTTCGATTTTTGCAAAAAATGAAAGTAGACTTATGAGATCAACACAGGGCGAAAAAAGTGTGTCTGTCTGTGTGTGTGTATGTGTGTGTGTGAGTCTGTGTGTGTGTATGTGTGTGTGTGAGTCTGTGTGTGTGTGTGTGAGTGTGTGTACTCTGAATGTCTGTCCCCCCCTATCAATTCGAACACGGTGAATGCGAATTGAACGAAATTTTGTACAAAGGTAGCACTAGCAAAGGACACCTCAGTGTCATGTTTTATATCGCCGCCATCTTGACGGAAACGTAATGGCGGCCACACAAATGTTCAAAGCTAAAATCAAATTACGACTAACCTAATCATCCAATCTCTACTAAATTTTGCAACAACATACCTTTATGGGGGGAACATCCTTTGACCAAACCAATAGGTCATCAGCGTAATAGTTTGCGGATGGCGGCCATCTTTGTGTGAAAATCGATTCCCCCTAATAATTCGAACACGGTGCAACCGAATGGAACGAAATTTGCTACAGGGGTAGTACTCACAAAAGGCACCTCAGTGTCATGTTTTATATCGCCGCCATCTTGACGGAAACGTAATGGCGGCCACACAAATGTTCAAAGCTTAAATCAAATTACGACTAACCTAATCATCCGATCTCTACCAAATTTTGCAACAACATAGGTTTATGGGGGGAGCATCCTTTGACCAAACTAATAGGTCATCAGCGTAATAGTTTGCGGATGGCGGCCATCTTTGAGTGAAAATCGATTCCCCCTATTAATTCGAACACGATGCAACCGAATGGAACAAAATTTGGTACAGAGGTAGTACTAACAAAAGGCACCTCAGTGTCATGTTTTATATCGCCGCCATCTTGACGGAAACGTAGTGGCGGCCACACAAATGTTCAAAACTTAAATCAAATTACGATTAACCTAATCATCCGATCACTACCAAATTTTGCAACAACATACCCTTATAGAGGAAGCATCCTTTGACCAAATGAATAGGTCATTAACCTAATAGTTTGCGGATGGTGGCCATCCTTGTGTGAAAATCAATTCCCCTATTAATTCAAACACGGTGAAACCTAATGGAACGAAATTTGGTACAGAGGTAGCACTAGCAAAGGGCATCTCAGTGTCATGTTTTATATCGCCGCCATATTGACAGAAACGTAATGGCGGCCACACAAATGTTCAAAGCTTAAGTTAAATTACGACTAACATAACCATCCGATCTCTACCAAACATTGCAACAACATACCTTTATGGAGGGAGCATCCTTTGACCAATCTAATAGGTTATTAGCCTAATAGTTTGCGGATGGCGGCCATCTTTATGTCAAAATTGATTCCCCCTATTAATTCAAACACGGTGGAACCGAATGGAACGAAATTTGGTACAGAGGTAGCACTAGCAAAGGGCACCTCAGTGTCATGTTTTATATCGCCGCCATCTTGACTGAAACGTAATGGCGGCCACACGAATGTTCAAAGCTTAAATCAAATTACGATTAACCTAATCATCCGATCTCTACCAAATTTTGCAACTACATACCTTTATGGAGGGAGCATCCTTTGACCAATCTAATAGGTCATTCGCCTAATAGTTTGCGGATGGCGGCCATCTTTGTGTCAGAATCGATTCCCCCTATTAATTCAAACACGGTGAAACCGAATGGAACGAAATTTGGTACAGAGATAGCACTAGCAAAGGGCATCTCAGTGTCTAGATTAATATCGCCGCCATATTGACAGAAACGTAATGGCGGCCACACGAATGTTTAAAGCTTGGATCAAATTACGACTACCATAACCATCTGATCTCTACCAAACTTTGCAACAACATACCTTTATGGAGGGAGCATCCTTTGACCAATCTAATAGGTCATTAGCTTAATAGTTTGCGGATGGCGGCCATCTTTATGTCAAAATTGATTCTCCCTATTAATTCGAACACGATGGAACCGAATGAACGAAATTTGGTACAGAGGTAGCACTAGCAAAGGGCACCTCAGTGTCATGTTTTATATCACCGCTATCTTGACGGAAAGGTAATCGCGGCCACCCAAATGTTAAAAGCTAAAATGTAATTATGACCAACTTAATAATCTAGTCTCTACCAAATTTTGCAACACCATATCTTTATGTGGGAAACATATTCTGACCAAACTGCAAGAACATCAGCCCAATAGTTTGCAGATGGTGGCCAAGTATGTGTGCAAATCGATTCCCCCTATCAATTCAAACACGGTGAAACCGAATTGAACGAAATTTGGTACAGAGGTAGCACTAGCAAAGGGCACCTCATATTCATGTTTAATATCCCTATAGCACGTTGTATTTCAACAAGCTACTACAACCATCATTCAATCATACTCCTTGAAAAGGACAAGAGTTATAACAATACCCATGCATTTAGGAGAAAGTAGGCTATATGTTCTTTACTGAACATCTTGTTCTTTTAATATATTATTTGTTGCATTTTTAGCCTACTTTCGATTTTTGCAAAAAATGAAAGTAGACTTATGAGATCACTACAGGGCGAAAAAAAGTGTGTCTGTCTGTGTGTGTGTGTATGTGTGTGAGTCTGTGTGTGTGTGTGTGTGTGTGTGTGAGTGTGCGGACTCTGAATGTCTGTCCCCCCCTATCAATTCGAACACGGTGAGCGCAAATTGAACGAAATTTGGTACAAAAGTAGCACTAGCAAAGGACACCTCAGTGTCATGTTTTATATCGCCGCCATCTTGACGGAAACGTAATGGCGGCCACACAAATGTTCAAAGCTTAAATCAAATTACGACTAACCTAATCATCCGATCTCTACCAAATTTTGCAACAACATACCTTTATGGGGGAAGCATCCTTTGACCAAACTAATAGGTCATCAGCCAAATAGTTGGCGGATGGCGGCCATCTTTGTTTGAAAATAGATTGCCCCTATTAATTCGAACACGGTGAAACCGAATGGAAGGAAATTTGGTACAGAGGTAGTACTAGCAAAGGGCACCCCAGTGTCTTGTTTTATATCGCCGCCGTCTTGACGGAAACGTAATGGCGGCCACACAAATGTTCAAAGCTTAAATCAAATTACGACTAACCTAATCATCCGATCTCTACCAAATTTTGCAACAACATACCTTTATGGAGGGAGCATACTTTGACAAATCTAATAGGTCATTAGCCTAATAGTTTGCGGATGGCGGCCATCTTTGTGTCAAAATCGATTCCCCCTATTAATTCGAACACGGTGAAACCAAATGGAATGAAATTTGGTTCAGAGGTAGCACTAGCAAGGGGCACCCCAGTGTCATGTTTTATATCGCCACCATCTTGACGGAAACGTAATGGCGGCCACACAAATATTCAAAGCTTAAATCAAATTACGATTGACCTAATCTTCCGATCCCTACCAAATTTTGCATCAACATACCATTATGGAGGGAGCATCCTTTGACCAAACTAATAGGTCATTAGCCTAATATTTTGCGGATGGCGGCCATCTTTGTGTGAAAATCGATTCCCCCTATTAATTCGAACACGGTGAAACCGAATGGAACGAAATTTAGTACAGAGGTAGCACTAGAAAAGGCCACCTCAGTGTCATGTTTTATATCACCGCCATCTTGACGGAAACGTAATCGCGGCCACCCAAATGTTAAAGGCTAAAATGTAATTACGACCAACCTAATAATCTAATCTCTACCAAATTTTGCAACAACAAATCTTTATGTGGGAAGCATTATCTGACCAAACTGCTAGATCATCAGCCCAATAGTTTGCAGATGGTGGCCAAGTATGTGTGCAAATCGATTCCCCCTATCAATTCAAACACGGTGAAACCGAATTGAACGAAATTTGGTACAGAGGTAGCACAAGCAAAAGGCACCTCAGTGTCATGTTTTATATCACCGCCATCTTGACGGAAACGGAATGACGGCCACCCAAATTTTAAAAGCTTAAATCAAATTTCGACCATCCTAATAATTTGATCTCTACCGGATTTTGCAACTACATGCCTTTTTGTGGAAAGCATCTTATGACTGACTACAAGGTCATCAGCCCAATAGTTTGCAAATAGGGGCCATGTATGAGTGCAAATCCATTCCCCAGATCAATTCAAACACGGTGAAACCGAATTGAATGAATTTTTTTACAGAGTTAGCACTAGCAAAGGGCACCTCATATTCATGTTTAATATCCCTATAGCAAGTTGTATTTCAACAAGCTACTACAACCAACATTCAATTATACTCCTTGAAAAGGACAATGAGTTATAACTATACCCATGCATTTAGGAGAAAGTAGGCTATATGTTCTTTACTGAACATCTTGTTATATTCTTAAAATTCTCACAACTCTTAAGGTGATGTCCTGTAAATTATCAGCCTAAAAAATGGTTGGACTCTCAGAAGGCTCGCTTCAATATACACACCCTTTAAATCGATTTTGTCACCGTAGAAACCGGTAACTATTCAGTTAATGATCAATCATTTCCATCACTCATTTGACATTCACAGTGAATCGATTATTGTTCAATGATATGAACTCAAATTCTAGTCTTAAACCTTGAATTATGTTCTCGATGTGGGAACTGAAGTCACAACCTCGCCTCGTGAGCCTGCTTGTAGTTACGCAGCCAGCAATACACAACTCTCTGGTTAACCCCTGAAGGTTCACCTTTTGTCTGTTACCGCGAAGGTCCGGATTAGATTCCCAGCTCTGTTAAGAAATTTAATTCTGGCCTCAGTGCTGGATCGGGGTTCTCTCAGCTTGTTGAGGCAGAATTGAGTGTAGATGGATCTGATTTCTACCTCAGCCACTCCAGAAGTAGTTATCTGTAGTTTCCCAAATCAATTCTAGGGGATTACTGGAATTGTACCTTAATTGAGACCAAGCCTTCTTCAAACTACATCCTGGCATGGTCCATGACCGAGTAAAGTGGAAACAGTGGATTCACATAGTGGACCCAGCCACGAGGCAGGACAAACATTAAAGCAAATGAAGAAGAATTGAGACCATGGCTCCCTTCTACCCAAATCCTAACCACAATTACAAACACACACACAGGTGTAGCCATCTCAATGGCACAGGTTATCAGACAGATTCCATACTCCACACATATCCAATATCTCGGTTCTACATGACCACGATGTTGCAAGGTCCCTAAATGAATTAACAACAGCAGCAACAACTCTAGGACTGTTAAAAATAGCCTAATACTTAATGGTGTGACTGGCTGCGCGGTGCAGCGGTAACGTTCTTGCCTGCTATCCCTAAGGTTGCGGGATCGACTCCAAGCGCGGTCAGTTGGCATTTGATGGTGCTCAAATAAGATGTATCCATGTCAGTAGATTTACTGGGACGTTAAAGTTCCCCTAAGGAGAAAATTCTGGCAATCCGGTGTCTATAAAAAGTCTCAGTAGTTCAAAGTGTCGCAAAAACAATAATTTAATTACTATTATTATTATTATTGCAGCATGATGATACCATGTGGTAGGACAGAAAGCCACTTCACACATATATACTCGAACACACCAACAACACAGAGAGCTTTGAAACGATTTTTCAGTGTTGCGTTATTGACAATAATTAGTATTTTAACTTTCAGTTGGTCAACATAATATACGGTAATTCCAATTAATGGATTATGTGAAAAAATAACATGAACATATCTTAGATATACCAGGTGGCCCGTTTGCCCCGTGCAATCTAGTTTTAGGTGACCCGCATACATTAATGCTGTATGGGATGTCTGTTAACTTATTTCCACAGGGGTTACACTGAACGCAAGCCGATTACATCAAAATACGATGAATAACAACCGGACGGCCGCTAGCTGCATTTTCCTTAGCGCTATCCGTCTAATGCACCCCATTGCATTTTGAAGCCTCGCATCTGAGAGTGTAATTGACTCATATGTGGTACAACAACATGACAGTTGCTGGCAACATATTGACGATGGCTGGTGTATGCAGCTTCGATGAGTACACGGACATTACACTAATCTATGGAGAATCTGGTTGTAATGCCGTTGAAGCTCGTAGACGGTAACCACTGGTGTTTCCAGATAGACGTCCGCCGTCTGTGCTTGCCAGCGAGGCTTCATACCGCTATGGGGTGCATTAGACGGGAGTAATGAGGAATATGCAGCGTGTGGCCGTCTGGTTGTAATCTCTTGGCTCTGACGTAACCGGCTTGCATGCTAGGTTACCCCTTAGCAATTCAGTTAATAGACCTCCCGTTCGTCACCCGTACATGTGGGACACTTATAAGTAGATAGCACGGCGCAAATGGGCCACCTGGTATATTTCTTCATGACATGCATTTCATTCAAGTTTTTGTTCACATATTCCAGTAATGATTGGTATTATATTTTGTTGACCGACAGAATGTGCAATATAAACACCAACCACATTCAAAGTAAAGTGCAATTTCGATATGTCGAAGTTCCCATTTCATATGACTGGCTACATTCAGTCTGATACTAAGCCTATGTCGTATGTGCTTCTGATCGCGTCATCCGCTATATAATTCAGAGTTAGGGCCAGAAATCTAAATTATCAAGTGTTTCGTGACTAGATGATGTTGTTCTTTTTTGGTTTGAATTTCTCAATATTGTTTTCCGTCTATTGTTTTTACAGTGAGTCTCTCTCACGACTCGGCCGGCCGGCGCACCCAGCTTGTCTGTATCCCGTTGACTCATCACTCCCCGCTCGGCATAACATAGCAATTCGCTTACTTCGCCCTAATTCACCCAAGCCCAAGTTATGGACAGAGCCGAGGATCGAACCCACCTGTCAATTTTTCGATTTATAATGTGAAAATTGGAAATGATAAATTATTTCACTCAAAGATATGTTATAAGAAGTGAATTGAATTATTTAGAAATATTTTTGGAGAATGTTGGACTATTTTGAAATATTTGGATTTGGAAATTTTGTGGTGAATGAAGATTAACCAAGGGAGAGTCTGATCATTTGAAGCTGGAAATTGTAAAAAGTTTCAAGTTAGCACTCTTAAGACCAGTTTTGGTTAGCCGAGTCGGCAACAGAAAATTATGCACACGACCCAACTATAAGAGGCTAGGACAGGTAGAGTTTTTGACAATAAACCTACAGCCAATCAGAACAGATTGCAAAATTTGTGTGGGAACTGCTATTGAACCATATTTGCTTTAATAAAGAGAAATTAGCATTTCCACAGATCAAGAACAGTATATGATATTTATTCGGAAGTATGGAATTATATAATATTGGCTAGGAGAAGAGAAAATAGCATAATTCTATTATAAATGGACCGGACGAGAGGCTAGAACTGGATCTAGGGTGCGCGCGGACATCGGTCATAGCGAGGTGACTTCTAATGAAACTATTGAAGAGAGCGGACCTGTGTTGTAAGGTGCTCTGCAAATTACCATATAGCCACGAGATGTGCGAGCAGGAGGAGACATCACCCACATGCAGGAGACGCATCGATAGCCGAGGAAGAGGTGAAGAGTCCGGCAAAGGAACGAAAAGTAATATTCAACATTGAAAGAAGCAACTTTTATAACCACAACGCACGAAGAGAAAGATTGCATTATTACGAACTGTATTCTACAATCCAGCAAGTAGCTTCACTTATATTAATCTACTACGTTATTGAAGCACTATTACTGCCACATTATACAAGCAGATTTCTTCTTACAATTCATCATGCTTTCAACTTCCAGTCAGGGGGGAAGAATATACTCTGCATTCACTAAGAAGAGTACTATGATTCACTAAATCATGAAAGGAGGATAATCTACACTATGGAGCGGGAAGTTCAGAGTTGATCATGAGGTCCTTGGATCGACGTTACCACGACTGCTTAACCATCATGCAGTTTGCTGAATTTCAACAATTCTACTCTAATATCCAGTAAGAACTTGGAGAGATATAAACCATAGACGCTCATAGCTACTTTAACGACGAGGTGAAGAAGGTGAAGAAGAAAGAAGCAGATGGAATGCAGTGTTCATTGTTCCGGGTTCCTGCAACCAGACTATCAAGAGTCGAGAAAATAGAAGATTGCTGTGTAGGGAGACCGAGACCAGGTGGTCACCAGCCCAGCAGGAACGAGTTGATCAGCTGCGAGCCACGTTGCTTGCATGGCTCGATCCAGAAACGCGACCAGCACGAGCCACCTAGGGAGCGGAACATTGAAGCCATTGAGCGAGGTATTTCCATCGCAGACCGTCGGCAAGGTACAGAAATGACAGCTCTACTATCTCAGTTGTTTTGGTTGTAGTATTTGTTGGAATTAGCAGGGTGACCAATTCATATTTTAGATATTCTTTCGTATAACTCATGTTATTATTCTGTCTATTTAGAGATTTTTAGTTAACTTTTATACACGTCAACGTGTTACGTCTTAGACGTGATTTCATTAGATTTGAACTTAGAATGCCGTTTAAATTTTTATTCAGTAACGTTTTTAATATTCTCACTTTAAGCGAAAACTTTTCTATGTAAGGGAGTGCTCCGATTGATACACTTACGCTATAAGCAATGTAAATGCGTTAAGATAGCTAGAATACATCGTTATTCAAATCAAGATCTATTGTAAAAGGCTATAATGCTGTTATTAACCATTTATAATGTATAAACGGGGTACACTGAAGGAGCCTCCCCGATGATTGTTAATATATGCTAGATAAGCACAAATTATGAATACTACAATCGGGCGTACCCTGGGCAACGGTGGCCATAGGCCAGCGGCTGATCCTTCAACCACCGTGAGATATTACATTTTCGACCAGTCTTTTTCAAGACTTTCAATAACTTCAATAAACATCGAAGGCTTATCCAGAGATGAAGCACTCTTACTCGCTGACATGTGCAACCGACTAAAGATCGACATCCTAGTGATGCAAGAAACTCACAGAGGGATCAACAACAACCGACCAAAAATAGAAGGAATGCGACTGGTTGTCGAACGACCCCATGAAAAATACGGCAGTGCTGTTTTTGTCAGACCAGAGATTAATGTCAAGTCATCTCAAATGACGTTCAGGAACAATATAGAAATCTTGACTGTAGAATTGGAATCCTGCTCTGTAACATCCATTTACAAACCACCCAAAGAACTCTTCTTCTTTGAAAGGCCAAGTAACTTTGACAAGCAGAATATCAAAATTGTCCTGGGGGATTTTAATTGTAAGAGCATCAGTTGGGGATATAATATCACAGACAAGAATGGGGAGGAACTCGAGCAATGGGCAGAGAGGGAAGGATTGAGATTGATTCACAACCCCAAACTGAGACCATCTTTCAACAGCGGTAGATGGCATAGAGGTTACAACCCTGACAACATTTTCATAAGCGAGCAAGTGACAAAACATGTAGTTAAAGCGGTGGAGGAACCCATCCCTAGGACAGAACATAGCCCTATCACATGTTCAATTCGGGGAGTGGTCAGCCCTGAGGAAGTACCTTTTAAACGACGTTTCAATTTTAAAAAGGCAAACTGGGAGGGGTTTTCCATTGAGCTAGATGAGGAACTGTCCAATTTACAACCAGAGCCAAGTCATTATGAAAACTTTGTTGACCTTGTGAAGAAGATTCCCCGAGGCTGCCGTACCCAGTTCATTTCTGGCCTCAATGCTGATTCTAAGGATCTGTTAAAATATTACCAGGAAAAGTACGAGACAGACCGTTTTGCAGATGACACCATTCAGACGGGTGAAGAACTCATGAGGAGCATCGCTGACGGAAGAAAGGAAAGATGGATGAACTTACTAGCAAACCTTGACATGGCCCAGAACAGTAGAAGAGCATGGAAGGTGGTCAAAAACATGAGCAACGACCCTAAGAGTCCACCAGTGGATCTCACCAAGGTTACACCAAATCAAATAGCTCATCAGCTGCTCCGTAACGGGAAAACCATCACGAAGACTCAGCCTGTGAAGCTGAAGCCTAGTGAAGATGAGAATAATTTTCTCGGTCGTCCTTTCACATCAGCAGAATTAGAACATGCCATCAAGCTGATGAAAGTCAACAAAGCTGCTGGCCCGGATGACATCAGGACAGAACAAATCAAGAACTTTGGACCAGGAACAATCCAGTGGCTGGTGAATATGATGAATAGATGTATCGAGACCCTGCACTTACCAAAGCTGTGGAGGAAAGCTCATGTGGTCGCACTGCTAAAACCAGGCAAGGAACCAACGGATGCAAAGAACTTCCGTCCTGTCTCTCTTCTTTGCCACCTATACAAGGCATTTGAAAGGTTGATCCTTGAAAGAATTACAACATTCATTGATAACCGGCTAATTCAAGATCAAGCTGGATTTAGACCAGGGAAATCATGTTCCAGCCATATTCTGAACCTGACACAGCATATCGAGGATCGCTATGAGAATAAACGTATCACTGGTGTCGCCTTTATAGATCTCAGTGCTGCATATGATACAGTGAACCATAAGAAGCTCATAGCCAAACTGTACAACATCACTAAGGACATGAATCTAACAAATGTCATACGTGGGATGCTCCAGAACAGAAGGTTTTATGTTACACTTCAAGGGAATAAAAGTCGATGGAGGAACCAGAAAAACGGGTTACCTCAAGGCAGTGTGTTATCCCTATTACTATTCAACATTTGTACAAATGACCAGCCAGAATATTTAGAGGCCAGGCGATTTAATTATGCGGATGACACCGCTATTGCTGTACAGGGTAGGAACTTCGAGGAGGTGGAGGGAAAACTGTCCAACGCTCTTGAGAGATTAGACAATTATTACACCGAAAATCACCTGAAACCTAACCCTGGAAAGACACAAGTATGCGCATTTCATCTTCGCAACAAAGAAGCCAGGAGAAAGTTGAATGTTGTCTGGAAAGGAGTGACACTCGAAAGCTGTGAAACGCCTCGATATTTGGGAATCAAGCTTGATCGTACCCTCAGCTTCAGGAAACATTGTAGAGAATTGAATTGCATGATCAGCTCAAGAAATGGCATAATGTGGAAGTTGATAGGTTCAACATGGGGAGCGAACCCTCAGGTTCTACGTTCAACAGCATTGGGACTTTGCTTCGCAGCAGGAGAGTACGGATCATCAGTGTGGGGAGCATCTGCCCATACCAAGCAAGAGGACATAGCTCTTAACGAGTCCACACGTATTGTCACTGGATGTCTGAGACCTACTCCAGTGCAGAAGATCTACCCTCTCGCTGGCATAGCACCTCCAGTTATTCGACGCAGGGTGGCAGCAGAGAAAGAGAGACAAAAGCTTGAAACAGATCCTAGACATTCTATGTTCAACCACAAGGTGACCACTCCTCGCCTAAGATCCAGGAAGAGTTTTATTAAGAGAACAGTACCCCTCCATACCAAGCCAGACGTCCGGCATGTGTCACTCTGGAAACAAATAGTACCAGAGGGGTTTACCCCTAAAGAAGAACTGAGCAGTGGTAGTCATTTACATTATACCACCTGAAGGTCCTTAAACCGGATGAGAACAGGAGTTCCTAAGTGTCGTAGCAACCTTGTGAAGTGGGGTTATGCAGAAGATCCACGATGTGCCTGTGGAGAAATCCAGACTCCACAACACCTGCTCACGTGCAAAGATCTTAATGAATCCTGCAGCCAGGAAGACCTTATGTTGGCCACAGACCGAGGGATAAGAACTGCTGAGTTCTGGAAAGGAAGAATTTAGTGAGTCTCCCGGACACGGAAAGTAAGTAAGTAATGTATAAACATTTTTTCAACAATCTTAAATGTTATTAACAATAACATTGACCGAGTATAATTCCAATTAAGGAATATAAACACTATGTGACATTAATCAAGTCATGGATAATTTTTGTAACTATATTTATGTCAGAAGTGATCACTATTGAGACAATGGAAGTCAGGTGATGCCTATAAACAGCAACAATTACTTAGCAACAATTTTGTTAACACGAAATGAAGACCAGAAGACTGGTAGGTCTGTCTGAAGTCAAGTATGTGTAAAACAAGTTCTTAAATGGATATTTTAGCCATTAATGTTTATAAGAATCGGAATGACGGAAGATATTGTTATTAACTTTAGAAAGATGAGCGGACTACTAGTATTTTGAAACTTACACTCATGTTTTACGTGGAAGTACAGTACAATGACATGGTCTATTATTGAAATGCAGTAATTAAAGTTACGTGGAATGATAAAGAAATTATACAGTTGTGAACAAAAGTATTGTGGAAAAATTGAGCACGATGATTTTAAAATTAGAGAAGGAGAAGGTTAGGAGTGTTTCATGAACCGTATACACAGCAGTGTTACGTAGTACGATCACTAATTCTTCTACACGTATGTAGCAAGATGGGTTTTTGTTGATTTTGAAGGAATGCCGTGCAGCATTTCATGAAGGTTATTGTGGTAACGAGAAGAAAGGAATTGTGTCGTATTTGGAAGCGCAGTTGACGCTATGAAAAGGTATTGTTAAGTTTTGTCTCTAGGCTACTCTTTGCATTATTTGATTTTCGAATTTCGATTGTTTTTACAGTAGGCCCTAGGTATAATGGCATACTGAAGTATTAATAAATTGTTTACTTTGAATTGATAACTTCTCCTTATACAAATTAAGATAAGAACCTGCGATACACCGGTGAGTGTAATACTAACATATTGGCAACCAGTAACAGGACGCTTTTTCGGCACGTAAAATAACATTAAACGAAGCAACATGGACCGATTAGTGCGTCAGAGAACAGCTTTTCGAGCGGCGTTTACGAGAGCTTTAAATAAGTTGGAAGATGCAATGGAAGCATCGCAGTTGGATATGATTGCTGTGCAAGTCTCTTTTGCTGTGCTTGAAGAAAGAGCCGCGGAACTGCAAGACTCAGATGCCAAAATAATGGACTCGATGCTAGATGACGACGAGGTTGATTTTGACAATGAAATGGAGGTGGCAGAAGATTATCGCAGTAAGTTTCTTGATATGAAGGTAAGAACGTCACAGATACTCGCTAATTATGACTGTGATGGAACTGTTCCCAGCGCTAATCGTCAACAAGAAAGAAAGTTTAAGTTGCCCAAACTGAATTAAGAAAATTTGGAGGTGATTTAAGGGAATGGTTGCCCTTCTGGAGCCAGTTTCAAAAGATAGATCAAGATGTTGATATTGCACACGAGGACAAATTCCAATACCTAATTCAATCTACTACACAGGGATCAAGAACAAGAGAAGTTGTGGATAGTTTTCCTCCTACAGCTGAAAACTACTCCAAAGCAGTGAATAGTCTGAAATCGAGGTTCGGAAGGGACGACTTGTTAGTTGAGGTGTATGTTAGAGAAGTTTTGAAGCTAATTTTGTCTACCCATCAATCAATGGAATCAATAGTTTTGGCTTCACTGTATGATAAACTTGAATCATATTTGAGAGCTCTTGAAACACTAGGTGTCACGACAGATAAATGTTCTGCTATGCTATTCCCTATAATAGAGTCATACTTCCCTGAAGAGTTTTTGAAAGCATGGCATAGAAGTGCTAGTAGGGGGGAGATGAAGGATGCTAAAGAAAGACTCAGCAACTTGATGGAGTTTCTGAGAAGAGAAGTAGAAGGGGAAGAAAGAATTACACTTGCTCTGACTGGTTTTGGTTTAGGACGCTGTGAAGCTAAAACTAGTGTCAAGTAGAGATCAATTCACAAATTCTACCCTAATGATAACGTACCTACAGCAGCCGGATTTTTGTCAACTGGTGATGTTAAAGAAGCGAAGAAGACTTGTATATTTTGTGACAAGTCTCAAAATAGTTCTGACTGTTTCACAGCTCAAAGCATGAATGTAGCAGAGAAGCAGAAAATACTGAAACAGAGAGGTTGTTGTTTTTCTTGTTTGAAGCCAGGGCATGCAATTAAAAAAGTCGAGCAGTTTTAAGATGTTGTGTGTGTGGAAAGCATCATGTGACTTTGATGTGTGAAGAATTGGAGCCTCATATTGACACAACAACCAAGTCAGATTTTGGAAATATAGCATTGGAGAATTTCTCCCACAGTCCCAAAGTTTTCTTACAAATAGGAATCTCCGTTTCGCGGGCTTATAGGTCGTGTTCCAAGGACATTTTGTCGTCCTGACGTTTCGCTGAATACTGCGTTCAGCATGTTCACAGGTTACATAAAGCGAGGTAAAACAAGTAAACAGAAGATATATAAATAGTCAACAACCCACATATAGAGGCTACCATAGCAACGGCGTACCACATAAAAGTAATGCATCAAGGACAGGGCTGCTCGTCTGTTGCATCTTCTCGTCTACGACGGTCAATAAGGGCAGGCTTGAGGGGATTAAGGACTGGAAGCCAAGCTCTGTTCACACGTTCTGCTTCCTCCTTAAGATTGAAGCTGTTAGTATGCTTCAGGATTTCAATGGCCTCCCTTTGTAGCCTGGCATGATAAGACACCGTGGTGGACAGAACTTCGGTGTCTCCATATCTTATATCGTGACCTGCAAGTAGCGAGTGTGCTGCTACAGTGGATTTATCTGTTTGTCCCAGCCGGCTGTGTCGTTCGTGCTCCTTGAGGCGAGTGGCAATACTTCTTTTCGTTGTTCCAATATATACTTGGCCACAATCACACGGGATTTTATAAACCCCTGCCGCGGTATGAGGATGTCGCTTATCTTTAGCGGACCTAAACATGTCCTTAATTTTTCGTGTAGGCCTGTATATGGTCTTTATATCATGGGACTCGAGTAGCCTCCCTATTCTGTCCGTGACCTTTTTTATATATGGAAGAAAAGCTCTAGCCAGGGGCTGCTTGTCTCCAATTACCCTTGTAGTTGGACGTCTCGGATGGAGTGCTCGCTGGATATCTTTCTGGCTGTACCCATTCGCGCATAAGGCCTCGTTGAGGTGTTCAATTTCTTGTTGTAGGCACTGCTTATCACAAATTCTTTTAGCGCGGTCAGCCAGTGTTTTTATAACTCCGTATTTCTGTCGTGGGTGGTGGTTGGACGTCTTATGTAGATATCGGTCAGTATGGGTCGGCTTACGGTAAACTGTATGTCCCAAAGTTAGATCAGCGGTCTTCGTTACCATAACGTCGAGAAACGCGATTTTCTGTTCATTTTCTAACTCCATGGTAAACTGAATGTTCGAGTTCTGGCTGTTAAGATGTTGTAAAAACAGATTTAATTGATCTTTACCATGGCCCCATATTACAAAGGTATCGTCCACGTATCGTAGCCACACTTTAGGTTTCAAAGGTGCGGTCTCTAGTGCTATTTGTTCAAATTGTTCCATGAAGAAATTCGCGATCACCGGACTAAGGGGACTGCCCATGGCGACGCCATCAATTTGTTCATAGAAATCACCCTTCCACAGGAAATAGCTAGCGGTGAGGCAGTGGCGGAATAAGGCGGTGATATCATCAGGAAAAATCCGTGCGATGTACTCCAGGGCTACCTTTATAGGTACTTTCGTGAAAAGAGAGACCACGTCAAAACTTACTAGTAAGTCGCCAGCTTCTAGTTGAATAGTTTTCAATTTTTCAATGAAATGGCCGGAATCTTTGACGAACGACTGTGTACCGCCGATATGTGGTTGAAGTAAGGTAGCTAAATGTTTGGCAATGCTATAAGTTGGTGATCCAATAGCACTCACGATAGGACGAAGAGGAACATTATCTTTGTGTATTTTAGGTAAACCATAAAGTCTTGGTGGTAAAGCTTCACTTCTGGTGGTTACCTTCTTTACGTTATCAGGTAGCGAAGATACCTTGATCAAGCCGTTTGTTTCACGAAGAATCCGGTTGGTAGGATCTCTTAGTAGTTTGCGGTAGGTACCCGGGTCTAAAAGTTCCAAAGCCTTGGCAGTGTAGTCGTTCATGTCCAAGATAACCGTTGCGTTCCCTTTGTCTGCAGGAAGAATGATTATGCTCTCGTCCATGTTGAGAGTCTTTATAGCCTTTCTCTCCTGAGGTGTGAGGTTACTCTGCGGTGCCGGTGCCTTCTTGATTATACGTGAGGCTTCATGACGAATTTCATCTGCTTGTTCAGATGGTAGCTCACGGATTGCCGCTTCAATATTGGCGAAAATGTCTTCCACGGGAATCGAAGGAGGGGTCACTGCGTAATTTCCTCCTTTCGCTAGTATAGATATTTCACACTCTGACAGGTGGCGATTGGTCAGGTTAACAATTGTCCGTGAGATGTCCAGCGTAGGCGCAGGTACCGGCGCGGGTTGGTCTCTCTGTAACCGCTCAAACTTTTTCTTCTGCCGGATGCTAGACAGTTCAAATGTTGAACGCATAGAGTAGAAGGTGATGCGATCTACATTTTCCCAGTCCTGATATGAGAGTGTGGTGCTGATGCGGTAGTGCAGCTGTAAGAGTGCCTGATCTGTAGTAGCGAGCCCCTTACGTGCAAAGCTTATGCGTTCACGTAATAACGAACGTTCAGTTCGATCATATATTCTATGGGCTCTAGCTGAGGTTAGTGGTCTCTTCATTTTAATAAACTTGGGAATCATACCTGTGTCTCGGCATCGAAGAAGAAACGCGAGTGATGACAGAAGTTGCGACTTTTTCTTCCTTAACCTCTCAAAGCGACGAACTAAGTGTGATATTTCCTCCCCGTAGAGGCGAATTAAGTAAAAATGTAGACTTTCACGACCGGCGTTGAAATAGGAATCTCCGTTTCGCGGGCTTATAGGTCGTGTTCCAAGGACATTTTGTCGTCCTGACGTTTCGCTGAATACTGCGTTCAGCATGTTCACAGGTTACATAAAGCGAGGTAAAACAAGTAAACAGAAGATATATAAATAGTCAACAACCCACATATAGAGGCTACCATAGCAACGGCGTACCACATAAAAGTAATGCATCAAGGACAGGGCTGCTCGTCTGTTGCATCTTCTCGTCTACGACGGTCAATAAGGGCAGGCTTGAGGGGATTAAGGACTGGAAGCCAAGCTCTGTTCACACGTTCTGCTTCCTCCTTAAGATTGAAGCTGTTAGTATGCTTCAGGATTTCAATGGACTGGGAAAATGTAGATCGCATCACCTTCTACTCTATGCGTTCAACATTTGAACTGTCTAGCATCCGGCAGAAGAAAAAGTTTGAGCGGTTACAGAGAGACCAACCCGCGCCGGTACCTGCGCCTACGCTGGACATCTCACGGACAATTGTTAACCTGACCAATCGCCACCTGTCAGAGTGTGAAATATCTATACTAGCGAAAGGAGGAAATTACGCAGTGACCCCTCCTTCGATTCCCGTGGAAGACATTGTCGCCAATATTGAAGCGGCAATCCGTGAGCTACCATCTGAACAAGCAGATGAAATTCGTCATGAAGCCTCACGTATAATCAAGAAGGCACCGGCACCGCAGAGTAACCTCACACCTCAGGAGAGAAAGGCTATAAAGACTCTCAACATGGACGAGAGCATAATCATTCTTCCTGCAGACAAAGGGAACGCAACGGTTATCTTGGACATGAACGACTACACTGCCAAGGCTTTGGAACTTTTAGACCCGGGTACCTACCGCAAACTACTAAGAGATCCTACCAACCGGATTCTTCGTGAAACAAACGGCCTGATCAAGGTATCTTCGCTACCTGATAACGTAAAGAAGGTAACCACCAGAAGTGAAGCTTTACCACCAAGACTTTATGGTTTACCTAAAATACACAAAGATAATGTTCCTCTTCGTCCTATCGTGAGTGCTATTGGATCACCAACTTATAGCATTGCCAAACATTTAGCTACCTTACTTCAACCACATATCGGCGGTACACAGTCGTTCGTCAAAGATTCCGGCCATTTCATTGAAAAATTGAAAACTATTCAACTAGAAGCTGGCGACTTACTAGTAAGTTTTGACGTGGTCTCTCTTTTCACGAAAGTACCTATAAAGGTAGCCCTGGAGTACATCGCACGGATTTTTCCTGATGATATCACCGCCTTATTCCGCCACTGCCTCACCGCTAGCTATTTCCTGTGGAAGGGTGATTTCTATGAACAAATTGATGGCGTCGCCATGGGCAGTCCCCTTAGTCCGGTGATCGCGAATTTCTTCATGGAACAATTTGAACAAATAGCACTAGAGACCGCACCTTTGAAACCTAAAGTGTGGCTACGATACGTGGACGATACCTTTGTAATATGGGGCCATGGTAAAGATCAATTAAATCTGTTTTTACAACATCTTAACAGCCAGAACTCGAACATTCAGTTTACCATGGAGTTAGAAAATGAACAGAAAATCGCGTTTCTCGACGTTATGGTAACGAAGACCGCTGATCTAACTTTGGGACATACAGTTTACCGTAAGCCGACCCATACTGACCGATATCTACATAAGACGTCCAACCACCACCCACGACAGAAATACGGAGTTATAAAAACACTGGCTGACCGCGCTAAAAGAATTTGTGATAAGCAGTGCCTACAACAAGAAATTGAACACCTCAACGAGGCCTTATGCGCGAATGGGTACAGCCAGAAAGATATCCAGCGAGCACTCCATCCGAGACGTCCAACTACAAGGGTAATTGGAGACAAGCAGCCCCTGGCTAGAGCTTTTCTTCCATATATAAAAAAGGTCACGGACAGAATAGGGAGGCTACTCGAGTCCCATGATATAAAGACCATATACAGGCCTACACGAAAAATTAAGGACATGTTTAGGTCCGCTAAAGATAAGCGACATCCTCATACCGCGGCAGGGGTTTATAAAATCCCGTGTGATTGTGGCCAAGTATATATTGGAACAACGAAAAGAAGTATTGCCACTCGCCTCAAGGAGCACGAACGACACAGCCGGCTGGGACAAACAGATAAATCCACTGTAGCAGCACACTCGCTACTTGCAGGTCACGATATAAGATATGGAGACACCGAAGTTCTGTCCACCACGGTGTCTTATCATGCCAGGCTACAAAGGGAGGCCATTGAAATCCTGAAGCATACTAACAGCTTCAATCTTAAGGAGGAAGCAGAACGTGTGAACAGAGCTTGGCTTCCAGTCCTTAATCCCCTCAAGCCTGCCCTTATTGACCGTCGTAGACGAGAAGATGCAACAGACGAGCAGCCCTGTCCTTGATGCATTACTTTTATGTGGTACGCCGTTGCTATGGTAGCCTCTATATGTGGGTTGTTGACTATTTATATATCTTCTGTTTACTTGTTTTACCTCGCTTTATGTAACCTGTGAACATGCTGAACGCAGTATTCAGCGAAACGTCAGGACGACAAAATGTCCTTGGAACACGACCTATAAGCCCGCGAAACGGAGATTCCTATTTCAACGCCGGTCGTGAAAGTCTACACTTTTCTTACAAACTTTGAGGGTAAAGATAGCATCTGACTGTACAGAATCTTGTGTACGGGTTCTCATTGACACAGGATCTCAGAAGTCGTATATATTGAAGGATATTGCGAAAGAAATGCAGTATTTACCTCAACGGGAAGAAGCTGTAATCCATTCATTGTTTGGAGGTATAAATACTGAAAGTTTCAAACATCATTGTTACCAGATAAGGTTAGGTAACCTTATCGGAGGTTTCTCTTGCAACTTTAAGGCCTTAGATCAGCCCATTATATGTCAAGAGATTCCTTCCGTTGAAAATGGACCATGGATGACAGAATTAAAGAAGAAAGATATTTCACTGACGGATGTTGGCTGCACTGATGACCCGATAGCAGTTCTTATAGGAGCAGACGTTGGAGGAAGATTACTAACACGTCCTCGTGAAGAGTTAGCATCAGGCCTTGTTGCCATTGAAAATCGTCTAGGTTGGACCTTAATGGGGAAGGTGCCCGGTGGATCGAGAGCTAAGAATACTACTATGATGGTGAATTCTCTGTTTGATAAAGGCCATAGCATATCAGACTTATGGAGCTCAGATGTACTTGGAATTATAGATCCTGTGGAGTAGAAATGCAAAGAAGAGTTGGCTGCTGCAACAAAGAAACACTTCCTGGATACAGTGTGTGTCAATTCAGAAGGTCGTTACGAAGTACATATGCCTTGGGTAGGACACTCCCCATTACCAAGCAATTACAACATTGCAAAGAAAAGGCTGAAATCAACAGTGCATAAATTAACGTCTGATGGTTGTTACGAGGCTTACCACCAGGTGGGAGTGGAAGCTCAAATACTAATGGCTGTTCGGAAATTTGATTTGAGGTGATGGGAGTATACGATACCTACGGAAATATTAGCAGCGAGCCCTGTTGAAACATCACATGTTTTAGGACTTACCTGGAATCGTTGTGCAGATGCACTGCAGATAGATCCTAAATGTTTTAAGGCTATTCACATAGAAGTGATAACCAAAATAGTGATTCTTTCTGTTGCTCAGCGTATATATGATCCTATAGGATTTTCGTGCCCAGTATCTCTCTGTCCCAAGATCTTATTGCAACAAACTTGGGAATCCAAAGTAGCGTGGGATGCTGAGGTTGATGAACACATCAAACAGAAGTTTAAAGACTGGCTCAATGATTTAAAGTACCTATGTAGCTTATGTTCAAGTTCCTAGATCGATAACACTCAACAGGTGGGGGTGTACATATTGGTGAATGTAGCGTGCACATGTTTTGTGATGCTAGTCAGGCTGCTTATACAGCAGCAGTATTTATTCGAGTTCAAACGAGTCTTGGAGTGTCCATACAGTTAGTGCAAGCCAAATCACGGGTGGCACCTGTAAAGGAAATGACTACTCCCCGACTTGAACTGCTAGCTGCTACAATAGGGACTAGGTTATGTGCTTTTGTGGTTAAGGATATTTCAATCCCAGGCATGACTATTTATTATTGGAGTGACTCCTCCACTGTCCTATCTTGGATTCATAGAAATGAAGAGTGGGGAGTTTTTGGCTACAATCGAGTGACGGAAATTAGGAGATTGACTGGACAAGGGCAATGGCGACATCTACCTGATAGTATGAATCCAGCCGATCTCCCATCCAAAGGTGGTTCAGGACAACATTTGCTCGAGTCCAGATGGTGGGAGGACCCTGTTTGGCTTAAGCAACCATCTACTATGTGGCCTAGTGTTAGACCCATCTCTCATGAAGAAGAGGTAAGAAATGAAATTAAAAAAACGTTGGACTTCTTCTGAAACCTGTACCAACAAGGATGAGCCAATCAATGTAAGGTGGTGGTATGAGTATTTTTCACAATATCGGAAAGTGATACGCATAATAGCTTGGATATGCCGTTTCGTGATCAATTGTAAGAAAGACAATCACAAAAGGCAGGGAGATCTTTCAGTATCGGAATTTAATGATGCTGATAAGATAGTGCTGAAATATATTCAGCGAGAAGCTAATGTTGATGTTGAGAGTCCTCGCATTTCATCTTAAAGATCCTACACAGTTGAAGATGGAATTGTACGGATGAAAACCAAGATTACGCAAAGAAAATACATAATTAACTTCAGATATCCTATTATTTGCCTGCAAATCATGAAGTTGTAAAGATGATCCTAGAGAAACACGAAGATATGTGTCATACGAGTGCGCAAGGATTATTGAGTGCTCTTAGAGAGAACTTTTGGATACTTGGAGGACGTAGGACTGTGTTGAGTTGTCCTGCAACACAAGGTGGGAGGATGTTAAGTTTTGTCTGTAGGCTACTCTTTGCATTATATGATTTTCGAATGTCGATTGTTTTTATAGTAGGCCCTAGGTAAAATGTAATCCTGAAGTATTAATAAATTGTTTACTTTGAATTGTTAACTTCTCAGTAGTGGTGTTGTGGGGGTTCAGATACCTCCTCCTCCTCCCCTCCTCACAAGATGGCGGCAGCCCGATAACTCCCGAACCCGTGGTCGGATTTTGACGAATGAGGTGTCATTGAACTCGGGCTGACACTCCCTTTCCAATGGACAATATATTTCAACCCCAAAAATAAAACCTACCCCTACTAGGGGTAAAATTGAATTTCTTAGAGAATCTCTCTTTCCAATTGCAACATGTGAGAGTTTGAATGCCGATATGGATTTAAACGTTGTTCTACATAAAGTGCATGTGTTCGGTCGATAGCCACTATGAATTAACATGCTTGTTTTTGTTTTTTACGCATGCCCACTCATGGCTTTTGTAAGAGGGTGGGGGAGTGGATCCCTATGGATGGGTTATTGTTGACGGGTCATTGTTGGCGGGGTCATTGTTGTCGGGTCCTTGTGGACGAGTCTTTGTGGACAAGTCCTTGTGGATAGGTCCTTGTGGACAGGTCCCTGTGGACGAGTCCTTGTCCCTTTGGACTGATCCCTTTGGACCGGTCCCTTTGACCTGGTTCCTACGGACTGGCTCATGAATTTATTTAAATTATGTCAAAGGGCCTAACTACATTTCGCGTGTGTTGAACTGACGTTGTTCACTAATCCCCTGTGAGAGTTTGAATGCCGATATGGAATGAAACGTTGTTCCACAAAAGAGAAATGTGTTCGGTGGATAGCCACTATGAATTAACATGCTTGTTTTTTGTTTTTTACGCATGCCCACTCATAGCTTTTGTAAGAGGGCGGGCTTTTTAAAAGATGGCGGCTGTAGTGTAACCTAACCTAACCCAACCCACGAGTGGTGATCAAAAAGTATTTTAAGTGACGCTTGTCGATTGGCAAACCAATAATCAAAGAGGGATATGTCAGGCCTTGAGGTGATAGCCCCTTTTGATTGATCTCTGTTGATTTGTCCCTTTGGACTGGTCTCTATTGACTAGCCCTTTTGGACGGGCCATTTTTGACAGGGGGTCATTTTTGATGGATCCTTTTTGGCAGGTCCTTTTCGACGGGTCCCTGTTGACGAGTCATTGCTGACGGGTCCTTGTTGATGAGTCCCTGTGGACGGGTCATTGTTGACGGGTCCCTATTGACAGGCCATTGTTGACAGGTCATTGATGACAGGTCATTGTTGACGGGTCATTGTTGATGGGTCTTTGTTGACAAGTCCCTGTTGATGGGTCCCTGTGGAAGGGTCCCTTTAGACCGACCCCTTTAGACTTGTCCCTATGGACCGGCCCATGAAATTTATCCAAATTATGTCAAAGGGCCTAACTACATTTGTGTGTAAAGCAGTGTGTTGAACTGACGTTGTTCACTAGTCCTTACTACTACAATTGGATAACGATATGAACGGAATTGATTAACCAGACATGAGTTAACTACCAACGAAACACTTTGGCGACTCTGCTTGTTATTGACCAATGAGTAGGGTTTTAGAAAAACTGTTTGCTATTTTGGGTTATATACAAAAAATGCTTAGACCTTTTGAGTGACTATGTTTGCTAAACAAGACATTATACCAGACACGATTAGGATTCTTATGTAGCTCAGACAAGGAAAGCATTTCTACAGAATCAGTTGACATTGAATATAGATTTAGGTATTAGGAAATCATTTTGAAGGCCTTTGTCTGGAGCGTGGCACTCTATGAAAGTAAAACTTAGACAATTGGTGTAGCAGAAAAGTGGTGAATTGAAGTGTTTGAAATGTGGTGTTACAGGAGAATGATGAAGATTAGATGGGTAAATAGGGTTACTCACAAAGGGGTATTAAGACGAGTGGGGAAGAAGAGATGTATTTGGTGACTGTTAATGAAGTAAAGAGATAGGTTGGTAGGACACGTACTAAGACACCTAAGAATAGCAAACTTAGTTAAGGAAGAAAGGTTCGAGGACGAGAACTGTGGGGGGTAGACCAAGTTTAGAATATGTTAAACAGATAGCCTTGAATGTAGGGTGTGGTAGCTATATAGAGATGAAACGATTAGCTCGGGACAGATAGGCGCTGAGATCTGCATCAAACCAGTCAAAGGACTAAAGACTCAAACAACAACATGTAAGTTCACTAAAATAATGTTGTGTAACGGTAAATGTTAGTCAACGAACAGTAATGCATTACTAAAACCCATGACACGATACCTAAGAGCTTTTCTAAAATGATTTTAAAATGCCTTTAACCCTATATTGAACACCCAGTTCACAAGACTCATAACTGCAATGTTATGGTAAAACAAAAAAAAATCTATATTTCAAAACAAGCAAGTGGTTTAGTCAATGTATACTGGAAAAAGTTTTGTAAACACTCAAGTCCTCAAGACTAATTAAATTAGTAACTGTCAGGTTGACCGAGTGGTTAAGGTGTTTGACTTAAGATCAAATTTTCTGTATAAGGAAGCAAGGGTTCGAATCCCTTACCTGACATGACTATTGCCTTGACATGGCTTGGCCACACTGCATTATTATGATACTCGGTACACAAACCATAGATATAGTGTATTGTTTAAGGCCACTCTCTTTCTGAACATAGTCAGAGACTGTTGATGGTCAACAATTGTATTAATAGTGGGACTTGGGGATAGTAATTAAGAAAAACAGACAATACCCATACAATATTTTTATTAAATTCATTTTATAATAGTTACACACTGAATTCAACTCTATCTCTTTACCATTGTTCTATATAGATTTTTAAACACAACGCTTGTTGTAGATCCTTTTACAACTTTCTCCAGGTACTCTGGCTCTTAAAAACTGGGAAAACCGCAATGGATTTTATAAACATAAAACTCTCATCCTCTTCTTTTTCATAATTATCATCATCATCATCATTATGAATATTATCATCAAAATTATTATAGTCATTGTCACCATCATTATCATCATCATCATCATCATTCTCAACATCACTAGAACTATCCAATTCCTCTTGTTTGTTTTCCACAGGGACCTCTTGTAGAGTCTGCGTTGCTTTTGATAGTGTTAAGGGTTTTTTGAACGATGGTATTTGTCCTAACATGTCATTTTGAGGTGATGATGAATGCTTTTTACCAAACAATGCACTATTTGAGCAGCAATATATTTTTCTTGGACTTGCTTTTTTACCTGGGTTAGAGTATTCTGCGTATTTAAATGTGTATTAAAATGAGATTCACAATGATGTTCTTTTGAAGTAAGTACGTTCGAGTCTTTTGTTTTAATCATTCCTCGACACTTTTTGGATCGTTGTTTTGAACATCGCCAAATAACAGTTCCATCTTTATTGGTTGTTTTTACAATATATGTATATCCTTTATAGAAGACACATGGCTTGCCATGACTGGTTGTTGAGACTTCCATATCAACTAATACATATGAATTAAATTTTTAGTAAAGTCACATGAACAATCTTTAGATTACAAGTGATTTACACACACACACACTTTCCTAAATGTCAAGATTTATGGATGTGGTTTTCCGCCAACAGCTGCTTACTGCGTATGACAAGGCTGGAGACTGGTAGGTGAGACGGTCTTTCACGATGTGAACACTGTAACAGGCAGTAGTCAACTGACAATATTCTTATACCCTAGTCAATGTTAACAGGTACTTACTGCGTATGACAAGACCGTACACTCGTAGGTTAGACCGTATTTTTTGTTCATTGCTAAGGATCCCATGTATACCCTAGACATGTTAGTTCTGAACACTTAGTGGTTAATTGTATATATTGAATTTAAATACACAGCTCATACAAGCACGTTTTGCGGATGGGAGGGGTGAGAGGCTGGCAAAAAAGGAAATGTTTTAGTTTAATGAAAAGTCATGTCCTAGTAGGCGTGATGTATAGTAGACGCAATTGATAGTAGACGTAATTGATAGTAGGTGTAATCAATACTAGACGTGATTAATAGTAGACGCAATTGATACTAGGCGTGATTGATAGTAGGCGTGATTTGTAGTAAGCGCGATTTATAGTAGACGCAAATGATAGTAGGCGCGATTGATAGTAGGCGTGATTGATAGTAGACGCGATTGATAGTAGGCGCAATTTGACATGGGCGCGACTCAGATCATTTTTGATATCATAATGTTACAGTGTCAATGTTTATACAAAGTACAAGGTAGAGGGTATTTTAAGACATAACCTCAGCTCACTTAACATAACCTAACTTTACCTAACCTAACTTTGTCACGTGACATGTTCTACAAGTTTAGACTTGCTTTAAGACTGATTATGTCGTCATAGATTGATGGGAGGGGTGAGAGGCTGACAAAAAGGAAATGTTTTAGTTTAATGAAACGTCATGTCCTAGTAGGCGCGATTTATAGTAGACGCAATTGATAGTAGGCGCGATTAATAGTAGACGCAATTGATAGTAGGCGTGATTGATAGTAGGCGTGATTTGACATGAGCGCGATTTATAGTAGACGCAAATGATAGTAGGCGCGATTGATAGTAGGCGTGATTGATAGTAGACGCGATTGATAGTAGGCGCAATTTGACATGGGTGCGACCCAGATCATTTTTGATAACATAAAGTTACAGTGTCAATGTTTATACAAAGTACAAGGTAGAGAGGGGGTATTTTAAGACATAACCTCAGCTCACTTAACATAACCTAACTTTACCTAACCTAACTTTGTCACGTGACATGTTCTACAAGTTTAGACTTGCTTTAAGACTGATATGACGTCATAGATTGATGGGAGGGGTGAGAGGCTGACAAAAAAGGAAATGTTCTGGTTTAATGAAACGTCATATCCTAGTAGGCGCGATTTATAGTAGACGCAATTGATAGTAGGCGCGATTAATAGTAGACGCAATTGATAGTAGACGCAAATGATAGTAGGCGTGATTGATAGTAGACGCAATTGATACTAGGCGTGATTGATAGTAGGCGTGATTTGTAGTAAGCGCATTTCATAGTAGGCTCAATTGATAGTAGATGCAATTGATAGTAGACGTGATTGATAGTAGGCGCGATTGATAGTAGACGTAATTGATATGGGCGCGGCTTGGATCATTTTTGATATTACAAAGTTACAGTGTCAATGTTTATACAAAGTACAAGGCAGAGAGGGGGTATTTTAAGACTTAACCTCAGCTCACCTAACATAACCTAACTTTACCTAACCTAACTTTGTCACGTGACATGTTCTACAAGTTTAGACTTGCTTTAAGGCTGACTATGACTATGACGTCATAGATTGATGAGAGGGGTGGGAGGCTGACAAAAGGAAATGTTTTGGTTTAATGAAAAGTCATGTCCTAGCAGGCGCGATTGCTAGTAGACGCAATTGATAGTAGACGCGATTAATGGTAGGCGCAATTGATAGTAGGTGTGATCAGGTACTTACTGCATATCAAAAGGCTGTACACTCGTGTGTTAGACACTCTATCTTGTTAAGGACCCCTATATATTCCCTATACAAGGCTATACATGTTAGTTCTAAACACTTAGTTGTTATTTGTATATTAAATTTATATACACAGGTTATACAAGCACGTTTTTTCACACAGTAAAACTTTGTCAAATAGCCACATGCGACACGCAAAGTATGTTTCCGCTATCTAGCGGTGACCATGGAAACCACCTGAACATATCCTAATCTAATCCTAGCTAACTTCACCTGACGTGACCATACCAGTTTGTAAGCAACAACAACAACACACTAAGATTCCATGAATTCCAGAGTACTTTTAGATTAATTATCGACTCTCAACTCTTATAACTATGTCTATCCCACTCTGTCAAAAACACGATATATTTATTAAAATTTTTGCTTGATGTCAATAATAAAGTGATAATGGATTTTCCGATCCTATAACTATAAATTCATTACCCCCCACTCTTATCTCGGTCCCGACAACAACCATGCCTATTTTTATTATGTCAGATGATGTAATGTTCGAGTGCAAAGTGGATGTAAAAGTGAGTGCAAAGTGAGTGCAAAAGTGAGTGCAAAGTAAGTGTAAAAGTAGTTGTAAAAGTGAGTGCAAAGTGAGTGCAAAAGTGAGTGCAAAAGTGGGGTGTAAAAGTTGTACCCTATTTGTAATGGCTTATTTGACAAGTTATTTTGTGGTACCCTATTCGTAATGGCTTATTTCACAAGTTGTTTTTGTCAATGTATTTAGAGGATATTTCTCTTGTTCATGGAAAGTATCTCAGCCCTTTTTATGATAGCATAATGCTTACCGTCATGTTTGTAAGCAACAACAACACACTAAAATTCCAAGAATCCAAACTACTCTAAGGTTAATGATGGTCTCTCAACTCCATTCCACGCCTAGTCAAAAACATTATACATTTCAAATTTTTCAAAAAAAGGTAAATTGAGAAAGTAGGCTATATATTTAAACTAAAAATCATATGCTAACTCCAACACCTATGTCTATCCCATTCTCAGTAAAAATATATATATATATATATATATATATATATATTCTTTAAATTTTTCCAAAAAATATTTGGAAAGTAGGCTATAATTTGAAAACTAATCATCCTAAAAAGTCATATATAGACTCAAACCAATGGCTTTTATGTCCTTAATCGTTTGAACAAAACATGGAATTTGACATTTTTCCAAATATTGATCATGTTCTTAAATGGGCTATATTTTGTAAACTATGAATTACACAAAAAATGTGTTTGACATAAAAATGACAGGTATTTACCCCCTCTACCCACAAACCAAGTCCCAGGTCTCTGGGACAAAATCCAAAAAGGTTCAATTTTGAAAGTAGACGATGTTTTGAAAGCTAATCATTCTAAAAAGTCATATATAGACTCAAACAAATGTCCTTTAAGTCCCTTAACGTTAGAACAAAACTTAATATTTTTTTCATTTTTTCAAAAAAAAAAGTCCAATTTTCAAAATTGCCTATATTTTGGAAACTAAGAATTAGTTCCAAAATGGCGGTCGTAGCTTAACTCAACCTAACCTAACCCTACGAGGTGTGATCAAAAAGTTCCAAAATGGCTGCCGTAGCTTAACTTAACCTTTGATTGATCCCTGTTGATTGACCCCTTTTGATTGATCTCTGTTGATGTATCCCTTTGGACTGGTCCCTGTTGACTACCTAGCCTAACCTAACCTAACCTACAACGTGTGTTCAAAAAGTTTCAAAATGGCGGCCGTAGCTTCACTTAACCTAACCTAACCTAACTTAACCTAAACCTACGAGGTGTGATCAAAAAATTTTCAAAATAGTGGTCATAGCTTAACTGAACCTTGCCTAACCTAACCTAACCTAAACCTACGAAGTGTGGTCATAAAGTTCCAAACTGGCGGTCGTAGCTTAACTCAACCTAACCTAACCCTACGAGTTGTGATCAAAAAATTCCAAAAATAGCGGCCGTAGCTTAACTTAACCTTTGATTGATCCCTGTTGATTGACCCCTTTTAATTGATCTCTGTTGATGTATCCCTTTGGACTGGTCCCTGTTGGCTAGCCCCTTTGGTCGGGTCCTTTTTGAAGGGAGTCATTTTTTTACGGGTCCCGGAGGACGGGTCCTTGTTAACGGGTCCCTGTGGGCGGGTCCTTTGGACTGATCCCTATGGACTGGCCCATGCATTTTTTCCAAATTATGTCAAATGGACCCGCCCACAGGGCGTCAACAAGGACCCGTCCTCCGGGACCCGTAAAAAAATGACTCCCTTCAAAAAGGACCCGACCATAGGGGCTAGCCAACAGGGACCAGTCCAAAGGGATACATCAACAGAGATCAATTAAAAGGGGTCAATCAACAGGGATCAATCAAAGGTTAAGTTAAGCTACGGCAGCTATTTTTGGAACTTTTTGATCACACCTCGTAGGGTTAGGTTGAGTTAAGCTACGACCGCCATTTTGGAACTTTATGACCACACTTCGTAGGTTTAGGTTAGGTTAGGTTAGGCAAGGTTCAGTTAAGCTATGACCACTATTTTGAAAATTTTTTGATCACACCTCGTAGGTTTAGGTTAAGTTAGGTTAGGTTAGGTTAAGTGAAGCTACGGCCGCCATTTTGAAACTTTTTGAACACACGTTGTAGGTTAGGTTAGGTTAGGCTAGGTAGTCAACAGGGACCAGTCCAAAGGGATACATCAACAGAGATAAATCAAAAGGGGTCAATCAACAGGGATCAATCAAAGGTTAAGTTAAGCTACGGCAGCCATTTTGGAACTTTTTGATCACACCTCGTAGGGTTAGGTTAGGTTGAGTTAAGCTACGACCGCCATTTTGGAACTAATTCTTAGTTTCCAAAATATAGGCAATTTAGAAAATTGGACTTTTTTTTTTGAAAAAATGAAAAAAATATTAAGTTTTGTTCTAACGTTAAGGGACTTAAAGGACATTTGTTTGAGTCTATATATGACTTTTTAGAATGATTAGTTTTCAAAACATCGTCTACTTTCTAAATTGAACCATTTTGGATTTTGTCCCAGAGACCTGGGACTTGGTTTGTGGGTATAGGGGGTAAATACCTGTCATTTTATGTCAAACACATTTTTTGTGTAATTCATAGTTTACAAAATATAGCCCATTTATAAAAATGATCAATATTTGGAAAAATGTCAAATTCCATGTTTTGTTCAAACGATTAAGGACATAAAAGCCATTGGTTTGAGTCTATATATGACTTTTTAGGATGATTAGTTTTCAAATTATAGCCTACTTTCCAAATATTTTTTGGAAAAATTTAAAGAATATATATGTATTTTTTTTGACTGAGAATGGGATAGACGTAGGTGTTGGAGTTAGCATATGATTTTTAGTTTAAATATATAGCCTACTTTCTCAATTTACCTTTTTTGAAAAATTTGAAATGTATAATGTTTTTGACTAGGCGTGGAATGGAGTTGAGAGACCATCATTAACCTTAGAGTAGTTTGGATTCTTGGAATTTTAGTGTGTTGTTGTTGCTTACAAACATGACGGTAAGCATTATGCTATCATAAAAAGGGCTGAGATACTTTCCATGAACAAGAGAAATATCCTCTAAATACATTGACAAAAACAACTTGTGAAATAAGCCATTACGAATAGGGTACCACAAAATAACTTGTCAAATAAGCCATCACAAATAGGGTACCACTTTTACACCCCACTTTTGCACTCACTTTTGCACTCACTTTGCACTCACTTTTACAACTACTTTTACACTTACTTTGCACTCACTTTTGCACTCACTTTGCACTCACTTTACATCCACTTTGCACTCGAACATTACATCATCTGACATAATAAAAACAGGCATGGTTGTTGTCGGGACCGAGATAAGAGTGGGGGGTAATGAATTTATAGTGATAGGATCGGAAAAACAATATCACTTTATTATTGACATCAAGCAAAAATTAAAAAAAAATATATCGTGTTTTTGACAGAGTGGGATAGACATAGTTATAAGAGTTGAGAGTCGATAATTAATCTAAAAGTACTCTGGAATTCATGGAATCTTAGTGTGTTGTTGTTGTTGTTGCTTACAAACCGGTATGGTCACGTCAGGTGAAGTTAGCTAGGATTAGATTAGGATATGTTCAGGTAGTTTCCATAGTCACCGCTAGATAGCGGAAACATACTTTGCGTGTCGCATGTGGCTATTTGACAAAGTTTTACTGTGTGCTTGTATAACCTGTGTATATAAATTTAATATACAAATAACAACTAAGTGTTTAGAACTAACATGTATAGCCTTGTATAGGGAATATATAGGGGTCCTTAACAAGATAGAGTGTCTAACACACGAGTGTACAGCCTTTTGATATGCAGTAAGTACCTGATCACACCTACTATCAATTGCGCCTACCATTAATCGCGTCTACTATCAATTGCGTCTACTAGCAATCGCGCCTGCTAGGACATGACTTTTCATTAAACCAAAACATTTCCTTTTTTGTCAGCCTCCCACCCCTCTCATCAATCTATGACGTCATAGTCATAGTCAGCCTTAAAGCAAGTCTAAACTTGTAGAACATGTCACGTGACAAAGTTAGGTTAGGTAAAGTTAGGTTATGTTAGTTGAGCTGAGGTTAAGTCTTAAAATACCCCCTCTCTGCCTTGTACTTTGTATAAACATTGACACTGTAACTTTGTAATATCAAAAATGATCTAAGTCGCGCCCATATCAATCACGTCTACTATCAATCGCGCCTACTATCAATCACGTCTACTATCAATTGCATCTACTATCAATTGAGCCTACTATGAAATGCGCTTACTACAAATCACGCCAACTATCAATCACGCCTAGTATCAATTGCGTCTACTATCAATCACGCCTACTATCATTTGCGTCTACTATCAATTGCGTCTACTATAAATCGCGCCTACTAGGACATGACGTTTCATTAAACCAGAACATTTCCTTTTTGTCAGCCTCTCACCCCTCTCATCAATCTATGACGTCATAGTCATAGTCAGCCTTAAAGCAAGTCTAAACTTGTAGAACATGTCACGTGACAAAGTTAGGTTAGGTAAAGTTAGGTTATGTTACGTGAGCTGAGGTTATGTCTTAAAATACCCCCTCTCTACCTTGTACTTTGTATAAACATTGACACTGTAACTTTATGATATCAAAAATGATCTGGGTCGCGCCCATGTAAATTTGCGTCTACTATAAATCGCGCTCATGTCAAATCACGCCTACTATCAATCACGCCTACTATCAATTGCGTCTACTATTAATCGCGCCTACTATCAATTGCGTCTACTATAAATTGCGCCTACTAGGACATGACGTTTCATTAAACTAAAACATTTCCTTTTTGTCTGCCTCTCACCCCTCCCATCAATCTATGACGACATAATCAGTCTTAAAGCAAGTCTAAACTTGTAGAACATGTCACGTGACAAAGTTAGGTTAGGTAAAGTTAGGTTATGTTAAGTGAGCTGAGGTTATGTCTTAAAATACCCTCTACCTTGTACTTTGTATAAACATTGACACTGTAACTTTATGATATCAAAAATGATCTGAGTCGCGCCCATGTCAAATTGCGCCTACTATCAATCGCGTCTACTATCAATCACGCCTACTATCAATCGCGCCTACTATCATTTGCGTCTACTATAAATTGCGCTTACTACAAATCACGCCTACTATCAATCACGCCTAGTATCAATTGCGTCTACTATTAATCACGTCTAGTATTGATTACACCTACTATCAATTACGTCTACTATCAATTGCGTCTACTATAAATCACGCCTTCTAGGACATGACTTTTCATTAAACTAAAACATTTCCTTTTTTGCCAGCCTCTCACCCCTCACATCCGCAAAACGTGCTTGTATGAGCTGTGTATTTAAATTCAATATATACAGTTAACCACTAAGTGTTCAGAACTAACATGTCTAGGGTATATATGGGATCCTTAGCAATAAACAAACAAGATGTTCGGGAAAGAACATATAGCCTACTTTCTCCGAAATGTATGGGTATAGTTATAACTCTCTGTCCTTATCATCTCCTAATTTCTTCCTATTTGAAGTGCAAATTGGCACACAGGATTTGAACAGTGGCGTTCAAACCATAGTTTATAATTTACCCCAGCATTTTGCAATTTCATCAGCAAACACTCCAAACACCGACTACTTACAATAATTGAAACTTCGTTGCTCTAATAAGGCCCATCTACAATGCGCAGTCGGCAGTCCGTAGTTGGTAGTCCTCGGTCGGCAGTCGCGATCGACTCCGTGTATACTATAGGCACCATACACAACATGAAGTTGCAGTTGGTAGCTGGCAGTTGGCAGTCGAGAATTTTATCCTTGACTGCCAACTACCCGACTGCAGCAATGTAATAGCCAATCAGAGCAGATCAGAAACTGACGTCACGTTGTTGTTCTGTGTCGTGTACGAATGATATAGAACTAAGTGAAGTAACTTCGCAACCCGTTAATTTACAGGCTAATCTTAAATACACGGTATAACAAAATAATCCATCTCCAAATCATCCATATTGCAAGTTTTGAGATTATCAACAACGCCTCTGTGCACAAGGAATAAACGAATGTTACTGTCTTATTACTCCTAGCAGTCGTTAAGACTGGGTTCACTAACTGGCCGGTATAGAGCGCTGCTCGAATCTATAGTTTCTGCATAGTACAACTGAAGGCTGGAAGATGTCACTCCAGTGGAGAATGTCGTTTTTTTTAATATATAATTTCCATTGCAAAAAGCACCATATAAAGCTTTATTTTATAACGTCTCAGTACTCAAGAAACAATAAATATAAAAACTAGTCGTGATATCTAGTTGTGAAATATCGAACAATATAATCCTAACAGAGCGAGTGCATTCTAGCGGCCAGAAGAAGAAACTTTTCAATAAAATCTGTTACCTTTTTGTCAGCTAGATGTCTCGATTAAATCTGCTGGCGAATTATGTTTTAATTAAGTATATGTTTTGCACCGTAATATGCACAATATAACGCTTAATTTTAAAACGTCTGAGTCATTACAAAGCAACAAATATGTAAAATGTCAAGCAAAAAACATATCTCTGATGGGGTTTGAACCATAGGCATATGAATGACAGACTAACGCTTTACCACGGAGCCGTTTGTGCCAACGAACATTGATCCATATAAAATGACTTACATAGAACTTGTTAGCAAATAATGATTTATACTAAACGATTTCATCACTGAAGTATATTATTTATATATAAAGCATTTCATACAAAGTTTATTTATTTTGTTTCAGTACGCTATATTGCATGCAATACTCAAATTAGTGAAATATAAGTCAGGCACAAGATATCCGCTGCCATCTTGTCTTATTAATGAATCAGCTGAGCTTTTTAAAATCACGTCTGCACTATAGTATTACAAAATAAACTTTTAATTTCGTACGTGCCTCTTCCTTTAGAACAGTTAAAACGATTCTCGGCTCGATAATCGGAACTGGTGGGTCCCATGATATGGATTATAAAGTTTGCATAATTCGCACGGCCACCATCCTGAAATGGTATGGCGGACGACCTTGTAGTTTGGTCACAAGACGCATCCTATACGAAGGTATGTTGTTACCAAATTTGGTAGAGATTGGATGATTTGGTTAGTCGTTATTTGATTTTACGTTTTGAACGTTTGAGTGGCCGCCATTCAGTTTTAGTAAAGATGGCGGCGATATAAAACATGACACTGAGGTGTCCTTTGCTAGTGCTACCTTTGTACCAAATTTCGTTCAATTCGCATTCACCGTGTTCGAATTGATAGGGGGGGACAGACATTCAGAGTACACACACTCACACACACACACACAGACTCACACACACACATACACACACACAGACTCACACACACACATACACACACACAGACAGACACACTTTTTTCGCCCTGTGTTGATCTCATAAGTCTACTTTCATTTTTTGCAAAAATCGAAAGTAGGCTAAAAATACGGTCTAACCTACGAGTGTACGGTCTTGTCATACGCAGTAAGTACCTGTTAACCTTGACTAGGGTATAAGAATATTGTAAGTTACCTACTGCATGTTACAGTGTTCACATCGTGAAAGACCGTCTCACCTACCAGTCTCCAGCCTTGTCATACGCAGTAAGCAGCTGTTGGCGGAAAACAACATCCATAAATCTTGACATTTAGGAAAGTGTGTGTGTGTGTAATTCACTTGTAATCTAAAGATTGTTCATGTGACTTTACTAAAAATTTAATTCATATCTATTAGTTGATATGGAAGTCTCAACAACCTGTCATGGCAAGCCATGTGTCTTCTATAAAGGATATACATATATTGTAAAAACAACCAATAAAGATGGGACTGTTATTTGGCGATGTTCAAAACAACGATCCAAAAAGTGTCGAGGAATGATTAAAACAAAAGACTCCAACGTACTTACTTCAAAAGAACATCATTGTGAATCTCAAATTAATACACATTTAAATACGCATAATACTCTAACCCAGGTAAAAAAAGCAAGTCCAAGAAAAATATATTGCTGCTCAAGATAGTGCATTGTTTGTTAAAAAGCATTCATCATCACCTCAAAATGACATGTTAGGACAAATACCATCGTTCAAAAAACCCTTAACACTATCAAAAGCAACGCAGACTCTACAAGAGGTCCCTGTGGAAAACAAACAAGAGGAATTGGATAGTTCTAGTGATGTTGAGAATGATGATGATGATGATGATAATGATGGTGACAATGACTATAATAATTTTGATGATAATATTCATAATGATGATGATGATGATAATTATGAAAAAGAAGAGGATGAGAGTTTTATGTTTATAAAACCATTGCGGTTTCCCCAGTTTTTAAGAGCAAGAGTACCTGGAGAAAGTTGTAAAAGGATCTACAACAAGCGTTGTGTTTAAAAATCTATATAGAACAATGGTAAAGAGATAGAGTTGAATTCAGTGTGTAACTATTATAAAATGAATTTAATAAAAATATTGTATGGGTATTGTCTGTTTTTCTTAATTACTATCCCCAAGTCCCACTATTAATACAATTGTTAACCATCAACAGTCTCTGACTATGTTCAGAAAGAGAGTGGCCTTAAACAATACACTATATCTATGGTTTGTGTACCGAGTATCATAATAATGCAGTGTGGCCAAGCCATGTCAAGGCAATAGTTATGTCAGGTAAGGGATTCGAACCCTTGCTTCCTTATACAGAAAATTTGATCTTATGTCAAACACCTTAACCACTCGGTCAACCTGACAGTTACTAATTTAATTAGTCTTGAGGACTTGAGTGTTTACAAAACTTTTTCCAGTATACATTGACTAAACCACTTGCTTGTTTTGAAATATAGATTTTGTTTTGTTTTACCATAACATTGCAGTTATGAGTCTTGTGAACTGGGTGTTCAATATAGGGTTAAAGGCATTTTAAAATCATTTTAGAAAAGCTCTTAGGTATCGTGTCATGGGTTTTAGTAATGCATTACTGTTCGTTGACTAACATTTACCGTTACACAACATTATTTTAGTGAACTTACATGTTGTTGTTTGAGTCTTTAGTCCTTTGACTGGTTTGATGCAGATCTCAGCGCCTATCTGTCCCGAGCTAATCGTTTCATCTCTATATAGCTACCACACCCTACATTCAAGGCTATCTGTTTAACATATTCTAAACTTGGTCTACCCCCCACAGTTCTCGTCCTCGAACCTTTCTTCCTTAACTAAGTTTGCTATTCTTAGGTGTCTTAGTACGTGTCCTACCAACCTATCTCTTTACTTCATTAACAGTCACCAGATACATCTCTTCTCCCCCACTCGTCTTAATACCTCTTTGTTAGTAACCCTATTTACCCATCTAATCTTCATCATTCTCCTGTAACACCACATTTCAAACACTTCAATTCACCACTTTTCTGCTACACCAATTGTCTAAGTTTTACTTTCATAGAGTGCCACGCTCCAGACAAAGGCCTTCAAAATGACTTCCTAATACCTAAATCTATATTCAATGTCAACTGATTCTGTAGAAATGCTTTCCTTGTCTGAGCTACATAAGAATCCTAATCGTGTCTGGTATAATGTCTTGTTTAGCAAACATAGTCACTCAAAAGGTCTAAGCATTTTTTGTATATAACCCAAAATAGCAAACAGTTTTTCTAAAACCCTACTCATTGGTCAATAACAAGCAGAGTCGCCAAAGTGTTTCGTTGGTAGTTAACTCATGTCTGGTTAATCAATTCCGTTCATATCGTTATCCAATTGTAGTAGTAAGGACTAGTGAACAACGTCAGTTCAACACACTGCTTTACACACAAATGTAGTTAGGCCCTTTGACATAATTTGGATAAATTTCATGGGCCGGTCCATAGGGACCAGTCTAAAGGGGTTGGTCTAAAGGGACCCTTCCACAGGGACCCATCAACAGGGACTTGTCAACAAAGACCCATCAACAATGACCCGTCAACAATGACCTGTCATCAATGACCTGTCAACAATGGCCTGTCAATAGGGACCCGTCAACAATGACCCGTCCACAGGGACTCATCAACAAGGACCCGTCAGCAATGACTCGTCAACAGGGACCCGTCGAAAAGGACCTGCCAAAAAGGATCCATCAAAAATGACCCCCTGTCAAAAATGGCCCGTCCAAAAGGGCTAGTCAATAGAGACCAGTCCAAAGGGACAAATCAACAGAGATCAATCAAAAGGGGCTATCACCTCAAGGCCTGACATATCCCTCTTTGATTATTGGTTTGCCAATCGACAAGCGTCACTTAAAATACTTTTTGATCACCACTCGTGGGTTGGGTTAGGTTAGGTTACACTACAGCCGCCATCTTTTAAAAAGCCCGCCCTCTTACAAAAGCTATGAGTGGGCATGCGTAAAAAACAAAAAAACAAGCATGTTAATTCATAGTGGCTATCCACCGAACACATGTCTCTTTTGTGGAACAACGTTTCATTCCATATCGGCATTCAAACTCTCACAGGGGATTAGTGAACAACGTCAGTTCAACACACGCGAAATGTAGTTAGGCCCTTTGACATAATTTAAATAAATTCATGAGCCAGTCCGTAGGAACCAGGTCAAAGGGACCGGTCCAAAGGGATCAGTCCAAAGGGACAAGGACTCGTCCACAGGGACCTGTCCTCAAGGACCTGTCCACAAGGACTTGTCCACAAGGACTCGTCCACAAGGACCCGACAACAATGACCCCGCCAACAATGACCCGTCAACAATAACCCATCCATAGGGATTCACTCCCCCACCCTCTTACAAAAGCCATGAGTGAGCATGCGTAAAAAACAAAAACAAGCATGTTAATTCATAGTGGCTATCGACCGAACACATGCACTTTATGTAGAACAACGTTTAAATCCATATCGGCATTCAAACTCTCACATGTTGCAATTGGAAAGAGAGATTCTCTAAAAAATTCAATTTCACCCCTAGTAGGGGTAGGTTTTATTTTTGGGGTTGAAATATATTGTCCATTGGAAAGGGAGTGTCAGCCCGAGTTCAATGACACCTCATTCGTCAAAATCCGACCACGGGTTCGGGAGTTATCGGGCTGCCGCCATCTTGTGAGGAGGGGAGGAGGAGGAGGTATCTGAACCCCCACAAAACCACTACTCTTCTCCTTATAGAAATTAAGATAAGAACCTGCGATAAACCGGTGAGTGTAATACTGAGAGGTATTGTTCACGTATTTGAAATGAAATGAGTATTGCCGTGAGAGCAAACTACTACTACAGTGTGTTGAGAAAGTAATTGATATTTAGGAGTGTATTTATGTGTTGTCCATGGCAGTAAGCGTTAATGTTATATCCACATCGTCGTATATGTAACTGTGTAGTTCCGTCTCGATCTTTAATGCAACTATTATATTTATTAATGGATTTGAATTTTAGAACTATAACTAGCTTCATTGTTCGTTAAATATAGTTCATGGTTTGTGACAAATAACCTAAAGATACAAGAACTTATCGTTTATGTGAACCAGTGTTTTTTTAAGTAGGAATGTTTTGTAACGAGAGCGCTAATAGATTGACACATCACGTCAAATCTAGTTCTGATTTGAATACCGCGCTGGACGTAGGTATTTCAACCATGTAAATAAGTTATTAACGTAATTATTATTGTCATTAGATTTTTATCCACGTGTGTTAACATAGATGTATATTGTAGGGTTTTTCATTATTGTAATACGTCATTGAGTCGAACAGCTGATCTCAGATCAAGCTATACTTTTAACAAGTCACAGTATGACTAATAATTTTACAATTCGAAATTTCTTGTTTTAGCAAAGCAATTCTTACAGAATATGCTAATTTAAGGAGTAGATATTTTATCTACCATCATAATAGTTTTTATTTCGTCAGAACGCTCTATCAAAGTTCCAACGTTCGCCACTAGGTATCATTGATATCTGGTGACGAAAGTTGGAACTACTTGAAATTGAACGGAACTTGTAGCTCACCCTTTACGGTGTCCGCTGGAAGCAGCTACAGACTCAGGCGAGCCGAACATGTCCTCGGACACTCCCGGCACTAAAAGCCATACGATAAATAAATAAATAAATAAATAAATAAATAAATAAATAGTTTTTATTATTTCTCTCAAATATATTTTATTGATAACTAGCTGAAGAACCCGTGCTTCGCTACGCGTCATAAATAAATTAAAATGTGAAGGTGACACTTAAAAGAGGGGATAGGCGCGGTGCTGCGCAGAGGGAGATTAAGGATGGAACATTTTGTCCAACTACACCGCTCGGCGTTGACCGTGTTTTATAGCACAAATTTAAGTTTTACTCGCTGACCGTTGGAGATACCTTTCGGATAGAAAATGTAATTTTAAACCCCGTATATGCTACCAAAGTTTACTATTTCTTAGCGTTCTCTTTTTATTTGAAATGGAAATATGAAAGTTTGAAACCAAAGGGTGTAGTGACGTAACTAAAATGGTCGCCAACTTTAAATAGCGAAAAGTATTGAAATCAAAAGTAACCTATATGTTAACCAGGTAAATCAGCTACTTCCATGTAAAATTCATGTAAATCGGACCAGGGGTACTTGCGTGATTGAGTAACACACAGACACACACCGTCTCATTTGAAGCCTCGCTTCGCTCGCGTCATAGTCGTGTCATATTGTTATTCATTGACACTGCAGGTTTAACCCCGTTAACACCCCTTTAGAACCTGAATATCCAAAAATCCCTCCTTAGTAGACGTTTTCGAAACACAGAAAACATACCCCCAAAATATCATTCTTCTAACTTTAACAGTTTTCATTGGTCGATGAGAGTGAACATCCAAAAATCCTTCCTTAGTTGACGTTTCTCTTCCAGAATTTCACCCCTCCCCATAGGCCCCTTAAGTTGCATTTATGAAAAAACGGTCGAACATCTATTTATTTTATTTATTTATTTATTTATATATTTTTAAGCTGATTGATTTCCTCCGAGTTTCAAACTCCTCGCCTATGTCGTAAGAGATACACGCTCCGTTAGGAATCTTTCAACCACCAATTTTCATCCCTTTCACCTCATAATATACACCACATCGAAAAACCATTAGACATGAGTGTCAGCTTATTTTTAATGATTAGTATATATGCCAAGTATCACATCCCCAAATGAAACCACTCGTGAGATATTGTTATTCAATGAAATGCACGTTTACCCCCTTAACACCTCATTAGAACCTGAATACCCAAAACTCTTTCCTTAGTGGACGTTTTCGACATACAACGAACATATCCCCAAAATTTCATGTTTCGAACTTCAATAATTTTGGCTGGGCGATGATGAGTGAGTGAGTCAGGACACTTTCTTCCATTTATTTTTGATAATTTCACCCCTCCCCATGAACCCCTTAAATGGGATTTATGAAACAAACGGTCGAACACCTATTTACTTATTTAAAGCTGTTTTCCCCCTGAGTTTGATGAGCGACTAAGTGAGTCAATCAGTTACGACACTTTCTTTCCTGTTTTTTCCCCCCAGAATTTCACCCCTCTCCAAGGGCCCCTTAAATTAGATTTATGAAAAAAAACGGTCGAATACCTATTTACTTGTATTTTAAGCTGTTTTATCCCGCCGAATTTCAAACTTCTCGCCTATGTCGTTGCAGAGATACACGCTCCATTAAGAATCTCTCAACTCCCAATTTTCACCCCTGTCACCTCACAATATACACCACATCGATAAACCTTTAGACATATGTCTGATTATTTTTAATGATTAGTTTATATACCGAATATCACATCCTCAAAGAAACAACTCATGAGATATCGTTATTCAATGAAATGCACGTTTACCCCCTTAACACCTCCCTAAAACCCGAATAAACAAAAATCATTCCTTAGTTGACGTTTTCGACATACAGCGAACATATTCCCAAAATTTCATGTTTCCAAAGTTAATAGTTTTTGCTGGGCATGATGAGTGAGTGAGTCAGACAAGACATTTTCATTCAATTATTTTTACCAGAATTTCACTCCTCCCCATGGGCCCCTTAAATTGGATTGATGAAAAAACGCTTGAACACCTATTAACTAATTTTTAAGCTGTCTTTTCCCCCTGAGTTTGATGAGTGAGTGAGTTAGTCAGTTAGTTAGGACACTTTCTCTCGTTTTTTCCCCCAGAATTTCACCCCACCCCATTGGCCCCTTAAATTAATTGATAAACAAGATGTTCAGTAAAGAACATATAGCCTACTTTCTCCTAAATGCATGGGTATTGTTATAACTCTTTGTCCTTTTCAAGGAGTATGATTGAATGTTGGTTGTAGTAGCTTGTTGAAATACAACGTGCTAAAGGGATATTAAACATGAATATGAGGTGCCCTTTGCTAGTGCTACCTCTGTACCAAATTTCGTTCAATTCGGTTTCACCGTGTTTGAATTGATAGGGAGAATCGATTTGCACACATACTTGGCCACCATCTGCAAACTATTGGGCTGATGTTCTTGCAGTTTGGTCAGAATATGTTTCCCACATAAAGATATGGTGTTGCAAAATTTGGTAGAGACTAGATTATTAGGTTGGTCGTAATTACATTTTAGCTTTTAACATTTGGGTGGCCGCGATTACGTTTCCGTCAAGATAGTGGTGATATAAAACATGACACTGAGGTGCCCTTTGCTAGTGCTACCTCTGTACCAAGTTTCGTTCATTCGGTTCCACCGTGTTCGAATTAATAGGGGGAATCAATTTTGACATAAAGATGGCCGCCATCCGCAAACTATTAGGCGAATGACCTATTAGATTGGTCAAAGGATGCCCCCTCCATAAAGGTATGTAGTTGCAAAATTTGGTAGAGATCGGATGATTAGGTTAATCGTAATTTGATTTAAGCTTTGAACATTCGTGTGGCCGCCATTACGTTTCAGTCAAGATGGCGGCGATATAAAACATGACACTGAGATGCCCTTTGCTAGTGCTACCTCTGTACCAAATTTCGTTCCATTCGGTTCCACCGTGTTCGAATTAATAGGGGAATCAATTTTGACATAAATATGGCCGCCATCCGCAAACTATTAGGCTAATAACCTATTAGATTGGTCAAAGGATGCTCCCTTCATAAAGGTATGTTGTTGCAAAGTTTGGATGAGATCGGATGGTTATGTTAGTCGTAATTTAACTTAAGCTTTGAACATTTGTGTGGCCGCCATTACGTTTCTGTCAATATGGCGGCGATATAAAACATGACACTGAGGTGCCTTTTGTTAGTACTACCTCTGTACCAAATTTTGTTCCATTCGGTTGCACCGTGTTCGAATTAATAGGGGGAATCGATTTTCACACAAAGATGGCCGCCATCCGCAAACTATTACGCTGATGACCTATTAGTTTGGTCAAAGGATGCTCCCCACATAAAGGTATGTTGTTGCAATATTTGGTTGAGATCGGATGATTAGGTTATTCGTAATTTGATTTAAGCTTTGAACCTTTGTGTGGCCGCCATTACGTTTCTGTCAAGATGGCGGCGATATAAAACATGACACTGAGGTGCCATTTGTTAGTACTACCTCTGTACCAAATTTCGTTCCATTCGGTTGCACCGTGTTCGAATTAATAGGGGGAATCGATTTTCACACAAAGATGGCCACCATCCGCAAACTATTACGCTGATGACCTATTGGTTATGTCAAAGGATGCTCCCCCTATAAAGGTATGTTGTTGCAAAATTTGGTAGAGATCGGATGATTAGGTTATTCGTAATTTGATTTAAGCTTTGAACATTTGTGTGACCGCCATTACGTTTCCGTCAAGATGGCGGCGATATAAATCATGACACTGAGGTGCCTTTTGTTAGTACTACCTCTGTTCCAAATTTTGTTCCATTCGGTTGCACCGTGTTCGAATTAATAGGGGGAATCGATATTCACACAAAGATGGCCGCCATCCGCAAACTATTACGCTGATGACCTATTGGTTTGGTCAAAGGATGGTCCCCCCATAAAGGTATGTTGTTGCAAAATTTGGTAGAGATCGGATGATTAGGTTAGTCGTAATTTGATTTAAGCTTTGAACATTTGTGTGGCCGCCATTACGTTTCCGTCAAGATGGCGGCGATATAAAACATGACACTGAGGTGTCCTTTGCTAGTGCTACCTTTGTACCAAATTTCGTTCAATTCGTATTCACCGTGTTCGAATTGATAGGGGGGGACAGACATTCAGAGTACACACACTCACACACACACAGACACACACACACACACACACAGACTCACACACACACATACACACACACACACACATACACACACACAGACAGACACACTTTTTTCGCCCTGTGTTGATCTCATAAGTCTACTTTCATTTTTTGCAAAAATCGAAAGTAGGCTAAAAACGGTAGAACACCGATTTACTTACTTTTTAAGCTGATTTATTAGCCTACTTTCGATTTTTGCAAAAAAATGAAAGTAGACTTATGAGATCAACACAGGGCGAAAAAAGTGTGTCTGTCTGTGTGTGTGTATGTGTGTGTGTGAGTCTGTGTGTGTGTGTGTATGTGTGTGTGTGAGTCTGTGTGTGTGTGTGTGTGTGTCTGTGTGTGTGTGAATGTGTGTACTCTGAATGTCTGTCCCCCCCTATCAATTCAAACACGGTGAATGCGAATTGAACGAAATTTGGTACAAAGGTAGCACTAGCAAAGGACACCCCAGTGTTATGTTTTATATCGCCGCCATCTTGACGGAAACGTAATGGCGGCCACACAAATGTTCAAAGCATAAATCAAATTACGACTAACCTAATCATCCGATCTCTACCACATTTTGCAACAACATACCTTTATGGGGGGAGCATCCTTTGACCAAACCAATTGGTCATCAGCAAAATAGTTTGCGGATGGCGGCCATCTTTGTGTGAAAATCGATTCCCCATATTAATTCGAACACGGTTCAACCGAATGGAACGAAATTCGGTACAGAGGTAGTACTAACAAAAGGCACCTCAGTGTCATGTATTATATCGCCGCCATCTTGACGGAAACGTAATGGCGGCCACACAAATGTTCAAAGCTTAAATCAAATTACGACTAACCTAATCATCCGATCCCTACCAAATTTTGCAACAACATACCTTTATGGGGGGAGCATTCTTTGACCAAATTAATAGGTCATCAGCGTAATAGTTTGTGGATGGCGGCCATCTTTGTGTGAAAATCGATTCCCCCTATTACTTCGAACACGGTGCAACTGAATGTAACGAAATTTGGTACAGAGGTAGTACTAACAAAAGGCACCTCAGTGTCATGTTTTATATCGCCGCAATCTTGACGGAAACGTAATGGCGCCCACACAAATGTTCAAAGCTTAAATCAAATTACGATTAACCTAACCATCCGATCTCTACCAAATTTTGCAACAACATACCCTTATAGAAGAAGCATCCTTTGACCAAATGAATAGGTCATTAGCATTATAGTTTGCGGATGGCGGCCATCTTTGTGTGAAAATCAATTCCACCTATTAATTCATACACGGTTCAACCGAATGGAACGAAATTCGGTACAGAGGTAGTACTAACAAAAGGCACCTCAGTGTCATGTATTATATCGCCGCCATCTTGACGGAAACGTAATGGCGGCCACACAAATGTTCAAAGCTTAAATCAAATTACGACTAACCTAATCATCCGATCACTACCAAATTTTGCAACAACATACCTTTATGGGGGGAGCATTCTTTGACCAAATTAATAGGTCATCAGCGTAATAGTTTGTGGATGGCGGCCATCTTTGTGTGAAAATCGATTCCCCCTATTACTTCGAACACGGTGCAACTGAATGTAACGAAATTTGGTACAGAGGTAGTACTAACAAAAGGCACCTCAGTGTCATGTTTTATATCGCCGCAATCTTGACGGAAACGTAATGGCGCCCACACAAATGTTCAAAGCTTAAATCAAATTACGATTAACCTAACCATCCGATCTCTACCAAATTTTGCAACAACATACCCTTATAGAGGAAGCATCCTTTGACCAAATGAATAGGTCATTAGCATTATAGTTTGCGGATGGCGGCCATCTTTGTGTGAAAATCAATTCCACCTATTAATTCATACACGGTGAAACCGAATGGAACGAAATTTGGTACAGAGGTAGCACTAGCAAAGGGCCCCTCAGTGTCATGTTTTATATCGCCGCCATCTTGACTGAAACGTAATGGCAGCCACACGAATGTTCAAAGCTTAAATCAAATTACGATTAACCTAATCATCCGATCTCTACTAAATTTTGCAACAACATACCTTCATGGGGGGAGCATCGTTTGACCAAACTAATCGGTCATCAGCGTAATAGTTTGCGGATGGCGGCCATCTTTATGTCAAAATTGATTCCCCCCATTAATTCGAACAAGATGGAACCGAATGGAACGAAATTTGGTACAGAGGTAGCACTAGCAAAGGGCACCTCAGTGTCATGTTTTATATCGCCGCCATCTTGACAGAAACGTAATGGCGGCCACACGAATGTTCAAAGCTTAAATCAAATTACGATTAACCTAATCATCCGATCTCTAACAAATTTTGTAACTACATACCTTTATGGAGGGAGCATCCTTTGACCAATCTAATAGGTCATTCGCCTAATATTTTGCGGATGGCGGCCATCTTTGTGTCAGAATCGATTCCCCCTATTAATTAAAACACGGTGAAACCGAATGGAACGAAATTTGGTACAGAGATAGCACTAGCAAAGGGCATCTCAGTGTCATGATTAATATCGCCGCCATATTGACAGAAACGTAATGGCGGCTACACAAATGTTTAAAGCTTAAATCAAATTACGACTAACATAACCATCCGATCTCTACCAAACTTTGCAACAACATACCTTTATGGAGGGAGCATCCTTTGACCAATCTAATAGGTCATTAGCCTAATAGTTTGCGGATGGCGGCCATCTTTATGTCAAAATAGATTCCCCCTATTAATTCGAACACGCTGGAACCGAATGAACGAAATTTGGTACAGAGGTAGCACTAGCAAAGGGCACCTCAGTGTCATGTTTTATATCACCGCTATCTTGACGGAAACGTAATCGCGGCCACCCAAATGTTAAAAGCTAAAATGTAATTACGACCAACCTAATAATCTAGTCTCTACCAAATTTTGCAACACCATATCTTTATGTGGGAAACATATTCTGACCAAACTGCAAGAACATCAGCCCAATAGTTTGCAGATGGTGGCCAAGTATGTGTGCAAATCGATTCCCCCTATCAATTCAAACACGGTGAAACCGAATTGAACGAAATTTGGTACAGAGGTAGCACTAGCAAAGGGCACCTCATATTCATGTTTAATATCCCTATAGCACGTTGTATTTCAACAAGCTCCTACAACCAACATTCAATCATACTCCTTGAAAAGGACAAAGAGTTATAACAATACCCATGCATTTAGGAGAAAGTAGGCTATATGTTCTTTACTGAACATCTTGTTTATACTACAGGGACCGATTTGACTTGATAATTATGCCAACTATCAATAGAAATAGAGTTTCAAATTTCTCGCCTATGTCGTTTAAGAGATAGGCCTACACGCTCCGTTAGGAATCCCTCATCCTCCACTTTTCACCCCTTTCACCTCATAATAATACACCACATCGAAAAACCCTTAGACACATGTCTGCTTATTAGCCTATTTTCAATTTTGAAAAAATAGGCTTATGAGATCACCTTTTGTGTGTGTGTATGTGTGTGTGAGGTGTGTGTGCCCCCCCCCCCCTAATAAAATCTAAACGGCTGGAGCGATTTCAATGAAACTCGGTAAGGTCATAGCACTATTCCCGGCGACCTCGACCGTGCCCTTCAAATTTAGTTACGTCTCACCAATCCAACATGGCGGCTGTGCGAAATATTTCACTAGCATTCAATATCTCCGAAACTATTACCGATATCGCCCTGAAATTGTGTACGGTGATAAAGGGCACTACTAGAAGTTCACCTATGAGACTTCCAAAAACCTGGTGACTACCAAACCAACATGGCGGTCAAGCGAAGTTGAGACTTTTAAATAGACATTTCTCGCGATTTAACTATCCAAACGTAATGAAACTTGGTACAGCAAATGTTTATACACATTGTAATGCACTGGAGTCTAATTTAGTTCAATTGTTTACATAACCTCAAAATTTTGTACGGTGATAAAGGGTACTGATACAAGTTTATCTATGTATATTTCATAAACCTGTAAAGTACAAAACGAACCTGGCGACCAAGCGAATTTGAAATATTTTAATATACTTTTCTTGTGATTTAACTCTCTGAGCGCAGTGAAATGTGGTACAGTAAATGATTTTGCACTGCCATCTAATTTAATTCAATTGTTTACAAAACCTCAAGATGGCGGCTGTGCGAAATTTTAAAATTAAGTTTTTATTTCTTGTGTCGTAATCATGCGATCGAAGTGAAAGTTTGAATAATGAACCTAGGCAATAATTTTCCTTGAATGGTACATAACTATATGGCCTATACATATAACAATACTAAATGGCGAGCTTCCGAAATATTTAGACGGTTCTCAATATCTATGAAACTTTTACAGCAACCAAACTGATTTTTTTATGTTCATAGAGACTATGAACATATGTTCATCTATAGGACATTCATTAACCTGGTAAGCACAAATCCAACATGGTGGCGACGCGAAGTATAAATATTTAAATGGAATTAACTATCCGAGTGCCGTGAAACGTTGCACATTAAATGCTTATACAAATGTTGATCCACTGGCATCTAATTTATTTCAATTGTTTGCATAATCACAAGATGGCTGCTGTGCGTAATTTTAAAATCTCGTTTTTACTTCTTGTGTTCTAATCATGCGATTGAAGTTTGAATACCACACGTACACAGTAATCTTAATGTAGTAGCACAAAAATAAAAATCCAACCTGGCGACCATCTGAAATATTTAGACGGTTCTCAATATCTACGAATCTGTTACAGCAATTAAACTGAAATATGGTATGTTGATAGAGGCAATTAACATGAGCAGGATATATGAAAATAGGCTGTATATTTCTTCACGGAACAACTTGTTTTTAATGATTAGTTTATATGCCGAGTATCACATACACAAATGAAACCACTCGTGAGATATTGTTATTCAATGAAATGCAGGTTTAACCCCCTTAAGACCCCTTTAGAACCTGAATATCCAAAAATCCCCGAAATGCCATGTTTCCAAATACAATACTTTTGGCTGGGCGATGATGAGTGAGTGATTGAGTCAGGCAGGACATTTTCTTTCAACTTTCTTTTTTCAGAATTCACCCCTCCCCATGAATCCTTAAAATTTGATTTATGAAAACTGCCGAACAGCTATTTACTTACTTTAAAGCAGTGTTTCCCCCTGAGTTTGATGAGTGAGTCAGTCAGTCAATCAGTTAGGACACTTTCTTTCCTGTCCCCCCCCCCCCCAGAAATTCACCCCTCCCCATGGGCCCCTTAAATTGGATTTATGAAAAACGGTCAAACACATATTTACTTATTTTTTATGTTGATTTTTTTTCGCTGAGTTTCAACCTCCTCGCCTATGTCGTTTAAGAGATACACGCTACGTTAGGAATCTTTCAATCCCCACTTTTCACCCCTTTCACCTCATAATATACACCACAACGAAAAACCCTCTGACACGTGTCTTCTTACTTTTTAATGATGAGTTTATATGCCGTGTATCACATCCCCCAATGAAACCAATCGGGAGATATTGCTATTCAATGAAATGCAGGTTTAACCCCCTTAAGACCCCTTTAGAACCTGAATATCTGAAAATCCTCCCTTAGTAGAAGGCTTTGACGTACAATGAACATATCCCCAAACTCTCACGTTTCTAACATCAATAATTTTGGCTGGGCGATGATGAGGGAGTGAGTGAGTGAGAGAGTGAGTCAGTAAATTTTCTTTCAATTTTCTTTTTTCAGAATTTCACCCCTCTCCATGAACACTTTAAATTTGATTGATGAAAAAAAACTGTCGAACAGCTATTTTCTTACTTACTTACTTTAAAGCAGTTTTGTCCCCCTGAGTTTGATGAGTGAGTGAGTGAGTCAATCAGTGAGGACACTTTCTTTCCTGTTTGATCCCCCCCCCCCCCCGGAATTTCACCCCTCCCCATGGGCCCCTTAAATTGGATTTATGAAAAGTCGGTCAAACACAAGTTTATTTCTTTCTTATGTTGATTTTTTTTCGCTGAGTTTCAAACTCCTCGCTTATGTCGTTTAGGAAATACACGCTCCGTTAGGAATCTTTCAATCCCCACTTTTCACCCCTTTCACCTCATAATATACACCACATTGAAAAACCCTCAGACACGTGTCTTCTTATTTTTAGCCTACTTCTCACATTTTGCAAAAATGAGGAAACAGTAGACTTATGAGATCGGGCAAATGGGTGTCTGTCTGTCTGTCTGTCTGTCCTTCTGTCTGTCTGTCTGGCTGTGTGTGTGTGGCCCCCCTATCAACTCCTAAACGGCTGCAGCAATCGAAACAAAATTTGGTAGGAGTAAAGATCAATACCTGAATATCTCACGGCCATATTTGAAAATAATGTCAGTGCTACCAACTGCTGAAAAATCGCTATTGAAATTTGAGCTCCATGTGGGATATCTTCGAAGGTATCAATGGGAGCAATTTCAAAATTGGCACACGTATAGATAATAATATTGCAGTTTAATTTCCAGGAGGCCATACAAGGCAGTGTTTTAAAAATGATTATAAGCCTGTTGATAGGTTCAAATTTTAAATGCATATAACTTCTACACTATCAATTGGACTTCAACCAAATTTCTTATGTGCTATGTGTACACGAACAGATATGACTGAGCCTATTCTTATGAGCCACCAGGGCTGCCAACTGTTAATAAATGCTCTCAATTTTTTACAATCTAAATACCCATATATCAGAAAGTATGCAAGCCGATAGCTTTAAACTATGCACACGTATTGAGACCGTTTAGTTGATGTCAACAACCACGATGACTCAACTAACGACACATAAATCGAATAAAAAGAAAAGTACCGTGAGGATCAGGTGACCTTCCATAAAGGCTAAAGCGGCACGAGAGTCCGTAGTCCACAGGGATCGTGGTACATGGTGACGATGGTCATAGACCGCCTAAGGAAAGGTTCACCTTAAAACTAGACTGAGAAAATAAACATCCAGACTCATGTAAAACACCGTGAAAATTTATTAAAATTCACAAGCCCCTAGCCTAGTTCGGAGGGTTATAATCGGCTAGTCCGCAAATTAATAAATAAACTAAGATAAAGAACAGTTCCCCTACCTGAGAAGTTACTGAAAACCCTCGCGAAAGATCTAACTCACAATGATAAAGCAACAACAGCAACGCTAGGAATATGGCACGACGCAAGTCCCTAGTTCAAGTTACAAGATCAAGCTAATATCTGAATTTACATTTAACAGGGTAGCAAAACAAATCTAGGTTAGGATGGTACCATTTCGACATTTAAATTTACCATTAATTCAACTAGCTAAGTCCTATCAATTAACAAAATTTACGGCGATGACGTCCGTAAAAGAAAACAATTACATCCAAAAGCTAAGTGTACAGCCATGAAAAACAAACAATTTAATTATGCTTAATAACTATGTGCTAACAGCACACAATAAAGTAACATGTAGGGTTTAATACACTTGGCATCATAAATTAATAACGAAATAGACACAGTAGTTTTATTAAAAATTCCTGCCTACACCTTGGTTTACTCTTTGTAAACCATAGTCATCTAATGTGTATAGTTACGGTGACGAATGCGCAGTTGAGACCACGTCTGACATCGCATGGCCTGAGCTCCACAAGCTACGAACTCTAGGTTCGCACATGCTTCAGGTCGCTACAAAAATGTCAACTGTCCTAGTCATTTCCTCACAAGGAAATTATCTTCAACTGCACGGCTATGTCAACAGTTCCAGAATGCAAAGAACAAAGTTAGATAGAAAGAATCGTTAGTTAGGCTTGTTTTACAACAATTATGCATTTTATTATTAGAATGTCGGTTTATAGGTTTATCGTAGGTTTATGGCGAATAACATTGACAATAGCCTGGGCACGGAGTGTCTCCAACTGAGATCATTCTCCACCAAAAAGCCTCGACTCAACAGTCGGAATATAATCATCGAGCATAACAACTCGGACACACAATAACACGGGTTACCAGCGGCGCTAAGCTCGCGTTCAATAACTCTGGGATAGGCCTGTACAACAGTTACCTTCCAGTAACATCTGGTCAACGGGATCATCCCCGGACAAAGCATACAATAACATCCTGCTATAACAGGGTAGACTTCACCATCCTATAGAAAACCTTACATAACTGTACCTGTCATACGACAATACACGCAACAGAGCGCTAAACTAACAAAAACCGATCCATAAAACAAGTGATCAAATACAAGAGTGGAAACTGGTTTCCATAAGCAAAATAGCAATGAAAGGAAAAGCGAATACAAATTGTACTCTGTCCTCGTCTATAGTAGTTTTGTCTCACAATGAAGCAGGCGTGCTCTAGGTCACTGGGTTACATAACCAGTTTATTCAAGGCCGGCGATTTAATCAATACAAAACCTGCACTTGGCCGGTTCATAAAAAACTTTACCATATGTTACGGATCTCTACAGAGTCCGTGTATCAAATGCACGCTATAAATCTGAGTATAGTAATACACTTCCGTCTTTCTACCAAAGACGTCTAAATGAAAGTAAACTTACAATAACTGAAGCTCTTTGCTTTAAAAATGCAACTCAGTAGTTGCTAGAACATCAAATAAAAACGTGTCTCACACGACACAAGGAAAATATGATAAATGTGGCACAGATTCACACACTAGATCTGCTTAATGATACGTTGGGAACCGCGTTCGATGCTAGGCAACGAAACATTCCTTCTAGTTGTTAGGTTCAAACATGACCAAGAATAGCTTCTGAGCTTATTCAAAATGAAATATAATGCATTTACAAACTGGTAGTTACTGTCGACTACCTAAATGATACGACCGTTCTAACGACAGTCAGGGGTGTAGCAAAGGATGGCTGCGAAGAATGCAGTCAATTAATAACCAAGGCATCTGATTGCCATAACTACAGTCAGCAAAGACTTGAAAATTACCCCAAGTAGGGTTGAACAAAATAGCCTCAAAATGACTACGATCAGGTTCAGCAAAAAGGTAGGCATTGACGTTCCACGACGTTCACCAAGCTGCACCAGGGCTGACCAAAATGTCTGACCCCAAAGGTGTCTCACTCTAAACTGAAATAAATGACATCTAACTAATCTAGTTACATCCCTACCTAGAAAAATGGCTGACACTGAGTGTGGTTGATTCACAAACTACATTAAAACTACTATACCACCAGAAACTAGAACAAAGAAGGGGTGTGACAAAAACTCACGAAATGGAGGAGCTCTCACTCAGCTCTCTATTCCACAACAAGGGTTGTACATAAACCTCTCTGGCTCTCTGGATCGGTATCCTCCTCATCAGGATTCTCATCTGGACTCCCCCAAAGACCAGGGTTCGATTTGTCCCTGTCGACATCTTCGTGGATATGCCTGGAAATGGCATTTTGGCTCCTTCCATCTCGTTCATCGTTCTGGAAGTTCCACCATCACGCTGGTTCCTGTAGAAACGTCACCCCCCCCCCCCATACTGGGATGGTATTAGCCCACGTTGACTGCTTCAACCATGGTGAATAAAAGTCCAATCACGTGGGTAGCGAAATAAGTTGCGTGATTATTCATCCTCTCACTTCCAAAATTATAATGTCCGTCGTGACTATTATAGGCTTCAATTATAAAATACGACACAGCCTTAATCTTGCAGATGTGGATTAGCATGTGAGCTAATACTATTTTATAATGCTGCACGTGCTAGTGACGCTACTTTTGTATCACGCAGCATCCGTGAATTATACGACGTTTCAAAGATGAAATTTCCACTTTGGCAATTTAAATATCTCATACTATTATAATCACACTTATTCAGGATAATTGTAACACTATTACCTGTATATTTCCACTAGGCATCTGCCCTCCACATACGCGTGGGTAATATGTGATGTCACAGCAATGTTGTGCAATACACTATACTTGCCAATAATTATTTCCCAAGCTTCTTATTTAATTCACTGGACTTCATCGACAGTGAATATTAGTATTTGCTTACTCGATGGCACCTTATAATCACTTTTAACGCTAAACAGCGGATATTCTTCTACGTCTCGTAGGACAAATGTAATTCCACGCCTACACAAGGCGGATTCTCAAGACGCAGTGCTCCGGTACTGGGTGTCTCTAGAAAGTAGGTCGTCAAAACGAAAACGTTGAGCGACTACTTACGTTCCTTTTTGCGTATCTGCAAGGGTATTACCTTACCTAAAGTAAAAATAAACATTCTCCAAAATGTTTTAATAATGCAGCATGACGAAATGGAATATTCTGAGTCTCGTAGGAAAGATAAAAATAATTAATAAGACCTCAGATAATAATTAGCAGTTTACACCAAAGTCAAAAGTGCGATTCACCGCTACTTCAAAGTATCTCGTGATCTCTCAGCTTCACGTGGCTTCCTGGGTGTGTTCAAAAGTACAACATCCCCTCATAAATGCTCTGTCATAAAAAATAGCACATGAACCATAGCTCAGCGGGTTCATCTGCCTCTCTGTCGTTTCAAATAAAATGTTGGGTTAACATTTTTATTTGCTTTGAAATTCATTCAAGAGTGATATTTTTTTAGATTGGCTGCATTAAAGGTTCCAATGCGTTCTCCTGTCCTAATGTCTTCTATCACATAACTTCCATTGTTTAAAGGCTGTCGGATACGACTAGGGCCATAATACAAGGATAGAAATTTCCCATATATGCGGTCTATAGGACTAGAAATTCCGGGTCTCCTTATAAGGATAAGGTCTCCTTCTACTAGTGGTTCTCTAAACCTCTGGCGTCTAGTTCTTCTCAAGCGCTTGGCAGCTTGTCTGTCCATAGTCTCTCTCGCAGCTAAAAGTCTGCTGGCATGTGATGGTTGTAAACAAGGTGGATTTACAATCACACGATCCCATATTCTCAGCGGCATCTGGTTCAAATGCAAGACCATAGGTATTTGACCAGTGCTCTCATGTACTGTTGAATTAATACATTTTGCCATAATAACAAGGACTTCAGTCCATCGCCAGTGTTCTTCTTGACAATATAATCGACAGAATTTTGCGATAATAGACATCACGCATTCTGCTGGGTTGCTCTCTGGATGTCGAATAGATGATAAAACATGACCTATTTCAAGCTCATTCATGGCATTGGCAAATTCTGCTGAGGTGTACTGTGATCCGTGATCAGTCAACAAGAATTGTGGCTTTCCTGCCTCCGGTATCACTTGACGTCTAATCCTCTGAATAATCTGATGTGCAGTAGCTTTTTGAATCGGATGAAGCATCGTATATTTCGTGAACACATCCACCGTTACAACGATGTATCGATTCCCACGACGAGCCTTAGGTATTGGGCCATACAGGTCCTGTGCATACAACTCTCTAGGTTGAGTTGGTAGTATTGGTCTAGGTTGTTCCTTTAGCAAGTGTGACGTGTATTTGTTCCGCTGGCATGCGTCGCAAGCACGTAAACACTGTCTAACGGTGGCTCCTAACCCTTTCCATGTGAAAGACTCCTTGATAGTTGCAATGGTTTTGTCTGTTCCACCATGTCCAATGGATAAATGTACCATAAGAATAACAGATTCTTGGTATCTCCTAGGAATAACTGCACGCAGTTGAGTGTGGTCCTCGTCTACAAACTTGTATAAGACACGATGATAAATCAAATAATCATCTGCAACAGCAGCAATCCTTGCATAATGATCATCCTGTGGATCCATTCTTCGTTCTAGGAAACGGATAATATGTCTGAGTTCCTCCTCACGTCGCTGTCCTTCAGGTAAATGACGAAATCGGCGAAGGTGTTCCTCGCATTCTCCCTCGATGTCTATGGCATTAACAGTAGCTTCAGGATTCCGGCTGAGGATGTCGGCCAACACATTCTCTCTGCCTGGTCGATAAACTATTTCCAAATCGAACTGTTGGAGAAACAGCGTCCAACGTGTGATCCTGTCACTTGCCAGTCTTGTTCTCAAGATGAAGGTCAACGCATGATGATCGGTTCTCACAATAATCCTCTGACCTAACAGAAGTTTCTGCCAGTATTCAAGTGCGTAAACAATTGCAAGTGCCTCTATCTCGGTCGTGAAGTAGTGAGATTCATGTGCTCTTAAACGTCGGCTTAAGAAAGCGATGTAATGACGTTTCTTCTCATCATCTTCTTGCAGTAAAATGGCTCCTATACCAATGGCAGATGCATCAGTTTCTAGAATAAAGTTCCGAGAGTAATCTGGATATTCTAACTGAATTGAGTCCACAAGCATCTGTTTAGCTCTCCTGAAAGCTATCTCGCATTCATCATTCCAGTTCCACCTGCAGTTCTTTTTCAATAATCCTTGCAGTGGTGCAACAGTTTCGGAATACTTCTCACAATGAGCAGCAAAGAATTGGAGAATTCCTAAGAATTGTCTCACGTGTTTCACACGGGTTGGTGTTGGAAATGCAGCAACAGTTCTAATCTTTGCCGGATTCGGTCTATATCCTTCTCCATTGATTATGTGTCCTACGAATTTCACTTCTTCCTGAAAAAATCGACACTTGTCAAACTTGACCTTAAAATTTGCCTGTCGGAGATTCTCAAAAACAAGGCGCAATGTCTTTAAATGCTCTTCTTCTGTTCCCGAAGCTATGATTATGTCATCCACATAACATATTACTTTCTGCTTCACTTCATGAGTCAGCTTGGCATCAAGTGCTCTGATTAATGCGGCTCCGGCATTTTTCAATCCAAATGGTAGTTTTTGGAATACATAAGTAGTCTGATCAAACAAGAATCCAGTATATTTCTGAGTATGCTCAGATAATCTGATATGGTAATAAGACTGAACCAAGTCTAATGATGAAAATATCCTTTTTCCTTTGAACTTCCTGAGAATGTCCCTAATCTTGGGCGGTCTGTCGTGCTCAGGAGCTAGGCGTTCATTCAAGGCTCTGGCATCAAGACAAAGTCTCAAGCTTCCATCTACCTTAACCACAGGTATTATGGGATTCAAGAAAGGAGTCGGTGATTTCTTGATTGTACCTGCTGCTTCCATCTCATGGATCTTCTTAGCAGCTTCTTCGAGATGTTTCTCGGCAATCGGATAGATCCTTTTCTGGAATGGGGAATCGTCCAGTAATACAAGATCATACTCGTAGTCTAATATCTCACCAGGTGTGGTGTCGAATATATCTCGGTATTCGTTCAGTATTGCCTCAAGATCCTCATGTGTGGGTGCTGATAACGATTCTGCCTCTTCGTCGGCATCTAGTGTCGCCTCAATTTCCTTGCCCTTTAATGCTTCGACTACGTCTACTTCGGATAGGAATTCCAGTTCTTCTTCAATTAGGCTCATCTGAATGGGTTCGTTCGGCTTAAACTCTACCGTATTCCGTCCCATGTCAATGATTCCATCATATTTTCTAATGAAGTCTGCGCCTAAAATGGCATCATGATGCAGGCCCTTCATTACGAGAAATTCGTGCAAGTACACGTGGCTCGAAATCTTCACAGTACACAAAATCTGGATTTTGCACGTTACAACGCGGTCAGGTATGACACCTCTGACTCTTATAGCTGAAATGGGCAACTCCGTCACCTCAGAGTTTGCTCTAAGTCTGGCATGGCAATCGGCGGAAATTACACTAATCATCGCTCCAGTATCGATGAGTATGACTACACTGACTTCATTCAAGGTGGCTACAATCTTGGGTAGACGTGTTAATTCATAATTGTGGTTCGTCGTTCGTCGTTCGTCCAACAAGTCTTCTTGGATTGGCTCCCAGAGTAATATAGAGGCAGTTACTCGGTGCTCAACCAAACAAGAATCAATTGATTTTTCGGAGTTTTTTTTCTGTCATGGCGAGAAGTACTGGGCTGGTTCTGCTCCGTCTCCTGCGCCGAATGTCTATTTTCCCTCGAAGTAGGGTTCCGTTCTCCCTCTTCTTGGATCTGCAATTCTCTCAATTGTTGGAGGTACTCACGGCTCTCCCGCGCTCTTCCTTTCCAATCCCTGTCTGGCTGGTATCTAGGGTCTCGATTTCTGTCGTAACCCCCACTATATCGATAGTCTCTACGGATACGTCCGTGTTGCTGATTTCTTCCTTCATTCCCTCGGCGGTTGTTTTCATGACGTCGGTTGTCGTCCGTCCTTCGGTCGAATCGCCGGTCCCAATGACTTCGCCGGTCATCATGTTGATTTCGAGTATACGGAGTATTATTCCATTCTCTCCTGTTATAACTGTAATTGTTATCACGTCGCCCAGAATCCTCTGTGGTTTGTGTTTGTTGTGGCGTCTGGCTCACTTTATCAACAGTCGTCAGATTCATATGTCTATCCTCGCGCCTATCAGCTGACGGTGTGTAGGAAACTGTTCTGTGTTAGCGTCCAACCTTCGCAGTATCTGGTCACACTGCTGGAAAGTGGATGCCCCTGCAGCGATTAACACACGTTGTACATCCGCAGGGTACTGCCAAACAATTGTGTTCACCAAATCTTGTTCGGACAATGGAGGCTGAAGACAACGGAGCTTCGCGAGCTGTATTGCGAAGTAATTCGCATAACGAGTAGGTGTATTGGAACTGTACCTTCGAGTGTACATCTCAGCTCGGATGCTCTGCTGGATGTCGCTCGACCAATATGTTCTTAATAACGCTTCCTTAAAGTCTTGGTAGCCTGTGAATGAGTATCGGAATGCTCTGAACCAGGTACCGGCTTGTCCCTCAAGCAGTCGCTCTATAACTCTTAGTTCCCTCTCTGGAGTTACCATAGTATCACGTAAGTAGCTTTCGACATTTGCTAGGAATTCCACTGGAGTAACACCGCTCCCAGTTCCCGAGAAGCGAGCTGGTTGCTCCTCTCTTGAACGAATTATGGTGACATTTCCCTGCGTATTCGCGGGTCTGAAAGTATTTTGCATGTAACTCTGCGTAGGAGTGTTAGTCTCATGACTAATTCGATTAGATGCTGGCTGAAACGGGTGAGCGTTAAAGTTCAAGGTCTGACCTTGCGCTAAATTAGTGAATTGTGACGGTTGCGATTCCATAGGCGCGCTGGGTTGGAAATGGGTAGGCATCATTCCTCCTAATTGAGATATAGGCGTTTCCTGAGATTCTCCCATCTGTGGGTGTACGTGTCTCTCTCTTGGAGTCGTCTCGAGTCTGTCCAGGCGTCTTTCTATTACTTCAAGACCTGGGATGGTTCTGGCTGCGACTTTGTTGCCTAAGTCGTCCAATTGCAGCTCGATCCTGTCAACCTTTCCCTTGAGGTTTGTGTCTACCTCGCGTATGGCCGTCCTAAGGTTATAACTGAGGTCTAACCTCTCGGTCACCGCGACTTCCTCAAATCTCTTTTGTAAGGAATCGATATCTCCTTCAACTCTGGACATATTTTCTTGGATTTTACCCACATCGTCTCTAACCTCGGCTACCTTAGCCTTGACTGTAGCTTCGTGTTCGTTGAGGTCACCTCTCAATAACATGAGGTCAATTTTGTGTTCCTCATGATGAACATCAACTGTCTCACGTAGACTGTCTACGGTTTCCGTCAATTCAGAAATGTTTCTCCTGTTGGTGTTAAGTTCCTCTTTAATCTCCATCATGCCAGTCTTCACGTTGTTATTAACGGCATTGGCAGCTCCTCTCATCAAGATTAAACCAACGTTCATGGTTGCCATGTCCTTCTTCACATTTCCGATAAATCCCTCGACGTGATCTAGTCGAGTCCCGAATTCTTCCCTGGTATGTTCCAGATCTGCTCTCATGTCTATCTGGACTTTATTCAAGGTTGTCTGAATTTGAGCTGTGTGCTCCTCCAATCGGTTTTGCACCTCCTCCCTAGCTCTATTCATCTGGTCGGTTAAGCAATCTACGCGCTGGTTAGCCTCCTGATGGTGTCGTATGACATCAACCCTAACAGCTGCTAAACCTGTCGTCAGATCATTTCTCGCTTCGATCCTATATGTGTCCATGTCTGCCCTGACTTGAGTTAAATCAGCCCTAACATTATTTACAGAGTGAGTGTTAATCTCTAAGTCCTGTCTTACATTGTTGACTTCCTGTCTAACCTGGTCCACATGACCACTGACATTGTTGACTTCCTATCTAACCTGGTCCACATGACCACTGACATTGTTGACTTCCTGTCTAACCTGGTCCACATGACCACTTACAGTATTTACAGCCTGAGTATTCTGACCTAAGTCAGCAGTAATCTGTTGAAGATTGGCATTCACACCTGCCATCATCTCTCCAAACACACGACGAATAGTTTCCTCATCCATAGATAAGAAATATATGAGAAAGTGAGGGATCAATTTCTACTGGAACTTACAGCTATGATTAGTTACTTGGTGGTATAAAGCTTGCTTCATTTATATAAATATCACGAGTACAGCTGGAGTATGCAAACTAAGTGCTTCTACATTTACAAAGACAACGGTGAGCAAAGCAAAGTATTACATTTACTTAGGATGAGGCATCATCAAAGAAAATCCTATCCTTCATTTATTCAACACTAAAGCCTCACCCCATGGACTTCTATCAAACATGAATGCCATGCGGTCAATTGATCTGCAGTACGACTTTCTAAGTTCGTCCCAGTCCTGTCAATTTACCATTTATCAACATTAGGATCCTCAAAAAAAATAACATGGTACTGAGGGTCACCACGTTAACGTCGGCACATGAGTTGGGCGCCATTTTATGAAGCCCAAGTCCGCCCACAACGTTGTGCGCCATTTTATGAGACCGTTTAGTTGATGTCAACAACCACGATGACTCAACTAACGACACATAAATCGAATAAAAAGAAAAGTACCGTGAGGATCAGGTGACCTTCCATAAAGGCTAAAGCGGCACGAGAGTCCGTAGTCCACAGGGATCGTGGTACATGGTGACGATGGTCATAGACCGCCTAAGGAAAGGTTCACCTTAAAACTAGACTGAGAAAATAAACATCCAGACTCATGTAAAACACCGTGAAAATTTATTAAAATTCACAAGCCCCTAGCCTAGTTCGGAGGGTTATAATCGGCTAGTCCGCAAATTAATAAATAAACTAAGATAAAGAACAGGTCCCCTACCTGAGAAGTTACTGAAAACCCTCGCGAAAGATCTAACTCACAATGATAAAGCAACAACAGCAACGCTAGGAATATGGCATGACGCAAGTCCCTAGTTCAAGTTACAAGATCAAGCTAGTATCTGAATTTACATTTAACAGGGTAGCAAAAGAAATCTAGGTTGGGATGGTACCATTTCGACATTTAAATTTAACATTAATTCAACTAGCTAAGTCCTATCAATTAACAAAATTTACGGCGATGACGTCCGTAAAAGAAAACAATTACATCCAAAAGCTAAGTGTACAGCCATGAAAAACAAACAATTTAATTATGCTTAATAACTATGTGCTAACAGCACACAATAAAGTAACATGTAGGGTTTAATACACTTGGCATCATAAATTAATAACGAAATAGACACAGTAGTTTTATTAAAAATTCCTGCCTACACCTTGGTTTACTCTTTGTAAACCATAGTCATCTAATGTGTATAGTTACGGTGACGAATGCGCAGTTGAGACCACGTCTGACATCGCATGGCCTGAGCTCCACAAGCTACGAACTCTAGGTTCGCACATGCTTCAGGTCGCTACAAAAATGTCAACTGTCCTAGTCATTTCCTCACAAGGAAATTATCTTCAACTGCACGGCTATGTCAACAGTTCCAGAATGCAAAGAACAAAGTTAGATAGAAAGAATCGTTAGTTAGGCTTGTTTTACAACAATTATGCATTTTATTATTAGAATGTCGGTTTATAGGTTTATCGTAGGTTTATGGCGAATAACATTGACAATAGCCTGGGCACGGAGTGTCTCCAACTGAGATCATTCTCCACCAAAAAGCCTCGACTCAACAGTCGGAATATAATCATCGAGTATAACAACTCGGACACACAATAACACGGGTTACCAGCGGCGCTAAGCTCGCGTTCAATAACTCTGGGATAGGCCTGTACAACAGTTACCTTCCAGTAACATCTGGTCAACGGGATCATCCCCGGACAAAGCATACAATAACATCCTGCTATAACAGGGTAGACTTCACCATCCTATAGAAAACCTTACATAACTGTACCTGTCATACGACAATACACGCAACAGAGCGCTAAACTAACAAAAACCGATCCATAAAACAAGTGATCAAATACAAGAGTGGAAACTGGTTTCCATAAGCAAAATAGCAATGAAAGGAAAAGCGAATACAAATTGTACTCTGTCCTCGTCTATAGTAGTTTTGTCTCACAATGAAGCAGGCGTGCTCTAGGTCACTGGGTTACATAACCAGTTTATTCAAGGCCGGCGATTTAATCAATACAAAACCTGCACTTGGCCGGTTCATAAAAAACTTTACCATATGTTACGGATCTCTACAGAGTCCGTGTATCAAATGCACGCTATAAATCTGAGTATAGTAATACACTTCCGTCTTTCTACCAAAGACGTCTAAATGAAAGTAAACTTACAATAACTGAAGCTCTTTGCTTTAAAAATGCAACTCAGTAGTTGCTAGAACATCAAATAAAAACGTGTCTCACACGACACAAGGAAAATATGATAAATGTGGCACAGATTCACACACTAGATCTGCTTAATGATACGTTGGGAACCGCGTTCGATGCTAGGCAACGAAACATTCCTTCTAGTTGTTAGGTTCAAACATGACCAAGAATAGCTTCTGAGCTTATTCAAAATGAAATATAATGCATTTACAAACTGGTAGTTACTGTCGACTACCTAAATGATACGACCGTTCTAACGACAGTCAGGGGTGTAGCAAAGGATGGCTGCGAAGAATGCAGTCAATTAATAACCAAGGCATCTGATTGCCATAACTACAGTCAGCAAAGACTTGAAAATTACCCCAAGTAGGGTTGAACAAAATAGCCTCAAAATGACTACGATCAGGTTCAGCAAAAAGGTAGGCATTGACGTTCCACGACGTTCACCAAGCTGCACCAGGGCTGACCAAAATGTCTGACCCCAAAGGTGTCTCACTCTAAACTGAAATAAATGACATCTAACTAATCTAGTTACATCCCTACCTAGAAAAATGGCTGACACTGAGTGTGGTTGATTCACAAACTACATTAAAACTACTATACCACCAGAAACTAGAACAAAGAAGGGGTGTGACAAAAACTCACGAAATGGAGGAGCTCTCACTCAGCTCTCTATTCCAAAACAAGGGTTGTACATAAACCTCTCTGGCTCTCTGGATCGGTATCCTCCTCATCAGGATTCTCATCTGGACTCCCCCAAAGACCAGGGTTCGATTTGTCCCTGTCGACATCTTCGTGGATATGCCTGGAAATGGCATTTTGGCTCCTTCCCTCTCGTTCATCGTTCTGGAAGTTCCACCATCACGCTGGTTCCTGTAGAAACGTCACCCCCCCATACTGGGATGGTATTAGCCCATGTTGACTGCTTCAACCATGGTGAATAAAAGTCCAATCACGTGGGTAGCGAAATAAGTTGCGTGATTATTCATCCTCTCACTTCCAAAATTATAATGTCCGTCGTGACTATTATAGGCTTCAATTATAAAATACGACACAGCCTTAATCTTGCAGATGTGGATTAGCATGTGAGCTAATACTATTTTATAATGCTGCACGTGCTAGTGACGCTACTTTTGTATCACGCAGCATCCGTGAATTATACGACGTTTCAAAGATGAAATTTCCACTTTGGCAATTTAAATATCTCATACTATTATAATCACACTTATTCAGGATAATTGTAACACTATTACCTGTATATTTCCACTAGGCATCTGCCCTCCACATACGCGTGGGTAATATGTGATGTCACAGCAATGTTGTGCAATACACTATACTTGCCAATTATTTCCCAAGCTTCTTATTTAATTCACTGGACTTCATCGACAGTGAATATTAGTATTTGCTTACTCGATGGCACCTTATAATCACTTTTAACGCTAAACAGCGGATATTCTTCTACGTCTCGTAGGACAAATGTAATTCCACGCCTACACAAGGCGGATTCTCAAGACGCAGTGCTCCGGTACTGGGTGTCTCTAGAAAGTAGGTCGTCAAAACGAAAACGTTGAGCGACTACTTACGTTCCTTTTTGCGTATCTGCAAGGGTATTACCTTACCTAAAGTAAAAATAAACATTCTCCAAAATGTTTTAATAATGCAGCATGACGAAATGGAATATTCTGAGTCTCGTAGGAAAGATAAAAATAATTAATAAGACCTCAGATAATAATTAGCAGTTTACACCAAAGTCAAAAGTGCGATTCACCGCTACTTCAAAGTATCGCGTGATCTCTCAGCTTCACGTGGCTTCCTGGGTGTGTTCAAAAGTACAACATCCCCTCATAAATGCTCTGTCATAAAAAATATCACATGAACCATAGCTCAGCGGGTTCAGTATAGTACCTGACATTTTATATTAATTTGGAGCAACTTATATACGTCAGTGCTACCAACATGATTCTAAGCCTGCTGAGAGGTCGAAATTTAAATACATGTAACTTCTATACTATCATTAGGATTTCAAACAAATTTCGTGTGTGCTATGTGTACCATAACAGATATGACTATGCAGATTCTTAAGAGTAACCAGGGCTGCCAACTATTAATTAATACTCCTTCCATTTTTGTTACCCTACTATCAATATATCAAAAAGTATGCAAGTCAATAGCTCTAAACTTTGCACACGTATAATACCTGGCATTCTAGATTAATTTGGAGTAACTAATATTGGCCTACGCCAGTGCTGCCAACATGATTCTAAGCCTGCTAATAGGTCCAATTTGAAAATGCATGTAACTTCTGTACTAACTAATGGATTTCATACAAAATTGACACAACAATAGATCGTATTATTTCAGATTATATCTGACCAATCCATGTATGTCATTGTTGCCAACATGATTTTACGCGCGCTGTGAGATCCAATGTTAAACTGCGTGTAACGTCCGTGCCATCCATTGGACTTCAACCAAATTTTGTATTCTGTACCTTAAGAGATGGAACTAAGAATATATTCAGTCACCAGCGCTGCCAACTGTAGTTCTGTATTAGGTTACATTATGCAAATTATACAGTATTTCGAACTAATTAGAAATTTCGATATTACCAACTTAATTTCGTCATTATTCTATATAGATCCATATAGATTAATCATTGGCATGAATCTTAAATTTTAAGAAAAGTAGGCTCTTTAGTTCGTCACGGAACTTCATGTTAATAATGAGTTTATATGTGGAGTATCACATCCTCCTATGAAACCAATCGGGAGATATTGCTATTCAATGAAATGCAGGTCTATCCCCTTAACACCCCTTTAGAACCTGAATATCCAAATATCCTCTCTTAGTGGGCATTTGCGGCCCTTGAGGAAGCTGCGTACCAAATTTCATTCCAATCCGTTCGGTGGTTTCTGAGATTTCGTGATGAATGAATGAGTGAGTGAGTGAGTGAGTGGTATTTGCCAAATATATACGTAGTAGATAGTGTCAATTCTTTGTTATGCTAAACTCGGTTGACAGTGCTGTGTGGGCAATTGAGTAACTAACGGGATTTCAAGTAAAGATCCTCATTTTCTATACCGGTAGTGCAGAGCGCAACTGGCATCCAGTCGGCCGTCTCTCGACTTGAGCTATGTTGCCATGGAAACTATCTGCCTTGCCATTCCTTCATGAGTATATTTTATGATTTGATTAGCATGTGCTTGAGTGCAAAAGGGCCAAAATCAGAAGAATGAGAAAGACTCTCGAAAATTCATGTAGCCAGCGGTTCGTTCTGGGTCCTAAACTATGTGTATGCAAAATATGGTTGAGATTGGTGGAACGGTGTAGTTTTGTATACGGAACCAACCCACATACATACAAACAGACTTTCTCTTTTATATATTAGATAAGGATTTCCTTGTTGTATATTTTTTTTGGAATAAATCCCAGGCACTTGTTTTAGTTTGCCTGTTTGTTTTATAAAAAAGTCCTCTCGGCACGCCGGAAGGCGGAGGTAGATTTCACCGGACAAACTTGGGGATAGGCGAAAATAGGCAGAACATGCAGGTTTTCGTAGAAGGATCAGACCTCATTTATTGCTAGAAAGTATTTTATAATTGGAGCATAATTAACTTTGTTTTCCGTCTTTTATGCATATTTTTAACATTTTATTGTCTTATGGGGACGGTAACCTTCTTGTCCCTTGGGGTCCATTTTTAGCCTACTTTCGATTTTTGCAAAAAATGAAAGTAGACTTATGAGATCAACACAGGGCGAAAAAAGTGTGTCTGTCTGTGTGTGTGTATGTGTGTGTGTGAGTCTGTGTGTGTACAAAGGTAGCACTAGCAAAGGCACCTCAGTGTCATGTTTTATATCGCCACCATCTTTACTAAAACTGAATGGCGGCCACTCAAACGTTCAAAACGTAAAATCAAATAACGACTAACCAAATCATCCGATCTCTACCAAATTTGGTAACAACATACCTTCGTATAGGATGCGTCTTGTGACCAAACTACAAGGTCGTCCGCCATACCATTTCAGGATAGCGGCCGTGCGAATTATGCAAACTTTATAATCCATATCATGGGACCCACCAGTTCCGATTATCGAGCCGAGAATCGTTTTAACTGATCTAAAAGAAGAGGCACGTTCGAAATTAAAAGTTTATTTTGTAATACTATAGTGCAGACGTGATTTTAAAAAGCTGAGCTGATTCAGTAATAAAAGATGGCAGCGGATATCTTGTGCCTGACTTATATTTCACTAATTTGAGTATTGCATGCAATATAGCGTACTGATACAAAATAAATAAACTTTGTATGAAATGCTTTATATATAAATAATATACTCCAGTGATGAAATCGTTTAGTATAAATCATTATTTGCTAACAAGTTCTATGTAAGTCATTTTATATAGAAAGATATTCGTTGACACAATTAGCTCCGTGGTAGAGCGTTAGCCTATCGCTCCAATGCCTATGGTTCAAACCCGATCAGAGCTAGGTTTTTTGCTTGAAATGTTATATGTTTATTGTTTTGTAATGACTCAGATGTTTTAAAATTAAGCGTTATATTGTGCATATTATGGTGTAAAATATATATTTAATTAAAACATAATTCGCCAGCAGATTTACTCGAGACATCTAGCTGCCAAAAAGGTTACTGCACGTCGACCTACTTATTAACTTCCAGATTGTATTGAAAAGTTTCTTCTTCTGGCCGCTAGAATGCACTCGCTCTGTTAGGATTATATTGTTCGATATTTCACCACTAGATGCCACGACTAGTCTACGTGGGGCTCCATTGATTACTATACCGTTGGCATTCTATGCGCATTGAATATGAAGAATGACAAGATGATACTACGATACATTTTTACTTTTTATTTTAAAGGGTTTGTAACAGCCTATTTTGCGTTACTTGAAAATGTTATTTGAAGTAAAGAACAAAACGATTTCACATAGTAGTTTGTATACACACGTCTCTGTAGGGTCATGGAAAGATTTGTTAATTCAATTAGGGTTTTCGATTCCTGGTCAATGCATGTGAGATTTTCGAAGTGAAATGCCATGTCCTGTGGTTCGGATTCCACGTAAAAAGGAGGTCCCGTGACTCATAATCACAAGATTCACAGTCACGTAAAACTACAATCTTCCTTCCTTTTTTTCACTCGGGTTGTGAAAGCCATGCACAACCAGACGTGTAAAGACATGCCTCAACTCAAAGTTGGATGTTGCCCACGGCAGGTCGTATATGTAATAATAATAATAATAATATTAATAATAATAATAATAATAATAATAATAATAATGTTATTGGTTTTACATCCCTTTTAACTACTGCTGCTTTTAGAGACACCGGGGTGCCGGAATTTTGGCCCGAAGGGGACCTTTAACGTGCCAGTAAATGTACTGACACGGCTCCCTCGCATTTGTGCACTCTCAAATGCTAGCTGACTACACCAGGATACGAACCTGCAACCTAGGGCCCAGCAAGCGAGAACGTTACCGCTGAGCCACGCAGCCAGTCCGGTCGATTATGTCTCCAGATCCATAATATCCTTGATATACTTCTTATCCTTCTTTCTTCAATGATGGTAGCAGTTTTTATCTAGGTTGTGGCGTTTGGTAGAGGTAAATCGTTTCTAAGGTCTTCAACAAAGAATGCATGCTACCGACTACGCCACCGAAGCCACCACCCGGAATTAGTGGTGAGAGCTTAAGTGAAACGCGAAGATATGTCGAAATTTTCCGGAAGTCGAAACATGGTAGACCCATTGCAATAGTTAGCTTTCTAATGAAATCTACCTAAAATAGGCTACATAATTAAACAAGATGTTCAGTAAAGAACATATAGCCTACTTTCTCCTAAATGCATGGGTATTGTTATAACTCTTTGTCCTTTTCAAGGAGTATGATTGAATGTTGGTTGTAGGAGCTTGTTGAAATACAACGTGCTATAGGGATATTAAACATGAATATGAGGTGCCCTTTGCTAGTGCTACCTCTGTACCAAATTTCGTTCAATTCGGTTTCACCGTGTTTGAATTGATAGGGGGAATCGATTTGCACACATACTTGGCCACCATCTGCAAACTATTGGGCTGATGTTCTTGCAGTTTGGTCAGAATATGTTTCCCACATAAAGATATTGTGTTGCAAAATTAGGTAGAGACTAGATTATTAGGTTGGTCGTAATTACATTTTAGCTTTTAACATTTGGGTGGCCGCGATTACGTTTCCATCAAGATAGCGGTGATATAAAACATGACACTGAGGTGCCCTTTGCTAGTGCTACCTCTATACCAAATTTCGTTCCATTTGGTTTCAGCGTGTTTGAATTAATAGGGGGAATCGATTCTGACACAAAGATGGCCGCCATCCGCAAACTATTAGGCGAATGACCTATTAGATTGGTCAAAGGATGCTCCCTCCATAAAGGTATGTAGTTGCAGAATTTGGTAGAGATCGGATGATTAGGTTAATCGTAATTTGATTTAAGCTTTGAACATTCGTGTGGCCGCCATTACGTTTCAGTCAAGATGGCGGCGATATAAAACATGACACTGAGGTGCCCTTTGCTAGTGCTACCTCTGTACCAAATTTCGTTCCATTCGGTTCCACCGTGTTCGAATTAATAGGGGGAATCAATTTTTACATAAAGATGGCCGCCATCCGCAAACTATCAGGTGAATGACCTATTAGATTGGTCAAAGGATGCTCCCTCCATAAAGGTATGTAGTTGCAAAATTTGGTAGAGATCGGATGATTAGGTTAATCGTAATTTCATTTAAGCTTTGAACATTTGTGTGGCCGCCATTACGTTTCCGTCAAGATGGCGGCGATATAAAACATGACACTGAGGTGCCTTTTGTTAGTACTACCTCTGTACCAAATTTCGTTCCATTCGGTTACACCGTGTTCGAATTAATAGGGGGAATCGATTTTCACACAAAGATGGCCGCCATCCGCAAACTATTACGCTGATGACCTATTGGTTTGGTCAAAGGATGCTCCCCCCATAAAGGTATGTCGTTGCAAAATTTGGTAGAGATCGGATGATTAGGTTAGTCGTAATTTGATTTAAGCTTTGAACATTTGTGTGGCCGCCATTACGTTTCCGTCAAGATGGCGGCGATATAAAACATGACACTGAGGTGACCTTTGTACCAAATTTCGTTCAATTCGCATTCACCGTGTTCGAATTGATAGGGGGGGACAGACATTCAGAGTACACACACTCACACACACACACAGATACACAGACACACACACACACACAGACTCACACACACACATACACACACACAGACAGACACACTTTTTTCGCCCTGTGTTGATCTCATAAGTCTACTTTCATTTTTTGCAAAAATCGAAAGTAGGCTAAAAAATACTACCATCAACGACACCTAGCTGTGAACTTGGCAACTAGATTCCACCGGAACCAGCAACTCGCAACGAACGTTGGAACTTCCCCTCCGAAGGAAAGCATACTCAGGGATTTTTAGCGCTCTTAGAAAATCCGACGACTTCAGCCAGGTTTGAACCCGCGACCTTGGGCATAGAAGTTCAGCATGCTACCAATTCCGATACCGAAGTCGCTTCCCACAGACAGATTGAAAACTGAATGTGATCTCGTGCAGTGGCGTTGTCATAGCGACTGCTGATGGCTCATCACTCATCAATTTAGAAGCGTTGTCATGGTAACCTCTGAGAGCACTTGGCATTTTCTTTAATTCCGAAATCATTTTGCTCATCCCTTGGCGTAATGGTGGGTCTTATCAAAAATCCTTTCAGACAAAAGTTTTAGGTAATTATTAGGGGAATATTTTCAATTTTGTACGGTTTTGTTATTGTGCCTATTAAGAGAGATATGATTAATGATTCCCGAAAAACCCACTTTTTTCCACCCCTTTGGTCAATGGCTGGTACTATCAAAAAACTTTTCAAACATAAATTTTTGACACTTACCTGATACATATTATGAACTTTGAATGGATTCAATATTTCTCGTATTAAGAGAGTTATAGCGATATTTCACTTTTTCGAAAAAAAAAGCCCCCCATTTTCACCCCCTTCGACCGATTTAGCCCATTAACGAACTCGGCCGAGATTTTAAGGGGATACATATTATGTAAAAAATTCAAAGTGATTGGTGCAAATGTACGGCAGTTATCGTGTCCACAAGAAACTGATATCTATACATATATACTGAACCCTTGCAAAGAAGCATATGAGACTTAATTTCGGGGGGTGTAACAGTCCATTTCGTAAAGTTGTTGTTAAGCGCTTCTTATAACATGCAGGGTAACATATAACAAAATAGCATGCAGGAAAAAGTGAATACCAGGATTAAAACATATGAATTTAATAACAGATCAACAAATTTACACTATTTACAACAACAAAAACAAGGTCTCCCAAAATGACACCCACTTGAATTAAATAAAAATGACAAACTAGGCCTGATCTCAGGAGAGATCGTAATACATCTGGACCAAATGTCCCAAATTACTGCAATGACATGTGCGTTTGCGGCTTTTCTACATGCGTTACGATGTGTACAAATTAATGCGAGATTCGTTACCATCCAGTAAACCATCAGGGGACGAATCTGCATTGTCTTAGAGCTAGACAGACATAAGGAACCAACTAATCACTAATTAAACTATTCCGACACTTCCTACACTAAATAAGACAAAAATAATTTCCGTCTGAAATTGGAATCATAGAACTGCCATAGCAAACAATATTAACGCCTAAAATTAGGACTTTTTAAATCAACACAAGTAAATCAACACGTGACCAATCAAGAAAAATACATATATGGCCGCTTGCCATTTTTACAAGAGAAATACAAAATACACCCATCGGTTGTTTGTTGTGACACCCATCGGTGTCACAACAAACAACAATCTAACAATACAAATAAATGAAATGAGTCACAGAAATCACTAGGCTCAAAGCCAACATTTACATCATAAAACAAACATTTCATTTCATACGATATGCGGTAATTCGTAACGGAAATGGCGAACTCCCAATTTAATATTATGATCCAATGACCATTAAAAGAACAGGTTTGCTACAGATAGCTTACAGGGGTCAGTCGGTCAGCTGGACTGCCTAAACGATGAATCACCAGACATAGATAGCCGCAAAGTGGAATCTGCACATCTGTCAACCCACGTGTCAATATACCTCGACCTGCCGTAGCAATGGCTCGAGTCTCGAAGAAGCGTGCTCCCAATAGCACATAATATACGTGTGTGTGTCAAAATAAAATATCTTAGCATTTCCCAAGGAAATCCAAGAATCAGCACAGGACAAGGTATAGTAGCCTCAAAGAGCGCTCTGCCTTTCCATAAAAAATACAACCACAATATTATGAGGGCGGTAGACACATTCTACCCCTCATCACGAAGAATCAATACACACACCTTGACACAATACACACACACCAGAATCACACGTATGGGTTTGACAGAAACCTGAAATAAAGGACATAAAATATTTTCCACCGACTTGCGCTCCCAATCTAGTCCGTGACTAAAGAAACTGAAAAGGAATCTCAAAAAACTCAAAAAAATAGAACTAAGGTGTTCTACAGTGACATCTTAACTTGTTGCGCTCGGCAACCCTAGTATGAATAAAAACCTGTTCGTAAAACATCTAACAACTTTTACCCCCTTCTCCTACTAAAAATGAATTTGAATAAAAGCACCATTTATCGACCAGGACAAATTTCGCATTCGCATGAATAAAATCAAAATGCACGCGCCGTGCATACTAACAAGGACTCATAAGAAAAATATACAATCAAACAAACATTTTGGCCACGTGCCAACTTACATTTAAATATAACAGTGTCTGCACACAAAAATCTAAATACACAAGGAAAACAATGAATAAAATATTTACAACGTTCCCGCGTCTAATCTAGCTATATTTTGAATAAATCAATGGTTTGCACATCACCGTGCAGCTTGTAGAATATCAACCTCCATCCCAATGCATTTCCCCCACTACTCCTTCATCGTCGACATTCTGGTAGAGGCGTAGCACATCATTCCACCAATCGACCTTCCTGTAGACATCTTGGCGTGGCTTCTTGGAAAGAAATGTTCAAAGTTATTATTATACCTAGCTAGAATCGCTATGAGCTACTGACTTTCACTCAAAATGTCCTGGGCGATTACTCAACGTTGAACTGGCCCTATCTAAGCATTTGCCTACTTCACACGCACATATACATCACCCAAAAAAATATAACACAAAATTTACAGAAAATATTACAATCTTCGTCCACCACGCAACTGGCATTTAACAAGTCTCGTAAATTACGTATGCCGGGTAGCGCTTATCTCAACTAGAGATCTCCCTCCGCTAGGCCTGAACTCTGCTCCCAAGAGCACAATAAAATGTTCGTTCAGACAGACGTGAAGTATGCTCACCAGAGCCTGATAAAATTGTGTCTCAAACTGGCGTGAACGATGCTCCTCAGAGCCCGATAAAGTTGTGTGTCAAACTACTCATCACCGATCAATTTATTAGAAACTGACAGAATGGGATGGAGTGGGGGCAATCTGTGAAAACAATCTGTAATTTTCAACTCACAGACTTGGGACTAGTATCAAACTTCTTCTTTTCATTTAAACGTCACAATGCACTCATGCGGAATCCTATCGCATCGGCGGTTCTTCATACACGTGTTATTAGCGCCGTTTTTTGGTACGCAAATCTCCGCGTGGTTTAGGCGTCCTCTCTCCTGATTCGCTGATTCAATCGTGTATCGGTTGGAAATTCACTTCTGGCACGCCCATAATGACGCCGACTTGGATGCGCGTTCACCCTGAATTTGTCCTTGAACTCAGCTTAGCTGGTCATCCCCAAGAATAACTACCACGCTACCTATGTTGCAAGCGTTGCGACACACTACCTGTCTTCCCTTTGTCAATCTCCAACATGTACTGCCTGGATATCAGTAATAATAATAATAAAAATCATGAAGACTAAATGATCGGCATATCAATAAGGGTTCAATATATATATACATATATACATACATAAATTATATATAAACTTTTGAACTGACGGTGGTTTTGGGGTCTAGGGGATGTGAAACGCGAAGATATGTCGAAATTTTCCGGAAGTCGAAACATGCTACCCATTGCAATAGTTAGCTTTCGAATGAAATCTACCTAAAAACTGATCATCTTTTCATTTCGCAATCGCCGTGCGATAATACTATCAGTTAGTTACTAGAACTCACTTAGTCTCAACTTTCACCGTTCACGTCCGAGATCCGAGATTCTCCTACTACCATCTTATTATGGAATTAGATTTGCTAGTAAATGTGTAACTAATTAGTAGTGTTATTGTACGTCTATATGCGTCAAGGGTTTCCTAGTCATTCGCCCAGTAGGGAAATGTTGATGTGTCTAGCTGGGTATCGACGTCCCTACAATACTTTACCATCTTAGCGGATATGGGTGGTGGCTAATGCGAGATTCATGCGCATATAGTGTATTTTTACTTGGCGCCCAATGTGTTTTGGCATCGATTGTGTTGAGACATTAACGTGTTCAACGACAACCTTGTGAAGATATTGGTGGAAATTTGAAATTAATAAAAATGCCTATCCCTAATTTTGAAAATTGTTTACTTGAATAAACATTGACAAATTTGAGGAGTACGATTATTTGAGGCATGTTTGTTAAACCAGCTGATGATATTTTGGTCATTTAAGTTAAGAGATAGTTAAATTCACGTTATGTTAATTAAACTCAGTTAGGGATTGTTAAATGAGAGACGATCAGTTTAGTAAACTACGGTTAGTTAGATATTAAGATTTCAGTCTATTATTATTACGAAACTAGGGTTATCGAAGTATTCCTTTATTATAGACAGTATGAATTGGTCACTCTGGGGTTCCCGTAATATAGTGTAGAGGAATCCTCCTCATTTCTCAATTGTGTTATAATGATGTCGTCGGAAGATATGACCCATATTCGGTCAATCTTGGAAATGATTCAACAGAATCAGAGTCAGCTAGCAGGAGATGTTGATGCCCTCCACAAACTCACACATGAAAATAGTAAAAAGCTAGAAAGGGAAATTAAACAGTCATCTGCGACAGTTAAATCCAAGATGAAAGCGGAATTAGCTGTAGCTCAAACTTCCACTAAAGCCAACATTACTCTATTTCAGGAGGAAGGTAGAAGGGTGCAGAATGAGAATAGAAAGGCGCAAGAGGTTATACGAAAGGCCCAAGAGGAGGCAAAAGAAGCACAGGAGAAAGTCCAATAGGAGGCCAGGAAAGCCCCAGAGGAGACTAGGCTAGTACAAGAAGAGGCTAAACAAACCCAGGTGCAAATCAAGAAAGCCTTGGAGAAAGCACAAGAAGAGGAAAGACTAGCTCAAAAACAGAGTAGGTTAGCACAGGAAGAAAGTAGATTCTCAGTTGTAGAAAGTAGGAAAGCTCTGTAAGAGACCAAATCTGCTTTCAAACAAGTGAAAGAAGATGTGGCCTCTACCAAAACAGAGATGAGCTCATTAAGGGAAGACGTAACTAAGAAAGTGGAAGAAGCGAAAGTACAGTGTAGCGAGAATATTATTCTGCTAGAAGGTAGAATTCAGGAAAGTATTCACACTGCCACCACAGAACAAAGATAACATAATGTTAGCATTACAGGGTCCCAAAAGCAGCTCACTGAACAGCTCAACAATCTAAACAGTATTGTTGGCAACCTGCAAGGTAAGTTAGATGAACAGCAGAAACTTATTAGTGAAGGTATCAATGTTGATATTGAAACATGTATTTGTAAATCTGTGAATGACATGAAAGAGGATATAATTAAGTCTAACAAAGAGTATATGTTCGAACTTCATAGTAAAATTCTAAAAGATGTTAGTAAAGTAGAAAGATAAGGTAAATCGCTTAATACAAACCTTAAATTAGAGCTATATAAACATATCGAAGAGACAAGAGTATTGAGCATAACCGGACTTAAAGGAATTGTAAATAGAGCAGATTCCGGTAAAAGTGAGGAATTAAATGCGATTCGAACTACCGTTGACGAAATTAACTTTGAATTAGCTATAGTCAAGTCTAGTCAGGATGAGGAACTACATGAGATAAGGAACAGGATCAAGAAACTGTCCATTACTGAACCATGTGATCATGACAAACTTAGAGAAGAAATACGTCTAGGAATGAGACGAGATCTAGCAGAATTCAATCAGAGGAGAGATGAAAGGCTTAAGGAGGAGCTAGAAGTAAGAGAAGACAGGACAGAAGAGGATGGAGAGAGCGTGTATAGTCGTACACCAGATAGACAACACCTAACTCAGGATTCTGAACGTATTAATAGATACGGAGGCTTAGGTGGATACTATAGCCAGGGAGGTCCAAATACTAACCAAAGCGTGATAGTTCTTAAGAACGTAGACGACAAGCCGTTCCGTTTCAGCGGTGTTGGCAATATTACAGCTGTGGAGTTCTTAAGAAATATGCGTTGTTATCTAGACGATAATTAGATACCTCGTGATAGGGAGATGAGAGTCGTAGAGAAGTTTTTGGAGTCTGAGGCCCTAACTTGGCATCGAGCCTTCCGTAATACATACGCAAATTTCGAGGAGTTGGCAGACGCCCTGTAAAGAAGGTTTTGGTCAAAAGAACTACAGCAGGACATTCGAGCGGAGATCTATTCTAAGAGGTATGCACACTCTACCCCTACAAGATATGCTACCTTCTTTACTTCGCAGCTCGCAATGTTGAAATATCTCCAACCCCCGTTAGCCGAAATCGAATTGATACATGCAATATCACGACAGCTTCCTAATGATGTCAGAAGACAACTGATTGCAGCTCAAGTCAAAACGCTAGAGGGTATGGCAGAAATCTTGCGTAGACTTGACCACACAAGTTCTACACCCAATATCGTGTCAAATAGTCATACTAAACAGAGACAGGAACACAGAGACGTGCATGCTCTGTTAGTTGACCAGACACAACAAACAGATGAAAATAGAAGTAGGCCAGGTCCCATTTGAACAAACGACTACGGGATACACCGCTACGAACCACCATATCGCCGAGGGAGAGAAGGACGACCGTACCAGACAAGATATTGGAACAATGGTCAGCGTAGGACTGGTTACCATCGAAGTAATGACCGTAGAAGAAACGATTACTATGATAGTAACAACAGAGGCTCAGGAGGAGGTTATCGCAGATCTCGTAATTGGAATGACGATAACTATGCCCAGAGGTAACAACAACAACAACAGCCTAGGCAATTACAGCCACAACAGCAACAACAAAACAGAGGCTGGCGGAATAACGAAAACGTTAGGCGTTACTACCAGGATAGAGACAGAGAAAGCCAGGAGTACAGAGAAGGCTTAAGAGAAAGCAGAGGTAGGAATAACCAACGGAATGAGGAAGTTGAACCTCAACCCTCAACATCAGGTTTAGCGGAACAACAAAACCTGAATGAGGGGCAAAAAAAAAAAAACGCCGATTGGGAAACACAAGTAGAGAAGACAGCACTGTTCACAAACGAAGGGCATGAGATCGCCATAAACGAGTTCTATCAAGTATCAGACGATGACTTACTTTATGAAAGAGAGGATCCAGAGAAAGGAAAAATAGCTAGATTGCCTATTTTACAGATTATGGCTGAAGGTGAAAGTCTAAGAACGCTGTTAGACACGGGAGCTAATGCATCAATACAATCTGAAAGTTATAATAAACTAAAGGATGGGAAGTCTATGATCTCTATGCCAGTGTCATCGATAAAGTTCCGAGGAGTATTTAATGACAAGACCATGAAGTGCAGGGTCCAAGCACTGATGAAATTTACAATTAATGGTCATGTTTACGAACAGATATTCATTGTTCTAAACAAAATTAGTTTTGATGCTATACTACTGTCGAACAAAGTATTATGTGTACTCGAGTTTGAAGGTTGTTTGTTAAGTAACCAATAGACCTACATAAAATTCAATACCATCAGCATTGTCTTCGTTCTATTCTACGTTAGTTCATGTAGGTTTGGATTTTTTAATTTATATCTTAATATTTTTATCGCAGTTGGAACAGAAAAAGTGCACGTTTTTAAGCGTGTTTCAACCATGCGTCACATTTAAGAATTATTAGCTCAAAAGCCCTTCATTAGATCGAATCCAAATTTTAACACAATATACATTGGAATGTTGTATAACTGGTTTATTAATTTCACCATTTTGAGTGTCCAAAAAACAAAGTTGTTATCATTGTTGTAAGGTAACTTTTTCTCGGCTCGGGGTGGTTGGAAAATGTAGTTCTAAAACTGGAGCCGTTATTGACCTAAGAAATGGTATAATTAAATTTAATGAAAGGAGCAACGAAGCCGACAGTGAAGAAAATGAATACCTCATAGATAGTGAAATTCCAGAGGAGAACCTGGAAAGAATTATTTCTGAAGTGGAACTAGAAAAACCAAGTCATTATGGGTTGAAGATAGATAATTTTGAGATCTATGAAAGAAAACTAGAAGAATTAATCCAAATTTATGCCGATGTTTTCGATGACAAGCCAGGATTAATTAAGGGATTTAAATATCAGATAAAGCTAAAGGACAACTCACCATTTCAAAGGAAAGTGTATCTCATTCCTGAGAAATACCAAGCTGAGGTCGGAGAGCTAATAAAAGGCATGGAAAGAGACGGCATAATCCGCAAGCAAGCAACCCCATACTTAAACCCGATTACTGCAGTGAAGAAAGCAGACGGTACTCTGCGGGTTTGCCTAGATGCCAGGAATATGAACAGTTTTCTACTAAAAGAAAATGACCGACCGCCTAAGATCAGAGAGCTTTTGAGGAAGTTTAAGGGAAAGTCATGTTTCTCTGTAATAGATTTGACTAGTTCCTTTCACCAAATTGAGTTGACTGAGGATAGCAAATGCTCTACCGGCTTCCTATTCAACCAAACGAGCTATATTTTCGAACAAGTCCCGTTCGGCCATATAAACTCAAGTCCAGCTTTGATAAGAGCCTTAGATTGCAAGCTTACAGATGAGGTGAAAGCTCATGTTATTTGCTACGTGGTTGATTTAATTATTTCATCGGAAAATCCCGAGCAACATCTACTGCATTTGAAGAACCTACTAGAGAACCTGAGAGATGCGAACATCAAGGTTAAGTTCGGTAAGTGCCACTTTTTCTAGCAGAAAATTAATTTTCTGGGGCACACCATCGATCAATTTGGTTACCATCCCAATCAAGATAAGATAAATGCTATTCTACAGTTTCCAAGACCCAGGAAAATAAGAGATGTGAGAGCCTTTGTAGGTCTTCGTCAGTTTTTTAGCGGTCATTGTCCTCGCTATTCTGAGACTATGGCACCGCTACATGAACTATTGAAAAAAGCAACCGTTGGAAATGGGGTGTAGAAGCCGAAAATGCATTTATTTTGGCCAAGCAGATGCTACGAGACAACATTAAGCTCGAGTATCCGGACTTCGAACGTTCATTCATTGTGGAAACGGTCGCTTCGAAAGTCGGAATCATCGCTGTCCTTTATCAGAAAGACCAGAATGGAAATAACCACTACATTTCATTCAATAGTGGAAAGTTAAGGTCTCACGAGATGAATTACTTCACCACGGAATTAGAAGCTTTACCCGTGATTTGCATCACTGGAAAAATATTTAAATCGGACACCAGATCATCATTAGAGCTGACCATAAAGCCTTGGAGTTTATGCTAAAGTCAGACTTATCTAGCGATAGGATGACTCGGTGGACGTTGTTCCTACAACAATTCAACGCCACGATTGTGCATGTTCCCGGCAAGGGTAATTCATTGGCCGACATTCTATCCAGGAATCCAACGGCTGATAAGGATGTGAAAGTCAACGTGGTAGAATTGGATGACGAAGATCAGGCAACGTTGGAGCGACTGAGGAGAGTAGCAGTAAGCCAGAAGAGATACACTAGTCTGAGGAACTTATTCAGGTACATGGCAGGAAAAATGCAGGTTGATGATGTAGAATATGCAGAGACTAGGAAGAAAGCCACTCAATATGTGTTAGATGATGGCATAGTCTGCAAATATGTTGATGCTAACCACGCTAAGGTGAGAATCGTGCTTCCACCCAGATTGAGAGTTCCTGTAGTTTGGTTAGTGCACAAGAGCATAGGTCATGGAGGTGTAGATAAAACCTATAGCACCGCTCAGGAGAAATTCTACTGGACTAATATGAGAGAATCCATCGCTATTGTAATTAGATCATGTGAGTTATGCCAGAAGAACAAGTATAACTCAGAGCTCTTGAAAGAAAAACCTAACGCTATAATACCCACTAAACCTTTGGAATTGTTTAGTCGGGACATTTTTGGTCCAGTTCCAAAGGGTAGTAGAGGTAACAAGTATTTATTAGAAACCATGGACGTATTCTCGAAGATAGTCATTATGAATCCGATACAGAAGGCCACTACTAAGACTGTTCTGTATCATCTCGGGAAAAACATCATTCCCAAGCTTGGAAAGCCTGAAAGATTACTTACTGATCATGGGACGCAATATACTGCTGAGGAATTCCAAGAAGCAATGGAACGACTTAAGATTGGCCATATGTTTAGCTCAATCCGAAGTCCGCAGACCAATCCGATTGAACGAACGATGCTTGAATGTTCAAAATACATCCGTCTTTATAGTTCAGAGAACCACGCTAATTGGGTAAGCGTAGTACCACTCATGGAGTTCTGTATTAATAACACGAGGCATGAGAGCACGAACGAAGTACCAGTTACGCTGCATTTCGACCAGAAGCCAATCCGACCGTGGAACGGAATCTTCAACTTTCCGGAAGATGACGAACCATCGGTGGAACAGCGCATTGAAACAGCAATAGAACATCTCAATAAACAAGCGGAGAAGAGGCTAAAGAGAGGTCAAGGCAAGAGGTACAGCAGACCATTGAAACTGGGAGAATTAGTACTGGTCAGGATGCCTGTGACAGCAGATGTTTTAAAGAAGATATATATTAAGTTCTCTAATGTTTTCAAAGGCCCGTTCAGGGTTGGAAGAGTATATGGAAACAACTGTTATCGGATCGTAAGGATCGAGGATGACCGACCAATTGGTAAGTTCTACCACACTAAACTCAGAAGATTCTATCCCAGGATTCATTGAGGGATGAATTTGGTCTCAATAATGGATGAGCAAGGATTAAATAAAGTCTATGTTAAACTTTAATTAACAAGTCAGGATGGGATCTGAGCCCTAATTCACCCAAGCTCAAGTTATGGACAGAGCCGAGGATCGAACCGACCTGTCAATTTTTCAATTTATAATGTGATCATTAGTTATTAACAAGAAATGAAGATCTTCCTGAATCAATACTATACAGATAAAATTAATTATTGAACTTGTTTACAGTACATGTTTCGGGGATTAATTATATTTTATTCCCTTCATCAGCTGTTGAAAAAACAAAAAACAAAACCTAGCACAGTAATAAGATACGTATTTAAAACCTAATATGGTGCACCATAAAATTTAGGGTATAAGAATAGAATAAAATGAAGAGAAACAGATGGTGACGGTGATCAGCTGCTCATGACAAATAGTAGTTCCTTGAAATGGTAGATATGTAACACCAATACTTCACCAATCCGTGTAGCTCTATAACCAATGAAGAGCCTGTATGCTTAAAGATCCAAATATAGCCTTTTCAAAACAAAGCGGCTTTAAGAAACCCGACGTGATGGAAAGTGATCATAGGTTAGTTTAAAGCATATGGTGTATGTGGTTAGGACAACGTTACATTTAGAAAGTGATTCCATCACGTCGGGTTTCTTAAAGCCGCTTTGTTTTGAAAAGGCTATATTTGGATCTTTAAGCATACAGGCTCTTCATTGGATATAGAGCTACACGGATTGGTGAAGTATTGGTGTTACATATCCACCATTTCAACCAACTACTATTTGTCATAAGCATCTGATCACCGTCACCATCTGTTTCTATTCATGTTATTCTATTCTTATACCCTAAATTTTATGGTGCACCATATTAGGTTTTAAATACGTATCTTATTACTGTGCTAGGCTTTGTTTTTTGTTTTTTCAACAGCTGATGAAGGGGATAAAATATAATTAATCCCCAAACATGTGCTGTAAACAAGTTAAATAATTAATTTTATCTGTATAGTATTGATTCTGGCAGATGTTCATTTCTTGTTAATAACTATCCTAACATTTCAATACGGAACCACCATGAGTCATTTAAGTAATGTAATGTGAACATTGGAAACAATAATTTATTTCACTCAAGGATATGTTATGGGAAGTGAATTGAATTATTTAGAAATGTTTTTGGAGAATTTTGGACTATTTTGAAATATTTTGATTTGGAAATGTTGTGGTGAATGAAGATTAACCAAGGGAGAGTCTGATCATTTGAAGCTGGAAATTTTTTAAAAAGGTTCAAGTTAGCACTCTTAAGACCGGTTTTGGTTAGCCGAGTCGGCAACAACAAATTATGCACACGACCCAACTATAAGAGGCTAGGACAGGTAGAGTTTTTGACAATAAACCTACAGCCAATCAGAACAGATTGCAAAATTTGTGTGGGAACTGATATTAAACCATATTTGCTTTAATAAAGAGAAATTAGCGTTTCCACAGATCAAGAACAGTATATGATATTTATTCGGAAGTATGGAATTATATAATATTGACTAGGTGAAGAGAAAATAGCATAATTCTATTATAAATGGACCGGACATGAGGCAAGAACTGGATCTAGGGTGCCACGCGCGCGAACCGCGGTCATAGCGAGGTGACTTCTACTGAAACGATTGAAGAGAGCGGACCTGTGTTGTAAGGTGCTCCGCAAATTACCATATAGCCACGAGATGTGCGAGCAGGAGGAGACTTCATTCACCTGCAGGAGACGCATCGATAGCCGAGGAAGAGGTGAAGAGTCCGGCAAAGCAAAGAAAAGTAATATTCAGCATTGAACGAAGCACCTTTTATAACCACAGCGCACGAAGAGAAAGATTGCATTATTACGAACTGTATTCTACAATCTAGCAAGTAGCTTCACTTATAACAATCTACTACGTTATTGAAGCACTATTACTGCCACATTATACAAGCAGATTTGTTCTTACAATTCATCATGCTTTCAACTTCCAATCAGGGGGGAAGAATATACTCTGCATTCACTGAGAAGAGTACTATGATTCACTAAATCATGAAAGGAGGATAATCTACACTATGGAGCGGGAAGTTCAGAGTTGATCATGAGGTCCTTGGATCGACGTTACCACGACTGCTTAACCATCATGCAGTTTGCTGAATTTCAACAATTCTACTCAAATATCCAGTAAGAACTTGGAGAGATATAAACCATAGACGCTCATATCTACTTTAACGACGAGGTGAAGAAGGTGAAGAAGAAAGAAGCAGATGGAATGCAGTGTTCATTGATCCGGGTTCCTGAAACCAGACTATCAAGAGTCGAGAAAATAGAAGATTGCTGTGTGGGGAGACCGAGACCAGGTGGTCACCAGCCCAGCAGGAACAAGTTGATCAGCTGCGAGCCACGTTGCTTGCATGGCTCGATCCAGAAACTCAACCAGCACGAGCCAACTAGGGAGCGGAACATTGAAGCCATTGAGCGAGGTATTTCCATCGCAGACCGTCGGCAAGGTACAGAAATGACAGCTCTACTATCTCAGTAGTTTTGGTTGTAGTATTTGTTGGAGTTAGCAGGGTGACCAATTCATATTTTAGATATTCTTTCGTATAACTCATGTTATTATTCTGTCTATTTAGAGATTTTTAGTTAATTTTTATACACGTCAACGTGTGTCGTCTTAGACGTGATTTCATTAGATTTGAACTTAGAATTCCGTTAAAATTTTTATTCAGTAACGTTTTTAATATTCTCACTTTAAGCTAAAACTGTTCTATATAAGGGAATGCTCCGACTGATACACTTACGCTATAAGCAATGTAAATGCGTTAAGATCGCTAGAATACATCGTTATTCAAATCAAGATCTATTGTAAAAGACTATAATGCTGTTATTAACAATTTATAATGTATAAACATTTTTGCAACAATCTTAAATGTTATTAACAATAACATTGACCAAGTATAATTCCAATTAAGGAATATAAACACTATGTGACGTTATTCACGCATGGATAATTTTTGTAACTATATTTATGTCAGAAAGGATCACTATTGTGACAATGGAAGTCAGGTGATGCCTATAAAGAGCAACAATGACCTAGCAACAATTTTGTTAATACGAAATGAAGACCAGAAGACTGGTAGGTCTGTCTGAAGTCAAGTATGTATAAAACAAGCTCATAAATGAATATTTTATTCATTAATGTTTATAAGAATCGGAATGACGGAAGATATTGTTATTAACTTTAGAAAGATGAGCGGACAACTAGTATTTTGAAACTAACACTCATGTATTACGTGGAAGTACAGTACAATGATATGGTCTATTATTGAAATGCATTATTTAAAGTTATGTGGAATGTTAAACAAAGTACACAGTTGTGAACAAAAGTATTGTGGAAAAATTGAGCACGATGATTTTAAAATTAGAGAAGGAGAAGGTTAGGAGTGTTTCATGAACCGTATACACAGCAGTGATACGTAGTATGATCACTAATTCTTCTACAGGTATGTAGAGAGATGGGTTTTTCTTGATTTTGAAGGAATGCCGTGCAGAATTTTATGAAGGTTATTGTGGTAAAGAGAAGAAAGGAATTGTGTCGTATTTGGAAGCGCAGTTGACGCTATGAAAAGGTATTGTTCACGTATTTGAAATGAAATGAGTATTGCCGTGAGAGCAAACTACTACTACAGTGTGTTGAGAAAGTAATTGATATTTAGAAGTGTATTTATGTGTTGTTCATGTCAGTAAGCGTTAATATTATATCCACATCGTCGTATACGTAACTGTGTAGTTCCGTGTCGACCTTTAATGTAACTATTATATTTATTAATGGATTTGAATTTTAGAACTATAACTAGCTTCATTGTTCGTTAAATATAGTTCATTGTTTGTGACAAATAACCTAAAGATACAAGAACTTATCGTTTATGTGAACCAGTGTTTTTTTAAGTAGGAATGTTTTGTAACGAGAGCGCTAATAGATTGACTCATCACGTCAAATCTAGTTCTGATTTGAATACCGCGCTGGACGAAGGTATTCTTACAATGTAAATAAGTTATTAACGTAATTATTATTATCATTAGATTTCTATCCACGTGTGTTAACATAGATGTATATTGTAGGGGTTTTCATTATTGTAATACGTCATTGAGTCGAACAGCTAATCTCAGATCAAGCTATACTTTTAACAAGTCACAGTATGACTAATAATTTTACCATTCGATGTCTATATTCGAAATTTCTTGTTTTAGCAAAGCAATTCTTACAGAATATGCTAATTTAAGGAGTAATTATTTTATCTACCATCATAATTATTTTTATTATTTCTCTCAAATATATTTTATTGGTAATAGGGATTTCCTTGTTGTATATTTTTTTGGAATAAATCCCAGGCACTTGTTTTAGTTTGCCTGTTTGTTTTATAAAAAACTGATCATCTTTTCATTTCGCAATCGCCGTGCGATAATACTATCAGTTTGTTACTAGAACTCACTTAGTCTCAACTTTCACCGTTCACGTCCGAGATCCGAGATTCTCGTACTACCATCCGATTATGGAATTAGATTTGCTAGTTAATGTGTAACTAATTGGTAGTGTTATTGTACGTCCGTATGCGTCAAGGGTTTCCTAGTCATTCGCCCTGTAGGGAAATATTGATGTGTCTAGCTAGGTATCGACGTCCCTACAATCCATTACCATCTTAGCGGATATGGGTGGTGGCTAATGCGAGATTCTGGCGCACCCAGCTTATATGTATCCCGTTGACTCATCACTCCCCGCTCGGCATAACATAGTACTTCGCTCACTTTATCCGTTCATGACCTGAGTTAACAATAAAAATTAAGAAAATAACAATCAATAAAATAAGACCGTACCTTATGACAGGAGATGTTGGAAACTTTCTCTTCATACATCCACACATTTCCGGCATCGTCTTAGGAAACTCCGATTCACACGCATAAGTTCGTCTTCCGTTATTGAGTCTTTATATCTCTCCGGATATGTTCTTTCAGTTCGCCCAATGTATGAGGGTTTCTTGCTTACACTTTATTCTTTAAGCACCCATATAAATAAAAGTCACAAACAGCTAAATATGGGGACCGTGACAGCCATAAGTCCGTACTAATTACACGGTATTCAAACATTTCCTCAATTAAGTTTAATGTGTCATGAGATGTATGCGCGGTGGCAGAGTCTTGCTGAATATATTCATTTCGAGAGTTAGTGTCAGTCAGTTCGTCAAAAAATGGTTTGGGTATATTATCCCTGTACCTTTGTGCATTAATTTTGCCTTGAAAAAAGGGTAGGCCACTGTGCCCCCTACTCCGACCCATTCATTAAGTAGAGGAATTTCGCATATGTGATCAGTATCTGTTATTCTGCGTCATCGAACTATACCCCTGTAAATGGAACCAAGCTTCGTCCGAGAAAAATATTAACATATCCGGTGAGAAATAGCCTCAATTACGAGAGACGAACATGTGCTTATTTTATTAATTTTAATTGTTATTTCATGTCATGCACGGATGACGTTAGCGAATTGCTATGTTATGCCGAGCGGGGAGTGATGAGTCAACGGGAGACAGATAAGCTGGGCGCGCCGGTCGGTCGAGTCGTGAGAGAGACTCATTGATAGTTATAATTGCTTTTTTTTAAATTTAATTTGTTTAGGCTTTTTTATATTTAGGCGTCATCCTCTAAATTTTAACTATGTATTATTTGTATTCTTAACTGTGTTACAAGGGGCAGATAACCTCGCTCTTTCGCCCCTTAAAACATATGAATAATTCACCTGCATATGTACGTGGTCGCAAAACTCGAAAACTGCTGCTGCGATTTCGCTGAAAATTTTACATTTTGTTTTCATTACTCCGAAGAATGTTTATTAACTGGTTTGAATGGAATCGAATAGGTATTTTTAGCCTACTTTCGATTTTTGAGAAAAATGAATGTAGACAGATGAGGTCTACACAGGGCCAAAACTTTGTGTGTCTGTCTGTGTGTGTGTGAGTGTTTGTTTGTGTACGCTGTATATCTGTCCCCCCTATCAATTCAAAGAGGATGAAACCGATTTGAACACAATTTGGTACAGAGGTAGCACTAGCAAAGGACTTTTCAGTGTCATGTTTTATATTGCCGCCATATTTACGAAAACGCAATGGCGGCCACTCAAATGGTCAAATCCTAAATTCAATTACGACCAAACTAATCATCGGATTTTTACCATAATTTCACAAAAACATACCTTCGTTTGGGACGCGTCTTGTGCCCAAACGACAAGGTCATCAGCCGTACAATATCAGGATGGCGGCCGTGTTAATTATGCAAACGTTATAATCCATAACACGGGACCCACCAGTTCCGATTATTGAACCGAGAATCATTTAAACTGTTCTAAAGGACGTGGTCTGTTCGAAGTTTATATTGTAATAATATAGGACAGAAGTGATTTTAAAAAGCTGAGCCGCCCCAGTTACTAGTCAATATGGCAGCTGATCTCTCGTTCTGACCTATATTTCACTCAGTTGAGTATGTTGCATGCAATATAGCCTACTGATAGAAATAATATGAACGTTGTATGAAATTAACTTTTTTTGAAATATACTCCAGTGAAGAAGCCGTTTAGTCAAAGTCATTATTTGCTAAGACGTTTTATCTAAGTCAATTGATATGCATTTTGCAATGGAAAATATATATTTAACTAAACCAAGGTTCTCCAACGGATCTGCACGAGTGGCATCTACTAGCAACCAGTTGAACTACAGTATGCGGGAGCTATCTACGGCCTACTAGATGTGAGCAGTGCCCTATACCGACCAGTTAGTGAACACATGCCTACGGTGTAATTGAAAATGTCCTCTTGTTGCCGATAGAGCGCACTCCTAGAGATAGGCGCGATAAAAAGATAGGTGTGCAGTAGGTATATTAAATGTTTTTTTTTTCTCAGTGATACGTTTAGACTGACGAAGTTCCAATTATTGTAAGTAGTCGGTGTTAATATACTGAATTCCTATGTTGTTTAGAGTGTTTGCTGATGAAATTGCAAAATGCTGGGGTATTATAAACTATGGTTTGAACGCCGCTGCTCAAATCCAGTGTACCAATTAGCACTTCTAATAAGAAGAAAATATTAGGTATTAAGGACAAAGAGTTATAACTATACCCATACATTTAGGAGAAAGTAGGCTATCTGTTCTTTCCTGAAAATCTTGTTTGTTTATGTGTAATTTTCTCTAATTAATTTAAATTCCAAAGCCACACAAATATTGAATCTAATAACTTGACGGATAGATTGTTGCTAGGCGACAACAATTAACTCTGTATCTTGATAGTCAACGCCGCACCAATACTGAATCTAACTTGATGGACAGATTGACCGTCAAAGATTGTCGCTGGGCAACAACGTTTTACTTTGTATCATGACAGTCAAAGCCGGGCGACTTCGGTGGCGTAGTCGGTAGCATGCTGAGCTTCTATGCCCAAGATCGCGGTTCAAACCCGGCCGAAGTCGTCGGATTTTTTAAGAGCGTTAAAAATCCCTCAGTATGCCTTCCTTCGGTGGGGAAGTAAAGCCGGCGGTCCCATGTCATAGATTTATGGCATGTTAAAGAACCTTCCACTAATTACACCTGTGTGAAGCTAAATTGTATAGATTAAGAATGTAAACAACGCTCTTAGGTCCCTACGTTCGTTGCCAAGAGCCGACTGCGGTGACGTCTGGTAGCTATGTTCTGAACTAGTAGACTAGTCGTTGACGGTGGCGTTTGGCGGCAAAAGTAGGAACTACTTGAAAATTGATCGTCTGCAGTCCTTACTTGAATTAAAACAGATACACACACTAATACAGTCATCACAATTAACACCGGTTATCAGACAGATTCTACACACACCCAAAGTACACGGGGCTACATGACCGCGTTGTCGCAGCCCCTAAACTTAAGAACCAACCAACCAACAGTCAAAGCCGCACCAATACTGAATCTAACTTGATGGACTGATTTACCGTCTTAAATATTGTCGCTAGCCGATAACGACTTCCTCTGTATCATGATAGTCAAAGTCGCACCAATACTGAATCTAACTGGATGGGCAGAAGACCGTCTTAAAGATTGTCGCTAGGCAACAATTACTTGCTCTGTATTATGATAATCCGGGAAATATTGCTAAAGGACATTGCCCAGCTTAAAATTTGTTGACCTAGGCAACGCCGTGAATAGGCAGTGGAGTGCACGTCTTCACCGTGGTTTCCATGGTAGTAATGCGCATGCACAAAAAATCTTCCCATTAACTAAGACCAAATCTCCTTGGCGACATAGCGCATCCACTGGAAACATCCCATGCTACGTATAATCCCTTTCACCAATACATGCAATAAAAAGTTCCTTCAGTTCAATCGAAAAGAAGAAGATTAGCACAACCATCTCAACAACGCCAAGAACAATAATTTCATCAGCAGCTAAGACGTTCACAATTGCAATATCTGAATGAGCTTCATATCAAGTCATAAATGCCTCCACAACGTTGAAACATAGACCACCAGTCTCGACACACAATCACAGAACATGAAGTTGAATATTTTAAGCAGGCATGCAATTCATCAGCTGGTGAATATACGTCATAGTTTGCAACACTAGCTCGTTAATGGGACATATGAATGATCTGATTATCAGTTTTGAAATCATCTCCAGTCAATAAATAAAATAGCTGTTCAGCCTAAAAATGCACATAATTTACGAATATAAGTGATATATATCTTGAAGGCAGTATTATTCTTTGTAGAAGGGGGCCGTAGGCTCGTAAATTTCCTTCTTTTCATTGTTGACTTCATCTGGCTGCTCGGCATGTGTTTCAAAACGCACGGTTGGATCCAATATATATCCCTTATTTTAACCTTCCTTGTAGGCTGTGATGTCAATGCGCCTTGTACTGCCTTGCGTGGCCAGCCCTGAAACTTCTTCATACACTATGTAGCCAACATCCCTCAGACTCTCCACAGGGATGGAACTCACTGAGTGATGTCTTGTGTTACGTAGAGCCTCACCATAATTGCAGAACCCAAGGACATGAGGGAGAGTTTCAATCTCGTTGCCACAGTGGCGACAACGGTATTGTATGTATGCATGTCATGTATACTGGAATAAATAATATTAGTTTCATTTGTATGTAGTACGTTTCATAATGAAGTAGATGGCAGTAATGACGAACTAAACAATTCCGAGAATGGTACTAAACAAAAAGCGTGAAGAATTTCCGTTGCGGAAGCTTGTCAGGGAGAAGCTCATCGCAGGGATGATTAATGCAATGCTGATGGAAGCAAATTAATTACACTGAATTAAATTAGCAAGTGCTGCGAGACAGAGAAGAACGGGTAAACAAAGAATTGGCGCGAGAATGCCACTGCGATGAACTTCCACTACATTAAATGTTGGGGGAACAACCAGCGAGCAAGGAGATCGCAGCGTGAACAATATAGAAGAAACAATTAATAGCCGCACTCCAAAGAGATGAAATATTATTTTCAATTCGTCCTTCAATTCTTCTCATGATATCAATAATAATAATAATAATAATAATGATGATAATAATAATGCATATTGATTCCAAGAGCCAAAATCACTTGCAACCAAATATGGCGATATCACACAAGTAGTTGAAATGATCGGGAACACTTGCACCGAACACATGTGCAGCCTACACAAAAACACAGAGTATTTACAAATATACATCACTTGCCACTAAGCACAAACCCCATCACTACAACACATTCATTCTCTCAGAGGCAATTTATGTGATCGAGATGTCATCGTTGAGCATCAACATCAAAGACAATGAGAAGAGAGAATGACAGATACTAAGGAAAATATTTGAACTAATGTTTCAAGACGGTATCTTGATGAGGAAAAGCTCCGAAAAACTGTATTCACTGACTGAACGATTCACTTCACTTGACCGGAAAAGACGCATGAAATAGCACGAATGGACAACTCTCGATTGACCTTAAAATCGTCCTCTTAATCAACGGAACCCGACAACCCAAAGTACGCTGGCTTGCAAACAACCAAAACGACCTCATAGAAATCAATATTGACCCACCAACAACGATACTGACTTCATGTAGACAGTTTCCACGCAATACACCGTCGACAAGGAGTTTGAAATGGAACAATACAGGCCAGAGGTAAAGGAAGGAAGTTTGTAGTTTTAAGTGACCGTTAAATCTTGAGATCATGATCCACGGGACCCCCTTTTTACGTGGAATCCAAACCACAGGGCATGCCATTTCACTTTTGAAAATCTCACATGAATTCACCGTGAGTCGAACCTGGTCCACCGTGGTGAGAGGTCAACAGCTTGTTCGCTATGCCACCACGCCCCTCACAAGAAAGAGGACAGGCCCATAGCGACAGCAAGAGGAAGTTTTGGGAAGATCAGAAGAACAAGAAGATCAATAAATCTTACTTCTAGTTATACGTGTTCCTTAGAGGGTCAAACACATTATCGATAGTAATAATAATAATAATAATAATAATAATAATAAAAAGATACGAGCTTTACAGTAGTCGCATATGATGTGTAACTTGTGACATGTTATCCTTCTATGTGCGTCCCAGGAGCGCAATTCCCTTGTTGACAGTGAACTCTGTTGGTCATTGAAATAACTACTTGTATAACTCCAGTGCCAAATCTTGACCGTAATGAATCATAATTGTTATTTGCCGTGGCGGAAGCAAACCACTGCCTACTTGATGCGAGCTGCGCTCTATACCGGCCAGTTAGTGAACCCATACCAGCGATGTTATTGAAAATGGCCTCGTTTAGCCGATAGAGCGCACTGCCAAGTATAGGCGCAATTAAAAATTAGGTGTGCGGAAAGTATATTAAATGAGTTTCTCCCAGTGATATGTTTAGACCAACGAAGTTTCAATTATTGCTTGTAGTCGGTTGAATTCCTACGTTGTTTGGAGCGTTTGCTGATGCGATATAGATTCCACATAGCCACATGGCCGACAGTACATCGAGTGCTTACATTAAATAAGAATACAGCAAAAGTATGAAGATTTAATAAATCGTAATTGTTCTCAGCAAATATGATCAAATGAATATTTTCACACCAAAGAACGACAACTCGAAGATGATTTATTGTGGGAATATCTTAAATGGGGTCTCCAAACCTTGAACTAAACTGTATGCGATATACATTCCCCATAGCCACACGACCTACAGTTCGTCGTTGTACCGATCTCCGCCACCACGCGCGCTTATTGTTTCCGTCCCATCCATTTCCGTCCCTTTTCCAAAATCACTCCCACAAACATGTCCAGCTACCGAGCGCCACAAAAATATCCAGATACCGAGTGGAAAGATGTTACACATCAATAATAATAATAATAATAATAATAATAATAATAATAATATAATAACTCGGACAGAAGAACGAAGGAAGATGCTCAGCGAGAGGATGAAGACATTTTGGGTGGAAGAGAAGGATAACACATTAGCTGAGCAGGTTCAATCGTGCTCGTGAGTAGGGCATAACGATGTAAAAAATATAATAATAATAACAATGATAAATATCAAAATAGTAATTATAAAAGTAATCATTATATTAATAAGTCAAGACTTTTCATTGAGTGACTGTGAAGGAGATAATGGCTCTCATACCGCTGCTGTTAGTGTTGGGGTTCAGTCGTAAGGCTACTTACCCGTTGACGTTCCAAGTCATGCATATTCATTAATTGAGTTGTTTCAGAGATTGATCACACTAAGGACAAATTACTCAGAGTTCTGTATTGGAAGTATGTCCTGGTGTAGAATATTTTTTAGGTTTTATATTCAGTGCTTTACGTAACATATCCATGTAACTACACCAGCACGAGTTTTCTTCAATATCTTAATGGTCTAGGTTAAGTAATATTTTGACTTCAAAGATGAGAAACCTAGTTTATGTTGTAATTTCTGAGTTGAATCTAACGCTAGTTTGTATCGCTTTCAGCAAGATTGAAGCTACCTCTGCTTGTTCTTGGCGGTGATGATGAAGATGGCCTGAATTGGAAGTGCTTGAGAGACCTCTCAAACACATCAAAAGCTACACATAGCCTACAGAGAGTCAGATCCCCCCCTACCCTGCTCTACGTTTGTTTGTTTACAATATAATACGTTTGGGATTTAACGATTTCCTCCTCTATGGTACATCATTATCTCAAAGGGGTAGGTTGTAATCCTATTTCCATCTCTGTTCATGGTAACCTAGCCATTGGACCAGGTAATGGCGCACAAAAGAGAGATACATGTAGGACTCCCACCACATGAATGAAAAGTTGCTAACTGGATTAAAGGCAGTGGTCGGACAATGTGCAGTCGTGGTTGACCATTGTTGTTGGCTCATATTGTTTAATAGCAGTGGAAATGCTTCCCTCAGGCTGAGCAAATGGTGGTTCATTGTGTAATATACTGTAGATGTGATTTCTTCAAGCAGCTCTATTGATGAAACATGACTCCATACGAAGAAATAAGTATATGAATAAGGGTATTCCGTAGAGTATTAACTTGTAATGTTACCAAGGAGAGAAATCTTGTAGTTCTAAACAAAAATAGACATGTCTTTTAAAGAGAAACCATTATGTCATGTATTGCCCAAGTTAATTTCAGCTCTTTGTTTGCCTTTCTCTCAGAAAAAAATTAACTGAAACTAATTGAAAATTTTCAACGAAGTTTCATAAGTAGACAGCGGGTTTCCAGGCAAATTCCAATGTTTTTCTTAACATACCTCACTTTGTGAATTTACATATTTCATGAACAATTAGGCCTGAATAAAGCAGTTTTATGATGCCTATATGTTGATTTAACGCCTAACCTAGCCTACTTTATGTACGCATTTTCCAATTAAATTTACTCTTCCATTGTAAGATTTGTATTTCCGTTTGATTTTTGATATTTTTCACTATTCCTAATAATTGCTTATACCAGGCCTTCTCTATTAAAATTTCCCAAGGGAATTTAAGATTATTAAGGTATTATTTAAGGTGCTCGGTGGTCCAAAAATTTAAAAAAAGATGTTCAGTAAAGAGCATATAGCCTACTTTCTCCTAAATGCATGGGTATTGTTATAACTCTTTGTGTTTTTCAAGGAGTATAATTGAATGTTGGTTGTAGTAGCTTGTTGAAATACAACGTGTTATACGGATATTAAACATGAATATTATGAGGTGCCCTTTGCTAGTGCTACCTCTGTACAACATTTCATTCAATTCGGTTTCACCGTGTTTGAATTGATTTTGATTTAACCCTTTACTGCATAGTGTTACCACAAGGCAACATATACGTTTTACGGCAAACCATCAACGTCCTACATACCAGTGATGCCTCTTTTTATTATTATTATTATTATTATTATTAATATTATTATTAATGTTATTAATTTTACATACGACAAAACAGCCCGACAACCAAAGGTACTCCGTCCACCCCGTCAACATCCACGCGTACCAACCACCGTTTATTTTCCATGGGCTCTCCCCATCCAGTTACCACAGGCTTCTGGAGTACCTTTGGCTCAACCTCAAAGACATTACCGACCTACGGTCGTGCAAGTATACTTGCGTATTGCAATACATACCCATGGCCAGTAGGCAGTAATGTTCGGTCTTCGAGAGTTAAAAGCTTAGCGTAGGAATCGCAAAAGATCATATATATATATTCCATTAAGGCATTCCACATCACATACGAGTGTTAAGATATTAGCGCCAATTAAAAATTGTTGGTAAATCTTAGACACTAAACGCCAATTGAATATTGAAGATGGAAATTTTGTACGTTGCCGTCAAGATGGCGGCATTATGAAACACGACACTGAGGTGCCCTTTGCTAGTGCTACCTCTGTACCAAATTTCGTTCAAATCGGTTTCACCGTGTTCGAATTGATAGGGGGGGGAGCAGACATTCAGAATACACACCATCACACTCGTACACACAGACACACAATGTTTAGCCTATTTTCATTTATGAAAAAATTGGCTTATGAGATCACCTTTTGTCCGTGTGTCTGTCTGTGTGTACGAGTGTGATGGTGTGTGTCCCCCCTAATAACATCTAAACGGCTAGAGCGATATCAATGAAACTCGGTACGTGCATAGCACTATTTCCGGCGACCCCAACCGTGCCCTTCAAATTTTGTTACGTCTCACCAATCCAACATGGCGGCTGTGCGAAATATTTCACCAGCATTCAATATCTCCGAAACTATTACCTATATCACCCTGGAATTTTGTACGGCGATAAAGGGAACCACTAGAAGTTCACCTATTTGACTTTTAAAAACCTGGTAACTACAGACCCAACATGGCGGCCAAGCGAATTTGCGACTTTTAAATAGACGTTTCTCGCGATTTAACCAACCAAACGCAATGAATCTTGGTACAGTATATGTTTATAGACATTGTAAGGCTCCGACATCTAACTTCGTTCAATTGTTTCCATAACGTCAAGGTGGCGGCTGTGCGAATTATTTCACCGGCATTCTATATCTCTGATACTATTGCCGGTATCACCATGAAATTTTGTACGGAGGTAAAGGTCACTACTCGAAGTTCATCTATGAGACTTACAAAAACTGGTTAACTACAAAACGAACATGGCGGCCAAGCAAATTTGAGAGTTTAAATGGACTTTTCTCGCGATTTAATGTTCCAAACGCAATGCAACTTGGTACAGCAAATGTTTATACAAATTATAATGCACTGGTATCTAATGTAGTTCAATTATTATTTAACCTCAAGATGGTGGCTGTGCGAATTTCGAAAATGAAGTTTTTACTTCTTGTGTTCTAATCATGCGATCGAAATCAACATTTGCATAATGAACGTACTAAATAATCATCATCTAATAGTACAAATCTCTATGGCCTACATATATTGAAATCCAACATGGCGACCATCCGAAATATTTAGACGGTTCTCAAAATCTATGGCGCCTCCGTAGCGTAGCGGTCAGCATGATTAGCTGCCGCCCCGGAGTCCTGGGTTCGATTCCCGGCTCTGCCACGAAATTTGAAAAGTGATATGAGGACTGGAACGGGGACTACTCAGCCTCGGGTGGTCCAAATGAGTAGAGGGGGTTCGATTCCCACCTCAGACATCCTCGAAGTGGTTTTCCGTGGTTTCCCACTTCGTCTTCGGGCAAATGCCGGGATGGTACCTACTGTATGGCCACGGCCGCCTCCTTCCCTCTTCCTCGCCTATCCACCCCAATCTTCCATCCCTTCCCATACATCATGAGGCCCCTGTTCGCTTTGCAGGTGAGGCCGCCTGGGCGAGGTGCTGATCCCACCTCCCCAGTTGTATCCCTCCCGAGCAGATGTTCCAGGCTCCAGGACACTGCCCATAGAGGCGGTAGTGGTAAGTTCCCTCGCTGAGTCCGTGGGAACCACCAACCTAGAGGGTAAATTGACTAAATAAAAAAAAACTCATTAACTATTAATCTACTACAGCAATCAAACTGAAATTTTGTAAGTTTATAGAGGCTATAAGCATAAGTTCACCTATGGGACCTTCAATAACCTGGCGAGCACAAATCCAACATGGCGGCGACGCGAAATTTAAATATTCAAATGGACGTTTATTGCGTTTTAACCATCCGAGCGCGTGAAACTTGATACGGTATATGCTTATACAAATTTTAATCGACTGGCATCTAATTTTTTTAAATTATTTTCATAACCACAAGATGACGGCCGAGCGAAATTTTAAAATCCCTCTTTTATTTCTTGTGTCCTAACCATGCGATTGAAGTTTGAATAAAGCACTTACATAATAATCTACATGTAATAGTACATAAATCTAAAGCCTGTAATATAATAAACAAAAATTTTCGAGCTTTACAGTAGTCGCATATGATGTGTAACATCTAACATAGAAGAAACCTCACGTGAAATTGTTGGTACACCGGTATTTTACAGTAGTCTATTATTTGCACAAATATTAATCTATTTTAAAAGGGAGTGTTTTACAGATATTGTAGTTTATAATACGGAACTCATTTTATTAGATGATTTGTAGCTTCCACCAGCACTAGCCTAAATAAAGAATACGATATGAATCAACTAGATTAATAGACGCGACACCGCTCATAACCTTAAATTCCTTATAAACAGGTCATCTTGATTCACAGACCAACACGTAATTTCATGGATTCTGTTAAAATGAGTCATATTGATATGATAAATATCGTTTAAAATGATAATCTGGTAGCAAAAATATCTTCCCCGCCCAGGATACGAACTCAAGATCTCTAGATTCACAGTCATACGCAATAACCCCATGGCTATTTAGACTACGCAAATACTGTGCACAAGATGTGAGTTATTTCCACGTTCCAATAATACTGCATTACGGAATTAAGTTTCATTTATATTTTGCTTGTTTCGATAATGTTCCTGAGTGACGTTGAGTTTAAAATGCCTTATGCCAATGCAATGCCGACTACTTACAATGTTTGATATTAAGGCATTTTACCATTTAAAAATACTGATACGAAGACTTCGAACATGTACCATGTCATTTGTTTAAATCACTTGACACCAGAGTTCGCATGAGCGTTTTTCGTTCAGTATGTCATATGCATTCCACATGGCCGAGAGTGCGTCATGGTATCAATTTTCGACACCGCGTGCTGATTGTCTCTCTTACCAGTGCCAGCTGGTTCGATCGATCGAGTTGGCAGTGCGTCTTATACTTCCGTTCGATCCACTACTGCCAGCTAGGGCACACTTCCATTCGATCGATCGAGCGGGCAGTGCATACTTCCGTTGTCCACCACTGCCAGCTAGTACACTTCCGTTTGATCGATCGAGCGAGCAGTGCATTCCTCCGTTGTCCACCACTGCCAGCTAGTACTCTTCCGTTTGATCGATCGAGCGGGCAGTGCATACTTCCGTTTGATCCACCACTGCCAGCTCGATCGTTCCGATCCACTTCCGTCCCCAATTTACAAAATCACTCCCACAAAACTATCCAGCAACTGAGCGGAAAGATGTTACACATCAAAAATCCATCATGGTGACCATCCAATATATTTAGACGGTTCTCAATATCTACGAATCTATTACAGCAATCAAACTGACAATTTGTATGATGATAGAGGCAATTGATATTAGTAGGATATATGAAAATAGGCTGTATAGTTCTTCACGGAACTACTTGTTCGCCCTGTGTTGATCTCATAAGGCTACTTTCATTTTTTGCAAAAATCGAAAGTAGGCTATTAGAATGCAGAATTTAGGTCCAACGTCCAACCGTAGTTGCAATAGCCATGTTATGTTCCAAAATCCTGGAAAGACATTTAGAAAATTAAACATTTTGCCTGACAACCAGCAAAACAAAACTTTTCTATCCACGCTTTCTTAAACTGGCGGTTTTTTATGTCAACTTAACTCTGAGTACTGCATGACATGATTCTACTAGTAGATTTTGCTCCTTAACAATATACAGGGTGGACCACGTAAGTAGAGACTGTACGATATCTCAAAATCTAAGCGATGCATAGAGAACTGTCTGGAATAAAAGTTGCGTGATATTAAGAGGGAAAGAACATGCTATGTCGTAGTTTATTTAGAGAACGCTTGGATGGTAATTTGTTGGTCACGTGACGTTTCTTAAATGGGAACCAACACATTTTTTGTGGTTGCGTATTCCTGATACAAAACTAAACAGCATTTCGTACACCAATTTTATAAGTTCTGTCCCTTTTGTAGATAATGCAACATTGATAACAGGTAATTACACAGCGTAATACCAGTTATTGCATACGTATCGGTCCTTAGCGTAATAAATGGTCAAATCGATGGCCTTCCGCCTCAGTGCATTTTCCAACTCTGTGAATGAACGATTGTTGTGTCTATAAAAGCATGTCTCTGTCAATACTGGCACAAGCATTTCGTATACGTGCCTTCACGTTGTCCCGAGTCGTTGGTTCTTAACAAAACACTCGATCTTTCAAATAACCCCATAATAGGAAGTCCGGGGAAATAAGGTCAATTAACGGGACCTATCCAATGTTCATGGTAATTGTTATTTAAAACATCCCAAGCAGGGCATTCATTGACGATATTATGAATGTTGGTGAACGAACAAGTGCTTTAAACAAAAGTTGTTAAGGTTTGTATGAGGAATACGGAAACAAAATAAAAATCTTGGTTCATATATAATAAACGTCATGTGACCATCAAATTACCATCCAAACGTTCTCCAAATAAACCGCGACTGATAGCATGCGGCGTCTCTAAAAGGTGTAACATCAATAACGTGATTATTATTATTATTATTATTATTATTATTATCATTATATGTCGCCTCCGTAGCGTAGCGGTCAGCATGGTTAGCTGCCGCTCCGGAGATCCTGGGTTCGATTCCCGGCTCTGCCACGAAATTTGAAAAGTGGTACGAGGACTGGAGCGGGGTCTACTCAGCCTTGGGAGGCCCAAATGAGTAGAGGGGGTTTGATTCCCTCTCAGCCATCCTCGAAGTGGTTTCCCGTGGTTTCCCACTTCGTCTCCGGGCAAATGCCGGGATGGTACTGTCCCAGATAATCCGGATAGTAGGCTGTCAGATATCCGCCCCCTCAATCGGATTGCCAATAATCAATCGCACCGGCACAGCTACATCAATGAAAATGGCACTGACAGATACTACCGAGATTAGAGCACATCAGTTAACAAGAAATTATTGTGGAACACACTAAAATATACGGGGGTTCATACTTACCTTTACTTACCTATTCAAATTAATCTCGGGTATGGGTTGCCAACTGGATCACTTAAAAGTATGCCCTCACAATAACCTCCACCATGATATTCAAAATGAACCAAAACGGAAACAAGAAACTTTAAACTGTACAATAATTTATTTCACAAAAAAGGAATAATATAACAAAAATTGAACAACAAAATAAAAGTGGCAATCAGAAGCCATTGTCAATGTAATCATGTCCTCCTGTAGGACTTGTAGACTTTGCATACAAAATTTCAGCTTTCTAGCTCAAAAGAACGTAATAATAATAATACACTTGGAATGGATAAGGGAGTTGGGACGAGACATATAGCAATTGTTTTCCTTTTTCATTAACATCACATTTTATTTATAACTGCAAGCCTGCTATGTAGACGACCTTGGCCTCTATCATACAGTTGTCAGGCCACCTGCACCATGTCGCATGCTTGCATCGTCAAGTGGACCCACCTGTCCAGCCAGCGTTAGCATATGCTAGTTACATCAGAGCCTAGCTCCTTTTCAAAACACTTTAAATGTCCTCAACTCAACTCAAATATTATCACGCAAATCTTTTAAATGCTCCATTCAAATATCAATGGATTACTCTAATAATCCCAAAACTTGTTTAATGGTATAATCCAATTGTTTAATTAGCGTTGTTTTGGAGAATAATAACAAAATAATTAATGTTTATAACAAATACTCCTTAATTATTTATAACAATATTAATTGTTTATAATATTGTCAAATGACAATTGAAAAATTTATACACGCCTCTATTAATCCCTTTCATTTCCAATTATTATTAAAGATATTTACATATTTATTTACAATATTTATATTATTAATTTTAGAAATACATTAAACCACACGTCTATTCGGTTGATAATTACTTAAATCGTGGTAATATAATCGACCAATGAAGGTTAGTTATATTTAAATGTTAGATTCAGGTTTAATAAGTTTTTATAATTATTATTATTTGTGACGGTAACCTCCATTCAAAATCGTTATCTTAAATTATTTAAACACTCTTGTTAATTTTAACAGTAACTTCACATGATTAATTTTCAAAGGACCTGGACAATACACTCAGCGGAAAAATACCTCGCTCAAACGCACAAAAATGCACAAAATAGGCCCAGAATTCATCATATATCTCAATATATATGGCATCAAAAACTTCCACAATACATACAAAAACCTCCACTTATAAATTCATTAACCTCATTAATATTACTGTGGGAACATCCTTCACTTATTCAAGGGCATTATTCATCAGCGACCTTTACACGTCCACTGAACTAACGATTATACATCCATTGTTCCTCTTTATAAATTCTTATATTCATTAATTGTATCAAAACTGTTATTATAATTAACCTTCGTGGGTTTCATTCATGAATCGATATGAAGTAAAAATTTGCCAATCACAAATAAATTTAATAGCCAATACGATTATACACGCCTCTCTGGTCTATCAAAATTAAGCTTAATATCTTCAAAGTAACGCAGTATAAAAATACTATCTTCAATCAAAGTTCTTCTAAACTGCACAAATAATCGAATAGAATACAATTAGACTGTGGAATGCAAACATTATTGTTCCAATCTAGAATTGAGAAAAATTCCTATCAAATGTTCATTACTATAATGTATTCAATAAATCGTAATCAAAGTTCATATTTCATAAAATTGTCTATAATGCAATGGTATTTCAAAACTGACGATAAATGTCTATGTTGCAATCATGTTCATAAAACGACTAGTATTTCCAAGATCGTCGATACAGTAATATATTTTAACGCTCTAAAATCTTTTAATTATTCTTCTTTCTTGAGGATGACAGAAAATTGGTCAAAGTAATTTACTGAATAGAATTACTTTAATAAAATGACACGTTGTCTGAATTCAAATATGCCATAGAAAATCGTTAACTTTACAGTCAAATCGTGACTACAAAAATATGCAAATTACTGAAAGAATATATTATATCAGTCTCAACTGATCCAAAATTATTTAAATATGTCAATGACATAACAATGTTGTGGTGTTTGAAGCCATAACAATGTCTTAATAAATCGTAGAAAAAGGCATAACTCTTCAAAGTGTACTGAGTACAGAAATATCAAGCAAGAATATGGGGCAAAATATATGGGACAGAAAATATGGGAAAAATGGTTGCTCAGATATCGCTAAATGACTCAAATAAATCAAGAAACTACCTTATCTGTTGATTGAAGTTCTAGAGGAAAATCCTCCAAAGAAGACTGCTGATGGTTCCATTTCACCAACGTAAAGATGTACTCCGACCTCGAACCTGGAACCAGCGCCCTCGGAGAATAGAACTGCTTCCTCCTCCGGAAATTGCACTGCTCCGTGTAGACGATAGACATCCTTCTGGCAAAACTCTTCTTTGTGAGCCGGGTCTACCCTGGCCTCTCTTGATAGTTCCCTGAAGTTCTGGTAGAAATTCGCCATGAAGTTTATTGCATTTATTTCCGCAGAAATGTTCATAATTGTAGAGTATGAAAATATTTCCACTGCCATTTGATATAATTCAGCGTTGGACTACGATGCATGAGTGTAGTTGGATGTTCACTACATGCTCGCCTTTGTAGAAAGACGATTAGCGAAGTTCCATGCTGCTATTTCACTCCATTGATATATGTCCCAATTGCATTAAGGTTTTAGTCTTCCATCTCCACTTTCGTTATAATCATAATTGAAAGTACTGCCAGATTATAATGTTCCATATTAGAATGCAGCGTTGTATCACCAAATGCAATATGTAGTATCACGGTTGCAATACACGTGTCAGCCGTAGCGTAGAATGTGATATTATAAAAGTGCTTCTCAGGTGGCGAGAAAATCACTTTTGTCTGCCGTCTTAAAATGCCAATATCTTCCAAATTATAATCGTGAAAATGTTCAACTTTACTACACACTTCAATACTGTTATGCACAATAGAATTAGCTTAAAGGCACTAGCTAACTCTTGATAGGTTATCTTGTAGACTCGTTTATGCGTGCGTTTCAACTTCGCCTAGTTTCAATCACCGTAAAATGGAACTGCTGCACGCTCCGTGCTCGTTCGATGCGGTGGGCTTTACCACGCGCTAATAACGACTTGCTTCACTGAATCACTCGAAAACGACTATGAGACAAGAGAAATATATATGCGATATGAGAGCTCCTCTCTGCTGTGCAAGACCTTTTATCAACTTCATAAGGGGCGTATCCATCCCTTCCATAACTTGTTCCTCCGTCATTACTAGAAGTTCTAACTTTGGCTATACTTGACGGATTTTCAAATTTCAAAAACTCAAAATTAATTTCTTCAAAATTCCATATCAATGCCATAACTGAAAATAGATTTCCACAATTCTGCATTCCAAAAGTAATTAAATATAGTAGTTTCAGTAATCTCCGTCTCCATCCAAACTATCATTCATTGGTTCGAGCCTTTCCTCCAATAGCGTAACTTCTTCCTTAGCACAATTCCTCGTTTCCCTGCGACTGCGTCGTAAATCTCAGATCTTTCTCGAACAAAATCATGACGTCACCAAGAATCTCAGCTCAACCAGCCTACTTGCATAAAGTCTGCGTCATCCGTGCCTACGTCATGAATATCCACGTCACAACTATGACAGCCATAACTTTATTCATATTTGCCAATACAGCCATCGTGGTCTCAATATAATTCAATTTACGGGGTCATTCTCCCTTCACCACGTTTTAAAAACAGTTGCAAATTGTTTTTAAACTCTGTGTTATAAATATCTGAATTCACTTGAACACGAAATTGAATTATTATTCTACTCTTGTATGATATTTCCTCTATGTTTCTTAATCATAAGTCTCTTCTTCTCTGGGTTGTGTGTGGCTAATGCATTCTCTCCTCTCTACTTTCTCTTCTGTCCTGTATTCCTGTTTTCCAAATTCTGCTGGCTTGTAGAAGGATTAGGATCGATCACTACATCCTGTCTTTTCTTCTGGTTTTCAGCTTCCTTCTCTCTTAATTCCTTCAGATACTGCTGACTTTCTTTCTCTCTTTCTTGATACTTGTCGGGTGTCATAATCTGACCTTGAGAATTCTGATTTCGAATCTGGTTATTTCTATTGTAGTTCCTATTGTAACCCTGGTTATTGTAGTATCTACCTCTTCCATTATTATAATTCCCTCTATTGTTGTTCCAGCTTCGTCTTTGCTGATATGGACGGTACCTTGTGATCTGTTGCGAAAATAATTAGTCCTGTGAGGACCTACATTTTCAGTTTTCTCTTCCTCAGCAGGCTTATCAGTTTGCTGAACTTGATCCATATAGACTGTATTGATGTCTTTGAATTCGTGTCTCTGACCTTTTTGAACCACATTTGGCATTGGACTCGTGTAGTCAAGCCTTCTCAATAGTTCGTCCATACTGGTCAAATCTCTGATATTTGACGATATGATAAGTCTTCTTACTTCCACAGGCAGCATACGAGAAATAGCATCGATCAACTGCTCTGTCGACAATGGGGGTTGCAAAAATCTCAAGCGCGATAACTGGCTCGTGAAGAAATCAGCGTACCGTGTTGGAAGAGTACCTGAATACTTCCTCGAGTATACCTCAGCTCTTAATGAATTCTGTGCTTCTATTGACCAGAATCGTTTAATCAGTGCCTCTGCCAATTCATCAAAATTACCAAAAGTGTACCGAAATGCGCTGAACCATTCAAGGGGTCCTCCAGCTAGAAATCTTTCTACGATTCTCATCTCTCTTTCTCTGGGAATATGAGCTTCAATAAAATAGTCTTTCAGGTTCCTGATATATTCTATCGGTGCTAGACTATCAGTATTGCTAAATTTTTGAGGTTTGTCCTCAAAGTTTCGGATGACTGTCACATTTCTCGGATATGAATCCATGTAATTCTTCCCACTATCACGATATTTCCATTCAGGTTCAATATTCCTATCCTCTTCTTCTTGAAATCTGAATATGCGTTCCTCAGGACTAATATCTTTCTCTTCTGTAGCGAGGTTACATCTTCTGACGTAATTCCTTTCATCTTCACAAGTCAATCCTTCTGGATCCTTATCTGTGATTTCCATGATGACTTTCCTAATCAACTCGTCTTTATAGGTTTCCATCATGTTAGCTTCTCCTAGTTTCAAATTCTGAAGTTTGCTCGTAGTTTCATTGACATCAGAGACAACCTTATGAATTTGTTCCTTTAATGTTTGCACGTCCTGACCCATTTGAGTTCTATCCTCTACCTGCTTTTCGGATAGCGAATCCATCCTTATACTCAAATCCTTTCTAATTTGAACTACTTCATTATTTATGTCTACTTGTGTACTGGCAAGTTTTCGTTCAATTCGCTCCTGAATCTGAGTGACATGTTCCCCACTTGACCTGTTCCATTCATCTTTCCAAACCGTTACATTTGCAGTTAACATTTCCACAATATCTACTTCAATGTCTTCCTTAAGTAAACGATTATGATCTAAAACTTGGGTTCGCATGACCTCTACATCATATTTTAATCCAGCTAGAGAAGCTGTTGTCCTAACAGACTCGTCAACCAACCTAGTTGTTAAATCACTAATGTTACGAGTACAAAGCGTTTTTGAAGTTTCAATTTCTTCTCTAACTTTATTAACATCAGTTTGAACTTTAGCAATGTCTACAAAAACTGTATTAACTTCTACTTGTATCTTATTAATGTCGCTTTGCATCTCATTTACATCAGAATGAACATTATTTATGTCTACTTGAACGTTTGACACATCGGTTCGAACATTTTTAATCTCTCTTTGAACCTCTTCTACCTTATTTTGTACAGTAGCAACATCATTCCTAACAACGATTACTTCTGCTCTAGCACATGAAATATCACCCCGGACATTAGCAACATCAAGATTCAACATAGTAAGGTCTTTCTGTACCTTAGAAACATCAGTCTTAACATCTGAAACATCTTTATGCACATTGGATAAATCTACTTTAACCTCTGAGACATCTTTATGGACATTGGACACGTCTATGCGCATGTCAGTTACAGCATTCTCGATTCCCTGGGTACTGATCTGTAAACGCGACACATTATTTTCTAAGTTTGCAGAACTGGTCTGAAGAACTTTCAAATTTTCATCCAGCATCTGCTTTACACTTTCATTCATGCTAGCTTTCAAATTAGCAGACATATTACTAGAATTCTCCTCCATCATCTCCTGCATTCGACTAGTATTCCTGGCTTCCATCTCCTTCACACTTTCATTCAGCCTAATAGACAAACTGTTGGACATCTCCTCCAACATCTTCCTCATACTCTCATCTGCCATCTCAATAATATTTCAATAATCGACTGCTTTAGGGACATACATCAAACAGAGCAAAATAACAACATCTGAGCAACATCTTTCACCATATATAAAGTTTGAGCAATTTTCTGTCTTAAATCTAACTTATAATTACCTTATAATTAACCTTCGTAGACACTTCATGTTGAAATAAACTCAAGCACATGTTCAAATTTCTTTGGTTCATTTTAAAATATCCTAACACAAATAATTTACATTTACAATCCAAATAGTTTAATTTTATCTTTAATATGACTAAACATGTCATAAGCCGGTCAAATAAAATAAGACTCCAGATCATAGGCGATTTTTCTAAGTTTCCAGCCTATTTAACCTCTCTCAAGTTGTATAAGATCTGATCTTTTCTGAGTGTAATTTTCCTAATACAACACAACATTTAATCCCTATATAATCACACTCTCAAATTCTACAATTGGCCAAGACATCTAACAAAGAATCAACCTCTTTATTTGAGTCTTCACAATCCCATTGACATCGATAACTTGGTAATCCAATGTTATTCGAACACTCCACGAAATTGCGGTAACAATCCTACTGGCGTTCAACCTGGTAATCCAATGTTTTGCTGATCGAGTCCCACGTTATAGGGTCGCCAATCCTACTGTCCCCGATAATCCGGATAGTAGGCTGTCAGATATCCTCCCCCTCAATCGGATTGCCAATAATCAATCGCACCGGCACAGCTACATCAATGAAAATGGCACTGACAGATACTACCGAGATTAGAGCACAGCAGTTAACAAGAAATTATTGTGGAACACACTAAAATATACGGGGGTTCATACTTACCTTTACTTACCTATTCAAATTAATCTCGGGTATGGGTTGCCAACTGGATCACTTAAAAGTATGCCCTCACAATAACCTCCACCATGATATTCAAAATGAACCAAAACGGAAACAAGAAACTTTAAACTGTACAATAATTTATTTCACAAAAAGGAATAATATAACAAAAATTGAACAACAAAATAAACGTGGCAATCAGAAGCCATTGTCAATGTAATCATGTCCTCCTGTAGGACTTGTAGACTTTGCATACAAAATTTCAGCTTTCTAGCTCAAAAGAACGAAATAATAATAATAATACACTTGGAATGGATAAGGGAGTTGGGACGAGACATATAGCAATTGTTTTCCTTTTTCATAAACATCACATTTTATTTATAACTGCAAGCCTGCTATGTAGACGACCTTGGCCTCTATCATACAGTTGTCAGGCCACCTGCACCATGTCGCATGCTTGCATCGTCAAGTGGACCCACCTGTCCAGCCAGCGTTAGCATATGCTAGTTACATCAGAGCCTAGCTCTTTTTCAAAACACTTTAAATGTCCTCAACTCAACTCAAATATTATCACGCAAATCTTTTAAATGCTCCATTCAAGTATCAATGGATTACTCTAATAATCCCAAAACTTGTTTAATGGTATAATCCAATTGTTTAATTAGCGTTGTTTAGAGAATAATAACAAAATAATTAATGTTTATAACAAATACTCCTTAATTATTTATAACATTATTAATTGTTTATAATATTGTCAAATGACAATTGAAAAATTTATACATGCCTCTATTAATCCCTTTCATTTCCAATTATTATTAAAGATATTTACATATTTATTTACAATATTTATATCATTAATTTTAGAAATACATTAAACCACACGTCTATCCGGTTGATATTTACTTAAATCGTGGTAATATAATCGACCAATGAAGTTAGTTATATTTAAATGTTAGATTCAGGTTTAATAAGTTTTAATAATTATTATTATTTGTGACGGTAACCTCCATTCAAAATCGTTATCTTAAATTATTTAAACACTCTTGTTAATTTTAACAGTAACTTCACATGATTAATTTTCAAAGGACCTGGACAATACACTCAGCGGAAAAATACCTCGCTCAAACGCACAAAAATGCACAAAATAGGCCCAGAATTCATCATATATCTCAATATATATGGCATCAAAAACTTCCACAATACATACAAAAAACCTCCACTTATAAATTCATTAACCTCATTAATATTACTGTGGGAACATCCTTCACTTATTCAAGGGCATTATTCATCAGCGACTTTTACACGTCCACTGAACTAACGATTATACATCCATTGTTCCTCTTTAAAAATTCTTATATTCATTAATTGTATCAAAACTGTTATTATAATTAACCTTCGTGGGTTTCATTCATGAATCGATATGAAGTAAAAATTTGCCAATCACAAATAAATTTAATAGCCAATACGATTATACACGCCTCTCTGGTCTATCAAAATTGAGATTAATATCTTCAAAGTAACGCAGTATAAAAACAAGATGTTCAGTAAAGAACATATAGCCTACTTTCTCCTAAATGTACACACATCAAAAAAAGTTTTGCATCACCTCGGTTCCAAGAGTTCCGGAACCGTTAAATTCAAAGGGAATAGAGATCAACACAAACAACATTTCAGCTCGTTTTATTGCTCATGAGACCCACACATTGCAAGTTGTACCATCATACAGCTAGACTTTCAGCATTTGTGGTCCAGATTGCAGTACACACCACTACCTCTAATACCCAGTAGCACGTCCTCTTGCATTGATGCATGCCTGTATTCGCCGTGGCATACTATCCACAAGTTCATCAAGACACTGTTGGTCCAAATTGTCCCACTCCTCAACGACAATTCGGCGTAAATCTCTCAGAGTGGTTGGTGGGTCAAGACGTCCATAAACAGCCCTTTTCAACATATCCCAGGCATGTTCGATAGGGTTCATGTCTGGCGAACATGCTGGCCACTGTAGTCGAGCGATGTCGTTATCTTGAAGGAACGCATTCACAAGATGTGCACGATGAGGTCGAGAATTGTCGTCCATGAAGACAAATGCCTCTCCAATATTCTGCCGATATGGTTGCACTATGGGTCGGAGGATGTCATTCAGGTATCGTAAAGCCGTTTCGGAGCCTTCTATGACCACCAGTGGTGTACGTCGGCCCCACATAATGCCACCCCAAAACATCAGGGAACCACCACATTGCTGCACTCGCTGGACAGTGTGTCTAAGACGTTCAGCCTGACCAGGGTGCCTCCAAACACGTCTCCGACGATTGTCTGGTTGAAGGCATATGCGACACTCATCGGTGAAGAGAACGTGATGCCAATTCCGTGGGGTCCATTCAGCATGTTGTTGGGCCCATCTGTACCGCGCTGCATGGTGTCGGGGTTGCAAAGCTGGACCTCGCCATGGACGTCGGGAGTGAAGTTGCGCACCATGCAGCCTATTGCGCACAGTTTGAGTTGAAACACGACGTCCTGTGGCTGAACGAAACGCATTATTCAACATGGTGGCATTGCTGTCAGGGTTCCTCCGAGCGGCAATCCGTAAGTAGCGGTCATCCACTACAGTAGTAGCCCTTGAGCGGCCTGAGCGAGGCCTGTCATCGACAGTTACTGTATCTCTGTACCTCCTCCATGTCCGAACAACATCGCTTTGGTTCACTCTGAGACGCCTGGAAACTTCCCTTGTTGAGAGCCCTTCTTGACACAAAGTAACAATGCGGACGCGATCGAACTGCGGTATTGACCTTCTAGGCATGGTAGAACTACAGACAACATGTGCAGCGTACCTTCGTCCTGGTGGAATGACTGGAACTGATCGGCTGTCGTACCCCCTCCGTCTAATAGGCCCTGCTCATGCATGGTTGTTTACATCTTTGAGCAGTTTTAGTGACATCTATGAACAGTCAAAGGGACTGTATCTTGGATACAATATACACAGTCAACGTCTATATGCCGGAGATCTGGGAACCGAGGTGATGCAAAACTTTTTTTGATGTGTGTATGAGTATAGTTATAACTCGTTGTTATTATCAAAGAGTATAATAGAACTATTCTTTGTTGAAGGCCATAGAAACGATTTACCTCTACCAAACGCCACAATCTAGATAAAAACTGCTACCATCATTGAAGAAAGAAAGATAAGAAGTATCTATGGAATGTTATGGATCTGAAGACATAATCGACCGGACTGGCTGCGTGGCTCGGTGGTAACGTTCTCGCTTGCTGGGCCCTAGGTTGCAGGTTCGTATCCTGGCACAGTCAGCTGGCATTTGAGGGTGCACAAATGCGAGGGAGCCGTGTCAGTACATTTACTGGCACGTTAAAGATCCCCTTCGGGCCAAATTTCCGGCACCCCGGTGTCTCTAAAAGCAGCAGTAGTTAAAAGGGATGTAAAACCAATAAAATTATTATTATTATTGTTATTATTATTATTATTGTTGTTTTAATGTGCTAAACGTTTCCAGGCTAGTGTTCAGAAGTAAAGGGGAAGTTTTAGTCGGTAATCTGCTACTCAGCAGCAGGAGCCCGACACTCTGTGCGTAAATGCATTTCTTGCCCTAAAAAAAATAAAAATATATATATATATATATTATTATTATTATTATAATTATGATTACATATACGACCTGCCGTGGGCAACATCCAACTTTGAGTTGAGGCATGTCTTTACACGTCTGGTTGTGCAGGGCTTCCACAACCCTAATTGAAAAAAACGGAAGGAAGATTGTAGTTTTACGTGGCCGTGAATCTTGTGATTATGAGCCACGGGACCTCCTTTTTACGTGGAATCCGAACCACAGGACATGGCATTTCACTTCAAAAATCTCACATGCATTGACCGGGAATCGAAAACCCTAATTGAATTAACAAATCTTTCCATGACCCTACAGAGACGTGTGTATACAAACTATGTGGATATTTTCGATTGCTATTTGCCTGAAATAAAAGTAGTAATTAATACCTGAACTAACACCAACGGCTTGAACTCAGTTACTATGTGAAATCGTTTTGTTCTTTACTTCAAATAACATTTTCAAATAACGCACAATAGGCTGTTACAAACCCTTTAAAATAAAAAGTAAAAATGTATCGTAGTATCATCTTGTCATTCTTCAAATTCGATGCGCATAGAAAGCCAATGGTATATTAATCAATGGAGCCCCACGAAGACTAGTCGTGACTTCTAGTGGTGAAATATCGAACAATATAATCCTAACAGAGCGAGTGCATTCTAGCGGCCAGAAGAAGAAACTTTTCAATAAAATCTGCAGTTACCTTTTTGGCAGCTAGATGTCTCGAGTAAATCTGCTGGCGAATTATATTTTAATTAAATATATATTTTACACCATAATAAGCACAATATAACGCTTAATTTTAAAACATCTGAGTCATTACAAAACAATAAACATATAACATTTCAAGCAAAAAATCTAGCTCTGATCGGGTTTGATCCATAGGCAGTTGAGCGATAGGCTAACGCTCTACCACTGAGCTAATTGTGTCAACGAATATCGTTCTATATAAAATGACTTACATAGAACTTGTTAGCAAATAATGATTTATACTAAAGATTTCATCACTGGAGTATATTATTTATATATAAAGCATTTCATACAAAGTTTATTTATTTTGTATCAGTACGCTATATTGCATTCAATACTCAAATTAGTGAAATATAAGTCAGGCACAAGATATCCGCTGCCATCTTGTCTTATTACTGAATCAGCTCAGCTTTTTAAAATCACGTCTGCACTATAGTATTACAAAATAAACTTTTAATTTCGAACGTGCCTCTTCCTTTAGAACAGTTAAAACGATTCTCGGCTCGATAATCGGAACTGGTGGGTCCCATGATATGGATTATAAAGTTTGCATAATTCGCACGGCCGCCATCCTGAAATGGTATGGCGGACGACCTTGTAGTTTGGTCACAAGACGCATCCTATACGAAGGTATGTTGTTACCAAATTTGGTAGAGATCGGATGATTTGGTTAGTCGTTATTTGATTTTACGTTTTGAACGTTTGAGTGGCCGCCATTCAGTTTAAGTAAAGATGGCGGCGATATAAAACATGACACTGAGGTGTCCTTTGCGATTGCTACCTTTGTACCAAATTTCGTTCAATTCGCATTCACCGTGTTCGAATTGATAGGGGGGGGGGACAGACATTCAGAGTACACACACTCACACACACACAGACACACACACACACACAGACTCACACACACACATACACACACACACACAGACTCACACACATACACACACACAGACAGACACACTTTTTTCGCTCTGTGTTGATCTCATAAGTCTACTTTCTTTTTTTGCAAAAATCGAAAGTTGGCTAAAAATACTATCTTCAATCGAAGTTCATCTAAACTGCACAAATAATCGAATAGATTACAATTAGACCGTGGAATGCAAACATTATTGTTCCAATCTAGAATTGAGAAAAATTCCTATCAAATGTTCATTACTATAGTGTATTCAATAAATCGTAATCAAAGTTCATATTTCATAAAATTGTCTATAAAGCAATGGTATTTCAAAACTGACGATAAATGTCTATGTTGCAATCATGTTCATAAAACGACTAGTATTTCCAAGATCGTCGATACAGTAATGGATTTTAACGCTCTAAATTCTTTTAATTATTCTTCTTTCTTGAGGATGACAGAAAATTGGTCAAAGTAATTTACTGAATAGAATTACTTTAATAAAATGACACGCTGTCTGAATTCAAATATGCCATAGAAAATCGTTAACTTTACAGTCAAATCGTGACTACAAAAATATGCAAATTACTGAAAGAATATATTATATCAGTCTCAACTGATCCAAAATTATTTAAATATGCCAATGACATAACAATGTCTTAATAAATCGTAGAAAAAGGCATAACTCTTCAAAGTGTACTGAGTACAGAAATATCAAGCAAGAATATGGGGCAAAATATATGGGACAGAAAATATGGGAAAAATGGTTGCTCAGATATCGCTAAATGACTCAAATAAATCAAGAAACGTTCACGACTACCTTATCTGTTGATTGAAGTTCTAGAGGAAAATCTTCCAAAGAAGACTGCTGATGGTTCCATTTCACCAACGTAAAGATGTACTCCGACCTCGAACCTGGAACCAGCGCCCTCGGAGAATAGAACTGCTTCCTCCTCCGGAAATTGCACTGCTCCGTGTAGACGATAGACATCCTTCTGGCAAAACTCTTCTTTGTGAGCCGGGTCTACCCTGGCCTCTCTTGATAGTTCCCTGAAGTTCTGGTAGAAATTCACCATGAAGTTTATTGCATTTATTTCCGCAGAAATGTTCATAATTGTAGAGTATGAAAATATTTCCACTGCCATTTGATATAATGCAGCGTTGGACTACGATGCATGAGTGTAGTTGGATGTTCACTACATGCTCGCTTTTGTAGAAAGACGATTAGCGAAGTTCCATGCTGCTATTTCACTCCATTGATATATGTCCCAATTGCATTAAGGTTTTAGTCTTCCATCTCCACTTTCGTTATAATCATAATTGAAAGTACTGCCAGATTATAATGTTCCATATTAGAATGCAGCGTTGTATCACCAAATGCAATATGTAGTATCACGGTTGCAATACACGTGTCAGCCGTAGCGTAGAATGTGATATTATAAAAGTGCTTCTCAGGTGGCGAGAAAATCACTTTTGTCTGCCGTCTTAAAATGCCAATATCTTCCACATTATATTCGTGGAAATGTTCAACTTTACTACACACTTCAATACTGTTATGCACAATAGAATTAGCTTAAAGGCACTAGCTAACTCTTGATAGGTTATCTTGTAGACTCGTTTATGCGTGCGTTTCAACTTCGCCTAGTTTCAATCACCGTAAAATGGAACTGCTGCACGCTCCGTGCTCGTTCGATGCGGTGGGCTTTACCACGCGCTAATAACGACTTGCTTCACTGAATCACTCGAAAACGACTATGAGACAAGAGAAATATATATGCGATATGAGAGCTCCTCTCTGCTGTGCAAGACCTTTTATCAACTTCATAAGGGGCGTATCCATCCCTTCCATAACTTGTTCCTCCGTCATTACTAGAAGTTCTAACTTTGGCTATACTTGACGGATTTTCAAATTTCAAAAACTCAAAATTAATTTCTTCAAAATTCCATATCAATGCCATAACTGAAAATAGATTTCCACAATTCTGCATTCCAAAAGTAATTAAATATAGTAGTTTCAGTATTCTCCGTCTCCTTCCAAACTATCATTCATTGGTTCGAGCCTTTCCTCCAATAGCGTAACTTCTTCCTTAGCACAATTCCTCGTTTCCCTGCGACTGCGTCGTAAATCTCAGATCTTTCTCGAACAAAATCATGACGTCACCAAGAATCTCAGCTCAACCAGCCTACTTGCATAAAGTCTGCGTCATCCGTGCCTACGTCATGAATATCCACGTCACAACTATGACAGCCATAACTTTATTCATATTTGCCAATACAGCCATCGTGGTCTCAATATAATTCAATTTACGGGGTCATTCTCCCTTCACCACGTTTTAAAAACAGTTGCAAATTGTTTTTAAACTCTGTGTTATAAATATCTGAATTCACTTGAACACGAAATTGAATTATTATTCTACTCTTGTATGATATTTCCTCTATGTTTCTTAATCATAAGTCTCTTCTTCTCTGGGTTGTGTGTGGCTAATGCATTCTCTCCTCTCTACTTTCTCTTCTGTCCTGTATTCCTGTTTTCCAAATTCTGCTGGCTTGTAGAAGGACCAGGATCGATCACTACATCCTGTCTTTTCTTCTGGTTTTCAGCTTCCTTCTCTCTTAAATCCTTCAGATACTGCTGACTTTCTTTCTCTCTTTCTTGATACTTGTCGGGTGTCATAACCTGAAATTGAGAATTCTGATTTCGATTCTGGTTATTTCTATTGTAGTTCCTATTGTAACCCTGGTTATTGTAGTATCTACCTCTTCCATTATTATAATTCCCTCTATTGTTGTTCCAGCCTCGTCTTTGCTGATATGGACGGTAACCTTGTGATCTGTTGCGAAAATAATTATTCCTGTGAGGACCTACATTTTCAGTTTTCTCTTCCTCAGCAGGCTTATCAGTTTGCTGAACTTGATCCATATAGACTGTATTGATGTCTTTGAATTCGTGTCTCTGACCTTTTTGAACCACATTTGGCATTGGACTCGTGTAGTCAAGCCTTCTCAATAGTTCGTCCATACTGGTCAAATCTCTGATATTTGACGATATGATAAGTCTTCTTACTTCCACAGGCAGCATACGAGAAATAGCATCGATCAACTGCTCTGTCGACAATGGGGGTTGCAAAAATCTCAAGCGCGATAACTGGCTCGTGAAGAAATCAGCGTACCGTGTTGGAAGAGTACCTGAATACTTCCTCGAGTATACCTCAGCTCTTAATGAATTCTGTGCTTCTATTGACCAGAATCGTTTAATCAGTGCCTCTGCCAATTCATCAAAATTACCAAAAGTGTACCGAAATGCGCTGAACCATTCAAGGGGTCCTCCAGCTAGAAATCTTTCTAAGATTCTCATCTCTCTTTCTCTGGGAATATGAGCTTCAATAAAATAGTCTTTCAGGTTCCTGATATATTATATCGGTGCTAGACTATCAGTATTGCTAAATTTTTGAGGTTTGTCCTCAAAGTTTCGGATGACTGTCACATTTCTCGGATATGAATCCATGTAATTCTTCCCACTATCACGTTATTTCCATTCAGGTTCAATATTCCTATCCTCTTCTTCTTGAAATCTGAATATGCGTTCCTCAGGACTAATATCTTTCTCTTCTGTAGCGAGGTTACATCTTCAGACGTAATTCCTTTCATCTTCACAAGTCAATCCTTCTGGATCCTTATCTGTGATTTCCGTGATGACTTTCCTAATCAACTCGTCTTTATAGGTTTCCATCATGCTAGCTTCTCCTAGTTTCAAATTCTGAAGTTTGCTCGTAGTTTCATTGACATCAGAGACAACCTTATGAATTTGTTCCTTTAATGTTTGCACGTCCTGACCCATTTGAGTTCTATCCTCTACCTGCTTTTCGGATAGCGAATCCATCCTTATACTCAAATCCTTTCTAATTTGAACTACTTCATTATTTATGTCTACTTGTGTACTGGCAAGTTTTCGTTCAATTCGCTCCTGAATCTGAGTGACATGTTCCCCACTTGACCTGTTCCATTCATCTTTCCAAACCGTTACATTTGCAGTTAACATTTCCGCAATATCTACTTCAGTGTCTTCCTTAAGTAAACGATTATGATCTAAAACTTGGGTTTTCATGACCTCTACATCATATTTTAATCCAGCTAGAGAAGCTGTTGTCCTAACAGACTCGTCAACCAACCTAGTTGTTAAATCACTAATGTTACGAGTACAAAGCGTTTTTGAAGTTTCAATTTCTTCTCTAACTTTATTAACATCAGTTTGAACTTTAGCAATGTCTACAAAAACTGTATTAACTTCTACTTGTATCTTATTAATGTCGCTTTGCATCTCATTTACATCAGAATGAACATTATTTATGTCTACTTGAACGTTTGACACATCGGTTCGAACATTTTTAATCTCTCTTTGAACCTCTTCTACCTTATCTTGTACAGTAGCAACATCATTCCTAGCAACGATTACTTCTGCTCTAGCACATGAAATATCACCCCGGACATTAGCAACATCAAGATTCAACATAGTAAGGTCTTTCTGTACCTTAGAAACATCAGTCTTAACATCTGAAACATCTTTATGCATATTGGATAAATCTACTTTAACCTCTGAGACATCTTTATGGACATTGGACACGTCTGTGCGCATGTCAGTTACAGCATTCTCGATTCCCTGGGTACTGATCTGTAAACGCGACACATTATTTTCTAAGTTTGCAGAACTGGTCTGAAGAACTTTCAAATTTTCATCCAGCATCTGCTTTACACTTTCATTCATGCTAGCTTTCATATTAGCAGTCATATTACAAGAATTCTCCTCCATCATCTCCTGCTTTCGACTAGTATTCCTGGCTTCCATCTCCTTCACACTTTCATTCAGCCTAATAGACAAACTGTTGGACATCTCCTCCAACATCTTCCTCATACTCTCATCTGCCATCTCAATAATATTTCAATAATCGACTGCTTTAGGGGCATACATCAAACAGAGCAAAATAACAACATCTGAGCAACATCTTTCACCATATATAAAGTTTGAGCAATTTTCTGTCTTAAATCTAACTTATAATTACCTTATAATTAACCTTCGTAGACACTTCATGTTGAAATAAACTCAAGCACATGTTCAAATTTCTTTGGTTCATTTTAAAATATCCTAACACAAATAATTTACATTTACAATCCAAATAGTTTAATTTTATCTTTAATATGACTAAACATGTCATAAGCCGGTCAAATAAAATAAGACTCCAGATCATAGGCGATTTTTCTAAGTTTCCAGCCTATTTAACCTCTCTCAAGTTGTATAAGATCTGATCTTTTCTGAGTGTAATTTTCCTAATACAACACAACATTTAATCCCTATATAATCACACTCTCAAATTCTACAATTGGCCAAGACATCTAACAAAGAATCAACCTCTTTATTTGAGTCTTCACAATCCCATTGACATCGATAACTTGGTAATCCAATGTTATTCGAACACTCCACGAAATTGCGGTAACAATCCTACTGGCGTTCAACCTGGTAATCCAATGTTTTGCTGATCGAGTCCCACGTTATAGGGTCGCCAATCCTACTGTCCCCGATAATCCGGATAGTAGGCTGTCAGATATCCTCCCCCTCAATCGGATTGCCAATAATCAATCGCACCGGCACAGCTACATCAATGAAAATGGCACTGACAGATACTACCGAGATTAGAGCACAGCAGTTAACAAGAAATTATTGTGGAACACACTAAAATATACGGGGGTTCATACTTACCTTTACTTGCCTATTCAAATTAATCTCGGGTATGGGTTGCCAACTGGATCACTTAAAAGTATGCCCTCACAATAACCTCCACCATGATATTCAAAATGAACCAAAACGGAAACAAGAAACTTTAAACTGTACAATAATTTATTTCACAAAAAGGAATAATATAACAAAAATTGAACAACAATATAAACGTGGCAATCAGAAGCCATTGTCAATGTAATCATGTCCTCCTGTAGGACTTGTAGACTTTGCATACAAAATTTCAGCTTTCTAGCTCAAAAGAACGAATTAATAATAATACACTTGGAATGGATAAGGGAGTTGGGACGAGACATATAGCAATTGTTTTCCTTTTTCATAAACATCACATTTTATTTATAACTGCAAGCCTGCTATGTAGACGACCTTGGCCTCTATCATACAGTTGTCAGGCCACCTGCACCATGTCGCATGCTTGCATCGTCAAGTGGACCCACCTGTCCAGCCAGCGTTAGCATATGCTAGTTACATCAGAGCCTAGCTCCTTTTCAAAACACTTTAAATGTCCTCAACTCAACTCAAATATTATCACGCAAATCTTTTAAATGCTCCATTCAAATATCAATGGATTACTCTACTAATCCCAAAACTTGTTTAATGGTATAATCCAATTGTTTAATTAGCGTTGTTTAGAGAATAATAACAAAATAATTAATGTTTATAACAAATACTCCTTAATTATTTATAACATTATTAATTGTTTATAATATTGTCAAATGACAATTGAAAAATTTATACACGCCTCTATTAATCCCTTTCATTTCCAATTATTATTAATGATATTTACATATTTATTTACAATATTTATATTATTAATTTTAGAAATACATTAAACCACACGTCTATCCGGTTGATAATTACTTAAATCGTGGTAATATAATCGACCAATGAAGGTTAGTTATATTTAAATGTTAGATTCAGGTTTAATAAGTTTTAATAATTATTATTATTTGTGACGGTAACCTCCATTCAAAATCGTTATCTCAAATTATTTATACACTCTTGTTAATTTTAACAGTAACTTCACATGATTAATTTTCAAAGGACCTGGACAATACACTCAGCGGAAAAATACCTCGCTCAAACGCACAAAAATGCACAAAATAGGCCCAGAATTCATCATATATCTCAATATATATGGCATCAAAAACTTCCACAATACATACAAAAAACCTCCACTTTTAAATTCATTAACCTCATTAATATTACTGTGGGAACATCCTTCACTTATTCAAGGGCATTATTCATCAGCGACCTTTACACGTCCACTGAACTAACGATTATACATCCATTGTTCCTCTTTATAAATTCTTATATTCATTAATTGTATCAAAACTGTTATTATAATTAACCTTCGTGGGTTTCATTCATGAATCGATATGAAGTAAAAATTTTCCAATCACAAATAAATTTAATAGCCAATACGATTATACACGCCTCTCTGGTCTATCAAAATTGAGATTAATATCTTCAAAGTAACGCAGTATAAAAATACTATCTTCAATCATAGTTCATCTAAACTGCACAAATAATCGAATAGAATACAATTAGACTGTGGAATGCAAACATTATTGTTCCAATCTAGAATTGAGAAAAATTCCTATCAAATGTTCATTACTATAGTGTATTCAATAAATCGTAATCAAAGTTCATATTTCATAAAATTGTCTATAATGCAATGGTATTTCAAAACTGACGATAAATATCTATGTTGCAATCATGTTCATAAAACGACTAGTATTTCCAAGATCGTCGATACAGTAATAGATTTTAACGCTCTAAAATCTTTTAATTATTCTTCTTTCTTGAGGATGACAGAAAATTGGTCAAAGTAATTTACTGAATAGAATTACTTTAAAAAAATGACACGCTGTCTGAATTCAAATATGCCATAGAAAATCGTTAACTTTACAGTCAAATCGTGATTACAAAAATATGCAAATTACTGAAAGAATATATTATATCAGTCTCAACTGATCCAAAATTATTTAAATATGCCAATGACATAACAATGTCTTAATAAATCGTAGAAAAAGGCATAACTCTTCAAAGTGTACTGAGTACAGAAATATCAAGCAAGAATATGGGGCAAAATATATGGGACAGAAAATATGGGAAAAATGGTTGCTCAGATATCGCTAAATGACTCAAATGAATCAAGAAACGTTCACGACTACCTTATCTGTTGATTGAAGTTCTAGAGGAAAATCTTCCAAAGAAGACTGCTGATGGTTCCATTTCACCAACGTAAAGATGTACTCCGACCTCGAACCTGGAACCAGCGCCCTCGGAGAATAGAACTGCTTCCTCCTCCGGAAATTGCACTGCTCCGTGAAGACGATAGACATCCTTCTGGCAAAACTCTTCTCTGTGAGCCGGGTCTTCCCTGGCCTCTCTTGATAGTTCCCTGAAGTTCTGGTAGAAATTCGCCATGAAGTTTATTGCATTTATTTCCGCAGAAATGTTCATAATTGTAGAGTATGAAAATATTTCCACTGCCATTTGATATAATTCAGCGTTGGACTACGATGCATGAGTGTAGTTGGATGTTCACTACATGCTCGCTTTTGTAGAAACACGATTAGCGAAGTTCCATGCTGCTATTTCACTCCATTGATATATGTCCCAATTGCATTAAGGTTTTAGTCTTCCATCTCCACTTTCGTTATAATCATAATTGAAAGTACTGCCAGATTATAATGTTCCATATTAGAATGCAGCGTTGTATCACCAAATGCAATATGTAGTATCACGGTTGCAATACACGTGTCAGCCGTAGCGTAGAATGTGATATTATAAAAGTGCTTCTCAGGTGGCGAGAAAATCACTTTTGTCTGCCGTCTTAAAATGCCAATATCTTCCAAATTATAATCGTGAAAATGTTCAACTTTACTACACACTTCAATACTGTTATGCACAATAGAATTAGCTTAAAGGCACTAGCTAACTCTTGATAGGTTATCTTGTAGACTCGTTTATGCGTGCGTTTCAACTTCGCCTAGTTTCAATCACCGTAAAATGGAACTGCTGCACGCTCCGTGCTCGTTCGATGCGGTGGGCTTTACCACGCGCTAATATCGACTTGCTTCACTGAATCACTCGAAAACGACTATGAGACAAGAGAAATATATATGCGATATGAGAGCTCCTCTCTGCTGTGCAAGACCTTTTATCAACTTCATAAGGGGCGTATCCATCCCTTCCATAACTTGTTCCTCCGTCATTACTAGAAGTTCTAACTTTGGCTATACTTGACGGATTTTCACATTTCAAAAACTCAAAATTAATTTCCTCAAAATTCCATATCAATGCCATAACTGAAAATAGATTTCCACAATTCTGCATTCCAAAAGTAATTAAATATAGTAGTTTCAGTAATCTCCGTCTCCTTCCAAACTATCATTCATTGGTTCGAGCCTTTCCTCCAATAGCGTAACTTCTTCCTTAGCACAATTCCTCGTTTCCCTGCGACTGCGTCGTAAATCTCAGATCTTTCTCGAACAAAATCATGACGTCACCAAGAATCTCAGCTCAACCAGCCTACTTGCATAAAGTCTGCGTCATCCGTCCCTACGTCATGAATATCCACGTCACAACTATGACAGCCATAACTTTATTCATATTTGCCAATACAGCCATCGTGGTCTCAATATAATTCAATTTACGGGGGCAGTACCTTCTTCAATGCCACGGCCGCCTCCTTCCCTCTTCCTTGCCTATCCATCCTCACCATCCCTTACTTTCCCTCATGAGGCCCCTGTTCGCTTTGCAGGTGAGGCCGCCTGGGCGAGGTGCCAATCCCACCTCACCAGTTGTATCCCTTCCGATTCGATGTTCCCAGCTCTAGGACACTGCCCGTAGAGGCGGTAGTGGTGAGTTCCCTCGCTGAGTCCGTGGGTTCCACCAACCTGGAGGGTAAACGACAAAAAAAAAACCAAAAATATTATTATTATTATTATTATTATTATTATTATTATTATTATTATTAGTAGTAGTAGTAGTAGTAGTAGTAGTAGTAGTAGTATTACTTAGAGCATGCTGGAACCATAGTATGTTCCGACATCGCACAACCAGTTTTTCTTTCCTAAAGATTCTATTATTATACCTATCGTCTAATAGGATAATCTATTTTCTTAGTTACTTCCGTAGGTTTTTTACAGCCGCACAGTGGGTAAAAGTGTAAAGAAAGTAGCATTAATATTAGGCTATGACCAAAGTATATGTAAATATTGTTGGCAAGCTAAATGTCCTTAGATTAATATAACGCGTAACAAATGTTGAAGTCGGCTGAAGTCGTCGGATTTATTAAGAGCATTAAAAATCCCTCAGTATGCCTTCCTTCGGAGGGGAAGTAAGCCGGCGGTCCCATGACAGAGATTTATGGCATGTTAAAGAATCTTCCACTAATTACACCTGTGTGAAGCTAAATTATAGGTTAAACATTCGACAAACGCTCATAGGTTCCGACGTTCGTCGCCAGGAGCCGACTGCAATGGCATCTGGTAATTAAGTTCTCAACTACTAGTCGATGACGGTGGCGTTTGGCTGCAAAAGTAGGAACTACTTGAACTACTTGAAAATATTCAATATCTGCAGTCCTCACTTGAATTGAAAACAGATAACACACTCTAATACAGTCGTCAAAATTAACACCGGTTATAAGACAGATTCTACACACACCCAAAGTACAGGGGGCCACATGACCGCGTTGTTGCAGCCCCTAAACTGAGGAACCAACCAACCAACAAATGTTGAAAATTGTGAAAAGTTCCGGCATTTTGACTCCCCTTAAATTCGTACCACATTTTAGTGGTGACATAAGTAGATACTGTAGTACTCTAAAGTTTTATTGTTGTAGCTATAGTGTTTAAGATTTTACAGGTAAATTAATGCTATATTTTATTACCTCGATATAAATTTCCCTTACTTTGCAATTTTATTTTTGCTCTGGTAATTTGAGATCATGTTTCCCATGTACAGACCACCTCGTGGTGTAGCGGCTAATATTCTTGACTGTCACCCCAGTGTTCCTGGTTCGAATCCCAGCTCTGGCAAGACATTATTAATTCTGGTCTGAGGGCTGGAACGGAGTACACTGAGCCTCGTGAGATGGAACTGAGAAGAGATATTACTTAGGTATTGTTGTTTTAATGGGAGGAACTACAAGGTCATCAGCCCTTCTTAACACAGATTAAAGTATACAAATTTAAAATTGAATTAAAAATTTAGAGGTGGACACCTTAATTTGAAAACACCGAAAATTAATAAAACTAAAACAACACAAAAATGGATTTGATTCCCACCTCAGCTATCCTAGAATTGGTTTTCCGTGGTTTCTCCCATTTCGGCTCCACGAAAATGCTCGGATGGGTCCTAGCTTTAGGCCACGGCCACCTCCCGCCCAGTCCTCACTTGAATGACAAATAAACACACACCACTACAGACACAGGTTGTCAGAAAAATTCGTAAAAGAAACAAGAATTTACCACGTACGCAATTTCTGAAATAATCTGGTTGGCCACTCTACTTAGGTCTCTATTAAAATAAAAGGTTGACAAACATCCCACACAAAAGAATACTGCATTCTTAGATAAAATAAATAAAATTAAGAACTAACGTTTATTTCACCAAAAAAAAAAACCGTAGATTTTATAATAATAATTTTATTAATGCAGCCAATGGCCATATACTTTTCTTTTCAGGACAGGTCAGGGAAGGTATATTGGAAGCAAATTGGCCGTGGACCTATTGAAAGGAACCGTCCCGATATTTGCCTGGTGGTGAAAATGAGTAACCACGAAAATCATTTTCAGGAAGACCGAGGCGGTATTCGAACCCACCCCCTCCCGATGCCAGTGAGGCACCAGGTAGCGCGTTAGCGCTCTCGGCCACCGCGACCATACATTGTATTAACTGGGATACCGAAGTTCATCAGTCTGTCATTATTATTGATCAACATGGATCATTCTTTCGCAAAAGTTTTGTAAACAGTTTCTTGCTCCAATATTTCCTTCATAGAAAAGGTCCTATTTCTTCCGGAACTGTTCAACATACATACCGGAAATTTCTTGAAGTAATTTCTCTGTATATATGTTATATTTTGACACAACCGTTTTCAATATTTACTTGAGATTCATTTTACTAGTGTTGTAAATGTTAATGCCTTCTCAAAAACATTCCATGCAAAAATCAAACATACGATTTATAGTATTCAGAAAGCCTACGTAAAACTGAGGACAGCGTCCGGAAAAGTAATTCAATAGTACATGTTGATAATTTTTTTAAAATTTTTAGTCGTTTACCCTCCAGGTGGGTGGAACCCACGGACTCAGCGAGGGAACTCACCACTACCGCCTCTACGGACAGTGTCCTAGAGCGGGGAACAACGAATCGGAAGGTATACAACTGGTGAGGTGGGATTGGCACCTCGCCCAGGCGGCCTCACCTGCAAAGCGAACAGGGGCCTCATGAGGGAAGGTAAGGGATGGTTAGGATGGATAGGCAAGGAAAAGGTAAGGAGGCGGCCGTGGCCTTGAAGAAGGTATAATCCCGGCATTTGCCCGAAGACGAAGTGGGAAACCACGGAAAACCACTTCGAGGATGGCTGAGGGGGAATAGAACCCCCTCTACTCATTTGGGCCACCCGAGGCTGAGTAGACCCCGTTCCAGTCCTCGTACCACTTTTCAAATTTAGTGGCAGAGCCGGGAATCGAACCCAGGACCTCCGGGGCGGCAGCTAACCATGCTGACCGCTACGCTACAGAGGCGACTTTTGATAATTAATGAGAAAAAACTCTTTTTTTTAGACTATCACTTTTAGTGCCGTGCTTGTCCGAGGGTCGCCTCCGTAGCGTAGCGGTCAGCATGGTTAGCTGCCGCCCCGGAGGTCCTGGGTTCGATTCCCGGCTCTGCCACGAAATTTGAAAAGTGGTATGAGGACTGGAACGGGGTCTACTCAGCCTCGGGGGGTCCAAATAAGTAGAGGGGGTTCGAGTCCCACCTCAGCCATCCTCGAAGTGGTTTTCCGTGGTTTCCCACTTCGTCTTCGGGCAAATGGCGGGATGGTACCTTCTTCGAGGCCACGGCCGCCTCCTTCCCTCTTCCTTTTCTATCCATCCTGACCATCCATTACCTTCCCTCATGAGGCCCCTGTTCGCTTTGCAGGTGAGGCCGTCTGGGCGAGGTGCCAATCAGACCTCACCAGTTGTATCCACTCCGATTAGATGTTCCCAGCTCTAGGACACTGCCCGTAGAGACGGTAGTGGTGAGTTCCCTCGCTGAGTCCGTGGGTTCCACCAACCAGGAGGGTAAACGACTAAGAAAAGAGAAAAGAAAAGATTGTCCGAGGACATGTTTGTGGTGTTTGGGGAGGAAAGTGTGAATGTAAGGACATTTACCTGGAAGGAAGATGGGAAACCACAAAAGATCAACTTCAAGGTTGCCGGTGCAACCACAGCGTAATGACCATGGCTAACTCACCCGGTTGAGGAAAAGGTAAATAATAAATTGAAAATAAGCATAGGCAGTGCACAACATTCCTGACCCCTTTAGTATTAAAACGTGTGAGTAATATAAAACAATAAAAATAAACAAGATGTTCAGTGAAGAACATATAGCCTACTTTCTCCAAAATGCATGGGTATTGTTAGAACCCTTTGTCCTTTTCAAGGAGTATAATTGAATGTTGGTTGTAGTAGCTTGTTGAAATACAACGTGCTATAGGGATATTAAACATGAATATGAGGTGCCCTTTGCTAGTGCTACCTCTGTAACAAAAATTCATTCAATTCGGTTTCACCGTGTTTGAATTGATATGGGGAATGGATTTGCACACATACATGGCCGCTATTTCCAAACTATTGGGCTGATGACCTTGTAGTCAGTCATAAGATGCTTTCCACAAAAAGGCATGTTGTTGCAAAATCCGGTAGAGAACAAATTATTAGGATGGTCGAAATTTGATTTAAGCTTTTAAGATTTGGGTGGCCGTCATTCCGTTTCCGTCAAGATGGCGGCGATATAAAACATGACACTGAGGTGCCTTTTGCTAGTGCTACCTCTGTACCAAATATCGTTCAATTCGGTTTCACCGTGTTTGAATTGATAAGGGGAATCGATTTGCACACATACTTGGCCACCATCTACAAACTATTGGGCTGATGATCTAGCAGTTTGGTCAGAATATGATTCCCACATAAAGATTTGTTGTTGCAAAATTTGGTAGAGACTAGATTTTTATGTTGGTCGTAATTACATTTTAGCCTTTAACATTTGGGTGGCCGCGATTACGTTTCAGTCACGATGGCGGTGATATAAAACATGACACTGAGGTGGCCTTTTCTAGTGCTACCTCTGTACCAAATTTCGTTCCATTCGGTTTCACCGTGTTCTAATTAATAGGGGGAATCGATTTTCACACGAAGATGGCCGCCATCTGCAAAATAATAGGCTAATGACCTATTAGTTTGGTCAAAGGATGCTCCCTCCATAATGGTATGTTGATGCAAAATTTGGTAGAGATCGGATGATTAGGTTAATCGTAATTTGATTTAAGCTTTGAATATTTGTGTGGCCGCCATTACGTTTCCTTCAAGATGGCGGCGATATAAAACATGACACTGAGGTGCCCCTTGCTAGTGCTACCTCTGTACCAAATTTCATTCCATTCGGTTTCACCGTGTTCGAATTAATAGGGGTAATCGATTTTGACACAAAGATGGCCGCCATCCGCAAACTATTAAGCTAATGATCTATTAGATTTGTCAAAGGATGCTTCCTCCATAAAGGTATGTTGTTGCAAAATTTGGTAGAGATCGAATGATTAGGTTAGTCGTAATTTGATTTAAGCTTTGAACATTTGTGTGGCCGCCATTACGTTTCCGTCAATATGGCGGCGATATAAAACATGACACTGGGGTGCCCTTTGCTAGTGCTACCTCTGAACCAAATTTCATTCCATTCGGTTTCACTGTGTTTGAATTAATAGGGGTAATCGATTTTGACACAAAGATGGCCGCCATCCGCAAACTATTAGGCTAATGACCTATTAGATTTGTCAAAGGATGCTCCCTCTATAAAGGTATGTTGTTGCAAAATTTGGTAGAAATCGGATGATTAGGTTAATCGTAATTTGATTTAAGCTTTGAATATTTGTGTGGCCACCATTACGTTTCCTTCAAGATGGCGGCGATATAAAACATGACACTGAGGTGCCCTTTGCTAGTGCTACCTCTGTACCAAATTTCATTCCATTCGGTTTCACCGTGTTCGAATTAATAGGTGTAATCGATTTTGACACAAAGATGGCCGCCATCCGCAAACTATTAGGCTAATGACCTATTAGATTTGTCAAAGGATGCTCCCTTCATAATGGTATGTTGTTGCAAAATTTGGTAGAGATCGAATGATTAGGTTAGTCGTAATTTGATTTAAGCTTTGAACATTTGGGTGGCCGCCATTACGTTTCCGTCAAGATGGCGGCGATATAAAACATGACACTGGGGTGCCCTTTGCTAGTGCTACCTCTGAACCAAATTTCATTCCATTCGGTTTCACCGTGTTCGAATTAATAGGGGTAATCGATTTTGACACAAAGATGGCCACCATCCGCAAACTATTAGGCTAATGACCTATTACATTTGTCAAAGGATACTCCCTTCATAATGGTATGTTGTTGCAAAATTTGGTAGAGATCGGATGATTAGGTTAGTCGTAATTTGATTTAAGCTTTGAACATTTGGGTGGCCTCCATTACGTTTCCGTCAAGATGGTGGCGATATAAATCATGACATTGGTGTGCCCTTTGCTAGTGCTACCTCTGTACTAAATTTCATTCCATTCGGTTTCACCGTGTTCGAATTAATAGGGGTAATCCATTTTGACACAAAGATGGCCGCCATTCGCAAACTATTAGGCTAATGACCTATTAGATTTGTCAAAGGATGCTCCCTCCATAAAGGTATGTTGTTGCAAAATTTGGTAGAGATCGGATGATTAGGTTAGTCGTAATTTGATTTAAGCTTTGAACATTTGTGTGGCCGCCATTACGTTTCCGTCAAAATGGCGGCGATATAAAACATGGCACTGGGGTGCCCTTTGCTAGTACTACCTCTGTACCAAATTTCGTTCCATTCGGTTTCACCGTGTTCGAATTAATAGGGGCAATCGATTTTCACACAAAGATGGCCGCCATCCGCAAACTATTAGGCTGATGACCTATTAGGTTGGTCAAAGAATGCTGCGCCCTAAAAGGTATGTTGTTGCAAAATTTGGTAGAGATCGGATGATTAGGTTAGTCGTAATTTGATTTAAGCTTTGAACATTTGTGTGGCCGCCATTACGTTTCCGTCAAAATGGCGGCGATATAAAACATGGCACTGGGGTGCCCTTTGCTAGTACTACCTCTGTACCAAATTTCGTTCCATTCGGTTTCACCGTGTTCGAATTAATAGGGGGAATCGATTTTCACACGAAGATGGCCGCCATCTGCAAAATAATAGGCTAATGACCTATTAGTTTGGTCAAAGGATGCTCCCTCCATAATGGTATGTTGATGCAAAATTTGGTAGAGATCGGATGATTAGGTTAATCGTAATTTGATTTAAGCTTTGAATATTTGTGTGGCCGCCATTACGTTTCCGTCAAGATGGCGGCAATATAAAACATGACACTGAGGTGTCCTTTGCTAGTGCTACATTTGTACCAAATTTCGTTCAATTTGCGCTCACCGTGTTTGAATTGATAGGGGGGGACAGACATTCAGAGTACACACACACACACAGACTCACACACATACACACACACAGACAGACACACTTTTTTTCGCTCTGTAGTGATCTCATAAGTCTACTTTCATTTTTTGCAAAAATCGAAAGTAGGCTAAAAACCTATTAGAATAAAGCAACCTTACCTAATTTGGAACCCCAGCTGAACAGGTGATAGCCCACAACGCTGACCACGTGGATAAACCTGACCATTACTACGTGAGTGGTATCGACAGTCTTAGATGCAACTCCTTAGCAAATACTGACTTGGAATATATGATTTCTTCATCGTATTATGTCTTCATTAATGTCCCACTCACACACTCGCACACACACTGACGCTACTGCCTAATTAGGATTTCAACTACCAGTTACATTAATAATAATAATAATAATAATAATAACACACAATTCATTATTCTTAGAGCACGTCAAAGTTACTCTATCATTTGAGAGCGGTATCGACTTCAAACACTCGCCGAACATTTCTCCATGCATGATCGCGCACATTTTCACGGCTGCAGGAAGAAGTAATTTCTCACCAATAATATACCGGGTGAGTTAGCCGTGGTGGTTACGGCATGACTGATGGCAGTCGCTCACATCCGGGAGGCGAGGAGGTTCGAATCCCCCCGCCGGCAACCTTGAAGATGGTCTTCTGTGGTTTCCCATCTTCCTTCCAGGCAAATGCCGGGGTTGGTCCCTAACTATAGGCCACAGCCGCTACCTTCCAACTCCTCGTCCTTACAATCCAACTTCCCTCCTTCCCTCCCCAACGGTACTTGTAGCTCACCCATTGGGTGTCCGTCTCGAAGCAGCTACAAAACTGGCGAGCCGAACATGTCCTCGGACACTCCTGGCACTAAAAGCCATACGCTAAAAAAAAAAAAAAAAAAAAAAGAAGAAAAAAAAAAGATGTTCAGTAAAGAACATATAGCCTACTTTCTCCTAAATGTATGAGTATAGTTATAACTCGTTGTTATTATCAAAGAGTATAATAGAACTATTCTTTGTTGAAGACCTTAGAAACGATTTACCTCTACCAAACGCCACAACCTAGATAAAAACTGGTACCATCATTGAAGAAAGAAAGATAAGAAGTATCTAAAGAATGTTATGGATCTGGAGACATAATCGACCGGACTGGCGGCGTGGCTCAGCGGTAACGTTCTCGCTTGCTGGACCGTATGTTTCAGGTTCGTATCCTGGCGCAGTCAGCTGGCATTTGAGGGTGCACAAATGCGAGGGAGCCGTGTCAGTACATTTACTGGCACGTTAAAGATTCCCTTCGGGACAAAATTCTGGCACCCCGGCGTCTCTAAAAGCAACAGTAGTTAAAAGGGACGTAAAACCAATAACATTATTATTATTATTATTATTATTATTATTATTATTATTATTATTATTATTGTTATTATTACATAATCGGCCTGACGCGGGCAACATCCAACTTTGAGTTGAGGCATGTCTTTACACGTCTGGCTGCGTATGACTTTCACAACCCTAATTGAATTAACAAATCTTTCCATGACCCTACAGAGACGTGTGTATACCAACTATGTGGATATTTTCGATTGCTATTTGGCTGAAATAAAAGTATTAATTAATATCCTGAACTAGCACCAACGGTAGAGTTCAGATACTATGTGAAATCGTTTTGTTCTTTACTTCAATTAACATTTTCAAATAACGCACAATAGGCTGTTACAAACCCTTTAAAATAAAAAGTAAAAATGTATCGTAGTATCATCTTGTCATTCTTCAAATTCGATGCGCATAGAATGCCAATGGTATAGTAATCAATGGAGCCCCACGTAGACTAGTCGTGACATCTAGTGGTGAAATATCGAACAATATAATCCTAACAGAGCGAGTGCATTCTAGCGGCCAGAAGAAGAAACTTTTCAATAAAATCTGGAAGTTAATAAGTAGGTCAGCGTGCAGTTACCTTTTTGGCAGCTAGATGTCTCGAGTAAATCTGCTGGCGAATTATGTTTTAATGAAATATATATTTTACACCATAATATGCACAATATAACTCTTAATTTTAAAACATCCGAGTCATTACAAAACAATAAACATATAACATTTCAAGCAAAAATCCTAGCTCTGATCGGGTTTGAACCATAGGCATTTGAGCGATAGGCTAACGCTCTACCACTGAGCTAATTGTGTCAACAAAAATCGTTTTATATAAAATGACTTACATAGAACTTGTTAGCAAATAATGATTTATACTAAACGATTTCATCACTGGAGTATATTGTTTATATATAAAGCATTTTATACAACGTTTATTTATTTTGTATCAGTACGCTATATTGCATGCAATACTCAAATTAGTGAAATATAAGTCAGGCCCAAGATATCCGCTGCCATCTTGTCTTATTACTGAATCGGCTCAGCTTTTTAAAATCACGTCTGCACTGTAGTATTACAAAATAAACTTTTAATTTCGAACGTGCCTCTTCCTTTAGAACAGTTAAAACGATTCTCGGCTCGATAATCGGAACTGGTGGGTCCCATGATATGGATTATAAAGTTTGCATAATTCGCACGGCCGCCATCCTGAAGTGGTATGGCGGACGACCTTGTAGTTTGGTCACAAGACGCATCCTATACGTAGGTATGTTGTTACCAAATTTGATAGAGATCGGATGATTTGGTTAGTCGTTATTTGATTTTAAGTTTTGAACGTTTGAGTGGCCGCCATTCAGTTTTAGTAAAGATGGCGGCGATATAAAACATGACACTGAGGTGTCCTTTGCTAGTGCTACCCTTGTACCAAATTTCGTTCAATTCGCATTCACCGTGTTCGAATTGATAATGGGGGACAGACATTCAGAGTACACACACTCACACACACAGACACACACACACACACAGACTCACACACACACATACACACACGCACACAGACTCACACACACACATACACACACACAGACAGACACACTTTTTTCGCCCTGTGTTGATCTCATAAGTCTACTTTCATTTTTTGCAAAAATCGAAAGTAGGCTAAAAACCAATAATATGTGGTGATTTGGATCTTGCAATTAAATATAATACTGTTGCGTGCTGTTCTAGGAATCTAACATTTCCTTTTAGTTGTTGATCGTGGCGAAAAAAAAAAGCTGAATGTTTACTTACACAGTCTGGATGTTTAGTCTGCAAGTGTCTCTTAAGTTTCACAGACTTCAAACTGTCGTTTGCTATAATCTCCAAACAAGGAACGAATTGAGGATGTTCCAGATTTTTTTTCGAAAGAATGCTGGTAAAGCCTAATGTCAGATAATCGTATTGATGTTTACGCACTCTCACTTTGTGTGTAGAATAAATAATCCTGATGGGAGCAGAAGTAGACGCGGAAGAACAATGGACTTTGTTTAAATTCGAACCGTGTTCTTTTCCGAAGGAGGGCAAGCACTATCACTTTCATGGGGTCTTTTTTTACCACTTCTAATACACCACTTATCCTTGGGTAATGGCGTCACTCATATCAGTTTATTGTAAAGTTGGCTAACCACGCTCTAGAATTCTCCTGTTCAATCACTGTCTTTGAACTGACTGGAAAGGCCTAGCTGAATTCGAATCGGCAACGGCAGAAATATAAGAATCCATTCTTGGAATCCATTCTTGAAAGGAAGTGGCGGTCACATTGTCAAGCGGTTTATTGTCATTAAGTGTTTGGTAAGGAGATGTCACTGCGGGTGGCGAGTGAAAGGGAGCTGTGAGGGAAATGTTACTCACCACCTTTTCTCAGAATTCCTGCTGGCAGGATCTACTGGCCAGTTCTTGTGAAATAAGACAGCAAAGGTACGAGTTTATTATTCTTGAATGGTCTATGATAGGTTCATAAAAATGAGGATAGTAATATTTGTTACAGAATATGAAATATAAATATTTCAATCAAAGCCGGTGCACCCCCCACCCTCTATCAATCTCTGCGTCCCCCCACTTTGAGAACCCTTGACTTAGAGGAATACGTATGTATTAATATGCGAATTGAAAAAAGATATAATACTTCAAGTCACGTTATACTCCGGGGGTAACATCAATTAAAATTCTTCTTTCTTCTTCTATCCTAGCGTGTATCCCACGATGGTGCAGGGTCCGCTTGTTTGGTTGCTGTTCGCCACTTCTTCCTGGCAAGGGCATCTTCAGGTTTAACATCAATTAAAATGATGAGAAGAAATTATGCAATTTTCATTATTAAACTTTCTTGTAATCATCGTACACTCCATTTTATAACTGGAGAATAGATTTTGTTCCAGAATTACTGCCAAGGAACACTTAATGGATATTACAAAATACTGTACACAATGTGCTTAACACATTATATTTCCAGTGAAACACTTCAAGAGTTATGTTGAGTACATCGTATACCAACGAACCTTCTTACTTTGTCTGCAAACTGTAATAATAATTCAATTGCGCAGCCATATTAACTACTTGAAGTTTTGATGCAACGCACAGTGAGTAATAAATTCATTTCAAAGACATTAATGTGCTAGACGAGTCACTTGTAGTAGAAACTACAAACGAACAGTATCGGCTAGACAGGACATAAACTATTTCTCCATAAATGTTAATATGTGGAACTCTCTGAAGAGATAAATGTAAACCATACCATTTAATTACCACCACTGTGATTGCACAAAACCGCTTCATTATTTCAGCACCATTTGTCGAAGTGAAAGCTCAAAACCCATGAGGCATTACCGTTTAAATCTATAAACAGAATATGTCGTTAAAATAACATTGATTCCAGTAACGAGCAAACAAATTTAATTAGCGCAAAGAACAAGAGCAAATAATGTATATTATAAAAATAAATACATTTCCTAAATTAAACCTGCGGTTCTACATATCCATGTTTTAATAGTCAATTTCGTAATTATATATTTGCAAGCAACTAATCAAAGCGAATCCGATAAAGTAAATGGTTAATTAAAAGTAACTTCAATCCCCCTAGACGTGATGCTCATTTTTGCTAGACAAATTCAGGGCCGATATTTATATAATCTCTCTATATATAAATCAACGTTATGTGATAGCTTGTCTGTCTGTCTGTCCCCTGTGCGTTCAAATTCCATCCATCCGATTGCGATGAAATTTGGGTGAGTTGCTTTGTGCACTCCAGGGAAGGTTTCTGGCTACAAATTATTTTTATAACACAAAAGGGTGGGGGACTTAACAGAAACCCTTAAATCACACAGTAGCCCAATTGCACAATCTGTATACTTATCACACCGCAATGCAAGGTGTGAAAATAGCTTGCTCATTCATCGCGAGGTGACATGAAGAGACTGTCAGCTGCCCGCCGTGTTATCTAATATTGCTGTATATTTCAATACAGTTCTCACCACGGATTTAGGCCGGGGGTTCATTATTATTATGTTCCTTTCTGTCTTTGATTGGCATTGCAACGCATGCCGGGAATAGCTAGTGTTATATGAAAATCGACAGACTGCTTCCAGTCGACCGACCGGGTCGGGGAATGGAATGAATGAAGCCCCCATCTAGCGGCGAGGATATGAACTGTGCCGGTTGCCGAAACCTGTCGCACTCCCCTAGGGCAATGATTAAATGAGAGACAGATGAAATTAAATGATAGTGGAGAGTGATGCTGGAATGAAATTGTGACAGGAAAAACCGGAGTACCCGGAGAAAAACCTGTCGGCCTCCGCTTTGTCCAGCACAAATCTCACATGGAGTGCGGGGATTTGAACCACGGACCCAGCGCTGAGAAGCCCGCGTGCTGCCGCCTAAGCCATGGAGGCTCCAGCTAGTGTTATATAAATTAAATAATTTTTGACACTGTTTTAGGTTATTACAAACTGGAATTCTACAATTTTAAAGATGCTAAGTGCCAAAGTATTGAAACTTAAGTATATTAAAGGGGCATATTACCGCGCTGTTCCGCCCCTTAAAGCAAAAATAACAAATTTACGTAAGTATATTAAGATACATTTTCATGGTGTCCAAGAAAATATGTATATAATAACATTAATAATAATAATAATAATAATAATAATAATAATAATACTTTGAGAAACTCCTCAACTGCCCGCCTCCAACCAACAAACTAGAATTTCAGACTCATCCTATAAACTCAGAAGATGATATGCCACCAACAAAAGAAGAATAATAAAGGAAACCCTGAAAAGTCTCAAGAACAACAAGGCAAGCGGGGAAGACTCCATATCAGCAGAAATGTTGAAGTGGGCAGAACCGGAAATCCTAGACTACCTGCACCATATCTTCCAACAAATATGGGAGACGGAGAAGCTACCAGACGAATGGGAAACAGCGCTGATCCACCCACTCCATAAGAAAGGGAACAAACAAGATGTTATCAACTACAGAGGCGTGTCGCTACTCCCAGTCACTTACAAAATCCTCTCAAGGATACTTCTGAATAGAATAGAAGGAATCCTAGATAAGCAACTTGGAGAATACCAAGGTGGGTTCCGGAAAGGCCGCTCCTGTGCCGAACAAATCCTAAATTTGAAATCAATAAATCGCCACAGAGCGCTGAACGGCAAAAGTATAGTGGTTTCATTCATTGACTTCAAAAAAGCCTTCGACTCGGTGGACAGAGGGACCCTAGATAAGATCATTAGAGAATTTGGAGTCAAAACCAAACTGGCCAATATTATCAGAGAAACCTTAACAGCCACAACTTCTAAGGTGAAGTTCATGGGAGAATTGTCTCAGTCATTTGAAATCAAGACAGGTGTGCGACAGGGTGATGGATTATCACCATTACTATTCAACTGTGTCCTCGAGAGGATTGTGAGAATTTGGAATTCCGAACTTGAAAATCAAGAGATAGCCCCGATCTGCCTAGGACGAAAAACGGGAGGAATCAAAGTCAATTGCTTGGCTTTCGCTGATGATTTTGCGATACTTTCAGAAAACCTAGAAGAAGCGGCCATACAGATCAACCTCTTAGAAAAGATCGCTAGCAAGACAGGACTTAGGATCTCGAAAGAGAAGACCAAGTTCAAGATGAATGGCAAACATGGACCACAATTCCTTGAAACAGAGATTGGACGGATTCAGAGGGAGAAAAAGTTCAATTACCTCGGTGAAACCATACAAGAGAACGGCCTAGAGAAAGCTGCTGTAGAAGATCGTTTCTCAAAAATGGAAAGAGCTTATGGGCTAACTTAAAACATCTACAACAAGAAATGCATCTCATGGAATGCCAAACTAAAACATTACAACACGGTAGTAAAAACAGAATGCATGTATGCCAGCGAATGCCTCTCGATGAATTACAAGTTGGAGAAGCTAGAGATCATAGAAAAAAGAATACTACGGAAAATCATGGGCCCAGTCCAGACTGAAACCGGCTGGAAACTTCGGAGCGACAATGAAGTCTATAAAAATGTGGAGAGAATCTCATAGACCATGAAGAAGAGGAGGTTATCGTTTCTCGGACACTTGTACAGGATGGACAAAACTAGACTAACCAAACAGTTATTCGACTACCTGTGGAACAAGAAGACAACAACGACATGGATTAAGGAAGTTCGAAAAGATCTCGAAAATTCCAACATCCAGGAAGTTCAGATGTCAAACAGGGAAACATTTCGGTACATAATTCAAAATTTGGAAGGGTTTCACGTCACAAGAACCACAAAGAAGGGAAGAGCCTGGACGGATGAGCAGAAGAAACAGCATAGCGCCCACATGAAGGAGTACTGGAGGAAGAGGAAACTTCAGGCAAAGAAAAAATGAAATTGTAGCGAGATCCGAAGTGGTCAATTCGCAAATAAAAATATTATTAATAATAATAATAATAACAATAATAATGAAGTTAGTAGGGGGATGAGGGGGGTTCTAACCCCCCCCCCCCCACCACTACTCCAAATGCGAGCCGATAACTCCCGAACCCTTGGTCGGAGATTCACGAATGAGGTGTCGTTGGACTCGGGCTGACGGGGGCTTTGCTATGGACCACTTATTTCAACCCCTAAATAAAACCTACCCCTACTAGGGGGTGAAATTGTAATTTTTAGTGAAAGTCTCTTTTCAAATACGACATGTATAAGGTGCGCTGCTAAAATGAACTTAAATGTTGTTGCTCATATCGCGCATGCGTTTTTCTGGCTGTCGCTATGGATGAACATTTTTGTTTTTGTTTTTTACGCATGCGCACTTGGGATTTTTGTAAGAGGGCGAGCTCTTTGAAAAAAAATGATTGATAAGAAGAGGTTTTGGTGGTGAGGAGAGAGCCAGATAGTCGCCTACTTTCCTACGAAGTTTGTCGATATATCTCAAACGCAAGGTCGGATTTGGACGTGTGACGTGTCAAATCGATTGTCTCGAAGCCCTATACATGTTATTAATAGGTTAAAGTTTTGAGAATGAGGGAAACAGGCTTTTTGGGGGTAAAACCGTGATTTTAGACTTTTTCCGATATCTCACGAATGCATGGTCGGATTTGGTCCTATGACGTGTCAAATGGCTTGTCTCGAAACCCTGTGTATTTTGGTAATAGGTTAAAGTTTTTGAGAATGATGGAAACAGAATATTTTGGGGTAAAAACGTGATTTTAGACTTTTTGCTATATCTCACGAACCAATAACGCTAGAGGCGTGTTCGACAGGTCCAAGGACTCGGGGTAACGTACTCTCTGCTATGGACCACTCGTTATAATTTTTAATAAAATTGGAAACTCGATTTTGGGGTAAACACGTGTTTTTTGTGATTTTGCCAATATTTCACGAAGCAATAACGCTAGAGGCATGTACGACGGGTCCAAGGATTTGGGCAGACGTCCTCTTTGCTATAGACCACTCGTTGTAATTTAAAAAAAAATTGGAAACGCGATTTTGGGGGTAAACACGTGTTTTTTGTGATTTTTGTCGATATTTCACGGATTAATAACGCTAGAGATGTGTACGAGGTGTCCTAGGACTCGGGCTAACGCCCCCTTTCAAATGTGGTAGATATTGTTTCCAAAAAATAATTCACAAAGGGCCTAACGCCATACATGTTGAAAAAACGTTTTCTTTTTCTTTACTTGTTTATAATGTTTATAAAGCGTGGTGGTTGAGAGAGACGATACGGCTGGGTGTGTGTGTTTGACCAAACCTGTCGCTTAGCACAAGGACCATGCTTAATAGAACAATCGCTATTTCGGCGGGTCGGTGTATGACAGAGCGAGCGTGCGTTTTCCTGATATTTTACCTTTGACGTGTAAACGGTAATGAGAGCTTGGTTCTATGTTAGTCAAAGCGAGTACAGAAAACAAACTTACAGGAGGTGAAGGTCATTTGAGCTTATTGGAATGCGCTGATCTGACTTGACAACAGGTGACGCTTGAAGGTGAAATAATCTGACCATTGTGGAGGCAGGGGGAGTGTGAAAGGCATGCACACACATTTGTGAAACCACATGTAGGCTAAACCAGTGACATCCTGTTTTGCTTCGTACGTGACAAAATGCAAGTTCATGTGAAATTTGATCTACCGCAGGTGTTCGCTTGGGACGTTATCTGTCCACGTGCCTGATAACAGAATGTTCAAAGCGTGGGAAAAAAAGATTATACATGCAACGTAGCATATATAAAGACATGGCGTTATCATTTCCACGCTCACTTAGATGACTACCTTTGAACACATTGCATTGCATGAAACCCCTGGTCTTGTTTATCAGTTTTGGTGTTGGTGGAAAATACTTAACCTTGTTGTGGGGTAGGTATATATTTATTCATTTATATATTTATTGATTTTATATAAATACATGCAATTATTTATGGATTAGGTAATTAATGATTTTATTTATTTATTTGTTTGCAGATAATCGGTATAGCCTACCTGTCGTGTGTCTGTGAGAACGATATTAAAGAAAGAGAGAAAAACGGACAACTAGAAAGGAAACCATTTCCACACTAGCCCACGAGACGGGAATATAGCAAAGCATTACACGTGAAGGTGAGATTTGTTTTTTTATATATATACCTGTTTGATTTTGTTTTGTTTATGAAATGCATAAACTATATGGAATGGATATACTTATGGTGGTTTATTTTATTTCTTTTTAGAGTGTTGGAAAACGCTTGACCTCTGTTAATAATCGGGAACGTGTGTGTTTGGGACCATTGTCAAGCAGTCTACAGCTGAAAACTCAGGTGAGAGTGTTCTTTCTAAAATAATGTCTTTTACTGCTGCGGATACGTTAACTTGGGAGCCCCTTGAGTCTTGTTTCAAATCGCGTGTGTGCTCTGGCCGCGTGGTCAATGTTAGAAAAAGTTTGATTCCCAAAGAATTTTTACAATCTTGTTTTGAAAATTTTAAAATTGAAATTTGTACAGCGCAAAGGTTGCATACGGCTTTAAAAGTGAATACAGAACTGGTGTGCGATTTCATATATAAAAAGAAGGACGTAGAGCATAAAGAGACATTTTATATTTGCAGTAAAATGCAAGAGCTTTTGATAGCCGATAATCTGAACGAGTGGTATCAAAGCCATGTGGTGAATGCCTTGCTATCAAAATTTGATAAACTGCAACAAGGACCGAGTGGCCTTGCCTTAGACAAAATTCATCATTTACAAATCAACATTTGTCATTTCAACCCGTTGAATGCTGGGTCTAGCTATATTAAAACACCGCCAGCAATAGCTTCGAAAAAGGCTGTGGTGAATATTGAAAATTTTGATGATGAATGTTTTCTGTGGGCTGTGGCTGCGTATTTGCAGCCAGCACAACATCATGGTTGTCGACCAGGAATGTACAAGGCCAAGTTTGTCGAATTGAAACATACTTTAAATTTAACTCGAGTATCGTTCCCTATGGACTTAACCGAGATCCATAGGTTTGAACAAGATAACCAAGACTTTTCGTTCATGGTGTATGGCCTTGATGGTGATGAGATTGTGGGTCCTCTTTATGCTACAAAAGAACCGAAACGACATCACATTCATCTTTTATATCTGTCTTATGGAGAGGTGAATCACTATTGCCTCATTAAAAGCCTGAGTAGATTGCTAAGCAGTCAAATGTCTATGAAAAAGTGTGCAAAACATATTTGTGATCGATGCCTGCAATATTTTACCACTCTTACGCTTTTGGAACGTCATAGGGTAGATTGCGTTTCTCAGGAAGCGGTGAGACTGATATTGCCACAAGGGGGCAAGGCTGTGTTAAAGTTTAAGGACATTCATAAGCGTGACACTGTTCCCTATGTGGTATATGCAGATTTCGAAGCTCTCACCACATCCATGGCGGGATGTGAACCAGATCCCACCATGAGCTCAACCACACCCATTCAAAAACATGAACCCTTTGCCATAGGATTTAATGTGGTGTGTGCCTATGACCCCACACAATCCGTTTACAAATACCGCGAGGGGCCAGATTGTGCCAAATGGTTCTTGGATGAACTTGTCAAGTTGGCCGACCATGTACAGGAATTACTGGACCACCCAGTACCCATGAGCCTATCTCCAGAACAACAGCAGCAGTATGAGCATGCCATGACATGCCATATTTGCGAAAAGCCTATTTTAAGTGGAGAGGAAAAAGTCAGAGACCACTCGCATTTTACAGGGGAGTTTCGTGGAGCTGCGCATAGTAAATGCAACTTGAACTTTCCAGCTCCTCGTTTCATCAGTGTCTTTTTCCACAATCTGGCGAATTATGACATTCAGTTTTTGATTCGTGAATTGGGCCATGTCAACAAGGGCTCGTTTACCATTATCCCCCAAAACCATGAGCGTTTTACAGCCCTGACATGGAGGTTGAGCAACTTTAGCATTCGATTTTTGGATTCCTTTAAGTTTATGGCATCCTCGCTAGACAGCCTTGTGAATGGCTTGAATGAGGAGGAATTAAAAAATACTAGAATGCATTTTAATGATCCTGAGCAATTTCAATTGTGCATTCGGAAAGGTATATTCCCGTATGATTTCTGCAACAGCTGGGACGTGTTAAAGCAAAGAAAACTCCCACCACAAGAGAAATTTTACTCCAAACTAACACGCAGTACCGTTTCCGATGAAGACTATGCACATGCATGTCAAGTTTGGCGAGTGTTTGGCATGAACACGCTAAGTGAATATGCCTTGCATTACCTAAAACTGGATGTATTGCTGCTCACTGATATGTTTGAAAAATTCCGTAACTTGTGTCAACACATTTACGGTCTTGACCCGGCTCACTATTATACGAGTCCTGGACTCTCGTTTGATGCCGCTTTGAAATACACTCAAGTGGAATTGGATTTACTCACTGACGTAGACATGGTTCTATTTTTTGAAAAGGGCATTCGTGGCGGCTTTGTGTCACTTAACCAGCGCCATGCCGAAGCGAACAATGTCTACATGCCTGATTATTCACCTGAAAAACAAGAATCGTACTTAATGTACTATGACGTGAATAATTTGTACGGTTACGCCATGAGTCAGCCTTTGCCCTATGGGAAGTTTGCTTGGCTGACAGACAAACAAGTGTCAGAATTTGATGTGAACATGGCTAGCCAAGAAACAGGCCGTGGATATGTGCTAGAAGTGGATATTGAATATCCCTCATCCTTGTATGATGAACATGCCGATTTCCCATTCTGCCTTGAGCAAATGGTTCCCCCTGACAGTAAAGTGAAAACTGAAAAACTCATGGGCACACTTTACAACAAAAATCGGTATGTGCTACATATCCAAATGTTGGTGCAATGCCTCGCCCAAGGCTTGGTGTTGAAGAAAGTCCACAGGGGTATTTCTTTTGCTCAAAAAGCATGGCTTGAGCCATACATGCGACTCAACACAGAGCACCGACAAATGGCAACACAGCAGTTTGAAATTAATTTTTTTAAATTAATGAACAACTGCATCTATGGCAAGTCTATGGAGAATGTCCGCAAATACCGTGACATTAAATTGGTGAATGTCTGGGAGGGGCAGTGGGGTGCCCGGCGGTACATTGCCAAGCCAAATTTCAAATCGATCAAAATTATCGATGAGGATTTGGCTACTATTGAAATGAGTAAGACCAGCGTGACCATGGATAAACCCATTTACTTGGGTCAAGTCATTTTAGACTTTTCTAAATCGGTCATGTATCGATTCCACTATGAGTTTGCCAAACGTCATTTTGAGGACGTCTCTCTTTTGTATATGGACACGGACTCATTCATTTATCACATTCGCCACTGCAACCCCTATGACGTCATGAGGCAACATAGTGACTGGTTCGACACCTCTTGCTATAGCGCTGACAACGTGTTTCAGCTGCCCATAAAAAACAAAAAGAAAATGGGCGTTTTAAAAGATGAATGCGGTGATTCCATTATGACGGAATTCGTAGGTTTGGCTTCGAAAATGTATGCTTATCGCACACTCGACTGTAAGGAATCCAAAAGAGCAAAAGGTGTAGGTAGGGCAGTGGTAAAATCGCTACGTGTTGATGACTATCTAGCGGTTTTACGTACTGGCAAAGCTATGTCTCATACACAGTGCAGGATACAATCCAGCAACCATCATTTGTATCTTGTGGAACAGAGAAAACGCACCCTAGCTTCCATGGATAACAAACGTGTGTGGGCTGATGACCTGCTCACCAGCCTGCCCTGGGGTTATGATCGCAACGAGGAGGAGGTGTGATTTCACTGTTTAATCGTTTATGGGACATGGCTTTTTGTAACTTGTAGATTTAGAATTTTGTAAATATTGTTTTCTGTCATTGTAAATAGTAGATTTTGTAAATAGTGACAACCCACTTGGACCTTTTGCTCTTTAAAAAGTTCTATGCAACCTTATTTTTTAAATTTTTTGATTGGTAAATAGTTTGATTCTTTTAACGCTGTACAAAGTTGAGTTTTTTTGTAAATATGAAATATGTAAGATTTTTAGTAACTTTAATAACTAGTATTAAATTATTTTTCGTAATGTAAATGATAAACTAAAAAGTTCTTTTGGGATGAGTGTGCATGTCGAGAATGTGCTTTTGGGAATAAATAAAGTGGTTGTGTTTGTTCCCAAAGACAGGTGTGAATGTATGAGTGGAGAGAGAAAACTGGTGTGTATGATTGACCAGAGCAAACACGATGAGGTAGGGTGGGGGGTAAATGGTCACTTATATACTCATTTTGTTTTAAATAGTTTCGTTTTTTCATTGAAATGTGGCAGACAATAGACATTATTTTTGTAAAAACAGTCTTACCTGCAGTAGTCGTAGACCTCGACGTTTCTCCAAACACGCATCAGCACATTGCAGTATTATCAAGGTCAAGCACTCGCATCAACATCATTGTCAAATCTCAACTTTCGACATACACTAAATGGAAAAATGTGAAAACAGCAAAATGGAAAATCCGTGTTTCCATATCACCAAAAACGCAAAACTTAAAACGGACATTTAAAAAAAACTGGAAATGGCCATATGTGAAATATGAAAATTCAAAAACTTCAAACGGTCATTCTTTAAAAAGTGTCATCAGCAAAATGGAAAAATCCATATCATCAAAACGAACGTTTTCAAAAACTGTAAATTGCAAATTAGCAAAATGGCAATGTGTGAAATGTGAAAATGAGAAATCAGCCATCAACATCATGGTTTTTTATAAATAATAAAAACACAAAACATCGTGCTCTGGCAAACCTTTGTTTTTATTTCATAGTCATAGTGAATTGACAAAAGAAAAATAGAATACAAACAAATCCCAATTCCTCACTCCTCAATGTTTATGTCCATGCATCATCAACTTTCCTTTCATAGCACTCATGACAATTAGGGCTGCCATCCTTTCACCCACTGAGGCATCACTGGATGTGAAACGTTGTTTAGCTTTCTTTAATAACAATTTATCTGCCACATGTCTTAAACCAGGATGACTATGGCGATAAGAAAGGTCATGTTCCTTGCATGCTTGATCCAAAAGATTAATGGGTACATCACCACGTTGTAAACGTTTTTCGAGACGAGTTCCAGGGCCGCAAAAACGATAACCTGGAAGATGGATTTCGAAAGGTAGGTATTGAATCACTTTGTCAATGACGCCATTGCCAGTACAGGTCTGGCATATCCTTTTCCATCGATGGTAAAAAGGTTTGGTCTTCCTCCTCCTCTGTGGACGATGTTTGTGTTTGTTGTTGTTGTTGCTTTTTTTCTCGCCATGACACTCGTGGAATGATTCAACAAAGTCTTTACATGGACTTTTATGACCGTGATACAGTTTCACTAGCTGGCAAGTCGCACACTGACGCATAGACGGTATTTTTGCCATGGCCACTTGCTTATGGTGATCGTAATCCGTACAGGGTTGCAATACACTCAACACAGGGTCTTGAGTCCATGATTTTGGTACATGTTGCCAGATTTCTTTCACTGCATTGGCGGCCACATAATAAATGAACTGGGGCCGATAGCCTAGATGTTAGGCCCCTTAAAACAACAATTATCATCATCATCATAATAAATGAACGACTTGGGCAGCGCCAAGAGTTCCTCTTTGGTAAAACTGTCTAGTTTCTTTTTGCACACAAAGAACTTGCCGATGGCTTTGTCCGTAGCATTGCCTTTCTCCATGGTATCACGTGCTGTAGATGTTTACACGTCGCTTGTAGAAATCTCACTGACGTCATTCACAGGTAAATCTTGAGTTATAATTTTGTTCAACAACTCCCAGCAGGCATGGGTGGTTAACCAATGAAAGAGATGCCACGCATGTGATAGAGCTGTATGGGTAATGTTGCCATAGGAAGAAGTATCCATGAGCGTTAGCAGGGAGGGGCAGCCCAACTCCATGAGGTCGATACATTGACAGTAAGACGCCAAAAATGGTTGCAACCATTGACGTTTTTCATTACCTTTCACAAATACCACATTGGCCGAGGACAAGTGTGCTTTCATGACCACGTCCAAATATTTATAGGAAATGGTTCCCTGATTCCAGTCTAGTTGCCTATGATTTTCAATCCACTGGGTTTGTTTACGGTCTTTTTCACACAATAAATCAAAAGCATGGGGTGGTTTAAATAGCAAATGCGTAGCTTTTGATATCCAAAACGTGGTACAATCGATCCTGGCCACTTGTTTAAATATAAATTTGTTGTCACCAATTTTAAACCCTTGGCAATCCACAATGAGTGTGCGCAACATGTTGACGCTTGCCTGGACCAAGGTCAACTGACGACTGACTGACGATCAGGTGTGATCATGACATAGACTTACCTGCCATGCTAGTTTCAAAAAAGAAGGTTAGGGTAGGACAGAGGCAAAAGCAAAAAAATAAGAATTTAAGAATTACATCATTTTATTATCATAACACGTCTTACAGGCTTTTCTCATTTTAGGATAAGGACGATAGCAACTGATACAACAATATAGTCTCTTGTGTTTGTAACGTCCATAACACCGATGATGTTCCAATGTCTCTAAACTAGGCGTTTTTGATGGTGAGCTGCTCACCGAAGCACCATGGATACCATACGGTCCACACGTATCGTAACTTGTTTTTTTTTCATCACCCAAAACACAAGCGAGGGATAGCTTGAATGACAGGGTATATTTCCCACTTTCATTCTACGCAGGTAGGGGCAGGTGGGTGACCAGCGCTGATGTTCCTGCATGGGTTCATCGCCCTCCTGCCATTGGTCTATGATGATGGGACAAAAGGCACATTTCACTTCATCTCTTGTTTTTAAATAGTAGAATCCAGCAGCCGCCAAGGCTTGAGGGTTTATGAAAGGCACTGGCCACGTGGCAAAAGTCTTGAAACGTTGTTCCTCAGAGTTTACATTCATGGATGTGACGTCTCTTGAGGCTTTAAAAGCAAGACATGACTGAGTGGCTTGACGTGGGATGACCTGTTATTTATACACTCGTCACTTGGTTGGATAGTGGATAATAGTTGACTTGTTTGTGATGAATAATCAAACAGTAGGCCGTGGTATTGGCTGGTACATTGTCATGCGTTTCAAAATCTAGTCGAATGTCGATATTGGATGGCTTGACAGACTCTTCCAGGTAAGAACAGTCAAAAACAATCAGTGGTGCTCTTGCCTTAAACGCTTGGGGTAGTAGCATGGGGCCGTTCTCTTTTTGATAATACGACCATCGAAATTTAGAAAACAAGTCGTACAGGGGGCCAAACTTATTTTTTGAAAAATCCAAATCTAGTCCTTCATAGGGAAACACAGCTCCGTTGAGGAAAAGACGTGCATTTCTCAATTGCAGGTGATCAAATTGCGAGGCATCTTTGGTTTGTTGATACTTGCGATTCGTTTGAAAACCCACAATCAGGTAGAGAGGTCTCTCTGTATAGCGAGCTGTTTTTACAGACCAACTGTGTGTGTTGGTGGTGGGCAATAGCGGATACTCATGGAGTGCCCAGCTTCTAAATTCCATGGGTAGAGGCATATCTCTCTTTACCATTTTGAGTATGTCCAGTTTTTTGCTATCGTTAAGGGTCACATGAGGCACTTTCCATAGCAAGCGTTGTAGTTGAACTTTTGAATCGATGGGGGCATTGTCGGCTCCCTTGAGTGCATTATTATCACTCCTGTCTCTCACCAGATAAAGCACTTGCCTTGCGTTGACCACAATGCGTTGGTGATCTTCGGCAAAGCCTAGAATCAGTTTAAGAGGTAAATATCCAGTAAAGGTTCCATCGGTGTGTACCATCCAGTCATTGGTCGAGTCAGGACACCAACCTGCCATGCAAAGTGTTTTACCTTCTTCCTCACTATAAGAGGGGTATAGTTTCATGACACTGGAAATGCCCACATTTCGAGTGCTATCCACCACGATATCGTTAATGACATAACGTACTTCAGAAAACAGAAAGGCTAAACCATGGTTGGCCAACTTGGATGTGGTAGGTGTAGAGCCATCGGCTTTGGTGAGCCGACCTTCAATCTGAATGACACTTTCATGCGGTAGGGTGTAAATATCTTGGTTGTTGATAACAAATTGAATTTCATCATTGTTATTGAGTCCAGGTGTTTGAGCTTGATAGGAATGGAGATCAATTCTTACCACTCCTGGTTGCTCCTCGATGCGGTTCGCTATCTCTAGGATAGAATTCATCATGAGGGTTGACGTGGTAACCCAAATGCTGTAAAATCTGCTTGCCTTGAGATGTTAACGTGTATTCACGTGGCAAACAACTAACACCATTCCTAGACGGTGTTGTTGCTTTATACACAAACTTCATAGTGGCTTTAGCACCAACTTGTAAGTCACTGGTGTGGTAGAATCTAGATCAATCAGTTGTTGATCTCTATTGATCAGTCTTAATGTTATATTACTAATACTATCAACAGCCACAGAATGAAAAAGCACCACTGGAGGGTTTTCACGAATAATATAGCCATTGGGCGATGTCACAATAAAGTCATAAAGTGAATGCGATGGTTCCTGATTGGTATACACTTGGCTAATAATATTACACGTCACCGACACATGATGGTCCTCAATGAATTTCACTTCATGGTCTGATTCATGTTTTTTGTTGGGCTCCAACACACGTGGTTTAAATCCCAGTAATGGGCCAATGGAATCGGGGTGTGTTTTAAAGTCAATGTTGAATGAGGAGAAAATACTGCAGCGATGAGTGTTGGTATTGCCTACAAGTTCAAACTTATGCGTTCCGTCGAGAAATGACTTTAAACCATATTGATTGATCAACACCACATAAATGTGTTCATAAATGTCATCGATCGTGTATCCACCAGAGTTCAGGGTGAGCACAGAATCGTCATAGTAAAACTTGTTGTTCACATTTTCACGTATGTTGTATATTCGATTGTACGTTTCAAGAGAAACAAGTCCTAAACCATAGGGTTTTTCACTCAATTCGATAGGCGGGTAAAAATCTAGGCTGACTTCAGGTCCACGTCCATGCACTGTAAACGTTTTACTTTCTGCCGACATACTGGTGGCGTTTTTGCTTATGCTGCGTCTTATATAAAAAAATTAAACACAAACGTCCACACTGTTGGCTGTTAAACGTTTGCTCTCGTTTCACATTATAATATATCTTGATCCTGTTTCCAAAATAGGTCACTAGTTCCATGGGCGGGGGAAAATTCCCAAAACTGTCAAAGTACCATACCGTGGATCCCTCTTTGACGTAAGCTACATAATGCGTTCCTGGTCCTCGGTGATCATCCAAATTGACAACAGCACATTCCTGTTTCCAGGGTCGTGGGGGTAATTGGTTTCGCATAAACACACCTCGAAAATGAGAAAGCTTTAGTTGTTTAGCATAGCTTTCCACTTGTTGATGCGTCAGGGCATGTCTTGCTATGGCTGAGGTTAAATTTTTTTTTTTAATATTTCGAAATGGTGAAATCCCAAATCCTTGTTGATAAAAGGCTGGCTTTAAATTGGCATTTCTAGCCCCCATGGCAATCGCTTCCATCGTTTCATTGTGTCGCTGACTTTCTTTGAGTTGTTGCTTGCCCTGCTGCGCGGCTTTAATGGTTTTCGCCACTGCACTGGCACCGCCTAAAAGTGAACCCAGAGCAGCCAAACCAGCAAATAATGCAGGTAAAAATCCAGCTCGTTTTTGGACGGGAATCACTCGCCCTTGGTTTGAAACCTGTCGCCGACGTTTTGGAATAACCTGTCTCTGTGCTGCTCGAAGGGCTTTCCTTATGGTCAATACATTATTTTTTCTTTTTTTCTTTCGCAAGGGCTTGGCCACGAATGTTGAAAACCCTGGCTTTGCCAAGGACAAAGTCCTTTTTTTAGTCTTTCTCACTGCATACCTTTGTTTCACCATGATGATAATGACCCACAACCTTTCACAAGAAAGTTTAAATCACAACTAACGTCGGATGGTTATTTCATGGCTGTATATTCCAATTCCACATAAAGTGGGAAATCGTTTATGGTTTTTCCCGCTTGCTTTTCATCCCATGTCAACATGAGATAAAAGGATAATTCGTCCCCTGCATTGACCATTTCATGGTCATGGACCAACATCCTATGACCATTTATCTTTATTTGTAAATGGTTCTCATCAGGTATGGCATATTTGATGTGAATGGTTCCATCATAGTGTAATCGATAGTGGCTTAAACCCGAAGCAAGCACATAGGTCAAGTGCTGATCATGGACTAGCGGTAAATGGTTTCTGTCATTCACAGGTTTTTCATTTGTCAGATACACTAAAAATACAGATGGGATAAATTTATAAAGCCTTTTCATTTCATGGGTCATGTAACGCTTGGTACAAACATCGTCTTCGTCTTGCGGGTCTTCCACGTGAATAATCCGATGGTGATTAGCGCTATAGCCATTCACCATAAGCTGTGGCACTTTGTCATAAAACTCATACACTTTGTTATCCACATACTTTTTCGTAGTAACGTCTGTAGACACTTGAGGATGTTTTACATGGGTTAACCGCTTTCCCTTAAAGTCATAATCTCCCTGTTTTGTGCGTGGCACTACTGACGTATCCACATAGTGTTTATTAGCAGGATCTGTTTCTTGTTTAGGATCATGTATGGGGACAGGCCTACCTTTTGCCATCAACGCACGTCCAAAGACATCCATCGTCAACCTGTAGTACCAGTCTACTGTTTCTATGACAAGGCTCGGTGTCCTGTATATAGACAGCCTGCTAGCCTGTCTAAGCCTTAGTTGAAATGAAGATTATTAAGCAGCAAGAGTCATTCCCCGTGGGGGACATGGTTTCCCATCTCTGTCCCACATCACGTGAACAACGCCATGGTTCACTGTTTCCATCTTCCATTCGCTGCATCATTGTGGGGCCTTCCGGCTGTGGAAAGACAAATCTTTTGCTAACGCTCATCACAGCGCCCAATGGTCTGCGTTTTCAAAATATTTATATTTTTGCAAAATCTCTCTACCAACCCCTCTACGTGTTTCTGGATCAAGTCATGTCTGGATTACAAAAAGAGAATATGGGTTATTTTACATTTTCCATGCAAGAAAATGTGATTTCACCGGATGAGGTAAAGCCTGATTCACTCATGATTTTCGATGATGTATCCACTGAACGTCAAGGCATCATTCAAAGCTATTTCAGCATGGGTCGTCACAAACATATCGATTGCTTCTATCTTGGACAAACGTATTCAAAAATGTCCAAACAGTTGATTCGTGACAATGCCAATGTCATTGTTTTATTTCGTCAGGACGAGAGGAACAGTCGTCACATTTATAATGAACATGTGAATCCTGACATGACCTTTCAAATGTTTACAGAATTGTGTGCCAAGTGCTGGAACACTCAACGTCATGCCTGTTTAGTGATTGACAAACAAAGTGAACTCAACCAAGGACGGTATCGCTTAGGGTTTGATCATTTTATTGCTATTTAAGGCCCTGTCTCATTCCCCGGCAAGTCATTTGTCAAGACACCATGGCGTTAGCAGAGAGTCAATTGAAAAAGCATATTATTAGAGCAAAATATACTATTCGCCAAAAGTTTCGTCAATTGAAACAATCACGTGCCAATCATGCTTTGTTTATTCAACAACATTTAGCACCTCCGCTAAAAGCCATGTTGAAACCCTCTTTCAAGCCATCTGAAACGCTACCCACCGTTTCACAAGCCACGCAGACGCTGCACGAGGACCCTGAGGAAGAGGAAGAGGAACAGGAAGATTTGACTAGTGTTAGTGAAGTTGAGGATGAGGAGGAACAAGTGTTTACGCCTCAAAAAAAGGCCGCACCCCTTGCAGAGTTTTTGAGAAAAAAGAAATCCTTGGCCATGGTCGAAACACCTTGCCCTTCCAGAGCGTCTCCGTTTTCACAACTCTTGGCCACCCCTCAACATAAAGCTCAACTGAAAACCATTTTAATAAAATATTATGGATCAACATTGGAACCCTATTTCACCGATCTATTTATTGGAAACACAGATACCACGTATGGTGTTCGCTATGAGGATGATAGTTTTAAAATTGGCGATTCATCCATTAAATTTGCTCGTACTAAAGCTGTCATTAAAAACATCAACTATAAATTAACGCCAGGACTGTTAAAGCTGCTCTTTTCTCGGACCCCCTCTTCCCATGATTATACGTCAGAGGACCTTGACAAATATAAATCCATTTTATTGGATACCCATGCTCACAAAAGACAGTATGATCCCACGCAACAAGTGAATGCCAATATATCTCAAAAATATAAAACCATCATTGCAAAAATGTTTCCCACCAGTCAAAGTACTCGTCGTAAAGCGTCCGCTTCGGGAGTGACATTTAAACCATTAAAACCCCTTGTGGATGTTACCTACTGGCACAATCCCAATAAGCTCGTCCAGCGGCTACAGTTGTTGCATGCCTCACGCCAAGCTGGCCATACCGGTCACGATTGGGAAATTCAAGAAATTGAACAAGAACTTCGAAATGCCAAAATTATTGTTTAAGCCCTCACCCATTAAAATGGGTATTGCTCACGAGTCGCATCGCCCAGCTAGGCGTCACTATCCGCGACTCAAGGTGATTTCACGAGGTGTGGATGAACTTTGGCAGGCTGACTTGGTTGAAATGATACCCTATGCTAGCGTTAACGACGGTGTACGCTATATGTTGACCGTCATTGATGTCTATTCCAAAATGGCCTTTGTTGAACCTGTGCGTCGCAAGTCTGGCCCACTAGTTACCAAGGCCTTTCAACATATTATTCAACACTCCAAACGTCAACCTCAGTTGCTACAAACCGACCAGGGGAAAGAATTTTTCAACAAGGACTTCTCCAGTTTTCTCAAATCTAAGGATATTCACCATTACACCACGTACAGCAATCTCAAAGCCAGTGTGGTCGAACGGTTCAACCGAACATTGAAAACCCATATGTGGAAAGCGTTTACCGCTCAGGGCAGTTATCGCTGGTTGGACATGTTACCTGAGCTAGTGTCACGTTACAATGACACCAAACATAGAACGATTGGGACCAAGCCACGCCTCGTGACTAAAAATATTCAGCGATTGGATAAACTGTTTAACCCCATAAAAGCAGCCGATCCTAAATGTCACCGACTGAACATTGGGGATTTTGTTCGTGTGAGCAAATTTAAGTCTGCCTTCAATAAGGGCTACACGCCTCAGTGGGGGACTGAACTATTTCGAATTCGTCGAGTCAACTTGGACACTCCAGTCACCTATTTACTCGAGGACCTCAACCGTCAACCCATAAAAGGTAGATTTTATCTCCATGAACTTCAGAAAACAGCATTTCCTCAACATTATCTTGTGGAAAAAGTGTTGAAACAAAAAGGAAATAAACTCTACGTCAAATGGTTAGGGTTTAACTCTACGTTTAATTCCTGGATCAATAAATTACATGTTGTGTGAACCTGTGTACTTTTTATTTATTCACCCATGTTGTACACCACCTATAGCTCTATGTGTACAGCGCTCCGCGCTTCATGCATATTCATACATGTTTGTCTTTCCCTTTCCTCCTGTGTTCTCTCATACATTACCCCTCCCCTCTCCCTCCCTTCACTTCCCACCACTGCTGTTTGCAGCTCTTGCCTATCTATTGGTTGTGACATCATTCCCACAAGTTGCATCATACTTTTTACTGATTCAGCGATTCCCACGCTTTGAACATTCTCTTATCAGGCACGTGGACAGCTAACGTCCCAGGCGAACACCTGTGCCGGATCAAATTTCACATGAACTTGCATTTTGTCACGTACGAAGCAAAACAGGATGTGACTTGTTAACAGTTATCGCGCACGTGGACAGATAACGTCCAAGGTGAACACCTGCGGTAGATCAAATTTCACATGGACTTGCATTTTGTCACGTACGAAGCGAGACAGGATGTCACTGGTTTAGCGTGCCTGTGGTTTCACACATGTGTGCACGCCTTTCGCACTTCCCTGCCACCACAATGGTCAGATTATTTCACCTTCAAGCGTCACCTGTTGTCAAGTCAGATCAGCGCATTCCAATAAGCTCAAATGACCTTCACCTCCTGTAAGTTTGTTTTCTGTACTCGCTTTGACTAACATAGAACCAAGCTCTCATTACCGTTTACACGTCAAAGGTAAAATATCAGGAAAACGCACGCTCGCTCTGTCATACACCGACCCGCCGAAATAGCGATTGTTCTATTAAGCATGGTCCTTGTGCTAAGCGACAGGTTTGGTCAAACACACACACCCAGCCGTATCGTCTCTCTCAACCACCACGCTTTATAAACATTATAAACAAGTAAAGAAAAAGAAAACGTTTTTTCAACATGTATGGCGTTAGGCCCTTTGTGAATTATTTTTTGGAAACAATATCTACCACATTTGAAAGGGGGCGTTAGCCCGAGTCCTAGGACACCTCGTACACATCTCTAGCGTTATTAATCCGTGAAATATCGACAAAAATCACAAAAAACACGTGTTTACCCCCAAAATCGCGTTTCCAATTTTTTTTTTAAATTACAACGAGTGGTCTATAGCAAAGAGGACGTCTGCCCAAATCCTTGGACCCGTCGTACATGCCTCTAGCGTTATTGCTTCGTGAAATATTGGCAAAATCACAAAAAACACGTGTTTACCCCAAAATCGAGTTTCCAATTTTATTAAAAATTATAACGAGTGGTCCATAGCAGAGAGTACGTTACCCCGAGTCCTTGGACCTGTCGAACACGCCTCTAGCGTTATTGGTTCGTGAGATATAGCAAAAAGTCTAAAATCACGTTTTTACCCCAAAATATTCTGTTTCCATCATTCTCAAAAACTTTAACCTATTACCAAAATACACAGGGTTTCGAGACAAGCCATTTGACACGTCATAGGACCAAATCCGACCATGCATTCGTGAGATATCGGAAAAAGTCTAAAATCACGGTTTTACCCCCAAAAAGCCAGTTTCCCTCATTCTCAAAACTTTAACCTATTAATAACATGTATAGGGCTTCGAGACAATCGATTTGACACGTCACACGTCCAAATCCGACCTTGCGTTTGAGATATATCGACAAACTTCGTAGGAAAGTAGGCGACTATCTGGCTCTCTCCTCACCACCAAAACCTCTTCTTATCAATCATTTTTTTTCAAAGAGCTCGCCCTCTTACAAAAATCCCAAGTGCGCATGCGTAAAAAACAAAAACAAAAATGTTCATCCATAGCGACAGCCAGAAAAACGCATGCGCGATATGAGCAACAACATTTAAGTTCATTTTAGCAGCGCACCTTATACATGTCGTATTTGAAAAGAGACTTTCACTAAAAATTACAATTTCACCCCCTAGTAGGGGTAGGTTTTATTTAGGGGTTGAAATAAGTGGTCCATAGCAAAGCCCCCGTCAGCGCGAGTCCAACGACACCTCATTCGTGAATCTCCGACCAAGGGTTCGGGAGTTATCGGCTCGCATTGGGAGTAGTGGTGGGGGGGGGTTAGAACCCCCCTCATCCCCCTACTGAAGTTGTTAGCAGGATGTCATGATTTTGCCCATGGAGGTGTTCTTTAATGTGCCGTTAAATCTACTGACACGAGGTTGTTGTCTTCAAACAAGCTTAAATGATATCGTTTTAAAGAAGAGATCAAACTGGCTATACTGTATTTTCAAGATCAACGCTTAGCATACTCCGCCACTCAGGTTGAAAAACCCTAATCACGTTCGTCTCGGTGTAGGCTATAATTTAACGTAACGAAACAAATGTAATGTTTTTAAGTCGACCAACACTATTGTACCCAATTGTACTGTGTGTTTCCGAAATCCTGAGACAACATTTTTACATGAAATTAATAAATACACTTGGATGACAGTTTCGATCGTCAAGTGATCATCATGAGATAGCTGATTACTTCTTTTAATGTTTGATACACCCTCCAACACGAAAGCATTGAGGAGCAAGTATGGAGAATCAAGGAATCTCTGTTTCGCGGGCTTATAGGTCGTGTTCCAAGGACATTTTGTCGTCCTGACGTTTCGCTGAATACTGCGTTCAGCATGTTCACAGGTTACATAAAGCGAGGTAAAACATGTAAACAGAAGATATATAAATAGTCAACAACCCACACATAGAGGCTACCATAGCAACGGCGTACCACATAAAAGTAATGCATCAAGGACAGGGCTGCTCGTCTGTTGCATCTTCTCGTCTACGACGGTCAATAAGAGCAGGCTTGAGGGGATTAAGGACTGGAAGCCAAGCTCTGTTCACACGTTCTGCTTCCTCCTTAAGATTGAAGCTGTTAGTATGCTTCAGGATTTCAATGGCCTCCCTTTGTAGCCTGGCATGATAAGACACCGTGGTAGACAGAACTTCGGTGTCTCCATATCTTATATCGTGACCTGCAAGTAGCGAGTGTGCTGCTACAGTGAAAAGAAGTGCCTAAAACAAGAAATTGAACACCTCAACGAGGCCTTACGCGCGAATGGGTACAGCCAGAAAGATATCCAGCGAGCACTCCATCCGAGACGTCCAACTACAAGGGTAATTGGAGACAAGCAGCCCCTGGCTAGAGCTTTTCTTCCATATATAAAAAAGGTCACGGACAGAATAGGGAGGCTACTCGAGTCCCATGATATAAAGACCATATACAGGCCTACACGAAAAATTAAGGACATGTTTAGGTCCGCTAAAGATAAGCGACATCCTCATACCGCGGCAGGGGTTTATAAAATCCCGTGTGATTGTGGCCAAGTATATATTGGAACAACAAAAAGAAGTATTGCCACTCGCCTCAAGGAGCACGAACGACACAGCCGGCTGGGACAAACAGATAAATCCACTGTAGCAGCACACTCGCTACTTGCAGGTCACGGTATAAGATATGGAGACACCGAAGTTCTGTCCACCACGGTGTCTTATCATGCCAGGCTACAAAGGGAGGCCATTGAAGTCCTGAAGCATACTAACAGCTTCAATCTTAAGGAGGAAGCAGAACGTGTGAACAGAGCTTGGCTTCCAGTCCTTAATCCCCTCAAGCCTGCTCTTATTGACCGTCGTAGACGAGAAGATGCAACAGACGAGCAGCCCTGTCCTTGATGCATTACTTTTATGTGGTACGCCGTTGCTATGGTAGCCTCTATGTGTGGGTTGTTGACTATTTATATATCTTCTGTTTACTTGTTTTACCTCGCTTTATGTAACCTGTGAACATGCTGAACGCAGTATTCAGCGAAACGTCAGGACGACAAAATGTCCTTGGAACACGACCTATAAGCCCGCGAAACAGAGATTCCTATATCAACGCCGGTCGTGAAAGTCTAAATTTTTACTATGGAGAATCAAATTCATGGCAGATAGTGACCAACCTGAATGTGGGTTTATACGCTTTTTCCAGAAAATACTGTAATGGTACAGTGGCTTCGGTGGCGTAGTTGGTAACATGCTGAGCTTCTATGCCCAAGGTCACGGGATCAAACCCGGCCGAAGTCGTCGGATTTTTTAAGTGCGTTAAAAATCCCTCAGTATGCCTTCCTTCGGAGGTGAAGTAAAGCCAGCGGTCCCATGTCATACATTTATGGTATGATAAAGAACCATCCACCAATTACACTTGCGTGAAGCTAAATTATCGGTTACATTTGACTAACGCTCTTACGTTCCAACGTTCGTCGCCAGGAGCCGACTGCGGTGTCATCTAGTAACCAAGTTCAGAACTAGTTGGTCGTTGACGGTGGCATTTGTTAGCGGAAGTAGGAACTACTTGAAAATCAAATGTCTGCAGTCCTTACTTGAATTAAAAACAGATAACACACACTAATACAGCCATCACATTTTACACCGAATATCAGACAGATTCTACACACACCCAAAGTACACGGGGCTACATGACCGCGTTGTCGCAGCCCCATAACTGAGGAACCAACGAGCTAACTGGAAAGGTACGTTATTTCAAGTCCAGAAGCACATACTCGATCCTACACCCTAATAATTACAAGTGCACACGTTACTACAGTCACCACAGACACACAGGTTATCAAACAAATCTATGAAGGAAACTTGTAATTTTACGTGACCCCTAATCTTGAGATCATGAGCCACTGGACTTCCTTTTTACATGGAATCTGAACCACAGGACATGGCACTTCACTTCGAAAATATTACTTGCAACGATTAGGAATCGAATCCGATTCACCCTGGTGGGAGGCAAACAGCTTGACCGCTGCGCCACCACGATCCCTTCAGACAAATCGAATGCTGACCAAGACGTAGCAAATTAAGTACCAACCTAAGTAATTATATTTACCCCCACATGAAAGTGGTAATAATAATAATATCGTATGGCCTCGGGTGCAAGCTTTGTAATTTGACACCCAGAGGGTAGATTGCATATCGAATTTCGTTGTTCCTTGAATCACTATGAAAGTCAAGGAGGTGAGATATCTAAGTTCCTTGAACACTATAGCGCTTTCTAATAGAGAAATGAGGATCTTCGTGTTGTCGGGAACTCTCGAGATTAATTTTGCCATTATGAACACGGCCTACTGAATTCAAATGGGTTCTTTGACATGCCAACATCGTATGACATGCGTGTCGTATTTTTGCCGCCGTTCAAAAAATCACTTACCACGGCCAGGAGCGAACCTGCAATCTTGGGGTTAGTAGACCGACACGCTATCCACTCACCCACCGTGGCAAGCTAAGAAAGTGGTGAAGACGTTCAATAGTGTGGCGTAGTGGGCAAGGCGGTGGATTAGCAATACAACCTGTATACAGAGGCAAGAAATATTTCTAAATCATTAGAATAATCTTAGCGTGGAACATGATTCTCTATATGAGTTATGCCAGAAAAGTTCTTGAAGATCCAATGAGTGTAGTCCTGTTGCATACTGACTTGAAATGTATGAGGCTTGAAGTGTGGTACTTGTCTATTGTTACTATTCCGGCTTGGGGCTAACGATAAAACATGTTGACGACTAAGATTAATGGTTAAATACAGGATGTTAGATAACGCATGCACCGAAATACGACTGGTATGCCTAATACATCACGGTGAATGGATTATAATGTCACAAGTTTCATGTTTGTAGTCTACACCGTTTACAAGAAAAGCGCATTTTATGAATAGCAACACAGAAGTGTTGTTCCAACTGCCGATACTGAAGCGCGTGCCGGGAGCATGATGAGAGTTTAGTTATGTCTGTGTCGACTATTGGCTAGCTCATGCGTTAGTCATCCGGGATGTGAACATTAACTCTTAACTTATTCGTTGTTTTTGAAAGTAATATACTTTTAGCTCGTAATCATTAAGATATTACCGAAATTATTGCAATTAAGTTTAGTTAGTTCTGCTCTTCTCAAGAAGCTGCGTATTGCTGACTGTGATAAATTTTAGATGCCACGAGTAGATTCAGTGCAATTTAATTACTGTAGTGTCACTGTACCTGAATTGCTTTTATTGTAAGCTATCTGAATAGTACATGTTCTTTCAGCCTTAAATAAATAAAATATTGATGAATGATTTCTTTTATAAAAATCTTCGCAGTTGGTCAACACAAATTGTACCCGGTATTTAAAAACCATCGTTATAGTTATTGTTGTTTAAAGGGGGAGAAACAACGAAGTCATTTGACTCCTAACTACCCTAATATGAAACAAATATTACATAAGAACTATATAACAAAATATCACGCTTTCATTTACAATAGAAATGGGGGGGGGGGGACTTAATTGGATGACATGTTTCGATAGTCACGCGATCATCAACAGATCATGTTTACTTAGCCTTAAATAAGGCACGAAGTTTATGGATTACACTTATGCACTTATGGATAATTTCTGGAATTAATATTACTGGACACTGATTGGTATATTTATTGTTTGACATTAATCATTTAAATTTGTTTTAACTTGAACTTCAGTTGGTTAATGGCTAACAAATTTAACTTTTAAATTCAATCATTTTGTATCCAGAGTTCACACATTTAAGTTCTTAAGTTCAATGAGTTAACTGTTTAAAGTTTTATATAATTTCACTTCAATCAAATAAAATTCTAAGTTCTAAACTTAAACTTTAATGAGTTAATTGTTTAAAAGTTTAACTTTTAACTTCAATCAGTGAATAATGTTTGTTCTTAGCAATAAGTTGATCATTGATTGAGAGTTAAACATTACATTTCATTCAGTTATTATTTCCTGCCCTAAAATAACTTTTAATATATTTTAAATAATTTTGATCGCCTGTGACAAGTCTTCAACTAGTCAAAAGGAGTGGGTAGATTTCCGACTACTTGATCAAAATTATATTTGATTTATATTTTTATCTTTTCCTTTAATGTTAGCTTGATTTGCGTCTTGTTGAATAATTGCTGCTATAATTTCTGGTGAAAACTTATGAGAATTGTATTTTCTCGTTTATTCCTTCCTGAGATCATCAATTATTTTCTTATTTAATACATTTCAAATCTTTCACATTAATCAAAATGTTCCAAAGTTTTGAGCTCTCTCCCCGGGGATGACAGAACCGGGGTAAAGGGGGTGGGGGCGAAATAAGTGGCAGTCAATAAACTGTCACAGCAAGTGAAATGCCATGTCCTGTGGTTCGGATTCCACGTAAAAAGGAGGTCCCGTGGCTCATAATCACAAGATTCCTGTCGAGAAAGGCACGAGGAACGATAAATAAAATGACCAGTACTGACATTATACAGAAATGAGTGGTCCCACATGATTAGGAAGACTGACGTCATATAAGTTGCATTTTCTGCACTTGTAAACACATTTAAATACGAAATGTTTCATTTGGCGTTTAAATGCTTCTTTTGAATTATATATATGAGGCAATATTACTAAGCGGAGCTCTTCTACGGATGAACCACCTAAACGGGTTGTACTCAAAATATGTATAAACAAAAATATCAAAGACTGAAGGCTGTTTGCATGCAGATGAGCTATTTGCGACGCCATCCGTCCGCTATTGGATCAAGTGGCGGCGTATATGGGTAGGCGCCAGAAGGGGGCGTCGCAATTTCCATAGTGTCTATCTGTCACCCACCCACTCTGTTCAGCCGCCACATATGAATATCATTGGACGTCAACCTCGGACAGCAGACGTGATGTAATGGAAAAAGTCGCCAAGTCCAGCATACAGGAATAACTTTCAACCCGAACTTAATTACCCGAACAGTGTAGAAGTGCTCTTGAAACGAATTAGGGACGGTAAACTAAGGATATCCAAAGCAGCTAGTAGCGATATTCCTATCTTTAATATTTGCCAAGAATGTCATTCTGATATGCATAAATGACTGGCCGCATGGTGCAGCAGTAACGTTCTTGCCTGCTGTTCCCAAGGCTGAAGGATCTAATCCTGGCGCAGTCAGTTGTCATTTGTCTCTAAAAGCCTCAGTAGTTAAGAGGGACGTAACACCATAACATCATCACATGATATGCATAAGACATGTAAAGGTTTTGTATGATATATAAAGTTATACACATCCTAGAAAGAAGTGCTCAAATATGTCCTGTTTTTAGAAAATGGATAAGAAGTGGTTTTATTTAATGTTTACTAAAATTTGAAAAACGTTCACCGTTTTGTAATATAGCATATTTAGGCTACTTATTTTACATAGGAGCGTGATGGCGTAGCGGTCAAACTGTGAGCCTCTCACTAAGATTCCCGATCAATGCATATGGAATTATCGAAGTGAAATGCCATACTCTTAGGTTCGGATTCCACGTAAATTGGAGGCCCCGTGGCTCATGATCACGAGATTAACGGTCATGCAAAACTACAAGGTGCCTTCCTTCGTTTCTTGCTTTTATATTTCATAAATATACTGACTTCAATAGTTCTCAAAACATTGAATTGAAATAAACAAGAAAATAAAATTAATTCTTTACTAACATCACCCGGCAGCCAAACGAACCTTATGCTATTATTCCGGACATTTTGTCCAAGTTTAACCTGGTTAAATTAAACATACGTAGCTCAGACCTAGAGCCTGAAGTTGTGGAACTCTCAGATGTCTGTTGCTGGTTCAAGTCCCATATGTGAACTTATATTAATAGCCTCTATCAACATACAAAATGCCAGTTCGATTACTGTATTAGATTCATAGAGAAGGGGCGTGGTGGCGCAGCGGTCAAGCTGCTGGCCTCTCACCACGGTGGACTGGGTATGATTCCCGGTCAATGCATGTGAGAATTTCGAAGTGAAATGCCATGTCCTGTGGTTCGGATTCCACGTAAAAAGGAGGTCCCGTGGCTCATAATCATAAGATTCACGGTCACGTAAAAAAACTACAATCTACAGATTCATAGAGAGAACCGTCTAAATATTTGGATGATAGCCATATTGTTCTATATATAGGCCACAGAATTATGTACCATTAAATGAAGAATATTATGAGGGTGTATTATTCGAACAATCTCTTCGAATGTATGATTAGGACACAAATTATAAAAAAATATTTTTAAAAATTCCGCACTGCCTCCATATTGAGTTTATGAAAACAATTGAATTGAAGTAGATGACAGTAGATTAAATCTTGCATAGACATGTAGGATGCTAAATTTCACTGCGCTTGGATGATTTATCTCTATTTAAATATTTTAATTTTGTTTGACCGCCATGTTGATTTTGTATTTAACAAGTTCCTAAGCATCAGTTAGGAGAATGTACCTTAGTATTCTCTACCGCCGTACAAAATTTCAGGGTGGTATCTGTAATAGTTTCGGAGATATAGGATGCCGGTGAAATATTTCACGCAGCTACCATGTTGGATTGGTGAAACGTATTAAACTTGAAAAGGCACAGCCGAGGTCGGACAAGGTAGTACAGTAGTTTTCTTTATACCGAGTATCATTAAAATCACTTGAGCCATTTAGAAGTTATTAGGGACACATACACACAGACAGCAGGTGATGTCATAACCTATTCTTCACGTGATTTGTTTGTTTATTTATTTATTTATCTTATGGCTTTTAGTGCCGGGAGTGTACGAGGACAAGTTCGGCTCGCCAGATGCTGTAGCTGCTTCAAGCGGACACCCATAGGGTGAGCTACATGTTCCGTTCAATTTCAAGTAGTTCCAACTTTCGCCACCATATGTCACTGATAAGTTCCTAGTTGTGAACGGTGGAACTTTGGTAGGGCATTCCACGGAAATCTAACCTAGAAATTTAGCTTCACACAAGTTTAGTCTGTGGAAGGATCTTTTACACGCCATAAATCTATGGCATGGAACCGCCAGCTTTACTTCCCCTCCGAAACAGGACACACTGAAGTATTTTAAAGCTCTTAACGTGATGAATATAGGCTAATAAATAGTTGTATATGGTACTATCATTTAGGAGTAACTCAAATATTCATTTCAAATTAATATTATATTAGCCTATCTATCACAGTTCACACATAACATTTACATGTTAGTTAAGTATGAAATATTAGAATGATTACCACCCTCGTACATATGGTTCGATCAAATACACATTCTTGGAAGTTTTTCAAAATACAGGGCACACTTGTCATAACAACCAGTGATCATGTACAATTCATTATATCATTATTTGTCTTGGTGGTTAGTGTGCAGTGAGGGAAAAGCATTCCCTGAATCACAGTGTATATTTAAGCTTAAAAACAAATATCATGCCTCATAACCACCACTTTGTCACTGTTATATGGTAATCATGCTGTTATGGACATACCACTTTAAAATTTGCTTTGATATATTTTTCCTATGATGTGTCACAATTTAAATGAAAATTTGTTTGTGTGTGTTTTGCAAATATGAAACTGTCGTTTGCGGTTATTAAACTATCTACATTTATGCGTGACGCGTAGGCTTGAGCTGAAATTAAATGATGTTTTTGTGCGTACACTTGCCATGACTACACACAGTCTCCCCTCGATTAGAGCGTTTTAAACTTTCACGGGAATTAAAAAAGATCGGCAAGTCCGCACTAGACAGGCGCTGGACAGGGAGAGGGGGTTGAAGGGAAGGGACAATGGGGTGGTGGGTTTTGGAGGGGAGTAATTGGAAAGCCATTAATCAACGCTGCGTGTCTAGGCCGCTAGGAGCGCTGGTGCTTGTAATCGGATTTGCTACGCTCCAGAAGCAATTGGCTTTTATTGTGGTCAACACATCGGCAAAAAATATTTGTGTTCTATTGATGTGGTGCCATCCGGAAAAGAATTGGTGAATTGTTCATCCAGGAACCGTTATGGAAACTTGTTGGTAGTCAAAAGCAAAGTATTATATCATAAATCACACCACAGAAAAAAATCAACATTTTACTTTCTAACCCACTAGAAGACCTCTTGTGTTCTGATGATGTTGATAATGATAAATGTGTCAGCCAAATACACACGCCTATGGTTATACCCTTCAAATCCAATAAGTAAGAAGAACGACATTTGGAATGAATTTTATTCAACTGACGCAATGTTAACGGACGACTGGATGAAGACAAATTATGAATTAAGACATTTAATGACACGTTTCTCAGTACACGGATTCCATCATATAGTTTGTAAAATTAATCGATTTCATAATCCAAGCGAAGACTGCAAATATGAGCTCTGTGGGGAACAATACGACAGATACCATGTAGGAAAATGTAAATTTGTAAATAGACTTTACTTAGATTCATAGATTTGCAATACATTTGATAATGATAAAAGGAGCTCCTCATCACCCGATGAATTTTATTTCATTTTATGAGCTTAGGACATCTTGGTCATCAACCCCATGTGGTTTTTCTGTGTGTTGGACTTGTCTGATAACCTGTATTTATATGATGACAGTAGTAGTGTGTGTAACTGTGTTAGTCTGCCTCGGAATGTAGAGGCTAGCATTCTTGGTTGTCACTTGGTTGTCACTCGGCTCTGTCAAGAAATTAAATTCTGGTTTGAGGGATGGAACGGGATTCACTCAAGCTCGTGAGGCAAACTGAGAAGAGATGGATTCGATTCTTATTTAAGCCATCCTGGAAGTGTTTTGCCGTGTTTTCCCTCCTCTGTTGTTTGAGTCCTCAGTCTTTTGACTGGTTTGATGGAGCCCTCCATGTTCCCCTGTCCTGAGCTAATCGTTTCATCTCTACATAGCTACCACACCCTACGTCCGAGGCAATCTGGTTAACATATTCTAACCTTGGTCTACCCCTACAGGTCTTGTCCTCGACCCTTCCTTCCATTACTAAGCTTGCTATTCCTGTGTGTCTTAGTATGAGTCCTACCAATCTATCTCTTCTCTTCATTAGCAGTCGCCAGAAACATCTCTCCTCTCCCACTAGTCTTAATACCTCTTCGTTTGTAACCCTATCTACCCATCTGATCTTCATCATTCTCCTATAACACCACATTTCAAACGCTGCAATTCTCCTCTTTTCTGCTGCACAAATAATCCAAGTTTATCTTCCATAGAGTGCCACGCTCCAGACAAAGGCCTCCAAAAATGACTTCCTAAGACGTAAATCTAGATTCGATGTCAACAGATTCCTATTCTGTTAAAATGCTATCCTTGCCTGAGCTAACCTACTTTTTATATCCCTCCTCTACACTAGGCAAATGCCGGAGATAGTACCTAACTTAAGACCACGGCGGATTCCTACCAAAATCCTACCTCAATGACAAATACACACCCTAGTACAGGCATCACAGTGACACAGGTTATCAGACAAATGCCACACACCCCTAAGTACACGGGGCTACATGAACACGATGTCGTTAAGCCCGTAAATGACCAATAAGAACTCCTGTAACTGTGATAGAGTTAGAATTGAGAAAGGTGCCCCGGGACTTGACGTAGGTACTATCTGGGTGGGGATTCGGGGGAGGTTGTTGGCATAGGCTAGAAAAAATGAAACTATTTACTGATGTCTTAGTCTCATTTATGGTTTGATGAAAGCTGCTTAGGTAGTAAGGGTGTTGAGTGGAGGCATTCGGGGTACAGCTGCGAAACGTGCTTTTTATGGTCAGTGCTGTTGCTTTGCTTCAGTGATTAAACCAATGGAAAACTACCTCACTCCTCACCTTGCCTGATATGCCTCATTATAACACTGCCTTGGGCTCTTTGGGTTCCTACCTTTACAACCTACGGTGGTGCTTTATGAAGATCCAACAAGCATCCAGACTCATAACTTGACAGACGGGCTACAAACAAACGCTATTGCGCTTGCGAAGGGAAGGCGGGCTAGTTGAAGGTAGCGCCTGAAATAACACGTGTAGAGGAACCATAAAGCGGTTCAGTTCAGCGTACACTCTAATGTTCAGGGGTTATCTACACTTCTTCGGAAGCTGGCGTGGTGCTTTCGATTTAGCAAGAAATGTTGAGAGCAGGGTTCGTTGTTCTGACTGCTAAGCAGACCCTAAGCCTAATGACATATGGCAGGGAGCTCTTGGAAGCGAGGAAGAGGAGGAAGAGTAGAACAGAATGATAGAAGGGGAAAGAGAAATAATGACGCTGGGGGAGATAGGGCGAACTTGAGTGAAAGTTACTGTACGATCCTACAAAGGGGAGGAGCAAAGTGTGATGAAGGAATCAAGGAAGGCGGGATGAAGAGATCTTAAAAGGGACAGAAGGCAATAATGCTAAAAGTAGCCTCTGCTATTGTATAGGATTATCAGGAACTGTTGCACAAAGGGGAACATTGGAATGGATTTAGTAATTATTTGGAGACATCCTTGTTCTAGTGTATTCTGAATTTATTGCTACCAATGCCTGTTGATTATAATACCGTCTTTTGCGTTAGTGCAAATAATCATATTTTTAACAATGATGACAAGTAACTATTAATATTATTATCATTTTTATTATTATCTATGAAGTTCCAGGTTCGAATCTTGGCTCTTCCAGAGATTTGTAATCTGACTTGAAGGCTGGAACAGAGTGCGCCCATCCTCTTGAGGACAGTAAAGTAGCTGCTTGAAATGAAAAGTAGAACCTTTGTAGCCTAAACCCAAAATATTGTTGCAATGGATATCATGCGTTGACCACGCCTCACCGATAATACGAAGGTTAAAAGTTAGGGACCTAACGTCCTGTGTGCTTAAACGCGGGACTGGTGGATAATTATTATTATTACTTGAATTCAGAAGACGACACGATTATAAACTCTATAGACATGTACAAAAATCACGGACATGATTCATGGGAGAAAGATTGTTTTCTAAGGGCACATTGGTCATATGAATTCAATAAGAATGAGCAATATGATCTTCAGTCTTCGTAACAAAAGAAAACTAGGAGGCGTGGTTCACTGAGGTGAACATGCAAGAAGTGGGGATAACACAGGAGGATATCCAGAAACATGTTCCACTCAAGACTAAACTCCAAGAGCACCATGTTTTCCAAGAAAAGCCAAAACTAAAACCTAGCACATCATGGACTGAAGGGAGGAAGGAACAGCATAGAAAACGAATGTCGGAATACTGCCCGAACGTTAAACCCTGGCGCAAATACATAGAAAAGAACAGTAGAATTAACGTGGACCGTAGATGGCCAAAATGGCAGCAACAATATTATTCTTGCTATTAACATAATTGATAGTGCTGTTATGAAGCCTCCGTGGCTTAGGTGGCTGCACGCTGGCCTCTCACCGCTGAGTCCGTGGTTCAAATCCCGGTCACTCCATGTGAGATCTGTGCTGAAAAAAAAGGGAGGCAGACAGGTTTTTCTCCGGGTACTCCGGTTTTCCCTGTCAAAATTTCATTCCAGCAACACTCTCCACTAGCATTTCATTTCATCTGTCATTCATTTAATCATTGCCCCAGTGGAGTGCGTCAGGCCTCGGCAGCCGGCACAGTCCATATCCTCGCCGCTAGATGGGGGCTTCATTCATTCCATTCCTGACCCGGTCGGAGACTGGAAACAGGCTGTGGATTTTCATTGATAGTGCTGTTATAGACAGCCACCTTCGTGATGTAGGGATATATTTAGTAGATGTTCAGCCAGATGAATTGTGTTTCATTTCAGGCTCTGTCATTGAGGATTCAAATCCAGGTATGAGGTTGAAACGAGGTGCACTCAGCTTTTGTGATGATAAGTAATAAAATACGTGCATTAAAATTTCATTCTCAGCCAAACTACGTGCATATTTCCGAGGCATTTTCATATCAAAAGTTGGATAGTATTTGTATGATGCAAACACATATCATTTTCACTCCACTCGTTTTCAAAACTTCTATCCACCCGCTTGGCAAACTTCACGTGGTATCCGGTTTTCAATTTCCAGTCAAATTCTCTTGTGAGAGGAACGTACGTTCATAGAGGAAACTATTGAACGACATTGAGATTCCAGGAATGTTTCCTAGAGAAAATGTATACACATAATTTAATGAATTGCGACTCTTCTTCTCCAACCTGCAATGAAAGCTTCGCTCAACTTATCAATTGACCACCTCGACTATACGCAATGTGTTAAGTGTAAATACTAGCATATACAACCTATTAATGATTTTGCATCATCCAAACATTCTTCAAGTATGAAGGTGAGAACTACACGAAAATATGGATGAAGTATGATTGAAAATGTAGTTCAAATAGAACTATTCTATTACAATATGGAATTAAATCCACAATGACAAAGCCTGCAATGAAACGCAGTTCATATACTAAATATACCCTTACATCATGAATGTGGCTGCCTACTACAACAACAACAACAACAGAAAAAATAACAACAACAACAACAACAATAATAACACTAACGAACACCCCACAAAGCAATCAATTCTATCCTCAGGAAATGGCATCTTCCAGGATGCGAGAAATATTATTCTAACGAGATGAATTGGTCGAATTACTCTCCGGATCTTAATCCCATGGAGGATCAATGAGATGTTATGGAACAGACCCGTCGAATAGGGGATCCTGTAATGAAACTATTTGCTCACTATGGGCAGCCGTATGGCATATATGGTGACATACAGTATTACTCTGGATACGTCTGATCAGTCACCACGTGGCCGAGTGGTTACAGTTCAGTGAGCACTTTGTGTACATCATGCAATACATCTGTTGACAAGAAGACATTGCACCTAACCCCTTAAATATCTGTGCGGATGTTGAACCAGGCCAGTACTTAACAACTATTCCCATCCAGTTCAAACCTCCAAAAGATAAAGATGCAGGCACTGGAAGCGGCAGTTTTATATTTTTTAGCCTATTTTCATTTTTGAAAAAATAGGCTTATGAGATCACCTTTTGTCCGTGTGTCTGTGTGTGCGTGTGTGTGTGTTCCCCTAATAACTTCTATACGGCTGGACCAATTTCATTGAAACTCAGTAAGTTCATAGCACTACCCCGGGCGGCCCCGACCGTGTCCTTCAAATTTTGTTACGTCTCACCAATCCAACATGGCGGCTGTGCGAAATATTTCACCAGCATTCAGTATCTCCGAAACTATTCCCGATATCACCCTGAAAATATTTACGGTGATAAAGGGAACTACTAGAAGTTCACCTATGTGACTATTGAAAAACTGGTAACTACAAACGCAACATGGCGGCCACGCGAATTCGCAACGTTTAAATAGACGTTTCTCGCGATTTAACCAACCAAACGCAATAAAACATGGTACAGTATATGTTTATACACATTGTAATGCACCGACAACAAACTTCGTCCAATTGTTTACATAACCACAAGATGGCGGATGTGCGAAATATTTCACCGGCATTCTATATCTCTGAAACTATTGGCAGTATCACCCTGAAATTTTGTACGGAGATAAAGGGCACTACTGGAAGTTCATCCCTAAGATTTTCAAAAACCAGTTAACTACAAAAAGAGCATGGCGGCCAAGTGAATTAAAAATGTTAATAGACCTTTCCCGCGATTTAATGTTCCAAACGCAATAAAATTTGGTACACGAAATGTTCATACACATTGTAATGCACTGGTATCCAATTTAGTTCTATTGTTTACATAACCTCAAAAGGCGGCTGTGCGAATTTTAATATTAAGTTTTAATTTCTTGTGTCGTAATCATGTGATCGAAGTGAAAGTTTGAATAATGAACCTACGAAATAATGTTCCTTTAATGGTACATGACTCTATGGCTTATACATTTAACAATCCTACATGGCGACCATCCGAAATATTTGGACGGCTCTGAATATCTACGAATCTATTATAGCAATCAAACTGAATTTCTTTATGGTCATAGGGGCTATGAACATAAGTTCACCTATAGGACTTTAAATACCCTGGTGATCACAAATCCAACATTGCGGCGACGCGAAGTATAAATATTCACACGGACGTTTCTCGCAATTTAACCATCCTAGTGCAGTGAAACTTGGTACAGTAAATATTTATACGAATGTTAATCCACTGGCATCTAATTTATTTCCCATAACCACAAGATGGCAGCTGTGCGAAATTTTAAAATCTCCTTGTTACTTCTTGTGTCCTAATCATGCGATTGAAATTTGAATGCTACACATACACAATAATCTTCATGTAACAGTACATAACTCTAGGACCTACATATATAAAATCCAACATGGCGACCATCCGAAATATTTAGTCGGTTCTCAATATCTACGAATCTATTACAGCAATCAAACTGAAATTTCGTATGTTCATAGTGGCAGTTAACATAAGTAGGATATAGGAAAATAGGCTGTATAGTTATTCCTGAATCTTCATTTTAATGGACAATACCGACATTATAAAGCATTTCTTTTAAAATTATTTTAACATTTTGAAGTTAGGAAGAGGACTGAGTTGCTCGTTCTAAACATGCACTACGATTCAAACTGAAAGAGAACGTAAAACTCTACAATCTTCCAGGTTTTGCCGTGTCATTTGAGGGTTTAGCCCAGGTGCACAAAGTTAGGCTCATCAGTGGGTTCTTGGTGTATGTGCACGGACCACCACAGGGGTAGTGAACCATACACTATGTCCCTTTATATAAGGCTGTGAGCTCTAGCAGCCTTTCCCCTTTCTTTTGGAGGTTTTATCCCTACTGGTAGTGGGACGAAATTACCATTTCCAAAATATATAACATAAATTACCATATGAGATATAGTTCTAAAACTACCGTACTGTATTTCTGAGCAGAATGTACACAAGAGTAATTCATGGATGTTTGTGGCATCAATAGAGTGGGAATCTTATACAACGTTATGCTAAATATGGAAGCTAACGTTTGGAGAACCGAGGTTAGATTTCCGTCATTAATAGAACTCAGCATGTGTGTGTTTCTTCACTGGGTCACAATAATGTGGGTTATCAGATGAAATCCACACACACCATGCCAACAGGGATGATGACAACGATGTCCCAAGAACCTGAATGAAACAGAAATAGTTGCATTTAAACATTTGGTTACCATATTCAAACAAAATAATGCTTATTTAATTTTTTAAATCCTCCGTATTCATACTCTTCATTATCGAACATTCTTTTCTGCCCTCTTATTTTCTGTCTGGCTTCCAGCTCAAAATCAGACATCCCTTTCTCAGCTTTCATGAGTCTATTCTGGTCAATGGTGTGGAACGCCACTCTATTGATGCCACAAACATCCATGAATTACTCTTGTGTAAATTCTGCTCAGAAATACAGTACGGTAGTTTTAGAACGATATCTCATATGATAATTTGTGTTATATATTTTGGAAATGGTAATTTCGTCCCACTACCAGTAGGGATAAAACCTCCAAAAGAAAGGGGAAAGGCTGCTAGAGCTCACAGCTTTATATAAAGGGACATAGTGGAACTCCTGGACTCTCACCAAGTATACGAGCAGAGTTTGACATTTAATGTTTTTAATGAACTTCCATGCCTCCTAATTTATAACTATAAAATTTATACACAATGTAAATGACACTATGTAGATTACAAATAACACGTTTCCAAACATTCGATTTTTGACACAAATGTCATTACATCCCCTCTTAAAGGATTTGATATACTGTGCTGTCTAACAACAGGAGGTAGCCGGGGTCATGTCCGACTTGCTTGGCTTGCTGGATTCAAATATTCAAATATTTGTGTTTGTTTGCTAATAAATAAATGAACTAAGAGCTGAAATCACATTTCGAATGCAAGATGAACTTCCAGGATTCACTGAAGTAATCCATGTCAATCTTTTCTATACACGAGAATGTGGGGTGTTTGTAAATCTAGTGCAGATAGCAAGCAGTGTGAGTGTAAGTGGCCGTCAGATCGCAGCGCAGCTGTAGTAATTGGATTTCATTCGACTCGCCTTACATAGAGCTCTTCTCCTAGCCTTCCTATACAAATATTTGAATCCAGCAAGTGAAGTAGGGTTCGCAAGCCAAGCAAGGCGGACATGATCCCGGCTACGTCCTGTTGTTAGATAGCACAGTATATAAAATCCTTTCAAGGATCGCGACGGTCGACAATTAAATAAAACATTCCAGTACAAGTCATAACGTATCAATAGAGGAATGTTTCAAGGTCCATATATTCCTGTGACTTTGGAGCTTAATCTGAACGTATTTTGGTAAATATTGCACTGGTAAAAACATCTACTATTACGAAGTGATAAGTCAAAAGATATTAAGAAACATAAATTAAGTAAAAGATGGCGGCTTAGGTGTTGTAGTAGGTGGCATGCTGAGCTTCTATGCCAAAGATCGCGGGTTCAAAACCGGCTAAAGTCGTCGGATTTTTTAAGAGCGTTAAAAATCCCTCAGTATGCATTCCTTCGGAGGGAAAGTAAAGTCGGCGGGCCAATGTCATAAATTTTAGCATGTAAAAGAACCTTACATTAAGTATAATAGTGTGAAGCTAAATTTTTTGGGCTAGATTTGATTAACGTTCTATTAAGTTCCAACATTCGCCGCAAGGTGCCGGTTGCGGTGGCATCTAGTGGCCAAGTTAACAGCTAGAAGTGTACGGTAGTATTTGGTTGCAAAAGTAGGAACTACTTGAAATTTATCATCTGCAGTTCTTACCTGAATTACAGATAACACACACTAATACAGCCATCAAAATTAACACCGGTTATCAGACAGACTCTACACACACCCAAAGTACACGGGGCTACATGACCGCGTTGTCGCAGCCCCTAAACTGAGGAACCAACCAGAGTAAAAAACAAGTAGTTCCGTGCCGAACTAAAGGGCCGAATTTTCTTAAAATTTAAGATTCATACTTATGATTGATCTATACAGATGTATCTAGAATAATAACGAAATTACGTTGGTGGTACTGGTTTTTGTGACTGTTCGAAATGAAACTGAAATATTGTTCCCTAATAGTTCACTACAATCAACCAGCAAAGTTGTGGCATAAATGCTAAGCGAGGAGAATGTGATGAATGCTCTTTATCTTCCTAGTGAAATACGACTTCTCTCTCTATATATAAGAATGAAAGTTTGTCTGTTTTTTTTTCTGAATTTCTACGGAAATTTGCGTTATTTACGCGTTTCAGACTGTTTTATGACGGATGCGCGTGAAAATAAGTTTTTGTCCGTCTGTCTGTATATATGTATGTTTGTCTGTCTGTGGACTAAGTGGTTGTTCCCTTATAACTCGAGAACGGCTGGGTGGATCAACGTAAAATTTGGTAGAGATATCCTTCAAAGGCACGACACTAATCATTGATGTAACTCTTCTCTGTACCTCTCATAAAAGGGGGCCTACCCCCCTTAAAATACTTGCTGAAATAGGCGTAGGAGGGCGAGAAAAAGCTCATTTTCAGCCCCTCATTGTGAGATATGAAACTCGGGGCCCTAAAGGGACCCCGAAAACCACATTTTAAGGCCCTAAAACCAACAGTTTTTGAAAAATTCCCAGAAAATTAATTTCATTTAATACAATAATAAAAGAAAGTAAAACTCCGCCTGCAGTACCTACTGGGTGGATTGAGTAGCTCAGTAGGTGCTGTTGCCGGTCCCAAGCCCGCAGAAAGGAGGAGGGTTGGCTTAGAGCCGCAAAATTAGAGCCAGATAACATCTTGAGGCAATAAAGGGCACGACGGTTCCACATGTCAGTGGCGGTACCCCAACAGCGTCTGTTCCACATGTTAGTGGCGGCTGAGTTAATAAACTTAGAAGTGGAACTCTGAGCTCAATCAGACTGAGATCTCAGCTCAGTCAAAAATCCAATCCAAGTAAATCAACATGGATATTACACCTTCAAAAGAGAATTACCCCAGTGGGTCAAATCCCACAGTAGAACAAGAAGTTCCGTGAAGAACTATACAGCCTACTTTTCATGCCAATGATTATTCTACAGTATATGAACCTATCTAGAATAATGACGAAATTAAGTTGGTAATATCGAAATATCTAATTAGTTCAAAATATACCTGGTATAATGTAGCCTGATAGAGCACTACAGTTGGCAGCCCTGGGGACTGAATAAATTCTTAGTTCCACCTCTTAAGGTACAGAATACAAAATTTGGTTGAAGTCCAAGGGACGTTACATGCAGTTAGACACTGGATCTATCAGCACGCGTAAAAGCATGTTGCCAACAATACCATGCGTGTGCTGGTCAGAAATAATCTGAATTATTATGATATCTTGTTGTGCCAATTTTGGATGAAATCCATTTGTTAGTATAGAAGTTACATGTATTTTAAAATTGGACATATCAGCAGGCATAGAATCATGTTGGCAGCACTCCCTTGTATTAATTACTCCAAATTAATCTAGAATGTCAGGTGCTATACGTGTGCAAAGTATAGAGCTGTTGGCTTGCATACTTTCCGATATATTGATAATAGGGTAAAAAGAATATAGACAGCATTTATTAACAGTTGGCAGCCCTGATTGCTCTTAACAATACTTATAGTCATATCTGTTACGGTACACATAGCACATACGAAATTTGGTTGAAATCCAACTGATAGTATAGAAGTTACATGTATTTAAAAATTGGTACTATCAGCAGGCTTATAATCATGTTGGTAGAACTGACGTATATAAGTTACTCCAAATTAATCTAAAATGTAAGAATATACGTGTGCATAGTTTAAAGCTGTTGGCTTGCATACTTTCTAATATATTGGTATTTGGATAAAAAAATTGAGAGAGCAATTATTAACAGTTGGCAGCCCTGGTGGCTCTTAACAATACGCTCAGTCATATCTGTTTATGTACATATATTACATAAAAAATTTGGTTGAAATCCAATCGATAGTGTAGAAGTTATATGCATTTAAACATTGGACTTATTAGAAGGCTTAAAATTATTTTGGCAACACTGTCATGGTTGGCCTCCTGGAAATTAAACTGAAATAGTATTATCTACATGTATGCCAATTTTGGAATAGCTCCCATGCATACCTTGCAAGATATCCAACATGGAGCTCAAATTTCTAGTGCGTTTTTTCAGCAGTTGGTAGCACTGACATCATTTTCAAATATGGACTTGAGCTATTCCGGTGCACATCTTTACTCATACAAAATTTGGTTTTGATTGCTGCAGCCGTTTAGGAGTTGATAGAGGGGGACACACACACAGCCAGACAGACAGACAGAAGGACAGACAGACAGACAGACACACATTTTCCCGGATCGATCTCATAAGTCTACTTTTTCCTCATTTTTGCAAAATGTGAAAAGTAGGCTTAAAACCACAAGTGGTCTATTCGGATTCTGGGGAGACCACAGAAGTGTGTATGGAGATTGGAGGTATGTATGGAGGTAAGTCGGAGTGCCTCCAAACCCCGTAAGAGCAAAATAAAACCGAAATCAAGAATTTGGCTAATGACATTCAACACAAATTCCCTTTTAAAAATTGGTTAACTCAAAAACATCCTAGACGAATGTAGAGAACGCAAAATTAAAATTATTGCATTTCAAGAATCACGAAACAGAGATGAGTATCCTTTCGATTCAGAAGGATACAGAATATACAAAGGAAAACCAGGAGAACTGGTTATTAAAAACTGTCCACAATTTGGGACTGGATTTATAGTAGATAAGTCAATACTTGATTCAGTTGCATCTTTCGAGTCCTACTCAGGTCGCCTTTTCACATTGACAATAAAATCAGCAAACAAGATCTACACGCTAATCAATGGGCATGCGCCAATTAATGTCACCAACAAAAACAACCCAGAAAAAGTGGAAGCATTCTGGAATCAATTAGACAATATTCTCTAAAGTGTCCCAAAAAATCATGTCAAAATCCTCGTTGGTGACTTCAATGCGCAAATCGGCAAAGAAAGGAAATATAGATACTAGGTCGGTAAATGGTCAGGAAATCAGCAGACTAACAAAAATGGTATGTGACTCATCGAGATCTGAAAAAACCATGACCTATTTTTCAAATCCACATTTTTCAAGAAAAGATCTTCTAAAACCAAAACGTGGATCTCGCCTAATCCACTATTAGGTGAATACCACTTGGACCATGTAATGATCTCCCGCCAAACACAGTAGAAATAATGAACCTTAAAGTTCTTAAAGGACTAGATCTAGATTCAGACCATTACCCCACAAAATTCTCCTTGGACATCATTCCTGAAAAGAGGACGTTCATTCAGAAACCCCCGCACCGTAAATACGATCTACAAAAGATAAAAGGCAATGACCAGTTTCGGAAGGAAACACAAAAGTTATATCCACAAAAATGGCAACAACTTCAAGCAGGACTTGTAAAAATAGCAGAAAACATACCACCACTATCCAAGACACGGAAACACGCATGGTGGACAAATGAGTGTGATCAACTCATGAAACTCAGACAAAAGGCATGGCTAAATTGGTCATGTAACAAAAATCCAAAAACTAGGCAGGACCTCAAGAACGTCAGAAAAACGGTCACTAAATCTATAAGAACGATTCGTAAACAGCATGAGGATACAAAATTACAAGAAATAGAATCTGACTTCAGGAAACACAATTCACGAAACTACTACAGAACGTTCAAACAAAAATTAACCAAGTATTCTCCCCCATCACTCCAATTCAAAAATGAACTCGGGGAAATTGCTCCCAGCAACGCCAAAAACTGTGAAATCCTGGGGAAATATTTTTCAGAATTATTAAATTGTGAAAAACCTCAAGAAAAATTCAAATTTTACCATGCACAACGAAACGCAGACTCAGAACCACCGAGTATACAGGAAATTAAAGACATAATTCACTCTTTGAAAAATGACAAAGCATCAGGAGACGACCAAATCACTGCAGAACTATGGAAAAATGCAGGGGAAAATCTCATCTCAAAACTGAAGAAAATTATGGATGAAATCTGGCGAACTGAAAAAATCCCTACAGAATGGAAAATGGCGATCATACATCCACTGCACAAAAAAGGAAGCAAGGCAGACCCCAACAATTATCGTGGAATTTCACTACTTTCAATAGCTTATAAAATTCTGTCCAAACCTCTCTTGAACCGTGCAGAATCTCAACTGGATCCAGAAATCAGCGAATACCAAGGAGGATTCAGAAAAGGACGGTCATGCGTAGAGCAAATTTTAAATCTAAAGAACTGTATGAAATATTTCCACAGCTCATCAAACAAGAATTATGTCATCACATTCGTCGACTTCAAGAAAGTGTACGATAGTATAGACAGAGGATCCCTTTTCAAAATATTAGCAGAATTTGGACTTGATTAGAAGACGACAAACATTATCAAAGAAACACTCACGGAGACCAAATCCAAGGTGCAATTTATGGGAGAACTGAGCACACACTTTCAAATAGAAACAGGAGTACGACAAGGCGATGGACTGTCCCCGTTGCTCTTCAATTGTGCTCTTGAGAAAGTTGTACGGGAATGGAGTAAAGCTGGTGCACCAACACACCGACTGGAGCCAAAACTGAAAGGCATAGAATTAGACTGCTTAGCATTTGCTGATGACATGGCACTAATAGCCGAAGATATCTCTGACGCGCAAAAGCAAATTGAACTACTACAAGAACAAGCGGCGAAAATTGGATTACAAATCTCGTTTGAAAAAACAAAATGTATGACTGACATCAAAACCGCATCAAATGAACTTCAAATTGGCAACAACAAAATCTTTCGAGTAAACGATTTTAAATATTTAGGTGAATGGATTACAGCAAACTGTAACGAAAGGAAAGCAATTGAATCGAGGCTTCAGAAAATGTAAGCTGCTTTTCAATCAACAAAAGATATTTATAACAAAAAGAGTATCTTCTGGAACTGCAAAATTCGCCACTATACAACTGTAATCATACCTGAAGCTCTCTATGCTTCAGAGACACTCAATCTCCAACACAAAACACTAAAACACCAAATAGAAGTGAAATAACTTAAAATAATGAGAAAAATCCTTTGACCGAGAACAAAGGATGGTGTACATTAACCAAAGCCTAATACAGAAATATACAAAAAAGTTTCCAAAATCACAGACAAAATGCGAATGCGAAGAATCCAATTTATGGGACACATAGAAAGAATGGACCCGAACAGACTGACACACAAAATACACACTTTCTTAAAGAACAAGGCTACTAGACCGAATTGGTATAAATTTACAGAGAGAGATTTAAAGGAATAAGGATCACCAAACTTATATGACCGGAAGGAAATCAGGAAAATCACTCAGACGCGGGGTTTCGAGAAAGAAGAGAAGAAGACTACACAACATCGATGGTCAGAGCAGCGGAAACTGAACAACTCGTTGCGAATGAAGGAATACTGGGCCAACAGGAAGGCTAGAAAGTGTTGATTTCGCGTGGTCCTAAGCGACCCATTCGCGAAGAAGAAGAAGAAGAAGAAGAACGAAAGAAAGAAAGAAAGAAAGAAAGAAAGAAAGAAAGAAAGAAAGAAAGAAAGAAAGAAAGAAAGCCGGTAACCATGGCAACAGAAACTCACAGGTCCATCTATTGCTGTAAGACGCAATACAATTCCATTTATTACATTACTGAGATAGTTTTCCATACGGTTATAACGGAACCAAATTAAGCTGTAAAATTCAACAATACATATAATGCGCTTAAGGGGGTCAAGGGGTACTCTAGAATTTTTTCACGCGATTCACACGTGGTGGTGTGATACGTAAGGTCTATTATATCCCTATCCCTATATTGTTATATTATTATTATTATTATTATTATTACACTACGGAAAGGAAGACCCCAGAGGACTGGAAAAAGGGAATAATTGTCCCGATCTTCAAGAAAGGTAGTAGAACAGAATGCAGAAACTATCGGGGAATAACACTGATGAGTCATTGTGCAAAGATGTTTGGAAAAGTTTTGGAAAGGAGAATTAGGACAAGGATAGAAGGAGGGATGAGGGAAGAACAACATGGCCTCAGTGCAGGAAGGTCCACAGTGGATTTGATTTTTGCTGTAAGGCAGTTACAAGAACAGCACTATGAGTATGGAACAGATCCACTGATGGCCTCCCTGGATATTGAGAAAGCATATGACAGTGTATGCAGAAACAAAGTATGGAAGTCCCTGGAGGATAGAGGAGTAGAAAAATGGACTATAAGGAGGATAAAGGAGATGTACAAGGGAATCGTGAGCTGTGTGAAAGTGGGAGGAGAGAGATCGGACTGGGTGGAACAGAGAAACGGCCTGAAACAAGGAAGTGCACTGGCACCGTTACTTTTCATTGTGGTGATGGATGACATAATGACCTGAGTGGCACAAGTAATTGGGGAAGGAAAGATGAAAGCAATGGTGTTAGCGGTTGATTTGATGATTTGGGGAAACGAGGAGGAGGAGGTACAGGAACAGTTGAACGTGTGGGAAGGAATAATACAAGGATATGGGATGAAATTTAGCATAAATAAGAGTGAGAAGGTGATTACAACAAGGAAGAAGGAAATAACCACAACGGGAATAACAATTGGTGGGGAACAGCTGAAGAAAGTGGAGAGTTTCAAGTGTCTGGGAAGCCTGATACAAGATAATGGAAGAAACGATAGAGAACAGAACAGAAAAAAGATCATATATCGGACGTACTATGTCCCTATCCTGATGTATGCCTCGGAGACCTGTGCTATGAAAGGAAGAGTGAAGAGCAAAATATAGGCCAGTGAGATGAGGTTCTTGAGAAGCAGTATTGGAGCTACACAGATGGACAGAATAAGAAATGAGAGGACCAGAGAATTAATAAAGGAGGAACCATTACAGGATGGTATAGAGAAATCTAGACTTGGATGGTATGGACATGTAAAACGAATGAAGGATAAGAGGATACCCAGGAGGATACACGAGACAAGTGGGAAGGAAAGAGACCGAGAGGAAGACCGAGGGACAGGTGGCTGAAGGGGATGGAAGAAAGCGTGAAGAAGAGAGGAGAAGACTGGACAGGGGTGGAGGTGAGAGATGGTGGGAAGACAGAAGACGTTGGAGAGGCCTGTGTTCCAAACAGACCCGGCCAGTGGCTGGAAACTGAGCAAGATGATAATGATGATACTACGGCCTACAACGACGAGACAAAGCTCATTTTCAGCCCCTTGGTGTCAGAAAAAAATTAGGGGCCCCTAAACAGCCGTAAAGGGTCCCCGAAAACTACATTTTAATGCTCTAAAACCAAGAGTTTCTGAGATATTCCCAGAAAACGAATTTCATTTAATAAACTAATGTAGGAATGCATGCCTGTAACCATGACAACAGTGTCTCAAAAAGGTACATCCAATCTTCCATCTATTTCTGCAAGAAGTAATGCTACTCCATTTAATAAATTTCTGTGAAAGTTTGCAAATGGCTATAAGGTTATCACGGAACCAACAAAAACTGTAAAATTCATCAATGCGCTTAAGGGGGTCAAGGGGTACCCTCGATTTTTTCACAAGACTTAAACGTGCGATGTGCCGTACAGAAGGTCTATTATATCTTCAAACAGCAACATTATTTTCAAAAATTCCTGAATTGAAATTTTTTTTTTTTTTTTTTTTGCTTTTAGGAATTTGGGCCATGGGAGGCTAAAAAAAACTGAATTTTCATGCACTACAAGCCTTTATAATTTACTAAAGGGGTCTTCCTCTGGATGCGCACTTGACACAACAGTGAGGGTCAGTTTTTATGTGACGTGTATTGCGTTTCGTCTACGAGGTTTTCAATTTTATTTTCACGTCAGGAAGTACACGTTAGGTAAATTAGTTTCAGAGCATATTTCAACTAATCATTTATCTTTGTCGACAAACAGGTTCCAAGCCCCTAATTATTGCAACAGTAGCTCAATTGATTACGTCTGTTTATTAATACCGAAGACCGTTCGAATAATGGGTACTTCTGCTAGTCTTATATATAAAAGTGAAGGTCTAGTTAGTTAGTTAGTTAGTTATTGTCGTTTTAAGGGGCGGAACTACGAGGTCATCTGCCCCTAAAGTAAAAGTCAGTATGTGTGTAAGTGGGTGGGTGGGTGGGTGGGAGGGAGGATTTGTTCCGTAAACAAATCTACACCGTTCCACCAATCTCAACAGAATTTTGCATACACATAGTTTAGGACCCAGAAGGAACGGCTGGCTACGTGAATTTTCGATAGTCTTTCTCATTCTTCTGATTTCGGCCCTTTTGCACTCCAGCAAAGGCTAATCATACTAAACAAAAAGTTCCGTGAAGAACTATACAGCCTATGTTCATATATCCTACGTATATTAATTGCCTCTATAAACATACAAAATTTCAGGTTGATTGCTGTAATAGATTCGTAGATATCGAGTACTGACTAAATATTGCGGATGGTCACCATGTTGGATTTTTATATATGTAGGTGTTAGAGTTATGTACTGTTACATGAAGATTATTGTGTACGTGTAGTATTCAAAATTCAATCGCATGATTAGGACACAAGAAGTGAAAACGAGATTTCAAAAATCGCACAGCTGCCATCTTGTGGTTATGGAAACAATTGAAAAAATTAGATGCCAGTGTATTAACATTTGTATAAGGATTTACTGTACCAAGTGTCATTGCACTCGGATGGGTAAATTGCGAGAAACGACCATGTGAATATATATAATTCGCGTCGCCGCCATGTCGGATGTGCGATCACCTGGTTATTGAAAGTCCTATAGGTTAACTTATGTTCAAAGCCCATATGAACATTAAAAATGTCAGATTGATTGCTATAATAGATTCGTAGATATTGAGATCCATCTAAACAATTCGGATGGTCGCCATGTTGGATTGCTATATGTATAGGGCATAGAATCATGAACCATTAAAAAAAATCATTGCATAGGTTCATTATTCAAACTTTTACTTCGATCGCATGATTACGACACAAGAAACAAAAACTTAATTTTAAAATTCGCACAGCCGCCATCTTGAGGCTATGTAAACAATTGAACTAAATTAGATACCAGTACATTACAATGTGTATAAACATTTGCTGTTTCATTGCGTTTGGAACATTAAATCGCGAGATAGATCTATTTAAAATTTTCAAATTCGCTTGGCCGTCAGTTTCGTTTTGTAGTTAACCGGTTTTTGAAAGTTTTATAGATGAACTTGCAGTAGTACCCTTTATCACCGTACAAAATTTCAGGGTGATACCGCTAATAGTTCCAGAGATATAGAATGCCGGTGAAATATTTCGCACAGCCGCCATCTTGAGCTTTTGTAAGCAATTGAACGAAGTTAGATGTCGGTGCATTACAATGTGTATAGACATATACTGTACCGAATTTTATTGCATTTGGTTGGTTAAATCGGGAGTAACGTCTATTTAAAAGTCGCAATTAACTTGGCCGCTATGTTGGTTTTGTAGTTACCAGGTTTTAAAACGTCACATAGGTGAACTTTTAGTAGTTCCCTTTATCACCGTGAAATATTCCAGGCTGATATCGGTAATAGTTTCGGAGATATTGAATGCTGGTGTAATATTTCGCACAGCCGCCATGTTGGATTTGTGAGACTTAACAAAATTTGAAGGGCACGGTCAGGGTCGACCGGAATAGTGCTATGAACTTACTGAGTTTCATTGAAATCGGACATCCGTTTAGAAGTAATTAGGGGGGCGGACACATTCCATTACACACACCATCACACACGCACACACAGACAGACTCACGGACAAACGGTGATCTCATAAGCCTATTTTTAGCCTACTTTCGATTTTTGCAAAAAATGAAGGTAGACTTATGAGATCACTACTGGGCGAAAATAAGTGTGTCTGTCTGTGTGTGTGTGTGTATGTGTGTGTGTGAGTCTCTCTGTGTGTGTGAGTGTGTGTACTCTGAATGTCTGTCCCCCCCCTATCAATTCGAACACGGTGAGCGAAAATTGAACGAAATTTGGTACAAAGGTAGCACTAGCAAAGGACACCTCAGTGTCATGTTTTATATCGCCGCCATTTTGACGGAAACGTAATGGCGGCCACACAAATGTTCAAAGCTTAAATCATATTACGACTAACCTAATCATCCGATCTCTACCAAATTTTGCAACAACATACCTTTATGGAGGAAGCATCCTTAGACAAATCTAATAGGTCATCAGCCTAATAGTTTGCGGATGGCGGCCATCTTTGTGTGAAAATCGATTGCCCCTATTAATTCGAACACGGTGAAACCGAATGGAATGACATTTGGTACAGAGGTAGTACTAGCAAAGGGCACCCCAGTGTCATGTTTAATATCGCCGCCATCTTGACGGAAACGTAATGGTGGCCACACAATTGTTCAAAGCTTAAATCAAATTACGACTAACCTATTCATCCGATCTCTACCAAATTTTGCAACAACATACCTTTATGGAGGAAGCATCCTTTGACAAATCGAATAGGTCATTAGCCTAATAGTTTCCGGATGGCGGCCATCTTTGTGTAAAAATCGATTACCCCTATTAATTCGAACACGGTAAAACCGAATGGAATGAAATTTGGTACAGAGGTAGCACTAGCAAAGGGCACCTCAGTGTCATGTTTTATATCGCCGCCATCTTGACGGAAACGTAATGGCGGCCTCACAAATATTCAAAGCTTAAATCAAATTACGATTAACCTAACCATCCGATCTCCACCAAATTTTGCATCAACATACCATTATGGAGGGAGCATTCTTTGGCCAAACTAATAGGTCATTAGCCTAATATTTTGCGGATGTCGGCCATCTTTGTGTGAAAATTGATTCCCCCTATTAATTCGAACACGGTGAAACCGAATAGAACGAAATTTGGTACAGAGGTAGCACTAGAAAAGGCCACCTCAGTGTCATGTTTTATATCACCGACATCTTGACGGAAACGTAATCGCGGCCACCCAAATGTTAAAGGCTAAAATGTAATTACGACCAACCTAATAATCTAGTCTCTACCAAATTTTGCAACAACAAATCTTTATGTGGGAAGCATATTCTGACCAAACTGCTAGATCATCAGCCCAATAGTTTGCAGATGGTGGCCAGGTATGTGTGCAAATCGATTCCCCCTATCAATTCAAACACGGTGAAACCGAATTGAACGAAATTTGGTACAGAGGTAGTACTAGCAAAAGGCACCTCAGTGTCATGTTTTATATCACCGCCATCTTGACGGAAACGGAATGACGGCCACCCAAATGTTAAAAGCTTAAATCAAATTTCGACCATCCTTATAAATTGATGTCTACCGGATTTTGCAACAACATGCCTTTTTGAGGAAAGCATCTTATGACTGACTACAATGTCATCAGCCCAATAGTTTGCAAATAGCGGCCATGTATGTGTGCAAATCCATTCCCCAGATCAATTCAAACACGGTGAAACCGAATTGAATGAATTTTTTTACAGAGTTAGCACTAGCAAAGGGCACCTCATATTCATGTTTAATATCCCTATAGCACGTTGTATTTCAACAAGCTACTACAACCAACATTCAATTATACTCCTAGAAAAGGACAAAGCGTTATAACAATACCCATGCATTTAGTAGGATATATGTTCTTTACTGAACATCTTGTTTCATAAATGAAAATAGGCTAAGAATGAGATGGTGTGTCTGTCTGTCTGTTACTCAATAACGCAAGAACCACTGGTCCGATTTAAATATATAGGATACTTTTGTTTTCTATATTTTGCACTATTACAATGGCGACCATTTTAGTGACGTCACTACACCCTTTGGTTTCACAATTTCATATTTCCATAGCAAATGAAAAGAGAACACTAAGAAATAGCAAACCTTTGATGGCACAGGAGAGCTTTAAAATTTAATTTCCTATCCGAAAGGTCCTTATCACTTTTCATGTATCTCCAACGGTTAGTGATTAAAACCCACATTTGTGTCGTCACTACACCCTTGGGTTTCAAAATCTCATATTCCCATTTCAAATAAAAAGAGAACGCTAAGAAATAGCAAACTTTTGATGTCATACATGATTTTTAAAATGTATTTTCCTATCCGAAGGGTCCTTCTCCCTTTTCCTGTATCTCCAACGGTTAGCGAGTAAAACCCACATTTGAGACGTCACTACACCTTAGGGCTTCAAAATTTCATATGTCCATTTCAAATAAAAAGAGAACGCTAAGAAATAGCAAACTTTTGATGGCATCCACGAACGTTAGCATTTAATCTTCTAACCGAAAGATCCTTATCACATTTCGTGTATCTCCAACGGTTAGCGAGTAAAACCTAAATTTGTGCAAAAAAAACACAGTCAACACCGAGTGGTGCAGTATATATAAGTAGTTCCGTGAAGAACTATACAGCCTATCTTCCTATATCCTACTCATGTCAATTGCCTCTATCAACATACAAAATTTCAGATTGATTGTTGTAATAGATTCGTAGATATTGAGAACCGTATAAATATTTCAGATGGTCGCCATGTTGGATTTTTATTTATGTACTATTACATGAAGATTATTGTGTACGTGTGGTATTCAAACGGCAATCGCATGATTAGGGCACATGAAGTAAAAAAAAGTCCTCTCGGCACGCCGGAAGGCGGAGGTAGATTTCACCGGACAAACTTGGGGATAGGCGAAAATAGGCAGAATATGCAGGTTTTCGTAGAAGGATCAGACCTCATTTATTGCGTGAAAGTATTTTATAATTGAAGCTTAATTAACTTTGTTTTTCGTCATTTCATGCATATTTTAAAAATTTTATTGTCTTATGATGACGGTAACCTTCTTGTCATTTGGAGTCCATTTTTATACTTGTGGTCACACTGTCCTTATGCAAGGTTTCGACACTGATGTGTAACTATGTAACGGTCTGCTACTTCTTCACGCAAAATATTATCTCCCGCAGAGATGTTGGTTGGTTCCTCAGTTTAGGGGCTGCGACAACGCGGTCATGTAACCCCGTGTACTTTGGGTGAGTGTAGAATCTGTCTGATAAACGGTGTGAATTGTGATGGCTGTATTAGTCTGCAATTCAGGTAAGGAATGCAGACGCTCAATTTCAAGCAGTAGTTCCTAATGTTGCTACCAGATACTACCGTCAACGACACCTAGCTGTGAGCTTGGCTACTAGATGCCACCGCAATCAGCAACTCGCAACGAACGTTGGAACCTCCCCTCCAAAGGAAACCATACTGAGGGATTTTTAGCGCTCTTAGAAAATCCGACGACTTTGGCCGGCTTTGAACCCGCGACCTTGGGCATGCTACCAGTTACGTCACCGAAGCCGCTTCACACTTAGTCAGATGGAAATCTGAATCTGATCTCGCGCAAGTGCGTTGTCATGGCAACGTCTGATGGCTCATCCCTCATCAATTTAGTAGTGTTGCCATGGCAACCACTGATAGCTCTTGGCATTTTCTTATAATTCCGAAATCATTTTTCTCATCCCTTGGCGTAATGGTGGGTCATATCAAAAATTATTTCAGACAAAAGTTTTAGGTAATTATTAGGGGAATATTGTCCATTTTGTACGGTTTTGATATTGTGCCTATTAAGAGAGATATGATTAATGTTTCCCGAAAAACCCACTTTTTCCCACCCCTTTGGTAAATGGTTGGTGCTATAAAAAAAACTCTTCAAACATAAATTTTTTAGCTTTATCCGGCACATAGTATGAACTTTGAACTGATTCGATATTTCACATATTAAGAGAGTTATAGCAATATTTCATTTTTTTTTCGAAAAAAAAGTCCCCCATTTTCATCCCCTTCAACCGATTTAGCCCGGTAACGAACTCTACCGAGATTTAATAGGTATACATATTCAGTAAAAATTTCAAAGTGATTGGTGCAAAATTACGGCAGTTATCGTGTCCACAAAAAACTGATATACATATATATATATATATAGACTATATATATATTAACATACATAAATTATATATAAACTTTTGAACTGACGGTGTTTTTGGAGTCTGGGGGATGTGAAACGCGAAGATATGTCGAAATTTTCCGGAAATCGAAACATGGTACCCATTGCAATAGTTAGCTTTCTAATGAAATCTACCTAAAATACTACCATCAACGACACCTGTCTGTGAATTTGGTTACTAGATGCCACCGGAACCATCAACTGGCAACGAAGGTTGGAACTTCTCCTCCAAAGGAAAGCAAACTCCGGGTTTTTTAGCGCTCTTAGTAAATCCGACGACTACAGCCGGGTTTGAACTCGCGACCTTGGGCATAGAAGTTCAGCATGCTACCAGTTCCGATACCGAAGTCACTTCCCACAGACAGATTGAAAACTGAATGTTATCTCGTGCAGTGGCGTTGTCATAGCAACTGCTGATGGCTCATCCCTTATCAATTAAAAGAAAAGTTGTCATGGCAACCTCTCTTGGCACTTGGCATTTTCTTATAATTTAAATCATTTTGCTCACCCCGTGGCGTAATGGTGGGTCATATCAAAAATTCTTTCAGACAAAAGTTTTAGGTAATTATTGGAGGAATATTGTCCATTTTGTACGGTTTTGATATTGTGCCTATTAACAGAGATATGATTAATGTTTCCCGAAAAAAACCCTTTTTCCACCCCTTTGGTCAATGATTGGTGCTATCAAAAAACGTTTCAAACATAAATTTTAGGGCCTTGTCCGACACATAGTATGAACTTTGAATGGATTCAATATTTCATATATTAATAGAGTTATAGTGATATTTCACTTTTTCGAAAAAAGCCTCCCATTTTCACCCCCTTTGACCGATTTTGCCCATTAACGAACTCAGCCGAGATTTTAACGGTATACATATTATGTAAAAAATTCAAAGTGATTGGTGAAAAATTACGACAGTTATCGTGTCCACAAGAAACTGATATACATATATATATACATACATATATATATATATATATATATATACATACGAAAATTATATATAAACTTTTGAACTGACGGTGGTTTTTGGGTCTGGGGGATGTGAAACGCGAAGATATGTCGAAATTTTCCGGAAGTCGAAACATGGGACCCATTGCAATAGTTAGCTTTCTAATGAAATCTACCTAAAAGAGATTTAAAAATTTCGCACAGCTGCCATCTTGTGGTTATGAAAACAATTGAAATAAACTAGATGCCAGTGGATTAACTCTTGTATAAGCATTTACAGTACAATGTTCCACTGCACTCGGATGGTTAAATCGCGAGAAACGTCCACTTAAATATTCATACTTCGCGTCGACGCCATGTTGGATTTGTGCTCACCAGGTTATTGCAAGTCCTATAGATGAAATTATGTTCATACCCTCTATGAACATAAAGGAAACAGTTTGATTGCTGTAAATGATTCGTAGATACTCAGAACCATCTAAATATTTCGGATGGTCGCCATTTTGTATTATTGTATGTGTAGGCCATAGGGTTATGTACCAAAAGATAAATTATTGCGTAGCTTCATTATTCAAACTTTCACTTCGTTCGCTTGGTTACGACACAAGAAACAAAAAATAATTTTAGAATTTCGCACAGCCGCCATCTTGAGGTTATGTAAACAATTGAACTATAGTACATGCCAGTGCATTACAATGTGTATAAACAATTGCTGTACCAAGTTTCATTGCGTTTGGATGATTACATCGCGTGAAAAGGCGATTTAAAACTTTCAAATTCGCATGGCCGCCATGTTCGTTTTGTAGTTAACAGGTTTTTGAAAGTCTCACTTGTAAACGTCCACTAGTGCCCTTTATCTCCGTACAAAATTTGAGGTTTATATCAGTAATAGTTTTGGACATATAGAATGCCGGTGAAATATTTCGCACAGCCACCATCTTGAGTTTATGTTAACAATTGAACGAAATATGATGTCGGTACATTACGATGTGTATAGACATATACTGTACCAAGTTTCATTGCGTTTGGTTGGTTAAATCGTGAGAAACGTCTATTTTAAGGTCGCATTTTCGCTTGGCCGCCATGTTGGTTTTGTAGGTACCAGGCTTTCAAAAATCACATAGCTGAAATTTTAGTAGTTTCCTTGATCACCGTACAAGATTTCAGGCTGATATCGGTAATAGTTTCGGAGATATTTAATGCTGGTGAAACATTTCGCACAGCCGCCATGTTGGAATGGTGAGACTTAATACAATTTGATGGGCACGGTCGGGGTCGGCCAAAATGGTGCTATGACCTTATCGAGTTTCATTGAAATCGTTCCAGCCGTTTAGTTATTATTAGGAAGGGGGGAGGGGGACACACACACGCACACACAGACAGACACATGGACAAAAGGTGATCTCATAAGCCTATTTTTTCATAAAATGAAAATAGGCTAAAAATGAGAGTTTGTCTGTGTTTTCTGAATTTCTACGGAAATTTGAGTTATTTACGCCTTTCAGACTCTTTTATGATGGATGCGCGTGAAAAAAAAATTTTTTGCCTGTCAGTCAGTCTGTTTGTTTGTCTGTGGACAACGTTGGTCCCTTATAACTCGAGAACGGCTGGGTGTATCAACGTAAAATCTGGTAAAGATATTCATCAGAGGCACGACACTAATCAGTGATGTAACTCTTCTCCGTACCTCTCGTAAAAGGGGGCCTACCCCCTTAATATACATGCTGAAATAAGCGTTGAAGGACGAGACAGAGCTCATTTTCAGCCCCTCAATGTGAGAGACAAAACTCGGGGGCTGAGCCCCAGAAAACCAGATTTTAAGGCCCTATAACCAACCGTTTTTGAGATATTCCCAGAAAACTTTTAATAAACACTAGCTGTACCCGGCATGCGTCGCAATGCCTATCAAAGAAAGTGTTGGCGTTGTAACTTTGTTTGTTGAAGTGCTTTTGGATTCCCTATATGTTTTTTCTTTTTCCGTTAACCACCTCTAAACTATTGTAAAATTGATTTACTATCTCAAAAAAAATCCTGGGAGCGTGCTCAACAACTCACCAAAGTTTCATCGCAATGAAATGGATGGCATATGAACGCTACGGGACTTTGTTGAAACGATTCGATCGCCGTCACCCATTTGTTGAATATACTCGTACGCTGCCTATTGTAAAATGGATTTACTAATTCGAAAACCTTCCCTGGCGTGTACACAACAACTCATCAATGTTTCATCACAATCCAATGAATGGCATATGAACGCATATGGGATTTTGTATAAACGATTCGCGCGCCGTTACTCATTTGTTGAATCTACTTGTGCGCCACCCATTGAAAAATGGATTTACTAATTCATACACATTCGCAGGACTGTACTCAACTCACCAAAGTTTTATCACAATCGGATGAATGGTATATGAACGCATACGGGACTTTGTTGAAACGATTCACGCGCTGTCGCTCAATAGTTGAAGCTACTCATGCTCTACCATATTGTAAAATGGATTTACAAAATCAGAAATCATCGCGGGAGTGGAAACAACATTTCACCAAATTTCATTGCAATCGCATGAATTGTATATGAACGCATACGGAACTTTTTTTAAACGATACGCGCGCCGTTACTCATTTGTTGAATCTACTCGTGCGCTACCTATTGTAAAAAGGATTTACTAAGTCAGAAACCTTTTTCTGGATGGTGCACAACAATTCACCAAAGTTTCATAGCAATCGGATGAATGGTATATGAACGCATACGGGACTTTGTATAAACGCTTCGCCCGTCGTCGCTCATTTGTTGAACCTACACGTGCGCTACCAATTCTTAAGTGGATTTACTCAGCCAGAAACCTTACCTGAAGTGTACAGAACATCTCACCCAAGTTTCATCGCAATGGAATGAATGGTATATGAACGCATGTGGGACTTTCTTGAAACAAACGCACGCCATTTTGTTGAAGCTACTCGTGCCATCTATTGTAAATTGGATTTACTACCCCTATACAAATTACGTTGAGTAACTAACGGGATTTCATGTTAAGAGCCTCATTGTCTATACCGGTAGTGGAAAGTGCTACTCGCATCCAGTCGGCCGTGTCTCGTCAAGAGCTGCTGTTGCCAGGAAACGACTTGCCTTAGCTGTCATTTGCGTTTCGTTTTATAGTGAACTAGCTGAAATACCCGTGCTTCGCTACGCGTCATAAATAAATTAAAATGTGAAGGTGACAGTTAAACCAGGGGATAGGCGAGGTACTGCGCAGAGGGAGATTAAGGATGGAATATTTTGTCCAACTACACCGTTCGGCGTTGACCGTGTTTTATAGCACAAATTTAGGTTTTATTCGCTAACCGTTGGAGACACCTTTCGGATAGAAAATGTAATTTTAAACCTCGTATATGCCATCAAAATTTTGCTAGTTCTTAGCGTTCACTTTTTATTTGAAATGGAAATATGAAAGTTTGAAACCAAAGGGTGTAGTGACGTCACTAAAATGGTCGCCATCTTTAAATAGTGCAAAGTATTGAAATCAAGAGTAGCCTATATGTTAACCAGGTAAATCAGCTACTTCCATGTAAAATTCAAGTAAATCGGACCAGTGGTTCTTGCGTGATTGAGTAATACACAGACACACACCATCTCATTTTTAGCCTCGCTTCGCTCGCGTCATAGTCGTGTCATATTGTTATTCAATGAAATGCATGTTTAACCCCGTTAACACCCCTTTAGAACCTGAATATCCAAAAATCCCTCCTTAGTAGAATTTTTCGACACACAACAAACATATTTCTTCTAACTTTAATAGTTTTGGTTGGTCGATGAGAGTGAACATCCAAAAATCCTTCCTTAGTGGACGTTTTTCTTCCAGAATTTCACCCCTCCCCATAGGCCCCTTAAATTGGATTTATGAAAAAACGGTCGAACACCTACTTATTTTAATTAACTTATTTATTCGTTTATTTATATTTAAGCTGATTGAAACTCGGAGAAAATCAAACTCCTCGCCTATGTCGTTTAAGAGATACACGCTCCGTTTGGAATCTTTCAACCCCCACTTTTCAACCCTTTCACTTCATAATATACACCAAATCGAAAAACCATTAGACATGTGTCAGCTTATTCTTAATGATTAGAATATATGCCAAGTATCACATCCCCAAATGAAACCACTCGTGAGATATTGTTATTCAATGAAATGCACGTTTACCCCCTTAACACCTCTTTAGAACCTGAATATCCAAAACTCTTTCCTTAGTGGACGTTTTCGACATACCACGAACATATCCCCAAAATTTCATGTTTCTAACTTCAATAATTTTGGCTGGGCGATGATGAATGAGTGAGTCAGTCAGGACATTTTCCTTCATTTATTTTTCAGAATTTCACCCATCCCCATGAACCCCTTAAATTGGATTTATGAAAAAAAAAACCGGTCGAACACCTATTTACTTATATAAAGCTGTTTTCCCCCTGTGTTTGATGAGTGAGTAAGTGAGTCAATCAGTTAGGACACTTTCTTTCCTGTTTTCCCCCGATTTTCACTCCTCCCCATGGGCCCCTTAAATTGGATTTATGAAGAAATGGTCGAACACCTATTTACTTATTTTTTATGCTGCTTTTTTCCGCTGAATTTCAAAATTATCGCCTATGTTGAATAAGAGATACCGTACATGCTCCCTTAAGAATCCTTCAACCCCCAATTTTCTCCCCTTTCACCTCATAATACACACCATATCGATAAACCCTTAGGCGTGTGTCTGCTTATTTTGAATGATTAGTTTATATGCCGAATATCACATCCCCAAATGAAACAACTCGTGAGATATTTTTATTCAACAAAATGCAAGTTTATCCCCTTAACACCCCTTCAGAACATGAATATCCAAAAATCCATCCTTAATGGACTTTTTCGATATACAACGAACATATCCCCAAAATCTCAAGTTTCTAACTGCAATAGGTTTGCTGGGGGATGATGAGTGAATATCCAAAAATCTTTCCTTAGTGGACTTCTTTCCCCAGAATTTCACCCCTCCCCATGAGCCCCTTAAATTAGATTTATGAAAAAATAATCGAACACCTATTTACTACTTTTTCAAGCTGATTTTTCTCCCTGAGATTCATACTTTTTGCCTCTGTCTTTTAAGAGATAATTGCTCCGTAAAGAATCCTTCAACACTCACTTTTCACACATACACCTCATAATATACACCACATCGAAAAACCCTCAGACATGTGCCTTCTTATTCTTAATGATGAGTTTATATGCCGAGTATCCCATCCCAAAGGAAACCAATCGGGAGATATTGTTATTCAATTAAATGCAAGTCTACCCCCTTAACACCCCTTAAGAACCTGAATATCCAAAATTCCTTCCTTAGTGGACGTTTTCGATATACAACGAACATATCCCCAAAATGTCATGTTTCTAACTTCAATAATTTTGGCTGGGCGATGATGAGTGAGTGAGTCAGACAGGACATTTTCTTTCAATTATTTTTCAGAATTTCACCCCTCTCATGAATCCCTTAAATTGGATTTATGAAAAAAAACGGTCGAACACCTATTTACTTATTTTTGAGCTGTTCTTCCCCCCTGAGTTTGATGAGTGAGTGAGTTAGGACACTTTCTTTCCTGTTTTCTCCCCCAGAATTTCACCCCTCTCCAAGGGCCCCTTAAATTGGATTTACGAAAAAACGGTCGAACACCTATTTACTTATATTTTAAGCTGTTTTTCCCGCCGAATTTCAAACTTCTCGCCTATGTCGTTTAACAGATACACGCTCCATTAAGAATCCCTCAACCCCCAATTTTCACCCCTTTCACCTCATAATATACACCACATCGATAAACCCTTAGACATATGTCTGATTATTTTAATGATTAGTTTATATACCGAATATCACATACCCAAAGAAACAACTCAGAAGATATCGTTATTCAATGAAATGCACGTTTACCCCCTTAACACCTCTTTAAAACCCGAATATACAAAAATCATTCCTTAGTTGAAGTTTTCGACATACAGCGAACATATTCCCAAAATTTCATGTTTCGACCTTTAATAGTTTTCGCTGGGCGTGATGAAAGAGTGAGTCAGACAGGACATTTTCTTTCAATTATTTTTATCAGAATTTCACTCCTTCCCATGGGCCCCTTAAATTGGATTGATGAAAAAAGCTTGAACACCTATTAACTTATTTTTAAGCTGTCTTTTTCCCCTGAGGTTGATGAGTGAGTGAGTTAGTCAGTCAGTTAGGACACTTTCTCTCCTTTTTCCCCCCAGAATTTCACCCCACCCCATTGGCCCTTAAATTAATTTATGAAAAAACGGTGGAACGCCGATTTACGTAATTTTTAAACTCATTTTTTTTCGCTGAGTTTCAAATTTCTCGCCTATGTCGTTTAAGAGATAGGCCTACACGCTTCGTTAGGAATCCTTCAACCCCCTCTTTTCACCCCTTTCACGTCATAATAATACACCACATCGAAAAACCCTTAGACATATGTCTGCTATTTTTAATGATTAGTTTATATCCCGAGTATCGCATCCACAAATGAAACCACACGTGAGATATTGTTATTCAATGAAAAGCAGGTTTAACCCCCTTAAGACCCCTTTAGAACCTGAATATTCAAAAATCCTCCCTTTGTGTATGGTTTTGACATACAACGAACATATCCCGAAAATGCCATGTTTCCAACCTCAATATTTTTGGCTGGGCGATGATGAGTGTGTGAGTGAGTCAGGACATTTTCTTTCAATTTTTTTTTCTTCAGAATTTCACCCCTCCCGATGAACCCCTTGATTTATCAAAAAAACTGTCGAACGCACATTTACTTATTTTTAAGCAGTTTTTCCCCCTGAGTTTGAAGAGCGAGTGATCAATCGGTTAGGACACTTTCTTTCCTGTTCTTTTCCCCCAGAATTTCACCCCTCCCCATGGGCCCCTTAAATTGGATTTATGAAAAAACGGTCAAACACCTAATTACTTATTTTTATGCTGATTTTATTCCGCTGAGTTTCAAACTCCTCGCCTATGTCGTTTAAGAGATTCAGGCTCCGTTAGGAATCTTTCAACCCCCACTTTTCACCCCTTTCACCTCATAATATACACCACATCGAAAAACCCTCAGACATATGTCTTCTTATTTTTAATGATGAGTTTATATGCCGAGTATCACATTCCCCAATGAAACCAATCGGGAGATATTGCTATTCAATGAAATGCAGGTCTACCCCCTTAACTCCCCTTTAGAACCTGAATATCCAAAAATCCTTTCTTAGTGGGCGTTTACGGTCCTTGAGGAAGCTGCATACCAAATTTCATTCTAATCCGTTGGGTGGTTTCTGAGATTTCGTGATGAATGTGTGAGTGAGTGAGTGAGTGAGTGGTATTTGACAAATATCTAGTAGATAGTGTCAAGTCTTTGTTATGCTATACGCGGTTAACAGTGCTGTGTGATCAGTTGAGTAACTAACGGGATTTCAAGTAAAGCTCCTCATTTTCTATACCGGTAGTGCAGAGCGCAATTGGCATCCAGTCGGCCGTGTCTCGACTTGAGCTATGTTGCCATGGAAACTATCTGCCTTGCCATTCCTTCATGAGTATATTTTATGAATTTATTAGCCTTTGCTCGAGTGCAAAAGGGCTTAAATCAGAAGAATGAGAAAGACTATCAAAAATTCATGTAGCCAGCGGTTCTTTCTGGGTCCTAAACTATGTGTATGCAAAATTTGGTTGAGATTGGTGGAACGGTGTAGATTTGTATACGGAACCAACCCACCCACATACATACATACAGACTTTCACTTTTATATATAAGATTGTATTCTGTTTGACGCTTTATGTCACGCCACGGGATAAAAAAAAAGTATCCTATGTCCGTCTCCTGGTTCTAAGCTACTTCCACACCAATTTTCAGCCAAATCGGTTCAGCCGTTCTTGAGTTATAAATAGTGTAACTAACACGACTTTCTTTTATATATATACTAGCTGAAGTACCCGTGCTTCGCTACGCGTCATAAATAAATTAAAATGTGAAGGTGACAGTTAAAACAGGGGATAGGCGAGGTGCTGCGCAGAGGGAGATTAAGGATGGAACATTTTGTCCAACTACACCGCTCGGCGTTGACCGTGTTTTATAGCACAAATGTAGGTTTTACTCGCTAACAGTTGCAGATACCTTTCGGATAGAAAATGTAATTTTAAACCTCGCATAGTCCATCAAAAGTTTGCTATTTCTTAGCGTTCTCTTTTTATTTGAAATGGAAATATGAAAGTTTGAAACCAAAGGGTGTAGAGACGTCACTAAAATGGTCGCCATTTTAAATAGTCCAAAGTATTGAAATCAAAGGTAACCTATATGTTAACCAGGTAAATCAGCTACTTCCATGTAAAATTCACGTAAATCGGACCAGTGGTACTTGCGAGATTGAGTAATACACAGACCCACACCATCTCAATTTTAGCCTCGCTTCGCTCGCGTCATAGTCGTATCATATTGTTTTTCAATGAAATGCAGGTTTAACCCCGTTAACACCCCTTTAGAACCTGAATACCCAAAAATCCCTCCTTAGTAGACGTTTTCGACACACAACAAACAAACATATCCCCAAAATATCATTCTTCTAACTTTAATAGTTTTGGTTGGTCGATGAGAGCAAATTTACAAAAATCCTTCCTTAGTGGACGTTTTTCTTCCAGAAGTTTACCCCTCCCCATATGCCCCTTAAATTGCATTTATGAAAACACGGTCGAACACCTATTTATTTTGTTTATTTATTCATTTTTTTATTTATTTATTTTTAAGCTGATAGATTTCCTCCGAGTTTCAGACTCCTCCCTATGTCGTTTAAGAGATACACGCTCAGTTAGGAATCTTTCAACCCCCACTTTTCATCCCTTTCACCTCATAATATACACTACATCGAAAAACCATTAGACGTGTGTCAGCTTATTTTTAATGATTAGTATATGTGCCAAGCATCACATCCCCAAATGAAACCACTCGTGAGATATTGTTATTCAATGGAAAGCACGTTTACCCCCTTAACACCTCTTTAGATCCTGAATATCCAGAACTCTTTCCTTAGTGGACGTTTTCGACATACAACGAACATATCCCCAAAAATGTCATGTTTCTAACTTCAATAATTTTGGCTGGGCGATGATGAGTGAGTGAGTCAGTCAGGATATTTTCTTTCATTTATTTTTGATAATTTCACCCGTCCCCATGAACCCCTTAAATTGGATTTATGAAACAAACGGTCAAACACCTATTTACTTATTTAAAGCTGTTTTCCCCCTGAGTTTGATGAGTGAGTAAGTGAGTCAATCAGTTAGGACACTCTCTTTCCTGTTTTTTTCCCATAATTTCACCCCTCTCCAAGGGCCCCTTAAATTGGATTTATGAAAAAACGTTCCAACACCTATTTACTTGTATTTTAAGCTGTTTTTTCCCACCGAATTTCAAACTTCACGCCTATGTTGTTTCAGAGATACACGCTCCGTCAAGAATCCCTCAACCCCCAATTTTCACCCCTTTCACCTTATAATATACACCACATCGATAAACCCTTAGACATATGTCTGATTATTTTTAATGATTAGTTTATATACCGAATATCACATCCCCAAACAAACAACTCATGAGATATCGTTATTCAATGAAATACACGTTTACCCCCTTGTCACGTCTCTAAAACCCGAATAAACAAAAATTATTCCTTAGTTAACGTTTTCGACATACAGCGAACATATTCCCAAAATTTCATGTTTCCAACTAATGTATAATAATTTTCGCTGGGCGTGATGAGTGAGTGAGTCAGACAGGTCATTTTCTTTCATTTATTTTACCAGAATTTCACCCCTCCCCATGGGCCCCTTAAATTGGATTGATTAAAAAACGCTTGAACACCTATTAACTTATTTCTTAAGCTGTCTTTTTCCCCTGAGTCAGTCGGTTAGGACACTTTCTCTCATTTTTTCCCCCAGAATTTCATCCCACCCCATTGGCCCCTTAAATGAATTTATGAAAAAAACAGTCGAAAACCGATTTACTTACTTTTTAAGCTGTTTTTTTTCGCTGAGTTTCAAATTTCTCGCCTATGTCGTTTAAGAGATAGGCCTACACGCTCCATTAGGAATCCTTCAACCCCCACTTTTCAGCCCTTTCACCTCATAATAATACACCACATCGAAAAACGCTTAGACACATGTCTGCGTATTTTTAATGATTAGTTTATATGCCGAGTATCACATCCACAAATGAAACCACTCGTGAGATATTGATATTCAATGAAATGCAGGTTTAACCCCCTTAAGACCCCCTTAGAACCCGAATATCCAAAAAACCTCCCTTAGTGTACGGTTTTGACATACAACGAACATATCCCCGAAATGTCATGTTTCCAACTTCAATATTTTTGGCTGGGCGATGATGAGTGAGTGAATGAGTCAGGACATTTCCATTCAATATTTTTTTCTTCAGAATTTCACCCCGCCCGATGAACCCCTTCAATTTGATTGAAAAACAAACTGTCGAAAAGCTATTTACTTACTTTAAAGCAGTTTTTCCCCTGAGTTTGATGAGTGAGTCAGTCAGTCAGTCAATCAGTTAGGACACTTTCTTTCCTGTCCCCCCCCCCCCCCGAATTTTACCCCTCCCCATGGGCCCCTTAAATTGGATTTATGGAAAAGCGGTCAAACACATATTTACTTATTTTTATGCTGATTTTTTTCCCGCTGAGTTTCAAACTCCTCGCCTATGTCGTTTAAGAGATACACGCTCCGTTAGGAATCTTTCAATCCCCATTTTTCACCCCTTTAACCTCATAAACACATCGAAAAACCCTCAGACACGTGTCTTGTTACTTTTTAATGATAAGTTTATATGCCGTGTATCACATCCCCCAATGAAACCAATCGGGAGATATTGTTATTCAATGAAATGCAGGTTTAATCCCCTTAAGACCCCTTTAGAACCTGAATATCCGAATATCCTCCCTTAGTAGACGGTTTTGACATACAATGAACATATCCCCAAACTGTCATGTTTCTAACTTCAATAATTTTGGCTAGACGATGATGAGTGTGTGAGTAAGTGAGTGAGTCTGGACATTTTCTTTCAATTTTCTTTTTTCAGAATTTCACCCCTCCCCATGAACCCCTTAAATTTGATTTATGAAAAAAAAAACCTGTCGAACAGCTATTTACTTACTTTAAAGCAGTTTTTTTTCCCTGAGTTTGATGAGTGAGCCAGTCAGTCATTCAGTTAGGACACTTTCTTTCCTGCCCCCCCCCCCCCCCCAGAATTTCATCTCTCCCCATGGGCCCCTTAAATTGGATTTATGAAAAAACTGTCAAACACATACTTACTTCTTTTTTATGTTGATTTTTTTTCGCTGTGTTTCAAACTCCTCGCCTATGTCGTTTAAGAGACACACGCTCCGTTAAGAATCTTTTAATCCCCACTTTTCACCCCTTTCACCTCATAATATACACCACATCGAAAAACCCTCAGACACATGTCTTCTTATTTTTAATGATGAGTTTATATGCCGAGTATCACATCCCCCCATGAAACCAATCGGGAAATATTGCTATTCAATTAAATGCAGGTCTACCCCCTTAACACCCCTTTAGAACCTGAATAGCCAAAATTTCTCTCTTAGTGGGCATTTGCGGCCCTTGAGGAAGCTGCATACCAGATTTCATTCCAATCCGTTCGGTGGTTTCTGAGATTTCGTGATGAATAAATGAATGAATGAGTGAGTGAGTGAGTGAGTGGTATTTGAAAAATATATAGTAGAAAGAAGATAGTGTCAAGTCTTTGTTATGCTGAACTCGGTTGACAGTGCTGTGTGTGCAGTTGAGTAACTAACGGTATTTCAAGTAAAGATCCTCAATTTCTATACCGGTAGTGCTGAGCGCAATTGGCATCAAGTCGGCCGTGTCTGGACTTGAGCTATGTTGCCATGGTAACTATCTGCCTTGCCATTCCTTCATGAGTATATTTTATGATTTGATTAGCCTGTTTTTGAGTGAAAAAGGGCCGAAATAAGAAGAATGAGAAAGACTATCGAAAATTCATGTAGCCAGCGGTTCCTTCTGGGTCCTAAACTATGTGTATGCAAAATATGGTTGAGATTGGTGGAACGGTGTAGATTTGTATACGGAACCAACATATATACATACATACAGACTTTCACTTTTATATATTAGATAGATTTAATAAACGAATGAACGAATGCAAGCCGGAAACCACGGCAACAGATTATCAGAGGTCCTTCTATTGCTGTTTTTTTTAAGGAAACTTGTTTATTGTCTTCATATATTTAAGGTACATAGGTGATTGTGAGGTGGTAGATGAATAACAATCATGGATATTGATGCGTTTATCACAGTTATACTAGTCTACTTATTGTTCAATGTTCAATCACTATTACAATGCACAAAACCCTCACATGATGCAGCCGGCGAGTTCTTGTAGTACAGCGAAGGCTCGTGAGGACACACTCACTTACCTCGGACAGCATTTCGAGTTCTGTATATGGCCCCGTAGTTTTCAGCACACAGTGCACATAGCAACCGAGGAGTAACACTACCGCACTGTTCAGTTGGGGCGGTTGAAGGCTAAATGTTGGTCGGATCACCCATTCAGGAGTGATGGAGGTAGTAGGACAGTTCATGAAGCTATTCAGGACCCGGGTGAAGCGGTTCCAGGTCGATCGAATCGGATCACACTGCGTAAATCGGTGCAGGATTGTATCCTGATGGGAACATGAAGTGCATAAGGCGTTCTCCACCATGTGAATGCGATGGAGTCTGCTGTTTGTTGGTATAAGGTCATGGATTACTTTATACCAACTTTCCTTCGCTGCGCTGGAAAGAATGCGATTGGAGACATTCCTCCAGACTCGATTCCAGTTGACGATCAATGCGGATTGCATAATTCTGGGGGCAACATACTGTTGTGCCATGATAGAACGATACAGCTTTTTCGTTGAGATAGACCTGATGACGTCTTGTGGCACGTAGCTGAGTTCAACTCTCAGATACCGGACATGAGGTGCATGACGATTGATATCATAATAAGCAGGTGGGTTCGAGCAGTCATAGGGACTACACCATCTCCGTAGGAAGTTATGTGACTCATCGGTCCCGAAGCCTTTAACCAGTTGCAGGTGTTGTTTGAGGAATACGGTTCTAGCTTTCTTTTCAACGTCGATGAGTCCCAGACCTCCCTGGGATGTATGCAATGTTAATGTGCTGCGGGAAAGACGTAATAGAGCTCCTTGCCAAATAAACCATCCGACGGCGGAAATAATACGTGTACCCACCATTCTTGGCATAGGAAGAATTTGAATGAGATACCATATTTTGCTTAAGCTGAACATATTCACGTACATTGTTCGTTGGTGTAAGAGGAAGGAGCGGTACCGCACTTGTTGCAAGGCACCACGCACAGAATGTAGGGCAACGTCCCAGTTCTATTTAATCATTTGGTGTACACTATTCAAGAAAGATATGCCTAATATTTTGAGTTCTGAGGCGATCGTTACCCACGCCGGGAGAACCCCTTGGACGCGGTCCAATTTCCCAATCCACATCGCCTTTGTTTTTCGTCGGTTCAGCCGCGCACCAGAATATCTCCCGTACTCATCAAGGTCCGTGAACAATTGCTGCATGTCAACGGTTCGATCAACCCCAAGGGTGACATCATCCGCATATGCAAAAATACTGATCTCCGTGCCATTGAAAGATGTATGGAGATTACAAAGAAGGGCTTCCAGAGATAGAACAAAAAGAAGCATGGACATCGGACACCCTTGCCTGACTCCACGATGGATGAGGAGCGGCCGTGTGAAATACCCATTTACACTCACTTTTGAAGATCCACCATGAAGAATTTTGCTCACGAGGGCAATAAACCGCATATCGAAGCCAATAGCTTGAAGATTCGCAAGGATGTATTTATGGTTTACCCTATCAAAGGCATGGTCAAAATCCAGTGATAATAACAGTTTCTTCTTATTGCCGACCAGCGACTCACTAATGACATCGCGAATAGCACATGTAGTGTTGACAATGCACCTGCCTGGTACCCCCACCCGATTGGTGGCGAGATGTGGCTTCCTCCATAAAGGCCTGAAGTCTCGTTTTCATACATTTCGTGAAGATCTTGTAGTCAAAGTTTAAAAGCGTCAGTGGGCGAAAGTCCCTGAGCTGTGTTGGTTGTGTAATTTTTGGGACTAATACCACCAGGCCATCTTTCAGGGTGTCGATATTTCGTCCAGGACGACAAGCATCATTCACTACGGCTGTAAGTTCATCGCGAATGGTGGTCCAAAACGTCATGTAGAAAGCTCTCCCCAGGCCATCAGGACCAGGACTCTTGTTTGGCGCACTGTGGCGTATGGAGGTATATATTTCTTCGGCGGTGATGTCCTGGGTCAGGCACTCTTGTTCTCTGTGCAAAAGTCTTCCTCGTACACCATCGAAGAACGGATGCTGGTGGTGAAGTGGGACTGGGGCGTCGTCTGTGTACAAGGACTGAAAGAAGTTCTCTACCGTTTCTGTGATTAAGGTATGACTAGTCACCATTTGTCCCTCAGGTGTCATAATGCGGTTGATGTACTTCTGACGGCCTTTGCGGCACGCCCGTATAAAATTATAAACGGAGGGTGCCTCTGATGCCAGATGTTGGTGATCTTGTGCTTGAAGTTTGAGTCCTTCCAATGCTTTGCGCTGCAGCGTGAGGAGCTGCGCTCGGATTTTCTTTATTCGGCGATATGTATAAGGGTTGGTAGGGTCTTCATTGTATAACTGTCGTAAACATTTATAGTAGAAATCTGTCGTCTGATGGATGTGGCGTCTTCTCTCGGCACTGTAGGCCTTCAATAACCTAACAGCTCTGGGTTTAGCATACTTCAGCCACCACTCAAGAGTATCTTGAAACCGGTGAATGTGGCGTTTCCAGTTATGCCATTCAGTGGCAAAGCTATCTTTCATGTACAAGTGTGTCAGAATAGAATCATTTAACCTCCATGTTCCTCTCCCACGGCGAGGTCCCAATTCTGGTTGGCGAATCTTGCACAGATACGCACAATGGTTTGAAAACTCCACCGGGCATACATCTGTTTCTCTCACGTGTTCTTTCAATTCCCCGCTGACATATATTCTATCCAGTCGAGAAGCACCATTATGGTAGTAGTACGTGTAACCGGCTGACCCCGACGGCTTCAGTTCCCATGTGTCTTTTAAGCGTAACCCTTGTATTAACGCAGATAGTGCAGGGCAGCCCTGAAATTGGCCACTTTGGTCTTTGGGCGATAGCACTGCGTTAAAATCCCCACCGAGGATTATATTGCCGGTATGATTATGGAGAAGTGGGAGAATATCTGTGGTATAGAAGAGCCGGCGTTGTATCCTGGCCTGCGAACCAGAGGGAGCATATACATTGACAATCAAAAGATCTCGAATACGGATACTGATCCCGCGTGAGTTGACTAACTGGACTGGATCCGCATATGGTATATGGTCCTTAATGTAGATAGCTCTACCACGTTTGTGCTCATTCACATTAACTATTTTATCGTAGCCAGAGATGGTAAGGAGGTCTTCAGTAGCCACTTCTTGCAACAGAACAATATCCACATCTTGGTCTCGTATAAGGTTGCGTAAGAGCGACTGTTTACTAGCAGTTTGAATGCAATTTACATTGAGTGTCATTAGCGTGTATGTCAACAACATCGTCAGATAGATAGACATGTTTTTTTTTTTTTACCGAAATAAACAAGATGGAGATGGGGTGGTCTTTAACGCTTGTCGCTCGACTTCCCGCCTTGTAGTCGGGGGTCCCTGACACCCGTATAAGGCTTGTGCGTTCCCTCTTTTGACGCCCGGATTGTTTTAGCTTTGGAGGAGGTTTTCAAAGGTGCCTGTTCTTTAGGAGTTAGTTCCTTGTTGTCCATGATCTCCTGGTCCCGTGACCCCGTCTCTTCTTTATCCATGTGTCTGGAGGGGTCGTCTTCTATTTCATCCGACCATCGTATACCAGCGGTCTGTGGTTCACAACTAACTATGGACTGGTTTGAGGGTGGCATACTGGTAGCATTGTCTCCTGAGGTCACGCCTTCTGTGACCGCATCAGGGCTGGCAGTGCTAGTGTCAGGTTTCTGGTCAGTTTTAGGAACTAGAGAATTGGCCGCCCTACCTAGACTGCCATTGGTGTATTGGCTAGTATCAGACAAACCTGGCAACGCTGGCTGCCCGTGGAGCTCCTGTTGTAATGTGAGAGTATGTTGTTGTTTACTAGTGGAGGGCAATGGCCCAGCTGGTTGCGGCGATAAGGCGGTGAAGTGAGAAGGCGACACGTCCAACGTGTCTTGTGCTACAGCTGACGTATCAAGTGGGGCAATTTGTTCGGCAGAAATACTGACGTTAGATGAACAAGTTGCCGATAAGGCAGGCGAGACAATGTCACTGTCCTTGTTGGCTACAATTTCACTGAGAAGCTTAGGCCCGGTTTTATTTTCAGTTTCACCGCGCCTCACTGGGCATTCCTGTCTAAAGTGATCAGTGGCATTACAATAAAAGCATGATCGAGGTTGTCCATCATACACCACCTGTGCTTTGTAGCCATCGATAGAAATAATGGGTGGAATTGCAGTTTTTAGTTCAATCCGCATAGCCCGAATACCACTCAAAATATTGAATAGGTAGGTAGCTGACCATCGTTCGTTTCTAATTTCACGAACTTTCGCGTACTTACTAAAGTACGACATTATCCGGTCATTCGGCAGTTCAATGGGAAGGTTCATGACTCGGATTAGTTTGCTGTCAACATCCGCACAAGTTATAATTACCTCAGATATAGAGCCATTAAATTTCCGTACCTGGGATTTTCCGTTGGTACTGTTGAGGACCTTCTCCATCAGTAGTTTGCTGGTGAACTTGATGAAAACAGCAGCTTCCAGATTGTCTAGTTGAATGGCTTCTAATTGGTCCACGTTGAGTTTTAGGGTGTACTGAATCCACTCATGTATTTCTGCAGGGCCTGGTTTATTGGCCTTGTCGGGGAAAGCACATTTTATAGTGTTTTTCCTAATACTGTTGGTTGCCATTTTTACTGTACTTGAAAAGACTTGAAAGTTAGACACTCGAATACGTAACTCACAACGAAGCAGAGCTCAGCGAACCGGTCGCTGCCGGGGTTCAGACCGGACTTGCTGTAAGACGCAATGCAATTCCATTAATTACATTAGTGTGAAAGTTTGCAAACGGCAAGAAGGTTACCACGGAACCAAATTAAGCTGTAAAATTCATCAATACGTATAATACGCTTAAGGGGGTCAAGGGGTACTCTAGATTTTTTTCATGTGATTTACACCTACGGGTGTGGTACGGCAAGTCTATTATAGGCATATTCCTATCCCTATAGTATATTATTATTATATTATGGCGTACAACGACAAGACAAAGCCCTTCGGTGCCAGAAACAAAACTCGGATGCCCTAAAGTGTCCTCGGAAAACTACATTATAAGGCTCTAAATCCAACAGTTTCTGAAATATTCCCTGAAAACTAATTTAATTTAATTTAACTAACTAATGAAGGAATGCAAATCGGTAACCATGACAACATTATCTCAAGGGGTGGCATCCAACTTTCCAACTATTTCTGTATGAAGCAATGTCACTCCATTTATTACATTTCTGTGAATGTTTGCAAATGGCTATAAGGTTATCACGGAACCAACGTAGACTGTATAATTCATTAATGCAATTAAGGGGGTCAGGGGGTAACCTAGGATTTTTTCATGCAATTTTCACGTGCGACATATAGTACAGAAGGTCTATTATATCTCCAATCAGCAACATTATTTTAAAGAAATCCTGAATTGAATCAGCATTTTTGCAGTTTTTAGGAATTTGGGCCATTTGAGGCTAAAGCACCTGAATTTTCATGCACCACAAGCCTTTATAATTTATGAAAGGGGTCTTCCTGTGCATGGGGACCTAACACAACGTAGAGGGTCAGTTTTTATGTGACGTGTATTGCGGTTCGTCAATTTTATTCTATTTCACGTCAGGAAGTACAGGTTAGATGTATTTAGAGCACATTTTAACTAATCTTGTTTTTTTTGTCGACATACGGGTTTATCGTAAGGATGATTTTGATTGATACTGTGTGATAGATATACCCATATTTGTATATCTGGGTGATATGTTGTAGACAATAGAATAGTCTGTCTGTCGGTGTATCCTTATGTACGCCTATAACTCGTGTTCGTATGCTTGGTGCATCGTATAATTAGGTATGGTTACCATGAGAGTCAATACACCAATCATTTATGAAACTCTTCACCGTACTTTTCATACAGTAGAAGGGTCGATATAGGGAAAAACTTCTCAAAATACATGCTAAAATAGGCGAAATATAAATATTATCCTAGAAGGACGACCAAAGCATATGTTGTGCTTCTCAATGTGAGATACAAAATTCGGGAGTCTATAAAGGGTCTCCGAAAACCACATTTTAAGGCCCTGAAATTAACAGTTGGTTGGTTCCTCAGTTTAGGAGCTGCGACAACGCAGTCATGTAGCCCCGTATAATTTTGGTGTGTGTAGAATCTGTCTGATAACCGGTGTTTGTGATTACTGTATTAGTGTGTGTATCTGTTTTTTAATTCAAGTAAGGACTGCAACTTTAAATTTTTCAAATAGTTCCTACTTTTGCCGCCAAACGCCACCGTCAACGACTACTAGGCCTAGTTCCCAACTTAGCTACTAGACGCCACCGCAGTCGGCCCTTGGCAACGAACGTAGGAACCTAAGAGCGTTGTTTACATTCTTAACCCATAAAATTTAGCTTCACACAGTTGTAATTAGTTGAATTAACAGTGTGTGTGATATTCCCCGAAAAACTAACTTCGTTCTGATAAACATATGAAGCAATGACAAACCGCTAACCATTGCAACAGTAGCTCAATTGATAATGTCTGGTGTTAACACCGAAAACCGTTCGAAGAACGGGTACTTCTGCTAGTAAAGTCATAAAATTAACTCATGAAGGAATGGCAAGGCAGGCCATTTCTATGGCAACATAGCTTTAGACGAGACACGGCCGACTGGATGCGAGTTGTGCTCTCCACTACCAGTATAGAAAATGAGGCTATTTACATGTAATCCCGTTAGTTAATCAACTGCTCACACAGCACTGTCAACCCAGTATAGCATATCAAAGACTTGACCCTATTTGTCAATATAATTTCCGCAATATCAAAATGCAAATTATATCACAAAATACAATAGCGTGATATTAAATAACAGAAATTAAACATACCTTTGCATCTTATTAAAATAGAATTCAATTAGTTTCACTTGATTTTTATAAAACTTCATGAACTTTCCTGCTCAGTGGTTAGTACAGAAGTTATTTGGAAGCAACCGGTATTTCGGCATCCGCAATAATATTCGTAATCTGTGATACCAATTTCTCTGCAATGATGCTGGCAAGACCACTGCTGCTATCAGTTTAATGAGTGGAGAGGATTGGAGTTCCGAGAAATGCAATCCAAACAATTCGTACAAGAAGATGATGATAATGATGATATTGTTGTTTTAAGGGGCCTAACATCTAGGTTATCGGCCCCTAATGGTTTGGGTGATCGTGAAGATGATAATGAAATGTAAACTATAACTAAAACTAACTTATATACTAGAAGAAGAAATGGAGAATAAGGCAAATAAAGGATAGGAGGAAAAGATATGCCCTCAACCCACGAAGAATGCGGATTGAGGGACTTGTAAGGAAGGAGAGCCATAAAAGGCAGATAAGAAAGTGAAAGAGGAGAGGGTCCTCTCCACAGGTAATGGATAAAAGGGGGAAAACATGACCCAGCTCAGGAATCCCTCAGGGTCGCCAACACCTGAACTCACCAGCAGTGAGTCCCTGAGGGTGTAGCAATATCTAGGGTGCGCCAGAGTGATGGGGCTACATACACCCTGCCTCCTCGAGGGCCTTGAGCAAAAGACAGGAGATAACAGGAAAAGAAAAAGAAGGCTGACCCCTCGCAGAAGGAGGGTATAAGAAAAGATGAGACAAGGGCCAATTAAGGCGGGAAAGGAAGATACTCCCTAGGCCTCGGATAACTTAATACCGTCGGGGTCGGAAGAGAACATGAGTTGGCCAAGTGAGGTCGACAGGAAAGAAGACGGAGAGAAGCCCGGTGCAAGTAAGTGGAAGCAATGCAGGACTCAGTTGGGGCCCCGTGGTGCTCAACCAACGTCCCACTAGATGTGAGCCCCTGGAGGGTTTTATACAAGAAATTATTTCCATTGTAAATACGACTTAAATCAGACTTTCAGTTTTCATTGTCGGGAAAGTGATTGGTGCAATATTGCGGTGGTATTGCTGGAATGATTCTCTTCCTAACTGAAATAATGCCAATAGCTACCTACGGACTCAACATTATATGGGATACTGTTACTGTCACAGACCTCTTAACACTAGAAAAAATCAAGGCCCACTTCATTGAAAGAGTGCTGGGAATAGGAATAACTGCACCATCAAGACTGACTTATATTATGCTTAGTGAGAAATTCTTCATAGAAGATATGAGTTTGCAGTTGCATCTTCCATACACAAAGGCATATGAGAAACCCTTTCAAATATTACTTGAAAAAAGGAACAACATTTGGGCCGAGTTTTATACAACAGACGTCATAATGACACAAAAATGGAGACAGGCCAACTATAAACTGAGACACGCCATCACACGATTTGCAGTACACGGGTTTCACCACAAGCTATGCCCCAACAAAAGATTTCATTAACCAAATGAGGACTGTGTGTGTGAATTATGTCATAATCAATGTTCATATGTATTTGCCTATGTATGTTCTCTGGCAATTTTGCTGCAAAAAACATTTCATTCATTCATTGTCGGAAAAGATTTTGCTGAAATTGTAATTTGATGGTGATAGTTGTTGTCCAAGTGCCTAACATAGAGGTTATAGGCCTCTAATTCTTTGGGGTGAATATGATAAATGATGATAAAATGAACACTAGAACAAACTATAGCTACAAATTACAACCAAATTACGGGTTAGGAGAAAAAGGACCAAGAGGGTGGAATAAGGGAAATAAAATGCAGGTAAAAGAAATGCTCTCAATCCTCAAAAGATGAGAATTGACGGATTTGGAAAGGCGCGCCATGAAATGCAGATAGGAAGGGAAATAGGAGAGAGTCCGCCCTAGAATCACTGGAAAGAGGGAATAAACAGATCCAGCTCAGGTATCATCCGAAACTCAACAGCCGTGAAGCCTTGATGGTGTAGCACCTCTAGTGGTGGGGCTACACGCACCCTGCCTCCTTTATGGCCCTGTGCAGGAGGCAGGAGATATGATGAAAAGAAAAAGAGTTCTGGCTCTTTGAAGAATGAGGGTATCAGGAAAGATTAAACAGGTCCAATTATGGCGGGAATTTGAAAGACTCCTTGGACCTCAGATATCCTAATATCGTCAGGGTCGGAAGAGAACAAGAGTTGATCAAGGGAGCCCGAAAGTAAAAATGCCAGAGAGGACCCTGGCACAATTAAGTGGAAGCAATCGCGAACTCAGCTGGGGCCCCACTGATCGCTAACCAGCGTTCCACAAGTTGTAAGCACCTGAAGGAGGGGGAGTGTCGTAATGTCGTAAGTGAACAAGAGGTGACCAAGAGTGGTCAACAGGAAAGATGACAGAAGGGAGTCCGGCGCAAGTAAGTGAAAGCAATTCCGCACTCAGCTGGGGTCCCGTTGTCACCAAACCCACATCCATTAGTCGTGAGCCCCTGGGGGATGTACTGAAGAATGATTCAACAGAATCGCAAGAAAACACTATGATACCCATTTTTCTGAAGATAACTTATGGGTTTGCACTGGACGGTTGATTCCGTAGTTAATTGGATATCATCTTAGGTATCAGAGGCAAGGAAGTCCCTATCATGTGCGTTATTAGCAGTGGTCAAGTACTATCCTGGCAATTTGCCTGGACAGAGTGTAGAATAACCACATTCAAGATAGTTTATCGGTGCTGCGTTTCGAACCTACGATGTCTGGACTTGCTACAGCTGCCCTCGCAGCCGTGGTGCACGATTAAACGATCACTACTACGGCGCGGGATTCTCAAAATGACGACTACACACAACAGCCGACGGAGAGTTTGTGTCCGGTACAAAGTTATCGTGGGAAATCACGTTAAGACAATCATCACACCTATCTCTGTCTCACGTAAACTCGGGAAATGAAAGAACACCTCGTATGTTCTTCCTATTTAAAGTGCAAAATGACAAACAACAGTATGACACACTGGATTTGAGCAGCGACGTTCAAACCATAGTTCATAATTTACCCCAGCATTTTACAATTTCATCAGCAAACACTCCAAACAACGTAGGAATTCAGTATATTAACAACGACTACTTACAATAATTGAAACTGAAACAACACTTCGTGTAACTCAGACCTCCAGGGCTAATACACGTGCTTGTCTAAATGATTTTTGCATTTTATGTATAACTAGCTGAAGTACCCGTGCTTCGCTACGGGTCGTAAATAAATTAAAATGTGAAGGTGACAGTTAAAACAGGGGATAGGCGTGGTGCTGCGCAGAGGGAGATTAAGGATGGAACATTTTGTCCAACTACACCGCTCTACCTTGACCGTGTTTTATAGCACACATTTAGGTTTTACTCGCTAATGGTTGGAGATACATTTCGGATAGAAAATGCAATTTTTAACCTCGTACATGCCATCAAAAGTTTGCTATTTCTTAGCGTTCTCTTTTTATTTGAAATGGAAATATGAAAGTTTAAAACCAAAGGGTAGAGTGACGTCACTAAAATGGGCGCCATATTTAATTAGTGCAAAGTATTGAAATCAAAAGTAACCTGTATGTTAACCAGGTAAATCTGCTACTTCCATGTAAAATTCATGTAAATCGGACCAGTGGTACTTGCGTGATTGAGTAATACACAGACACACACCATCTCATTTTTAGTCTCGCTTCGCTAGCGTCATAGTCGTGTCATATTGTTATTCAATGAAATGCAGGTTTAACCCCGTTAACACCCCTTTAGAACCTGAATATCCAAAAATCCCTCCTTAGTAGATGTTTTCGACACACAACAAACATATCCTCAAAATATCATTCTTCTAACATTAATAGTTTTGGTTGGTCGATGAGAGTGAACATCCAAAAATCCTTCCTTAGTGGACGTTTTTCTTCCAGAATTTCACCCCTCCCCATAGGCCACTTAAATTGGATTTATGAAAAGACGGTCGAACACCTATTTATTTTATTTATTTATTTATTTATTTATTTTAAGCTGATTGATTTCCTCCGAGTTTCAAACTCCTCGCCTATGTCGTTTAAGAGATACACGCTCCGTTAAGAATCTTTCAACCCCCACTTTTCATCCCTTTCACCTCATAATATACACTATATCGAAAAACCATTAGACATGTGTCAGCTTAATTTTAATGATTAGTATATATGCCAAGTATCAATCCCCAAATGAAACCACTCGTGAGATATTGTTATTCAATGAAATGCACGTTTACCCCCTTAACACCTATTTAGAACCTGAATATTCAAAACTCTTACCTTAGTGGAGGTTTTCGACATAAAACGATCATATCCCCAAAATTTCATGTTTCCAACTTCAATAATTTTGGCTGGGCGATGATGAGTGAATGAGTCAGTCAGGACATTTTCTTTCATTTATATTTGATAATTTCACCCCTCCCCATGAACCCCTTAAATTGGATTGATGAAACAAACGGTCGAACACCTATTTACTTATTTAAAGCTGATTTCCCCCTGAGTTTGATGAGTGAGTAAGTGAGTCAATCAGTTAGGACACTTTCTTTCCTGTTTTATCCCCCCAGAATTTCACCCCTCTCCAAGGGCCCTTTAAGTTGGATTTATGAAAAAACGGTCGAACATATATTTACTTGTATTTTAAGCTGTTTTATCCTGCCGAATTTCAATCTTCTCGCCTATGTAGTTTAAGAGATACACGCTCCGTTAAGAATCCCTCAATCCCCAATTTTCACGCCTTTCTCCTCATAATAAACACGACATCGATAAACTTTTAGATATGTGTCTGATTATTTTTAATGATTAGTTTATATACCGAATATCACATCCCCAAAGAAACAACTCATGAGATATCGTTATTCAATGAAATGCACGTTTACCCCCTTAACATCTCTTTAAAACGCGAATAAAGGGAAATCATTCCTTAGTTGACGTTTTGACATACAACGAACATATTTCCAAAATTTCATTTTTCCAACATTAATAGTTTTCGCTGGGCGTGATGAGTGAGTGAGTCAGACAGGACATTTTCTTTCAATTATTTTTACCAGAATTTCACCCCTCCCCATGGGCCCCTTAAATTGGATTGATGAAAAAACGCTTGAACACCTATTAACTTATTTTTTAGCTGTCTTTTTCCCCTGAGTTTGATGAGTGAGTGAGTTAGTCAGTCAGTTAGGACACTTTCTCTCCTTTTTCTCCCCAGAATTTCACCCCACTCCATTGGCCCCTTAAATTAATTTATGAAAAAACGGCCGAACACCGATTTACTTAATTTTTTAGCTGATTTTCTTTCGCTGAGTTTCAAATTTCTCGCCTATGTCGTTTAAGAGATAGGCCTACACGCTCCGTTAGGAATCCTTCAACCCCCAATTTTCACCCCTTTCACCTCATAATAATACACCACATCGAAAAACCCTTAGACACATGTCTGCTTATTTTTAATGATTAGTTTATATGCCGAGTATCACATCCACAAATGAAACCACTCGTGAGATATTGTTATTCAATGAAATGCAGGTTTAACTCCCTTAAGACCCCTTTAGAGCCTGAATATCAAAAAATCCTCCCTTAGTGTACGGTTTTGAGATATAACGAACATATCCCCAGAATGCCATGGTTCCAACTTCAATATTTTTGACTGGGCGATCGTGAGTGAATGAGTCAGGACATTTTCTTTCATTTTTTTCCTTCAGAATTTCATCCCTCCCGATGAACCCCTTCAATATGATTGATCAAAAAAACTGTCGAACAGCTATTTCTTACTTTAAAGCAGTTCCCCCCCCCTGAGTTTGATGAGTGAGTCAATCAGTCAGTCAATCAGTTAGGACACTTTATTTCCTGTTTCCCCCCATCCCCCCAGAATTTCACCCCTCCCCATGGGCCCCTTAAATTGGATTTATGAAAAAACGGTCAAACACATATTTACTTATTTCTTATGCTGATTTTTTCCGCTGAGTTTCAAACTACTCGCCTATGTCTTTTAAGAGATACACGCTCCGTTAGGAATCTTTCAATTCTTACTTTTCACCCCTTTCACCTCATAATATACACCACATCGAAAACCCCTCAGAGACGTGTCTTCTTCCTTTTTAATGATGAGTTTATATGTCGTGTATCATATCCCCCAATGAAACCAATCGGGAGATATTGTTATTCAATGGAATGCAGGTTTAACCCCCTTAAGACCCCTTCAGAACCTGAATATCCGAAAATCCTCCCTTAGTAGACGGTTTTGACATACAATGAACATATCCCCAAACTGTCATGTTTCTAACTTCAATACTTTTGGCTGGGCGATGATGAGTGTGTGAGTGAGTGAGTCAGGACATTATCTTTCAATTTTCTTTTTTCAGAATTTCACCCCTCCCCATGAACCCCTTAAATTTTATTTAATAAAAAAACTGTCGAACAGCTATTTACTTACTTTAAAGCAGTTTTTTCCCCTGAGTTTGATGAGTGAGTGAGTCAGTCAATCAGTTAGGACACCTTCTTCCTGTCCCCCCCCCCAGAATTTCACCCCTCCCCATGGGCCCCTTAAATTGGATTTATGAATAAACGGTCAAACACATATTTACGTATTTTGTATGCTGATTTTTTCCGCTGAGTTTCAAACTCCACACCTATGTCGTTTAAGAGATACACGCTCCGTTAGGAATCTTTCAATCCCCACTTTTCACCCCCTTTCACCTCATCCACCACATCCAAAAACCCTCAGACTCGTGTCTTCTTATTTTTAAGGATGAGTTTACGTGCCGAGTATCACATCCCCCAATGAAACCAATCGGGAGATATTGCAATTCAATGAAATGCAGGTCTACCCCCTTAACACCACTTTAGAACCTGAATATCCAAAAATCCTCTCTTTGTGGGCATTTGCGGCCCTTTGGGAAGCTGCATACCAAATTTCATTCCAATCCGTCGGTGGTTTCTGAGATTTCGTGATGAATGAATGAGTGAGTGAGTGGTATTTGACAAATATATAGTGTAGATGATAGTGTCAGGTCTTTGTTATGCTAAACTCGGTTGACAGTGCTGTGTGAGTAGTTGAGTAACTAACGGGATTTCAAGTAAAGATCCTCTTTTTCTATACCGGTAGTGCAGAGCAGAGCTGGCATCCAGTCGGTCGTGTCTCGACTTTACCTATGTTGCCATGGAAACTATCTGGCTTGCCATTCCTTCGTGAGTATATTTTATGATTAGATTAGCCTGTGCTTGAGTGCAAAAGGGCCGAAATCAGAAGAATGAGAAAGACTATCGAAAATTCATGTAGCCAGCGGTTCCTTCTGGATCCTAAACTATATGTATGCAAAATTTGGTTGAGATTGGCGGAACGGTGTAGATTTGTATACGGAACAGACCCACATACATACCCACATACTGAACCCTTCAGAATAGCAGTGTTTTATGCAAGAATCTTGATGAAGGGGTCGCGTTCAGTTCATAGTGTGGTGTTTACGTCCGCCAAACTACGTGCTTTTCTGAGGCAAGGGTTATAGGATGAAAACTATAACTAAGAAAGAAAGGAGACAAAACGTAAGATAATAACTGGATTTAATAACTAATTTGTGCATAAAAGAATAAAACAAAACAAAAATAAACAAAATCCTCCCTGAATTTTCCCTGACAGGAATATTTATCACTTTGAGGAGTCAAACAGATCTCCCCTTTTCTAATAAAATGTGGATCCAAGTTCCACTATCTTGCATGTGAATTTATGTTCGCGTGATGACTACCTACGAGAAATGAGTACTTGGATGATCATTCGTTCACAACGGGTTAACAGCCACGGTGCTCACGGACAATCATCTCGTAAATCAACTTTTATGGCTATGGGCATAACATTAATAAAAATCCTTAAATCTAACTCTGACACACATATTACAACTCTACTATTTACAGGCATCTCTCTGAGACCCTTATTAGTGTGGAGACACACTTAACCAACTGAGCCGCCACTATGGCCAGATACTCAACAACAAGGAAAAACAGCGCCGCACGTGACTCACGGGTCACTGACATGTACAATAAACAAAGAATAAACCAACAACAACAAACAACCTGAGTGGTTAAGATTACTTTATATTAACAAAACTGCATGTTAATGAAACGCTTCGAAGGTAATCGTGTTTCGTAGGCAACTCCCATTTATTTAAACAATTTTACCATTGATCAGTTTCTCACATTTATATTTATTTTCAAGTAATTTGGAGCCAGACTTGCACTCCACTTTAATGAGCTCTGCTTGCGAAACTCAGTCAGCCCTTGTGACAACAACTCACCCCTTTCCACAATACCAGTCATGTCCCCCATCCAGTGTATATAAATAGCCGACCAGCGGAACTGTTATCTCAAGGAATCAACAGCCGCTAACATCTCCTCCCACTCAACATATGGTCAGACAATAATCACATATCCATAATTGTCCTCGCAAGGATGCAATCTGAATCTGGTACCAAGCTGACAGAAATCAGTCTCTGCTGAAGTTCCCGCTTGTAATACCACAACAATATACTCACAATACACACATCTGGGACTGACATAACGCCTTTCACATGGGTCTGCTGAATTAAAGCTCGCAAACATTTAACACAATATTTAAAACCTACGATAGAGCTGAGTACTCTTCGTCACAAATTACATTGCTCCAAAGGCAATAATCACACTGAATCTGATCAATAATAATTTTCAATAACATTTAATTACCCTCCAATCTACTATATAATTAGATTAATTCAGTCCTACTTCTGAAACACGACATATCTCCGAGAGACGTTTTTAACCGCACTTCGTAACCTAGGCGAACACGGCCGTTCACATAGATACGTTAGTTAACACAACACAAAGAAAAGAACCTTCCATTAACTACAATTGTGCGAGCTGCTTCCAAACAAAAGTGTGCCAGATCAAACAAAATATACTACATTAAATCACACAAGCAAAGTATTTACAAAAATATGTCCCATAAACCATAAGTTAATTTAATAAATAATAAAATATTATTTGTACTCATCTCGTGTTGTAGTCACCCGTCAAAGAACATCAGGCGCCATTCCCCAACTTGATGGTTCTCTATCTCATAGCAGCCATCTGGACGGACTGTTGAGACTTCCACACTTCCTCTGCATTCATCGATGTCATCCTTGCGCTGATACAAAAATTAGGTTATTATACACATTATGCCTGACTACTAAATTCGCTTGTTCAGGTACTAAATTCCCTGTCACTGTTCGTTGGCGAATTCTCGACGCTACTGTCCCTATAACTATAGTACAATGACTATCTATCACTGATTTTACCACTTTTCAATGAATCTCCTGTGTCCTCGACACAAAAATACAAGTCTACGTTCGTAGACGCACAGAATAATAATAGTGTGTCCTCAACACACGGAATAAAAGTCAATGTCTTGGCTCTTCGACACACTTATAAATGAGCTGGCCCTTGGGTCTAGATGGAGGGGGATTTTATGTAAAAATTTATCGAAGTAATTGTGATACAGGAATGAAATACATATCACTGAACTCGTAATATTGCACAGGTCAAGAATCTGCCCATTAATCCTAGAATCGATCGTAGAGATTTTGTCTAGTCGATTTCCCGCGTGAATGCTAGCCACCGCGTACCCCAGCCAGAGTTGGCGCGCAAGTAGGCATTCTCTTCTCATTGGTTCTCCATTTCTAATAATTTGGCGGTTTCTAGTAGATCTTGGCGTCTTGGGAGTGTCTATTTTCTTCATCAGCCATTCACGTTACTGCATCATATTTCTTCTAGGCGCGAATATCACAATGAACATACCAGAACCATGTCTCACCGCGCGTCGCTTCTAAAATTGAGGTAGCCACACCTGTCCCTGTGATACATCGCTCTGCTATTTCTTTTCATAGCTCAAGTACTTAGCCTTTTGTTAAACTGATGCAGGTATGTCCCTACTGTCTCCAACAAATGCTTGAAATTTCCTCATCACTGTCTGGCTACTTTCTTGATGCTGGTTGAAATATTTATTAATTGAAGAAATAAAAAGTAGAATCATTTAACCAACATAGGGTAAAGGGTTCACAACTCTCCCACTCACAAAATTTCGAACTTAGGAATAAAGTCGACAATTTTACAATACTTCCGTAGGCCAATTTGTTTTATTCCAGAATCACCCCTTTTTCTTACTTGGTCTAGGCGCTCCTGTCTTCAATGGCATTTACTCGTTTTCATATCCTGCTTGTCTCTCCCCTTCCAATCTTGCGTGACGCTCTGCTGCCTGCGGCAAGACCTTACTCGCCTCGTCAATGTTTGTCAACAACAAGTCTACTTCCTCCTTCATCATGTGCCGTACTCAACTGCTCCCCGTTGACTTTGTTGATAGAAGGACGTCCGTATATTCAAACAGCGTCATATTTTCGGCGCTACCATGGTTCACTTCAACGATATTTCTTTAGGTTGGCAGCGTTGTAAACTGACATTGTTCCTGTGCTCAATTCTTTCACTCTGTAAGCATTATTTCCAAGGTTTCTTACGATAGAATAGGGTCCTATGAATTTTTCGCAGAACTTACTAAAGATTTTCTTTTCTGGGTCCGATGTAGCAGGTCGTTTTACCAAAACGAGCTGGTTGACTTCAAGATCACCGTGGAACCTCTTATTTCTTACTCGCCGTAATCTGCGGTTTGCTTGTTTCCTCATGTATTCTCTCGTTCGTTCAATTCTCAGGTCTGGTGCTATCATGGGATCTTGTGGACAGTTAATGATGCTTTTCCACGTTCTTACTGGATACTCGTTCTTGTGTAGGACCATAGGGATTTGTCCTGTTGACTCGTGCCTGGTAGAATTCATGCATGTCTCTACGTCCTTAATTTTATCGACCCATTTGTGGTGTTCGTTCGGAATGAAGATTCTCAAATATGCAATTACAGATTTAATTACTCTCTCGCTTGGATTAGCTTGGGCATGTCGGATACTGCTTAAAACATGTTTTATACCCATGTCTTCCATTCCTTTCTTGAATTTGGCGCTTGTGAAATAACTGCCATGATCTGATAATATAAACTCTGGTTTTCCAAGGGTTGGAATAACTCTATTACGAATGCGACTGAGTACCTGCTTCGATGTTGTTTTCTGAATAGGGCATAGTACTACAAACTTAGAAAATACATCAATGCACACTAGCAAATGACGGCAACCTCTCCTTCCCTTCGGAATTGGACCAAGACAGTCCATCGCCAGTAGCTCACATGGTTTCTGAGGTAGCAATGGTCTAGGATGTTGCCTCAGTAAATAATTATTTGGCTTTGTTCTCTGACATGGGTCACAAGTTGTAATAACGTCACATATAGTTGTTCTCATACGTGGCCATGTAAATGTCTCTCCTATTGTCGCTTCGGACTTGTCTAAGCCCACGTGACCGTAACTTTCGTGCGTATGCCATGTCAATCCTCGTTGTAACGATGCAGGTACTAATATGCGTAACTTGGTGTGGTCATTATCTACCCATTTGTGTAGCAAATTGTTGACATAAACATATCTTCCTTCTTTGGCTTTCGCTTCTCGAAATGCAGGTGTTCCTGTAGGTAGTTGCTTTTTGAAGTATTTAATTAATATCATCATCCATGGTTCCGCTTCCTGTTCTCGCTGTATCTCACGTAACTCCTCCAAGAATTCCCGGTCCTTCGGTGTTAACTCCAAGTGTTGTACCATCGCTGTTTCTTCATTATCAGGCTCTGGGTTCCTGCTGAGTGCATTCGGTATCACGTTCATCTTCCCTGGACAATGTTCAATTTCAATGCTGAACTGCTGAATGTATATAGACCAACGTGTCACACGTTCGCTTGCCATTGACGTCTTAAACAAGAATGTTAATGCCTTGTGGTCAGTTCTGACAACAATAGGGTAACCATAGATTATTCGTTTCCATTGTTGGAGCGCATGAAGGATGGCCAACAATTCTAGCTCGGTTACAGTATAGTTCCGCTCGTGCTTACGCAATTTTCGGCTGACAAATGCCAAATATGTTTTGTGCTGCAGGTTAGCTGGATCCTCTTGGTAGAGCATAGCACCTATCCCAATTAGTGAAGCATCCGCTTGGATTATGAATTTGTGCTTGAAATCTGGATATCCTAATTTAATGCAGTTTTCCAATAGCTGTTTTGTTGCTTGGAATGCCTTCTCACATTCCGCGTTCCATGACCATTTGTTATTTTTCTTTAACATTTCTTGCATTGGAGCTACAGTCTCCGTATAACCTGGACAGTTTTCTTTAAAGAATCCCGTTACGCCTAAGAAAGCCCGAATGTGCTTGACTCTCGTTGGTGTAGGGAAATTCTTTATCGCGTCAATCTTAGCTGGGTTTGGCATCACTCCCTCCTTGTCAATGACGTGACCCAAATATAAGATCTCGCTCTTGAAGAAATGCGATTTCTTCAGGTTTACTTTGAAATTCGATGATTTCAAGTTGCCCAATACTTTATCCAAATTTTCCATGTGAGTTTCAATGTTGTCGGATGCCAACAGAATGTCGTCAATGTATCGCACCGTCATCTCCTTTACTTCCTCGGTTAGGTTCCGGTCCAGTGCTCGGATTAAAGCACAGCCCGCTGTTTTGACCCCAAAAGGCATTCTGACGAAACAAAATGTCTGGTTATCGAACAAGAAGCCAGTTAGAAGCTGTGACTTCTCATCCAACTCAAGATGGTGGAACGAGCTCGTCAGGTCGACTGATGAATAAATGCTCTTGTTTTTAAAGCCTTTTAATACGTCTCTGATAATTGGCGCTCTGTCATACTCAGGAAAAATGAGTCTCATGTTGAGATTTCTGGCATCTAAACAAAGTCTAATAGATCCATTTGGTTTTGTGACTGCCAAAATCGTATTTAGATAAGGTGTAGGTGTCTTCCTTATCACTCCAGCTTCTAACATCTCATCTATAATGATTTTAACTTGACCACGATACTTTTCAGGAATTGGGTACAATCTGCTTTTGAAAGGTGACCAGTCCTCGACTTGCATAGAGTACTTGAAATTTAAAATTTTCCCAGGTACTGTATCAAATACTGTTTTGTGCTTCCTTAAAATCTCTTCCAACTGTTTTCTGTGTTCACCCCCAAGTTGAATGTCATTGAGCCGCTCCTGTAGTAACTCTTCAAATTGTGCATCACTGTCATCTCCTTCTGTTAATAAAGACCATATCTCCTGGGATTCTATCTCCTCATCTAGTTCCACAACAGCCCCTTCTATGATGTTATCTTCCGCCTTTCGTACCTCCTCTTCCGTCTCTTCTGATATTGCTTCCAATGCCCAAGAATTTACATCTCTTCCGGTAGTGATTTCATCCATATGCAATCCCACGATTTTCAGCTGGTCATATTCTCTAAAACTGACTGTATTCTTGTGTAAATCTATCACTGCTTGATAGTCACAAATGAAATTTGCACCAAGAATTATATTGAAATTCATCTTTGCCATGATAATGAATGTTTGCCCAAAAGTATGTTCCAATATGTTCAGCTCTAAGTATGCCTGACGTTTACAAGTAACGGTGCGTTCAGGAATAACACCCCTCACTTTGAGCTGTGGTACCGGAATTACAGGAATATTCTGAGTCCGTCCCAACTCTCGAACCAAGGCCTCCGATACTAGACTGATCTGTGACCCTGTATCCAATAAACATCTTATATTAATTCCACCAATCCTTGCGTGAATAATGGGTAATTGCCCAATTTCATCGTTCCGTGGTTTCACCATCTCCTCCAGGCAATCTTCTGGTAAAGCAATCCATTCTTGTATGTTCGCTACTATCCATCCATCTTCAACTTCCGACTGTTGTGTTTGGAGACTGTCTCCTTGATCCAAAATTAACATTTTTTTTTTTAGCTCCATTTCGACTCCCATCATCCTTCTGTCGCTCATGTCCTTGATATTCCTCTTGTCTCAGTAGACTTCCAGCTTCCTCAGTATGTGTATCTGGGTTCTTTCTGTTCCCAATGGCCTTTTCCCATCTTCCTAGTTCTCCACCTTGATTAGCGTGTAACTCCTCTAAGTAATTTTGTGATTGAGCGTGCCTATCATCCCAGTCATCTCGATAGTTACGTTGATCTCCTTGATTTTGATCTCTCCTTCCTTTCCATCGTTGATTGGCATTATAATCACCGTATCTTCCATAAGGCCTGTCATTCCTTCGATTATCACGCCATTGTTGATATCCTCTCTGTTGGTATCTATTGTTGCTCTGGTATCTATTGTTGTAGTAATTTTCGTTACGCTGATATGGTCTGTTTTCCCCTTCTTCCTGGTTTCGCCTAGGTGTGGAGGTGCTCGTATTAGTACCCTGCGTTTTAGTATTTCCCTGTTTTGTCTTTACGACCTCTGTAGTGTTGACTAATTCCAGTTGTCTTCCTCCTCTAAAATGACTATGAGATGTGGTCTCATCTATTTGCCGTAATATCTGCTCTGCATGTAGGGCCGTACTGACGTTTGCTGCGACTAGCACTTGCTGTACATTAACTGGCATTTGCCTTGCTATTGTCATCACCAAATCTGATTCGTTTAATGGGTAATCCAGATCGCGAAATTTTAGCATTTGCATGTTAAAGAAATCTGAGTATTTTGTCTGCTGGGTAGTTTGGTATTTTCTAGAGTAAAGCTCCATTCTTAAACTCTGTTGTATGGCGGGAGACCAGTATTTGCGCAGAAACGCTAAGTTAAAGTCTGACATGGTTCCAAATGTGTATTTGAAACTTAAAAACCAGGTGAGAACATTCCCTGATAAAAATCTCTCCATCATTCTCAATCTACGCGCTTCAGGTACCCCAGTGTCATTAAAATGGTCTTCAATCTCTTTGATAAAGGCCTTAGGTGTTACCCCTGAATTTTCGGTGTATTTCTGCGGTTTGTAGTCATTTGAGCGAATTACTTGAATAAGTTGTGTGGGCTGATGGATGTCCTGTGGTGTTGAGCTTCTATCTACGTTCTTACGAAATCCTTCCGTGTTTGTTGTTAATGGGCTCTCTGCTTGAGTGTGACTTCCTGCTATGCTGGGTTGGGGACTATGTGAGTCATCCTGCTTGTCTTTCAATGCTCCCGTTTTAAATATAGACGATTGTTCTAATGAGCGAAGTTCGGCTTTAATGATCCTGTCTGTCTGCTCTTTAAGTCTATTTTTTACCTCTTGCTCCAAAGCTTGAATACGCGTGTGGTTTTCGCCTACTGTTTTAATAATGGTGGATCTTTCCTCTCTAGAATCAATATTCATTTTCTTCCAATCTTTCCTGATCTGTTCTTTAATCGTGCTTATTTTTTCTTCAATCTGGCTCTTATTTTCATCCTGATTATTTTCTATCTTGCTTAGCCTTTCGTCTAATGTACTCTTAAATTGTTCTTGTTCCGTTTCTAAGCCTTTCCACTGTTCCGCTGATTTTATCTCTAGACGGTCCATATCTTTAATTATGCCTGATATGTTCTCATCTACTGCTGATATTTGTTGTTGAATGACCCTGCCACTTTTCTCCATCTCCTTAAATCGACCTTCCAACTTATCCTGGGCTATTTTGACCTCGCTTGTATTCATTGTGCATGCTATTTCAATCTGCTCTAATTTAGCTAACACCGTTTCATCGAGAATGCTAAGTTTTTTTTTATCGAAAATACTCTCCATTTGTTTAATCTGCTCTAATTGTTTCTTATTATTTTTGCTTACATCACGGGCCAGTAATATCATCTGTTGGTTTGTGTGCTCTTTCATCTCTGCGGTTAACGAAGCTAATTGGTTCGTGTTTTTATTATTTTGCGCCTCTAACTGTGAATTTATAGTGTCATTAATTTCACTCTTTAATAACCTAGCTTGTTCCGCCTGATATTCATTTTGCTCAATTCTACTGTTATTTAACTGTGTCCGCAATGATTCACTTTGTTCTAACAGTTTAGTATTTAGCGATTTACTTTGTTCTGACATTTTCGTATTTATTTGTTCAGATAATTTTGTATTCAACGCTTCACTTTGCTCTACCATACTAGTGTTTATTTGTTCAGATAATTTTGTATTCAACGCTTCACTTTGCTCTAACATATTAGTGTTTATAGATTGACTCTGTTTTGATAATTTAGTGTTTATTTGTTCGGATAACTTCGTGTTCAGCGATTCACTTTGTTCTGCTAATTTAGTATCCAACAATTCCTGAGTTCTCCTTGCCGCACTTTCAATGATCTCCTGGATCTGCGCCACCGTTGCCATGTTTTACAATATATATGAGACATATGGGAAATGGCATACGCCAATGCCCTTTGACACGCACATAAATCCAATGCACATTTAATTTCTTTATCCTATTCAGTTCATTTATTTTTACCTTTAATCCCATTAGTTGATTGCATCTCTGAGTAGTTCTAGTTTTACTCAATTTAATTTTAACCCCAAGCACATATTTAGTCATTAAACAGTTATCCTGATCTGATATTAACACTGACTAATTAACAAAGTATTAATTGTCATTTTAGGCTACAGCCTCCTAATATTTCCATGAGTTTGACTTTCTACACAAATCTAGTTTTAACTTTATCATTGGGCGCCCGGTATCACATCTTAATTTTACTTTAATTTAAAAGACAACAACGTGAACCGTATTTTACTTTGCAAACTCCTGATTTTAATTTATCTTTCACACATTTGGCGGTATCCACTTCGCCTCAACTACTTTTAATAAAATATCACTTCCCGGTGATTAAATACTGTCATATATGCCTGCACTTGCGGCATGCCAGTTTTACTCAAATGCGCCACTATTGACATGTGTAATCTCCCCGTTACACCACAGTGAATAGCCCCACCGTTGGCCGTCAGTTTTCACCTATGAACCCTTCAGAATAGCAGTGTTTTATGCAAGAATCTTGATCAAGGGGTCGCGTTCAGTTCATAGTGTGGTGTTTACGTCCGCCAAACTACGTGCTTTTCTGAGGCAAGGGTTATAGGATGAAAACTATAACTAAGAAAGAAAGGAGACAAAACGTAAGATAATAACTAGATTTAATAACTAATTTGTGCATAAAAGAATAAAACAAAACAAAAATAAACAAAATTCTCCCTGAATTTTCCCTGACAGGAATATTTATCACTTTGAGGAGTCAAACAGATCTCCCCTTTTCTAATAAAATGTGGATCCAAGTTCCACTATCTTGCATGTGAATTTATGTTCGCGTGATGACTACCTACGAGAAATGAGTACTTGGATGATCATTCGTTCACAACGGGTTAACAGCCACGGTGCTCACGGACAATCATCTCGTAAATCAACTTTTATGGCTATGGGCATAACATTAATAAAAATCCTTAAATCTAACTCTGACACACATATTACAACTCTACTATTTACAGGCATCTCTCTGAGACCCTTATTAGTGTGGAGACACACTTAACCAACTGAGCCGCCACTATGGCCAGATACTCAACAACAAGGAAAAACAGCGCCGCACGTGACTCACGGGTCACTGACATGTACAATAAACAAAGAATAAACCAACAACAACAAACAACCTGAGTGGTTAAGATTACTTTATATTAACAAAACTGCATGTTAATGAAACGCTTCGAAGGTAATCGTGTTTCGTAGGCAACTCCCATTTATTTAAACAATTTTACCATTGATCAGTTTCTCACATTTATATTTATTTTCAAGTAATTTGGAGCCAGACTTGCACTTCACTTTAATGAGCTCTGCTTGCGAAACTCAGTCAGCCCTTGTGACAACAACTCACCCCTTTCCACAATACCAGTCATGTCCCCCATCCAGTGTATATAAATAGCCGACCAGTGGAACTGTTATCTCAAGGAATCAACAGCCGCTAACATCTCCTCCCACTCAACATATGGTCAGACAATAATCACATATCCATAATTGTCCTCGCAAGGATGAAATCTGAATCTGGTACCAAGCTGACAGAAATCAGTCTCTGCTGAAGTTCCCGCTTGTAATACCACAACAATATACTCACAATACACACATCTGGGACTGACATAACGCCTTTCACATGGGTCTGCTGAATTAAAGCTCGCAAACATTTAACACAATATTTAAAACCTACGATAGAGCTGAGTACTCTTCGTCACAAATTACATTGCTCCAAAGGCAATAATCACACTGAATCTGATCAATAATAATTTTCAATAACATTTAATTACCCTCCAATCCACTATATAATTAGATTAATTCAGTCCTACTTCTGAAACACGACATATCTCCGAGAGACGTTTTTAACCGCACTTCGTAACCTAGGCGAACACGGCCGTTCACATAGATACGTTAGTTAACACAACACAAAGAAAAGAACCTCCCATTAACTACAATTGTGCGAGCTGCTTCCAAACAAAAGTGTGCCAGATCAAACAAAATATACTACATTAAATCACACAAGCAAAGTATTTACAAAAATATGTCCCATAAACCATAAGTTAATTTAATAAATAATAAAATATTATTTGTACTCATCTCGTGTTGTAGTCACCCGTCAAAGAACATCAGGCGCCATTCCCCAACTTGATGGTTCTCTATCTCATAGCAGCCATCTGGACGGACTGTTGAGACTTCCACACTTCCTCTGCATTCATCGATGTCATCCTTGCGCTGATACAAAAATTAGGTTATTATACACATTATGCCTGACTACTAAATTCGCTTGTTCAGGTACTAAATTCCCTGTCACTGTTCGTTGGCGAATTCTCGACGCTACTGTCCCTATAACTATAGTACAATGACTATCTATCACTGATTTTACCACTTTTCAATGAATCTCCTGTGTCCTCGACACAAAAATACAAGTCTACGTTCGTAGACGCACAGAATAATAATAGTGTGTCCTCAACACACGGAATAAAATTCAATGTCTTGGCTCTTCGACACACTTATAAATGAACTGGCCCTTGGGTCTAGATGGAGGGGGATTTTATGTAAAAATTTATCGAAGTAATTGTGATACAGGAATGAAATACATATCACTGAACTCGTAATATTGCACAGGTCAAGAATCTGCCCATTAATCCTAGAATCGATCGTAGAGATTTTGTCTAGTCGATTTCCCGCGTGAATGCTAGCCACCGCGTACCCCAGCCAGAGTTGGCGCGCAAGTAGGCATTCTCTTCTCATTGGTTCTCCATTTCTAATAATTTGGCGGTTTCTAGTAGATCTTGGCGTCTTGGGAGTGTCTATTTTCTTCATCAGCCATTCACGTTACTGCATCATATTTCTTCTAGGCGCGAATATCACAATGAACATACCAGAACCATGTCTCACCGCGCGTCGCTTCTAAAATTGAGGTAGCCACATCTGTCCCTGTGATACATCGCTCTGCTATTTCTTTTCATAGCTCAAGTACTTAGCCTTTTGTTAAACTGATGCAGGTATGTCCCTACTGTCTCCAACAAATGCTTGAAATTTCCTCATCACTGTCTGGCTACTTTCTTGATGCTGGTTGAAATATTTATTAATTGAAGAAATAAAAAGTAGAATCATTTAACCAACATAGGGTAAAGGGTTCAATACATACATACATACATACATACAGACTTTCACTTTTATATATAAGATATAGCTGAAGTACCCGTGCTTCGCTACGCGTCATAAATAAATTAAAATATGAAGGTGACAGTTAAAACAGGGGATAGGCGAGGTGCTGCGCAGAGGGAGATTAAGGATGGAACATTTTGTCCAACTACACCGCTCGGCGTTGACCGTGTTTTATAGCACAAATTTAGGTTTTACTCGCTAACGGTTGGAGATACCTTTCGGATAGAAAATGTAATTTTTAACCTCGTATATACCATCAAAAGTTTGCTATTTGTTAGCGTTCTCTTTGTATTTGAAATGGAAATATGAAAGTTTTAAACCAAATTGTGTAGTGAAGTCACTAAAATGGTCGCCATCTTTAAATAGTACAAAGTATTGAAATCAAAAGTAACCTATATGTAAACCAGGTAAATCAGCTACTTCCATGTAAAATTCATGTAAATCGGACCAGTGGTACTTGCGTGATTGAGTAATACATAGACGCACATCATCTCATTTTTAGCCTCGCTTCGCTCGCGTCATAGTCGTGTCATATTGTTATTCAATGAAATGCAGGTTTAACCCCATTAACACCCCTTTAGAACCTGAATATCCAACAAGAAGTTCCGTGAAGAACTATACAGCCTACTTTTCATGCCAATGATTATTCTACAGAATATGAACCTCTCTAGAATAATGACGAAATTAATTTGCTAATATCGAAATTTCCAATTAGTTCGAAATACTGTATACCTGGCATAATGTATCCTAATACAGCACTACAGTTGGCAGCCCTGATGACTGAATATATTCTTAGTTCCATCTCTTAAGGTACAAAATACAAAATTTGGTTGAAGTCCAATGAATAGCATGGACGTTACATGCAGTTAAACATTGGATCTAACAGCGCGCGTAAAATCATGTTGGCAACAATGTCATGCATGTATTGGTCAGAAATAATCTGAAATAATATGATATATATTTGTGCCAATTTTGAATGAAATCCATTAGTTGGTATAGAAGTTACATGAATTTTAAAATTGGACCTATCAGCAGGCTTAGAATCATGTTGGCAGCACTGACGTATATTAGTTACTCCAAATTCGTCTAGAATGCTAGGTACTATACGTGTGCAAAGTTTAGAGCTATTGGCTTGCAAATTTTCTGATATATTGATATTAGGGTAACAAAATTAAGGACAGCACATATTAACAGTTGGCAGCCCTGGTTGTTCCTTAGAATACGCATAGTCATATCTGTTATGGTACACATAGCACATACGAAATTTGGTTGAAATCCAAATGATAGTATGGAAGTTACATGTATTTAATGTTGGACCTGTCAGCAGGCTTAGAATCATGTTGGTAGCACTGACGTATATAAGTTACTCCAAATTAATATAGAATGTCAGGTACTATACGTGTGCATAGTTTAAAGCTGTCGGCTTGCATACTTTCTGATATTTTGGTATTTGGATAAAATAAATTAGGAGCATTTATTAACAGTTGGCAGCCCTGGTAGGTCTTAAGAATACGCTCAGTCATATCTGGTTATGTACACATACAACATACGAAATTTGGTTGAATTCCAATTGATAGTGTAGAAGTTATATGCATTTAAAAATTGGACCTATCAGGAGGCTTATAATCATTTTGGCAACACTGCCATGTTTGGCCTCCTGGAAATTAAACTGAAATATTATGATCTGTACGTGTGCCAATTTTGAAATAGCTGCCATTCATACTTTCCAAGATATCCAACATGGAGCTCAAATTTCAATTGCGATTTTTTAGCAGTTGGTAGCACTGACATCATTTTCAAATATGGCCGTGAGATATTCAGGTATAGATCTTTATTCCTACCAAATTTTGTTTCGATTGCTGCAGCCGTTTAGGAGTTGTTAGGGGGGGGACACACACACACCCAGACAGACAGACAGAAGGACAGACAGACAGACAGACAGACAGACAGACAGACATACAGACAGACGGACAGACAGACAGACAGACAGACACACATTTGCCCGATCTCATAAGTCTACTTTTTCCTCATTTTTGCAAAATGTGAAAAGTAGGCTAAAAATCCCTCCTTGGTAGACGTTTTCGAAACACAACAAACATACTCCCCAAAATATCATTCTTCTAACTTTAATCGTTTGGGTTGGTCGATGAGAGTGAACATCCAAAAATCCTTCATTAGGGGACGTTTTTCTTCCAGAATTTCACCCCTCCCCATAGGCCCCTTAAATTGGATTTATGAAAAAACGGTCGAACACATATTTATTTTATTTATTTATTTATTCATTTATTTATTAATTTATTTATTTATTTATTTATTTTTAAGCTGGTTGATTTCCTCCGACTTTCAAACTCCTCGCTTATGTCGTTTAAGAGATACACGGTCCGTTAGGAATCTTTCAACCCCCACTTTTCATCCCTTTCACCTCATAATATACACTACATCGAAAAACCATTAGACATGTGTCAGCTTATTTTTAATGATTAGTATATATGCCAAGTATCACATCCCCAAATGAAACCACTCGTGAGATATGGTTATTCAATGAAATGCACGTTTACCCCCCTTAACACCTATTTAGAACCTGAATATTCTAAACTCTTTCCTTAGTGGACGTTTTCGACATACAACGAACATATCCCCAAAATGTCATGTTTCTAACTTTAATAATTTTGGCTGGGCTATGATGAGTGAGTGAGTCAGTCTGGACATTTCCTTTCATTTATTTTTGATAATTTCACCCCTCCCCATGAACCCCTTAAATTGGATTTATGAAAAAAACAGTCGAACACCTATTTACATGTATTTTAAGCTGTTCTTTTCCCGCCGAATTTCAAAATTCTCGCCTATGTACTTTAAGAGATACACTCTCCGTCAAGAATCCCACAACCCCCAATTTTCACCCCTATCACCTCATATTATACACCACATCGATAAACCCTTAGACATATGTCTGTTTATTTTTCATGATTAGTTTATATACCGAATATCACATCCCCTAAGAAACAACTCATGATATATCGTTATTCAATGAAATGCACGTTTACCCCCTTAACATCTCTTTAAAACCCGAATAAACAAAAATCATTCCTTAGTTGACGTTTTCGACATACAGCGAACAGAATTTCACCCCACTCCATTGGCCCCTTAAATTAATTTATTAATTAATTAATTTATGAAAAAACGGTCGAACAACGATTTACTTATCTCTTTAGCTGATGATTTTTCGCTGCGTTTCAAATTTCTCGCCTATGTCGTTTAAGAGATAGGCCTACACGCTCCGTTAGGAATCCTTCAACCCCCAATTTTCACCCCTTTCACCTCATAATAATACACCACATCGAAAGACCCTTAGACACATGTCTGCGTATTTTTAATGATTAGTTTATATGCCGAGTATCACATCCACAAATGAAACGGCTCGTGAGATATTATTATTCAATGAAATTCAGGTTTAACCCCCTTAAGACCCCTTTAGAGCCTGAATATCCAAAAATCCTCCCTTAGTGTACGATTTTGACATACAACGAACATATCCCCAAAATGCCATGTTTCCAACTTCAATATTTTTGGCTGGGCGATGATGAGTGAGTGAATGAGTCAGGACATTTTCTTTCATTTTTTTCCCTTCAGAATTTTACCCCTCCCGATGAACCCCTTCAATTTGATTGATAAAAAAACTGTCGAACAGCTATTTACTTACTTTAAAGCAGTTTTTCCCCCTGAGTTTGATGAGTGAGTCAGTCAGTCAATCAGTTAGGACATTTTCTTTCCTGTCTCCCCCCCCCCCCCACAGAATTTCACCCCTCCCCATGGGCCTCTTAAATTGGATTTATATAAAAAAACGGTCAAACACATATTTACTTATTTTTATGCTGATTTTTTCCGCTGAGTTTCAAACTCCTCGTCTATGTCGTTTAAGACATACACGCTCCGTTAGGAATCTTTCAATCCCTACTTTTCACCCCTTTCACCTCATAATATACTCCACATCGAAAAACCCTCAGACACGTGTCTTACTTTTTAATGATGAGTATATATGCCGTGTATCACATCCCCCAATGAAACCAATCGGGAGATATTGTTATTCAATGAAATGCAGGTTTAACCCCATTAAGACCCCTTTAGAACCTGAATATCCGAAAATCCTTCCTTAGTAGACTGTTTTGAAATACAATGAACATATCCCCAAACTGTCATGTTTCTAACTTCAATCATTTTGGCTGGGCGATGATGAGTGAGTGATTGAGTGAGTGAGTCAGGACATTTTCTTTCAATTTTCTTTTTTCAGAATTTCACCCCTCCCCATGAACCCCTTAAATTTTATTTAATAAAAAAACTGTCGAACAGCTATTTACTTACTTTAAAGTAGTTTTTCCCCTGAGTTTGATGAGTGAGTGAGTCAGTCAATCAGTTAGGACACCTTCTTCCTGTCCCCCCCCCCAGAATTTCACCCCTCCCCATGGGCCCCTTAAATTGGATTTATGAATAAACGGTCAAACACATATTTACGTATTTTGTATGCTGATTTTTTCCGCTGAGTTTCAAACTCCTCACCTATGTCGTTTAAGAGATACACGCTCCGTTAGGAATCTTTCAATCCCCACTTTTCACCCCCTTTCACCTCATCCACCACATCCAAAAACCCTCAGACTCGTGTCTTCTTATTTTTAAGGATGAGTTTACGTGCCGAGTATCACATCCCCCAATGAAACCAATCGGGAGATATTGCAATTCAATGAAATGCAGGTCTACCCCCTCAACACCCCTTTAGAACCTGAATATCCAAAAATCCTCTCTTAGTGGGCATTTGCGGCCCTTTGGAAAGCTGCATACCAAATTTCATTCCAATCCGTCGGTGGTTTCTGAGATTTCGTGATGAATGAATGAGTGAGTGAGTGGTATTTGACAAATATATAGTGTAGATGATAGTGTCAGGTCTTTGTTATGCTAAACTCGGTTGACAGTGCTGTGTGAGTAGTTGAGTAACTAACGGGATTTCAAGTAAAGATCCTCTTTTTCTATACCGGTAGTGCAGAGCAGAGCTGGCATCCAGTCGGTCGTGTCTCGACTTTAGCTATGTTGCCATGGAAACTATCTGGCTTGCCATTCCTTCGTGAGTATATTTTATGATTAGATTAGCCTGTGCTTGAGTGCAAAAGGGCCGAAATCAGAAGAATGAGAAAGACTATCGAAAATTCATGTAGCCAGCGGTTCCTTCTGGATCCTAAACTATATGTATGCAAAATTTGGTTGAGATTGGCGGAACGGTGTAGATTTGTATACGGAACAGACCCACATACATACCCACATACATACATACATACATACATACAGACTTTCACTTTTATATATAAGATATAGCTGAAGTACCCGTGCTTCGCTACGCGTCATAAATAAATTAAAATATGAAGGTGACAGTTAAAACAGGGGATAGGCGAGGTGCTGCGCAGAGGGAGATTAAGGATGGAACATTTTGTCCAACTACACCGCTCGGCGTTGACCGTGTTTTATAGCACAAATTAAGGTTTTACTCGCTAACGGTTGTAGATACCTTTCGAATAGAAAATGTAATTTTTAACCTCGTATATACCATCAAAGGTTTGCTATTTGTTAGCGTTCTCTTTGTATTTGAAATGGAAATATGAAAGTTTTAAACCAAATTGTGTAGTGAAGTCACTAAAATGGTCGCCATCTTTAAATAGTACAAAGTATTGAAATCAAAAGTAACCTATATGTTAACCAGGTAAATCAGCTACTTCCATGTAAAATTCATGTAAATCGGACCAGTGGTACTTGCGTGATTGAGTAATACATAGACGCACATCATCTCATTTTTAGCCTCGCTTCGCTCGCGTCATAGTCGTGTCATATTGTTATTCAATGAAATGCAGGTTTAACCCCATTAACACCCATTTAGAACCTGAATATCCAAAAATCCCTCCTTGGTAGACGTTTTCGACACACTACAAACATATCCCCAAAATATCATTCTTCTAACTTTAATCGTTTGGGTTGGTCGATGAGAGTGAACATCCAAAAATCCTTCATTAGGGGACGTTTTTCTTCCAGAATTTCACCCCTCCCCATAGGCCCCTTAAATTGGATTTATGAAAAAACGGTCGAACACATATTTATTTTATTTATTTATTTATTCATTTATTTATTTATTTATTTATTTATTTATTTTTAAGCTGATTGATTTCCTCCGACTTTCAAACTCCTCGCTTATGTCGTTTAAGAGATACACGGTCCGTTAGGAATCTTTCAACCCCCACTTTTCATCCCTTTCACCTCATAATATACACTACATCGAAAAACCATTAGACATGTGTCAGCTTATATTTAATGATTAGTATATATGCCAAGTATCACATCCCCAAATGAAACCACTCGTGAGATATGGTTATTCAATGAAATGCACGTTTACCCCCCTTAACACCTATTTAGAACCTGAATATTCTAAACTCTTTCCTTAGTGGACGTTTTCGACATACAACGAACATATCCCCAAAATGTCATGTTTCTAACTTTAATAATTTTGGCTGGGCTATGATGAGTGAGTGAGTCAGTCAGGAAATTTCCTTTCATTTATTTTTGATAATTTCACCCCTCCCCATGAACCCCTTAAATTGGATTTATGAAACAAACGGTCGAACACCTATTTACTTATTTAAAGCTGTTTTCCCCCTGACTTTGATGAGTGAGTAAGTGAGTCAATCAGTTAGGACACTTTCTTTCCTGTTTTTTTCCCCCCAGAATTTCACCTCTCACCAAGGGCCCCTTAAATTGGATTTATGAAAAAAACAGTCGAACACGTATTTACATGTATTTTAAGCTGTTCTTTTCCCGCCGAATTTCAAACTTCTCGCCTATGTCCTTTAAGAGATACACTCTCCGTCAAGAATCCCAGAACCCCCAATTTTCACCCCTATCACCTCATATTATGCACCACATCGATAAACCCTTAGACATATGTCTGATTATTTTTAATGATTAGTTTATATACCGAATATCACATCCCCTAAGAAACAACTCATGATATATCGTTATTCAATGAAATGCACGTTTACCCCCTTAACATCTCTTTAAAACCCGAATAAACAAAAATCATTCCTTAGTTGACGTTTTCGACATACAGCGAACAGAATTTCACCCCACTCCATTGGCCCCTTAAATTAATTTATTAATTAATTAATTTATGAAAAAACGGTCGAACAACGATTTACTTATCTCTTTAGCTGATGATTTTTCGCTGCGTTTCAAATTTCTCGCCTATGTCGTTTAAGAGATAGGCCTACACGCTCCGTTAGGAATCCTTCAACCCCCAATTTTCACCCCTTTCACCTCATAATAATACACCACATCGAAAGACCCTTAGACACATGTCTGCGTATTTTTAATGATTAGTTTATATGCCGAGTATCACATCCACAAATGAAACGGCTCGTGAGATATTATTATTCAATGAAATTCAGGTTTAACCCCCTTAAGACCCCTTTAGAGCCTGAATATCCAAAAATCCTCCCTTAGTGTACGATTTTGACATACAACGAACATATCCCCAAAATGCCATGTTTCCAACTTCAATATTTTTGGCTGGGCGATGATGAGTGAGTGAATGAGTCAGGACATTTTCTTTCATTTTTTCCCTTCAGAATTTCACCCCTCCCGATGAACCCCTTCAATTTGATTGATAAAAAAACTGTCGAACAGCTATTTACTTACTTTAAAGCAGTTTTTCCCCCTGAGTTTGATGAGTGAGTCAGTCAGTCAATCAGTTAGGACATTTTCTTTCCTGTCCCCCCCCCCCACAGAATTTCACCCCTCCCCATGGGCCTCTTAAATTGGAATTATATAAAAAAACGGTCAAACACATATTTACTTATTTTTATGCTGATTTTTTTCCGCTGAGTTTCAAACTCCTCGCCTATGTCGTTTAAGACATACACGCTCCGTTAGGAATCTTTCAATCCCTATTTTTCACCCCTTTCACCTCATAATATACTCCACATCGAAAAACCCTCAGACACGTGTCTTACTTTTTAATGATGAGTTTATATGCCGTGTATCACATCCCCCAATGAAACCAATCGGGAGATATTGTTATTCAATGAAATGCAGGTTTAACCCCATTAAGACCCCTTTAGAACCTGAATATCCGAAAATCCTTCCTTAGTAGACTGTTTTGAAATACAATGAACATATCCCCAAACTGTCATGTTTCTAACTTCAATCATTTTGGCTGGGCGATGATGAGTGAGTGATTGAGTGAGTGAGTCAGGACATTTTCTTTCAATTTTCTTTTTTCAGAATTTCACCCCTCCCCATGAACCCCTTAAATTTTATTTAATAAAAAAACTGTCGAACAGCTATTTACTTACTTTAAAGCAGTTTTTCCCCCTGAGTTTGATGAGTGAGTGAGTCAGTCAATCAGTTAGGACACTTTCTTTCCTGTTTCTCCCCCCCCCCCCGTCCAGAATTTCACCCCACCCCATGGGCCCCTTAAATTGGATTTATGATGAAACGGTCAAACACATATTTACTTATTTTTATGCTGATTTTTTCCCGCTGAGTTTCAAACTCCTCGCTTATATCGTTTAAGAGATACACGCTCCGTTAGGAATCTTTAAATCCCCACTTTTCACCCCTTTCATCTCATAATATACACCACATCGAAAAACCCTCCAACTCGTGTCTTCTGATTTTTAATGGTGAGTTTATGTGCCGAGTATCACATCCCCCAATGAAACCAATCGGGAGATATTGCTGTTCAATGAAATGCAGGTCTACCCCCTTAACACCCCTTTAGAACCAGAATATCCAATAATCCTCTGTTCGTGGGCATTTGCGGTCCTTGGGGAAGCTGCATACCAAATTTCATTCCAATCCGTTTGATGGTTTCTTAGATTTCGTGATGAATGTATGAGTGAGTGAGTGGTATTTGACAAATATATAGTAGAAGATAGTGTCAAGTCTTTGTTATGCTAAACTCGGTTGACAGTGCTCTGTGAGAAGTTGAGTAACGAACGTGATTTCAAGTAAAGATGCTCATTTTCTATACCGGTAGTGCAGAGCGCAAATGGCATCCAGTCGGCCGTGTCTCGACTTGAGCTATGTTGCCATGGAAACTATCTGCCTTGCCATTCCTTCATGAGTATATTTTATGATTTGATTAGCATGTGCTGGAGTGCAAAAGGGTCGAAATCAGAAGAATGAGAAAGACTACCGTAAATTCATGTAGCCAGCGGTTCCTTCTGGGTCCTAAACTATGTGTATGCAAAATTTGGTTGAGATTGGTGGAACGGTGTAGATTTGTATACGGAACAGATCCACATACCCACATATCCACATACCCACATACAGACTTTCACTTTTATATATTAGACTAGCTGAAGTACCCGTGCTTCGCTACGCGTCATAAATAAATTAAAATGTGAAGGTGACAGTTAAAATAGGGGATAGGCGAGGTGCTGCGCAGAGGGAGATTAAGGATGAAACATTTTGTCCAACTAAAACGCTCGGCGTTGACCGTGTTTTATAGCACAAATTTAGATTTTACTCGCTAACCGTTGGAGATACCTTTCGGATAGAAAATGTAATTTTAAACCTCGTATATGCCATCAAAAGTTTGCTATTTCTTAGCGTTCTCTTTTTATTTCAAATGGAAATATGAGTTTGAAACCAAAGAGTGTAGTGACGTCACTAAAATGGTCGCCATCTTTAAATAGTTCAAAGTATTGTAATCAAAAGTAACCTATATGTTAACCAGGTAAATCAGCTACTTCCATGTAAAATTCACGTATATCGGACCAGTGGTACTTGCCAGATTGAGTAATACACAGACACACACCATCTCATTTTTAGCCTTGCTTCGCTCGCGTCATTACTTACATTACTTAGAAGGGTAGGAGCGATCATTCTTTCAAAGTTAAGGGCCGACCACAGCGAACAAATTATGGTAAATATTCTTTTGTAAACCGTGCCATTGATAACTGGAACTCTCTACCTGCCGCAGTCTTAGAGCCTTTTCCCAAACATATAGGTGTGTTTAAGAAAAGACTGACTATTTGTGTAAATACTCCAGTTAATTGTTGTATAATTGTTATTGAATTGTTATGTGTAATTATTTATTTGATATGTATATCCAATTTGCCTCCGGGGGCCACACCCTCCATTGCAAATAAATGAATGAATGAACGAATGAGTGTCATATTGTTATATAATGAAATGCAGTTTTAACCCCGTTAACACCCCTTTAGAACCTGAATATCCAAAAATCCCTCCTTAGTATACGTTTTCGACACACAACGAACATATCCCCAAAATGTAATTCTTCTAACTTTAATAGTTTTTGTTGGTCGATGAGAGTGAACATCCAAAAATCATTCCTTAGTGGACGTTTCTCTTCCAAAATTTCACCCCTCCCCATAGGCCCCTTAAATTGCATTTATGAAAAAACGGTCGAACACCTATTTATTTATTTTATTTATTTATTTATTTATTTATTTATTTATTTATTTTTAAGCTGATTGATTTCCGAGGAGTTTCAAACTCCTCGCCTATGTATTTTAAGAGATACACGCTCCGTTAGGAATCTTTCAACCCCCACTTTTCATTCCTTTAACCTCATAACATACACTACATGGAAAAACCATTAGACATGTCTCAGCTTATTTGTAATGATTAGTATATATGCCAAGTATCACATCCCCAAATGAAACCACTCGTCAGATATTGTTATTCAATGAAATGCACGTTTACCCCCTTAACTCCTCTTTAGAACCTGAATATCCAAAACTCTTTCCTTAGTGGACGTTTTCGACATACAATGAACATATCCCCAACATTTCATGTTTCTAATTTTAATAATTTTGGCTGGGCGATGATGAGTGAGTGAGTCAGTCAGGACATTTTTTCATTTATTTTTGATAATTTCACCCCTCCCCATGAACCCCTTAAATTGGATTTATGAAACAAACTGTCGAACGCCTATTTAATTATTTAAAGCTGTTTTCCCCCTGAGTTTGATGAGTGACTAAGTGAGTCAATCATTTAGGACACTTTCTTTCCTGTTTCCCCCCCCCCCCCCAGAATTTCTCCCCTCTCCAAGGGCTCCTGAAATTGGATTTATGAAAAAAAACGGTCGATCACCTATTTACTTGTATTTTAAGCTGTTTTTCCCGTCGAATTTAAATTTTTTCGCCTATGTCGTTTCAGAGATACACGCTCCATTAAGAATCCCTCAACCCCCAATTTTCACCCGTTTCGCCTCATAATATACATCACATCGACAAACCCTTAGACATATGTCTGATTATTTTTAATGATTAGTTTCTATACCGAATATCACATCCCCAAAGAAACAAATCATGTGATATCGTTATTCAATGAAATGCATATTTACCCCCTTAACACCTCTTTAAATCCCGAATAAACACAAATCATTCCTTAGTTGACGTTTTCGACATACAACGAACATATTCCCAAAATTTCATGTTTCCAACATTAATAGTTTTTGTTGGGCGTGATGAGTGAGTGAGTCAGACAGGACATTTTCTTTCAATTATTTTTACCAGAATTTCACCCTTCCCCAAGGGCCCCTTAAATTGGATTGATGAAAAAACTCTTGAACACCTATTAACTTATTTTTTAAGCTGTCTTTTTCCCCTGAGTTTGATGAGTGAGTGAGTCAGTCAGTCAGTTAGGACAATTTCTCTCCTTTTTTCCCCCAGAATTTCACCCCTCCCCATTGGCCCCTTAAATTAATTTATGAAAAAAACCGGTCGAACACCGATTTACTTATTTATTTAGCTGATTTTCTTTCTCTGAGTTTCAAATTTCTCACCTATGTCGTTTAAGAGATAGGCCTTCACCCCCACTTTTCACCCCTTGCACCTCATAATAATACACCATATCGAAAAACCCTTAGACACCTGTCTGCTTATTTTTAATGATTAGTTTATATGCCGAGTATCACATCCACAAATGAAACCACTCTTGAGATATTGTTATTCAATGAAATGCAGGTTTAACCCCCTTAAGACCCCTTTAGAGCCTGAATATCCAAAAATCCTCCCTTAGTGTACGGTTTTGACATACAACGAACATATCTCCAAAATGCCATGTTTCCAACTTCAATATTTTTGGCTGGGCGATAATGAGTGAGTGAATGACTCAGGACATTTTCTTTCATTTGTTTTTCTTCAGAATTTCACCCATCCCGATGAACCCCTTCAATTTGATTGATCCAAAAAAAAACTGTCGAACAGCTATTTACTTACTTTAAAGCAGTTTTTCCCCCTGAGTTTGATGAGTGAGTCAGTCAGTCAATCGGTTAGGACACCTTCTTTCCAGTTTTTTTTTCCCCCTGAATTTCACCCCTCCCCATGGGCTCCTTAAATTGGATTTATGAAAAAACGGTCAAACAATTATTTACTTATTTTGTATGCTGATTTCTTTCCGCTGAGTTTCAAACTCCTCGCCTATGTCGTTTAAGAGATACACGCTCCGTTAGGAATCTTTCAATCCCTACTTTTCACCCCTTTCACCTCATAATATACACCACATCGAAAAACCATCAGGCACGTGTCTTCTTACTTTTTAATGATGAGTTTATATGCCGTGAATCACATCCCCCAATGAAACCATTCGAGAGATATTGTTATTCAATGAAATGCAGGTTTAACCCCCTTAAGACCCCTTCAGAACCTGAGTATCCGAAAATCCTCCCTTAGTAGACTGTTTTGACATACAATGAACATATCCCCAAACTGTCATGTTTCTAACTTCAATAATTTTGGCAGGGCGATGATGATGAGTGAGTGAGTGAGTGAGTGAGTCAGGACATTTTCTTTCAATTTTCTTTTTTCAGAATTTCACCCCTCCCCATGAACCCCTTAAATTTGATTTATGAAAAAAAACTGTCGAACAGCTATTTACTTACTTTAAAGCAGTTTTTCCCCCTGAGTTTGATGAGTGAGTCAGTCAGTCAATCAGTTAGGACACTTTCTTTCCTGTCCCCCCCACCAGAATTTCACCCTTCCCCATGGGCCCCTTAAATTGGATTTATAAAAACACGGTCAAACAAATATTTATTTATTTTTTATGCTGATTTTTTTCCGCTGAGTTTCAAACTCCTCGCCTTTGTCGTTTAAGAGATACACGCTCATTTAGGAATATTTCAATCCCCACTTTTCACCCCTTTCACCTCATAATATACACCACATCGAAAAACCCTGAGACTCGGATCTTCTTATTTTTAATGATGAGTTTATGCGCCGAGTATCACATCCCCCAATGAAACCAATCGGGAGATATTGCTAGTCAATGAAATGCAGGTCTACCCCCTTAACACCCCTTTAGAACCTGAATATACAAAAATCCTTTCTTAGTGGGCATTTGCGGTCCTTGGGGAAGCTGCATACCAAATTTCATTCCAATCCGTTCGGTGGTTTCTGAGATTTCGTGATGAATGAATGAGTGAGTGAGTGGTATTTGACAAATATATAGTAGAAGATAGTGTCAAGTCTTTGTTATGCTAAACTCGGTTGACAGTGCTGCGTGAATAGGTGAGTAACTAACGGGATTTCAAGTAAAGATGCTCATTTTCTATACCAGTAGTGCAGAGCGCAACTGTCATCCAGACGGCCGTGTCTCGACTTGAGCTATGTTGCCATGGAAACTATCTGCCTTGCCATTCCTTCATGAGTATATTTTATGATTTGATTAGCCTGTGCTTGAGTCCAAAAGGGCCTAAATCAAAAGAATGAGAAAGACTATCGAAAATTCATGTAGCCAGCGGTTCCTTCCGGGTCCTAAACTATGTGTATGCAAAATTTGGTTGAGATTGGTGGAACGGTGTAGATTTGTATACGGAACAGACCCACCCACATACATACCCACATACAGACTTTCACTTTTATATATTACTAGCAGTAGTACCCGGCTTCGCCCGGTGGAATGATGATAATGTTTTAAGGTCTCCTTAGAAATATAATGGACTTAAAATCTAAGTCATTTGCCCCCAAAGACAATGAGGGAGTAATATCTAGGTCATTTGCCCTTTTGATAAGTATGATAATAAGAACTACTGTTGAATTGATACGTCAAACTTACAAACTACCGTAATAGAAATACATATTTCAAAATTCACAGGCGAGGAAGACTTATTGTGTGTGGTGATTAATGGTGTAATGGTCGTAACATCTACTGTAGGTCATTTGCTCTTATGATGAGGATGATAAGGGAAACTACTACCGGTATTGAATTGACACTTCAACGTATAATGTACACAATGTACTGTAATAAAAATAACTATATGGTGGCTTCGGTGGCGTATTTGGTAGCATGCTGAGCTTCTATGCCCAAGATAGCGGGTTCAAACCCGGCCGAAGCCTTCGGATATTTTAAGAGCGTTAAAAATCAGTCAGTATGCCTTTCTTCGGTGGGGGGAAGTAAAGCCGGCGGTCCCATGTCAGATTTATGGCATGTTATTGAACCTTCCACTAATTACACCTGTGTGAAGTTAAATTGGATAGGTAAACAACGCTCATAGATGTCTACGTCCGTTGCCAAGAGCCGACTGCAGTGGCGTCTAGTAGCTAAGTTCCGAACTTGGCCTAGTAGTCGTTGACGGTGGCGCTTGGCGGCAAAAGTACGAACTATTTGATGAATTCTAAGTTGCAGTTTGCACTTAAATTAAAAAAACAGATAACACACACTAATACAGTCATCACAATTAACACCGGTTATCAGACAGATTCTACACACACGCAAAGTACACGGGGCTACATGACCGCGTTGTCGCAGCCCCTAAACTTAAGAACCAACCAACCAACCAACCAAAACTAAATATTTTAAAAATCACAGTCAAGAAAGACTTTATGCGGCGGTGATTATTGGTATGATGCGCGTAACATCTAGGTCATTTGCACTTATGATGATAATAATAAGGTAATGAAAAAATGACTACTAAACGAACATGGTGTTATTTTAAAACTGATATAGGTAATTCAGGTGTCTAGCTTCGATGTCTTCCTAAGTCTCAACCTTATTTTCTGGCTTAGGCCTGTACTGGATGCGTCTAGTGAAAGAGCGTACTGCTCGGCAAAGACAAAGAATAAAGGTCCAAGCTGCACGAACCTGAGATGATCGCAGATGATGACGAAATATGATGACACACGTTCGGGGTTCCCCGTCCTATACAGATTGACCGGGAATCACTCACTGTTTCGCAACGGCCCTGTGCTGGCATCAGCATAGACAGCAGGAGATAACACGGCGGGCTCTGGAAAGTACTTTCAAGTCACCTCACGATGAATCAGCAAGCTATTCTCACAACTGACCCCCCCCCCCAGGGTCTCACAACTTGTGGGACGTGGGTTGGCGACCACGGAACCCCAGCTGAGTCTGGCATCGCTTCTACTTCCTGGTGCCGGGCTCATTTCAGTTCTCTTTCCTGTCGGCCTCCCTTGGTCAACTCTTGTTCTCTTCCGACCCAGACTGTATTAGGGTATCCGAGGGCTAGGGAGTCTTTCAATTTCCCGCCTTAATTGGCTTTGTCTCATCTTTCCTGATACCCTCATTCTTCGAGGGGTCTGCCTTCTTTTCCTTTTCATAATATCTCCTGTCTTCTGCTCAAGGCCCTCAAAGAGGCAGGGTGTGTGTAGACCAACCACTTCTGGTACACCCTCAAGGGCTCATGACTGGTGAGTTAGGAAGCTGGCAACCCCGAGGAATTCCTGAGCTACATGCAGGGAATGGAGTGGTATGTCAGAAATTTCAAGTGGACAGTGTTACGCATCGGGTTCGAAAGGGTAAGTATACACACTTTGTTTTCGATCGGTGAACGATGTAGATTTGTACCAAAGGGTCTTAATGCGGGAAATGGAGTGGTCTGTCCGAAATTTCGAGTGGACAGTGTTACTCGTCGAGTTCCAAACGGTAATTATGTAAAATCTGGTTGAGATCGGTGAAACGGTGTAGTTTTGTGCCAAGGGCCAAAATGCAGGGAATGGAGTGGCCTGTCCAAATTTTAAAGTGGACAGTGTTACTCATCGGGTTCCAAAGGGTAAGTATACACATTTTGTTTTCGATCGGTGAACGATGTAGAATTGTGCCAAAGGGCCTAAATGCGTGGAATGGAGTGGTCTGTCCGAAATTTCGAGTGAACAGTGTTACTCGTCGAGTTCCAAAGGGTAATTATGTAAAATCTGCTTGAGATCGGTGAAACGGTGTAGTTTTCTGCCAAAGGGCCAAAAAGCAGGGAATAGTGTGGTCTGTCCGAAATTTAATGTGAGCAGTGTTACTTGTCGGGTTCTACGGGTAAGTATATAAAATTGGAGTCAGATCGGTGAAACGGTGTAGATTTGTGCCAAACAGCCTAAATGCATGGGATGGAGTAGCCTCTCCGCAATTTCAAGCAGACAGTGTTAGTCGCAGTGTTCCAAAGGGTAAATATACAAATTTTGGTTGAGATCGTTGAAACGGTGTAGATTAGGGACAAAGGGCCTAAATGCAGGGAATGGAGTGGTCTGTCCGCAATTTCAAGCAGACAGTGTTACTCGCTGGGTACCAAAGGGTAAGTTTACGAATATTGGTTCTGATCGGTGAAACGGTGTAGATTTGTGCCAAAGTGCCTAAATGCAGGGAATGGGGTGGTCTGTCCGAAATTTTAAGTGGACAGTGTTACTCGCAGGGTTCCAAAGGGTAAGTATACAAAGTTTGGTTCAGATCGGTGAAACGGTGTAGATTTGTGCCAAAGGGCCTAAATGCATGGGATGGAGTAGCCTCTCCGCAATTTCAAGCAGACAGTGTTAGTCGCAGTGTTCCAAAGGGTAAATATACAAATTTTGGTTGAGATCGGTGGAACGGTGTAGATTTGGGCCAAAGGGCCTAAATGCAGGGAATGGAGTGGTCTGTCCGCAATTTCAAGCAGACAGTGTTACTCGCAGGGTTCCAAAGGGTAAGTATACACATTTTGGTTCAGATCGGTGAAACGGTGTAGATTTGTGCAAAAAGGGCCTAAATGCAGGGAATGGCATGGTCTGTCCGAAATTTCAAGCAGACAGTGTTAGTCGCAGTGTTCCATAGGGTAAATATACAAATTTTGGTTGAGATCGGTGAAACGGTATAGATTTGGGCCAAAGGGCTTAAATGCAGGGAATGGAGTGGTCTGTCCGCAATTTCAAGCAGACAGTGTTACTCGCAGGGCACCTAAGGGTAAGAATACGAATTTTGGTTCTGATCGGTGAAACGGTGTAGATTTGGACCAAAGGGCCTAAATGCAGGGAATGGGGTGGTCTGTCCGAAATTTTAAGTGGTCAGTGGTACTCGCAGGGTTCCAAAGGGTAAATATACAAATTTTGGTTGAGATCGGTGAAACGGTGTGGATTTGGACCAAAGGGCCTAAATGCAGGGAATGGGGTGGTCTGTCCGAAATTTCAAGTGGACAGTGTTACTCGCAGGGTTCCAAAGGTTAAATATACAACTTTTGGTTCAGATGGGTGAAACGGTGTAGATTTGTGCAAAAGGGCCTAAATGCAGTGCATGGGGTGGTCTGTCCGAAATTTAATGTTGACGCGGTTACCCGCAGGGTTCCAAAGGGTAAGTATACAAATTTTGGTTCAGATCGGTGAAACGGTGTAGATTTGTATACATAACAGACAGACAGACAGACAGACAAACTTTGTGCTTTATATATATAGATAGATATTTTATTTAACCTTCAGTCTTTAGGTCACAGAAACCTGTGACATTTTGGGTCTAATCTTATACTCTAATGCCGCTGCAGTTACGGGAGATTTTGAATCTTTACCTTATGACGAAAGGTATAATGCGTAATATATTGTAGGTAATATCTACTAGAATCGAAGTTTTATACTCTCCGTTAAGGTGTGTTCTACTACTGTTAATTATGTTGACGTTTATGTTTTATTAATCATAATGTCCTTATACTGCATTCTTTTATTCTTGACATTTTCTAAGTCTACCAGCTGTCTTATGTATTTCAAATCAGAAATACAGCACTTTTGCGTGATAATGCCGATTGTTCTATGAGAAAATTTCCTTCTGGTATTCGGGTTATATTGTAATTGGTAATTATCCTGCTCTATGACTATGCTAATTTGTAATGGAACCGGATGTTAAATTATGAATTTAGTTAATAACATGTCAATAATATACGGTAATTAAGCTACGAATATATATTGTTATGCGATAAGTTTCAACAAGAACCAAACAGTAAGTAATGATACATTGCCATAAGAATAGCGGACCCCATTAAATAAAAAATAAACACTATCAGGAAAGTAAATGTGTGCCTGATTTCTCGAGAAATTGTGTGTATACATCCCTTTTTACTATTGTTGCATTCTCCGCTACGTCATTGTACTCCACAGTACTGTACTTTTCGACCATTTACAGTGAGTTAATATTGGACATGAGTAACATCAGAATCGAGGAGAACCGTGTTCTAAACTCACTTAACGGCAAAATGAATACACACTGCGAAATATATTGGTATGTATCTTTCTATAACATTAAAAACACCTCCCGGGCAACGCCGGGTACAATAGCTAGTGTCATATATAATATTGCGCTTCCTTCATCTCACAAAATATTTTTCAGCAGACATTTCATTTAGTATGGCGGACTTGCTAAACCATCACGTTCTGTGAGGAAGCTTGCAGGATGGAATTCCATTGTTTAGTTTGTAACAGAACATCTGGTTGTTATTGTAAGTACATTGTAAGAATTTCTTCTTCTTCTTCTTCTTCTCGCGGATGGGTCACTTAGGACCACACGGAATCAACTTATGTTGAGCCTTCCTCCTTGCCCAATAGCTCTTCATATGCATGGATTGTTGTAGTTTCTGTTCCTCCGACCATGCACGTCGTGTTGGTTTCTTATGATCTTCCTCAAATCCCCTTGTGTGAACAATATTCCTCATTACATTTCTATTTTTCAGATCTGGCGATCCCATCTCCGCTAGGTCCCTCTCCACTCATTCTTTCCAAATGGCCAAAAAATTGGATTCGTCTCATTCTCATGGTATCGGTAAGTTTAGAAATTTTCAGAGTTGGGTTTGGGATGGAGAATGCCATTTTTAATTCTGGGCCCTAAGATCTTTCGCATAATTTTCCTTTCCTTAATCTCTAATTGTTTCATTAATGTTTAAGTTGTAATTTGAGCATTTCTGAAGCATAAAGAGCTTCTGGTTTAATCACTCTTAAGTAATGGCGAATTTTACTATTCCATGACAAGCATTGCTTGTTATAAAATGTTTTTTGTGTATTGAAAAGCAACCTCCATTTTCTGGATTCTTGATGTTACAGATCAATTTTCATTGCCTTTTTCTGTAACCAATTCGCCTAAGTAATTAAATTCCTTTACTCTAGCAATTTTGTTAGCGTTAATATCAATTTCTTATGGAGCATTTTTTATGTTAGTCATAAATTTAGTTTTTTCATAAGAGAAATGAAGCCCTATTTTAGCTGCTTGTTCTCCCAAGATAGTGATCTGCTTCTGTGCATCAGAGATGTCTTCAGCAATTAGTGCCATATCATCAGCAAACGCTAGACAGTCTATTTGAATACCATCAATCTTTGGCCCTAGTCGGTGAGAAGGTGCCCCTGCTTTTCTCCATTCTCTAACAACCTTTTCCAGGGCACAATTTAAATAAAATGGGGAAATTCCATCACCTTGACGGACGCCTGAATTTATTTCAAACTCTTCACTTAATACACCCATATATTTTACTTTAGCATTTGTCTCTGTAAGTGTGTCTTTGATAATAATTCTTGTTTTTTGGTCAAGTCCAAATTATGTTCAAGCATTAAAGAGTGATACGATCTATACTGGCATACGCTTCCCAGAAATCCACTAACGTTATGACATATTTTTGTTAGTTGTGTTGCGAAAATATTGTATGATGTTTTTCAAATTCATAATTCAAATTCAAAATTTGCTCTGCACATGACCCTCCCTTCCTGAATCCACCTTGATATTCACCGATTTGATTATCCACTTGAAGTTCTGCACGGTTTAGTAAAACTTTTGAAAGAATGTTGTGTGTGCCCCGAAGATGGGATACACCTCGATAATTGTTTGGGTCAGTTTTACTTCCTTTTTTGTTTGTTTATGGGATGGATTATCCCCAACTTCCAATCCAAGGGGATTTTTTTCCATTTGCCAAATGTCCATCATAATTTCGTGCAATTTTGTGGTAAAATGTTCTTCTGCATTTTCCCACAATTATGCAGTTATTTCATCCTCTCCTGAGGCCTTGTTATATTTTTTTTGTTATCGGATGATTTGTTTTTATCTCTTGTACAGTCGGTGGGGTTGAATCTTGATTAATTTTATAAGAATTGATGAACTTGAACTTTTCTTGTGGTAAGTCACTGTTAAGTAATTTAGACAAGTATTCTGCAAGGATAGTACAGTTTGCATCTATAGTATAAGCCAATTCTCCATTTTCATTAAGAAAATGGAGTGATGGCGAAGAATACTATGACAACTATTGCTTGAACGTTCTATGATAGTTTCGTGACTTATGTTGCTTAAAGTCGTCTTCTATTGATGGTAATTTAAAATCTTCACTCTGCTTACGAATTATCCTCATTGATTTTGTAACTATCTTCCTAACGTTTTTAAGTTCTTGAAATGTGGTTGGAGTGTTATTGCATGACCAAGCCTAATTGTATTAACTAGTTACCTTCATCTGTCCACCACGGGTGTTTTCTTGTTCTTGTTAACGGGGCTTGTTTACAGCTGTTTGTAAGAGTCCTGCTTGAAGTTGCGGCCAATTGTGTGGAGTATTTCTTCAGTTCCTTTCATGAAGTTTTCATTACCTTTAATATTCTCTATATCATATTTACGTTGAGGAACTCATTTTGTAAAGTTTCGTTTCTCAGGGATCACATCAAGGGAAAATTTTGTTGGATAATGATCAGAATCTAAGTCCAGGCCTTTCAGTACTTTTAGTTTCATGATCTCTGCAGTACACAAAAGGGAAATTAGTATATGATCCAGGAATTAGGTGAGACCCAAGTCCTAGTTTTAGAAGGGAGTTTCACAAAGGAGGTTGATTTAAAAAATAAATCATGTCTTCTGCATAACTCGATTAGTCTCATGCCGTTCTTATTAGTTTGCTTATGGCCAGACCATTTCCCAACCCATTATCGACATTTCCTCTCTTTGCGAATATGTGCATTGAAGTCACCCATAAGAATTTTAACATGATGTTGTGGAATTATTTGTAAAACCTTATCTAGTTGATTCCAAAATTGTTCCGCATTCTCCGGTGCTTCCTTGTTAGTGACGTTAGTTGGTGCATGACCATTAATTAGAATATGTATTTTGTTCCCTGATTTTATCATTATAAAGAACTTGAGAAAAACTTTTCATTGGAGATATATAATATTAAAGAGAAATGTGATATGTGATTTCCTTGTGGAATCTTCTGGTAAAGGTTACTTTAAAATTGTTGTTAATAATTCTTTAGGGGCTTTGCAACATCGTGGTCATGGCATGTACTTGAATGTGTGTGGAATTTGCCTGTTAACCTGTGTTATTGTGATGGCTGTATTAGTGTTTGAATTTGTAATTCAGCTGAAGGTTGGGAATGATGTAGCCGTGGGTTTAGGCAAGGAATCATCCAGGCATTTGCCTGCAGTAGAAGTAGGAAACCACGGAAAACCACTTTCAGGATGGTTGTGGTAGGAATCTAACCTGCCTCTTCTCAGTTTTGCTTCACGAGTAGTCAGACAGCAACTCAGCAACCCATTCCAGCCGTCAGACCAGAATTGAATTTGTTGGCATAGCCGAGAACCAAACCCAGGCCTCTGCGGTGACAGCTAAGAATTCTAGCCAATACGTTTTAAATTGTAAAATAAGCAAAAATGATGAGGTTCTAAATACAGATTTGTCATTCATGTTCTCTTGAGAATCTCTTTGAATACCAGCAAACTGCAACTCAAGTATCTTTCAGCAGTATAGGAGATATAATACTCATCCGTATGGCCAAAGAATCAATAACTTTTCAACTTCATATATCTCGGTTTTGTTTATCTCCAAGTTATATTGTGCATTTCCCCATGGCATTGCAATTGATGATATTGAAATGTAGATCAATCTAGTTCCATGAAACTTTTTATGGTATTATTACATCTATTGCTTTCCTTGAGAGACAAAAATAGCAATTTTGACCAATCCCAGTGGCTCATCATATCCATTGTTTCACCCATATGCTCCCCACAACATTGATCTCATTCTATTTTTTTTCAGGTAAGTTTTAATACCACTGTGTTGTTTTGTTGACAGACGACTCGAAGCGCAACTTGTTGTAGCCGAAACAAGCAGGCTCGGCTCTCATATATTGCTTTCTTCTTATAGAAGGGAAAGTCGAGGGAAGTAATATCTGTTGTGAGGGCCTATATACAGTTTGCCATTTGAAGTACAGTAGTACAGGACCAGGAGGACAATTTACTCTGCACTCCACTGCTGTATAATATCAAGTCTCGAGTGCTTCAGAACTAAAACAAGACATGTCTTTGGATTCCATTAATAGTTTTGTATTGTACTGTAAAATACCTCGTGCACAGTAGCAGACCACTTGGAGAGCAAACTCCTAACTTTAATATGAATCATATAGCCGTTGGCTATCCATGTAGCCTATGCACATTGGATGTTACCTTCAAATATGAAAACTTGTAAATAAATTAATAACAATGTGTGTGTGTGTTTCTTCGGCTTTTTCCCAATGATTCGGAGTCGCCGGAGCCAACCAGGCTCATTTTGGTTTTGGCCGGGGATTTAAGGCCAGATGCCCTTCCTGACGCCACGTGATTTTTCAGGTGAAATTTCCACCCCGCTGTCACCGGGATTCGAACCCCGGCCGTCCGGGTGAAAGACGAGCAGCTAAGCCACTGCGCCATCACGCTCCTAAATAAATTAATAAAAATAATAATAATAATTGCAATGAATTTATGAAATACTATTGATGTTACATTTTGTGATATGTCTCACAAATCTAACGGCAAATCCAATACAGATTAACAACAATAAAAATAATGCATATCTATGTATATATACCCCTTCTTATTTCCGTTTTTAACGGTGTCGGGGATGAGATGCGATGAACGTTTATGTGGTGGGTGGTTTTTATGGCCGGATGCCCTTCCTGACACCAACCTCATGAGAGGAGTAATGAGAGATGGAATGAATGAAGACTAATGAAACTGGGCAAGGATGTGGAAGGAACAGGTCATGGGAAACCATAAAAAACCATTTCAAGGACGTCGGACAAGGTCACAAGAATTAAGAAGTAGTTTCTTCCTTTCCCCCTTCGTACCTTTGTTTACTCCTACCACCCTCCCTTTCCTTCTTCCTTCCATGAAATACCAGACCAATGCTCGACATTCCTAAGAAATGCTGCGTGGCTCGCATTGCCAATGAGTACTGTACATTGCCCTTGATGAGAGCCGTTGATGAGGATGAAGACTTATATGTTCCATTATCCATTAGCTCCTGACAGCTCCTTGCCCCGCTGTCTTATCGCACCATTTCACCTTTGTACACCACAAAAGGATAACGCACCTGCTTTCAATGCTACGTCTGTTCCTATAAATTCCCATTACGTGTCGTTGCCTTTGTTTTCTTCAAGGTGAACGTCAGGTGCAAATTTCCAATGAGTGATCGACTCGTCAGATACTTGGGTGCAATTCGCATTACTGTTAGAACACGCAGAAGGCGTAGCTTTGGCAATACTTTTAGTCAATCACGTGTCCAGAATTGGCAATAGAGTGAAGGAGTGTCACGCGCTTGGCATAAGCAATATCAATATTAATACCTTACCTTCCCGGATCTCGGTGACATTGGATTCAGTTTTGAAAAATTGCCAGAGAGGTTTTCGTATTTACTTGTCATTGGCCTTTCTTCGGCATCTCTGAAGATGAGGCTCAGAAGAGTAGACTTGCTTACTACTAGCCTAATACAAAGACTTGGCCATAAGCCTGTGATTTTGTGTACAATGATATGTGATTTACGTTTCTTCACTTGTACATTAGTATGTGTGAGAGCGAAAGAGAATTTGATTATATTAATGACAGGGCACAGTCACTAGTCAGTGCCTGTGGATGCTGTGAAAGGTTCTACTCATAGGGTTAGTACTACTGTTCTGACTCAGTGAGGAAAGCAATGGCAAACTACCTCACTCCTCCTTTTGCCTAGTACGCCTCAATATAGCGCTGCCTTGGGTTTTTGTATCTACTCACATAACCTAACGGCGGTACTATTTGAGGATCCAACCAGCCTTCGGGCTGACTACCTAACAGAACAGAATGACTAGCAGAAGTACACGTTCTTCGAACGGTCTTGTGTTTTAATAGCCAGACGTTATTAATTGAGCTACTGAGAAAATGATTCGGGGCTTGTCATTCCTTCATCAGTTTACCACAACGAATTTAGTTTCTTGGGAATATCACAGAAAGTGTTCAATTTAGGGCCTTGAAATTTGGTTTTTGGAGATCCCTCATTGACTCCCAAGCTTTGTGTCTCACATTGAGGGAATCAAAATAAGATTTGGTCATCCATCTAGGATAATTGTTATATTTCGCATTATTTTAGCATGTATTTTTAAAAGTTTTCTCCTATTGCCACACGTTCATGAGAAGTATGATGAAGAGTTACATCAATGATTAGTGTCCTGCCACTGGTGGATATCTGTACCAAATTTTACGTCGATCCACCCAGCCATTCTCGAGTTAATAGCGTACAAACTTGTACACAGACGGACATATTAAAAGCGTACAAACTTGTACACAGACAGGCAGACAGTCACAAGTTTTGTTTTTGCGCGCAATGGTCATAAAACAGTCTAAAACGCGTTATTAATGCAAATTTCCGTGGAAATTCATAAAAAACAGACAATGTTTCATTTATACAGGGTGTCTTTTATGTACCTTTGGAGAATGATAGGTCGTGTAGGGGACAGGTATAGACGTAATTTGAGATAGGGAACTTGGGGTCGGAGCGCCCTCCTTAACCCCTAAAATAAAGGTTGATTCCGGCCCTCCTCCCTGTAAGTTAGGCAACCGACCCAAGCCTCTATTAACTTTCTCAATCCTTTAATTCTTGGGAAGATTCACTTCAGCATGTGTCGCTGGCGTAATGGATAGCGTTGCGGTGCGAAAGGCCGGTAGTCCCGGTAGTCCGTGTACATGGGTGTACCTTGAATCTGTCTTATAACCTGTGCCATTATGATGGCTGCAATATTGTGTGTATTTGCAAAACAGGGTAGGATTAGACTAAGAAGCGTCCTTAGCCTTAAATTTAAGTACCATCCCGGCATTTACTGGAGTAGAAGTGGCAAACCCCAAAAAATCACTTCCAAGATAGGAAGGTGAGATTCGAACCCACCTTTTCACTATTATGCATCCAGACCTCAGACTAGAATTAAATTTCTTGACAGAGTCGTGAATTGAACGCGGACCTCCACGGTTATTAGCCTATTTTCATTTATGAAACAAGATGTTCAGGAAAGAACATATAGCCTACTTTCTCCTAAATGTATGGGTATAGTTATAACTCTTTGTCTTTATCATCTTCTAATTTCTTCCAATTCGAAGTGCAAATTGGCACCCTGGATTTGAGGAGTGGCGTTCAAATAATTTACCCCAGCATTTTGCAATTTCATCAGTAAACACTCCAAACAACGTAGGTATTCAGTTTATTAACACCGACTACTTACAATAATTTAAACTTCGTTGCTCTAAACGTATCACTGGGAGAAACATATTTAATATACCTATTACACAGCTAATTTGTAATCGCGCACGGCTAACGAGAAAGACAGGCCATGGCGCGTAAACCAAACCCTTCTGTGACGTAGGCAATCTACCGGTACTGCTTGATGATGCTTGTACGTTTAAGTCGAGAGCAATTCATAAGCAGCAGAAATGCAATATTTTATATCAATCTTCATAAAATGGACGCAGTTTAGATGTTCCGTGTGTTTTCAAACACGTTAAATTATACTGTATAGGTTTGCAAAACTACGCCTATTGAAGTTACTCCTTACAAAAATCCACGCGAACTAGGATTCAAGGGTTCGTTGTGTCTTTAATAGCTGCAACGAACAGGCTACATTAAGTCGAGTTGTAGATTCTGTGACCTTCGTTGTGAGTTAAATTATGCACATTAGTATAATTAGATCAAAGAATCTCGCAGCACAGTATAGATATCATTAACTTATTGTTGTTTCAAGGGGCGGAACATAAATTAATTCGTTTATAGAAGAGATCTGCGGAATACACTACCCACCGACTAACGACTTGTATCAATACCTTCTATGAAGACAAGTGATAAATGAATACCAAAGTTTATACAGGTTCAATGATGTAGACAAGATGACTAGGTACCACACCGGCAGTAAAACGAAGACCAGGCAGTGGTGCAACAGAACTACATTGCTGACGTCACGAAAACTCACCAGAGCCAGTCATTCTCGTTGGCCGTGATAATCGCGCCTTATCTTGGGGATGTGTTCCCTCTATCGGCAAAAATAATAACCTTCGCAATTATACTGTAGACATGGGTTCACTAATTGGCCGGTAGAGAGCATAGCTAGAAGGCTGTGGTTACCAATAACATAGTTCAAGTAATTACTCTTAGATGTCACTCCAGTGGTGAATGTTGTTTTAATTAAATATATATTTTCCATTTCAAAATGCACCATATAATGCTTTATTTTATAACGTCTCAGTACTCAAGAAATAATAAATATTAAAAAAAATCAAGAAAAAAAGTCTAACTCTGATAGGATTTAAACCATGGCCAGCCTGATGAAAGACTAACGCGCTGACCACTCAGCCAATCGTGCACACTCTAATAGATCGTTAGGAACCAATACATATACCACGTTATAGCAAATCATGACTTGGACTAAACGTTTTCTTTACTGGAGTATATTTTAAACCGAGTTCATTTCATAGAAAGTTCATATATTTGTTACCACTAGCCTATATTGCATGCAACATACTGAAATTAATAAAATAAAGGTCAGAACGAGAGATCAGCTGCCATCTTGTCAAATAACCGAGACGACTCAGCTTTTTAAAATCACTTCTAGACTATAATATTAAAATATAAACTTTTAATTTCAAACGGGCCACGTCGTTTCAAACAGATTAAACGATTCTTGGTTCGATAGTCGGAACAGGTGGGTCCCATGTTATGGATTATAAAGTTTGCATAATTCACACGGCCGCCATTCTGAAATGGTACGGTTGATGACATCGTAGTTTGGGCACAAGACGCGCCTCATATGAAGGAACGTTGTTGACAAATTTGGTAAATATCCGATTATTAGTTTGGTTGTAATGCATTATTACGTTTTGACCATTTGAGTAGCCGCCATTAAGTTTTGGTAAAGATGGCGGCAATATAAAACATGACACTGAGGTGCCCTTTGCCAGTGCTACCTCTGTACCAAATTTCGTTCAATTCGGTTTCACCGTGTTCGAATTGATAGGGGGGGGGGGACAGACTTTCAGAGTACACACACTCACTCACACACACACACACACACACACACACACACAGACTCACACACACACACACACACACACAGACAGACATACAATTTTTGGCCCTGTAGTGATCTCATGTCTACTTTCATTTTTTGCAAAAATCGAAAGTAGGCTAAAAATAGGTTTATGAGATCACCTATTGTCCGTGTGTCTGTCTGTGTATGAGTGCGTATGTGTGTGATTCGTGTGTGTGTCACCCGCTAATCAAATCTAAACGGCTGGAGCGATTTCAATAAAACTCGGTAAGTTCATAGCACTATTCCGGACGACCTTGACCGTGCCCTTCAAATCGTGTTACGTCTCACCAATCCAACATGGCGGCTGTACGAAATATTTCACCAGCATTCAATATCTCCGAAACTATTTCCGATGTCACCCTGGAATTTTGTACGGTGATAAGGAGAACTACTAGATGTTCACCTATGTGACCTTTGAAAACCTGGTAACTACAAAACCAACATGGCGGCTAAGTGAATTTGCGAATTTAAATAGACGTTTCTCGCATTCAACCAACCAAACGCAATGAAACTTGGTACAGTATATGCTTATACACATTGGAATGCACCGACATCTCATTATGTTCAATTGTTTACATAACCTCAAGAAGGCGGCTGTGCGAAATATTTCACCGGCATTCTATTTCTCTGAAACTATTACCGGTATCACCCTGAAATTTTGCACGGAGATGAAGGGCACTATTGGAAGTTCATCTATGAGACTTTCAAAAACCGGTTAACTACAAAACGAACATGGCGGCCAAGTGAAGTTGAAAGTTTCAAATAGACTTTTCTCGCGATTTAATGTTCCAAACGCAATGAAACTTGGTACAGCAAATGTTTATACACATTGAAATGCACTGGTATCTAATTTAGTTCAATTGTTTACATTATCTCGAGATGGCGGCTGTGCGAATTTTAAAATTAAGTATTTATTTCTTGTGTCGTAATCATGCGATCGAAGTGAAAGTTTGAGTAATGAACCTACGCAATAATTTTCCTTTAATGGTAAGTGACTCTATGACCTATACATATAACAATCCAACATGGCGACCATCCGATATATTTAGACGGTTCTCAATATCTACGAATCTATTAAAGCAATAGGGGCTATGAACATAAGTTTACATATTGGACTTTCAACAACCTGGTTATCACAAATCGAACATGGCGGCGACGCAAAATATACAAGGACGTTTCTCGCAATTTGACCATCCGAGTGCAGTGAAATTTGGTACAGTAAATCCTTACACAAATGTTAATCTACTGGCATCTAATTTATTTATATTGTTTGCATAACCACAAGATGGCAGCTGTGCGAAAATTTTAAATCTCTTTTTTATTTCTTGTGTCCATATCATACTATTGAAGTTTGAATACTACACGTACACAATAATCTTCATGTAACAGTACATAACTCTAAGACCTACATATATAAAATCCAACATGGCGACCATCCGCAATATTTAGTCGGTTCTCAATATCTACGAATCTATTACAGCAATCAAGCTGAAACGTTGTATGTTGATAGTGGCAATTAATATAAGTAGGATGTATGAAAATAGTCTGTATAGTTCTTCGGGGAACTACTTGTTTATTTATTTATTTAGCGTATGACTAGTAACATTACTAAAATATAAAAATGATTGAAATGATTGAAAAATTACAAATTAATGGCCAGGCCACGAATATAGTCTATTGATCCCTCCGTCATCACGAGGAACTCTATTGGATCGCCAGGGAGGACTCTGAGGGTACATTCCTCAACCACATGCTGAATAGTCTGCTTTTCAGCGCCGCAATCACAACTTGGAGAATCTTTGATCTTCCACTTGTGCAGAGAATCAGCACACCTGTCAGTGTTGGTTATTATACAGTTAAGAACTGACCAGGTCTTCCGCGGTTAGGATGTTTCTGTAATTTCTTGTATTCACGGACAAGTGCATTTTCCCACTGCAGAGATGCAGGTGGTATATGGATATGTACTGTATGGGTAGCCAGAAATTAGGCGTAGTTCTGATTGTACCAGAGATCAGGCGCATGGTATGGTTGTTTGTGGATATGTCCAACTCGCGTTTACTTGCTATGCCATTGTACAGGGATGATATGCGGTTTTGGAAGGATCATTGGATTAAGGAATGTTTAGTGTGTAGAATGTGCATAATATCTTTGAGCCTGGTAGAACTGGAGGGGGCTCTTAGGTTGAAGAGTGACAGCAGGTGGTCCGAACGATAATGGCCATTTAAGATTGAATATAGGAACGACAGGTCAGTTACCTGGCGTGTCGTGCTGAGGGGAGGGATGTTTATGGCCGAAAGTACCTGCTGAGTGGTGAATTGTCTAAACCTTGGCATTCTGTTCATTACAATGGCAGCAAAGAAGGATTTAATTCTGTTAAGTTTAGCTAAGTTTGACGGGCAAGAAGTTGTCCAAATGGGAGAGCAGTAGTTTGCAATGGGCTGGATTATCGAGAGGTGATAGAGTCGAAGAGCTGCGGGATTTATTTCTGTGAAGCGGTAGAGTATACCAAGGAATTTCATGGCTATGGATAAATAATGTTGTATGTGTTCTTTAAACCTTAGCTGGCTGTCAAATATGACCCCGATATCTCGCTGATGCGCAACTGCGGTAATGGGCCTGTGCAGTAAGGAATAAGTTGTAGGTACTGGTGAATTGCGTAGGATAATTGTTAAAAAAGCTGCATTTATCTGGGTTTGGTTTCAACTTCCATGTGCGGCACCAGTCGGACAGAGCGTTAAGTGAGGACTGAAGGAGTGCGGCGTCGGCAGGTGTCTTAATTTCCTTGAAAATCTTGCAGTCATCTGCGAAGAGTAGGGTATCGGCTGTGTCAGAGAGTTTGGATGGTAGGTCATCCATAAATAATGAGAATAAAAGTGGGCCAACGGCACTGCCTTGTGGGACGCCGGAGAGCACAGGTAGCCAAGGGGATGAAGTGCCTGATATTACGACTCTCTGTTGTCGGTTCTGTAGAAAGCCGGCGAGGAGTGTTAGGAGACTGCCATGTATATTGAACCGTTCAGCGATTTGGTGGAGTAGTAGGGTATGGTCTATTGAGTCGAATGCTTTCGATATATCTACGAAGCAGATATCGAGCTGGGATGTTTCTGCAATGGCATGTGTTGCCTAGCTGTGGATAGTGGCCAAGTTAGTGAGGCACGAGCCTCCAGGAAGGAAGCCATGTTGGCTGGTAGAAATATATGGCAAGGTAAAAGACAAGAGACGTTGGTGGATTACTTTTTCAAATATGAAGAATAGTGTGGGTAGTATAGAGACTGGCCGGTACGATGATACTTTTTTTTGTCCACAGTGGGAAAATAGCCCTTGGCAAAGCACCTGTTGAATGGATTGGAGAGCGGTGTACAGAGAACAGTGGCTGTGTTTCTCAGGAAAATGGGACCAATATCATCGGGACCGTTAGCTTTGTGGTGCGGAGAGATTGAAGTAGACTGAAGACGTCATTTGGTGTTGTTATTTTCGAAAATGTGCAATTTGCTGCTGTTTCTACCGGTGGGAGGGGTTGATTTTGAGTGGGAGTGGAAAAGTTTTCAAAAAAATACCTGTTGAATAGCTTATTGCGGTCTGGTCCCTCCGCTGTGGTTCCCTGGTGTTCTACGCTGACGGGAATCCTTTCGGTTCTCCTCCTCGAGTTGATGACGGGCCAGTAGCGCTTAGGATTTTCCCGGACGTTCTCAGTGATGGCTTCTATATGCCCCGTGTAGTCCCTCCTGAGCAGACGTCTTGCGTGTCGGCGAATGTACTCGAAAGTATTTCGAATGTGGGGGTTGGGGAAGTCCTTCCAAAGCCGCCAGGCCTTCTTCTTGTTTCTCATTGCCAGCCGAGTTTCATGGGAAATCTTGAACGGGAACTTGCTGTTTGTAGGCTGCCGTACCGGCACGAAATCTTTGATGCTGGCTAGTAGCCAGTCGTACAGCAGGGCAATTGCCGACTCCACTTGAGGTGTTTCGAGGAGGGTCCATGGCAGGCATTCCAAGGTGCAGCATATGGCTGGCCAGTCAGCTCGGAGCCAGTTGAAGGTCGGGCGCGATTGTAGCTCCTTGACTAATTTTGAGTGTTGGGTGGGGAGGAACAAAGAGGTGTGGAGGGACTGATGGTCAGTGACAAAGATGTTTCTACCAGCAGTGTTTGAGTTAAGTTTTAGAGAATATAACATAAAGTTCAGTATGTTGGATCCCCGCGTTGGGTACATGTTATGCTGCTGTAATCTCAGGCCAGTAATAAAATTATCTATAGAGAAGGAGTCATCATCATTATCAGATGTACCTATTGTTGGGGAGGTCCATTTTAATGTGGGAAGATTGAAGTCACCCATTAACACCACTTCACCTTGCGATAGAGCTGCGAGCACTGAGTCAAGACACTGATCCAAGCTGTACAGGGTACTGCCCGGTGGCCGGTAGTAGCAACCCAAAAATATGTGTCGGCCTGGAAAGAGTAGCTCCACCCATACTAACTCACAGTTCCACTCGAGGTCTGATCTCCTTTTGCACGGTAAAGCACTGTTCACTGCTAGCAACACCCCTCCCCCTCTCGTAGCACGATCAATGCGAAATATACTAAAGTTAGCATTGAGAGGCAGTTCACTGTCCCTAACAATTTGGGTAAGCCATATCTCAGACAGCCCCACCACGTCTATATGACTTAATTCAGGCAGATGAATTTCACAGTCAGAGAGTTTATTATTGAGGCTGCACAGGTTTTGGTAGTAGATGTTTAGTTCTGATTTGGTGTTGTGTTCAGAGAAAGTGGGACCGGGGTTCAGCTGTATATCTCCAGCCAACAGCAAGAGACACAGCAGCCTCGTAGCGGCCGAGTGACCTGTCCGGGGCTTGGTTGGCCCAGGGTGAATGGACTGGAGCCTGCCTAGCGGGAGTATGGCGTACCCTAACAGACAGAAAGCCGGAATTAAGTAAGTTCCCTCAGATAACAGCCACACGAGAGTGTCACAGACTTGTTCAGTTGCACTTGCGAATTCACAATATTGAATATTGTCTCGTGGACCACAACTTGTCACCATCACTTTTAAAAATACCGCACAAAGGAAACCAACTGTCGCAGCATTGTACACACGCGCACCCACTCTTGCCGCCATCTTGGCAACTAGCTGTCCGAGTCCAGAATTCAACGTCACACCATCAAGGAAGGAAGCAATAATTACACTAGGCAACAAATTTCAACTTTTAACTAGATGAAACCCGTCAAAACATGACGGACAATGGAAAACAAAATTACTGAAAAAGCTTCTTATATAAGTTACATTCTTTGTACGATTACTTTTTAGCACTATTGCAACTTTAAGGGCGTCAAAAGATAGCACTCTCAGCATTGCAACATATTGCTGGTCATGACTGAAAACGTGATGAGGTAAATAGCCCAATACGTTCAAGAGTTTCTCCTTGAGCTTGATTGATTGTGATAAAGTAGGCCGAGCGAATAGGGCATTGTTGCCTATTAAAAGAAAATGTACTGTACCTGCAAGTGTTTTATCGGAAGGTGTTAAATCAAGTCGTAGGATTTGAGCTCTCTGCCTAATATTACTGCACCTATTATATATCCGAATCCAAGCAATTTCTTACATATATCTTACAATTAATATATTAGCATATATGAGTCCTTGGGAAACGTTCAGATTTCTAAGGAGCATAACTATGGCTCAAACGTTCGGAGTATGTGGAGGCGAATCACTTAATTCCAAGGAATTGAAAAATTCAATAATAGGGAAATGAAGTGGCTGGCTTTCATCTTCAGTATTCAATCTGTTAATGCTGATGTATGTGTTTGAACTACTGGATATAAGTTCAATGACTTTTAAATTAATATCATTACATTGTTGCTGCTTGGCAAATATTTTATATTCCAGCAGATCAATTTTACCCTCACAACAGTAAAGACCAAAGTAACCACGCGTAGATTTTACGCAAGAGAAATACAATGTAGAACAATGTTTACATTTGATCGTCAAAGACCTAACAGTACACTGTACTGCATAATATCTGGAATTGTTTCTGAAATGGCCTATTTATCTTGGATTTTAAATGTGGCTTCGTATTATTCGATAACACTATAGTGTCCTGCAATAACGGAGCCGCTAAATATTAAATGGCAAATAATACTTCCATTGCCGACATCAACTGCGTAGTTAGACTCAGTACTTTAAACAAATAATAATTAAACAATTGTCTTATACAATGAAGTTCAACATGACCGTCCAGAGACTTTCATACTCAAGTTGGTTGGTGAGGAGAATGCGATGAGACTGGTCGCTTAAAATAAATTCCTTATAATTTTTCCTGCCAGCGAAATTTTTTGCAATGGCTTGAAAACGCAGCTCAGAATGACGTTCTTCATTTTGTTATAAACAGTACGAAACAGCTCTAAATAAGCAATTTCCATCACCTATTATAGGTTATGGCAGTACATTTTGCAGGGGAACATAGAATCACTTCGCCAACTACTGGAATGACCATAGGCCTATACTCAATACTCACTTCGGCAGTCACCCTAATGGAGGCAGTTTTTGAATTCTATGTCTCGTGAATGTAAAAAATCGTATTAACACATCGAAGCCCACCCATTCTTGGCTATCGCCTCGGAGACACTGGTTACATTTCCTGCTCTGCCAAGAAATTTAATTCTTGACTGAGGGCAAAAACGGGGCACATTCAGTCTCTTGAGGTATAACTAAGAAGAAGAAGGTTTAATTCCCACCTCGGCAATCTTGGATGTGGTTTTCCGTGGTTTCCCCCTTCCCCTCAAGGCAAACACCGGGATGGTTCTTAACTTAAGGCCTTGGCCGTCTCCTTGCCATTTCCCACCTTAATTACAAATACACACAGTAATGCAGCCATCACAATAACACAGGTTATCGGAGAAAATTTTACACATGCACACCAAAGTACACGGGGCTGAGTGACCACGATGTCGGAGCCCTTCAAACGAATTATGTTTGCCAAGTGTCTCTCATGGCGAAAGCAATTGTGGACACGCGCGAGTGCCTGGAAAACTACTTTTTTCTTTAATAATTTAAGATATATCGACGATGCATAATTATAACTTTTAGTCTAGGACTCTAATAACTTGACCACCGAAGCATTGGGAAGAAATTGCAATATTAAGGTACATAAACAACATAGCCTACACATTCAACTGTCAGTTAATGTTCTTCAACATTTCCCTTCTTAAATATTCCCCTCCTTTATAATTCTCCATCACGTGAATACGCGCCGTGTCTTGTGTTTTAAATATATCGATGCAATGGTGCTGCCATCTAGCTGCCACCTGATGCCAGTTACTGGAACTATATGGGCGAGGTACTGCCAACTGTTGTCAGTTACAGGAACTGATTGCAGATATTCAAACGGCGTATTGAGGACAACAGTTAGCTCTTTTGATCACATGCTGTCATGCAATGGGAAAACGGAAATAAAACGTATTGAGAGGGAATTTAGAAATATGTATCTTTAACTGACATAAAACGTTACTAATACTCCTTGATAAAACAATATTTAACTATCACGTGAAAACACGCTATGTCTAGTGTTTTAAATATAGTGATGCAATGGTGCTGCCATCTACTGTCAGTTACTGGAACTATATGGGCGATGTACTGCCATCTGTTGTCAGTTATAGGAACTGATTGCAGATATTCAAACTGCGTATTGAGGACAACAGCTTGCTCTTTTGATCACATGCTGTAATGAAATGGTAAAACGGAAATAAAACGTATTGAGAGGGAATGTAGTAATATGTATCTTTAACAGACATAAAACCTTACTAATACTCCTTGATTAAACAATATTTCAGTGGTAAAAAATGAATACTGGCGAGAGCTGGGATCGAACCAGTGCTCCTTGAAACCACAGGCTGTCGCCTTAACAACATAGCTACTTTTTTATTTTTATTTTTATTAGCTCTTTACAGAATTACAGAATTTTCAGATATGATAAATACCATACTATTACATCACAAGAAAGTCCAGATAGTGTCCATATTTATCGTACAATTGTCCACTTTCACTAAGCTTCCAACGCTCTTTCTGCAGGTGATACCTGAGATCCAGGAATGAGAAATGTTGATCATTGTCCATCACGAAGTGTACTTATTGGCCCATTATCCACACAATGGCAGTCTGTTTAATTTGGGGGAAGGCGGTCACCGACAAGCGAATCAACTTCCTGTCATCAAGGTCATCCGTGGGCACATTTAATAGTTGACATACGTTTCCCTTACACCACAGCCACGTGGAGGCAACTCGCGTGCATGATGTGAAGCGGTGTATCGCCGTATCAGTTTGACCACATATAGTACACCATGGGTAAGCTTCAAGACGGATGGTATATCGCCGTAGAGCGTTTGGGATGAGATCGTTGAGGAAGATAAAAACCCCGGAGTGTACAGCAGAAGAAATGGTCATAGCCCCAAAATTTTTCCAAACAGTGGGCCAATGGACGTAGAGGGTGGTGGCCTCGATTCGCGGTTTGGAGTGTACCACTTGCCGCAACATGTTATAAATACTTTTCGTCGTTGGAACAGTCCCTGAAGGCATTTGGCGAACAGTTTCCAGAAGGTGCTGTTGATGGTCCCTAAATATCTTCGGCAAAGCTCTCTCACAACCACGGGCTGTGTTCCGAATATCTTTGTATAGCGCTTTCGTAAAAGTGTCATGTTGGGAAAGAATGGTGATATCGTTCTTGCAGAGGAGTGCAAGGCATTTCATGCCATGAGCGGTTAGCCCTAGCCCGCCTTGCCGGGATGGGAGATACAACTGTACCCGTTGTACTCGGAACAAAAATTCTTGCCATAGAAACCAACCTATATATTTTGCCAATTGGCTCTCAAACATTTTGGGAAGTGGGAAAAGTTGTGCGACATACCATATTTTAGAGAGCGCAAATACGTTGAGGACTACGACCCGTTGCACTATATTGAGGTTTCTTTGACCAAATTGGATCAGCACTCCCCTAACTTTGGCAATGACCTTAGTCCAGTTTGCGTGCACCGTGTCCAGAATCGATTGCTTCCAGGTAATGCCAAGAATTTTCACCTCATTTACTATCCGGAACCAGGGCTGTTGGGTAATCACTGAGTTATTATTGAGCGGAAGCAAAGCAGTTTTCTGTGGGTTCGATTGTGCTCCAGAGGCGATATGGTAGAGCTGAAGGACGCTATCGATGTGGGAGATGTCTTCATTATTGCGGATCAATATGGATACGTCATCAGCATAGGCGCACATGCCAAAAACATGTGTGGACAGTTTGTAACCCTGTAGCTTCACCTGGGTAGTCCGAATGAACGGTTCAAGGCCAATGACAAAATGTAGCATGGAGAGGGGACATCCTTGCCTAACTGATCGTTGTATTGGAATCAGAGGGGAAAGAAAACCGTTGACGAGCACTCGAGACGTAGCATTACAATTTATCATACGAATGTAGTCAATAAGGATTGCAGGAAATTCAAAGTGCTGCAAGACCATGTACAAGTATTCATGACTGATGCGATCGAAAGCTTTATCAAGATCCAAGGTGAGAAAACTCATTGGCTCAGTGGGGAGCATTTCGGCTTTTAGGTGTAGGTCCCTTAGTATCGCTAAGTTTGTTAACAGAGTTCTTCCAGGAATACTGCAACATTGTTCATCACCAATGATATCATGTAGAACAGTCTTCAATCGGCATGCAAGTACTTTGGTAAGGACTTTATAATCACTGCAGAGCAGAGTAACTGGTCGGAAGTCACCAACTGCCATGGGAGAGGATGTTTTTGGTATGAGGACTATGGTACCCTCGTGATGTGATCGACAAAGAGCACGACGTTGGAGAATGGTACGCAGGACATGACAAAATTCTTTGCCAATGAGAGGCCAGAAGTGTTTATACATTTCATATGGCAGTCCATCAATGCCAGGTGAGCGGTTGTTTGGGAGGTGCTTAACCACAGAGTGAATCTCTTCATCCGTAATATCCGCGCTGAGCCGAGTTTTGTTGTCCGGAGACAGATGGGTATTGCAAGATGAAAGCAATAGGGTCACCTGCTGTGGATCAATTGGAGCCGGAGCGTAGAACCGTTGATAAAATAGTGATATTTCACTACGTATAGCGTCAGGGGAGGTGACGACACTTCCAGTACTGGTGCGGAGGCGGTGGATATATTTACGTTGCCGCTCACGTTGTCCTTTGGCGATATGGTATACACTTGCACTTTCGTCTGGGAGCACTGTACGATCTTTTAAAGCCACGTTTATATGAGCGACCGTTCGTTGCTGTAGAGACAGGAGCTTGGTTTTAACTTCCCGAATCTGGTCATATATACGCTCCCCAGCATCAGATCTTTGCTGGAGCTGGCGAAGAACTCGATAGTAAAATTCAACTGTATCTCGTCTTTCCCGACCTCGTAGGTAGGATATGTTCTTAAAGACGCGGCGGATCCCTGGTTTAACCAAAATATCCCACCAGTCTGCGCAGTCGCGAAATTTGCATTTTTGTTGGACCCATCGAGTCCAGTGTTGTCTGAAAATATCTTGGCATTCCTCCTCCAGTAACAGCGAGCAATTCAGTTTCCAATAACCTCTTCCTATGTGAAATATGGGATGGGGGTAAGAGATTGTACATACGACAGCATGATGGTTAGTGAAACTGGCAGGTATCACTTCATATCGTCTAGGCTGGATAAGTTCCTGTGAAAGGTAGATGCGGTCGATTCGTGATGAGGAGTTGTGACTTATACAGGTGTAATGGGGCAGGGGCACCCTTAAACTATCCACAGCATCTATGAGGTGTAGGGAGGTAAGAAGGGTCCTGAGGGCCGGGTTGACACCTTTGTATGGACTAGTGGAATCCTCTGGGCGTTGAATACAATTGAAATCCCCTGCAAGAATACGTTTTTCCTTAACGTCGTGCAGATGAGGCAGTATACTCTGTTCAAAGAACATTTTCCGTTCCACACGTTTATTGGACCCGGATGGGGCATATACATTTATCAGGGTGGTATTGTTTATGTGTCCAGATATTATGCGTCCTGATGGATGACATAGCACACCTTCGAGTGGGATATCATGTCTTATGAGGAATCCGGTCCCTCTATTCGTATTACCGGTATTGATATATTGTTTGTAGAAGGCAGATATGGGTAAACACGGTATGGCAACTTCTTGAATGAAGGCAATGTCAATGTCTGCATCTCGAAGGAATCTCTCCAACAGTTGAAATTTCAGAGGGCATTCTATTACATTGATATTCACAGTGGCCACAGTGAGAAATTGCGTCATTAAGAGAAGTATAAAAGCTGTGCTAGACATACTGGAAGGTGGACTCGAAAGAAGACACAGCTGAGAATTATCCTGGTGCACTATGTCAAATTTGGTTGAGATAGTTCCTTATGATTGCCATTCATAGGCCGGCAGTCAGCGTTTGAGAGCGTTCGTGGGTCCCTAGATGACGTAGAATGAAGATTTTGTTTCTTTTTCACAGCTGCGGGAAGGTTTGTAGAGCCAGTTTGATTCTTCTGGGCTGGTACGGCAATCGAGGCATTTGTTTTTATCGTTTTAGATACGTTCTCGGATCCCCGATCAACCTGCGTAGGTGAGTCGGTAGGTACCAGAGAAGGTGGGGGCAGTGAAGACAAAATTTCTGTGGCAGCCTGTAGTGGCGGCATAATTGGTTCTAAGGCTGCGATACATGTTGCCGATAGCACAGGGGCACTCTGTGACTCGCTGAGCTGGTCAGTGTAAGGTACCAGTTCTGCGTCGTGTGTATCAGAGGCCACTGCTGGTGTTGTCCCAGCTGACTGATCAATAAACATGTGTTCATGTGACGTTTGCTGTGTCACGACTTCCGAGTATTGAACACGACGTTGTTGTGTAGGAGTTATACCGAGGGGAATCATTTTCTGTGGGCAGTTGATACGTAGGTGTGTGTTAGCATTGCAAATTAAACAGGTCTGTTTCTGTCCATTATAAGATAGGTAGCCAGAATGGCCACCAAAAGTCTCAGTGGAGGGGATATCTTGTTTTATTTCCATAGTGACTGCGCGTATTCCATTATACACCGGGAACTGATAAGCTGAAGACCATTGTTATTTCCTGACTTCACTCACAGTGCCATATTTCGACAGGACGGATTTGAAAATTTCAGGTGGAACTTCAAGTGGGACATTAAATATACGCACTGTGGTAAAATTGGAATCCGCTGGGGAGAGCTTAACATTAGTCATTTCGCCTGAGTCATACTGAAATTTAATAGGATCTGCAAAATTATTTAACAATTTCTGATAAGTAGATATGCTGATTACCTTGATGTACATGGTTTTTTCTTGTGCATTTAACTGGATGGCTTCTACTTGGTCGACAGTCAACCGGAGAGTATCGCTAATCCAGCGGTGAATTTCTCCTGGTGTGGCGCGAGAACTCTGCTTGTCCCATTGGCAGCGTACGGTATTTTTCCTCTGGTATCCGGACATGATTTTCAGCGGGGTTTTCTGGGTTTCCTGGTTTTGTTGTCCTATCTGGAACACTACTTGAAAAAGTATTGTCCGAATGACACACGGAAGGTCAGTTCACCCGTGGAACTATCGGAAGCACCGGTATTAGAAAATGTACACTCTTCCAATGCGGTCACACAGCGCGCTCACACGCACCTCACTCGGCCACGACTAGTGACCAACTAACTCGCGCACTCTTGTTCAGTAGCAGACGCAACCATTCACTATATTCAAAAGCCGCTGTCTGAAGGAAATAATCCATTTCATTATCCCTAAAAACCAATGTTGCACATTCGTGTACGTTCATACTGTTATTATATTTTATTGTCAGTACTTGGTTAATGTATGTTTTCAATTACATGGAAGCTTATTTAATAACTTACATTTTAATGGACTTCTCTCCGCCATTTTGTCATGAGCCCAGGCCGATTGTGCGCATGCGTGAGGGGAAAGAATTCTGCTATTGTCTATATTAATTTAAAAATATACCGTAATATATTTGTTTATTTTAGAGACACTCTGCAAATCTAGAGGCCAAGAGCTTTCGTTAGAGTGCTCTACGAAGTAAATCGGTTCTGTCGTTCTCTCAATCTCGTGTTAACAAAAATCACCTTAGTGTTTTAAATATATAGATGTTTTACAAAGGCAAAAACAAGATGTTCAGGAAAGAACATACTGTAGTGCCTACTTCCTCCTAAATGTATGGGTATAGTTATAACTCTTTGCCCTTAACACCTCCTAATTTCTTCCAATTCGAAGTGTAAATTGGCACACTGGAATTAAGCAGTGGCGTTCAAACTATAGTTTATAATATCCCAGCATTTTGCAATTTCATCAGCAAACACTCCAAACAACGTACGTATTCAGTATATTAACACCGAATACTTACAATAATTGAAACTTCGTTGCTCTAAAGGTATCACTGGGAAAAACATGTGTAATATACCTATTACACAGCTAATTTGTAATCCCGCCTATTCTTGGGGATGTGTGCGATCTATCGGCAACAAGAAGAAACTTTTCAATTATACTGTAGGCATGGGTTCACTAACTGGCTAGTACAGTGCGCAGCTCCCATCTAGAAGGCTGCGGTTAGCTCCTGCATAGTTCAACTGATTGCTAGTAGATGTCACTCCGGTGGGGAATGTTGTTTTAATTAAATACATATTTTCCATCGCAAAGTGCACCATATAACGCTTTATTTCATTACGTCTCAGTACTCAAGGAACAATAAATATTAAAAAATCAAGCAAAAAAAATCAACTTTGATAGGATTTGAACCCCGGCCAGCCAGGTGAAAGACCAAAGCCCTAACCACACAGCCAATCGTAAAAGCATTATGCAAGCGTTAATCAATCAATTTACATACAACGTTTTAGCAAATAATGACTTGGATTAAACGATTTCTTCACTGGAGTATATTTCAAACAGAGTTCATTTCATATGAAGGTCATATAATTTCTATCATTAGGCTATATTGCATGCAACATACTCAAATTAGTGAAATATAGGTCAGAACGAGAGATCAGCTGCCATCTTGTCAAATAACCGAGACGACTCAGCTTTTTAAAGTTACTTCTACACTATAATATTACAATATAAACTTTTATTCTCGAACGGGCCGCGCCCTTTAGAACAGTTTAAACGATTCTTGTTTCGATAATCAGAACTGGTGGGTCCCATGTTATGGATTATAAAGTTTGCATAATTCACACTGTCACCATCCGAAAGTGGTACGGTTGATGACCTTGTAGTTTAGGTATAAGACTCGTATCATATGAAAGTATTTTTTAAACCAAATTTGGTAAAGATCCGATGGTTAGTTTGGTCGCTATGTATTATTAAGTTTTGACCATTTGAGTGGCCGCCATTACGTTTTTCTAAAGATGGCGGCAATATAATACATGACACTGAGGTGCCCTTTGCCAGTGCTACCTCTGTACCAAATGTTGTTCAATTCGGTTTCACCGTGTTCGAATTGAAAGGGGGGATAGACATTCAGAGTACACACACACAATCACACACAGACACACAATTTTTGGCCCTGTGTTGATCTCATGAGTCTACTTTCATTTTTTTCAAAAATCGAAAGTAGGCTAATAGTTGATATATACGGATTTTAGTGTGCTAAAGTTGAAAATGACAATTACAAAACTATATTAGCTCAGGTTTGGAAGCTATTGAAACGTTTATATCCTTCACATATTATAATGGAACAAAAATTGTTAGGGATATTAGCACATCTGTGGGACATTACAACAGAAGTTGTGATATTACACAGCAACTCAAAAACTCACGTGAAAGTCACAATACAAAAAGGAGCAGTTTTGATTCCACACAGTAACACAGAAACTCGTGTCACAGTACACAATGGATCACTACGGAAGACGAGCAATCATAGACTGTGTAAGCTAGAAACAAAACACACCATTCATTCGCATTCCTGTAATAAGAAATATACGAGAGCTAGAACAGAAATAAGGAAGTAACAAACTTCATCTAGCACAAAAATGGGAGCTAAAAATGAAAATTATTTTCATTTTCGAATTCAGCGTACCAAAATCTATTAGGATTGGGTATTTTAGTTTATGTAAAAATGTCATTGTTGAACAGTGTTGTCTCTGCCTTATAGGGCGCTTTTGCAACACTTCGTCCCATATGGAGGTCCAAAGAACTCAGTAAAAGACCTACTCTGTCGGTTTCGCTGGTGGGCTAAGGGAATAGTGTATGCATTGCACGTTGTGATAAATTTGGTTTCCTACTTCTAAAAACAACATCTAACTGACTGAAGTTCTCACTATTCTAATTCTTGATGTGGTTAAATGCTTGTCCCGCCTTCCTCGTTTGTTAGGGAGCGCGTGAAATGCATTCGACCCGGTTTAGTATTCCATGTTCGTCAGTTCTTAAACTACAGTCATGGAAGACTATCACCAGAAGAGCGTATGCCAGCAGGAACTATTGTTGCCAACTTCTATGACCTTCTGGAACGTATTGTTACTCTGGATCCCAAAGATCCTGGCTTCGATTTCCTACTCTGTCAAGAAATATAATTCAGGTTTGAAAGTAAATCTCAATCAAATCTTTGGAACGAACTCGATTTGTATGTGCTATTTCAAATGTTATTTTATTTTGCTAAATCTATTTTTACCGAACATATGATTAAGGATAACACCGAAGACAACAGTTCGTTTATAATATTATTATTATTATTATTATTATTATTCATTGATTAAGTGTTGTATTTGTTGTTTCATAAAAGGCTTTTACGAAATCGTGGCCATGTAGCCTCATGCACTTGGTGTGTGTTGAATCTGTCTAATGAACTATGCCATTATGATAGCTGTTTTAGTGTGTGTATTTGTAATTGGGGTTAGGTTTTTGGATAGGAGTCAGCCGTGGCCATACGTAATGTACCATCTTGGCATTTGGCTAGGGAGAGTGTGAAAATATAAGGGGAATAACCACACTCAGGATAGCCGCTGTCAGCGCCAGGATTCAGACCTGTGATATCCGGCCTTCTGCAGCCGCCCACGCGGCTGCGGTGAATGATTTAACGAGCACGGATACACCACAGGGTAGAATGTTTTGAATGAACGTATTGATAACTTAACCACGTTACACGTGTTGCGTAGTCTGTGTAACGCACCCTACAGCCCACTTCTTTGATTGTATTGCGGGACTGCATTTATCCCGCATTACGGACCTACTGATGTCTTTCGAGTTGAAGCTTTCAATAGGACTGTTTCAAAATTTAGGTAAGTTTAAATCTGATGCCTCTTAAGAATACGCCTATCAGTACAATTCATGAATTAAATTGTATATGTTTCGACCCATCAATGGAGTCTTGTTCAGCTTATGCCTGATTTAAAATCAAATCTAATTGAAAGTAAAAATAAATAAATTGTAAATAAATGTATACCATATCCTTACGAAAAATAATAATTCAAAATATGAATTCATTTTGATATCCTACTACAATTATAATTTTTGACAATATTCTACAGTTTTGACACTTTTAACTCAATGCAAAATTATATTGTTTCAATTCATTTTTTAAATTAATGTTTTGTAACGATACATTTATCGTTTACAGTTTAGTTATTTTTACTCTAGATTTTAGTTAGAACAGATTACAAATTAGATTTAAGCTGAAGAAGACGCCAGCGAAGGGTTGAAACGTGTACAATTTATTATAATTATATTTCTTGAAAAATATTGATAGGCGAATTATTCTTAAGAAGAATCTATAAATCAATATGGCTTATTTGTTGCAAAACCTACATGAAGAATGTTAACGCTTCTTATGTGATGTATATAGGAAACCTCCCACAATTCGCCACGCGCGAGACGGTATGGTTGACTAGGCTCGGGACACTACGGGCATTAAGTGTGGTGTGCTGCTAGAATACTAACACCATCCCATGTGGGGCCCTGAGTCATATAGCAGCCTTCGTCAACTGCTGGAATATCCTTATAGCCATATTACTCTGTTGGAATGTCTTGGGGATTGAGGTCCTGTGTTAAGCCACATACTCATTTAAGCTCAGCCTCATCAGGCAAAACTGAGAGAAGGTGGGTTAGATTCCCATCTGAACTATCATAAGAGTGGTTTTCCGTTCGTTCTCACCTCTACTCCAGACTTATGTCAGTATTGTTGCTATCTTAAGGCCACGGTCACCTCCTTCTCAATCCTCACCTGAAATACAAATGCACACACTAGAAAATACACCACAATAACATACTACACACACGCTCACAAGTATCCAGAGCTCCATGACCACGATCTCCAAACACCTCAAATGAAACATCACTACGATTGTTAAAACTACAGCGTAATTTATTCTGTATTCATGTATACCCGAAGCCTCCGTGAATTAAGCGACAGCACGCCGGCCCCTAACCGCTGGGTCCGTGGTTCAAATCCAAGTCACTCCATGTGAGATTTGTGCTGGACAAAGCGGAGGCAGACAGGATTTTATCCGGGTGCTCCGGTTTTCCCTGTCACAATTTAATTCCAGCAACACTGTCCACTATCATTTCATTTCATCTGTAATTCATTTAATCATTTCCCCAGGGGAGTGTGACAGGCTTTGGCAGCCGGAACAGTTCATATCCTCGCCGCTAGATAGGGACTTCATCCATTCCATTCCCTGACCCGGTCGGTTGACTGGAAACAGGCTGTGGATTTTCATTTTCATTCATGTATACCCATAATGACAATGCTTGTGGACTCGAGTAAAACATGTTTAGTACTTCAGTTGTTCTCCTCGGCTGGATGCACTTCGACCACTTCAACTAGAGCGTACAGGGTTCCACTTGGCTCGGTTGGGTATTGTCTACATGAAGTTGTTCCTCCTAAATTCAAGGTAAACATAAAGAAAATATAATATTAGCCAGCGGTCATAGGTATTATGAAATTATGACATATAAAAAATATGATCCAAATAAACATACATTTCAGGAATGACTCATGTATATGAACATTAGTTTCTAAATAATGAATCTATTCATCAAAGTAGAGAGTTCTGTTCACTTAACTCCACCTTTACTGGCTTGTTATGTTTCCCTTGCTCACCTGAAATTAAAAACATTTCCAAATGAAAATAAGGCAAACAAGGAAGCAAGGATTGGAGCGCAGTAGTGTGGGGAATACAATTTACTGGACGCGAACGACTCGTGGTCTATTTACTCGCTATGTAAACACCTAACAGCTCTCTCACCCTCCACAAAGATTAATTAAAAACAAACATGTAACTCAGAAACAAAACACCTGGGTTTTCTAAAATTTCCTCCATGTAATTCTATCAAATCTGAAGAGTAATGACTGGGTTGCTGAGTATTCTAAAATAAGTAAATAGCCTGACTTCATTTTTCAACCAACCAGATTAAGTAAACAAATCAAAACTCGTTTCTTTCTCTAGGGAGGGAAATATCACCGAGTGTATCTAACTTTATACCAACATGTCTTTTTGAAAATAAACTTCACCTACAACTCCCTCAGTACAAAACAATATTTTTGTAGCAGAAAGTACGTAAACTCAACTGCATAACACATGGCAGGACGTTGTGTTGAAGCAGCGAATAAGGCCTAGGTTGGGTAACAAGTCTCGGTGAATAAATATAATAATATGATAGGAAACATTTCCTATATTCTTGCACTCTAAAAATTTATATAGAGTCACAGATGAATTGTCACTTATCATGAAAGAGAAATCCATAATAATACTGTGGTAATCCTCTGGATAGTTTGGATGATAAAGTTAGCGGTCACGATAGTGAACTTGTTCTATATGACATCACGTCAATCCACACATAGTATTATTATTCACTTCGCTAGCTGCCTTACCGCTGATCATTACCTTCATTGTTTAAACTACGTAATTAAGATTATGCTCATTCATGAAGACATTCCTGCCATCAACACTAAGAGACTCCGTTCCCGTCATCCTCCATTACAAACTTGCCAAGTCAATAACAATAAATATAATATAAGTGATCGACGGACTAAATTATGGCAAACCAGTGCTACAAAGGAGCAACTGAAGATGCCTTGTATCAAAACCAGGCCACCAGGATTTGATAAACACAGGAAGATTTGGACCACTCAGAATAGCATACGAACTAATTTTGCTAGATGCGCCAATTCCCTACATAAATGGGGGATGACATCTTCCTTACGCTCTGATTGTGGTGCTGAACGTCAAACGGTTCAGCACATTGTCCAAGCGTGCCCCTTACGAGCATTCCGTGGTGACCCGCAGGAGTTCTTCTTCGCAACAAATAAGGCAATTGAATACATCTCAAATCTCGATATGTGTGTAGATTATGTAAATATGTATATAGACTGTAATTATCCTTGTGCAATGTTTTTCCAAAAGCTAAATAAAAATAACTAACAACGTAATATGCAGTTCCAAATGAGAATGGTTTGCAGGATAACAGGTCAATCTGAAGAACCTGGACTTTCTTATACATCAAGCAGAATGTCTGTCTGTTCTTTGGAAATATTAATAACGTTTCACCAATATCAACCAAATTTTACATTTTTAAGCCGAGGAGCTTGTTGGCAACACTTTCTGCTTGCGAATTGAACAGTCAGTCCCATTCCACATATTTAGGCCCTTTAGAACATTTACATAGGCAAATATCGGGTATATTTTAAATTTGTCATAGAATGACCAGTAAAGTTCTTTCTAAGCCGTAGGATGCGAGAAACAAAACTTGACTGGTCCCACAGTAAACCCGAAAATCACTCTTTTTTCCTAGAACCACCCGTTTTTGAGATATTGCTAAATTCCATACCCACTCAGTAGAACGTCAAGAAATAGTCAGCCGTCGCCATGCCGTTCAACTTTCCTTTCAAGTGAGTAATTATTAATGATTGCTTAGAATATCATAAAAATATTCCATCAAAACAAATCTATTATATTGTTTGACTCTACTTTCTCCCGTAGCGTATAGCTCTGAATAACTCAAACAATACTTTCATGAATTAATAGCGACTTGTAATTAAGGAGGGAGCATGGTAGAGCAGTGGTCATGCTGCATGCCTCTCCTAGAGGTGGACCGGTTTCAATTCCAGGTCAATACATGTGAGAATTTCGATGTGAAATATAACGTCCTGTACTTTGGATTCAACGTATCATTGGAGGTTCCATGGTTCATGATCACGAGATTAATGGTCACGTTGAACTACAAGCTTCCTTCGTTCCTTGTAATTAAGGAATGAGTCATTCTACAGCAATGGGGCAGATGACCTCAAAGTTTCACCTCTTAATTCAACAATCAAGTAAGTTAGATATTTATTGGAGTTTAAAGGGACAGAACAACGAAGTCATCCGCCCCTAAACAATCAAGTGAAAAATGTAGTATGGTACAAAACATATCCTAAAATACCCCATACTTCAAAGATAAATAAAATCGGGAACGTATTGTAATTTATTGTAGGGCGAGGATCAATAAGAACAGTGGATATTTCCATGCTTGCTAAGGCACTACGTTTGATAGGCTATTATGCAACTGTACACTTCAACTAAGGTTAGAAAGAGTTAGTCTTACATTTACTTGAGAAACAACAAAAAGTAGGAAGAGCTATGATCTTCAGTCAATTTTGGCGAACAAACACGATGTAATAAAGCTAAATATGTGTATTTCTCTTACATATTATGAGGAAACCTGAATATTGCCAGTCAGTTATGCTTATATATAATCACCCTTAGAAAAATATTCTTTAAATATGAGTGATCAGTCTTTAGAATAGAATGGGAGGAAACACATTCTACGCTCACAGATGATATAATTCTTTCTGATTAGCAATGCACAAGATTTCACTCGACATTTAGGAACAATAATATGGTGAATTGGCTTTAATGGCTATGAGCAATGTTTATTTTATTGTAATAGTTACAATATCTTTACGACGGAAATTGAAATGGTGAAGCTTAATTGTTACGTAGTACAGTATATCAGCGCTAAGGACAATCAGATTGTTGTAGTTTTTAATGACCAGAATGGCTGAAGTTGGAAGATGTCGATGGTCACGTCTGTAATTATCAGTGAAACAGGTCCTTGCCGCAATGAACCTAGTTTACTGCAGGGCTCTACCAGCCAGGTAGCCTAGCAAGAGGGGAAGGCTGCTTCCCTCTCAGACTGGAAGCTAGACCACCAAACGGTGCTATTGTGTACTCCCCAACCCTCATGGGTTCAGTAACGGATTGAAAAATATCTCAAAGAAATCAAATAGGTGCATTTGACTAGATTGTATTTGTTGTTACTTTATTTAATCGGCTTTGGTGGCGTAGTCGGTAGCATGCTGAACTGCTGTGCCCAAGATAGCGGGTTCAAACCCGGCCGAAGTCGTCGGATTTTAAGAGCGTTAAAATCCTTCAGTATGCCTTCCTTCGGAGGGGAAGTAAAGCCGGCGGTCCCATGTCATAGATTTATGGCATGTAAAAGATCCTTTCACAGACTAAACTTGTGTAAAGCAAAATTTGTTAGGTTAGATTTAGTCAGAACGCTCTAACAAAGTTCCAACGTTCACCACTAGGTATCATTGATATCTGGTGGCGAAAGTTGGAACTACTTGAAATTGAACGGAACTTGTAGCTCACCCTTTAGGGTATCCGCTGGAAGCAGCTACAGACTCAGGCGAACCGAACATGTCCTCGGACACTCCCGGCACTAAACGCCATACGTTAAATAAATAAATAAATAAATAAATAAATAAATAAATACTTAATTAGACGTTTGGGGATTTTGATCATCAGCGCTGTGGGTTTATATGAGTATGGTATTGTTCTGACGGCGTGAGATATTTTGGTGACCTTAGTAGCGTGTTTAATTGTAGTTAGTAAAGCCAAGAACTAGGTTCTGTGCCTCAGGACCTGAAATAAGGAACCGTTCTGGCTTTTTCCAGATGGTGAAAACGGGAAACCACGAAAACTATTTTCAGAACGAGCGAGGTGGGATTCTAACCCACATACACCGTCCTTGCGACGGTAGAGGAATGATCCATCGCAGAGACCGCGGGAGAAGCCTATCTGGGAGGATAAGCGACTGAATAAACTATACTAACTAGGGAAATAGCCCACTCATAATTATCACTGTTAGAGCCAGGGTTTCAATCTCCGATCACCGAACTGAAGCTCCTAATTGCAGTCGTAATGTGGAATTTAATAACCGACCTCGACTATGATGTATAAATTAATGAAGAAAAGACAAAATATGTGCATTTAAATGCAACCGAAGCGAAGAATGAGGTACATTCTAAGAATGACTTCTGATGGGACTAAAATCATTTTCTATACTCAATATGACTTGGCTTTTCCCAATGATCGTTTCCCAAGGATACTTAGAAAAATCACTAAATCCTTATTAAATTTGAAGAAGAAGAAGAAGAAGAAGAATACGAAGAGGGGTTTTCAGACTGAAGGCAGGTTTGCACCTCCGAAGCGGCGGACCTGTTCTGGAGTTTATTTACAGTAGGGTGACCAGTTCCTTTCCGCTCCTCCTTTCCTTTCCCCACTACCAAACCCCCATAACTGGTCACCCATCAAAGTTCTGACTACGATCAATGCTTCTTAACTTCGGAGATCTCATGGGATCCAGTGTTACATCATGGTCAAGTCTTTGGCAATCCGCATTTAACCCATAATAAATTCATAGTAATAAAATAGACAATGAAAGACTTACTAAATGGATATGTAATAATGCCTTCTCCTTAAAAGGCAAGAATAAATGGGATATAGAAAATGACCTTCAAGATATCAACGTAACAGCCGAAAGTTTATGGGACAGGCGTACATTCAGATCGTGGGTGTAGAAACATCATTTTGCTGCAAACCCCCGGATGTGAGCCACCACTGCATGGACAGCAGAAATGAAGAAAAATCACAGCGAGTGAATGAAGAGATCTTTGGAACAGAAGAAAGCTAATTCAAATTTATCTGTGAAATGCTTGCCACGGTGGGTGAATGGTCATCGTGTCGGACAGCCAACCCCCAAGCTTGCAGGTTCGCTCCTGGCTGTGGTAAGTGATTTTTAAAATTTGACAAAAGTCACGACATGCATGTCATACGTTGTTGGCATGTTAAATAGCCCTTCTGAATTCAGTAGACCATGTTCATAATGGCAAAATTAATCTTGGGATTTTCCGTCATCACAAAGTTCCTCCATTCTCTTCTAGAAAGCACTATCGTGTCAAGGAGCTTAGATATCTAACCTCCTTGACTTTCATAGCGTTCCAAGGAACGACGAAATTCGAAATACAAGCTGCCCCCTGGGTGTCAAATAACAAAGCTTGCATGTGGCACCCGAGGCCATATGAAAATGAAAATGAAAATCCACAGCCTGCTTCCAGTCTCCGACCGGGTCAGGAATGGAATGAATGAATGAAGCCCCCATCTAGCGGCGAGGATATGAACTATGCCGGCTGCCGAGGCCTGACGCATTCCTCTGGGGCAATGATTAAATGAATGATAGATGAAATGAAATGATAGTGGAGAGTGTTGCTGGAATGAAATTTTGACAGGGAAGACCGGATTACCTGGAGACAAACCTGTCTGCCTACGTTTTGTCCAGCACAGATCTCACATGGAGTGACCGGGATTTGAACCACGGACCCAGCGGTGAGAGGCCGGCGTGCTGCCGCCTAAGCCACGGAGGCTTTCCCGAGGCCATTCCATATTATTATTATTATTATTATTATTATTATTATTATTATTATTATTATTATTATTATTATTATTATTATTATTATTATTATTATTGTTATCACATTCATTTCACCACATATCGTCGGCTTGTTTGCAAGACGGTATGGCTAATTCTCTTAAGGTGGAACATTGAGAAACGAGCGAACAGTGGAACAGGTCTCCAAGATGACGGCCTTCTGCATGGTGATATGTAGACCAGGATGTATTCCCAATATTTGTAGATTGCGAGCCAACGATTTAGGGACGATGCCGGTAGAAGAAACGACTATGGGCAGAACCACTACACTTTCCTGTCTCCACATTTGCCGTATTTCCTCAGCCAAGGGCAGATATTTGGTGATGTTATCACAACAGGTTTGTTGCAGATTATGGGAATTGGGCACTGCAATATCAATGAGGAAGGTTCTCTTCTGCACCTTGTCCACAAGAACGATATCTGGCCGGTTTGCTGGTATGGTTTTATCAGTAATAACTGATCGATCCCATAACAATTTGTGACTAGGATTTTCCAAAACGGCGTCAGGAACATACTGATAGTAAGGGAAAGTATTTTCAGATAAGTGATTTTGTGCAAGGTGTAGGTGCATTATTTTGGCCACTTGGTTGTGCCTTTTCACGTAGTCAGTACAGGAGATTGCTTGGCAGCCTCCTTTGATATGCTGAATTGTTTCCGGTTCAAGTTGGCATCTTCGGCATTTATCATCCTGAATATTTGCCTTAACTATATATTTATGATAGTTTTTGGTAGCCACAACTTGATCCTGGATTGCAACCATGAATCCTTCAGTCTCAGTGAATAGGTCCGCATGAGTCAACCAGCTGTTCTACGCATCTATGTCGACATGTTTCTGGGTGAGATCATACGGATGACGACCGTGCAGAGCTTTCTGCGTCCACTGCTGAAGCTTGATGGCTGAACATTCCTCATCAGTGGCTAACTGTATATCCCTTACGTGAAGAAGATCCAGCGGTGTACACTTGTCATTATTATTATTATTATTATTATTATTATTATCATCTGTGAAATAGGTTCAATAATGCTCCTTAGTTGGGCATTACGTCGTAAAAACATCATAGTATTGTGTTGCCATACGGTAATATAATTATGTAAAGGTCGCTAAATCTGGTGGCTTGTCGTTGAAGATGGCAATAGTGACGACAACCTGGCCTAAAAATATTTAATCTCCTTGAATGAGTTTCCTGTCTCTTTAAGAGACACGCACTGGAAAATCAGTGCTGACAAAGTATTCCGTTTGACCCATTCACGATTTGAAAAGCAGTGCTTCTGTCAGCTGTTCCAGGAATCACTCGTGCGCGTGGCGTGTGCTCAGTCTTGTTCGTCACGAAGACGCTCACCAGGCCTGCCAATTATTCGTCGCGTGTATTCATGGGCGGTACGTGCAGGCGCGTGGTGTGGCGTGCAGTCAGCGTGTGTTTTGTTTACACTTTAATGGCAGCATTGCCTTAGACTACACTTTGTTGGGGGTCATATAAAGCCCACATATCATGCACATTGTAAAACATTTCTTGCTACCTTTATCAGACGCTGGCCTCCAAACACAGATATCGTGCCAACTTTTCTGTATGCTCTTAGACAAATTACTGGGGCGTGATCTTTTGACATTGTATTGCTCTGTACGATATGAATTGTAGCCTGAAAGGAAATGCTGATTAAGATTAGGAATTCCTAAAGTGACTGTAGTCAATTTTGCATATTTGACAGCCCATAATGTAACGCCTCTCACTGACAAACAGGTGTCCCTCCGAAGATTTGTGACCCACATTGTACTGTTGTTGGTTGGTTGGTTGGTTCTTAAGTTTAGGGGCTGCGACAACGCGGTCATGTAGCCCCGTGTACTTTGGGTGTGTGTAGAATCTGTCTGATAACCGGTGTTAATTGTGATGACTGTATTAGTGTACTGTTGTTGGTTGCATCTTTTCAGTCGGTCAACACTATTTTGTGTATTAATTATGATCACTTATCATTAAGGTTCGGATGTTAAGGAAAAGTCATATTTTTTCCCGAGCTCATTTTACCCGAAATCTGAAAAATATGTTTGAATGACGGGTTCATGACCACGTTTAAAGCAATTTGATGTTGCCTATAAATGCATATTTCGGCCATTTTTATTGTTTTGGTCATATTTGGTCATATTTTAGTGATATAGGCCTAAGGTAATATTTAGTTTTAAATTCAGCATTGTTGTTTAAATTGAGGCGTCGTTAACAAGGTACGTGTTATCTGCGTCGAGTTTCAAACACAGGATTTCTGAATAGTGTAGTGGATAGGCATATATTTTTCTTTCTTTTTTCGGAAGAGGCAGATAGCAGGTTTAGAAGACCTGATTCCAAGAAGGCACTCCTCTACGGACGTCATTTAGCATTTACTGTATATTAGTAATAACCTATCCCAAAATTTAATATTATATTTCATAGATTTTTGGGTCATATTTTATAGTTTTTAGGGCATATTTGCTTGCATTTCTTTAGGTCTTAAACTTCCGAACCCTAATGATCATCATCGTTTCTTCGCTCCAGCAAGCCAGGTGTGGTTATAAATGAGCCGTCTCCAATGTGTCCTGTCCATCCATAACTGTTGTTCTTGTATTTCATGCCAGTTGTTATCTCTAGCTTGAAGGTCCTTATAAATTTGCTTCTCCCACACATCGCGAGGTCTTGTTCACTATTATACGAGGGCAGATCAAAAAATAAGTTGCACTTCCCAGTTATGGACATTTATTACACCACCTATACAACAGCAACACGCCTATAACGACATACAATGTAACGTCACTTTTCCTCATAGTTTAAAAGAGACTCCAAACATTTCTGCGAACGCACAACCAACTTGTCGATGCCGGATGCAAAGAAAGTTCCTCCAGCGTTCTTCAACCACACGGAGACAGCGGCCTTCACCTCCTCATCGGTCTGGAAACGTCGACCACCGAGCTCCGTTTTGATCTTACCGAACAGATGAAAGTCACATGTCGTTAGCTCGGGACTGTAGGGTGGATGTTGCCAGACCTCCCACTTGAAACGCTGCAGCAGTTCGCTCGTTTGGCGGGCCTTGTGAGGTGTTGCGTTATCGTGCAACAAAATCACACCGGCGCTCAATTTCCCCCGGCGCTTCCCTTTAATCGCTTTACGTAACTGGTGCAACGTTTGGCAATACGACGCCGCATTGATCGTCGTTCCTTTTGGCATGAATTCCACGTGCAGCAAACCCTCCATGTCAAAGAACACGATCCATTGCAGGGAAATGGCCCGCTTCCCATACACAGCACTAATTTCACGATGAATGTCCTGCAATTCTTCCTTTTGGCCCATAGGAATCGGATTGTCGCACGCACCTTATATTTGGAGTGAACGTCTAGTCGACGTGCCATTGTATTTGGCCGCTATTCACACCATACAAGACGAGACACCACAGCGACCTGCCTAACAGACGTGTGGGCAGTGTCTGTCCATTTCTTCGCTGTGCCCACGTTTGCGACACACAGCGCGCTGCTGCAGCGCGTTAGTGCAACTAACTTTTTGATCCACCTTCGTAATTAATTATCGGCTTCGGTGGCGTAGTTGCTAGCATGTTGAACTGCTATGCCCAAGATCGCGGTTTCAAACCCGGCCGAAGTCGTCGGATTTTGAAGAGCGTTAAAATTCTTCAGTATGCCTTCCTTCGTAGGGTAAGTAAAGCCAGCGGGCCCATGTCATACGTTTATGGCACGTAAAAGAACCTACCAATGCAATTGGTAGTGTGTGGCAAAACTTGTAGGTTATATTTGGGTGATTAGAAACGCTCTAACAAGTTCCAACGTTCGCTGCTGGATGTTAGTGACAGTAGCATGTGGTAGACAAAGTTGGAACTACTTGAAATTGATCTTGTTGTGGGCATTCATTCAAAAATACCCAGCTGTGACCATTGGCTGATATTTACATGTATTATTTTAACTAAGAGAAAAAAGAAAGCAAAGCCAACTCCGTACAGGCCATGGAGCCCCTGGGAGTAGTGGAAGGTAGAGGCTTCCACTTGTTGTGACATCGGCACTAGATGGGATGGAGTTGTCAGCTCCACGCCCGGCCGCCTTTGCTCCCAGGAATTACCCGGGTAGCCTACTCATTTCTGGTGTAGGCTGAGTGAACCCCAGGGCCATTTGCGTTTCCGAAAGTAGTAGTTTTGTTTCTAAAATCCACTACCTTGGTGAGGATCGAACCCACTCCCTTTCAGTTAAAGCTCAGCGCCTCTACCGACTGCGGCACGTAGCCCTCATAATTATAACTAATACATATCAATTTTCCTAGGAGTGTTTATTTACTTATTTACATTGTGCCAGCGCCAACGACCTGGTCATGTTGGAATACCGGATCCCGTGAGAATTCCGCAGTTAAGCAGCATTGGGCATGGTTGTACCTTGGATGGAATGTCAGTTCAGTGGAACCACGCGCTGTTGGCGGTAAAAGGAGGAGCGGAAAAGTTCTGGCCACCCTACCGCACGTAAACTCTGGCTGAGGATAGCCTCTTCGGAGACACGGACCTGCCCTCGGGCAGAATACCAATAATAATAATAATAACATTGTGCCACCACCTATTCATGAGGAAAATCGTGTTGACCGATTGAAGAGTTACAACGAACAGTTTTTACAGGCAACACTGGAAGATCGCTTTCGAAAGTTTACACTCGCATTTTATCCTAAGAAAGGAAGGAAGGAAAGAAGCTTGTAGTTTTACGTGACTGTAAATCTTGAGATCATGAGCCACGGGACCTCCTTTTTACGTGGAATCCCAACCACAGGACGTGGCATTTCACTTCGAAAATATCACATGCATTGACCGGGAATCGAACCCGGTGTCCACCATTGTGAGAGGCCAACTGATATACAAGCATTTTATCCTGTGGTTATGTAGATATTCTTGATTCTTCTTTTTAATGTGTAGGAAGTCAATTTGAGTAAGGAAAGTTAATCAGCTACAGTACATAATGAAATATCTATTTACGGGGGTTTTGTATATAAGCGTGCACACATTTTATAAAATGTTCAGACTAAAATGACATAAAAATGACAATGATACCCTGATTCCTTATTGACGATGTAATTATAATAAAATATATGTTCGACCCTGGAAAAATGTAAATATTATATGTCAGAAAACTGTACTATAATGAGGCTCATTATAGTACATGTTTTCATTATGATACAGTTTCTCCCACCAATCAGAGCTCAAGAAACAGTTGTGTGACCACTTAGGTGAGGATTGATCGCAACTGCACTCACTTCCATGGCCCCCTATTTTAAATTTCACTGCGTGGCGATTGCCATAGTGAGGTATTCCATGAGGCCATGGCCAAATACAAGGTATTCTCTGCGTCCCATGCGCTCTCTTCAGTACATAAAACAGGTGAAATATGTATGAATATTTATGTTCAAACATAAAATAAGTTAGTTATAATTATCGTCGAACATAAACAGTCATATGAAACTCGCCTATAATGGTAATTAAGGCGTCATGGAAATTATAAAACTCGCTACACTCGTTTTATAAACAAAGTCGTGTCTTAATTATTGCCATTATAGGCTCGTTGCATAAATGTACTATTATATAACCATATGTCAATATATTTTTTGTACCGGTTTCAGCTACATTGGGACCTTCCTCAGCGTAATTTAGGATATGTATATGAGCAAGAACATACACTTAATAAACATTTTGCTATAACAGAGGATTCTATTATTTAAACTAGTTTCCATGATGGTTCCGTATTGACGTACTAAATAGTTTTAACAACAAATTGTATGTCCGCCTTAGTCAATACATAAACATTTATGTATTGACTAAGGCGGATATACAATTTGTTGTTAAAACTATAACAGAGGATTCTAAAAATATTCTTGTCTTTTTCATGTTTACTTATCACATTTTGTAATAGATCTGTTTTATTTTATTTTATTTGAGAGCTTTTGTAACAAGAATAAAAGAATAATAAAAGGCCTTCAATACATCCAAAGGTACAGCAGAAATGGGAAGCTCTTTCATACCTGATTAAAACAGTGATTTTATTCTCTAGGAGGAACCACCATGAGATTATCAAGTACAGTTTTATATACCATATGTGACAAAATCATCATCGTGAATGTATACAGTAAATTTCAAGATTTCTGCCAAATTTTAAGTAAATTATTCAATTTTAGGTTATGAAATATCATCCTCTCTGCAAATAAAAATGGCCTACATCATAATTTTTTCCACCTGATTTTTCTCATATATTTACTTGATACACCTTGTCAATAAAACCTAAATATAGCAAACACTGCTGGAGCTATTGGCATGAAATGGTACAGAAACAGACGAAAGATTAAAAAAGGCTTTCAGTTATCCTAACAGGTGGTGTAATGCTCAAATATTGAAATCCATAGTTCCTACAGTACATGGAAATTAGAGATTAATATGTCTGACCACGTTTGGATTTGAACGCGTGATCTCCTTCTTTGTACGCCAGTGCACTGACCGCTATTTTAAAATTTAAATATTATTTTACTTTACCTTTATCCTTTTATTTTTTCTGTTTATTCAATTTTCAGTTTGTTTTCAAGAAGACGTCGCAAACATCCAGTTCCCGAGACAGGGTAATTAACCACAGAAGATTAAATCACCACGACTCAGCCGGGATAAGATCCCAGTACCATTCAGGCCAAAGCCTAGCATTCTAGTCAATCAGTCATGGAGCAAGACTCCACTGAGCAACAGCAGGACAGTTTAATTTTCCTGCGTTCCAACGTAATTGGGACGGTCTCGTTTGAAAAAAAATAATGGACGACCTGGAATTTCACTCAGATGAGGAAAAGGCTATTCATTTGGCTAGTTTGAAGAAAGAATCGAATTCATGGTTAAATGCCATCCCATCGAGAACATTAGGGACATTACTGGACAACAATATTTTTAGGATTTCGATGTTTCTCCGCCTTGGATCAACGCTTTGTAAACCTCATACTTGTGTATGTGGTGAGGTCGTTTCCGCACGTGGTACACACGGTCTCTCTTGTAAAAGGAGTGCTGGTCGACATTCTCGTCATTTCTCTATAATTGAAACGCTTCGGAGGGCTTTCGCTACTGCAAAATTCCCGTCAATTCTTGAACCATCTGGAATTTGCAGAGACGAAGGTCGCCGCCCTGATGGGATGACCATAATTCCGTGGTCGAATGGCAAATGCCTAGTCTGGGATGCAACGTGCTCAGATACGTTGGCTCCTTCCTATATTTCATCATCGTCCAAGGAAGCAGGATCTGTAGCTGTGATCGTCGTTACTCGGAAGAAAAACAAATATAGGAAGATCATGGAGGACTATATTTTCGTGGCCTTTGCTGTGGAGACAATGGGTCCTTGGAGTGAGGACGCAATAAATCTAGTACACAAGCTAGGAAGAGTAATAGGTGGAGTCTCTGGTGATCCTCGTTCCAAGACCTATTTGATGCAGAGAATCAGCATAGCGATTCAAAAAGGAAACGCAGCCTTTGTAATGGGGACTATTCCACATAACACTAGTATGGACGAAATATTCTATTTGTTATAGGGTAGTTAATTTAATACAGATGTTTTATTTCAAGTTTGTATTGAACTGGCAGATTTATGTAAAATGTGCCTGTTTGTGTAGCTGTAGAAATAAAATTTTGCATAAGATTTTCACCATGGTAATAATACATCTTTCATCTTATATATTAAAACACTAAGGTGTTTTATGTTACATCGAGATTGAGAAAACGTCTTAACCGATTGACTTCGCAATGCATTCTATCGGGAGCTCTTGGCATGTAGAATTGCAGGTGTCTTTAAAAAGAAAAAATATGTTAGGGTATATTTTTAAATCATTAAAGAAAAAAAATATTTGTCGCTCCAGCACTTACACACAAAGACTCTTTTAAACAACTGAAATGGCGCTTCTCCTCGCGTCTTTCTGAGATCTTTGTTTATGAGAATTAAGAAGGGTCCCCAGTCTTGTATATGATGTTTCCACAATACACATTAACATAGAATTATAAGAAAAGGGAAGTAAGGAAGAATTTAAGCAGACAGTTGAGTGTGTATACTGTTTACCATGCTTAATATTGCACGCAAACTACGTTGGCTGGATAGCCGAGGGGCTAGCGGTACAGTCTGGTATTTCGAATTATGCATCGTCGAGATGGTTTGAATCCCACCTTGGATATGCTTTTAGCCTAATTTCATTTATGAAAACAAGATGTTCAGTAAAGAACATATAGCCTACTTTCTCCTAAATGCATGGGTATTGTTATAACTCTTTGTCCTTTTCAAGGAGTATAATTGAATGTTGGTTGTAGTAGCTTGTTGAAATACAACGTGCTATAGGGATATTAAACATGAATATGAGGAGCCCTTTGCTAGTGCTAGCTCTGTTAAAAATTCATTCAATTCGGTTTCACCGTGTTTGAATTGATATGGGGAATGGATTTACACATACTTGGCCACCATCTGCAAACTATTGGGCAGATGATCTTGCAGTTTGGTCAGGATATGCTTTCAACATAAAGATATGTTGTTGCAAAATTTGGTAGAGACTAGATTATTAGGTTGGTCGTATTTACATTTTAGCTTTTAACATTTGGGTGGCCGCGATTACGTTTCCGTCAAGATGGCGGTGATATAAAACATGACACTGAGGTGCCCTTTGCTAGTGCTACCTCTGTACCAAATTTCGTTCCATTCGGTTTCACCGTGTTCGAATTGATAGGGGGAATCGATTTTCAAACAAAGATGGCCGCCATCCGCAAAATATTAAGCTAATGACCTATTATTTTGGTCAAAGGATGCTGCCTCCATAAAGGTATGTTGTTGCAAAATTTGGTAGAGATCGGATGATTAGGTTAATCGTAATTTGATTTTAGCTTTGAACATTTGTGTGGCCGCCATTACGTTTCCGTCAAGATGGCGGCGATATAAAACATGACACTGAGGTGGCCTTTTCTAGTGCTACCTCTGTACCAAATTTTGTTCCATTCGGTTTCACCGTGTTCGAATTAATAGGGGGAATCGATTTTGACACAAAGATGGCCGCCATCCGCAAACTATTAGTCTAATGACCTATTAAATTAGTCACATGATGCTCCCTCTATAAAGGTATATTGTTGCAAAATTTGGTAGAGATCGGATGATTAGGTTAGTCGTAATTTGAATTAAGCTTTGAACATTGGTGTGGCCGCCATTACGTTTCTGTCAATATGGTGGCAATATAAAAAATGACACTGAGGTGCCCTTTGCTAGAGCTACCTCTGTACCAAATTTCGTTCTATTCGGTTTCACCGTGTTTGAATTAATAGGGGGAATCGATTTTGACACAAAGATGGCCGCCATCCGCAAACTATTACTCTAATAACCTATTAATATGGTCAAAGGATGCTTCCTCCATAAAGGTATGTTGTTGCTAAATTTGGTAGAGATCGGATGATTAGGTTAATCGTAATTTGATTTAAGCTTTGAACATTTGTGTGGCCGCCATTACGTTTCCGTCAAGATGGCGGCGATATAAAACATGACACTAAGGTGCCCTTTGCTACTGCTACCTCTGTACCAAATTTCGTTCCATTCGGTTTCACCGTGTTCGAATTAATAGGGGGAATCGATTTTGAAACAAAGATGGCCGCCATCCGCAAACTATTAGTTTAATGACCTATTAGATTTATCAAATGATGCTCCCTCCATAAAGGTATATTGTTGCAAAATTTGGTAGAGATCGGATGATTAGGTTTGTCGTAATTTGATTTAAGCTTTGAACATTTGTGTGGTCGCCATTACGTTTCTGTCAATATGGCGGCAATATAAGAATGACACTGAGGTGCCCTTTGCTAGAGCTACCTCTGTACCAAATTTCGTTCTATTCGGTTTCACCGTGTTCGAATTATTAGGGGGAATCGATTTTCACACAAAGATGGCCGCCATCCGCAAACTATTACTCTAATAACCTATTAATTTGGTCAAAGAATGTTTCCTCCATAAAGGTATGTTGTTGCAAAATTTGGTAGAGATCCGATGATTAGGTTAGTCGTAATTTGATTTAGGCTTTGAACATTTGTGTGGCCACCATTACGTTTCCGTCAAGATGGCGGCGATATAAAATATGACACTGAGGAGCCCTCTGCTAGTACTACCTCTGTTCCAAATTTCGTTCCATTCGGTTTCACCGTGTTCATATTAATAGGGGGAATCGTTTTTCAGACAAAGATGGCCGCCATCCGCGAACTATTAGGCTGATGAACTATTAGTATAGTCAAAGGATGCTCCCCCCATAAAGGTATGTTGTTGCAAAATTTGGTAGAGATCGGATGATTAGGTTAGTCGTAATTTGATTTAAGCTTTGAACATTTGTGTGGCCGCCATTACGTTTCAGTCAAGATGGCGGCGATGTAAAACATGACACTGAGGTGTCATTTGCTAGTGCTACCTTTGTACCAAATTTCGTTCAATTCGCGTTTACCGTGTTCGAATTGATAGTGGGGGACATACATTCAGAGTCCACACACTCACACACACACACACACACACAGACTCACACACATACACACACACAGACAGACACACTTTTTTTCGCCCTGTGTTGATCTCATAAGTCTACTTTAATTTTTTGCAAAAATCGAAAGTAGGCTAAAATAGGCTTATGAGATCACCCTTTGTCCGTGTGTCTGTCTGTGTGTGCGTGTGTGATGGTGTGTGCCCCCCCCCCACTAATAACTTCTAACCGGCTGGGGCGATTTCTAAGAAACTCGGTAAGTTCATAGCACTATTCCGGCAGACCCGGACCGTGCTCTTCAAATTTTGTTACGTCTCACCAATCCAACATGGCGGCTGTGCGAAATATTACACCAGCATTCAATATCTCCAAAACTATTACCGATATCACCCTGAAATTCTGCACGGTGCTAAAAGGAACTACTAAAAGTTCACCTATGTGACTATTGAAAACCTGGTAGCTACAAAACCAACATGGGGCCCAAGCGAAGTTGCGACTTTTAAATAGAAGTTTCTCGCGATTTAACCTACCAAACGCAATGAAACTTGGTACACTATATGTTTATACACATTGCAATGCACCGACATCTAACTTCGTTCAATTGTTTACATAGCCTCAAGATGGCTGCTGTGCGAAATATTTCACTGGCATTCTATATCTCTGAAACTATTACAGGTACCGGTATCACCCTGAAATTTTGTTCGGAAATAAAGGGCACTCTTGGAAGTTCATCTATGATACTTTAAAAAACCGGTTAACTACAAAACCAACATGGCGACCAAGCGAATTTGCGACTTTTGAATAGACGTTTTTCGCGATTTAACCAATCAAATGTAATGAATTTTGGTACAGTATATGTTTATACAAACTGTAATGCATCTACATCTAAGTTCGTTCAATTGTTTACATTACCTCAATATGGCGGCTGTGCGAAATATTTCACCGGCATTCTATATCTCTGAAACTTTTACCGGTATCACCATGCAATTTTGTACAGAGATCAAGGGCACTACTGGTAGTTCACCTATGAGACTTTCAAAAACCGGTTTACTACAAGACGATCATGGCGGCCAAGCGAAGTTGAAAGGTTTAGATAGACGTTTCGCGCGATTTAATGATCCAAACGCAATGAAACTTGGTACAGCAAATGTTTACACACACTGTAATGCACTGGTGTCTAATATAGTTCTATTGTTTATATAACCTCAAGATGGCGGCTGTGCGAAATTCGAAAATTATGTTTTTATTTCTTGTGTTCTAATCATGCGATCGCAATCAACATTTGCATAATGAAGGTACACAATAATCATCATCTAATAGTATATAACTCTATGGCCTTCATATATTAAAATCCCACATGGCGACCATCCGAAATATTTAGGCAGTTCTCAATATCTATTAATCTACTACAGCAATCAAACTGAAATTTTATAAGTGTATATAGGCTATAGGCATAAGTTCACCCTTTGGACGTTCAATAACCTGGCAAGCAAAAATCCAACATGGCGGTGACGCGAAATTTAAATATTCAAATGGACGTTTCTTGCGTTTTAACCATCCAAGCGCAGTGAAACTTGATACGGTATATGCTTATACAAATTTCAATCGATTGGCATCTAATTCATTTAAATTATTTTCATAACCACAAGATGGCGGCTGTGCGAAATTTTAAAATCCCGCTTTTATTTCTTGTGTCCTAATCATGCGATTGAAGTTTGAATAAGACACCTACACAATAATCTTCATGTAATAGTACATAAATCTAAGACCTATAATATAAAAATCCAATATGGTGACCAACCAAAATATTTAGACGGTTCTCAATATCTACGAATCTATTACAGTAATCAAACAGACAATTTGTATGTTGATAGAGGCAATTGATATTAGTAGGATATATGAAAATATACTATTAATTCTTCATGGAACTACTTGTTTTATTTCCGTTTTCTTCGTTCATACAAATGGTATTACATGGTCGAAACATATTTTACTCTTATCATTCCCGTAAAGTAACGAATTCACCGTGTTTTATGGTGCCATCTTATATTTTAAAACACTAAGGTGATTTTTGTTACATCGAGATTGAGAAAACGTCTTAACCGAATGACTTCGAAATGCATTCATTCGATAGCTCTTGGCCTGTAGATTTACAGAGTGTCTTTAAAAGGGAAATATACGTTACGGTATATTCTTTTTTCTTCTTTTTCTTAGTCGTTTACCCTCCAGGTTGGTGGAACCCACGGACTCAGCGAGGGAACTCACCACTACCGCCTCTACGGGCAGTGTCCTAGAGCTGGGAACATCTAATCGGAGTGGATACAACTGGTGAGGTGTGATTGGCACCTCGCCCAGGCGGCCTCACCTGCAAAGCGAACAGGGGCCTCATGAGGGAAGGTAATGGATGATCAGGATGTATAGGCAAGGAAGAGGGAAGGAGGCGGCCGTGGCCTTGAAGAAGGTACCATCCCGGCATTTGCCCGAAGACGAAGTGGGAAACCACGGAAAACCACTTCGAGGATGGCTGGGGTGGGAATCGAACCCCCTCTACTCATTTGGAACACCCGAGGCTGAGTAGACCCCGTTCCAGTCCTCATACCACTTTTCAAATTTCGTGGCAGAGCCGGGAATCGAACCCAGGACCTCCGGGGCGGCAGCTAACCGCTACGCTACGGAGGCGACTACGGTATATTTTTTAATAATTAAAGAAGAATGTAATACTCGTGGCAATTGCGCACAATGGAGTTCCTTCACGAGAGAAACGGCGAAAAAAAGAATCCACCGCATCGTAATGTGATCTCTGTTTATGAGAAATAAAAAGGGGAAATATCGTTTATGATGTCTCAAGATATATATTGGAATAGAATCATAAAAGAAAGGAAATATTTAAGAACTTAAACTGGCAGTTGAGTGCGTTTGCTGTTTACGTAACTTAATACTGCACGCAAACTATGTAGTCTGGGTGACTCAGGAGCAGTTGGTCACTAGCCGTGGCCGAGTGAGGTGCGTGTGTGCGCGCTGTGTGACCGCATTGGAAGAGTGTACGTTTCCTAATACCGGTGCTTCCGATAGTTCCACGGGTGTACTGACCTTCCGTGTGTCATTCGGACAATACTATTTCAAGTAGTGTTCCAGACAGGACAACAAAACCAGGAACCCATAAAACCCCGCTGAAAATCATGTCCGGATACCAGAGGAAAAACACCGTACGCTGTCAATGGGACAGGCAGAGTTCTCGCCCCACACCAGGGGAAATTCACCGCTGGATTAGCGATACCCTCCGGTTGACTGTCGACCAAGTAGAAGCCATCCAGTTAAATGCGCAAGAAAGAACCATGTACATCAAGGTAATCAGCATATCTACTTATCAGAAATTGCTAAATACTTTTGCAGCTCCTATTAAATTTTAGTATGACTCAGGCGAAATGACTAATGTTAAGCTCTCCACTGCGGATTCAAATTTTACCACAGTGCGTATATTTAATGTCCCACTCGAAGTTCCCCCTGAAATTTTCAAATCCGTCCTGTCGAAATATGGCACTGTGAGTGATGTCAGGAAAGAACAATGGTCTTCTGCTTATCAGTTCCCGGTGTATAATGGAATACGTGCAGTCACTATGGAAATCAAACAAGATATCCCCTCCACTGAGAATTTTGGTGGCCATTCTGGCTATATATCGTATAATGGACAGAAACAGACCTGTTTAATTTGCAATGCTAACACACATCTACGTATCAACTGCCCAAAGAAAATGATTCCCCTCGCTATAACTCCTACACAACAACGACGTGTCCAATACTCGGATGTTTTGACACAGCAAACGTCACATGAAAACATGCTTATTGATCAGTCAGCTGGGACAACAGCAGAAGTGGTCTCGGACACACATGACGCAGAACTGATACCTTGCACTGACCAGATCAGCGAGCCACAGAGTGCCCCTGTGCTATCGGCACCCTGTATAGCAGCCTTAGAACCAACTCTGCCGTCACTAGAGGCAGCGACAGAAATTTTGTCTTCACTGCCCCACCTTCTCTGGTACCTACCGACTCACTTAAGCAGGTTGATCGGGGATCTGAGAACGTATCTAAGAAGATTAAAACAAATGCCTCGATTGCCGTACCAGCCCCGAAGAATCAAACTGGTTCTACAAACGTTCCCGCAGCTGTGAAAAAGAAACAAAATCTTCATTCTATGTCATCTAGGGACCCACGAACGCTCTCAAACGCTGACAGCCGGCCTATGAATGGCAGTCATAAGGAACTATCTCAACCTAATTTGACATAGTGCACCAGTATGTTTCTCACCCGCGCCTTTTTTTTTCTTTCTCGAGTCCACCTACCGGTATGTCTAGCACAGCTTTTATGCTTCTCTTAATGGCGCAATTTCTCACTGTGGCCACTGTGAATATCAATGTAATAGAATGCCCTCTGAAATTTCAAATGTTGGAGAGATTCCTTCGAGATGCAGACATTGGCATTGCCTTCATTCAAGAAGTTGCTATACCCTGTTTGCCCATATCTGCCTTCTACAAACAATACATCAATACCTGTACTACGAATAGAGGGACCGGATTCCTCATAAGACATGATATCCCACTCGAAGGTGTGCTATGTCACCCATCAGGACGCATAATATCTGGACACATAAACAATACCACCCTGATAAATGTATATGCCCCATCCGGGTCCAATAAACGTGTGGAACGGAAAATGTTCTTTCAACAGAGTATACTGCCTCATCTGCACGACGTTAAGGAAAAATTCATTCTTGCAGGGGATTTCAATTGTATTCAACGCCCAGAGGATTCCACTAGTCCATACCAAGGTGTCAACCCGGCTCTCAGGACCCTCCTTACCTCCCTACACCTTATTGATGCTGTGGATAGTTTAAGGGTGCCCCTGCCCCATTACACCTGTATAAGCCACAACTCCGCATCACGAATTGACCGCATCTACTTTTCCCAGGAACTTATCCAGCCTAGACGATATGAAGTGATACCTGCCAATTCACTAACCATCATGCAGTCGTATGTACAATCTCTTACCCCCATCCCATATTTCACATAGGAAGAGGTTATTGGAAACTGAATTGCTCGCTGTTACTGGAGGAGGAATGCCAAGATATTTTCAGACAACACTGGACTCGATGGGTCCAACAAAAATGCAACTTTCGCGACTGTGCAGACTGGTGGGATAGTTAAACCAGGGATCCGCCGCGTCTTTAAGAACATATCCTACCAATGAGGTCGGGTAAGCCGGGATACAGTTGAATTTTACTATCGAGTTCTTCGCCAGCTCCAGCAAAGATCTGAAGCTGGAGAGCGTATGTATGACCAGATTCGGGAAGTTAAAACCAAGCTCCTGTCTCTACAGCAACGAACGCTCGCTCACATAAACGTGGCTTTAAAAGATCTTACAGTGCTCCCGGACGAAAGTGCAAGTGTATACCATATCGCCAAAGGACAACGTGAGCGGCAACGTAAATATATCCACCGCCTCCGCACCAGTACTGGAAGTGTCGTCACCTCCCCTGACGCTATACGTAGTGAAATATCTTTATTTTATCAACGGTTCTACGCTAAGGCTCCAATTGATCCACAGCAGGTGACCCTATTGCTTTCATCTTGCAGTACCCAACTATCTCCGGACAACAAAATTCTGCTCAGGGCTGATATTACGGATGAAGAGATTCACTCTGTGGTTAAGCACCTCCCAAATAACCGCTCACCTGGCATTGATGGACTGCCATATGAACTGTATAAACACTTCTGGCCTCTCATTGGCAAAGAATTTTTTCACGTCGTGCGTACCATTCTCCAACATCTTGCTCTTTGTCAATCATATCACGAGGGTACCATAGTCCTCATACCAAAAACATCCTCTCCCATGGCAGTTGGTGACTTCCGACCAGTTACTCTGCTCTGCAGTGATTATAAAGTCCTTACCAAAGTACTTGCATGCCGATTGAAGACTGTTCTACATGATATCATTGGTGATGAACAATGTTGCAGTATTCCTGGAAGAACTCTTTTAACAAACTTAGCGATACTACGGGACCTACACCTAAAAGCCGAAATGCTCCCCACTGAGCCAATGAGTTTTCTCACCTTAGATCTTGATAAAGCTTTCGACCGCATCAGTCATGAATACTTGTACATGGTCTTTCAACACTTTGAATTTCCTGCAATCCTTATTGACTACATTCGTATGATAAATTGTAATGCTACGTCTCGAGTGCTCGTCAACGGTTTTCTTCCCCCTCTGATTCCAATACAACGATCAGTTAGGCAAGGATGTCCCCATTCCATGCTACTTTTTGTCATTGGCCTTGAACCGTTCATTCGGACTACCCAGGTGAAGCTACAGGGTTAAAAACTGTCCACACATGTTTTTGGCATGTGCGCCTATGCTGATGACGTATCAATATTGATCCGCAATAATGCAGACATCTCCCACATCGATAGCGTCCTTCAGCTCTACCATATCGCCTCTGGAGCACAATTGAACCCCCAGAAAACTGCTTTGCTTCCGCTCAATACTAACTCAGTGATTACCCAACAGCCCTGGTTCCGGATAGTAAATGAGGTGAAAATTCTTGGCATTACCTGGAAGCAATCGCTTCTGGACACAGTGCAAGCAAACTGGTCTAAGGTCATTGCCAAAGTTAGGGGAGTGCTGATCCAATTTGGTCAAAGAAACCTCAATATAGTGCAACGGGTCATGGTCCTCAACGTGTTTGCGCTTTCTAAAATATGGTATGTCGCACAATTTTTCCCACTTCCCAAAATGTTTGAGAGCCAATTGTCGAAATATACAGGTTGGTTTATATGGCAAGGATTTTTGTTCCGAGTACAACGGGAACAGTTGTATCTCCCATCCCGACAAGGCGGGCTAGGGCTAACAGCTCATGGCATGAAATGCCGTGCACTCCTCTGCAAGAACGATATCACCATCCTTTCCCAACATGACACTTTTACGAAAGCGCTATACAAAGATATTCGAAACCCAGCCCGTAGTTGTGATAGAGCTTTGTCGAAGATATTTAGGGACCATCAACAGCACCTTCTGGAAACAGTTCGCCAAATGCCTTCAGGGACTGTTCCAACGACGAAAAGTATTTATAACATGTTGCGGCAAGTGGTACACTCCAAACCGCGAATCGAGGCCACCACCCTCTACGTCCATTGGCCCACTGTTTGGAAAATGTTGGGGCTATGACCATTTCTTCTGCTGTACACTCCCAGGTTTTTATCTTCCTCAACGATCTCATCCCAACGGCTCTACGGCGATATACCATCCGTCTTGAAGCTTACCCATGGTGTTTTATATGTGGTCAAACTGATACGGCGATACACCGCTTCACATCATGCACGCGAGTTGCCTCCACGTGGCGGTGGTGTAAGGGAAAAGTATGTCAACTATTAAATGTGCCCACGGATGACCTTGATGACAGGAAGTTCATTCGTTTGTCGGTGACCGCCTTCCCCCAAATTAAACAGACTGCCATTGTGTGGATAATGGGCCAATATATACACTTCGTGATGGACAATGATCAACATTTCTCGTTCCTGGATCTCAGGTATCACCTTCAGAAAGAGCGTTGGAAGCTTAGTGAAAGTGGACAATTGTACGATAAATATGGACACTATCTGGATTTTCTTGTGATGTAATAGTATGGTATTTATCATATCTAAAAATTCTGTAATTCTGTAGAGAGCTAATAAAAAAAGGAGCTAATATTACGAACACAGAATTAAACTTTTTCATCGTCGAAGGAGTTCGAATCCCACCTCAGACATGTATTTTTATTTGCCGATTATTCTTTCTTGCAATTGGTGTTATTGTCTAAACATATTTTACTTTTATTATTCCCTTAAACTAAGGAATTCTCCACGATGTACGTTGCCATTAAATTTTTAAATATGAGTGGCCACAATCGCTTTCGCTATGAGAGAGAATTGGCGAACATAATTAATTTGATGGACTCAGACATCGTGGTCACTCAGCCCCGTCTATTTTGGTGTGTTAGTGTAAAATTTTCTCTGATAACCTGTGTTAATGTCATGGCTGTATTGATGTGTGCATTTGTAACTAAATTGGGGAATGGGGAGTTGACCACCGAGGCTTTAAATTAGGAACCATCCCGGTATTTGCCTGGAGTGGAAGTGGGAAACCATGGAAAACCACAGCCAATATTGTTCAAATGGGAATCAAACCTTGCTCTTATTAGTTTTGCCTCAAGAGTGCGCTCCGTTCCAGCTCTCAAACCAGAATTAAATTTCTTGGCAGAGCAGGCATCGAACCCGAAATCCAGGGCGATAGTTCAGAAAGTAGCCTTAAGAGTGGGTTACCCTGTGCTAATACGATTTTTGACAAACAAGGAATATATAATTTTAGATTTCCCTCCATTACGGTGGCTGGCGAAGTGTGACTATGCTCATTCCAGTAGTTGGCGAAGTGATTCTATGCTCCCTTGCATAATTTACTGTCATGGAAATGTAAAGGATTGTACCTTCAACAGGTGATGGAAATTGCTTATTTAGAGCAGTTTCGTAGTGTTTATTTCAAAATTTAGAACTCCATGCTGAGCGGCGTTTGCAAGCAAATTGCAAAAATTGTTGCTTGCAGGGACAATTAACAGGATTTTATAATTGATCTCATCGCATTCTCATCAGCAGAGAACATGAGTCATTGTATAATTAAATATTATTGTTTATTGATTAATTGTTTAGAGTACATAACAATGAATCTAACCACGCTGTTGATTTTGGCAATAGAAGTAGTTAGTAATTGTTATATTAAGGGGCAGAACTACGAGGACATCTGCCCCTGCAATGGAAGTAATATTTGCCATTTAATATTTGGCGCCTGCGTTGATGAATGCCACTATAGTGTTATTGAATATGACGTTAATTTGGGGAGAAATGCTACGATAAATAAACCCATTTGACGAAAAAGATTATTAGCAGCAAGAAAGTGGGAAATCTAAGAAAAAAAAGATGTTCAGTAAAGAACATATAGCCTACTTTCTCCTAACGGCGTGGGTTTAGTTATAACTCATTGCCTCTTCAAGGAGTAAAATTGAATGTTGGTTGTAGTAGCTTGTTGGAATACAACGTGCTATACGGATATTATACGTTGATTGAATCCTCACCTGAATGATATATTGTGCCCATTCAGCATGAAATATGTAAATCACAGTTTGCCAGCAATGCTCGATCGGGAGTATCGGGGTTCATGGTATGTTCTCCCACGTTGTGACCTACACACTTTGGATTAAATAGAGGATACACTTCAAAAAAATAACAAAATCAACTCCTACTATAAAAAAACATTTAATTACTCAAATATATGGCGCTACAAAAATTAAACAAATAAAATACTGACCCTTTAAATTCGTACTTGTTCAAAGTGAACAAGGAAATCATATTTAAACAACTATTAAATCATAATAAATGGCTTTCTATAAACCAACAAACTTCTATTAATTTTCACTTCCATATAGTATCCTTTTAAAATTCAATAAAATCAAGAGCTCCAATAGGCTCGATACTTTTTACACATACTATGTTATCCATTTACAACACATCACTTCCTATTACATGAGTATATCTTCTAATCAAAAATATATAATTTAAGAAAGTACTGTTACTTATTTACTCAAAATTTTGGGCTTCCACAATGATCTTAAGTTACCATCTCTCTATCAAGTCAACAATTCACTACCGTGATTGGGAAACATTTGCGCACTCCCGAGCTACAGAAGACTACTTGAACAAGTCAAAAATTAAGATCACTCCCGGAATCTAATTGTCTTCACTAAAACTCGTGAATCACTACCTCATATAATCATAACATTAGGGATGTATTATTAGTTGTCTTAAAAGACCATTATATCATAAGAAAGCAACGATCTGAAATTTGCAAGCGGTAACATTCATCTAAAAGAACCTCGGTTCGAAGACCGGGTCGTTAAAACAAACTCTAAACACTCTTGTGTACTATAACTTCAAACAGACGGCTCTTAGACCTACCACAACACGTTAATGGTAAGGGTCTGGCCTTGGCTACTTAGCGTGATTTATTGCCGGGAGCAGGAACTTCACGGTCTCGCTCACAAGAGACGGGCTATCCTCAGCTTTACACAGCTGTTCTTAAATGCAGTTCTTTGAACAGGCAAGGCTTTCATACTACTTTTTATAACAACATATTTACGGTCAACAGACCTATTCTCTTAACTTCGGCATTTATTAATTATGAAGTGTCCTCATTGGCGGGTAAGAATAATTCAATACAACAACAAATATTTAGGGGCTTAAACATGGACGAATCTGGGTTCGATCCATTCAAATGCCTCGGGAACCATACCCCACACTGGAGGACTTATAACATTAGCGACTTATAGCAGGCCTCTTGCCTTACACCCGCGCTCATAATACAATAATTTGCACCCTTTTATAATACAATACACATGCGGCCTCGTGATCACATCACTATTTAGAGGACTTACCATAGTTCAATTACCACGACAAACTGCCCCTCATAATTAGTTTTGCCGAGTATTTCAACGCATTCCTAGCGTGACAAATTACTTCAATGCGCTACATGGCGCTTACACATTACTAAGCCAAGTTGCCTTCAACGAACTGATAAATTCAACATCAACGTTTTATTGTACATCTCAATTCTATATTAATCCTCTCCCTTGACAATAATTTCTTTACTTTAAGAACATGTTTCTTAACATGTATTAATTCATTAAAGGAGCCCGCAAGCTACTACTTTTCATATAATTCATCATAATCTTCATTCATTTATATCATTATTATTATACTTATTACGCTGGCATTCACATATTTAAATCATTTATCAACTACACTGATATTTTATTTCTTACATTTCCCCCAAGGGATTTATTTATTTCACAAAATTATCTTATATTTTCTCAAATTTAATCGTTCAGATCGCGCTATATACTTTTATTTGTTATTCAAACATCCCTATTCTTTCTTTATCAGGTGGATTGTAGGCAAATCTTCCCCAACACATAACATAATGAAATGGTTACTCACATGATTTTACGGTCATCGACCGAATTCTCCAGCGATGTTTCATTTTGGCCACTCACTGCATTTAAGCCATTTTCATTGATATCATTTCACACAATGACACTTCCTGATACACATACACATTATTTACCTTAAACACTGGTAACATATTGAATACCATTTTTGTATTCATTTATCATACACAAATAAATTCACAAAAATTATTACACTAAAACAAATTTCACTATATTTACTTTACACTGCTTTTAATCACTTAGGCTTTGATTTTTGCCTTACACACCTGATTTCTTTCTTCCCCGTTTCCAAGGGTGACACTCTTAGACGTCGGCTCCCTAACCTGGTAAGATGATGAAAGTCTCGATCAGTCTACCCCTCCCTGGAACGGTTATTCTTCAGATCCGGTTTCTGACTATCGGCTTCTATTTTACTAGCTCGATGTCGTTTCTTCCTAGACACTATTTAATTTGTCTAGCTAAAGTCTGTCCTCTTTACGGCCTCTCGAATACTTTATCGGTGACCTAATGATTCCCTAGCATTTACTGCTATTCCTTTAATTCGTAGCTTATTGCTTTTTACTGTTCGTTTGTCTCCTTTAGACAACGCCTTGGATTAAATTCTCAATTCTTACTGTTTTGCGCTCCAGTACCGATCTTTTCCGGCACACTAAGCGTTACTTATTTCGTCCGACCCTGATCGGGTTAATTAACTTTGATAGAAATGATTATTTCACTTCCGTCGGTACTTCGAAATGTTACGATACTTTATGTATTTTAACTGAACTGTTATTCGAAGACCTATCGCCTGTTCTTTCTTCTTAGTTCGCAGCCTAATTTTGACTGTAATGATGAACTTTCACTATAAAGACTGACGCTTACTGAAATTAATCTTGTACTAGGATTTTACTATGTCTTCACACGGCGCTACTAATGACGATACTTCTCGGCCACTCCCATACGTGTTGCTCGTTGGTGATACAGCGTATCACGTCCTCTCAAGGTCTGGTAAGTACTGCATGATTAGCCTGGCTCTGCCAGGGCTTTTATACAAATCAGCGACAAAAAGATAAAGTCCTCGTCTTTTTCATAACTAACTTTTGAAGCAATAATCGCATACTTTTTAAAATTATATCTCTGGAAAGCTCGTTTTCTAAACGTAAACTGATTTCTTTGCACATGAAAATCGATCGTACAATTCCGAGATATTAAATAAAATTTGCTCTTCAGATACGTGGGTGTTGAGGTTTATTTTCAATCCCTACCACCTCTGGTCTCGGGGAACTTTTAACTACGTCATGCTGCGTTTGCACTTCTTTCCTGTGCAATTATTATAAACCTTTACCCCACACAAAAATCTCTATTCCAAAATGATTCACAATGATGTATTTCTTTTGTTAATTATATTCTCGCAAATGGCTTAAATGTAATTATTTCTCTTCTTGCACAACTGCGAGGATGCCATTTTATTGCTGCGTTAGATCAATTTCCGAAACCTCTTCTCGCTTACACACAGTGGAAAGTTTTTATCGTTCTATAAATAGTTATGATCGGCTCCCTATCGGTGCGTCACGCATGATATCATTTCCTGGGGCCACCTGGTCTCTTACGTTGTACCAGTCCTCTTGCATAAAATCTTCCTAAGTCATTCTAAAGACTATATTTTTCCTCCCTTCTTTTACCAATAAATGATGGATTCGGCGCTTGAACCAACAGCACATGGGTTCAAATCTCCCCTTCTTTGATAAAGAAATTTTCGAAATTTTGAGGTAATTTATTTCAACAATTTTCATAAAAAATCTTATTTTTTCCAGTGTCGAAGCCATTATAACACTTCTCAGTACCTTTAGTTTCTATTCTCATGGTATCCCACGATAATTAGGGTTTTCCACCTTTAAATTCATATCCGGTAATAGTGTAGGTTGAGTACGCTGTGTCCCTACCCGTTCTTCCTTTCTTATTTTTCTGGACTAAAAGTCTACAGAACATAATTCTTCGTTACGGGTGTGGTCTATCCCTACCCGTTTCTTTAATTCCTCATTTTCTCTTCTTAAATTGAAATTTTCTTCTTCAACAAAATTAATTATTTCTCTTATCTCCCAATGCAATTTCTCTAATTCACATTCACAATTGAATGGTTGAGCTCTATTTTCTCGTTCTAACTTACTCCTGTTTCTATCAAAAGTGGATTTATCATCTCTAAATTGTTCCATAACCAGGGCTTGTTCATTTGCTTCATTGAAGCCTTCGGGAGGGTAATATACTTTCAAGTTAACTGAATTCATAGTCACTTCGTGATTCGTTTCACAGTGCCGAATTCTATAGGCATTATTTCTTAAATCTCTTATTATTTGATACGGTCCGTGGTACATTTTCTGGAATTTCTTGTACACGCGGTTCTCTGGATCCGAAATAGCTGGCCTTTTCAATAACACCATTTCTCCTGCTAATAATGGTCGATGATACCTCTTGTGCCTGTTTCTCCTTTGTCTTCTGTCTGCTTGAGCTTTTAGATGCTCAAAGGCTCTTCTAATTCGTACATCTCTTCCAGCCTGAGCGTCTGTTTGCCTAGGAATGACCAGACTCCAAGGTCTCTCTGGTTGCTCATTCCGATGTAACGTTATTGGTATCTCTCCCGTAGACTCGTGGATCGTATTATTCATACAAAATTCCATGATACCGAGGATATCTATCCATTTCCAATTTTCCTCTGCACAGTATATCCTACAATACTTGGCCGTTTCCCTCATAACTCTTTCCACAGGATTTGCCTCAGGATGGCGAATACTAGACAGTATCTGACGTATTTCAAGTTACTCTAATTCTTGTCTAAATTCTGCACTTGTAAAACAACTACCGTGATCCGACAACAAGTTATCTGGTTTACCCAGAATAGGTATCATTTTTTCTTTGAGTCGTTTTAAAACTCGTTTGGTACTAGTCTTCAGTATTGGAGCAAGGACAACCATTTTTGTTAAAACATCTATAGCCACCATTATATGTCTATTTCCTCTCCTAGCCTTTGGCAAAGGTCCGAAATTGTCAATAGAAATAATTTGACCTGGCCTCTCGGGCAACAATGGTATTGGCTTTTGTCTCATCAAAAACGCATTTGGCTTATTCCTTTGACATATGTCACATGTCTTGAGCGTATCCCTTACAGTTTCTCTCAGTCTCGGCCATACAAATGCTTCTTTTAGCATCGAGACTGTTTTGTCGACTCCCATATGTCCAAACGATCTATGGGCCAACTATACCATTTTCCTCTGCAAAATCGCAGGTATAACGATCCTCAATCGAGTATGGTCAGAGTCCGCAAACTTATACAATAATCCATTAAATAAAGTGTAATCCCGAGCTATCTTATTAGCTTCGGTATACGCAGGTGTTCCCCTTATCAAACTTCCTTCCAAGAAAGATATGAGCATGTTCATCCATGGATCCTCACGTTGTAGCTGACGAATATTTCTTAATTCATCCAAAGTGCGCTGATCTCTGTCTTCCAAATCAATAGCCATTACTTCCTCTTCTGTGGACTCTGGCTGTCTACTTAAATAATCTGGAACTATATTTTCTTTTCCCGGGCAATATTCTATATTTACATCGAACTGTTGTATATATAAAGCCCAATGCATCAACTTTTGACTGGATAAATCCGTCTTCTTCAAAAAGGTTAAGGCTTTATGATCAGTTCTTAATGTGACTGGAAACCCATATACAATCTTTCGCCAATATTGCAACGCGTGCAATATCGCTAACAGCTCGATCTCGCTGATTGTATATTTTTTCTCGTGTGGTTTCAGTCTGCGACTGGTGAAAGCTAGATAATTTTTCTTCTCAGGGTTAACCGGGTTTTCCTGATATAGCATTGCCCCTATTCCAATCTGGGATGCATCCGTTTGTATTACAAATCTCTGATTAAAATCAGGATATCCTAGCTTCACATAATTTAAGAGCATTTCCTTGGCCTCTATAAACGCTTTTTCTGTTTCCTCCGTCCATTTCCACTTGCCCCCCTTCTTCGGAAGGTCCTGTAGTGGTGCAAGAGTTTTGGTGTAGGACGGACAATGTCCTGAGAAAAATCCAATCAATCCCAAAAACTGGCGAACGTTTTTCACCTTCCAAGGCCTGGGAAAATCTCTTATTGATTCCAATTTGCATGGATTTGGTTTGACACCATCCTTGTCAATCACATGCCCCAAAAACGTAACTTCTCTCTGACAAAAATTTGATTTCTTCAAGTTAATCTTAAAATTAGCCCTTCTTAAATCTTCCAATAATTTCTTTAACTTTTCCAAGTGTTCATCGATGTTTTCTGAAGTAAGCAATATATCATCCACATAACGGATAGTGCAATCCTTTACTTCCTCTGACAGGTTGAGATCAAGCGCTCTTATTAAGGCGGACCCCGCGGTCTTCAAGCCAAACAGACATCTCTTGAAGCAATACGTTTGTTGATCGAACTGAAATCCAGTTAACAGACTGGTTTTCTCTTCAAGTTCGAGATGATGATATGAAGAAGTCATGTCAATATTTGTGAAAATTTTCTTGCCTTTAAATTTCCTCAGTATTTCTTTTATGGGTGGTGCCGAATCATTTTCTGGTATAATTTTCGCGTTCAAACTCCTGGCATCTAAAAACACCCTTACTGAGCCATCCGGTTTACTCACAATTACTAATGGACTAACATATGGTGTCGCCATCTTTTCTATAACACCTGCATCATTCATCTTCTGCAGAGTTTTCTTTGTTCGTGTGAAATGTTTTTCTGCAACCGGGTATGTTTTTTGTCTGAACGGTGCCCAATCATTTACTTGAAATGCGTATTTAAAATTTTTAATCTTTCCTGGCTTGGAATCAAATATGTCTCTGTAATTTAATGGCAATTCCTTTTATTTTTCCTTGTTTTCGAGGTTAACTTTAGCTTCCTCTATTTTTCCTGACAGGTTGGTCTCGAACTCGGTTACCAAATTATCTTCAAGTTCTATGTTTAGGACTTCAAATACTTTCTCTATGTCCCTACAACCTTCCTCGGTCATTTCTTCCACATACCATACCTGTTCTTCTATTTTTGCATCCTGTTCCTGTAGATTAATGTTTTGTCCATCTTTGAATCCTAATGCAATTTTGCACTAGGTCTATTATGACCTTGCTCTCACGGATGAAATCAATACCTAATATAACATTATATGGCAATTGATTTACCAGCAAAAAGCATTGTGAAATTTCAGTGTTACCCATGATCAAATCAATGTACACCTGAAATCTACATGTCAAAGATTTTTCAGGAATAATTCCCTTAATCTTCACGCTTGAGGTGGGAATTTTTATTATACGACCTCTTGTTTCTAATTCACTTAAGAGGGTTTGCGATATTAAACTTATAGTTGATCCAGTATCAATTAATGCCCTGACCAGTAATCCTTCTATCCTTAACATGATAATAGGTAATTCCCTTCTAATAGGTGGGATTCCTTCCACATCCTCCTTAATTAACCCATCTGGTCTCGCTATCCAATTTACAATCTCAACCTCCTCCCAGCTTCTGGTATGTTTCCACTTTTGATGATTTAAATTTGGAGTTTTTTTTATCTTGAGGGCTTCCTTTCCCCTTATTCTTCAATTGAGCTTGTAACTCCAAGCTTTGAGCTCCTTCCAGTCGGTCGGGTGATTTTCGGTTCTTTATTGCCTCACTCCAACGGACTCTTTGCGTCTCAGGTTCGTCTGTTCGTTCATTCATATAAGGAAGACTTTCCTGATACCTCTCTTCGATTTCGGCCCGATATTCATCGTTTCTGTCTTCCGGTCTCACACTCCTCCTGGGATAATTTTCCCATCTCCTTCTGTTGTCCTGCCTTTGATTATTATTATTATAGGATCGGTTCTCATGTTGGCTATAACCCGTATTCCTGGGATTTCTTCCTCGATATCCCCCTCTATAGTATGGCTGTATTACCCTAGGCTCTTGATGTCCATATTCTCGACCCAGTCCCTGAGTATTGGTACTAGTTGACTGATTTCTGGTCGATGGTTTCTCTCTATCTTCTTGACTGCTGGCCATATGTACTTGTTCAGTCTGTCTTTGATGCCTGGGAGTAACGTGTGAAGTCGCCATGTCTAATTGACGTAATACGCTCTCCCCTTCCACAGCACTTTTGGCTTTAGATGAAATTAACAACCTTTGTATTGAGCCCGTCAGAGGAGCTGCCAGGACAGCCAACAACCGCAATGACTTCCCTAACATCTCATCCGCCGGACCTAACTGCCGAGAGGATCAGGTGAACTTCCAAATAGGCCAAAGCGGCACGAGAAACAATGGTCCACGGGGATCGTGGTACATGGTGACGAAAGGTCATAGACTGCCTAAGAAAAGGTTCACCTTAAAAGCTAGACTGAGAAAGGAAACATCCAGACTTATGTAAAACATCATGAAAATTTATTTTTAAATCAACAAACCCCTATCCTAGTTCGGAGGGTTTCTACCGGCTAATCCGCAAGCTAATAAATAATCAAAAATAAAGAGCAGGTCCCTACCTGAGAAGTTACAGTAAACCCTCGCGAAAGATCTGTCTCACAATAATAAAGCAACAACAGCAACACTAGGAATATGGTACGACGAAAAACCCTAGGTCTAGTTACAAGATCAAGCTAATATCGGAATTTACATTTAACAGGGTAGCAAAACAAATCTAAGTTGGGATGATACCATCTCCACATTTACATTTAATATTAATTCATCTAGCTAAGTCCTATCCATTAATTAAAAAATTTACGGCGGTGACGTCCGTAATATCAAACAATTACAATCAAAGCTATGTGACAAGCCATAAAAACACATCTAAGACATTCTTACGAACTAGGTGCTAATCAGGACACCAAAGGGTAACATAGAGGATTCGTACACTTTTACATCAACAAATAAATAAATAAAAGACCACAGTTTTATTCAAAGCCTGCCTGCACCTTGGTTTACTGTTTGTAAGCCATAGTCATTTAACGTGTGTAATTACGGTGACGACTGCGTAGTGAAGACTACGTCTAACATCGTATGGCCTGCGCTCCACCAGCTACGAACTCAAGGTTCGAGCAAGCTTCAGTCGCTACAAAAAGTGTCAGCTGTCCTAAAGTCATTTCCTCCAGGAAATACCTTCATTAGCATGGCTATGTCAGCAGGTTCCAAATGCAAATGAACAAGGTTAAATAGAAAGGATTCGTTAGTTATATTTTGTTTATCAAAATTATGCGTTTTATTATTAAGATGTCGGTTTAGATTATCGTTGGTTTATGGCGAATAATAGCTGACAAGCCTTGGCACGGAGCGTCTCCCTGAGATCAAATCTGCCAAAAAGCCTCGACTCAAAAGTCGGAATACAATCAACAAACAATAACAACTCGGACACACAATAACACAAGTTACCAGCGGCGCTCATTTGCTCAGACAGAGAAGTGGGCACTGGGTTCCATGAGCTATCAATGCAAAGAAAAACAAATGAATGCTACAAGCATTCTGTCCTATGTTAACATAGGTCTGTCTCACTTAGAAGCAAGCGCTCTCAGTCGGGCGCTGGGAAGTATTCAAAAACCTGTTCGAGTCACAGCGAGCTACAAGCTCCCTATACTGTATGACACAACACATTGACTGGGCCGGCAGTTTAAGCAGGAAAATAACTGTAAAACTGGCCTCATAATAATACCTTTACCATAGGTTATAAACCTCGAAGAATGTGTGCATTAAAAGCACGCTATAAAGCTGAATACAAACATATAACTCTGTCTTTCATATCAAAGACGTTTAGAAGGTAGCAATGTCACTCATTGCTGGAGCTCTCTGCTCTCAAAGATAAAATACCTCATTTGTTACTTGTATCAAACATCAAATAAATCACGTGTCATCACACTTGACACTAACAAAATAATATTATGGCGCAAATACCACACTGCTGGATCTGCTTAATGATACGATGGGAACAGGGTTCGATGCTAGGCTACAACGAAACATCCCTTTTACTTATAAGGTCGACACTTGACCTGGATGGCTTCTGAGCACATCTCGAATGAAATATAAATGCAGTTACAAAACTGTTAATTACAGTCGATTACCCAAATGATACGACTACTCTAATGAAGTCAGGGGCATAACATTGACTGGCTGCAAAAAGTGCAGTTAAAGAATCATGACCATGTCATCAGATTGCCATAAAAAAAAGTCTGCTAAGACTTGAAAATCACCCCAGATAGGGTCAAACAAAGTAGCCTTAAAATGACTACAGTCACGTTTAGCAATATACAGAAATTGGCGTCCTATGACGGCCATCAGGTTGCACCAGGGTTGAACAAAATATCAAACCCAAGGGTGACTCACAATCACTGTAAATAAATGACATCTAATTAACCTAATTACATTCCCTACCTATGAAATGGCTGTCACTAAGTTAGGCTGATTTACAATCTACACTAATCTAACTATACCACCAATGACTAGAACAAAGAAGGGTTGTACAAACTCACGATATGAAGGAGCCCACACTTAGCTCTCTGTCCAACGACAAGGGTGGAACAAAAGCACCTCTGGCTTTCAGGATTGGCATCGTCCTTATCAGAACTTCCATCTTGGCTCTCCCTAAGACCAGGGTTCGGTCTGTCCCTGTAGTTGACATCGTGAATGGGTTGGACATGCCTAGGAAAGGCATCCTCGATTCCTTCCTTCTCGTTCGACGTCCTTGAAGTTCCATAATCATGCTCGTTCCGTCTGAGACATCTCCCTCATACCATAATGGTACTTAGCCCATTATCTCTGACTCGAACATGGTGTTGTAAATGCCGAACACGTGGTCGGTAATATAACACATCATGTAGTGCATTATTACTTGAAAATCACGGTATGCTTCGTAGATATCACAGGCTTTAAACATATATCTGGTAACACAGCCTCTACACTTTGCAGATATCATTAATATATGGCCATGCACTGATCTGCGGTTTCACACGTGCACAGACGCTACTTTTGCAATCACGTGGCATCCGTGAAATAGGCGTCGTTTTCTTGTGGATAAATCCACCGTAGCAATTTATATGCAATGTATTTTTAGTATAACACTTGTCTAAAGTAACAATATCACATTTACCTGTATATTTCGCACCAGGCTCTTGGCCCTCCACAAATCACGAGGGTATAAAAATGTGGTGCTACAGAAATGTAGAAATTCACAATACTTGCCAAATAAGTTCACTTTACTATTCGTGCTAATCACTACACTTTATCAACTGTGATTCGCAATACAATAGTGCTCGATGGCACTTGATAATATTTCCTCGCTGAAAAGCGGACAATTTCCACGTCTTATACGACGGATATCACAACGCGCCTCAACAGGGCGGATTCTCCAGAAGTAGTGCCTGGAACTGCGTTCCTCGTGGAATCAAGTCGTCAAACTAAGTCGTTGAGCGACTACTTACATTCCTATTTGCGTATCTGCAATGATATTACCATACCTTAAAGTAAAAAACATTCTCCAAAATGTTTCAATAATACTGAATGACGAAATGGAATATTCTGAGCCTCGTAGAAAGATAAAGTTGATTAATAAGACCTCAGATAAATAATTAGCAGACTTCACCAAAGTCAAAAGTGCGATCCTTCGCTACTCCAAAGAGAATTGTATAAGCTCTCAGAGTCTCGTAGCTTTCTGGGTGTGTTCAAAGGTAGTACATCCCATCATAAATGTGTTGTCATGAAAAATATCACATGGACCTTAGCTCAGCGGGTTCATCTACCTCTCCGTCGTTTCAAATAAAATGTAGGGACGACATTTTTATTTGACTAAAAGTTCATTCATAAGTGATATTTTTTTTAGATTAGCTGCGTTGATGGTTCCAATGCGCTCTCCTGTCCGAATGTCTTCAATCACGTAACTTCCATTGTTCAGAGTTTGTCGGATACGACTTTGGCCATAATATAAAGACAGAAATTTCCCATATATGCGGTCTATAGGACTTGAAATTCCGGGTCTCCTTATAAGGACAAGGTCTCCCGCAACTAGTGGTTCTCTGAATCTCTGGCGTCTAGCTCTTCTCAAACGTTTCGCAGCTTGTCTGACCAAAGTGTCCCTTGCAGCTAAAAGGCTGCTGGCGTGTGATGGTTGTAAACAGGGTGGATTTACAATCACACGATTCCATATTCTCATCGGCATCTGGTTCAAATGCAAAACCATGGGTATTTGACCAGTGCTCTCATGGACTGTTGAGTTAATACATTTTGCCATGATAACTAGGACTTCGGTCCAATGCCAGTGTTCTTCCTGACAATACAATCGACAGAATTTTGAGGTAGTAGACATTACGCATTCTGCTGGGTTGCTCTCTGGATGGCGAATAGACGATAAAACATGACCTATCACCAACTCGTTCATCGCATTGGCGAATTCTGCGGAGGTGTACTGTGATCCATGATTAGTCAACAGGAATTGTGGCTTTCCTGCCTCCGGTATCACTTGTCGTCTAATTCTCTGAATAACCTGGTGTGCGGTGGCTTTCTGAATTGGATGAAGCATCGTATATTTCGTGAACACATCAATGGTTACAACAATGAAGCGATTCCCACGGCGGGCCTTTGGTATTGGGCCATAATGGTTCTGTGCGTATAACTCTCTGGGTTGAGTTGGGAGTATTGGCCTAAGATGTTCCTTCAACAAGTGTGACGTGTACTTGTTCCGCTGGCATGCGTCGCAAGCACGTAAACACTGTCTAACGGTGGTTCCTAGCCTTTTCCAAGTAAAAGACTCCTTGATGGTTGCAATGGTCTTGTCAGTCCCACCATGTCCAATGGATAGATGAACCGTAAGAATGACTGATTCTTGATATCTCCTCGGAATGACTGCACGCAGTTGAGTGTGGTCTTCGTCCACAAACTCATACAAGATACGATGAAAGATCAAATAGTCATCTGCAAGAGCAGCTGTCCTCGCATAGTGAGCATCCTGTGGATCCATTCTTCGTTCCAGGAAGCGGATAATATTCCTGAGTTCCCCTCACGTTGTTGTCTTTCTGGTAGCTGACGAAGTCGGCGAAGGTGTTCCTCGCATTCTCCCTCGATGTCAATGGCATTCACAGTGGCTTCAGGATTCCGGCTGAGAATGTCGGCCAACACATTCTCTCTGCCTGGTCGGTAAACAATTTCCAAGTCAAACTGTTGGAGAAACAGCGTCCAACGTGTGATCCTGTCGCTTGCCAGTCTTGTTCGTAAAATGAAGGTCAGCGCATGGTGGTCGGTCCTCACGATAATCCTCTGGCCTAACAAGAGTTTCTGCCAGTACTCAAGCGCGTAAACAATCGCAAGTGCTTCAATCTCAGTGGTGAAATAATGAGATTCATGCGCTCTCAAACGTCGACTTAAGAAAGCGATGTAATGACGTTTCTTCTCATCATCCTCCTGCAATAGGATGGCACCTATCCCAATGGTGGATGCATCAGTGTCTAGAATAAAATTCCGGGAGTAGTCTGGATATTCTAACTGAATTGAATCAACCAGCATCTGTTTAGCTTTTCTGAAAGCTGTCTCGCACTCGTCGTCCCAAGCCCATCTGCAATTCTTCTTCAGCAAACCTTGACGTGGTGCGACAGTCTCAGAATACCTCTCACAATGAGCAGCAAAGAATTGGATAATTCCCAGGAATTGTCTCACGTGCTTCACACGGGTTGGTGTCGGATATGCAGCAACGGTTCTGATCTTTGCCGGATTCGGCCTGTATCCATCTCCATCAATTATGTGTCCCACAAATTTGACTTCTCTCTGGATGAATCGACACTTGTCGAACTTCACTTTGAAATTAGCCTGTCGAAGATTCTCAAAAACAAGGCGTAAAGTTGCTAAAAGTTCTTCCTCCGTTTCCGAAGCTATGATGATGTCATCCACGTAAAATATCACCCTCTGTTTTACTTCAGGAGTTAGCTTCGCATCAAGTGCTCTAATTAATGCAGCTCCGGCATTTTTCATTCCAAAGGATAGTTTTCGAAAGACATAGGTGGTCTGATCGAACAGAAACCCTGTATACTTTTGAGTATGCTCAGATAATCTTATATGGTAGTAGGATTGTACTAAGTCGAATGACGAAAATATCTTATTTCCCTTAAATTTTCTGAGGATGTCCCTAATCTTGGGCGGTCGGTCATGCTCAGGAGCTAAGCGTTCGTTTAAGGCCCTCGCATCGAGACAATGTCTCAAGCTACCATCCACCTTAACCACAGCTGTTATAGGATTCAAGAAAGGAGTATGTGACTTCTTAATTGTACCTGCTGCTTCCATCTCATGGATCTTCTTAGCAGCTTCCTCGCGGTGTTTCTCTGCGATAGGATAATTCTTCTTCTGGAACGGGGAATCATCCAGTAGAATAAGATCGTACTCGTAGTCCAATATCTCACCAGTTGTGGTGTCGAATATATCCTCGTTTTCGCTTAATATTGCATCTAGTTTCTCTCGTACGGGTGCTGATAATTGTTCTGCCTCTTCGTCGGCATCTTGTGTCTCCTCAATTTCTTTGCCATTTAAATTCTCAACAACGTTGACTTCGGATTCAAATTCCGGATCTTCCTCTACTAAATTCATTTGAATGGGTTCGTTCGGCTTAAACTCCACCGTATTACGTCCCATATCAATGATTCCATCGTACTTCCGAATGAAGTCTGCACCCAATATGGCATCATGATGCAAGCCTTTCATCTCTGGAAATTCGTGCAAGTACACGTGGCTCGAAATTTCTAAAGGCTGCCAGGACAGCCAACAACCGCAATGACTTCCCTAACATCTCATCCGCCGGACCTAACTGCCGAGAGGATCAGGTGAACTTCCAAATAGGCCAAAGCGGCACGAGAAACTATCGTCCACGGGGATCGTGGTACATGGTGACGAAAGGTCATAGACTGCCTAAGGAAAGGTTCACCTTAAAAGCTAGACTGAGAAAGGAAACATCCAGACTTATGTAAAACATCGTGAAAATTTATTGTTAAATCAACAAACCCCTATCCTACTTCGGAGGGTTTCTATCGGCTAATCCGCAAGCTAAAAATAATCAAAAATAAAGAGCAGGTCCCTACCTAAGAAGTTACAGTAAAACCTCGCGAATGATCTCTCTCACAATAATAAAGCAACAACAGCAACACTAGGAAAATGGTACGACGAAAAACCCTAGGTCAAGTTACAATATCAAGCTAATATTGGAATTTACATTTAACAGGGTAGCAAAACAAATCTAAGTTAGAATGATACCATCTCCACATTTACATTTAATATTAATTCATCTAGCTAAGTCCTATCCATTAATTACAAAATTAACGGCGGTGACGTCCGTAATATCAAACAATTACAATCAAAGCTATGTGACAAGCCATAAAAAAACATCTAAGACATTCTTACGAACTAGGTGCTAATCAGGACACCAAAGGGTAACATAGAGGGTTCGTACACTTTTACATCAACAAATAAATAAATAAATAAAAGACCACAGTTTTATTCAAAGCCTGCCTACACCTTGGTTTACTGTTTGTAAGCCATAGTCATTTAACGTGTGTAATTACGGTGACGACTGCGTAGTGAAGACTACGTCTAACATCGTATGGCCTGCGCTCCGCCAGCTACGAACTCAAGGTTCGAGCAAGCTTCAGTCGCTACAAAAGGTGTCAGCTGTCCTAAGTCATTTCCTCCAGGAAATACCTTCATTAGCACGGCTATGTCAGCAGGTTCCAAATGCAAATGAACAAGGTTAAATAGAAAGGATTCGTTAGATATATTTTGTTTATCAAAATTATGCGTTTTATTATTAAGATGTCGGTTTAGATTATCGTTGGTTTATGGCGAATAATAGCTGACAAGCCTTGGCACGGAGCGTCTCCCTGAGATCATCTCTGCCAAAAAGCCTCGACTCAAAAGTCGGAATACAATCAGCGAGCATTAACAACTCGGACACACAATAACACAAGTTACCAGCGGCGCACAGCTCGCGTTCAATAACTCTGGGACGGGCCTGGACACATCAGTTACCCTCCTTAAATATCTGGTCTACGGGAACAGTCCCGGACATGGTACACAAAATACCTTCATACATGAAAAAACCTCCTTCACGGGGCTAGCCTACAAAATACTATAAGAAACCTGACATAACTGTACTCGTCGAAACAACGGTACACGCAAAAGGCGTTTAACTAACAAATGACAATCTACAGAACATATGCTCAGACACAGAAGTGGACACTTGGTTCCATGAGCTATCAATGCAATGAAAAACAAATAAATGCTACAAGCATTCTGTCCTATGTTAACATAAGTCTGTCTCACTTAGAAGCAAGTGCTCTCAGTCGGGCGCTGGGAAGTATTCAAAAACCTGTTCGTGTCACTGCGGGCTACAAGCTCCCTGTACTGTATGACACAACACATTGACTGGGCCGGCAGTTTAAGCAAGAAAATAACTGTAAAACTGGCCTCATAATAATACCTTTACCATAGGTTATAAACCTCGAAGAATGTGTGCATTAAAAGCACGCTATAAAGCTGAATACAAACATATAACTCTGTCTTTCATAGCAAAGACGTTTAGAAGGTAGCAATGTCACTCATTGCTGGAGCTCTCTGCTCTCAAAGATAAAAATACCTCATTTGTTACTTGTATCAAACATCAAATAAATCACGTGTCATCACACTTGACACTAACAAAATAATTTTATGGCGCAAATACCCCACTGCTGGATCTGCTTAATGATACGATGGGAACAGGGTTCGATGCTAGGCTACAACGAAACATCCCTTTTACTTATAAGGTCGACACTTGACCTGGATGGCTTCTGAGCACATCTCGAATGAAATATAAATGCAGTTACAAAACTGGTAATTACAGTCGATTACCCAAATGATACGACTACTCTAATGAAGTCAGGGGCATAACATTGACTGGCTGCAAAAAGTGCAGTTAAAGAATCATGACCATGTCATCAGATTGCCATAAAAAAGTCTGCTAAGACTTGAAAATCACCCCAGATAGGGTCAAACAAAGTAGCCTTAAAATGACTACAGTCACGTTTAGCAATATACAGAAATTGGCGTCCTATGACGGCCATCAGGTTGCACCAGGGTTGAACAAAATATCAAACCCAAGGGTGACTCACAATCACTGTAAATAAATGACATCTAATTAACCTAATTACATTCCCTACCTATGAAATGGCTGTCACTAAGTTAGGCTGATTTACAATCTACACTAATCTAACTATACCACCAATGACTAGAACAAAGAAGGGTTGTACAAACTCACGATATGAAGGAGCCCACACTTAGCTCTCTGTCCAACGACAAGGGTGGAACAAAAGCACCTCTGGCTTTCAGGATTGGCATCGTCCTTATCAGAACTTCCATCTTGGCTCTCCCAAATACCAGGGTTCGGTCTGTCCTTGTAGTTGACATCGTGAATGGGTTGGACATGCCTAGGAAAGGCATCCTCGATTCCTTCCTTCTCGTTCGACGTTCTTGAAGTTCCATAATTATGCTCGTTTCGTCCGAGACATCTCCCTCATACCATAATGGTACTTAGCCCATTATCTCCGACTCGAACATGGTGTTGTAAATGTCGAACACGTGGTCGGTAATATAAGACATCATATAGTGCATTATTACTTGAAAATTACGGTATGCTTCGTAGATATCACAGGCTTTAAACATATATCTGGTAACACAGCCTCTACACTTTGCAGATATCATTAATAAATGGCCATGCACTGATCTGCGGTTTCACACGTGCACAGACGCTACTTTTGCAATCACGTGGCATCCGTGAAATAGGCGTCGTTTTCTTGTGGATAAATCCACCGTAGCAATTTATATGCAATGTATTTTTAGTATAACACTTGTCTAAAGTAACAATATCACATTTACCTGTATATTTCGCACCAGGCTCTTGGCCCTCCAAAAATCACGTGGGTATAAAAATGTGGTGCTACAGAAATGTAGAAATTCACAATACTTGCCAAATAAATTCACTTTGCTATTCGTGCTAATCACTACACTTTATCAACTGTGATTCGCAATACAATAGTGCTCGATGGCACTTGATAATATTTCCTCGCTGAAAAGCGGACAATTTCCACGTCTTATACGACGGATATCACATTGCGCCTCAACAGGGCGGATTCTCCAGACGTAGAGCCTGAAACTGCGTTCCTCGTGGAATCAAGTCGTCAAACTAAGTCGTTGAGCGACTACTTACATTCCTATTTGCGTATCTGCAATGATATTACCATACCTTAAAGTAAAAAACATTCTCCAAAATGTTTCAATAATACTGAATGACGAAATGGAATATTCTGAGTCTCGTAGAAAGATAAAGTTGATTAACAAGACCTCAGATAAATAATTAGCAGACTTCACCAAAGTCAAAAGTGCGATCCTTCGCTACTCCAAAGAGAACTGTATAAGCTCTCAGCTTCTCGTTGCTTTCTGGGTGTGTTCAAAGGTAGTACATCCCATCATAAATATGTTGTCATGAAAAATATCACATGAACCTTAGCTCAGCGGGTTCAGTATCTCATATGGAAGCTGTCTTGCAATGGCGGCACACAGGTCGTTCACAGCTGGAGCAATATCAAGTTCCCGGAATTTACACAGCTGAGCGATGAAAAATTCTGAGTATTTAGTGGGGGCATTCGTACTATATTTCCTAGAGTATAGATCTAGCCTCAAATTTTCTAGTACATCTGCTGCCCAATATCGTTTCCGAAAAGCTTCTGTAAAACCTTCCACCGTGTCAAATGTATATCTGAAACTCCTGAACCAGGTGAGACAATCACCTGCCAATAACTTCTCAATTGATCTCAGTCTCCAATCCTGAGGAACTTTCATTTCATTCAAGTACTCTGCTACCTCCTTCAACCAGTATTTAGGTGTAATCGACATATTATTACCCGTAAACTTCACCGGTCTGTCCTCATTTGACTTGATGATGTTAATTATTTGTCCATTTGTTTGGTTCATATACGGGGTTGACATCGCCATTGGATATCCAGGGTTCTTATAAGGGCTCTCCCCTCCTAAGTCCCTATCTTGATTCGTGCCTCGTTCGTGATGATCTACCCATCCAGTCTTCTGGAATTCATCATGACTTTCAAATTCTAATTTTCTTTCTCTTCGGGCACTTTCTTCATGAGCCATGAGTTGAATTTCCATTTGACTGTTCTTGTGTTCAGTCCTTTCCAACCGTGATCCCAATTCATCCTGAATTCTTTCCTGATTCTTTTTACTGCTTTCCACTTCTTGTTTGAGTTGGAATTTCTCTTCCTTGAAACTATCCCTTATTTCAGCTAATTGATCTTCTACCTCTTTCTTGATGACCATAACCTGTTTTTCTATAATTTCTGGCTTAACGTCACCTTTGGTATCTAAGTATTCTCGTATCTCCTTTATCTTCTTCTCCATTTCTTTTTGTCCTATGACCATATCTACTTTAATTCCCTCAAGCTTTTCCTCAGTTTTCTCTTGGCTCTTATACAATATCATCAATTCGTCTTGGACCTGGTTTACTTCAGTATTGGTTTTTCCTACTTGTTCCTTTAATCTTTCTATGGTTTCCTGAACCTCATTGATACCCTTACTTATTTCATCTATCTTCTGGGTATTTTCCTTATTTTCTTTATCTCGTTGCTTTCTTTCTCCCTGGAGATGCTCTTCGTATGTACCTAATCTCTTATTTATTTCGCTCTCGTACTTCTTCAAGTTCTCATCTACCTGCCCGGTGAAATGATCAAATTGATCTTTCCTATTCTTCGCATCTTCTTGATTTTGCCTTTTCATATCATTTACATCGTCCTGAACTCCCCCGACTTTTTCCTCGAGTTTTTCTACTTAGTTCTCCACCCCTTTAAATCTGTTTCCTAAGATTCTCAGATCGTCCTTAATTTCATCCCCTGATTTTTGACAAATTTTCATATTTGAACCCATCTGCTTTATTACTTCTTCTTGCACCTCTTGGATCCGGTTTACAAGTTTATCTTCACAATTATCTGCATTCTTTTTACAAGTTCCCTGCATCTCATTTAATTTAATTTCCATAAAACCAAATTTATCTTCTAAAATTTTCAAATTTTCTTGACATTTAGTTTGGGAATTTACCGTACTGTCCTCTAAGGTCTTTATTTTGTCTTGCAATTCTGACTTAAGTGCCTCGTTTTCCCTTTCAATTTTACTTGTGATTTCCCCTTTTAACTCATTTAACTTATTCCCAAACTCAGTGTCAAAACCTTGAAATTTGGTATTCATTGTCTCTTCTATTTCAGCCTTCAGTACCTCGTTATTTGCTTTACTGTCAGATTTTATAGACTCTAACGTCTCATCTTTTACAACTTTCAACTGTTTTTCATTTTCCGTTTTCATTTTTTCTATCTCAGCCTTCAGTTCACTATTCATTGTTATACAGTCGGCTTTGATAGATCCTAAATTATAATTTATGGATTCGAACTCCTTTTTATTTTCGTTTTGTTGGCTGTCCAATTTAGCATCCATAGTTTTGAATCTCTCGCTACTATCTGCTTTTATAGCCTCCAACTTTTCCTTGCTATCGGCCTTTAAGACGTCCTCAAGCCTCTGCATTTCCTCACTTAATGCCATCTTATTCTCTTATAGAATACAGTGGGCTACTAAAACACATCGCCGGTTCATGCATGAGAGATGGTACTCCGAACTCTTGTGTCCCAATTTTCAAAATTCAACCTTATCACGGTTATTTACTAAAACGTACTCTTTTGGTACACTCATTCAATGTCAACCTTTATGGAAGTGATTTAAAAATTCAAAAAATTCGAAAAACCATTTATTTTTTATTGCAAATTTTGATTTTTCATGAAAACTCGGGTTTTCCCTAGGAAAACTCATCCCCACGTTGGGCGCCAAAATAGAAATGAGTTTAGGGGTGTTTAATTGAGGGCTGCTCGGTGTGAGTTTCCAGGGTCCCAATGCTGTCAGTTAACTTTATATTTTGTAGCTACTTCTATCATTATTTTACTTTTACAGGATATGACCGTCTTAAGTGTTCCTCTAATATTAATCCAAGCACATTACTTCTATGCCCCCATGTGCCCATTCAGCATGAAATATGTAAATCACAGTTTGCCAGCAATGATCAATCGGGAGTATCGGGGTTCATGGTATGTTCTCCCACTCTGTGACCTACACACTTTGGATTAAATAGAGGATACACTTCAAAAAAAATAACAAAATCAACTCCTACCATAAAAAAACATTTAATTACTCAAATATATGGCGCTACAAAAATTAAACAAATAAAATACTGACCCTTTAAATTCATACTTGTTCAAAGTGAACAAGGAAATCATATTTAAACAACTATTAAATCATAATAAATGGCTTTCTATAAACCAACAAACTTCTATTAATTTTCACTTCCATATAGTATCCTTTTAAAATTCAATAAAATCAAGAGCTCCAATAGGCTCGATACTTTTTACACATACTGTGTTATCCATTTACAACACATCACTTCCTATTACATGAGTATATCTTCTAATCAAAAATATATAATTTAACGAAGTACTGTTACTTATTTACTCAAAATTTTGGGCTTCCACAATGCTCTTAAGTTACCATCTCTCTATCAAGTCAACAATTCACTACCGTGATTGGGAAACATTTGCGCACTCCCGAGCTACAGAAGACTACTTGAACAAGTCAAAAATTAAGATCACTCCCGGAATCTAATTGTCTTCACTAAAACTCGTGAATCACTACCTCATATAATCATAACATTAGGGATGTATTATTAGTTGTCTTAAAAGACCATTATATCATAAGAAAGCAACGATCTGAAATTTGCAAGCGGTAACATTCATCTAAAAGAACCTCGGTTCGAAGACCGGGTCGTTAAAACAAACTCTAAACACTCTTGTGTACTATAACTTCAAACAGACGGCTCTTAGACCTACCTCAACACGTTAATTGTAAGGGTCTGGCCTTGGCTACTTAGCGTGATTTATTGCCGGGAGCAGGAACTTCACGGTCTCGCTCACAAGAGACGTAATATCCTCAGCTTTACACAGCTGTTCTTAAATGCAGTTCTTTGAACAGGCAAGGCTTTCATACTACTTTTTATAACAACATATTTACGGTCAACAGACCTATTCTCTTAACTTCGGCATTTATTAATTATGAAGTGTCCTCATTGGCGGGTAAGAATAATTGAATACAACAACAAATATTTAGGGGCTTAAACATGGACGAATCTGGGCTCGATCCTTTCAAATGCCTCGGGAACCATATCCCACACTGGAGGACTTATAACATTAGCGACTTATAGCAGGCCTCTTGCCTTACAACCGCGCTCATAATACAATAATTTGCACCCTTTTATAATACAATACACATGCTGCCTCGTGATCACATCACTATTTAGAGGACTTACCATAGTTCAATTACCACGACAAACTGCCCCTCATAATTAGTTTTACCGAGTATTTCAACGCATTCCTAGCGTGACAAATTACTTCAATGCGCTACATGGCGCTTACACATTACTAAGCCAAGTTGCCTTCAACGAACTGATAAATTCAACATCAACGTTTTATTGTACATCTCAATTCTATATTAATCCTCTCCCTTGACAATAATTTCTTTACTTTAAGAACATGTTTCATAACATGTATTAATTCATTTAAAGGAGCTCGGAAGATACTACTTTTCATATAATTCATCATAATCTTCATTCATTTATATCATTATTATTATACTTATTACGCTGACTTTCACATATTTAAATCATTTATCAACTACACTGATATTTCATTTCTTACATTTCCCCCAAGGGATTTATTTATTTCACATAATTATCTTATATTTTCTCAAATTTAATCGTTCAGATCGCGCTATATTCTTTTATTTGTTATTCAAACATCCCTATTCTTTCTTTATCAGGTGGATTGTACGCAAATCTACCCCAACACATAACATAATGAAATGGTTACTCACATGATTTTACGGTCATCGACCGAATTCTCCAGCGATGTTTCATTTTGGCCACTCACTGCATTTAAGCCAATTTCATTGATACAATTTCACACAATGACACTTCCTGATACACATACACATTATTTACCTTAAACACTGGTAACATATTGAATACCATTTTTGTATTCATTTATCATACACAAATAAATTCACAAAAATTATTACACTAAAACAAATTTCACTATATTTACTATACACTGCTTTTAATCACTTAGGCTTTGATTTTTGCCTTACACACCCGATTTCTTTCTTCCCCGTTTCCAAGGGTGACACTCTTAGACGTCGGCTCCCTAACCTGGTAAGATGATGAAAGTCTCGATCAATCTACCCCTCCCTGGAACGGTTATTCTTCAGATCCGGTTTCTGACTATCGGCTTCTATTTTACTAGCTCGATGTCGTTTCTTCCTAGACACTATTTAATTTGTCTAGCTAAAGTCTGTCCTCTTTACGGCCTCTCGAATACTTTATCGGTGACCTAATGATTCCCTAGCATTTACTGCTATTCCTTTAATACGTAGCTTATTGCTTTTTACTGTTCGTTTGTCTCCTTTAGACAACGCCTTGGATTAAATTCTCAATTCTTATTGTTTTGCGCTCTAGTACCTATCTTTTCCGGCACACTAAGCGTTCCTTTTTTCGTCCGACCCTGATCGGGTTCCTTAACTTTGATAGAAATGTTTGTTTCAATTCCGTCGGTACTTCGAAATGTTACGATACTTTATGTATTTTAACTGAACTGTTATTCGAAGACCTATCGCCTGTTCTTTCTTCTTAGTTCGCAGCCTAATTTTGACTGTAATGATGAACTTTCACTATAAAGACTGACGCTTACTGAAATTAATCCTGTACTAGGATTTTACTATGTCTTCACACGGCGCTACTAATGACGATACTTCTCGGCCACTCCCATACGGTTTGCTCGTTGGTGATACTGCGTATCACGACCTCTCAAGGTCTGGTAAGTACTGCATGATTAGCCTGGCTCTGCCAGGGCTTTTATACAAATCAGCGACAAAAAGATTAAGTCCTCTTCTTTTTCATAACTAACTTTTGAAGCAATAGTCGCATACTTTTTAAAATTATATCTCTGGAAAGCTCGTTTTCTAAACGTAAACTGATTTCTTTGCACATGAAAATCGATCGTACAATTCCGAGATATTAAATAAAATTTGCTCTTTAGATACGTGGGTGTTGAGGTTTATTTTCAATCCCTACCACCTCTGGTCTCGGGGAACTTTTAACTACGTCATGCTGCGTTTGCACTTCTTTCCTGTGCAATTATTATAACCCTTTTCCCCACACAAAAATCTCTATTCCAAAATGATTCACAATGATGTATTTCTTTTGTTAATTATATTCTCGCAAATGGCTTAAATCTAATTATTCCTCTTCTTGCACAACTGCGAGGATGCCATTTTATTGCTGCGTTAGATCAATTTCCGAAACCTCTTCTCGCTTACACACAGTGGAAAGTTTTTATCGTTCTATAAATAGTTATGATCGGCTCCCTATCGGTGCGTCACGCATGATATCATTTTCCTGGGGCCACCTGGTCTCTTACGTTGTACCAGTCCTCTTGCATAAAATCTTCCTAAGTCATTCTAAAGACTATATTTTTCCTCCCTTCTTTTACCAATAAATGATGGATTCGGCGCTTGAACAAACAGCACATGGGTTCAATATACACACACTAATACAACCATCACAAAAACACGTTAGCGTTGTCGCAGCCCCTAAACTTAAGAGCCAACCAACCAACTAAAAACACGGGTTATGAGACAAAATTCAACACTCACTCTAGTACACGGGACTAAATGACCATGATGTCCATGCATCTCAAATGAAACAACAGCAACATCAGCTTCTTACCCAAATCCTTCCTCGTATAAAAGTACACACACTAGTAAGCCTACAGACCTCATAGTGACACAGGTTATCAGACAACTTCTAGACACTCCCAAGTACACGGGGCTACAAGACCATGATGCCCTAAAACCCCTAAAGAATCAACAACAAAAATAACAACAATAGACTCTACCGCGGATCAAGGACAAATAATTTAAATTGCTCTAATCGAGTGTTGAAATTTGTGGTGTTATGAGTGCAGCATATTATATTATCTTTTCGATTGCAAATACACACAATTTATGCTCAACATTATAACGTGTGAGTAGTTATGAATCAATAAATACAAAAAATACGAAGGAAAAATATACGATACCACAGGGATTCGAACCACGGAACCCTTAACTAAGAAGCCGGATCACTACCACTGTGCCTGTATGTAAATAACTTCTTTAGTACAAATGTATCATATTTTGTGTTGTAATCAACGATTTCATTAGCGTTCTTTTGGCGCTTAAATAAACCATTTGATACTAAATATGTATTATTTTGGTCAGTACATTCCTAAAAGGATATCATTTCATCTTACGCAGTTACGGATATAAGTGGATTTACGAGCACAAATAGCGGCCATTTTGTCTACGACCCACAACCATATGGCATGGTCAATCAGGCCTGGTAAGTCACTTATGCAGTTACATATTCTATTATAATAGGCTAATATCCTACCGGTCACCTCCTTGAGGAGAGTTTAAACCTCCATATGTACGATAAGCTGAATTGTTGAGATCAGGCCTTGTTGAATCGTAAGTTATGGTTGGATTATAATGCTTGCATGACTCATACATCCACCATCCTGAAACTGTTAGGCGGATGACTTTGTAGTTTGGACAAAAGACGTTTACCTCATCAAGGTATATTGTTGCAAAATTTGATAGAGATCGGATGATTAGGTTAGTCGTAATTTGATTTAACTTTGAACATTTGGGTGGCCGCCATTACGTTACCGCCATGATGGCGGCGATATAAAACATGACACTGAGGTGCCCTTTGCTAGTGCTACCTCTGTTCCAAATTTCGTTCTATTCGGTTTCACCGTGTTCGAATTGATACGGGGGTCAGACATTCAGAGTACACACACTCTCTCTCACACACACACACACTCACACACAAACAGACACACAGACACACAATTTTTGGCCCTGTGTTGATCTCATAAGTCTACTTTCATTTTTTGCAAAAATCGAAAGTAGGCTAACATTTTTTGCAAAAATCGAAAGTAGGCTAATACGAAGCCACTTTTAAATTCCAATATAAATATGCCATTTCAGAAACAATTCCAGATATTATGCCGTTACAGTGTAGGGTCCTTGACGAACAATGTAAACACTGTATTTCTGTAGCGAGAAATCTACACTTGGTTACATTGGCCTTTACTGTTATAATGGTAAAATTGATCTGACTAAATATAAAATATTTGACAGACTGCAACAAACTTCTCACTGGAGTTGTTATCTCAAGGAATTTCAGAGAGAACAAGAAGTTCCGTGACGAACTAAAGAGCCTACTTTTCTTAAAATTTAAGATTCATGCCAATGATTAATCTATATGGATCTATCTAGAATAATGACAAAATTAAGTAGGTAATATCGAAATTTCTAATTTGGCCTTTACTGTTGTAATGGTAAAAATGATCTGACTAAATATAAAATATTTGATAGACTGCAACAAGCTTCTATTCGTAGCCTAATAGAGAACTACAATTGGCAGCCCTGGTTACTGAATCTATTCTTAGTTCCATCACTTAAGGTACAGAATACAACATTTGGTTGAAATCCAATGGATAGCAAGGACGTTACATGCAATTAAACATTGGATCTACCAGCGCACGTAAAAACATGTTGGCAACAATGACATACATGTATTGGTCAGATATGATCTGAAATAATATGATCTATTGTTGTTTCAATTTTGAATGAAATCCATTAGTTAGTAGAGCAGTTACAAGCATTTTAAAATTGGACCTATCATCAGGCTTAGAATCATGTTGGCAGCACTGGCGTAGGCCTATATTAGTTAATCTAGAATGCCAGGTACTATACGTGTGCAAAGTTTAGAGCTATTGGCCAGCATACTTTCTGATATATTGATATTAGGGTAACACGAATAGAGACAGCATTTATTAACAGTTGGCAGCCCTGGTTACTCTTAAGAATCGGCATAGTCATATCTGTTATGGTACACATAGCACATACGAAATTTGGCTGAAATCAAAATGATAGTATAGAAGTTACATGTATTTAAATTTGGACCTCTCAGCAGGCTTAGAATCATGTTGGTAGCACTGACGTATATAAGTTACTCCAAATTAATATAGAATGTCAGGTACAATACGTGTGCGTAGTTTAAAGCTGCCGGCTTGCATACTTTCTGATGTATGGGTATTTGGATTTTAAAAAATGTGAACATTTATTAACAGTTGGCAGCCCTGGTGGCCCTTAAGAATACGCTCAGTCATATCTGTTTATGTACACATAGCACATACGAAATTGGGTTGAATTCCAATTGATAGTGTTGGTGTATTCTTGGAATACACGGTACCTGAGATATAATTTTTATTGCTCCTTGCATGTTCATTTCTTCCTTCCTCTTTGTCAAACACCAACAGTGATCTTCTGTTTTCTCTTTGATGGGCAAATCTCTTATGTCTTCATGAGTCTGTTCTAGATATATATTCTCTGTGACTCACCTAGCGTCATCTAGCAGCGAATCTCTGAAGCTCTTCAACTCTTCCTCGCGCAAGAGGAATTCCTTCTCCATCTGGCCACCAGATTTTGCTGCCATCGCCAGCTATTATCTCCATGAGCAAGAGAACTACGTCTACTCTTTTACTCACCATGCTGTGCTAGTATCATCTGTTATCAACTCTTTGAAGACCGGCTCAGCAAGAGAAGATCAATTTTTTGTTTTAAAGTTGGCAATGTTTATATGTTCTCCTTTTGTCTCCTACCCCCCACTCTTTTTCTCTACCTTGGACCCTCCGTGCTCCGTTGAGCAGGTCTCACTTCGCAATCGGCAGTTGACTCAGTCAGTTAAAGCTCCTCTCGAGCTAGTCTCCTCAAACCAAGAGGCGCATTCTCTTCTACGCCATGTCGGCAAGGTAGTTGTCATCTAAGGAACTTCGCCTTCAACATGAAATCAAGATAAGTACCATCTTAAAGTTTTAACCACATCTTCATGGTTTTAACTTCCACGTGCTTTTAACGATACTTTTATAGACAGTGTGAAATTATTTATTTTGGGACAAAAATCATTCTTCGTGGGATTTGCCATGTTGAGCTTTTGCTCGTATAAGCTAGTCTTACTAAAAAAGAGCTTTTCTTAAGCTATTCAAATGAGAAATCCTCTCACTACGTGGGATATTACCTAATACCCGCTGTCTATAATTCACCAAGCTAGTTCCTCCGTTGGATTTTCTCAACCCCATTTTCTACTAAGGTCGTTCTGGAACCTTCTAGATTCGGTATTTCATCTACAAGTCCTGCCGTTGAAATTTTCACTCACTTGTGAGTATGCTATTTAAAATTGAAGAATCTCATTCCTGAATTAAAAGCTCAATAGCTAACTTTCTTCCACCGCTGGAACCGCTGGAATGTTCTATGGCACATTTAATTGTAACTCACAACTTTCTCAAGAGATAGACTCTCACCTATATAGTGCAATCAGTTATTTCCATAATTGCAATAATTTTCTTTCTCATAAACTTTAGTGTTTCTATAGTGAACTTTGCATCCATCTTTACAGACTACAGTGATAACCAGTGCTTGCTCCACGTTTCTACCGCGTCACGATCGTCCGTTTACATTAAATACGGCCATGAACATTGATCCTATATCCCAATGATTTTTCCTCAACCTTCTACTAACAACCCATATTAATAAAATTGTAACTTTTCTATAAGGTGTCACTCACGAAGTGCCCTTCCAACTTTGCTAGTTTAACATTAATTAAATTCTGTATAATTACGTGTGTGACACACGATTCAAATTCACATTGTTCCTTTCCTATAATCAGGGAAAACAATTCTTTAAACTCTTGAGCGAGTCATGTTCAGGTTTCACGAAATGGAAACTGTCCCATTTGGCTAGTGATTCCTACTCAAACTTGGGAAGTCTAGAACCTTCCTTTTAACTTTCTTCAGGTTTCACAGTAAGTGACCTGCCCTTATTTGCATAATAACCAACGTTAATTCTGTATAAATATAAGAAGTCGTAGAAACTTCCATCTTATTCTTCATGGTTTTCTTATTGTTATTTTTGAAGTTGTCACTTTCTCTAGAACATTCTCTCAAGAATTTCTTAAAGTACACTCTTTGTACTAAATTTAAATGTTTAAACTTTAATTACTACACATGTCTTTTTATTTTCTTATAAAGATTTTAGAAACATGTAAGGTTTCAAACCTCAAAAATTGTCAATTGCCTGGAGCAATCGTTTAATGTGAGGAGGTCTGCGACCCCATTTGTTAAAAAGTTCAAATGAACTATGTTTGTCAAAATTATATTACATAATTGTTAATTTCCTCAAACTTCTTTGAATTGTTAAATAAATGAAGCGTTTCTTTTCGCTTTTTCATTTTCTAATACAAAGTTTAGGCAAAATCCTGTCTTCCTTGGCTCTCCCTACTCAATGCCATTAAAATCATTAATAGGGCTTTTACCATTTGTTGCATTTGAGCAAGAACTCTTAATTTTCATCTTACTAAAGTTCCTATTAGCTTTAATAGCTAATTCTAATTGGCCAGTAAGGCAAGTAAAGCTCGCTAAGCCAGCTACCTGCTTGTGGAGACCCTCTCCGAAAACTTATGGTCAGTTTTCTAAAAGACAAGTGTTTCTTTTTGTCTAAACCTTTAGCCGGCTCCTCGCTGAGTAAAAGCTTAGCCATTTTCCAATGCAACCATTGGTTCATTTACCAAAATTACTCTATAAGGCATAATCTTTTATCATTTTCCTTCTTAGAGACACTTGGTCGCCTTTGCCGGAACTCCATAATTTTGGAAATTGAAAATACCAAACCCGAGTTAAATCATTGGCATTCTTCGAATTATTTTGCAAAAACGAATTTCTTTGAGCAGACATACAGTAAATTTGTTACTCTCAGTCTTGCCAGACCATCACTCTTCCCCATAGTAGTTTTATATATGCTTGAGAGGGATTATACGAAAGCCACTCTCTTGCAAACCGCCCAAGTTCTATCTGTGTTTCTCGTCAGCTTAGACCAAGTCCTTACTCAATATTAGGTATCCGAGAGCAGATTTCCGGTGGCAACCACATTTAAGTGTGTTTAAAGTTAAACTTATTAATTTTGTGGGACTCTCCTCCTATTTTTCTATCCTTTTTCTCCAATCCAAAATCTACTTCCTTTTCTTAATCATCTTCCCTTGGTGGGTGGGTTATTCCTCAGCTAATAAACTACCCAAAATTTGGTCCCAGAAACCCGGAAGAGTCCATTTTCCATTTTTTCATTTAAAAAAAGTGTCATTTGATAATACTTGGCAAATTATTAATATCTGCTTTGAATCTTTCAGCTATAACCACATCTTGCAAAGCCTGTGAAGGGGAAAGAGGCCGCTCCTGTCTCCTTTGGTGTGTCCCGTTCTTTCTACTCATTCGCTGCTGCCAGCTTGACAGCATTTCCAAGGTTCCACAGTTTCGTGAGTTACATTTTCATCTACCTTCTTTAATATGGCTCCCACTGATAAGGATAAGGATGAAAAACTTACTTCTAAACGAGCATCCTATAAAGGGCAAATTACCCGATTCAGAAGGTACATAAAAGAATTAGATCCCTCAGAAGCGCAATTAGACTTGTTGAAACATCGTGTAAAGGATTTTGAACGTTCTTATGAAAACTACTGTAACATTCAAACTGAAATAGAAACTTGCATGCTCAATCAAACAGAAGATCGTGTCGAAGTAGAAAACCTATATTACGAAGGCATAGGTTCTGCTTTCAAAATAATACGCCAACTCGAAGAGGAGCAGAAAAAGGACGCTTCTGTTCTTGGTTCCCTTCACGAACCACAAACTTCTTTCCGTGAGGGTACTCACAAGCCCAAACCAACTTTACCTAAAATTGATTTACCCCATTTCTCTGGAGATGAATCCACTTGGGATTCTTTCTATGAATTATTTTGCTCCCTTGTTCATGACAATGAAGACATTCAAGTCATTTACAAGTTTCATTACTTGAGATCTATCCTCCGAGGTCAAGCTTTGCAGTTGGTCGAAGCACTTCCTCTGCGTGCCGAAAATTACCCCATTGCCTTTAACTTATTAAAGGAAAGATATGGAAATTTACGTTTACGTATTCAACGCCATATGAAGGCTCTATTTAACCTACCTGCGTCACAGCACAATGACGTCACTAGTTTGCGTACTTTAGTTGACACTACCCAACTCCACGTTAAAGCTTTGTCCCAATTAGATCAACCTACTGAACATTGGGATACTTTCCTAATACATTTAGTAGTCTCTGAAGTTGATGCTGCTACCCTTAAAGGCTTGGGAAATTGAACTAGCTCGCAAGGAAGAATTTCCGTTTGAACACTTAATCTCGTTTCTTAACAGCCGATGCCAAGTTCTTACAGCACTCTCATTTCAGTGCGAAAAGGTCAAAACGAATCATCAGTCTCACATTTTTGAGAAAAACCTTGCTTTTTCAAAGGGACATCAGCCCCCATCTGTCGAGAACAAGCAAACCCGTTCTGCCTCTTTCAATCATGCAAGAGAACATATCAGGCCGCTCAACAAATCGTTAAAATGCACGCTCTGTAAAAAGCTTCACACATTGTATTTGTGCAAATCCTTTAAAGAATTGTCTGTCGAAGATCGAAGGAAGTTTGTCTTCAATAGCAAACATTGTTTCAACTGCTTATCACCTAAGCATTCTTCTTCAAACTGCACGTCATCCAATCTCTATTTTCATTGCAAAAAACCGCATCATTCTTTATTGCACGTTCATGATAAATCGAGGTCATCAGTACCTGCCTATTCAAGCTCCATGCAGAGCAGCTCCGAACAAACTAATGCTTCTTCCTGCATTTCTAACGCCGAAACTTCTCACAGTGCGCAAGCCCTTTTGACCACTGTACAATTCGAAATCCAAGATAAATTTGGAAATTGGGTTCGAACCCGTGGTCTTCTCGATTCCGCTTCAACGCACAACTTTGTTTTGCAATCGTTGATTAAAAAACTAGGTCTTTCGTCATCGCATACTCCCATCAATGTATCTGGCATTGACAATTTGAAAACTCAAGTCTTGCAGTCTTCAAAATTGAAAATCAGAGACGTTTGCCAAAGAAACACCAATCTTAACATAAACTGCCTCATTCTTACCAGTATTGGCAAAGACACTCCTAGCAGCGCTATTAATACTTCCAGTTTAAAGATTCCTTCGCACTTAAGGTTAGCCGATCCTCAGTTTAATGCTCAAGGTCCCATTGATGTACTTTTCAGTGCCAATGTTTTTTGGAAGTGCCTTCGCAAACAAACACGCAAGTTATCTTCAACCGTGGTCGCCAGAGACACCGATTTTGGTTGGGTTATTACTGGTGAAATCAAACATACCAGTGCTCAAACCAAAGCGCAATGTCATTTCTTTACAGCTGACATAAATCCCATTTCTGAAAAAGAGAACGCTCATGTTTCAGATCTCAATATTTTTGAAAAACACTCGTCGAAACGATGTCTTATCGTGAACAACTACACTACCTCTGTAAGTTGTTTAAATGGTTTTTCCTTCTTCCCGCACAAGATGGCAATTCAAGTTCGCCTTGCTTTGTGTTATTTCGTTTACCTTCTCATGTCATTTTTTATAGCAGGTAATTGCTTGAACTTTTTCTCGAAAACTATCTTCCCCTTGTGTAAAACCATGGCTATCAGTCTCCATCACTTCGCTGTAAGCTATGTTTCACTTATTTCGCTATGTAGAAGGATGGCCACGGTCGGCTCCTCCCTCCTTCCTCACAATTGGAAGCCGCTTTTGAAACCGCTTGAAAATCTGAATTCTCTAACATCTAGAATAACTATTCTTATGCATAACCTCCTTCTCAATGTCCCGGCTTCCCTTCCTATTTCGGAAGAATCAAGCTTTTTTTCTGTCGAAAATTGTCGGATTCCGTGATCCTCTCAATTATGCGAAATTGATTTCCTACTCTATTTCATATATCTTTAAATTGTTTTTTCACGTCCAAGTTACGATTGACTGCATGCCGTCCAACCTGAATATCTGCTTTAAGTTACAGCTGATTCAACTAGTGTTGTTTGTGTACTTTGAACTGCTTGCTTTTCAAACTTGTTTGTATACAAGCCCGAGTAAGGTCAAGTCACTGTTTATTTCCTGTACGCTTGCCAAAGTTCAAAGCAAGTTTCTCTTATCTCAACTCTGGCTGATTGCCAACCCTTGTCTAGTGAGTCGCTCCTGCAAGTACAGAAGCCGTTCAACTCATCACCAAAATAAACTTGTTCCGCTTAAGGACTCTTTCAGCTATTTATATGCCTTATCTCGCCGTACTATGTGGGTCAAGGCCGCGCTTGCTTTTGTCTTCCACTTACTCACGCTCGTATTCTACAATTGCTTCGATTCTTGTCTCGTGACATCGTCGCATATCCTTTACGCGCTTATGTATTGCACTTTGCTTACATATTTTGCGATCTTATTGTTCATTGATGAACAAACTTGTTTTTTCTCGTCCTTACATTCGATGTGTTTTTGCATTTATACTTGTCACGTCACGTTTCTCGCTGACTTAAGTATTTTTCTGAGTAACCCCTTTGATACTCATTATAACTTGAGGTCATTGTTTATGGCTACTAGTTTGTTACCCATGGCGTTCTTGCTATCTACTCGCATAGTTTCTTTGTTTATTTGGTATATTCTTATCCTTAATAGATGTACTTGTTTCTATATGCTTTGTTTAAACTTGTCAATTCTCCTTTCGCATCGTATCGTAATCTTTACTAGAGGCATACTTCTCGCAGCTTCTAGTTATTTTGTGATTGAAGATGTCGTTAATTCTCGTTTTTTAACTCCGCTTTCTAATGACCCTGATGACCTCCTTCCACTTACACCTGGTCGCTTCCTTACACGCACTTCTCTCTCTGCCCCTCCTCCCCTTCCTAATTCTTACAGGGATTCTAATTTACCTATTGTTTGGCGCAAACATGAAGCCCTCCGCAATTCCCTTTGGAAGAGGTGGAACTTGGAATATTTAACTTCCTTGCAAAGGAGACAGAAGTGGTTTCTTTCCAGTCCCGACATTAAAGTGGGAGACTTGGTCTTAGTTAGGGATGTTTCTCCCCCCTTAGTCTGGATCTCGGGTAGAGTGACCGAGTGTTATCCTGGAAGAGATGGGAGAGTCAGGGTGGTCAGAGTTTTGACCACTAATGGTCAGATCATAAGACCACTTCTCTTCAATTACTTTATTACTCTTAAATGTTTAATTGCTTATTTGTTCCCTGTTGGTGTTTGCCCCTCCCAGTATGGTGTATTCTTGGAATACACTGTACCTGAGATATAATTTTTATTGCTCCTTGCATGTTCATTTCTTCCTTCCTCTTTGTCAAACACCAACAGTGATCTTCTGTTTTCTCCTTGATGGGCAAATCTCTTATGTCTTCATGAGTCTGTTCTAGATATATATTCTCTGTGACTCACCTAGCGTCATCTAGCAGCGAATCTCTGAAGCTCTTCAACTCTTCCTCGCGCAAGAGGAATTCCTTCTCCATCTGGCCACCAGATTTTGCTGCCATCGCCAGCTATTATCTCCATGAGCAAGAGAACTACGTCTACTCTTTTACTCACCATGCTGTGCTAGTATCATCTGTTATCAACTCTTTGAAGACCGGCTCAGCAAGAGAAGATCAATTTTTTGTTTTAAAGTTGGCAATGTTTATATGTTCTCCTTTTGTCTCCTACCCCCCACTCTTTTCCCCTACCTTGGACCCTCCGTGCTCCGTTGAGCAGGTCTCACTTCGCAATCGGCAGTTGACTCAGTCAGTTAAAGCTCCTCTCGAGCTAGTCTCCTCAAACCAAGAGGCGCACTCTCTTCTACGCCATGTCGGCAAGGTAGTTGTCATCTAAGGAACTTCGCCTTCAACATGAAATCAAGATAAGTACCATCTTAAAGTTTTAACCTCATCTTCATGGTTTTAACTTCCACGTGCTTTTAACGATACTTTTATAGACAGTGTGAAATTATTTATTTTGGGACAAAAATCATTCTTCGTGGGATTTGCCACATTGAGCTTTTGCTCGTATAAGCTAGTCTTACTAAAAAAGAGCTTTTCTTAAGCTATTCAAATGAGAAATCCTCTCACTACGTGGGATATTACCTAATACCCGCTGTCTATAATTCACCAAGCTAGTTCCTCCGTTGGATTTTCTCAACCCCATTTTCTACTAAGGTCGTTCTGGAACCTTCTAGATTCGGTATTTCATCTACAAGTCCTGCCGTTGAAATTTTCACTCACTTGTGAGTATGCTATTTAAAATTGAAGAATCTCATTCCTGAATTAAAAGCTCAATAGCTAACTTTCTTCCACCGCTGGAACCGCTGGAATGTTCTATGGCACATTTAATTGTAACTCACAACTTTCTCAAGAGATAGACTCTCACCTATATAGAGCAATCAGTTATTTCCATAATTGCAATAATTTTCTTTCTCATAAACTTTAGCTTTTCTATAGTGAACTTTGCATCCATCTTTACAGACTACAGTGATAACCAGTGCTTGCTCCACGTTTCTACCGCGTCGCGATCGTCCGTTTACATTAAATACGGCCATGAACATTGATCCTATATCCCAATGATTTTTCCTCAACCTTCTACTAACAACCCATATTAATAAAATTGTAACTTTTCTATAAGGTGTCACTCACGAAGTGCCCTTCCAACTTTGCTAGTTTAACATTAATTAAATTCTGTATAATTACGTGTGTGACACACGATTCAAATTCACATTGTTCCTTTCCTATAATCAGGGAAAACAATTCTTTAAACTCTTGAGCGAGTCATGTTCAGGTTTCACGAAATGGAAACTGTCCCATTTGGCTAGTGATTCCTACTCAAACTTGGGAAGTCTAGAACCTTCCTTTTAACTTTCTTCAGGTTTCACAGTAAGTGACCTGCCCTTATTTGCATAATAACCAACGTTAATTCTGTATAAATATAAGAAGTCGTAGAAACTTCCATCTTATTCTTCATGGTTTTCTTATTGTTATTTTCGAAGTTGTCACTTTCTCTAGAACATTCTCTCAAGAATTTCTTAAAGTACACTCTTTGTACTAAATTTAAATGTTTAAACTTTAATTACTACACATGTCTTTTTATTTTCTTATAAAGATTTTAGAAACATGTAAGGTTTCAAACCTCATAAATTGTCAATTGCCTGGAGCAATCGTTTAATGTGAGGAGGTCTGCGACCCCATTTGTTAAAAAGTTCAAATGAACTATGTTTGTCAAAATTATATTACATAATTGTTAATTTCCTCAAACTTCTTTGAATTGTTAAATAAATGAAGCGTTTCTTTTCGCTTTTTCATTTTCTAATACAAAGTTTAGGCAAAAGCCTGTCTTCCTTGGCTCTCCCTATTCAATGCCATTAAAATCATTAATAGGGCTTTTACCATTTGTTGCATTTGAGCAAGAACTCTTAATTTTCATCTTACTAAAGTTCCTATTAGCTTTAATAGCTAATTCTAATTGGCCAGTAAGGCAAGTAAAGCTCGCTAAGCCAGCTACCTGCTTGTGGAGACCCTCTCCGAAAACTTATGGTCAGTTTTCTAAAAGACAAGTGTTTCTTTTTGTCTAAACTTTTAGCCGGCTCCTCGCTGAGTAAAAGCTTAGCCATTTTCCAATGCAACCATTGGTTCATTTACCAAAATTACTCTATAAGGCATAATCTTTTATCATTTTCCTTCTTAGAGACACTTGGTCGCCTTTGCCGGAACTCCATAATTTTGGAAATTGAAAATACCAAACCCGAGTTAAATCATTGGCATTCTTCGAATTATTTTGCAAAAACGAATTTCTTTGAGCAGACATACAGTAAATTTGTTACTCTCAGTCTTGCCAGACCATCACTCTTCCCCATAGTAGTTTTATATATGCTTGAGAGGTATTATACGAAAGCCACTCTCTTGCAAACCGCCCAAGTTCTATCTGTGTTTCTCGTCAGCTTAGACCAAGTCCTTACTCATTTTAGGTATCCGAGAGCGGATTTTCGGTGGCAACCACCTTTAAGTGTGTTTAAAGTTAAACTTATTAATTTTGTGGGACTCTCCTCCTATTTTTCTATCCTTTTTCTCCAATCCAAAATCTACTTCCTTTTCTTAATCATCTTCCCTTGGTGGGTGGGTTATTCCTCAGCTAATAAACTACCCAAGTGTAGAAGTTATATGCATTCGAAAATTGGACCTATCAGCAGGCTTATAATGATTTTGGCAACACTGCCATGTATGGCCTCCTGGAAATTAAACTGCAATATTATTATCTATATGTTTACCAATTTTGAAATAGCTCCCATTCATAACTTCCATGATATCCAACATGGAGCTCAAATTTCAATTGCGATTTTTCATCAGTTGGTAGCACTGACATCATTTTCAAATATGGCCGTGAGATATTCAGTTATACATCTTTACTCCTACCAAATTTTGTTTCGATAGCTGCAGCAGTTTAGGAGTTGATAGGCGGACACACACACACAGCCTGACAGACAGACAGACAGAGAGACAGAAGGGCAGACGGACAAAATGTGAACAGTAGGCTAAAAATCGGCAGTACATTGCTATGTCCTTCGTTTTATTTGCAGTCAACGTTACTGTATCACATGCCTACGGCCCATATTGTTTTAAAATATATGGAATTGCACATCATCGCATTTCTTCGTTATATTCCAAAATTATAAACAAAGGTTTGCGGCCAGTTGGATATATTAGACTCCTCAGAATTCTTGAATTCCTTGGAATTAAATGATTTGGCTCCACATACTCCAAACGCTTGACCCATAGTTATGCTCCTTAGAAATCTGAACGTTTCCCAAGGGCTCCTAAATGCAACTATATTGGTTGGATTTGAAGATAATAGGTGCAGTTAAAATTAGGCAGACTTGATTTTACACCTTCCGATAAAATACTATAATTTTCATTTAAGAGGCAACATTTTCCAGTTCGCTTGGCATACTTTATCACATTCAATAAAGCTCAAGTGGAAACTCTGGAACATATAGGTCTCAATTTGCCTCATCAAGTTCTCAGTCATGGCCAGCAGTATTTTGCAATGTCGAGAGTGCAATCTTTAGACGCCATTAAAGTTTCAGTAGATCCAAAAAATAATCGTACAAAGAATGTATTGTGCCCGTTTAGACCGGAGTCCGCACGACCACATATGCATTTTACCAATAATCAGTCAGCACGAGAGTCAAAATATCCCGGAGCGCCAGATGGGTTAAAGCTAATCGCAAAAACGACATCAAATAAAAAAACGCTTTACTGATTTTTGGCTCAATGCAACAATAAGGATAGAAGGAGATTCAATTGGGTATAACACATCAAGTAAAATTATCTCATTTTATTTTGAATTTAAAATTGACTGCAAAAATGCTCAAAGCAGCATCACTCACGTGTGGCGACCCACACTCCTATTTACACAACATACAGAAATTTTCCAAACACATTTGACAATTAGCTTTGGAAACACAAGTCTGATTGTTAGTCCTGTAGACTGTGTTCCAAAATTATTTATGATTAAATCCAGTTCAAATTTAATTGTCTCTACTGGAAATATCGTAGTTCACTGTTTGAATTTTTACATAATATTAACACTCGTAGAATAAATGTTCATAGAATTTTAACTTTCACTTATTTTTCCAGTTTCAAAAATACATTGTCGAAAAATATTATTATTTCTGAATCAACACAAATTATTTACACATATTAATAACATCTGAAAAGTATTTGACCTTGAGCATAGCATCGAAGAACTGTGCGAAGCACAACAAAATAAATTGTTCTTCTGACATTAAACATTTGAGAAGTGACTCGATTATGAACTTCAAGTTCCTAACAAAATATATGACTTCTGAATCATCAACTTGATCAATAAATTGTTGAACCATTCAACTATTTGATTTTCCACTTGGAATCATTATTATTAAAAATATTTATACTCATGGCCATTTTAGTAATTTTCACAACTTGCAATTCTTCGACAGAATGCGGAAATAAGAATTATAGCTTTATAATAAATTCATTTAGTTCATGGCACTAGGATTGAAAACATCCTTCAAATTATTCGTGGTTAAAGAATTATTAATTGGCAGTGGCCCATTCTATTATTTGTGTAAGAACACAATATTACAACAACAACGGCAAAGGTCTTCCTCTGAAGAAGAATAAAATACTATCATGACAAATCCGGGTTCTAGCAAAATCAAAGTCTAAAAGGAATTCGTAAATAAGGTTGAAATAAGAACTGATGGTTTCTAAGAAATATCCTTCGGGTCATTCATACGACGAAATGTGTAGTTCCAATACTCCTTTAACCTGAGCCATCGAACCTGCTATTTGATTGATGCTCGAAAAAATCTCCTCATTCCTGCGACTTAAACATGCGCACCTGGGAATGGCATTTCAACTACTCCACACACATAAATTTTCTTCCCAAAATTTATACAATAAATCAAGCCTCTGCTTGTTATCAACACTGGAAGATTAATAAACTTACAAGTTTATTTTATTTTACCATTCAGTTCAACCCGTGAATTTACCATACATATGAAAATCTTTATTTCACTTTCGAGTGTATTTACGTCATGATTTTATATAAATACAAAAATATTCTATTTGATACAATTATCAATTGCTTCCCGTTTCATGCCTCTCCGTGTTATCTGAAAAATATACTTTGCTCATTGCAAATATCAACTGTTCAACCAGAACTGAAATGTTGGTTGAATGCGGGCTTGCGCTAACCACTCTCCTTCGGAAAATCTCCTGTTCCAGACTAGAAATGATTAAACTACTTCATAGGCTCTCTCTCAATACATATGATTATTAGAAAATATAACATCCAAAGATTATTTAGAAAAATTATGAAAATTATTATTATTATTATCAGTGGATTATTATTATTATTATTATTAGTTATATTATTTTAAATATATTTAATTATTATTTCATTATGTGAGAATCCACATGTTCGAATCTTCGAATATGGAAAAAATATCCATTCCTCAACAAAAATAATTTAACTCATCCATTACATCGACGGTTTTCCGTGATATCCCTAAAATATGAAATATTCAAATAAATGCTCGAAATACTCGGTCATCGATCCCAAACTGTTCTGAATGCTGAAAATACTCAGAATAACTCTAATAAGTCTTGCGTAAATCATTGCAAGATTTAAATACGAAGAAAAAAAAATGTGTTGGTCATCTGCAGAAAAATAGTTTGTTCCAATTAGCTAGGCATAATATAATTCAAATGTGGCTTATATTTCTTGATGGTCTTGAAGCGTAGTAAACCTGGTCTGTACCAGATTTATCCATAGACATGCCCTATCGGACAAGCATGTATAATCCTTGTATCGGCCGCCATTATATACCCACAATCCGTCTAGTAAGACATAGTGGTAGTATCTCTTGACGTTTGAAGTAACTGTTGATCCATTTTAATATTGGCTTCTGTTAACTCCATAACAGTTTGCTTAAATGGGGTCAGATCTAAGTGATCTATTCTCAGATATGTCAGTTGTAACATAACTCACGGTAATCTTTTCAGCACAAGAAAACACTGACAGTCTAACCAATCAACGGCTGTTCTGAAGATCGTTCCCTGGGCATGGCTTCACACCATCTACCATGCGCGAAGCAACATGTAGTTTCCCTGCGTAGACTAATGAACACCACCGTGATAGACTGGTCTTCAATGTACTGATAGATCGAAGTGGTTATTAAGTTACCAATATGAAAACTGACTAAAATGGATTTAAATATCCAAGTATTAGGTTATTACTGGACTGTGACAAAGTACTAATTCTAGACAAAGTCTAGCATATGTCCATGTAGAAATAAAAATATTTCTACCAGTGTCTGTAGAAAATAATCAATCACCTCAGTGATTCTCCTAGCCGGAAACTTACTAAGTTCCACTCGTTAGCGCAGCACTTTTGTGACTATCACAACTTTGAAAATAACTTCTGCGTAGATCCGGCAACCATGTGCCTTGGCTCAGCGTAGTAGCACCTTGCTAGGCAAGTGCTTGTGTTGAAGTGAACTCCTGATGCCTCGGCCGGCCGGCTTTTATTCAAAACTGCCAGGGTCACGCGTCACCACGCTGAAATCTAGAAATCCTCATATCTCTGGTATCCCTGGTCCGATTTACTTGATACTAATTGCATTCTCTTTCATTTGGCCGTGCCAGTAATCTGGTCCAAGTCTCAAGTCTCTACTTCATGGTTAACTATTTAATCAATAAATAGCCTCGACCTCTGCTATTACTCGCTACGTCACTGGACATGCTGTTAGCGGTATATTCTTTCCAATTGCTTCGAGAAGCAATGGAGCGCGATATTCAAATATCTCAACTTTCAAAAGCGGCTATAGCCTTTCCCTTGATATCTAGGTGTCTGAATCTTGGAATACCCATTCCTAGAGTTGGGCACAGTATATAAGGAAATTCTTCAGTAAATATTTTCCCATTGACCGTCATGGTTTAACGGGTTGCCACTAGACTATAAAACCAGTGGGCAACAATGACATTATGATAGACTGACGCTGCCCAGCGTCATAGGCGTGTTATTGTTAAAGTATCAATATATCTTTTGTCTAGTACCGGGTGAGTTAGCCGTGGTCGTTACGGCATGATTGCTGGCAGTCGCTCACATCCGGGAGTCGAGGAGGTTCGAATCCCCCCGCCGACAACCCTAAAGATGGTCTTCTGTGGTTTCCCATCTTCCTTCCAGGAAAATGCCGGGGTTGGTCCCTAACTATAGGCCACAGCCGCTACCTTCCAACTCCTCGTCCTTACATTCCAACTTTCCTCCCCAACGGTACTTGTAGCTCACCCATTGGGTGTCCGTCTCGAAGCAGCTACAAAACTGGCGAGCCGAACATGTCCTCGGACCCTCCCGGCACTAAGAGCCATACGCTAAAAAATTAAAAAATGTCTAGTTACAGGGTATCTTTTCTAAACTCGTGCCAATTCAATTATCCTATGCAATCAACAACGCATCTAAGTTTGAACCAAGTTGTAAGTCCACTTGAGCAACTAACAGGCATCACTGTATGAGAGTGACGAAAATTACAAAATAATGTGTTCAGTAAGAGTTCGTCTAAAAACTATTTTGCAAGTTCCACTTGTACTGATAATGAGCAACAATACTGTATGTTCGTGAATTATTATCCATTACTCTACTGTACACATAGAGTAAAAAAACTAAGTAATATAATTAATAAATAATGAGTAATATAATTAATGGATAATGAACTCAAATAGATTAAGCATACAAACATTTGATGTCTTCCGTAACCACTAAACCAAACCCACATGGTTTAAAGAGACTGAAAAAGACCTAGTAAAATTACAAATTACAGAAAATTCACTACTCAATCGAAAAGCTAAAATAGTTACTAAAGACGAAAATATAAGATTCCATGACAAATCCACACTAAAATACAAACCCGTCATCTTGAAAAAAGAAAGGAAAAAAAAAAGAGATCAGAAAGATGAAGAATGGGCACTAATATAAGGAAAGAACAACACTTAGAGATTCAAAACACCACAAAGAGAGTGAAATGAAATGAGAAGAAGGAATAATGACTGTATTATAACAAGCGGCCGCGGTGGCCGAGAGCGCTAACGCGCTACCTCGTGCCTAGCTGCCATCAGGAGAGTGTGGGCTCGAATCCCACCTCGGCCGCCCTGAAGATGGTTTTCGTGGTTTCCCATCTTCACCACCAGGCAAATGTTGGGACGGTTCCTTCAATAGGTCCACGACCAATTTCCTTCCAATATCCCTTCCCTGACCCATCCTGAAAAGAAAAGTACATGGACATTGACTGCATTAATAAAATTATTGTAACAAGGGGTTGGAAGTTGATGACGTAAAGTAACACCTAAAATTATCCACCTTACGTTTATGGAAATATGCTCTCAAATTAGTAAACAAGTAGTTCCGTGAAGAACTATACAGCCTATTTTCATATATCCTCCTCATGTTAATTACCTCTATCAACATACAAAATTTCAGTTTTAAGGTTGTGATAGATTCGTATATATTGAGAACCGTCTATATATTTCTGATGGTCGCCAGGTTGGATTTTTTTAATGCACTATTACATGAAGATTATTGTGTACGTGTGGTATACAAACATCAATCGCATGATTAGGACACAAGAAATAAAAACGAGATTTTCAAATTTCGCACAGCTACCATCATGTGATTATGAAAACAATTGAAATAAATTACATGCCAGTTGATTAACATTTCTAGAAGCATTTAACGTGCAAAGTTTCACTACACTCGGATGGTTACATCGCGAGAAACGTCCATTTCAATATTTATACTTCGCGTCGCCGCCATTTTGGATTTGTGATCTCAAAGTTACTGAATGTCCTATTGGTGAACATATGTTCAAAGCCTCTATGAACCTTAAAAAATTAAGTTTGATTGCTGTAAAAGATTAGTATATATCGAGAACCGTCAAAATATTTCAGATGCTCGCCGTTTTGGATTGTTATATGTATAGGCCATAAAGGTATGAACCATTAAAGGAAAATTATTGCGTACGTTCATTATTCAAACTTTCACTTCGATCGCATGATTATGACACAAGATATAAAAACTTAATTATAAAATTTCGCACAGCCGCCATCTTGAGGTTATATAATCAAATAAACTAAATTAAATGTCAGTGCACTACAATATGTATAATCATTTACTGTACCACATTTCACTGCACTTAGATAGTTAAATCACGAAAAAAGTCTATTAAAATGTTTCAAATTCGCTTGACCGCCATGTTCGTTTCGTACTTAACAGGTTTTTGAAAAATACATAGATAAACTTGTAGCAGTGCCCTTTATCAGCATACACAATTCAGGGTGATATTTGTAATAGTTTCGGAGATATAGAATGCCGGTGAAATATTTCGCACAGCCGCCATATTGAGGTTATGTAAACAATTGAACTAAATTAGACGCCAGTGCATTACAATGTGTATAAACATTTGCTGTACCAATTTCATTACGTTTGGATGGTTAAATCACGAGAAAAGTCTATTTAAAAGTCTCAAATTCGCTTGGTAGCCATGTTGGTTTGTTAGTACCAGGTTTTTCAAAGTCTCATAGTTGAACTTCTAGTAGTGCCCTTCGTCACCGTACAAAATTTCAGTGTGATATCGGTAATAGTTTCGGAGATACTGAATGCTGGTGAAATACTTCGCACAGCCGCCATGTTGGATTCATGAGACACAATAAAATTTGAAGGGTACGGTCGGTGTCGGCCGGAATGGTGCTATGATCCTACCGAGTTTCAATGAAATCGCTTCAGCCGTTTAGAAGTTATTAGGACACACACACACGAATCGCACACTCACGCACACACAGACACACGGACAAAAAGTGATCTCATCAGCCTATTTTTTTATAAAATGAAAATACGCTAAAAATAATAATGCTGATTTATGTTCTTGTCGGAACTGGTCAAGAAATGAATTTTAGAAGGAAATCGGCCGTTGACATATTGTATGGAACCATACCGGAATATACCTGAACGTGAAAATGGGAGACCACGAAAACTAATTTCAGGATGGTCAATGTGGGATTCCAATCCACGCACTCCCGATGCTAGAACGGCACGAGATAGTGCGCTAACACTCTCGGCCACCGTGGTCCGTTAAAATCAGTACGAAATAACTGAAGTTTTTGACTAAACTTGGATTTAGGGATTACAGTGGATTTGCAAAATAAGATATCAGTTTCCTACTCTATTCAGAACGCAGTTACTATTAGATTTATAAGTGTAACAATTAATATATTTTAAAGTGAAAATTATTGATCAAATTTTATTATAAATCTTAAATATATTTTATGTTCGACCGAGCCGAAATATAAATATTATACGCCAGAAAACTGCATCCTAAAGAGGCTCAATAATGTCCTATGATACAGGTTCTCCATTAATCAGAGCTCAAGATTTTCATTACGATACAGCTGTTTGACAAATTAGGTAAGGATAGCATCGCACCTGCACTGACTTCCACGGCGTCCTTTTTTAAATTCCACTGCGTGGATATTGTCTAAGTGGGGGCCGTGGTCCAATACGAGATAGTCTCTGGCAGAATCTCGAGAGATATTTATGAGTATTTATGTTCAAACATAAAATAAAGTTATAATTATCGTCGAACATCAACAGTCGTCGTCGTATGCAACTCGCCTATAATGGTAATTAAGACACACGTATGGAAATTATATATCTCACTTCACTCATTTTATATAAATACTCGTTTATTAATTATTGTCATTATAGGCTTGTTGCATAATCATATTTATCCAAACGTAATGTAATATTCTTGTTAAACAGGACAAAATAAAAACATTATGGTACTTCAATTTTCTAAAATTTAAAATTAGTAAATAATGTCCTATAATTATCAATAAATCAAATAATGTCTTATCAGCCCAAATTGGCAAACATTTAAAATGAATACAAAAATAATATATCGTTTCCTTCTGCCATAAAGTAGATATATTTCATTAACATTCCTTTTACTGTGAATAATAAATGCACTTCAAGAACATCCGTTTTCTGTTTATTAGAGATTTACTGAAGGGATAACTATTCTCGTGTATCTGAATCCCAAGTGAAGATAATGTTTACCTTTCTTTCAGTATTAAGACTTTGAAAGAACGTTCTTGGATATCTCTTTCCTTAGCCATTTCATCGTATCGCCTGTATGATTCACAAGCAATAGAATACGTTTCAATGTAGGGTCATCGCATATATTCAAAGACCTTCAACAATCCACAGAGTCGTTATACTGAAGCTGTCCAACGGTTAGCGAGCCTGTCAAATGGAGGACAAAAGGGAAGAAAAAGGTCTGGAATAATCTCCTTCCAAAATTGACACGAATGACGTTAAATGAAATCGAGGGCTGTCTGAGAGAGACATTTTCTAACTTACTGTGAGGTAAAAGAGAGACAGAAAATCAATAACGAAAGAGGGAGCACAATAATTTCTTTCGCGGAAAATTGGCATGAGGTGACATTAAGTGAGGAGAGGACAGAGAGAATGGAGATTGTGTAAGGCGGGGGGATGAGAAGGAGGAAAACGAGAAGTTACGAGAGGAGAAGAAAGATGTAATTTTGCTCTCTTTCTTGTATCAATCAAGTTTAATAAAATTACTTATTACCATGGAAGGAGAAAAAAGAAGAAGAACGAACGAGCGAAGAAAGGAAATGTGCACACGACAGATTTTCATTTTCTCTACGAAATATAGAGAGCTGGATTTGACGTCATCTTGGTGTTGATGTATCCGAGTTGCCAACATCACTACAATTTTAAATACTGGTATTACGTGCGCATTTCAAAACTTAATATATACTGCATTTTATGTGTGAAATCTGTGAAATTACTTTCTAGTTAAGGGCTAAGAAATGTATTCCTTTCATTTTCTACACTAGCCAATGAATAACCTAAATTTGATACGCCATTTCATACTTCGTTTCATGATCATTGTTTGCCTCTTTGTATTTGTTTGTTTGTGCTGACGGCTTTCTGTCTGTCTGTCTGTCTGTCTGTTGGGTAGTCAACCTGGAGGCTAGTCTGATCCTCAAAAAGTACCACCGTAGGTTCTGTGGGTAGAAACTGAAAAAGCACCAGGGAAGCGCTATTGAGAGACGTGCTAGGCAATGTGTGGAGTGAGGCAGTTTGTCATTGCTTTCCTCACTGAGCCAGTGCAGCTGTACTAACCTTATTCTGAAAGTGGATTTCCGTGGTATTCCACTTCTACTACAGATAATTGCCGGGATGTTCCTAACTTAAGGTCTCGGCCGCCTCCTACCCAATCCTCATCTGAATTCCAAATACACACACTAATCCATCCATCACAATAACAAAGGTTATCAGACAAATTCCATACACACCAAAACACATGGCTACATGTCCACGATGTCACAAAGCCCCTAAAGGATCAAAAACAAGGTATACTGTTCGTATCCAATGTCTTCTACCGTGATCATGTCTACAATTAATTGGGATTAATTTTCTGTAAGTAATATAATCGATTTGTTCCGACATTGTCTTTCATGCAATTGTATCCATTACAAATGAATAATGACGTTGAACTGGCACCATGCCCGATGATTGTGAAGAAAATCTCCCGCTATTACTTAATGTGGGAAGAACTCTGTGTTCAGTTAATAAATGGCTGAAGAAGCAAAGGATCGGTGGAAGTTAGTCCATTAATATATAGTGAGTTTTATTACTGCCCTGTTTAATAACGATAAAGTGAATTGTGAAGAAATATGACATGCCACACGACGTAACTTATCTTATGATTTCTCAGTTGGAAATCTGTACCGCAGAGCAATTAAAATCTGCACTATCTCTGCAGCGTGGTAAACATAATTTAGAATTTACTGTTCTAATTTTTAAACCTCTCATGACTCAGCACTCACTCCACTCGCAGTGAGTCATACCAATTTCCGTGATCATTCAGAGTGAAGCAATAAAGGTTATTAGATAATACTCAGCTAGATATGAGGAACACTGAGGATATTAACTTTATAGCTCATAAATTATACGTCCTGTAAACCTCAAAAGATGAAAGAAAAGCATTAGATAAAATGCCAAGTTATAAGTTTTGATGTTTTGTCTCGAGTGGAGCATTTGTACTCTATTTTCCTTACGTAGTGATATAAGCTTAATCATATCTAATAGCTTCATTATTGACGTTTAATCTTCGGTGGCATAGATGGTAGCATGCTGAACTACTGGGCCCAAGATAGCGGGTTCAGACACGGCCTAAGTCGTCGGATTTTTGAAGAGCGTTAAAATCCTTCAGTATGCCTTCCTTCGAAGGGTAAGTAAAGCCGGCGGTCCCATTTCATAGATTTATGGCATGTAAAAGATTCTTCCACTAACTAAATTTCTGTGAAGCTAAATTTCTAGGTTAGATTTCGTTTAAACGTTCTATCAGTGTCCCAACGTTCACCACTAGATGTCAGTGACATCTGGCAACGAAAGTTGGACCTACTTGAAATTGAAAGGAACTTGTAGCTCACCCCATGAGTGTCCGCTTGAAGCAGCTACAGCCACTGGCGAGCCGAACATGTCCTCGGACACTCCCTGCACTAAGAGCCATACGCTAAATAAAAAATAGTTTTTATATTTTTTAACTTCAGGTTCAAGTTCTTTGCTTTTGTCTTGTCATATATGCATTTAACTAACATAAATACCAACGAGTATTTAATAATTTTATTTCACCTTATGTCAATAAATTGAATAAATATTATTAAATAATTATACTAGTTTCGGCCACATTTTGGCCCTCCTCAGTAATTGATCTTTAAAGAAACCCCTATAATTGCGAGCAAAGTAGATAATTATACTTGGATTTTTGCCTTTGAAAAATTAATAAATCGTATATCAAATCAGTTAAAAATCAGATCTGTAACAATTATGGACCTTAAGTTGAAGATAACATAAAATAATTTAGTGAAAATGACATATTTAATCAGTTGGTGATTGTATATAACAGACTAAAATATTATTTCTTTGAACAATATCCTGTGATGGTGAACAGTGGCTGACTTCCATAAGCCAAATCTAGGCCCTTTGCAGAGGGGAGCAAAGGTTGCAATATGTAAGTTATTGTATGTATCTTCCTGCTGCAATGGCAACTTAGGCGTGAATTGTCTTTGACAAAGAACTGTTGTTCCAGAATTTATGGTTGCTTTTCGACAAGTGTTATTGTGTGTTCTGGTTTTCTTAATTCATTATGCTCACCCTCTCTTTGGTCACCAGCCTCCAAGAAGACGGCTAAAATCAAGGAAAAGTGTTCTGCAAACAACATCGATGCCTACTACAAAACCCGACGTAGCCAGGATACAGCTATGGCAATCCACCATACCACCAGATTGGATATAGGCCAAGGAAAGGTTTCCAGCAGGCCACAACAACAACTGGGAAACTTGGCGGTCACTCAACAGACTTCGGAGTGGTGTTGGGAGATGCAAAGTTAATCTGCACAAATGGGGATACCTACAGGAATCGGAACTCTGTGAGTGTGGGGAGAGACAGACCATGGTACACTTGTGTTCCTGTGAACTGTGCCCGTGGTCTTGCACAACGCAGGAGTTAATGGAAGGTCATGAAAGTGGTGTGACAGTGGCCCGTTTCTGTGCGAAGAAAATCTAATTCGAGACATTGTTGTATGAAAAATGAAAATCCACAGCCTGCTTCCAGTCTCCGACCGGGTCAGGAATGGAATGAATGAAGCCCCCATCTAGCGGCGAGGGTATGAACTGTGCCGGCTGCCGAGGTCTGACGCACTCCTCTGGGGCAATGATTAAATGAATGACAGATGAAATGAAATGATAGTGGAGAGTGTTGCTGGAATGAAATTTTTGACAGGGAAAACCGGAGTACCCGGAGAAAAACCTGTCTGCCTCCGTTCTGTCCAGCACAGATCTCACATGGAGTGACCGGGATTTGAACCACGGACCCAGCGGTGAGAGGCCGGCGTGCTGCCGCCTAAGCCACGGAGGCTTACATTGTTGTATATATTATTGTATTTATCGTTCGTAATATTGTGTATCATCCCTCTTGTGTATATTGTAGTATTTCTGACTCGAATCAGAAAACATCCTTATTTATCAAATTGTTCAAGTATCTGATAAATCTGATAAATAGTAGACAATTCGTCCATCCTAAACAGGGTGGAAGAAAATGAATCAACAGATGTTGACGATTGTGACCAAGTCTGTGATGGTTCACGTAAAGAGCACTACCGACCCTTTGCCCCAAACTCAGGTCACGTACTCACGACATACCAGTTCAGTAGCTCTGACTTTTCGAGAAGAATTAATATTTCCCCGTCGTACCTGTACACCACCCAAGCAAGGACAGAGATACACTGAGCCTATTGCATGAGGGATTAGGAACAAGGCAGCCATGGCAAAATTTAGGAGCCTACCCAGCATTTGCACAAAGTAGAAGTGGAAATCATTGAAAATTAATTCTGGGATGGATGAAGTGGGAATCAAATCCACTTCTTCGCAGCTTTACGTCACGAATCTGAGCATACCCCGTTTCAATCCTCAGACCAACATTATAATTCTTGGCAATATCGGGAATCGAACCCAGGACCTTTCGGACCAATACACACCCAGAGACAACAGAAGACCTCAGTTTAATATCCACTCGGTATTTACTTCCTCACAATATGCAGGTAAACGCTGCATATTCCAACAATTGAAGCTTTCGCTTTTAGATTCAATCGTAGGGGCAGATGACCTCGTAGTTCCGCCCCTTAAAACAACAATAACTACTATAACTAACTATATTCAATCGTCCCGCCACATTTAAAGCTGAGATGTTGCAGACAAATCAGGGGATTGGACTGTAAATTTGCTTTTACTGCTTTTACTGTAGGTAGCGCAACGTACTGGGTGTATGTGTTACACCCTTTACAATGTTGGTTTGAACAACCTTAGTCTTCAGGGTCTGTAATGATCCATCACATCGAAAGTATTACTTTGCATTATATGATCCAGATACGCCGTTAATAAAACTTTCGGTTTTATTGTAGTCCCGTTTGGACTTTTCATGAGTGTTGTATATTGGCAAAATGGGAAAGTTGAGTTGAGTTTCCTCCACGCGATGGGATTATAAAGTGGACGCCTTATCGCATTCCGGTTTGAGTTACACCTTTATGGCTTTTACAATCCGACCAAAACAAACAGCGAACTGGGCCGGCTCTGCTAGTGCGTGCAGTACTCTCGGTGAAACCTAACCAACCTTATCGCGAATTATGAACCGGCGCGCTGCAGTGGAATCGTATTTTGAATCTAAAATTTCTAGATAGCTAGAGAGCTCGCTCTGAAATCCACATAGCATGAGAAGTATGGACTGAGAAAAAAATCTTTATTTCAATTCCCACTGTTGTATATTTGTAGAGGGCTACTTAACTCAGTGCATTGTGCTTCTATCTGGAGCCATATTTTGTGGTTTCGTTGTACGTATTGAAAATTTGGATCAAGATGTCCTGAGTTTGGTTCCCAACTCTGCCAAGAATGTAATTCTGGTCTGAGGGTTCCAACACGGTACACTTAAACTCGCGAGTAAATATTGGGAAGTGATGGTTTTATGTCCAAGCTGTCTAAGAAGTGGGATTCCGTGGTTTTCCGTTTCTGTTCCAGGCAAATCTTGGATGATTCGTACTTAAGCCATGGTCACCTCCTTCCTTAACCCCAATTACCAATCTACAAACTACTAAATACGTCTTCTCAATGGCACTTGTTATCACACAGACTCCACATACACACCCAAGTACACGGGGCTATGTGACCGAGATATCGCCAAGCCCATAAATAATCATCAACAACAATAACAGTGCTTCTAACTGGGTGAGCTCAAATTGCTGTTGTTTTATTTGAGGGATTCGATATGGTGATCATTTAGCACCCTGTACTTGGGTGTGTATATACTTTGATTGGCAACCTGTGTTATTGTCTGTGGTGTCTGTAGTAGTAGTAGTAGTAGTAGTAGTAGTAGTAGTGTGAGTATGTAATGGTACTTCATGTAGTAGTACAGCATAACAGTAACTTACGATTCAACAAAGCCTGGCCTCACCAAATCCACTTGCCGTACATAGGGAAGTTTAAACTGTTCTCAAGGAGGTGACCGGCAGAATATTAGCATTTCAAAATAGAGTATTTAGCCGCAGCCGTGGCTAATAGTTCAAACTGACCGTGCCATTTCGTGCTGGGCCGTACCGTCCCGTTGGGTCAAAATTGAGGCTATTTATTGCTCGCTAGACCATATTTCGGTAACTTCGTAAATGTATATCCTTTTAGGAACGCATATATAGTATCAAATGGTTTATAAGAACTGCAGAAAATGCCAATGAAATCGTTCATTTCAAGTCAAAATATGTTACGCAGGTATAATACACCATTTCTTAACCTCGTGTTAGTAGCGCAGTGGTAGCGTCATAGGCCTCTGAGGTCAGTGGATCGAATCCAAGCAGTTTATTTTTTTCTTCATTATTTGTATTTATTGATTTATAACTACTCACACGTTACAGATTTAAGCATATATAGTGTGTATTTGAAATTGATTTTATGCATACGGTACTTATTATTGAAAAAGCTCACAATGTGCAAAATACAAAACTGAGTAACCAGCTGTACATTATTCCAATCCCAATTGGGTTATTGAAGTATGTCTTTGTCGGCAATATTTTGCATGATACCGTGTACAGCATTCACTACATAGATCACACACACATTCTTCAGTTGGTTGGTGGAATCTCTTATTTTGGCAAAACTTGTAGTGAAAGCCATGTGTAGTGTATCGTGTCATTACGTGTCGGAGTTCGTAGTTTGCCTGTTTCCATTCGTCAGTCATTATGGCGTCAGTAGAGAAGAAATCATCCCTGATAGCGTTTTGCTTTTCTTTTAGTATTTGAAGGGCATTCTCATAGGCCTCGGTGCACGGTAGTAACATCTGCAGTCTAATGTCTTGTACGAAGAAAAATTATTTTGTGAAGACATAAGTAAGTCCTGACAGCGCTGTCTTTCGGATACCCAAGACTCTTTTCATATAGCGGGCTTTGACTTTCTCTAATGTTAATATGTCGTTCTCTTTTAGTTTATCCCAAATTATATGGATTCCATAAGTTGATATTGGTGGTATGGCCGTTTTAAATAATGTAATAGCCGTTTTTATTGAGAGTTTTTGAGGCTGTTGAATGTGGTAAATTGCTCTTATCGCTGCTGTTGCTCTTTCTTTCACATGAATGTTGAATGATGTCAGTGTTGTTTGGAGAGTAACTCCAACATATTTGAATTTTGAAACTACTTCTAGGTGATTATTTTGAAGGGTCAGTGTGTCCTTTGGGGAGAATTTTCCACCTCTTCTGAAAATCATTTGTTTAGTATTGTCGTGATTTATTTGAAAGTAATTTTCCAGAGCCCATGAGGTGAGACTGTTTAGTACCGTTTGTAGCTCTTCTTTATCTTCTGAGCCTATTGCCATATCATCGGCATAAAGTATGAGTGTTGCTGAGGAGTCCAAAATAATTTTTGTGATGTCAGCCGTCATGACATTGAATAGTATTTGACTGATTGGGTATTTTTGTATTACTCCGGAAGTTTGCGTTATTATCTTGGAAAGTGTGATATCATCAAATATTTGGATGAGATTGTATATCAGGATATCTGAGAGTATGTTTTTAATTGGATGTGTCACCAATCATCTGGCTGAGTTTTCGAAGGAGTGTTATCCTGTTAATAGTGTCCAAGGCTTTACTGTAGTCTATAAAGACTACAAAAAAATCCTGGGTGTCGTAGTGAATCTTGAGCCTGCTCAAGTAAGCAGTTTACTGCTTGAAGGGTACTTCTTTCCTTTCGGAAACCAAATTGGTTATCTAGTATTGGTGCATCTACGTGAGAAGTAAGCCTGCTGGTCAATATTTCCATGAAAATTTTGAAAGATGTGTTTTCAAGGGCTATGCCTCGATAGGAATCTGGATTACTGGTCCCCCCTTTCCCTTTGAAAAGAACTTTAATAGTTGAAATTCTCCATTGCTCTGGTATTTTTCCTGTGCTCATGCATTTATTGAATAGTTCTGTCCAGTAATCTTCCAGCATGTGATAGGATTCTTTGGAGGTGTTCTGCACATATGCCGTCCGGCCCTGAAGCTTTTTTGTTTTTTGACTTTGATATCGTATATCGTATTTCTTGGACTGTTATAGGGGTGTGACTATCTAATGTTTCAGTTGCATAGTATTCGTCCCTGTGGTTAAATGGTTAGCGCGCTAGGCTTTGGCCCAAAGTGCCCCGGGTTCGATTCCCGGCCGAGCCATCAAGGATTTTAATCTCCTGGGGCTAATTCCCGTGGCTCGGGGACTGGGTGTAGGTGACGTCTTCATCTTCACATCATCCACATTACGACGCGCATGGGCGTCGACTAGAAAGACCTGCACTAGGCCTCTCTGGAGGCCACACGATCATTATCATCATTATATTATTCGTAGGCTATGCCCATATGTTGGGGGTTTAGGATGGCGTCAAAATGGTTTTTCCACGTGTCCATAGACATTTCTTTTATTGCTGGTGGTCTTGGTTTTCTGAGCGCCATGAACAGGTCACTTTGAGCAAACTCTGCTCGTCGTCTAGCATCTTCTTCTACCTGGTCCTCCTTCTTCTTCTTCTTTATGAGAGTTTCATATAACCTCCTTCGTTGGGCGTATAGTGGTAGATTATGTTGGTGCATTGAGGTTTTAGCTCTATGTAGGACTGACAGTGTCTTCTTTCGTTCATCATAACACTCCTTGTCGAACCACGGTAGGGATTTCCTAGCCTATCCTTCATTTGCGTTTGACATAATTGCAGCATCGTTGTGCATAAGTCCACTGCTTCCATCACCTGGTATTGTTGTATGAGATGTGTTGCTGTTTCTATTTTACCCAGGTTTTCTTTTAACTTCTATAAATCTAGCTTCCTAGATATCCTGTTCGACACAAACTCGGTTCGTTGTAAGGAGTGGTTGAATTCAAAAGTTGTAACGTTTGGTATATGTTTTCTAATTGGTGTTACAGCAGATGTCTTTCTGATCAATGACCTTAATGCCTTCGCCTCTGATTAATACGAGGTCGATGACGCTTGTCCCATTTGGTGCTATGTGAGTGATCAGTTCGGATTTGTTAATTAGTCTGTAACCTCCTTCTTCTAGTGTTTCCAGGATCAATTCTGTTTTAATGGTTGGTTTATCTACCCTAGCGTTGAGATCACCTGCAAAAATTACTCTTTTATCGACCGTCGTTTGTGTGAGCACTTCTGTTATTCTTTCAATTTTATCATCCACCGTCATATGTGGTTAGCTTGCCACGGTGGGTGAGTTGATAGCGTGTCGGTCTACCAACCCAAGTATTGCAAGTTCGCTCCTGGCCGTGGTAAGTGATTATTGAAAAGCGGCAAAAATACGACACGCATGCCATACGATGTTGGCATGTCAAAGAACCCATTTGAATTCAGTAGGGCGTGTTCATAATTGCAAAATTAATCCGGGGAGTTTCCGCCAACGCAAAGTTCCTCATTTCTCTAATAGAAAGCGCTATAGTGTTCAAGGAGCTTAGATATCTAATCTCCTTGACTTTCATAGTGATTCAAGGAACAACGAAATTCGACATGCAAGCTACCCTCTGGGTGTCAAATTACAAAGCTTGCACCCGGCACCCGAGGCCATACGATATTATTATTATTATATGTGATGCAATTTGTTTTAACAATAATTGTGTTTTCATCTCGTATTATTTCCTGTATTAAACCTAAACATGGTTTGAGGAAGATGGAAACTCCTCCTGCTGGTCTACCTGTGGTTTGGCGTGCGAAAGAGTGGATTCCATAGAATCCTTTTATTGGACACTTGCAGGTACCCACGGCTTCGCTCGCGTCACAGTCGTGTAATATTGTTATTCAATGAAATGCAGGTTTAACCCCGTTAACACCCCTTTAGCACCTGAATATTCAAAAATCCCTCCTTAGTAGACACTTTCGACACTCAACAAACATATCCCCAAAATATCATTCTTCTAACTTTCATAGTTTTGGTTGGTCGATGAGAATGAATATCCAAAAATCCTTCCTTTGTGGACGTTTTTCTTCCAGAATTTCACCCCTCCCGATGGGCCCCTTCAATTGGATTTATGAAAAAACGGTCGAACACCTATTTATTTAATTATTTATTTATTTTTATTAAGCTGATTGTTTTCCCCTGAGTTTCAAACTCCTCGCCTATGTCGTTTAAGTGATGCACGTTCCGTTAGGAATCCTTCAACCCCCACTTTTCACCCCTTTTACGCATGATATACACCACATCGAAAAACCATTAGACATGTGTCAGCTTATATTTAATGATTAGTTTATATGCCAAGTATCACATCCCCAAATGAAACCATTCGTGAGATATTGTCATTCAATGAAATGCACGTTTAACCCCTTCACACCCCTTTAGAACCTGAATGTCCAAAAATCTTTCCTTGGTGGACGTTTTCGACATACAACGAACAAAACCCCTACATTTCATGTTTCTAACTTCAATAATTTTGACTGGGCGATGGTGAGTGAGTGAGTCAGTCAGGACATTTTCTTTCATTTATTTTTGAGAATTTCACCCCTCCCCATGAACCCCTTATATGGGATTTATGAAAAAAAAACGGTGGAACACCTATTTACTTATTTTTTAAGCTGATTTTTTCCGCTGAATTTCAAACTTCTCGCTAATACCGTTTAAGAGACACACGCTCTGTTAAGAATTCTTCAACCCCCAATTTTCACCCCTTTCACCTCATAATATACACCATATCGATAAACCCCTAGACATATGTCTGCGTATCTTTATTGATTAATTTATATGCCGAATATCACATCCCCAAATGAAACAACTCGTGAGATATTGTTAATCAATGAAATACAAGTTTAACCCCCTTAACACCCCTTCAGAACATGAATATCCAAAAATCCATCCTTAGTGGACGTTTTCGATATACAACGAACATATCCCCAAAATTTCAAATTTCTAACTGTAATAGGTGTGGCTGGGGGAAGATGAGTGAATATTCAAAAATCCTTCCTTAGTGGACCTCATCCCCAGAATTTCACCCCTCCCCATGGGACTTTTAAAAAGGATTTATGAAAAAAAAAGGCCGACCACCTATTTACTTATTTTTTCAAGCTGATTTTTCCCTCCGAGTTTCATACTTTATGCCTCTGTCTTTTAAGAGATACTTGCTCCATTAGGAATCCTTCAACCCGTACTTTTCATACATACACCTCATAATATACACTACATCGAAAAACCCTCAGACACGTGTCTTCTTATTCTTAATGATTAGTTTATATGCCAAGTATCACATCCCCAAATGAAACCACTCGTGATATATTGTTATTGAATTAAATGCAGGTCTACCCCCTTAACACCCCCTGAATATCCAAAAATCCTTCCTTAGTGGTCGTTATCGACATACAACGAACATAACCCGAAAATTTCATGTTTCTAACTTCAATAATTTTGGCTGGGCGATGATGTGTGAGTGTGTAAGTCAGGACATTTTCTTTCATTTATTTTTCAGAATTTCACCCCTATCATGAACCCCTTAAATTGGATTTAGGAAAAAAAACGGTTGAACACCTATTTACTTATTTTTAAGCTGTTCTTCCCCACTGAGTTTGATGAGTGAGTGAGTTAATCAGTTAGAACACTTTCTTTCCTGTTTTTTTTTTCCAGAAATTCAACCCTCTCCAAGGGCCCCTTAAATTGGATTTATGAAAAAAAAAACGGTCGAACACATATTTACTCATATTTAAAGCTGGTTTTTTTTCGCTGGATTTCAAACTTCTCGCCTATGTTTTTTAAGAGATACACGCTCCGTTAAGAATCCTTCAACCCCCAATTTTCACCCCTTTCACCTCATAATTTACACCACATCGATAAACCCTTAGACATATGTCTGCTTATTTTTAATGTTTAGTTTATTTGCCGAATATCACATCCCCAAAGAAACAACTCATGAGATATCGTTATTCAATGAAATGCATGTTTACCCCCTTAACACCTCTAAAGAACCCGAATTAACAAAAATCCTTCCTTAGTTGACGTTTTCGACATACAGCGAAAATATTCCCAAAATTTAATGTTTCCAACTTCAATAGTTTTCGCTGGGCAATGATGAGTGTGTGAGTCAGTCAGGTAATTTTCTTTCAATTATTTTTACCAGAATTTCACCCCTCTCATGAACCCCTTAATTTGAATTTATGAAAAAAAACCGGTCGAACACTGATTTACTTATTTTTAAGCTAATTCTTTTCCGCTAAAATTCAAACTTCTCGCCTATGTCATTTAAGATATACACGCTCCATTAGGAATCCTTCAACCCCCACTTTTCACCCCTTTCACCTTATAATATACACCACATCGAAAAACCCTTAGACACATGTCTGCTTAATTTTTATGATTAGTTTATATGCCGAGTATCACATCCACAAATGAAACCACTCGTGAGATATTGTTATTCAATAAAATGCAGGTTTCATCCCCTTAAGACACCTTTAGAACCTGAATATCCGAAAATCCTCCCTTAGTGTACTGTTTTGACATACAACGAACTTATCCCCAAAATATCATGTTTCTAACTTCAATAATTTTGGCTGGGCGATAGTGAGTGAGTCAGGACATTTTCTTTCAATTTTCTTTTTACAGAACATCGCCCCTCCCCATGAACCCCTTAAATTGTGTTTATGAAAAAAAAATGTCGAACAACTATTTACAAATTTTAAGCAGTTTTTCCCCATGAGTTTGATGAGTGAGTCTGTCAGTCAATCAGTTAGGACACTTTCTTTCCTGTTCCCCCCCCAGAATTTCACCCCTCCCCATGGGCTCCTTAAATTGAATTTATGAAAAAACGGTCAAACACCTATTTACTTATTTTTAAGCTGATTCTTTTCGCTGAGTTTCAAACTCCTCGCCTATGTCGTTTAAAAGATACACGCTCCGTTAAGAATCCTTCAACCCCCACTTTTCACCCTTTTCACCTCATAATATACACCACATAGAAAAACCCTCAGACACGTGTCTTCTTATTTTTGATGATGAGTTTATATGCCGAGTATCAGATCCCTCAATGAAACCAAGCCGGAGATATTGTTATTCAAAGAAATGCAGGTGTACCCCCTTAACACCCCTTTAGAACCTGAATATCCAAAAATCTTTCCTTAGTGGACGTTTTCGACTTAAATTGAACATATCCCCAAAATTTCATGTTTCTAACTTTAAACGTTTGGCTGGGCGATGATGAGTCAGTCAGTCAGGACACTTGATTTTATATAAGAGATAGATGAGACTCTCCAAGTCGATTTGCTCGTAGAAACATGGAATATAGCTCTTCTTGCGCGTATCAATGCGAGGAACAATGTTCGTGGTTTCCACTTCAAAGAAGTGGGAATCGAACCCCGCGTCTTAAGGCCATGAAACGAACGGTTTTCGAGATATTGCCAGAAAACTATCCCCGGTCTGGGAAATTTCAGCGGTTGCCATAGTAACGTTGATCTGATTCTCAGAGGGAACACAGTTATTTGGGAATATCTCCGAAACCGTTCATTTTAGGAACTTAAAAGGTGTGTTTCGGGGTCCCTACAGGACCTCAGAGTATTGTTTCTCGTATCTGGCGGCTTAAAACGAGCTAAATCCGACCTTTGTACCGACTGGCCTTGCTCAGTGCCAAATGGCCGAAAAAAGTCACTTACAAATTGAATTTTCAAAAACCGTTTCTTAGTGGGCCTCTAAATACTCGGATCAACCAACATGCAAAATTTCAGCTTTCTAGGTCTAGTGGTTTGAGCCCTGCGTCGATGAGTCAATTTTGGATGGTCAATGCCAAAGGGCCGAAAAAAGTCACTTACAACGTTAATTTTCAAAAACCTTTTCTTAGTGAGCCTCTACATACTCGGATCAACCAACATGCAAAATTTCAGCTTTCTAGGTCAAGTGGTTTGAGCCCTGCGGTGATGAGTCAATTTTGGATTATATATAATAGCTGAGACTTTCCAAGTCGATTTGCTCGTAGAAATATGGAATATGGCTCTTCTTGCGCGTATCAATGCGAGGAGCAATGTTCGTGGTTTCCACTTCAAAGAAGTGGGAACCGAACCCCGCGTTTTAAGGCCCTAAAACGAACGGTTTTCGAGATATTGCCAGAAAACAATCCTCGGTCTGGGAAATTTCAGCGGTTGCCACAGTAACGTTAATCTGTTTCTCAGAGGGAACACAGTTATTTGGGAATATCTCCGAAACCGTTCATTTTAGGAAACTTAAAAAGTGTGTTTCGGGGTCCCTATAGGACCACCGAGTATTGTTTCTCGTATCTGGCGGCTTAAAATGAGCTAAAACCGACCTTTGTACCGACTGTCCTTGCTCAGTGCCAAAGGGCCGAAAAAAGTCACTTACAAACTGAATTTTCAACAAGATGTTCAGTAAAGAACATATAGCCTAATTTCTCCTAAATGCATGGGTATTGTTATAACTCTTTGTCCTTTTCAAGGAGTATAATTGAATGTTGGTTGTAGTAGCTTGTTGAAATACAACATGCTATACGTATATTATACATGAATATGAGGTGCCCTTTGCTAGTGCTACCTCTGTAAAAAAAATCATTCAATTCGGTTTCACCGTGTTTGAATCGATATGGGGAATGGATTTGCACACATACATTGCCGCTATTTGCAAACTATTGGGCTGATGACCTTGTAGTCAGTCATAAGATGCTTTCCACAAAAAGGCATGTTGTTGCTTAATCTGGTAGAAATCAAATTATTAGGATGGTCGTAATTTGATTTAAGCTTTTAAAATTTGGGTGGCCGTCATTCCGTTTCCGTCAAGATGTCGGCGATATAAAACATGACACTGAGGTGCCCTTTGCTAGTGCTACCTCTGTACCAAATTTCGTTCAATTCTGTTTCACCGTGCTTGAATTGATAGGGGGAATCGATTTGCACACGAACTTGGCCACCATCTGCAAACTATTGAGCTGATGATCTTGCAGTTTGGTCAGAATATGTTTCCCACATAAAGATATGTTGTTGCAAAATTTGGTAGAGACTAGATTAGTAGGTTGGTCGTAATTACATTTTAGCTTTTAACATTTGGGTGGCCGCGAACACGTTTCCGTCAAGATGGCGGTGATATAAAACATGACTCTGAGGTGCCCTTTGCTAGTGCTACCTCTGTGCCTAATTTCGTTCCATTCGGTTTCACCGTGTTCGAATTGATAGAGGGAATCGATTTTCACACCAAGATGGCCACCATCCGCAAAATATTAGGCTAATGACCTATTAGTTTGGTCAAAGGATGCTCCCTCCATAAAGGTATGTTGTTGCAAAATTTGGTAGAGATCGGACTATTATGTTAGTCGTAATTTGATTTAAGCTTTGAACATTTGTGTGGCCGCCATTACGTTTCTGTCAAGATGGCGGCGATATAAAACATGACACTAAGGTGCCCTTTGCTAGTGCTACCTCTGTACCAAATTTCGTTCCATTCGGTTTCACCGTGTTTGAATTAATAGGCGGAATCGATTTTCACAAAAAGATGGCCGCCATCCGTAAACTATTAGGCCGATGACCTATTAGGTTGGTCAAAAGATGCTCCCCCCATAAAGGTATATTGTTGCAAAACTTGGTAGAGTTCGGATGATTAGGTTAGTCGTAATTTGATTTAAGCTTTGAAGATTTGTGTGGCCGCCATTACGTTTTCGTCAAGATGGCGGCGATATAAAACATGACACTGAGGTGTCCTGTGCTAGTGCTACCTTTGTACCAAATTTCGTTCAATTCGCGTTCTCCGTGTTCGAATTGATAGGGGGGGACCGACATTCAGAGTACACACACTCACACACACACACACGCACACACATACACACACACACAGACACACTTTTTTTCTCCTGTGTTGATCTCATAAGTCTACTTGCATTTTTTGCAAAAATCGAAAGTAGGCTAAAAACCGTTTCTTAGTGGGACTCTACATACTCGGATCAACCAACATGCAAAATTTCAGCTTTCTAGGTCTAGTGGCTTGAGCCCTGCGTCGATGAGTCAATTTTGGATGGTCAATGCCAAAGGGCCGGAAAAAGTCACTTACAAATGTAATTTTCAGAAACCGTTTCTTAGTGAGCCTCTACATACTCGGATCAACCAACATGCAAAATTTCAGCTTTCTAGGTCTAGTGGTTTGAGTGGTTTGGATTATATATAATAGATTATTCTGTTAAAAAAAGTTGCTGTGAGGATGAGAGCAACATATTTTGTTAGGGTATCTATCGGTATGAATGGTATCGCATTTCGTAAGCCTTCGATATTCCATAGGAGGATATTTGATTGTTTAGTGTAGTTCTCCTCCTTCGATGTAGTGTGGTCTCCGAAAACGAAATCTTCGTACTCTCACTCCTTTGGGCAAAAAATCTGGTTGTTTCGTATCCTCGTGAAAACGGAACGGAAATCCTATTTTAATAGCCTTTCTATCTCCTAGAGTACGAAGTTCTTCACATTCAATGATACCTTCGATTCCTTTTCTTCCTAGATAATTTATTATATTTTCTGTAGTATTGTTAGTCTTTAGGTTGCTTAGATGTAGCCAAGCTCTTTGTTCAGCTGGTTCAAAATCATTATTTTCATCAATTCCCGTCCCAACGATGAATTTATCTTCATTGGCATTTCGTTTGCTCTTTCGTACGTATGCCGTGGTACATTGTGTATCTCTATGGGCAGGACCTTCTATACTACCGGACCTGACACAGGCGGTAGGGCAGAGGAAAGATGGCTGACTTATTTGGTTTGTTTATAATCTTGTGTGGTTTTGTTTACGATGTGATAGTGGTGTGAATAATCCCAATATCGCTTAGCAATCGTCTCCCTTGATTAGCTGTGCTTAGTGGTTATTGCTATCGTGTAAATAAATGTCTGTATTATCGTAGTGCTTCATGAAATCGAGATACCGGTACCTTCTGACACCATCAATTCTACTAGTGCGTAAGTTGGTCGATTTATTATTCTGTTTAGGGTTTATAAATTATTAGTAATGGTAATATATTATGAGCAAGCATAGTAATAATCAACGTATTCCATTTTTAGGTCTTTGAAGATCTTAAAATTGATTACGAAGAAACATAACCTACTTTTTTAAATTGGATGCAGTATCCACTCATCCAGTTTTAATCCTGCTAGTTCAAGGATCTTATCACGTACTTGGTGTGGATTCCTGTTTTTAAAAACTACCAGTAGGCTTACCCGTGGAGATATGCCTCGGAACTGTTGTCTGCCTGGATGCAAATCCAATTATTATAAAGATAAGCCATTGGAGCCTACTTTCCAATTTCCCAAAGACAAAGAAATTAGGGATAAATGGACAAGAACCATTCATCGTGATGCTTTTTTCTCCGACAGCTAACTCGGCAGTTTGTGTCAAACATTTTGTCCGTGAATTAGTTATTACAGAAGACTAATTCCCTTGTGCAGATGGCTCAGTTGTAACTGAACCTAGAAAAAAAAACTACAAGAAGGAGCATATCCTACCATCTTTGAAAACCAGCCATCATATTTAACAAAACAGTTGCCTCCAAAAATAAAGGATCCAAAGGAACTCATGAAGCAAGTTCTTGCCCATGATGAGCAATATTATAGTGAGTGGAATGAAAGAGATACAATAATAGGGTTTGAATAATTTAAAAATCAAGTAGGCACTAGATACGTGGGGCCTTTCACATTATTAACCAAAGATAGGCATGTTTTGCTGTGTAAAATTGATGACAGCCCCAATAAAGGACCTAAATTTAATACCTCCATCAGAATTTCACCATCCTTTTCTGTGGAAGTTTTCCACAACAATTTGCATCTCCCCAGCAGTCAGTTTCAGTGGTGTCTTGGTGATAACTTGCTTTGTGATAAATGGACCAAGTTGGATTGTCTACTGAGTCACCTAGCAGGTTTCCAGCTAGAAGATTTAGATTGTAAACAGAAATTTAATCTCTTACTTGGTTGGTTCCTAGGTGACAATATTGACAACTTCGACATTACCACTAAAAAGAAATTGAAATTCCTACAGGAACAATTTCAACTTTCCCTGTCTACTCAGCCAAGATATTTTGCAGATACTCTCCTGTAGGCCTCAACATTATTTTATTCTTTTCATGGGGCTTACCATTTTGTTCACTCCAGCCAAGTGTTAGCAGTACCTCATCCATCTTATTTAAGAAGACTGTTGTGTAAATTGGGAACAAACTGTGCAGGGATCAGCGTTTCACAGGAATCATACTTACGGGAGAAATGCAAGCTTCTGTGTGACCATGAAAAAGTTGTGTGTATATTGTTAGATGAGATTTATGTTGCCCCTAAACTAAGTTTTAAGGGTGCAAAAATTGGAGAAGTTGCTTTGAACAGACCAAATTAAATTCAGTGTGACTACAATGCAGGCATTCATGATAACTTAGGTATTTACATGTAGGTAAATTTTTGTATGTGCAGTTAATTTATATTCTCAGATGTTCATCAAATAGGCCTTCATTTTCTATTGGTATATTTTGTATTTGACAGAGTGCCATTTAATCTCATGAATAGGAATGAATGAATGTGACTAGCCTACTTGTTTATGGATTTACAGGAGGCAGTCGTGACCTTATGATAGGAATTATCCAGGCATTTATCTTCACTATGTGTGGGAACCCATGGTAAACCACGTGCTGGGTGGCTAAACAGAGAATCGAACCCAACATTTCCTGGTTTACCTCACTAGGCTGAGTGTACCCCGTTCTTACCCTCAGACTAGAATTAGATTTATTGACAGTCAGGAATCAAACATGGACCTCAGAAGTGACAACCAAGAACTACACCACCTGGTTGGTCACATTTATTTTTAAGAATAATATGTCTGTCTGTCTGTTAGGTAGTCAGCCCGAAGGCTGGATCCTCAAAAGGCACTGCCGTTAGGTTATGTGGGTACCCACAAAAACCCAAGGCAGCGCTATATTGAGGCGTACTAGGCAAGAAGAGGAGTGAGGTTGTTTGCCATTGCTTTCCTCACTCAGTAGAACCTTTCACTGCATCCACAGGCACTGACTTTGCCCTGAATGCCATTACTATGCACCACCCATACCTCAGTAGCTTCCATATAATCACAGCCATGAGTGAGACTGAGACATCAGTGAAAAGCCATATTTTACTCTAGCCTGTGCCAACAGACAAATGCAAATGTACTGCATTCATCAAGAGATGGCAAACAGGCCCCTAATAATATGTAACTTACTAAAAAGAGATTGAAATTCATACAGGAACAGTTATAACTTTCCATGTCCACTCAGCCAAGATATTCTGCAGATCTCTCCTGTGGGACTCAACATTATTTTATTTTATTCCTTTCCTGATGAAACTCAGTAGTACCTTATTTCAACTCCATGCCTGTCCCTAATACAGCTACACACACTACTACATTCATCACGTAATCGGAGGAATTCAACCCACACCCAACTGCATGGGGCTGATGACCAAAATGTCCCAAGCCTATATAATGAATTAACAGCAGACAAAATCACGTCATGGTGTTATTTTGTGTTGTGTTGGATTCTGACACACGTCATGCGTTTGATATCCGACCATCAACTATGGCGGCCATCTTGAATTGCAGTGTCAGGTCCGGTAGTATAGAAGGTCCTAATTTGGGCGTTATAGTTATGATTTCCACCGTTGTTCATGTCGCTGGTCGTATCGTTCAAATTGGGCGTTGTGGTTGTATCTATTTTTCTCTCCATATTTCGATTCAAACTTTGATTAACTTTCTCCTCGATGACTACACTTAACTTATTTGATAGAAAATCCATGACACATTGCATGCTTCTCTTGATGTCCGCTATGTCGTTATTTTCACCAACTATATTGTGCCCGTCACAGGAGCTGTCAGGGTTGCCAACAACCGAAATGACTTCCCAGACACCTCACCTGCCGGACCCATGTGTCGAGAGGATCAGATGCATTTCTTACAGGTCAGAGCAGCACGAGAAACTATGATCCAGGGGATCTGGGGTACCATGGTGGCTAAAGTCATAGGCGGCCCAAGAGAATACACCTTAAACAACTAGACTGAGAAAAGAAAACATCCAGACTTAAGTAAAACTTGTGAACACATTTATTTTAAAATTATCAAGCACCTATCCTAGTTTGGAGGGTTTATATCGGCTAATCCGCAAACTAATAAAAAAGAAGAAAAAGATTCAAGCCCTACCTGTAAACTAAAGGAAACCCTCGCGAAAGACCTAATTACAAAGATGAACAACAAAAACCCTAGGAAAATGGTACGCAAAGAATCCCTAATCCAAGTTACAAGGTTCAAGTTACTTACGGAATTAACATTTAACAGGGGTAGCAAAACAAATTTAAGTTACGATGATACCATTTCCTTATTTACATTTAACGTTAATCAATTAGCTAAGTCCTGACAATGAATACAAAAACTTACGGCGATGACGTCCGTAAAGCAAAACATTAACATCAAATCTACATGACAGCCAAGAAAAAAAACGTTAAACAACACTCTTATGAACTACGTGTTCATCAACACGGAAATAGGTAATCATGGGATTTCACACATTGTAAAATAAATAAAACACATGATCAAATGCATGTTTTTATCCTGCCTACACGTTTTGGAAATACTGTTTGCATCCAAAGTCATCTAAGTGTGTGTTAAATAGGTTGGCAGTGGCGTAGTTACAACTACGACTTACATTACATGAGTGTCGTGCTCCACCAGCTACGAACTAAAGGTTGAGCAACACTCCGTCGTCTCAAATAGTGTCAGCTGTCTATAGTCATTTCCGCTAGGAAATGTATAACATCACAAGGTGTCGGTCAGCAAGCTCAAAATATCTATTTCAAGATTAGCAGAAACAATTAATTAATTATCAGCTTGTTTAGAGTAATTATGCGATTGATTGTTCTTTCGTAGGTTTAAATTCATCGTCGGTTTATGGCGATAGTGCTGACGATCCTGGACACCTGGGGTCAGCAGTAGTATCTCCTACGAGATCAATTATCTGCTGTCACATCAACATAAAAGTCGGAAATACCTTCAACGAGCCCCCACCGCTCGGACAAAACAATAACACAAGTTATCAGTGGCACTCGGCACATGTGATTAACCTCGGGTGGGTCGGGGAAACACTTCAGTCACCTCCCGGTAACAACAATTCCACAGAACTGAATCTGGACATTACGTGCATTACAAGCACTAAAATACCATCAATAGCCTCACACAGGGGTGTCTTACACTAGCCAAAAACAAAGAAATAAACCTCATCTGAATATTAAATGTACACTCTCCCTGGTGTCAATCCTAGTCACTCGCAAAGCGTTCAAGCATGTGACTTCAGCCATTCATCATAAGATCAAAACATCTGATTTATACAAAATGGCTGCTGAGACCTTGACCCAAATAAATGAAACACATAACTAACAGAGAACAATGCTACAAGCATCCGTCTTGGGTTTCAAATAAGTATGGCTCACTTCTGTGCGTTTCGTGGATGATGGGTATTATCATCACCTGTTCTAGCCATGAGCTTGGCTCGTAACCTTCGTTGCGTCAGCCAACGTTAACAAAACACAATAGATTCACATGTAAGCCTCAGTTCAACTGCAAATAAAGTCCTATATGAACTGGCTTGAGGCTTATCCCAATATAACAACAAATAACATAATCGTACTACGTAGAGACACGCAGTAAGAAAAAGACGTAACATGTCTTTCAAAATCAAAGATTAGTAAATGGTAGTAATGTCACTCCATCAGATTGTCTCTGACGTGACAGATATGTCACTTCAAACATATTTATATTATTATAACCAAGATGTCAAAACTAGACACACATAATACAGGAAAATATGCAAATTCTCCCATCTGCTGAGATTGTCAATGATACGTTAGTAGTATAGAGTTCGATGCTCTACTGCATACAAGTTAATTCCCTGACTATGTTCTTCACTAAGAACTGGATGGCATCAAAGCTCATCAAAATGAAACATTTTTAGTGTAGTTACAAAGCTGGTAGTTCCAGTCGACTATCAACCGATACGGCCTAATCTAAACCAGATCAGTGTCGTGACGTAAAGTTATCAAAAATGGGTGTCACAAAACGAATACCACTAAATGACGGCTTATCGTCGTATCGAAGAAAACAAACAAAAATCCCCCATACCAGGGTTAAACAAAGTAGCTCAAAAACTACAGTCACGTTTAGCTAGCAAAATAGACTTGATGTCTCTCAACGTCCAAAAGAATGCACCGATTGAGCCATGTCCAAACAAAAGGGTGGCTAACTATCACTGTAAGTGAAAGATAAAGAAATGAGTGCTAAATACAAAATCCTACCTAAAGGCTGTCAATATGAGTTCGGTTGGTTTAAAGTAACTACACCACCACAAAAAGAATCATTACATAGAGAGAAGGAATGGACTCACTAACTCAAGGCATCATCACCTCGTTCTTCCCAAAGAACTGAAGGGTATAAATCATCCTCTGGTTTCCGGACAAGGGTTGTCCAAATTAGGCCTTCACTCCAGGCCTTATCGTTGACCAGGGTCTTGATGCGTCCTCGTGGTCGACGTAATAAGGTCATCTTCTTCTCTCCCATGGTGGTAGTCATTCTTCTTCTCCAAACACGTTCATCTCCTCCACGTGTGGTACCTCTGGGTCTTCTTATGTCAAGTTGCAGTTCCAAAGAATGGCTCCTTCACATTATGGGGGTTCTCACTCCATCTTCCCCATCGTAGATAGATGAATAATCACTTTGTATACGTGGTCAGTCGAATAAGCCATATTTAGTGATTAATTTCATTGTAGTAATAATAATTCTCACACGGCTTTCACTGAAGCTAAATTATCGACAGTAGCAAATTCACTGAGCTTAAATGGCGCAGACTTTAACAAAGTGCCCATACACTGTCTGCTTTCACAGCTTCTATCGTAACACTTACTTCGCGTGCTTTCACAACATATTCTGTCACACTGAAATCGCGTGGTATCTAAGTCATCCACGGTTAGAAATTCCCGCAATAGCGGTTGCAATATGTGCACAATTAGTGGCGTTTGAATTAAACACATGAACTGCTACTTGTGCGCTCACTTTGAAATATTTGGCGTCCCTCGTGGACATACGATTGTGATAGCCTCGTGGTTAACATGTGCTGTTCCGCGACCTAAAAATTTCACAGATTTTCACTGATACAATAATCACGTTATTTATACGCACTCATGCGTTTATTATCACTCGATGGCACACAATAAAGTGCTTAATAATATTCGATGCACACTGATAACTTTCTACGCCTGATGGCGGACTATTCCTCGTCTAATGAGACGGACTATGAAACACGTCCTACATGGACGATCAATCATACAGGAGTGCATAGTGCGGTGTTCCTCCCTGTGGGATCTAGTGAATATGTGAGTCGTTTAGCGACTATCTCCTTCCGTTCCGCGTATCTGCGATGTGAAATACCTTACCAAGATATATAATCACATTCACCAGAATGTTCTGAATATGCTGAATTACAAAATGAGATGATCTGAGCCTTGTGACAAATAGAGACATGTTAATAAGGACTCAGATAAGAAAATCGTGGATCTCTTCAAAGCCAAAAGTACAACCATAATCCTCTACGGCCATGCGCCGGTCTTCGGGTGCGTTCAAAGACGGCGCATTACATTAGCAAATGTGTTGCAAGGAAAAAAATATCACAGAGCATGAGCTCAGCGAGCTCAATATTTTTGTGTTGCGCAGGAAAAGCCTTCTGCATCGAGTCAGTTGACATTTGTGTCGGTAGACATTTGACCGATAGATGTCTGTTGGTTTTGACTGTCGCTATCATATTTCTGCGAGGAGTTGACAGATTGCACCACTTGGCCTGTAGAGGAGCTGTATTCTCTTTGTGTGTCGTCTGCTTGGCTTCCCATAACCTCGTTTCGATGAATTTCATTGGCAGTTTTCTTACCGTTGAGAACGGTTTTCATGTCTATAAAACATGTTCTGATGACACTAACTGCATGTTGAATGTCTTCATTCATCTCCTTCCTGAGATAACTTCCTGCTTCCGCGATAATACCTAAAATCTTCAGAGAATTTTCGAGTCGCACATTAATCTCGTCCGACATTTTGCTGTTATTCAGTGGTGGTAAATTTCAATATATTACGCTGTTTGGTATCTAGTGAGCAGTTATTCCGTGGCGGACAATTTCTTTACCAATATATATACAAATCACTAATAAATGAGCACTATCTTCTAACAGATTAACTTATGTTAATAGACACCTTCATACAAACATATACACCAATCATAACCACTTATTCCGCTCTTATTCACAGTAATACACTTTCACAAGAACACTTGATTATTACAGCTAATTCACATGCATATTTCATCGCCACATATTTCAACACTCGATTACAGCGATTAAAATTCGTTGTTCTTGATCCGCGGTAGAATCTATTGCTGTTGTTGATTATTTAGGGGCTTTGCAATCATGGTCTTGTAGCCCCGTGTACGTGGGTGTGTGTAGAAGTTGTCTGATAACCTGTGTCACTGTGATGTATATGTAGGCTTACTAGTGTCTGTAGGCCTACATTATTACGAGGAAGGATTTGGGTAGGAAGCTGTTGTTGTTGTTGTTGTTGTTCATTTCAGATGCATGGACATCATGGTCCTTTAGCACCGTGTATTTGATTGAGTGTTGAATTGTGTTTGATAACCTGTGTTATTGTGATGGCTGTATTAGTGTGTGCGTGTATAATTCAAGTGAGGATTCAATCAACGTATAATATCCTTATTGCACGGTGTATTTCAACAAGCTACTACAAGCTACTACAACCAACATTCAATTATACTCCTTGAAAAGGGCAAAGAGTTATAACTATACCCAAGCATTTAGGAGAAAGTAGGCTATATGTTCTTTACTGAACATCTTGTTTTACATGTAGAAGTACATAGAATCAGCCCTTTTTCTAGGTATAGGCCTATGCCGTGTCTTGCTCGTGGTTTTGCCTACGAGCACCAAGATAGGCTCGTCAGCGGGCTCTTGGTGTCCGTGCCCGGAGCCCCACAGGAGTAGCGAACTGTCACTACCTCCCTTCTAAAGCTTACCTGTGCTTCTTTACTGTGAGAGCTAAAATCTCAAGCAGCCATTCACCTCCCCGTATAGGCTTCCAAAAGGATCGTATATTGGGACAATAATTGGCCCCTTCTAGAGCCAATATTTTCATTACTCCAACTGCCTTCAAGGCCTCAAACAGTTGTCTTTGCTTCTAATGTAACCTACAAGTGTATTTTTGTATATTCTCTACTATGGTGAGGAAGCCTCCGTGGCTTAGGCGGCAGCACGCCGACCTCTCACCGCTGAGTCCGTGGTTCAAATCCCGGTCACGCCATGTGAGATCTGTGCTGGACAAAGTAGAGGCAGACAGGTTTTTCTTCGGGTACTCCGGTTTTCCCTGTCAAACTTTCATTCCAGCAACACTCTCCAAAATCATTTCATTTCATCTATCATGCATTTAACATTGCCTCAGGGAGTGCGGCAGGCTTCGGCGGCCGGCACAGTTCATATAATCGCCGCTAGATGAGGGCTTCATTCATTCCATCCCTGACCTGGTCGGTCGACTGTGGATTTTCATTTCATTTCTACTATGGTGATGATGTGACATGAAACCCTAAGTGGTGAATAGTTTTTATAGGTGGATGCTCTTTCTTACGCCAACTTTGAGCTGTGAAATTTATGAAGGTGAATGAAACTAGGCAAGGTGTCGGAAGTATGCAGCATGGTTATAGTGTATTAGAAGACACCGTCCTGGTATTTGCTTGGATTTGAATAGAGAGAATTACGGTAAACCATTTCAAGGACGGTTCACAGTCTGGTTCAAACCCACTCGTAATCTTTTTTTTTTTTTTAGTCGTTTACCCTCCAGGTTGGTAGAACCCACGGACTCAGCGAGGGAACTCACCACTACCGCCTCTACGGGCAGTGTCTTAGAGCTGGGAACATCGAATCGGAAGGGATACAACTGGTGAGGTGGGATTGGCACCTCGCCCAGGCGGCCTCACCTGCAAAGCGAACAAGGGCCTCATGAGGGAAGGTAAGGGATGGTTAGGATGGATTGGCTAGGAAGAGGGAAGGAGGCGGCCGTGGCCTTGAAGAAGGTACCATCCCGGCATTTGCCCGAAGACGAAGTGGTAAACCACGGAAAACCACTTCGAGGATGGCTGAGGGGGAATCGAACCCCTCTACTCATTTGGGCCACCCGAGGCTGAGTAGACCCCGTTCCAGTCCTCGTACCACTTTTCAAATTTCGTGGCAGAGCCGGGAATCGAACCCAGGACCTCCGGGGCGGCAGCTAACCATGCTGACCGCTACGCTACGGAGGCGACAACTTGTTATCTACGTCTGGAAATAGGGTTGCCCGTGGTCTTGCCTGTGTACCAAACGTGTAAGGCGCGCGTACATCCGCCCACAACGGAAGTGGGTTATTTTAGTGTGACTGCGCACACTAGATTTCGAGTATCGACGTTTCCGACATGGTAAAATCTTCCTGTTTTATTGTTTAGCAATGGGAAATTCCGAAGATATCTGCTCCGTGCAGCCTTCCCGGATTGAATGCCCCTTTTGCGAATAGTTCCGGAATACTTACAATGTAGTCAAGTGAGCACGAACCTTTGTAATATGCCCACTGACGTTACTGCTTTATTTATAGACACGGAAGCCAGTAGGTTGGTTCGTTGGTTCCTTAGTTTAAGAGCAGCGACAACTCGGTAATGTAACCCCGTGTACTTTGGGTGAGTGCAGAATTTGTCTGACAACCGGTGTTAATTGTGATGGCTGTATTAGTGTGAGTTATCTATGATTCAGGTGAGGACTGAAGACAATCAATTTTCAAGTACTCCCTACTTTTGCTACCAAATGCTACTGTCCACGACACATACCTGTGAACTTGGCTACTAGATACCATCACAACAAGCACCTGGCGACGAACGTTAGAACTAATAGAGCGTTATCAAATCTAACCTACAACTAGCTTCACACAAGTGTAGTCAGTGGAAGGTTCTTTACATGCCATAAATTTATGACATGGGCCCACCGGCTGTACTTTCCCTCCGAAGAAAGGCATACTGAGGGATTTTTAACGCTCTAAAAAAATCCGACGACTTTGGCCGGGTTTGAACCCGCGATCTTGAGTATTGAAGCTCAGCATGCTACCGACTACGCCACCGAAGCCGCTGATTTGTTTCATTGTTTGTGTGTTATGTGCATTGTAGTCCACATTACACGTCCTGGCAAACGGGAGTGCGAATAACTGTGATACTTATTAGAAGTAACTGTGGCTACTGGTCTGTTTTTGTTTTTGTTTCTAGCGTATGGCTTTTAGTGCCGGGAGTGTCCGAGGACATGTTCGGCTCGCTAGTTTTGTAGCTGCTTCGAGACGGACACCCAATGGGTGAGCTACAAGTACCGTTGGGGAGGAAAGTTGGAATGTAAGGACGAGGAATTGGAAGGTAGCGGCTTTGGCCTATAGTTAGGGACCAACCCCGGCATTTTCCTGGAAGGAAGATGGGAAAGCACAGAAGACCATCTTCAAGGTTGCCGGCGGGGGGATTCGAACCTCCTCTCCTCCCGGATGTGAGCGACTGCCAGCAGTCATGCCGTAACGACCACGGCTAACTCACCCGGTTACTGGTCTGTGATATGAGGGGACAGGTGGACTATAAATAATATTAATAATATCGTATGGCCTCGGGTGCCGGGTTCAAGCTCTGTTATTTGACACCCAGAGGATAGCTTGCATGTCGAATTTCGTTGTTCCATGAAGCACTTTGAATGTCACGGAGGTTACATATCCAAGCTCCTTGAACACTATAGCGCTTTCTAGTAGAGAAATGAGGAACTTTGTGTTGGCGGAAACTCCCGAGATTAATTTTGCCATTATGAACATGGCCTACTGAATTCAAATGAGTTCTTTGACATGCCAACATCGTATGACATAGTGTCGTAATTTTTGCCGCCTTTCAAAAAATCACTTACCACGGCCAGGAGCGAACCTGCAAGCTTGGGGTTAGTAGACCGACACGTTGACCACTCACCCACCGTGGCAAGCTGATAGGTGGACTACTATAATACCTCTCACCCTGACACTGTAGAGCACACCTGCAAGGTTCCCTCTCTCACTATCAATACCTTATTAATTGTTACATTGGAGCAATACGGTACCACTATTTATTCTCCTATATACTTCTAAACTGAGAGAATAATTATTTAATAAATCTGTTCCATTTGCTACAGAATTTCCCTTCACACGTTGTTATATATTTTACACATCACTGCATCACTATAGTCTCACCTGACTTGGCAACATGGCTGTATTACTACTATTGACACCACGTGACTCTGTTGTTGGGTTGGGATGTGTATTACTGGGGAGGCAGACGGGGTAGGGGAGGGAGATATCCTATATGCATTGTTCCCTGTGTTATAGTCAAACTTTGAAATTGAATGTACAACGAAATGTGAATAAAATTCATACAACAACCCTGAGGGTATGTACCCTGGCGTATTCATACAGTACTGCCTGGCTGGCTTTGCATGTACAGTATTTTCCAGGACGTGAATAATATATGTTACACTCGGAGAGTTCCGCGGAAACAGGTTTCAATAAGGCCCCTTTCAACCGATGTTGCTATTTTATTCGACAATTGTTGTCACATGTATTTTAAAATATAATAGGGGTCTGGAGAATTACATGCTCCGTCGCATGATCATTTATTTCAAACAAACCCACTGTCTACTAATTGGTGGTTAATTCGTATTTGATTTGAGATGAAGTAGGACTGGGAAGTTTTTTTTTTTTTTTAGCGTATGACTTTTTATGCCGGGAGTGTCCGAGGACATGTTAGGCTCGCCAGAGTTTGTAGCAGCTTCTATACCGACACCCATGGGGTGAGCTACAAGTACCGTCGCGTGTGGAGTGTTGTCTGGGGAGGAAAGTATAAATGTAGGGAAGTGGAAGGTAGCGGCAGTGGCCTATAGTTATGGATCAACCCTGGCATTTGCCTGGAAGGAAGATGGGAAACCACAGGAGACCATCTTCAAGGTTGCCGGCGGGGTGATTCGATCCACCTCGCCTCCAAGATATGAGCGACTGCCTGCAGCCACGCCATAAATACCACAGCTAACTCAACCGATAGGAAGGAAATGATTTATGATGATGATGATGTTAATAATATTGTTGTTTTAATGGATATAACATCTGGGTTATCGGTCCCAAATGGTTTAGGAAAATAAAAATGTAATTATAACCACAGACTTATCTTCTTCTTCTTCTTCCTCTTCATTTTGGTCATGGTTCTATTTTGAACGTCGTGACCCATCACGCAATTCTGTTAGCAGTACCCCGCCACACACCGCGGTCTTCTGCTGTGTGCATTAATTTCTGAAGTGGCAGATTAGTCAAACTCTTTATCTGGTCAAGGTACCGGTTCGGGGCATGTCCCCTCAGCCATTTTGCGTCAACTTTACCCTGGATTATACACTTCTCAATGCTGTCTCGCCGGATGACATAGCCGAAAAATCTCAACATTTGCCTCTGGATGTTTAGGACAGAAGAAATTGGCGTAGTTTAGTACATGTGGTCACGGAGAGTCGGAATCGGCTAAACGAATAGAGAGAGAGAGAGTTTAGGAGTAAGCGTGTTTTAGGAGCAATCCTTAGCTCCCTCAGAATACATTCATTTGTTCTTCTTGCTACCCACGACATTCGTAGCAATCTTCGATAACATGTCATCTTGAAGGCTTCGATTCTCCTCCGGCATGCACTATTTATGGTCCAGGACTCAGAGCCATACATGACGATAGGAAATACCCAAGCTATTAGAAGGGAAAATGGAAAAGAAAAGAAGAATAAGGTAAATAAAAGACAGGAGGAAATAAAATCCCCATCCCTTGAAGAATAAGAATTAAGAGACTTGGAAGAAAGGAGAGCCATGACAGGCAGGTAGGAAAGGGAAAGGAGAGGGGATCCACCCCAGAGGCACAGTCAAAAGGGGTAAACTAGACCTATCTCAGGAATCACTCGGGGTCTCCATTACCCGAACTCACCATCCGTGAGTCTTTGAGGCACTATCCATGAGGCATCATGTGGTGGGGAAACACATACCCTGCCTCCTTCAGGGCCTTGAACAGAAGGCAGGAAATACCAAGAAAAGAAGTGGTTTGACTCCTCCAAGATTGAGAGACTTGAAAATAAAAGACAAGGGCCAATTAAGGGGGGAAACTTCGCTGATAGCTCGTGAAGTACAGATGATCTCTTCTGAGTAGAAGCACTCCATAAGGATATCAGTAATTTTATCTGGTTATCGATATCAACAAACCCACGTCCACCTAGACTTCTGGGAAGAGTCATTCGCTCGACTGAAGATCGTGTGTGATATTTCCTTCCTTTTGTGAGCACCGTTCTCATTTTTCGCGCAAGACCTTCGATGTCCGTTTTACACCATCTGATTATGCCGAAGTAGTAGCTCAACACAGGCCACAGCATACATCTTAAAAGATTTCACAATGTGTTTAGCCTACTTTTCACATTTTGCAAAAATGAGGAAAAAGTAGATTTATGAGATCGATCCGGGAAAATGTGTGTGTGTCTGTCTGTCTGTCTGTCTGTCTGTCTGTCTGTCTGTCCTTCTGTCTGTCTGGCTGTGTGTGTGTCACCCCCCTATCAACTCCTAAACGGCTGCAGCAATCGAAACCAAATTTAGTATGAGTAAAAATGTATACATGAATATCTCAACCCCATATTCGAAAATGATGTCAGTGCTACCAACTGCTGAAAAAACGCACTAGAAATTTGAGCTCCATGTTGGATATCATGGAAGGTATGCATGGAAGCTATTCCAAAATTGGCACACATGTAGATAATACTATTTCAGTTTAATTTCCAGGAGGCCATACATGACAGTGTTGCCAAAATAATGTTAAGCCTTCTGATAGGTCCAATTTTTAAATGCATATAACTTCTACACTAATAATTGGATTTCAACCAAATTTTGTATGTAATATGTGTACATAAATAGATATGACTGAGTGTATTCTTAAGAGCCAACAGGGATACCAACTATTAATAATTGCTCTCTCTCTCTATTTTCTTCATCCAAATACCAATATATCTGAAATTATGCAAGCCGACAGCTTTAAACTATGCACACATGTAGTACCTGACATTTTAGATTAATTTGGAGTAACTTATATATTTCAGTTCTACCAAAATGATTCTAATCCTGCTGATAGGACCAATTTTTAAATACATGTAACTTCTATGCTATCAGTTGGATTTCAACCAAATTTCCTATGTGCTATGTGTAACTTAACAGATATGACTATAAGTATTCTTAAGAGCAATCAGGCCTGCCTACTGTTAATAAATGCTGTCTATATTTTGTTGACCTAATATCAATATAGCAGAAAGAATGCAAGCCAACAGCTCTAAACATTGCACACGTATAGCACCTGACACTCTAGATTAATTTGGAGTAATTAATATAAGTGAGTGCTGCCAACATGATTCTATGCTTGCTGATAGGTCTAATTTTAAAATACATGTAACTTCTATACTAACAAATGGATTTCATCCAAATTTGGCACAACAAGATATCATAATATTTCCGATTATTTCTAACCAGCACACGCATAACATTGTTGCCAACATGCTTTTACGCGTGCTGATAGATCCTATGTCTAACTGCATGTAACGTCCATTGGACTTCAACCAAATTTTGTATTCTGTACCTTAAGAGATGGAACTAAGAATATATTCAGTCACCAGGGCTGTCAACTGTAGTGCTCTATTGGGCTACATTATACCAGGAATATTTCGAACTAATTAGACATTTCGATATTACCAACTTAATTTCGTCATTATTCTGGATACTGTAGGTTCATATACTGTAGAATAATCATTGGCATGAAAAGTAGGCTCTTTAGTTCGTCACGGAACTTCTTGTTTCTGTTCAAATGTGCTTTCATGATTTTTTGTAATCTTTTGACAAATTCACAGGACAGATCTTTCTTTATTGATACATGGTAATTGTGCCTAGCTTGATTTACTTCGATGCTGTCCTTCTTTTAGCTCATACCCGTACTTGTGTACTTTTTCTCTCACCACCTTTAGTGTCCGACACTTGTCCAACTCAATCCCCATTTGTATATCTCGTGAGAACGCTTCAACTATTCTCAGCAAGTTTTCCAGATGTGACTGTGTATCGGCATAGGGTTTAAGTACGTCCATGTATAGCCAAGTACCAACTCTCGTTGATAGAAAAGCCTTAGTGAGGGGAATTGAGTTGGATAGAAAAATGACTCATTGTCTGGACAAACTACTGTAGCCTATAAGGGGCAAAGAGAGTCTTTTGGAAAGATGGCCCTACAAATCAATATCGCATCTGTCGGTATGTCTGTGCGTCGTGTACTGAGGCACAGTCTAGTTGACTCTGATGATATGACTCCGCCTGCTATTTTCAACAGTTCCATAAAAAACTATGACATCATTTCATTCCTCAAATCTCTATTCTGGCGATCATCGATAATTTGCTTGGTGACTGAATCTACGTTTTGAAGGTTCTGGCAATCAGCTTGTGCCAGCTCCAATTCTTCAGGGAGACTGTTCTAGGTGTCTCCATTCGTGCCTTCCTTCTCACGCTGTACCTCTTCCCTAATGGTGTTCATTCTGGCTTCAGAGATACGATTATTCCCGAGAATAGCCCTGTATTGATCAGATACTCTCTGTTTGGTCACAGTTAGTTCAGCGTAATGCAACGAAATTTGGAATGTAAGCGTTGCCTACAACCAATGGAATTGTGCCCGAATTCAATAACCATAAACTAAGTGCATATTATGGCTTCGTTCATGACATTTGTCCATTTAGGCCTAATAGGCTGTAGTGGCAGTCCTGGGTGAGTTACTGTGCAGTACCTTAGCAGGTGAAGCACTAGACAATGATTACTTTCATTTCTAAGGCTCATCTAGCAAACGCTTATCGACTGTAGTGTTTTCGGGATCTTGCCCGGTAGATACAAGCCTGTTCAGTGATCTACCGCCAGCGGTTCGGATCCTGCCACGTCCAGCACCGGCTACAGGCATGACGTGGTGCTCCCCAGGCAGCGGTATTTCATTCGAGGCATTGCTCGTTAATTTCTATATCATACATTCGAAGAGTTTGCTTTTTATACCTACAGACAGGGTTTTGTTATCATCCGTCCCTAACATGTAATACAGACGTTGTTGGCAGCCGCATGTTCCATGTCAGACGCTACCATTGTTGGCTTGATTTTTCGTCTTCTCACTACTGCTCGGGAGTCCTGCCTAGACCACGTATTATTATTATCATTATTATTATTAGTTGTTGTATTATTATTATTATTATTAGCAGTAGTAGTATTATAAGTATTATTATTGCATATTAGTAATTACATTATTCATGTATTTATTTATTTACAAGAGTTTAGTGCTTTTCAGTCGGTCAACACGAATGTACCCAAAAGAGATGGGTTATGCCCTAATCCTGAAATAAATTACATGAGATTAATAAAACACTAGGATGACCAGTTTCGATCGTCAAGCGATCATCATCAGATCCAATACACTTAGGCTATAAAATCTATGTTCGAAATACAGGTGAAAACATTTACAATATGTACAATTATTTAGTTGCAGTATTGGTACTGCAACTGTCAGTGTACGCTAAATGCAGTATATATGTTAGGTGAAATGCTAAATGGTGATGGCTATCCGGAGATTGTGCTTTAGGGAGATTATATGGTTGTAAACTATGGTTAAACTATAAAATTTTAGGCTAACTACTTATCTGATTGTCTTCCGTACTACAGCTATTCGCAGTTTCCGTGCTCACTTGAACTCGCTGTGCGGTCGACTGCATATATATACTGCATTTAGCGTACACTGACAGTTGCAGTACCAATACTGCAACTAAATAATTGTACATATTGTAAATGTTTTCACCTGTATTTCGAACATAGATTTTATAGCCTAAGTGTATTGGATCTGATGATGATCGCTTGACGATCGAAACTGGTCATCCTAGTGTTTTATTAATCTCATGTAATTTATTTCAGGATTAGGGCATAACCCATCTCTTTTGGGTACATTCGTGTTGACCGACTGAAAAGCACTAAACTCTTGTTTACTAAGGCAACACTGGAAATATGGCTTCAAACACCACAATTTATTTATTTATTTATTAATTTATTTCCTTCATCCTTTCTCTCTTTATGTACGGTATGTATTTATTTATCTTCAGTTATGTGTTCGTATTTTGGTCAAAATTTTAACTGAAACCCCGACGATTAGGAATAGCAATACCTTCATCATGCCCGCTATGAAAACATATCGTCGGTTTACAAATAAAACAAAATTTTTGAGGAGTCGAGTGTTGAGTATTTCTACCCTCAGCTGTTTTCTAACTTATTGTGTTTTACTTATAAGCCGATGAAATATGGCTGGCAACGAATTAAACACATTATTTGTAAACTAAACCGTTTAAACTCAGAATGATTTGTAGCCGTTGCTTCCTTCCTACTTCCCCCTTCGTTTTCCGCCCTCCTGTATCCAACACCCTTGCATGTCGAAGATAAGCTTATCTGACACCCTAACCCATTTATTGACACGTTGAGCTTACGCTATGCAGTGGTAAGAAGTACCTTACCACCTGTTGAAACCCCCCCGCTTCATCAATTGTAACCAGTCGCATCGATATAGAGTAATAATTACTACTTATCAGTAAAATCGATTACACTCAATAAATCTCGTTGCGTTCCAGATTTATCTTCTCATCAAGACACCCATCCACTGTTGACAAATGACCACGCAATCATTCACTGACCGTACAACAGGTTTTTTGTTTCTTCCTCTGGTTTCACGTGAAATATTGCCCTCCCGAGTTTATCTGAAAGAACGCACTGAAATGTTGTGGTGGTTGTCAGTGGCGGCAACGGTAGAACCAAGGAATAAAAGAAATAATACGTTCAAGCTTGAAATAAAATTAATAGACCTTATCAAATTATAGCCAGCTATCTCCTTTTCTTGGGCTCACCTCCTTCTTCTTCGTCCTAATTGTATTTTCCGCGTCAAGATTCCTGCCGTGTAGCCAGTCCCCCCCCCCCCCCCCACTTGGCTTGCGGCGAGCTCTGGTGGGTGATAAACGCTATTATACTGGTGTGATAGCGGACAGGATCTTGGAATTAACGGGCCCAAGTCAAACATTCCTCACTACATGGCTTTTAAACAGACCGCGTAAGATACGCAGTCATCTTAAGGCATTTTTACCAGTGTTATATTAATTTAATCCCATGTGTGACCATAACACTTAGAAACATGTGTTTTGTCAAATAATACATCATATAGTAATAGGTATAGGATATACAGAGGTGTTCATATTATAACACTGAAATAGAAAAGTTTAATCAATGACAATTTATCTGTAAAATTCATTTTATTAACCCATTGGTTACTACTCTTATTACTCAGAAATATTTTGCTTTCCTATGGCTTGTCCGGCAAATATACTCGTCTGGCTATTTCAGGAATTGGTAATTCCGAGGGATATATGATATATGAACTGGGCCTATTTACTCGCTTTTTCGATGTCTTCGGAGGAACCCTCTAAATCAGACGTCTTCAACTCTTGGCTCATGCATGTTTCAGCAGTTCTAGATCGGTCTTACAGATAGAGAGTTTGTAGCTCTAAATGCACACAAAATATACAGTAGAATTAATTAATCAAATTGACTGGTGTGATACTCAAAATAAGCAAGATTAGTGGAAATTCCGAAAATCAAAATTTCCATACCAATTTATTTAACATTATGGTGTTTGAAGCCATTTTAACGTGTTGCCTTAGCAAACGAAGTTTGATGCTTTTCAATTGTGGCTGGTTATTCCCTAATCCTGAAAAATAATTACTTGAGATAAAAAAAAAATACAATTGGATGACCAGTTTCGATCTTCAAGCGATCATCATCAGATCCATTACACTCAGGCTATAAAATCTGTGGGTGAAAGTATTTACAAGATGTACACTTATTTAGTTGCAGTATTAGTTAAGATAGTGCAACGCGTCAATATTTGTTAATTATGGTATAGCCTATGTGATGTTTTTGTTAAGATACTGGAATTGGTGATTGACTTACAAAATTTGCTGGTTTAGAGTGACTGTGTGATTATTGTTAAATGGTCAGTTCATATTGTATTGTACAGGCTACTTATCTGGATGGGTCAGGCGTGATTCTGACGAGAGCAGTTAACTTCGTCACTATCTGCTCCCAACTGAGGTAGAGTTTCCTGTGTGTGAGGGATCCCTTATCTTTCTGGGCTTTTCCTCCTCTCGCATTCCTGCGTGTGTTCATCCTAGAAATGTGACTGTGTTTTGCCAAGTCTAGTCTCCCTAATGTGGTGTATGTTACTGAATACTGGACAATCTTCAACTAATAAAGACCAGTTTTCATCCTCGCCACTCATACGCCAAAGAGCCATAATTAATCGAATAGGTCAAATGAGGAAGTCCTGGAATTGGATAGGTTAAGAATGTAAACAACGCTCTTAGGTTTCTACGTTCGTTACCAAGAGCCGACTGCGGTGGCGTCTAGTAGCTAAGTTCTGAACTTGGCCTAGTAGTCGTTGTCAGTGGCGCTTGATGGCAAAAGTAGGAACTATTTGAAAAATTCTAAGTTGCAGTCTGTACTTCAAAACAAGTCAACCCCTGGCATTTGGCCATTTGGCCTGCAGATACTGGGGTGACACGTGATCAGCGCGTCGGGTCCCCTCGGCCATTAATCTTGGTATTCGTGATCGGGGCGCTGTCTCACTGTCAGAGAGCTACTCAATTGTCCTCACGGGGCTGAGTGCACCCCGTTCCAACCCTCACGTCAGTTTTAAAATCCCTGACGGAGCCAAGGATCGAACCCGGGGCCTCCGGGTGAGAGGCAGGCGCGCTACCCCAACACCACGGGGCCGGCGTAGTCTGTACTTAAATTTAAAAAAATCCTCTCGGCAGCCCGGAGGGCGGAGGTAGATTTTACCGGGCAAACTAGGGGATAGGCTATAATAGGCAAAATATGCAGGTTTTCGTAGGAGGATCAGACCTCATTGATTGCAAGAAAGTATTTTACATTTGGAGGTTAATTAACTTTTTTTTTCGTTTTTGTATGCATATTTTTATCATTTTATTGTCTTATGGTGATGGTAACCTTCATGTCATTTGGGGTTCATTTTTATACTTGTGATCACACTGTCCTTATGCAAGGTTTGGAACTGATGTGTAACTATCTGACAGTCTGTTACTTCTTCACGCAAAATTTTATCTCCCGCAGAGATTTTTGTTGGTTCCTCAGTTTAGGTGCTGCGACAACGTGGTCATGTAACCCCTTGTACACTGGGTGTGTGTAGAATCTGATAAACGGTGTTAATTGTGATGACTGTATTAGTCTGTAATTCAGGTAAGGTCTGCAGACGGTCAATTTTAAGTAGTAGATCCTAATTTTGTACCATATACTAACGTCAACGACACCTAGCTGTGAACTTGGCTACTAGATGCCACCACAACCCGCAACTTGCAACGAACGTTGGAACTTGCCCTGCAAATGAAAGCATGCTGAAGGATTTTTAGCGCTCTTAGAATCCGACGATTTTGGCCGGCTTTGAACCAGCGACCTTGGGCTTATAAGTTCAGCGTGCTACCAGTTAGCCGCTTCCCACAGAGTCAGATGGAAATTGAATGTGATGTCGTGTGATGGCGTTGTCTTGGCAACCTCTGATAGCTCATCCCTCATCAATTAAGAAGCGTTGTCATGGTAACCTCTGATGGCACTTGGCATTTTCTTTAATTCCGAAGTCATTTTTCTCATCCCTTGGCGTAATGGTAGGTCAGATCAAAAATTATTTCAGACAAAGTTATAGGTAATTATTAGGGGAATATTTTCCATTTTGTACGGTTTTGATATTGTGTCTATTAAGGGTGATATGATTAATGTTTCCCGAAAAATCCACTCTTTTCCACGCCTTTGGTCAATGTTTGGTGCTGTCAAAAACTTTTCAAACATAAATTTTTTGGCACTTATCCGACACATATTATGAACTTTGAATGGATTCGATATTTCACGTATTAAGAGAGTTATAGCGATATTTCACTTTTTCAAAAAAAAAAGCCCCCCTCCCCCCATTCCCCGCCCCCTCCCCTTCAACCGATTTTGCCCATTAACGAACTCGACCGAGATTTTAAGGGGATACATACTATGTAAAACATTCAAAGTGATTGGTGCAAAATTACGGCAGTTATCCTGTCCACATATATGCATATATATACACACATATATATATATATATATATATATAAACATTTGAACTGACGGTGGTTTGGGGGTCTGGGAGATGTGAAACGCGAAGATATATCGAAATTTTCCGGAAGTCGAAACATGGCACCCATTGCAATAGTTAGCTTTCTGATGAAATTACCTAAATTGCAATAGTTAGCTTTCTGATGAAATCTACCTAAAATAGGCTACATAATTAAAAATACTACCATCAACGATACCTAGCTGTGAACTTGGCTACTAGATGCCACCGGAACCATCAACTCGCAACGAACGTTGGAACTTCCCCTCCGAAGGAAAGCAAACGCAGGTTTTTTTTAGCGCTCTTAGTAAATCCGACGACTTCAGCCGGGTTTGAACCCGCGACCTTGGGCATAGAAGTTCAGCATGATACCAGTTCCGATACCGAAGTCGCTTCCCACAGACAGATCAATTTAAAGTAAAGTTGTCATGGCAACCTCTCTTGGCATCTATATTATTAAAACAAGATGTTCAGCAAAGAACATATAGCCTACTTTCTCCTAAATGTATGGGTATATTTATAACTCTTTGTCCTCATCCCTAAAACCACCTCTACCACCATGTAGTGTTTGTTTTCTTTTATATTGATAATTAGCCAGTAAGTGTCAAAATCAATATTATATACTTTATGATGATTGAATAACAAAACTACTAACTTATTGTAATGCATTCACGTCCGTTAATCTCTATATTAAGCCAGCCTGCAAACTTAAGAATCTATCGTTTTGGGTACCTTCCCCTTAAAAAATCCGCGCCAATCACAGTAGGTTGGTGCTGCGACCTAGCAGTGAATTCATATTTATCTAGTACGCCTCTGGGTGTTCAACGAGTAGGCAGTTTAAAGTAGCCAGGAGGGAGGCGATCCAACTGGCAGTGTTTAATGATAGAGCGTACAGTCACTCGTCCTGCTAGAAGGACCATCCGGAAGTACTTTTGTACACAGCGGTGCGTCCTTCCAGCAGGACTTTGGACCCTTATGGCAAATGTTTGAACTGGCCTTCCAGCAGGACGCGTCCTTCCGGCAGTACTTTGGGTTATCAGAGCGTAATAATATTGCAGTTCTGGTACTGGGCAAACAATAAAAGTCTGTAAATATTCTAAAATATTCAATATGACTCATATTGACTAATACAATAACTGTCTCTTAACAACATATTGACTCTAAAATATATAAACGTATAAAGTATAAACGTGTTTTCTTATAGTACAGAGACTAAATAAATGTATGAGCGACGGCGCGTCCATCACTCGAGAATAAATAAATTAAAAAAAGCCTAGTTGTGTTTTTGTCAATATCCCACTGCACAGTTGCACAACTACACGTAATTTAAACTACTGTACCATGACATTTACTGATATCATAATTACTAGCAAATAACGAGCGACTCCATGCATCTCCGCTGTTTGGAGCATCGAAATAGGTAGCAAAAACATAAACACAGTCACCATTACGTATAATCGCCGCCATTACTGAACGGTCAGAGCTACCAACTTCAGACTTGCATGCGCTGATTCGTTACATTTCCCTCTATATAATGGAAAAAAGAACGGTCCTGCCAGCAGGACGCTTCGTCCTCATATAAGCAATTGAATTACGTACTCAAATGAGGACCTAACTTCCTGCCGGCAGTGCCTTGTACGTTCTATCATTAAAGGTAATCGGAGCGCGATCGTGGCTAATAGTCGAACTACCAGTATTACAAAATTGCCATACTTTAGGAGGCCAGGTATTGACACAGCGGTATATTTGGAACAATACTACCCACATAACCCACAAGAGGACAGCACCGTACAGAGACATTAAGAAGGCTGTGGTTGATAACAACGTGTATCTAATTCTTCTATTCTCCTTTTCGTAATGTCTTCTGTTTATGTGCAATGCTGGGACTGTGATTTTATTAATAAACGAGTGTATACATTAGCCTCCCCTTTGAGCTAAATGACATTTTATTCAGTATCTGTGAAAAGAGCTTGTGCACTTCATTTGTAAAAGAATTCAAGAAAATAAAAGTCAACTGTAGCAGTATTCGATCCCCAGTCAACTGCGTGACAGGCTAACACGCTAGCCCAGAGCTAAACATATCCGTAACATTATATAAATAATTCATGCTTTTGGGCTAATACAAAAGCATGAATTATTTATATAATAATCCGGGCCGTGAAAGCCTTAATATGCAAATATCCGTAACATCATGGCGATATTAACTGATATATTAGATTCAACCTGTTGGCAAATAATGACTTGAAATAAACTATTTCTTCACTGCAGTACATCTTCATTATAGATCATTTCATACAAAGTTTATATTATTTTATCAGTAGGGTATATCGCATACAACATACTAAAACTACTGAAATATAAGACAGGCTCATGAGGACAGCTGCCATCTTGTCGTGTGGCAGATACAGCTCAGCTCTTTTAAGCCAGTCATACAGAATAATATTATAATATTAAATTATAATAAATAACGGATCACGACCTTCAGGATAGCTTAAACCACCCTAGGCTTGATAATCTGAATTGGTGGGTCTTAAGCTATTGATTATAATGGTTGCATAATTCACACGGCGACCATCCTGAAATGGCTAGGCCGATGACCTTGAAGTTTGGGTGAAAGACGCGTCCTATATAAAGGTATGTTGTCACCAAATTTGGTAGAGATCGGATGATTAGTTTAGCCGTAATTTGAGTTAACGTTTTGAACGTTTGAGTGGCCGCCATTCAAGTTTGGTAAAGATGGCGGCGATATAAAGTATGACACTGAGGTGCCCTATGCTAGAGCTACCTCTGTACCAAATTTCGTTCAATTCGGTTTCACCGTGTTCGAATTGATAGGGGGGGACAGACATTCAGAGTACACTCACTCACTCACACACACACACACACACACACACAGACTCACACACACACATACACACATACAGACACACAATGTTTCGCCCTGTGTTGATCTCATGAGTCTACTTTCATTTTTTGCAAAAATCGAAAGTAGGCTAATATTGATGAAAACTAATCCGAGTCCGTCCGGCCATACTATCCGGCCGATTTTCTTCATCCTTTTTTTAAATGAAAGGTATTCATGCACAGATTTGTCATCAAGTATTACAAATCACTTAAATTACGCCTTTCTCAAATTATTTGATTTTTTCAACTTTTCCAACTTTTTCCAACTTTGAAGTAATCATATCTTCGGTTCTAATTGAGTTACGAAGGTCGTTTTAGTCTAAGAACACTCAGTGAATCAAGCGCTATCATTTGAGCTCTTAACGATTCAAATCGGCTTATTCTGAGGAAGGTTATGAGTGGACATACGTTATTACATCTCATTTTTTCAACCGTTTTTCTCAGTGTAGCACTCATATCTTTGGTTCTAATTGCGTTACACTGTTCGTTTTGGTCTAAGAGCACTCAGTGGATCAAGCTCTATCTTTTGAGGTATTAAATATTTACATTGGTTGATTCTGAGGAATGTTATGAGTGCCGAAGCGAATATTAGAAATAATTATGAAAACTTAACCGAGTCCGTCCGGCCATTCTATCCGGTCGATTTCCTTCATACCACTAGTAATTGAAAGGTATTCATGCAAAGATTTGTTATCAAGTATTACAAATCACTTCACTTCCGCCTTCCTCAAATTATTTGATATTTTCAACGTTTTCCATCTTTTTCCAACTTTGAAGCAATCATATCTTTGGTTCTGATTGAGGTACTCAAGTCGTTTTAGTCTAAGAACACTCAGTGACTGAAGCCCTTTCATTTGAGCTGTTTACTATTCAAATCGGCTGATTCTTCGGAATGTTATGAGTGAACATTCGATATTATATCTCATTTTTTCAATATTTTTTCTCATTGTAGCAATCATATCTGTGGTTCTAATGACGGAAATTTCGTATTACACTAGTGTTTTGTATTACAATCAACAAAGTGCAGGGCCAAACGCTTCATCGAGTTGGAATCTACTTGCCTGATCCTGTTTTAGGCCATGGAATGTTCTATGTTGCCTTATCCCGAGGAAAATCATTTAAAACAAAGGGTCGGCGCACAGCGAACATTGTCTGGAAGGAAGTATTGTAAAAAAAAAAGGTTATAAACTTTTACTTAATGTCGTAATTTTTAAATTCCAATACTGAAAAATTATGCTGCGGAGCAGTACGGGCGCCCTAGTTTTCTTATTATTTAAATCATTTTGCTCACCCCGTGGCGTAATGGTGGGTCGTATCAAAAATTCTTTCAGACAAAAGTTTTAGGTAATTATTGGAGGAACATTGTCCATTTTGTACGGTTTTGATATTATGCCTATTAACAGAGATATGATTAATGTTTCCCGAAAGACCCACTTTTTCCCACCCCTTTGGTCAATGGTTGGTGCTATCAAAAAACTTTTCAAACATAAATTTTAGGGCCTGTCCGACACATAGTATGAACTTTGAATGGATTCAATATTTCAGATATTAAGAGAGTTTTAGCGATAATTCGTTTTTTCGAAAAAAAAAAAAAGCCTCCCATTTTCACCCCCTTTGACAGATTTTGCCCATTAACGAACTCGACCGAGATTTTAAGGTGATACATATTATGTAAAAAATTCAAAGTGATTGGTGCAAAATTACGGCAGTAATCGTGTCCACGAGAAACTGATATCTATACATATATATATACATACATAAATTATATATAAACTTTTGAACTGACCGTGGTTTTGGGGTCTGGGGGATGTGAAACGCGAAGATATGTCGACATTTTCCGGAAGTCGAAACATGGGACCCATTGCAATAGTTAGCTTTCTAATGAAGTCTACCTAAAACAGATTACACACACTAATACAGTCATCACAATTAACACCGGTTATCAGACAGATTCTGCACACACCCAAAGTACAAGGGGCTACATGATCGCGTTGTCGCAGCCCCTAAACTTAAGAACTAACCAACCAAAGTCCTGGAATCTTTAATACTGCCGTTAATGCCGGTCTCAGTTTATTGATGAAAAAGATACATGGTACATCCTGATCCAATAACATGTTTCCCTTAATAATCCCTTATCTAGCTTGGTTACTAAGGTAGGTTGTGTCTTGTTTTCCGCGGGGGGTGTTTTTTGGTAGAGTGAAGAGGGGTGAAATCTCCACGAATGTGTGCTCAAATACAGGAAACTCTCTTCAGTCGGGAGCAGATAGTAACGAAGTTAATTGCTCTCTCCAGGACCCGCAAGGTCCATCCAGATAAGTAGACTGTACAAATCAATCCGAACTGATCATTTAACAATAATCACATAGTCACTCTAAGCAAGCATATTTTGGAAGTCAATCACCAATTCCAGTATCTTAACAAAACACCACATAGACCATAAATAACAAATATTGACGAGTTGCATTATCTTAACTAATACTGCAACTAAATAAGTGTTCATATTGTAAATAGAGTGTTTACAAAGCTCTTTTGATGGGAGATTTAACACTTTTACGGACGAATTACCCAACTTTTACAATACTGAATGGAAGCTAGAACCGATCCTCTCTTGGCACGCGGCTTATAAAAATCGCAACTGAAAAGACTCCGTACGTAGAATGCATTTGCGTTCAGCTGTTGAATACAGCTACTTTCAACTATAGATTTTACAGCCTAAGTGTAAATATCCTCCAATAATTACCTAAAACTTTTGTCTGAAAGAATTTTTGATACGACCCACCATTACGCCACGGGGTGAGCAAAATTATTTAAATAATAAAATATGTGTGCAGCTTTATCAAGTTCGGAGAACTGAGGTTCGAATCCCGGCGGTAACTGCTGCTGTCCTGAGTGTGGGGTTTTCTCGGGTTTATGTACACCTCCTCGAGGCAAATAGTCCCTTATTTCAAGTCCCGGGGCACCTACCACATTCCCGACCCCCCCCAGGAATGACAGTCACATACTAAGACACACAGGAACAGCAAACGTAGTTATGGAAGGAACGGTCGAGGACAAGAGCTGTTGGGGTAGACCAAGGTTAGAATTGTTAAACAGATTGCCTCAGGTGTAGGGTGTGGTAACTATGTAGAGATGGAACTATTAGCTCAGGACAGGGAGGCATGGAGAGCTGCATGAAACCAGTCAAATCACTGAAGGCTCAAACAACAGCAACAACAAGAGGAACAACAACTCTATTGAAATGCCCCTTAGGGTCTGGTGCAATGAGCACTCTGAACTGTGGTCGGCCACCAGTATGAAGGGCAGTGCTAGTGCTCAATATTTATAATTTGGAATGTAATATATATCCTGAATCCCCCCAAGTGTTGTATGAACAACGGAGTAGTTGTAGTGGCTAAAAATATTGCTCGCCCTAATCCTGTTGCATATCCGGGTTATGAGGGCAGCATATGCGGTGTACGACCTCTCCTTCACATACTGTACAGTACTGTGTTATACGAGACGGACAATAACTCTCACGGTTTATATGTTGGTAACACTGTTATAGCCTCATGGCACATTTTAATTCTCTTCTGCTCGTAGCTCCTCGCGGAAAACAAAACAAGGAATTATCCTTGGAATTGCATTACTTTCTGAGCTACAACACACTGAACGTTGAGTGCTTCAAACAATCATTTGTCTTCTCTTGACCATGGAAGGTCTGTCTTCTGTTATTTAACGTTACTTTGTTACGTTTAACTTGATGAGAAATTTAATTTGAATTAATTAAATAAATTGCATTAACTTCAGTGCTACTAAGTTATTGTTTCTTCGTATAGGAGCCAGCTATTTGGGTTTAAGTGTAGAGAAGATATCCCGTGACGTCAAATAAGCTATTGTTCCAACTATACTCAGGATGGCCAATGTCATCACCACAACTTTGGTCCGAGTGTGTAGCTACCCACTTCAGGAATAGACCGTGCTATAATAATTGTTGATTCATTACATCACTTTGTGAAGCCGTCATCAAGTTGCCCCTTGTACATTGGGGATGTGTCTGATAATCCACGCCATTTTGATGGTTATAGCAATGTGCGTATTGTTACCTGAGGACAGGATTTGGAAGGAGGTGACCGTGGCCCCAAGGTAGAAACCATCCCACCATTTGTCTGAAGCAAAAGTGGGAAACCACAGAAAACTGTGTTTAAGACAGCTGAGTTGGAAATGAGACCCATCACTTCTGAATTTCACCTCACGAGGATGGGTGTATCCCATTTCAAATTAAGGACTGGAATTAAATTTCTTGGCAGGGCCGGGAGTCCCAGTACATTGATTTGTAAGCAAGGAAGGAAGGAAGGAAGGAAGGAAGAACGGAAGAACGGAAGAACGGAAGGAAGGAAGAACGGAAGAGCGGAAGGGAGGAAGGAAGGACGGAAGGAAGAAAGGAATGAATGAAGGAAAGAAGGAATGAAGGGACCAGCAACGGAAGGAATGAAGAATGGAAGGACGGAAGGAAAGAAGGAAGGAAGAACGAAAGGAAGGAAGGGAGGAAGGAAGGATGGAAGGAAGGAAGGAAGAGCGGAAGGAAGGATGGAAGGAAGGACGGAAGGAAGGAAGAAAGGTTTGTAAAAAGGAAGGAAGTAAAGAAGAACAGAAGGAAGGAAGGACGGAAGGAAGGTAGAACGGAAGGACGGAAGGACGGAAGGACAGAAGAAAGGTTTGAAAGAAGGAAGGAAGGAAGTAAAGAAGAACAGAAGAAAGGAAGGACGGAAGGAAGGAAGGATGGAAGGAATCTATTAATCTATTAGCTTCATGTGACCGCTATTCTTGCGATCAAGAGGCTGGGGCTCACCATTTTACGTGGGATCCGAACCAGAGGACGTGACATTTCAGTTAAAGAATCTCACATGAATTAACCGGAAATCTAAACCGATCCGCTTTTGTGATAGAGAAGCCGCCCATTTTCAGATACTTCTTTCTATACATCGGAGTGTGTTAGGAGATGGAAATCGACTCATCTTTAATTAGTCAACTATGGTAAAGATAAATAGAAAACCGCTTGAGGCATGCCGCGTATCCTGAACAGGCCCTTAGTAGTTTTCATGCAATCCTAGGAGCACGCACACCCCTTGGTAGACTAGCTCTGTATTCAGTCGCATGCACCCACACCAGTCGACTACGTTAACCAGGAATATATTCTACTCTAAGTACACAAACTTAGCAAAGTAGTTGTGTGTTTGCAAGTGGCTTCCTAGCAATATCATCTTCCTCATTAACCTTGCTGGAGATTAGAAACCATGCAAAGCCTGTTAATTATTCAGTAACATATCAGTATCTTGACCCGAATAGCAACAACTTCCTCTGTTGGTTTAGCGAACTTCAAAGTCAGTCGGGCTTCAGCCGGCTAAATATGTAATCCCGTTACAAGTTCTATAAGCCCTCCCCATTGCTCCATACATTAAGAAAAGCTTGTCTCTGAGTTTGGTTACCAAAATATACACACCGAATATATGGAAGCTCTAGACTCATAGAATTATGCATCAGTAGTAGCAGGAATCCACGAAGAGAAATTAGGTCAAAGGAAAACGTTTCAATATAATTTATACAGAGTGCAGATATATTCTTTCGCAAATCAAAGGAGTGTTACGGTGAGCAGATATAAGTATTGTGAACATAGTAACCGTCCCGGATTAGATTAGCCCTCATGCATTAATACAATTCCTTGGCAGAATCTAGAATCGAACCCATCACGTTTAGGACAGGAGTCTCAGTTTATAGGCGTGATATTCCGAGTATATGTGAGGAATTGTTCTGACGCTGTAATTTCTTTCTTTCTTATTTATTTCCAGCTAGTAATTGCAATTGTTCACATCTATAATTTGCCTGGAGTGACTGTTCAACAAATCGATGAAATACCAAACACATAATGGCTGTTATTAACGCCGGTATTCTTACCTGAGATCTCCAATGTGCAGCTCCCCATTGCAACCCTGGAGCTTGAACTAACTATATTGGCTATGTTGTTGGCTAATTTCCGTGGCTCTCGGTGATCATCATATGTATCACTTTCAACCCTCATCCACACTCACTATGTTTGACTGTGATGTTATTTTATTTCAGTTCAGACGTGTTCGCCAGGTATAACTCCAAACAATTTCAGTACACAGCTAGTCATTAAATACATTGCACGCAAGTTCACACCGTATCAAGTACAACGCTCTTCTCTCACCATCTTTCACACAGGGGCATTCGCAATAACTACATGGAACGTCTACTACTACTACTAGATGATCCATTTCTTATCGGCCACCGCCATCTGGTAGAAAAACTGAAAATCTCTCTCGGAGACATGTGACTGCCGTTTATTCATTGAATGTGACAAGGGAGTTCCTTAGCCAGCTAATCACTCAACAAAACCCAATAACCATGATAAAACAAACATGCTCAGACAAGAATAAACCCTCGTTCTGGAGATCATCAGGTACATAATCTATTACTTACCATCCACGAGAGGACGGACCTGATAACTATCAAACATTGAATGAAACGACATATTTTCAATGCTAACATATCTTTCCCACTTTTACTGTTTCTATGACACTACTTTCATTTCTCTGCTGACTAGAAAGTTTTTATTTCCTGGCGAAATATATTCTGAACTGATGGAGGTAAAATTTACGCTGCAATTTCTAAGTTATAATGGCATGAGATTTAAAAAAACGTTCCTCTTCAAAAAAAACGAAGTGAATGGTCGATACTGTCAAGAATGAAATAAAATAAAACTGAAAGACCACAAGAGTTTCAGGGAAGAATTCAATAGTTCCCTGGGTGACGACTCATACTTGAGTTGGCGAATACTATGGAAACAGGTGTCAAAAGAACCGCGTTAGTTTCCCTTCAATGAATGTCTGAAGATGCCATTCTCAAGCAATTGCGGTGATCCTTTGAGCTTCACCTCTTGTCACGATAGTGTTAATCACGCTCGAATAAATGCCCGCTCATGTTCAGTAAAGCTCTTCTTTGCAGCCTGGAACGTGTTCCTTGGTAATATGCGGTTATTTTTGACTCTGAGAGTCGCACATTTTTTCCGTATTGACTGAATTATATTAAGAACAAAGTTCCAAATGGTTCCGCCTCGTCAATACTGTTTATTAAAATGTCGTGATACAATCACCTGTCTTTTAATACATGGAATACATGGTACATGTTTCGACGTCTGACACTTATTGACTTCTTCATCAGCCTAAATATTTGGGCAGCACTTAAAACATTCCCTTTATATACTAGGTGTAGTTAAAAATTGTACATAAAAACACACATAGATCACTGTGACACATTAAAAAGTTGTTAAAACATTTTCTTATGTGCTGTACAGCACAGTCTCCGTCCGACTCAGCACGGCTCTGTTAGCTCATTGCCGCATTAAATCTTGGGAATGGTCACCCCTTGCTTGGGCTTTTGAAGCTAACATTAGAAATAAATCAAGAAAGACTGCCAAGCCCGGCTGAGGATTTTATTGAGCTTTTAACATAAGAAAATGTTTTAACAACTTTTTAATGTGTCACAGTGATCTATGTGTGTTTTTATGTACAATTTTTAACTACACCTAGTATATAAAGGGAATGTTTTAAGTGCTGCCCAAATATTTAGGCTGATGAAGACGTCAATAAGTGTCAGACGTCGAAACATGTACCATGTATTCCATGTATTAAAAGACAGGTGATTGTATCACGACATTTTAATAAACAATATTGACGAGGCGGAACCATTTGGAACTTTGTTCTTAATATAATATGCGGTTAGTTGCTAACGTACAGAGATATACATCAAACATATCTCTTTACCTGCAAAACTTACTCCAAAACTTCGGAAAAATGGTACTCTTAATATCCATAAATTGTTTTTAGGCGATTGTTCAGGAACACAAATCACACATAAACAATTGACGGCGAGGTTTCTTTAATATTGGGTTGATGTGTGCATTCGGTTAAGGATTGGTATTCAAAATTCAAGATTCTGGGTTCGATCCAGGCTCAATCTGGTTCCATTGTTGATCAACCTAATGTCAGTGGATTTGTTGTTGGGTTAAATATCTTCTCGAAGGGCAAAAATCCGACACCCTGGAGACTCTAACACCACAGCAGTTCAAAGGCAAGTTATAGTTATCAATTATCAGTCTATTACCGGGTGAGTTAGCCGTGGTCGTTACGGCATGACTGCTAGCAGTCGCTCACATCCGGGAGGCGAGGAGGTTCGAATCCCCCCGCCGGCAACCTTGAAGATGGTCTTCTGTGGTTTCCCATCTTCCTTCCAGGCAAATGCCGGGGTTGGTACCTAACTATAGGCCACAGCCGCTACCTTCCTACTCCTCGTCCTTCATCCAAACTTTCCTCCCCAACGGTACTAGTAGCTCACCCTTTGGGTGTCCGTCTCGAAGCAGCTACAAAACTGGCGAGCCGAACATTTCCTCGGACACTCCCGGCACTAAAAGCCATACGCTAAAAAAATCAGTCTATTAATATTATTATTATAATAATAATTATTATTATTATTATTATTATTATTATTACCGACAGTGGTAGCTATGCTCGCTAAAGTGCAGAGTTAAGGCACGGGGCCAAACTCTCTCTGGACTCGGTTGACATGGGTTTGAGCCCCTCCGTCAGCCTTCTTTGAAATTGTTTTCCATGGTTTCCCCAGTTTCAACACGAGGCAAATGCTGGCCGCTTCCTTCCACATCCTTGCCCACTTGCATTCATCCTCATTCATTTTATCTCTCATTAACTCCTCTCATGAGGTTGGCGTCAGAACGGGCATCCGGCTGTAAAATCATCCGCCAGACAGAATTTCATCGCATCTCATCCCTGACCCCGTTGGAAACGGGAATATTAAGGGGTATACATCAATTATTATTATTATTATTATTATTATTATTCTATAAAATAATGCACGCTGTTTTGCAGATAAACAAGAATTTATAAAAGACTATACCATTTCTTATCATCATTTTAACTGCTATCGGTTCATTTCCTGGGTAGCAGCTAGCATTCTTGGCTGTCACTCCGAAGGTCCAAGTTTGATCCCCGACTCTGCCAAGAAATTTAACTCTTATCGGAGGGCTGGAACGGAGTATATCCGTACTCAGCCTCATGAGACAAATTGAGAAGAGCAGGGTTCGATTCCTATCCCAGCCGTCCTGCCATTTGCCAGGAAAACCACGGAAAACCACTTCCCGGAAAACTGAGGTAAGAATTGAACTCTCTTGAGTTTTGCCTCACGAGGCTGAGTATGCCCCATTCCAGCGCTCAGAAAAGAAATAAAATATATTGGCAAAGCCGGGAATTGAACCTGGACGTTTGCTACTACGCAACAAGACCGTTTGGACTGACGGCTGCGGTGGGGGATTGTATAAACCCTTGTCATCCTCCCTATATTATTCTTCTAAGGTCCCATTCCAGTTTTGTACCGAAAATAAGGTCCTATGAACACCAACCTACACATAAGGGGTACCTGTAGGATCCACATAATCCAATGTGTACGCGAAACGCACTCACTTAATCTTCAAATGCCTCAAAATTAAATAAATACCTTAAAACATGTATATTTACAATGAATTAATGAAAGAATGCAACACGGTAACCATGGTAACATAATCTCACAGGTCCATCTATTTCTGTAAGACGCAATGCATTTCCAATTATTACATTACTGTGAACGTTTGCAGACGGTTATAAGGTTATCACGAAACCCAATTAAGCTGTAAAATTCATCAATACATACATTATAATGCGCTTAAGGGGGTTCGGGGGCACTCTAGAATTTTTCACGCGATTTTCACGTGTGAGTGTGGTACGAAAGGTCTTTTTCACCCCTCTATAAAGGGTCTCCGAAAACCACATTTAAAGGCCCTTAAATTAACAGTGTCTGTGATATTCCCAGAAAACTAACTTTGCTCTGATATACCTATGAAGGAATGACAAGCCCCTAACCATTGCACCAGTAGCTGAATTCATACCAAGGATAAGTCAGTCATAGCATTCATGATTGAGATTTTGCTAGAGTACTCTTTACAACTAGAATATTCGCGAAGCCACGACGGATAATGCTAGTTTTATAATATAATTCAATGCTCACTATACTGTTACTAACCTAGCAGAGATAGACAGTGACATTTTATAACACCCTGGCTACCTGATGACATGTCACAGTAATTCTTATGTAATGTAATGTAATGTAATGTAATGTTTATGTAAATTTTACAGTCGGCCCCATGGTGTTAGAGTAGCGCAAATGCCTCTCACCTTGAGGCCCCTGGTTCGATTTCTGGCTCCATCAGGGATTTTAGAAACTGACGTGTGGGCTGGAACGGGGTGCACTCAAAATTAACACGCATCACCACAATATCTGGCCAAATTGCTGGGCAGCGGCAGCTTTGCAGGCCAAGGGGTGGTGCCACATGGTTTGTTTAGGTATATTTTAAAAATGGGCCTTCCATAAGGATATAAATAAACAGCTTCACACGTACATGAAACGGACATCTCACCTTTAACCTATCCCTTAAAATAAATACAATCTTCGTAGTCTAACCAGATGCCCCTGTTAACATATCTGCCATATCAAATATCACGTATATTTATGTAGTTTACGGATACGTCATGAAATCAATATCTATACTAATATAATAAAGCTGAAGAGTTTGTGTGTTTGTGTGTTTAAACGCGATAATCTCTGGAACTTCCAGCCGGATTCGAAAAATTATTTTTGTATACGATAGCCAGATAAAGAAGAATTGTTTAGGCTATGTAGCATTAGGCTACACCTCTCAGGTAACCTTCAAGATTGATTTTTGTTCAGTAAGTCGGAGGAACAAGTGCACCCGAACAGCTCTATCCGTATGCGCTGGCGTTATGGTCAGTGATACGTACACCATTTGACCGATCTGAACCAAAATTTGTATACTTACCCTTTGGAGCCCTGAGGGTCTATTTGAAATTACGGACAGACCATTCCATTCCCTGCATTTAGGCCCTTTGGCAAAAATCCACACCGTTTCACCTATGTGAACCAAAATTTGTATACCTACCCTTTGGTACCCTGCGAGTAACACTGTCTACATGAAATTTATGACAGACCAGTCCATTCCCTGCATTTAGGCCGTTTGGCACAAATCTACACCTTTTCACCGATCTGAACCAAAATGTGTATACTTACTCTTTGGAACCCTGCGAGTAACACTGTTTACATGAAATTTTGGACAGACCGCTCCATTCCCTGCATTTAGGCCCTTTGGCACAAATCTACACCGTTTCCCCGATCTGAACCAAAATGAGTATACTTACCCTTTGGAACCCGACGAGTAACACTGTCCGCTTGAAATTCCAGACAGACCACTCCATTCCCTGCATTTAGGTCCTTTGGCACATATCTGCACCATTTCACCGATCTGAGCCACATTTTGTATACTTACACTTTGGAACCCTGCGGATGACACTGTCCACTTTAAATTTCGGACAGACCACTCCATTTCCTGCATTTAGGCCCTTTATCAAAATCAACACCGTTTATCCTAATTGCACCAAATTTAAATACACTTTTAAACCCTGCCGGTAACACTGTCCACTTGATATTTTGGACAACACTAACCATTCCCTACATTTAGAATAACAGACAAAATGAACTTGAAAACTACGTATTAAGGCCCTAGAACCATTCATGTCCGTATTAGTGTAACTGAAGCCTCCGTGGCTTAGGCGGCAGCACGCCGGCCTCTCACCACTGGGTCCGTGGTTCAAATCCCGGTCACTCCATGTGAGATCTGTGCTGGACAAAACGGAGGCAGACAGGTTTTTCTCCGGGTACTCCGGTTTTCCCTGTCAAAATTTCATTCCAGCAACACTCTCCACTATCATTTCATTTCATCTGTCATTCATTTAATCATTGCCCCAGAGGAGTGCGTCAGGCCTCGGCAACCGGCACAATTCATATCCTCGCCGCTAGTTGGGGGCTTCATTCATTCCATTCCTGACCCGGTCGGAGACTGGAAGCAGGCTGTGGATTTTTCATTAGTGTAACTGTAAGAGTATTTTAATATGTCTATTGTTGACTGGAAATTCGGGCTGCATCACGTCACCCCTACCAGTGTTCTGGTGCAGAATTGCGAAAATAGTTGCATCTTGCACTGTTTATAAACTGCAATCACGGAGAGTAATTCGAGCAAAAAGATTTCTTGGGCCCCTTAAAACAGTTATCATCTTGAAAATATTATGCCTCTATATAAGTGCAATGGTGTTGGTGCAGTACATTGAGGTTATCAGCTTCAATAAGCGTTTGTGCTTTCAAATTTACCTTCATTTATTCCGAACCTTATCGTTTAGCGCTATGTGGCGATAAATGATACAATAGCTACCTCAGGAGCTCGGGACAGCCGAAGTTTTCCAAAGTGTTCTGATTATTTTCCTACGGCGCTATGCGACAAAAGACCGCACTATTTGTCTCTACATTTCAAGCAGCCAATGAGATATAGGCCCTTGGCAGTGTCTTTCATTTCACTTACTCCTCTCTCTAATCAATTTTTTAAATTCGTTTGTAAATGACATGATTCAGAGCTGTAGTTATTAAATGGCAGTTCCCTCTTCATTGTTACCATTATTATCATTACGGGAAAATGACCTGAATGTTACGTCCATTATACTGTACTACTTATCACCCCCACTACAACCACCACCCCCACCACCACCACAAAAAGTTTTTTTTTTAATATTTCCTTTCTGTTAGTTTATGTATAATGTGCCAGTTCTGTAGTAGTATTCATTATCATCCATAAAACAAATAAATCCACCGGGCGAAGCCGGGCGCTACTGCTAGTAACATATAATAGTACATTATGCAACGGGCCTATAATGGCAATAATTAAGACACGAGTACGTTTAGAAAACGAGCGTATGCGAGTTTTATAATTTCCATACGAGTGTCTTAATTACCATTATAGGCGAGTTGCATACGACAGTTTATGTTCGACAATAATTATTATAACTATTTTATGTTCGTACATAAATATTCATAAATATCTGTCGAGATTTCCCCAGTTTTATGTACTGAACAGAGCGCATGGGACGCAGAGAATACCTTGTATTTGACCATGGCCTCCTCGATTACCCCACTATGACACTAGGCCACTCAGTGAAATTTAAATTAGAAGTCCTCGGAACTCATCGCAGGTGCGATGCTATCCTTACCTAATTGGTCAAACAACTGTTTTTTGAGGTCTGATAGGTGGGAGAAACTGTCCCATAATGAAAACTTGTACTTTAATGAGCCTCATTATAGTACAGTTTTCTGACATATAATATTTACATTTCGACATAAATGACTGTGGAATCTTAATTGGGGTTATCAGAAAGCTACCGACAGCGGTAGCTACGCTTGCTAATGCGCAGCGCTAAGCCGTGGGGACAAGCTATATGTGGAATCGGTAGACGTAGGTTCGATCCTCACTGTCAGCCATCCTCGAAACGGATTTCCGTGATATCCCATTTTCAACTCCAGGCAAATGCTGGGACGGTACCTTCTGCCTGCCCACGGCCACTTCCTTCCACATCATTGCCCAGTTTCATTAAGCTTCATTCATCCCATCTCTCATTAACTCCGTTCAAGAGGTTGGTGTCAGGAAGGGCATCCGTCCGTAAAAGCCATCCGCCACTATTCATCGTATCTCATCCCCTACCCCGTTGGAAACGGGAATAATAAGGGGTAGACATACAGAAAGTCTCTATTACGTGGGATCAAACTCCACTATAGCCCAGTGCCTGGATATACAGTAATTCAACTATTTTATTCATAACTTGTGTATAGATGTGCGATACGACACTAATATACTAATGTAAATATTGATATAATTACAAATTTTAAATTATTTCCCATGATGATGCCCTTGGCGAAACTGCTCGGAAGCAATTTTAAACATTAAGTGAAATATAAACTGTATTTATTTGTATATAATATCGATGTACCGTCTATAATAAAATTATAATTATTAATATAAAATTATATTAATTTCATTCAATTTTTAAATATGTCTAGTAAAAGGAATTAAAAATTGTGAGTTTGCTCTCGGATATTTATCGCTCACATTCTGTCATAACATCGCTTTTTTGTTGTTGATAAGAGCTTTACAACATCATGGTCTTGTACCTTAATGCATTTGTGTGTGTGAGATCTGTGTGATAATCTCTCATTGGGATCGCTGTACGAGTGTGTTTATTTGTAACCGAGGCTAGAATTTAGGTAGAAGGCAGCTGGGCCATGGCCTGAAATTAGGTGCCATCTCAGCATTTTTCTGGAGTAGATGTGAGAAACCACGAAAAAAACACTATTAGTATGGCCGAGGTAGGAATGGCTGTCGTCCCGGAGGTTTTAGGTAGATTTCATTAGAAAGCTAACTATTGCAATGGGTCCCATGTTTCGACTTCCGGAAAATTTCGACATATCTTCGCGTTTCACATCCCCCAGACCCCAAAACCACCGTCAGTTCAAAAGTTTATATATAATTTATGTATATATATATATATATGTATATATATATATATATATATGTATATCAGTTTTTTGTGGACACGATAACTGCCGTAATTTTGCACCAATTACTTCGAATTTTTTACCGAAGATGTATACCTATAAAATCTCGGTCGAGTTCGTTACTGGGCTAAATCGGTCGAAGGGGGTGAAAATGGGGGGCTTTTTTCGAAAAAGTGAAATTTCGCTATAACTCTCTTAATACGTGCAATATCGAATCCATTCAAAGTTCATAATATGTGTCGGATAAGTGCCAAAAATTTATGTCAAATAAGATTTTTGATAGCACCAACCATTGACCAAAGGGGTGGAAAAAAGTGGGTTTTTCGGGAAACATTAATCATATCTCTCTTAATAGGCACAATATCAAAACCGTACAAAATGGACAATATTCCCCTAATAATTACCTAAAACTTTTGTCTGAAAGAATTTTTGATATGACCCACCATTACGCCAAGGGACGAGAAAAATGATTTCGGAATTATAAGAAAATGCCAAGAGCTATCAGTGGTTGCCATGGCAACACTACTAAATTGATGAGGCATGGACCATCAGACGTTGCCATGACAACGCACTTGCACGAGATCAGATTCAGTATTTCCATCTGATTAAGTGGTTGGTTGGTTGGTTCTTAAGTTTAGGGGCTGCGACAACGCGGTCATGTAGCCCCGTGTACTTTGGGTGTGTGTAGAATCTGTCTGATAACCGGTGTTAATTGTGATGACTGTATTAGTGTGTGTTATCTGTTTGTTAATTTAAGTACTGCAACTAACAATTTTTCAGATAGTTCCTACTTTTGCCGCCAAGCGCCACTGTCAACGACTACGAGGCCAAGTTCAGAACTGAGCTACTAGACGCCGCCGCAGTCGGCTCTTGGCAACGAACATAGAAACCTAAGAGCGTTGTATACATTCTTAACCTATCCAATTTAGCTTCACACAGGTGCAATTAGTGGAAGGATCTTTAACATGCCATAAATCTATGACATGGGACCGCCGGCTTTACTTCCCCTCCGAAGGAAGGCATACTGAGGGATATTTAACGCTCTTAAAAAATCCGACGGCTTCGGCCGGGTTTGAACCCGGTATCTTGGGCATAGAAGCTCAGCATGTTACCGACTACGCCACCAAAGCCGCCTGATAAAGTGGGAAGCGGCTTCGGTGACGTAACTGGTAGCATGCTGAATGTCTATGCCCAATGTCGCGGTTTCAAAGCCGGCCGAAGTCGTCGGATTTTCTAAGAGCACTAGAATCCCTCAGTATGCTTTCCTTTGGAGGGGAAGTTCCAACGTTCGTTGCGAGTTGATGGTTGGGGTGGCATCTAGTAGCCAAGTTCACAGCTAGGTGTCGTTGACGGTTGTACCTGGTAGCAACATTAGGAACTACTGCTTGAAATTGACCGTCTGCAGTACTTACATGAATTAAGACTAATACAGCCATTACAATTCACACCGTGTATCAGACAGATTCTACACTCACCCAAAGTACACGGGGTTAGATGACCGCGTTGTCGCAGCCCCTAAACTGAGGAACCAACCAGAGGTAGATTTCGTTAGAAAGCTAACTATTGCAATGGGTACCATGTTTCGACTTCCGGAAAATTTCGACATATCTTCGCGTTTCACATCCCCAGGCCCCAAAACCACCGTCAGTTCAAAAGTTATATATAATTTATGTATGTATATGTATATCAGTTTATTGTGGACACGATAACTGCCGTAATTTTGTACCAATCACTTTGAATTTTTTACCGAATACGTATACCTATAAAATCTCGGTCGAGTTCGTTACTGGGCTAAATCGGTCGTTGGGGGGTGAAAATGGGGGGCTTTTTTTTTTCGAAAAAGTGAAATATTGCTATAACTCTCTTAATATGTGAAATATCGAATCCGTTCAACATTCATACTATGTGTCGGATAAAGCCCAAAAATGTATGTTTGAAGAGTTTTTTTTATAGCACCAACCATTGACCAAAGGGGTGGGAAAAAGTGGGTTTTTCGGGAAACATTAATCATATCTCTCTTAATAGGCACAATATCAAAACCGTACAAAATGGACAATATTCCCATAATAATTACCTAACACTTTTGTCTGAAAGAATTTTTGATATAACCCACCATTATGCCAAGGGATGAGAAAAATAATTTCGGAATTATAAGACAATGCCAAGACCTATCAGTGGTTGCCATGGCAACACTACTAAATTGATGAGGGATGAGCCATCAGACGTTGCCAAGATAACGCACTTGCACGAGATCAGATTCAGATTTCCATCTAAGTGTGAAGCGGCTTCGGTGACGTAACTGGTAGCATGCTGAATGTTTATGCCCAAGGTCGCGAGTTCAAAGCCGGCCGAAGTCATCGGATTTTCTAAGAGCGCCAAAAATCGCTCAGTATGCTTTCCTTTGGAGGGGAAGTTCCAACGTTCGTTGCGAGTTGCTGGTTGCGGTGGCATCTAGTAGCCAAGTTCACAGCTAGGTGTCGTTGACGGTAGTACCTGGTAGCAACATTAGTAACTACTGCTTGAAATTGACCGTCTGCAGTCCTTACCTGAATTACAGACTAATACAGCCATCCCAAAGTACACGGGGTTACATGACCGCGTTGTCGCAGCCCCTAAACTGAGGAACCAACCAAAATCTCTGCGGTAGATATAATTTTGCGTGAATAAGTAACAGACCGTTACATAGTTGCACATCAGTGTCGAAACCTAGCATAAGGACAGTGTGACCACAAGTATAAAAATGGACCCCAAATGACAAGAAGGTTACCGTTCCCATAAGACAATAAAATGTTTAAAATAAGCATAAAATGACGAAAAACAAAGTTAATTAAGCTCCAATTATAAAATACCTTCTCGCATTAAATGAGGTCTGATCCTTCTACGAAAATCTGCATATTCTGCCTATTTTCGCCTATCCCCAAGTTTGTCCGGTGAAATCTACCTCCGCCTTCCGGCGTGCCGAGAGGACTTTTTTATCTTGTTCCAAGGGTTATAACGGGGTTCACTCAGCCTCGAGAGGCAAAACTGGGAAGAGATCGGTTCGATTCCTACTTCAGCCATCCAGAAAGTTGTTTTTCAAACGCTGGGATGTTTCCTATCTGAAGGCCACGGCCGACTCATTCCCAATCCTTATCTGAATTAGCCTATAAATACACACACTACGGCAAACACCACAATAACACAGGTTTTCATACAAATTCTACATGCATACCTACACACACATGCAAGTACTTAGGGCGAAGTCACCACGATGTCCAAGCCCCTCAAATGAAAGAACAAAAATTTAGTCTTACGCGGGGAATGGTTCATCATGACAAGGATGTTAGCTGTAAGAAGTTCGGAGTTCGAATCCCAGCGCTTTTTGTGGCTATCCTCAGTGTGGTTTTAACACGATGCAGGGATAGTACCTTATTCACGTCTCGGGGCACTTACAACTTCCCGACCTTATTTATTTAGAAACACTGGCTATAAGACAAAATTAATACATACCCAAGTACATGGGGCTGAAGTCAAAGGTGTACCAAGCCCCTAAATCGAATTAACAACAACAGAAATTCTAATTAGTAGGCTATAACCATAGAGCATTTATATTGTGTTCGATTGCTGAAATGAGTGGCGCACTTGTTTCAGAGCTTGCCAATAATTAATATTGCTAGTTTTCAGTTGATCAACATAATATAATCCCAATTACTTGGAAATGCGAATAAACAACCTGAAAAATTATTTGTGACTAAAAAATATTCTTTATGGATCATATAAGAGCTAATACGGGTGACACGTTTCTCTCGTTAAGCGCGCATCATCAGATCCAAATATACCAGACAGAATAGCTCTACAAAACACTACCAAACTCACAATGCTCTCCACAGACGGTTGCTACCCTCCAAAAACAAAAATCATGACTAAAACATAGAAAGTGTGCCAACCTTTAGTGATAAATACTAAAGCAATTAGGCTATATCGATAAATGGCGTCATAGTTCTCTATAGGAGCTCGTCTCCAAGCCGTATCAATGGACAGTTCCCCAATCGGAAAAGAATAGGAAACTAACTTTTGAGTGCCTGATTTCAAACGGCTGAAATCACTCAATTTGGTTTGAGAGTCCGTTCATGGTACCTGACGATGATGGCAGGTCAGTGAATATAGCCTATCCCACCCCCGCCCCGGTGGAAGCCTGACACAAGTCAACAAACAAGTGCCTTTATTTTCAGGCGAAGTATTAAAGATTTCGAGTCATTTTAGACAAGCAGTTCCGTGAAGAACTAAACAGCCTATTTTCATATATCCTACTAATATCAATTGCCTTGATCAAAATACAAATTGTCAGTTTGATTGCTGTAGGCTAATAGATTCGAAGATATTGAGATCCGTCTAAATATTTTTGATGGTCACCATGTTGGACTTTTATATTATAGGCCTTAGATTTATATACTATTAAATGAAGATTATTGTGTAGGTGTTTTATTCAAACTTCAATCGCATGATTAGGACACAAGAAATAAAAGCGGGATTTTAAAATTTCGCTCAGCCGCCATCTTGTGGTTATGAAAATAATTTAAATGAATTAGATGCCAGTCGATTAAAATTTGTATCAAGTTTCACTGCACTCGGACGGTTAAAACGCAAGAAACGTCCATTTGAATATTTAAATTTCGCGTCGCTGCAATGTTGGATTTGTGCTCGCCAGGTTATTGAACGTTCCATAGGTGAACTTATGCTTATAGCCTCTATCCACTTACAAAACTTCAGTTTGATTGCTGTAGTAGATTAATAGATATTGAGAACTGTCTAAATATTTCGGATGGTGACCATGTTGGATTTTAATATATGTAGGCCATAGAGTTATGTACTATTAGATGATGATTATTGTGTACGTTCATTATGCAAATGCTGATTTCGATCGCATGATTAGAACACAAGAAATACAAACTTAATTTTCGAAATTCCCACAGCCGCCATCTTGAGATTATACAAACAATTGAACTAAATTAGATACCAGTGAATTACAATGGGTATAAACATTTGCTGTACCAAGTTTCATTGCGTTTGGATCATTAAATCGCGAGAAAAGTCTATTTAAAACTTTCAAATTCGCTTGGCCACAATGTTCGTTTTGTAGTTAACTGGTTTTTAAAGTTTCATAGATGAACTTCCAGTAGTGCCCTTTATTTCCGTACAACATTTCATGGTGATACCGGTAATATTTTCAGAGATATAGAATGCCGGTGAAATATTTCGCCCAGCCGCCATCTTGAGGTTATGTAAACAATTGAACGAAGTTAGACGTCGGTGCATTACAATGTGTATAAACATATACTGTACCAAGTTTCATTGCGTTTGGTTGGTTAAACCGCGTTTAACATCTATTTAAAAGTCGCAACTTCGCTTGGCCGCCATGTTCGTTTTGTAGTTACCAGGTTTTCAAAAGTCACATAGGTGAACTTCTAGTACTTCCCTTTATCCCCGTACAAAACTCTAGGGTGATATCGGTAATAGTTTCGGACATATTGAATGCCGGTGAAATATTTCGCACAGCCGCCATGTTGGATTGATGAGACGTAACAAAATTTTAAGGACACGGTTGGGGTCGCCGGGAATAGTGCTATGAACTTACCGAGTTTCATTGAAATCACCCCAGCCGTTTATAAGTTATTATGGGGAAACACAAAAATCCATCACACACACACGCGCACTCTTACAGACACACGGACAAAAGGTGATCTTATAAGCCTATTTTTCATAAATGAAAATAGGCTAAAAATAGTAAATATTACTTACAGAAACTGGGATTAATTTCTTATGGACTTTAAACGTTCTTCAGTAGTATACAATTAAAAGACTAAAACTTATGGTGTATTGTATTCATTTATTTATTTTGTTATTTTAATTAAGTAATAATAGTTCTTCTTTTTATGTGAGTTTTTCCCCGTGACATCACAGCTCATAAATAGCCCACGCCTACCATGCGACACTGCCCAAACATTCAGTGTACAGATAGTGGGTGATGCGTGGTTAACGCATCGGATCCATTCAACCGTAAATCTTGGTATCCGTGACCGGGGTACTGACTCGCTGCCAGACAGCTACTCAGTTGTCCTCACGATGCTGAGCGCGCCAAATTCCGGTCCTCACGTCAGTTTCTAAAATCCATGACGGAGCCGAGAATCGAACCCGAGGCCTCCAGATGGGAGGCAGGCGAGCAACCCTAAAACCCCGGGTCTGGCCAGTTTCTATTCAGTGTTTCTCTTATTGTTAACAGAAATGGTAGGTGCGGCTAATATTAATTTTCACTATTTTGGTAAATTGTAATTATACAGGGTGTCATTTATGTACTTGAGTAGCCTACCCTTAAGGGGCGCTTAGGGGATGGGTATAGGATCAATTTGAGATAGGGAACCTGGGGTCGAAATGGCCTCTTAACCCCAGAAAACTGGTTTTTGTCAGGCCCTCCGCCACTGTAAAGTAGGGAAGCGCGCCATGTGTTACTCAGAGGTCAGGCATTCTTTCGCTGTTAACGGTCTTGGCGCGACCACCGCTCAACGCTGCGTTAGCCGAGAGCTGCATTCCTCTTGCCAATTGATAGTTCCGTCGTCTTTAACTACTGCAGAAACACACGTAACTCGTTGATACCGATAATCAAAAGGCAATTAATTTACAGAATCAGCGATAATTTAAAAAAATCAGCACTGAATAAACACGCACTGTGACTACGCCCCCTCCTATCCCTCTAAAAATAAAGAAAAAGAAAAAGGGAAAAAAATTAAGGCATGGCAGCCCAGGAGAAACGAACCCGGGACCACCGTGTACCGAGCCTCTCCGCTAACCTCTTGGCTAACGCAGTGATCAGCGGTGGTCGCGCCAAGACTGTTGACAGCGAAAGAGTGCCTGACCTCAGAGTAACACATAGTGCGCTTCCTTACTTTACAGGGGCGGAGGGCCTGAAACAAACCTCTTTTCTGGGGTTAGGAGGCCATTCCGACCCCAGGTTCCCTATCTCAAATTGATCCTATACCCATCCCCTACACGCCCCTTAAGAGTACTCAAGTACATAAATGACACCCTGTATATTTAACTTATTCATTCACTTATTTATGTAGTTATTTGTTTACATTAAATAAGTCATCTCGTGTAACTTGCACAAGAAAATACAAATTAAATTGCCACAGTTAAGTTGTGGTACTTTTCTGCAACGGTACTTGAATTGTACAGATAATGTAAGAAGAAAACTGAATTGCGTGCAGTTTAATCGCTGACGTTACGATTTAGTTGTAGCAGTTTTCCTGAACACAGACTTGATTAAAGGGAGTTATATACTCCAAATCTAATAACTAGAATACGTTTAATATGACAAGCCTCCACCGGGGGGTGTGATAAGTTATGTTATTCTATGTTTAGTTCATGATCTAACTCCTAAATGATACTGCTCCGTTCCATCATGCATGTTACTTGAAGTTACACCGGCCAAGTGATGATGTTGGTATTTATCTCTCAGTATTAGAGAGCAAGCTAGGGGATGATACAGACCTGGCAGGATGCCCGGAAGAGAGCCCCAGGTGTGCCGGGAGGAGCGACCGAGTTAGCGGAACTTACAGCTTGGTTAATGCTGTCCCAAGGGATCACAGTAGGGGGTGGGGGAGAGAAACTCGCTGACTTCATCTCCACGTAACTGACCAATCCACTTCAAGCATCAGCTGCCCTTATTTTGGAATATAATCGATTAGATGTATTGTGTAATTTCATTGTTCCTTGCTGCAATACTATCAGTAGAATTTGCTGTTTTCTGTTGAGTATAGTGTTTGGGGACTACAAAAAAGTTTGACCTGTATTTTCAATTATACGCCCGTCAGCGTACAGTGACATTCGGGATGCCATAGTACCCGTGAGGATATTATTATTATTGTTATTATTATTCAAAAGAGGCATGATTTTGTTGCCAAGATAGTACATCAAGTAGGCCTACTGGCTGTACACCTTCGACTACTGAGCCAAGATAAAATACCGAAGAATAATTATGCCCCAGAAAGGCTACCGGAGGATGACAACTTTACCTTGTACTGGGATCGCACTGTTTTGACAGACCAATCAGCCGTGCACATCAGACCTGATCTGGTTCTTGTTGACAAATGCATGTGGGACACCGCCTTCATAGATGAGACAATCCCAAAGAGTGGCAACATGCTTACGAAACATGTTGAAAAGTCAACAAGAAGTTCCGTGACGAACTAAAGTGCCTACTTTTCTTAAAATTTAAGATCATGCCAATGATTAATCTATATGGATTTATCTAGAATAATGACGAAATTAAGTTGGTAATATCGAAATTTCTAATTAGTTCGAAATACTGTAGCCTATACCTGGCATAATGTAGCCTAATAGAGAACTACAGTTGGCAGCTCTGGTGACTGAATATATACTTAGTTCCATCTCTAAAGGCACAGAATACAAAATTTGGTTGAAGTTCAATGGATAGCATGGACGTTACATGCAGTTAAACATTGGATCTAACAGCGAGCGTAAAATCATGTTGGCAACAATGACATACATGTATTGGTCAGAAATAATCTGAAATAATATGATCTATTGTTGTGTCAATTTTGAATGAAATCCATTAGTTAGTATAGAAGTTACATGCATTTTAAAATCGGACCTATCAGCAGGCTTAGAATCATGTTGGCAGAACTGACGTTTATTAGTAACTCCAAATTAATCTAGAATACCAGGTACTATACATGTGCAAAGTTTAGAGCTATTGGCTAGCATACATTCTGATATATTGATATTAGGGTAACAAAAATAGAGACAGCATTTATTAACAGTTGGCAGCCCTGGTTGCTTAGTCATACCTGTTATGGTACACATAGCACACACGAAAATTGCTTGAAATCCAAATGATAGTATAGAAGTTACATGTATTTAAAGTTGTTCCTCTCAGCAGGCTTAGAATCATGTTGTTAGCACTGACGTATATAAGTTACTCCAAATTAATATAGAATGTTAGGTACTATACGTGTGCATAGTTTAAAGCTGTCGGCTTGCATACTTTCTGATATATGGGTATTTGGATTAAAAAAATTGAGAGCATTTATTATCAGTTGGCATCCCTGGAGGCTCTTAAGAATACGCTCAGTCATATCTGTTTATGTACACATAGCACATACGAAATTTGGTTGAATTCCAATTGATAGTGTAGAAGTTATATTCAAATAAATATTGGACCTATCAGCAGGCTTGTAATCATTTTGTCAACACTGCCATATATGGCCTCCTGGAAATTAAACTGCAATGTTATTACCTATATGTGTGCCAATTTTTAAATAGCTCCCATTCATACCTTCCATGATATCCAACATGGAGCTCAAATTTCAATTGTGATTTTTCAGCAGTTGGTAGCACTGACTTCATTTTCAAATATGGCCGTGAGATATTCCTGTATAGATCTTTACTCCTACCAAATTTTGTTTCGATTTCTCCAGCCGTTTAGGAGTTGATAGGGGGGACACACACACAGCCAGACAGACAGACAGAAGGACAGACAGACAGACACACACACATTTGCCCGATCTCATAAGTCTACTTTTTCCTCATTTTTGCAAAATGTGAAAAGTAGGCTAAAAATACAGTGAGCCTTCAGAACTGATAAGGAAGCAATGCCACATGGCACAATTTAGGACAGTTCCTATGATTCCGACCAACTTAAAGGAAATTATTGCAGATTTAAAGTTAGACCCAGGTCATTTTAAGATTATGCAGAAGACAGTCATTCTTTCAACATGTCGCATAGTAAGTGTTCTTGGGCAGTCAGGCCTGGAGGAGTGAGGGAAAAGAGTACTGCAGTTATATACCTTGCCCGGTATCAAACCAGAGACTATGTTTCCCTAGAGATTCAACTTGTGAATCTCATTATTATTATTATTATTATTGTTATGATTGACTGAGGAAAGTACACGTGAATTTCTCAGCTACAAAATAGCGTCAGAAAGTGACTTTATATTGTGAAGGGACTTACCAAAATATGTTAGTACGGTATGGTAGATGTGTTTGTTTACAATCGGAACGACATAATATCGTGTGTAATATTAAAAATCTTGTGGTGAAATAACCTTGTTGTGATCAGCAATCTTGTCAAAGATGAAATCACACAGAATATAGATGACAGATAGACGATCATTTTCTTGTGCAAGCGCTCCTAGTGCTCACCAAAGACATCATCCTCTCGATTCAAGTCACGGCCTACTAGACTCCACCATCGGTATGACGAAATAAGCGAAGATTCCACGGCCAACAAGAAATACTGGCTCTGGTGCGCTTCCGTGACGTGAGCAATGTAGTTCTTTTGCACCATTTCCGGTAGGGTTATGTATGATGGGAACATAAACCGTATTGTCTCAAAGATGCTGAAATCACAGAAATAGAACATCGTACTAACCCATATCATATCAGAAAACACGCTGTAAAAAGCATTGACCCATCACAACCATGCCTTCTGGCAAAACATACATGGTAATTACAACTAAAGTCATATACTGATCAATCTTATGAAGTCCAATACTGAGCCACAATTTACTTATGTATTCATGACTCTAAGAAGAACCAGTAGATCACCTAACTTAAATCGTTGTAGTTGATCACGAGGTAATACTTGTCAGGAGTATGTTATCTTTCCCTGGCAGTTGCCTGTTGATTATGTGGAATTACTAGACGGTTACAAAGCGTTCAGGAAGGTTGTGAAAAGCTATGAATAGTGCCGGACAGTGTATGCATGTATAATTCTTATGGTTGAACGATATACATAAATGTATCAAACGTTTTTGTAATACTGTTGAAATATATTCACGACCATAATATTCTATGGTCCTCGTTTTACAGCCGGTGTGCTAGTCATCTTGTCTGCATCATTGAACCTGTATAAATGCTGGTATTCATTTACCACTTGTCTTCATAGAAGGTATTGATATTAGCCGTTAGTCGGTGGCGAGTTTATTCCTCAGATCTCTTCTTTAAACGTATTAATTTCTGTTCCGACCCATAAAACAACAATAACTAAGTAATACTTTCACTGCGAGATTCTTTGATCTAATTATACTCATGTGCACATAATTTAACTCACGAGGATGGTCACAGGCTCTACAACTCAACTTACTGTACTTGTTTCAGCCATTAAAGACACAACACACCCTTGAATACTAGTTCGCGTGGAATTCGTTACGAGTAACTTCAACATAAAAATTGGTTATCAATAGCTGGCGTAGTTTTGTAAACCTATACAGTATACAGTAATTTACCGTGCTTGAAAACACACGGAACATCTAAACTGTGTTCATTTCAAGAAGATTGATATAATATATCGCAATTTTGCTGCTCATGAATTGCTCTCGAATTAAACCTACAAGCACCATCAAGCACTATATTGCCTACGTCACAAAAGGATTAGGTTTGTGCGCCAAAGCCTGTCTTTCTCGTTGGTCGTGCAAAGATTCAGTGTGATACAGCGGAGTATTGGGAGCATCAAGGAGAAGCATCCAAAATGGCGGAACGGTAGGAGTATTGACTTGAACCAGATTGATGATATCAGTCGGCAGATAACAGAGAATCAACAGGAAGAAGAGATTCATCATGAGACTGCTAGATCACTGCTAAAGAAGATTATGGCTATTCCTCTTAAGAACTTAAAAATAGATATAACAAATAGTTCCCTGAAGAACTAAAGCCAATTTTCATATATCCTACTTATGTTAATTGCCTCTATCAACATACAAAATTTCAGTTTGATTGCTTCAATAACTTCGTAGATATTGAGAACCGTCTAATATATCGGATGGTCACCTTGTTGGATTTTTATATATGTAGGTCTTAGAGTTATGAACTGTTACATGAAGATTATTGTGTACGTGTAGTATTCAAACTTCAATCGCATGATTAGGACACAAGAAGTAAAAACGAGATTTTAAAATTTCGCAGAGCTGCCATCTTGTGGTTATGGAAACGATGAAAATAAATTATATGCCAGTGGATTAACATTTGTATAAGGATTTACTGTACCAAGTTTCACTGCACTCGGATGGTTAAATTGCGAGAAACGTCATTGTAAATATTTATATTTCGCGTCGCCACCATGCTGGATTTGTAATCACCAGGTTATTGAAAGTCCTATAGGTGAACTTATGTTCATAGCCCCTATGAACATAAAAAAAAATCAGTTTGATTGCTGTAAAAGATTCGTAGATATTGAGAACCGTCAAAATATTTCGGATGCTTGCCATGTTGAATTGTAATATGTATAGGCCATGGAGTTATGTACCATTAAAGAGACATTATTGCGTAGGTTCATTATTCAACTTACACTTCGATCGCATGATTACGACACAAGATATAAAAACTTAATTTTAAAATTTCGCACAGCCGCCATCTTGAGGTTATTGTAAACAATTGAACTAAATTAGATGCCAGTGCATTACAATATGTATAGACATTTAATGTACCATATTTCACTCCGCTCATATGATTAAATCGCGAGAAAAGTCTATTAAAATGTTTCAACTTCGTTTGGCCGCCATGTTCGTTTTATATTCTACAGGTTTTTGCAACTTACAAATATAAACTTGTAGTAGTGCTCTGTATCACCGTACATAATATGTATCAGGGTGATATCAGAAATAGTTTCGTAGATATTGAATGCCGATAAAATATTTCCAGTAGGCGCCATCTTGAGGTTATGTGAACAATTGAACTAAATTAGATGTCAGTGCATTGCTATTTGTATATACTTTGGCTGTGCCAAGTTTCATTGTGTTTGGGTGGTTAAATCGCGAGAAAAGTCTATTTAAAAGTCTCTACTTCGCCTGGCTGCCATGTTGGATTTGTAGTTATCAGGTTTTCGAAAGTCTCATAGGTGAACTTGTAGTAGTGCCCTTTATCACCGTACAAAATTTTAGGGACATATCGGTAATAGTTTCGGAGATATTGAATGCTGGTGAAATATTTCGCAGAGCCGCCATGTTGGATTGGTGAGACGATACAAAATTTGGAGGCCTCGGTCGGGGTCGGCCAAAATGGTGCTATGACCTTACCGAGTTTCATTGAAATCGCCCACACCGTTTAAAAGTTATTAGTGGGGACACACACACACAGACAGTCACATAGACACACACACACATACGCACACACACACACACACACGGACAAAAGGAGATCTCATAAGACTGATTTTTTATTTTTAGCCTACTTTCGATTTTTGCAAAAAATGAAAGTAGACTTATGAGATCAACACAGGGCGAAAAAAGTGTGTCTGTCTGTGTGTGTGTATGTGTGAGTCTGTGTGTGTGTGTGTCTGTGTGTGTGTGTGTGTGTGTGAGTGTGTGTACTCTGAATGTCTGTCCCCCCCTATCAATTCGAACACGGTGAATGCGAATTGAACGAAATTTGGAACAAAGGTAGCACTAGCAAAGGACACCTCAGTGTCATGTTTTATATCGCCGCCATCTTGACGGAAACGTAATGGCGGCCACACAAATGTTCAAAGCTTAAATCAAATTACGATTAACCAAATCATCCGATCTCTACCAAATTTTGCAACGACATACCTTTATGGGGGAGCATCCTTTGACCAAACCAATAGGTCATCAGCGTAATAGTTTGCGGATGGCGGCCATCTTTGTGTGAAAATCGATTCCCCCTATTAATTCGAACACGGTGCAACCGAATGGAACGAAATTTGGTACAGAGGTAGTACTAACAAAAGGCACCTCAGTGTCATGTTTTATATCGCCGCCATCTTGACGGAAACGTAATGGCGGCCACACAAATGTTCAAAGCTTAAATCAAATTACGATTAACCTAATCATCCGATCTCTACCAAATTCTGCAACAACATACCTTTATGGGGGGAGCATCCTTTGACCAAACCAATAGGTCATCAGCGTAATAGTTTGCGGATGGCGGCCATCTTTGTGTGAAAATCGATTCCCCCTATTAATTCGAACACGGTGCAACCGAATGGAACGAAATTTGGTACAGAGGTAGTACTAACAAAAGGCACCTCAGTGTCGTGTTTTATATCGCCGCCATCTTGACGAAAACGTAATGGCGGCCACACAAATGTTCAAAGCTTAAATCAAATTACGATTAACCTAATCATCCGATCTCTACCAAATTTTGCAACTACATACCTTTATGGAGGGAGCATCCTTTGACCAATCTAATAGGTCATTCACCTGATAGTTTGCGGATGGCGGCCATCTTTATATCAAAATTGATTCCCCCTATTAATTCGAACACGGTGGAACCGAATGGAACGAAATTTGGTACAGAGGTAGCACTAGCAAAGGGCACCTCAGTGTCATGTTTTATATCGCCGCCATCTTGACTGAAACGTAATGGCGGCCACACGAATGTTCAAAGCTTAAATCAAATTACGATTAACCTAATCATCCGATCTCTACCAAATTTTGCAACTACATACCTTTATGGAGGGAGCATCCTTTGACCAATCTAATAGGTCATTCACCTAATAGTTTGCGGATGGAGGCCATCTTTATGTCAATATTGATTCCCCCTATTAATTCGAACACGGTGGAACCGAATGGAACGAAATTTGGTACAGAGGTAGTACTAGCAAAGGGCACCTCAGTGTCATGTTTTATATCGCCGCCATCTTGACTGAAACGTAATGGCGGCCACACGAATGTTCAAAGCTTAAATCAAATTACGATTAACCTAATCTTCCGATCTCTACTAAATTTTGCAACTACATACCTTTATGGAGGGAGCATCCTTTGACCAATCTAATAGGTCAATCGCCTAATAGTTTGCGGATGGCGGCCATCTTTGTGTCAGAATCGATTCCCCCTATTAATTCAAACACGCTGAAACCAAATGGAACGAAATTTGGTATAGAGGTAGCACTAGCAAAGGGCACCTCAGTGTCATGTTTTATATCACCGCTATCTTGATGGAAACGTAATCGCGGCCACCCAAATGTTAAAAGCTAAAATGTAATTACGACCAACCTAATAATCTAGTCTCTACCTAATTTTGCAACACCATATCTTTATGTGGGAAACATATTCTGACCAAACTGCAAGAACATCAGCCCAATAGTTTGCAGATGGTGGCCAAGTATGTGTGCAAATCGATTCTCCCTATCAATTCAAACACGGTGAAACCGAATTGAACGAAATTTGGTACAGAGGTAGCACTAGCAAAGGGCACCTCATATTCATGTTTAATATCCCTATAGCACGTTGTATTTCAACAAGCTCCTACAACCAACATTCAATCATACTCCTTGAAAAGGACAAAGAGTTATAACAATACCCATGCATTTAGGAGAAAGTAGGCTATATGTTCTTTACTGAACATCTTGTTATTAAATGAAAATGGCTAAAAACGGCCTCATGAAGTTGGAAGAAGCTTTAAATGCTTGAGCAACATGTAGGATGTCATGGAAGAAATCAGCAGAAGAACTGAAGCAGGGAATAACTATCGTGAAGAACAAGGAATTGACCAGGACATCATTAGTGACAAATGAAATGGAGGAAGATCAAGCAAATTGAGAAAAGGTTCTACCTAAGAAGAACAGATAGAAGAAGAGTGAGGAGAGGAAAGCTGATGATATTCCAACGGAGCAGGTCAAAAACGATCTTAAAAATACAGCGGTTAGTGAGAGTGAAAAACGACCATATTCTAAATTAAGGAGTCGTTCCGAAGCCGTAATAAGCTAACCAATGAAGTGTAAGACTTTCGCTGATGTTCTGAAGGATATCGGGAATAAGGTGAAGCCGGAAGACAATGGAGGAGACATTCGATCTATCCGTAAAACTGGAGATGGGGCAGTTCTTCTTAAGTTCAAGAAAACAACGCAGATTTAAAACAGGGAGAAATTCAATAAATCTCTGAGAGATGCTCTCGGACAAGATGGTGATGTAAAGGCTTTAATTCCCCGAACTACACTGGAGATTCGGGACATGGATGGCATCACTACCGTTGCAGATGTGGAGGAAGCTGTAAGACGAGATTCTGGTAATACTTATGGAGAGCTGAAAATTTCGGTAACTAAACCAAATAGCTGGGGACAGAAACTTGCCATTTTCGAAACTAAAGATGAGGATGCTCAGAAACGTCCGGAAGCAGGAAGAATTAAGATAGGATGGCTATACTGCAGAGTACGTGCTAGAACCATTTTACCTCGATGCTTTCGATGCCTGTCATATGGATATTTGGCAAGGAAATGCGAAGGCCCTGACAGAAATAAGCTTTGTTTCAAGTGTGGAGAAACTAGTCATAAAGCAGACTCTTCAAAGAATAATCCGCTATGCATGTTTTGTACAGATAGAGGTGTCAATGAAGTTTAACCTAATCATGCTCCTGGATCGGGTGCATGCACAGTTTTTCACGAGGCTCTTGAAATGGCCAAAAATCACAGCAAATGATGCGAATTCTTCAAGCAAACATGCACAGGAGTCAAAAAGCTAACAGATTTCTGACATAGCTGATTTATGAGATGGAAGCAGAATCCTTATTATTAGTGAACCATATCAAGAGAGGACCATCCAGGGTGGTTTGCGCATAATTTTGGAACAGCTGCAATTTGGATATCAGATCTAGGAAAATTCTCAGTCGCAGAGCATAGGTGTGAAAACGGTTTTGTCTGGGTACAGATTGGGGGAATCACTATTGTAAGCTATTATTTTACGCCAAATGAATCCGTTCAAAATTTTCAAATGAAACTTGATGTCCTTGAGGATGCAATACGTGGAATGGACAAAAGACTAGAGGTCGCAGGTGATTTTAATGTTCAAGCATTGGAATGGGGCACGCCGCAAACAGATTCAAGAGGAAGACGCATTCTGGAAACGGCAGCTACAACAGGATAAGTTGTCAATAACATTGGAAATGTACCAACATTCTAACGACCAGGATGACAGGGAACACTATCGGATGTAACATTCTCAACGGAGGATATCGCGCCTAAGATTACTGGATGGCAAGTTATTGAGGACCAATACCTATGTTTATCATCTTTCGTTTACTTCAGCAAGTTCCTCAAGCAAGAAACATATTGTGCAGGCCATTGTAACGGTTTTACTAGTGTCCCCACTGTTGGGTGACAAGTGTAACGGTTTCACTGGGGAGAGTGTGGAAGAACCACAACAAGTCCCACGTTTGAGATGATAAATGTTATGTTTACTCTGACTAAGATACGTTGTATTAATGGGCGCCAACACCTCAACGCTATGTTGAAATCTAAATTTATATTTAACAACACCTATCTCTGGCAGAACACCTTTAAGAATCTTCACACTCAGATCGTGGTATGATTTGATCATTAACCCAACTAACAATTGTATCAGGAGAAGGAATTTGGTCTATATCTAATGCTACCTACTGAAAGCAAAGATTGCATAGTATAAGAAATGAATTTATTATATAAAAACAAGTAGTGGCATTTTAATAATAATAATAATAATAAATTTAAATTGGAGCGTAACGATTTGAATTTACCACTAGAGAATTACGTGAAAACGCAGTCGGATGAATTACTGATTTTACTGATTATTCCCAAGCTAAGAAGTTAGTGAAATTTTGAATATGAAACAATGAAGCGAGAGATTATGTAGTTCTGAGTCATTCGCGCTTACCATTGGAAATTGCCGTGGCAATTCCCTCGTACTTGATGCTGAAGAGAGCTTCCCACAGCCTTCTGGACGTCGCCATCTTCTTCGTCAGTTGTGGAGATTGTTGTAGAAATGTTAAGTTATGGTCCGATCACACCGGAACCAACCACACGAGCAACAACAACGGTCAAGTTTTACTATGATAATCGGCCTCCCTCCTCGGCGCGCAAACAATATATGCCCTCGCCGAACCCCCTCTCCGGACCCGTCTTCCACTCGCCCGGTCTCCAATGATTGGCTGAGCCACCACGCGATACACCCGACCTCAGGGTCAATATACTCGGCGCGACGAAGTCGATTACCGGTCCAGGCCATTTCGCCTTTTCTTGATGCAGCCAGCTGGAAGTGCCCCACGGCTTGCGTCACGCTTCTCGACAAGAATATACCTGTAGCTGAATTCCCAGTGAATCATCTCTCTCTCAATAAACTCTAACTGACAAAAATCCGTAAAATTCCGTAATCATATAATTTTCCGCGATAATGTTGTACGTAATAATTTGCTTGATAGTGTTTTCTATAACATCGAAAACCTATCTGAACACTTATAATCTTATAAAAAACGCTCCAAAAAATACCTTAATAATAATAATAATAAGTTACATGAAACTTGTCTTGGCAGAACAATTTGCCGCGTAAATTAATATTGAATGGCTTCCTACTGACTTATGTCAGTGGCGTAAAATATCCTCGAAAAACATGTTACATATTCGCCTCGGATCATCGGATGATTTACCGTGACGACGGTACATCAGGCGATTATCCCAGACACGTTAATAAAATCTCCATCCAAAATACATATTACACCAATTAAATCACCCTAAATTACATATATATACACTCATAATTTTCTTTACGCATTTTTGCGTCAAAGTCTGTTGTTATATTGGATTGCCCTATGCAATCAGTCCAATGTTTTTCATTTTGATTAATGTTCCACGGATATTTCCGCCTCTCAAATATCTCTGTGTTGGGAAAGATATACATAAATAATGTGTGAGCACTGTGTATATATGATGTCACATCACACGCATCAAAGGTGTTCTGATATATATATCACCACAGAACTTCCTAATATCACTGGAGGTCGCTTCCTTCTGGTGAAACTTAATCTCACTGATCTCACAGAGCACACGATCACACTATTGTGGCTGCGCATCGTGACCATAATACTTAATCTCTCTGTGTATTAGATAAAATTAACATTGATTTCTGAAAAAAAAAACTGTAAGTGCGCATTACATATAACACCAAATATTTCTGTGCCGTAATCGCCCTGTCTTACTACGTTCCCGTAGACCATATTCTACTTAATACTAGTTCACAACTCAGACCAGTTCTCCTCACCCAAATAATACCTTTGTACTAATTACCTTAAATTACTCACCTACAGCTCTTACATGGCGAGGCCGTAAACATAAATCACGTATGCTGTTATGTATGAGTTTCATGAAGGACTGTCTCGCCTTCTGGTGGCCCATCTTTTGTCTCGTGGACGCCTTAAGCAAAAATACCCTGTACAAGCGCTCACCCATCTCTAGGAGACAAATGGGAATTCACCAGCGCTTCCAAATTCTGGCCTTGGTGTATCGAGACATTTTAGTGCTCAAGAGCATCCGACAATCCCGTCATATTTCCCTGTACTTTAAAAACTCTCAATTTCTTATATACTATCCCCCTTTGTGACTTCTGATACGCCTGCCTGGAAAACCAGATCTCCCTCGCACCAAATACCACACTTACTCATTTGATAGGCTGGCTCGCCAGCTAAACACTCTCACTTTATGACACATACTTTCGTAGACTATGTATATTATACGTCCCGTATAATCTGTTTCCCTTAACTTAACGTCATCACGTTCCTCTACTTACCTATTTCTCAGTGTCTGTAACGATGCCCTGTTGCTACTGTCCACACATGCTAACCCTACTTTCCTCTGGTGTTACACCTCTACTCGAAACTCTATGACCTAAAAATGTCACTTCTGACTGACAGAATGACGACTTAGACAGCTTCAAAGTGGACCCTGCCTGATCTAACTTCTGAAAAACTATATCTAAATGACGTAGATGCTCCTCAAAACTGCGTGAACTAATTACCATATCATCAATGTAAACGGTTACAAACTCTCCTGTGTCATCCCCTAAAACGATTTTAAAGCCCTAATTAAAGCTGCTGAACTACTCCTTAACCCATAAGGTGTTCTACAAAATTGATAAAGGTTATATTTATGACTAAAAGCTGTAAATGGTCTATCTTCGTACATAAGTGGCACTTGCCAGAAACTGGAACTCAAATCTACACAAGTGAAATACTTCTTCCCCTCAAATGTTTGCATTAATTCCTCTATTGACATGGATTTCAGCTGATCTGAACTAATTCTACTGTTAACCAAACGAGCGTCTAAACAAATACGAACTGTGCCGTCGGCCTTGGGTACCGTGATCAAACAATCAACATATGGACTGTTAGAGTGCTCAATAATCCCATCTTCAAGCATCTGGTTAATTTGTGCCTCAAATGCACTCTGATAAGCGAAAGGTACAGGATATCTATGTCCTGTGAATACTGACCTATCAATAACGTTCAATGAATGTGTATAGCAATAGGCCATACCAATGCGATCCTCAGAAACTCTCATATTACACAATAACACATCATAGAACGGAACACACTGTTCTTCCTCTATATTTCCCTGAAATGCAGCATCACGTAACGAGTCCTCTAGACTACCGTTCGTAATCACACTGCCCACAAAACATGGAGAATCCCGCTCTACGGCTGGCGATATCTCATTTAAAGTACAAATCACACCTACAACACTACTTCTCTGAATATGGTCATTGAACGCTACCTCTACTTCAGAATCACCCCATTTAAAATTCAAACTCCCTACATCATAACATAAGTTACCAGACACTCTACTTAGCCACTCTGAACCCAAGATAACACTGAATACTAAATTTGGAATTACAAGACAAATCTGATTTTCTATATGATTATTAATTTTAATGTCTACTAAAACTTGTTTAGAAATTACTTTAGACCTCTTCCCAACAGCTGTGATAACAAAAGTGCTTTTAATTGGCATCTCCTCAAAATTTACTCCAGTTCCTTTCATTTTATCATAAAATGCACTACTTATGCAACTCTTCATACAACCACTATCAATTAAAATATCTGTGTACGCCTCGGACACGTTAAATTTAACTATGGGGCTCTTACTAGCCACCTCCTGAATAATACCTTCATCATTTAGTTCACGTAATAATTCATTTCTTACATTTAGGTCATTGGGTTCCTGTATAAGTGTATGGACAGGGCATGTTACAGACCTTACATCGCAGCCTGGTTCGTGTTTAAAGTACCGCTACCGCTTGGTGTAGTACTACTCACTACTGCACTGGTATGGTTGTTCTGGGTTGTGTTAACGGTATTTCTCTGTCCGTTATTACAATTGGGCTGATTCCCTCCTTGACCCCTGTTCTGGTTATAATTATTATTGTTATTATACCTCCCTTGGTTACCCCTAAAATCATTATTTCGGCCTTGATTTCCCCTGAAATCATTATTTCTACCTTGGTACTGCGTACCATACCCGTTTTATCTGTACTAATTTTGCTGATTATTATTATTATTATTATTCTGGTTCCCCCTATTTTGGACGTTGGCCCCTTCGCCACTGTTCCCTTGAACTTCCTGATTCCTATTCTCATTAGGCCTGTTATTATGGTTACCCTGGTTCCTACCGAAATTCTTCTCGAAACCACCTCTTCCCAGAGCATCGAATGTACTTAATAAATTTTCCACTTGTGAAATAGATTTAACATTTTGGATACAGGCAGCTTCTTTGATTCTATATGGAAAATGTCTTAGTAATAGCCTGACTACATCACTTTCCTCCCTCAAACCATCCAGATATTTACACGTCAATACCTGTCCTAAAAAGTACTCGGTCATAGTGTAATTTCCTCTCGGGTTATATTTCCCACACACAATTCCCTCACGATGCTGAGACTGAATTACCTCATTCCAAAATTTCTCACAAAATTTAACTTTAAAATCTGAAATATTCTCGAAATTGTCTCTGTAGACAGCAAACCAGTTTCTTGTCTCCCCTACAAACGCTTGCTCTAAAATCTCAACTACCTGGCACCAGTCAATACTACCATTTTCCAACCTCTCCCTGAATTTATTTTCTATTGCATTCATGAACTCCATTGGACAACCCTGCCGATTACTGAATTTGCCTAGTTCTATTTCCCTGTGTGTGCTATTCACATAAACTGGCCTACTCTGACTATTTTCCCGCCTAATTCTAGCTTTCAACTTCTGTTCTAATTCAGCAATTTTCTCCTCAGCTTTTCTTTCAATATTAGTTACAGTTAACCTAATGCTCCCTTCCGATGCTTCAACTTTACCACTTAACTTAGCTTGTTTCTCATTAATCTCATTAATGCTTTCCTTATTCCTCTCCCTTAAATCATTAACTTCAGTGATTATTTCTGCATGAACTTTATCAATTCTTCCCCCAGCTGTTCTTTAACCTCTTTAGTTGCTACCTGAATTTTGTCAATTTCTCCCCCCAATTGCTTTTTGACCTGCTGTGTTTCAAGTTGCACTAGTTCTTGTAAATTTTCAGCCTGTGTACTGATTCTAATTTCAAACTCCTCCTGTACTTTTCCTAATTTTCTGTCTACATCTGCAATAATCTCCTTAGCCTTCTCTTCCATCACCCCTCTGATCTCACCTCTAATCTGTTCGAATTTATCCCTAACTTCCCTACTGTTTTGATCCAATTTAGCATTATTCTGTTCAAGTTTAGCATTATTTTGTTCGAGTTTAGCATTTAAAGTTTCAGTACTCTCTTTATTTTCCCTACTATTTTGTTCAAGTTTAGCATTTAAAGCGTCTGTACTTATTTGATTTTGTTGCATAAACTTAAGAAGCAAACTCTCTAACCCTGCTTGACTGTTTTGATTACCCCCCTCAGTATCGGGATTTACCTCCGACATCCCTGTACTGCTTTCATTTTCAAGACTAGCCATACAGCTCGTATCTTCACTATCCAACTGGTGACCACTACGCAACTTCATCTCTTCCTCAACACTACCCATGCTGATACACACCGATAAATGAAAAACGCCAAAATACAGGCACAGAAATATATACCCATCTCCTTCCACAAATGTTATTAGGTTTTCGGCCTCACGTTGGTAGCGACAAGTGTAACGGTTTTACTAGTGTCCCCACTGTTGGGTGACAAGTGTAACGGTTTCACTGGGGAGAGTGTGGAAGAACCACAACAAGTCCCACGTTTGAGATGATAAATGTAATGTTTACTCTGACTAAGATACGTTGTATGAATGGGCGCCAACACCTCAACGCTATGTTGAAATCTAAATTTATATTTAACAACACCTAGCTCTGGCAGAACACCTTTAAGAATCTTCACACTCAGATCGTGGTATGATTTGATCATTAACCCAACTAACAATTGTATCAGGAGAAGGAATTTGGTCTATATCTAATGCTACCTACTGAAAGCAAAGATTGCATAGTATAAGAAATGAATTTATTATATAAAAACAATTAGTGGCATTTTAATAATAATCATAATAATAATAATAATAATAATAATAATAATAATAATAATAATAATAATAATAATAATAATAATAATAATAATAATAATAATAATAATAATAAATTTAAATTGGAGCGTAACGATTTGAATTTACCACTAGAGAATTACGTGAAAACGGAGTTGGATGAATTACTGATTTTACTGATTATTCCCAAGCTAAGAAGTTCGTGAAATTTTGAATATGAAACAATGAAGCGAGAGATTTTGTAGTTCTGAGTCATTCGCGCTTACCATTGGAAATTGCCGTGGCATTTCCCTCGTACTTGATACTGAGGAGAGCTTCCCACAGCCTTCTGGACGTCGCCATCTTCTTCGTCAGTTGTGGAGATTGTTGTAGAAATGTTAAGTTATGGTCCGATCACACCGGAACCAACCACACGAGCAACCAAAACGGTGAAGTTTTACAATGATAATCGGCCTCCCTCCTCGGCCCGCAGACAATATATGCCCTCGCCGAACCCCCTCTCCGGACCCGTCTTCCACTCGCCCGGTCTCCAATGATTGGCTGAGCCACCACGCGATACACCCGACTTCAGGGTCAATATACTCGGCGCGACGATGTCGATTACCGGTCCAGGCCATTTCGCCTTTTCTTGATGCAGCCAGCTGGAAGTGCCCCCACGGCTTGCGTCACGCTTCTCGACAAGAATATACCTGTAGCTGAATTCCCAATGAATCACCTCTCTCTCAATAAACTCTAACTGACAAAAATCCGTAAAATTCCGTAATCATATAATTTTCCGCGATAATGTTGTACGTAATAATTCGCTTGATAGTGTTTTCTATACCATCGAAAACCTATCTGAATAATTATAACCTTATAAAAACGCTCCAAAAAATACCTTAATAATAATAATAAGTTACATGAAACTTGTCTTGGCAGAAAAATTTGCCGCGTAAATAAACATTGAATGGCTTCCTACTGACTTATGTCAGTGGCGTAAAATACCCTCGAAAAACACGTTACACCATCACGGTGGAATATAGCCAGTATCGACAAGGAAACGTTTCTTGATGTAATACAAATTGGAATGGAGAACATCGCAGAAAAAATGTTCTGGCTGTAGAGGAAAAGAAGCAGCTGGTGTGCGTGTTGAACTCATCATGCAGCTAATCCAGCAAGCATGCAATGCATCAATTTCCCGAAAGAGACCACGAACTAGCAGACGCTCAGCGTATTGGTGGACCGAAGAGATTGCAGAATTGAGAATAAACTGTCTGCGACTTCGACGGACGGCTCAGAGGACGAGAGGCAGACAAGTGAATACCTTAGTCACAGCGAAGGAACTAGGCAAAGCAATTAAGAAGAGTAAAGCTGATAAATGGTGGGCTTTGGCTAAGGAAGTGGAAGATGATCCATGGGGACAGGGTTATAAGATTGTAATGAAGATACTCGGGAAATTTTCAAACCCGAGCATGTATTCACAAACCATTAAAAAATTTGTGGATACACTATTCCCCGACTATTCAGAGAGGACTGATTGTGACGATGAATGTGAACAGTAGAAGCACTGAATACAACTTTTAGTTCTCTTAGAAACAAGAAGGCTCCAGGACCGGATGATATACCTGCAGAAGTGCTAAAGATAATATCAGAACTTTGTCCAGAACTGTTGTTGAATATGTACAATCATTGCCTGCAAGCGGGTGTTTTTAATGCCCGATGGAAAATGGCTCGATTGGTTTGGATCAGCAAAGGAAAATCTGGTGGTAAGTATGTTGGACACAGCTGGAAAAGGCCTAGAGAAACCTCTGCAGGAATGAATTCTATCAGCAGTTCAGATAGCACGGGATTTATCTGTTCATCAGCATGAATTTCGGAGAGGACATCCAACCATTGATGCAATATGGGAGGGGGTGAACACAGTAGAAAAAGCGCAAACGGGCAATCATCATTCTTGTAAAGGGATCCTGGATGTAAAGAATGCTTTTAATTCTGCAAGTTGGAATGACTTATTGGAAGCTCTTGAAGAGACTTTCAAAGTACCACAGTATCTATAGCGCATAATTAGAGACTACTTCAGGGATCGCACTCTGCTGTATGATACGGAAAATGTACAAAGGGCAAAACGACAGACGGCTGGAGTAGCCCAGGAATCGATCCTTGGTCCAGATCTCTGGAACATCATGTTTGATGGCTTGTTACGTGTGGAGATGCCAGAAGATACTGGGCTACGCTGATTATGTGGCTGCCTTGATAGTGGCCCGCAATGTTGAGATGGCTCAAATCAAATTGAACCAGGTGATGTGGCGCATAAAGAAATGGATGACGAGTCACAGGCTAACACTAGCAGAACATAACACGGAGATAGTTCTTCTGACAAGGAAAAGGACTGAGACTCTTGTAACAATGACTGTTGGAGATACAGTGATTGAAACATCTACAGTAGTGTGTTTTGGATGGTTCTAATGCCACCTCCACCTCCCCACCTCACAAGGTGGCGGCAGCCCGATAACTCCCGAACCCGTGGTCGGATTTTGACGAATGAGGTGTCATTGAACTCGGGCTGACACCCCCTTTCCAATGGACAACATATTTCAACCCCAAAATAAAAACCTACCCCTACTAGGGGGGCGAAATTGTAATATTTTAGAGAATCTCTCTTTCCAATTGCAACATGTGAGAGTTTGAATGCCGATATGGATTTAAACGTTGTTTCACATAAAGTGCATGTGTTCGGTGGATAGCCACTATGAATTAACATGCTTGTTTTTGTTTTTTACGCATGCCCACTTATGGCTTTTGAAGAGCGTGGGGGAGTGGTTCCCTGTGGACAAGTCCTTGTGGACAAGTCCTTGTGGACAGGTCCTTGTGGACGAGTCCTTGTTGACGAGTCCTTGTGGATGAGTCCCTTTGGACCGGTCCCTTTGGCCTGGTCCCTATGGACTGGCTCATGAATTTATTTAAATTATGTCAAAGGGCCTAACTACATTTCGCGTGTGTGTTGAACTGACGTTGTTCCCCAGTCTCTACTACTATAATAGGATAACGATATGAAAGGAAAGTGATGAAATACATGTGAACACGTGCAAGATGTCATTATTAGCATTCTCCTTGTGAAACAAGTCACATCCTGTTTTGGTTCATACGTGAGAAAATGCAAGTTCATGTGTAATATGATCTAACACACAGGTGTTCACCTGTACACGCGCACGATAAGAGCTAACAAGTCACAACCTGTTTTGACAGTGGTGAGAGGAGAAGGGGGGAGAGTCAGTGTAAGAGAGAACACAGGTGAAGAGAGAAAGAAATATGTATTGCTCATAATACATGTGGAGCTGAGGACTGTAAATAGGACTGTAGGTTAAGTACAACATGAGTGAATAAATAAATACAAGACACACAGGTTCACACAACATGTAATTTATTAATCCAAGAATTAAAGGCTGAGCTAAATCACAACCATTTTACATATAGTTTATTTCCTTTTTGTTTCAACACTTTTTCCACAAGGTAATGTTTAGGAAACGCTGTCTTTTGAAGTTCTTGAAGATAAAACCTGCCTTTTATGGGTTGATGGTTGAGGTCCTCGAGTAAATAGGTGACCGGACTGTTCAGGTTGACTTGACGAATTTGAAATAGTTCAGTCCCCCAATTTGGTGTGTAGCCCTTGTCGAAGACGGACTTGAATTTGCTCACACGAACATAGTCCCCAATGTTAAGGCGATGACGTTTAGGGTCTGCTGTTTTTATGGGGTTAAACAATTTATCCAGTTGTGGAATATTTTTAGTTACAAGTCGTGGCTTGGTCCCAATGGTTCTGTGTTTGGTGTCGTTGTAACGTGACACTAACTCAGGTAACAAGTCCAACCAGCGATAAGTGCCCTGAGCGGTAAACGCTTTCCACATATGGGTTTTCAATGTTCGGTTGAACCGCTCGACCACGCTGGCTTTGAGATTGCTGTACGTGGTGTAATGGTGAATATCCTTAGATTTGAGAAAACTGGAGAAATCCTTGTTGAAAAATTCTTTTCCCTGGTCGGTTTGTAGCAGCTGAGGTTGACGTTTAGATTGTTGAATAATATGTTGAAGGCTTTGGTGACTAGTGGACCAGACTTGCGACGCACAGGTTCAACAAACGCCATTTTGGAATAAACATCAATGACCGTCAACATATAGCGTACACCATCGTTAACGTTAGCATAGGGAATCATTTCAACCATGTCTGCTTGCCAAAGTTCATCCACACCCTGTGAAATCACCTTGAGTCGCTGATAGTGACGTCTAGCTGGACGATGCAACTCGTGAGCAATACCCATTTTAATGGGTGAGGGCTTAAACAATAATTTTGGCATTTCGAAGTTCTTCCTCAATTTCTTGAATTTCCCAATCGTGACCAGTATGGCCGGCTTGACGTGAAGCATGCAACAGCTGTAGTCGCTGGACGAGTTTATTTGGATTGTGCCAGTAGGTAACATCCACAAGGGGTTTTAATGGTTTAAATGTCACCCCTGAAGCGGACACTTTACGACGACCACTTTGACTAGTGGGGAACATTTTTGCAATGATGGTTTTATATTTTTGGGATATATTAGCATTCACTTGTTGAGTGGGATCATACTGTCTTTTGTGAGCATGGGTATCCAGTAAAATGGATTTATATTTACTAAGGTCCTCTGACGTATAATCTTGAGATGAGGGAGTCCGAGTGAATAGTAGCTTTAACAGTCCTGGTGTTAATTTATAGTTGATCTTTTTAATGACAGCTTTAGTACGACTAAATTTAATCGATGAATCACCAATTTTAAAACTATCATTCTCATAGCGAACGCCATATGTGGTATCTGTGTTTCCAACAAATAGATTGGTGAAATAGGGTTCCAGTGTTGATCCATAATATTTTATTAAAATGTTTTTCAGTTGAGTTTTATGTTGAGGAGTGGCCAAGAGTTGTGAAAATTGAGACGATCTGGAAGGGCAAGGGGTTTCGACCATGGCCAAGGATTTCCTTTTTCTTAAAAACTCTGCAAGGGGTGATGCCTTTTTTTGAGGCGTAAACACTTGTTCCTCATTATCCTCAACTTCGCTAACACTAGTTAAATCTTCCTGTTCCTCTTCATCTTCCTGTTCCTGTTCCTCTTCCTCAGAGTCCTCGTGGTGCGTCTGACTGGCTTGTGAAACGGTAGGTAGCGCTTCAGATGGCTTGAAAGAGGGTTTTAACATAGCTTTTAGCGGAGGTGCTAAATGTTGTTGAATAAACAAAGCATGATCCGCATGCGATCGTTTCAATTGACGAAACTTTTGGCGAATAGTATTTTTTGCTCTAATAATATGCTTTTTCAATTGACTCTCTGCTAACGCCATGATGTCGTGACAAATGACTTGAGAGGGAATGTTACAGTGCCTTAAATAGCAATAAAATGATCAAACCCTAAGCGATACCGCCCTTGGTTGAGTTCACTTTGTTTGTCAATCACTAAACAGGCATGACGTTGTGTGTTCCAGCACTTGCCACACAATTCTGTAAACATTTGAAAGGTCATATCCGGATTCATATGTTCATTATAAATGTAACGACTGTTCCTCTCGTCCTGGCGAAATAAAACAATGACATTGGCATTGTCACGAATCAACTGTTTGGACATTTTAGAATACGTTTGTCCAAGATAGAAGCAATCGATATGTTTGTGTCGACCCATGCTGAAATAGCTTTGAATGATACCTTGTCGTTCAGTGGATACATCATCGAAAATCATGAGTGAATCAGGCTTTACCTCATCCTGTGAAATAACATTTTTTTGCGTGGAAAATGTAAAATACCCCATATTCTCATTTTTTAATCCAGACATGACTTGATCCAGAAACACGTAGAGGGGTTGGTAGAGAGATTTTGCGAAAATATAAATATTTTGAAAACACAGACCATTGGGCGCTGTAATAAGTGTCAGCAAAAGATTGGTCTTTCCACAGCCGGAAGGTCCCACAATGATGCAACGAATGGAAGATGGAAACAGTGAACCATGGCGTTGTTCACGTGATGTGGGGCAGACATGGGAAACCATGTCCCTCACGGGGAATGACTCTTGCTGCTTTATTAGCTTCATTTCAACTAAGGCTTAGAGAGGCTAGCAGGCTGTCTATATACATCGCACCGAGCCTTGTCATAGAAACAGTAGACTCGTACTACAGGTTGACGATGGATGTCTTTGGACGTGCGTTGATGGTCAAAGCTAGGTCTGTTCCCATACATGATCCTAAACAAGAAACAGATCCTGCTAATAAACACTATGTGGATAGGTCAGTAGTGCCACGCACAAAACAAGGAGATTATGACTTTAAAGGAAAGCGGTTAACTCATGTAAAACATCCTCAAGTGTCTACAGACGTTACTACAAAAAAGTATGTGGATAACAAGGTGTATGAGTTTTATGATAAAGTGCCTCAGCTTACGGTGGATGGCTATAGCGCTAATCATCACCGCATTATTCACGTGGAAGACCCACAAGAAGATGATGATGTCTGTACCAAGCGATACGTGACCTATGAAATGAAAAGGCTTTATAAATTTATCCCATCTGTATTTTTAGTGCATCTGACAAATGTAAAACCTGTGAATGAGAGAAACCATATACCGCTAGTTCATGACCAGCATTTGACCTATGTGCTTGCTTCGGGTTTAAGCCACTATCGACTACACTATAATGGGACCATTCACATCAAATATGCCATACCTGATGAGAACCATTTACAAATAGAGATAAATGGTCATAGGATGTTGGTCCATAACCATGAAATGGTCAATGCAGGAGACGAATTATCCTTTCATCTCCTGTTGACATGGAATGAAAAGCAAGCTGGAAAAACCATAAATGATTTCCCACTTTATGTAGAATTGGAATATACAGCCATGAAATAACAATCTAATGTTAGTTGTGACTTAAACTTTCTTGTGAAAGGTTGTTGGTCATCATCATCATGGTGAAACAAAGATATGTGGTGAGAAAGACAAAAAATATGAGCCTGTCCTTGGCAAAGCCTGGGCTTATGACATTCATGGACAAGCCCTTGCGAAAGAAAAAAAGACAAAATAATGTGTTGACCATAAGGAAAGCTCTTCGAGTAGCACAGAGACATGTTATTCCAAAACGTCAGCGACAGGGTTCAAAACAAGGGCGAGTGATCCCCGTCCCCAAACGAGCGGGATTTTTACCTGAATTATTCGCTGGTCTGGCTGCTCTAGGTTCACTTTTAGGCGGCGCCAGTGCAGTGGCAAAAACCATTAAAGCCGTGCAACAGGGCAAGCAACAACTCAATGAAAGTCAGCGACACAATGAAACAATGGAGGCCATTGCTATGGGGGCTAGAAATGTCAATTTGAAGCCAGCCTTTTATCAACAAGGATTTGGAATTTCACCTTTTCGAAATAAAAAAAACATCTTTAACCTCAGCCATAGCAAGACATGCCCTGACGCATCAGCAAGTGGAAAGCTATGCTAAACAACTGAAGCTTTCTCATTTTCGAGGTGTGTTTATGCGAAACCAATTACCCTCACAACCCGGGAAACATGAATGTGCTGTTGTCAATTTGTATGATCACCGAGGACTTGGAACACATTATGTAGCTTATGTCAAAGAGGGATCTACTGTATGGTACTTTGATATTTTTGGGAATTTGCCCCCTCCCATGGACCTAGTGGCCTATTCTGGAAACAGGATGAGATATATTATAATGTGAAACGTGAGCAAACGTTTAACAGCCAACAGTGTGGACGTTTGTGTTTAATTTTTTTATATAAGACGCAACATAAGCAAAAACGTCAACAGTATGTCGGTGGATAGTAAGACGTTTACACTGCATGGACGTGGACCTGAAGTGAGTCTAGACTTTTACCCACCTATCGAATTGAGTGAAAAACCTTATGGTTTAGGACTTGTTTCTCTTGAAACGTACAATCGAATATACAACATACGTGAAAATGTGAACAACAAGTTTTACTATGATGATTCTGTGCTCACCCTGAACTCTGGTGGATACACGATAGATGACATTTATGAACACATTTATGTGGTGTTGATCAATGAATATGGTTTAAAGTCATTTCTCGATGGAACGCGCAAGTTTGAACTTGTAGGAAATACAAACACTCATCGTTGCAGTATTTTTTCTACATTCAAAATTGACTTTAAAACTCACCCCGATTCCATTGGTCCATTACTAGGATTTAAACCACGTGTGTTAGAGCCCAACAAAAAACATGAATCAGACCATGAAGTGAAATTCATTGAGGACCATCATGTGTCGGTGACGTGTAATATTATTAGTCAAGTGTACACCAATCAAGAACCGTCGCATTCGCTTTATGACTTTATTGTAACATCGCCCAATGGCTATATTATTCGTGAAAACCCTCCAGTGGTGCTTTTTCATTCTGTGGCTGTCGATGGTATTAGTAATATAACATTAAGACTGATCAATAGAGAGCAACAACTCATTGATCTAGATTCTACCACACCAGTGACTTACAAGTTGGTGCTAAAACCACTATGAAGTTTGTATATAAAGGAACAGCACCGTCTAGGAATGGCGTTAGTTGTTTACCACGTGAATACACGTTAACATCTCAGAACAAGCAGATTTTACAGCATTTGGGTTACCACATTAACCCCCGCGATGAGTTCTATTCTAGAGGTAGCGAACCACATCGAGGAGCAACCAGGAGTGGTAAGAATTGATCTGCATTCTTATCAAGCTCAAACACCTGGACTCAATAACAATGATGAAATTCAATATGTTATCAACAACCAAGATATTTACACTCTACCGCATGAATGTGTTATTCAGATTGAAGGTCGGCTCACCAAAGCCGATGGCTCTACACCCACTACATCCAAGTTAGCTAACCATGCTTTCGCCTTCCTGTTTTCTGAAGTACGTTATGTCATTAACGATATCGTGGTGGATAGCACTCGAAATGTGGGTATTTCCAGTGTCATGAAACTATATCCCTCTTATAGTGAGGAAGAAGCTAAAACACTTTGCATGGCGGGTTGGTGCCCTGACTCGACCAATGACTGGATGGTACACACCGATGGCACCTTCACTGGATATTTACCTCTTAAACTGATTTTAGGCTTTGCTGAAGATCACCAGCGCATTGTGGTCAACGCAAGGCAAGTGCTTTATCTGGTGAGAGACAGGAGTGATAATAATGCACTCAAGGGAGTCGACAATGCCCCCATTGATTCAAAAATTCAACTACAATGCTTGCTATGGAAAGTGACTCATGTGACCCTTAACGATAGCAAAAAACTGGACATACTCAAAATGGTAAAGAGAGATATACCTCTACCCATGGAATTTAGAAGCTGGGCACTCCATGAGTACCCGTTATTGCCCACCACCAACACACACAGTTGGTCTATAAAAACAGCCCGCTATACAGAGAGACCTCTCTACATGATTGTGGGTTTTCAAACGAATCGCAAGTATCAACAAACCAAAGATGTCACGCAATTTGATCACCTGCAATTGAGAAATGCACGTCTTTTCCTCAACGGTGCTGTGTTTCCCTATGAAGGGCTGGATTTATATTTTTCAAAAAATAAGTTTGCCCCCCTGTACGACTTGTTTTCTAAATTTAGATGGTCGTATTATCAAAAAGAGAATTGTCCAATGTTGTCACCCCAAGCTTTTAAGACAAGGGCGCCACTGATTGTCTTTGACTGTTCCTACTTGGAAGAGTCTGTCAAACCATCCAATATTGACATTCGACTAGATTTTGAAACGCATGACAATGTTCCAGCCAATACCACGGCCTACTGTTTGATTATTCATCACAAACAAGTCAACTATTATCCACTGTCCAACCAAGTGACGAGTGTATAAATAGAAGGTCAACACACATCAAACCACTCAGTCATGTCTTGCTTTCAAGCCTCAAGAGAAGTTACATCCATGAATTTAAAATCTGAGGAACAACGTTTCAAGACCTTTGCGACGTGGCCGGTGCCTTTTATAAACCTTCAAGCCTTAGCAGCCGCTGGATTCTACTATTTAAAAAGAAGAGATGAAGTGAAATGTGTGTTTTGTCCCATCATCTTAGACCAATGGCAAGAGAGCGATGAACCCAAGCAGGAACATCAGCGCTGGTCACCTGCCTGTCCCTACCTATGCAGAATGGAGGTGGGTAATATACCCTGTCATTCAAGTTACCCCTCACTCGTGCCTCTAAGTAATGGAAAAAGTTATGATACGTGTGGACTTTATGGTGCCGGCAGTGCTTCAGTGAGCAGCTCACATTCAAAAACATCCAGTTTAGAGACATTGGGATATCATCGGTGTTATGGACACTATAAACACAAAAGAGTTTTTTGTTGTATGAAATGGTACCGCCTCTATCCTAGAATGAAAAAAGAATGTAAAACTTGTTATGCTAATAAAATAATGAAATAAAAAAAATTGGTTGTTGTTGTTATATTATTATTTCTTATGCCCCCCTGTCATATCCTAACCTCTATAGTGACTACTCGATGTTTTTCTTTTCTTTTACTAGAATGGAATGTAAGTAAATGACATGGGTACACCTTACTGAACAATTGTCAGTCTGTGGTCAGTTGGACTTGATCCAGACAAGAGTGAACATGTTGCGTACACTGATTGTCGACTGTCAAGGGTTTAAAATTGGAGATAACAAATTTATATTTAAAGAAGTGGCCATCATCGGTTGTTCCACTTTTTGGATATCACAAGCTACTCATTTGGTGTTTAAACCACCTTATGCGTTTGATTTGTTGTGTGATAAAGACCGTAAACAAACCCAGTGGATTGAAACTCATATGCAACTAGACTGGAAGCAAGGAACCATTTCATATAAGCACCTGGACATGGTCATGAAAGCTCACTTGTCTTCTGCCCATGTAATATTTGTGAAAGGTAGTGAAAACGTCAATGGCTACAACCATTTGTAGCGTCTTACTGTCAATGTATCGATTTAATGGACATGGGCTGTCCATCGCTGCAAACACTCATGGATCGCTGCCCCTGTGACAATATTACCCATAAAGCCTTGGCACAGGTGTGGCAATTGTTTCATTGGCTATCCACCAATGCCTGCTGGGAGTTGTTAAATAAAATTAAAACTAAAGGTTTACCTGTGGATGACACCAGTGAGATTTCTACAAGCGACGTGTAAACATCAACGTGATACCATGGAGAAAGGGGATGCTACCGATAAAGTGATTGGAAAGTTCTTTGTGTGTAAAAAGAAACTAGACAGTTTTACTAAAGAAGAATTATTGGCTCTTCCAAAATCATTCATTTATTATGTCGCAGCAAATGCAGTGAAAGAAATCTGGCAACATGTACCAAAATCATGGACTCAAGACCCTGTGTTAAGTGAATTGCAACCATGTACGGATTATGATCACCATAAGCAAGTGGCTATGGCAAAAATACCCTCTATGCGACAGTGTGCTACTTGTCAGCTAGTCAAACTGTATCATGGTCATAAAAGTCAGTGTAAAGATTTTGTTTCCTCATACCACGGGAGTAATGAAGAAAAAAAGCAACAACAACAAACATCATCCACAGAGGAGGAGGAGGAAGATCAAACCTTTTTACCATCGATGGAAAAGGATATGCCAGACCTGTACTGGCAATGGCGTCATTAACAAAGTAATTCAATACTTGACTTTTGAAATCTACCTACCTGGTTATTATTTGTGTAGTCCTGGAACTTGTCTTGAAGAACCTTTGCAGCATAGTGATATACCTATTAATCCTTTGGATGAAGCATGCACCTTTCTTATCACCACAGTCATTCTGCATTAGGACGTGTAGCGGATAAGGAATCGTTGAAAAGCTAAACAACGTTTGACATTCTGTGATGTCTCAGTGGGAGAGAGGTTGGCAGTCGTCATTGTGATTAGTGTTATAAAAGGAAAGTTAATAATGAGTGGACATGGACATTGAAAAGGATTGAGGAATTGGTATTTCTTTGTATTCTATTTTTGTAAAGCTCTATTTGTTGTGAAATAAAAACAAGGTTTACAAAATCACAATGTCTTTTTATTTAAAAAAATGGTGATAGCCATTTCATTTTTTTTCACACATGAATATTTACATTTTCCACTTCCCCTTTTTTACATTCCCCTTGTTTAGTTCACACATTCTGTACATTTTTTGTTGTGAAATAAAAAATAATGTTCACTAGATCACTATATCTTTTAATTCTAAAAATGGTGATAGCCATTTCTTTATTTTCATTTTTTCACACATGAATATTTACAATTTCCACTTTACATTTTTTACATTCCCCTTGTTTAGTTCACACATTCTGTACATTTTTTTGTGAAATATAAATAAGGTTCACCAAATCACTATGTCTTTTAATTTTTAAAAATGGTGATAGCCATTTCATTTTTTCACACATAAATATTTACAATTTCCACTTTTCATTTTTTACATTCCCTTGTTTAGTTTACACATTCTGTACATTTTTGTCGTTGTGAAATAAAAAACAAGGTTTACCAGATCACAATGTCTTTTTAATTTTAAAATGGTGATTGCCGTGTCACTTTTTCACACATGGATATTTACAATTTCCACTTTACATTTTTTACATTCCCCTTGTTTAGTTCACACATTCTGTAAATTTTTTAAAATCTTTTTCGTATTATACAAAAGCAAACATTTTACACTAAAATGTATTACTTATCTTATTTTTACTAAACTATTGTAGCCTAACATTATACATTCTACTTACAGTTTTTACAAAAAATATTTCAATATAAAACACACTACAAATATTACAATATAGTGATCATTAGACATAAGTAAAGTAATAGTCGTCAATGTGACTGTTTCCCCAAGCAAGAGTATTAAATGTGTTGGGTATAATGAATCGTTTGTTGTCTTCATTACTTAAAGCAACTTTGTTCAACAAATTGGTATGTAGCTGATGATTTTTACTTCTAAATTCACACATTTTCTTATATAATACAGGTGGGTTACTAACTATACAGTTTTTATAATCACTTATATCTAACTCTTTACTAACAAGATTCTTTTTCACTCCTTTTAATTTTTTTACTACTACATCATCAATTGTCATCTAGCTGTATGATTTAGATTTTGTGCCTACAAAGGTGTCTATAATAACACCAGCACATTCATCCTTAAATTTCCCAAGAACCTTTTTGTTTACTAGAGGTAAATGGTAAATATTATCCTTGGGGTAGTCACTTGCATCAAACCTATTTAGCTCAGTTTTGATATCCTCGTAAAAATCATCAGTTTTAAACTCATAAATAAAAGAATCTGTGTCTGTGTAGAGTAATTTAGCATTATCAAGATAGTTTTTCTTTACATAATCATAGTGAAATTCATACATAAGTGTTTTTGATAATTCCAGAATGGTGTAACCCACATATATGGGTTTGTTGTAAGTTACTTTAAGACGATTCATTTGTATTACAACTAAATCCTCATGAATAATTGAACAGCTATGAAAGTTAGGCTTGCTTATTAAGTTGCTCGCACCATACCTTTTACCATCATTCTCCCACTTTGTTATCAGCTTTACATCAACTCGTTTATCAACATTCTCCATAGTTTTTCCAAAAACACTATTATTCATGAGTTTATAAAAAATTTTTTCAAACGCGTTTGTTGACTGTGTTCTTAAATTATTGTTTAGATCAATATACGGTTTGAGCCATGCTGACTGATGAAATTGCAATACGCGATGAATTTTAGTTAATTTCAATCCATGCTGTAGACACTGTTTTAAGTTTTGATAATGTATTACATATTTACATTTATCATTTACATTAGCAATTAACATTTTTGTTCGTGATGTGATGTATGGAGATTTCATATTCTCAGGACAAAATGGTAAATCATTATGATCATCATGTAACTCTTTAGGGTACTCAAGATTTATCTCTAAAATATATCCTATATCATCGTTATCATTAAGAGTGTCAACATGTAAGACATCAATTTCAGGTTGTGTCAGCCAGCGAAAATCTTTCAGTGGTAGATATTGACTCATAGCCCAACCATATTGGTTATTTGCATCGAGGTAGACAATATACTTTGACTCTTCACAAGGGTTGTAGCTAGGCATGTATTTATTATTCGCTTTAGAGTACCGTCCACTGCATTGGCTTAATCCACCTCGAATTGATGATTTTATAAAATTGATCATGTCTATATCAGTCATTAATTCTAAATTTACTTTTTTTTTTCAACATTGAACTGAAACTTAACCCACGAGCAGTGAAATACTGACAAGGATCAAGGTCATAAGTTTTCATACAAACATTCCGAAAATTTTCAAAAACATCTGCTAATAACAATACATCTGTCTTCAAATATATGTCTGAAAATTCTCCTAAAGTTTGAATGTCGAACTGTATCCATACACGTTGTGCATGTAAATATTCCTGATCACTGATATGACTTGTGTTTAAGGTACTGTAAAATGCATCTTTCAGTGGTAAAGAACACTCCTCAAGACGTTCCACACAGTTAATATATTCATAAGGGAATATGCCCTTTTGACGAATCAAATTAAAATCATCTTCTTTAGGAAAGACACGTTGAATTTCATGAAACTGATCTGATTTTAAATTACTAGCCAGCTTATCAAGACTACTCGGCATAAAGCGGAATGAATCTAGAAATCGCAGTTTAATGGTTCTTTTATTGCTAGTTTTGATGTATTTTGTGAACGATATGTATTGTTCCTTATTATTTGCAATCACGTCAATTTTCACATCTGAAGTTCCAAATTCCTTAACGATAAAGTGGATATCGTATTTGCTACCGTTGTGTAGAATGACCGGAATGAATTTACTTACTCTATAATTTAAATTACATTCTTGGTGAGCAGCACCACGATATTTTCCTGTTAAATGGTCATGATCGCGAAACCTATCTGTATATAAACATTCACCACATATAAAACAATTAGTTTCAGTTTCAAAATTCACTTGCTCTGATGAAGTTAGTGGCTCCATTGGAATGATCGTATTTAAAATAGAGGATATACGGATGGCATCTTTCTCAAGCCTTTCCATAAAAACTTTAGGTGCATCAGGTCCTCTATAGAGCTCAAACTTATTTAAAGAGTCATCATAACTACATTTAATATAATATGCAAAGCTAAAAGGTTCATGAATGTGAGTAGTGTTAGTGAAAGGTTGGGCTGGATTCGATGAACATGTATTAAATGGTTTTAGCAAAGCCTCGAAGTCAGCATATATAAGAAATGTTACTCGAAGCTCTTTCTCATAATTCTTGAATTTTAGAATGTTATTTTTAGGAGTCGGTAATACCGTACACACATGATTACACCCCCCATTTTTAGTGTTGAGTTAGTTGGTCCTCTTTTCTGAAATATAGCAAACAGCCATCACACAACCACTTCTTATTTTCTCTTTTTGATAGCTGACTACCAACAAGTCTACTTAAATGTCTTATCCAGCAATAGTGAGCATTTTCACCTTCGGTTATGTATAGTAAATTTACATGAATATCCTTTTTTGCTGAGTATAATATAGAGGACCTACTATTCTCTTATTTTCAATTCCATAAACATTAATACTTACATTGTTCAGCTCTTCAAAACGTTGAATGTCTTTTATCGTCATAGGAAATTCCATTTCTTTTAAAACTAACACTGAAGAATAGTGAGGATATGATGATTTTCTCATCGTGTCCCTCACTGCTGGATGGAGAGCTGAGGTTACAGCCCACGCAAAGCATGCGTCATCATTATTCATAACGTTCACAACAGCTTTCTTTCGTTTGATCCATCCTGGCAAATCAATGTATGATGATGCTCGAAGGGGGTTGTATTTATTCTTGTTGGTTTCTAAATAAAGTACTTCAACCAACGCCCAGCCTGACTCCCTTTCCTGGAACTCTTCACTCTTCACAATGATAGCACTTGAAATATTTTGATATATATCACTAATATTAGTTGATTCGCTAACAATTATGTTTTTTGTATTAAGAGATTTGATATCTGTAATTTCACCTTCGCTCCCAGTTTTTACATAGAGTCCAAAAAGTTCAAAATTCATTTTAATTGTTTTATGCTCTAATAAAACATTTTCTACCAAGTCGAACACAGTAGGTTGAACATTTTTTAAAAATGATTCAATACTTTGAGTTTTTTCTTTACTATAAAGTCTATAACTAGCAATTCGACTTTTAAATGCACTGCTAATTTTCTGAATATTTTCAGAATTTCTTTCATGGCAAGCGTTATTTTTATGATGAATACTGAGTAAATGTCCATGAATGAATGAAGAAGGTATATCAATATTACATACATCACAATGTGTTATCGAAGGTTCACCATTCTTCTTTCTTTTTGTTGCACAACTATTTTCACAATCTTGAGAACGTTTACGCTTTTGAGCATCACATTCATTTAAAGGTTCCGTGCTAGTTGTTGGTTTTATAGTTTTTAATTCTTGTTGTTCACCATGCACTTTAACCATGTGGGATTGATATCGCTTTACAGCAGAAAAACCAAGTTCACAAACTGAATATTAAAATGGTGCTGAACTAACATGCATTAAATTTACATGACGTGCAAGATTATCTTGTCTGTTAAATGTGGTAGCACAATGACTGCACACAAACATTTTAATGTCATGTTTAATATTTGCGTGTCGTTGAAGGCTGTCAGGTCTTGAGAACTGTTTCTTACAGTCACCACACTTGAACATGATGATCCCTTTCGAAATTACCTATAAAAGAAAGAAATCATAAATGTTAATAAATGATAAACAAAAGTACAATATAAATAGTTTAATTACATTCCAGTCAATGGTTATAGCAGGGTATTTAAATCGATCATCTGTGAACTCCTAGCAAGTCTAACTTCATGTAGTTCTAACTGTCACTGACACCTAGCGGTGAACATTGGAACTTGATAGAGTGGTAGAAACCAGTGCTCGCCAGTTAAGTGAGCTAAGTGTGACGTCATAACCAATCTTAAAGCAAGTCTAAACTTGTAGAACATGTCACGTGATAGAAACCAGCGATCGCCAGTTAAGTGAGCTAAGTGTGACGTCATAGCCAGTCTTAAAACAAGTCTAAACTTGTAGAACATGTCACGTGATAGAAACCAGCGATCGCCAGTTAAGTGAGCTAAGTGTGACGTCATATCCAGTCTTAAAACAAGTTTAAACATGTAAAACATGTCACGTGTCAAGGTTAAGTTAGGTAAAGTTAAGTGAACTGAGGTTAAGACTTTAAATATTCCCTATGTCACTGACCCCTAGCAATGAACATTCGGACTTAATAGAGTGGTAATCAAAATCTAACCTATAAAATTAGCTTTACACACCATGGTCAAGTAGTTCCAACTTTTGACTGCTAAATATACCATTTTCACTGACATGTAGTGGTGAATATTGGAAAATAATACTCTAGCTGTTTAAAAGTTATTAGAGGGGCACTTACCTTCTCATAATTGATCAACTGCTGTCGCTGAATGAACAGATTGTAGGAATCTGGTAACCTACAGGTACCCAATTATCTGTAAACAAATCAATCAATAAATACATTCCCATCAATAACTTCAACATCAATTAGTAATAAAAGACTACAATCCATTAATAATAAGTACTTACCTAGCAAAATAATTTAATGATTTTCTACCAAAAAGGCTTTTTTACAACTCTTGAGCAGTACTAGAGCACTGTTCACTCAAAGCGAGTAATAAAGACTGACAGTAGGGAAATATATGACACCTCTCTTATATAAACTCTCATCGCTCGTGTCAGCAGTTTTTTGCAGATCATTGCAATTCCTTTCCCAATACAGCTGAGAGTCCAAAGTGCACTAGGAACACCTGTGTGGTATCCAATGACTGCTGACTTTGCATGATCATCACCCATTGTCTTAATCAACACATGGGGTTTCAAATTACTGCAGCGTCAGTCATATCAACAGCAGTGTGCGCTCCCTGCCATGTCAGCAACATGACACCGGAAGGAACACCTGTGTAATATCCAATAACTGCTAACTTTGCATGATCATCATCCATTGTCTTTATGAACACTTGCGGTTTCAAATTACAGCAGTGTTAGTCATAGCAACAGATCTGCGCGCTCTCTATCATGTCTGTAATATGACACAGGAAGTAACAAGTCGGTTTACTACACGTACCATCTCCTCAGTTTTAACATCTTAAGAACATGTATTATTCTCTTTCAACTACAAATGACTCGTTAGAACACATCCATCCACCAAGTTAGATCCCTTGTTTGTTCACATGTATTTCATCACTTTCCTTTCATATCGTTATCACATTATAGTAGTGGGGGTTGGTGAACAACGTCAGTTCAACACACACAAATGTAGTTAGACCCTTTGACATAATTTAAATAAATTCATGAGCCAGTCCATAGGGACCAGGCCAAAGGGACCGGTCCAAAGGGACCGGTCCAAAGGGACTCATCCACAAGGACTCGTCAACAAGGACTCGTCCACAAGGACCTGTCCACAAGGACTCGTCCACAGGGAACCACTCCCCCACGCTCTTCAAAAGCCATGAGTGGGCATGCGTAAAAAACAAAAAAAGCATGTTAATTCATAGTGGCTATCCACCGAACACATGCACTTTATGTGTAACATCGTTTAAATCCATATCGGCATTCAAACTCTCACATGTTGCAATTGGAAAGAGAGATTCTCTAAAAAATTAATATTTCGCCCCCCTAGTAGGGGTAGGTTTTATTTTGGGGTTGAAATATGTTGTCCATTGGAAAGGGGGTGTCAGCCCGAGTTCAATGACACCTCATTCGTCAAAATCCGACTACGGGTTCGGGAGTTATCGGGCTGCCGCCATCTTGTGAAGTGGGGAGGTGGAGGTGGCATTAGAACCATCCAAAACACACTACTATCTACGAGTACAAAATATTTAGGAGTGACACTTGACTCCAAGCTCACATTCTGGAACCATATTCTGAGACCGGCCGATAAGGCAGTAATATACAGTACATGACAGCACTTAGTAGGCTCATGGGCAATATTAACCCTGAAATAATGCGAGATTGGTTCCGGGGTGACGAACGCATCGTGGAAAAAGGGATATGTTTTATTAGTGGGTAAGGATCCCACACTCTTGTGGAGTGCGGACCCTTCACAAGTGTCTTTTTGAAGTTTTTCCACAGTCACTTGTAGAAAAAAATAATTCTTTGGTAATGTTGAGAATGAAGGCAATGTGGAAATTCACCACAAGCCGTGAGTAAAATCTTAGTCATAAAACCACTCCTTTAGAACTCATGCATTGGTTATCAATTTTCAGTGAACTACTATACGTTGTAATAATGACACCTAGTGGTGAACGTTGGAACTTTCATAGAGTGATTCAATGAAATGACATATGGACCAATTTTCTAATTCGCTCAACTAAGATCTCATTCTTCAATGAATCATCATGGTTTAGAAATACCAAAGAAGAAATGAAGTATTAGAGGTTTTAAAGCGGCAATGAAATGTAACGCTCGATTAAATGTAACTCAACTGATTTATTTGACACAAAATACATGAACTGTTTAAATGCGTTGTGCGTGAACAGATCATAAAACGAACTGTTTAAAAGTTAGTTGAGGGCGCTAGTTGCGCCTATCGATCGGGATGGAGGTCGATACCGGCGGATGCCGATCTCACCTACACTTCCCCTCGACTAACAGCCGGAGTCATCCTGGTGCATGTGGTCTCAAGCCAAGGCTTTGAGCACATTTCTCGTGCTTGGGCCTTGACAATCCTTTTGTCAATATGTCGGCAGGCATCTCATCCGTTGGAGCGTACTCCATCGAAACCACCTTTTTGGCCACGGCATCTCGGACGATGTGCTTCGTCCGTGAATGAAACATAGGATTCGACGTCAGCTTCTGCGCACCTACATTGTCGTTCTTCACTGGGACAACATCTATCAGTTTTCCGAAGTCTTTCAGGAGTTTCCTCATGTGTAGAGCTTCCTTGGTTGCTTCTGTCAAGGCCATGTATTCGGCCTCCGTCGACGACAGGGCCACAGTAGGCTGCTTCCTGGACTCCCAACTCACTGCAGCGCCGCCTAGGGTGAACGCGTATGCGGTGTACGATTTTCGATCCACCAGGCAGTTTCCCCAGTCATCTTCCACGTACAACACCGCTGGACCTCTGGATTTGGAGTATATGAGGCCGAGATCACGTGATTTAGCGAGGTATCGCAAGACTCGTTTTGCAGCCTTCCAGTGCTGCTGTCCGTGACAGTCGTTGGACTGAGAGAGAGAACTGACTGCATGGGATATGTCCGGCCTCGTTCCCACTGACAGGCACATTAGAGCTCCTATCAACTGTCGGTAGGGGACGCTCTCCGCTTGTTCGCCAGGGTTCACGTCTTCCTTCTGCAGCTTCGTACCTGGATCAATGGGAGTGCTGACAGGCCTGCACTCTGCCATTCCAAATCTCTCCAGGACCTCGTCTATGTATCCTTTCTGGCTGAGTTTCATTTGGTTGGCACTCCTCTCGAACTCCAGCCCCAGACAATACCGCACGTCCCCCTAGTCCTTGATCTCGAACTTGGTATTCAGAAAGTCTCTCACCACGTCGATCTTCTTGTCATCTCGAGCCATGATCATCATGTCGTCGACATAGATGATTACATAAATCCTATCTTCGACCGGGCCGATGTGGTACATGCATGAATCTGCATCCGAGCGAGTCGTCTTGAGATTTTTCATCTCTTCCTCGAGACGGTGATACCAAGCGCTTCCTGCCTGTCGCAGTCCGTACAACGCTTTGTTTAGTGAGCACACCATGTCACGATTGGTCAACTTCTCCAGCATCTCATCTGCGGTCTTTCGCAAAGTCTCGTCAACCGACTCGTCTTGAAAGGTATGGGCAAGAACGTCCTCGAAGTGGTCCGGGCCCTCCATGAAGATTTGCTCCTCGACTTCTCCGTTCAAGTAGGCCGTCTTGACGTCTAGCTGTCGGATCTTTAGATTATCTTGTACAGCTAACGCCACCGCAGTCCTTATTGTACTCAGCCTTGCGACTGGAGCGAAAGTGTCGTGAAACTCTATTCCTGGTCTCTGCGTGAAACCTCTCGCTATCACGCGCGCCTTTCGCTTGCTGATAGTCCCGTCAGCGTTAAACTTATTCCGGAGAATGAATCTGCTGCCTATCACACGTTGCCCCTTGGGACGGTCGACCAGCTTCCACGTATTGTTCCGAATCAGCGAAACTGCCTCTTCTAACATTACTTCGATCCACGCAGGTGAGTCATCTCCGGAGATAGCCTGGGTCACTGGGATTTCAGCCGCTTCACCTGGTCGATCACCGTATTCCTTGCGGGGTCGCCCAGATTTTCCAGTTCTAATCAAACGAGTCCATCCGCCTCTTCTCCTAGATGATGCCGTTTGATGCTCATCGGGTTGGATCTCCGGATCAACAAAGTAATCGTCGGCAGGAAAGCCTATGAAGCCATCGGGGAATTCCCATTCAGCAACGTCAGGTCGGTTTTCTGCCAGAACTTTGTCTCTCGACACCAGCTCAAACTCCAGTTCATGGATAGGATCCTCTGGTTCAATGCGATCTTTGTTCGGAGAGTCACGCGGGAACAGATCATCGACTGATTTCTTAGGCGCGGTTATCTCCTCACGAAAAACAACGTCTGTTCGTTTCAGGAATCCAGATACGGTAAGCCTTCGACTGCTCCGAATATCCAACAAAAATTCCTTCTTTTGAGCGAGGGCTAAACTTCCCCTTGTTTGAGGTCTTGTCCAGGCAGAACACCTTGCTCCCAAAGTCCTTGAAATAGTGTGCAGTCGGAGTTCTGTCGAACCAGTGCTCAAATGGAGTCTTCCCGGTTAGCTTTTTGGTTGGACATCGGTTCCTCAGATAATTTGCGGTGTTGATCGCCTCCGCCCAGAATGTCATCGGTAAGCCAGATTGCAGGAGTAAACATCGTGCTGCCTCTTCAAGGGTCCGATTTTTCCTCTCGGCCACACCACTTTTTTCAGGCGTATATGGTGTTGTGAGTCGGCGCTCGATCGCCTCAGATTTCAAGAACTTGTCGAATTCCCTGATGACATATTCACGTCCATTGTCGGACTGTATGAACTTTATTTTCAGACCATGCTGTTTCTCGGCGAAAGCCTTGTACTCTCGGAACATTTTTAACACCTCGCACTTCGTCTTCATAAACCGTACCTCTGTCCATCTCGAGTAGTCGTCCACCGTTCGACACAACACCCACAGGGCAGCAAACGTCTGTGTGAATAACATCGAGCTTAGCGGTCACACGATTTGACTCTTTCGGGAAAGGTATTCGAGTCATTTTGCATTTTGTGCAAATGTCACACGTTAAATCTCCACATCTCACTTTCAGTTGCACACCTCGAATGGATCCGCTCTTCACTGCCGTATCGAGATCACGAAAGTTGACGTGACGCATCCTTCGATGCCACAGCTGCGCCACATTCTCGTCGCGCTTGTCTTCTGACACTGCGTTTTGACATTTTTCCAGTGGGGTGCCCTGTATGTAGTACAGATTGTCTTTGTGCTTTGCAACCAACCTCGTCAGTCCATTCTGGTCGAAAACTACAGCCTGCTCTTTGCCAAAAACAATCAAGAAACCACGGTCTGCCATCTTCGAGACTGATAAGAGATTAGTCCGGATCTCAGGAACGTGCAAAATCTCATTGAGATTAACGTTGCAAGTTTTACCGTCTACACTTGCTGCAATTTTTGCAGTTCCTCGGGCCTTTATCTCTGCGGCTGCGCTGCTCGCTAACGTCAGCTTGCCAGTCTCGCCCTTGTCCATCTCTGTAAACACACTCGCATCGCCGCACAGATGAGACGTGCACCCACTGTCGAGACACCACAGGTTCTCGACACTGCTCGTCGCGATCTGACACGTATCATGTTCTTGGACTGATAAGAGTAACGCGTCCGACAGCGGGTTTTTGTTGACCTTAACATTGCAGTCCGCTGACTTATGTCCCTTAATTCCTCACTTCGAGCATTTTAACGGAAACGATTTCTCCTTGTCACTCTTACCACCGGAGTAGCCGTGGTTTTTGTTTTAAGGCTTCGACTGTGGTTTCCATGAAGGACCTTTCTTCTTCACGTACATGGCGCCTTGATTTTTCATCGGTGTTGACGAGGCAACTCTGGCATCGTGTTCTTCGATTATCTTCGTACGTAGATTCTCAGGCTTCGGTAGATCATCCCGGCTCTCGATAGCAATTCTGAAATTTTCAAAACTTGCCGGCAAACTGTATAGCATCATGATGGTAAGTTGGTCTGGGTTTATAACTACGTGCATGTCAGACAACTTGTCGACACAGTCAAAGTAGTTGTTGAGGTGCTCACGGATGTCGCCACCTTCAGTCATCTTTTGCAAGGTTAGACTCTTCAACAACGTGGCCTTGCGAGCCGGCCCCTTCGACTGAAACGTATCCTCAAGTTTCTGCCATATCTCGCTTGATGACCTGCAGTTCTTCACCAACTTCAGCTGGCTTGGTCCGATTGACAGGATTAGGTCTGACATGGCCTTTTCATCCCTAGTCGTCCACTCGATCACTTGGGCTGCATTGTCCTCACCCGGCTCGGGTTTGACGATCTGGCGGTTGACATAACCCCACTCGTCATTCTTTATCAGAATGGCGCGCATTTGCATTTTCCAGGTGTCGTAATTATCGCGCCCTAAGGCCTCGATGCGCACTACACCGTTTGAATTCATTGTCTCACTTCACTCGTGCCGCCTGTTATTGTTTGAAACACTCACAACCCGGCATACATTTTGCGTCGCGTGCTATTGTCTGAACCACTCGCAAATAGGCCTAAGGAATTTCGTGTCGTGCGCGTTTGTACACAACTCGCCCGATAAGCACGATTTCTTGCGTCACGTGTTATAGTCCAAAACACTCGCAATAAGCCAAAATTCGCGTCGTATGATATTGTCCGAACACTCGCGATTGGCTTTTTCACTGTTCACTCACGATCAAGCACACAATATTCGAGATGACGGCGTTTGTTCCTTCTCGCTTCCTCGATGTCTAGATGTTTCTTGAAGAGAGCAAGATGTCTGCCGAATCGACGCGTTCTTCTCTTTGTGTGTCCGTTTAATCCCGCTGTTTCCAGTTTTCAGTTAATTTAAATCTGCGCCAACGGTTCTGGGCCCATAACCTATTAGAGGTTTTACAACGGCAATGAAATGTAACACTCGATTAAATGTAACTCAACTGATTTATTTAACACAAAAAAACATGAACTGTTTAATTGCGTTGTGCCGTGAACAGATCATGAAACGAACTGTTTGAAAGTTAGTTGAGGGCGCTAGTTGCGGCTATCTATCAGGATGGAGGTCGATACCGGCAGGTGCCTATCTCACCAACAGGAAGGCATACTAACGGATTTTAACGCTCTTAAAAATTCGAAAATAAAAGTAATAATAATAATAATAATAAGCACTAGTCCCGCTGTTACTATTACGCATTTTAGCCTTCGGGAGTATGCAGGTGATAGCATAATAACTGTACAACCAACAGATCCACTGAGATAAGTACTATATAATAGAATTCACTTTCATGTTCTATTTTTATTTTAATTTTTATATTGTATTGTGTTGTTCTAACGGTACACACGTGCATAATACTCATACGTAATTCACAACCACTTATAAAATCAAACTAACCAAATATAACAATATTCGCACTGCGAATCATAATATAAACGCCAATTAAACGCACTACAACATTTTGTAGTTATATAACATTTGTTTATAAATTTATACCTCAATAAAGTGATCAAATCTGATGATAACCGTTTGAAGGTCGAAATATGTAATCCAAAACTTTCCCCATTATAATACGGTAGTAGATGTAATTTTTTCCAGGAGTGTGAATTACTTATAATTCATATTATTATATACTGTACATTGTACCTCGCTCAGTCATTCGGAAAATTCGTGTTGAACGACTGAAGAGTTACAATGCATTCCAAAGCAACAAGCGGACATATTATTTTGTTTTTATCATGGCCTTGACTATTTCCATCCTATATAGACAAGACCGAATTTAGCTCTGCATACCTTCTGATCAATAAGAGTTGGAAAGTTGTGCAAGTAATGTTGATATCTCGTTGACACGATCTGTTCCTTCTTCCCTACTTGACTTGCAACTCAGACAAGCCAGACAGGCGGAGAATTCATTACAAGAAGACACAAGGGCTATTCAACGCTGGCGTCAGATGAAATGTTACGTCAAGAGAAGAAAAGAAGAAGAAGTAGAGCAAAATGGCTCAGATTAAACATTCCTTTCTTCTCAAACTCGAGTTCCATCTGAACCTCTCGAGGAAATATTTACCGGAAGTATGGTATGCGTTGTTTGTTATTTCTAAACATCCAAAGCTATTGACATGCACAAATGGAACTCCAGAAGCTTTGTGGTAATTTGTGTATTAACGTCAAATGATTGCTTTCATAATATTATAAATGAAAATCAAACCAAACCCCGTGGCATAAAGGTCTTAGGCCTACCAAGCGACCGCCGCCCTTCCATTTGGCCTGCATATTATGGGATGACGCGTGTTCAGCACGTCGGTTCCCCTTGGCGGTTTAGCTTGGTCTCCGTGACCAGAGTGCTGCCTCACTGTCAGACACCTGCTCAATTGCCCTCCGGAGACTGAGCGCACCCCGTTCTAGCCCTCACGGTGACGGAGCCGGGAATCGAACCCAGGGCCTTCCAGTGGGAGGCAGGTGCGCAGCCCCCACACCACGGGGCCGGCTTCATAACATAATACGACTACTAAAGACATGAGTGATAATCCTGACAATATATCAGCAGTAGTTTAGCCATAGACTCTGTCAATTTTGTTGTTGCTGTTGTTGTTATTAATTCATTTTAGGGGATTGGAACAATTTTGTCATAAGCCACGTGTACTTAGGTGTATGTTTAATTTGTCTGGTAACCTGTGCTTTTGTGGTGACTGTATAAATATATAGCAGTACTTATTAAAACCAGGAATGAGATAGGTGCCCCGGGAATAAAGTAGGCCCTACTATCCTAGCCCTTGCCAGGAGAGAGTATGGAAAATCTCTGGGAAAATCCACACTCAGAACGGTAGCTGTCAGCACCGGGATTCAAACCTCCAATCTCCAGACTTGCAGCAGCATTCCATCGCGGTAGTGGTGAGTGATTCAACCTTGCAGAGTCTGTCAAGTATTGAAACAAATATTCTGCTCTGTTTTAAAATTTGTAAAATTTCTATAAGTTGTGTTTTCTACGGTTCGTGATGGCTTAGTGGTCAAGCTCCTTGCCTCTTACCAAGGCGGGTCGGGTGTAAATCTTGGTTAAACCCCGCAAGAAGAAATGTCATGTCAAGTAGTTTGGATTCCGCGTAAAAAGTGGGTCATATGGCTTAAGATTGCTAGATTATGTACCACGTAAACTCACACAATATTAAGTTAAATAATATTAATACTAATGATAGCAATAATAACAATAATTAGCATCGTCAATATCACAATCAAAAAGTCATACTCGATCGAAGGCTGGACTGAAGTATCAATACGTACCCTGAAACCATACAGAGGGTCTCTAATGTTTGAAAATGACTGTTATAGCTTTACTTGCATAGCCGACGGTGACCAAGCCATTTAATAAAGTACCTTTAAATGGAGAATGAATTACACCACATTGTAGTAATAGTACACCTGTATTTAATCTCACTCCTGTTACTTTCAAAATTATTTGAGTTGGTGAGATAAAATATTAAGTGTCCTCTTTCCAAGCGGAAAAGATTTATGGCTTCAACTTGTCGGCTGGTCAAGTCGTCACACCAAGAAGGGAAAATCGTAGGAAACTTAATAAAATTAACGGATTTTCTAGTTGGATGCCTGTAACACAATGCTCCGTCCATCCTCTCCCCCTTGCGATGTGGGAGAGAGCACGGACGAAAAGTCTCGCCTATCATTAATCTTCCCTCCTTCTTCATCCTCTTCTACCGCTATAACACCCCTTCTTTCTCTCCTTTTCTCATTCCAGTCCATGTGATAAATGTGACGCATTTTTGACACTCCAAAGGATGCGATATTCTCTTTCTCTCTCTCTGTCCCCACACCCCACTCTTTCTTTCTCTCTCTCATGCATTGCAGTTAGTTTATCTCTTGTGGCGCCAAATCTACTTTGTTTTGCTTTCTTTTTTATAAAAGGTTCTATCTACGTGAAGGCGATATAATAACATTTTAAGCTTACTTTTTTACAATCTCACATGTCGCTAAAAGCATCACCAGTATCATATCTACCATTATTATTATTAATAGTAAGGGAAATTATTAGACCAAATCACATAGATCAAGGATACAGGTTTCAATTCAGAGATACCACAGAGAAATTATCCAACCTCGCAGCAGACATCAGAAAGAGGCGACTAAAATTTTACGGCCACATCAGCAGACTGCCACAAACCCGACTCACCAACAAAATTCTTAGATACTTACAGCGGCTCAAGATTACTACACCCTGGATGATGTACATTGATCTGGAAACAGCACTGGTCGACCCAGAAGACGTCATAGACAAAAGCGTCTTTCGACACAAGATATACAAGTGGGAAGTGATGTCAGAGAGAGCAGCTCCTACCGCCCAAAGACCAACGTGGACCGAAGAAAGGAAGAGGGCCTTTAGTGCACGAATGGAGGAGTACTGGAAAGACAGGAAGAACAAGAAGTCATGATAGCTTCGCGTGGTCTAATAGGCCTGTAACGTGTGAAATAATAATAATGATAATAATAACCATAATCAGTTATTACTGATAAATCCTTACCAGCAAACTGGCCAGATATCGTTCTCGTGGACAAGGTGTGTAAGATATCGCAGTGCCCAATTCCCGTAATCTGTAACAAACCTGCTGTGAGATCACCAAGTATCTACCCTTGGCTGAGGAAATACAGCAAATGTGGAGAAATGAAAGTGTAGTGGTGCTTCCCATAGTCATCTATTCTACAGCCATCATCCCTAAATCATTGGCTTGCAACCTAGAAAAATTGGCAATAACTCCTCGTCTACATATCATATGGCAGAAGGCCGTCATCTTGGAGACCAGTTGCCTAGTTCACTCGTTTCTCAATGTGCCACTCGAAATGTTGTCATACCGTCTTACAAATAAGCCGATGACATGTTGATTTGTATCCACTGTCGTGGTGGAATGAATGCCATAATAATAATAATAATAATAATAATAATAATAATAATAATAATAATAATAATAAATCCACCATGTTACTTATGGATGTACGAGGGGCGATCAGAAACTAAGGTTAAAAAGCCTGCAGTAAAACGTATCAAACAATACAGTCAACTGATAGTACATGCATTAGGCCTAGGCTATTTTTTAACATAGTCTCCACATCGGTTTGGGCTCTTGTAGCCTCGTGGGATGGGTTTGAATATTCCTTCATGGTAAAAATTCTGTCTTAGCGTGTTCAGCCACGTTATCGCCAAGTGCTTCACCTCCTCGTCTGAAGCAAATCGTTGACCTCCTAGGTGCTCCATCAGGTGAGGAAACGAGTGAAAGTCGCTTGGAGCGAGGTCCGGGTTGTAGGGAGGATGGTCAATGATGTCCCAGTGAAACCGCTTCAATAGCGTGGTGGTCTTCTGGACCGTATGAGGTTCCGCGTTGTCATGAAGGAGATGTCGCCCGCGGTGGGAAGTCGTGGCCGCGGTAGCATGTTTCACCCACATATATCGAATAGCTGAGTGGATCTCTTCAGGAGATCACTTTTCCAAAATGAGTCGGCATTAGTTGCTTACCTACAACTAGCGCTGTAAGTGGTAGGTGGCAGAAACTGTGCACAGTTACCAACCGTAGGTATTCGAATTACCCCACACTACTGTACTAATTTCTCTATAGCTGATGAAACTCCAGGAATATCGGCCTGGTAACCTTACTTTGTGATCACCCCTCGTACAATTTTATCGGGTATAGAATACAGACGAAGGCATGGCGCAGTGGCTAAAATCTTGCACTAAGAACTGGCTGAAAAATTTGAGCATCCAGGACGTCATAAAATTCCATACTATCAGTCTCCCAAATGCATCAGGGGAAATGAAACATATCATCTCTACTGGGATCGTGCAATGTTGACCGAGCGGACAGTCTGCCATAACAGGCCAGATATTGTAGTCATCAATAAGAAGGTTGGTGTAGCAGTTCCCAATAGCAACAACTTAAAGGCAAAGCATGGCGAAAAAATCTCCAAATATTAACACCTAGTGGAGCCTATCAGGAAACAATGGCAGATTGGAAAGGTGAAGATCATACCAATTGTCATCTCAAGCACTGGCGTTGTACCAAGGAGTCTTCTACAGGGGTTGAAGAAGCTTGATGTACACACACATTTATACATGAGTTTAGTGCTTTTCAGTCGGTCAACACGAATGTACCCAAAAGAGATGGGTTATGCCCTAATCCTGAAATAAATTACATGAGATTAATAAAACACTAGGATGACCAGTTTCGATCGTCAAGCGATCATCATCAGATCCATTACACTTAGGCTACAAAATCTATGTTTGAAATACAGGTGAAAATATTTACAATATGTACAATTATTTAGTTGCAGTATTGGTACTGCAACTGTCAGTGTATGCTGAATGCAGTATATATGTTAGGTGAAATGCTAAATGGTGATAGCTATCCGGAGATTGTACTTTAGAGAGATTATATGGTTGTAAACTATGGTTAAACTATAAAATTTTTGGCTAACTACTTATCTGATTGTCTTCCGTATTACAGCTACTCGCAGTTTTCGTGCTCACTGGAACTCGCTGTGCGGTCGACTGCGGTGGTTATCTTTACGACTGGTTTTTCCCCTGTCTCCTCTCCCCTGTCCCTACGTGCTGTGGGGAGTGATAGCGATGTGTTTATGTGAGGTGTTGCCAACCTAGATAAGATGTATGTTATTGAATGAGGTGGGTCCACAACTATTAAAGACCGTGGATTGGCCCTCGCCACGCGTGGAGCATAACCCATTCGAACTAAGCGTTGACGGTCTTATGAGGACGTCCCGGCACCTTTAATACTGCCGCGAATATGGGCCTTGGTTTATTGCAGAATCAAAGTACATCGTACACCTGATCCAGATAACATTTACCTATTAAAAAACCCCTAATTTACCCCCTTTTTTTTATCTAGCTTGGCTGTGTCGCTAAATTGTGTTTTGTTTCCGACAGGGTGTGTTTTTTAGTAGCGTGAAGAGGGGTGAGCTCTCCATGAACGTGTGTTCATTTAGATTGTTGGGATTGTTTCGTTTGGCTAGGTGTATCTCGATTGCTTCCTTTATGTCAAGAGCTCTGCCTTTCGATTCGTGATGGATTATTTTAAGGTCCGACTCTATGTTGGTAAAGCTGTGCCCTGCGTCACACATATGTTCGCACACGGCTGAATGTGTTCCGTATCTTATCGCATTCCTATGTTCATTATAACGTGTGTCTACTCGCCTTCCACTCTGCCCGATGTAATTAGCTTGACAATCGGTGTCTTGGCACGTTATAGAATATACCCCTGACCTTGAATACGTGTCACGTTTATTTAGATTACTATTTAGGAGGTGCCTAGCGGTTGTGTTTTTCGTCGTGAAAGCTATCTTTATGCCTTGTTTTTTTGAATAGGTTAGTGATTTTATATGTATTCGCATTCACATAGTTGAAACGCGCAAATTTTTTCTCATTACTGTCCGGTTTGGGAATCGTTTTATCTTTATTTTTATGTTTGGCTATAATTTGATTTATTTTGCTTGGCGAGAAGTTGTTTTCCTTTGCTATTTGCATAATAGTTCTTATTTCCATATTATAGTTGTCTTTTGACATGGGTATGTTTAAAGCTCTGTGCACCATTGAATTGAAACCCGCTAGTTTGTGCGTACTGGGGTGATTAGACTGATTGTCGATTGCATGCGAGGTTTGTGTTGCTTTCCGGAATATGGAATATGAAAGGTCGTTGTCTTTACGTTCAATAGTTATATCGAGATAATTTATTTTCCGGTCTATTTCGGATTCCTTAGTGAATTTGATAGAGTGGTGAAGGCTATTAATGGATTGGAGAATTGTTTCTTCGCTTGTTAGTTCAGTATCGTAGATGCAAATTACATCATCTACGTATCTTTTCCATATTACTATTCCCTTTGTTGAAGTCTTTTCTAAGAACGCATTTTCTAGTGCATTGATTAAGATGTCAGCGATTAACCCACTTAGTGGCGATCCCATTGCTAGTCCTTCTCTCTGTGTGTATATTTTATTGTCGAATTGAAACACGTTTTGGGTGAGAACGACCCTCAGTAATCTCACAATCTCTTCAATTTCTTTTACCGAATTGTTGGATTTTAAGTTGTTTTCGATAGTGTTGATTGCTTTATTAATCGGAATATTGGTGTACATGTTAGTTACGTCGAAGGATACTAGCCTGAAGCTAGGTTTCATTTGTAGGGTGTTCAATGCTGTTACTAGTTCTGTTGTGTTCTTTACAGAGTTGTTTTTGTCGTTGGAAAGACGGCATTTTAAGATTTTTAGTAACTCTTTGCTGATTTTGTAATTAGGGGCATTCCTACAATTGACTATTGGTCTCATTGGGCATTCCTTTTTGTGTATTTTTGGTTGTCCCCTCAATGACGGTATTTTCGGGTTCATGTTTATTAGTTTTGATTTTTCGGCTTTGGTCAGTATGTATTCTGTTTCTTTTAGCGCACTTTTTATTTGTTTTTGGATTTTTTTGGTGGGGTCTTTTGTTAATTCCTTGATTTCGTTGTTGTTTAGGAATTCGACTGTTTTTTCAATGTATTCTGTTTTGTTCAAAATTACTGTAGTGTTTCCCTTATCTGCTTTTGTGATGATTAAGTCATGTTCTTTTATTTTTTGTTTCAACGACTTTATTTCTTTGAGCTGTTTGTTGTTTTGAATGTTATTGCTATCGCCCTCTCGTTTGAGGATTTTTTTGGCTTCGTTGGTGGCGAGATTTTTGGTTAATTCCCTGTCTTCTGCTGGGAGCTTGTGACTGGCTATCTCAATATCTGTGATTAACTGTTTTATATTGTGGTTCGTGTGTGCGTCTGTGCAGTTGTATTTCAAACCTTTGTCTAACATATTCATTTCACCTTGAGAAAAGGTTACGTTCGTTCTGTTGTTTACTCTGCTGTGGAAATTGAATTCATTGTTATTCGTGTGTTGTTCGTTAGATTGATGGTTCTGTGTTTCTCCTAGTTTTCTTAATTTATTTTCTAGCGTTTCATGCTTCCTCGTTGCTCTGATTTTGATGTTGTCATGTAGGTGCTCGGTGAAGCTGTCCCATTGGGCCGCGTGCCAGAAATTACTTAGTTGCAATTGAATGTCGTATAATTGTTGGTTAATTTTTTGCTTTCTTATGTATGCAAATCTTAATTCGTTTTTTATCCAAAGAGCTTTGGCTTGTTTGGTTGAAATGATCGTGGCTGGTGTGTTCGGTACGGTTTTAATTGGTACGTATTTAGGGGTGAGGTTTAGTTCTATACATTTTTTGTTGAACCAAATTGACTTGTCTAAATTCATGAGTTTAAGCCTGAGTGATTTGAATTTCTTGGCTTCACGATTTGCCTGACTAGCCGTGAACATCCTAGTGTTTTATTAATCTCATGTAATTTATTTCAGGATCAGGGCATAACCCATCTCTTTTGGGTACATTCGTGTTGACCGACTGAAAAGCACTAAACTCTTGTTTACTAAGGCAACACTGAAAATATGGCTTCAAACACCACAACATTTATACATGTCAATGCAAAAAGCAGTCTTCATTGCGACAACCAGATTAGTTCGAAAATTCCGGGTGAGTTAGCCGTGGTCGTTACGGCATGACTGCTGGCAGTCGCTCACATCCGGGAGGCGAGGAGGTTCGAATCCCCTCACCGGCAACCTTGAAGATGGTCTTCTGTGGTTTCCCATTTTCCTTCCAGGCAAATGCCGGGGTTGGTCCCTAACTATAGGCCACAGCCGCTACCTTCCAACTCCTCGTCCTTACATTCCAACTTCCCTCCCCAACGGTACTTGTAGCTCACCCATTGGGTGTCCGTCTCGAAGCAGCTACAAAACTGGCGAGCCGAACATGCCCTCGGACACTCCCGGCACTAAAAGCCATACGATAAAAAAAAGTTCGAAAATTCATGGACTAGCGAAAATAGTTCTGGTAATCTGTACAGTTGCCAGATAATTGTCTGAGAGTGAAAATAATAATAATTGTTATTAGTATTGTTCTTTCTTTCTTTCTTTCTTTCTTTCTTTCTTTCTTTCCTTGTTTCGGCCCGCAGTGAACCACGTTAATTTAACCATTTGCCCCCTGAGCTTTAACTCTTCCTCAATATTCTCGCATTCGCGATCTGTGAGCCTCCTTTCCTTCATCAGTCTACTTCTCGCCGGTTTTCAATTTTGGCTTTTCTTGGAAACTCTTGTATGCTCGAAGTCTTCTCTGGAGAGGTGCACGCTCCTGGATGTCACCAAGTGTGATTCCTTCTTCTCGAAGATCCTTTTGAACTTCGATGAACCAAGATCCCTTGATTTGCTTGTTACATAAGTAGGAAAAGATCTTGTTGGTTAGTCTCTGTGAGCTCATGCGTGTTATGTGGCCATACAATTGAATTCTTGTTTTCCGAATGGTGTTTGTTGTCTTCTCAATGTGCAGGTAGATTTCGTTGTTATGCCGTCTCCTGTACTCGACATTTTCTCGGATTGGTGCATGGATCTTCCTCAGGACTTTCCTTTCTTTTGCTTCTAGCTTTTCAATCAGAGCTTTTCTATACCAGGCATTCTGCTGCGTACAGGGATTCCAGGCAAATGACTGCACAATAATGCTTGAGCTTGGCGTTGACGGATACTGATCTTTTGTTGTAGACATCTCTAGTTAGATGGTATGACACTTCTATCTTATTGATTCTAACTATGATTTCTTCTTTCTCAGAATTGTAAGGTACTATCGACTCGCCTAAGTACTTAAACATTTCTGCCTGTACCACAATGAGCTCTCTGGGAGCTGGCTTAATATTAGTTATAAACTTCTTTGAACGGAGACTGATATGGAGGCTAGCTTTTGTTGCTTGAGTTATAAGAATAATTAATATTATTAATAATTTTATTATTTCTAGTTGACGCCCGTGGGAGACCTGCGCGTCCTAATGAGGACGAAGTGATGATGAAGGCGTCACACGTACCCAGTCCCCGGGTCAGGTGAATTAACACCTGGAGATTAAAATCCCCGATGACTCGGCCGGGAATAGAACCCGAGACCCTTCAGGCCTATACCTAGTGCGCTAACCAATTCGTCACGGAACCGGATATGATAATAATCATAATAATAAGAACAATAAATCCACATGAAAGTAACTGGCCTCAAACTCAAAGATGCCCTCAACGAGAGGAAGTGCAGATCAGCGACTGACCAACCGGAACCATTGGGACACAAGGTAATAATTATAGGCTAATAATAATAATTTTAAAAAATCGCTTATCGCCCAAGCTCGGCTTCACCCACAGACTCTACGAAGGATCATTCCTCTACCGCCACAAGGACGGTGTCTTGTAGCAGGACACATTTTCTCAGCAGATACAACAGGGGATGGTGACAGGCCGATCGCTCAGTCGACCGCTCACCAGGTCCAATAAAGGAAAGGTCAGGGAAGGGAGTGGGAAAGAAGTTGGCCGTGGACCTTTTGAAAGGCACCGTCCCAGCATTTTACCGCAGGTGAAAATATAAAACCGTTTACAAGATGGCCGACGATTGGTTCGAACGTATGCTCTCCCGAGGCACGAAGTAGCGCATTAGCGCTCTCGGCCACCACGACCGGTGTAATAACAATAAAAATAAGAATAATATTGCCTCAAAAAACCTGCCAAAATCTGTTGTGGTGGAGCCATTTCCGTTATGTACAACCCTAATTGCATAGGAAACCTAGCAGCCATCACTTTGTATACCTACACAATTGAACAAAATTGAAGTGAAGAACAATATTTCATATAAGATCTCCTCAATTTCGATGTTCTATTCGCGCTGCTATTTCTCAGAGAGATTTAACTAAGATTTCCTTGCAGTCACTAGAGATGTTTTTACGAGTCGACATCTTGCTACTTAAAGTGCTGTTGAGTTCTCTTACCTTTAAAATATACGACTTTCATGATTGAGAAACAAATCTGAAATCTTAGGATCATGTGTCAAACCTTGATTTACCGTAAAACAATATCGAAATTAAATGTTTTTCAATCGGTCAACACGATTGTACTCAATTGTAACGGGTGGTTCCCTAATCCTGAAAGAAAAATTACATAAAGTCAATGAATACCGGTTTCGATCGTCAAGTGATCATCATCAGATCCTTTACATTTAGGGTATTCAATCTATGTTTGAATAATTAATTAATTAATTAATACAGAAAATAAATAAAATAAATAAAGTGCATGGAGGCCAGGCCAATAATTTATAATCACACAATTGACGTAAGAGGTACAAAACATATTACGAATATTGCCAGTGTAATATATTGGAAACCTAATGCGAATAGCTCACTTCATTAGCGAAGTAAGAGCTACCCTCTATGTGGGAGACCTTTGCCCTTCCAGGGACATTGAGGCTATTATTATTGTTATTATTATTAATTTATTGGGGTTTCTTTTGTGAATACTGCTCTGGAAACAAAACAAATTGCTATTCTTATTTCTTAGAACTACGATGCTGATGTTGAACGATTCTAAGAACTGGGACTTTATATAGCAACACATTACTTTGATTACATCAAGAATTCCGTGTCGTAGTTGACAGGATGCTGGAGAAGAGAAACTTTGTTTTTCATATCTCATGTCGAAAAGTACTGTCTAGGAGGGAGGAAGTTATTCTAGCGTGAAGCGTCCACAGCAAGAGCTGTCATCTGGAATAATAGTGTTACTTCCTTTATTGAGGTGGTGTAGTGTCATCCATTCCGCTCTATTCACATGATTGAAACTCAAAACCCGGCCAATAAGAAACATTGTGTTCACCATCATATTGAAGAAGTTGCGTATTTCATTTACTTATATTTTGAAAACTTTTAAATAGTAGCAAAGGTGATTGTTTTTATTTGGAAATATGTATAAATGTTGTGCAAGAATACCGTAGAACGTCACAGTGATAAAATGAATATGTTTACTAGGTGCGCGATGGTGCAGTTGTCAAGCTGCTTCTCTCTTATCAATATGTACCGGGTTTCATTTCCAGCTAATGTATGTGATATTTTCGAAATGAAATATCACGTTCTGTGGTTTGGAATCCACGTAAAGGAGGAGGCTCATGATCGCGAGATGAACGGTCATGTATATTTACAAGTTTCCTTTCTAAATATCGTTATTTCATTTTTTGTCTCTTGAAACTTAATCTCCTCTCCCCTAACCCTGTACCTTATAACACCAAATAACATCAGCTTTATTCTGAGCCAATGACCCGAATTTCAGTTACAGTGCCTTGCTCCAGAAGAATGTTTTGAAAAGAGTACATAAATCTGCATTTGACGTCAACGAAATCCCTTCTTATGGAAAATTATTTTATTGATTAGTCGAATCTACTCTTACACAAAATATTAAGCCTCAAAAGGGCAGCCAGAATGAAAAGATTCTGGGAGAGGAGGAAGATGATTACAGCAAATTTCCTGTCAATTTCTTCTTCTTCTCCTTCTTCTAGGTGATCAGGCCCAGCGGACCGCGCCCTGCTACAAGTTTCTTTCTCCTTCGTCTCCTGTCAATAGCTGCCATCCGCCAACCAGTCCACACGTATCGCTGCTTGTTACAGATCTTCATGGAGTCCATCACTCCACCGCTTCCTTGGTCTCCCTGATGGTCTCCTTCCTGTGGGGATGAAATCCAGTAGCTTCCATGGCCATCGGTGGTCTTCCATCCGGGCTACATGTCCAGCTCACTGCAGTCTTCTGGTTTTGATGGTTCCAGCTATGTTGGCATCATGGTACAGGTCTTCTACTTCATGATTGTGTCTAATCCTCCATTCACCCGTGTGTACATCCCTCACCGGTCCGAAGATCTTCCGAAGAACTTTTCTCTCAAATAGGAGTAGTTTATAAAAGTCCTGTTTTCGGATACTCCATGTCTCACATCCATATAGTACAACGGGTTGGATCAGAGTTTTATACACACGAATTTTGATCTGCCTGGAGAGACATATGGACTGAAGACCTGTCAATCTCTAGATCACCTAAATGCATTCGGTTTGATTTAAGTGCTCCAATGTGAGCGTAAACTATGTAAATAAATAAAATCTACTCATAATAGCCTCTTAACTAATTGTTTTATATTTCAAAAATAGCTGGATTCTCCTGCTTGATTTCTTTAGTTCTTTTTTTTATCACTGACGATGATATCAATTATGTTATCTTATTGTTTCCAGTTTCATTCCATTGCTGTTTTTCACATTGATTTTCATCATACAGTCAGAAATAGACGTTATTATGCTATGGAACTCTGCGCTCTTGTCAAGTATAATATATGAAGTTCTGTTTGAAGATAGCATACACGCATATACTAAAAAACAAGATGTTCAGCAAAGAACATATAGCCTACTTTCTCCTAAATGTATGGGTATATTTATAACTCTTTGTCCTCATCCCTAAAACCACCTCTACCACCATGTAGTGTTTGTTTTCTTTTATATTGATAATTAGCCAGTAAGTGTCAAAATCAATATTATATACTTTATGATGATTGAATAACAAAACTACTAACTTATTGTAATGCATTCACGTCCGTTAATCTCTATATTAAGCCAGCCTGCAAACTTAAGGATCTATCGTTTTGGGTACCTTCCCCTTAAAAAATCCGCGCCAATCACAGTAGGTTGGTGCTGCGACCTAGCAGTGAATTCATATTTATCTAGTACGCCTCTGGGTGTTCAACGAGTAGGCAGTTTAAAGTAGCCAGGAGGGAGACGATCCAACTGGCAGTGTTTAATGATAGAGCGTACAGTCACTCGTCCTGCTAGAAGGACCTTCCGGAAGTACTTTTGTACACAGCGGTGCTTCCTTCCAGCAGGACTTTGGACCCTTATGGCAAATGTTTGAACTGGCCTTCCAGCAGGACGCGTCCTTCCGGCAGTACTTTGGGTTATCAGAGCGTAATAATATTGCAGTTCTGGCACTGGGCAAACAATAAAAGTCTGTAAATATTCTAAAATATTCAATATGACTCATATTGACTAATACTATAACTGTCTCTTAACAACATATTGACTCTAAAATATATAAACGTATAAAGTATAAACGTGTTTTCTTATAGTACAGAGACTAAATAAATGTATGAGCGACGGCGCGTCCATCACTCGAGAATAAATAAATAAAAAAAGCCTAGTTGTGTTTTTGTCAATATCCCACTGCACAGTTGCACAACTACACGTAATTTAAACTACAGTACCATGACATTTACTGATATCATAATTACTAGCAAATAACGAGCGACTCCATGCATCTCCGCTGTTTGGAGCATCGAAATAGGTAGCAAAAACATAAACACAGTCACCATTACGTATAATCGCCGCCATTACTGAACGGTCAGAGCTACCAACTTCAGACTTGCATGCGCTGATTCGTTACATTTCCCTCTATATAATGGAAAAAGGAACGGTCCTGCCAGCAGGACGCTTCGTCCTCATATAAGCAATTGAATTACGTACTCAAATGAGGACCTAACTTCCTGCCGGCAGTGCCTTGTACGTTCTATCATTAAAGGTAATCGGAGCGCGATCGTGGCTAATAGTCGAACTACCAGTATTACAAAATTGCCATACTTTAGGAGGCCAGGTATTGACACAGCGGTATATTTGGAACAATACTACCCACATAACCCACAAGAGGACAGCACCGTACAGATACATTAAGAAGGCTGTGGTTGATAACAACGTGTATCTAATTCTTCTATTCTCCTTTTCGTAATGTCTTCTGTTTATGGGCAATGCTGGGACTGTGATTTTATTAATAAACGAGTGTATACATTAGCCTCCCCTTTGAGCTAAATGACATTTTATTCAGTATCTGTGAAAAGAGCTTGTGCACATCAATTGTAAAAGAATTCAAGAAAAAAAAAGTCAACTGTAGCAGTATTCGAACCCCAGTAAACTGCGTGACAGGCTAACACGCTAGCCCAGAGCTAAACATATCCGTAACATCACGGCGATCTTAACTGATATATTAGATTCAACCTGTTGGCAAATAATGACTTGAAATTTCTTCACTGCAGTACATCTTCATTATAGATCATTTCATACAAAGTTTATATTATTGTATCAGTAGGGTATATCGCATACAACATACTAAAACTACTGAAATATAAGACAGGCTCATGAGGACAGCTGCCATCTTGTCGTGTGGCAGATACAGCTCAGCTCTTTTAAGCCAGTCATACAGAATAATATTATAATATTAAATTATAATAAATAACGGATCACGACCTTCAGGATAGCTTAAACCACCCTAGGCTTGATAATCTGAATTGGTGGGTCTTAAGCTATTGATTATAATGGTTGCATAATTCACACGGCCACCATCCTGAAATGGCAAGGCCGATGACCTTGAAGTTTGGGTGAAAGACGCGTCCTATATAAAGGTATGTTGTCACCAAATTTGGTAGAGATCGGATGATTAGTTTAGCCGTAATTTGAGTTTACGTTTTGAACGTTTGAGTGGCCGCCATTCAGTTTTGGTAAAGAGGGCGGCGATATAAAGTATGGCACTGAGGTGCCCTATGCTAGAGCTACCTCTGTACCAAATTTCGTTCAATTCGGTTTCATCGTGTTCGAATTGATAGGGGGGGACAGACATTCAGAGTACACTCACTCACACACACACACACATACACACACACAGACTCACACACACACATACACACAGACAGACACACAATTTTTCGCCCTGTGTTGATCTCATAAGTCTACTTTCATTTTTTGCAAAAATCGAAAGTAGGCTAATATACTGTATATCTAGCACGTAACTTTAAGTCAAGAATGATAGGTTGAATAAATGACAGCACATTAACAGTCTGAAGTCACTGTCACTTCTATTAGGACATTATAAAACAACTGGCAAGCCTGTCATATCTTCAATCTGGCATCTCTGGTAGCCAAAGTTGGAACTACTTGAAATTGAACTTGATGGGGGAGCCTACGGGTGTTAAATTGAAATACCCCTCTATGGCTATTGGCTGCAATTCAAATATAATAATATTTCTTTAAAAAGATGGCATATTGGCTTTCACGGGCAGGAAACTAAAAGCTAAAGCAGCCATAACCTCCCTGTGAAGGCTTCCAAAAAGATGTTATATTGTCTTTCTCGACCAGTGAATTAAAACTCAGTAATTTTTCTAGGTTTGTGCCGTGTCTTTCGTGCGGTTTCGCCAAGGACACCAAGCTGGCTCATCAGCGGGCTCTAGGTGTCCCCGCCTGGACCCCCACAGGAGTAGCAAACTGCGCTCTACCTCCCTTTTTATGAAGCGCACCTGCACCTCTTCACTGCGAGAACTAAAAGCTCAAGCAGCCATAACCTCCCTATGAAGGCTTCCAGAAAAGATGGTATATTGGCTTTCACGGCACAAACCTAGAAAAAATGCTGAGTTTTAATTCACTGGCCGTGAAAGCTAATATACCATCTTTCTGGAAGCCTTAATGGGGAGGTTATTGCTGCTTGATATTTTAGTTCTCCCAGTGAAGAGGCGCCGGTGCGCTTCATTAAAAGGGAGGTAGCGCGCAGTTCGCTACTCCTGCGGGGGTCCGGGTGGGGACACCAAGAGCCCGCTGATGAGCCAGCTTGGTGTCCTAGGCGAAACCCCACACAAGACACGGCACAAACCTAGAAACATTGCTGAGTTTAAATATGTTTTTAAGCGCTCCTCCCAGCTCAGCCTTACCTATGCAAGGACATTGAACACTCTTAGTCAGCAGATACAACTGGGGAATGTGATAGTCCGATCAGCCAGGCAACAGGTAATTTAGATCGAATTAATGGAGAGTCAGAAAAGATAATAATAATAATGTTATTGGTTTTACGTCCCTTTTAACTACTCTGGCTTTTAGAGACGCCGGGGTGCCGGAATTTCGCCCCGAAGGGGATCTTTAACGTGCCAGTAAATCTAGTGACACGGCTCCCTCGCATTTGCCTACCCTCAAATGCCAGCTGACTGCGCCAGGATACGAACCTGCAACCTTGGGCTCAGCAAGCGAGAACGTTACCGCAGAGCCACGCAGCCAGCCAGTCAGTCAGAAAAGAGATTTTGGAAGGAAATCGGGCACGGACCTGTCAAAAATAAACCGTCTTGCCATTTGTCCTGTGGTGAAACTGATTAACCACGAAAACCATTTTCAGGACGCCTAAGGTGGGATTCGTACCCGAGCTTTCCCGATGCCAGTGAAGCTCGAGGTTACGCGTTAGTGGCCTCGGCCGCCGTCGCCGGATGGCTACTATCATAAGCCACAAATTGTTAGAAATACTGAATACTCACTGCAATAAATAAAGCTCTAGTTGACCTCGTTAAGAGTGGCGCCAAACGGTCGCCAAATGAAAGAGTTGGTTTAATCTCTTAACGTCCGTGGTGCGATAGTTGAGCATGGCTGTTTGTATTTGTGGTGTTGTCACGCTAGGAGCTCCAGCATGCCGTGTTGTGTTGAAACACCGAGTGCTAATCCATCAACGTCCAAGCTGGCCGTCGATCTACAAAACTGCGAGATCTTAACACACGCATGCCCCATTCCAAACATGCACCACGTATTTATTTAATTTATTTGTATTTCGCTTTAAAAAGCACACACACGTGCACATTTCATGTGGCACGACACTTTGTAATGTGTTAGTATCGCAGTGTTGTTGAAATTCCCACCTTTCTTTGATTTATGAATGTGTGAATTTTCAGTACACAGGAGTTGGTGCCATTCAAAACATGCTTGCTTGGACATCAGTAGATGGAAATGAATTATATTTAATAGTCAATAAATCAAGAATTTATGAACCACAGCATTTCATAAAGATATGTACTTAAGAATTTGCGTGTATTTATATTAGAGTTTGAGAAAAGAATTAGGTTTACTTCATTTTCTCTTTCATCTGTACTCTTCCAGGCAACAGAGCGTTCCTACTCTCTCAGCATGACAAAATCAAAGTACATAGTTGTAAAAAAAATGAGAGTTTGTTTGTTTTTTGTCATTAATTAACTTGATGGACTTGCGATATCATAGTCATCAGCCCCGTGTAATTGTATATGTGTTGAACTTGTCTGATAAGCGGTATTCATGTGATGTCTGTAGTAGTGTGTGTAACTTTATTGGCGACTGGAATGGGGCAGTTAACTCGGGACTTGAAATAAGGTACTAACTCGGCATTTGTATGCAGGGAGTGGGGAAATACCCGAGAAAAAAAACTCAGGATAACCACTGTCAGTGACAGGATTCTAACCTACGATCTCCGGACTTACTGCAACGGCCATCGTTGGGCTAGGTGCACGATTTAACCGCTGGACGTCAATTGATAGACTCAACGTAAATCTGTAAAGTTTTCACGACTTATTGTTCATAACCTAATGCAGTAAGACTGTTTAACAGTCAATAGAATCATTCCACGTGTACATTGTATGGTTTTAACCATGGCTAATGACCTTGTTCTTTTAATAAATTGGTAAGCAGATATTGTTTTCCAGCATTTCCACGAAATAGAAGCAGCCTTGCTTATTGCTAATAAATCAGTCATTTTATTAAATAATTAATTAATTCTTTCTTTTGTGTGCATTTATAGATGTTATCTTCAAATTAACTTCCATAAAAGTCGCTCTTGACAAGGTGAATCATTCATGGGCCGTGAGGTAAAGATGCTTGATTTATAGGGTCCCTTCAAAGTCACTGAAAAAGGTTTAAATAAGCTCAGCTCAGATATCCTTTGAAATACCCAAATCCCAAAATAACCAGATGCAAATTCCTACGGGACTAGTTGCCAAGCCATAGATGAGAAGATCATTACAGAACTATCATATATACTCGTATATAAAACATTTAGGTGCATGTTTCACAAACCTCAAGCTATTAAGGCAGAGGGAAATAGAAGATGCGGTTTTTTTTTCAAACTCTTCCAAATCGTCTCAATATTAGAGGAAGAATCTTGCATTTCTGAAAAGTCAACTGAAATATATTCATTTGTTTTTGAAGTGCGTTTCAAGAAATAATCAAGATTAGTGGGCTCGTGCGAGCTTTCGCAACGCGAATGTAGGTTTATGGGGTAGTAGGGAGAAATGTGGGAGAAAGAAGTTTTAAATATTGAAGAAATGTATTTATTGTTGTTAAACGGCATACGTGCATGAGAAGAACACAAAGAATTATGTAGGACAGTGTTTTGTACTTGTCACAGTACCTATTTGTAGACAATATTCGATGTTACAACGAATGCATCGGTTATTGTTTGCTCGGGAGTTTCTTCTACAGCAATTTTTACATTTGCAAAGGATTGAACCCTAGAAAAAGTCTTGGCGAGACCACACCGGAGCCATCTGCTGAGAGACTCCTCAGCTAGCAGTACGCCACGCTCCCACCAGATGGCTGCCACCACCGCGCTGCCCTGCGCTCTAGCGGTAGGCTCGCCTAGCAGTACGCCGGGCTCATGCCAGATGGCTGCCGCCGCCGCACTGCCCTACGCTCTAGTGGCAGGTTCGCCAGGTTACGGTGCTCCCATTGTAAATGTACATTTTAAGGTATTTATTTAATTGTGAGGCATTTAAAGAGGAAGTGAGTGCGTTTCGGGCACACATGGGGTTATGCGGAGCCTGTAGGTACCCCATATGTGTAGGTTGGTGTAAACAGTACCTTATTGTCGGTACAAAACCGGAAAGGGATCTTAGCATAATAATATAGGGAGGATGATAGCTCCTGCCAGAACTGCATCGCATGCAGCTCGTAAACCAGTACAGCCAGGTGGGTGTCTATACACATAGGGCGCGTACAAGTAACCGATCGTAACAAATGAGCATTCAAACTCGCAGCAGTGACGAATTGCTCTCTGATTTCATGAATATCGACATATTGTTTAAATATTTCTTTTAAAAATACAAGACGAGAGCTCCTGCCAGAACGTGTCGCGTCAGTCCCGCAAAACAGAGCCGCAAATTGAACCCGGATCTCAGGGGTACAGCAAAGAATTCTATCCACTACGCTACGAGGTGGTCTAACGTTTTTTTATTCAAGACCATGAGGGAAGGCACATTTCCATACGTTTCATTATCATCTCATTAATGAACTTCATGTACCACGTATACGGTACAGGAAAACACACTACTTTGAATACATGCGAAGTTTTCTTTTACACATAACCTGACTCATCCCAGCTTACAAACCAGTGTTCATCCGACTAGAAAGAGGATCCGGCAAACGCTAAATCCATTGGAGAGAGACCAGCATACGTGTATGGTAGCCTTTCCAATGCAAATACTCTGCTCCGTCTGGACTTGAAACAGAATTCTAAATAGCTGTGACATTTTCGTTCGTTTCACCATAAAATATTCTGTTTGTTTTGCTAGACTCTCTCTCTTTTTAGGAAGTGATTCCTCTTTGTTACCTGTTATATTCTCCGATATCCTAAGTCAATATACTGCACGGGATATTTTTCTATACATACTCAATACGTAATAATAAATGTTTGATCATGTTAGGAGACATAGCATAATTGACGATACTTGTAAGCTTCTCACTCACACGAGATTATGTTCTGATCCCTTGTTTGATACTTTTAGATTAAACAATAGCCAATATAGTAATGCTTGCGAAGTTCTGTGCAGTACGTGGATGAGCCATATGACAGATGTATAACAGAGAATAATTCAGTCAAAAGGTAAAGGCTGGGGAAGCGATTTCGTGTTATTGTTGAGTTAATGGTGTCATTCATAATATTGAATTTTGGGCTTATGCCGTGTTTATTAAATTAAAATTCGACGCGTCTCGAAAGAAACCATGCCTTTCTTCGTCAGGAATAATCTGGAATACGACAATGATTGCTAAGAGAAAGCAACAAAGAACATATAGAAGGTGCCCAAAGATGGACGCCATTATAGCCCCATGTTAGGGACAACGGAAAGCAGCAGTGAATTGCTTTCTCAGGGTTCTGATAATAGGTAGCCAGGATTCACTAAGATTGTAGCCGGTGTCGTGGTTGAAATTATCTGGGTGTTTACGTATTTCAACTGCCTCCCTGATGATTCTGGGACGATATTGCTTTATACGGGCAGTTGAAATACGTAAACACCCAGATAATTTCAACCGCGACACCGGCTACAATCTTAGTGAATCCTGGCTACCTATTATCAGAACCCTGAGAAAGTAATTCACTGCTGCTTTCCGTTGTCCCTAACATGGGGCTATAATGGCGTCCATCTTTGGGCACCTTCTATATGTTCTTTGTTGCTTTCTCTTAGCAATCATTGTCGTATTACAGATTATTCCTGACGAAGAAAGGCATGGTTTCTTTCGAAACGCGTCGAATTTTAATTTAATAAACACGGCATAAGCCCAAAATTCAATATTATGAATAGTAACACGGGCCGTGAAAGTCTAAATGACAATAATGGTGTCATTCTTCATCGTCTGACAAGGCAAACTCAACTTAATATAGTAAAAAAGCGTTGTTATTGTTGTTTTGTTGTTAATTCTTTAGGGTCTTTGCAACATCGTGGTCATGTAGCCCCGAGTACTTGGGAGTTAGTAAAATTTGTCTGATAACCTGTGTCGCTGTGGTGTCTTTACTAGTGTGTGTATTTGTAAATGAGATACGACTATAGTAGCAAGTGACAGTGGCTAAAGTTAGGTAACATCCCTTCATTTACCTGTAGTAGAAGTAGGAAACCACGGAACACCACTTCGAGGATGGCTGACGTGGGTAACGAACTCACCTTTTCTCTATTTACCTCACGAGGCTTAGACTTCCCCTTTCAAGCCCTCAAACCTGATTTAAATTTCTTGTTATAGACAGGAAATGATCCCGTGCCTCCGCGGTGACAGCCAGGAACGCTAGCTCCTACACGACGAGGAGGACGAACATCACAGGATAATTCAGTCAAACGCTACGGGCTTGGGAAGCAATATCGTGTTATTGTTGAGTTAACGGTTCCATTCTACATCGTCTGACAAGGCAAACGTGTCTTACTGTACGAAATACAATGCTAAAAATGCTTATAATAAAAGGCTCAAAAGCAAAGAGATGTGACACTTTAGTTCATTTGAAAAATCTCCTTACAGAGGTATGTTTTTAAGGGTCATTCCCCCACCCCTCCCTTTGCTCCTTCCCAGCCATCACTTGCACCTGTTTGCTTTTAAACGCCTCATAATGTTACAGAGGTGTGAAAATTATCAGACACTCGATGGCAGTTTTCCAATATATAGTTCGTACTTTTTATGAATTAGTACAGCAGAATTGTTTAGCAAGGCGCTGATATTATTCCAAATGTTTAATCAACAGTCTTAACAACAGTTTTTAAAAGAATCTGACAGTAAACTATTTTTCTAACAGTTACCACTAAAAGAGGAGCCTTGTTAATGCATAACGCCAGACGTTTTGTTTTGATTACCATATTCTAGTTTTCGTGTGAATTTAGACCAGAGGGATGGGAAGTCTTTTTTTACTGATTGTCCACTCTCTAACTAAAAGATTCGTGGACAGTGGATTGAAACCACCTGATTTAGAGGATACATTCCAAAGTCTATGAAAAAGAGAAAAACAAACCTAGCTCAGGTGTCACCTCAAAATCTCCAATTTCGAAAATTTCCAGATGCAATTTCTTATGGGAAAAATTGTAATTCCACAAGGGGGAAGACACTACTAACTAGGGTAATAAAAATAAAATAAAATGATTTTGAATAAAAGAAACGTGACTAATTGAAATTATTTAAGTCTAATAATCTGCACACCTCTGTAATTGCTTGTCTTGAAACATATGAAAGTGACCGTGATGCGGGGAAATGTGGGATATTTGATTATGCTTGTAAAGTGATCACTGATGGATATTTCTCGATTTCTAATTATCTCTTATATTCCAATATGTAAAGGAATACCTTTGTTTTTGCTAACAAGTCGAAACTATAGCCGAAGCTTATGTCCAGGGTGCGGCATTTATACAGTGAAGTCCTTCTCAGACAGAACTTCGCAGAGGCCTTGCAGCAAATAGATCACGCTTGTGGTCAAATACTATAGCCTATCTCGTATCCCTGTGAACATATTTAGATGTAGAACAAAACATCGACTTTTCCTAGTGGAAATTTATCTTCTCAAGAAGAGGACTTCCAGTAAATTTGTTCGTACGTTTCAGAGCCGTGCGGGGAATCTCAAACAAAATCTCTATAGAAACATTCCGCGTGCCGTGGAGAACGAAATATCATTGAGTTTACCAAACCTTCCTACGTTGGTGCAATGGGTGTCTAGAAAATGAAGGACGGCATTTCCAGAAACTACTCTGAAATTCATTTAAGTGATGATTAATAAATACGTTATAAAGTGTAAAACTAGTTGGGTGCTACTGCTACTGCTAGCGCCAGTGCCTTGCTCGATACATCGCTACACTCAGTGGCCTGTCCTCCACGGGTTCCTTGCGAGGTTCCGTCATTTAGAGAAGGTCTTAACTGTACTTATGTTGTTTAGTGACCAAAAATAACGAAGTTTGAATGATGTTCTAAGTTACTTTTGAAATTTGAACTGATAAAGTTTGGAAGGCTTTTTAGCCTATTTTCAATTTTGAAAAAATAGGCTTATGAGATCACCTTTTGTCCGTGTGTGTGTGTGTGCGTGTGTGTGGGTTTGTGTGTGCGTGTGTGTCCCCCTAATAAAATCTAAACGTTTGGAGCGATTTCAATGAAACTCGGTAAGTTCATTGCACTAATCCGGGCGACCCCGACCGTGCCCTTCAAATTTTGTTAGGTCTCACCCATCCAACATGGTGGCTGTGCGAAATATTTCACCAGCATTCATTATCTCCGAAACTATCACCGATGTCACCCTGGAATTTATTACGGTGATAAAGGAAACTACTAGAAGTTCACATTTGTGACTTTTGAAAAACTGGTAACTACAAAACCACCATGGCGGCCACGCGAATTTGCGACGTTTAAATATACGTTTCTCGCGATTTAACCAACCAAACGCCATAAAACATGGTACAGTATATGTTTATACATATTGTAAAGCACCGACATCTAACTTCGCTCAATATTTTACATAACCACAAGATGGCGGATGTGCAAAATATTTCACCGGTATTCTATATCTCCGAAACTATTAGCGGTATCATTCTGAAATTTTGTAAAGAGATACAGGGCACTACTGGAAGTTCATCTATAAGACGTTCAAAAACTGGTTAACTACAAAACGAACATGGCGGCCATGCGAATTTGAAAATTTTAAATAGACCATTCTCGCGATTTGATGTTCCAAACGCAATGAAATCTGGTACAGGAGATGTTTATACACACTGTAATGCACTGGTATCTAATTTAGGTCATTGTTTACATAACCTCAAGATGGCGGCTGTGCGAATTTTAAAATTAAGTTTTTATTTCTTGTGTCGTAATCATGCGATCGAAGTGAAAGTTTTAATAATGAACCTACGCAATAATTTTCCTTTAATGGTACATGACTCTATGGCTATACATTTAACAATCCAACATGGCGACCATCCGATATATTTAGACGGCTCTGAATATCTACGAATCTATTATAGCAATCAAACTGATTTTTTTATGTTCATAGGGGCTATGAACTTAAGTTCACCTATAGGACATTAAATAACCTGGTGAACACAAATCCAACATGGCGGCGACGCGAAGTATAAATATTCACATGGACGTTTCTCTCGATTTAACCATCCGAGTAAATCCTTATACGAATGTTAATCCACTGGCATCTAATTTATTTCAATGGCACCTGTGCAAAATTTTAAAATCTCCTTGTTACTTCTTTTGTCCAAATCATGCGATTGAAGTTTGAATGCTACACGTACACAATAATCTTCATGTAACAGTACATAACTCTAGGACGTACATATATAAAATCCAACATGGCGACCATCCGAACTATTTAGTCGGTTCTCAATATCTACGAATCTATTACAACAATCAAACCGAAAAGTAGTATGTTATTGTGTCAGTTAACATAAGTAGGATATATGGAAATAGGCTGTATAGTTCTTCACGGAACTACTTGTTTTTATTAAGAACAATTTTCAACATAGGTTAACATTTCACACAAGGTCTGAAGTGTTTATTATGCTTTGACTTCTTATAATCTGTATAGTTGTCATATATTTGCAAGATGGTGTTCTGAGAGTGAAGTAATAATAATAATAATAATAATAATAATAATAATAATAATAATAATAATATGCTGCAGATGATTTTATTATACTGTCAAGCGACCTAACAAATGCAACACTGCAAATCGATCTCTTGGAAGCTATAGCCAGTAAAACAGGTTTGAGAATCTCCGTAGGAAAAACAAAATTTATTACAAACATCCAGAACGCTCCAAACGCTTTGACAACAGATATTGGTAGAGTCAAGAAGGTAAGAAAATGCACATATCTAGGAGAATTAATTCAAATTTGCAATAGAAGAAAGCGTACACAAGATAGAAAGAGCATATGGCATTACTAAGAATGTTTATAACAAAAAAGGGCCTATCTAAAAATCATATAATAAGGCACTACACTGCAGTGGTAAAACTAGAATGCCTCTATGCGAGTAAATGCCTAGTATCTCTTATATAAAAACAAGTGTCCTGACTGACTGACTGACTGACTGACTGACTGACTGACTGACTGACTGACTCATCATCGCCCAGCCAAAACTATTAAAGTTAGAAACATGAAATTTTGGGGATATGTTCGTGGTAAGTCGAAAATGCGCACTAAGAAAGGATTTTTGGATATTCAGGTTCTAAAGGTGTCTTAAGGGGGTACACATGCATTTCATTGAATAGCAATATCTCCGGCTTGGTTTCATTGAGGGACGTGATACTCGGCATATAAACGTATCATTAAAAATAAGAAGACACGTGTCTGAGGGTTTTTCGATGTGGTGTATATTATGAGGTGAAAGGGGTGAAAAGTGGGGGTTGAAGGGTTCCTAACGGAGCGTGTATCTCTTAAACGACATAGGCGAGGAGTTTGAAACTCAGCGGAAAAAAATCAGCTTAAAAAATAAGTAAATAGGTGTTTGACCGTTTTTTCATAAATCGAATTTAAGGGGCCCATGGGGAGGGGTGAAATTCTGAAAAAAGAAAATTGAAAGATACAAAGTCCTGACACACTCATCATCGCCCAGCCTAAATTATTGAAGTTAGAAACAAGACATTTTGGGGATATGATCATTATATGTCCAAACCGTCCACTAAGGGAGGTTTTTCGGATATTCAGGTTCTAAAGGGGTGTTAAGGGGGTAAGACCTGCATTTCATTGAATAACAATAACTCCGGATTGGTTTCATTTGTGGATGTGATACTCGGCATATAAACTGATCATTAAAAATAAGAAGACACGTGTCTGAGGGTTTTTCGATGTGGTGTATATTATGAGGTGAAAGGGGTGAAAAGTGGGGGTTGAAGAATTCCTAACGGAGCGTGTATCTCCTAAACAACATAGGCGAGGAGTTTGAACTCAGCGGAAAAACATCAGCCTAAAAGATAAGTAAATAGGTGTTGACCGTTATTTTTTTCATAAATCCAATTTAAGGGGCCCATGGGAAGGGGTGAAATTCGGGGGGGGGACAGGAAAGAAAGTGTCCTAACTGATTGACTGACTCACTCACTCTTCAATCTCAGGAAGTGAAAACTGCTTAAAAATAAGTAAATAAGTGTTCGACAGTTTCTTTTTCATAAATCAAATTTAAGGGGTTCATGGGGAGGGGTGAAATTCTGGAGAAAAAAATGAAAGAAAATGTCCTGACTCACTCACTCACTCACTCACTCACTCATCATCGCCCAGCCAAAATTAATGAAGTTAGAAACATGACATTTTGGGGATATGTTCGTTGTATGTCAAAACCGTACACTAAGGGAGGATTTTCGGATATTCAGGTTCTAGAGGCGTCTTAAGGGGGTTGAATCTGCATGGGAAGGGGTGAAATTCTGGGGGGGGGGGACAGGAAAGAAAGTGTCCTAACTGATTGACTGACTCACTCACTCTTCAATCTCAGGGAGTGAACGCTGCTTAAAAATAAGTAAATAAGTGTTCGACAGTTTCTTTTTCATAAATCAAATTTAAGGGGTTCATGGGGAGGGGTGAAATTCTGGAGAAAATGAAATGAAAGAAAATGACCTGACTCACTCACTCACTCATCATCGCCCAGCCAAAATTAATGAAGTTAGAAACATGGCATTTTGGGGATATGTTCGTTGTATGTCAAAACCGTACACTAAGGGAGGATTTTCGGATATTCAGGTTCTAGAGGGGTCTTAAGGGGGTTGAACCTGCATTTTATTGAATAACAATATATCACGAGTGGTTTCATTTGTGGATGTGATACTCGGCACATAAACTAATCATTAAAAATAAGCAGACATGTGTCTAAGGGTTTTTCGATGTGGTGTATATTATAAGGTGAAAGGGGTGAAAAGTGGGGGTTGAAGGTTTCCTAACGGAGCGTGTATCTCTTAAAAGACATAGGTGCGAAATTTGAAACTCAGCGGAAAATATCAGCTTAAAAATTAAGTAAATAGGTGTTCGAACGTTTTTTCATAAATTCAACTTAAGGGGCCGATGGTGTGGGGTGAAATTCTGTGAAAAAAGGAGAGAAAGTGTCCTAACTGACTGACTAACTCACTCACTCATCAAACTCAGGGGAAAAAGACAGCTTAAAAATAAGTTAATAGGTGTTCGAGCGTTTCTTCATAAATTCAATTTAAGGGGCCCATGGGGAGGGGTAAAATTCTGGTAAAAATAATTGAAAGAAAATGACCTGATTGACTCACTCACTCATCATCGCACAGCCAAAATTATAGAAGTTAGAAACATGAAATTTTGGGGATATGTTCATTGTATGTCGAAAACGTCCACTAAGGAAAGATTTTTGGATATTCAGCTTCTAAATGGGTGTTAAGGGGGTAAACCTGCATTTAATTGAATAACAATATCTCACGAGTGGTTTCATTTGGGGATGTGATACTTGGCATATAAACCAATCATTAAAAATAAGCTGACACATGTCTAATGATTTTTCGATGTAATGTATATTAAGAGTAAAGGGGTGAAAAGTGGGGGTTGAAGGATTCCTAACGGAGCATGCATCTCCTAAACGACATAGGCGAGGAGTTTGAAACTCAGAGGAAAACAATCAGCTTAATAATAATAAATAAATAAATACATAAATAAATAATTTAATAAATAGGTGTTCGACCGTATTTTCATAAATCCAATTTAAGGGGCTCATGGGGAGGGGTGAAATTCTGGAAGAAAAACGTCCACTAAGGAAGGAATTTTGGATATTCACTCTCATCGACCAACCAAACTATTAAAGTTAGAAGAATGATATTTTGGGATTATGTTTGTTGTGCGTCGAAAACGTCTACTAAGGAGGGATTTTTGGATATTCAAGTTCTAAAGGGGTGTGAACGGGGTTAAACCTGCATTTCATTGAAGAACAATATGACACGACTATGACGCGAGCGAAGCCGCGGGTACCTGCTAGTCTATTATATAAAACAAAGTGTCCTGACTGACTCATCATCGCCCAGCCAAAACTACTAAAGTTAGAAACATGAAATTTTGGGGATATGTTCGTTGTATGTCGAAAGCACCCACTAAAGAAGGATTTTTGGATATTCAGGTTATAAAGGGATGTTAAGGGGGTTGACCTGCATTTCATTGAATAACAATATCTCCCGATTTGTTTCATTGGGGGATGTGATATTCGGCATATAAACTCATCATTATAAATAAGAAGACATGTGCTGAGGGTTTTTCGATGTGGTGTATATTATAAGGTGAAAGGGGTGAAAAGTGGGGGTTGAAAGATTCCTAACGGAGCGTGTATCTCTTAAACGACATAGGCGAGTAGATTGAAACTCAGCGGAAAAAAATCAGCTTGAAATATAATTAAATAGGTGTTCTACCGTTTTTTTTGGTAAATCCAATTTAAGGGGCCTATGGAGAGGGGTGTAATTCTGGGGGAGGGGGGGGGGGAAGGAAAGAAAGTGTCCTAACTGATTGACTCACTCACTCATCAAACTCAGGGGGAAAAACAGCTTAAAAATAAGTAAATAGATGTTCGACCGTTTTTTTTTCATAAATCCAATTTTAGGGATTCATGGGGAGGGGTGAAATTCTGAAAAATAAATGAAACAAAATGTCCTGACTGACTCACTCATCATCGCCCAGCCAAAATTATTGAAGTTAGAAACATGACATGTCAAAACCGTCCACTAAGGAACGATTTCCTGATATTCAGGTTCTAAAAGGGTCTTAAGGGGGTTAAAACTGCATTTCATTGAATAACAATATCTCCCGATTGGTTTCTTTGGGGGATGTGACACTCGGCATATATACTCATCATTAAAAATAAGAAGACACGTGTCGAGGGGTTTTTCGATGTGGGCAATATTATGAGGTGAAAGGGGTGAAAAGTAGGGGTTGAAGGATTCCTAACGGAGCAAGTACTGTATCTCTTAAACAACAGAGGCAAAACGTATGAAACTCGGGGAGAAAAATCAGCTCGAAAAATAAGTAAATAGGTGTTCGACCGTTTTTTTTCATAAATCTAATTTAAGGGGCCCATGGGGAGGGGTGAAATTCTGGGTGTAAAACGTCCACTATGGAAGAATTTTTGGATATTCACTCATCATCTCCCAGCCAAACCTATTGCAGTTAGAAACATGAAATTTTGGGGATATGTTCGTTGTATGTCGAAAACGTCCGCTAAGGAAGTATTTTTGGATATTCATGTTCTAAAGGGGAGTTAAGGGGGTTTAAACCTGCATTTCATTGAATAACAATATCTCAAGAGTGGTTTCATATGGGGCTGTGATACTCTGCATCTAAACTAATCATTAAAAATAAACAGACACGTGTCTAAGGATTTTTCCATCTATTGTACATTATGAGGTGAAAGCGGTGAAAAGTGGGGGTTCAAGGATTCTTAATGGAGCGTGTATCTCTTAATTGAGACAGGCGAGAAGTTTGAAACTCAGGGGAAAAATCGGCTTAAAAGATAAGTGAGTAAGTGTTCGACCGGTTTTTCATCAATCCAATTTTAGGGGCCCATGAGGAGGTGTGAAATTCTGACAAACAAAACGAAAGAAAGTATCCTGACTGACTGACTCATTATCGCCCAGCCAGAACTATTGAAGTTAGATACATGAAATGTTTGGGATATATTCATTGAACGTCAAAACGGACCACTAAGGAAGGATTTTAGGTTATTCAGGTTCTAAAGGGGGTGTTAAGGGGGGTAAAACTTGCATTTCATTGAATAACAATATCTCACGAGTGGTTTCATTTGGGGATGTGATACTCGGCATATAAACTAATCATTAAAAACAAGAAGTTCCGTAACGAACTAAAGAGCCTACTTTTCTTAAAATTTAAGATACATGCCAATGATTAATCTATATGGATCTATCTAGATTAATGACGAAATTAAGTTGGTAATATCAAAATTTCTAATTAGTTCGAAATGCTGTATATGCTACCTGGCATAATGTAGCCTAATAGAGAACTACAGTTGGCACCCCTGGTGACTTAATATATTCTTAGTTCCATCTCTTAAGGTACACAATACAAAATTTGGTTGAAGTCCAATGGATAGCATGGACGTTAAAATCAGTTAAACATTGGATCTAACATTGCGCGTAAAATCATGTTGGCAACAATGGCATACGTGTATTGGTCAGAAATAATCTGAAATAATATGATCTATTGTTGTGGCAATTTTGAATGAAATCCATTAGTTAGTATAGAAGTTACATGCATTTTAAAATTGAACCTATCAGCAGGCTTAGAATCATATTGGCAGCACTGGCGTAGTCCTATATTAGTTACTCAAAATTAATCTAGAATGCCAGGTACTATACGTGGGCAAAGTTTCGAGCTATTGGCTTGCATACTTTCTGATATATTGATATTAGGGTAACAAAAATAGAGACAGTATTTATTAACTGTTGGCAGCCCTGGTTACTCTTAAGAATAGGCATAGTCATATCTGCTATGGAACACATAGCACACACGAAATTTGGTTGAAATCCAAATGATAGTATAGAAGTTACATGTATTTAAAGTTGGACCTCTCAGCAGGCTTAGAATCATGTTGGTAGCACTGACATATATAAGTTATTCCAAATCAATATAGAATGTCAGGTACTGTACGTGTGCATAGTTTAAAGCTGTCGGCTTGCATACTTTCTGATATATGGGTATTTGGATTTAAAAAAAAATTGAGAGCATTTGTTAACAGTTGGCAGCCCTGGTGGCTCTTAAGAATACGCTCAGTCATATCTGTTTATGAACCCATAGCACATACGAAATTTGGTTGAATTCCAACTGATAGTGTAGAAGTTATATGCATTTAAAAATTGGACCTATCAGCAGGCTTATAATCATTTTGGCAACACTGACATGTATGGCCTCCTAGAAATTAAACTACAATATTATTATCTATACGTGTGCCAATTTTGAAATAGCTCCCATTCATACATTCCATGATATCCAACATGGAACTCAAATTTCAATTGCGATTTTTCAGCAGTTGGTAGCACTGACATCATTTTCAAATATGGCCGTGCGATATTCAGGTATAGATCTTTATTCGTACCAAATTTTGTTTCGATTGCTGCAGCTGTTTAGGAGTTGATAGGGCGGGACACACACACAGCCAGACAGACAGAAGGACAGACAGACACACACACATTTGCCCGATCTCATAAGTCTACTTTTTCCTCATTTTTGCAAAATGTGAAAAGTAGGCTAATAAGCAGACACATGTTGAAAGATTTTTGGATGTGGAGTAAATTATGGGATGAAAGGGGTGAAAAGTGGGGGTTGAAGGATTTCTAACGGAGCGTGTATCTCTTAGGACATAAGCGAGAAGTTTGAAACTCAAGGGAAAAACATCCGCTTAAAAATAAGTAAATAGGCGTTCGATCGTTTTTTCATCAATCCAAATTAAGGGGTCCATGGAGAGGGGTGAATTTCTGAAGAGAAAAATGAAAGAAAAGTCCTGACTGACTCACTCATTATTGCCCAGCCAAAACTAATAAAGTTAGAAACATGAAATTTTGGGGATATGTTCGTTGTATGTCGAAAACATCCACTAAGGAAGGAGTTTTTAATTCAGGTTATAAAGGGATGTTAAGGGGGGGATACGTGCATTTCATTGAATAACAATATTTCACGAGTGGTTTCATTTGGCGATGTGATACTTGACATATAAACGAATCATTAAAATAATAAGCAGACACGTGTCTAACGTTTTTCCGATGTGGTGTAAGGGGGTGAAAAGTGGGGGTTGAAGGATTCCTAACGGAACGTGTATCCCTTAAAGGATATAGGCGAGAAGTTTGAAACTGAAGGGAAAAATATCAGCTTAAAAACAAGTAAATAGGTATTCGACCGCTGTTTGATAAATCCAATTTTATTTATTTATTTATTTATTTATCGTATGGATTTTAGTGCCGGGAGTATCCGAGGACATGTTCGGCTCGCCTAAGTCTGCAGTTGCTTCCTTCCAATTTAAGGGGTAAGAGAAGAAGACACTGAGGACAGAGAGAATTTGCGAAAGTGGTGTTAAGTATGGAAGGATTCCAGGGAAGAGTGGAAAGGAAACTTGGGGCGAAGTGGTCTGACGACAGAAAGATGCAACAAAGTCCAAGAATGAAGAAATATTGGGAAGAACAGAAGAGAAAACGACAAAGTGTGAAGAATTTAAAATTGGCGTGTGATCTACAGTAGGCCTTGTCGGGAAGAATAATAATTATGATAATAATAACAATAATAACAAGTAGTTCCGTGAAGAACTATACAGCCTGTTTTCATATATCCTGCTCATGTTAATTGCCTCTATCAACATACAAAATTTCAGTTTAATTGCTGTAACAGATTCGTAGATATTGAGAACCGTCTAAATATTTCAGATGGTCGCCAGGAGGGATTTTTATTTTTGAACTATTATATTAAGATTATTGTGTACGTGTGGTATTCAAACTTCAATCGCATGATTAGAACACAAGAAGTAAAAACGAGATTTTAAAATTACGCACAGCAGCCATCTTGTGATTATGCAAACAATTGAAATAAATTAGATGCCAGTGTATCAACATTTGAGTAAGCATATAACGTGCAACGTTTCACGGCACTCGGATAGTTAATTCGCGAGAAACGTCCATTTATATATTTATACTTCGCGTCACCGCCATGTTGGATTCGTGCTCACCAGGTTACTGAAAGTCCTATAGGTGAACATATGTTCATAGTCTCTATGAACATAAACATTTCAGTTTGGTTGCTGTAAAAGATTCATAGATATTGAGAACCGTCTAAATATTTCGGAAGCTCGCCATTTAGGATTGTCATTTGTTCAGGCCATAGAGTTATGTACCTTTCAAGGAACTTATTGCCTAGGTTCATTATTCAAACTTTCACTTCGATCGCATGATTACGACACAAGAAATAAAAACTTAATTTTAAAATTTCGCACAGCCGCCATCTTGAGGTTATGTAAACAATTGAATTAAATTAGATGGCAGAACATTACAATCTGCAAAATCATTTACTGTACCACATTTCACGGCGCTCAGAGAGTTAACTCACGAGAAAAGTCTATTAAAATATTTCAAATTCGCTTGGTCGCCATGTTCGTTTAGTACTTTACAGGTTTATGAATTATACATAGGTAAACTTGTATCAGTACCCTTTATCACCGTACAAAATTGCAGGGTGATATCTGTAATTGTTTCGGAGATATAGAATGTCAGTGAAATATTTCGCACAGTCGCCATTTAGAGGTTATGTAAACAATTGAACTAAATTAGACTCCACTGCATTGCAATGTGTATAAAGATTTGCTGTATCAAGTTTTATTACGTTTAGATAGTTAAATCGCGAGAAAAGCCTATTTAAAAGTCTCAATTTCGCTTGGCCGCCATGTTGGTTTTGTAGTCACCAGGTTTTTGAAAGTCTCATAGGTGAACTTCTAGTAGTGCACTTTATCTCCGTACACAATTTCAGGGCGATATCGGTAATAGTTTCGGAGATATTGAATGCTAGTGATATATTTCGCACAGCCGCCATGTTGGATTGGTGAGACGTAACAAAATTTGAAGGGCACGGTCGAGGTCGCCGGGCATAGTGCTATGAACTTACCGAGTTTCACTGAAATCGCTCCAGCCGTTTAAATTTTATTAGGGGGACAAACACACACACCTCACACACACACACACACACACATACACACACGCACACACACACGGACAAAAGGTGATCTCATAAGCCTATTTTTTCAAAATTGAAAATAGGCTAAAAATAATAATAATTATTATTATTATTACAAAATGAGGGACTATTGGAAGAAGAAGAAAGCAACAACTTTACCGAATAGTAGATACGTGCACCGTGGTCGTAAGTAGGCCTATACGATAAAGAAGGAAAGAATGGTTACATAGGCCTACTATTGGGAACCAATGAAAATCTATAGAGTAAGATAGAACCAATAACATTCTCCATTATTATTATTATTATTATTATTATTATTATTATTTCAAGTATACAATTCTTTCACAGAAGGAAGGTTAAGTTCAAACAATGAAGGAGTAAATGAGGTGGTGTTGCTGAAGGAGAGAAACATATAGGTCATCTGTCCCTACGATTAAATGATGACTTTCCATTAGAATTGTTAACTGTGCGTGACTTTAAACGCAAATTGGAAGATGACAATGGAGGTAAAGTAGATTATAATGTTGGAGATTTCTAGTCCGCAGGTATGTTCTGCTCTGTTCTGTTCTGTTGAACCAGCTCGGTCTCTTACTATGCATGGCGGAAAGCAGAAGCCAATTTTCCACTCCAGTATGTTTTTGTCGTCAAACAAGTGCATTAGCCCAGAGCAAACACGGCTGGCCCAGGAAGGGCATTAGCTGTCCCTACACCTTCCGGTAGGGCGACCGCCCGCACCCCAAGGGACTCTACTCACGGTCTGTTATCAGGGTCATTACAAGCAAGCCGATCTCTCCATAACGTGCGAATTTATGTTCATAAAGTGACATGCAAAGTTACACACGATGCCCTATGACGGATAAAAGTGAAAAATAAGGTTCTCATCAGAATACCTTGACCTTCGGTGAAGTGAAATGAATTAAATATGTGATAAAACAGAAGAAAAACTAGTAAATCCAGCGACTAACCAATGGAGGATCGTGGATATTACTCTGAAAATATTGGTGATGTTGATTCATTTAGGTTCTTTGCGACATCGTGGTCATGTATCCCCGTGTGCTTGGGTGTGTGTAATTTGTCTGATAACCTGTGTTTTTGTTATGGTTATATTAGTGTGTGTGGTAGTAATTCAGATGAGGATTTGGAAGGAGGTGGCCATGGCCTAATATTTGGAACCATTTTCTTGTAGTAGGGATAGAGAAACCACGTAAATCCACTTCCACAATGGCTGAGGTGGGAATTAAACCCGCCTCTTCTCAATTTTACTCTTACAAGGCTCTGTGTACCCCGTCGTTCCAGCCCTCAGACCAGAATTAAAGTTCTTGGCAGAGCCGGGAATCGAATCCGGACCTCCCTGGTGACAGATATTAGGTATTTCCGTAACTATTCAGAGAATGTCATTCCTGAATAAGTGGCATGCGCACCATCTATATATTTTCATACGCATTCCCTAGTTTTAGGTACCAGTAGAAAAAGATTATAATAGAGGCGCATTGTACCAAGTTTCACCTTAATTGCTTGGATGAGACACAAGAAAGAAAAGTATATTTTTGAATTTTTGTGCACCCCATCTAGATTGTTTGATAATAATTGAACAATAATGAAAATGAATGAATATGAAAATCCACAGCCTGCTTCCAGTCGACCGACCGGCTCAGGGAGGAGGATATGACCAGTGTCGGTTACCGAAGCCTGTCGCACTGCCCTGGGGCAATGATTAAATGAATGACAGATGAAATGAAATGATATTGGAGAGTGTTACTGAAATGAAATTGTGACAGGGAAAACCGGAGTACCCGGAGAAAAACCTGTCTGCCTCCGCTTTGTCCAGCACAAATCTCACATGGAGTGACCGGGATTTGATCCACGGACCCAGCGGTGAGAGGCCGACGTGTTGCCGCCTAAGCCACGGAAGCTCAAATAATAATTGAGTAATTGAACAATAATAGGCACCAATATGTTTGGCTCTAAAGATTCACTATGCCAAGGCTCATAGTGCTCGGACGATTAGATCACGAGCTAATGCAATTTAAATAATCGTTATTCGCGTGACTGCCATATTGTTTTAGTGTTAATCAGGCTTTTGAAGGTCACGTATATGAACTTAGTATTTAGTTTTCTGCTTTTGTTTGAATCTTCAGTCCTTTGACTCGTTTGATACAGCTGCCCACGCCTCCCTATCCTGAGCTAATCGTTTCATCTCTGCATAGCTACCACCTTCCATCTGTTAAACATATTCTAACCTTGGTTACTCCTACAGATCTTGTCCTCGGCCCTTCCTTCCATAATTAAAATTGCTATTCCTAGGTGTCTTAGTATGTGTGCTACCAACCTATCTCTTATCTTCATTAGCAGTCGCTAGAAACATCTGTCCCCTCCCACTCTTCTGAATACCTCTTCTTTTGTTACTCTATCTACCCATATGGTCGTCATCATTCTCCTGTAACACCACATTTCAAACGCTTCTATTATCCTCTTTTCTACTGCGTAGTCCAAGAATCACTTCCAAGGTGCGCCACGCTACAGACAAAGACTCTCAAAAATGACTTCCTATTATCTTAGTCTATATTAGATGTCAACAAATTTCTTTTCTGTAGAAACGCTTTCTTTGCCTGAATCAACCTACTTTTTATATCCTCTTTGCTTCGCCCATCACTGGTTATTTTTCTTCCTAGCCAGAAGAATACTTTTACTTACTTTAGCTTTTCATTTGCCAATTTAACGTCATTAGGGATTTCTGATTTCTATCAGCTGTATTCCTGTATTTTTGTTTTACATCAATTTATTGATTTTCATCATTAATTCTCTCCCCAAGATGGAGTCCATTCCATTTATACGGTGCGTTCAAAAATTAACGTGCCGGAGGCTGTAATGCGCAAACCGGTGACGACATGGGCTAATCGTGGCGTGTGTAGCGAGGTGTGGTTCCGACCAGAGCGTGAAAGTTCACAGCCCGTCGCTAGAGGGCACGCGTGCACGTCACGTGGCGATAAAAAAAAGCGAGCAGCAGCATGCATCAATCGTCCAACCAAGACCAAGACAGTAGGCCATTCGACATGCTTCCTGGTGTGGTTGAAGACTGTAGGGCACCCATTGGGCACACACTTTCCGCAAGTGCAGTCGTTCCTTCATGATGGTGTGCACACTTCCGACGCTCAATCCGACAAAAGCGGCTATGGCGTTCACTGTCACTCGGCGGTCCAGGGTAATGAGTGCATCAACCAGCTGGACGTTGTCATCGGTAATGCAGGGGGTGCCCCAGACCGGGCATCATCGGCTAACAACACCCGTCCTTCCCTGAAGCGCTTGTGCCACGCCTTCGCCTTGCAAGGGACATGCAGTGTTTGCCGTACACTTGTGACACTCGGCGATGAATGTCCGTTCCCCCTACTCCTTTCACTGTCAGAAACCGAACAACACCTCTTTGCTCTTCGTTTGACGCCTCCATGTCACTGTTTGCAATGCGACTGGCAGCTTTGGACGATTGATGCATGCTGCTGCTCGCTTTGTATCGTCACGTGACGTGCACGCGTGCCCTCTAGCGACGGGCTGTGACCTCCACGCTCTGGTAGGAACCACACCTCGTTACACAAGCCACGATTAGCCGATGCCGTCAGCAGTTTGAGCATTACAGCCTCAGGCACGTTACGTTTTGAACGCACCTTATAGAAACGCATTCAAATTCTCTGGTGAATCGGTTAAGATGACAATATCATTTGCAATCTCAGAGTTGATAATTCTCTCTCTGTCTATAGGTAGTTAACCTGGAGGCTGGTCAGATCCTCAAAAAACACCACCATAAATTAGCATATATGGGTGGAAAACTCAAAAACCCAAGGCAGCACTATAATGAGGCATACTAGGCAAAGCGAGGAGTTGATCATTACAAAATGTCAGATTAATTGATACTTTTAAGTACGGATGATATATTTCGGGTGGTTTCTATATTGGATTGGTGACGATAATGACAATGAGAAAGGCATGGTTGTGGTGTCCATAATTGTAGCTTACTAGCACATTTTCATAAAGTCGGTCCAGTCGAATTGAATTTGTCTGGACTTACAAACAACACTCACGGGCAATAGTCGGTCCCATAAGTCAATTTTTCAGAAAATATGACGAAAATAGGTTTGAAAATCATGTACGATTTATCTTTGAAAGAAGTTGGTAAAAGTTTATTTTTCTTTACGTTACATTGAGGGTCAAGGTGTGGTTCAGTAACTCCCTTAATTTACGACAGCCTGCTGCCCACAATTTTGTCACGGGGCTGCTACTGCTGGTTTGATTTGTCGCCTGCTGATGTGCTTGTGGTATCGAGTTTGTTGGCTCCGGCTACCTTGCAAGGGGAGGGGGATGATAGACGTCCAAGAAGGGTGAGACGGGGAGAAATGATGTGATATAGATCACGGCTGGCCAAGGGAGGAACTGGCTTTAATTAACTCCCCAAATATTTGCGGTCTGTCGCGGGGGAACAGGTAGGCCACCCACACCACCGTACGGTACAAGCTGTTGCATTACGACAGGCGGAAATACAACATGATTTATAGACTTGGCCACCAAACTCATGGGCTACTACAGTTTGGCGCTTTGCCATTGCTGATACCGTACCTGTTTATGTTTGTTTATGCAACGTTGAGAACTTCCTCAAGTACACAGTGCTATAGTAGGTTCTTCTCCAAAATTACTGAAGCCTCCATTTCATTTGTACACGGATGTAACTCGTCGAGCTGTGATGTAAGGGAAGTAGAGCATGAATCATAGTATTTATTTTCATAACATATACTCATTATGTATTTTATAATGTTAAAATTTAAATATGTAAAAAATATCTTGAAAATCCTATTATTAAAATATATTAATGGACACAATCAATTCTTCACATCCATAAGCACTCGTTTCTGTGTAATGAAAACCGAGCCACCCGACCACGTTAGCTACGCTCACTAAGGCACAGCGCAAGGCCGTGGTGTCAAGTGATCTCCAAATTGGTAGGATCAAACCTCTCCGTCAACTCTCGTTGAAAAGTTTTTCCGTGATTTCTCATTTCCATTACCTGAAAAAGAACGGGATTTTTAAATTTATTGAAAGTTTTCATTCCTTTTTATTATTTCGTCGCTGCACCTTCAATTCCGCGTATCTGGCAGTGCTTTTCTTATCCTATATTTCCTTATGATTTGTCACGCCTCCGTATTTGGATGTGCTGACCAACAGAAAAATTTACGTTAAGTTCATTTTCCTGTCTGCAAAGGTAAAGAAAAATTAACCTTAAAAATACAGTACAGTAAGAGTGCATAACTACAGAGAAATATACTTCCCCCCAAGGTATTCAAAACTTAGTCTGGCATTGCTTCCACTTACTTGTGCTGTGCTCCCTTTAGTCTTCCTTCCTATCAGCCTCCCTTGATCAACATTTGTTCTCTTCCCACCCCGACGGTATTAGGGTATCCGAGGCCTAGGGAGTCTTGCACTTTCCCGCCTTAATTGACCCTTGTCTCATCTTTTCTGATACCCTCATTCTTCGAGGGTTCAGCCTTCGTTTTCTTTTCATGATATCTCCCGCCTTCTGCTCGAGGCCCTCTAGGAGAAAGGGTGTGTGTATCCCCACCACTTCTGGTGCAACCTGGTTAGTGCTACACCCTCAAGGGCTCACGGCTGGTGAGTTTGGGTGCTAGCAACCCCGAGGGATTTCTGAGCTGAGTCCGTATTTTCCCCCTTTCTTCCACTGACTCTGGGGCGGGCCATCTCCTCGTTCCCTTTCCTATCTGCCTTTTATTGCTCTTCTTCCTTCCAAGTCCTTCAATCCTCAGTTTTCGACGGTTGTGGGCATTTCTTTTCCTCTTGTCCATTATTTCTTTTCTGTTCCCTTTTTAGCCTACTTTCGAATTTTGCAAAAAATGAAAGTAGACATGAGATCTACACAGGGCGAAAATTTGTGTGTCTGTCTGTGTGTCTGTGTGCGTGGGTGTGTGTGAGTGTGAGTACTCAGAATGTTTGTCCCCCCCCTATCAATTCGAACACGGTGAAACCGAATTGAACGAAATTTGGTACAGAGGTAGAACTAGAAAAGGGCACCTCAGTGCCATGTTTTATATCGCCACCATCTTGACGGAAACCTAATGGCGGCCACCCAAATGTTCAAAGCTTAAATCTAATTACGACTAACCTAATCATCCGATCTTTACCAAATTTTGCAACAACATATATCAGTATGGCGAGCGTTCTTTGACTAAACTACAAGGTCATCAGCCCAATAGTTTTCAGATGGCGGCCATGTATGTGTGCAAATAGATTCCCCCAATCTATTCAAACACGGTGAAACCGAATTGAACGAAATTTGGTACAGAGGTAGCAGTAGCAAAGGACACCACAGTGTCATGTTTTAATCGCCACCATCTTGACGAAAACGTAATGGCGGCCACCCAAATGTTAAAAGCTTAAATCAAATTACGACCAATCTAATCATCAGATCTCTACCAAATTTTGCAACTTTATACTTCTATGTATGAAGAATATTTTGCCCAAACTACAAGGTCATCAGCCCAATACTTTGCGGATCGCGGCCATGAATGTGTTTAAATCGATTCTCCCTATGTATTCAAACACGGTGAAAACGAATTGAACGAAATTTGGTACAGAGGTAGCACTAGCAAAGAGCACCTCAGTGTTATGTTTTACCGTATATCGCCGCCATCTTGACGGAAACGTAATGGCGGCCATCCAAATGTTCATTGCTTTAATCAAATTACGACTAACCTAATCATCCGATCTCTACCAAATTTTGCAACAACATATATTCATATGTTGGGCGTCTTTTGATTAAACTACAAGGGCATCAGCCCAATAGTTTACAGACGGCGGCCATGTATGTGTACAAATTGATTCCCCCTATCTATTCAAACATGGTGAAACCGAATTGAACAAAATTAGGTACAGAGGTAACACTAGCAAAGGGCACCTCAGTGTCACGTTTTATATTGCCGCCATCTTGACGGAAACGCAATGGTGGCACCCAAATGTAAAAAGCATAAATCAAATTACGACCAACCTAATCATCTGATCTCTACCAAATTTTGCAACAACATACCTTTATGCGAGAAGCGTTCTTTGACCAAGCTACAAGGCCATTAGTCCAATAGTTTGCATATGGCGGCCATGTATGTGTGCAAATCGATTCCCGCTATCAATTCAAACACGGTAAAACCGAATCGGAAGAAATTTGGTACAGAGGTAGCACTAGCAATGGGCACCTCATATTCGTGTTTAATAACCTATAGCACGTTGTATTTCAACAAGCTACTACAAGCAACATTCAATTACACTCCTTGAAAAGGACAAAGAGTTATAACAATACCCATGCATTTAGGATAAAGTAGGCTATATGTTCTTTACTGAACATCTTGTTTTGTATATTCATTTCTTCTTCTAGTATGTAAGTTATTTGTTAAATCCATAGTTAGTTCTAGTTGTAGGTTTCATGCCATTATCATTCATTATCACGATCACCCAAACCATTATGGGTCGATAACCAGGATGTTTGACCCCTTAAAACAACTATCATCATCATCATTATCATCATCAAATATACTTTTCTACAGCATGATAAACCACGCACATTCTAACAAACCTTTTTTCACGAGTTTCATCACGTCTTTACCTGCGGAATCGTATGTTTCTGTCTACATAATTATACCCTTTCCCTGTACTGTATTTACCATCGGTGTCCAGTTTAATGTTATGTACGCTACACTGTCAATGGGAGTCTCTGGTTTCTTTTTATTTTCTGAAACAGGGATAAAATAAAACTTGAAACATTGTATTTATGTATGTGTGTGTGGTATGATGTCCTCTCGACCAGATAGCGTGTATTGATGCTATTGTCATTCCCTACTGATCAAAGGGACAAGTATCCCCTGCCAATCTAAAGCCGGCGGCAACAACTCATGGACAAATGGATCTCTGAACACAAAAATATCGGTAGAGTAACCGACCGGCCAGATGAATACATAACAGAAGGCGAGGGGGAACACGTCTGCATATAATCCCTCAAGGAATGGATTCATACACTCATTTATTTCCTTTTTGTAGTATATAATTCAATCAGTATCTGTAACGTGTTCAGTTTGCAATTCATTGACAAAGTACCTGTAATTTGTTTAAAAGAAGACTGTCAATGAGAGTTGTTTGATCATGGTTCTGGGGTAACGATATACACCCTCTGTCTGAAAAGTTTGGTGAATGGGCTATATTACGAACGGATTGTTGGCTTACCTGAAACAGCCGTTACTATCCTTCGAAGTAATCCCCGTGGATGGTTATGCACTGCCTAGAACGGCTGTACATGTCCTGGAAACTCCTGGCATAGTCTTCTTTAGGAATAGCCTTCAGTTTGGGTCGTCAAAACTCTAAATTGAAAGCAGGAGAGAAGCGTGAATTTATGCAACCTGCCTTGCACTCCTGATAGACGGGCGGCAGTGAGAAGGATGAATTTATGCAACCTAACGTGCATAACTGATCGACGGGTGGCAGTGAGAAGGGTGAATGTTTCGTGGAATGGAATGGTCCTGAAAACCATCGTCACGAGTGACGAGACCTGGTGCCTGAGGTACGACCTCGAAGACAAGCGACAAAGTATGGAATATCGGGGTCCAGGGTCGCCGATAAGCTCTGAAGGGCCAGAGGTTTTCGAACATTTCGGACATCCAACGTAATGTGACGACCCTACTGAAGGCTATCCCTCAGGAAGACTATGCCAGGACTTGTACAGCCGTTCTAAGAAGTGCATAACCATCCACGGGGATTGCTTCGAAAGATAGTAACGGCTGTTTCAGGTAAGCCAACAATCCGTTCGTAATATAGACCCATTTACTGAACTTTTCAGACAGAGGTTGTATAAATAGCACCATTGGCAGTAGCAGTTACTTTTGAACAAAAAGGAATGGAGACGCTGCAAAATGAATAAACCATGGATTAATGTTGTAGCTTTCAGTCGGTCAACACCAAAAAAAATCACAGTCAGTCTGAAAGACTAGACGTTATATCATTTCAAATGACGCATGCTACAAATGCTACACATGTTAGAAAGGCTCAGGAGGGCTTCTCGCTTTGCTCGAAGCCCCAGGACTCTTTCAAAAGACTGCATTACCCATTAACTTAGGCTTCCCGTGCAAGCACGGGAAGAAATGTGTTTCTTGTACTTGTATTAGAGATGTGTTTCGTTGAATAAAGCGTAAATTGTGTACTTATTGATAGCGGTTTTGTGGCCCATCATCCCAGGCAGGCCGGCGGAAACCTTTGCCTCCCTGTCAGAAGGATCATTTGGCCGTAAATTTGAATTAGTGTAAGGAAGTAGTATGAGTGTCCAGATTTAGACAATAGCCTACTCCATGAAGGAGTCATGACTAGGCCTTACCGGTATATGTTTGTTTAATGAATAGTGTATCTGAAAGAAGGGAAGAATACTGATTTACAGATTTGTGGAGTGAGTTTCTGATTTTTAAATAGAGTTTATGAAATGTATGGTAAAGGTGAAGGAGAGGTGAACATGATTAGACAACCGCCTACTCCATGAAGGAGTCATGACTATGCCTTCTGTGTCTGTTTAAAGTATAGAGTAACTGAAATGAGGGAAGTTTACTGAATTTGGTGTTTGTAGAATGTAATTTTCGATTTAATTTGGGTTTTCGTGAAGCTTGTTGCGGAGTTGTTATTTCTCTGAAAAGGAGTGTTTTTGCCCCAGGCTGGCCTGTGTTCGATCAGGCTATACTAGTGTAACGGTAGAGAGTTGGGAGATGAGTAGTAGAACCTGGGAGCGAGCAGTGGCGGGCTGAACATTAGGGGAGCGGGGGGCTATTTTGAGTGAGAGTAGGGATGGAATATTGGGACTGGTTCGATGCTTTGCTCTGACATCCTGCACACCTCTTGGTGAGGCACCCTGTAATCTTATTCTTATATGGCATCTTGTATATCTCTTCAGAAGTCACCCTGTATTCTTGTGTTCGCTTCGCCTGTATTTTGCTCTGACATCCTGCACACCTCTTTAGGAGGCACCCTGTATTCTTATATGGCATCTTGTATATCTCTTTAGAAGTCACCCTGTATTCTTGTGTTCGCTTCGCTCAAAGCCCCAAGTCGCTCGACGCCAGGCCTCTTTCAACAGACTCCAATAATTATTAGCGTCTGCTTCTCGCTCCCCGCGTGAGCATGACGTCACGTTCCCGCGCAGCTGCATGACGTCACTTTCCGCGCGGCTGCATGACATCACGTCCGTCTCCGTGTCCGTGTCCGTAACGCATAACGATGGACCCCAACCATAACGACGAAGTCGACAAGATCATTTGAAATGATAAAATACATTCCTAATTACTGGAATATGTGAAGAAACTGAAATAAATTACATGTAATTAATATTGATGCCAGGTGAATCAGCTGCCCCTAATAATATTGTTTTATGCAGCCCAACTAGCACGTGTTATCAGGAAGGTCGATATTTCTCTGCTTTCATCCCGTATGGCACAAATGCACTGCGAGCATATCCTGCAAACGATACTGAACACTATCTCTTTTCCCTCGATGTGACTGCTGTCTAATACGAGGGAAAAATTATAGTGTTCAGTATCGTTTGCGGGATATGCTTGCAGTACATTAGTACCATACGGAATGCAGGCAGAAATAATATATTGACCTTCCAGCCAACAGATGTTAGTTGCTTTGCGGCAAACGATATTGGGAGGAGCTGCTGAATCACCCGGTATAATTATTGTTACGGACTTCTTCAATGGTCTGTACCAATTATTCAGGTTATTTTTCATATATTATAGTAATTTAAATTATTTTATATTGACTGACTGAAGGTTACAATATTAATTAAACAAGATTTATGTAAATAAGACACCACTGAAGTCACAGATGGCGGTGGTTTGGGGGTAAGTGGAATGCACGTTATAATCGGCAGACTGGTGAATGCAGGCAAGCAACGTGCCTGCATTGTGTCGTACAGGTGACGGATGTCGGCTCGTGCGATGGAGTTCCATGCCTGTTGCACTTGGTCGGTCAATACAGGGACTGTTAATGCCGGCTGTGGATGACGCTGGAGTTGTCGTCCAATGATGTCTCATACGTACTCGATTGGGGACAGATCGGGGGATCGAGCAGGCCGAGGCAGCATGTTGGCACTCAGTAGAGCACGTTGGGTTACAACAGTGACATGGTGGCGTGCATTATCCTGTTGGAAAACACCCCCGGGAATCCTGTTCATGAATACCAGTATAACAGGTTGAATCACCAAATAGACGTACACATCTGCAGTCGGGGTACATGGGATAACCACGAGAATGCTCCTGCTGTCATAGGAAATTGCTCCCCAGACCAGAACGCCCGGTGTAGGTCCAGCGTGTCGACGCTGCAGACAGATGGAATGCAGGCGCTCACCTGGCCTCCTTCTAACCAACACACTGCCGTTCACTGGCACCAAGGCAGAATCGGCTTTCGTCGGAAAACACAACGGCCCTCCACTCCATCCTCCAATGAGCTCTTGCTTGACACCACTGAATTCGCAGACGGCGGTGGTTCGGAGTAAGTGGAATGCAGAGTGTCTGGCTCGGAGCTGTCGTTCAAGTAACCGATTTCGAAAATTTCGTTGCGTCACTGTGGGGCCAACTGCCGCTCGAATTGCTAATGCAGACGCCGTCCAATGCGCCAAGACCATACGGCGAGTACGGTGGTCCTCCCTCTTGGGATGCCACGGAGACATCCCGGAACCCGGTCTTCTTGCGACCGTACCTTCTCGTGATCACTGCTGCCAGCACGCATGCACAGTGGAGACATTCCTACTAAGTTGTTCTGCAATAGCGACGAAGGAAAATCCACCTTCGCCTCTCCGTCGTCGTAATGTATTTTTGACCCACTCACAGTCACTCCGTCCAGTCTCACACGTAACTAACACACTCGCACAGTACAGTCCGTACTGAAAGCAAACCTGATGTGCAACGTAATGGGGCCACCACTAGCACCACGCTAGTGCGATTTGCGGGAAAATTGAATCAACGTCATCTTTCAGATGTGTAAACACGCCTACCAACGTTCATAATCTAGCACAACCCTGTTCTTGGTGTTGGGATATTTTTTCGCCAGTGTATATTTTAAAAGCATTAGACTATAATTAATTAATACTATGATCCATTTGTTTCATTAAAACACTTAAAATTTTACAAAATTTAAACTGGAAATTTGTAATGATTTTGGCAGCCTACACAACCTAAATAGTATTCTTTGTTAAAATCTTTCTTAAAACCTTTCAAAACCTTTCCTTTTCAATGGAAGAGGACCTATCTTAATTAGCTCAGAGCAAGAACGTAAATAGACACGACTTTATAAAAAGACAAGTGCGGGATGTCAGCTAATTGCAGCATGTTTAAAGAATAAGTTTTATGAATGCAATTATTCACGGAATATCGATATACCCAGAGAGATAATGATTCGCGTTTTACAACACTAATACCACTACGCGGTTGGGAATAATAACAAAAATGTATAAATGGCGTAGTCGATAGATAGGTTCGTGGTAATTCTTAGCAGATACTCGACCAATATATCGGTCCCTAACACTATAAGGGTTAAGGAAACGACTCTGGACGAAACTGGTTGGTAATCACGTTATCATCTCGTACTCTTTGAGGGATTATAAAATATCGTATAAAATACGTACTAGTGATAAGTGGTTTTGGCATGAAAACCCCACAGTCTGATTCATAATCGCTGGAAGTTGGCCAAAGTCTTTATCGATATATGAGTGTAATAAAGTATGGGGGGATTCATCGATTGATTGATATCACTCCTCCATAAGTATATGTGGAGTGGAGGGGTTATAGGGAAAGAAACAACATAGAAGAAGACTACTTCACACTAAAATGTACAATAAATTGCAGTTAAACTCTTAGAAGAGATATATTAATCTTATCTAATTCTTCCGAAAAGAGTGCATGTGCACTGCCGGACAAACAAAACGTAACACGTAATGTAAGTTGTCTAAAAGGGTTTTAAATTACGTTCATTATAATGGTTTTCTTTATGTCTCGGGGCAAAGGGACTTATTTTGTACAATTGGGAACAAGAATATGAAAATGTATGGTATATAAAGGGATTTTGACGTCTAGTGTTGGATTTGGAATGTTATGGTGTTACTGCAGATGGACCTGACATAGCACATCAATGACCAGTGGATGGTTGAAGTGGCGTTTTTTGACAGGTGTCTTATGTGATGAGACTAACAGAAGTACCCACTCTTCGAACGGTCTTCGATATCAATAACCAGACGTAATCAATTGAGCTACTGTTGCAATGGTTAGGGGCTTGTCATTCCTTCATAAGTTTATCAGAACGAAGTTAGTTTTCTGGGTATATCGCAGACACTGTTAATTTAAGGGTCATAAAATGTGGATTTCGGAGACCCTTTATAGACTCCCTAGTTTTTTGTCACACATTGAGAAGCGCAAAATATGCTTTGGTCGTCCTTCTAGGATTATTTTTATTTTTCGCCTATTTTAGCATGTATTTTGAAAAGTTGTTCCTTATACTCACTCTTCTAGGAGAAGTACGTTGAAGAGTTTTCTAAATGATTGGTGTATTGACTCATGGTTACAATACCTAATTGTTCTATGCTCCAAGCACCCGAACATAAGGCGTACATAAACATAAAGATATATCAACCACACAGTGTCAAATAAAATCATCTTTACAATGAACCCGTTTGTCGACAACAATATGATTAATTAAAATGTGCTCTCAAACCAAATTCAACTAACGTGTTCTTCCTGACGTGAAAATAATATTGAAAACCTCGTAGACGAAACGCAATATATGTCAAATTAAAACTGACCCTCACCGTTGTGAAAAGTCCCCATCCCAGGGAAGACCCCATTAATACATTATATAGGCTTGTGGTGCATGAATATTCGGGATGTGTAGCCTCCAATGGCCCAAATTCCCAAACGCTGCAAAAAACAATATTCCAATCCAGGAATTTTTGAAAATAATGTTGCTGTTTGGAGATATAATTAGACCTTCTGTTCAACATATCGCATATGGCACGTGTAAGTCACGTATATAATTCTAGGGTACCCCTTGACCCCCTTAATCGCATTGTTTAATTTTACAGTCTATGTTTGATTCCACGATAACCTTATAGCCATTTGCAAACTTTCACAGAAATTTTATAAATTGAATGGCATTGCTTCTTACAGAAATAGATGGAAATTTGGATGTCACCTCTTGTGATACTGTTGTCATGGTTACCGGCTTGCATTACTTCATTACTTTCTTCTTGTTCTTCTTCTTTCGGATGGGCCAGCTAAGGACCACAACATTCAACTTTTCAGCTTGGCGAGGGACTTGATGTTTGCAAAATATTCGCTCTTTCACTGGCTATGTTACTCCTTTCTCTCTTTTGTCCAGATGATGCCGGTTTTCTTACAGGGTGATCTGTCCGGAAAACTCTTCTGTTTAAGTATATTTCTGAGATGTGATCTGCTTCTAGTATCACTTTTCATTATCTTCAGTACATGGATATCCTTGTTAACTACTCTTGGCGACAGTGTCACGCTCTTTCTATTCCCCCAGTAGTTGAGAAGCCGGTTGGTTAGTCTTTTTGGGTTCATCCATGAGACATGTCCGTAGAAAGCCAAACGTCTCTTCCTGGCCACATCTGTGATTTTCTCAGTATATCTATATAGCTCCTGATTTGGTCTTCTTCTGTACTCGTCATCTTTTTTATTAGTTTATTGAATGAAATTAGTTTTCTGAGAATATGTCAGAAACGTGGTTTTAGAGCCTTAAGGCGTAGTAGCCTCCGAGCCACTGAGGGGCTGAAAATGAGCTTTGTCTTGTCCTTGAACGCCATAATATAATAGTAATCATAATAATAACTTAATAATATAGGGATAGGGATATAATTGACCTTCAGTACCACACCCGCACGTGTAAATCCCGTGAAAAAGTCTAGAGTACCCCTTGACACCCTTAAGCGCATTAAATACGTATTGATGAATTTTATAGCTTAAGTAGGTTCCGTGATAACCTGATAGCCGTTTGCAAATAAATAGAATTGCATTGCGTCTTACAGATATAGATGGACTCCTGAGATTTGGGATGCCATGGTTACCGGCTTGCATTCATTCATTAGTTTATTAAATGAAATTAGTTTTCTGGGAATATCTCAAAAACTGTTGGCTTAGGACCTTAAAAAGTGGTTTTCGGGGGTCCGTAGGGCCTCCGAGTTTTGTTTCTCACAATGAGACGCTGAAAAGGAGCTTTCTCTCGTCGTTCTACGCCCATTTCAGCATGATTTTTTAGGGGGTACGCCCCCTTTTATGTCGGGGCTACATGACGGCGTTGTCGCAGCCCCTAAACTGAGAAACCAACAAACCCCTTTTTATGAGAGGTACGGAGAAGAGTTACATCAATGATTACTTTCGTGCCTCTGATGGGCATCTGTACCAAATTTTACGTTGATCCACTCAGCCGTTCTCGATTGATGCGCGTGCAAAGTTGTACACAGACAGACAAACAGACAGACAGACAGACAAAAATTTTGTTTTTGCGCGCAACCATCATAAACCAGTCTGAAACGCGTTAATAACTCAAATTTCTGTGGAAATTCAGAAAAAAAAACAGACACACTTTCGTTTTTATATATAGAGAGAAGATGATTCCAGACCGGCTAAAGTCTAAAGTTTATATTACTGTGGTACAGTTGCTTTGTATGGGGGCAGAATGCTGGCCTTCAATTGATTTGGAGCAGCAACTTGGTGTGATGGAGACAAAGATGCCCAGGTGGGCATTTGACTTGACACTCCATCATCATGAGAGCAATAATTACATTCGCAATCGATCTGGATATTCATTTATAAAGCTTGTTTGTATTGTATTCTTGATTTGTAGATTAACGTGAACAATGTTCTGTAAGTAAACGTGATGTAAATATATGTTTCCGTTTTTACTTACAACAAGAAACTAAGCTTGTAGTTTAACATGACCGTTAATCTCGCGATCATAAGCCACGGGACGTCCGTTTTACGTGGAATCCAAACCACAGGACATGGCATTTCACTTCTAAAATCCCACATGCATAGACCGGGAATCGAACCTGGTCCGCCTTGGTGAGAGGCATACAGCTAGACCGCTGCGCCACCACGCCCTGCCTTAGAACAAGACGTTCTGTGAAGAACTAAATAGCATATTTTCATATATTCTACTTATGTTTATTGCCTCTATCACCATACACAATTTCAGTTTGATTGCTGTAATAGATTAGTAGATATTGAGAACCATCTAACCCTGTCGGACGGTCACCATATTGTTAGGTAGATTTCATTAGAAAGCTAATTATTGCAATGGGTACCATGTTTCTACTTCCAGAAAATTTCGATATATCTTCGCGTTTCACATTCCCTAGACACCAAAACCACCTTCAGTTCAAAAGTTTATATATAATTTATATATATATATATATCACTTTCTTGTGGACAAGATAACTACCGCAATTTTGCATCAATCACTTTGAAGTTTTTACATAATATGTATCCCTATAAAATCTCGGACGAATTCTTTAATGGGCACAATCGGTCGAAGGGGGTGAAGATGGGGGGCTTTTTTTGAAAAAGTGAAATATCGTTATAACTCTCTTAATATTTGAAATATCGAATCCATTCAAAGTTCATACCATGTGTCGGATAAGGCCGAAAATTCTATGTTTGAAAAGGTTTTGATAGCATCAACCATTGACCAAAGGGGTGGGATAAAGTGGGGTTTTCGAGAAACATTAATCATATCTCTCTTAATAGGCACAATATCAAAACTGTACAAAATGGACAATATTACTCTAATAATTACCTAAAACTTTTGTCCGAAATAATTTTTGATATGACCTTCCATTACGGCAAGGGATGAGAAAAATGGTTTCGGAATTAGTAGAAAATGCCAAGAGCCATCAGAGGTTGCCATGACAACAATACTAAATTGATAAGGGATGGGCCATCAGACGTTGCCATGACAACGCCATTGCGCGAGATCACATTCAGTTTTCCACTGACTTTTTGGGAAGCGTATTCGGTGACGTAACTGGTAGAATGCTGAACTTCTAAGCCCAAGGTCGCAAGTACAAAGCCGGCCGAAATCATCGGATTTTCTAAGAGCGCTAAAAATCCCTCAGTACGCTTTACTTCGGAGGGGAAGTTCGAACGTTCGTTGTGAGTTGCTGGTTGCGGTGGCATATAGTTGCCAAGTTCACAGCTAGGTGTCATAGGCGGTAGTATTTGGTAGCGAAATTAGGAACTGCTACTTGAAATTTACCATATGCAGTCCTTACCTGAATTACAGACTAATACTTCCATCACAATTAACACCGTCTATCAGACAAATTCTACGCACACCCAAAGTAGACGGGGCTATATGACTGCGTTGTCGCAGCCCCCAAACTGAACAACCAACCAAAATCTCTGCGGGAGATAAAATTTTGCGTGAAGAAGTAACTGACCGTTAGATAGTTACACATCAGTGTCGAAACCTTGCATAAGGACAGTGTGATCACAAGTATAACAAGAAGTTCCGTGAAGAACTATACAGCCTACTTTTCATGCCAATGATTATTCTACAGTATATGAACCTATCTAGAATAATGACGAAATTAAGTTGGTAATATCGAAATATCTAATTAGTTCAAAATATACCTGGTATAATGTAGCCTAATAGAGCACTCAAGTTGGCAGCCCTGGTGACTGAATATATTCTTAGTTCCACCTCTTAAGGTACAGAATACAAAATTTGGTTGAAGTCCAATGACGTTACATGCAGTTAGACTCTGGATCTATCAGCACGCGTAAAAGCATGTTGCCAACAATACCATGCGTGTGCTGGTCAGAAATAATCTGAATTATTATGATATCTTGTTGTGCCAATTTTGGATGAAATCCATTTGTTAGTATAGAAGTTACATGTATTTTAAAATTGGACATATCAGCAGGCTTAGAATCATGTTGGCAGCACTCCCTTGTATTAATTACTCCAAATTAATCTAGAATGTCAGGTGCTATACGTGTGCAAAGTATAGAGCTGTTGTCTTGCATACTTTCTGATATATTGATATTAGGGTAAAAAGAATATAGACAGCATTTATTAACAGTTGGCAGCCCTGATTGCTCTTAACAATACTTATAGTCATATCTGTTATGGTACACATATCACATACGAAATTTGGTTGAAATCCAACTGATAGTATAGAAGTTACATGTATTAAAAAATTGGTACTATCAGCAGGCTTATAATCATGTCGGTAGAACTGACGTATATAAGTTACTCCAAATTAATCTAGAATGTCAGAATATACGTGTGCATAGTTTAAAGCTGTTGGCTTGCATACTTTCTGATATATTGGTATTTGGATAAAAAAAATAGAGAGAGCAATTATTAACAGTTGGCAGCCCTGGTGGCTCTTATGAATACGCTCAGTTATATCTGTTTATGTACCGATATTGCATACAAGATTTGGTTGTAATCCAATTGATAGTGTAGAAGTTATATGCATTTAAACATTGGACCTATCAGAAGGCTTAAAATTATTTTGGCAACACTGTCATAGTTGGCCTCCTAGAAATTAAACTGAAATAGTATTATCTAAATGTGTGCCAATTTTGGAATAGCTCCCATGCATACCTTGCAAGATATCCAACATGGAGCTCAAATTTCTAGTGCGTTTTTTCAGCAGTTGGTAGCACTGACATCATTTTCAAATATGGACGTGAGCTATTCCGGTGCACATCTTTACTCATACTAAATTTGGTTTTGATTGCTGCAGCCGTTTAGGAGTTGATAGGGGGGGGGACACACACACACACACACACAGACAGACAGACAGACAGAAGGACAGACAGACAGACAGACAGACAGAAGGATAGACAGATAGACAGACAGACACACATTTTCCCGGATCGATCTCATAAGTCTACTTTTTCCTCATTTTTGCAAAATGTGAAAAGTAGGCTAAAAATGGACCCCAAATGACGAGAAGGTTACCGTTCCCATAAGACAACAAGAAGTTCCGTTACGAACTAAAGAGCCTACTTTTCCTAAAATTTAAGATTCATGCCAATGATTAATCAATATGGATCTATCTACCGGTAGAACAATGACGAAATTAAGTTGGCAATATCGAAATTTCTAATTAGTTCGAAATACTGTATACTTGGCATAATTTAGCCAAATACAGAACTACAGTTGGCAGCCCTGGTGACTGAGTATATTCTTAGTTCCATCTCTTAAGGTACAGAATACAAAATTTGGTTGAAGTCCAACGGATAGCATGGACGTTACATGCTTAAACATTGGACCTAACAGCGCGCGTTAAATCATGTTGGCAACACTGACATACATGTATTGGTCACAAATAATCTGAAATAATATGATCTATTGTTGTGTCAATTTTGAATGAAATCCATTAGTTAGTGTAGAAGTTACATGCATTTTAAAATTGGACCTATCAGCAGGCTTAGAATCATGTTGGCAGCACTGACGTATATTAGTTACTCCAAATTAATCTAGAATGCCAGGTACTATACGTGTGCATAATTTAGAGCTATTGGCTTGCATACTTTCTGATATATTAGGGTAACAAAAATGGAGACAGTATTTATTAACAGTTGGCAGCCCTGGTTGCTCTTATGAATCGGCATAGTCATATCTGTTTTGGTACATATAGCACATACGAAATTTGGTTGAAATCCAAATGATAGTATAGAAGTTACATGTATTTAAAGTTGGATTTCTCAGCAGGCTTAGAATCATGTAGGTAGCACTGTCGTATATAAGTTACTTCAAATTAATATAGTATGTCAGGTGCTATACGTGTGCATAGTTTAAAGCTGTCGGCTTGCATACTTTCTGATATATGGGTATTTAGATTTAAAAAAATTGAGAGCATTTATTAACAGTTGGCAGCCCTGGTGGCTCGTAAGAATACGTTCAGTCATATCTCTTCATGTACACATAGCACATACGAAATTTGGTTGAAATCCAATTGATAGTGTAGAAGTTATATGCATTTAAAATTTGGACCTATCAGCAGGCTTATAATCAGTTTGGCAACACTGCCATGTATGGCCTCCTGGAAATTAAACTGTAATATTATTATCTATTCGTGTACCAATTTTGAAATAACTCCTATTCATACCTTCAAAGATATCCAACATTGAGCTCAAATTTCAATTGCGATTTTTCAGCAGTTGGTAGCACTGACATCATTCTCAAATATGGCCGTGAGATATTCAGGTATAGATCTTTACTCCTACCAAATTTTGTTTCGATTGCTCCAGCCGGTTAGGGGTTGATAGAGGGGGACACACACACAGACAGACAGAAGGACAGACAGACAGACAGAAGGACAGACAGACACACATTTGCCCGATCTCATAAGTCTACTTTTTCCTAATTTTTGCAAAATGTGAAAAGTAGGCTAATAAAATGTTTAAAATATGCATAAAAAGACAAAAAACAAAGTTAATTGAGCTCCAATTGTAAGATACTTTCTCGCAGTAAATGAGGTCTGATCCTTCTACGAAAACCTGCATATTCTGCCTATTTTCGCCTATCCCCTAGTTTGGCCGGTGAAATCTACCTCCGCCTTCCGGGGTGCCGAAAGAATTTTTTTTTATAATAGGCCATAAAGTTATTTACTATTAGATGGAGATTGTCGCGTAGGTATGTTATTCAAACATCAATCGCATGATTAGGACACAATAAATAAATACGAGATTTCAAAATTTCGCACAGCTGCCATCTTGAAGTTATTAAAACAATTGAAATATATTAGATGGCAGTTCATTAAAATTTGTATAAGCATTTACCGTACCATGTTTCACTGCGCTCGCATGGTTAATCGCAAGAAACGTCCATTTAAATATTTAAATTTCGCGTCGCCGCCATGTTCGTTTTTTAGCCTACAGGTTTTGGAATGTTACATTGATGAACTTCTATTAGTGCCCTTTATCACCACACAAATTTTCAGGGGGATATCAGTAATTGTTTCGGAGATATATAATGCCAGTGAAATATTTCGCACAGCCACCATGTTGAATTGGTGTGACGTAATTTAATGTAAAGTACCCGGTTGGGGTCAGCCGTAATAGTACTGTGATCTTCCGAGTTTCATTGGAATCGCTCCAGCCGTTTTGATTTTTCATAATTAAAAATAGGCTTAAAATAGAGAACTTCCTTCAAATTTGAACTTTCGGTGAGGTAGCTACAAAAGCAAACTTTATTAGGTAAAACTATTTTCTTATTTCATTAGTTTGGCATGACAAATCAAAATCAGACATACAGAACCCAGACTCAAAATTCGTGTTGTTTTGTGAGATCACGGAACATCATTTATGCTCATCTTAAAATAAACTTTTAAGTGAGAAATGTTATTTCTCTTGAAATTAAGTTGCAATTATGTTCAAAATAATGCAAGTAAAAATAATGATATGTTCATTCTTAGAAAATATCCAAGTGTTACGTTTCATTTATTTTTCTTTGGCTGGCAGTGTATATACAACACCGTACAGTGAAAGCTAGAGAGATGCCGGGAGTAGGTTTGGCTTGACTTTTACTGTTTTTATCTCTGTCATTGGATGGTTATTTTATGCATGAAAAGGCGTCGAATTTGTGTGTGACTCACTTACGTAGACATTATACTGTATATACCTTCAGGGCTTTCCACATTTATGTAAAGTTGAAAGCTATAAAAATATGACTATGAAATTATATCTGTATGCAAATAGCTTACATACACACAAAAATAACAGAAAAAGGTTCCAGTTGGGCATACAAATCTATATTATCTGAAACTCCACAATTGTTTAGTCTAATTAATACAACTGAAATAATGAAATTATAACGTATAAAATATAGACTAAAATAACTTTAAAATTTCTGATACTTTCATCGGGTATATTTGAAAATCGAGAATGGTGTAGGTTAGATAAGTAGCAAAGTGCATCTTGCTGCCAGCGGAGGCGCTGCTGTGAATGGCTTGGAATTAAATAAAAAGACTTGGAAATGGGAAGGAGGTGGGTGTAGGGGGAATGGGGGTGGAAAGTGTGGAAGGCATTCTCTCTATGCTGGGGCCCATTTTCTTGCCAGTTTATGGAGGCTAGGCCAATGCGACAATTCTCTGGGGAGAAACGTCTAAAATCAGATAAGTTGGACCCAGCAGTAGCAGCAAGCAAGCAAACCACTCTTTATGGGAATCCATAAGTCAACGTTTTACTGCTGAGGTTTTTTTGAGCGCGCGTTTAAACGTATGGCAATTATAGATCTAATGACATGAACTGAGAGAGCTAACAGCGTCTTTTACGACCCTGCTTATCTGTCGTTAATGATACTGGATTCAGCACAAAATGTGTAATGAAGATAATGGTTTTGCTTGAGTACGTGCATGGATATCTGCGGTACTGATAGATTGTAGCTCAAAGCTTAATAACACATATAGTAGATTGTTTTCAATAGAAGTCACATAAGATGCGGTAATATTGTAAAACCCCCATCGTTTATCCTCAATGAGTGACACTTACAATATTATTATTAATGCATTCATAAAGATATTTTGGGAGGATACGAAGGTGAAAACCATCTGGCCAGCTAACAAGTTCTTTGAATGAGCATAGCGACGAAAGAAATAATAATAATAATAATAATAATAATAATAATAATAATAATAATAATAATAATAATAATAATAATAATAGTATCAGTAGTTGCATGAAAAGCTAAGCTTCATATCACATGTCATACTGTCCCTTATCATCGCAATTAAATTAAGTAGGGGCAGATGACCTCGTAGTTCCGCCTCTGAAAACAACAATAACTAACTAAAGTACGAGGGAAGTTCCGAAAGTAAGTTTTATTGCACGAGCATGTGGTACGCAGTTAACACAAACAACACCATAAGAATCCACACCCGTGACTGGTTCAACGACGGAACGAGTGTCAGCAGATGGGGATTGACGCATGCGCAGAGCGCCAACAAAGAGAGAGGAGCAGCAGACTGGCATGCCAGATATAATTCGAGTACAACTCACGATGGCAGCCAGACGTGTACTGACAATGTGGTCACCAATGGAAGAGCGTGCTGTTATCCGGTATGATTGGGCACGTGGGAGTATTGTGTTAGTCATCCATGAACGCCTGCAGATCGTGTATGATGAAGCGGTCATGTCTCGTCAAATGGTCGGTCGCTGACGTTGCATGTTCAGTGAAGGACGGCAGAGTGTGGAGGATGAAGATCGAAGTGGGAGTCCCTTCACATCCGGGTGGAACAGACTGAGCGACAATTCCTCGCATCACAGGGCACCGGGTTTTACCAGGGTAGTTTCTTCAAACTGATCGCTCGTTACGACATGTGTCTCAATGTCGGTGGTGACTATGTCGAATAATAGTGCAAGGTGTAAAGTTCATGATGCCATGATGTATGTCACTTTGGCAATAAAGGGTCCCTGAAAAAATATGACAAAACTTATTCTCGAAACTTCCCTTGTATCCATGTGATTGTCTACCACATATCAATCTTGTAGCTGTAATAAGACGCGTATACTAAACATACATTTTTAGTAAGTAGAATGTCCGTTATCCTGGATTTTTAACAATCAAATTACAGCGTATTCCTTATTGATTTGCTCAAAATGCGTAATTGAACTAGGAAACAGCAATAACATGTTAATATTTCGTGCGGCCTCCATGTTGGTTTATTGCTTATTGTGATTTCAAAAGGCTTGCCAACAATTAGTAACATGCAAGATTTATAGTTTCAGCAGCTTCGGTGGCGTAGCTGGTAGCATGCTGAGCTTCTATGCCCCAGATCGCGGGTTCAAATCCCGCCGAAGTCGTCGGATTTTTAAGAGCATTAAAAATCCCTCAGTATGCCTTCCTTCTGAGGGGAAGTAAAGCCGGCAGTCCCATGTCATAGATTTATGGCATGTTAAAGAACCATCCACTAATTACACCAGTATGAAGCTAAATTGTATAGGTTAAGAATGGAAACAATGCTCTTAGGTTCTTCCGTTCGTTGCCAAGAACCGACTGCGGTGACATCTGGTAGCTAAGTTCTGAACTAGTAGTCGTTGACGGTGGTGTTTGGCGGCAAAGGTAGGAACTACTTGAAAATTGATCGTCTGCAGTCCTTACTTGAATTAAAACAGATACACACACTAATACAGTCATCACAATTAACACCGGTTATCGGACAGATTCTACACACACCCAAAGTACACGGGGCTACATGACCGCGTTGTCGCAGCCCCTAAACTTAAGAACCAACCAACTAAGATTTACAGCCGTAATATATTCTGAGGTAGGACAATTCAATTTTGAAATGTCCTGCAGCCACCATTTTGATTGATTGGTTGTCCCAATCGCAAAATACCATACCTATGTACTTGAGTCTTTGTTGTCTATCAATACATAAAAGTTCAGATGTATACAGTAGTTCTATAAGTGTCACATAAAAAACAGTAAATTTAAAAAATGCACACTTCCACTCATGGTTTTGAGAAATACATCAGTGGATTTTCCTAATCGTCTAATGTTCACATCGTCCAATATTTCACATAAAAGGAAAGTGCGGATAGACAATTCACGTGGCAATAATCTTGAATTTGTGCTTATCCCTATTTCGGATGATCTATATTTGACTTTATCTTGTAGTCTTCTATCATTTTATTAACTTTCTGGATAATGTCTGTAATATGTTCTATGAAAAGGCAATTCAATTTTGAAAATGTTCACATTCTGTATCTTGGATTCGAACTTGTTCCAGTTTCAAAATCTATTCCAATAATCATGTCTTACAATCCTCTGCCATGGTATAGCATTTGGGATTCATACAATTGTTATGGTAGGTCTCGAAATTATTGTTAGAATTCACGTGTCCATGAATTCATGATTTTTGAAAGTTGCATAATCAAATTTGTTTATGGTAAGCTGGAATAAGTTACGAGAAAAGTCAATTGAATTCAGAAAATTCGTGTGGCTGTTATATTAGTTTGGTGCTTGTCACTTTTTAAAACATTATATAACAAGATATTCAGTAAAGAACATATAGCCTACTTTCTCCTAAATGTATGAGTATAGTTATAACTCGTTGTTTTTATCAAGGAGTATAATAGAATCATTTCTTGGTCGAAGACCTTAAAAACTATTTACCTCTACCAAACACCACAACCTCGAAAACAACTGCTACCATCATTGAAGAAAGAAAGAAAGAAAAAAAAAAGAAAGAAAGAAAGTTAAGATGTATATCAAGAATGTTATGGATCAGGAGACATAATCGACCGGACTGGCTGCGTGGCTCAGCGGTAACGTTCTCGCTTGCAGGGCCCTAGGTTGCAGGTTCGTATCCTGGCGCAGTCAGCTGGCATTTGAGGGTGCACAAATGCGAGGGAGCCGTGTCAGTACATTTACTGGCACGTTAAAGATCCCCTTCGGGCCAAAATTCCGGCACCCCGGTGTCTCTAAAAGCAGCAGTAGTTAAAAGGGGTGTAAAACCAATAACATTATTATTATTATTATTATTATTATTATTATTATTATTACATATACGACCTGCCGTGGGCAACATCCAACTTTGAGTTGAGGCATGTCTTTACACGTCTGGTTGTGCATGGCTTTCACAACCCTAATTGAATTAACAAATCTTTCCATGACCCTACAGAGACGTGTGTATACAAACTATGTGGATATTTTCGATTGCTATTTGCCTGAAATAAAAGTAGTAATTAATAACCTGAACTAACACCAACGGCTTTAATTCAGTTACTATGTGAAATCGTTTTGTTCTTTACTTCAAATAACATTTTCAAGTAACGCAAAATAGGCTGTTACAAATCCTTTAAAATAAAAAGTAAAAATATATCGTAGTATCATCTTGTCATTCTTCAAATTCGATGTGCATAGAATGCCGATGGTATACTAATAAATGGAGTCCCATGTAGACCAGTCGTGACATCTAATGGAGAAGTATCGAATAAGATAATCCTAAAAGGGGGAGTGCATTCTAGCGGCCATAAACATAAACTTGTCAATAAAATATATAAGTTAATCTGTTGGCCGGCGTGCAGTTCGCCATGATAATTCACTTTTTTGTTCCTAGATGTCTCGTGCAAATCTGATGGCGAATTTTGTTTTAATTATATATTTTCCATCGTATTATGCACAATATAACGATTAATTTTAAAACGTCTGAGTCATTACAAAACAATAAATATACAGAAATTCAAGCAAAAAACCTATCTCTGATACGGTTTGAACCATAGCCATAAGATTGATAGGCTAACGCTTTACCACGGAGCCAAACGTGCGAACGGACATTAACCGATATCAAATGAGTTACATAGAACGTGTTAACAATTAATGATTTACACTAAACGATTTCATCAGTGGAGTATATTATTTAAATATGAAGCATTTCATACAAAGTTTATTTATTTTGTATCAGTACGCTATATTGCATGCAATTCTCAAATTAGTGAAATATAAGTCAGGCACAAGATATCCGCTGCCATCTTGCCTTGTACTGAGACGGCTCAGTTTTTTTAAATCACTTCTGCACTATAGTATTAAAAAATAAACTTTTAATTTCGAACGTGCCTCTTCCTTTAGAACAGTTAAAACTATTCTCGGCTCAATAATCGGAACTGGTGGGTCCCATGATATGGATTATAATCTTTGCATATTTCGCACGGCCGCCATCCTGAATTGGTACGGCGGATGACCTTGTAGTTTGGTCACAAGACACGCCCTATATGAAGGTATGTTGTTACCAAATTTGGTAGAGATCGGATGATTTGGTTAGTCGTTATTTGATTTTACGTTTTGAACGTTTGGGTGGCCGCCATTCAGTTCTGGTAAAGATGGCGGCGATATAAAACATGACACTGAGATGCCCATTGCTAGTTCTACCTATGTTCCAAATTCCGTTCAATTCGGTTTCACCGTGTTTGAATTGATAGGGGGGGGGGGCACAGACATTTAGAGTACATACACTCACACACACACATACACACACACACAGACAGACACACAATTTTTCGCCCTGTGTAGATCTCATAAGTCTACTTTCATTTTTTTTTCAAAAATCGAAAGTAGGCTAAAAATAGTTTTATAGTCCTCTGCAATGGTAACAAGTAGTTCCGTGAAGAACTATACAGCCTATTTTCATATATCCTACTTATGTTAATTGCCACTATCAACATACACAATTTCAGTTTGATTGCTGTAATAGATTCGTAGATATTGAGAACCGACTAAATATTTCGGATGGTCGCCATGTTGGATTTTATATATGTAGGTCCTAGAGTTATGTACTGTTACATGCAGATTATTGTGAACGTGTAGTATTCAAACTTCAATCGCATAGTTAGGACACAAGAAAAAACAAGGAGATTTTAAAATTTTTCACAGCTGCCATCTTGAGGTTATCTAAACAATTGAAATAAATTAGATGCCAGTGGATGAACATTCGTATAAGGATTTACTGTACCAAGTTTCACTGCACGCGGATGGTTAAATTGCGAGAAACGTCCATGTGAATATTTATAATTCGCGTCACCGCCATGTTGGATTTGTGATCACCAGGATATTTAAAGTCCTATAGGTGAACTTAAGTTCATAGCCCCTATGAACATTAAAAAATGCAGTTTGATTGCTAAAATAGATTCGTAGATATTCAGTATCGTCTAAATATTTCGGATGGTCGCCATGTTGGATTGTTAAATGTATAGGCCATAGAGTCATGTACCATTGAAGGAAAATTATTGCGTAGGTTCATTATTCAAACTTTCACTTCAATCGCATGACTACATCACAATAAATAAAATCTTAATTTTAAAATTCGCACTGCCGCCATCTTGAGGTTATGTAAACAATTGAACTAAATTTGATACCAGTGGATTACAATGTGTATAAATATTTCCTGTGCCAGGTTTCAGTGCGCTTGGAACATTAAATCGCGAGAAATGTCTATTTAAAATTTTCAAATTCGCTTGGCCGCCATGTTCGTTTTGTAGTTAACCGGTTTTTAAAAGTCTTATAGATGGACTTCCAGTAGTGCCCTTTATCTCCGTACAAAATTTCAGGGTTTTACCGCTAATAATTTCAGAGATATAGAATGCCGGTGAAATACTTCGCACATCCGCCATCTTGTGATTATGTAAACATTTGAACGATGTTAGATGTCGGTGCATTACATTGTATATAAACATATACTGTACCAAGTTTCATTGCGTTTGGTTGGTCAAATCGCGAGAAACGTCTATTTAAAAGTCACGAATTCGCTTGGCCGCCATGTTGGTTTTGTAGTTACCAGGTTTTCAAAAGTCACATAAGTGAACTTATAGTAGTTCCCTCTATCACCATAGAAAATGTCAGGGTAATATCGGTAATAGTTTCGGAGATATTGAATGCTGGTGAAATATTTCGCACAGCCGCCATATTGGATTGGTGAGTCGTAACAAAATTTGAAGGGCTCGGTCGAGGTCGCCGGGAATAGTGCTATGAATTTTCCGAGTTTCATTGAAATCGCTCCAGCCGTTTAGATTTTATTAGGGGGGGACACACACACGAATCACACACACACACACACACACACACGCACACACACACGGACAAAAGGTGATCTCATAAGCCTATTTTTTCAAAATTGAAAATAGGCTAAAAATAGGAAGGATTATAGCATTAATAGGTCCCATGGAAAGGGAATTATGTTATGGAAATTCGTGTGGCCACCATTCTAGTTTCATGCATGTCGTTGATTTGAAAGTCATTTCAATAATCTTGTGGTATATACCTTTATCGTGCTACAAAATTTCAAGCTGTTAACCTTAAATGTATATATTTTAAATATCATAACCCATACTAATAGACATAGATTTAATAGTCTAAGTGTAAAATATCTAATGATGATCGCTTGACGATCGAAACTGGTCATCCTTAGTGTAATCTGATGTTTTTGTTTTTTTTTTTTCAGGATTAGAGAACCACACATTACAATTGGGTACAATCATGTTGACCGACTGTAAAGTATTAAATTTTGGTTATTAAGGAAACTCTGAAAAATGGCGTCCAACACGAACAATTTGTTTTCTTCAAATGATTGCCGTTACATACATTACATTAAGACGTTCGAAGGATGGAATGTATTTATTTACTGCACTCCATGATTGTATTATATTCCAAATTACGGTACATTCTCTAATAATAGCCTACGGTTAGTTAGGGATTGTTGTTTTAAGAGGCGGGACAGTGACAACAATAGAGTGTTTACTAAGAATCTGCATAAGTAAATTTTGTTTTCAATAAGACTTCAATCCAACGCATATGAGAAACTGTGAGCACTGTATGAGAATTTGTAAGAAACTTTGATATAAAGTCCCAGCCTCTTCAGATTCTGGTAAAAGGCGAGAATTTGTCTCCGTCTGTATTCCAGAGGCAATGAATTCTTTTCATAATAAAAGAAAGTATAAGAAGAGAAACTTTATAAAAATAGTGAAAGCTGACAGAAAGTTATAATAACAAGTAAGAGAATGCTAAATTTGATGCAGTGGGAATTCGCAAACATCGGAACTTCTTACACAAAATGCATTAATGGCAAAGTTAATATAACTTGATATGCAGTATTTGGATTATGTAGAGAGAATCGTTCTTCAAGAAAGAAATGAATTGGCGTTTTTATTATTTCGAGCATTCAATAGGGAAATCTTTTAAGTAATCAAATTGGTGCATGAGTAAATGCATGTATTTGGTTAACTTTACCATTCCTATGACCTGGATGATTTAAGTTTGTATTTTTGTGCTTCGAAGTTACGAATTTTCATGTACTTTTTAGCCTACTTTCGATTTTTGCAAAAAATGAAAGTAGACTTATGAGATCAACACAGGGCGAAAAAAGTGTGTCTGTCTGTGTGTATGTATGTGTGTGTGTGAGTCTGTATGTGTGTGTGTGTGTGTGTGTGTGTACTCTGAATGTCTGTCCCCCCCTATCAATTCGAACACGGTGAATGCGAATTGAACGAAATTTGGTACAAAGGTAGCACTAGCAAAGGACACCTCAGTGTCATGTTTTATATCGCCGCCATCTTTACTAAAACTGAATGGCGGCCACTCAAACGTTCAAAACGTAAAATCAAATAACGACTAACCAAATCATCCGATCTCTACCAAATTTGGTAACAACATACCTTCGTATAGGATGCGTCTTGTGACCAAACTACAAGGTCGTCCGCCATACCATTTCAGGATGGCGGCCGTGCGAATTATGCAAACTTTATAATCCATATCATGGGACCCACCAGTTCCGATTATCGAGCCGAGAATCGTTTTAACTGTTCTAAAGGAAGAGGCACGTTCGAAATTAAAAGTTTATTTTGTAATACTATAGTGCAGACGTGATTTTAAAAAGCTGAGCCGATTCAGTAATAAGACAAGATGGCAGCGGATATCTTGTGCCTGACTTATATTTCACTAATTTGAGTATTGCATGCAATATAGCGTACTGATACAAAATAAATAAACGATGTATGGAATGCTTTATATATAAATAATATTCTCCGGTGATGAAATCGTTTAGTATAAATCATTATTTGCTAACAAGTTCTATGTAAGTCATTTTATATAGGACGATATTCGTTGATACAATTAGCTCAGTGGTAGAGCGTTAGCCTATCGCTCAAATGCCTATGGTTCAAACCCGATCAGAGCTAGGTTTTTTGCTTGAAATGTTATATGTTTATTGTTTTGTAATGACTCAGATGTTTAAAAATTAAGCGTTATATTGTGCATATTATGGTGTAAAATATATATTTAATTAAAACATAATTCGCCAGCAGATTTACTCGAGACATCTAGCTGCCAAAAAGGTAACTGCACACCGACATACTTATTAACTTCCAGATTTTATTGAAAAGTTTCTTCTTCTGGCCGCTAGAATGTACTCGCTCTGTTAGGATTATATTGTTCGATATTTCACCACTAGATGTCACGACTAGTCTACGTGGGGCTCCATTGATTACTATACCATTAGCATTCTATGCGCATCGAATTTGAAGAATGACAAAATGATACTACGATACATTTTTACTTTTTATTTTAAAGGGTTTGTAACAGCCTATTTTGCGTTACTTGAAAATGTTATTTGAAGTAAAGAACAAAACGATTTCACATAGTAACTGAATTAGTTAGTTCAGGTTATTAATTATTACTTTTATTTCAGGCAAATAGCAATCGAAAATATCCACATAGTTTGTATACACACGTCTCTGTAGGGTCATGGAAAGATTTGTTAATTCAATTAGGGTTTTCGATTCCCGGTCAATGCATGTGAGATTTTCGAAGTGAAATGCCATGTCCTGTGGTTCGGATTCCACGTAAAAAGGAGGTCCCGTGGTTCATAATCACAAGATTCACGGTCACGTAAAACTGCAATCTTCCTTCCTTTTTTTTCAATTAGGGTTGTGAAAGCCATGCACAACCAGACGTGTAAAGACATGCCTCAACTCAAAGTTGGATGTTGCCCACGGCAGGTCGTATATGTAATAATAATAATAATAATAATAATAATAATAATAATGTTATTGGTTTTACATCCCTTTTAACTACTGCTGCTTTTAGAGACACCGGGGTGCCGGAATTTTGGCCCGAAGGGGATCTTTAACGTGCCAGTTAATGTACTGACACGGCTCCCTCGCATTTGTGCACCCTCAAATGCCAGCTGACTGCGCCAGGATACGAACCTGCAAACTAGGGCCCAGCAAGCGAGAACGTTACCGCTGAGCCACGCAGCCAATCCGGTCGTTTATGTCTCCAGATCCATAACATTCTTGATATACTTCTTATTTTCTTTCTTCAATGATGGTAGCAGTTGTTTTTGAGGTTGTGGCGTTTGGTAGAGGTAAATCGTTTCTAAGGTCTTCAACAAAGAATAGTTCTATTGTACTCTTTGATAATAACAACGAGTTATAACTATACTCATACATTTAGGAGAAAGTAGGCTCTATGTTCTTTACTGAACATCTTGTTTGTATTCGAGTTCAAGTACAGCCTACCAATTTGTTTGATGTATCTTCAAGAGATTTTCTTTGGTGTATCCACATAGATGAATAGTGGATGTGAATTAATGCCTCCAGGAAAAACAGAAAATGAACACACATCAGAGTATAATTTTAATACACAAATTTTAAAGTACTGAGGGTTTAAAAGGCCGCAAATTTTTCTGTGCATACATAATTTGCATATTATTTCACTATGACCAGCATCTGCACATCATAAAGCATCATTATAATACAATATGATTAAAAATATTTAAGCAGATCATATACAATATTATCCAAGAACCTTTGATCTCACTTCCTTTCTTTAGAAAGTGTTTCGTGGATGTCAGATTTGATATTTTAAAAGTAAATTGTTTGAATCGAATCTATGTGGAGTCTGTGATTATAACATTTTCCTTATATCCCCTTTTCATGCCGTGGAACATATTGCATTGTAAATTTCTTCAATGTATTTGTTACGTTTAAGACGATACTAATATAATGCTAATGATAATAATTTTTACAAAATTAATGTTTTTCAGTCGGTCAATACGATTGTACCCAAATGTGATGCATGGTTTCATGATTATGAAAACGAAGTCACAAGTGAATAATAAAAACACTTGGGTGAACTGTTTCGATCGTCAAGCACATCATCTTCAGATCCATTACACTTACGCTATTAAATCGTTGTCAACAAGTATGGGTTAGGGTCTTGCTCGGTTCCAAGCTCTGTGAACTTGCGGGATGAAGGGCAGAGGCAGAGTAGGAGCAGGCGTGAATTGAGAAGCCTGTCGACAGCCCGCCGGGTTACCTGACATTCTCGTCTATTCCAATACTGCTAACATGGGTCTTTTCTGAAACCAGTGTGGCGTGTGTTCATTAACAGATGTCTGCGTCGCATCATGAATGTGAGGTGGCCGGACATAATCTCAAATGAAGATCTTTAGACCATCACCAATCAACAACCGATTAGCATCCAGATCAAGGAGAGGAAATGGCGCTGGATTGGTCACACACTAAGGAAGCCGGACGGAGCTATTGAGAGGGCGGCGCTAGACAGGAATCCTCAAGATGCCAGGAAGCGAGGTCGACCTAAGAAGACCTGGAAGAGGACGATCGAAAATGAAATTGCAGAGGTGGACAAGAACTGGAGACAAGTGAAGAGAATGGCCAAGAACCGTACTGCGTGGAGAAATTTCGCCAAGGCCCTATGCTCCGGAAGGAGTGGCAGGAATTAAGTAAGTAAGTAAGTGTGGCGTTGGGAATGAGTGACTGAGTCACCGACTAATGTATTTGCTTCTGTTACTACGCAGTGACCGAGAATCCTCATCACTCGTCACCACCACTACTCATAGTCTGCGATGAACATTCCTCTCAGGTCCACGCAGCTTAGACCCGAGCAGTATATGTCATTTACAATACGTAGACCTACACTTATTTAGTTGCAGTAGTAATCAAACGAACACAACTATTCAGTATTTGTTAGTTGTATGTGGTGTTTTGTTAAGATACTGAAAGTGTTGATTGATTCAAATTTGTTTGCTTAGTGTGATTATGTGAAGGAGAGGTTACATGGTCAGGTTAGAGTGGATTGTATACTTAGCTGCTTGAGTGGTATGGGGTCCGGATGCGAGCAGTTGACCTCGTCACTGCCTGCACTTAACTAGGGGGAATTTCCTGTGTGTGCATATCTCTTATCTTCCTAGGGTCCCTTCCCCGCATTCCTAACTGTCTGTGTTCATCGAATATGTAACATATGTGTGCTGTCTAGTCTAGAGCGTCTTAATATGGTGTGTTTCACTGTGTACTGGACATCTTCAACAATTTAAGGCCAGTTTTCATCATCGCCACGCGTAAGCTAATCAGTCCTATAAGCACTGCCACCCGGTCTAATGAGAATGCCCCGGAACCTTTAGTACTGCTGTTAATGCACTCCTTGGTTTACTGAAGATATGCTATTAAGTGCATCCTTGTCGAATAACATGATTCACATATTGATCCCCTATCATGCTTGGGCGGCTTCGGTAGCGTAGTTGGTAGCATACTGAGCTTCTATGCCAAAGATCGCGGGTTCAAATCCGGCCGAAGTCATCAGATTTTTTTTAAGAGTGTTAAAATCCCTCAGTATGTCTTCCTTCGGAGGGGAAGTAAAGCCGGCGGGCCCTTGTCATAAATGTATGGCATGTAAAAGAACCTTCCACAAACTACAATTGTGTGAAGCAACATTTGTAGGTTAGATTTGATTAATCCTCTATTAAGTTCCAACGTTCCCTGCCAGGTACCAATTGCGGTGGCACTTCGTAGCCAATTCACGCTAAGTGTCCTTGACGGTAGCATTTGGTAGCAAAAGTAGGAACTACTTGAAATTGAACGTCTGCAGTCCTTAGCTGAATTACACACTAATACAGCCATCACAATTAACCCCGTTTATCAGACAGATTCTACACACACTCAAAGTGCACGGACCTACATGACCGCGTTGTTGCAGCCCCTAAACTGAGGAACCAACCAACCAACATATGTAGCTTGGCTACAACGTTATGTTGTTCCTTGTTTCCAACAGGGGGTGTATTCTAGTAGTGTAAAGAGGCGTGAATGTGTGTTCGTATACATTAATGGGGTTGTTTGATTTAGCTAAGAGTATCTCAATTGCTTCCATTATGTCTAGAGCTGTTCCTTTCGGTTCATGATGAATGTTTCTTAAGTCGGTTTCAATGTCAGTCAAGCTGTGTCCTACGTCGAACAAGTATTCGCATATGGCCGAGTGCATGTATGTGCTCGCTGTATCGTGTGTCTATTATTCTGCCACTTTGGCCAATGTAATTTGCTTGACACTCTGTGTCTTGGCACGTTATAGAATATGCCCCAGCCTTTGAACACGGGTCTTGTTTATTTAAATTAATGTTGTGTAGATGCTATCCAATTGTACTGTTTGTTGTGAATGCTATTGTAAAGCCTTGTTTTTGAACAGATTGGTGATTTTTTATGTTCACGTAATTGAAATGCGTGAATTTTTTCTCTTTTTGACCGGCTTTTGAATTGTTTTATTTCTGTGCCAGGCTACAATTTGATCTATTTTCATGGATGGAAAATTATTTTCATTTGATATTTGCTGGATTATTCTGATTTCCTAGTTATAATTATCTATTGTCATGGGTATATGTAATGCCTTGTGTAGGCCTACCATTGAATTGTTGCCCGTTACCTTGTGCGTGCTGGGATAGTTGGACTGTTCTCAATTGCATGTGATGTTTGTGTCAGGTTTTGAAAGTTCGAGTACGATAGTTCATTATCTTTACGTTCGATGTTCATGTCGAGATAATTTATTTTCCGATTTGTTTCGACCTGTTGGAATAACCAGTGAACGATTATCTAGTATCGCGAGGTCGAACTGTTGGAATGACCAGTGAACGAGTTTTGACCCAGGTCTAGTCTCAGGAAGTCAACCTGTTGGAATGACCAGTCAACGAGTTATAATACTCGTCTAGTATTGCGAGGTCGACCTTTCGGAATGACCAGTGAACGAGTTATTACTCTGGTCTAAAACCGGGAGGTCAACCTGTTGGAATGACCAGTAAACGAGTTCAAATACTCGTCTAGTATTGCGAGGTCGACCTTTTTGAATGACCAGTGAACGAGTTATGACTATGGTCTAGTCTTGGGAGGTCAACCTGTTGGAATGACCAGTGGATGAGTTACGGGACTCTTGCAGTCTCGCAAGGTCAAGCTGTAGGAGTGTCAAATAAACTAAATTAACGGATTATGGTATTCATTTAGTCTTGCGAGGTCGACATTATGGAATGACCAGTGAACGGGTTACAGGACTCACCTAGTTTCGTCAGGTCGAGCTGTTGGAGTGACATACGCTAATGAAGACGCTCACAGCAGTCGCTCCCCTGCCCTAGCTGGCGTCTCGACGCCAGGGACGATAGGACGGCAGTTTCCGGCGCTCTATCTCCGAGCGTCTCGAGGGGTTGGGCTGGGCCTAAATCATGTGCACGTCTCGTAAACATTAGCAACCCTCCGATAAGAAGACGAATTCCTGGAGCCACATATACTGCATGTCATGCGATACGATATTCTCCAGCAAGGGGGAAAAAATACAAAGTACTCGTGTTTATCATAGCCGTCAAGGTTATGTAATGGTTGAGTGGTTGAAATGACATGTGAAATCGCTGTTTGAAGTGGAGGTAAATTGTAATTCCCCTCTGTCTACTTGACAAGGAAATTTTATTTATGCAGCCCCGTTCTATTGTGGAATTATAACGAGGTCTAAGATTGAGTAAACTGGTGATAAGGAAAGTCGCATGATATGCATGTCAATGTGAACAAAACACTGTTAGTGGTAACACTGAGAGGATGTAAAAGCAATTAATGGAGCATATACATCTTAAGGAAACCAAACAATAATGAAATTAATACAATTACTGTGCCTGTCATAGATCGTGTATAATATACAGTACATTTCCAAAGAATCACACATATCTTTTCATTAGAAGCAAAGTATTAATTATTCAAAATTCAAATAGTAACCATTTTTGTTTTATTTTAAAAAAAATATCTTGCTTTGTGCTGTTCTTCGCCGTTTCTCTCATATCTCCCAATTTTATAGGAATTATTTTACTTTTAGTTTTTAAAGTGGGTGTTAAACCTTTAAATACAAAACGAAATTTACACATTTCCACAATTATTATTTAACTAAGCGTCATTATTTCATTTTAGCCTGCTTTTCACATTTGCAAAAATGTTGATAAAGTACTCTTATGAGATCACCCAGGCAGATGTGTGTCTTCCTTCTGTCTGTCCTTTTGTCTGTGTGTGCGGCCCCCCAACCGTCCCACCAACTCCTAAAAATGTCTGCAGCTATTGAAACAAAATTAAGAATGAGTAAATATCTTTACCAGAATATCTCACGGCCATATTTAAAAAAGACGTCAGTGCTACAAACAGCTTAATAATCACAATTTAAATTCGAGCTCCATGCTAAGTATCTCAAAAGGCATTCATGAGAACTATTTCAAAATTGATACCGGTACACATATAGATAATAATATTTCAGATTACATTTTAGGAGCCTATACATGACAGTGTTGCTAACATGATCCTACGCCTGGTGATTGGTTCAAGTTTTGAGCATGTAACTTCCAAATTATCAATTGGATTTCAACCAAATTTCGTAATTCGTTGTTTACTGTAACATATATTACAATATCTATTCTATAGTCACCAGGGCTGCCAACTGGTGATAAGTATTACCTGTATTTTATATCCTAATCTCAATATATCAGAAAGTATGGAGGCCAACAATTTTAAACTTTGCATACGTATTGTACATACAATTGTAAATTAGTTTTGAGTAACAGATAGTGCATGCTACGCGTGCTGGTTGGTTCACTGTTAAACTGCACGTATCTTCTAAACTAACAAATAGACTTCTTCCAAAATTGGCACATATATAGAACATTTTATTTCAGGTTAATTTTGAGCAGCACATACATGACAGTGTTGCCAACATGATTTTCCGCGCGCTGATAGATTTAATGTTTAACAGCAGGTGACGTCCATACTATCCATTGGACTTCAACCGAATTTTGTATTTTCATTGTGTACCATAAGAGAACTCAGAGTAGCCAGGGCTGACAACTGTTGATAAATGTCCTCTACAATTTGCAACCCTAGTCGCAGTAGATTGTAAAGTAAGCAGGCCAACAGGTCATCATTTTCCCAAACTTATAGAAAATAATGTCCCAGATTAATTTTGAGAAACCCAGACAGGGCCATGTTACAAACGATTTTACGCGTGCTGATAGGTTCAATGTTTAAATTCCATACTAACAAATGGATCTCTTCTTAATTGTGTACGTCCAATGTACAGTATGTTTAAAGAAATATAATAGTGCATAATATAAGAGTCCGTAGGACTACCAACTGTGTATAATAATCTGAAATCTTTTGAACTCTAGATTCAATATTTTGAAATATGTGTGCGGAATACACTTTAAATTAATCATACTGTAAGTCCAAGGTGTTTTAGACATAGAGTAAATTGTGAAACTAGGTGCTACCAACCTAATTCTAAGCTAGCGCATAGGATCAACGTTCAACAGCATGTAACATCCCTAATGATGGATGGGTCCTAACTTAATGCTAAGGCCATCTCCTTCCGAATCATATCACCAATATACAAATACACACATTAGTACAGCCATCACAATAACACAGGTTATCACTCAAATTGAAAACACACACAAAATACACGGGGTGAGTCATTTACCTTGAGTAGAAGTTCGGAAACCACAGAAAACCGCTTCCAGAAGGCTGAGATGGGAATGGAACCCTCCTCTTCTCAGTATAGCCTCACAAAGCTGAGTAAACACCGTTACAGGTCTTAGACCATAAATAAATATCTTGGCAGAACCGGAAATCAAACCCGGATCTCCGCAGAGACAGCCAAGATTCTAGTCACTACTCTACGGGGAGGACTATTAGACAATGCACACACACTTTAAATACACGGTGTTGTCAGTATCTAAATTAATGTAAAAACATTCATTATCTTTCAATTACACTAAAATTGTCAGTTATATTTGTGATATACTGTACATATTATATATGCTATATTTAACAAGTTTTCAAATGCTGAAAATATTGCATTAAAAATGTTGTTAGCAGAGCTTTATACTAATGGATCATAATGTGTTTTAATCAACAAAAACAGGTGTTAATGAAGTGCTGAAAAAACATCATTAATAGTACATTTCCATTAAGCTGAAAGCCTTGTTTAAAAGGGTGCCACCATTCGCAGTTGGGCTGGAGAATGGCTACGTAATTTCTTTCATATTAACAAAGAAGCTTTTTGTGTAAAGGAAATAAAGATAGAAAGCAGATCATAGACGAGGAGAGGCACAGTGTGGAATAGTGTGCAAAATCTGGTTCTGGTTAAGATGCGATATGTACTTCACTACACAATATTGAAACCGGAGCATACCTGCAATAATTACCCCTCGAGGTACTACATCTCATGAAGGGCCTAGGATTACCAAGCGACCGCTGCCCAGTCATTTGGCGGCCTGCAGATTATTATGGGGTGACGCGTGGTTAGCGTGTTGGATCCCCTCGGGCGTCATTCTTGGTCTCCGTGTCCAGGGCGCTGCCTCACTGTCAGACGGCTACTCAATTGTCCTCACGAGGCTTAGTGGACCCTGTTCCATCCCTCGCATGAGTTTCTAAAATCCCTGACGGAGCCAAGAATCGAACCTACGGCCTCTGAGTACGAGGAAGGCGCGCTACCCTGACAGCATGGGGCCTGCTGCACACCTGCAATGAATAGTTAATTTGTCCAGCTACGGTCAAGTGGCTGGTTCAATTGAGGCGGTTGACATAAAAAGGGGCCCGTTTTATGCAGAATGCACAGGTTTGTGCACCTTTTTCTCTAATTAATAATGGTGAAAGATTCTGTGGGATATTTTGAAAACTGATGTTGTTACACCTGTTTAAAGTTAGCTGTGTAAGGAACTTGGAACTCAACAGGCAGTACATTAACCAGAAAGCAGTGATTGGGAATGCCAAGTCTTATGCAATGGTGTTGTGCCGCAAAAACCATTCTCCATTTGAAATTACATTTGGAAATGTCCTTACAGACAAGAAAATTTCACCATTGGAAAGACCGCTCCACTGAACATCAATCAAATGAAAGTGAAGTTTGTAAGAAGCCTGTACAAATTTTTGTCTAAAGACGATGTTGCGTTTATTTAACCGATGATCAGCCAAGACTGATCAGTATATGACGTAGGGCATTTTGTTTTTTTTCTCCGACAATGTTAATAAACCAAGACTGAGCAGGAAATGTTATTCTCCACCAATACTGCTCTATTGAAGCCCTTTAATTATTCCACAAACTCTATCACTTGTATTACTATTGGATTACATTTAATTTAAAACACCGTATTAAGTCTCGTTTATTGAATTTTACCACCGAAAATGCTGTATGCATAAAAAGGGCTAATACTATTGATTTAAAATGTCTTATTTATTTCATTCATGAACTATTCTAAGTCATATTTTATATGAATTGCTCATATCTGAATTAAATATCCTAAACAATAACTAACACTACAGTATGAAAATGAAATAAACACCAAAGGAAAACACAGACAAATATTTCATTTCTTGTTATCTTGTTTACCAATGTGCCCCTTTTTACGTCGACAGCCTCAATTATGCAAAGTGAGTGAACATTGTGTCCTACGTAGCTCCTCGTGGAGTAGAAGCAAGCGTTCTTACCTGTCGCCCTGGAGGCCTGGGTTCGATTCCTGGCTCTGCCAAGAAACTTATAATCTGGTGAGAGGTCTGGAACGGGGTACACTCAGCCTCGTGAGATAAAACTTAGAAGAGAGGGGTTCAATTTCCTCCCTCCAGGAAGTGATTTCCCGTGGTTTCCGCAAATTCTACTCCAAAAATATGTTGGGATGTTTCCTAACTTAAGGTTAAGGCCACCTACTTCCGAATCCTTTCCCCAATTTACAAATACACACGCTAGTACAGTGTCACCGATATTACATGCCGCTAAGAGATCTGGCAACGCAGCAGAGTCATGAGAGGAGAAGATGACGTAATTAGCGGGGATAAGAGTCCAGAATTGTGACTAAAATTCAATGAGCGAACCATTAATTTCCCTTCATGCGTATTTTTAATATTTGGATTCACTTCTAAATATTATAAAGTGAAATTAACACTAACAAATAGGCAATATTGTCGTGAACTTGACCATATCATGAAAGTAGTCGACCTTTTGACGTTAGAAGATGGTCGCGGAACAACTGGAGATATTAATTGCTCAGATTGACGAGGGCAAAGTTAACTTGGGAATTAAGTGACTTGGCGAGAGGTCATTTCGGCACAGTGCGCCGCGAGAAGGTCATTCTAGCACAGTGCGCCGAGTGAGAAGTCTTTTGCTAATAAGTACATCGCGAGTGAAACATCTTAGCCCAATACATCACGCGAAAATCTTTCAACGCAGTCCGGCTAAGAGAACAGAATAAGCAGTCATAAAGCTAATACTTTGAATCAGTTCGGTATTTAGACAGCATTACCTAGTGCGGAGCATAGCAGTGATACGCAGTATAATTTCTAAACTGAACAGTTCTTTATATTAACGAACGTTAAAACCAAGTATGGAACGACTGTATTATGGTACAAATTGCAATGTATTTCTACGTAAAATATTAGCCAATAGTACAGCAAAGTGAGCAAAGACACGTGGTATCTTGAGCTTTTACGAGATATGGGACTGAAAGGTGCCCTGATTGATATAATGCTCGTGCAGGACAAATGAATGAAGCGATGCGCTTTTGTTTGACAGGTGGACAAGTGACTGTCGCCAGATGAATGAACTCCTAGTGATAAGACTGAACATATGGTCAGTCCATATTTGGAGCGACCTTCGAGACTCAATACTTATAGTGAGCGTAACATCTTACGAGAATTTACACGAGACTATAAAATCACACAATATAACCTGTGATATTCTAGAACTGTTATCAACGATTACAATTGGGCATTACTAATACGAATACAGTACAAAAATTGTAGCGATGTACTTAATGGACATTGAGGCTATCGTCACCGACAAGTGAGGGTTTCGCGAAATGGACTTTACGAGCGAAGAAATGGTTAACTCAACTGGAAATATGGGAGCTGCTATAAGTACGTGACGTGAAATGTGACGATGGGTGCCAATGTGGAACGAAAGAATAGACCAGGACACCATGAGATGTGTCATAGGCGGAAGAAGATGGATCGCATGGATAAATGGGGCCGATTTTGGAAGAGGGTACATCTCCGAATGTACAACCAGTACATTAATTATGGTACAGATCGTATTATGCTAACTAGAACGATGAATTTGAGTGGATTATGGTATGACGGAAATTTGGTAGATGTTAATAAAACAAAATTTATTGCGGTAATTACTTTAATCTTTTATGGATGTTTAAAAATTTAATATGTATGAAACTGAACCGATAAGGATGATGATGATGATGATGATGATAATTGTTGTTTTAAGGAGCCTAACATCTAGGTTGTCGACCCCTGATGTTTGGGGTGATCATGAAAATGAAAATGAAAGGAAAACTTAAAACTAAAACTAACTATTGTGCCCAACTGGGGTTGGTACAAGAGCCGGACTTCAGATCTTTGAGATGTAAAGATGCAGTTTATGTCACACCGAGAAGTGGACATAGCAGAGGGTTACGTCAGCCATGTATGAATCACGCCTCACAGCTGCCTTATTAAGACCAGTTTAAAATAGTAATACATATATTGATCAGTGACAGGAGCCGAGATATATAAACGGGATAAGAATAATTCTGCATACTCATAAGCGATAAAGCCACGTGCAAGAAATCATTAAAAATCTTAATATAATCGAGTCTTAATCGAATTTATGACTGCATAACTGTCAAAGTAAAGGGACAAACGCAGCATTAATTGCGATATGAGAGTCAGGGAGACCCCCAAACAAATGTTAATCAGTGTTAGGGGGTAACATGACAGAGGAATAACACTACAGTCAGATGGCAAGCGTATAGACACACGTAGGGACCATACATTTTAGTAGGTTGTCAACCATGAAAGCTGACATGGAGAAAAAATGCATTGTCAACATTACGTCATTGATAGTTAAAACGCAAGGATACGGGAGTTGAATAAATTCATTCGCCGGCCCCGTAAGGAGGATAATAATCATTTTAATTAATTAGAAATAAACGCGTGATTGAAAATAATTCCGCACAAAATAAATGTTAGAATTAGCATATTCTACAGCAGCACACACAATTTCAAGCAGGTGGAAGCCCAGGTGGAAAAAATAAGCTCCGCATTGAATAAGGGGACTACATTTTAGTAGATTTGAATAAATAGAGGCTGGGACGAAGCAAAGGCATACAGTTGCAGTTCAGTTTTAGACAGGCCCGGAGAGGCTCTGCGCGGTTTCACACAGTACACAGTATGTAGTACGCAGTAAGCAGTACGCAATATCACAGTCCGCCTGGACGGAAGTTCTTCGTCACGTTGATAAAAAATCACCGCACTCCTGTATGGAGATGTCGTGTCGAGTCACTCAGTTCGTTACCGACCGCTAAAGTGGATCGTGTTAAGTCGAGTTAACAAATCATCAGTATCCGCGGTGACGGAACATGGTGGTTATTAGACAGCCATTAGACAGAAACAATTAAGAACGCAGGAATATTTCACTGTTAGTTCAACTAAAAGTTCGAGTGTGCGTAGTAACAATATACGTCACATCATAAAGTACTGGTTTTTTTTTTGTTTTTTTTTTTTTCAAAATGAACATTAAAGAGCTTGCGCTAGATCAAATAAAAATAACTTTACACGGAAGTCGCGACGAAAATAAGTTGCACCGCGCCGAGTTAAAGAACATTACTTCAGCCTGAAAGCACAGGTCCAGATCAGTAAATACGCTACGTTGAAATCATCGGTCCGAGACTATAGACAGGTCTTCGTAAAAATCAAGTGAAGTAAAGTTGCCACATTATTAAGAATCAGGTATCAGAACGGAATCCAGAAATTCAAGTAAAGGGACACGGGTTCGATACATATAGCGTATTCAGTGAACTTAAGTGAAGCTACAGTGTGTCCAACAGAGACTAGCCAGAAAAACATTCTCATAAGAGAAAGAAAATAAATCTCGTCGCAGTATAAAAAAGACAGATTACGGTCAAGGATTAGGAGGATCGCAGGTTCGATAGCCCATTATATAAGCGTAGGGGCAAGTGAAGGACACTTAATCGCTTATAGAAGCGATAAGGGAAGCCGAGATAGACTGTTAAAAGCAGAGTAGAGACTAAATCCGGTGTAGGACTAGAAGCTGTTCGAGCTAATTACACGTCCGATGCAGGGTCTTGGGATCTCATCGAGGTGTCGATCGCCGACAGGAAGTGCCGAAGATCACTGAGATATGGTGAAGAAAGTACAGTGTAAATAATGTAAAAGAAATATATATTTTTAGTGTTATATATAGTGTTTTTAAAGAGTGATAATGTATGTAAATGTATGTGAAGGTCGATTGTGCCTAAGTGAAATGCATTTCACGAAAGAAAGTGCCATGGAAAAGTACTAGATATGTATTTAGATGGGCGAACCCGTCTGAGAATGAAACGAGAGCCGCACACGGGTGAGTTATGATTTTTCATTAAATTTGCAGCTCTACTATGCACTGACCCAGTAGAATCGATCGTGACTGGGGAGTTTAACGATTGATTCACTGGGTAGTTGAATGCACTAACATGATTGAAATGTTGGGATAATAATAATTGTTAACCACGAGGATGACCTCGTAGAAATAAAAATATAAATGGGATCAGTAAATATTAAGTAATGGAAACCCGAGAAATGAAATAATAAGTAATAAATAACTTGAAAGAAAGAATCGAAATAATAACTTAAAATGGCTTAAAATTTTTGCCACAGTAAAATTAAGTTATGAAATAAATATGCACCATACTGAAATGGTTAAAAGTCAAAAAAGAAATAAGGTAAACTAAAAATAGTTTGATTTTATACCATATAATCGAATGGTAAAATAACTAAGCGTTATAATGAAATAATTGAAAATTTGAAATAATATTTTTTTTTTTTTTAGCGTATGGCTTTTAGTGCCGGGAGTGTCCGAGGACATGTTCGGCTCGCCAGTGTTGTAGCTGCTTCGAGACGGACACCCAATGGGTGAGCTACAAGTACCGTTGGGGAGGGAAGGAGGGAAGTTGGAATGTAAGGACGAGGAGTTGGAAGGTAGCGACTGTGGCCTATAGTTAGGGACCAACCCCGGCATTTTCCTGGAGGGAAGATGGGAAACCACAGAAGACCATCTTCAAGGTTGCCGGCGGGGGGATTCGAACCTCCTCGCCTCCCGGATGTGAGCGACTGCCAACAGTCATGCCGTAACGCCCACGGCTAACTCACCCGGTAATAATAATAATAATAACGATTATCGAGTTGTTACACTCTAAAAATAAAGTTGTGGTTAAAAACTGACCCTCTACGTTGTGTTAGGTCCCCACACACAGGAAGACCTCTTTCATAAATTATAAAGGCTTGTGTTACATGAAAATTCAGTTTCTTTAGCCTCATATGGCCGAAATTCCTAAAAGCCGCAAAAAATGCTGATTCAATTCAGGAATTTTAGAAAATAATGTTGCTGTTTGGAGATATAATCGACCTTCTGTACTATATATCGCACGTGAAAATTGCATGAAAAAATTCTACGTTACCCCTCGACCCCCTTAATTGCATTGATGAATTATACAGTCTACGTTGGTTCCGTGATAACCTTATACCCATTAGCAAACTTTCACAGAAATGTAATAAATGGGGTGACATTCCTTCTTACAGAAATAGATGGAAAGTTGGATGCCACCCCTTGAGATAATGTTGTCATGGTTACCGATTTGCAATCCTTCATTAGTTTGTTAACTTAAATTAAATTAATTTTCTGGGAATATTTCAGAAACTGTTGGTTTTAGAGCCTTATAATGTACTTTCCGAGGACCCTTTAGGGCCCCCGAGTTTTGTTTCTGGCACCGAAGGGATTTGTCTCATCGTTGTACGCCATAATACTGTATAATACTAATAATAATAATATAATATAGGGATAGGAATATAATAGACCTGCCGTACCACGCCTGCAGGTGTAAATCGCGTGAATAAATTCTAGAGTACTCGTTGAGCCCCTTAAGCCCATTATACGTATTAATGAGTTTTACAGCTTAATTTTGTTCCGTGATAACCTTCTAGCCGTTTGCAAACTTTCACACTAGTGTAATTAATGGAATTGCATTGCGTATTACAGCAATAGATGGTTCTCTGAGAATCTGTTGCCATGGTTATCGGCTTGCATTCGTTCATTAGTTTATTAAATGAAATTAGTTTTCTGGTAATATCTCAAAAACGGTTGGTTTTAGGGCCTAAAAATGTGGTTTTGTCTCTCACATTGAGGGGCTGAATATGAGCTTTGTCTCGTCCTTCTACGCCCATTTCAGCATGCATTTTAAGGAGGTAGGCCCCCTTTTATCAGAGGTACGGAGAAGAGTTAGATCAATGATTAGTGTCGTGCCTCTGATGGATATCTGTACCAAATTTTACGTTGATACACCCAGCCGTTCTCGAGTTATAAGGGAACAAAGTTGTCCACAGACAGACAAAAAAATATTGTCGCACGCATCCATCATAAAACAGTCTGAAACGCTTTAATAACTCAAATTTCCTTAGAAATTCAGAAAAAACAGACAAACTTTCATTTTTATATATACGGTATAGATATATACTGCACAGCTCGTTGTTGACCGTGTTTTATTGCACAAATTTAGGTTTTACTCGCTAACCGTTGGAGATACACGAAAATTGATCAGGACCTTTCGGATAGAAAATTAAATATTAAAGCTCGTGTATGCCATCAAAAGTTTGCTATTTCTTAGCGTTCTCTTTTTATTTGAAATTGAAATATGATTTTGAAACCAAAGGGTATTTATTTATTTATTTATTTATTTATTTATTTATTTATTTATTTATTTATTTATTTATTTGTCGTATGGCTTTTAGTGCCGGGAGTGTCCGAGGACATGTTCGGCTCGCCTGAATCTGTAGCTACTTCCAGCGGACACCCTTAGGGTGAGCTACAAGTTCCGTTTAATTTCAAGTAGTTCCAACTTTCGCTACCAGATATCAATGATAGCTAGTGGTGAACGTTGGAACTTTGATAGAGCGTTCCGACGAAATCTAACCTAACAATTTAGCTTCACACAAGTTTAGTATGTGGAAGGATCTTTTACAAGCCATAAATCTATGACATGGGACTGCCGGCTTTACTTCCCCTCCGAAGGAAGGCATACTGAAGGATTTTTAACGCTCTTAAAAATTTCGACGACTTCGGCCGGGTTTGAGCCCGCTATCTTGAGCACAGCAGTTCAGCATGCTACCGGCTACGCCACTAATGGTTGTAGTGACGTCACAAATGTGGGTTTTACTCGCTAACCGTTGGAGATACACGAAACGTGATAAGGACCTTTCGGATAGGAAATTAAATTTTAAAGCTCGTACAGTGTGCCATCAAACGTTTCCTCTTTCTTAGCGTTCTCTTTTTATTCGATATGGAAATATGAAATTTTGAAACTAAAGGGTGTAGTGACGTCACTAAAATGATCGCCATTTATTAATAGTGCAAAATATCGAAATCAAAAGTATCCTATATGTAAACCTGGTAAATCAGCTATATCCATGCATAATTTCATTTAAATCGGACCAGTAGTTCTTACGTTATTGAGTAACACACAGATAGACGGACGGACACACACCATCTCATTTTTATATATTAGTATGATTTATTTATATATGTATGTATTTATTTATTTATTTATTTATTTATTTCGATAACCGTTAAAGTTATCGATGTTAGCAATTGTTATTTTTAATTATACTAATTACCATTGGCTACTTCAAAGCTCTTGAAGGTGTTAATGTTTCAATTTCCTGCTGCTTTTTAACACAACATCTTTGGCAAACTAAGTAACATCTGAGACCGAAGTTTCGCCGCACCCGAGGAGGCAAAGCCCTGAAGATCCCACTCCCAATTCATTGCGCGCACAAAATAGCTACAATTAGACGACCCCCAGGGTGCTGTTAGACGGAGACGAGGTAGGGGGAGGCATTAAGATGTAGAAAATTAGGAATTCACGCTGCGACAGGGACTAAGGGAGAAGAAGAATGCGGCAGGCAGTAGTGCTTAATCAATAGTGGCTTCTAATTACACCCCACTGGGCTAAATACCACTCACTCTTTTGTTATTACTGTAATCGTACGTACAACTTCCTTTTAGAATTCTAGAAAATTCTCATCACTACATGGGAATATATTTGAAACTTGGAGTTGCTGCCTGCAGCGTGGAACCATTCATTATGTAGCTAGACACATTGTGGAGATATGCACTTGAATACAAATGTCCAATCATTTCCAACTTAATGATGACTGGCGATATTTAATCAAATTGCCTAATCTTCAGTGTATTATTAATTCATATGTTCTTTTATGACTACTAAAATGATATATGACAGGAAAGACAGAAGTCAATGTATCAATTGTTGGTACAAGTGGCTATAGTTATCATCAGTTTCCCCCATTAACTTGAACATCGAACACCTCATTATTTGCTGATCATCAGTCTTAGCTTCAATGAACATTCTGGTACGATACTGGCATGTTGAAAATGAAATGGAATTTTTATTGAGATTCATTCATACATACCGTACATACAGTACATACATTTTTATTTGAGACAGTTTTGTCTTTCAGCATCCATTCTATCCTGCAAGCCTCTGTTTACGAACAAGTTGCCTCCATGATCCCCTATTAGCAGTTAGCACTGCAGCATTCTCTACTACTACACCTCTCACTTTGAAATCTCTCAACACAGAATCTAACCATCGCCTCCGGTCAGTGCATGAGTGATTTTCAAAGTGAAATGCCATATCCTGTGGTTCGGATTCCACGTAAATAGGAGGTCCCGTGGCTCATGATCGCGTAATTAACGGTCACGTAAATCTACAAACTTCCTTCCTCCCCCCATTTCTTTCACATGATTCCACCATCTGAGTCAGCCCATACGAACAGCCTCACCAAGCGTGTTCATTTCTAACTTAGCCTTTATCTCTCCATTAAGAGCACCCTCCTGCCATTGCTCCCATCTATTTGTCCCCGAAATCATTCGTGCTACCATGATATCAGTTACCTCTAGCTTATTGAAGTATTAGAAGCCATTAGACGTTTTTACACACTTTTGCTATCCAAATATTGTACAGTATACTGTATATTCGTGCAAAGTATAATAACTCAATCATCGTACTTAATCTAAGTCTACGTGAGCAGGATCTGATGATGATTGCATGACAATCGAAACATGTGGTCCAATTAAGTACTCCCTCCCATTTTAGCCTATTTTCATTTATGACAAAATAGGCTTATGAGATCACGATTTGTCTGTGTGTCTGTCTGTGTGTCATGGTGTGTGTGATGGTGTGTGCCCCTCCTCCCCAATAACATCTAAACGGCTGGAGCGATTTCAATGAACCTCGGTAAGTTCACAGCACTATTCCGAACGACCCCGACTGTACTCTTCAAATTTTGTTACGTCTCACCAATCCAACATGGCGGTTGTTTGAAATATATCACCAGCATTCAATATCTCCGAAACTATTACCGATATCACCCTGGAGTATTTTACGGTGATAAAGGGAACTACTAGAAGTTCACCTATGTGACTGTTGAAAACCTGGTATCTACAAAACCAACATGGCGTCCAAGCGAAATTGTGACTTTTAAATAGACTTTTCTCGCGATTTAACCAAACAAACGCAATAAAACTTGGTGCAGTATATGGTTATACGCATTGTAATGCACCGACATCCAAATTCGTTCAATTGTTTACATAACCTCAAGATGGCGGACGTGCGAAATATTTCAGCGGCATTCTATATCTCTGAAACTATTAGCGGCATCACCCTGACATTTTGTAGGGAGATAAAGGGCACTACTGGACGTTCATCTATAAGACTTTCAAAAACCGGTTAACTACAAAACGAATATGGCGGTCAAGCGAATTTGAAAATGTTAAATAGACCTTTCTCGCGATTTGATGATCCAGACGTACAGGAAATGTTTATACACATTGTAATGCACTGGTATCTGATTTAGTTCAATTGTTTTCATAACCTCAATATGGCGGCTGTGCGAATTTTAAAATTAAGTTTTTATTTCTCGTGTCATAATCATGTGATCGAAGTGAAAGTTTGAATAATGAACCTACGCAATAATTTTCCTTTAATGGCACATAATTCTATGGTCTATACATTAACAATCCAACATGGCGACCATCCAAAATATTTAGATGGTTCTCAATAACTACGAATCTATTACAGCAATCAAACTGAATTTTTAATGTTCATAGGGGGTATGAACATAAGTTCACCTACAGGACTTTCAATAACCTGGTGATCACAAATCCAACATGGCGGTGACGAGAAGTATAAATATTCACATAGTCGTTTTTCGCAATTTAACCATCCGAGTGCAGTGACACTTGGTACAGTAAATCCTTATACAAATGTTAATCCACTGGCATCTAATTTTTTTCAATTGTTTCCATAACCACAAGATGACAGCTGAGCGAAATTTTTAAATCTCGCTTTTACTTCTTGTGTCCTAATCATGCGATTGAAGTTTGAATGCTACACGTACACAATAATCTTCATGTAACAGTTCATAACTCTAGGACCTACATATATAAAAATCCAGCATGGCGACCATCCGCAATATTTAGTCGGTTCTCAATATGTACGAATTTATTACAGCAATCAAACTGAAATTTTTTATGTTGATAGTGGCAATTAACTTAAGTAGGATATATGAAAATAGGCTGTATAGTTCTTCACGGAACTACAGTATTTGTCATATATTAGTATGATTTATTTATTTATTTATTTATGTATTTCTTTATTTTCTCAAATGACATCCCTGGTATTGTAAACTTCAAAGCATTTTCGGCAATGCCCAAGTAAACTAGTCGGTCAACACGATAGTGCCGAATAAGTTTGGACAGAGAATAACGAAATAATTTAACACCCTTATACCTAAAAAAAAACACGAATTATTTATGCACTTATGAACACACTCATCGAACAAATGGGGGCGGGGGGAGGGGATTTCCCTTGCGTTTACATAATGACAGACTATTAAGAGCAAGTTCCAATGGCTTCGATATAAACTGTTTAACAATTAGATTTGTTGTTGTTAATTCATTTTAGGGTCTTGGGACATCTTGGTCATCAGCCCCGTATAGTTGGGTGTGTGTAATTGAAGTTGTCTGATAACCTGTATTTATGTGATGGCTGTAGCAGTGAGTGTAACTGCATCAAGGATAGGGAAAGGCAGATGTCACGAAACTTGAAGTAAGGTATTATCCCAGCATTTGCCTGGAGGGAGTGCGCTAAAATTAACGGGGAAAAAACAATTTCAAGGATATCCGCTGTCAGCGCCTAGATTCGAATCTGAGATCTTCGGACTTTCTGCAGCTGACTCCGCATCAGTGGTGCACGATTTAACATTTGTGTTTGGATGAGCGGTAGGTGTTCAAGAGTCCATAATAACACTGGTTACATCGTTTCGCTCACAGAAAACAATTTTCTCACTATATGACCCATTTCCTATATCGTTGCCATCTGAAGTTGGGGAAACAGTTATTTTGTTAGGCCAAGTTTCGTCCGGGATGAGATGCGATGAAAGTCTATGTAGCGGGGATTTTTACGGCCAGATGCCATGTCTCGTACCATGCAAGTTTTAATGAGAGATGAAATGAATGAAGACGGATGACACTGTGGAAGGAGATGGAAGAAAGCAGTCGTGATTTATTAGAATGTACTGCCCTGACATTTGGCTGGAGTTGAAAATAACAAACCACGGAAAACAATTTCAAGGACGACTTACGGTGTGGTTTGAACCCAAGTATACCAAGCCCGCAGATACCATGGCCCATTGGCCTAGTGCTGCGCGTTCGCAAGCGTAGCTACTGCTGTCGGTAATAATATTATTAATTAAATGAAAAACAACTGCCAGCTTCCAGTCGACCGACCGGGTCAGGGAATGGAATGAATGAAGCGCCATCTAGCATCGAGGATATGAATTGTGCCGGCTGCCGAGGCCTGTCGCACTCCCCTGGGGCAATGAATAAATGAATGACAGATGAAATGAAATGATATCGGAGAGTGTTGCTGGAATGAAATTTGTGACAGGGAAAGCCGGAGTACCCGGAGAAAAACCTGTCTGCCTGCGCTTTGTCCAGAACAAATCTCACATGAAGTGACAGGGATTTGAACCACGGACCCAGCGGTGAGAGGCCGCGTGCTGCCGCCTAAGCCACGGAGGCTCAGAATAATATTACAGTAATAATAATAATAATTATTATTAATAATAATAATAATAGCAACAGGAGATTTCTGTGAGAAAATTACTATCGGGACAAAGAAATCATGGACGGAAGAACGGAGGAAGATTTTAGTGCCCAGATGAAGAGATTTTGGGGAAAGAAACATCAGTAGGTAAATAAATTCTATCACTCTCCACACATGGGCATAACGATATAAACAAGAAGTTCCGTGATGAACTAAAGAGCCTACTTTTCATAAAATTTAAGATTCATGCCAATGATTAATCTATATGGACCTATCTAGAATAATGACGAAATATTTAAAGTTGGTAATATCGAAATTTCTAAATAGTTCGAAATATACCTGGCTTAATGTAGCCTAATAGAGCACTACAGTTGGCAGCCCTGGAGACTGAATATATTCTTAGTTCCACCTCTTAAGGTACAGAATACAAAATTTGGTTGAAGTCCAATGAATAGCATAGACGTTACGCGCAGTTAGACATTGGATCTATCAGCGCGCGTAAAATCATGTTGGCAACAATGTCATGCATGTGTTGGTCAGAAATAATCTGAAATATGTTGATCTATTCTTGTGCCAATTTTGGATGAAATCCATTTGTTGGAATAGATGTTAATGGTATTTTAAAATTGGACCTATCAGCAGGCTTTGAATCATGTTGGCAGCACTGGCGTACATTAGTTACTCCAAATTAATCTAGAATGTCAGGTACTATACGTGCGCAAAGTTTAGAGATGTTGGCTTGCATACTTTATGATATATTGATATTAGGGTAAAACATATAAACATCATTTATTAACAGTTGGCAGCCCTGATTGCCCTTAAGAGTACGCATAGTCATATTTGTTATGGTACACATAGCACATTTTTTTTTTGTTGTGTAGCCTCCTGAGAGGCCGAGTGCAGGTCTTTCTAGTCGACGCCCGTGGGCGACCTGCGCGTCGGGATGAGAGATGGAATGGATGAAGATGAATGAAACTGGGCAAGGATGGGGAAGGAAGCGGCCGTGGCCTGTCAGAAGGTACTGTCCCAGCATTTGCCTGGTGTTGAAAATGGGAAACCACGGTAAACCATTTCAAGGACAGCCGACGGTGGGGCTCGAACCCACGCGTCTACCGAGTCAGCAGAGAGCTTGGCCCCTTGACCTAACGCAGCGCTTTAGCGCGCGTAGCCACTACAGTCGGTTCACATAGCACATAAGAAATTTGGTTGAAATCCAATTGATCGTATAGAAGTTCCATGTATTTGAAAATTGGTCCTATCAGCAGGCTTAGAATCATGTTGATAGCACTGACATACATTAGTAGCTCCAAATTTATCTAGAATGTCAGGCACTATACGTGTGCAAAGTTTAAAGCTGTTGGCTCGCATACTTTCTGATACATTGGTATTTGGATTTAAAAAATAGAGAGAGCATTTATTAACAGTTGGCAGCCCTGGTAGCTCTTAAGAATACTCTCAGTCATATCTGTTTTTGTACACATAGTACATACGAAATTTGGTTGAAATCCAATTGATAGTGTAGGAGAGATATGCATTTAAAAGTTGAACCTAGACTCATTTTGGCAACACTGTCATGTATGGCCTCCTGAAAATTAAACTGAAGTTTTATTATCTATATGTGTGCCAATTTTGGAATAGTTCCCATGTATACCTTCCAAGATATCCAACATGGAGCTCAAATTTCAATTGCGATTTTCAGCAGTTGGTAGCACTGACATCATTTTCAAGTATGACATTGAGATGTTCCGGTATCGATCTTTACTCATTCCAAATTTGGTTTCGATTGCTGCAGCCGTTTAGGAGTTGATAGGGGGGACACACACACAGACAGACAGACAGCAGGACAGACAGAAATACAGACAGACATTTTTCCGGATCGATCTCATAAGTCTACTTTTTCCTGATCTTTGTAAAATGTGAAAAGTAGGCTAAAAATACTAATAGTAATAATAATAGTAACAATAATTGTCATATAATTGTTATTATTATTATTTTATTGTTAATATTATTATTATTATTATTATTATTATTATTATTATTATTATTATTATTATGATTTTTTTTCTTCTTTGTGAAATCTGAAGTCAAACAATAATCCTGCTTTATCTGGCTGAGAATGTGTTGTGGTCACAGTAAGGGGATAAAAAGTTTGACAAGGAGAGAGAACGTTAATCCTTGTATTCGTAATTCCTGGTCGTCTGCCTCCCACTCCCACCTACACTGTCCCTATACCACAATACGGAGCACGGTATTGATTGTGGAGTCTTTGTGTGTGACTGGGAGAGACTGCATTTCCTCCGCACAAGTATCTAACAATAGCACGTCATTATATGACAATTTACATTCCACGCTTTACATATCTGATAGGGAAGAAGAGTTCTGGTATCCATTCAGTGAGAGAGATGGAGGAGAATGATGACAACGACATATTAGAGTGTTCGAACTTGTCACGTGCTTGAAATGGATCGTTTCTCGTTGTCTGACGGCTTTAAAGAAATATAAGATGTGGATGCCTTCACGCGTGTTGAGTATATCCCCTGCCGAGAGAGACGGGGCAAGAAATTCAACCTTCGCTATGGAACAAGAAGTTTGTGGTCACCGGAGAACCTAGCTGTGAAACAGTGAGTAATCACAATCGGGTGGGTAATGTCATCTTCTAATTTTATTGGTGGGTGTTATGCTAGTAACTCTCTGCATACCACAATGAGTTCCAGACTGCAATATTTGAAGGAAGGTATTTCTTTTACACTTAATGCAGTTTTACAGGAAATACCAATGAATATTTAATAATTTTATTCCACTTTATGTCAATAAAATATAATTACAGAAGATACCCACAGACCAAAAGGGTCTGAGGAGCTCAAGATTGAATTTAGCAGGAAAATGAAGGACAACTGGGCCATCAGAAAAGCTCAAGGCACCTACAAGAAAGCAGCTGCCACGCCCACCACTCAGAACACCAATCGTGGCATACAACGACAATGACAGCGAGAAACATACAGCTAAAACACAAGCATGGTGGTCCTTAGATGGCCCTAACGAACTGAAGAAAAAAATATTAACATTAATTAATTGTACTAGTTTCAGCCACATTATGGCTCTCCTCAGTAATTGCTTCTTTTAAGAAACCAATATAATTGCAATAAAAGTTGATAATTATACTAGGACTTTAACCTTTGAAAGATAATAAAAATACATCAAAATATAATAGTTAGAAAATCAGATCTGTAACAATTATGGACCTTAAGATGATGATGATAACATAAAATAATTTAGTGAAAATAACACATCTAAACAGTTGATGATTGTAAATTAATACAAAACAGACTAAAAGAAAATATTTTAAAAATATCCCGTGATGGTCTAGTCGAATAAGTCCACAAGTCCATAAGTCGAACATAGGCTCTATACGGAGTAGAGCAAAGGTAATAATTTGTAGGTTATTGTATGTATCTTAAGGTCCATAATTGTTAGAGATCTGATTTTGATTTTCTAACTATTTTGATGTATTTTTTATTATTTTTTCAAAGGTGTAAGTCCAAGTATAATTATCAACTTTGATTTCTGTTTAAAAAAAGCAATTACTGATGAGGGCCATAATGTAGCTGAACTAGTATAATTAATTAATGTTATTAATTCAATTTTATTTACATAAGATGTACTACAATTATTAAATACTCATTGGTATTTTCTGCAAGTTTAAACTTCAATAATGAAACTTTTAAAATGATTAAGTTCATATAACTACTTACTGTAGTTATTAATAACTTTAATAGACGTTTAAAATGTAACTATCATTTCAAAGAAATTGTACATATTGTGCTCGTTTCTACTATGACACCACGGGGTTGAAGACTGAGATCAAGCAGCATAAATTTAAGCTAGTCCCTGCACAAGACCGTATTATTGGATAGTATATGGTTGGGTTAGGTGGAGTTATAAAACTAGCCAAAAATATACGACTTTAAAGAAAACAAAATCACAAACTACTAACAAATAATCCGAGCGTAAGATAAAATTGTCGTCTGACATTTGTTGTTACCAAAGATCAGTAACCTACTCATATTGAGAAATAATGTGCGAATCTTAACTAGCTAACACTCCTGAAATAATCAAACATCCTGCGTTGTGGGCCTACAAATCTCCTTACGAGTCCTGTCATTCAGATATCGCAAAATATCAAGCTAGGGATATGGTACGAATTCAATCCCCTAAACAAATAGAAAGGTAACTTAAAAATGTAGGGTACCTAACTTCACTGATCCCAATGTTGGTAGCATTCGGATTTTCTGATGGCATGCACAGCACTCAACTATATCCGAAAGAATACTTGCACCAATAGAAATACAGCTATGTTATGATGACCCAACATTTAACATTGATTTTACAAGCTATCTTACAAATGAAGTTGCAAATGCGTAATGATATTAAACGAATCATCATCTTTAATTATATCGTCGTCAATTTATTCTATAACAATCATCTCTCATTTCACTTCACAACAATCAACGTCTCAATTCCAATTAGTGTCGCTTTTAGGTTTCCTGTCTAGTCGTAACACCATTATCTTATTTAAGGAATTATTACTATTAAACTGGCTGATGCATTACATTGGTTAGATTTATTTCCACATTGTTTAATTTATTCGCGATGCGGATCTTACTAAAACCACATTTTATAAAATTCTTACCATCATGTTTTATGTATGTGTTATTCATGTGATTTTATTCCCTGAATAATATTTTATTTTGCTCAATTATTACTTTCACCTCCAAATATCACTGACCATTACATGACTTCATCTCTACTCCTCAATCGTCTTTTCACCAGCCATGGCAAATATTCCAATTATACAGCGTTCAATAATGCCTTAATTTGTGTCTAATGACCTCTTCATAACACTTTGATATTCCATCATTTATTCACCAATAATCCAAGTGGCTCTCGACTGATAGGCTACTTCAATTATAGCAATCAAGGTAAAACACCAATGACCCTATCTCTAATCTCTATGTGCACTCAAAATCTGTCATGACATTCTATTCTCATGCAATAAGCATGTCTCCACGGTAACCTGCACAACTTTCATTTATAAAAGCCAATGCTTCTGTTGTAACTCTCCTCGTATATACGAGTACATTCTCAGACTCCTAATAACATAGGTCAGTTATATTGATGGCCTCTCAAGTAATCCGTCAAGTATGGCCAACTCTCTTATCCCCTCTTTTTTGTCTACCTGTCTTCATTTCATAACAAATGAAGTACCTGTGGTGTCCCTAGGAAGAGGTCGCTAAATTCACCACTGTAGGATGTTTGTGGGCATTCTTGAACTAGGTGCCGAACAGTCAGTCTTTCAGCACCACACTTGCAACATGGTGAAGATCTTTTCCTCCACGGGGGGCGTGGTGGCTCAGCGGTCTAGCTGTATGCCTCTCACCAAGGCGGACCATGTTCGATTCCCGGTCAATGCATGTGAGATTTTCTATGTGAAATGCCATGTCCTGTGGTTCGGATTCCACGTAAAATAGAGGTCCCGTGGCTTATGATCGCGAGATTAACGGTCACGTTAAACTACAAGCTTCTTTTTTTTCCTCCACGTGTACAGTAGATCCCCGCATACACCGTGATTGGTCCGGATTCTATTTAATTTTGACCAGGTCTTTCTATGCTGAGTGAACCCTGGCACCTTCTCAGTTATGCATGGCATTACTGAACTCTCGGGAGGGGCAAGCGAATTCCAATCAGAAGACCATCTCTAAGTCAGGTTGAATTTGTTGGTTGCAAGATTCTCCGCTGTGCAGATAGGTGGATGTCTTGAACGTAATCGTTTCACATGTAGATCAGCCATGTCTCCATGGACAGGTAGCTGTTTGTTGGTCTGGATCTTTCTACTCATAGCAAACATGCAGCCTCTCAAAAAGTATTGCAACGTGCTTTGACTCAAAGCATTTCATGTCTTACCTTTCACGTTTATAGCTCTTACACTACTATATTATTGCACACGCATTTAAATCTTATACTAAATCCTGCCTAGCATTTTATGTTTCCTAGATTATTTAGGTGGGTAATAAATGTAATTAACCCATCAAATGATCATCACCAACTTCTACAAAGAACAATAATTTAATCTCTACCTTGTCGTGGTGAGTCATTAGTATGGGAGTCCTCAGTTCCAATCCACTCCATTATCTCTCCCTCCCTCTTCCACATAATTCAGCTCAGTGATTTTCCATCCTCCATCCTCGTAGTCTTTGTCGTATGGGCCGATAACCTAGATGTTAGGCCCCTTAAAACAACAATTATCATCATAGCATCATCATCTTTGTCGTATAAAGACGCTGGTTCAATTCTCGGCTCACAAATCCGCGAATATTTCACCGATCGCACCTCTCACACGTTTCAAACTTCATTATTGTTCATGCACAGTTCCAATCAATACCATCTTTATGTATACGACTATGTAAGACAATACATAGATTTTTCGTTGAAAATCACGAACACGTAGTCTGCTACCTACAAGTACAGATTCCGCTCACATCAGTGTTTGACACGCTGTAATGGTTTTATTTTGTTCACTCACAGTTGAAATTAATGTACTATTCATGTATTCGACAATGTAAAATAGTACTTAGATTTTCCATTGACATTTTCAAGAACATGGTCTGTATGTATATCCATGACTTTAGTCAAGATCATTATTTTTTCCCGTATTGAATTGTAGAGACTTTAATTCTACATTTACACTTTTCAATGCAATATTTCACTTCTACTTCCATCAAGACTGAAGAAACATGTATCGATAATGTAGGGTAGTTGAAGTGAAATGTTGTATTGAAACGTGTAAATTAGAATTAAAGAACATGGTCTGTCTCCCACTAGCACAGATTGAACTTTCGTCAGTGTTCGACACGTTGTAATAGTTCTCTATTGTTCATACTTGGTTCAAAGCAAAACAGTATTCGTGTATTCCACCATGTAAAATATTACTTAGATTCCACATATTCCTGTGTTTCTTCCCTACTGACATCATATTCCTGTTTAAAACGCTCATTTTCATACCACATTCCGTACATTTCTGTTCATGTTCTAACATGTTGGCTTATAAGCTTTCTACAATGTCTGTCATTACAACAAGGTCATCAGTACAAGCAAGACTATTTTCTTTGTTTTCACCTGAAATATTTTCTTTCTGTAATGTCTTTTTAATCGATCTAAACTCTTTAGAAATTTCTATACATTTTCACTATGTATTTCAAACGCCATCCTAGGTACCACATGAGTGAAGTTTGAACTACATGAATGGTTTACTGCTTTCAATAACAATATTTTATCTAATTAACAACACTAATATTCAATATCCCACTTCTTGATGAACGAAATGAGAACCATTTCTCCAAGAGGCTGTAAATATAAACATAAAATGCACACATACCAGAGTATATGGTACTGATGACTAAAGGGGCAAATGACTACGCTGTTCCGTTCTCTAAAATAACAATGACTATTTAACAAACTCATGACGCATGGTGCCTACACTCTAAATAAAGCAATCAGCAGCATGATATATTTGTTGTTGCAGTAGAGAATTCTAGTAAGCGATCTTAACACTGACAAAATTGTAATCCATTAACGACTAATATTCATCCATTGCTGAAGTATACCATATTATATCCACAAGCTTATTAACAAATTTGCTTATAAACTTGATAATTATACTTCCAGTAGCAATAGTAATATATTTTATCTGAAATACATTTATAATGTCCCGTTTTAATTTGCCATATTCTCTATAATACCGTTCCTTTTTAGCACAGATGCAGTATACGCAATATTCCAATACGAACAAACAGGATGTAATCAGTGTGATATTTCCATATAACACTATGGAAATTGTTCATCATGCGAGCTCTGCAGTTAATGCAGGAATTCAATCGCTGAAATTATTTATTCCACTAGCACTTGTGAAAATCATCACTATGCTCTCTGGAGCAGTGGTATGAAATAATCAATGTTGATTCAATAATTCATTGTGTATTTATTCATTGGGTATTTTCGTTTCTGATTGTAACCTTCCTTACATAGTCACCGTGGGATCGTTTCCCATAATGTCGTGCTGTTTGGGGCACCCATAATGGAGTATTGCTGCACTACCCAAGATTTATGATACAGTGATTGATTGTCTCAAAACTCAATAATAAAACTCGTATGAACAGCAAGAATTTGTGATGAGTACTGGCCAAGACGAGCTGAAGTTTGTGACAAACAGCAGGCTGCTATATCACGAGCTTCTTTGCTATGATATCCAACAAACGCTTTTGCCACACGGTAGAAAAAGAAACGCTGTCTAACGCAATATATCCCAGTCTGGTTATGTTGTTTCTGTTGTTAATTCATTTTAGCGGCTTCGGTGGCGTAGTCGGTAGCATGCTGAGCTTCAATGCCCAAGATCGTGGGTTCAAACCCGTCCGAAGTGGTTGGAATTTTTAGAGCGTTAAAATCCTTCAGTATGCCTTTCTTCGGAGGGGAAGTAAAGCCGGCGGTCCCATGTCATAGATTTATGTCATGTAAAAGAACCTTCCACTAATTAAACAAGTGTGAAGCTAAATTTGCAGGTTAGATTTCGTTGAAACGCTCTATCAAGGTCCCAACGTTCACCACTAGATGTCAGTAACATCTGGTAGCGAAAGTTGGAACTACTTGAAATTGATCGGAACTTGTAGCTCACCCTATGGACTACATTCAACCTCGTAAGGCAAAACTGAGTAGAAGTGGTTTCGATTCCTACATCAGTCATCCTGAAGCAGCTACAGCTTCTAGCGAGCCGAACATGTCCTCGGACACTCCGGCACTAAAAGCCATACGCTAAATAACTAAATAGTGACTTGGGACATTTTGGTCATCAGGCTCGTTTAATTTGGTATGTGTTAAACTTTGTCTGATAACCGGTAGTTCAGTGATGACCATCGTATTAGGGACAGGGTTGGGATAGGTGCCCCGGGACTTGAAGTAAGGGACTATCCTGACATTAGCCTGGTTGCAGCTCTATTAGCAACCTGTAAAGGATAAAGTGATGAATTCTACTTCGAATATTGACCATCTAGTTAAAGGAGAGTAATTGTAGTTTATATAAATGAACAAATATGTGTTTCATAAAGACAGTGCTATTGAATTGTATTTGCACGGGAAACAACTCACTAATCACTCACTAAACTAAGTCAATTTTTTAAATTTGTCCGCCTCGTTGGGTTGTAGCTAGCATTTATGGCTGTCGACGCGGAGGCCAGGGTACGATTCCCGGCTCAGCCAAGAAATGTAATTCTTGCCTGAGGGCTGGAACGGACTACATTCAACCTCGTAAGGCAAAACTGAGTAGAAGTGGTTTCGATTCCTACATCAGCCATCCTGGAACTGGTTTTCCATGGATTCCCACTTCTACTTCAGGCAAATAGCGGGATGGTACTGTCCCCGATAATCCGGATAGTAGGCTGTCAGAAATCCGCCCCCCTCAATCGGATTGCCAATAATCGATTGCACCGGCACAGCTACATCAATGAAAATGGCACTGACAGATACCACCGATATTAGAGCACAGTAGTTAACATGAAATTATTGTGGAACACACCAAAATATACGGGGGTTCATACTTACCTTTTACTTACCTATTCAATTTAATCTCGGGTCTGGGTTTTCAACTGGATCACTTAATAGTATGCCCTCACAATAACCTCCACCACGATATTTAAAATGAACCAAGTCGAAGACCAGAAAATTTAAACTGCACAATAATTTATTTCACATAAAGAAAAAAAAATTGTAACAAAATTTAACAACAAAATAGTTATGGCTGTCTGAAGCCATTGTCAATGCAACCATGTCCTCCTGTAAGACTGTAGACTTCACATATAAAAATTCAGCTTTCTCTAGCTCAAAAGAACGTAATAATAACAATGCACATTGGAATGGATAAGGGAGGTGGGACGAGACATATAGCATTTGTTTCCTTGTTCATGAACTTCATAAATTTAGTTCATTGACACACATTTATTAATAACCGCAAGGCCGCTATGTAGTTGACCTTGACCTCCACCATTCAGTTATCTGGCCACCTGCAATACACTCTAAGCAGTGTTGCATGCTTGCTTCGTCAAATGGACGCAGCTGCCTAACCAGTGTCACCATATGCTGGCCAACGCAGAGTCTAGCTCTCATTCAAAACAATTTAAATGCTCACATCTCAACTCAAATATTATCACGCAAAATTTATACAAGTTCCGTTCACATTGCAATGGATTACTCTGTTAATCTCAAATATTATTTAAATGTTTATTCCAATTATCGAACTAGCGTTGTTTAAATGTTAATAGCAAAACGCATAATGTTATATCATAGTGTTCAATAATTATTTATAACATTAAGATTGTTCATAACTTAATCAAACGACAATTGAAAAATTTTTACACGCCTCTATTAATCCCGTTTGTTTCAAATTATTATTATAGATATTTACATAGTTATTTACATTATTCATATTTTATTTATATTTGAAATACATTAACCACACGTTTATCCGGTTGATATTTTCTTAAATCGTGGTAATATAATCGACCGATGAAGGTTACTTATATTAAAATATTAGATTCAGGTTTAATAAGATTTTATAATTATAATTTGTGACGGTAACCTCCATTCAAAATCTATAATTCAATCAATTTATCACTCTTGTTAATTTTAACAGTAACTTCACATGAATAATTTTCAATGGACCTGAACAATACAACTCAGCGGAAACATACCTCGCACAAACGCAAAAAATTGGCCCATAATTCATCATATATCTCATTATATATGGCATCAAAATCTTCCACAATACACACAAAAACCTCCACTTATAAATTCATCATCATCATCATCAATATTATTGTGGGAACCTCCTTCACTTATTAAAGGGCATTATTCATCAGCGACTTTTACACGTCCACTGAACTAAGGATTATACATCCATAGTTTCTCTTTAAAAATTCTTATATTCATCAATTGTATCGAAAACTGTTATGATATTTAACCTTCATGGGTTTCATTCATGAAGCGATATGAAGTAAAAATTTGCCAGTCACAAATAAATTTAATAGCGAATACGATTAGACTCGCCTCCCTGGTCTATCAAAATGAATTAATCTCATCATAATTATCGCAGTATAAAAATACTATATTCAAGCAAAATTCATTTAACTGCAGAAATAGTCGAATAGAACGCAAATAGACCAGAAAATGCAAACATTATTGTTTCAATCTAGAATTGAGAAAATCTCCTATCAAATGTTCATTACTATAGTGTACTGAATAAATCGTATTCAAAGTTCATATTTCATAAAATTGTCTATAATGCAATGGTATTTCAGAATTGACTAAAAATGTCTGTGTTTCAATCATGTTCATAAAAACGACTAGTATTTCCAAGATCGTCGATAAAGTAGTAGATTTTAACGCTCTAAAATCTTTTAAACATTCTTCTTTCTTGAGGATGACAGAAAATTGGTCAAAGTAATTTACTGGAAAGAATTACTTTAATAAAACGACACGCTGTCTGAATTCAAACTTGCCATAGAAAATCGTTAACTTTACAGTCAAATCGTGACTACAAGAAAAATTCAAATTCTCGAAAGAATATTTAACTTCAATATAAACTGATCCAAAATCTTTAAATATGCAAATGACATAATAATGTCTCAACAAATCGAAGAAAATGGCATAAAGCTGCAAAGTGTACAGAGTACAGAAACATCTAGCAAAAGAATATGGGGCAATCAAATATATGACAGAAAATATGGAAAAGATAGTTGCTCAGATCTCACTAAAAATGGCTCAAATAACTCAAGAAACGTTCACGGCTACCTTATCTGTTGGATTGAAGTTCTAGAAGAAAATTTCAAAGAAGACTGCTGCTGGTTCCAATTCACCACAGGATAGATGTGCACCGACCTCGAACCTGGAACCTGCGCCCTCGGAGAATAGAACAGCTTCCTCCTCCGGAAATCGCACTGCTCCGTGTAGACGATAGACATCCTTCTGGCAAAACTCTTCTTTGTGTGCTGGGAAAAACCCTTGCCCCTCTTGAAAGTTCCCTGAAGTTCTTGTAGAAATCAGCCATGAAGTTCATTGCAAATATTTCCGCAGAAATGTTCATAATTGTGGAGTATGAATTTATTTCCACTGCCATTTGATGTAATTCAGCGATGGATTACGATGCATGAGTGTAGCTGAATGTTCACTACATGCTCGTCTTTGTAGAATGACGATTATCGAAGCTCCATGTTGCTACTTCACACTACTGATGTATGTCCCAATTGCATTAAAGTTTTAGTCTTCCATCTCCACTTCCATTATAATGTTAGTCGAAAGTACTGCCGGATTGTACAGTTCCATTGTAGAATGTAGCGTTGTATCACCAAATGTAATCTTCAGTATCACGGTTGCAATACACGTGTCTGCCGTAGCGTAGAATGTGGTATTAAAAGTGCTTCTCAGGATTCGAGAAAAACACTTTTCTCTGCAGTCTTTAAATGCGAATATCTTCTGAAGTATTATAATGAAAATGTTCAACTTTCGCACACGCCTCAATATTGTAATGCACTATTGAATTAGTATAAATGCAGTAGCTAATTCTTGATAGATAAACTTGTAGAATCGTTTATGTGTGCGCTCCAACTTCGCCTAGTTTTAGTAACAGTAAAATTGCACTGCTGGATACCCAATACTGTTCGATGCGGTGGGCTCTGCCACGCTTGCTTATGACGATATGCTTGTTCTATCAGAACACGAAGTCAGACTAACAAGTCAGCATAAAACCACGAAGTGAGAAAAAACCTCTCTGCTGTGCAAGGCCTTTTATCAACTTTGAAGGGGCGTATCCATCCCTACCATAGCTTCTTCTTCCATCATTACTCGAAGTTCCAACTATGGCTATTCTTGACGGATTTTCAGATTTCAAACCAAATAATTAATTTCTTCAAAATTCCAAATCAATGCCATAACTGAAAATAGTTTTCCACAATTCTGCATGCCAAAAGTTATTAAATATGGTAGTTTCAGTAATCTCCGTCTCCCTTCAAGCTATCATTCATTGGTTCGAGCCTCTCCTCCAATAGCGTAACTTCTTCGTCAGCACGTTTACTTGCTTCCCTGCGACTGCGTCGTAAATCTAAGATCCTTCTCGAACAAAATCGTGACGTCAGCAAGAATCTAAGCTCAGCCAGCCTACTTGCTCGAGCGTTGCGTCATCCACGCCTACGTCATGAATATACACGTCACAACTATGACGGCCATAACTTTATTCACATATGCCAATACAGCCACCGTGGTCTCAGTATAATTCAATTTACGGGGGCATTCTCCCTTCACCACGTTTATAAAACAGTTGCAAATTGTTTTTAAACTCTGTTACAAATATCTGAATTCACTTGAACACGAAATTGAATTATTATTGGCTTACTCTTGGATAATATTTCTTCAAGTTTCCAGCATTGAACATGCCACATACGACATCATTCTCATCATCATAGAGTTCATAACAGTCGTTTCCATAAGCATTCGTAATTCTGAACTGACCCATAAATACTATTCCAAACTTGGGATAGATTTTCTTACTCACGTCAGCCTTGACAGGTCTGCGTAGTAATACCAAATTTCCAATTTCTAAGGGAGTACAAAAACGTTTTCCAGCTACTATTTTCAGTCGATTTTGTGCTGCTCTCTGGAGTTGTTCTTTCGCTCTGTCAATTCTCTGCTGCCTTCCTAGGCCGGGATCTCTAGGAACGTGGTTGAAAAGATTTTCCCATGGCCTTTCTGGGTTTCTTCCTAGATGAAGTCTCATTGGCACCTCTCCTGTGCTCTCCTGCACTGTAGAATTTAGACACTCCTCAATAAGGGGTACAAATCTCACCCAACTAGTATGATCATTCGGACAGAAAATTCGACAAAATTTCGAAAATTCAGCCATGTATCTTTCTGAAGAATTCGATTCCGGATAGCGCACGCTTGAAAATATGTGCTTAATACCAAGCCTTTCCATATCTGCAGCAAATTCTAAGGATGTAAACTGAGCTCCATGATCCGATAGTAGATACTCTGGTTTACCAGCTTTTGGAAATACAGCATGTTCCAGTCTGCTTACAACGTTCCTCGTGTTAGCTCTCTGCATGGGACTCATTGATACAAATTTCGAGAAGACATCCACGGTAACCAACAGGTACTGATTACCCTGGTATCCCTTCGGACAGGGGCCAAATATGTCCGTCGCCATGAGTTCATTCGGTTTAGAGGGAATCATAGCCTTAGGTTTTCCTTTTAATAGAGCGGAAGCATACTTTGCTCTTTGACATTTATCACATGAACGAATGACATTAGCAATGCTGGAACGCATGTTAGTCCAAATAAACCTCTCTTTAAGAGTATCAAGAGTTTTATCCAGACCGGCATGTCCAGTTGCGTGATGAGCTACCCACACTAAATTGACTACAAGTTTAGGTGGCACGACTATTCGGAGCCTTGTATGCGCAGAGTCAGCATACTTACATACGACGTCTCCACTCAAGACAAAGTGTCGTGAATCTCTCTGTGTAGCTGCATAGTCAACATCAGTATTGTCCATGTAACCCTTAAGGAACCTGTACATTTTCCTGATTGGAGCGTGTCTCTTCTGTGACACACCGATTCGGGCTAACCTCCTAACGGTCTCTTGATCTTGCTGCTCCAATTGTACATGGTGTATCTGCACATTTTTGATAGGGTTACGTGACAAAGCATCAGCCAGTAAGTTGTCTTTCCCAGGCTGATGGACAATAGTGGCGTTAAACTGTTGGGTGAACAAAGCCCAACGTGTCAATCTATCCCTAGACATGTCAGTTTGCAGCATAAACTGAAGTGCTTTGTGATCTGTAATAATGATAACCTTGTGTCCCAGCAGCATTTTCTTCCACGCTTGCAAAGCTGTTACAAAAGCTAACGCTTCTAGTTCTGTCGTAAAGTAGTTTTCCTCGTGTTTCTTTAATTTCCGACTAGTGAACGCAATGTAGTGCTTGTTGCCTGCCTCGTCTTTTTGGTATAAGACTGCACTAATGCCTATTCTTAATGCATCAGACTCAATATAGAACACCTCCTCAAAGTCTGGGTACTCCATTTTATCGTTGTTTCTGAGCATCTCCTTTGCTTTCTCAAAAGCCTCGTCTGCTGCGGTACTCCATTTCCATCTATTATTCTTCTTGAGTAAGTCATACAGAGGAGCCATAATTTCAGAGTATCTCGGACAGTGGCTGCTGATGAATTGGCATGCGCCTACAAATTCTCTGACTTGTTTCACCTTAGTTGGCTTTGGGAACCTTGTGATCGCATCTACTTTCTGCATGTTCGGATGATATCCATCCTTATCAATAGAATGCCCTAAGTAGTTGATCTCCTTCTTCATGAATTGACATTTTCCAAAATTGACCTTAATATTGGCCTTCCTTAAATTTTCAAACAACTTTCTCAAATGCACTAAATGTTCTGCGGCGTTGGGTGAAGATACAATTAAATCGTCAATGTAGCAGATTACATTTTCCTTTACTTCGTCAGTGAGCTTGCTATCAAGTGCTCGAATAAGTGCTGGTCCACTGTTGACCATTCCAAAAGGCATTCTCTGGAAGACCCATGACGTCTGGTCAAATAAGAATCCAGTGTACTGCATACTTTCTTCTTCCAGTTGAACTTGGTAAAACGAAGATGTCATGTCAAAAACACTGAAACATGCTCTCCCTTTGAACTTTCTAAGCAGATCTCTAATCTTAGGTGGTCGGTCATTTTCTGGAAGAATCTTTAAGTTGATGGTCCGAGCATCGAAACAGAGACGTATCTGACCATTACTTTTCTTGACTACAGTGATTGGGTTTATGTAAGACGACGCCTGTTTTTTAATAATCCCGTCTACCTCCATTTTTCTGATCAACCCTCGTACTTCTTGGTAGTATTTCTCAGGTATGGGGTATATTTTCTTTTGGTAAGGGGTTCCATCGGTCAGCCTTATCTTATACATATAGTCTTTAATCAATCCAGGCTTTTCATCAAATATATCTTGGAATTCCTTTATCAAATCCTCAAATTCCCCCTGAATTTCTTCAAATCCTTCAGTTTTTCTACAGGGTATTTCTGTTAGATTCTCCACTTCATTGATAAATGTATTTAAAGTCTCTTCCCTAAGGTCTATCTCCAGACTATTTTTCACGTCCTGTTCTTCGATCTCTTCTGTGATCATGTACCCATCATTAAAGCTAATAATCCTATTCTTCATATCAATAATGGCTCCAACATTCGATATAAAATCGATTCCTAGCACAATGTCGAAATGGATCTTGTTCACCACAATAAAGATCTGTTCATAATTCCTTCCATTAATTTCAAAGTTCAACAACACTTGGATCTTGCATTTCACTGCCTTGTCTTGGAAAATTCCTCTCACTTTGACGGTAGAAGCGGGTAAAACTGTCATGTTTTCTCCCTTTAATAGACTTTGATAGCATTCATCAGAAATGACAGAAATAATTGCGCCGGTATCCATAAGAGCTTTGTACTGTTGGCCATCTATCAGTACAGAAATAATAGGTAAGGCACATGGTCATTCCTCTTTGACGATTCATCTCTCTTCTAATAAATCCTCATCAGTTACTTCGTAAATTTCATTGATAGTAATTATGTGTGGTGTGGCAATGTATTCATTGTTTCTCACTTTCGATGAGAAATCGGCGTTTTTTTCTGTGTTACCATTTTCAAAGTTCCCCTGCTGGCTTGTAGAAGGACCAGGATCGATCACTAAATCCTGTCTTTTCTTCTGGTTTTCAGCTTCCTTCTCTCGTAATTCCTTCAAATACTGCTGACTTTCTTTCTCTCTCTCTTGATACTTGTCCCGTGTCATAACCTGACCTTGAGAATTTTGATTCCGATTCTGGTACTGATTATTTCTGTTGTAGTTCCTATTGTACCCATTGTTATTATAATATCTACCTCTTCCGTTATTATAGTTCCCTCTATTGTTATTCCAGCCTCGTCTTTGCTGATATGGACGGTAACCTTGTGATCTGTTGTTGCGAAAATAATTGTTCCTGTGAGGACCTACATTTTCAGTTTTCTCTTCCGCAGGCGTATCAGTTTGCTGAACTTGATCCATGTAGACTGTATTAATGTCTTTGAATTCGTGCCTCTGACCTTTTTGAACCAAATTTGGCACCGGACTCGTGTAATCAAGCCTTCTCAATAGTTCGTCCATACTGGTCAAATCCCTTATATTTGACGATATAATAAGTCTTCTTACCTCTACAGGTAGCATATGTGAAATGGCATCTATTAACTGCTCTGTAGACAATGGGGGTTGTAAAAATCTTAAGCGCGATAACTGGCTCGTGAAGAAATCAGCGTACCGTGTTGGAAGAGTACCCGAATACTTCCTCGAGTATACCTCAGCTCTTAATGAATTTTGTGCTTCTATTGACCAGAATCGTTTTATCAGTGCCTCTGCAAATTCATCGAAATTACTAAAAGTGTACCGAAATGCTCTGAACCACTCAAGAGGTCCTCCAGCTAGAAATCTTTCTACGATTCTCATTTCTCTTTCTCTAGGAATATGGGCTTCAATAAAATAGTCTTTCAGGTTTCTGATATACTCTATCGGTATTAGACTATCTGTATTACTAAATTTCTGAGGCTTGTCCTCAAAGTTTCGGATGACTGTCACATTTCTTGGATATGAATCCATGTAATTCTTCCCACTATCACGATATTTCCATTCAGGTTCAATATTCCTATCCTCTTCTTCTTCCCGGAATCTGAATATACGTTCCTCAGGACTAATATCTCTCTCTTCAGTAGCGAGGTTACATCTTCTCACGTAATTCCTATTATCTTCAAAAGTCAACCCTTCTGGATCCTTATCTGTGATTTCCGTGATGACTTTCCTAATCAACTCTTCTTTATACGTTTCCAACATGCTAGCTTCTCCTAGGTTTAAATTCTGAAGTTTGCTCGTAGTTTCATTGACATCAGAGACAACCTTATGAATTTGTTCCTCTAACGCAGTTTTTAATGCTTGCACGTCCTGGCCCACTTGAGTTCTATCCTCTACCTGCTTTTCGGATAGCGAATCCATCCTTATACTCAAATCCTTTCTAATTTGAACTACCTCATTATTTATATCTACTTGTGTACTGGCTAGTTTTCGTTCAATTCGCTCCTGAATCTGATTGACATGTTCCCCACTTGACTTGTTCCATTCATCTTTCCAAACCGTTACATTTGCAGTTAACATTTCAGCAATATCTACTTCAATGTCTTCCTTAAGTAAACGATTATGATCTAAGACTTGGGTCCTCATGACCTCTACATCATGTTTTAATCCAGCTAGTGAAGCTGTTGTCCTAACAGACTCGTCAACCAATCTAGTTGTTAAAGCACTAATGTTACGTGTACAAAGCGTTTTTGAAGTTTCAATTTCTTCTCTAACCTTATTAACATCAGTTTGAACTTTGGCAATGTCTACAAAAACTGTATTAACTTCTATTTGCACCTTATTGATATCGCTTTGCATATCATTAATATCAGACTGAATATTATTTATGTCTACTTGAACGTTTGACACGTCGGTTCGAACATTTCTAATCTCTCTTTGAACTTCTTCTACCTTGTCTTGTACAGTAGCAACATCATTCCTAACAACGATTACTTCTGCTCTAGCACATGAAATATCACCCCGGACATTAGCAACATCAAGATTTAACAAAGTAAGGTCTTTCTGGACTGAATCAACTTTTCCCTGTACATTGGAAACATCAATTTTTACATCTGAAACATCTTTATGGACATTGGATAAATCTACTTTAACATCTGAGACATCCTTGTGAATGTCAGTCACGGCATTCTGGACCTCCTGTGTACTGGTCTGTAAACGCGACATGTTATTTTCCAAATTTGCAGAACTGGTCTGGAGATCCTTCAAATTCTCCTTCATCATCTCCTGCATTCGACTAGCATTCCTAGCTTCCATCTCCCTCACACTTTCATTCATGCTAGCTTTCAAACTGTTGGACATCTCCTCAAACATCTTTCTCATACACTCATCTGCCATCTCAATAATATTTCAATAATAGACTGCGTTAGGGACAAACATCAAATACAGCAAGATAACAACATCTGAGCAACGCCTTTCACCATATATATAAAGTTTGAGCAATTTTCTGTCTTAAATCTAATGATGATGATGATGATAATTGTTGTTTTAAGGGGCCTAACATCTAGGTTATCGGCCCCTGAGTCTTAAATCTAACTTATAATTAGCTTATCACTAACTTCATAAACACCCTATGTTGAAAGAAACTCACGCACATGTTCAAATTTCTTTGGTTCATTTTAAATATCCTAACATAAATAATTTACATTTACAATCCAAATAGTTTAATTTTATCTTTAATATGACTAAACATGTCATAAGCCGGTCAAATAAAATAAGACTCCAGATCACAGGCGATTTTTCTAAGTTGTCAGCCTATTTAACCTCTCTCAGGTTGTATATGATCTGATCTTTTCTGAGTGCAATTTTCCTAATACACCACAACATTTAATCCCTATATAATCACACTCTCAAATTCTACAATTGGCCAAGACATCTAATAATGAATCAACCTCTTTATTTGAGTCTTCACAATCCCATTGACATCGATAACTTGGTAATCCAATGTTATTCGAGCCCCACGTTGGGCGCCAATCCTACTGTCCCCGATAATCCGGATAGTAGGCTGTCAGAAATCCGCCCCCTCAATCGGATTGCCAATAATCGATTGCACCGGCACAGCTACATCAATGAAAATGGCACTGACAGATACCACCGAGATTAGAGCACAGTAGTTAACATGAAATTATTGTGGAACACACCAAAATATACGGGGGTTCATACTTACCTTTTACTTACCTATTCAATTTAATCTCGGGTCTGGGTTTTCAACTGGATCACTTAATAGTATGCCCTCACAATAACCTCCACCACGATATTTAAAATGAACCAAGTCGAAGACCAGAACATTTAAACTGCACAATAATTTATTTCACATAAAGAAAAAAAAATATTGTAACAAAATTTAACAACAAAATAGTTATGGCTGTCTGAAGCCATTGTCAATGCAACCATGTCCTCCTGTAGGACTGTAGACTTCACATATAAAAATTCAGCTTTCTCTAGCTCAAAAGAACGTAATAATAACAATGCACATTGGAATGGATAAGGGAGCTGGGACGAGACATATAGCATTTGTTTCTTTGTTCATGAACTTCATAAATTTAGTTCATTGACACACATTTATTAATAACCGCAAGGCCGCTAAGTAGTTGAACTTGACCTCCACCATTCAGTTATCTGGCCACCTGCAATACACCCTAAGCAGTGTTGCATGCTTGCTTCGTCAAATGGACGCAGCTGCCTAACCAGTGTCACCATATGCTGGCCAACGCAGAGTCTAGCTCTCATTCAAAACAATTTAAATGCTCACATCTCAACTCAAATATTATCACGCAAAATTTATACAAGTTCCGTTCACATTGCAATGGATTACTCTGTTAATCTCAAATATTATTTAAATGTTTATTCCAATTATCGAACTAGCGTTGTTTAAATGTTAATAGCAAAACGCATAATGTTATATCATAGTGTTCAATAATTATTTATAACATTAAGATTGTTCATAACTTAATCAAACGACAATTGAAAAATTTTTACACGCCTCTATTAATCCCGTTTGTTTCAAATTATTATTATAGATATTTACATAGTTATTTACATTATTCATATTTTATTTATATTTGAAATACATTAACCACACGTTTATCCGGTTGATATTTTCTTAAATCGTGGTAATATAATCGACCGATGAAGGTTACTTATATTAAAATATTAGATTCAGGTTTAATAAGATTTTATAATTATAATTTGTGACGGTAACCTCCATTCAAAATCTATAATTCAATAAATTTATCACTCTTGTTAATTTTAACAGTAACTTCACATGAATAATTTTCAATGGACCTGAACAATACAACTCAGCGGAAACATACCTCGCACAAACGCACTTAATTGGCCCATAATTCATCATATATCTCATTATATATGGCATCAAAATCTTCCACAATACACACAAAAACCTCCACTTATAAATTCATCATCATCATCATCAATATTATTGTGGGAACCTCCTTCACTTATTAAAGGGCATTATTCATCAGCGACTTTTACACGTCCACTGAACTAACGATTATACATCCATAGTTCCTCTTTAAGAATTCTTATATTCATCAATTGTATCGAAAACTGTTATGATATTTAACCTTCATGGGTTCCATTCATGAAACGATATGAAGTAAAAATTTGCCAGTCACAAATAAATTTAATAGCAAATACAATTAGACACGCCTCCCTGGTCTATCAAAATGAATTAATCTCATCATAATTATCGCAGTAAAAAATACTATATTCAAGCAAAATTCATTTAACTGCAGAAATAGTCGAATAGAACGCAAATAGTCCAGAAAATGCAAACATTATTGTTTCAATCTAGAATTGAGAAAATCTCCTATCAAATGTTCATTACTATAGTGTACTGAATAAATCGTATTCAAAGTTCATATTTCATAAAATTGTCTATAATGCAATGGTATTTCAGAATTGACTAAAAATGTCTGTGTTTCAATCATGTTCATAAAAACGACTAGTATTTCCAAGATCGTCGATAAAGTAGTAGATTTTAACGCTCTAAAATCTTTTAATCATTCTTCTTTCTTGAGGATGACAGAAAATTGGTCAAAGTAATTTACTGGATAGAATTACTTTAATAAAACGACACGCTGTCTGAATTCAAACTTGCCATAGAAAATCGTTAACTTTACAGTCAAATCGTGACTACAAGAAAAATTCAAATTCTCGAAAGAATATTTAACTTCAATTTAAACTGATCCAAAATGTTTAAATATGCAAATGACATAATAATGTCTCAATAAATCGAAGAAAATGGCATAAAGCTGCAAAGTGTACAGAGTACAGAAACATCTAGCAAAAGAATATGGGGCAATCAAATATATGACAGAAAATATGGGAAAGATAGTTGCTCAGATCTCACTAAAATGGCTCAAATAACTCAAGAAACGTTCACGGCTACCTTATCTGTTGGATTGAAGTTCTAGAAGAAAATTTCAAAGAAGACTGCTGCTGGTTCCAATTCACCACAGGATAGATGTGCACCGACCTCGAACCTGGAACCTGCGCCCTCGGAGAATAGAACAGCTTCCTCCTCCGGAAATCGCACTGCTCCGTGTAGACGATAGACATCCTTCTGGCAAAACTCTTCTTTGTGTGCTGGGAAAAACCCTTGCCCCTCTTGAAAGTTCCCTGAAGTTCTTGTAGAAATCAGCCATGAAGTTCATTGCAAATATTTCCGCAGAAATGTTCATAATTGTGGAGTATGAATTTATTTCCACTGCCATTTGATGTAATTCAGCGATGGATTACGATGCATGAGTGTAGTTGAATGTTCACTATATGCTCGTCTTTGTAGAATGACGATTATCGAAGCTCCATGTTGCTACTTCACACTACTGATGTATGTCCCAATTGCATTAAAGTTTTAGTCTTCCATCTCCACTTCCATTATAATGTTAGTCGAAAGTACTGCCGGATTGTATAGTTCCATTGTAGAATGTGACGTTGTATCACCAAATGTAATCTTCAGTATCACGGTTGCAATACACGTGTCTGCCGTAGCGTAGAATGTGGTATTAAAAGTGCTTCTCAGGATTCGGGAAAAACACTTTTCTCTGCAGTCTTTAAATGCGAATATCTTCTGAAGTATTATAATGAAATTGTTCAACTTTCGCACACGCCTCAATATTGTAATGCACTATTGAATTAGTATAAATGCAGTAGCTAATTCTTGATAGATAAACTTGTAGAATCGTTTATGTGTGCGCTCCAACTTCGCCTAGTTTTAGTAACAGTAAAATTGCACTGCTGGATACCCAATATTGTTCGATGCGGTGGGCTCTGCCACGCTTGCTTATGACGATATGCTTGTTCTATCAGAACACGAAGTCAGACTAACAAGTCAGCATAAAACCACGAAGTGAGAAAAAACCTCTCTGCTGTGCAAGGCCTTTTATCAACTTTGAAGGGGCGTATCCATCCCTACCATAGCTTCTTCTTCCATCATTACTCGAAGTTCCAACTATGGCTATTCTTGACGGATTTTCAGATTTCAAAAACATATAATTAATTTCTTCAAAATTCCAAATCAATGCCATAACTGAAAATAGTTTTCCACAATTCTGCATGCCAAAAGTTATTAAATATGGTAGTTTCAGTAATCTCTGTCTCCCTTCAAGCTATCATTCATTGGTTCGAGCCTCTCCTCCAATAGCGTAACTTCTTCCTCAGCACGTTTACTTGCTTCCCTGCGACTGCGTCGTAAATCTAAGATCCTTCTCGAACAAAATCGTGACGTCAGCAAGAATCTAAGCTCAGCCAGCCTACTTGCTCGAGCGTTGCGTCATCCACGCCTACGTCATGAATATACACGTCACAACTATGACGGCCATAACTTTATTCACATATGCCAATACAGCCACCGTGGTCTCAGTATAATTCAATTTACGGGGGCATTCTCCCTTCACCACGTTTTAAAAACAGTTGCAAATTGTTTTTAAACTCTGTTACAAATATCTGAATTCACTTGAACACGAAATTGAATTATTATTGGCTTACTCTTGGATAATATTTCTTCAAGTTTCCAGCATTGAACTTGCCATATACGACATCATTCTCATCATCATAGAGTTCATAACAGTCGTTTCCATAAGCATTCGTAATTCTGAACGGACCCATAAATACTATTCCAAACTTGGGATAGATTTTCTTACTCACGTCAGCCTTGACAGGTCTGCGTAGTAATACCAAATTTCCAATTTCTAAGGGAGTACAAAAACGTTTTCCAGCTACTCTTTTCAGTCGTTTTTGTGCTGCTCTCTGGAGTTGTTCTTTCGCTCTGTCAATTCTCTGCTGCCTTCCTAGGTCGGGATCTCTAGGAACGTGGTTGAAAAGATTTTCTCATGGCCTTTCTGGGTTTCTTCCTAGATGAAGTCTCATTGGCACCTCTCCTGTGCTCTCCTGCACTGTAGAATTTAGACACTCCTCAATAAGGGGTACAAATCTCACCCAACTAGTATGATCATTCGGACAGAAAATTCGACAAAATTTCGAAAATTCAGCCTTGTATCTTTCTGAAGAATTCGATTCCGGATAGCGCACGCTTGAAAATATGTGCTTAATACCAAGCCTTTCCATATCTGCAGCAATTTCTAAGGATGTAAACTGAGCTCCATGATCCGATAGCAGATACTCTGGTTTACCAGCTTTTGGAAATACAGCATGTTCCAGTCTGCTTACAACGTTCCTCGTGTTAGCTTTTTGCATGGGACTCATTGATACAAATTTCGAGAAGACATCCACGGTAACCAACAGGTACTGATTACCCTGGTATCCCTTCGGACAGGGGCCAAATATGTCCGTCGCCATGAGTTCATTCGGTTTAGAGGGAATCATAGCCTTAGGTTTTCCTTTTAATAGAGCGGAAGCATACTTTGCTCTTTGACATTTACCACATGAACGAATGACATTAGCAATGCTGGAACGCATGTTAGTCCAAATAAACCTCTCTTTAAGAGTATCAAGAGTTTTATCCAGACCGGCATGTCCAGTTGCGTGATGAGCTACCCACACTAAATTGACTACAAGTTTAGGTGGCACGACTATTCGGAGCCTTGTATGCGCAGAGTCAGCATACTTATATACGACGTCTCCACTCAAGACAAAGTGTCGTGAATCTCTCTGTGTAGCTGCATAGTCAACATCAGTATTGTCCATGTAACCCTTAAGGAACCTGTACATTTTCCTGATTGGAGCGTGTCTCTTCTGTGACACACCGATTCGGGCTAACCTCCTAACGGTCTCTTGATCTTGCTGCTCCAATTGTACATGGTGTATCTGCACATTTTTGATAGGGTTACGTGACAAAGCATCAGCCAGTAAGTTGTCTTTCCCAGGCTGATGGACAATAGTGGCGTTAAACTGTTGGGTGAACAAAGCCCAACGTGTCAATCTATCCCTAGACATGTCAGTTTGCAGCATAAACTGAAGTGCTTTGTGATCTGTAATAATGATAACCTTGTGTCCCAGCAGCATTTTCTTCCACGCTTGCAAAGCTGTTACAAAAGCTAACGCTTCTAGTTCTGTCGTAAAGTAGTTTTCCTCGTGTTTCTTTAATTTCCGACTAGTGAACGCAATGTAGTGCTTGTTGCCTGCCTCGTCTTTTTGGTATAAGACTGCACTAATGCCTATTCTTAATGCATCAGACTCAATATAGAACACCTCCTCAAAGTCTGGTTACTCCATTTTATCGTTGTTTCTGAGCATCTCCTTTGCTTTCTCAAAAGCCTCGTCTGCTGCGGTACTCCATTTCCATCTATTATTCTTCTTGAGTAAGTCATACAGAGGAGCCATAATTTCAGAGTATCTCGGACAGTGGCTGCTGATGAATTGGCATGCGCCTACAAATTCTCTGACTTGTTTCACCTTAGTTGGCTTTGGGAACCTTGTGATCGCATCTACTTTCTGCATGTTCGGATGATATCCATCCTTATCAATAGAATGCCCCAAGTAGTTGATCTCCTTCTTCATGAAATGACATTTTCCAAAATTGGCCTTAATATTGGCCTTCCTTAAATTTTCAAACAACTTTCTCAAATGCACTAAATGTTCTGCGGCGTTGGGTGAAGATACAATTAAATCGTCAATGTAGCAGATTACATTTTCCTTTACTTCGTCAGTGAGCTTGCTATCAAGTGCTCGAATAAGTGCTGGTCCACTGTTGACCATTCCAAAAGGCATTCTCTGGAAGACCCATGACGTCTGGTCAAATAAGAATCCAGTGTACTGCATACTTTCTTCTTCCAGTTGAACTTGGTAAAACGAAGATGTCATGTCAAAAACACTGAAACATGCTCTCCCTTTGAACTTTCTAAGCAGATCTCTAATCTTAGGTGGTCGGTCATTTTCTGGAAGAATCTTTAAGTTGATGGTCCAAGCATCGAAACAGAGACGTATCTGACCATTACTTTTCTTGACTACAGTGATTGGGTTTATGTAAGACGACGCCTGTTTTTTAATAATCCCGTCTACCTCCATTTTTCTGATCAACCCTCGTACTTCTTGGTAGTATTTCTCAGGTATGGGGTATATTTTCTTTTGGTAAGGGGTTCCATCGGTCAGCCTTATCTTATACATATAGTCTTTAATCAATCCAGGCTTTTCATCAAATATATCTTGGAATTCCTTTATCAAATCCTCAAATTCCCCCTGAATTTCTTCAAATCCTTCAGTTTTTCTACAGGGTATTTCTGTTAGATTCTCCACTTCATTGATAAATGTATTTAAAGTCTCTTCCCTAAGGTCTATCTCCAGACTATTTTTCACGTCCTGTTCTTCGATCTCTTCTGTGATCATGTACCCATCATTAAAGCTAATAATCCTATTCTTCATATCAATAATGGCTCCAACATTCGATATAAAATCGATTCCTAGCACAATGTCGAAATGGATCTTGTTCACCACAATAAAGATCTGTTCATAATTCCTTCCATTAATTTCAAAGTTCAACAACACTTGGATCTTGCATTTCACTGCCTTGTCTTGGAAAATTCCTCTCACTTTGACGGTAGAAGCGGGTAAAACTGTCATGTTTTCTCCCTTTAATAGACTTTGATAGCATTCATCAGAAATGACAGAAATAATTGCGCCGGTATCCATAAGAGCTTTGTACTGTTGGCCATCTATCAGTACAGAAATAATAGGTAAGGCACATGGTCATTCCTCTTTGACGATTCATCTCTCTTCTAATAAATCCTCATCAGTTACTTCGTAAATTTCATTGATAGTAATTATGTGTGGTGTGGCAATGTATTCATTGTTTCTCACTTTCGATGAGAAATCGGCGTTTTTTTCTGTGTTACCATTTTCAAAGTTCCCCTGCTGGCTTGTAGAAGGACCAGGATCGATCACTAAATCCTGTCTTTTCTTCTGGTTTTCAGCTTCCTTCTCTCGTAATTCCTTCAAATACTGCTGACTTTCTTTCTCTCTCTCTTGATACTTGTCCCGTGTCATAACCTGACCTTGAGAATTTTGATTCCGATTCTGGTACTGATTATTTCTGTTGTAGTTCCTATTGTACCCATTGTTATTATAATATCTACCTCTTCCGTTATTATAGTTCCCTCTATTGTTATTCCAGCCTCGTCTTTGCTGATATGGACGGTAACCTTGTGATCTGTTGTTGCGAAAATAATTGTTCCTGTGAGGACCTACATTTTCAGTTTTCTCTTCCGCAGGCGTATCAGTTTGCTGAACTTGATCCATGTAGACTGTATTAATGTCTTTGAATTCGTGCCTCTGACCTTTTTGAACCAAATTTGGCACCGGACTCGTGTAATCAAGCCTTCTCAATAGTTCGTCCATACTGGTCAAATCCCTTATATTTGACGATATAATAAGTCTTCTTACCTCAACAGGTAGCATACGTGAAATGGCATCTATTAACTGCCCTGTAGATAATGGGGGTTGTAAAAATCTTAAGCGCGATAACTGGCTCGTGAAGAAATCAGCGTACCGTGTTGGAAGAGTACCCGAATACTTCCTCGAGTATACCTCAGCTCTTAATGAATTTTGTGCTTCTATTGACCAGAATCGTTTTATCAGTGCCTCTGCAAATTCATCGAAATTACTAAAAGTGTACCGAAATGCTCTGAACCACTCAAGAGGTCCTCCAGCTAGAAATCTTTCTACGATTCTCATTTCTCTTTCTCTAGGAATATGGGCTTCAATAAAATAGTCTTTCAGGTTTCTGATATACTCTATCGGTGTTAGACTATCTGTATTACTAAATTTCTGAGGCTTGTCCTCAAAGTTTCGGATGACTGTCACATTTCTTGGATATGAATCCATGTAATTCTTCCCACTATCACGATATTTCCATTCAGGTTCAATATTCCTATCGTCTTCTTCTTCCCGGAATCTGAATAAACGTTCCTCAGGACTAATATCTCTCTCTTCAGTAGCGAGGTTACATCTTCTCACGTAATTCCTAATATCTTCAAAAGTCAACCCTTCTGGATCCTTATCTGTGATTTCCGTGATGACTTTCCTAATCAACTCTTCTTTATACGTTTCCAACATGCTAGCTTCTCCTAGGTTTAAATTCTGAAGTTTGCTCGTAGTTTCATTGACATCAGAGACAACCTTATGAATTTGTTCCTCTAACGCAGTTTTTAATGCTTGCACGTCCTGGCCCACTTGAGTTCTATCCTCTACCTGCTTTTCGGATAGCGAATCCATCCTTATACTCAAATCCTTTCTAATTTGAACTACCTCATTATTTATATCTACTTGTGTACTGGCTAGTTTTCGTTCAATTCGCTCCTGAATCTGATTGACATGTTCCGCACTTGACTTGTTCCATTCATCTTTCCAAACCGTTACATTTGCAGTTAACATTTCAGCAATATCTACTTCAATGTCTTCCTTAAGTAAACGATTATGATCTAAGACTTGGGTCCTCATGACCTCTACATCATGTTTTAATCCAGCTAGTGAAGCTGTTGTCCTAACAGACTCGTCAACCAATCTAGTTGTTAAAGCACTAATGTTACGTGTACAAAGCGTTTTTGAAGTTTCAATTTCTTCTCTAACCTTATTAACATCAGTTTGAACTTTGGCAATGTATACAAAAACTGTATTAACTTCTATTTGCACCTTATTGATATCGCTTTGCATATCATTAATATCAGACTGAATATTATTTATGTCTACTTGAACGTTTGACACGTCGGTTCGAACTTTTCTAATCTCTCTTTGAACTTCTTCTACCTTGTCTTGTACAGTAGCAACATCATTCCTAACAATGATTACTTCTGCTCTAGCACATGAAATATCACCCCGGACATTAGCAACATCAAGATTTAACAAAGTAAGGTCTTTCTGGACTGAATCAACTTTTCCCTGTACATTGGAAACATCAATTTTTACATCTGAAAAATCTTTATGGACATTGGATAAATCTACTTTAACATCTGAGACATCCTTGTGAATGTCAGTCACGGCATTCTGGACCTCCTGTGTACTGGTCTGTAAACGTGACATGTTATTTTCCAAATTTGCAGAACTGGTCTGGAGATCCTTCAAATTCTCCTTCATCATCTCCTGCATTCGACTAGCATTCCTAGCTTCCATCTCCCTCACACTTTCATTCATGCTAGCTTTCAAACTGTTGGACATCTCCTCCAACATCTTTCTCATACACTCATCTGCCATCTCAATAATATTTCAATAATAGACTGCGTTAGGGACATACATCAAATAGAGCAAGATAACAACATCTGAGCAACGCCTTTCACCATATATATAAAGTTTGAGCAATTTTCTGTCTTAAATCTAACTTATAATTAGCTTATCACTAACTTCATAAACACCCTATGTTGAAATAAACTCAAGCACATGCTCAAATTTCTTTGGTTCATTTTAAATATCCTAACATAAATAATTTACATTTACAATCCAAATAGTTTAATTTTATCTTTAATATGACTAAACATGTCATAAGCCGGTCAAATAAAATGAGACTCCAGATCATAGGCGATTTTTCTAAGTTTCCAGCCTATTTAACCTCTCTCAGGTTGTATAAGATCTGATCTTTTCTGAGTGTAATTTTCCTAATACACCACAACATTTAATCCCGATATAATCACACTCTCAAATTCTACAATTGGCCAAGACATCTAACAATGAATCAACCTCTTTATTTGAGTCTTCACAATCCCATTGACATCGATAACTTGGTAATCCAATGTTATTCGAGCCCCACGTTGGGCGCCAATCCTACTGTCCCTGATAATCCGGATAGTAGGCTGTCAGAAATCCGCCCCCTCAATCGGATTGCCAATAATCGATTGCACCGGCACAGCTACATCAATGAAAATGGCACTGACAGATACCACCGAGATTAGAGCACAGTAGTTAACATGAAATTATTGTGGAACACACCAAAATATACGGGGGTTCATACTTACCTTTTACTTACCTATTCAATTTAATCTTGGGTCTGGGTTTTCAACTGGATCACTTAATAGTATGCCCTCACAATAACCTCCACCACGATATTTAAAATGAACCAAGTCGAAGACCAGAAAATTTAAACTGCACAATAATTTATTTCACATAAAGAAAAAAAAATTGTAACAAAATTTAACAACAAAATAGTTATGGCTGTCTGAAGCCATTGTCAATGCAACCATGTCCTCCTGTAGGACTGTAGACTTCACATAAAAAAATTCAGCTTTCTCTAGCTCAAAAGAACGTAATAATAACAATGCTCATTGGAATAGATAAGGGAGCTGGGACGAGACATATAGCATTTGTTTCCTTGTTCATGAACTTCATAAATTTAGTTCATTGACACACATTTATTAATAACCGCAAGGCCGCTAAGTAGTTGACCTTGACCTCCACCATTCAGTTATCTGGCCACCTGCAATACACCCTAAGCAGTGTTGCATGCTTGCTTCGTCAAATGGACGCAGCTGCCTAACCAGTGTCACCATATGCTGGCCAACGCAGAGTCTAGCTCTCATTCAAAACAATTTAAATGCTCACATCTCAACTCAAATATTATCACGCAAAATTTATACAAGTTCCGTTCACATTGCAATGGATTACTCTGTTAATCTCAAATATTATTTAAATGTTTATTCCAATTATCGAACTAGCGTTGTTTAAATGTTAATAGCAAAACGCATAATGTTATATCATAGTGTTCAATAATTATTTATAACATTAAGATTGTTCATAACTTAATCAAACGACAATTGAAAAATTTTTACACGCCTCTATTAATCCCGTTTGTTTCAAATTATTATTATAGATATTTACATAGTTATTTACATTATTCATATTTTATTTATATTTGAAATACATTAACCACACGTTTATCCGGTTGATATTTTCTAAAATCGTGGTAATATAATCGACCGATGAAGGTTACCTATATTAAAATATTAGATTCAGGTTTAATAAGATTTTATAATTATAATTTGTGACGGTAACCTCCATTCAAAATCTATAATTCAATCAATTTATCACTCTTGTTAATTTTAACAGTAACTTCACATGAATAATTTTCAATGGACCTGAACAATACAACTCAGCGGAAACATACCTCGCACAAACGCACAAAATTGGCCCATAATTCATCATATATCTCATTATATATGGCATCAAAATCTTCCACAATACACACAAAAACCTCCACTTATAAATTCATCATCATCATCATCAATATTATTGTGGGAACCTCCTTCACTTATTAAAGGGCATTATTCATCAGCGACTTTTACACGTCCACTGAACTAACGATTATACATCCATAGTTCCTCTTTAAGAATTCTTATATTCATCAATTGTATCGAAAACTGTTATGATATTTAACCTTCATGGGTTTCATTCATGAAGCGATATGAAGTAAAAATTTGCCAGTCACAAATAAATTTAATAGCAAATACAATTAAACACGCCTCCCTGGTCTATCAAAATGAATTAATCTCATCATAATTATCGCAGTAAAAAATACTATATTCAAGCAAAATTCATTTAACTGCAGAAATAATCGAATAGAACGCAAATAGACCAGAAAATGCAAACATTATTGTTTCAATCTAGAATTGAGAAAATCTCCTATCAAATGTTCATTACTATAGTGTACTGAATAAATCGTATTCAAAGTTCATATTTCATAAAATTGTCTATAATGCAATGGTATTTCAGAATTGACTAAAATGTCTGTGTTTCAATCATGTTCATAAAAACGACTAGTATTTCCAAGATCGTCGATAAAGTAGTAGATTTTAACGCTCTAAAATCTTTTAATCATTCTTCTTTCTTGAGGATGACAGAAAATTGGTCAAAGTAATTTACTGGAAAGAATTACTTTAATAAAACGACACGCTGTCTGAATTCAAACTTGCCATAGAAAATCGTTAACTTTACAGTCAAATCGTGACTACAAGAAAAATTCAAATTCTCGAAAGAATATTTAACTTCAATATAAACTGATCCAAAATGTTTAAATATGCAAATGACATAATAATGTCTCAATAAATCGAAGAAAATGGCATAAAGCTGCAAAGTGTACAGAGTACAGAAACATCTAGCAAAAGAATATGGGGCAATCAAATATATGACAGAAAATATGGGAATGATAGTTGCTCAGATCTCACTAAAATGGCTCAAATAACTCAAGAAACGTTCACGGCTACCTTATCTGTTGGATTGAAGTTCTAGAAGAAAATTTCAAAGAAGACTGCTGCTGGTTCCAATTCACCACAGGATAGATGTGCACCGACCTCGAACCTGGAACCTGCGCCCTCGGAGAATAGAACAGCTTCCTCCTCCGGAAATCGCACTGCTCCGTGTAGACGATAGACATCCTTCTGGCAAAACTCTTCTTTGTGTGCTGGGAAAAACCCTTGCCCCTCTTGAAAGTTCCCTGAAGTTCTTGTAGAAATCAGCCATGAAGTTCATTGCAAATATTTCCGCAGAAATGTTCATAATTGTGGAGTATGAATTTATTTCCACTGCCATTTGATGTAATTCAGCGATGGATTACGATGCATGAGTGTAGCTGAATGTTCACTACATGCTCGTCTTTGTAGAATGACGATTATCGAAGCTCCATGTTGCTACTTCACACTACTGATGTATGTCCCAATTGCATTAAAGTTTTAGTCTTCCATCTCCACTTCCATTATAATGTTAGTCGAAAGTACTGCCAGATTGTATAGTTCCATTGTAGAATGTAGCGTTGTATCACCAAATGTAATCTTCAGTATCACGGTTGCAATACACGTGTCTGCCGTAGCGTAGAATGTGGTATTAAAAGTGCTTCTCAGGATTCGAGAAAAACACTTTTCTCTGCAGTCTTTAAATGCGAATATCTTCTGAAGTATTATAATGAAAATGTTCAACTTTCGCACACGCCTCAATATTGTAATCCACTATTGAATTAGTATAAATGCAGTAGCTAATTCTTGATAGATAAACTTGTAGAATCGTTTATGTGTGCGCTCCAACTTCGCCTAGTTTTAGTAACAGTAAAATTGCACTGCTGGATACCCAATACTGTTCGATGCGGTGGGCTCTGCCACGCTTGCTTATGACGATATGCTTGTTCTATCAGAACACGAAGTCAGACTAACAAGTCAGCATAAAACCACGAAGTGAGAAAAAACCTCTCTGCTGTGCAAGGCCTTTTATCAACTTTGAAGGGGCGTATCCATCCCTACCATAGCTTCTTCTTCCATCATAACTCGAAGTTCCAACTATGGCTATTCTTGACGGATTTTCAGATTTCAAAAACATATAATTAATTTCTTCAAAATTCCAAATCAATGCCATAACTGAAAATAGTTTTCCACAATTCTGCAAGCCAAAAGTTATTAAATATGGTAGTTTCAGTAATCTCCGTCTCCCTTCAAGCTATCATTCATTGGTTCGAGCCTCTCCTCCAATAGCGTAGCTTCTTCCTCAGCACGTTTACTTGCTTCCCTGCGACTGCGTCGTAAATCTAAGATCCTTCTCGAACAAAATCGTGACGTCAGCAAGAATCTAAGCTAAGCCAGCCTACTTGCTCGAGCGTTGCGTCATCCACGCCTACGTCATGAATATACACGTCACAACTATGACGGCCATAACTTTATTCACATATGCCAATACAGCCACCGTGGTCTCAGTATAATTCACTTTACGGGGGCAATACCTTACTTAAGGCTACGGTCGATTCCTACCCAAATTCTACCCAAATTACAAATACACACACTGGTACAGACATAACAGTGACACGGGTTATCAAACGAATTCTACACACACCCAAGTACATGGGGATACATGTCCATGATGTCGCAAAGCCCCTAAAAGAATCAACAACAAAATTTTAATTCAATAGTTTATTATTCTGCGGAAAAACCTTCATTCCGCGTGTTAATTTTATACCTTTTACCTCACACGACACTAGATTTCTTGCCTACAATAATAGCACCATATTGTTTCTTTACCATAAATTTTTATGTCAATATAAAGATTTGGTTTTGACTGTCTACATTTCATTACTTTGGTTTATTAGCCTACTTTCGATTTTAGCAAAAAATGAAAGTAGACTTATGAGAGCTACACAGGGCCAAAAAATGTGTGTCTGTCTGTGTGTGTGTCTGTGTGTGAGTGTGTGTGTGTGTATGTTAATGTGTGTACTCAGAATGTCCTTGAAACTGAATTGAACAAAATTTGGTACAGAGGTAGAACTAGCAAAGGGCACTTCAGTGTCATGTTTTATATCGCCGCCATCTTGACTAAAACGTAATGGCGGCCACCCAAATGTTAACAGCTTAAATCAAACGACCAACCGAATAATCTGATCTCTACCAAATTTTGCAACATTATATCTTTATGTATGAAGAATCTTTCGACCAAACTACAAGGTCATCAGCTCAATACTTTGCGGATGGCGGCCATGTATGTGTGCAAATCGATTCCCCCTATCTTTTCAAACATGGTGAAATCAAATTGAACAAAATTTGGTACAGATGTAGCCCTAGCAAAAGGCACATCAGTGTCATGTTTTATATTGCCGCCATCTAGACGGAAACGTAATGGCGGCCTCCCAAATGTTCAAAGCTTTAATCAAATTATGACTAACCTAATGATCCGATCTCTACCAAATTTCGCCACAGCATATATTCATATTGTAAGCGTCTTTTCACTAAACTATAAGGTCATCAGCCCAATAGTTTGCAGATGGCGGCCATGTATGTGTGCAAATCGATTCCCCCTATCAATTGCGACACGGTAAAACTGAATTGAACAAAATTTGGTACAGAGGTAGCACTAGCAAAGGGCACCTCAGTGTCATGTTTTATATCGCCACCATCTTGACGGAAACGGAATGGCGGCCACCCAAATGTTAAAATCTTAAATCAAATTACGACCAACCTAATCATTTGATCTCCACCAAATCTTTCAACAACAAACCTTTTTGTGGGAAGCATCTTTTGACTGAACTACAAGGTCGTCAGCCCAATAGTTTGCAGATAGCGGCATGTATGCATGCAAATCGATTCCCCATGTCAATTCAAACACGGTGAAATCGAATTGAATGTTTTTTTTTACAGAGGTAGCACTAGCAAAGGGCTCCTCATATTCATGTTTAATATCGGTATAGCACGTTGTATTTCAACAAGCCACTGTATAACAACCAACATTTAATTATACTCCTTGAAAAGTACAAATAGTTATAACAATACCCATGCATTTAAGAGAAAGTAGGCTGTATGTTCTTTACTGAAAATCTTGTTTTTGTTCCTATAGGCATATATTTCTTCAACATTGTGCCCGTATCCTTCAAATCTCAATTCAAATCGTTAGATAACATGGCTAGAATGGCAATTCCATCAGGAAATTCAAAGTTGAAATACTGTCACCTTAATCAATTTTCTTCTGCTAAACACTTGTCCGGCACGTCAGAGGATTTGAATGAGCTTCTGAATGGTATGGACTCCATCTTGAGGAAAGAATTCATGATGAAAATTAATAAAACAAAAATATTGGAATACTGCCGAAATAAATCATAAACCTCTATGCACATCAAATTGGCAGGTGATAAGCTAAAGGAAGTAGGAGACTTCTGTTACTTAGGAAGCTAAATAACCAGTGATGGACGAAGCAAAGAGGATGTAAAAAGTACCTTGGCTCAGGCAAGGAAAGCATTTCTACAGATAAGGAATCTGTTGTCATCGAATATAGATTTAGGTATTAGGAATTTATTTTTGAAAGCCTTTGTCTGGAGCGTGACACTCTTTGGAAGTGAAACTATTGGTGCAGAAAAAAAGGAGCATGGAATCGTTTGAAATGTGGTGTTACAGGAGAATGATGACCAGATGGGTAGATAGGGTTACAAATGAAAAGGTACTATGAAGAATGGGAGAGTTGTTTCTGGTGACTGCTAATGAAGAGAAGAGATAGGTTGGTAGGACACATAGCCTACTAAGTCACCCAGGAATAGCAAGATTAGTTATAGAAGGAAGGGTCGAGGACAAGAATTGTAGGGGTAGATCAAGGTTAGAATTTGTTAAACAGATTGCCTCGGATAAATGGTGTGGTAGCTATGTATAGATGAAAGGATTAGCTCAGAACAGGGAAACATGGAGAGCTGCATCAAACCAGTCAAAAGACTGAAGACTACAGCAACAACAACAAACACTTAACTCTTATTTCCGAAAAGTGTATGACTACTCCAAGGAGAAGCGCTCGAAATGTGTATACAATTATTATAATTCACTGATAAGAAATGCAAATTGTTTAACACGCTCTTAATTACAGACTTAGAAAATTGCACGTTCCTGCAATTTTCGGTAACATAATAGTTTGCTTCATCCTCCTTCATGGCTCTAACGTAAATGAATCCCATAGTGGAATATATACTCTTATACGATAGGATTATACTAAATTGTGAGATTTAAAAAATTAAATGAACCAAAGTGCTATGAAAAAGAATATGCATATGACTTGGGTCCTAACTCCACTACATTACATCTCACAGCCAACAGGCCATGTTCTAAAACCACGCATTTTGCTGTGGTACGGTATGAAATTAATTTTATGCTAACTGCACCTAAAGGAATTGCAGTATGGTCATGAAAAGTAATAGTACTGCCACCAACTTTGCCCTCTGGTGGGTGAAATTAAGAAGCTCTCCAATTGGCGGCAGTCGGCAACATGAGGTGATAATATTGGTTACAGTATAATTCATGGTACAGACTGTTATTGCTAGGGTAAGGTAATTAAAGTAATGAGTTCATTACAACCTAATTCCCATTCACTTTATGCTTAGAAACATTCTTTGGTAGTGTGAAAGTTCAAAACTCGTTATTTACGTAGAGTAAATAGGTATTGTAGTCATTTTCATGGACGACTTTGTATATAAAAAAAACAAGATTCTCTATGACAATTTTCAACTCTTGCTGTAGAGGTAAGAGCGCTTTCAGAAGAGTACGCCTCGTTGATTTGTAGCTAGCATTCTAGTCTGTCACCGCGGAGGTCCGGGTTTGATTCCAGTTTGTAGCTGTATTAGCAACCTGGAATCGTTAATGTGACTGTCTAACAGAAAGTGCAACAAAATATATATTGTATTGTTTTCAGCAATGTTATGCTTGGAACTTAAAAGTGTAATGTCTGAGAGCTGAAACGGGATACACTCAGCCTCGTGAGGTAAAGCTGAGAAAAGGTGGGTTCAATTCTCAGCTCAGCCATCTGGATAGTGGATTTCCTTGGTTACCAATTTCGGGATGGTTCCTAACTTAAAAGCAACGGTCCCCTCCTTCTCAATCCTCACCTGAATAAAAATACACACACTAATACAGACATCACATTAACACAGGTTATCAAACAACATTCCACACGCACCCGAGTACACGAGACTGAATGACTACGATGTCCAATCCCCTCAAATGAAACAACAACAACAACAACAACAGCAAAGATTTCAGAGGAGCATCCTCTAGATTATACATGTTTGCAAATTATAGAGCCAACGCCAATTTCCCAAAATATCATTTATACTTTTCATGATTTAATTCACTAAATATATTAGCTGAAATTATTTAGAACTAGCAGTAGTGCCTATGATAGCATCCCTAGAACAAAAGTTTGGGAAATCTTAACAAATAGGGGGATAGGCAAGGAACTGAGATACATGATAAAAGGAATGTGCATGGATTGCTACAGTAGTGAGAAGACTAGAGTCGGGACATCGGAATGGTTTAAAATTGTCACTGGACTAAAGCAAGGAAGTGTGTTGTCACCATTATGGTGATGGATGACATCATGAAGGCAGCAATGAAAGACCACAGTAGGGCAAAGATGAAGGTAATGTTGTTTGCAGACGATGTTGTGATCTGGGGCGAGGATGAGATGGAGGTACAAGAACAGTTAGACGTAATAATTGAAAAGATTGAGCTATGGGCATTGGATATAAATGTGGAGAAGAATAAAACAGTGGTGATGAGTAGAGATAAGAAAGAAGGAAAAGGAGTAATCAAAGTAGGAGATAAGTTTTTGGAAGTGGTGAAAAACTTCAAATAATTGGGAAGTGAACTGACTGAAGATGGAAGACTAGATTTGGAAATTAGCGGAAGAATACAACTCGGGAGTGCTTTCTACCAACAGGGACTAGTATGGAACAAGGATATATCAATTATGGCTAAAGAAGTTATGTAGAAAGCATATTACTTCCTATAATGACATATGCAGCAGAAACTTGGACAATGACTAAGAGGGATGAGAGCAGAGTACAGGCAGCTGAGATAAGATTCCTGAGAAGTATGGTCCAGAAAACGAGGAGAGACAGAGTGAGAAATGAAGATATACGGAAAGAACTGGGAATACAGAAACTAAATTACAAACAGGAGCAAAACAGATTGAAATGGCGTGCACATGTCAAACGGATGTTTGAAGTAAGGCTACCAAGACGAGCACTGGAACGACGGATGACAGGGAAGAGAGGACGAGGAAGACGAAGAATGCGTTGGATGGACTCGGTGAAGAATTGCATTACTAAACGGAACCTCGATTGGAACACCGTGTCGGATGAGGAATGGTGGAACGACAGAACAAAATGGAGAGGAACCATATTTGCCCCCACCCAGTCTCAGCTGGAAAAGGGTAAATGAAGATGATGATGATGAGTAGTGCCAGGCTTCGCCCGGTGTATTTAATTATTTTATGGATGATAATGAATACTACTACAGAACTGAGCACTCAAGGATAAGGATCGGAAAGCACCAACGCTTATTGCAGCTGATAACCTCAGTATACTGGACCAACACCATCGCCCTTATACAGAGGCATACTATTTTCATGATAACTGTTTTAAGGGGCCTAAGAAATCTTTTTGCACTAATTACGCCCCGTGACTGCAATTTGTAAGCAGCTCGCAGTTCTACACCAGAACACTGGTAGGGGCGACGTGATGCAGCCAACATTGATGGGCAACAATAGACTTAGGTATTATTGAAGCTGTTCGGGAGCGCTTGTTCTTCCGACTTACTGAACAAAAATCAATATTTAAGGTTACCTGAGAGGTGTAGCCTAATGCTACATAGCCTAAACTATTCCTCTTGAATCTGGCTATCATATACAAAAATCATTTTTCAAATCCGACTGCTAGTTCCATAGATTAGCGGGTTTAAACACACAAACAAACTCTGCAGCTTTATTATATTAGTATACATGATGATTAACCAATAACTTAGTCATAATTACATTTTCATTTAAGAAACTCACATGCTCTTTTAGAATTAACGCTTAAAGAAAAGCCTTGTGCTAATGTAAAATGCCACACGTTTTGTTTGGATTACATTATTCTAATTTTCTCCCCATAAGGCAGGGAATTTCAAGTCATTTTACTGACGGTCGACTATTCAAGTACTCTAAGATTCGTGGACCATGAATTGAAATCACCTGAGTTAGAGGCTACATTCCAAAGTTATTGAAAAAGGGAAAATGGACTCAGTTCTGGTGTCCATCGAAATCTCCAATATTGAAAATTTCCAGGCATAGAAAACTTTTAAGTCCACAGAGAAGAAAACATTACTAAGTAGAGTAATAAAAGTTGTCATCAACTGATCAATAAAATCTTATATATTAAAATAATTTGGAAGAATTGTCACCCTTTACTAAAACTGAAATATCCTGGGAAGTATTTGCTCTACGACGTCGTTTCTTGTCTTCAAATGTAATGTCCGTCACGCATTATCGATTGAATCTCACCTTACTTGATTATATCATCCGTGTATTAAAATAGTCGCGAATATTCATTTCTTCAAGGTACCGGGTGAGTTAGCCGTGGTCGTTACGGCATGACTGCTGGCAGTCGCTCACATCCGGGAGGCGAGGAGGTTCGAATCCCCCCGCCGGCAACCTTGAAGATGGTCTTCTCTGGTTTCCCATCTTCCTTCCAGGCAAATGCCGGGGTTGGTCCCTAACTGTAGGCCACAGCCGCTACCTTCCAACTCCTCGTCCTTACATCCAACCTTTCCTCCCCAACGGTACTTGTAGCTCACCCATTGGGTGTCCGTCTCGAAGCAGCTACAAAAACTGGCGAGCCGAACATGTCCTCGGACACTCCCGGCACTAAAAGCCTTACGCTAAAAAAAAAATCTTCAAGGTCACACGAAAATAGACTCTTATAACTTTACGGACATATTGTCACTAGGCGACAACGACCAACGCCACCTAGAGAGAAGGCCAAGCAATACGGTTTGAATATGCAAGTGACGTCACGGCCCAACGACTGTGTGGCTATGGAGACAGAGGAATAATATTCGTGGTTATGGTGTGGTTTCCGCGGAATTACTCGGAATTACTATCCGTTTGTTATCTCTATCTCTATAAAAATGAAAGTTTGTCTGTTTTTTCGGAATTTCCACGGAATTTTGAGTTATTAACCCGTTTCAGACTGGTTTATGACGGTTGCACGCAAAAACAAAATTTTTGTCTGTCTGTTTGTCTGTGTACAACTTTGCACGCGCATCACTCGAGAACGGCTGAGTGGATCAACGTAAAATTTGGTACAGAAGTCCATCAGAGGCACGAAAGTAATCATTGATGTAACTCTTCTCCGTACCTCTCATAAAAGAGGGTCTAACCCCTTAAAATGCATGCTGAGATGGGCGTAGAAAAACGTGCCAAATCTCATTTTCAGCGTCTCAATGTGAGAAACAAAACTCGGGAACCCTACGGGTCCCCAAAAACCACATTTTAAGGTCCTAAAACCAACAGTTTTTGAGATATACCCAGAAAACTAATTTCATTTATTAAGTTATTAAAAGAATGCAGGCCGGTAACCATTTCAACACGATCTCAAAGTCCATCTATTTCTGTAAGACGCAATGCCATTCCATTTATTACATTACTGTGAACGTTCGCAAACGGCTAGAAGATTATCACGGAACCAACTTAAGCTGTAAAATTCATCAATACGTATATGATGCCCTTAAGGGGGTCAAGGGGTACTAAAGAACTATTATATCCCTATCCCTATATCATTAAATTATAATAATTATTATTATTGTATTATCGCGTACAAGGACGAGCAAAACTCATTTTCAGCCCCTCAGTGGCTTGGAAGCTACTACGTTTTAAGGCTCTAAAACCACGTTTCTGAGATATTCCCAGAAGACTAATTTCATTTAATACTAATAAAGAGCACCTCGTGGCGCAGTGGCTAGCATTGTTGGCTGTCATCCCCAAGGTACCGGGCTCGATCCCCAGCTCTGCCAAGAATTTAAAAGTCTTGGTATGGTCTGGTACGGGGTCTCCCAGCCTCGTGATGCAAAATGGGAACTTGCCGGATGCTATGGTAGGAGGAGGAGTGGAAAGGAACTGGCCAGCCTACCACACGTAAACTCCGGCTTGGGTTGCCTGGTTAGTGATCCCTTGACTTAGTCAAGGGCTCTTATTCAGGTCGCCTACGTCCCTGGAGGGGATATGGCACTCTTTTATTTTATAAACTAATAAATAGATGACGAGTACAGAAGAACACCAAATCAGGATCTATATAGATATACTGAGAAAAGCACAGATGTGGCCAGGAAGAGACGTCTGGCTTTCTATGGACATGTCTCATGGATGAACCCAACAAGACTAACAAACAGGCTTCTCAATTACTGGGGGAAGAGAAAGAGTGTGGCACCGTCGCTAACAGTAGTTAACAAGGATATCCAAGAACTGAAGATAATGAAAAGTGATATTAGAAGCCGATCACATCTCAGAAAGATACTTAAATAGAAGAGTTTTCAAGACAGACCACCCTGTAAGAAAGCCGGCATCATCTGGACAAAAGAGAGGAGAATGCCCGAATATTGGGCAAACATCAAGTCCCTTGCCAAGCTGAAGAGTTGAACGTCGTGGTCCGTAGCTGGCCCATCCGAAAGAAGAAGAACTAGAAGAAACCAATGAAGTAATGCAAGCCGGTAACCGTGACAACAGTGTCACAAGAGGACATCCAACTTTCCATCTATTTCTGTAAGAAGCAATGCCACTCAATTTATTAAAATTTCTGTTAAAGTTTGCAAATGGCTATAAGGTTATCTTCGAATCAAACATAGACTGTAAAATTCAACAGTGCGATTAAGGGGGTCAAGGGGAACCCTAGAATTTTTACACGTGACTTACTCGTGCGATATGCGATATGTTATACAGAAGGTCTATTATATCTCCAAACAGCAACATTATTTTCAAAAATTCCTGAATTGGAATAGTGTTTTTTGCAGCTTTTGGGAATTTGGGCCATTGAAGGCTAAAAATCCCGAATTTAATGCACCACGAGCCTTTATAATTTATTAAAGGGGTCTTCCTGGGGATGGGGACTTTCCACAACGGTGAGGGCCAGTTTTAATTTGACATATATTGCGTTTTGTCTACGAGGTTTTCAATAATATTTTCAAGTCTGAAAGTACACGTTAGGTGAATTTGGTTTGAGAGCACATTTTAAGTAATCAAATTTTTGTCGACAAACGGGTTCATCGTAAATATGATTTTGTTTGATACTGTGTGGTTGATATATATTTATGTTTTTGTACGCCTATAATTCATGTTCGGGTGCTTTGAGCATTGTAAAATTAGGAATTGTAACCATGCGTCAATACACCAATCATTTAGAAAACTCTTCAACGTACTTCTCATAGAAGAGTGGGTATAAGGAACAACTTTTCAAAATACATGCTAAAATAGGCGAAAAATAAAAATTATCTTAGAAGGACGACAAAAGCATATGTTGCGCTTCTCAATGTGTGATACACAACTAGGGAGTCTATAAAGGGTCTCCGAAATCCACATTTTACGGCCCTTAAATTAAGAGTGCCTGTGATATACCCAGAAAACTAACTTCGTTCTGATAAACTTATGACGGAATGACAAGTCCCTAATCATTGGAACAGTATCTCAATTGATAACGTCTGGTTATTAATACCGAAGACCGTTCGATGAGCGGGTACTTCTGCTAGTTCTTTATAAATATTTCTGGCTGTTTTAAATTCTTCATTTGAGTCTAATCATTTTCATACCTCTGTATGTACTCGTATGGACGTAGCCTATGCCTACCCGTTATAATTCCCGTTTCCAAACGGGGTCAGAGATGAGATGCGATGAAAGTCTCTGTGGTGGGTGGTTTTACAAGGATTAGTACCATTGTATCTTATTCTCAAACATGTTCAACGTGAAGCGTTATTGCTGATTATTTAGCGGCTTTGCATCATCATGGTCATATAGCCCCATGTACTTGGGTGTGTGTAGAAGTTATCTGATAATCTATGTTACTGTGAAGTCTGTACTAGTGAGTGTACTTGGAATCGAGGTGGGATTTTGGTAGTTAGTTACCATCCATAACTTGCCTGAAGTAGAAGTGGGAAACCACGTAAAACACATCCAAGATGGCTGAGGTGGGAATCGAACCCACCTCTGCTCAGTTTTGCCTCACAAGACTGAGTGTATCCCATTCCATCCCTCAGACCAGAATTGAATTTCTTGACAAGGGCGGGTTTCAAAACCATCAATGCTAGGCGCTACACCAGCCGAGATTCGAGCCCAAGACATTTTGAACAGAATTTTCAGTATGAAATTTTATATCACGAAAATGACACTGGAAGTGATGCTAAACTCGCATGCCGACAGTTTACATTTTTACAAGATGGAATATTTGAGGGTTCGAAGTTATATTATAATACCATAAGACCAATAATCCTAATAACGTCTGGAATTTAATGCTGATTTTAGAATATTCCGCACATCTAACACAACATTCCAGCAAAGGTACTGAAGAGTTTCTTTGCACGCAATATGAACTACTTTCAGCCCCCAACCGTGTCGTTTGAAATGATAGCTAGATCCTGCATGTCATTATTTCCTTCTTTAAGTCTATATCACCGCAGTTAAGTTTAAAGAAGCGAAGCAAAGAAGTGAAGATAGCCTGATCCTTTGGTGAAGGAGTCCACTGCGATGAGAGAGGGAGAGAGATAAAGAATGAGAGAGTAGAACGACGTTGGAGCAATATTTACACTTCCTCTTCTGGTTTACGATTCAATTTCCTGATAAAACGGTTCAAGGGAGAAAGATGAAACGCTAACTGAAGTATTTGAGGGTAGCAAAAAGAGGGGTGGTGGGGTAGATCTTTCTTAAAAGCGACGCATAAGAACGGAATATGGAGGTAAACAATGAAACGCTTTTATCATTGGCACCCAGACGTTCGTTTCGTTGGTCTTCTTTAACCTCTGAGCACACAGAGGGAGAAGGCATTTGTAAACCAGGTGTAGTTCTCTACCATTCGCTTTGGGATGGGAACTCATGTGCAGTGAAATAAGAATGACCAGGGAGCTGTTTCTGGATGATGGTATCTTTTCCGGAATATTCCGCCCTAATATCATTTCCTTCCGTGTGATTTACGATATATTCCGCAACGTAATTCCCGCTCTTGTGGGTCACATATGGAATATTCCGCAGGCTATGATAAGTTTACATTTAATTTCGTTAAGTGGCTGGAAGGGATTGGTTAGATAAATACTCAATATACGATGTAGACAGTGAAATTGGGGGGTCTCGCACTATACATATGTGGCTACGATTTGAAGGTAATTGGATGAAATACTCTGTAATTATAGTGAATTTGAAGAGAGTGTTGAAGAGATTTAGAGTTTATCGAGTGTCAGTGAAACTGATGCAGATAAGAGCAGTGGTGTTTGAGATACAATTGTAGCATTTCACTTTCCGCGATGTGAATTCCACGGTTTTTCTGAACTGATTCATTTTTTCTACCATGTTTCCTACTTTATACGTCTTTTTCAGCAATATAAAAACGTAGAGCAATAAGCATGGCTTAAAAAGTTTTCATTAATAACATAAAATCACTCAGAGAAGAGTACAACACACTTCAATGACAATGGAAGGGTTGATCTATAGGGTTTACGTTTCTTTTAAATACGATACTGTTACTTTTATATAGACGCCAGGCTGCAATAACTTTCCCCTGAATAAGATCATCAATTTGCCAGTAAATCAACAGACTAGACTCCCTCGTATTTAATCATTCTCAAATGTGAACTGACTGCACAGGGATTTGATCCCACACCTTTGGGCAGTAGTGCTTGAGCGTAACCGTTCCACCAGTTTAGGGGCTGGGATATCTTAGCAAACATCCCCGTGTACTTGGGTGTGTGTACGTGTCAAATCTATTGATATAGTAACTTTCAGCCAGTCAACAATACAAAATTCAATTTACTGGAATATGTGGAAAAATAACTTTAAATAAATTACATGACATGTCATCTCTTAATTTTCTTCCTCTTTAATAGTCCTTACAATATATGTATCTTAATAAGATGTTATATAACATTTCAGGTTATACAGGGTGTCTCTTATTAAAGTTTAAAACTCTCTATAGCGACGTAGATGGCATTGATACAAGTAATTTGATATAGGCGGCTTCGGTGGCGTAGTCGGTAGCATGCTGAACTGCTATGCCCAAGATAGCGGGTTCAAACCCGGCCGAAGTCGTCGGATTTTTTAAGAGCGTTAAAAATCCTTCAGTTTGCCTTCCTTCGGAGGGGAAGTAAAGCCGGCGGTCCCATGTCATAGATTTATGGCATGTAAAAGATCCTTTCACAGACTAAACTTGTGTAAAGCAAAATTTGTTAGGTTAGATTTCGTCAGAACGCTCTATCAAAGTTCCAACGTTCACCACTAGGTATCATTGATATCTGGTGGTGAAAGTTGGAACTACTTGAAATTGAACGGAACTTGTAGCTCATCCTTTATATAGGGTATCCGCTGGAAGCAGCTACAGACTCTGGCGAGCCGAACATGTCCTCGGACACTCCCGGCACTAAAAGCCATACGATAAATAAATAATTTAATATAGGACACTTAGGGTCACAAGTGTCCGGAAATACCTTAAAAGTGATCCACAACTGTTAAACAAATGACGTCATCAGGCGACGGCTCAGCTTGATTGGTCAGGCCCGTGCTCCCTTACGCACACCAAAGTAAACGTTGAATATCAGATCACTCTGGTTCCGTGTCTTAATGTCAACAAACAATCTGCTTCCACTTGAAAGGAGAAGAGAGAGAACGAAGAGAGCTGATGGATAGGCCCCGCATTTGAACCTCCAGCCCCTCGCGCCCGAGGCGCACACGCAGACTCGGAGCTAGAGTGATATGACATTCCAAGTTTGCTTTGGTGTGTGTAAGGGAGCACGGGCCTGATCGCTCGAGCTGAGCCGTCACCTGATGACGTCATATGTTTAACAGTTGTGGATCACTTTTAAGGTATTTCCGGACATTTGCGACCTTAAGTGTCCTATATCAAATTATTTGTTCTGATGACATCTACGTCGCTATAGAGAGTTTTAAACGTTAAGCTTGCCACGGTGGGAGAGTGGTTAACGTGTCGGTACTAACCCCAAGCTTGCAGGTTCGCTCCTGGTCGTGGTAAGTGTTTTTTCAAAGGCGGCAAAATACGACACACATGTAATACGATGTTGGTATGTCAAATAACCCATTTGAATTCAGTAGGCCGTATACATAATGGCAAAATTAATCTCGGGAGTTTCCGCCAACAAAAAGTTCCTCATTTCTTTACTAGAAAGCGCTATAGTGTTCAAGGAGCTTAGAAATCTAACCTCATTGAATTTCATAGTGCTTCAAGGAACAACTAAATTTGACATGCAAGCTACCCTCTTGATGTCAAATAACAAAGCTTGCACCCGGCACCCGAGGCCATAGGATATTACTATTATAGTTTATTGTTTGACAACATTATCACGGCAAATACCGGCTACATTTTCTGTTACAGCCTGGTTCGGCCTTAGCAAGGAACCATCTGTACTGAGATAATTACGATTACACTGTTCAGAGACTTCACATCCATGTCGTGCCGCAGCCTTTACGAGTCTCCTTCATTTGTAGGATGAGCTAAATTCCCATCTGGATCATCGAGCTTTCCTGAGTATTCGGCCAGGGCATTGTCACCAAGGAACTTCCTAACAATATGGCATGTGTTTAACAGAACTGCCTTCTGAAGTTCAATATAAATCTGCGGGTGCAGATTCAATATTGATAGACTACTGTGGAGAGTTTTCGGTATAACACCAGTACACGATACAATTATTGGGATGGTAGTCACCGAATCAAGTTTCCACATCTGCATTATCTCAATTGCCAGCTCTGTGTACTTAGATATTTTAGTAGCAGCTGTTGTTTGGATGTTTTGAGTGTTGGGACATGCGATATCTATCAGTAATGCCTCTTTGTGTACTTTATTGATGACAATGATATCTGGCCGGTTGTTACTGACTGCGACAGTAGTGGAGTACTAGGAGTTCTGCCCCACTTCAAAACCCCCCTTGCTCTACTACTAAGCCTCAGCCATGTTAAATATCTCTTGAACGCATGGTCCGATTTTGACAAATGAGGTATTGTTGGACTCGGGCTGACGTCCTCTTTGCTATGGACCACTCATTATATTTTTCAAAATTTTTTTGAAAATTTTTGTTTTCGAAAATAGGCGATAGTTTGAAAACCAAACAGGATAGAACGTTGTGCCATGGCTCAAACGAACAGTCTTTATGACCTTTATTTTTTGTAATAAAAAATTTTTATTTTTTATATTTTTTTGAAAACACTCGAATTTTGAAAATCCTATATTTTGGAAACTAGGAACTCTACAAAAAAAATTGTTTAACGTAAATCAATGGTCCCTACCCCCTCTACCCCCAAAATAAATTTAAAGTCTCTAGAATGAAAACCTGCAGTAGTGTGGTAAGGACAGAGCTGCTTATAAAAGCAAGTGGTGAGCCCCTGCGACCTTGGAATGGAAGGAGCCATGCTAGGAGGGCGTGCTTGGATTCGTTTTTTTCGTCTCGTTGTGCTCTTTACGGGAATGTCGGTGTCGAAAAGGTGAAAATCTGGAAACACAGTCTTTTTGGGGTAAAAACGTGATTTTAGACTTTTTGCTATATCTCGCGAACCAATCATGCTATAGGCATGTTCGACAGGTCCAAGGACTCGGGGTGACGTCCTCTCTGCTATGGACCACTCGTTATAATTTTTAATAAAATTGGAAACTCGATTTTGGGGTAAACACATGCTTTTTGTGATTTTGCCGATATCTAACGAACCAATAACGTTAGAGGCATGTACGATGGGTCCAAGGACTCGGGGTGACGTCCTCTTTGCTATGGACCACTCGTTGTAATTAAAAAAAAATGGGAAATGCGATTTTGGGGTAAACACGTGTTTTTTATGATTTTTGCCGATATGTCACGAACCAATAACGCTAGAGACGTGTACGAGGTGTCCTAGGACTCGGGCTAACGCCCCCTTTCAAATGTGGTAGATATTTTTTCGAAAAAATAATTCACAAAGGGCCTAACGCCGTACATGTTGAAAAAAAAATCATTACCGTTACCTGTTTATAATGTTTATAAAGCGTGGTGGTTGAGAGAGACGATACGGCTGGGTGTGTGTGTGTTTCAACGAACCTGTCGCTGACCAAGGTGGCTGTGTTCAATAGATCAATCGATATTTCGACGGGTCGGTGTATGACAGAGCGAGGGTACGTTTTTTCACAATTTTTACCTTTAACGTGTAAATGGTGATGAGAACTTGATTCTATGTTGGTCGAAGCGAGTAGAGAAAACAAACTTACAGGAGGTGAATGTCATTTGAGCTTATTGGAAGGCTCCGATCTGACTTGACAATAGGTGACGCTTGAAGGTGAAATAATCTGACCATCGTGGTGGCAGGGGAGTGTGAAAGGCATGCACACACATTTGTGAAACCACATGTAGGCTAAACCAGTGACATCCTGTCTTGCTTCGTACGTGACAAAATGCAAGTTCAGGTGACATTTGATCTACCTCAGGTGTTCACCTGGGACGTTATCTGTCCACGTGCCTGATAACAGAATGGTCAAAGCGTGGAAAAAAAAAAAAGATTATACATGCAATGTAGCATATATAAAGACATGTCGTTATCATTTCCACGCTCACTTAGGTGACTACCTTTGAACACACTGCGTTTATCAGTTTTGGTGTTGGTGGAAAATACTTAACCTTGTTGTGGGGTAGGTATATATTTATTCATTTATATATTTATTGATTTTATATAAATCCATGCAATTATTTATTGATTAGATAATTAATGATTTTATTTATTTATTTGTTTGCAGATAACGTGTATAGCCTACCTGTCGTGTGTCTGTGGGAAATATATTAAAGAAAGAGAAAGACAGACAACTAGAAAAGAAAACCATTTCCATACTAGCCCACGAGACGGGAATATAGAAAAGCATTACACGTCAAGGTGAGATTTGTTTTTTTAAATATATAACCTGTTTGATTTTGTTTTGTTTATGAAATGCATAAACTATATGGAATGGATATACTTATGGTGGTTTATTTTATTTCTTTTTAGAGTGTTGGAAAACGCTTGACCTCTGTGAATAACCAGGAACGTGTGTGTTTTTTGGATTATTGTCAGACAGTCTACATTTCTAAACTCAGGTGAGTGTGTTCTTTCAAAATAATGTCTTTTACTGCTGCGGATACGTTAACTTGGGAAACCCTAAACAGTTGTTTCAAATCGCGTGTGTGCTCTGGCCGCATAGTGAATGTTAGAAAAAGTTCGATTCCCAAAGAATTTTTAGAATCTTGTTTTGAAATTTTTAAAATTGAAATTTGTACAGCGCAAAGGTTGCATATGGCTTTAAAGGTGAATACAGAACTAGTGTGCGATTTCGTATATAAAAAGAAGGATGTAGAGCATAAAGAGACATTCTATATTTGCAGTAAAATGCAAGAGCTATTCATAGCCCATAATTTGGAACAGTGGTATGAAACCCACGTGGTGAATGCCTTGCTGTCAAAATTTGATAAACTGCAACAAGGACCGAGTGGTCTAGCCTTAGACAAAATTCATCATTTACAAATCAACATTTGTCATTTCAACCCGTTGAATGCTGGGTCTAGCTATATTAAAACACCTCCAGCAATAGCTTCGAAAAAGGCTGTGGTGAATATTGAGAACCATGACAATGATTGCTTTCTGTGGGCTGTGGCTGCGTACTTGCAGCCAGCTCAAGATCGTCATGTTAACAGACCAGGAATGTACAAGGCCAAGTTTGTTGAATTGAAACATACTTTAAATTTAACTCGAGTGACGTTCCCTATGGACTTAACCGAGATCCATAGGTTTGAACGAGACAACCAGGACTTTTCGTTCATGGTGTATGGCCTTGACGGTGATGAGATTGTGGGTCCTCTTTATGCCACAAAAGAACCGAAACGACATCACATTCATCTTTTATATTTATCTGTAGGAGAAGTGAATCACTATTGCCTCATTAAAAGCCTGAGTAGATTGCTAAGCAGTCAAATGTCCAAAGCACATGGTATAAAGCATATTTGTGACCGTTGTCTCCAATACTTTTGGACGCCTACTTCTTTGGAACGTCATAGGGTAGATTGTGTTACTCAGGAAGCGGTGAGATTGATATTGCCACAAGGGGACAAGGCTGTGTTAAAGTTTAAGGACATTCATAAGCGTGACACTGTTCCCTATGTGGTATATGCAGATTTCGAAGCTCTCACCACACCCATGGCGGGATGTGAACCAGATCCCTCCATGAGCTCAACCACACCCATTCAAAAACATGAACCCTTTGCCATAGGATTTAATGTGGTGTGTGCCCATGACCCCACACAATCCGTTTACAAATACCGTGAGGGGCCAGATTGTGCCAAATGGTTCTTGGATGAACTTGTCAAGTTGGCCGACCATGTACAGGAATTACTGGACCACCCAGTACCCATGAGCCTATCTCCAGAACAACAGCAGCAGTATGAGCATGTCATGACATGCCATATTTGCGAAAAGCCACTGATCAATGCTGAAGACACCGTTCGTGATCACTCGCACTTTACGGGGGAGTTTCGTGGAGCTGCGCATAGTAAATGCAACTTGAACTTTCCAGCTCCTCGTTTCATCGGTGTCTTTTTCCACAATCTGGCGAATTATGACATTCAGTTTTTGATTCGTGAATTGGGCCATGTTAACAAGGGCTCGTTTACCATTATTCCCCAAAACCATGAGCGTTTTACAGCCCTGACATGGTGGTTGAGCAACTTTAGCATTCGATTTTTGGATTCCTTTAAGTTTATGGCATCCTCGCTAGACAGCCTTGTGAATGGCTTGAATGAGGAGGAATTAAAAAATACTAGAATGCATTTTAATGATCCTGAGCAATTTCAATTGTGCATTCGGAAAGGTATATTCCCGTATGATTTCTGCAACAGCTGGGACGTGTTAAAGCAAAGAAAACTCCCTCCACAAGAGAAATTTTACTCGAAACTAACACGCAGTACCGTTTCCGATGAAGACTATGCACATGCATGTCAAGTTTGGCGAGTGTTTGGCATGAAGACGCTAAGTGAATATGCTTTGCATTACCTAAAACTGGATGTATTGCTGCTCACTGATGTGTTTGAAAAATTCCGTAACTTGTGTCAACACATTTACGGTCTTGATCCGGCTCACTATTACACGAGTCCTGGACTCTCGTTCGATGCCGCTTTGAAATACACTCAAGTGGAATTGGATTTACTCACTGACGTAGACATGGTTCTATTTTTTGAAAAGGGCATTCGTGGCGGCTTTGTGTCACTTAACCAACGCCATGCTGAAGCGAACAATGTCTACATGCCTGATTATTCACCAGACAAACCAGAATCGTACTTAATGTACTATGACGTGAATAATTTGTACGGTTACGCCATGAGTCAGCCTTTGCCCTATGGGAAGTTTGCTTGGCTGACAGAGAAACAAGTGTCAGAATTTCATGTGAACATGGCTAGCCAAGAAACAGGCCGTGGATATGTGCTAGAAGTGGATATTGAATATCCATCATCCTTGTATGATGAACATGCCGATTTCCCATTCTGTCTTGAGCAAATGGTTCCCCCTGACAGTAAAGTGAAAACTGAAAAACTCATGGGCACACTTTACAACAAAAATCGGTATGTGCTACATATCCAAATGTTGGTGCAATGCCTCGCCCAAGGCTTGGTGTTGAAGAAAGTCCACAGGGGTATTTCTTTTGCTCAAAAAGCATGGCTTGAGCCATACATGCGACTCAACACAGAGCACCGACAAATGGCAACACAGCAGTTTGAAATTAATTTTTTTAAATTAATGAACAACTGCATCTATGGCAAGTCTATGGAGAATGTCCGCAAATACCGTGACATTAAATTGATGAATGTCTGGGAGGGGCGGTGGGGTGCCCGGCGGTACATTGCCAAGCCAAATTTCAAATCGATCAAAATTATCGATGAAGATTTGGCTACTATTGAAATGAGTAAGACCAGCGTGACCATGGATAAGCCCATTTACTTGGGTCAAGTCATTTTAGACTTTTCTAAATCGGTCATGTATCGATTCCACTATGAGTTTGCGAAACGCCATTTTGAGGACGTCTCTCTTTTGTATATGGACACGGACTCATTCATTTACCACATTCGCCACTGCAACCCCTATGACGTCATGAGGCAACATAGTGACTGGTTCGACACCTCTTGCTATAGTGCTGACAACGTGTTTCAGCTGCCCATAAAGAACAAGAAGGAAATGGGCGTTTTAAAAGATGAATGCGGTGATTCCATTATGACGGAATTCGTAGGTTTGGCTTCAAAAATGTATGCTTACCGCACACTCGACTGTAAGGAAGCCAAGAGAGCAAAAGGTGTAGGTAGGGCAGTGGTAAAATCGCTACGTGTAGACGATTACTTAGCGGTTTTACGCACTGGCAAAGCTATGTCTCATACACAGTGCAGGATACAATCCAGCAACCATCATTTGTATCTTGTGGAACAGAGAAAACGCACCCTCGCCTCCATGGATAACAAGCGTGTGTGGGTTGATGACCTGCTCACTAGCCTGCCCTGGGGTTATGATCGCAACGAGGAGGAGGTGTGATTTCACTGTTTAATCGTTTATGGGGCATGGCTTTTTGTAACTTGTAGATTTAGAATTTTGTAAATATTGGTTTCTGTCATTGTAAATAGTAGATTTTGTAAATAGTGACAATTCACTTGGACCTTTTGCTCTTTAAAAAGTTGTGTGCAACCTTATTTTTTAAAATTTTTTTGATTGGTAAATAGTGTGATTCTTTTAACGCTGTACAAAGTTGAGTTTTTTTTGTAAATATGAAATAAGTAAGATTTTTAGTAACTTTAATAACTAGTATTTAATTATTTTTCGTAATGTAAATGATAAACTAAAAAGTTCTTTTGGAATGAGTGTGCATGTCGAGAATGTGCTTTTGGGAATAAATAAAGTGGTTGTGTTTGTTCCCAAAGACAGGTGTGAATGTATGAGTGGAGAGAGAAAACTGGTGTGTATGATTGACCAGAGCAAACACGATGAGGTAGAGTGGGTGGGTGGGGTGGGGGTAAATGGTCACTTATATATTCATTTTGTTTTAAATAGTTTCGTTTTTTCATTGAAATGTGACAGTCAAAAGACATTATTTTTGTAAAAACAGTCTTACCTGCAGTAGTCGTAGACCTCGACGTTTCTCCAAACACACATCAACACATTGCAGTATTATCAAGGTCAAGCACTCGCATCAACATCATTGTCAAATCTCAACTTTCGACATACACCAAATGGAAAAAATATGAAAACAGCAAAATGGAAATTCCATGTTTCCATATCACCAAAACAGCAAAACTTAAAACGGACATTTTTAAAAACTGGAAATGGCCATGTGTGAAATTTGAAAATTCAAAAACTTCAAACGGACATTGTTTAAAATGTGTCATCAGCAAAATGGAAAAATCCATATCATCAAAAACGTTAAACTTGAAACGAACGTTTTCAAAAACTGTAAATTGCAAAATGATAAATGACAGTGTGTGGAATTCATCATGTGTGAAATGTGTAAAATGAAAAAATCAGCCATCAACATCACGATTTCTTAAAATTAAAAATAACAAAACATCGTGCTCTGGAAAACTTTTGTTTTTATTTCATAGTCATAGTGAATTGACAAAAGAAAAATAGAATACAAACAAATCCCAATTCCTCACTCCTCAATGTTTATGTCCATGCATCATCAACTTTCCTTTCATAGCACTCATGACAATTAGGGCTGCCATCCTTTCACCTACTGAGGCATCACTGGATGTGAAACGTTGTTTAGCTTTCTTTAATAACAATTTATCTGCCACATGTCTTAAACCAGAATGACTATGGCGATAAGAAAGGTCATGTTCCTTGCATGCTTGATCCAAAAGATTAATGGGTACATCACCACGTTGTAAACGTTTTTCGAGACGAGTTCCAGGGCCGCAAAAACGATAACCTGGAAGATGGATTTCGTAAGGTAAGTATTGAATCACTTTGTCAATGACGCCATTGCCAGTACAGGTCCGGCATATCCTTTTCCATCGATGGTAAAAAGGTTTGGTCTTCCTCCTCCTCTGTGGACGATGTTTGTGTTTGTTGTTGTTGTTGTTGCTTTTTCTCGCCATGACACTCGTGGAATGATTCAACAAAGTCTTTACACGGACTTTTATGACCGTGATACAGTTTCACTAGCTGGCAAGTCGCACACTGACGCATAGACGGTATTTTTGCCATGGCCACTTGCTTATGGTGATCGTAATCCGTACAGGGTTGCAATTCACTCAACACAGGGTCTTGAGTCCATGATTTTGGTACATGTTGCCAGATTTCTTTGACCGCGTTGGCGGCCACATAATAAATGAACGACTTGGGCAGTGCCAAGAGTTCCTCTTTGGTAAAACTGTCTAGTTTCTTTTTGCACACAAAGAACTTGCCGATGGCTTTGTCCGTAGCATTGCCTTTCTCCATGGTATCACGTGCTGTAGATGTTTACACGTCGCTAGTAGAAATCTCACTGACGTCATTCACAGGTAAATCTTGAGTTATAATTTTGTTCAACAACTCCCAGCAGGCATGAGTGGTTAACCAATGAAAGAGATGCCACGCATGCGATAGGGCTGTATGGGTAATGTTGCCACAGGAACAAGTATCCATGAGCGTTTGCAGGGAGGGGCAGCCCAACTCCATGAGGTCGATACATTGACAGTAAGACGCCAAAAATGGTTGCAACCATTGACGTTTTTCATTACCTTTCACAAATACCACATTGGCCGATGACAAGTGTGCTTTCATGACCACGTCCAAATATTTATAGGAAATGGTTCCCTGATTCCAGTCTAGTTGCCTATGATTTTCAATCCACTGGGTTTGTTTACGGTCTTTTTCACACAACAAATCAAAAGCATGGGGTGGTTTAAATAGCAAATGCGTAGCTTGCGATATCCAAAACGTGGTACAATCGATTATGGCCACTTGTTTAAATATAAATTTGTTGTCACCAATTTTAAACCCTTGGCAATCCACAATGAGTGTGCGCAACATGTTGACGCTTGCCTGGACCAAGTTCAACTGACGACTGACTGACGATCACGTGTGATCATGGCATGGACTTACCTGCCATGCTAGTTTCAAAAAAGAAGGTTAGGGTAGGACAGGGGGACATGCAAAAATAAGAATTTAAGAATTACATCATTTTATTATCATAACACGTCTTACAGGCTTTTCTCATTTTAGGATAAGGACGATAGCAACTGATACAACAAAATAGTCTCTTGTGTTTGTAACGTCCATAACACCGATGATGTCCCAATGTCTCTAAACTAGGCGTTTTTGATGGTGATCTGCTCACCGAAGCACCATGGATACCATACGGCCCACATGTATCATAACTTGTATTTTTTTCATCACCCAGAGACACAAGTGAGGGATAGCTTGAATGACAGGGTATATTTCCCACTTTCATTCTGCACAGGTAGGGGCAGGTGGGTGACCAGCGCTGATGTTCCTGCATGGGTTCATCGCCCTCCTGCCATTGGTCTATGATGATGGGACAAAAGGCACATTTCACTTCATCTCTTGTTTTTAAATAGTAGAATCCAGCAGCCGCCAAGGCTTGAGGGTTTATGAAAGGCACTGGCCATGTGGCAAAAGTCTTGAAACGTTGTTCCTCAGAGTTTAAATTCATGGATGTAACGTCTCTTGAGGCTTTAAAGCAAGACATGACTGAGCGACTTAACGTGGGTTGAGCTGTTATTTATACACTCGTCACTTGGTTGGACAGTGGATAATAGTTGACTTGTTTGTGATGAATAATCAGACAGTAGGCTGTCGTATTGGCTGGTACATTGTCATGCGTTTCAAAATCTAGTCGAATGTCGATATTGGATGGCTTGACAGACTCTTCCAGGTAAGAACAGTCAAAAACAATCAGTGGTGCTCTTGCCTTAAACGCTTGGGGTAGTAGCATGGGACCGTTCTCTTTTTGATAATACGACCATCGAAATTTAGAAAACAAGTCGTACAGGGGGCCAAACTTATTTTTTGAAAAATCCAAATCCAGTCCTTCATAGGGAAACACAGCTCCGTTGAGGAAAAGACGTGCATTTCTCAATTGCAGGTGATCAAATTGCGTGGCATCTTTGGTTTGTTGATACTTGCGATTCGTTTGAAAACCCACGATCAGGTAGAGAGGTCTCTCTGTATAGCGAGCTGTTTTTACAGACCAACTGTGTGTGTTGGTGGTGGGCAATAGCGGATACTCATGGAGTGCCCAGCTTCTAAATTCCATGGGTAGAGGCATATCTCTCTTTACCATTTTGAGTATGTCCAGTTTTTTGCTATCGTTAAGGGTCACATGAGGCACTTTCCATAGCAAGCGTTGTAGTTGAATTTTTGAATCGATGGGGGCATTGTCGGCCCCCTTGAGTGCATTGTTATCACTCCTGTCTCTCACTAGATAAAGCACTTGCCTTGCGTTAACCACAATGCGTTGGTGATCTTCGGCAAAGCCTAAAATCAGTTTAAGAGGTAAATATCCAGTAAAGGTCCCATCGGTGTGTACCATCCAGTCATTGGTCGAGTCAGGGCACCAAGCTGCCATGCAAAGTGTTTTACCTTCTTCCTCACTATAAGAGGGGTATAGTTTCATGACACTGGAAATACCCACATTTCGAGTGCTATCCACCACGATATCGTTAATGACATAACGTACTTCAGAAAACAGAAAGGCTAAACCATGGTTGGCGAACTTGGATGTAGTGGGTGTAGAGCCATCGGCTTTGGTGAGCCGACCTTCAATCTGAATAACACTTTCATGCGGTAGGGTGTAAATATCTTGGTTGTTGATAACAAATTGAATTTCATCATTGTTATTGAGTCCAGGTGTTTGAGCTTGATAGGAATGGAGATCAATTCTTACCACTCCTGGTTGCTCCTCGATGTGGTTCGCTATCTCTAGGATAGAATTCATTATAAGGGTTGACGTGGTAACCCAAATGCTGTAAAATCTGCTTGCCTTGAGATGTTAACGTGTATTCACGCGGCAAACAACTAACACCATTCCTAGACGGTGTTGTTGCTTTATACACAAATTTCATAGTGGCTTTAGCACCAACTTGTAAGTCACTGGTGTAGTGGAATCTAGATCAATGAGTTGTTGATCTCTATTGATCAGTCTTAATGTTATATTACTAATACTATCAACAGCCACAGCATGAAAAAGCACCACTGGAGGGTTTTCACGAATAATATACCCATTGGGCGATGTCACAATAAAGTCATAAAGCGAATGCGATGGTTCTTGATTGGTGTACACTTGGCTAATAATATTACACGTCACCGACACATGATGGTCCTCAATGAATTTCACTTCATGGTCCGATTCATGTTTTTTGTTGGGCTCCAACACACGTGGTTTAAATCCGAGTAATGGGCCAATGGAATCGGGGTGTGTTTTAAAGTCAATGTTGAAGGTAGAGAAAATACTGCAGCGATGAGTGTTAGTATTGCCTACAAGTTCAAACTTGTGCGTTCCGTCGAGAAATGACTTTAAACCATATTGATTGATCAACACCACATAAATGTGTTCATAAATATCATCGATCGTGTATCCACCAGAGTTCAGGGTGAGCACAGAATCATCATAGTAAAACTTGTTGTTCACATTTTCACGTATGTTGTATATTCGATTGTACGTTTCAAGAGAAACAAGTCCTAAACCATAGGGTTTTTCACTCAATTCGATAGGCGGGTAAAAGTCTAGGCTGACTTCAGGTCCACGTCCATGCACTGTAAACGTTTTACTTTCTACCGACATACTGGTGGCGTTTTTGCTTATGCTGCGTCTTATATAAAAAAATTAAACACAAACGTCCACACTGTTGGCTGTTAAACGTTTGCTCACGTTTCACATTATAATATATCTTGATCCTGTTTCCAAAATAGGTCACTAGTTCCATGGGCGGGGGCAAATTCCCAAAACTGTCAAAGTACCATACCGTGGATCCCTCTTTGACATAAGCTACATAATGCGTTCCTGGTCCTCGGTGATCATCCAAATTGACAACAGCACATTCCTGTTTCCAGGGTCGTGGGGGTAATTGGTTTCGCATAAACACACCTCGAAAATGAGAAAGCTTTAGTTGTTTAGCATAGCTTTCCACTTGTTGATGCGTCAGGGCATGTCTCGCTATGGCTGAGGTTAAATTTTTTTTTTTTTAATATTTCGAAATGGTGAAATCCCAAATCCTTGTTGATAAAAGGCTGGCTTTAAATTGGCATTTCTAGCCCCCATGGCAATCGCTTCCATCGTTTCATTGTGTCGCTGACTTTCTTTGAGTTGTTGCTTGCCCTGCTGCGCGGCTTTAATGGTTTTCGCCACTGCACTGGCACCGCCCAAAAGTGAGCCCAGAGCAGCCAAACCAGCAAATAATGCAGGTAAAAATCCCGCTCGTTTGGGAACGGGAATCACTCGCCCTTGGTTTGAAACCTGTCGCCGACGTTTTGGAATAACCTGTCTCTGTGCTGCTCGAAGGGCTTTCCTTATGGTCAATACATTATTTTTTCTTTTTTTCTTTCGCAAGGGCTTGTCCTCGAATGTTGTAAGCCCAGGCTTTGCCAAGGACAAAGTCCTTTTTTTAGTCTTTCTCACTGCATACCTTTGTTTCACCATGATGATAATGACCCACAACCTTTCACAAGAAAGTTTAAATCACAACTAACGTCAGATGGTTATTTCATGGCTGTATATTCCAATTCCACATAAAGTGGAAAGTCGTTTATGGTTTTTCCCGCTTGCTTTTCATCCCATGTCAACATGAGATAAAAGGATAATTCGTCACCTGCATTGACCATTTCATGGTTATGGACCAACATCCTATGACCATTTATCTTTATTTGTAAATGGTTCTCATCAGGTATGGCATATTTGATGTGAATGGTTCCATCATAGTGTAATCGATAGTGGCTTAAACCCGAAGCAAGCGCATAGGTCGAGTGCTGATCATGGACTAGCGGTAAATGGTTTCTGTCATTCACAGGTTTTTCATTTGTCAGATACACTAAAAACACAGATGGGATAAATTTATAAAGCCTTTTCATTTCATGGGTCACGTAACGCTTGGTACAAACATCGTCTTCGTCTTGTGGGTCTTCCACGTGAATAATCCGATGGTGATTAGCGCTATAGCCATTCACCATAAGCTGGGGCACTTTGTCATAAAACTCATACACTTTGTTATCCACATACTTTTTCGTAGTAACGTCTGTAGACACTTGAGGATGTTTTACATGGGTTAACCGCTTTCCCTTAAAGTCATAATCTCCCTGTTTTGTGCGTGGCACTACTGACCTATCCACATAGTGTTTATTAGCAGGATCTGTTTCCTGTTTAGGATCATGTATGGGGACAGGCCTAGCTTTGGCCATCAACGCACGTCCAAAGACATCCATCGTCAACCTGTAGTACCAGTCTACTGTTTCTATGACAAGGCTCGGTGTCCTGTATATAGACAGCCTGCTAGCCTTTCTAAGCCTTAGTTGAAATGAAGATTATTAAGCAGCAAGAGTCATTCCCCGTGGGGGACATGGTTTCCCATCTCTGTCCCACATCACGTGAACAACGCCATGGTTCACTGTTTCCATCTTCCATTCGCTGCATCATTGTGGGGCCTTCCGGCTGTGGAAAGACTAATCTTTTGCTAACGCTCATTACAGCACCCAATGGTCTGCGTTTTCAAAATATTTATATTTTTGCAAAATCTCTCTACCAACCCCTCTACGTGTTTCTGGATCAAGTCATGTCTGGATTACAAAAAGAGAATATGGGTTATTTTACATTTTCCATGCAAGAAAATGTGATTTCACCGGATGAGGTAAAGCCTGATTCACTCATGATTTTCGATGATGTATCCACTGAACGTCAAGGCATCATTCAAAGCTATTTCAGCATGGGTCGACACAAACATATCGATTGCTTCTATCTTGGGCAAACGTATTCTAAAATGTCCAAACAGTTGATTCGTGACAATGCCAATGTCATTGTTTTATTTCGTCAGGACGAGAGGAACAGTCGTCACATTTATAATGAACATGTGAATCCGGATATGACCTTTCAAATGTTTACAGAATTGTGTGCCAAGTGCTGGAACACTCAACGTCATGCCTGTTTAGTGATTGACAAACAAAGTGAACTCAACCAAGGACGGTATCGCTTAGGGTTTGATCATTTTATTGCTATTTAAGGCCCTGTCTCATTCGCCATCAAGTCATTTGTCAAGACACCATGGCGTTAGCAGAGAGTCAATTGAAAAAGCATATTATTAGAGCAAAAAATACTATTCGCCAAAAGTTTCGTCAATTGAAACAATCACGTGCCAATCATGCTTTGTTTATTCAGCAACATTTAGCACCTCCACTAAAAGCCATGTTGAAACCCTCTTTCAAGCCATCTGAAACGCTACCCACCGTTTCACAAGCCACGCAGACGCTGCACGAGGACCCTGAGGAAGAGGAAGTGGAAGATTTGACTAGTGATAGTGAAGTTGAGGATGAGGAGGAACAAGTGTTTACGCCTCAAAAAAAGGCCGCACCCCTTGCAGAGTTTTTGAGAAAAAAGAAATCCTTGGCCATGGTCGAAACACCTTGCCCTTCCAGAGCGTCTCCGTTTTCACAACTCTTGGCCACCCCTCAACATAAAGCTCAACTGAAAACCATTTTAATAAAATATTATGGATCAACATTGGAACCCTATTTCACCGATCTATTTATTGGAAACACAGATACCACGTATGGTGTTCGCTATGAGGATGATAGTTTTAAAATTGGCGATTCATCCATTAAATTTGCTCGTACTAAAGCTGTCATTAAAAACATCAACTATAAATTAACGCCAGGACTGTTAAAGCTGCTCTTTTCTCGGACCCCCTCTTCCCATGATTATACATCAGAGGACCTTGACAAATATAAATCCATTTTATTGGATACCCATGCTCACAAAAGACAGTATGATCCCACGCAACAAGTGAATGCCAATATATCTCAAAAATATAAAACCATCATTGCAAAAATGTTTCCCACCAGTCAAAGTACTCGTCGTAAAGTGTCCGCTTCGGGAGTGACTTTTAAACCATTAAAACCCCTTGTGGATGTTACCTACTGGCACAATCCCAATAAGCTCGTCCAGCGGCTACAATTGTTGCATGCCTCACGTCAAGCTGGCCACACCGGTCACGATTGGGAAATTCAAGAAATTGAACAAGAACTTCGAAATGCCAAAATTATTGTTTAAGCCCTCACCCATTAAAATGGGTATTGCTCACGAGTTGCATCGCCCAGCTAGGCGTCACTATCCGCGACTCAAGGTGATTTCACGAGGTGTGGATGAACTTTGGCAGGCTGACTTGGTTGAAATGATACCCTATGCTGGCGTTAACGACGGTGTACGCTATATGTTGACCGTCATTGATGTCTATTCCAAAATGGCCTTTGTTGAACCTGTGCGTCGCAAGTCTGGTCCACTAGTTACCAAGGCCTTTCAACATATTATTCAACACTCCAAACGTCAACCTCAGTTGCTACAAACCGACCAGGGGAAAGAATTTTTCAACAAGGATTTCTCCAGTTTTCTCAAATCTAAGGATATTCACCATTACACCACGTACAGCAATCTGAAAGCCAGTGTGGTCGAGCGGTTCAACCGAACATTGAAAACCCATATGTGGAAAGCGTTTACCGCTCAGGGCAGTTATCGCTGGTTGGACATGTTACCTGAGCTAGTATCACGTTACAATGACACCAAACATAGAACGATTGGGACCAAGCCACGCCTCGTGACTAAAAATATTCAGCGATTGGATAAACTGTTTAACCCCATAAAAGCAGCTGATCCTAAACGTCACCGACTGAACATTGGGGATTTTGTTCGTGTAAGCAAATTTAAGTCTGTCTTCAATAAGGGCTACACGCCTCAGTGGGGGACTGAACTATTTCGAATTCGTCGAGTCTACTTGGACAGTCCAGTCACCTATTTACTCGAGGACCTCAACCATCAACCCATAAAAGGTAGATTTTATCTCCATGAACTTCAGAAAACAGCATTTCCTCAGCATTATCTTGTGGAAAAAGTGTTGAAACAAAAAGGAAATAAACTCTACGTCAAATGGTTAGGGTTTAACTCTACGTTTAATTCTTGGATCAATAAACTACATGTTGTGTGAACCTGTGTACTTTTTATTTATTCACACATGTTGTACACCACCTATAGCTCTATGTGTACAGCGCTCCGCGCTTCATGCATGTTCATACATGTTTGTCTTTCCCTTTCCTCCTGTGTTCTCTCATACATCACCCCCTCCCCTCTCCCTCCCTTCACCTCCCACCACTGCTGTTTGCAGCTCTTGCCTATCTATTGGTTGTGACATTATTCCGACAAGTTGCATTATACTTTTTACTGATTCAGCGATTCCCATGCTTTGAACATTCTCTTATCGTGCACGTGGACAGATAACACCCAAGCGAACACCTGTGCCGGATCAAATTTCACCTGAACTTGCATTTTGTCACGTACGAAGCAAGACAGGATGTAACTTGTTAACAGTTATCGCGCATGTAGATAGATAACGTCCCAAGCGAACACCTGAGGTAGATCAAATGTCACCTGAACTTGCATTTTGTCACGTACGAAGCAAGACAGGATGTCACTGGTTTAGCCTACATGTGGTTTCACAAATGTGTGTGCATGCCTTTCACACTCCCCTGCCACCACGATGGTCAGATTATTTCACCTTCAAGCGTCACCTATTGTCAAGTCAGATCGGAGCCTTCCAATAAGCTCAAATGACATTCACCTCCTGTAAGTTTGTTTTCTCTACTCGCTTCGACCAACATAGAACCTAGTTCTCATCACCGTTTACACGTTAAAGGTAAAATATCAGAAAACGCACGCTCGCTCTGTCATACACCGACTCGTCGAAATATCAATTGATCTATTGAACACAGCCACCTTGGTCAGCGACAAGTTCGTTGAAACACACACATCCAGCAGTATCGTCTCTCTCAACCACCACGCTCCATGAAAATTATAAACAGGTAAAGAAAAAGAAAACGTTTTTTCAACATGTATGGCGTTAGGCCCTTTGTGAATTATCTTTTTGGAAAAAAAATATCTACCACATTTGAAAGGGGGCGTTAGCCCGAGTCCTAGGACACCTCGTACACGTCTCTAGCGTTATTGGTTCGTGACATATCGGCAAAAATCATAAAAAACACGTGTTTACCCCAAAATCGCATTTCCCATTTTTTTTTAATTACAACGAGTGGTCCATAGCAAAGAGGACGTCACCCCGAGTCCTTGGACCCGTCGTACATGCCTCTAACGTTATTGGTTCGTTAGATATCGGCAAAATCACAAAAAGCATGTGTTTACCCCAAAATCGAGTTTCCAATTTTATTAAAAATTATAACGAGTGGTCCATAGCAGAGAGGACGTCACCCCGAGTCCTTGGACCTGTCGAACATGCCTCTAGCATGATTGGTTCGCGAGATATAGCAAAAAGTCTAAAATCACGTTTTTACCCCAAAAAGACTGTGTTTCCAGATTTTCACCTTTTCGACACCGACATTCCCGTAAAGAGCACAACGAGACGAAAAAAACGAATCCAAGCACGCCCTCCTAGCATGGCTCCTTCCATTCCAAGGTCGCAGGGGCTCACCACTTGCTTTTATAAGCAGCTCTGTCCTTACCACACTACTGCAGGTTTTCATTCTAGAGACTTTAAATTTATTTTGGGGGTAGAGGGGGTAGGGACCATTGATTTACGTTAAACAATTTTTTTTGTAGAGTTCCTAGTTTCCAAAATATAGGATTTTCAAAATTCGAGTGTTTTCAAAAAAATATAAAAAATAAAAATTTTTTATTACAAAAAATAAAGGTCATAAAGACTGTTCGTTTGAGCCATGGCACAACGTTCTATCCTGTTTGGTTTTCAAACTATCGCCTATTTTCGAAAACAAAAATTTTCAAAAAAATTTTGAAAAATATAATGAGTGGTCCATAGCAAAGAGGACGTCAGCCCGAGTCCAACAATACCTCATTTGTCAAAATCGGACCATGCGTTCAAGAGATATTTAACATGGCTGAGGCTTAGTAGTAGAGCAAGGGGGGTTTTGAAGTGGGGCAGAACTCCTAGTACTCCACTACTTGCGACATCTGTCACAACTCCTCTGTCCCAATAGAGCCTGTGTGTGGCATTTTCGAGTACTGCAGATGGTGTGTATTTCCAATAGGGGACGGAGCTTTGAAGAAGTTTGTACTTCAAGGCCAGTTTCTGGTGGATAATGTTGGCAACTTGATCGTGTCGATGTTTGTAGTCGGTGTTGGCAAGGTGGGAACAACCTGATATAACGTGTTGAATGGTCTCACTACATTTGCCACAGCGGCGACACTTCTCACTCGCTGTTGTTGGATCTTTTATGATAAATTTCCGATAGCTTCGAGTAGCAACAACTTGGTCTTGGATAGCTACAACAAATCCCTCTGTTTCCGGAAAGAGGACCGAGTGGGTCAGCCATGCGTGCGACGCTAACTTGTCGATGTGAGGCTGGTCCAACTCATGTGGAAACTTCCCATGAAGCGCCTTCTGTTTCCAATTCCCGATCTTGTATTCAGTAGTTTTCATTTCTTTTACTGGTGGATCTAAGGATGACAGATGGAGCGGTGTGTAATTATCATCAGCTGAAGATACAGTGTGATGGAGAGGGGATGTTTCTCCTTTGTTGTGGAAAAATGCACGCAGAGTTGTCACTTGTTTTGTATGAAGGTTCATGATGTCTATCAGTCCTCAGCCACCTTCAGACCGAGGTAGAGTCAGACGCTCTGTTGCTGATTTCGGATGGTGCATACGATGGCGTGATAAAAGCACCGATGTTTTTCGTTGCAGATCGTGCAGTTCAGTTTGAGTCCACCTTATTATACCAAAGGAGTATGTAACTACGGGCATTGCAAATGTGTTAACTGCCTTAATTATATGTTTAGCGCTAAATTTTGAAGAGAGAACATTGCGAAGTCGTGATGTATACTGCTCAGTTATGTTCTTCTTGATATCACCATGTCTGAGACGGGTACTCTGGGCGAACCCAAGATATTTGTACAATGCGCCTTCCTCCAACGGCTGAATACTTCTCTGTCCCTCTCCAACAGGTATTCCTTGTGCAGAGTGCGAGCCTCTAATAACAGTCTGTGTTCTGCACTTATCAAAATCAAACTGCATATGGATATCTGAAGAAAAGCTCTGAGTGATAGAGATGAGATATTGTAGGTGCACTTTAGTTGATGCATACAGTTTAATGTCATCCATGTAAAGAAGATGGTTCATCCTGTACGCTTCACCATGATTACCCTTAATACTAAATCCATAGTTGCTACTGTTCAGGATTTGCGAGAGAGGATTCAATGCCAGACAAAACCAGAGTGGGCTTAGCAAGTCTCCTTGGAAAATTCCTCGGCGAATCGGTATTAATGAAGATGTTAAACGAGGGCCACCCACTGTAAGTTGGAGGGCAGTGCTCCATGAAACCATTGCGTACTTCAGGAAGTTCATTATAATAGGGTTGACCTTGTAAATCTCCAAGCTCTGTATAAGCCATGTATGAGGCACGGAATCGAAAGCTTTTTGGTAATCAATAAAGCAGGCATAAAGATTTCGTGATCTACGACAGGCCTGCTCTAATACCACGGCATCAATAGTGAGCTGTTCCTTACATCCTTAAGAATTCCTTCTGCAACCCTTTTGCTCCTCTGCGAGAATGACGTTTTCCTCACAATGCGCACGAATTCGATTTGCAATAATGGATGTAATTATCTTATAAAGGTTTGGCAAGCAGGTGATGGGGCGATATTTAGATGGGTTTGTGATTTTAGAGTCCTTTGGCTTGAGATAGGTTAACCCTCTGGCTAGGAAAACGGGAAATGCAGCAGGATTTTCCAAAAAACATTGTATGTGAATAGCCAGTAAACGGAGGGTACATGTGAGCCTTTTATAGTAGTAATTATGGATTCGGTCAATTACAGGTGCTTTCCAATTCTGTAGGCTGCTGATAACCTGGCGTAGTTCCTCAACATCAACGTCTGTATGTGCCATTTGATTTATTCGTCTGGTAGCATTCTCTATTTCCTTAAACCACGGAGCTTCATTGTTGTGTTCTTCCGGCGTAGACCATATTGATGACCAGTAGTCGGTAACACTCTCCTCACTGGGTCCTTCTGGAGAATAATTCTGAAATTGAGGTGTCTTTTTCAGGTCTTCATAGAACTTTGCCTCATTTCTCTTGAAGTCATTGTTCTGTTTCTTCCGCTCGGTAGTGTTCTGGTACCTCTTCAGACGCTTAGAGAGGGCTGCAAGTTTTTGTTTATAAGTATCAAGTACTTCTGTTATCACTGCGTCCTCGGAGACCTGAAATTCTTCTAGTGATGAGTCCATCATGATCCTTCGTATGCGGTTGTTCAGACGTCTACTTCTCTCTCCATTCTTATACTGTTGCAGTCTGTTCACATTCTGGCGTAGTTGTTCAATGCGTTGTTTTAAACGTTTTGCCCATGGTGGATCGCTGGGTTTCCTTGCAGCAGACAGTTGGTTTGGAGGGCGTGGCCTACCCTCATTAATTCGTACTGCAGCTAGTTCTGCACAATAGATAGCAGTATGAACCTGCATGAAATATTGGTGCTCTTCTAAATAGTTGGGAATTACGGTTTCGTTCAGTTCTTTCAACAGCATGGCAAACTTGCGGGAAGACTGCTGCCTCGGAAGTATTGGACGTTGGGTAGGGTCAGTACCTGCATATTCAAGCAGAACTGAATTAAATTCGTCTTGGATCTTGGAATGATGGCTTGTTTCCCCATTATGAGGTTCATTTACGTGAGTCGATTCATTCATGGATACCTCATTATCAGTATTTATTTGGCTAGTTTCACCACTTGCAGCTGAGGGATACAGTTCATGAGATATCTCCTGTCTGATTCGATCCAGAACAGGGTCGGGAACTAAATGATTCTTTACAATTGCTCTTCTTTGATCCGCGATTCGTTGCTCAGTGATGCTAAACAGAGGATACTGCTGCTTGAAAGCCGCATGCAGTGCTTGGCGGTAGTTTGTTATATCTGTTTCAAGACGAGTTAATCGATAATATGTCCGCGTGATATATTCATTCATATGAGTTTCCCATTTCATGCGTTTTCTGGGCTTACCTGCGAGAGTGGTTGTATTTATTTCAAAGGCACTGCCGTCAGGTGCGGTGCGAGACTCGAGATTTTGTGTACCGCCAATATCGTCTTGAGCTGCTGGAGCTTCTTCGGGTCTACTGGTGGGTGGACAGCAGCTTGTCATCCCACTGCCACCGGTTTGCGTATTGACACCTCTAGCGGTGGTTCTAGAGGTAACCTGCCGTATCACAGGCAGTGACATTTCTTAAAGCAAATTACTATTATTGCCTTTCCTGTGTGCTTTTTATACCTTCAGCCAGGTATTGCCTGGGTATTGCCTTTGATACCTATGGCAAGGTTTACAACACTCCTGTGAATGCTAGTGTGTTATTTGACTGATCGACGCAGATTCTTTGTAAATATGTGATCCAACTGATGTCATTTATCTCAATCCTAACCCCTGTTTCTAACGAAATAAACGGCATTACACAATTAATATCTGTTATAGGGGCCCAATTGGACTAATTGAGTAAACGGAGTAATAAACACACAATACAGGGCATAGATTAAACTATTTTAAACGGAATATTTGTGGTAATGTTAACCTAACCTGTACCAGCAATTCCTAGGCAACCACGTAAACAAGTTTCCTTATTATTATTATTATTATTATTATTATTATTATTATTATTATTATTATTATTAAAGTTAATAAGAGACACCTGTATTTTCACAAAATCCATCAATTGGAATTATTTTGTGTCGACAGACTAAAAGTTACAATATCAATTGTTAATAAGTTAACACTAAAAATGCCTTCAAAGCTATCTTTGTATGTCCACCCCTTATTATTCCCGTTTCTCCAACGGGGTCGGGGATGAGATGCGATGGACGTCTTTGTGGCGATGGTTTTTACGGCCGGATGCCCTTCCTGACGCCAACCTCATGAGAGGAGTTAATGAGAGATGAAATGAATGATGGTGAATGAAACTGGGCAAGGATGTGGAAGGAAGTGGCCGTGGCCTGTCAGAAGGTACCGTCCCAGCATTTGCCTGGTGTTGAAAATGGGGAAACCATGGAAAACCATTTCCAGGACGGCCGACGGTGGGGCTCGAACCCACGCGTCTACCGAGTCAGCAGAGAGCGTGCGTGGCCCCATGACCTAATGCTGCGCTTTAGCTGTCGGTTTCTTCAAAGCTATCTTTACTTGTGTCAAATCTGTCTGATAACTTGTATTATTTTGATGGCTGTAGTAGTGTGTATATTTGTACCTTGGGTTAGGATTCGAGTAGGAACGATCGAAATGGGTAGACTTAAAGAAAATTATCACTTCCTTATGGAGACATTTCTTACACCTTCACACCCAGCTTCGTCCTGTACTTCCTCTTCCAGATACCAAATTTTAGACATTATAATCCTATTCCTGGCACGTCGAGTCTTGGATCTTTGTCGGCAAGAGTGAAAGAATTCTAATTGAAAATTCTCATCTTAATGCATTGGATTCCCGCTTCACAGTTGTCTTATGACTCTCCCCTTCGAAGAAGCTAGCGATGTGGTAAGAACAAAGTGTTTGGAGGAGGCAGATGTTCACACGCTGAAGACCCGACACCACGGGTGTCTTCTACTGAGTCATGGAAGAAGCTGTTCCAATCTCATTCTCTTATCTTGTCCTACTCTCCGTAACCATTGTTGAGGGTATTAAATGTCGAGGGTCAGAGGTTAATACCTGCCTCTCAAATAGTGAATTGGATATAATCTCGTGGTGAGTGATCTTGCTTCAGTTCTGAAATCTGCTGTCAAAGTGCTATTTTCCCCCTCATTAGCCTGCAGGATATGCTTGCAGTGCATCAGTACCATACGGGATATTCCTGAAGAACGTTAGTTGGGCTGCATAAAATAATATTATTCGGGGCAGCTGATTTATTGGTATATACAGGGTATCCCAAAAACACCGACATGACTTACGGTAGTTTGCCTTCCCGCAAATCATAATAAGCCTTGATCCATCTGCGGGAAGGCAGACTGATCAGATTTCAAGAAGGAGCCCTTGTCTGGAAATCCACGGTGTGGGCGTTACAGAGCGTCGAAGTCGGAAAAGGGCTGTGACAAATTGGTCGGACGATAATCCGGGTGCGCAAATGATTCGAAACCACCAACACAGGTTCGGTAATAACATAAGGGCTGGGATCATTGCCCCATATCTACTGCCCAACAGACTGACAGGACTGATCTACGTCACGTTTATTCGAGATGTTTTGCCTACCCTATTGGAGGAAGTGCCACTAAATGTTCGGCAGGTATTAAGTATGGCTGCAACACGACGGAGCTCCAGCACATTTTGATGTAAATGTGCGGAATCACTGTAACGTTTCTACTAGTTGGGATGACAAGTGTAACGGTTTCTTTTGCTCCACGTTGAGCGTACAAGTGAAACGGTTTTCTTTGCCCTCACTTTTGCGTGACAAATGTAATGTTTCTACTGGCCCTGCCTTGCACTTAGAAATATTTACTCTGCCTAAGATATGTTGTTTTAATGGACGCCAAGACCTCAACACTATGTTGAAATCTAAATTTATATTTAACAACACCTAGCTCTGGTAGAACACCTTCAAGAATCTATTCACTCAGATCGTGGTATGATTTGATCATTAACCCAACAAACAATTGTATCAGGAGAAGGAATTGGTCTATATCTAATGCTACCGACTGAAAGCAAAGATTGCATGGTTAAAAGAAATGAATTTATTATATAAAACAAGTATGCCAAAATTAATAGTAATAATAATATATTCTGAATATAAATTGGAGCGTTGCGATTTGAATATTACCGCCAGAAAATTACGTGAAAACGGAGTCGGATAAATTACTGATTTTACTCTTAATCCCAAGCTATAAAGTTACTGAAATACTGAAAATGAAAAAAAAGACGAGAGATTACGTAGTTCTGAGTCATTCGCGCTTACCACTGGAAATTGCCGAAGCATTTCCCTCGTACTGGATGTTGAAGAGAGCTTCCCACAGCCTCCTGGACGTCGTCATCTTCTTCGTTAGTTGATGATATACTTGTAGATATGATAACTTTATGGTCCGAACATCGGAGCCAATCACACGTAAAACCACACTGGTTATGTTTTACAAAGATAGTCGCCTAGCCTCCACGGCGCGCAAACCATATATGCACTCGTCGCTTCCCTTCTCTGGACCCGGCTTCTTCTCGCCCGCTCTCCTCTGATTGGCTGAGCCACCACGCGCTACCCCCCCTTCTCAGGGTCATTACACTCGGCGCGAGGACGATGTCGATTACCGTTCCAGACTATTTCGCCTTTTCTTGAAGCAGCAACCCAGGCTTGCGTCATGCTTCTTGACAAAAATAAGCCTGTAGCCGAATTCCCCGTGACTCATCTCTCTCATAATTCCCTAACTGACAAAACTCCGTAAAATTCCGTAATCATATAATTTTCTATGATAATGTTGTTCGTAATAATTTGCTTGATAGTGTTTTCTATGACATATAAAACCTATCTGTATGCTTATAATTTTATAAAATGCTCCAAAAAGAATACATTAATAATAATAATAAGTTAATAATAATAATAAATTAACATGAAAACTTCTCTTGGCTGAACAATTTGCCGCGTAAATGAATATAGAATGACTTCCTACTGACTTATGTCAGTGGCATAAAATCCCCTCGAAAAACACGTTACATATTCGCCTCGGATCATCGGATGATTTACCGTGACGACGGTCCATTATCCGATTATCCCAGATACGTTAATAATCCCCATCCAAAATACATATTACATAAATGAAATCACCCTAAATTACATATATATACACTCATAACTTTTCTTTACGCACTTTGCGTCAAAGTCCGTTGTCATTATGGATTGCACTTTGCAACCAGTCCAATGTTTTTCATATAGAATAATGTTCCACGGATATTACCGCCTCTCAAATTTCTCTATGTTGGAAAAATAGACATAAATAATGTGTGAGCACTATGTATATAAGATGTCACATCACACGCATCAAAGGTGTTCTGATATATTTATCACCACAGAACTTCTTAATTTCACTGGAGGTCCCTTCCTTATGGAGAAATTTAATCTCACGGATCTCACTGAGCACACGATCACACTATTGTGGAAGCGCATCGTGACCTTTATAATAGACGAAATTAATATTGACTTCTGAAAAAAAAAACAGTATATGCGCATTACATATAACACCAAATATTTCTGTGCCGTAATCGCCCTGTCTTCTTAAGTTCCCGTAGACCATATTCTACTTAATATTAGTTCTCAACACAGACCAGTTCTCCTCACACAAATAATACCATTGTACAAATTACCTTAAATTACACACTTACCAATCTTACATGGCGAGGCCGTAAACAGAAATCACGTGTGCTGTTATGTATGAGTTTCATGAAGGACTGTCTCGCCTTCTGATGGCCCATCTTTTGTCTCGTGGACGCCTTATGCAAAAATACCCTATTCAAGTGCTCACCCATCTCTAGGAGACAAATGGGAATTCACCAGCGCTACCAAATTCTGGCCTTGGTGTATCGAGACATTTTTGAGCTCGAGCATCCGACAATCCCGTCATATTTCCCTGTACCTTAAAAACACTCAATTACTTACATACTACCCCCCTGTGTGACTTCTGATACGCCTGCCTGGAAGACCAGATCTTCCACGCACCAAATACCACACTTACTCATTTGATAGGCTGGCTCGCCAGCTAAACACTCTTACTTTATGACACATCCTCAATGTCATCACGTTGCTCCACTAGCATATTTCTCAGTGTCCGTAACGATGCCCTGTTGCTACTGTCCACACATGCTAACCCTACTTTCCTCTGGTGTCACACCAATACTCGACACTCTATGACCTAAAAATGTCACTTCTGACTGACAGAATGACGACTTAGACAGCTTCAAAGTGAATCCTGCCTTATCTAACTTCTGAAAAAATATATCAAAATGACGTAGATGCTCCTCAAAACTGCGTGAACTAATTACCATATCATCAATGTAAATGGTTACAAACTCTCCTGTGTCATCCCCTAATGCGATGTTTAAAGCCCTAATTAAAGCTGCTGAACTACTCTTTAACCCATAAGTTGTTCTACAAAGTTGATAAAGGTTATATTCATGACAAAAAGCTGTAAATGGTCTATCTTCGTACATAAGTGGCACTTGCCAAAAACTGGAACTCAAATCTACACAAGTGAAATACTTCTTCCCCTCAAATGTTTGCATTAATTCCTCTATTGACATAGATTTCAGCTGATCTGAACTAATTCTACTGTTAACCAAACGAGCGTCTAAACAAATACGAACTGTACCGTCGGTCTTGGGTACCGTGATCAAAGAATTAACATATGGACTGTTAGAGTGCTCAATAATCCCATCTTCAAGCATTTGGTTAATTTGTGCCTCAACTGCACTCTGATAAGCGAAAGGTACAGGATATCTATGTCCTGTGAATACTGACCTATCAATAACGTTCAATGAATGTGTATAGCAATTGGCCATACCAATGCGATCCTCAAAAACTCTCCTATTACACAATAACACATCATAGAGCCGAACACACTGTTCCACCTCTATATTTCCCTGAAATGCAGCATCACGTAACGAGTCCTCTAGACTGCCGTTCGTAATCACACTGCCCACAAAACATGGAGAACCCCGCTCTACGGCTGGCGATATCTCATTTAAAGTACAAATCACACTTACAACACTACTTCTCTGAATATGGTCATTGAACGCTACTTCTACTTCAGAATCACCCCATTTAAATTTCAAACTCCCTACATCATAACATAAGTTACCAGACACTCTACTGAGCCACTCTGAACCCAAGATAACACTGAATACTAAATTTGGAATTACAAGACAAATCTGCTTCTCTACATGATTATTAATTTTAATGTCTACTAAAACTTGCTTAGAAATTACTTTAGACCTCTTCCCAACAGCTGTGATAACAAAAGTGCTTTTAATTGGCATCTCCTCAAAATTTACTCCAGTTCCTTTCATTTTATCATAAAATGGACTACTTATGCAACTCTTCATACAACCACTATCAATTAAAACATCTGTGTACGCCTCGGACACGTTAACTATGGGGCTCTTACTAACCACCTCCTGAATAATACCTTCAACATTTAGTTCACGTAATAATTCATTTATTACATTTAGGTCATAGGGTTCCTGTATAAGTGTATGGACAGGGCATGTTACAGACTGAGATTCTGCCCTTACATCGCAGCCTGGTTTGTGTTTAAAGCATTACTACCGCTTGGTGTAGTACTACTCACTACTGCACTGGTCTGGTTGTTCTGGGTTGTATTAACGGTATCTCTCTGTCCGTTATTACCATTGGGCTGATTCCCTCCTTGACCCCTGTTCTGGTTATAATTATTATTGTTATTATACCTCCCTTGGTTACCCCTAAAATCATTATTTCGGCCTTGATTTCCCCTGAAATCGTTATTTCTACCTTGGTAGTTCGTACCATACCCATTTCCTCTGTACTGGTTTTGCTGATCATTATTATTATTATTATTTTGGTTCCCCGTATTTTGAACGCTGGCCCCTTCGCCACTGTTCCCTTGAACTACCTGATTCCTATTCTCATTAGGCCTGTTATTATTGTTACCCTGGTTCCTACCGAAATTCTCCTCGTAACCACCTCTTCCCAGAGCATCGAATGTACTCAATAAATTCTCCACTTGTGAAATAGATTTAACATTTTGGATACAGGCAGCTTCCTTGATTCTATATGGAAAATGTCTTAGTAATAGCCTGACTACATCACTTTCCTCCTTCAAACCATCCAGATATTTGCACGTTAATACCTGTCCTAAAAAGTACTCGGTCATAGTGTAGTTTCCTCTCGGGTTATATTTCCCACACACAATTCCCTCACGATGCTGAGACTGAATGACCTCATTCCAAAATTTCTCACAAAATTTAACTTTAAAATCTGAAATATTCTCGAAATTGTCTCTGTAGGCAGCAAACCAGTTTCTTGTCTCCCCTACAAACGCTTGCTCTAAAATTTCAACTACCTGGCACCACTCAATACTACCATCTTCCAACCTCTCCCCGAATTTATTTTCTATTGTGTTCATGAACTCCATTGGACAACCCTGCCGATTACTAAATTTGCCTAGTTCTATTTCCCTGTGTGTGCTATTCACATAAACTGGCCTACTCTAACTATTTTCCTGCCTAATTCTAGCTTTCAACTTCTGTTCTAATTCAGCAATTTTCTCCTCAGCTTTTCTTTCAATATTATTTACAGTTAACCTAATGCTCCCTTCCGATGCTTCTACTTTACCACTTAATTTAGCTTGTTTCTCACTAATCTCATTAATGCTTTCCTTATTCTTCTCCCTTATAGTATTAACTTCAGTGATTATTTCTGCATGCACTTTATCAATTCTTCCACCCCAGCTGTTCTTTAACCTCTTTAGTTGCTACCTGAATTTTGTCAATTTCTCCCCCCAATTGCTTTTTGACCTGCTGTGTTTCACGTTGCACTAGTTCTTTTAAATTCTCACCCTGTGTACTGATTCTAATTTCTAACTCCTCCTGTACTTTTACTAATTTTCTGTCTACATCTGCAATAATCTCTTTAGCCTTCTCTTCCATCACCCCTCTGATCTCACCTCTAATCTGCTCAAATTTCTTATCTAATTTATTGCTTACTTCCTTACTGCTCTGTTTCAATTTAGCGTTTAGAGCCTCTGTACTCTCTTTATTTTCCCTACTGTTTAGTTCAAGTTTAGCATTGTTTCGTTCAAGTTTAGCATTTAAAGTTTCAGTACTCTCTCTATTTTCCCTACTATTTTGTTCGAGTCTAGCGTTATTTTGTTCGAGTTTAGCATTTAAAGCGTCTGTGCTAATTTTATTTTGTTGCATAAACTGAAGAAGCAAACTCTCTAACCCTGCTTGACTGTTTTGATTACCCCCCTCAGTATCGGGATTTACCTCCGACTTCCCTGTACTGCTTTCATTTCCAAGACTAGCCATACTGCTCGTATCTTCACTATCCAACTGGTGACCACTACGCAACTTCATCTCTTCCTCAGCACTACCCATGCTGATACACACCGATAAATGAAAAACCCCCAAAATACAGGCACAGAAATATATACCCTTCCCCTTCCACAAATGTTATTAGGTTTTCGGCCCCAAGTTGGTAGCGACAAGTGTATCGGTTTTCTTTGCCCTCACTTTTGCGTGACAAATGTAATGCTTCTACTGGCCCTGCCTTGCACTTAGAAATATTTACTCTGACTAAGATATGTTGTTTTAATGGGCGCCAAGACCTCAACGCTATGTTAAAATCTAAATTTATATTTAACAACACCTAGCTCTGGTAGAACACCTTCAAGAATCTATTCACTCAGATCGTGGTATGATTTGATCATTAACCCAACAAACAATTGTATCAGGAGAAGGAATTGGTCTATAACTAATGCTACCTACTGAAGGCAACGATTGCATGGTTAAAAGAAATGAATTTATTATATAAAACAAGTATGCCAAAATTAATAGTAATAATAATATATTCTGAATTTACATTGGAGCGTTGCGATTTGAATATTACCGCTAAAAAAGTTACGTGAAAACGGAGTCGGATAAATTACTGATTTTACTCTTATACCCAAGCTATGAAGTTACTGAAATACTGAAAATGAAAAAAAAAGACGAGAGATTACGTAGTTCTGAGTCATTCGCGCTTACCACTGGAAATTGCCGAAGCATTTCCCTCGTACTGGATGTTGAAGAGAGCTTCCCACAGCCTCCTGGACGTCATCTTCTTCGTTAGTTGATGATATACTTGTAGATATGATAACTTTATGGTCCGAACATCGGAGCCAATCACACGTACAAACACACAGGTTAAGTTTTACAAAGATAGTCGCCTAGCCTCCACGGCGCGCAAACCATATATGCACTCGTCGCTTCCCTTCTCTGGACCCGGCTTCTTCTCGCCCGCTCTCCTCTGATTGGCTAAGCCACCACGCGCTACCCCCTCCTCAGGGTCATTACACTCGGCGCGAGGATGATGTCGATTACCGTTCCAGACTATTTCGCCTTTTCTTGAAGCAGCAACCCAGGCTTGCGTCATGCTTCTTGACAAGAATAAGCCTGTAGCCGAATTCCCCGTGACTCATCTCTCTCAAAATACCCTAACTGACAAAACTCCGTAAAATTCCGTAATCATATAATTTTCTATGATAATGTTGTTCGTAATAATTTGCTTGATAGTGTTTTCTATGACATATAAAACCTATCTGTATGCTTATAATTTTATAAAATGCTCCAAAAAATACCTTAATAATAATAATAAGTTAATAATAATAATAAATTAACATGAAAACTTCTCTTGGCTGAACAATTTGCCGCGTAAATGAATATAGAATGGCTTCCTACTGACTTATGTCAGTGGCATAAAATCCCCTCGAAAAACACGTTACATCACCTCAACGTTGCATATGCCAATCGATGGATTGGTCGAGATGGACCGGTTCCTTGGCCAGCACGGTCGCCATATTTGATACCTCTCGATTAATTTCTGTGGGGTAGTATGAAGAGTTGGTGTATGCCACTCCTGTTACGTCAGTGAAGGACCTTATTGCTTGAGTCTATGGAGTGATTGCCATCCTTCAAAGAAAATCGCACGTATTGGGTCATGTTCGTGCGATTCAGCACCGCCGATGTAGGCTCTGCAATGACGTCAGAGGTACAAAGTTTGAACCCCATTTGTAAGGTGTCCCTTGTGCTACTCATCTTGTGTTTATTGATGACCTATGGAACGCTTACCTCTTCCACATTTCAATGCTCTCTGCAGCATCCAAGCCGTGCGCTTCCGGTTAAGGCTTTCTTATTGAAAACCGATCAATTTGCCTTCCCGCAAATCATACTAAGCCCTGACGATGTTTTTGTAGGACACCATACATATTTCATCCATTGCATGGAAATATGGGATGTAGATAGCATTCGTCAGAATCACACTTGGATTTAATATGAACAACAAAATGAAATGAAAAACAAGTAGTTCTGTGAAGAACTAAACAGCCTATTTTCATATATCCTACTTATGTTAATTGCCACTATCAACATACACAATTTCAGTTTGATTGCTGTAATAGATTCGTAGATATTGAGAACCGACTAAATATTTCGGATGGTCGCCATGTTGGATTTTATATATGTAGGTCCTAGAGTTATGTACTGTTACATGCAGATTATTGTGAACGTGTAGTATTCAAACTTCAATCGCATAATTAGGACACAAGAAAAAACAAGGAGATTTTAAAATTTTTCACAGCTGCCATCTTGAGGTTATGGAAACAATTGAAATAAATTAGATGCCAGTGGATTAACATTCGTATAAGGATTTACTGTACCAAGTTTCACTGCACGCGGATGGTTAAATTGCAAGAAAAGTCCATGTGAATATTTATAATTCGCGTCACCGCCATTTTGGATTTGTGATCACCAGGTTATTTAAAGTCCTATAGGTGAACTTAAGTTCATCGCCCCTATGAACATTAAAAAATGCAGTTTGATGCTAAAATAGATTCGTAGATATTCAGTATCGTCTAAATATTTCGGATGGTCGCCATGTTGGATTGTTAAAATGTATAGGCCATAGACTCTTGTACCATTAAAGGAAAATTATTGCGTAGGTTCATTATTCAAACTTTCACATCGATCGCATGACTATATCACAATAAATAAAATCTTAATTTTAAAATTCGCACTGCCGCCATCTTGAGGTTATGTAAACAATTGAACTAAATTAGAAACCAGTGGATTACAATGTGTATAAATATTTCCTGTGCCAGGTTTCAGTGCGCTTGGAACATTAAATCGCGAGAAAGGTCTATTTGAAATTTTCAAATTCGCTTGGCCGCCATGTTCGTTTTGTAGTTAACCGGTTTTTGAAAGTCTTATAGATGGACTTCCAGTAGTGCCTTTTATGTCCGTACAAAATTTCAGGGTTTTACCGCTAATAGTTTCAGAGATATAGAATGCCGGTGAAATATTTCGCACATCCGCCATCTTGTGATTATGTAAACAATTGAACGAAGTTAGATGTCGGTGCATTACAATGTATATAAACATATACTGTACCAAGTTTCATTGCGTTTGGTTGGTCAAATCGCGAGAAACGTCTATTTAAAAGTCGCAAATTCGCTTGGCCGCCATGTTGGTTTTGTAGTTACCAGGTTTTCAAATGTCACTTAAGTGAACTTATAGTAGTTCCCTCTATCACCATAGTAAATGTCAGGGTAATATCGGTAATAGTTTCGGAGATATTGAATGCTGGTGGAATATTTCGCACAACCGCCATGTTGGATTGGTGAGTCCTAACAAAATTTGAAGGGCACGGTCGAGGTCGCCGGGAATAGTGCTATGAACTCTCCGAGTTTCATTGAAATCGCTCCAGCCGTTTAGATTTTATTAGGGGGGGACACACACACGAATCACACACACACGCGCACACACACACACACACACACACACACACGCACACACACACGGACAAAAGGTGATCTCATAAGCCTATTTTTTCAAAATTGAAAATAGGCTAAAAATATTGATGAAAACTTATCCGAGTCCGTCCGGCCATACCATCCGGCCGATTGTCTTCATCCTTTTTTTAAATGAAAGGTATTCACGCACAGATTTGTCATCAAGTATTAAAAATCACTTAAATTACGCCTTTCTCAAATTATTTGATTTTTTAAACTTTTTCCAATTTTTTCCAACATTGAAGTAATCATATCTTCGGTTCTAATTGAGTTACGAAGGTCGTTTTAGTCTAAGAACACTCAGTGAATCAAGCGCTATCATTTGAGCTCTTAACCTTTCAAATCGGCTGATTCTGAGGAATGTTATGAGTGGACATACGATATTACATCTCATTTTTTCAACAGTTTTTCTCATTGTAGGAATCATTTCTTTGGACATACGATATTACATCTCATTTTTTCAACAGTTTTTCTCATTGTAGGAATCATTTCTTTGGTTCTAATTGAGTTACACTGTTCGTTTTGGTCTAAGAGCACTCAGTGGATCAAGCTCCCTCTTTTGAGGTATTAAATATTTACATTGGTTGATTCTGAGGAATGTTATGAGTGCCGAAGCGAATATTTGAAATAATTATGAAAACTTAACCGTGTCCGTCGGGCCATTCTATCCGGTCGATTTCCTTCATACCACTATTAAATGAAAGTTATTAATGTACGGATTTAATATCAAGTATTACAAATCACTCAACTTCTGCCTTGCTCAAATTATTTGATTTCTGCACCTTTTATACTTTTTTCACATTGAAGCTATCTATATTATTAAAAATATTGATGAAAACTTATCCGAGTCCGTCCGGCCATACTATCCGGCCGATTTTCTTCATCCTTTTGTTAAATGAAAGGTATTCATGCACAGATTTGTCATCAAGTATTACAAATCACTTAAATTACGCCTTTCTCAAATTATTTGATTTTTTCAACTTTTTCCAATTTTTTCCAACATTGATGCAATTATATCTTCGGTTCTAATTGAGTTACGAAGGTCGTTTTAATCTAAGAACACTCAGCGAATCATGCGCTATCATTTGAGCTCTTAACCGTTCAAATCGGCTGATTCTGAGGAACGTTATGAGTGGACATACGATATTACATCTCATTTTTTCAACAGTTTTTCTCATTGTAGGAATCATATCGTTGGTTCTAATTGAGTTACACTGTTCGTTTTGGTCTAAGAGCACTCAGTGGATCAGCCTATATCTTTTGAGGTATTAAATATTTACATTGTTTGATTCTGAGGAATGTTATGAGTGCCGAAGCGAATATTAGAAATAATTATGAAAATTTAACCGTGTCCGACGGGCCATTCTATCCGGTCGATTTCCTTCATACCACTATTAAATGAATGTTATTCATGTACGGATTTAATATCAAGTATTACAAATCACTCAACTTCTGCCTTCCTCAAATTATTTGATATCTTGCACCTTTTTTACTTTTTTTTCACATTGAAACTATCTATATTATTAAAAATATTGATGAAATCTTATCCGAGTCCGTCCAGCCATACTATCCGGCCGATTTTCTTCATCCTTTTGTTAAATGAAAGGTATTCATGCACAGATTTGTCATCAAGTATTACAAATCACTTAAATTACGCCTTTCTCAAATTATTTGATTTTTTCAACTTTTTCCAATTTTTTCCAACATTGATGTAATTATATCTTCGGTTCTAATTGAGTTACGAAGGTCGTTTTAATCTAAGAACACTCAGCGAATCATGCGCTATCATTTGAGCTCTTAACCGTTCAAATCGGCTGATTCTGAGGAACGTTATGAGTGGACATACGATATTACATCTCATTTTTTCAACAGTTTTTCTCATTGTAGGAATCATATCGTTGGTTCTAATTGAGTTACACTGTTCGTTTTGGTCTAAGAGCACTCAGTGGATCAGCCTATATCTTTTGAGGTATTAAATATTTACATTGTTTGATTCTGAGGAATGTTATGAGTGCCGAAGCGAATATTAGAAATAATTATGAAAATTTAACCGTGTCCGACGGGCCATTCTATCCGGTCGATTTCCTTCATACCACTATTAAATGAAAGTTATTCATGTACGGATTTAATATCAAGTATTACAAATCACTCAACTTCTGCCTTCCTCAAATTATTTGATATCTTGCACCTTTTTTACTTTTTTTTTCACATTGAAACTATCTATATTATTAAAAATATTGATGAAATCTTATCCGAGTCCGTCCAGCCATACTATCCGGCCGATTTTCTTCATCCTTTTGTTAAATGAAAGGTATTCATGCACAGATTTGTCATCAAGTATTACAAATCACTTAAATTACGCCTTTCTCAAATTATTTGATTTTTTCAACTTTTTCCATTTTTTTCCAACATTGATGTAATTATATCTTCGGTTCTAATTGAGTTACGAAGGTCGTTTTAATCTAAGAACACTCAGCGAATCATGCGCTATCATTTGAGCTCTTAACCGTTCAAATCGGCTGATTCTGAGGAACGTTATGAGTGGACATACGATATTACATCTCATTTTTTCAACAGTTTTTCTCATTGTAGGAATCATATCGTTGGTTCTAATTGAGTTACACTGTTCGTTTTGGTCTAAGAGCACTCAGTGGATCAGCCTATATCTTTTGAGGTATTAAATATTTACATTGTTTGATTCTGAGGAATGTTATGAGTGCCGAAGCGAATATTAGAAATAATTATGAAAATTTAACCGTGTCCGACGGGCCATTCTATCCGGTCGATTTCCTTCATACCACTATTAAATGAAAGTTATTCATGTACGGATTTAATATCAAGTATTACAAATCACTCAACTTCTGCCTTCCTCAAATTATTTGATATCTTGCACCTTTTTTACTTTTTTTTCACATTGAAACTATCTATATTATTAAAAATATTGATGAAATCTTATCCGAGTCCGTCCAGCCATACTATCCGGCCGATTTTCTTCATCCTTTTGTTAAATGAAAGGTATTCATGCACAGATTTGTCATCAAGTATTACAAATCACTTAAATTACGCCTTTCTCAAATTATTTGATTTTTTCAACTTTTTCCAATTTTTTCCAACATTGATGTAATTATATCTTCGGTTCTAATTGAGTTACGAAGGTCGTTTTAATCTAAGAACACTCAGCGAATCATGCGCTATCATTTGAGCTCTTAACCGTTCAAATCGGCTGATTCTGAGGAACGTTATGAGTGGACATACGATATTACATCTCATTTTTTCAACAGTTTTTCTCATTGTAGGAATCATATCGTTGGTTCTAATTGAGTTACACTGTTCGTTTTGGTCTAAGAGCACTCAGTGGATCAGCCTATATCTTTTGAGGTATTAAATATTTACATTGTTTGATTCTGAGGAATGTTATGAGTGCCGAAGCGAATATTAGAAATAATTATGAAAATTTAACCGTGTCCGACGGGCCATTCTATCCGGTCGATTTCCTTCATACCACTATTAAATGAAAGTTATTCATGTACGGATTTAATATCAAGTATTACAAATCACTCAACTTCTGCCTTCCTCAAATTATTTGATATCTTGCACCTTTTTTACTTTTTTTTCACATTGAAACTATCTATATTATTAAAAATATTGATGAAATCTTATCCGAGTCCGTCCAGCCATACTATCCGGCCGATTTTCTTCATCCTTTTGTTAAATGAAAGGTATTCATGCACAGATTTGTCATCAAGTATTACAAATCACTTAAATTACGCCTTTCTCAAATTATTTGATTTTTTCAACTTTTTCCAATTTTTTCCAACATTGATGTAATTATATCTTCGGTTCTAATTGAGTTACGAAGGTCGTTTTAATCTAAGAACACTCAGCGAATCATGCGCTATCATTTGAGCTCTTAACCGTTCAAATCGGCTGATTCTGAGGAACGTTATGAGTGGACATACGATATTACATCTCATTTTTTCAACAGTTTTTCTCATTGTAGGAATCATATCGTTGGTTCTAATTGAGTTACACTGTTCGTTTTGGTCTAAGAGCACTCAGTGGATCAGCCTATATCTTTTGAGGTATTAAATATTTACATTGTTTGATTCTGAGGAATGTTATGAGTGCCGAAGCGAATATTAGAAATAATTATGAAAATTTAACCGTGTCCGACGGGCCATTCTATCCGGTCGATTTCCTTCATACCACTATTAAATGAAAGTTATTCATGTACGGATTTAATATCAAGTATTACAAATCACTCAACTTCTGCCTTCCTCAAATTATTTGATATCTTGCACCTTTTTTACTTTTTTTTTCACATTGAAACTATCTATATTATTAAAAATATTGATGAAATCTTATCCGAGTCCGTCCAGCCATACTATCCGGCCGATTTTCTTCATCCTTTTGTTAAATGAAAGGTATTCATGCACAGATTTGTCATCAAGTATTACAAATCACTTAAATTACGCCTTTCTCAAATTATTTGATTTTTTCAACTTTTTCCATTTTTTTCCAACATTGATGTAATTATATCTTCGGTTCTAATTGAGTTACGAAGGTCGTTTTAATCTAAGAACACTCAGCGAATCATGCGCTATCATTTGAACTCTTAACCGTTCAAATCGGCTGATTCTGAGGAACGTTATGAGTGGACATACGATATTACATCTCATTTTTTCAACAGTTTTTCTCATTGTAGGAATCATATCGTTGGTTCTAATTGAGTTACACTGTTCGTTTTGGTCTAAGAGCACTCAGTGGATCAGCCTATATCTTTTGAGGTATTAAATATTTACATTGTTTGATTCTGAGGAATGTTATGAGTGCCGAAGCGAATATTAGAAATAATTATGAAAATTTAACCGTGTCCGACGGGCCATTCTATCCGGTCGATTTCCTTCATACCACTATTAAATGAATGTTATTCATGTACGGATTTAATATCAAGTATTACAAATCACTCAACTTCTGCCTTCCTCAAATTATTTGATATCTTGCACCTTTTTTACTTTTTTTTCACATTGAAACTATCTATATTATTAAAAATATTGATGAAATCTTATCCGAGTCCGTCCAGCCATACTATCCGGCCGATTTTCTTCATCCTTTTGTTAAATGAAAGGTATTCATGCACAGATTTGTCATCAAGTATTACAAATCACTTAAATTACGCCTTTCTCAAATTATTTGATTTTTTCAACTTTTTCCAATTTTTTCCAACATTGATGTAATTATATCTTCGGTTCTAATTGAGTTACGAAGGTCGTTTTAATCTAAGAACACTCAGCGAATCATGCGCTATCATTTGAGCTCTTAACCGTTCAAATCGGCTGATTCTGAGGAACGTTATGAGTGGACATACGATATTACATCTCATTTTTTCAACAGTTTTTCTCATTGTAGGAATCATATCGTTGGTTCTAATTGAGTTACACTGTTCGTTTTGGTCTAAGAGCACTCAGTGGATCAGCCTATATCTTTTGAGGTATTACATATTTACATTGTTTGATTCTGAGGAATGTTATGAGTGCCGAAGCGAATATTAGAAATAATTATGAAAATTTAACCGTGTCCGACGGGCCATTCTATCCGGTCGATTTCCTTCATACCACTATTAAATGAAAGTTATTCATGTACGGATTTAATATCAAGTATTACAAATCACTCAACTTCTGCCTTCCTCAAATTATTTGATATCTTGCACCTTTTTTACTTTTTTTTTCACATTGAAACTATCTATATTATTAAAAATATTGATGAAATCTTATCCGAGTCCGTCCAGCCATACTATCCGGCCGATTTTCTTCATCCTTTTGTTAAATGAAAGGTATTCATGCACAGATTTGTCATCAAGTATTACAAATCACTTAAATTACGCCTTTCTCAAATTATTTGATTTTTTCAACTTTTTCCATTTTTTTCCAACATTGATGTAATTATATCTTCGGTTCTAATTGAGTTACGAAGGTCGTTTTAATCTAAGAACACTCAGCGAATCATGCGCTATCATTTGAGCTCTTAACCGTTCAAATCGGCTGATTCTGAGGAACGTTATGAGTGGACATACGATATTACATCTCATTTTTTCAACAGTTTTTCTCATTGTAGGAATCATATCGTTGGTTCTAATTGAGTTACACTGTTCGTTTTGGTCTAAGAGCACTCAGTGGATCAGCCTATATCTTTTGAGGTATTAAATATTTACATTGTTTGATTCTGAGGAATGTTATGAGTGCCGAAGCGAATATTAGAAATAATTATGAAAATTTAACCGTGTCCGACGGGCCATTCTATCCGGTCGATTTCCTTCATACCACTATTAAATGAAAGTTATTCATGTACGGATTTAATATCAAGTATTACAAATCACTCAACTTCTGCCTTCCTCAAATTATTTGATATCTTGCACCTTTTTTACTTTTTTTTTCACATTGAAACTATCTATATTATTAAAAATATTGATGAAATCTTATCCGAGTCCGTCCAGCCATACTATCCGGCCGATTTTCTTCATCCTTTTGTTAAATGAAAGGTATTCATGCACAGATTTGTCATCAAGTATTACAAATCACTTAAATTACGCCTTTCTCAAATTATTTGATTTTTTCAACTTTTTCCAATTTTTTCCAACATTGATGTAATTATATCTTCGGTTCTAATTGAGTTACGAAGGTCGTTTTAATCTAAGAACACTCAGCGAATCATGCGCTATCATTTGAGCTCTTAACCGTTCAAATCGGCTGATTCTGAGGAACGTTATGAGTGGACATACGATATTACATCTCATTTTTTCAACAGTTTTTCTCATTGTAGGAATCATATCGTTGGTTCTAATTGAGTTACACTGTTCGTTTTGGTCTAAGAGCACTCAGTGGATCAGCCTATATCTTTTGAGGTATTAAATATTTACATTGTTTGATTCTGAGGAATGTTATGAGTGCCGAAGCGAATATTAGAAATAATTATGAAAATTTAACCGTGTCCGACGGGCCATTCTATCCGGTCGATTTCCTTCATACCACTATTAAATGAAAGTTATTCATGTACGGATTTAATATCAAGTATTACAAATCACTCAACTTCTGCCTTCCTCAAATTATTTGATATCTTGCACCTTTTTTACTTTTTTTTCACATTGAAACTATCTATATTATTAAAAATATTGATGAAATCTTATCCGAGTCCGTCCAGCCATACTATCCGGCCGATTTTCTTCATCCTTTTGTTAAATGAAAGGTATTCATGCACAGATTTGTCATCAAGTATTACAAATCACTTAAATTACGCCTTTCTCAAATTATTTGATTTGTTCAACTTTTTCCAATTTTTTCCAACATTGATGTAATTATATCTTCGGTTCTAATTGAGTTACGAAGGTCGTTTTAATCTAAGAACACTCAGCGAATCATGCGCTATCATTTGAGCTCTTAACCGTTCAAATCGGCTGATTCTGAGGAACGTTATGAGTGGACATACGATATTACATCTCATTTTTTCAACAGTTTTTCTCATTGTAGGAATCATATCGTTGGTTCTAATTGAGTTACACTGTTCGTTTTGGTCTAAGAGCACTCAGTGGATCAGCCTATATCTTTTGTGGTATTAAATATTTACATTGTTTGATTCTGAGGAATGTTATGAGTGCCGAAGCGAATATTAGAAATAATTATGAAAATTTAACCGTGTCCGACGGGCCATTCTATCCGGTCGATTTCCTTCATACCACTATTAAATGAAAGTTATTCATGTACGGATTTAATATCAAGTATTACAAATCACTCAACTTCTGCCTTCCTCAAATTATTTGATATCTTGCACCTTTTTTACTTTTTTTTTCACATTGAAACTATCTATATTATTAAAAATATTGATGAAATCTTATCCGAGTCCGTCCAGCCATACTATCCGGCCGATTTTCTTCATCCTTTTGTTAAATGAAAGGTATTCATGCACAGATTTGTCATCAAGTATTACAAATCACTTAAATTACGCCTTTCTCAAATTATTTGATTTTTTCAACTTTTTCCATTTTTTTCCAACATTGATGTAATTATATCTTCGGTTCTAATTGAGTTACGAAGGTCGTTTTAATCTAAGAACACTCAGCGAATCATGCGCTATCATTTGAGCTCTTAACCGTTCAAATCGGCTGATTCTGAGGAACGTTATGAGTGGACATACGATATTACATCTCATTTTTTCAACAGTTTTTCTCATTGTAGGAATCATATCGTTGGTTCTAATTGAGTTACACTGTTCGTTTTGGTCTAAGAGCACTCAGTGGATCAGCCTATATCTTTTGAGGTATTAAATATTTACATTGTTTGATTCTGAGGAATGTTATGAGTGCCGAAGCGAATATTAGAAATAATTATGAAAATTTAACCGTGTCCGACGGGCCATTCTATCCGGTCGATTTCCTTCATACCACTATTAAATGAAAGTTATTCATGTACGGATTTAATATCAAGTATTACAAATCACTCAACTTCTGCCTTCCTCAAATTATTTGATATCTTGCACCTTTTTTACTTTTTTTTTCACATTGAAACTATCTATATTATTAAAAATATTGATGAAATCTTATCCGAGTCCGTCCAGCCATACTATCCGGCCGATTTTCTTCATCCTTTTGTTAAATGAAAGGTATTCATGCACAGATTTGTCATCAAGTATTACAAATCACTTAAATTACGCCTTTCTCAAATTATTTGATTTTTTCAACTTTTTCCAATTTTTTCCAACATTGATGTAATTATATCTTCGGTTCTAATTGAGTTACGAAGGTCGTTTTAATCTAAGAACACTCAGCGAATCATGCGCTATCATTTGAGCTCTTAACCGTTCAAATCGGCTGATTCTGAGGAACGTTATGAGTGGACATACGATATTACATCTCATTTTTTCAACAGTTTTTCTCATTGTAGGAATCATATCGTTGGTTCTAATTGAGTTACACTGTTCGTTTTGGTCTAAGAGCACTCAGTGGATCAGCCTATATCTTTTGAGGTATTAAATATTTACATTGTTTGATTCTGAGGAATGTTATGAGTGCCGAAGCGAATATTAGAAATAATTATGAAAATTTAACCGTGTCCGACGGGCCATTCTATCCGGTCGATTTCCTTCATACCACTATTAAATGAAAGTTATTCATGTACGGATTTAATATCAAGTATTACAAATCACTCAACTTCTGCCTTCCTCAAATTATTTGATATCTTGCACCTTTTTTACTTTTTTTTCACATTGAAACTATCTATATTATTAAAAATATTGATGAAATCTTATCCGAGTCCGTCCAGCCATACTATCCGGCCGATTTTCTTCATCCTTTTGTTAAATGAAAGGTATTCATGCACAGATTTGTCATCAAGTATTACAAATCACTTAAATTACGCCTTTCTCAAATTATTTGATTTTTTCAACTTTTTCCAATTTTTTCCAACATTGATGTAATTATATCTTCGGTTCTAATTGAGTTACGAAGGTCGTTTTAATCTAAGAACACTCAGCGAATCATGCGCTATCATTTGAGCTCTTAACCGTTCAAATCGGCTGATTCTGAGGAACGTTATGAGTGGACATACGATATTACATCTCATTTTTTCAACAGTTTTTCTCATTGTAGGAATCATATCGTTGGTTCTAATTGAGTTACACTGTTCGTTTTGGTCTAAGAGCACTCAGTGGATCAGCCTATATCTTTTGAGGTATTAAATATTTACATTGTTGATTCTGAGGAATGTTATGAGTGCCGAAGCGAATATTAGAAATAATTATGAAAATTTAACCGTGTCCGACGGGCCATTCTATCCGGTCGATTTCCTTCATACCACTATTAAATGAAAGTTATTCATGTACGGATTTAATATCAAGTATTACAAATCACTCAACTTCTGCCTTCCTCAAATTATTTGATATCTTGCACCTTTTTTACTTTTTTTTTCACATTGAAACTATCTATATTATTAAAAATATTGATGAAATTTTATCCGAGTCCGTCCAGCCATACTATCCGGCCGATTTTCTTCATCCTTTTGTTAAATGAAAGGTATTCATGCACAGATTTGTCATCAAGTATTACAAATCACTTAAATTACGCCTTTCTCAAATTATTTGATTTTTTCAACTTTTTCCATTTTTTTCCAACATTGATGTAATTATATCTTCGGTTCTAATTGAGTTACGAAGGTCGTTTTAATCTAAGAACACTCAGCGAATCATGCGCTATCATTTGAGCTCTTAACCGTTCAAATCGGCTGATTCTGAGGAACGTTATGAGTGGACATACGATATTACATCTCATTTTTTCAACAGTTTTTCTCATTGTAGGAATCATATCGTTGGTTCTAATTGAGTTACACTGTTCGTTTTGGTCTAAGAGCACTCAGTGGATCAGCCTATATCTTTTGAGGTATTAAATATTTACATTGTTTGATTCTGAGGAATGTTATGAGTGCCGAAGCGAATATTAGAAATAATTATGAAAATTTAACCGTGTCCGACGGGCCATTCTATCCGGTCGATTTCCTTCATACCACTATTAAATGAAAGTTATTCATGTACGGATTTAATATCAAGTATTACAAATCACTCAACTTCTGCCTTCCTCAAATTATTTGATATCTTGCACCTTTTTTACTTTTTTTTTCACATTGAAACTATCTATATTATTAAAAATATTGATGAAATCTTATCCGAGTCCGTCCAGCCATACTATCCGGCCGATTTTCTTCATCCTTTTGTTAAATGAAAGGTATTCATGCACAGATTTGTCATCAAGTATTACAAATCACTTAAATTACGCCTTTCTCAAATTATTTGATTTTTTCAACTTTTTCCAATTTTTTCCAACATTGATGTAATTATATCTTCGGTTCTAATTGAGTTACGAAGGTCGTTTTAATCTAAGAACACTCAGCGAATCATGCGCTATCATTTGAGCTCTTAACCGTTCAAATCGGCTGATTCTGAGGAACGTTATGAGTGGACATACGATATTACATCTCATTTTTTCAACAGTTTTTCTCATTGTAGGAATCATATCGTTGGTTCTAATTGAGTTACACTGTTCGTTTTGGTCTAAGAGCACTCAGTGGATCAGCCTATATCTTTTGAGGTATTAAATATTTACATTGTTTGATTCTGAGGAATGTTATGAGTGCCGAAGCGAATATTAGAAATAATTATGAAAATTTAACCGTGTCCGACGGGCCATTCTATCCGGTCGATTTCCTTCATACCACTATTAAATGAAAGTTATTCATGTACGGATTTAATATCAAGTATTACAAATCACTCAACTTCTGCCTTCCTCAAATTATTTGATATCTTGCACCTTTTTTACTTTTTTTTCACATTGAAACTATCTATATTATTAAAAATATTGATGAAATCTTATCCGAGTCCGTCCAGCCATACTATCCGGCCGATTTTCTTCATCCTTTTGTTAAATGAAAGGTATTCATGCACAGATTTGTCATCAAGTATTACAAATCACTTAAATTACGCCTTTCTCAAATTATTTGATTTTTTCAACTTTTTCCAATTTTTTCCAACATTGATGTAATTATATCTTCGGTTCTAATTGAGTTACGAAGGTCGTTTTAATCTAAGAACACTCAGCGAATCATGCGCTATCATTTGAGCTCTTAACCGTTCAAATCGGCTGATTCTGAGGAACGTTATGAGTGGACATACGATATTACATCTCATTTTTTCAACAGTTTTTCTCATTGTAGGAATCATATCGTTGGTTCTAATTGAGTTACACTGTTCGTTTTGGTCTAAGAGCACTCAGTGGATCAGCCTATATCTTTTGAGGTATTAAATATTTACATTGTTGATTCTGAGGAATGTTATGAGTGCCGAAGCGAATATTAGAAATAATTATGAAAATTTAACCGTGTCCGACGGGCCATTCTATCCGGTCGATTTCCTTCATACCACTATTAAATGAAAGTTATTCATGTACGGATTTAATATCAAGTATTACAAATCACTCAACTTCTGCCTTCCTCAAATTATTTGATATCTTGCACCTTTTTTACTTTTTTTTTCACATTGAAACTATCTATATTATTAAAAATATTGATGAAATTTTATCCGAGTCCGTCCAGCCATACTATCCGGCCGATTTTCTTCATCCTTTTGTTAAATGAAAGGTATTCATGCACAGATTTGTCATCAAGTATTACAAATCACTTAAATTACGCCTTTCTCAAATTATTTGATTTTTTCAACTTTTTCCAATTTTTTCCAACATTGATGTAATTATATCTTCGGTTCTAATTGAGTTACGAAGGTCGTTTTAATCTAAGAACACTCAGCGAATCATGCGCTATCATTTGAGCTCTTAACCGTTCAAATCGGCTGATTCTGAGGAACGTTATGAGTGGACATACGATATTACATCTCATTTTTTCAACAGTTTTTCTCATTGTAGGAATCATATCGTTGGTTCTAATTGAGTTACACTGTTCGTTTTGGTCTAAGAGCACTCAGTGGATCAGCCTATATCTTTTGAGGTATTAAATATTTACATTGTTTGATTCTGAGGAATGTTATGAGTGCCGAAGCGAATATTAGAAATAATTATGAAAATTTAACCGTGTCCGACGGGCCATTCTATCCGGTCGATTTCCTTCATACCACTATTAAATGAAAGTTATTCATGTACGGATTTAATATCAAGTATTACAAATCACTCAACTTCTGCCTTCCTCAAATTATTTGATATCTTGCACCTTTTTTACTTTTTTTTCACATTGAAACTATCTATATTATTAAAAATATTGATGAAATCTTATCCGAGTCCGTCCAGCCATACTATCCGGCCGATTTTCTTCATCCTTTTGTTAAATGAAAGGTATTCATGCACAGATTTGTCATCAAGTATTACAAATCACTTAAATTACGCCTTTCTCAAATTATTTGATTTTTTCAACTTTTTCCAATTTTTTCCAACATTGATGTAATTATATCTTCGGTTCTAATTGAGTTACGAAGGTCGTTTTAATCTAAGAACACTCAGCGAATCAAGCGCTATCATATGAGCTCTTAACCGTTCAAATCGGCTGATTCTGAGGAACGTTATGAGTGGACATACGATATTACATCTCATTTTTTCAACAGTTTTTCTCATTGTAGGAATCATATCTTTGGTTCTAATTGAGTTACACTGTTCGTTTTGGTCTAAGAGCACTCAGTGGATCAGCCTATATCTTTTGAGGTATTAAATATTTACATTGGTTGATTCTGAGGAATGTTATGAGTGCCGAAGCGAATATTTGAAATAATTATGAAAATTTAACCGTGTCCGACGGGCCATTCTATCCGGTCGATTTCCTTCATACCACTATTAAATGAAAGTTATTCATGTACGGATTTAATATCAAGTATTACAAATCACTCAACTTCTGACTTCCTCAAATTATTTGATTTCTTGCACCTTTTTTACTTTTTGTTCACATTGAAGCTATCTATATTATTAAAAATATTGATGAAATCTTATCCGAGTCGGTCCGGCCATACTATCCGGCCGATTTTCTTCATCCTTTTTTTAAATGAAAGGTATTCATGCACAGATTTGTCATCAAGTATTACAAATCACTTAAATTACGCCTTTCTCAAATTATTTGACTTTTTCAACTATTTCCAACTTTTTCCAACTTTGAAGTAATCATATATTTGGTTCTAACTGAGTTACGAAGGTCGTTTTAGTCTAACAACACTCAGTGTATCAAGCGCTATCATTTGAGCTGTTAACCATTCAAATCGGCTGATTCTGAGGAAAGTTATGAGTGGACATACGATATTACATCTCATTTTTTCAACAGTTTTTCTCATTGTAGGAATCATTTCTTTGGACATACGATATTACATCTCATTTTTTCAACAGTTTTTCTCATTGTAGGAATCATTTCTTTGGTTCTAATTGAGTTACACTGTTCGTTTTGGTCTAAGAGCACTCAGTGGATCAAGCTCCCTCTTTTGAGGTATTAAATATTTACATTGGTTGATTCTGAGGAATGTTATGAGTGCCGAAGCGAATATTTGAAATAATTATGAAAACTAAATTGTGTCCGTCGGACCATTCTATCCGGTCGATTTCCTTCATACCACTATTAAATGAAAGTTATTCATGTACGGATTTAATATCAAGTATTACAAAACCCTCAACTTCTGCCTTGCTCAAATCATTGGATTTCTGCACCTTTTATACTTTTTTCACATTGAAGCTATCTATATTATTAAAAATATTGATGAAAACTTATCCGAGTCCGTCCAGCCATACTATCCGGCCGATTTTCTTCATCCTTATTTTAAATGAAAGGTATTCATGCTCAGATTTGTCATCAAGTATTACAAATCACTTAAATAACGCCTTTCTCAAATTAGTTGATTTTTTCAACTTTTTCCAACTTTTTCCAACATTAAGTAATCATATCTTCGGTTCTAATTGAGTTACGAAGGTCGTCTTAGTCTACGAACACTCAGTGACTCAAGCGCTATCATTTGAGCTCTTAGCCATTCTAATCGGCTGATTCTGAGGAAAGTTATGAGTGGACATACGATATTACATCTCATTTTTTCAACAGTTTTCCTCATTGTAGCAATCATATCTTTGGTTCTAATTGAGTTACACTGTTCGTTTGGGTATATGAGCACTCATTGGATCATGCTCTATCATTTGAGGTATTACATATTTACATTGGTTGATTCTGAGGAGTGTTGTGAGTGCCGAAGCGGATATTAGAAATAATTATCAAAATTAACCGTGTCCATCCGCCCATTCTATCCGGTCGATTTCTTTCATACCGCTATTAATTGAAAGGTATTCATGCAAAGATTTGTTATCAAGTATTACAAATCACTTCACTTCCGCCTTCCTCAAATTATTTGATATTTTCAACGTTTTCCACCTTTTTCCAACTTTGAAGCAATCATATCTTTGGTTCTGATTGACGTACTCAAGTCGTTTTAGTCTAAGAACATTCAGTGACTGAACCCTTTCATTTGAGCTTTTAACTATTCAAATCGGCTGATTCTTCGGAATGTTATGAGTGAACATTCGATATTATATCTCATTTTCTCAATATTTTTTCTCATTTTAGCAATCATATCTTTGGTTCTAATGACGGAAATTTCGTATTACACTACCGGTTTGTATTACAATCAACAAAGTGCAGGGTTAAACGCTCCATCGAGTTGGAATCTACATGCCTGATCCTGTTTTAGGCCATGGAATGTTCTATGTTGCCTTATCCCGAAGAAAATCATTTATAACTAAGAGTCGACGCACAGCGAACATTGTCTGGAAGGAAGTATTGTAAAATAAATTTTATAAACTATTACTTAATGTCGTAATTTTTAAATTCCATTACTGAAAAATTATGCTGCGGAGCAGTAAGGGCGCCCTAGTCTATATTATTAAAAATATTGATGAAAACTTATCCGAGTCCGTCCGGCCATACTATCCGGGCGATTTTCTTCATCCTTTTTTTAAATGAAAGGTATTCACGCACAGATTTGTCATCAAGTATTACAAATCACTTAAATTACGCCTTTCTCAAATTATTTGATTTTTTAAACTTTTTCCAATTTTTTCCAACATTGGAGTAATCATATCTTCGGTTCTAATTGAGTTACGAAGGTCGTTCTAGCCTAAGAACACTCAGTGAATCAAGCGCTATCATTTGAGCTCTTAACCTTTCAAATCGGCTGATTCTGAGGAACGTTATGAGTGGACATACGCTATTACATCTCATTATTTCAACAGTTTTTCTCATTGTAGGAAGCATTTCTTTGGACATACGATATTACATCTCATTTTTTCAACAGTTTTTCTCATTGCAGGAATCACTTCTTTGGTTCTAATTGAGTTACACTGTTCGTTTTGGTCTAAGAGCACTCAGTGGATCAAGCTCCCTCTTTTGAGGTATTAAATATTTACATTGGTTGATTCTGAGGAATGTTATGAGTGCCAAAGCGAATATTTGAAATAATTATGAAAACTTAACCGTGTCCGTCGGGCCATTCTATCCGGTCGATTTCCTTCATACCACTATTAAATGAAAGTTATTCATGTACGGATTTAATATCAAGTATTACAAAACCCTCAACTTCTGCCTTGCTCAAATCATTGGATTTCTGCACCTTTTATACTTTTTTCACATTGAAGCTATCTATATTATTAAAAATATTGATGAAAACTTATCCGAGTCCGTCCGGCCATACTATCCGGGCGATTTTCTTCATCCTTTTTTTAAATGAAAGGTATTCACGCACAGATTTGTCATCAAGTATTACAAATCACTTAAATTACGCCTTTCTCAAATTATTTGACTTTTTCAACTATTTCCAACTTTTTCCAACTTTGAAGTAATAATATATTCGGTTCTAACTGAGTTACGAAGGTCGTTTTAGTCTAAGAACACTCAGTGTATCAAGCGCTATCATTTGAGCTCTTAACCTTTCAAATCGGCTGATTCTGAGGAACGTTATGAGTGGACATACGATATTACATCTCATTATTTCAACAGTTTTTCTCATTGTAGGAAGCATTTCTTTGGACATACGATATTACATCTCATTTTTTCAACAGTTTTTCTCATTGTAGGAATCACTTCTTTGGTTCTAATTGAGTTACACTGTTCGTTTTGGTCTAAGAGCACTCAGTGGATCAAGCTCCCTCTTTTGAGGTATTAAATATTTACATTGGTTGATTCTGAGGAATGTTATGAGTGCCGAAGCGAATATTTGAAATAATTATGAAAACTTAACCGTGTCCGTCGGGCCATTCTATCCGGTCGATTTCCTTCATACCACTATTAAATGAAAGTTATTCATGTACGGATTTAATATCAAGTATTACAAAACCCTCAACTTCTGCCTTGCTCAAATCATTGGATTTCTGCACCTTTTATACTTTTTTCACATTGAAGCTATCTATATTATTAAAAATATTGATGAAAACTTATCCGAGTCCGTCCGGCCATACTATCCGGGCGATTTTCTTCATCCTTTTTTTAAATGAAAGGTATTCACGCACAGATTTGTCATCAAGTATTACAAATCACTTAAATTACGCCTTTCTCAAATTATTTGACTTTTTCAACTATTTCCAACTTTTTCCAACTTTGAAGTAATAATATATTCGGTTCTAACTGAGTTACGAAGGTCGTTTTAGTCTAAGAACACTCAGTGTATCAAGCGCTATCATTTGAGCTCTTAACCTTTCAAATCGGCTGATTCTGAGGAACGTTATGAGTGGACATACGATATTACATCTCATTATTTCAACAGTTTTTCTCATTGTAGGAAGCATTTCTTTGGACATACGATATTACATCTCATTTTTTCAACAGTTTTTCTCATTGTAGGAATCACTTCTTTGGTTCTAATTGAGTTACACTGTTCGTTTTGGTCTAAGAGCACTCAGTGGATCAAGCTCCCTCTTTTGAGGTATTAAATATTTACATTGGTTGATTCTGAGGAATGTTATGAGTGCCGAAGCGAATATTTGAAATAATTATGAAAACTTAACCGTGTCCGTCGGGCCATTCTATCCGGTCGATTTCCTTCATACCACTATTAAATGAAAGTTATTCATGTACGGATTTAATATCAAGTATTACAAAACCCTCAACTTCTGCCTTGCTCAAATCATTGGATTTCTGCACCTTTTATACTTTTTTCACATTGAAGCTATCTATATTATTAAAAATATTGATGAAAACTTATCCGAGTCCGTCCGGCCATACTATCCGGGCGATTTTCTTCATCCTTTTTTTAAATGAAAGGTATTCACGCACAGATTTGTCATCAAGTATTACAAATCACTTAAATTACGCCTTTCTCAAATTAATTGACTTTTTCAACTATTTCCAACTTTTTCCAACTTTGAAGTAATAATATATTCGGTTCTAACTGCGTTACGAAGGTCGTTTTAGTCTAAGAACACTCAGTGTATCAAGCGCTATCATTTGAGCTCTTAACCTTTCAAATCGGCTGATTCTGAGGAACGTTATGAGTGGACATACGATATTACATCTCATTATTTCAACAGTTTTTCTCATTGTAGGAAGCATTTCTTTGGACATACGATATTACATCTCATTTTTTCAACAGTTTTTCTCATTGTAGGAATCACTTCTTTGGTTCTAATTGAGTTACACTGTTCGTTTTGGTCTAAGAGCACTCAGTGGATCAAGCTCCCTCTTTTGAGGTATTAAATATTTACATTGGTTGATTCTGAGGAATGTTATGAGTGCCGAAGCGAATATTTGAAATAATTATGAAAACTTAACCGTGTCCGTCGGGCCATTCTATCCGGTCGATTTCCTTCATACCACTATTAAATGAAAGTTATTCATGTACGGATTTAATATCAAGTATTACAAATCACTCAACTTCTGCCTTGCTCAAATTATTTGATTTCTGCACCTTTTATACTTTTTTCACATTGAAGCTATCTATATTATTAACAAGTAGTTCTGTGAAGAACTAAACAGCCTATTTTCATATATCCTACTTATGTTAATTGCCACTATCAACATACACAATTTCAGTTTGATTGCTGTAATAGATTCGTAGATATTGAGAACCGACTAAATATTTCGGATGGTCGCCATGTTGGATTTGATATATGTAGGTCCTAGAGTTATGTACTGTTACATGCAGATTATTGTGAACGTGTAGTATTCAAACTTCAATCGCATAATTAGGACACAAGAAAAAACAAGGAGATTTTAAAATTTTTCACAGCTGCCATCTTGAGGTTATGGAAACAATTGAAATAAATTAGATGCCAGTGGATTAACATTCGTATAAGGATTTACTGTACCAAGTTTCACTGCACGCGGATGGTTAAATTGCGAGAAAAGTCCATGTGAATATTTATAATTCGCGTCACCGCCATTTTGGATTTGTGATCACCAGGTTATTTAAAGTCCTATAGGTGAACTTAAGTTCATCGCCCCTATGAACATTAAAAAATGCAGTTTGATGCTAAAATAGATTCGTAGATATTCAGTATCGTCTAAATATTTCGGATGGTCGCCATGTTGGATTGTTAAAATGTATAGGCCATAGACTCTTGTACCATTAAAGGAAAATTATTGCGTAGGTTCATTATTCAAACTTTCACATCGATCGCATGACTATATCACAATAAATAAAATCTTAATTTTAAAATTCGCACTGCCGCCATCTTGAGGTTATGTAAACAATTGAACTAAATTAGAAACCAGTGGATTACAATGTGTATAAATATTTCCTGTGCCAGGTTTCAGTGCGCTTGGAACATTAAATCGCGAGAAAGGTCTATTTAAAATTTTCAAATTCGCTTGGCCGCCATGTTCGTTTTGTAGTTAACCGGTTTTTGAAAGTCTTATAGATGGACTTCCAGTAGTGCCTTTTATGTCCGTACAAAATTTCAGGGTTTTACCGCTAATAGTTTCAGAGATATAGAATGCCGGTGAAATATTTCGCACATCCGCCATCTTGTGATTATGTAAACAATTGAACGAAGTTAGATGTCGGTGCATTACAATGTATATAAACATATACTGTACCAAGTTTCATTGCGTTTGGTTGGTCAAATCGCGAGAAACGTCTATTTAAAAGTCGCAAATTCGCTTGGCCGCCATGTTGGTTTTGTAGTTACCAGGTTTTCAAATGTCACTTAAGTGAACTTATAGTAGTTCCCTCTATCACCATAGTAAATGTCAGGGTAATATCGTTAATAGTTTCGGAGATATTGAATGCTGGTGGAATATTTCGCACAACCGCCATGTTGGATTGGTGAGTCCTAACAAAATTTGAAGGGCACGGTCGAGGTCGCCGGGAATAGTGCTATGAACTCTCCGAGTTTCATTGAAATCGCTCCAGCCGTTTAGATTTTATTAGGGGGGGACACACACACGAATCACACACACACGCACACACACACACACACACACACACACGCACACACACACGGACAAAAGGTGATCTCATAAGCCTATTTTTTCAAAATTGAAAATAGGCTAATAATCCTTCAACTAGCTACACACGCACATGCAATTATGCATCATTTGAATACTAACGTTAATGTGATTGGGAACAGAACTATGACCACGTTACAGGATGATTCTCTAATTATTATCGAATAAGCCACTATTCATTTTTAGCCTATTTTCAATTTTGAAAAAATAGGCTTATGGGATCACCTTTTGTGTGTGTGTGTGTGTGCGAGAGAGTAGTGTGTGTGTCCCCCTCATAACTTCTAAACGGCTGGAGCGATTTCAATGAAACTCAGTAGGTTCATAGCACTATTCCGGGCGACCCTGACCGTGCCTTTCAAATTGTGTTACGTCTCACCAATCCAGCATGGCGGCTCTGCGACTTATTTCACCAGCATTCAATATCTCCGAAAATATTCCCGATATCACCCTGGAATTTATTACTATGATAAAGGGAACTACTAGAAGTTCACCTATGTGACTTTTGAAAAACTGGTAACTACAAAACCAACATGGCGGCCACGTGAATTTGCGACATTTAAATGAACGTTTCTCGCGATTTAACCAACCAAACTCAATAAAACTAGGTACAATATATGTTTACACACATTGTAATGCAACAACATCTACCTTCGTTCAATTGTTTACATAACCAGAAGATGGCGGATGTGCGAAATATTCCACCGGCATTCTATATCACTGAAACTATTAGCGGTATCATCCTGAAATTTTGTACGGAAATACAGGGCACTACTGGAAGTTCATTTATAAGACTTTCAAAAACCGGTTAACTACAAAACGAACATGGCGGCCAAACGAATTTGAAAATTTTAAATAGACCTTTCTCGCGATTTGATGTTCCAAACGCAATGAAATCTGGTACAGGAAATGTCTACACACGTTTTAATGCACTGGTATCTAATTTAGTTCAATTGTTTACATAACCTCAAGATGGCGGCTGTGCGAATTTCAAAATTAAGTTTTTATTTCTTGTGTCGTAATCATGCGATTGAAGTGAAAGTTTGAATAATGAACCTACGCAATAATTTTCCTTTAATGGTACATGACTCTATGGCCTATACATTTAGCAATCCAACATGGCGACAATCCGAAATATTTAGACGGCTCTGAATATCTACGAATCTATTATAGCAATCAAACTGATTTTTTTATGTTCATAGGGGGTATGGACCTATATGACTTTAAATAACCTGGTGATCACAAATCCAACATGGCGGCGACGCGAAGTATAAATATTCACATGGACGTTTCTCGCAATTTAACCATCCGAGTGCAGTGAAACGTTGAACAGTAAATCCTTATACAAATGTTAATCCACTGGCATCTAATTTATTTCAATTGTTTCCATAACCACAAGATGGCAGCTGTGCGAAATTTTAAAATCTCCTTGTTAATTCTTGTGTCCTAATCATGCGATTGAAGTTTGAATGCTACACGTACACAATAATCTTTATGTAACAGTATATAACTCTAGGACCTACATATATAAAATACAACTTGGCGACCATCCGAAATATTTAGACGGTTCTCAATATCTACGAATCTATTACAGCAATCAAACTGAAATTTTGTATGTTGATAGTGGTAATTAACATGAGTAGGATATATTAAAATAGGCTGTATAGTTCTTCACGGAACTACTTGTTTTCTGTGCAGGGCCAACACAATAGACACTAAAGTCACTTGATAGGGTTGGAAAGTAGGCTATGAGCTGCCACGTACTTACTAGGCACCAATCAATTGTTTTACTGATGACCATTGGCTGCCGCTTTATAACCAAGCTGACTGGCTGCGTGGCTCATCGGTAAAGTTCTCGCATGCTGGGCCCAAGATTGCAGGTTCGTATCCTGGTGCAGTCAGCTGGAATTTGAGGGTGCGCAAATGTGAGGGAGATGTGTCAGTAGATTTAGTGGCACGTTAAAAAAAACCTTCGGGGCAAAATTTCGGCACCCCGGCGTCTCTAAAAGCCAGAGTAGTTAAAAGGGACGTAAAACTAATAATACTATCATTATTATTTATACCCAGACACAAAAATATGGTCGCCACGTGCTCATTGACAGTATTACGCCAGGTAGGTTCTATACTCTCCACTCTCCATGTTATTTAAATAATGGCTCGAGTGAATGACTATGTCATATTCTCGGAAATAACATGAACATAAACCAGTGTGGTTTGTTGTCGCCTCTATGAGATACGTTAAAGATGTTACAGTTGTTTTCACTCCTTTCCAATAAGGTGACATTGTGTTTTCCTGACGTTTACAATTGCTTTAGACTGTTTGTTTTGATGTAACCAGAGCCTGTGTTTGTTCTTTGGTGTTTGCTTTATTTTTTTATTTCAAAAAATGCTTTTATTTGCGCTTCGTTTTTGCTTTACCTAGTTATATACAGGGAAGAGCTGGCTTATCGGCGACAGCAGGCGCAGAGCAAACAACAAACCGGTAGCCATGCAGTTTTATTTTTATAAAGCTCTAGTGTATTTAACCCTTTATCGGAAATAGCACAAGGTGAGGACTGTAAGTTATTGGCTCAAACTGTCCTGTTAGGTTCATAGTTATATTTCACTCGTAGTAGTTCAGTGATTTACTTCGTCTTCTCCTTCATTCTGTTCTTCCATTTCTTCAGAATGCATTGCTACAGATTGAGGTCTTTGGTTACATACCTCCACGTGCAGATGCAACGGGCTTGATTCCCAGTTCTGCCATACAGGATTTATACTACACATCCTGGTGTGAGGAGGGTCCCAACAGTCTGCAGTCAGCTTCATGAGAGAAACTAGGAAACGTGGTGGGTTCAAATTCCCCTCTAGTCAACTTTCTGGCGTAGTGGCTAGGATTCTTGGCTATCACCCTGGAGGTCCAGGTTGAATTCCAGGCTCTGCCAAGAAATTTAATTCTGGTCTGAGGGCTGGAATGGGCTACACTCAACCTCGTGAGGCAACACTAAGAAGAAGTGAGTTCGAGTCCCATCTCTAACATCCTGGCAGTGGTTTTCCACATCCACTCCAGGAAAATGCAAGCATGGGTCCTAACTTAAAGTCATGGCCGCCTTATTTCCAATCCTACCCCAAACCACACATACTGTACTAGTAGATAAATAGATTATAGTAACATTCAGAGCTGCATGGCTTGATTTAGCTCTTTGCTGTAGTTTTTAACTTCCTCCCACTACCTGGCATGATTGACAAAGTCAATCGTACTCATGTTCCCTCCTCTGTCCACTCACTACAGTGCGACAAGTTCATCTGAAGCCCCTGAAAATATGTGAACTACTTGGCTTCCCCTTACCCCTCTAGTCATTATGTTGCTGGATCTACCGCTATTTGTTGCCGCGAAAGACGTGACTTGCACAGAAATCAACTGGCGCTGGGTAGCGCGCACGTGAGGATGATTTACCAATGGTGACACTCTCTCCCCCCCGCCCACCACGTGCTCACTCCCTTACTCCCTCGCTCGCGCCGGCAGCGCTCTCATTCAGGGCTTCAGTTGAACTATAACCTCGGCGCGATTGGCAATGAAGTTGTTACCAGTGTGTCTCTCTTCCATTAATTTGGTTCAGAGCTGTAAGTAAGCCTCATCAGATTCAAATATACAAGAGAAAATAGCTCGACAAAACACTACCGAATCCACTATAAATCCCACAAATAGTCTCTGCCCTCCTAAACCAAAATGCACGGCAAAATATTAGTAAGTGTGACAAGTTCATCTGAAGCCCCTGAAAATATGTGAACTACTTGGCTTCCCCTTACCCTCTAGTGATTATGTTGCTGGATCTACCGCTATTTGCTACCGCGAAAGACGTGACTTGCACAGGCTACTGATAAATATTAATGCATTAAGCATACAAAAAAAATTAGTCGAACCTGGTTACAAGAAAGTTGAACGGGAAAGTGTTATTCTTTCTTATACAGAGGTTTTCGTTATACCCAGGTTGTCTTATAACCAAGTTTATCCATGCCACATTTCTATAGTGAAGTTGTAAGTTAGTTACATACATCTTTGCGTGACCTCCCACTTTCAATGTTCTCAATCAATTTCAGTTAATCGCTTAAAGAAAGCTGTAGACATTGTAATGATACCGTACTGAACTCGGAACATAGAATGCAGTAAAATAGGCATGGACAATACAGAAGCCTACAGCACAGTAGGCGTAGTCTGATGCAGAGAGTAAGCAGGGAAATCAAGAGGAAATAAGAGGCATCACCTCCTTATGTAGAGGTCATGAACCTACTTCCTTCCCTATACAGAGGGAAACGAGTGCAACACAACTTTCTTATACAGAGGTACAAACGTTTCTTGTATAGAATTTTTCACCGTAAAAATGACGGGACCAAGAAATTTCTTTCGAATACAGAGGTTATTCTAATACAGAAGTTGACTATAACCAGGTGCAACTTTATTTTAATATCTACAATGTTGCAAACTGATAAATGACAATCTCACCATCAAACACTGTCACTCCACTAACTAATCTATGAAGGTGTAGCTACTGTTTCTGACCCAATAAATGGGATTTTATTGTGTTGACCGACTGAAAAGTAGCAATATCAATTGTCCACAAGGCAACACTGAAAATAGTACGTTATGCAACGAGCCTATAATGGCTATAGTTAAGACACGAGTATTTTTATAAAACGAGCGTATGCGAGTTTTATAATTTCCATACGAGTGTCTTAATTACCATTATAGGCGAGTTGCATACGACTGTTTATGTTCGACGATAATTATAACTTTATTATATGTTTTAACATAAATATTCATAAATATCTGTTGAGAGTCAGCCACTTGAATTTGGTGATCGCAGAGCGAGCGCTAAGTATGATATCTCTGTCTTTCAAGATCTCTGAACGACCGACGCATGCGCTCTGTATGCTTGCAATGCCATATGCAGGCCATATGTTTACATCTGCCGCCCCTCAGTAATATGGTCACCCGGAGTCGTTTTGAAGACAATGCGCTGTGTAGAAATTAGTGTTGGTGATATTAAGGTACAGTGCTATTTCTTGTCTCATATTCGCCAGTTTATTTACGCGAACATATGGACGGTGCGTATTCCATGTCGGTAATTTATTATAGTTCGATGCTGTGTTTATGTCCGACATGTTGGATTTTGAGTGCATGCGCGAAGGTATCGTTACCTAATTGGTCAATGAACGAGCTCTGATTGGCTGGAGAAACTGTATCATAATGAAAAACAGTGTTATAATGACCATCATTATGATACAGTTTTCTGACACATAATAGTGAGGGTCGAACATAATAGTACATTATGCAACGAGCCTATAATGGCTATAATTAATACACGAGTATTTTTATAAAACGAGCGTATGTGAGTTTTATAATTTCCATACGAGTGTCTTAATTACCATTATAGGCGAGTTGCATACGACTGTTTATGTTCGACGATAATTATAACTTTATTATATGTTTTAACATAAATATTCAAAAATATCTGTTGAGAGTCAGCCCCAAGAATTTTGTTATCGGAGAGCGAGCGCGAGACATATCTCTGTCTTTCAAGATCTCTGAACGACCGACGCATGCGCTATGTGTGCTTTCAATGCCATATTATGCCGTCCCTCAGTAATATTGTCACCGGAGTCGTTTGAAGGCTGTGTAGAAATTAGCGTTGATGATACTAAGGTACAGTGCTATTTCTTGTCTCATATTCGCCAGTTTATTTACGCGAACATATGGACAGTGCGTATTCCATTCATTATAGTTCGATGTTGCATTTATGTCCGACATGTTGGATTTTGAGCGCATGCGCGAAGGTATCGTTACCTAATTGGTCAATGAACGAGCTCTGATTGGCTGGAGAAACTGTATCGTAATGAAAAACAGTGTTATAATGACCATCATTATGATACAGTTTTCTGATACATAATAGTGAGAGTCGAACATAAAATGCATTAATGCTCTGTTTGTCTTACTTTTCCATCTTCTTTCTTCTGTTACAGGAGTGATCCCTAGTAAAGTGGCTTCGGAGGTGTAATCGGTAGCATGCTGAACTGCTATGCCCAAGATCGCCAGTTCAAACCCGGCCGAAGTCGTCGGATTTGTAAGAGCGTTAAAATCCTTCAGTATACCTACCTTCGGAGGGGAAGTAAAGCCGGCGGGCCCATGTCATGTAAAATAACCTACCACTACAATTGGTAGTGTGTAGATAAATTTGTAGGATATTTGGTTGAAAATTTATCGGGTCTTGTTGTCTTCTAAATTCCATGTTTTATGTTGGTGGCTGATGATGAATATTCAAAGTATGAGTTCATTTAAAACTGAATAATTGGTTATTATAATGAAATTATTATATTTGTCCAGGCACGGACACCAAGAGCCTACTGATGAGCCATCTCGGTGTTCCTAGGAGAAACCCCACACAAGACATGGCATAAACCTAGAAAAAATGGCTGGAGTTACAATTATTATTGTTATTATTATTATTGTTATGGCATTCATTTCGCCACATAAGTTGGACAAATTGACATATCGTCGGCTTTCTTTAAGACGGTATGACAACTTATTTTAGGGTGGCACATTGAGAAACGATCAAACTATGGAACTGGTCTCCATGATGACGGCCTCCTGCCTGGTGATATGTAGACCAGGATGTATTCCCAATATTTGTAGATTACGTGGCAATGATTTAGGTATGATGCCGGTGGAAGAGATGACTATGGACAGAACCACTACACTTTCCTCTCTCCACATTTGCCGTGTTTCCTCAGCCAAGGGCAGATATTTGGTGATCTTTTCACAGCAGGTTGGTTGCAGATTATGGGAATTGGGCACTGCAATATCAACGAGAAAGGTTCTCTTCCGCACATTATTATTATTATTATTACTAGTGTATCATTGTATATATTAGTAATGTGCAAAGAATAAAAGTAATAATAATCAACTGAAAAGCATAATTACCTGATTTCTTTTAATTTACCAGCGTTAATTACTAGGTGTGTATTTTTTACAGAAGGCATTATGTAGTAAAGTTGTTGGTCTTTTTCTCATTGGCGAATTTAATCAAACCTTCTACACTATATGGAGCAATCAATCTTAATGGATACATATTACGGTTGCACGTTTAACTGAATCCATTAATATTTTAATGTTTAGAATTCAAGTTATGTATGACTGAACATTTAACTACACCACATTTGTGGTCAATAGAAAACTAAGCTTTTAGCACTCCAATGAAATATATTTGCTTTACATTTCGTGTTTAATTGCTCAGAATAATACTCATTAAAACCAGTGAATGACTTTAGCATGCTTGATTTCTCTTCCAGTTGCGAACTAAAAACACTTTCGCCTCGAATGCACTCGTGATTAGCTTTTATACCTCAATTCACAACACCTTAAAGAAATAACTCTGTAGTACCAATTACAAGTTTATTAATGAGCTGGAAAATAAGGAAATTGCTTAAGATGAATATAACATGTGAATATTAACGAGTTATGCGAAGTGGTGCATAATGCTGGAAATTTTAAGATTTTTATTTTCAAAAAACATTCGAATATCTCTTATTATCACTGTAATATAACATATATGACAACTATTTATGAGCTCTTTTTCTTTCTTTCTTTCTTTATTTATTTATTTCTTACTTACTTTTTTCATTTCTTTATTTTTAGCCTATTTTCAATTTTGAAAAAATAGGCTTATGAGATCACCTTTTGTTCGTGTGTGTGTGTGTGTGTGTGTGTGTGTGTCCTAATAAAATCTAAACGGCTGGAGCGATTTCAATGAAACTCGGTAAGTGCATAGCACTATTCCCGGCGACCTCGACTGTGTCCTTCAAATTTTGTTACGTCTCACCAATCCAACATGACGGCTGTGTGAAATATTTCACTAGCATTCAATATCTCCGAAACTATTACCGATATCACCCTGAAATTGTGTACGGTAAGTGCATAGCACTACTAAAAGTTCACCTATGAGACTTTCAAAACCTGGTGACTAAAAATCCAACATGGCGGTCAAGAGAATTTGAGACTTTTAAATAGACTTTTCTCGCGATGTAACTATCCAAACGTAATGAAACTTAGTACAGCAAATGTTTATACACATTGTAATGCACTGAAATCTAATTTAGTTCAATTGTTTACATAACCTCAAAATGGCGGCTGTGCGAAATATTTCACTGACATTCTATATCTCCGAAACTATTACAGATATCACCCTGCAATTTTGTTCAGTGATAAAGGGTACTGATAAAAGTTTACCTATGTATATTTCATAAACCTGTAAAGTACAAAACGAACATGGCGACCAAGCGAATTTGAAATATTGTAATAGACTTTTCCCGTGATTTAACCCTCTGAGCGCAGTGAAATGTGGTACAGTAAATGATTTTGGAGATTGTAATGCACTGCCATTTAATTTAATTCAATTGTTTACATAACCTCAAGATGGCGGCTGTGCGAAATTTTAAGATTAAGTTTTTATTTCTTTTGTCGTAATCATGCGATCGAAGTGAAAGTTTGAATAATGAAGCTAGGCAATAATTGTCCTTGAATGGTACATAACTCTATGGCCTATACATATAACAATCCTAAATGGCGAGCATCCGAAATATTTAGATGGTTCTCAATATCTATGGATCTTTTAGAGTAACCAAACTGAATTTGTTTATGTTCATAGAGACTATGAACATATGTTCACCAATAGGACTTTCAGTAACCTGGTGAGCACAAATCAAACATGGCAGCGACGCGAAGTATAAATATTTAAATGGACGTTTCTCGCGAATTAACTATCCGAGTGCCGTGAAACGTTGCACGTTAAATGCTTATACAAATGTTGATCCACTGGCATCCAATTTATTTCGATTGTTTGCATAATCACAAGATGGCTGCTGTGCATAATTTTAAAAACCTCGTTTTTACTTCTTGTGTTCTAATCATGCCATTGAAGTTTGAATACCACACGTACACAATAATTTTAATGTAATAGTACAAAAATAAAAATCCAACCTGGCGACAATCTGAAATATGTAGACGGTTCTCAATATCTACGAATCTGTTACAGCAATTAAACTGAAATTTTGTATGTTGATAGAGGCAATTAACATGAGCAGGATATATGAAAATAGGCTGTATAGTTCTTCACGGAACTACTTGTTCTAAATTCATTCATTCATTCATTCGTTCATTCATTCATGTACTTATTGATTTATTGACGTGTTTATTTACTTATTTATTTATTTATTTATTTATTTAATTTATGTTGGGTCTTGCGACACCTGGTCATTTAGCCATGCGTAACAAAAATTTACAGCAATAATTTTTCCTGATGTTCTTATTAAATATACACTGAGGTATGTACAGAAATAGCTGTAAATTCCTCATTCATCATACCATTTAAGGAGGTGTGAAAAGCGTATATATAATGTACCCCAAAATTCACACTTATCTCACAAACATTGCATAAATTATTATTTTCTCCCACGAAGGTAGGGTAATTTATTAATGAACTAGCTGAAATACCCGTTCTTCGAATGGCAATTGGTACTTGCCTGCCAAAAACATTTATATAATCACACATTCGGAATGTTATTACCATGTTATCAATTACAGTATATCCATAATTTAACCAGCGGCACCAAAATGAATATTATTAATACAACTCAACCGTATTGATTTGATACCGTTCCGTGATATTGATGAAGTGGAGAGAGAACAAAGTTAGTCTTCGAAATTATGTAATAATTAGAAAACTTTATCAAGAAGCCATGCCCACTTAAAGGAAATCAGGATCAACAACACAGTAAACAAGGCCGACATACCAGTTAAATAAACCAATTTGAAATAAAATAATGGAATTATAAATTGTAAATTTGACAGAATTGCATTTTTGACTTTTTCCAACACGATCAAAGTAGGGAACTTCGTTTCCTCCTCCTCCTCCTCATCATCATCAGTTTATCTGCCTAATGGCAGGATTCCTCATGGTTGGCCTCTCCACCTTATCCGGTCTTCAGCAGCACGTTTCATCAGATTCATAAGATTTATCAATCTTGATGGAATCCAGCATCTGAAACCTTCTTCTTCTTCTTCCTTTTCTGCTTCGGATTTTCCCTAGGACTGTCCCTTCTAATGCACTTTTTATCAAACCATCTTCCCTTATGCAGTGTCCAATCCAATGTATTTCCCTTTTCCTTATTCTCTTTAGTATCATTCTTTCTTCTCCTACTGTACTTTCTTTAAAACTTCCTCATTTCTCACTTTGTCCTTCCAACTAATTCTCTACATTCTCCTCCATAGCCACACTTCGAAAGCCTCTATTCTTCTCTCGTCTTCTTTCCTAAGCATCCAAGTCTCCGCTCCATACATTGCTACACTCCAAACATAACATTTCACTAATCTCTTCCTTAGGCTTACTTTCATTGCTCCACAAAATAAATTTATTTCTTACTGAAGGCTTATTTTGCTATTGCAATCCTTGCTTTTATTTCTTTAGTGCATATCATTTCTGGTGTAACCCAACTTCCTAGGTATTTAAAACTATCTAGTTCAATTTCAATTTCTAATTTTATTGTAAATTTTTCTCCTTTTCCACCTATGACCATACATTTTAGCCTATTTTCGTTTATGAAATATAGGCTTATGAGATCACCTTTTGTCCGTGTGTCTGGCTGTGTGTGCGTGTGTGATTCGTGTGTATGTGTGTGTCCCCCCAATAACTTCTGAACGGCTGGAGCGATTTCAATGAAACTCGGTAAGTTCTTAGCACTATTTTGAACGACTCCGACCGTGCCCTTCAAATTTTGTTACGTCTCACCAATCCAACATGGCGGCTGTGCGAAATATTTCACTTGCATTCAATATAGCCGAAACTATTACAGATATCACCCTGGAATGATGTACGGTGATAAAGGGAACTACTAGAAGTTCACCTATGTGACTTTTGAAAAACTGGTAACTACAAAACCAACATGGCGGCCAAGCGAAGTTGCGACTTTTAAATAGACGTTTCTCGCGATTTAACCAACCAAACGCAATGGAACTTGGTACAGTATACAGGGTGTATGTGATATGATGAAAGTCCTTTACACTGGTGATAGAAGATGGTATTCTAAGCAAATATCTTCATGAAATTCAGTCGGATTTTAATTAGTGTAGGTGGAATTAAATCACAAAAATCGTCGGTCAATGTCTTGGAAACGGGCTTACACTTCGTTCCCCTCAGCAGTACAGCTGACTTCTCCCCGTCGCCCTCCCCTACAACGCTAAGGAATGTTGACAAGAGTCTGAAGTCGAGTGACCTAGTCGCCTTGTCTGCCAATGGCATTGAAATACACAAACCGAGCCTATGAACAGCTGTTTCACAACTTCATGGGGAGTGGCTACATGACTAGTGATGGTGGATCTGTTTAGGATTTTGCCATCCTCATGGCCTATGCATAGAAAATGGAAATCCTAAAGATTTGGTAAATTAATTTAAGAAACTGTTGGTCTATCTTTGTGTGAAGACAGTGCAACAACCGTAACAAAAATATTAATAATACTATTATTATTATGCCAGGCTACTACTGCTGTACTAATAATAGTAATAATACAATTTTAGACACACTAACTTTTCGGGGCTACCTGACCACGTTGTCGCAGCCCCTAAACTATGGAACCAACCTAAGTTCCTTTATGTTTTTTATTTGGTATGTCGAGTTGCCAGACTTTTATTTTTAGCAATCTAACACCAGAGCTACACATGCTGACTCTTCTTATTATTATTATTATTATTAGACTATTATTATTATTATCATCATCATGTTCATGTTCATGGGGTGCTAGTATTGAGGCAGCTTACCATCAACGGCCGATATGCAAATCGGGGCGTGATGGCGCAGCGGTCCAGCTGTTGGCGTCTCACCACGGCGGACCGGGTTTGATTCCCGGTCAATGCATGTGAGATTTTCGAAGTGAAATGCCATGTCCTGTGGTTCGGATTCCACATAAAAAGGAGGTCCAGTAGCTCACGATCACGAAATTTACGGTCATGTAAAAACACAAGCTTCCTTACTTCCCACCATCTGCAGCCACATGATGATTTCCCGTGGCATCCCACGAGCCCAAAGTTGGAATGCCTACCCCCGCGGTGTAGGCATGCGCATTTAATCGTACACCACGATCGCAGCAAGTCCGGTAATTGAAGGTCCAAACTCAGCACCGACAGTGGCTATCCTGAGTTTGGATTTCCCTGGATTCTTCCACGCGCTTTCCAAGCACATGCCGGGATAGTATGGTACTTGGAGTCCCGGAGCACCAACCTCATTCACGACCCTAATAACTACAGCTACACATATTACTACAGTCACCACAGAAACACAGTTTATCAGACAAATCCAACACTCACCCAACTACACGGTGCTGATAAACAAATGTCCCAAGCCACTAAAATGAATTAACAACAACCATTACAACAAGCTTTCAAGTCTCTTCCATAATCATTGTTACCAAAAATATTTATTTACTGAACGTCCTAAACAATTGGAACCCTACTTAAAAATAAATAACATTCAGTAAAGATATAAGCTAACTCCGTACATGCCATGGAGGCCCTGGGAGTAGTGGAAGGTAGAGGCTACCACTTTTTGTGACATCAGCACTAGATGGGATGGAGTTGTCAGCTCCACGCCCGGCCGTCTTTGCTCCCAGGAATTACCCTGGTACTCATTTCTGGTATAGGCTGAGTGAACCCCAGGGCTATTTGCGTTTCTGAAAGTGGTAGTTTTGTTTCTAAAATCCACTACCTGGGTGGGTATCGAACCCACCACCTTTCAGTTAGAAGCTCAGTGCCTCTACCGACTGCGCCACGCAACCCCCACAGTAAAGATATAGTATCTTATAAAGTGTATAATAATACTAATAATAATAATAATAATATGTTGTTGGACACACTACTTTTATTTTTGGCGGGGATGTCGAGATTCCGGAATGTTGTGTTCACAGAATTTCATGTACGTGCCATTACATCCATCGGCATAAGTCTGTCGTATTTCTTCACCTTCATGTATTACATGACTCAGACTAGATCGAACCCTCGAGAAGGATAGCACTCTAATACCTGAGCTCACAACCTCACTATCATTTAATTACTATTATTGTTTTATACAGTACATATAACACATTGCTGGTACATCACAATATAACTATACGGGCTTCAGGGAACCAAACTATTGCTACTGAATCAGCCACTTCTAAGCTGGAAAGTCGAAATCGCTACCCATGAATTTCCAGACGATTCGGGTTGTTGAGAGAACTACTGCCTTCTGCATTAGTTTGTCAATTTGAGTATCCAGAACCAGTTCTTTAAGGTCTTGGAGCAAGGAATTTCGGATCACGCCCGTATTTGAGACAATGATAGGAATGGTCATGACCCGTTCTAAATGCCATTGCCTTTTGATAGGGCCAACCTACTCGCTATATTTGCTTTAATGTTATTATTATTATTATTATTATTATTATTATTATTATTAAAAGTAATAAATAACCCCTGGCACTACAGCCCGTGAAGGGCCTAGGCCTACCAAGCGACCGCTACCCAGCCATTTGGCCTGCAGATATTGGGGCGACGCGTGATTAGCGCATCGGGTCCCTTTGGCCGTTAATCTTGGCTTTCGTGATCGGGGCGCTGCCTCACTGTCAGACAGCTACTCAATTGTCCTCACTAGGCTAAGTGCACCCCGTTCCAGCCCTCACGTCAGTTTCTAAAATCCCTGACGGAGCCGGGAATCAAACCCGGGGCCTCCAGGTGAGAGGCAGGCGCGCTACCCCAACACCACAAGGCTGGCTATTGTTGTTATTATTATTACTATGTACATGTGGTACCATACTAGTATTAAATCTTGAAAGTAGTTTTCCATGGTTTCCCACTTCTACCCCAGACAAATGCTGGGATGGTTCCTAACTTAAGTCCACGGCCGCCTCCTTCCCAATCCTCACCTGAATTACAAACACCCACATAACTAAAGAAACCACAAAAACACAGGTTATCAGACAAATTCTTCCCACACCCAACCACATGGGGCTAAATGACCAAAATCGCCAAGCCTCTCAAACAAAACATCAAGTGTATTCCTTTCGTCTTAAATGCTAGTTCTGAACAGAATACGGGATGTCGGAATTTTGTCATACCGTATTTCATTAAAGTGCCGGACGGCAATGACACTTACAAAGTAGGCTACACAATACTGCCGGTCATAACGTCCCAAGACATTGCGTGCAATTTCAACAACAACAACAACAACAACAGCAGCAACAACAACAACAATACAAATTTTCTTACGAGATGGGTATCGCTCGCTTTCCTCGTAACAGCTGATACCTCCCCTCAACTAGTAAGGTCAACGCTCCGATTACGTAACAACTTCTCCTCCGTGCATCGCCCCACCTCGCCCCGCCCCGTTTACCCCAGCCTGCTGCCTCACCTTCTGTTTGAAGAATTTCGGAAAAGCCTAAAAACATTGACTTCTTAATGATAAATTTTCAATTTAAAGATAGGTGACAATTTTTTTACCCAGAAAGCTTACAATAGTCTCTTCTATCACCAGTGTAACGGACTTCCATTATATCAATTACACCCTGTATATACAGTACATCTAACTTCGTCCAGTTGTTAACATAACCTCGAGATGGCGGCTGTGCGAAATATTTCACCGGCATTCTATATCTCTGAAAATATTACCGGTATCACCCTGAAATTTTGTACGGAGATAAAGGGCACTAATGCAAGTTTCTCTATAAGACTTTCAAAAACCGGTTAACTACAAAACGAACATGGCGGCCAAGCAAAGTTGAAAGTTTTAAATAGACTTTTCTCGCGATTAAATAATCCAAACGCAATGAAACTTGGTACAGCAAAGGTTTATACACATTGTAATGCACTGGTATTTAATTTAGTTCAATTGATTACATGATTTCAATATGGCTGCTGTGCGAATTTTAAAATTAAGTTTTTACTTGTGTCGTAATGATGCAATCCAAGTGAAATGAACCTACGCAATAATTTTCCTTTAGTGGTACATTACTCTATGGCCCATACATATAACAATCCATCATGGCGACCATCCGAAATATTTATACGGATCTCAATATCTACGCATCTATTACAGCAATCAAACTGATTTTTTCATGTTCATAGGGGCTATGAGCATAAGGTCACCTATGTGACTTTCAATAACCTGGTGATCACAAATCCAACATTGTGGCGACGCGAAGTTTAAATATCCTCATGGACGTTTCTCGCAATTTAATTATCCGAGTGCAGTGACACTTTGTACAGTAAATCCTTATACAAATGTTAATCCACTAGCTTCTAATTTATTTCGATTGTTGCCATAACCACAAGATCGCAGATGTGTAACATATTAAAATCTCGTTTTTACTTCTTGTATCCTAATCATGCGATTGAAGTTTGAATGCTACACGTACACAATAATCTCCATGTAACAGTACATAACTCTAAGACCTACATATATAAAAATCCAACATGGCGTCCGTCCACAATATTAGTCGATTCTCAATATCTACGAATATATTACAGCAATCACACTGAAATTTTGTATGTTGATAGTGGCAATTAACATAAGCAGGTTACATGATAATAGGCTTTAGTTATTCACGAAACTACTTGTGTTTTTCTAATTTATTTTCATCCCATATATTTTACAAATTTTATCTAGCTCTTTCAACATTTGTGTTCCTTGTCTTTCACTCTAAACCGTAACCACCATATCATCTCCTAATTACATTAAAAGAACGGAGTTTTAAATGTTGTCTACAGTTCGCCATGTGAAAGTACTATTGCAATCATCACTAACGATTTAACAAACGATCAACTACAGCATAGCACTGAGTGAATTTATGCGATCATAAACCTTTCGTTTTTAACCCACGGGACATATTTTCTACGTGGAGTCCAAGCCATCGTATGTGTCATCTTAAATCCAAACTCTCCTATGCATTAGCCAGGGCTCGAACACAGGAAAGCTTGCGACCGCAGCCACAGCGCAGCATATTCACGTCCTTAGCATTGACTTGCTTCTGCTTCTTAATTCACAATGCCTCTACGTGATCCACAACTGAGTAATACAACACTAAAAGCCACTGCACCGTGGTGATTGCATCACTGTGAATTTGCAAGAGAGGTGATAAAATATGATAAGTCACAATGTATTCAAACTCTAGGACTGATAACAATTGTAATATACTATCACGAATACCAAAAGAGAACAATATTCAATGAACAAACTGGAACATCTTGCGAAACTGAATGTCTTGGCTGATTTCTAGTGTGAAAGAAGGTCAACAGAATTACACACATTTCTCAATAAAACGCTACCGCCTTAAAAAACAAATACATTTTAAGACATGACGTCACAAGTGTCGTATTAGGAACCCTAATTAACGAAGATTAAAAATAACATCTCAAGTAAGCAAAATACAACATATTATTAAGTACCGAAAATCCTAATATTTGCTAGATAATCATAATCTCGCTTAAGAAAAGTGTCACAACCAATATAGCCCCAAAATGACGGAATGGTTTCCGTCCCCATAAAAGAATGAAGTAAAATTAAAGTATGCATAAAATCACTCAACAGGAAGTTAAGCTCAAATTGTACAGAAAAATATTTTCTTACATTGAGGAGTATAAAATGAGATGTGTCTGTTCTTTCTACGACTACCTCGACACATCACTAGTACAGTACTAAACAGATCTTTCATATTATACTCATCTTTTCCAATGTTTGTGATGATTGCGCAGTTGTGTCATAAGTTATTCATTTTAATGTTTTGATTGTACTCCTAGTCATCACATTGAAAGCACGCAGTCGCTGAAGAATTTTCGCGGGTATAGAAAAGTATTTACAAGGGTCTACCTTACTAATGCGTTTCGTTATTGTAGCACTAGAATATTGAGAATCTGCAATGTCAAGTTGGTGACTGAACGTAATATTCAATGTGATAGAGTCATCTCATTCACCTATCCACCGTATTACATTTTCACCGCTGGCGACCTTATAACTTGAGAGTAGTGATTAGATGATTAATTTTGTCCGTACTAGTATGCATTGAACGCTCGAGTGGACACCATTTTTTTCTATCAAGAAGACAGCGATATATAACACAGCATTGAGGTGCCTCCATTAGTGTCGTTTCTGCACTAAATTTAATTTTGGTCAATTTTATGATCTAGGTATTGGTGGGGAGAGACAATTACACAAGCAGACGGCCATATATTTTTCCAGGGAAAATCTCACGTCTTCTTTCATTTTATCAAAATTCGAAAATTTTCTTGAATTCTTCTTGGAAAGGGAGAGAAAGTGAAAGATATGACAGGAAGGAAGAAAACATAACACTCAGTTTCAAGTTATTGACAGAGAAGTACATTGCTGGACTTCTATTTTTGGCACGTCCCTAGTATGTTATGTGGTATGGGAATTGATGGGGAGAGACACATACGCAAGCCGACAGACGGCCATATATTTTTCCCGTGATAATCTCATAAGTCATCTTTCATTTTATCAAAATTCGGAAATTTTCTTGAATACTTCTTGGAAAGGGAGAGAAAGTGAAAGATATGACAGGAAGGAAGAAAACGTGACACTCAGTTTGAAGTTATTGAGAGAGAACTACTATGCAGGACTTCTCTCTTTATTTTATCACGTCCCTAGTATGGCATGTGGTGATAGCTATGATTGGTCGAAAACGTCTTCGTGGGGTTTCATTAAATTAACACAATTGTTATTGTATTTAACACTCTGTATAGTTTTATTTAGTCAAATATTTCAACACCTTGGAAATGCAGAGCCCTCACTGCCACTTCTACTCACTTTGTATTCATTCTGTTCAGTAATATTTTGCGGACTCTACTTTTCGGTTATGCATTGAAAAATATATAACTATATATTCATATCTAAGAAAGTTTGAAATGTTTGAAAAGCTTTTGAAGCGTTCTATCCACATCACAATCTTTTTATTTCAATAACATAGGGAAAACCCACTCTTGAACATTTCTTGGAACGGGAGAAGAAGTGAGACAGGGGAAGTAAAGAACGGATGGAAGACAACAACACCCTCTGTCCCAAGTTGTGGACGACGGTCAGAAGTGGAAGGTATTTGTCTGCGACACTCACTTCCTGAGGGTAAGCAAACCCCAAAACTTCTGCCAAGTTCCTGCTCACACAAAGTAGAGAGAAGGAGATGCGAAATAAAGAAGTGTCAGAGCCAGAGTGTGACTGAGAGAGACAGAAAGGACTCCAGATTGTAATTCAGAACATGAGCTGTGCGGATGACAAAGGGATAAGGACCAAGTTGCGTGGAGGTCTGTCTGGCTTTCGTCTTCAAAGACATGGCCTTCGATATGCTCCAAGTCCTGCTCAACACTTTAATTGAATTACTTAAAGTACGTTCCGCATCTATACTCAAACTCTGTAATCAGAACTGCCTCCAATCTCTGAATAAGGGAGATGCCTGGAGATAAAATATTTCACTAAACAAGAACGAAGAGAGATTGATTACATCCATGCACACACCCTCTTCTCCATACAATCACACATGATAAGAACTGCTATAGATGCCGAAGATGGATATAAGAGCTGTATATGTAGTTTTTATTTAATTGTACGAGGTAACAAGATGTTCAGTAAAGAACATATAGCCTACTTTCTCATAAATCCGTGGGTATTGTTAAAACTCTTTGTCCTTTTCAAGGAGTATAATTGAATGTTGGTTGTAGTATCTTTTAGAAATACAACGTGTTATACGGATATTAAAAATGAATATCAGGTGCCCTTTGCTAGTGCTACATCTGTACAAAATTTCATTCACTTCGGTTTCACCGTGTTTAATATGATATGGTGAATCGATTTGCACACATACATGGCTGCTATCTGAAAACTATTGGGCTAATGACCTTGTAGTTCAGTCAAAAGATGCTTTCCACAAAAAGGTATGTAGTTGCAAAATTTGGTAGAGATCAAATAATTAGGTTGGTCGTAATTTGATTTAAGCTTTTAACATTTGGGTGGCCGCCATTCCGTTTCCGTCAAGATGGCGGCAATATAAAACATGACCCTGAGGTGTCCTTTACTAGTGCTATCTACGTACCAAATATGGTTCAATTCGGTTTTACGGTGTTTGAATTGATAGGGGGAATCGATTTGCATACATACTGTATATGGCCTCCATATGCAAACTATTGGACTGACGACATTGTAGCTTGGTCAAAGAACGCTTTTCACATAAAGGTATGTTGTTGCAAAATTTGGTAGAGATCAGATGATAAGGTTGGTCTTAATTTTAACTAAGCTATTAACATTTGGGTTGGCACCATTACGTTTCCGTTCAAATGGCGGCGATATAAAACATGACAATGAGGTGCCCTTTGCTAGTGTTACATCTGTACCAAATTTCGTTCAGTTTGGATTCACGGTGTATGAATAGATAGGGGGAATCGATTTGCACACATGCATGGCCGACATATGCAAATTATTGGGCTGATGACCTTTTAGTTTGGTCTAACGATTCTACATACATAAAGGTATAATGTTGCAATAACCGGTTGAGATCAGATGATTAGTTTGGTCGTAATTTGATTTAAGCTTTTAACATTTGGGTGGCCGCCATTACGTTTTTGTCAAGATGGCCGCGATATAAAAGCTGGCACTGAGGTGCTCTTTGCTAGTGCTACCTCTGTACCAAATTTCGTTCCGTTCGTTTTCACCGTGTTTGAATTAATAGGGGGAATCGATTTGCACACAAACATGGCGGCCATCCGCAAACTATTGGGCTGATGACCTTTTAGTTTTGTCAAAGGATACTCCCCACATTAAGGTACGTTGTTGCAAAAGTTAGTAGAGATCGGATGATTAGGTTAGTCGTAATTTGATTTAAGCTTTGAACATTTGGGTGGCCGCCATTACGTTTCCATCAAGATGGCGGCAATATAAGACATGACACTGAGGTGCCTTTTGCTGGTGCTACCTTTGTACCAAATTTCGTTCAATTCGGTTTAACTGTGTTCGAATTGATAGGGGGGGGGGGACAGACATTCAGAGTACTACCACTCACACACACACAGACCCACACACATACAGACAGACACACAATTTTTAGCCTACTTTCGATTTCTGCAAAAAATTAAAGTTGACTTATGAGAACAACACAGGGCGAAAAATTGTGTGTCTGCCTGTGTGTGGGTGTGTGTGTCTGTGAGGCTGTGTGTCTGTGAGTGTGTGTACTCTGAATGTCTGCCCCCCCCCCCCCCCCTTATCAATTCGAACACAGTGAAACCGAATTGAATGATATTTGGTACAGAGGTTGCACTAGCAAAGGACACCTCAGTGTCATGTATTACATCGCCGACATCTTAACGGAAACGTAATGGCGGCCACCCAAATGTTCAGAGCTTAAATCAAATTACGACTAACCTAATCATCCGATCTCTACCAAAGTTTGCAAGACATACCTTTATGGAGGAAGCATCCTTTTGACCTAAATAATAGGCCATTAGCCTAATAGTTTGCGGATGGCTGCCATCTTTGTGTCAAAATCGATTCCCCCTATCAAGTCAAACACGGTGAAACCGAATTGAACGAAATTTGGTACAGAGGTAGCACTAGTAAAGGGCTACTCAGTGTCATGTTTTATATCGCCGCCATCTTGAGAGAAACGTAATGGCGGCCACCCAAATGTTCAAAGCTTAAATCAAATTACGACTAACCTAATCCTTCGATCTCTACCGAATTTAGCAACATCATACATTTAGGTGGGGAACATCCTTTGACCAAATTACAAGGTCATCAGTCCAAAAGTTTGCATATGGAGGCCATGTTTGTGTGCAAATCGATTCCCCATAATAATTCAAACACGGTGAAACCGAATGGAACGAAATGTGGTACAGAGGTAGCACTAGCAAAGGGCACCTCAGTGACATGTTTTATATTGCCGCCATCTTGACGAAAACGTAATGGCGGCCACCCAAATGTTAAAAGCTTAAATCAAATTACGACCAACCTAAATATTTGATCTCTACCAAATTTTGCAACAACATACCTTTTTGTGGGAAGCATCTTTTGACTGAACTACAAGGTCATTAGCCAAATAGTTTGCATATATCGGCCATGTATGTGTGCAAATCGATTCACCATATCAATTTAAACACGGTGAACCGAAGTTAATGAAATTTTGTACAGATGTAGCACTACCAAAGGGCACCTCATATTCATTTATAATATCCGTATAACACGTTGTATTTCTAAAATCTACTACAACTAACAATCAATTATACTCCTTGAAAAGGACAAAGAGTTATAACAATACCCATGGATTTAGGAGAAAGTAGGCTATATTTTTTGCAAAAATCTAAAGTAGGCTAAAAATCTTTCAGCATGTCTCTTTAAGATAATAATATTATTAATTTAATATGCCTTTTAAATTGCTGGTGCTTTTAAGGTACCAGGGAACAAAATTTTGCCCTGAAGCGAGATTTTTAATGTGTCTGTAAATCTAGTTTCTATAACACTCATTAAAGAACCTGAGCCGAGATCGAACATACAATCTTGAGTTTTTAAGGTCAATACTTAACCCTGAAAAGTGACGGCTAACGGGGCTCTGGTGAAGCTACGATAGGCCCAGCAAGCCAGTAGTGTATGAAACCAAATGCTTTCAAAAATCGAACGAGCCTCGGACATGATGGATTTAATAGACGACACGGCTGTACACACGGACTAAGATTTGGAACTTTAAACCTAAGAACGCTGACGGGGAAGGTGGAGGAGATAGTGGATATGATGGAAAGAAGGAAGTTGGATTTATTGGGATTGGCAGAAACAAAGTGGAAAGGGGAAGGAAGGAGAGAACTGAGAAAAGGCTATAGACTGTACTGGAGTGGGAACGAAGAGGGAAAGAGAAATGGAGTGGGAGTAGTAGTACGAGATGGTTTAAAAGAAGAAGTGAGGAGAATAAGTGATAGGATGATGAAAGTGAAAGTGGCACTGAGGGGAGAGACCGTAGAAATAGTGCAAGTGTATGCTCCACAAGTAGGCTGCGCCTCTGAAGAGAAGGAGGAGTTTGAAGAGGAATTGCAGAAGCAGCTGTTAGGAAGAAATATGATTGTTATGGGGGATCTGAATGCCCATGTAGGAAGAGAAAGACATGGTTATGAGAGTGTTCTAGGACCAGAGGGTTGGGGCGGAAGAAATGAGGAAGGAAAGAGACTGTTGGACTTATGCCAGAGGAACAGCCTGCTAGTTGGGAACTCCTGGTTTAAGAAAAGAGAGAGCCACACAATCACATGGTACAGTGATGACTTGACCAGGAAGTCGGTGGTCGACTATATACTGTATGAGAAAGAACTAAATAAGAACATCACGGACATCAAGGTTATACCATCGGAGAACCTGGATAGCGACCATCGATTACTGGTAATGAACCTGAGAGGGAGTAAGGAGAAGAAAGGGACTGAGAACCAGGCAAGACGTATATGGAAACTGAAAGAAGGGGATAGAAGGGTCGAGTACCTCAAAATGGTAAAGGAAGGTATTCCAACAGATGAAGAAGAGGGGTGGAGGAGGAATGGGCTAGATTTAAGAAGACACTAGTAGGTGCAGCAGAAGCAGTATGTGGGAGAACAAGTAGTAAGAAGAGGTGGAAGGAAACACCATGGTGGAATGAGAAGACAAAAGATATAGTAAGGGAAAAGAATAGAGCCTTTAGGAGGTGGTATCAAAATAGGACGGTAGAGACAAGGGAAGAGTACCAGGAAAGAAAGAAGGAGGCGAAGAGAGTAGTGGCTGAGGAGAGAAGAAAGTGGATGGAAGAGTGGACAAAGATGATGAAGGAGGATAGTGAAGGTTCAAAAAAGGTCCTGTATGGGATGGTAAAAAATAAGAGGCAGAAGGATCTTACGGATTATGTTAGAATGGTGAACAAAAGGGGACAAGAGATAGAAAATAGGAAAGAACTGAAGAAAATGTGGAAAGAATATTTTGAAGAACTTCTGAACCCAAATGGAAAAGATAGTGAGGAGGAAGAAATCGGGGAAGAGGAAGATGAACTGCAAACAGAAAAGGACTTAACATGGAAAGAAGTGGAAGATGCAGTGAACAAGATGAAAGGAGGGAAGGCACCGGGTGTGGATGAGTTGAGTGTGGAGAGGGTGAGAGCAGCAGGAGAGGTGGGGATACAGTGGTTGTACCGAGTGATGAGGACAGCATGGAAGGAAAGAAAGACCCCAGAGGACTGTAAAAAAGGAATAATTGTCCCGATCTTCAAGAAAGGTAGTAGAACAGATTGCAGAAACTATCGGGGAATAACACTGATGAGTCATTGTACAAAGATCTACGAGAAAGTTTTGGAAAAGAGAATTAGGACAAGGATAGAAGGAGGGATGAGGGAAGAACAACATGGCTTCAGAGCAGGAAGGTCCACAGTGGATTTGATTTTTGCTGTAAGGCAGTTACAAGAACATCACTATGAGTATGGAACAGATCTACTGATGGCCTTCCTGGACATTGAGAAAGCATATGACAGTGTATGCAGAAACAAAGTATGGAAGTCCCTGGAGGATAGAGGAGTAGAGAAATGGACTATAAAGAGGATAAAGGAGATGTACAAGGGGAGTGTGAGCTGTGTGAAAGTGGGAGGAGAGAGATCAGACTGGTTGGAACAGAGAAACGGCCTGAAACAAGGAAGTGCAATGTCACCGTTACTTTTCATTGTGGTGATGGATGACATAATGACCCGAGTGGCACAAGTAATTGGGGAAGGAAAGATGAAAGCAATGGTGTTTGCAGATGATTTGATGATTTGGGGAAATGAGGAGGAGGAGGTACAGGAACAGTTGGACGTGTGGGAAGGAATAATACAAGGATATGGGATGAAATTTAGCATAAATAAGAGTGAGATGGTGATCACAACAAGGAAGAAGGAAAGAACCACAACAGGAATAACAATTGGTGGGGAACAGCTGAAGAAAGTGGACAGTTTCAAGTATCTGGGAAGCCTGATACAAGATAATGGAAGAAACGATAGAGAAATAAATGAGCGGGGGAGGCAGGCAGAAGCATTTCGGATGAGTGTGAGAAGCATGTTATGGAGCAAGGATGTCCCTCAGAACAGCAAAAAGCTCATATATCGGACGTACTATGTCCCTATCCTGACGTATGCCTCGGAGACCTGGGTTATGAAAGGAAGGGAGAAGAGCAAAATACAGGCCAGTGAGATGAGGTTCTTGAGAAGCAGTATTGGAGCTACAAAGATGGACAGAATAAGAAATGAGAGGACCAGAGAATTAATGAAGGAGGAACCATTACAGGATGGTATAGAGAAATCTAGACTTAGATGGTATGGACATGTAAAACGAATGGAGGAGAAGAGGATACCCAGGAGAGTACACGAGACGAAGTGGGAAGGAAAGAGACCGAGAGGAAGACCGAGAGACAGGTGGCTGAAGGGGGTGGAAGAAAGCGTGAAGAAGAGAGGAGAAGACTGGTCAAGGGTGGAGGCTGAGAGATGGTGGGAAGACAGAAGACGTTGGAGAGGCTTGTGTTCCAAACAGACCCGGCCAGTGGCTGGAAACTGTGCAAGATGATGATGACTTAACAAACTGTGCCACTTGAAGTGGTAAAGCATTTTCTCTTTGGAAAATGATGTTCTTTACTGATCCCATATGGAAGGATTTCTACCTGTATGTTGCGATGACTAACCGTGCATGGGCACATGTTGGTAGTGAGTTGAGGCACGTTATGACTCGACTATCAGTGCATGGTTTCCACCACCGTTTATGTCGAACGAAGAAATGTCATGAACTAGGTCTTGAGTGTAGGTGCATAAGATGTGCCAACCCATGTGAACGATATCACGTACTTATACACACATCAAAAAACGTTTTGCATCACCTCGGTTCCAAGAGTTCCGGAACCGTTAAATACAAAGGGAATAGAGATCAACACAAACAACATTTCAGCTCGTTTTATTGCTCATGAGACCCACACATTGCATGTTGTACCATCATACAGCTAGACTTTCAGCATTTGTGGTCCAGATTGCAGTACACACCACTACCTCTAATACCCAGTAGTACGTCCTCTTGCATTGATGCATGCCTGTATTCGCCGTGGCATACTATCCACAAGTTCATCAAGACACTGTTGGTCCAAATTGTCCCACTCCTCAACGACAATTCGGCGTAAATCTCTCAGAGTGGTTGGTGGGTCAAGACGTCCATAAACAGCCCTTTTCAACATATCCCAGGCATGTTCGATAGGGTTCATGTCTGGCGAACATGCTGGCCACTGTAGTCGAGCGATGTCGTTATCTTGAAGGAACGCATTCACAAGATGTGCACGATGAGGTCGAGAATTGTCGTCCATGAAGACAAATGCCTCTCCAATATTCTGCCGATATGGTTGCACTATGGGTCGGAGGATGTCATTCAGGTATCGTAAAGCCGTTTCGGAGCCTTCCATGACCACCAGTGGCGTACGTCGGCCCCACATAATGCCACCCCAAAACATCAGGGAACCACCACCTTGCTGCACTCGCTGGACAGTGTGTCTAAGACGTTCAGCCTGACCAGGGTGCCTCCAAACACGTCTCCGACGATTGTCTGGTTGAAGGCATATGCGACACTCATCGGTGAAGAGAACGTGATGCCAATTCCGTGGGGTCCATTCAGCATGTTGTTGGGCCCATCTGTACCGCGCTGCATGGTGTCGGGGTTCCAAAGCTGGACCTCGCCATGGACGTCGGGAGTGAAGTTGCGCATCATGCAGCCTATTGCGCACAGTTTGAGTTGAAACACGACGTCCTGTGGCTGAACGAAACGCATTATTCAACATGGTGGCATTGCTGTCAGGGTTCCTCCGAGCGGCAATCCGTAAGTAGCGGTCATCCACTACAGTAGTAGCCCTTGGGCGGCCTGAGCGAGGCCTGTCATCGACAGTTCCTGTATCTCTGTACCTCCTCCATGTCCGAACAACATCGCTTTGGTTCACTCTGAGACGCCTGGAAACTTCCCTTGTTGAGAGCCCTTCTTGACACAAAGTAACAATGCGGACGCGATCGAACTGCGGTATTGACCTTCTAGGCATGGTAGAACTACAGACAACATGAGCAGCGTACCTTCGTCCTGGTGGAATGACTGGAACTGATCGGCTGTCGTACCCCCTCCGTCTAATAGACCCTGCTCATGCATGGTTGTTTACATCTTTGAGCAGTTTTAGTGACATCTATGAACAGTCAAAGGGACTGTATCTTGGATACAATATACACAGTCAACGTCTATATGCCGGAGATCTGGGAACCGAGGTGATGCAAAACTTTTTTTGATGTGTGTATGTAGGCTGAGGGTAGAATCCCTCACAATATATTGCACCAAAGATGGATCGTAAGAACTACTTCATGCTCATTGTGTGAAATAAAGTGAGTTATTTATTACTAACCCCATCAACATTCATTTCTTTAATTTGAAATTTCTATCTTTATCCCTCGGACTCAGCCATTCTTGTTTTCAGTTTCGTAGCTTGCATTTCTCCAGATATTTCTGATAGCGTTAATTTTTGACACTGACAGTATCATTAAGGCCCATTATGTGCTATCTTTCTCTTTCAGGATAGATGATGATTGACTTTCCTATTCAACATGAGCACCACAAGCCTAATATTTCCGTTCAAAATTCGAATGAATAATTCCTTCTATAAAGATTTCATTCTCTAGATTACAAATAATACAAGAGTCAATTCTCTTCCTTAATCTACTTTATACATGGAACATAGACTGACACCTAGACAGATGAGCAACTTCTTAATTCTGACAGTATCTGAACTGTAAATTATTTCATTATATGTAACCAGCTTAACTGCAGTGTATGCACACAACGTGTATAAAATACAATTAAAGTTACCTATGGAGACAGATGAAAAGAAGAGTAAGAAAAACAGGTCACGCTGATTTAAAAAAATGGATATCAAACGGAAAAAGAAAACCCCTGAATTATTAAACAATTTATCACTGGCTGAGAATGGAATAAATCCGTAGAAACAACTAAGTGCTGATAACATTCTGCAGCAAACCAGCATCAACGTTCAATTAGCGGGTTTTAAATTGGGGAATACGAACCTATGTGAAACTTATTCGTAATGAATAAGGTGAAGAATGACGAGGGTTAAATAAAATAAAAATGCTCGAATGTTAAATAAACCGATATTATACTTACTCTAAGCATGTGTTGCATGGTATACTATATTATTGTTCAAGGCAATTTACCTCATGTTAAGTTTCATACAAGTCATGGTTACATAAAAAATGGCTCTATCAGAATCACAGTCATTTAGTTCCCGATTTTCTAGAGTTACTGACTGCTCCCCAAATTGGCATGAAGAGAGATAATCCCTCTAACATTTTCAGTAATTTTGTTCTGAAAGTGTATAAAATGGTGGCTTCAGGAGCAAACCGTTTACTCCAAGGAGGAGGAAACAGGAATTACAAATCTTGCAGGCAAGTCACTCCTTCTCCCCCAGAAACCAAACAAGCAAGCTTGGTAGCTTCCTGTTCGCTAAATACAGCCTAGGAACATAGCTCATCCCGTCTGGCGCGAGAGAAAATCTTTGCGGACAGCTCCATGTAACAGGTGAAAAATGATGTTTCTCTCTTCCCGTAACAAGAGGATCGTCAAATACCACTGTCTGACATGGCAACGCAACGAGAATGTCAATGCCAGTTCAAACTAGAAGCCGCTAAAGTTGAGAGGAAAATACGTCATAGAGATATCCAAAATACAGAAGGTGAGGTAGGCAAATTTGGAGTTCAATCTTCTAGGTTAATGATAATGTGCAAGTACTGTATACTCATAATGAATCTTAGCAGACAAGACTGTCATTAATTAATTATCTTCCAGTATAGACTACGTCTCAAGGTAATAATCCCAAAGTTGAGAGAGACACTTTTGTCTAATGTGGTTGATTACCTAGTTTTAAAATTCATAAAAACACACTTAAAACTACAGTTATAGCAAGATAGATCAAGAAAAAAAAGAAGTAATTTATTTCAAAAAATTATATTCTATTTTCAGAAGAAAAACCAAGAAATATAAATGATAATAATAATACTAATAATGTTAATGTTATTGGTTTTACGTCCCTTTAAACTACTGATGCTTTTAAACGCTAGGGTGTCAGAATTTTGCCCTGAAAGAGATCTTTAAAGTGCCAGTAAATTTACTGACACGGTTCCTCGTATTTGCTCACCTTCAAATGCCAATAGACTGTCGAATATGGTTAATACTAATAGTATTAATTGTCAGAGAAAGTTCTATGAATTTTAGTGGTCAAATATAACTAGCTAGTTGTTATCGTTGGTAATTCATTTTAGGGTCTTGGAACATCCCGAGAACAATATGCACTCGCATTAAGGAACATAATAGATGTATCAGGCTCATTCAACCTGATAAATCAGCTGTTGCCGATCATGCTTTAACACCTGGCCATGATGTCATGTTCCAAGGGGTGGATGTTCTTGCCCGTATAAAGCAATATCGTCCCAGAATCATCAGGGAGGCGGTTGAAATACGTAAACACCCAGATAATTTCAACCGCGACACCGGCTACAATCTCAGTGAATCCTGGCTACCTATTATCAGAACCCTGAGAAAGTAATTCACTGCTGCTTTCCATTGTCCCTAACATGGGGCTATAATGGCGTCCATCTTTGGGCACCTTCTATATGTTCTTCGTTGCTTTCTCTTAACAACATTGTCGTATTCCAGATTATTCCTGACGATGAAAGACATGGTTTCTTTCGAAACGCGTCGAATTGCAATATAATAAAACACGGCATAAGCCCAAAATTCAACATTATGAATAGTCATGATAATAATTCAGCGCCATGATTTGAACCTGAGATCTGCGGGCTAATATAACTTGCGGAACAATTACTACTGCTGTACATATATTCAAAGCAAAAATGTCCCTTCCCAATCCGTCAGATTAACCACGACTAATGTTGGATTTACCTTTTTTTTTGGGGGGGGGGGGGGGCGGCAAAGGAAACTTTTTCTTAATATATTTAATTTAAGTTTTGCAACAATCAAGATTAAAGTAAATATTTCCGAAGTCCTCCAGACCAAGATAATGATCAAAATAGTGTGCAACACAACCGAATATTTAAGTGCTATAATGATTCAGTGTTTTCGATACAAATTGTAGTTTCTTGAATGGAAACAAAAAAGCGCCGAAACATATTCCGTTGAATTAAAGCATTGACAAGGCTGTTCAGAAAAATGAAATAAACTTATCTAACAATTAAACATTACGAATAAAAATGGTATTTACTATGATGATATGGTAATCATAATTGTATTAATGCATCCAATAGCCATTTATTTTATTTTCATGACGGGTCAGGGAAGGGAGTTTTGAAGTAAATCGGCCGTGGACTTATTGAACGAAACCGTCCCGGCAATTGCATGGTAGTGAAAATGGGAAACCATGAAAACCATTTTCAGAACGGGTCAGGGAAAGGATTTTGGAAGGAAATTGGCCGTGGACTTACTGAAAGGAACCGTCCTGGCATTTGTCTGGTGGTGAAAATTGGAAAACATTGAAATCAATTTCAGGATGGGTCAGGGAATTAATTTTCGAACGAAATCGCCCGTGGTCCTAATGAAAGGAACCGTCACGGCCTTTGCCTGGTAGTGAAAATGGGAAACCATGAATACCATTTTCAGGACGGGTCAGGGAAAGAATTTTGGAAAGAAATTCGCCATGCACGTACTGAAAGGAACCGTCCTGGCATTTGTCGTGGTGAAAATGGGAAAATATTGAAATCAATTTCAGGATGGGTCAGGGAATGAATTTTCGAACGAAATCGCCCGTGGACGTAATGAAAGGAACCGTCCCGGCATTTGCGTGGTAGTGAAAATGGGAAACAACGAAAATCTTTTTCAGGATGGCCAAACATGGTAATAATAATATTGTGTAAAAATAGAAAATCATTCTGTTTTCCATAACAGTTATACGTACTTCTAGTAACAAAAAGGTTGTATAGCAACATTTAATGAATAAAGGTAGATGCTTTGAATATCTCAGAGAATGGAATCAAACCATAAGCGTGATTAAGTCTTGATTCTAAACTGTAATGGGATCGTGCCGATTGACTGTTCTTGTCATGGGCACGCATCCTACGGCCCCAGTACCCGAGCGCATTCCTCCGTAGTGAAACCAATTTGCGGCAGGTTATAAAACGGGTGCGAATGCAAGGAATTACTGGTCGTTTCTCGCAACATTAATGAGAACACCGCGTGCCCTGCAGCAATACACTGTCTGCTTACTTGTCTGCCTGCCTGTATATTCATCGTCATGAAACAAAAAATAATACATCATTATTGTATTTTGGGAGAACAAACTAAAGAAGGCAAAGTCGTGCATTGTGTCCTTTCAGTATTTTACAAAAGCCCTCAGTTACAACTGAATCCGTCGGTATTTCAGCTATTTTAATGATACGCACAATACGCACCAAGCCCATCACGCTTAAACTTGTGTTTTATTCTAAACTGCTCGCTCGCTCGCGACGGAGAACAATAATTAACGATCGAATTATTTCCGAACTTTCACTTCCACATTGAAATAAAAAAGAATGTTCCTCTACTGTGCCTGTAATTATCCACACGAATTTTGTGGAATTCCGTTCAATGCCAAACGATAATAATAATTGAATTCGTTCCTACGAACAATTTGTTCCTGACGATATCATGTACGCTTCTAAAATTTATATGACACATCTTATGCATAACCTCCCTTCTGTTGTAAATGTGAGTGATTTTATAGCTATAGTGTTCAACAAGCTTAGATATCTAACCTCCTTGACTTTTATAGTGATTCAAGAAACAACGAAATTCCATTTGCAAGCTACCCTCTGGGTGTCAATTTACAAAGCTTGCACCCGGCATCCGAGGCCATACGATATTATTATTATTATTATTATTATTATTATTCTGCTTTTACGGCCTCATTGGACCACTTCAGTCAATCATTTCTTGGTCCTCTTCTTCAGTATGTTTCCTTTCCGAGTCGCCCAGTAGCTCTTTATTCGCTCTGATCTTCTCAGGCGTTCCTCATCTGTAAATACCCTTTTTACTGTATTACGTTTGTCTATTTTAGCCTGAAATCTTATTTTTATATCTCTCAGTTTTTTTAATTTTGTTGTTTTGTTTTGCAAGTCATCCAAGGTTATTTCCAATTCTTTCATATCTTCTCTAATTTCCTTAATCTATCCTACTTGTTGTTTCATATTCCAAAGTTTCACTACAATTTTTCTAGATAATCTGGTTTCTGGTGTCATGATGTGACCAAAGAAAGAAAGCCGTTTTTTTTTCGAATAGTATCAGTGATGGGCTCCAGTTCTCTGTATACCACTTCATTTGGTACTATCCGCCACTGTCCATCTTTCTGATATTTTTTATTTATGCATGTTCTAGCTCTTCTTCTTTCTACTGTTAAAATTTTGTCGATTCTGTTTTTCTGAGTAACTTTAAAAAGAGTTTCACTTTCATAGGTCACCTCTGGTTGAACCACCGTCTTGTAATGTTTTAATTTTGTTGCGATTGATAGACATTTTATTTTATATGTAGACCATGTTAATTTTTGGGCATTTATCATTTTATTACTTCTTTCTTGCCATGCGGGTTTCTCATCAAAGTTGTAAGTTATAATTTCTTCTAAGTATTTAAATTGCTTCACTATTTTAACTTTCTTGTTATTTACTGTTATGTGATTGATTACAAGTGGATTTGCTACCATTATCTCTGTCTTTTCAAATGATATCTGAAGTCCAATTTTTGTGCTATATTTTGTAGGCTTATTATTTGATTTCTGGCTTCTTGAATATTATTAGACAGTAACGCTAAGACATCTGCGAATCCCAAGCAATTTAAGTCTATTTGATCTCTCTTGGTTCCAATTCTTATGTTCCTAGGATTTTCCCAGTACCATTCCCTCATTACATATTCCAAAGCACAATTGAAAAGTAGAGGCGATAAACCATCTCCTCGTCATAGCCCTGTTTTAATTGTAATCGGTTCAGATATTTCTCCTCTGAATTTTACTTTAGATTTGGTGTTTGTTAGAGTTAGTTTTATAAATTTTATTAACTTGGGATGAAGTCCGAAATTCCTTAGAATTTTCAGCAATGAAGATCTATGTATACAATCATAAGCTTTTTTGAAGTCTACGAAGGTTATGACTTGCTGTTTTTGTCTACGTTTGTAGTAGTCCATTACTAATTTTAAGGTGATTATATGTTCAGGGCAGCTTCGCCATGGCCGAAATCCACCTTGATATTCTCCTATTTCCAGTTCTAATTGATCTTTACAACGATTATATAGAATTCGTGACATGATTTTATATGTGACTAGCTGAAGTACCCGTGCTTCGCTACGCGTCATAAATAAATTAAAATGTGAAGGTGACAGTTAAAACAGGGGATAGGCGAGGTGCTGCGCAGAGGGAGATTAAGGATGGAACATTTTGTCCAACTACAACGCTCGGCGTTGACTGTGTTTTATAGCACAAATTTAGGTTTAACTCGCTAACCGTTGGAGATACCTTTCGGATAGAAAATGTTAATTTAAACCTCGCATATGCCATCAAAAGTTTGCTATTTCTTAGCGTTCACTTTTTATTTGAAATAGAAATATGAAAGTTTGAAACCAAAGGGTGTAGTGACGTCACTGAAATGGTCGCCATCTTTAAATAGTGCAAAGTATTGAAATCAAAAGTAACCTATATGTTGACCAGGTAAATCAGCTACTTCCATGAAAAATTCATGTAAATCGGACCTGTGGTACTTGCGAGATTGAGTAATACACAGACACACACCATCTCATTTTTAGCCTCGCTTCGCTCGCGTCATAGTCGTGTCATATTGCTATTCAATGAAATGCAGGTTTAACCCAGTTAACACCCCTTTAGAACCTGAATATCCAAAAATCCCTCCTTAGTAGACGTTTTCGACACACAACAAACATATCCCCAAAATATCATTCATCTAACTTTAATAGTTTTGGTTGGTCGATGAGAGTGAACATCCAAAATCCTCCCTTAGTGGACGTTTTTCTTTCCGAATTTCACCCCTCCCCATAGGCCCCTTAAATTGGATTTATGAAAAAACGGTCGAACACCTATTTATTTTATTTATTTATTTTTAAGCTGATTGATTTCCTCCGAGTTTCAAACTCCTCGCCTATGTCGTTTAAGAGATACACGCTCTGTTAGGAATCTTTCAACCCCCACTTTTTATCCCTTTCACCTCATAATATACACTACATCGAAAAACCATTAGACATGTGTCAGCTTATTTTTAATGAATAGTATATATGCCAAGTACCACATCCCCAAATGAAACCACTCGTGAGATATTGATATTCAATGAAATGCACGTTTAACCCCTTAACACCTCTTTAGAATCTGAATATCCAAAACTCTTTCCTTAGTGGACGTTATCGACATACAACGAACATATCCCCAAAATTTCATGTTTCTAACATCAATAATTTTGGCTGGGCGATGATGATTGAATGAGTCAGTCAGGACATTTTCTTTCATTTATTTTTGATAATTTCACCCCTCCCCATGAACCCCTTAAATGGGATTTATGAAAGAAAAGGTCGAACACCTATTTACTTATTTAAAGCTGTTTTCCCCCTGAGTTTGATGAGTGAGTAAGTGAGTCAGTCAGTTAGGGCACTTTCTTTCCTGTTTTTTTTTTCCCCCAGAATTTCACCCCTCTCCAAGGGCCCCTTAAATTGGATTTATGAAAAAACGGTCCGAACACCTATTTACTTGTATTTTAGGTTGTATTTTCCCGCCGAATTTCAAACTTCTCGCCTATGTCTTTTCAGAGATACACGCTCCGTTAAGAATCCCTCAACCCCCAATTTTCACCCCGTTCACCTCATAATATACACCACATCGATAAACCCCTAGACATATGTCTGATTATTTTAATGATTAGTTTATATACCGAATATCACATCCCCAAAGGAGCAACTCATGATATATCGTTATTCAATGAAATGCACGTTTACCCCCTTAACACCTCTTTAAAACTCGAATAAACAAAAATCATTCCTTAGTTGACGTTTTCGACATACAGCGAACATATTCCCAAAATTTCATGTTTCCAACTTTCATATTTTTTGCTCGGCGTGATGAGTGAGTGAGTCAGACAGGACATTTCCTTTCAATTATTTTTACCAGAATTTCACCCCTCCCCATGGGCCCCTTAAATTAGATTGATGAAAAAACGCCTGAACTCCTATTAACTTATTTTTTTAAGCTGTCTTTTTCCCCTGAGTTAGATGAGTGAGTGAGTTAGTCAGTCAGTTAGGACACTTTCTCTCCTTTTTCCCCCAGAATTTCACCCCACCCCATTGGCCCCTTAAATTAATTTATGAAAAAACGGTCGAATATCGATTTGCTTACTTTTTAAGCTGATTTTTTCGCTGAGTTTCTAATTTCTCGCCTATGTCATTTGAGAGATAGGCCTACACGCTCCGTTAGGAATCCTTCAACCCCCACTTTTCACCCCTTTCAACTCATAATAATACACCACATCGAAAAAACCCTCAGACACATATCTTCTTACTTTTTAATGATGAATTTATATGCCGTGTATCACATCCCCAAATGAAACCAATCGGGAGATATTGTTATTCAATGAAATGCAGGTTTAACCTCCTTAAGTCCCCTTTAGAACCTGAATATCCGAAAATCCTCCCTTAGAAGACGGTTTTGACATACAATGAACATATTCCGAAACTGTCATGTTTCTAACTTCAATAATTTTGGCTGGGCGATGATGAGTGAATGAATGAGTCAGGACATTTTCTTTCATTTTTTAGCCTACTTTCGATTTTTGCAAAAAATGAAAGTAGACTTATGAGATCAACACAGGGCGAAAAAAGTGTGTCTGTCTGTGTGTGTGTATGTGTGTGTGTGTGTATGTGTGTGTGTGAGTCTGTGTGTGTGTGTGTGTCTGTGTCTGTGTGAGTGTGTGTACTCTGAATGTCTGTCCCCCCCCCCCCTATCAATTCGAACACGGTGAATGCGATGTGAACGAAATTTGGTACAAAGGTAGCACTAGCAAAGGACACCTCAGTGTCATGTTTTATATCGCCGCCATCTTTACTAAAACTGAATGGTGGCCACTCAAACGTTTAAAACGTAAAATCAAATAACGACTAACCAAATCATCCGATCTCTACCAAATTTGGTAACAACATACCTTCGTATAGGATGCGTCTTGTGACCAAACTACAAGGTCGTCCGCCATACCATTTCAGGATGGCGGCCGTGCGAATTATGCAAACTTTATAATCCATATCATGGGACCCACCAGTTCCGATTATCGAGCCGAGAATCGTTTTAACTGTTCTAAAGGAAGAGGCACGTTCGAAATTAAAAGTTTATTTTGTAATACTATAGTGCAGACGTGATTTTAAAAAGCTGACCCGATTCAGTAATAAGACAAGATGGCAGCGGATATCTTGTGCCTGACTTATATTTCACTAATTTGAGTATTGCATGCAATATAGCGTACTGATACAAAATAAATAAACTTTGTATGAAATGCTTTATATATAAATAATACACTCCAGTGATGAAATCGTTTAGTATAAATCATTATTTGCTAACAAGTTCTATGTAAGTCATTTTATATAGAACGATATTCGTTGACACAATTAGCTCAGTGGTAGAGCGTTAGCCTATCGCTCAAATGCCTGTGGTTCAAACCCGATCAGAGATAGGTTTTTTGCTTGAAATGTTATATGTTTATTGTTTTGTAATGACTCAGATGTTTTAAAATTAAGCGTTATATTGTGCATATTATGGTGTAAAATATATATTTAATTAAACCATAATTCGCCAGCAGATTTACTCGAGACATCTAGCTGCCAAAAAGGTAACAGCAAGCCGACCTACTTATTACCTTCCAGATTTTATTGAAAAGTTTCTTCTTCTGGCCGCTAGAATGCACTCGCTCTGTTAGGATTATATTGTTCGATATTTCACCACTAGATGTCACGACTAGTCTACGTGGGGCTCCATTGATTACTATGCCATTGGCATTCTATGCGCATCGAATTTGAAGAATGACAAGATGATACTACGATACATTTTTATTACTTTTTATTTTAAAGGGTTTGTAACAGCCTATTGTGCGTTATTTGTAAATGTTAATTGAAGTAAAGAACAAAACGATTTCACATAGTATCTAAACTCTACCGTTGGTGTTAGTTCAGGATATTAATTAATACTTTTATTTCAGCCAAATAGCAATCGAAAATATCCACATAGTTGGTATACACACGTCTCTGTACGGTCATGGAAAGATTTGTTAATTCAATTAGGGTTGTGAAAGTCATACGCAGCCAGACGTGTAAATACATGCCTCAACTCAAAGTTGGATGTTGCCCACGTCAGGCCGATTATGTAATAATAATAATAATAGTGTTATTGGTTTTACGTCCCTTTTAACTACTGTTGCTTTTAGAGACGCCGGGGTGCCAGAATTTTGTCCCGAAGGGGATCTTTAACGTGCCAGAGAATCTACTAACACGGCTTCCTCGCATTTGTGCACCCTCAAATGCCAGCTGACTGCGCCAGGATATGAACCTGAAACATACGGTCCAGCAAGCGAGAACGTTACCACTGAGCCACGCTGCTAGTCCGGTCGATTATGTCTCCAGATCCATAACATTCTTTAGATATTTCTTATCTTTCTTTCTTCAATGATGGTAGCAGTTTTTATCTAGGTTGTGGCGTTTGGTAGAGGTAAATCGTTTCTAAGGTCTTCAACAAAGAATAGTTCTATTATACTCTTTGATAATAACAACGAGTTATAACTATACTCATACATTTAGGAGAAAGTAGGCTATATGTTCTTTACTGAACATCTTGTTTTTTCTTCAGAATTTCACCCCTCATGATGAACCCCTTCAATTTGATTGATCAAAAAAAACTGTCGAAAAGCTATTTAATTACTTTAAAGCAGTTTTTCCCCCTGAGTTTGATGAGTAAGTCAGTCAGTCAATCAGTTAGGACACTTTCTTTCCTGTCCCCTCCCCCACCCCCCAGAATTTCACCCCTCACCATGGACCCCTTAAATTGGATTTATGAAAAAACGGTCAAACACATATTTACTTATTTTTATGCTGATTTTTTTCCGCTGTGTTTCAAACTCCTCGCCTATGTCGTTTAAGAGATACACGCTCCGTTAGGAATCTTTCAATCCCCACTTTTCACCCCTTTCACCTCATAAACACATCGAAAAACCCTCAGACACGTGTCTTGTTACTTTTTAATGGTAGGCTAAGTTTATATGCCATGTATCACATACCCCAATGAAACCAATCGGAAGATATTGTTATTCAATGAAATGGAGGTTTAACCCCCTTATGCCCCCTTTAGAACCTGAATATCCGAAAATCCTCCCTTAGTAGACGGTTTTGACATACAATGAACATATCCCCAAACTGTCATGTTTCTAACTTCAATAATTTTGTCTGGGCGATGATGAGTGAGTGAGTGAGTCAGAACATTTTCTTTCAACTTTCTTTTTTCAGAATTTCACCCCTCCCCATGAACCCCTTAAATTTGCTTTATGAAAAAAAAAATACTGTTGAACAGCTATTTACTTACATTAAAGCAGTTTTTACCCTGAGTTTGATGAGTGAGTGAGTCAGTCAATCAGTTAGGACACTTTCTTTCCTGCCCCCCCCCCCCCCAGAATTTCATCTCTCCCCATGGGACCCTTAAATTGGATTTATGAAAAAACGATCAAACACATATTTACTTCTTTTTATGTTGATTTTTTTTCGCTGAGTTTCAAACTTCTCGCACATGTCGTTTAGGAGATACACGCTCCGTTAGGAATCTTTCAATCCCCACTTTTCACCCCTTTCACCTCATAATATACACCACGTCGAAAAACCGTCAGACGCATGTCTTCTTATTAGCCTACTTTCTATTTTTGCAAAAATGAAAGTAGACTTATGAGATCACTACAGGGCCAAAAAAATGTGTGTCTGTCTGTGTGTGTGTATGTGTGTGAGTCTGTGTGTGTGTGTGTGTGTGTGCGTGTACTCTGAATGTCTGTCCCCCCCTATCAATTCGAACACGGTGAAACCGAGTTGAACGAAATTTGGTACAGAGGTAGAACAAGCAAAGGGCACCTCAGTGTCATGTTTTATATCGCCGCCATCTTTACTAAAACTGAATGGCGGCCACTCAAACGTTCAAAACGTAAAATCAAATAACGACTAACCAAATCATCCGATCTCTACCAAATTTGGTAACAACATACCTTCGTATAGGATGCGTCTTGTAACCAAACTACAAGGTCGTCCGCCATACCATTTCAGGATGGTGGCCGTGCGAATTATGCAAACTTTATAATCCATATCATGGGACCCACCAGTTCCGATTATCGAGCCGAGAATCGTTTTAACTGTTCTAAAGGAAGAGGCACGTTCGAAATTAAAAGTTTATTTTGTAATACTATAGTGCAGACGTCATTTTAAAAAGCTGAGCCGAGTCAGTAATAAGACAAGATGGCAGCGGATATCTTGTGCCTGACTTACATTTCACTAATTTTTGTATTGCATGCAATATAGCGTACTGATACAAAATAAATAAACTTTGTATGAAATGCTTTATATATAAATAATATACTCCAGTGATGAAATCGTTCAGTATAAATCATTATTTGCTAACAAGTTCTATATAAGTCATTTTATATAGAACGATATTCGTTGACACAATTGGCTCAGTGATATTGCACGCCACCCTGCAGTTGGTCACTAGTCGTGGCCGAGTGAGGTACGTGTGTGCTCGCTGTGTGACCGCATTGGAAGAGTGTACGTTTCCTAATACCGGTGCTTCCGATAGTTCCACGTGTGTAGTGACCTTCCGTGTGTCATTCGGACAATACTTTTTCTAGTAGTGTTCCAGATAGGACAACAAAACCAGAAACCCAGAAAACCCCGCTGAAAATCATGTCCGGATACCAGAGGAGAAACACCGTACGCTGCCAATCGGACAGGCAGAGTTCTCGCCCCGCATCAGGAGAAATTCACCGCTGGATTAGCGATACTCTCCGGTTGACTGTCGACCAAGTAGAAGCCATCCAGTTAAATGCGCATGAAAAAACCATGTACATCAAGGTAATCAGCATATCTACTTATCAGAAATTGTTAAATACTTTTGCAGATCCTATTAAATTTCAGTATGACTCAGGTGAAATGACTAATGTTAAGCTCTCCACAGCGGATTCCAATCTTACCACAGTGCGTATATTTAATGTCCAACTCGAAGTTCCCCCTGAAATTTTCAAATCCGCTTGTCGAAATATGGCACTCTGAGTGACGTCAGGAAAGAACAATGGTCTTCTGCTTATCAGTTCCCGGTGTATAATGGGATACGTGCAGTCATTTTGGAAATCAAACAAGATATCCCCTCCACTGAGACTTTTGGTGGCCATTCTGGCTATATAACGTATAATGGACAGAAACAGACCTGTTTAATTTGCAATGCTAACACACATCTACGTATCAACTGCCCAAAGAAAATGATTCCCCTCGGTATAACTCCTACACAATAACGACGTGTCCAATACTCGGAAGTTGTGACACAGCAAACGTCACATGAAAACATGCTTATTGATCCGTCAGCTGGGACAACACCAGAAGTTGCCTCGGATACACATGACGCAGAACTGGTACTTTGCCCTGACCAGTTCAGCGAGCCACAGAGTGCCCCTGTGCTATCGGCAACCTGTATCGCAGCCTTAGAACCAACTATGCCGTCACTACAGGCTGCCACAGAAATTTTGTCTTCACTGCCCCCACCTTCTCTGGTACCTACCGACTCACTTAAGCAGGTTGATCGGGGATCCGAGAATGTATCTAAGAAGATTAAAACAAATGCCTCGATTGCCGTACCAGCCCCGAAGAATCAAACTGGCTCTACAAACGTTCCCTCAGCTGTGAAAAAGAAACAAAATCTTCATTCTACGTCATCTAGGGACCCACGAACGCTCTCAAACGCTGACAGCCGGCCTATGAATGGCAGTCATAAGGAACTATCTCAACCTAATTTGACATAGTGCACCAGTATATTTCTCACCTGCGTCTTTTTTCTTTTTTCTCGGGTCCACCTTCCAGTATGTCTAGCACAGCTTTTATACTTCTCTTAATGGCGCAATTTCTCACTGTGGCCACTGTGAATTTTAATGTAATAGAATGCCCTCTGAAATTTCAACTGTTGGAGAGATTCCTTCGAGATGCAGACATTGACATTGCCATCATTCAAGAAGTTGCTATACCCTGTTTGCCAATATCTGCCTTCTACAAACAATACATCAATACCGGTAATACGAATAGAGGGACCGGATTCCTCATAAGACATGATATCCCACTCGAAGGTGTCCTATGTCATCCATCAGGACGCATAATATCTGGACACATAAACAATACCACCCTGATAAATGTATATGCCCCATCCGGGTCCAATAAACGTGTGGAACGGAAAATGTTCTTTCAACAGAGTATACTGCCTCATCTGCACGACGTTAAGGAAAAACTTATTCTTGCAGGGGATTTCAATTGTATTCAACGCCCAGAGGATTCCACTAGTTCATACCAAGGTGTCAACCCGGCTCTCAGGACCCTTCTTACCTCCCTACACCTCATTGATGCTGTGGATAGTTTAAGGGTGCCCCTGCCCCATTACACCTGTATAAGTCACAACTCCTCATCACGAATTGAGCGCATCTACTTTTCACAGGAACTTATCCAGCCTAGACGATATGAAGTGATACCTGCCAGTTTCACTAACCATCATGCTGTCGTATGTACAATCTCTTACCCCCATCCCATATTTCACATAGGAAGTGGTTATTGGAAGCTGAATTGCTCGCTGTTACTGGAGGAGGAATGCCAAGATATTTTCAGACAACACTGGACTCGATGGGTCCAACAAAAATGCAAATTTCGCGACTGCGCAGACTGGTGGGATATTTTAGTTAAACCAGGGATCCGCCGCGTCTTTAAGAACATATCCTACCAACGAGGTCGGGAAAGAAGGGATACAGTTGAATTTTACTATCGAGTTCTTCGCCAGTTCCAGCAAAGATCTGATGCTGGGGAGCGTATATATGACCAGATTCGGGAAGTTAAAACCAAGCTCCTATCTCTACTGCAACGAACGCTCGCTCATATAAACGTGGCTTTAAAAGATCGTACAGTGCTCCCGGACGAAAGTGCAAGTGTATACCATATCGCCAAAGGACAACGTGAGCGGCAACGTAAATATATCCACCGCCTCCGCACCAGTACTGGAAGTGTCGTCACCTCCCCTGACGCTATACGTAGTGAAGTATCATTATTTTATCAACGGTTCTACGCTAAGGATCCAATTGATCCACAGCAGGTGACCCTATTGCTTCCATCTTGCAGTACCCAACTATCTCCGGACAACAAAACTCTGCTCAGCGCGGATATTACGGATGAAGAGATTCACTCTGTGGTTAAGCAACTCCCAAACAACCGCTCACCTGGCATTGATGGACTGCCATATGAAATGTATAAACACTTCTGGCCTCTCATTGGCAAAGAATTTTGTCATGTCCTGCGTACCATTCTCCAACGTCGTGCTCTTTGTCAATCACATCACGAGGGTACCATAGTCCTCATACCAAAAACATCCTCTCCCATGGCAGTTGGTGACTTCCGACCAGTTACTCTGCTCTGCAGTGATTATAAAGTCCTTACCAAAGTACTTGCATGCCGATTGAAGACTGTTCTACATGATATCATTTGTGATGAACAATGTTGCAGTATTCCTGGAAGAACTCTGTTAACAAACTTAGCGATACTACGGGACCTACACCTAAAAGCCGAAATGCTCCCCACTGAGCCAATGAGTTTTCTCACCTTAGATCTTGATAAAGCTTTCGACCGCATCAGTCATGAATACTTGTACATGGTCTTGCAACACTTTGAATTTCCTGAAATCCTTATTGACTACATTCGTATGATAAATTGTAATGCTACGTCTCGAGTGCTCGTCAACGCGGTTTTCTTTCCCCTCTGATTCCAATACAACGATCAGTTAGGCAAGGATGTCCCCTTTCCATGCTACTTTTTGTCATTGGCCTTGAACCGTTCATTCGGACTACCCAGGTGAAGCTACAGGGTTACAAACTGTCCACACATGTTTTTGGAACGTGCGCCTATGCTGATGACGTATCAATATTGATCCGCAATAATGAAGACATCTCCCACATCGATAGCGTCCTTCAGCTCTACCATATCGCCTCTGGAGCACAATCGAACCCCCAGAAAACTGCTTTGCTTCCGCTCAATACTAACTCAGTGATTACCCAACAGCCCTGGTTCCGGATAGTAAATGAGGTGAAAATTCTTGGCATTACCTGGAAGCAATCGCTTCTGGACACAGTGCAAGCAAACTGGACTAAGGCCATTGCCAAAGTTAGGGGAGTGCTGATCCAATTTGGTCAAAGAAACCTCAATATAGTGCAACGGGTCATGGTCCTCAACGTGTTTGCGCTCTCTAAAATATGGTATGTCGCACAACTTTTCCCACTTCCCAAAATGTTTGAGAGCCAATTGGCAAAATATACAGGTTGGTTTATATGGCAAGGATTTTTGTTCCGAGTACAACGGGAACAGTTGTATCTCCCATCCCGGCAAGGAGGGCTAGGGCTAACAGCTCATGGCATGAAATGCCGTGCACTCCTCTGCAAGAACGATATCACCATTCTTTCCCAACATGACAAATTTACGAAAGCGCTATACAAAGATATTCGAAACACAGCCCGTGGTTGAGATAGAGCTTTGCCGAAGATATTTAGGGACCATCAACAGCACCTTCTGGAAACTTCGCCAAATGCCTTCAGGGACTGTTCCAACGACGAAAAGTATTTATAACATGTTGCGGCAAGTGGTACACTCCAAACCGCGAATCGAGGCCACCACCCTACGTCCATTGGCCCACTGTTTGGAAAAATTTTGGGGCTATGACCATTTCTTCTGCTGTACACTCCCAGGTTTTTATCTTCCTCAACGATCTCATCCCAACCGCTCTATGGCGATATACCATCCGTCTTGAAGCTTACCCATGGTGTACTATATGTGGTCAAACTGATACGGCGATACACCGCTTCACATCATGCACGCGAGTTGCCTCCACGTGGCTGTGGTGTAAGGGAAAAGTATGTCAACTATTAAATGTGCCCACGGATGACCTTGATGACAGGAAGTTAATTCGTTTGTCGGTGACCGCCTTCCCCCAAATTAAACAGACTGCCATTGTGTGGATAATGGGCCAATATGTACACTTCGTGATGGACAATGATCAACATTTCTCGTTCCTGGATCTCAGGTATCACCTGCAGAAAGAGCGTTGGAAGCTTAGTGAAAGTGGACAATTGTACGATAAATATGGACACTATCTGGATTTCTTGTGATGTAATAGTATGGTATTTATCATCTCTGAAAATTCTGTAATTCTGTAAAGAGCTTATAAAAAAAAGTGGTAGAGCGTTAGCCTATCGCTCAAATCCCTATGGTTCAAACCCGATCAGAGCTAGGTTTTTTGCTTGAGATTTTATATGTTTATTGTTTTGTAATGACTCAGACGTTTTAAAATTAAGCGTTATATTGTGCATATTATGGTGTAATATATATATTTAATTAAAACATAATTCGCCAGCAGATTTACTCGAGACATCTAGCTGCCAAAAAGGTAACTGCACGCCGACCTACTTATTAACTTCCAGATGTTATTGAAAAGTTTCTTCTTATGGCCGCTAGAATGCACTCGCTCTGTTAGGATTATATTGTTCGATACTTCACCACTAGATGTCACGACTAGTCTACGTGGGGCTCCATTGATTACTATACTATTGGCATTCTATGCGCATCGAATTTGAAGAATGACAAGATGATACTACGATACATTTTTACTTTTTATTTTAAAGGGTTTGTAACAGCCTATTTTGCGTTACTTGAAAATGTTATTTGAAGTAAAGAACAAAAAGATTTCACATAGTAACTGAATTCAAGCCGTTGGTGTTAGTTCAGGTTATTAATTACTACTTTTATTTCAGGCAAATAGCAATCGAAAATATCCACATAGTTTGTATACACACGTCTCTGTAGGGTCATGGAAAGATTTGTTAATTCAATTAGGGTTGTGAAAGCCATGCACAACCAGACGTGTAAAGACATGCCTCAACTCAAAGTTGGATGTTGCCCACGGCAGGTCGTATATGTAATAATAATAATAATAATAATAATAATAATAATAATAATAATAATGTTATTGGTTTTACATCCCTGTTAACTACTGCTGCTTTTAGAGACACCGGGGTGCCGGAATTTTGGCCCGAAGGGGATCTTTAACGTGCCAGTAAATGTACTGACACGGCTTCCTCGCATTTGTGCACCCTGAAATGCCAGCTGACTGCGCCAGGATATGAACCTGCAACCTAGGGCCCAGCAAGCGAGAACGTTACCGCTGAGCCACGCAGCCAGTCCGGTCTATTATGTCTCCAGATCCATAACATTCTTGAGATACTTCTTATCTTTCTTTCTTCAATGATGGTAGCAGTTTTTATCTAGGTTGTGGCGTTTGGTAGAGGTAAATCGTTTCTAAGGTCTTCAACAAAGAATAGTTCTATTATACTCTTTGATAATAACAACGAGTTATAACTATACTCATACATTTAGGAGAAAGTAGGCTATATGTTCTTTACTGAACATCTTGTTTTTAATGATAAGTTTATATGCCGAGTATCACATCCCCTAATGAAACCTATCGGGAGATATTGCTATTCAATGAAATTGCAGATCTACCCCCTTAACATCCCTTTAGAACCTGAATATCCAAAAATCCTCTCTTAGTGGGCATTTGCGGCCCTTGAGGAAGCTGCATACCAGATTTCATTCCAATCCGTTCGGTGGTTTCTGAGATTTCGTGATGAATAAATGAATGAGTGAGTGAGTTAGTGAGTGGTATTTTACAAATATATAGTAGAAAGAAGATAGTGTCAAGTCTTTGTTATGCTAAACTCGGTTGACAGTGCTGGGTGAGCAGTTGAGTAACTAACGGAATTTCAAGTAAATATCATAATTTTCTACACCGGTAGTACAGAGCGCAATTGGCATCTAGTCGGCCGTGTCTCGACTTCAGCTATGTTGCCATGGAATCTATCTGCCTTGCCATTCCTTCATGAGTATATTTTAGGTAGATTTCATTCGAAAGCTAACTACAGTATTGCAATGGGTCCCATGTTTCGACTTCCGGAAAATTTCGACATATCTTCGCGTTTCACATCCCCCAGACCCCAAAACCACCGGCAGTTCAAATGTTTATATATAATTTATGTATGTATATCAGTTTCTTGTGGACACGATAACTGCCGTAATTTTGCACCAATCACTTTGAATTTTTTACCGAATATGTATACCTATAAAATCTCGGTCGAGTTCGTTACTGGGATAAATCGGTCGAAGGGGGTGAAAATGGGGGCTTTTTTCGAAAAAGTGAAATATTGCTATAACTCTCTTAATATGTGAAATATCGAATCCGTTCAGCGTTCATACTATGTGGCGGATAAAGCCCAAAAATTTATGTTTGAAGAGTTTTTTATAGCACCAACCATTGACCAAAGGGGTGGGAAAAAGAGGGGTTTTCGGGAAACATTAATCATATCTCTCTTAATAGTCACAATATCAAAACCGTACAAAATGGACAATATTCCCCTAATAATTACCTAAAACCTTTGTCTGAAAGAATTATTGATATGACCCACCATTACGCCAAGGGACGAGAAAAATGATTTCGGAATTATAAGAAAATGCCAAGAGCTATCAGTGGTTGCCATGGCAACACTACTAAATTGATGAGGCATGAGCTATCAGACGTTGCCTTGACAACGCACTTGCACGAGATCAGATTCAGTATTTCCATCTGACTAAGTGGTTGGTTGGTTGGTTCTTAAGTTTAGGGGCTGCGACAACACGGTCATGTAGCCCCGTGTACTTTGGGTGTGTGTAGAATCTGTCTGATAACCGGTGTTAATTGTGATGACTGTATTAGTGTGTGTTATCTGTTTGTTAATTTAAGTCTTGCAACTAACCATTTTTCAGATAGTTCCTACTTTTGCCGCCAAGCGCCACTGTCAACGAGTACGAGGCCAAGTTCAGAACTGAGCTACTAGACGCCGCCGCAGTCGGCTCTTGGCAACGAACATAGAAACCTAAGAGCGTTGTTTACATTATTAACCTATCCAATTTAGCTTCACACAGGTGCAATTAGTGGAAGGATTTTTAACATGCCATAAATCTATGACATGGGACCGCCGGCTTTACTTCCCCTCCGAAGGAAGGCATACTGAGGGATTTTTAACGCTCTTAAAAAATCCGACGGCTTCGGCCGGGTTTGAACCCGTTATCTTGGGCATAGAAGCTCAGCATGCTACCGACTACGCCACCGAAGCCGCCTGACAAAGTGGGAAGCAGCTTCGGTGACGTAACTGGTAGCATGCTGAACTTCTATGCCCAATGTCGCGGTTTCAAAGCCGGCCGATGTCGTCGGATTTTCTAAGAGCGCTAGAATCCCTCAGTATGCTTTCCTTTGGAGGGGAAGTTCCAACGTTCGTTGCGAGTTGCTGGTTGGGGTGGCATCTAGTAGCCAAGGTCACAGCTAGGTGTCCTTGACGGTAGTACCTGGTAGCAACATTAGGAACTACTGCTTGAAATTGACCGTCTGCAGTCCTTACCTGAATTAAGACTAATACAGCCATTACAATTCACACCGTGTATCAGACAGATTCTACACTCACCCAAAGTACACGGGGTTAGATGACCGCGTTGTCGCAGCCCCTACACTGAGGAACCAACCAGAGGTAGATTTCATTAGAAAGCTAACTATTGCAATGGGTACCATGTTTCGACTTCCGGAAAATTTCGACATATCTTCGCATTTCACATCCCCCAGACCCCAAAACCCCCGTCAGTTCAAAAGTTATATATAATTTATGTGTGTATAAGTATATATATATATGTGTGTGTGTGTATATCAGTTTATTGTGGACACGATAACTGCCGTAATTTTGCACCAATCACTTTGAATTTTTTACCGAATATGTATACCTATAAAATCTCGGTCGAGTTCGTTACTGGGCTAAATCGGTCGAAGGGGGTGAAAATGGGGGGCTTTTTTTTCGAAAAAGTGAAATATTGCTATAACTCTCTTAATATGTGAAATATCGAATCCGTTCAACGTTCATACTATGTGTCGGATAAAGCCCAAAAATTTATGTATGGAGAGTTTTTTTTATAGCACCAACCATTGACCGAAGGGGTGGGAAAAAGTGGGTTTTTCGGGAAACATTAATCATATCTCTCTTAATAGGCACAATATCAAAACCGTACAAAATGGACAATATTCCCCTAATAATTACCTAAAACTTTTGTCTGAAAGAATTTTTGATATAACTCACCATTATGCCAAGGGATGAGAAAAATAATTTCGGAATTATAAAAAAATGCCAAGACCTATCAGTGGTTGCCATGGCAACACTTCTAAATTGATGAGGGATGAGCCATCAGACGTTGCCAAGATAACGCACTTGCACGAGATCAGATTCAGATTTCCATCTAAGTGTGAAGCGGCTTCGGTGACGTAACTGGTAGCATGCTGAATGTCTATGCCCAAGGTCGGGAGTTCAAAGCCGGCCGAAGTCGTCGGATTTTCTAAGAGCGCTAAAAATCCCTCAGTATGATTTCCTTTGGAGGGGAAGTTCCAACGTTCGTTGCGAGTTGCTGGTTGCGGTGGTAACTAGTAGCCAAGTTCACAGCTAGGTGTCGTTGACGGTAGTACCTAGTAGCAACATTAAGAACTACTGCTTGAAATTGACCGTCTGCAGTCCTTACCTGAATTACAGACTAATACAGCCATCCCAAAGTACACGGGGTTACATGACCGCGTTGTCGCAGCCCCTAAACTGAGGAACCAACCAAAATCTCTGCGGGAGATATAATTTTGCATGAAGAAGTAACAGACCGTTACATAGTTACACATCAGTGTCGAAACCTTGCATAAGGATAGTGTGACCACAAGTATAAAAATGGACCCCAAATGACAAGAAGGTGTTCCCATAAGACAATAAAATGTTTAAAATAAGCATAAAATGACGAAAAACAAAGTTAATTAAGCTCCAATTATAAAATACCTTCTCGCAATAAAAGAGGTCTGATCCTTCTACGAAAATCTGCATATTCTGCGTATTTTCGCCTATCCCCAAGTTTGTCCGGTGAAATCTACCTCCGCCTTCCGGCGTGCCGAGAGGACTTTTTATGATTTGTTTAGCCTGTGCTTGAGTGCAAAAGGGCCGAAATCAGAAGAATGAGAAAGACTATCGAAAATTCATGTAGCCAGCGGTTCCTTCTGGGTCCTAAACTATGTGTATGGAAAATATGGTTGAGATTGGTGGAACGGTGTAGATTTGTATACGGAACCAACCCACATACATACATACAGACTTTCACTTTTATATATTAGATATCCAAAAGGGAAATTCCACGATAGTTGTCAGGATTTGATTTTTCTCCTTTCTTGTGTAATGGATGTATTATAGCAGTAGTCCAATTGTCTGGCAGTTCTTCTTTGATCCAAATGTTCACTATGCATTGGTGTAATGAAATCTTTACTGGTTCTGCTGTATATTTCCACAATTCTGCAAATGTTTGATCTTCTCCACTCGCTTTGTAGTTTTTGAGCTCTCTCAGAGCTTTGTAGACTTCTTGGATTGTGGGTGGATTTATGTTTTCTGATGGTGTTTTAACAGTGGTGTCTGATTTATTTGAAGCAGTTCTGGTGGATCTTCGCAATTTAGCAACTTGTTGAATGTTTCTGCTAAAATTTCTGTATTTCTTTTATTACTATGAGCTAACTCGCCATTTTTGTCTTTTAATATTAATGTTGGAGGTGTTCATATCTTTGTAGTTGTTTGCTAAAAATTTTGTAGTAATCTCTTGAGTTTGTTTTCACGCTATTATTATTATTATTATTATTATTATTATTATTATTATTATTATTGTTATTATTATTATTATTACTATAGCCTATAGGCTATTAGAATAGTGCAAAATGTATTTGAAATTTCATCTTTCTTCCTTTCTTTCTTTCTTTCTTTCTTTCTTTCTTTCTTTCTTTCTTTTTTTCATTTCTTTAGTTACTTTCTTTCTTAGTTACTTAGTTACTTTCTTTCATTCATTCTTTCCTTCTTTCTTTCCTTCTTTCTTTCTTCTTCTTCGGTCTGGGACACCTATGGACCACGGTGCTTGTACTTTAGCTGTTGTCTGCCACTTCAGGTGTTTTTGGTGGATTGTTTGGCGGCTGGTTTCGTGTTGGCATTTTGAACCTATTGAACCAGTAATCTTTCATTTCCTTGCTGAACTCTATTTTACGTTTCTCGGACCATTTTCTGGACGCGTTGTGGTGAACATCTCTAATGGATGTGAGGGAAGGTCTGGTTTCAATATTGTCTGACGGCAGCAACACCTGTCATTTATTGAGTCATGCTGAATATTAAGTTAACAAGATCCTTCTCAACTTGTTTGATCCACAAGGACTCGGTATTATTTGTATAGGGAAATAAAATGGCTTTAAAACTTTACACCCAGTGGTTTTACTCTTCTTGGCTACCCTGAAGATCTTATATGACAGGATGTGGTGGTCCATTCTGTTCAGGTAGCTGTAGAAAACCAGGCGTCTGATTCTTGTAATTCATGGACCCCGCGACGAAGCTGTGCGTGTTAAATCATCCTCCACTTCCGAGATGGGGAGTTACAGCAATTCTGGGTTTCAGAGGTTAGTTGAAAATGGCTATATTGAGAGTGATCCTCCCTGGGGTTTTGCACATTCCCTTCAGTATAACGGGATAAAACCGAAATAAACTATATTTCCCCTCATTTTGGGAAGTTGCGGATTGTTTAAATAATTGAAGAACTTCTCTTGTAGGATACTGTAGACAGACGGAGTGCACGAGGAACGAAACAGGTGTCGGTCCTTGTGAGTGTTGACACAACACGGCTTATCTCTCGCAAGAAGAAGAGGATTGTGGAAGACAAATACTACTTTGTAGACACTGGCAGAGCTGCTAAACTCACACACAACACACTGTCACCCGCGCAAAACTTCGATTACATCTGGCTTTTATGTCATAACATATCAAAACAACAAGCTCTCATTTCACGCATTGAAGTTTTAAAGAATCTTGTCGGCACGCTAGAAGGCGTGGGTAGATATCACTGGGCAAGGAAAAATATTTCAAATCACTAAATTTGCCAATTTTTGTATAACTTACTACATAAGTTCCACATGCATACGAGAAGTCCCATATTCTTATAATTCTGGAAACATTTTGTTCATCTCTTGTCGTAAGAGTGGATCATATCAAAAATTATTTCAGACAAATGTTCCAGATAATTTTAGAGGACTATTAAGCATTTTAAACGGTTTCGATATTGTGTCTAATAAGGGAGGTATGATTTTTTCCCCTCAAAACTGTATTTTTCCAACCCCTTTGGTCAATGGTTGGTGCTATCAAAAATCTTGACTGCGATAAGTGTTTGGCACTTATCCGAAGAAAAGTACAAACTTTAAATGGGTTCAATTTGCACATACCCGTGAAGGGCCTTGACCTACCAAGCGATCACTTCCAAACCATTTGGCCTGCAGGTATTACGGTGACGTGTGGTAGGCGCAGCTGGTCCCCTCGGCTATTAATCTTCATTTTCGTGACCGGGGCGATGTCTCACTCTCAGACAGCTACTCAATTGTCCTCACGAGGCTGAGTCACCCCGTTTAAAGTGATATACACAGCGTATATATACAGTATATAAAGAAATATAACAATTTGAACTGACATGACGGTGGTTTGGGGTCTGGAGGATGTGAAACGCGAAAATATGTCGAAACTTCCATTTAAACTTCGTCACTCTCGGCACTACGTTCTGTAGGTCCTTCACCTAAGCGACGAATAGTAAAATGGCCGAGCAATCGTGGTTCCGGGTGGAGTCCGTGAACTCCCCACTCTTCTCTTCTCCAAAAATAAGGTCTGTCTCCCTTTTCAAATGTATATGCAGTGACCGACAATCAGAAGCACACACGTGCACCCACTGTAAACCACGTGACATCAGCGTTGACAAATCCCTGCTTGTGAGTCACGTGAAAATCCCAAGCTACCAAAATACCGTCTTCGATTACGTCTTTTATACGATTCATCAAACTCAATATTTAGCTCTCCAGACTTAATATGCCTAGTGTTTTAATTACACACATCAAAAAAAGTTTTGCATCACCTCGGTTCCAAGAGTTCCGGAACCGTTAAATACAAAGGGAATAGAGATCAACACAAACAACATTTCAGCTCGTTTTATTGCTCATGAGACCCACACATTGCATGTTGTACCATCATACAGCTAGACTTTCAGCATTTGTGGTCCAGATTGCAGTACACACCACTACCTCTAATACCCAGTAGCACGTCCTCTTGCATTGATGCATGCCTGTATTCGCCGTGGCATACTATCCACAAGTTCATCAAGACACTGTTGGTCCAAATTGTCCCACTCCTCAACGACAATTCGGCGTAAATCTCTCAGAGTGGTTGGTGGGTCAAGACGTCCATAAACAGCCCTTTTCAACATATCCCAGGCATGTTCGATAGGGTTCATGTCTGGCGAACATGCTGGCCACTGTAGTCGAGCGATGTCGTTATCTTGAAGGAACGCATTCACAAGATGTGCACGATGAGGTCGAGAATTGTCGTCCATGAAGACAAATGCCTCTCCAATATTCTGCCGATATGGTTGCACTATGGGTCGGAGGATGTCATTCAGGTATCGTAAAGCCGTTTCGGAGCCTTCCATGACCACCAGTGGCGTACGTCGGCCCCACATAATGCCACCCCAAAACATCAGGGAACCACCACCTTGCTGCACTCGCTGGACAGTGTGTCTAAGACGTTCAGCCTGACCAGGGTGCCTCCAAACACGTCTCCGACGATTGTCTGGTTGAAGGCATATGCGACACTCATCGGTGAAGAGAACGTGATGCCAATTCCGTGGGGTCCATTCAGCATGTTGTTGGGCCCATCTGTACCGCGCTGCATGGTGTCGGGGTTGCAAAGCTGGACCTCGCCATGGACGTCGGGAGTGAAGTTGCGCATCATGCAGCCTATTGCGCACAGTTTGAGTTGAAACACGACGTCCTGTGGCTGAACGAAACGCATTATTCAACATGGTGGCATTGCTGTCAGGGTTCCTCCGAGCGGCAATCCGTAAGTAGCGGTCATCCACTACAGTAGTAGCCCTTGGGCGGCCTGAGCGAGGCCTGTCATCGACAGTTCCTGTATCTCTGTACCTCCTCCATGTCCGAACAACATCGCTTTGGTTCACTCTGAGACGCCTGGAAACTTCCCTTGTTGAGAGCCCTTCTTGACACAAAGTAACAATGCGGACGCGATCGAACTGCGGTATTGACCTTCTAGGCATGGTAGAACTACAGACAACATGAGCAGCGTACCTTCGTCCTGGTGGAATGACTGGAACTGATCGGCTGTCGTACCCCCTCCGTCTAATAGGCCCTGCTCATGCATGGTTGTTTACATCTTTGAGCAGTTTTAGTGACATCTATGAACAGTCAAAGGGACTGTATCTTGGATACAATATACACAGTCAACGTCTATATGCCGGAGATCTGGGAACCGAGGTGATGCAAAACTTTTTTTGATGTGTGTATATACTAGTTGAACAAAAAGTAGACTATACAATAATACGCAGAATTACACCAAGCATCAGAATGCCATCGTCAGGAAGAAAATGTGCATTACCCCTATGAAAATATAGTCTACAATAATAATGATGATGATGATGATGATGATGATGATTATTATTATTATTATTATTATTATTATTATTATTATTATTATTATTATTATTATTATTATTATTATTGTAATAATAAGAATAAACTGATAAAATAATTTACCTGACTGTATTGCGAATGAACCAATACAATTGTACACGTTGGCAACACAATAAAAATTACTAATATGAAATCTTTGTATATTAATGGCCAACATCAAACTGCCATGGAGGGCTAAAACCTTTTCTTTGACAGTGCACATCTACACCCAAGTGTTTGGATTTCAAAATAATTGTGAACCATTTCCTTCAGCAAAAATGCTTAAAAGCGCTGCATGTTATTAATATATAATTTCGCTTTTCCTTTGCCCTCTAGAGAGTACGTGGAATTAACAGACAAGTGGGTAAACGGAGAAATAAATTGAGCCAGAATCTAAATAAGAACCGGAAAATATTTGCTTATTTTAGTCTACGAGTGGGAGATGGAAGTGTGCGGTTCTTCAAAGATACCAAGTGTGTGTAGAATTATTTTAATGAGAACAAATAGGATTAAGTATTATATGTATGTCTACATCTTTTTTGAATATTTTCATTTATGAAATATGTGCTTATGAGATCACCTTTTGCCCATGTGCCTGTGTGTGTGTAATCCCTATTAAAATCTAAACGGTTTAAGCGATTTTGAAGAAACTTGGTAAGTACTACTAACCAATCCGATTAAGACGGTGCGTTTCACATTCCAATGGTTGTCACCAGCTCAACTTGAAAGCCACGTGAAATATTTCACCAGAATTTAATATCTCCGATACTACTATATCTATTGACCTCAATGTTTGTATGGCAATGGAGGATAATATAATAAGTTCACCCAAACTACTTTCAAAAACTTGGGAAGTACAAATCTTTCATGGCGGCCATGCGCAGTACAAATATTAAAATGTATTTTGACACGACACGATTTAATCACCCGAGCGCGACGAAACCTTCCATTATAAATATACCAGGTGGATCAACTGCTACTAATAATATTGTTTTATGCAGCCCAACTAACACGTGTTGACAGGAAGGTCGATATTTCTCTGCTTGCATCCCGTACGGTACTAATGCACTACAAGCATATCCTGCAGCCGATACTGAACACTATTATTTATTAGTCTGTAGTCACATCGAGGGAAAAGTAATAGTGTTCAGTATCGTTTACGGGATATGCTTGCAGAGCATTAGTACCATACGGGATGCAGGCAGAGAAATATCGACCTTTCTGATAACAACCCTATTTGGGCTGCATAAAACAATAGTATTGGGGGCAAGGGTATATGCTAGGCTTCATAATATATTGACATCTAGTTTAATTCAATTGCTTTGTGAAATTCAACATGGTAATTTCATAAACAAGTTTTTATTTCTTGTGTCCTAATCAAGCAATTGAAGTGCCAGTTTGCATAACGAACCACTGTATTTGTCTTTATATACTGGTACACAACATCATGACCTACATTTACAGGGCGTTTCAGAAATACTTTTACAATCTTTGGGGATTGGTTCCTTACACCAAAAAAGAAAAAAAGTTCATATACACATATGTCCAAAAATCCTTCGTTTTTGATTTATTAATGAAAGAACATTGTACAGTGACAGATTAATTGACAGCCTGTTTGGAAGTGTTTAACACATGAACTCATATAAAACAAGTAGTTCCGTGAAGAACTATACAGCCTATTTTCATATATCCTACTTATGTTAATTGCCTCTATCTCCATACAAAATTTCAGTTTGATTGCTGTAATAGATTCGTAGATATTGAGAACCGCATAAATATTTCGGATGGTCGCCATGTTGGATTTTATATATGTACGTCCCAGAGTTATGTACTGTTACATGAAGATTATTGGTACGTGTAGCATTCAAATTTCAATCACATGATTAGGACACAAGAAGTAACAAGGAGATTTTAAAATTTCTCACAGCTGCCATCTTGTGGTTATGGAAACAATTGAAATAAATTAGATGCCAGTGGATTAACATTCGTATAAGGATTTACTGTACCAAGTTTCACTGCACTAGGATGGTTTAAATTGTGAGAAACGTCCATGTGAATATTTATACTTCGCGTCGCTGCCATGTTGGATTTGTGATCACCAGGTCATTTAAAGTCCTATAGGTGAACTTAAGTTCATAGCCTCTATCAACATTAAAAAACAGTTTGATTGCTATAATAGATTCGTAGATATTCAGAGCCGTCTAAATATTTCGGATGGTCGCCATGTTGGATTGCTAAATGTATAGGCCATAGAGTCATGTACCATTAAAGGAAAATTATTGCGTTGGTTCATTATTCAAACTTTCACTTCGATCGCATGATTACGACACAAGAAATAAAAACTTAATTTTGAAATTCGCACAGCCGCCATCTTGAGGTTATGTAAACAATTGAACTAAATTAGATACCAGTGCATGACAATGTGTGTAGACATTTCCTGTACCAGATTTCATTGCGTTTGGAACATCAAATCGCGAGAAAGGTCTATTTAAAATTTTCAAATTCGTTTGGCCGCCATGTTCGTTTTGTAGTTAACCGGTTTTTGAAAATCTTATAGATGAACTTCCAGTAGTGCCCATTATCTCCGTACAAAATTTCAGGGTGACAACACTAATAGTTTCAGAGATATAGAATGCCGGTGAAATATTTCACACATCCGCCATCTTGTGGTTATGTAAACAATTGAACCAAGTTAGATGTCGGTGCATTACAATGCGTATGAACATATACTGTACCAAGTTTTATTGCGTTTGGTTGCATAAATCGCGAGGAACGTCTATTTAAAAGTCGCAAATTCGCATGGCCACCATGTTGGTTTTGTAGATGCCAGTTTTTCAAAAGTCACTCAGGTGAACTTCTAGTAGTTCCCTTTATCACCGTAAACAATTTCAGGGTGATATCGGGAATAGTTTCAGAGATATTGAATGCCGGTTAAATATTTCGCACAGCCGCCATGTTGGATTGGTGAGGCGTAACAAAATTTTAAGGGCACGGTCGGGGTCGTCCGGAATAGTGCTATGAACTTACCGAGTTTCATTGAAATCGCTCCCGCCGTTTAGAATTTATTAGGGGACACGCACACACACACTCCTCACACACACACACACACATACACACACGCACACACACACGGACAAAAGGTGATCTCATAAGCCTGTTTTTTTAAAATTGAAAATAGGCTAAAAAAAAGGTTCATGACACCGACAGATGGAAAACCTGTCAAATGCACAGGTGTTCCAGACAGGCTTGCCATCAGCACCAGTTTAGGATTAATGTGTGGACTGGCATTGTAGGTCCATACGTTCTACCAGCAAGTCTTCCAGGTGCTGTCTCCAGAGACCCTTTCAGACTTACTGCATGACAATGTGCCCCTGCAAATACGACAACGTATGTGGTGGATGCATGATGGGGCTCCTGCACACGTTAGTCACCTTGTTCGCACTTCACTGACGGGGATCTTCCAGGACAGATGGCTGGGCAGAGGAGGACCCGTTCCATGGCTTGCAAGGTCCGTTAGACTTTTATCTGAGTTTTTACCATAATAATCTTCATATGAAGGTTTATAATTCTATGGCCCACATATAAATAAATTGAACATTATTTCATCAGATCTGAAATATCAAGACTTGTGGTTCGGATTCCAAGAAAAATTTTAGGTCACGTTGCTCATGATCAGTTATGTAAAACAAAAATCTTTCTTCTTTAATGTAGGTTGAGTTTTGAACAGTTTTTTTAAGTTACATAGGTGAACTCTCTATACTATTGTATGTATCCTCTATCACCACACAAAATTTCGGGTTAATATCATTAATAGTTTTAAGCAGGGGTTCCCAACCAGCGGTACGCGTACCACTGGTGGTACGATTATTCACAAATACAGGAGGAGAATTTATCTGCATTTCCTACTCTACATCAAGCTGGGTCATCAGCGGCCTCTAGGCGAAACCGCGCACTAGACACGGCACAAACCTAGAAAAATTGCTGACTTTTAATTCACTGTCCGTGAAAGCCAATATACCATCTTTCATAAGTCTGTATTTCATATGATGATAATAGGCTAATAACACCATGCAAAATAGGAGAAATAGGACATAAAATATTCTTCATTTGATGAAAGAATTTCAAACAGAGAAGTGGATACATCTGATTGGGAGAAAGCAAGGTCTGAGGGAAGGATAAGAAAGGTAAAAAGGGAAATGATTTAAGCAAATGATCTGAACAAGTGTTTTAGATACAGCTGAGACACCATAACTCACTGGGTTCCGTTTAGTTTAACTTCAACGCCTGGCGTATCTGACAATACTGCTCCACTTTCTTCTTTCTCCCACAATAATTCTGACATCTGGCACTCTGAGATGTTATCAGATGTCCTTGGAAACGGAATATACAGGATGTAACTAAATCAGTGGAAAAGCTTCGGGATTCGATAGAGGACCTGACAACAAGCAAAACATGTCCGGAAAACATATGGTGTATTTGCCTTCGTTTCCGTGTTACAAGCATTGTTTGTGGTGTACATAACACAGACCGCTTCACTATGCAGGTTGGTCGTTTGTGTTGATAAAGTGTACGTTACTACTTACAGTTCTCTACAGAAGGTGTTCAAAATGGCTACCACGAGCTGTAATGCAGGCGTCTATGCGCCGCATCATTGACTGTCTCACACGCTCCCATATTCCCGGCGTCTGTCTATCTGCTCTATTCGCTGACGCTGCATGTCCACGTTATGAATAGGTGTGGCATACACAATAGCCTTTAAATGACCCCATAAGTACAAGTCTAATGGGTTGAGATCGGGAGAACGAGAAGGCCTCGGTGTTGGTCCCTGTCGGAAAACAAATGCACACAGACTTGAATAGCAGCAAAACGTACAAGTGGCCTGTGTGCCCTCCATATATGACCAATTAGCATCGTGCCGCCGTCAGTGTTATCCACACCACAAACAGTGCTTGTGACACGGCAAAGAACGCACATACACCGTATGTTTACCGGACAAGTTAACTTGTTGTCAGGTCCTCTATCAAATCCCTGGAGCTTTCCCACATATTTAGTTACACCCTGTATATGTTTTAAAAAACGACCATAAGTCTCACTGTCATTTGTCTACAAAGCTAATTTGACTAATTAAATATGCATTTTACGGTGGTAGCACAATAAGTGCGATGTGTTTACTTTACGCTGATAGACCTCAACAGTAAAATGCATTTATGAATCACCTGATAGTTGACCATTCTGATTCGGTGGTTTGTTGATTCTAACGCTGTAAGAAAGAAATCTGCAGGTTTTTTTCGACTACTACTGAGGAACAAAGAAGAGATGGGTTTCAAATTCACTTCACCTATCATAGAAGTTTTTCCCGTGCAATCCCACTTCTCCTCCAGGAAAATGCCGGAATGAACATTTTTTTTATAACGACATTGGTTTCAGCGACAACGTTATGCTTTCTGCGATACGGACGTATTTGTCATCAGCAGGCTGCAGGGTCTTAGTACGTAAACAGTGCTGTCAGATTACTATCACAAGGAGTTGAGATGACGCACTCACTATGAACTGCTATCCCGTCCTCATTAGACGACGAACCATGCGATCAGTCCATTTATCCGCTGTACGTCACACGTGTTCATAGGTACACCCGAGGGTCACAGGAGGAGCTTCCACGCACCCTACAGTACGGTGCGTTCCAACTTCATTTCACACGTACTAAGACCCCGCACCCTAGTCATCAGGAGTATGTTTCTCAGGCCTGCTTAATAAGACAAACGTTAATACGTGTACGTCAACCTCGGTTTGCAATAGCATTTTACAAGAATCAATGTATAAGGAAATCTGTTCTTGAAATTAGGCAACCTAGCAAATTCTTAGTGTGTAGTAGTGGGTGGATTGACAGTTTCAGACAACGCTTCAACATTATTTTCGGCAAAGCGAACGGTGAAATCAGGTGAGTAGGAGACAAACTGTTTTAATTGTAGTGATATTCATGTAGCCTAGATATAAAAGTGAGTACATAAAATATAAGAAGCCTAATTAAGCTCGTTCTCTTTCATATCCCACCTCACTGGACTGAAAATATGAATCTCGTTTCCAAAGACACTCGTTTATAATGACAACATTTCTAAGGTCCCTTGGTTGTCGTTATATCAAAGCTCATCTGTGCACACACTACCACAGCTACCACAGTGACAAATTGTATCAGACAGATTCCACACACACCCAAGTACAAGGAACTATAATATACTCTATCACAAAGTCCATAAATGAATCAACAGTATCAATATCCATTATTGAAGAAATTAGTTTAGCCACTACTCAGTAGAATCCAACCCACCAACCACTGTCCTCAATTCATTTATATGTTCCCTTTCTGAGGAAAAGGCTAGCTGATATGTTTATAGAAGGTAAATTGAATATCGAAGGACACCCTCGGCCTTACGAAAAGCAATTAGTTCTCCCCTTTATTTCTTGTTGCCAATCTAATCTGTCAGATAGTTTCGTCTCAGGTTGAGTGCAATACAGGTTTGGAGTTGCCTGGCATCTACTCTCTTTCAAGAATATAACATGCACGCTTTCCATTTGCTAATAGTTAAGAACCAAAGTATATTGAACAATTCTTAAATCTAGTAAACAAACTACGAAGAGTAATAGGTGGAGTCTCTGGTGATCCTCGTTCCAAAACCTATTTGATGCAGAGAATTGGCGTAGCGATTCAAAAGGGAAACGCAGCCAGTGTTATGGGAACTATTCCACATACCACTTCAATGGACGAAATATTTTATTTTATTAATTTAATGCGGATGTTTTATTTCAAAAGTGTATTGAACTGGCTGATTGATATAAAATGTCAGAATAGTTACGAACCAAAGTATATTTAACTATTCAAGTCAGAAGTACATTTGAAATGAGATCTCTCCGCCGCTTTTGTATCCCTCAGTTTTTGCAGAACAATAGTGAACATACTTTTTACAGCAATATTGTCACGTTACATACGGTTCTATTGGCGTAAGAAAATAAGTAATAATTACTCTCGTGAATGGAAGGCACATGAATAGCATAATGTATATGACCCCAAGTTCACAAGTATGTTAATAAAAGGCAGCGTTTTTTTTATTTTTTATTTTTGAATCAACTTTGCCAATTAAAGTGCTCATTCAAGTAAGTACAGGTATAACACGCCTTTCTCCCCTCTACTTTCGTGTTATAAAACGCTACCAATCACTACTATTGACATATCTTGTTTATATTTATTTTGATGTCAATTAGAGTACGAATAAACAAACATGTATTAGTGCTCGAAGGTCTTTTCCATGTACGAGAATTTATGATAGTTTAAAATAAAAATTTGAAACTTTATTTATTATTGCAAATGGATCTCAATTATAAACACCCCTAATAATCAATTATATATGACTGAAGGTAATATTCAGATAGTAAAATTTAACAACGAATAACAGAGAAATGGTGAAGAATATCTGAAAGATTCACTGGTCAATTTCATCAAGATTTTCACTGTCGATAGTGATGTTTTTTCTTCCGCTATATTCAGAGTTTTATTTGAATTTTGAGGAAAGCAGATTCAGCGTGAAAAGTGCAAACGTTCTGGTGGTTACTTTGTGTTTGTGCACATTCCCCCAAGGGGAGGCGAGGCTGTGTCGACTGCAGTCTGTTTGTATAAGCAACAATAACACAGGCTTGAAGGGGCGGCAAGGGCGGAAATTACACTTTGAGACCCTTCGATCCGAACACTTGTGCATTCAACCAATCCACTTACTTAGCACCTTGTGTTAGATCCATTTGCCTTTCCGCTCAGCTAGAGGAGTAGTTTTTCTTCAAATTTGTCACAATCGTATGTCGGACTATATTTGAAACAATTATTTCCAAAGTATCTTACCCATAAACAAGATGTTCAGCAAAGAACATATAGCCTACTTTCTCCTAAATGTATGGGTATCTTTATGACTCTTTGTCCTCATCCCTAAAACAATCACCCCAACCACAATGTATTGTTTGTTTTCTTTTATATTGTTAATAAGCCAGTAAGTGTCAAGATCAATATTATATACTTTATGATGATTGAATAACAAAACTACTAACTTATTGTAATGCATTCACGTCCGTTAATCTCTATATTAAGCCAGCCTGCAAAATTAAGAATCTTCCGCCCCAATCACAGTAGGTGGTGCTGCGACCTATCAGTGAATTAATCTTTATCTTGTACGCCTATGCACTGCCATCGTAATGTACTACGATGGCAGTGTTCTATGGGTGTTGAATGAGTAGGCAGTTTAAAGTAGCCAAGAGGGAGGCGATCCAGCTGGCAGTGTTTAAAGGTATTCGGAGCGCGATCGTGGCTAATAGTTGAACTACCAGTATTACAAAATTGCCATACTTCAGGAGGCCAGCTCAGGCATTTACACAGCGTTATGTTTGGAACAATATTACCCACATAACCCACAAGAGGACAGCACCGTACAGAGGCATTAAGAAGGCTGTGGTTAATGACAACGTGTATCTAGTTCTTCTATTCTCCTTTTTCTAATGTCTTCTGTTTATGTGCGATGCTGGGACTGTGATTTTATTAATATACGAGTGTATACTTTATCCTCTCCTTTGAGCTAAATGACATTTTATTCAGTATCTGTGGAAAAAGCTCGTGCACATCATTTGTAAAAGAATTCAAGAAAAAAAAAACTAACTGTAGCAGTACTCGATCCCCAGTCAACTGCGTGTCAGACTAACATGCTAGCCCAGAGCTAACCGTATCCATGACGTCAGGTGTTCTTAACTGATATATTAGATACGAACTGTTGGCAAATAATGACTTTAAATAGACGATTTCTTCACTGCAGTACATCTTCATTAAAGATCATTTCATACAAAGTTTATATTATTGTATCAGTACGGTATATCACATACAACATACTAAAACTACTGAAATATAAGACAGGCACATGAGGACAGCTGCCATCTTGTCGTGTGACACAAACGGCTCAACTCTTTTAAGCCACTCATACTGTATAATATTATAATATTAAATTATAATAAATAACGGATCACGACCTTCAGGATAGCTTAAACCCCCCTAGGCTCGATAATCGGAATTGGTGGGTCTTAAGCTATTTATTAAAATGGTTGCATAATTCACACGGCCGCCATCCTGAAATGGCATGGCCGATGACCTTGAATTTTGGGAGAAAGACGCGTCCTATATAAAGGTATGTTGTCACCAAATTTGGTAGAGATCGGATGATTAGTTTAGCCGTAATTTGATTTTACGTTTTGAACATTTGAGTGGCCGCCATTCTGTTTTGGTAAAGATGGCGGCGATATAAAGTATGACACTGAGGTGTCCTTTACTAGTGCTACCTCTGTACTAAATTTCGTTCAATTCGGTTTCACCGTGTTCGAATTGATAGGGGGGGACACACATTCAGAGTACACACACTCACACACACACAGACACACACAGACTCACACACACACATACACACACACACACACAGACTCTCACACACACATACACACTGCACCGCCCTCTTGAAATAAACATATTCTTGGCGTGCCTCCTAGCTGCATCACTGGAACCAACTAGAAAAGAAAGGAGTACGCAGTGGAAATGGATGTTAATTTCTGACCTGTGCTGGGCCCGTAATTGCAGGCCAGATGTGCCGAGCGACTCCAGACTCCGTGAAGGTGGTCCCACGACGAGTGGTAGGAATACCCTCCTGGTGCTAGAAAGCTAGAATAAGTTAGGCCTAGGTTTGAAGAGAGAGAGAGAGAGAGAGCGAGCAGCCCGATCGCCAAACACTACTAAATAAGACACATGGGTAAAGAAATGGAAATTTAATGAATTGAAACCGAACACACAAAGAAACCCGGCCAGAATAACACACACAAAAAAGAATACCCTTACCTAGGGGTCAAATAAAGTCACTTTCAAACGGGGAAGATAAATATAAATAACAATAAATAACTTACGATAGTAAATAACGTTAACAAATTAAATTCATACCTGTGCTCACTTCGGTGAAAACGATGTAAAAAGGGAGGAAGTAAAAGATCAAGAGGCAATCGAACCGGTCGCTGGTCAACAACAATCACTTCTCAGCCTAGAGATGGATGGTTGTCATGAAGACCACAAATAACAAGCATTGCAAAGATAAAACAAGAGGCTGTGTGCGTGTCGCAAAGGCTGTGGCGAGCAATGGGGATGCGATCGAGCTGGCAGTCCCCAGAGAAAAAAAAATGCAAACACCAAAGATACTACAAGGAGAAACAAATGACGTCAAGTGTCCGTGAAATATATCATGATACATGCACGCAATCAAACACACAAAATGCCAGCCGTCGATGCAGTAATAAAACACAAAGCAACTCGTGCTTGTAGGTAGTCTAGCAAAACATGCTAAACCTATATGGTCCCCAAATTACGTTCCGAGTTCGAGCTGAATACGGTAAGGCCTACTTAAAGTTACCGCCGTGATTCAGTTGCACGAAGCATGGAATGAAGGGAATACATAAGGGCTAAAATATATGGTGTCATGCCTCGTGTTGGGAGAATGGTCGAAACGCCAACGTCCACAAACAACGGGAGACCCATTCGAAGATATGCCCAATCAAAACAGCATCAATGCACCTGGCAGCAAGAAAAACATACACTCACAAAATCACTCCCAGATATATTTCACGGCACAAATAAAAGGTTAAACGAAGACTCAAACAAAATAAAACAGGAGACCGCCATTACGATTGGTTCCACAGCAAATCCAAGCACACGACAAAGATCAAAAAGAATGGTTAAATTTAGGAAATGAGCATAGTGGACACAAGGTTAGATGTATTACTTACATGAGTAAATGGAAGGCTTCGGCATAATAACAATGTTAAATAAAAAGGAAAACATTACATTTTAAATAATAAGACGGAGAGCCTCAAGGCACGTCCGGACAGAACGTATCTCACATGGCGTCTGAGTCTACCGGGACGGCCGCCAAAGAAAATAAAGAAATGAGAGATGTTAAACATGGCTCAGGATCCACACCACCCCCCAAAAGAAAAATTATTTATAATAATAAAAGATTTTTCTTTTTACATCACTAAGCACCACCGCTTTGAAATCAATCATGTCCCAAGTGTTCCAAAATACACAACATCCTTATCACACAGGTGGTTTGTCAACAACTATAACAGTACACAAAATATGAGGGGGGGGGGAGGGTGATCGATATAACAATCACTTAAGCAATTGAGCCATATCAGAAAGAATACAGTTATAAAATGAAGTAATATATAAAAATAATCAGATCGCTTCGGCGATCGCAATATCAGGACAGAACTCCTTCGGGGTCCCCAAAGGCGCGCGTTCCTTTGACGATCCCTGGGCTTGTCATAATGGTATTACGGTTCGCCTGCGCGTTACAATGACAAGAAAAGTAGATAGAGACACGGACGAAAATCATAAACAAAAGACTTTCGCCCTTTGACGCCAAAGTCTGCCATTCTCCTTATACCCATCATGAAAGTGACGTATTAAAATAACAAAGAAGCGATATAATGTGTCCATTATTTATAGAATATAAATTCTCTACTGGCCGAATTCGCAAAAATACATATTTTTACAATAAATATTAAGTTACACAGAGTATGTAGGCCTATTTCTTCTTGTATTATTTTCTTTCTTGAGCTCGTAAATTTGTACTTGACTCTGCCTCGGTCAAAATTGGTTCAATAATAGGCAGGTCAAGGAGACGCCATATGAATACTAGCTTCCTTGGATAACATAAGCAAATTATGATTGGCTAACCTACGCAGAAAAAGGACAACATTAATCACAGCAAATAAGAAGGTTACACAATAAATGGTTTCAATTGAGATATGTGAGCTCTGGATACGTCGGTGGGATTCTCCTTGGAGATCAATTCAACAGTGACAGGTGTTAAAAATCTAGAGATAGTTTTGGGCGTGCTCCAGCGAAGCATTAGTTTAGCTGACTCCTTATTCTTGGCCGAACTCTGTGGGTGCAGGCGCACTAGCACGTCGTCATTCACCTGAAAACAAACAGGTTGCCTACCCTTGTTATAGCGAGACGCCACGCGATCTCGTGCCCTTTTCAGATGCCGTACAGCAACTTCCCATTTTTCTTTGACTGAGGTACGGCGGGATGGCGCAGCCAGATAATCTATTTTCCACTGAAGCTGAAGTGGATCAACAATACGCCTTCCTAAAAACAATTCCGAAGGGGTAGAATTCGTCGATTCATGAAGAGCAGTGTTAAATCCTAAGGAGAAAAACTGAAGATTTGCGTCCCAACGTGACTGATCTGCGTTGTGGAACGCACTCAAGCAAGCCTTCAAGTTACGATGAAACCTTTCAACGTGATTTGGCTGAGGGTGGTAGGGTGCCAAAAAGACATGATCAATTCCCCAAGAAAAACACATTGATCTAAAAGACTTGGACTGGAAAACGCTCGCGTTATCGGACACTAAAAACTTTGGAGGACCAAAAACACCAAAAATATGATTGGTCAAAAGCCTAACAGTGGTACGTGTCGTGATTTCCCTGACAGGAAATAACCATACAAATTTTGAAAATCCATCAACGACAGTAAGTATAGCTTTATGACCAGAAGATGACCTAACTAGGGGACCAAAATAATCTATAAAGAGGCGCTCATTAGGATATGACATCGTGTCAGCGTGGTGAAGTCCAATGCGGGAATTCTTTGCAGGCTTAGAACGTTGACACGTAACGCATTTTCGGACGAAAGCAAAAGCATCCGCTTTCAAATGAGGCCAGAAGAATTCCTGAGAGATTTTATGGAAAGTCTTCGTCATACCTAAATGTAATCCAAAACAGGATTCATGGAAATACGCCAAGAGCATACTTCGTATATTCTCTGGCACGAAAATCCTACATTTCGAAGATCGAGGAGCGGTATGCACTATAACATCATTGAGCAATGAAAACTCAGATACACCAGGATCTTTCCCGAGAATTTTTTCACGCAATGTGACACAAAATGGGTCATCTGCTTGGTACGTACGGATGTCAGTAAATGACCATGGAATGTGTTGGAGAAGATTCACTGGCTCGGGGATCTCAACAATGGGAGGAGGTTCCTCAAACATGCGTGACAAACAATCCGCTACAACATTTTCACTGCCTCTGACGTGAATGATGTCAAAGCTGAAAGAGGATAGACGAAGAATCCAACGATTTATACGTCCCAATTTTTTGACATGCGAGCGCATCCAGGACAGAGCTTCATTGTCGGTATACACTATGAAATGCCGATGTTCTAGAAAAGATCTGAAACGTTCACAGCCGAATACGACAGCCAGACTTTCTTTCTCGAAAGTGGAATACCGGCGTTCGCAATCATTAAGCATCCGACTGGCAAAAGCGATGGGTGCCAAATTACCATTCACCTGCTGACTAAGCACACAAGAAACTGCGACATCACTCGCATCACAATGTAACATAAAATCTTTCCCAAAATTCGGAGTTCGAAGGACGGGAGCAGAAGAAAGACATTCTTTCAATTTCTCAAAGGCGAGACACTGGTCGGGGCCCCACACGAATCGTACATTCTTCTTCTTCAAATAATTCAGGGGCGCTGAAATGTCCGAAAAGCCCTTAATGAACCTACTGTAAAAGCCCGCCATTCCCAAAAAACGTCGGACTGCTTTCACATTCGTGGGAGTAGGGAACTCTTGGATACATTGGACACGCTCAGGGTTCACTTCTATGCCCACATCCGAAAGAATGTGACCTAAAAATTTGATTTGCTTCGAAGCCAAAGATATTTTGTCCGGGTTAACAGTGAGTCCGGCTCTGCGAAGACGACATAGGACTTCACGTAAATGGATCAGGTGATCCTCAAAAGACTGACTGTAAATCACGAGGTCATCAAGATAGTTAAACACAGATGAATACTTTAAATCTCCAAATAACTCATCCAAAACCCTACTCAATACTTGTCCGCCGATAGAAATGCCCATGGGTAACTTATTGAACTCAAAAAGGCCGAACGGAGTGGAGAACGCAGTTACCTTACGGCTCTCGGGATCGAGAGGAATTTGATAATATGCACAGTTCAAATCTAGGACGGAATAGTACTTCGCCCCGTGAAAATGCTGAAAAGCGCTCTCCAGAGTTGGAAGGGGAAAGTTGTCGAACACCACCTTAGAATTGAGTCGACGATAATCAACTACTAAACGAAAAGTACCCTCTTTCTTAGGCACCAGGAATGCTGGACTACCATAAGAAGACTTAGAAGGACTCACAACACCGCGTGCCTTAAGATCATCAATATATTCTCTCATGGCAATGAGTTTGGGTGGAGAGCAAGAAAATGGCGCCGACCTAACTGGAACCTCATCAGTTAAATCAATATGACACTCGTAGCCGATAGCGGAACCCAGTTCCGACGTGAGAACATCAGGAAATTCATTCACCAAATCAGATAAAGCGTCACGTTGACTCGTGAATAAAGTAGGAGGGATTAGAACAGCAGAGATACCAGAAAAATTACAAGGAACACTCGCTTCACAAGTATTAAAATGAAACCGCTCCTTGGATTTAAACAAAAAACTGAAGGAATGATCCGAAAAATCAAGCCTCAACCCTGCTTTGTGCATAAAATCAGAACCTAAGATCATAGGCGTAGATAAGTCATCCACCACATGGAAGTTCCAATCCCAAGAATAACCACATATCTTAATATGACATGTTACAACGCTAGAAACGGAAATAGATGACTTCACCGCAGAATAAAATTTTAAACCCCCATCTTGTGGACAAATCTGAGTAACAGGAAGCTGTTCCGCGATGGAGCGCTGAATAAATGAACGTGAAGCACCAGAATCCAGTAAAGCGGGTATCGACAATTTCTTAACACTTACAGGGACCCAAGGACAGAAGTTTCCAGTCGTGGAAATGTTCATTTCCCGGCGAACTTCATTACATGGCCACTCCGGCGGGTCTAAACCGGAGACCCATGCTCGTTTCCCTGACGCGAAGCACATCTAGGACAGGCTATGTGCGTCACGTCACGAAGACCGCATGTGTGACAAAACACACGAGAGGGCGCACGGCAGGAATTAAAATTATGCCCCAAACGATCACAATTCCAACATTTTATACGGTTATACATGTTCGGGTTTCGAGGTAACTGTTGATCCTGAGGAGCGGGATTCGCAGAAGAAGTAGCATTGGGAATACTCCCGACAATATGCGAGTGGGGACGGTTAACTGCCCGGTCCTCCTGACGAGATATTGAAGATGGGTGCGCAGTCCTCTGAATCTGGGATTGCGCGCATGCAGTCTCTGGAAACAAACTGTCAGAGGGGAGGGGTGGGGGTACATATGACTTGCGCAGGCGCCGATTGAACTCGCATTCACGTCCTTGATCAACAATGTCAGCCACACTATACACACTGGACCGGCGTATGAAAGACTTGTACTCAGGTGCTAGATTTCTATACACAATATCAACAGTTTCAATAAGGGGAAGGGGCTGCGACAACCTACTTATTAAAGTCATTAGCCCAGTAACAAAATCGTCTACAGGCTCTTCCAAACCCTGGGTACGGCGATGAATTTCAGCCTTCAAGTCATGTTCAAAATCATAAGTCGTAAACCGCTCCTTTATTGACTTACAGAAATCAACCCACGAGATGAAAGATCTGTTGGTAAGTCGATACCATTTTAAAGCTAAGCCACTCAACAATAACGGTAGGCAGACAACAATGTCGTCTGGTTCGAGGTCATAACAATGGCAGAGTTCACTGACCCTGTCTAAGAACTCAAATACAGACGAAACTCCCAGTTCACCAGAAAATGAAATTCCCCACTTGGACACTATATTGGCTACGCCTCCCTTGCGATGGCCTTTCACCTCAGTCAATGGATTAGTGTCTTTCCCACAGACACTTTCAAACGATAGCAGATCATCGTCAGACTGGATGAGCTCCTTCTTCACGTTACAACCTGGGAGAGAATACATGGCTAAACTACAGAAGTACTGCTAGCTACAATTCAAAACAATAACTACAAATGTCTTGCCTCCGTCCTGCGCCTGAAATGAGTACGAAACAAGAAGTAGGGATGTTTAGTACATTACCAATGCTGGGGTTCGTTGATAGGGTCCAACTCATTGCACTCTCCTTACAGTTTGTTATTTTTATGGTCCATACTCCTTGGAAGTTCACATTGACTCTTAATATTTGTTTGCATAGTATGCAATAAGGAACATGAAACAGAATAAAAACAACATTGAAAAATATGCAGCGAAATATTAAAATCCAATGGATATGGCTAAGCGACCAGGAGACTTAACCTCGCAACTGATACCATCTGCACCGCCCTCTTGAAATAAACATATTCTTGGCGTGCCTCCTAGCTGCATCACTGGAACCAACTAGAAAAGAAAGGAGTACGCAGTGGAAATGGATGTTAATTTCTGACCTGTGCTGGGCCCGTAATTGCAGGCCAGATGTGCCGAGCGACTCCAGACTCCGTGAAGGTGGTCCCACGACGAGTGGTAGGAATACCCTCCTGGTGCTAGAAAGCTAGAATAAGTTAGGCCTAGGTTTGAAGAGAGAGAGAGAGAGAGAGCGAGCAGCCCGATCGCCAAACACTACTAAATAAGACACATGGGTAAAGAAATGGAAATTTAATGAATTGAAACCGAACACACAAAGAAACCCGGCCAGAATAACACACACAAAAAAGAATACCCTTACCTAGGGGTCAAATAAAGTCACTTTCAAACGGGGAAGATAAATATAAATAACAATAAATAACTTACGATAGTAAATAACGTTAACAAATTAAATTCATACCTGTGCTCACTTCGGTGAAAACGATGTAAAAAGGGAGGAAGTAAAAGATCAAGAGGCAATCGAACCGGTCGCTGGTCAACAACAATCACTTCTCAGCCTAGAGATGGATGGTTGTCATGACGACCACAAATAACAAGCATTGCAAAGATAAAACAAGAGGCTGTGTGCGTGTCGCAAAGGCTGTGGCGAGCAATGGGGATGCGATCGAGCTGGCAGTCCCCAGAGAAAAAAAAATGCAAACACCAAAGATACTACAAGGAGAAACAAATGACGTCAAGTGTCCGTGAAATATATCATGATACATGCACGCAATCAAACACACAAAATGCCAGCCGTCGATGCAGTAATAAAACACAAAGCAACTCGTGCTTGTAGGTAGTCTAGCAAAACATGCTAAACCTATATGGTCCCCAAATTACGTTCCGAGTTCGAGCTGAATACGGTAAGGCCTACTTAAAGTTACCGCCGTGATTCAGTTGCACGAAGCATGGAATGAAGGGAATACATAAGGGCTAAAATATATGGTGTCATGCCTCGTGTTGGGAGAATGGTCGAAACGCTAACGTCCACAAACAACGGGAGACCCATTCGAAGATATGCCCAATCAAAACAGCATCAATGCACCTGGCAGCAAGAAAAACATACACTCACAAAATCACTCCCAGATATATTTCACGGCACAAATAAAAGGTTAAACGAAGACTCAAACAAAATAAAACAGGAGACCGCCATTACGATTGGTTCCACAGCAAATCCAAGCACACGACAAAGATCAAAAAGAATGGTTAAATTTAGGAAATGAGCATAGTGGACACAAGGTTAGATGTATTACTTACATGAGTAAATGGAAGGCTTCGGCATAATAACAATGTTAAATAAAAAGGAAAACATTACATTTTAAATAATAAGACGGAGAGCCTCAAGGCACGTCCGGACATAACGTATCTCACATGGCGTCTGAGTCTACCGGGACGGCCGCCAAAGAAAATAAAGAAATGAGAGATGTTAAACATGGCTCAACACACACAGACAGACACACTTTTTTCGCCCTGTGTTGATCTCATAAGTCTCCTTTCATTTTTTGCAAAAATCGAAAGTAGGCTAAAAATGCAAACTCCTGAAATCTCGTTTTTCAAATATTCAGATATACCATTCGAAATTGACTTAGGCCTATCATTATAAACTATTATGATTTACTATTCTATTGTTAAAATCGCCAAAGACTTACCAATATCTCTGACCATTAGAGGTAGCAGTAGCAGAAGCACATGATGTGGACCTAAGACACTTTGGAGGCAAGAAATCATTTAAGGATGATTTTTGTAAAGGAAAACGATGTATGATAGCCTACATACAAAAATATGATTTTTATTACTTTCCTTTATTGTTGTTTACATGAAGGCAGCTCGGTGTGACATTACCGGCCACGGTGGCTGAGAGCATGTTTGGCTCCATGGCTTATTGATTGGCATGCTAGGCATTGGCCCAAAGGGTCGCGCGTTCGATTCCCAATCGGATCAAGGGTATTTTAATCACCTAAGTTGAATTCCCCTGGCTCGGGGACTGTGCGTTTGTTACATCTTTAAGAAACTTGCCACGGTGGGTGCGTGGTTAACGTGTCGGTCTACTAACCCCAAGCTTGCAGGTTCGCTCCTGGTCATGGTAAGTCATTCTTCAAAGGCGGCAAAAATTACGACATGCTTGTCATACGATGTTGGCATGTCAAAAACCCCATTTGAATTCAGTAGGCCGTGCTCATAATGGAAAAATTAATCTCGGGTGTTTCCGCCAACACAAGGTTCCTCATTTCTCTACTAGAAAGCGCTATAGTGTTCAAGGATCTTAGATAATTATCTAACCTCCTTGACTTTCATAGTGCTTCAAAGAACAACGAAATTCGACATGCAAGCTACCCTTTGAGTGTCAAATTACAAAGCTTGCACCCGGCACCGAGGCCATACGATATTATTATTATTATTATTATTATTATTATTATTATTATTATTATTGTGGTGGCCATGTTTGGCATACAGTGTGCTGTGTGTGGTACTGGTGCATTTACCGAAAAAAATAGTTATTTGTGAAAGTGAGAATTGTATTCCAGCTAGGGAACAGGTCAGTGTGCATCGTAGTTCATAGTTTAACATACGGTGCTCACTAAACTGTATTCCTGAAATCAACTTCATCGAGTGTAGACTGGATTTGTTACGTGATTTTGGGATTAAGTTTTATCGTGTACTATTGGCCCATAGAGCATGAAGTTTCCTCTGTGACAGGAAGTGACGTAAACTAATCGTATTATCCAAAGCCATCTGAGCTTACAGTAGTAGCATGACGAATAGAAATAAACAGTGTCATCACTCCGCTACTTAAGCATTGTAGTTCATGGACTAGCCAGTGTGTGGCGCGGAAGTCGCGCCGAACCATAAGCACGTGTGACAGTAACACACGAGGTTAGTACTGTAATATCCTGTGTGCAAGGAGTCATATTATTCGAGGGAATTTGTTTCTTTGTAATAGTTAACAAATGTCTGGGCAGTGCTTTGTGTGTGCAAACAACTAAGTTTTTTGTTGTTTCGGGAAAATGTCGTAATGTTTTGTTCCTGGAAGTAAATCGGGTTACGAAGAAAATCTGATGGTAGACATTTTTTCACACCGCCAAAAGAAACAAATCTGTTTGCGAAATGGGCGAGAGTTATTCCGTGGAAAGATAAGCAATTGTCGATCAAAAATAGAATCTGTGACGAGTGTTTTTCGGAAGATTTAATTATTATAAAGGCGGACTGTTTCGTAGTGAAGTATGAGAACGTGGAAATTCCTCGCGTGAAGTGGAAATTAAAACCAGGATCAGTACCTCACATTTTTCAAAATGTACCGAAATATCTATCAACTGATGTAAAATCACGAAAACCGCCCAGTAGGATACGGAATGTAGGCAGCCTTCCATGGTTACTTGTTCTATTTCGTGCCATCCTTACCTAAAACGAAAAAAAATCCGTCTTAATAATAATAGGCCTAAAATAATAATAGTTGTTGATTCTTTAGGGACTTAATGACATCGTGGTCACGTAGCCCCGTGTGTTTGGGTTTGTTTAGAATTCGTCTGATAACCTGTGTCATTATGCTGTCTGTAGTAGTGTGTGTATTTGGAATTGAGGTCGGATTTGGGTAGGAAGCGGCCGTGTCCTTCAGTTAGGTACCATCCCGGCATTTGCCTGGAGGAGAAGTGGGAAACCACGGAAATTCACTTCCAGGATAGCTGAGGTAGGAATCGAACGCGCCTCTTAACATTTTTGCCTCACGAGGCTGAGTGAACACCGTTCCAGCCCTCAGACCAGTATTAAATTTATTGGCAGAGCTGGGAATCGAACCCGGACTTCCGCGGTGATAGCCAAGTGGCCAAGAATGAGTCGTGCATATAATAATGGCCAACCTGCCAATAAAATAAACGGTCATCCAATTCTTCGCTTCCGTTACCGTCCTCCTGATCTTCGGATCTAGTTTCAACTTTGTCTTCAGTATCAGAGTCACAAATTCCTTTGAAATTACTGAATCATGAACTAGCTATTCGTTATCTTTCAGCAGAAGGTGACACGCTTCATCTGCATCCTTAGGTTTTCGTAAGACGCAATCTCCTTACTGATATTAACTAAGGCAACATACTAAGCCAAATAATCGGTATAACAGCACACCTGCCACTCACTGACAGAATGTAACATCATTGGGAGTGCTGGTACTATCAATCTCACGCTGACAAAATGTTACACGTGTTAAAGTTATTTTTAGGCACGCTATTTCACAACTCCAGAAAAATGCTTACTAAGGTTTTGTGTAAGTTGTCACGAGACGATAACATCATAACTTGAACTGTTGGCTTGATATTAAAACTAATATAACGAACCATGGAGCTGTCAGACCAATGCGCGACTAACGGAGGGTTTTAAACGATAGTTCTACATGGGGACAGAGAATATTAATACTAACTTTTTGACAGTATTAATCATAAGTCTAAACACACAATTTGTTGTAATCGGCGTAACCGCAGCCTTCGTAAAGAGGTTTACGTAGCCCAGCGCGTATCTCACTATTGAACAGCTGACTGTGTAGCGTTGGGGATCAGCGCCGCTAGCGCTAGCCGAGCGGGGCGCGGTTGGACTCGGTGAGTGATAACACTATTTATAATGTTGAATTTTGGTCTTATGCCGTGTTTATTATATTAAAATTCGACGCGTTTCGAAAGAAACCATGCCTTTCTTCGTCCGGAATAATTTGGAATACGACCATGATTGCTAAGAGAAAGCAACAAAGAACATATAGAAGGTGCCCAAAGATGGACGCCATTATAGCCCCATGTTAGGGACAACGGAAAGCAGCAGTGAATTACTTTCTCAGGGCTCTGATAATAGGTAGCCAGGATTCACTGAGATTGTAGCCGGTGTCGCGGTTGAAATTATCTGGGTGTTTACGTATTTCAACCGCCTCCCTGATGATTCTGGGACGATATTGCTTTATACGGGCAAGAACATCCACTCCTTGGAACATGACATCATGGCCAGGTGTTAATGCATGATCGGCAACAGCTGATTTATCAGGTTGAATGAGCCTGATACATCTATTATGTTCCTTAATGCGAGTGCATATTGTTCTCGAAGTCTGCCCGATGTAAACCTTGCCACAAGTACAGGGAACTCTGTAGATACCCGGTTGTTGCAATTTAGGCAATCTGTCCTTAGTTGGTCGCAGGAGTTGCCTCATCTTAACAGAAGTTCCAAATACAGTCCGTATGTTGTACCGACGTAGGATTTTAGCAATACGATCCGTCGTGTTATGTATGTAAGGTAGGTAAGCAGTTCCTCTTACATCTCTTTTCTCAACTGACGTCCTATTATTATTTGTTGGTTTCAGAACCGTAGAGATCAAATCCTTGCTATAACCGTTGCTCTCAAAGGTGGTTCGCAAGGTATTAATTTCATCTTGTAAAGAAGACACTTCACAAATCCTCCTAGCCCGGGTAGTTAGAGTTGTAAGGATACCATGTTTCTGGGCAGGGTGATGGTGAGAACTTGCGTGGAGATATCTATTGGTGTGTGTTGGCTTACGAAAAACGCTGTGTCCTAAAGATCCATCCTCTTTCTTGGTGACGAGAACATCTAAAAACGGTATTTTGCCGTCAGATTCCTTTTCCATGGTGAAACAAATAGAAGGGTGCTGGAGATTAAGGAGATCCAGGAAATGGCTAAGATTTTCCTCACCTTCCGTCCAAACAACGAACGTGTCATCCACATAACGCCACCAGATCTTCGGTTTGAAAGGAGCCGACGACAAAGCTTTCTCTTCAAAGTTCTCCATGAAGAAATTAGCCACAACAGGAGAGAGAGGACTACCCATGGCCACACCATCAGTCTGCTCATAAAAATTCCCATTCCATAGAAAGTAGGAGGAGGTCATGCAGTGATAAAAAAAAGCCTTGTGATGTCTTCAGGAAAAAAGCCATTAATGAGAGACATAACACCATCAATAGGTACTCTCGTAAACAGAGACACCACGTCGAGACTCACTAGGATATCACCCGGCTGAAGTGTTATAGCTTTCAACTTTTCCACGAAGTGTGTGGAATCCTTAATGTACGAAGGCGTGTTACCCAGAAGCGGCTGAAGTAGTCTACCTAAGTATTTGGAAAGGGCATATGTAGGAGAACCAATCGTACTAACAATAGGTCTAAAAGGAACATCTTCTTTATGTATTTTAGAAAGACCATAGAGTCTCGGAGGAATAGCATCCCCTGGAAGGAGAGTCTTCCCTGCATCCACTGGAATAGATGATTGCTTGATCAATTTGACGGTGACATTTGAGTAGCGAGTAGTAGGATCACGACTATTAATCCTATATACAGGATCTGATAATACAGGATCTGATAACAAAGACGAGATCTTGGAATCATAATCAACCTTATCCAACACCACTGTCGCGTTACCCTTGTCAGCGTGGAGAACGATAATATCAGAATTGTCCCTTAGATCTTTAAGTGCCCAGCTTTCGCCTTGTTTTAAGTTGGTGTTAGGTGGCTTAGCGTTCTTGAGAACTCTGGAACATTCTTGTCTGGCTTCCTTGGCCTCTTCAGGTGTGAGGTGATGTACCGAGGATTCTACAGATGTAATAAGTTCTTCAATAGAAATTCTTCTAGGCGCTACAGCAAAATTGAGACCTTTAGCGAGAACTGCCTGTTGGGTATCATTTAGGGGCATGCTGGACAAATTTACGACAACCTTGTTAGCATCAAGTCTAATGGCTTGAGATTTCTGCATCTGACATAACCTATCATATTTGGAAATATGTCTTGACCTCACCTGATCTAGAACGCTGATAGCTTGCACTGAAGAAATACGATCAAAGATCTTCCATAATTCCTCACTTACAAAGTTCGAGAGGCGTAGATGTAGCTGTAGTAACTCCCTCAAAATAAAATCCAACTGCTTACGTGTATGCTGTAACCTCTCTATCAATAACGCCTTGCTTGCACAACGATAGATTCTCGTTGCCTTAGGTGTTCTGAAGGTATGCTTCAACATAACAAAATTCGGTAGAATATCATGATCCCGGCATCTTAGGAGAAAAGTGAGTGAAGAGATAAGACACACCTTCTTGCGTCGTAACCTACTAAATCTAGACATCAGTCGGAAAATATCCTCCCCATAGATGTTTCTAATATTGTCATTTAGACTTTCACGGCCCGTGTTACTATTCATAATGTTGAATTTTGGGCTTATGCCGTGTTTATTATATTAAAATTCGACGCGTTTCGAAAGAAACCATGCCTTTCTTCGTCAGGATTAATCTGGAATACGACAATGATATTAAGAGAAAGCAACAAAGAACATATAGAAGGTGCCCAAAGATGGACGCCATTATAGCCCCATGTTAGGGACAACGGAAAGCAGCAGTGAATTACTTTCTCAGGGATCTGATAATAGGTAGCCAGGATTCACTGAGATTGTAGCCGGTGTCGCGGTTGAAATTATCTGGGTGTTTACGTATTTCAACATACGGACTGTATTTGGAACTTCTGTTAAGATGAGGCAACTCCTGCGACCAACTAAGGACAGATTGCCTAAATTGCAACAACCGGGTATCTACAGAGTTCCCTGTACTTGTGGCAAGGTTTACATCGGGCAGACTTCGAGAACAATATGCACTCGCATTAAGGAACATAATAGATGTATCAGGCTCATTCAACCTGATAAATCAGCTGTTGCCGATCATGCATTAACACCTGGCCATGATGTCATGTTCCAAGGAGTGGATGTTCTTGCCCGTATAAAGCAATATCGTCCCAGAATCATCAGGGAGGCGGTTGAAATACGTAAACACCCAGATAATTTCAACCGCGACACCGGCTACAATCTCAGTGAATCCTGGCTACCTATTATCAGAACCCTGAGAAAGTAATTCACTGCTGCTTTCCGTTGTCCCTAACATGGGGCTATAATGGCGTCCATCTTTGGGCACCTTCTATATGTTCTTTGTTGCTTTCTCTTAGCAATCATTGTCGTATCCCAGATTATTCCTGACGAAGAAAGGCATGGTTTCTTTCGAAACGCGTCGAATTTTAATATAATAAACACGGCATAAGCCCAAAATTCAACATTATGGATAGTAACACGGGCCGTGAAAGTCTAAATGACGATAACACTATTTATTTCTATTCGTCATGGTAGTAGTATAGTCAACAGAGCCTATAGGTTCCGTCGTCAGGAGGCAGTAAGAAGGTCTGGCGTACTTCGGCGGCCATTAGAGCCCCACTACCTTGGGTACGTAGCAACTGCCCTCTTGTGCAAGCGCTCCTATCTCTAACCAAAGACCTCATTCTCTCGATTCGAGTCACGGCCTACTAGACTCCACCATCGGTATGACCGAAGAAGCAAAGATTCAGCGTGATACAGTGGAGTTGTTGGGAGCATCAAAGCAAAGCATCCAAAACGGTGGAGAGGGTAGGAGTATTGACTGAAACCAGATTGATGATATCGGTCGGCAGATAACAGAGAATCAACATGAAGAAGAGATGCATCTTGAGACTGCCAGATCACTACTAAAGAAGATTATGGCTATTCCTCTTAAAAACTTAACAAGAAGTTCCGTGGAGAACTATATAGCCTACTTTTCATGCCAATGATTATTCTACAGAATATGAACCTATCTAGAATAATTACGAAATTAAGTTGGTAATATCGAAATATCTAATTAGTTCAAAATATACCTGGTATAATGTAGCCTAATAGAGCACTACAGTTGGCAGCCCTGGTGACTGAATATATTCTTAGTTCCGTCTCTTAAGGTAAAGAATACAAAATTTGGTTGAAATCCTATTGATAGTGTAGAAGTTATATGCATTTAAACATTGGACCTATCAGAAGGCTTAAATTTATTTTGGCAACACTGCCACGGTTGGCCTCCTGAAAATTAAACTGAAATAGTCTTATGTACATGTGTGCCAATTTTGGAATAGCTCCCATGCATACCTTGCAAGATATCCAACAAGGAGCTCAAATTTCTAGTGCGTTTTTTCAGCAGTTGGTAGCACTGACATCATTTTCAAATATGGACGTGAGATATTCCTGTGCACATCTTTACTCATACTAAATTTGGTTTTGATTGCTGCAGACGTTTAGAGTTGATAGGGGGGGGGGACACACACAGCCAGACAGACAGACAGAAGGACAGACAGACAGACACACATTTTCCCGGATCGATCTCATAAGTCTACTTTTTCCTCATTTTTGCAAAATGTGAAAAGTAGGCTAAAAATGGATTTAAAAAACCGTCTCATGAAGTTGAAAGAAGCTTTAGATGCTGGAGCAACATGCAGGATGTTATGGAAGAAATCAGCAGAAGAACTGAACCAGGAAATAACTATCGTGGACAACAAGTTATTGACCAGGACATCATCAGTAACAAATGAAATGGAGGAAGATCAAGGGAATTGGGAAAAGGTTCTACCTAAGAAGAAGAGAAAGAAGAAGAATGAGGAGAGAAAACCTGATGATAATCCAATGGAGCAGGTAAAAAACCATCTTAAAGATACAGCAGTTAGCGAGAGTGGAAAACGACCGTATTCTAAATTAAGGAGTCGTTCAGAAGCCGTAATTATCAATCCAATGAAGGGTAAGACTTTCGCTGATGTTCTGAAGGATAACAGGAATAAGGTGAAGCCGGAAGATATTGGAGCAGACATTCGATCTATCCGTAATACTCGAGATGGGGCTGTTCTTCTTGAGTTCAAGAAAACAACGCAGATTGAAAACAAGAAGAAATTCAGTAAATCTTTGAGAGATGCTCTTGGACAAGATGGTGATGTAAGGGCTTTAATTCCACGAACTACACTGGAGATTCGGGACTTGGATGGTATCACTACCGTTGCAGTTGTGGAGGAAGCTGTAAAACGAGATTCTGGTAATACTCATGGAGAGCTCAACATTTCGGTAACTAAACCAAATAGTTGGGGACAGAAACTTGCCATTTTTGAAACTAAAGATGAGGATGCTCAGAAACTTCTGGAAGCAGGAAGAACTAAGATCGGATGGCTATACTGCAGAGTACGTGTTAGAACCATTTTATCTCGCTGCTTTCGATGCCTGCCATATGGACATTTGGCACGGAAATGCGAAGGCCCTGACAGAAGTAAGCTTTGATTTAAGTGTGGAGAAGCTAGTCATAAAGCAGTAGACTGTAAAATGAATAATCCGCGATGCATGCTTTGTACAGATAAAGGTGTCAATGAAGATAAACGAAATCATGCTCCTGGATCGGGTGCATGCACAGTTTCTCGTGAAACTCTTGAAAAGGCCAATAAATAACAGCAAATGATGCGAATCCTTCAAGCAAACATGCACAGGAGTCAAAAAGCTAACGATCTTCTGACACAGCTGATTTATGAGATGGAAGCAGACATCTTTATTATTAGTGAACAATATCAATAGAGGGACCATCCTGGGTGGTTTGCGGATAATCTTGGAACAGCTGCAAATTGGATACCATATCTAGGAAAATTCTCAGTCGCAGATCATAGATGTGAAAACGGTTTTGTCTGGGTACAGATAGGGGTAACTACTATTGTAAGCTGTCATTTTACGCCAAATGAATCTGTCCCAAACTTTCAAATGAAACTTGATGCCCTCGAGGATGCATTGCGTGGAATGGACAAAAGACTAGTGGTCGCTGGTGATTTTAATGCTCAAGCGTTGGAATGGGGCATGCTGACAACAAACTCCAGAGGAAGACGCATAATGGAAATGGCAGCTAGAACAGGTTTAGTGGTCAATAACATTGGAAATGTACCAACATTCCGACGGCCAGGATGTCTGGGAACAATACCGGAAGTAAGATTCTCAACGGAGGATATCGCCCCTAAGATTACTGGATGGCAAGTTATTGACGACTATACAGGGAGTGATCACCAATATATCATCTTTCGTTTACTTCAGGAAGTTCCTCAACCAAGAAACATACTGCGCAGGCCAGCACGGTGGAATATAGCCAGCATTGACAAGGAAACGTTTCTCGATGTAATGCAAAATGGAATGGAGAACATAGCAGAAAAATGTTCTTGCTGTAGAGGAAAAGAAGCAGCTGGTGTACGTGTTGAACTCACCATGCAGCTAATCCAGCAAGCATGCAATACATCAATGTCTCGAAAGAGACCACGATAGAGCAGACGCCCAGCGTATTGGTGGACCGAAGAGATTGCAGAATTGAGACGAAACTGTCTGCGACTTTGACGCATGGCCCAGAGGACGAGAGGCAGACAAGTGGATACCTCAGTCACAGAGGAGTATAAGTCAGCAAAGAAGGAACTAGGCAAAGCAATTAAGAAGAGTAAAGCTGATAAATGTTGGGCTTTGGCTAAGGAAGTGGAAGATGATCCATGGGGTTCTGGGTTATAAGATTGTAATGAAGAAACTTGGTAAATTCTCAAACCCGAGCATGGATTCACAAACCATTAAAAAAATTGTGGATACACTATTTCCTGACCTTCCAGAGAGGACTGATTTTGACGATGAAAGTGAACTGAATGATAAACCTCCCTTCACAGTAGAAGAACTGAATGCAGCTTTTAGCTCCCTTAGAAACAAGAAGGCTCCAGGACCAGATGATATACCTGCAGAAGTGCTAAAGATAATATCAGACCTTTGTCCAGAACTGTTGTTGAATATTTACAATCATTGCCTGCAGGCGGGTGTTGTTAATACCCGATGGAAAATGGCTCGATTGGTTTTGATCAGCAAGGGAAAATCTGGTGGTTATAGACCTTTATGTATGTTGGACACAGCTGGAAAAGGCCTAGAGAAATTTCTGCAGCCAATAATTCTATTATCAGTTCAGATAGCAGGGGATGTATCTGTTCATCAGCATGGATTTCGGAGAGGACATTCTACTATTGATGCAATATGGGAGGTGGTGAACACAGTAGAAAGAGCGCAAACGGGCAATCATCATTCTCGTAAAGTGACACTTCTTGTGACCCTGGATATAAGGAATGCTTTTAATTCGGCAAGTTGGAATGACATGTTGGAAGCTCTTGAAGAAACTTTCAAAGTACCACAGTATCTTATGCGCATAATGAGAGACTGCTTCAGGGATCGCACTCTGCTGTATGATGCGAAAGATGGGCAACGGGCAAAACGACTGACGGCTGGAGCAGCGCAGGGATCGATCCTTGGTCCAGATCTCTGGAACATCATGTATGATGGCTTGTTACGTCTGGAGATGCCAGAGGATACGAATCTAGTGGGCTGCGCTGATGATGTGGCTGCCTTGATAGTGGCCCGCAATGTTGAGATGGCTCAAATCAAATTGAACCAGGTGATGCGGCACATAAAAAAATGGATGACGAGTCACAGGCTAACACTAGCAGAACATAAAACGGAGATAGTTCTTCTGACAAGGAAAAGGATTGAGTCTCTTGTACCAATGACTGTTGGAGATACAGTGATTGAAACATCTACGAGTACAAAATATTTAGGAGTGATACTTGACGCCAAGCTCATATTCTGGAACCATATTCAGAGAGCGACAGATAAGGCAGTAAAATGCATGACAGCACTTAGTAGGCTGATGGGCAATATTAACGGCCCAAAATCAAGTAAAAGACGCCTCCTAATGACGACGGTTCAGTCAGTGCTCCTGTATGGCTCTGAAGTTTGGGCCGAATCCTTGAAATTTGCATGGTATCGGAGAAGGATAGCTGCTGTACATCGGAGAGCAGCTTTACGTATTGCATGTGCATGCCGCACGGTTTCTGAACCTGAAATCCTCACGGTCTCAGCAATAGCCCCGATAGATCTACTTGCATTGGAGCGACAAGAAATCTGGCGTACCCAAGGAGAGCTGGGAAAGAAATGTGCAAAGAAGCGTGCCTTTAATCAACGTATGAGGCGATGGCAACTCAGATGGGAAAGTGACCCTCGTGGTAAATGGACCAAGCGACTGATACGCCTGGATACCTGGGTCGAAAGAGTCCATGGTGAAGTCAATTATTACCTCACACAACGTCTAACAGGATATTTCCGGAAATTCCTGCATAGAGTAGGCGGAGCGAGTGGTGCAACATGCATATATTGTGACGACATCGATGATGTACTTCACACCTTCTTCGTGTGCGGCCATTGGATGATAAAGAGAGAATATGTGGAAACTGAATTGGGGGAACTGACACCAAATAATGTTATTTCTGTGATGTTACGGAACCAGCAATCATGGGATCAGGTAGCAGTGTATGTGGATGATGTCCTTCGCCAGAAAAAGCGGGATCTGGAAGCGTACGAACGTCCTTAAGAAGAAATGAAGAAAGAAGAAGTCTGAAAGGCTAAGTAAGCACGACATCACCCTGAAGTAATGCGAGAGCGGTTCCGGGGTGATGAACGCATCGTGGGAAAAGGGATGTTTTTAGTGGGTAAGAATCCCACACCGGTATATCATATACAATCATTCGAGGTTTCCGTAATTTATGTACCTGTACATCAACGTGTTGACCTCATTCTGTGTTAATTGCCTCGTTTAAAACATCAATTTCTCGTTTGCTACCAGTTTCCAGTAAAACTCTACCATCCCTAAGGGTTTTCATTGCATTAATCCCTACTTTCATTTCAGTTGGGTTTATCTTACTTTTAATGCGAGTTTTAATATTATATTCATTTTCAGGTTAATTTTTTGTATGGTCCACATATTTGCGCAGTGAATTGAATTGATGTTTATTTTGTGGGGTACGCAGTGCCTCAGTGTTATTTTAGTGTCCAAAAAATTGCGTGCACGGTACGATGATTGAAATCAAAAGAGGACAGGCATTACTCATAATGTATAAGCTACATTTAAATTCGTTATGAAGTATTTGTTAGTAATAATGAGTTTCCACTAATTTGCGCTCTATAGCAATCAGTCTGCTGTAACGATCGATATAGTGAATGAGTTTCTATGCATAATTTGCACCAAATTTCCTCTGATATGATTTTGTTAACAATATAGCCTACATAGAGACATAAATAAGTCATTTTGTATTATAGCCATAGCGTGTAATATTATGTTAATCCTAACCGTGCCGCAATTATAATAATAACAGATGTACATTGAATGACAAAACAAACAGATATGATCTAATTCCTCATTAATTTACTATAATTAATACAGGATTAGAGAATTCACTTTAAAAGAGAGATTATTATTCATAGGTAATACTGGTTGATAATTTGCATCACTGGTTAACAATAATATACAAATAAAATATCTGTTAAAACTCGATTATTTTAATTGTGTGCTATAAAATGCTTTGTGGTACGTGGAATAAGATACTAATTGAGCTGTTACATTCACACAAGTTGCGTAATAATGATATTTAATTATCACTAAAAATGTAATCAATACGAATGCAGGATCTGTGCTTAATTGGTTGCGCGTGTGGTGGCACTGATTAGGAAATTAATTGTCCTGGTGTCCATGAACAAATTAGTAGCGAGATGATAATATCAGTATAGCTGGCAACTTGATGTATTCTGTATGAATAAAATAGATACCTTTAATTCTTTCGTTGTAATTTTTACTGATTTTTGGCTTATTTAAGCCAAAAAAATACGTGATTGGGAGAAAATTATCCAAGGTAATATTTAAAATACCATACTTTGTCATTTTAAATGAACGGATCATACTTTCCTGCGCTGTACCATCGTAGTACTGAGCTGGTAAAATGTCGCATCAGCCACGTTAATTACGTATATGTTAGAAAATATAATGTCTGAGTTAATGCACGCGTAAGTTCAAGTTTAATCTCGCTGTTATTGTAGTTGGTGTTATTGATTTCCTTACCTTTATAAATTACCCAAGTAACTTACTCTGAATTCGTCTTACTAAAATATGTGTTATAGAATATTTCGATAGAAATATTATGGCAATGTTATGTAATTATTCAAGTGCTGGAATAGTGCTACACTCCGGAAAAAAATGAAATTACAAATCTCCTAGGTGTTCCCTATGTAGACGTGGACCCAGAGGATACTGCCAGCTCAAAAATAGACTATATTAATGAAATCTCAATGAAATCTAAATTGTATTAATTTAAACGTTGATAACGTTAGAAGAACGTTTCTATTTGGTTTTAAAGTATAATTGATATGGCTTTAGTTTGAAAAAAAAGTACCATTTGATTTCAAATCTTGAGAGCAACACAGTACTTTTATACGTTTTTAAGAAAATTATTTACTAGAGACCACATGCTGTATATTTTATTTGATATTTCAACTACTGTATTTTCAAATAATTTCATTTCCTGCTATTAAATTTCTTTGGTTAAATAACAGATCAGATTTCGATAGTATTGGAATATTTTGAGAGCATAAATAGCTCCATAATCTTGATAGACATAATCAATATTCAATTACTCGCACCTTTCCTTCTTAATAGTTTCTTCCGACAAGTTGTTATGATGATGATGAACGCACTGTGATCAAAACTAGTCCTGGTACAATAAACAACAAGTAATAACATTTTCATGTACTAATAGTGGTTTCATTTGCAGCAATTTAGATTTCAAATAAATGTTACCAATGAAGTCCGATTTGTTTCAGATATAGTTAATTTCATATCTAAAAACAAGAAGTTCCGTTAAGAACTATACAGCCTACTTTTCATGCCAATGATTATTCTACAGAATATGTACCTATCTAGAATAATGACGAAATTAAGTTGGTAATATCGAAATATCTAATTAGTTCAAAATATACCTGGTATAATGTAGCCTAATAGAGCACTACAGTTGGCAGCCCTGGTGACTGAATATATTCTTAGTTCCATCTCTTAAGGTACAGAATACAAAATTTGGTTGAAGTCCAATGAACGTTACATGCAGTTAGACACTGGATCTATCAGCAGGCGTAAAAGCATGTTGCCAACAATACCATGCGTGTGCTGGTCAGAAATAATCTGAAATATTATGATATCTTGTTGTGCCAATTTTGGATGAAATCCATTTGTTAGTATGGAAGTTACATGTATTTTAAAATTGGACATATCAGCAGGCATAGAATCATGTTGGCAGCACTGCCTTGTATTAATTACTCCAAATTAATCTAGAATGTCAGGTGCTGTACGTGTGCAAAGTATAGAGCTGTTGGCTTGCATACTTTCTGATATATTGATATTAGGGTAAAAAATATAGACAGCATTTATTAACAGTTGGCAGCCCTGATTGCACTGAAGAATACTTATAGTCATATCTGATATGTTACACATAGCACATGCGAAATTTGGATGAAATCCTACTGATAGTATAGAAGTTACATGTATTTAAAAATTGGCCCTATCAGCAGGCTTAGAATCATGTTGGTAGAACTGACGTATATAAGTTACTCCAAAATTAATCAAACATGTCAGGTACTATACGTGTGCATAGTTTAAAGCTGTCGGCTTGCACACATTCTGATATATTGGTATTTGGATAAAAAAATAGAGAGAGCAATTATTAACAGTTGGCAGCCCTGGTGGCTCCTAAGAATACGCTCAGTCATATCTGTTTATGTACAGATATTACATACAAAATTTGGTTGAAATCCAGTTGATAGTGTAGATGTTATATGCATTTAAACATTGGACCTATCAGAAGGCTTAAAATTATTTTGGCAACACTGTCATGGTTGGCCTCCTGGAAATTAATCTGAAATAGTATTATCTACATGTGTGCCAATTTTGGAATAGCTCCTATGCATACCTTGCAGGATATCCAACATGGAGCTCAAATTTCTAGTGCGTTTTTTCAGCAGTTGGTAGCACTGACATCATTTTCAAATATGGACGTGAGCTATTCCGGTGCACATCTTTACTCATACTAAATTTGGTTTTGATTGCTGCAGCCGTTTAGGAGTTGATAGGGGGGGACACACACACAGCCAGACAGACAGACAGACAGAAGGACAGACAGACAGACAGACAGACAGACAGACAGACAGACATTTGCCCGATCTCATAAGTCTACTTTTTCCTCATTTTTGCAAAATGTGAAAAGTAGGCTAATAATGTAATTGGTATTCTTCCCGAAGGCAGGTCCGAGCCTCCAAAGAGGCTATCCTCAGCCGAAGTTTACGTGCGGTAGGGCGGTCAGGGCCTTTCCACTCCTCCTTATGGTTTACCGACAGCGCGCATTACCTAGAGCCAGCATGCCATCCAAGTTCCGATAACGCCCAAAGCTGCTTAACTGTGGAGTTCTCATGGGATCCGGTGTTTCATCATAGTCAAGCCGTTGGCTCTATAGCCTACATATTAAATATATTTATTTCAGATATCTTCCCGCACACTTGTTGCCAAATAAGACAAAGCACTTGGAGCAAAGAACAAATAATAAGAAAGAGTCATTTGTTATAAATGTGTCGTACAAAACAAAACGAGAGAGTTGGTAATAACTACGAAACAACATTAGGAAACTGCCGGAGCAACAATTTAAATACAGTATATTTATTAGCATTACTGTATACGGTATAGGTGGATCCTCAAATTCTGGATTGACACCTTCAGAGCATAGAGAACAGCTTCCCTGCAAATCTGTGACTGGATGTCTACGGATTTGAAGAACATTATTGGACAATGGAAACTAATGCCTTGAAACAGGTAGAAATGTGCCTCTCTGCAGGCTATTAGATGCCTTGTAATGAGTAAAACAAAAGCAAAAACAAAAACAAAAGGCAAAAAACAAAAAAGAAACAAAAAACAATAATGAAACAAAGAACAAAGAACAAAAACATGCCTCGGATGTAAGGTGTGGTAGCTACAGTATATAGAGATGAAACGATTAACTCTGGACAGGGAAGCATGGATAACTGCATCAAACCAGACACAAATTTGAGGACTCAAACAACATTAACAACAACAATAACGGTAACAAATCTATTATGTTTCCAGTCGTGTGTAGGAGCAGATGACTTCTTATTTCCGCCCCTTAAAACAACAATAGCTAACTAACTAACAGGTCGTGTGTCGCCTGGTTGTAACTCAGGCTCATCAGCAGGTACTTGCTAACCTGCCTGGACGACCGCTGGGGTATCGCTTCTGGCAATACGTCCCATATTAACTATAGCACACAGCGGTGTCACTTTGATGTGGGAGTCAAGGGTTCTCACTGCATAAGCAATCAGCATTGCTCCTTTTCCAATCATAAAAGGATTATTTGAATTGTCATTTTATGTCATCTTGAATTCATTTCATTCTGCAAGAATCTCTCACTCGTATTTCAGTAGGGATGTAAAATAGATCAAATCCATATGACTTGAAGCTATTAACCTAGTTCTCGAGAGGGAATACCTAACATATCGCCGACACCGTGAAGTGGCATGAGATGTGCTCCATTCTACGAAGAATGTTCTGTCACATACAATGTCTATCTGTCAACATCCTTCAAAAATCTCGGAATTGCAAGTGGGATATCCTTCTTCTTCAGTGCAATCGAGATATGTTTTAATATTACGAACATTTGAACGTCAGTAAAATGTCAAAATACCCAACAATTTAGTATTTTCATGATAAAATGGCTTCCTCCTCGTATCAAGATTAGGGGTTCGATTTCCGATCGAGGAGATTGAATTATTGAAAGACGGGAAAATATACGTCACTCAGGTGTTACGAAGTCAGCTCCTAAAATAACTCTCATTTTACATTACGTGGTTACAAGACAACAGTATTTAAATCTCAGCCACAGGTCACCCAGTAGAGTTGTTGTTGTAGTTGTTTCTTTAGGGGCTTTGCAACATCATAATCATGTATCCCCGTGTACTAGGGTGTGTGCAGAATATGTTAGATTTTTTTTACGACCGAAGAGGAAAAATCTTCTAACAAGACGTTTGAAGAGGGTCCGCACTCTTCAGGTGTGTGGGATTCTTACCCACTAAAAAACCACACCATTTCAATCCTGACAGTCCGTCCTGGAACCGCTCTCGCATTACTTCAGGACAGTGTCGAATTAGTGAGCCTTTTAAGCTGCTCCTTCCTTATTCTGTTTATCACTGACGCTCATAAGCATCCAGTTCCCTCTTCTTCTGGCGCAGGACACCTTCTATGTAAATAGCTATCTGATTACATGCTTGATCATTTCGGAGCATCATCTGTAGGATGTTGTCCGGCGTGATTACCCCTAGAGAAACTTGCAGATCTCTTCTATGTGTTGACCAATGTTCACACACAAAGAATGTGTGGAGTGCGGCATCCTCTTCATTACAATAATGGCACAATGGTATATTAGCCACGCCAATGCGATGCAGGAATCTCCGAAAATATCCATGGTCTGTTAGGAACTGTGTCAAATAATAATTGACCTCTCTGTGGTTTCGAACAACCCAGTCAGCCAGATGCGGAATAAGTTAGATAACCTGTTTCACTATGATAGAGTTCGTTTACTGTAGCTTTGCACTTTTTTAACAGCTAGGGTTTCCAACTTTCATAAGGAAAGTCTCAATTTATAACCTGTAGTCCGTAACAAATATATAGATGTTTTAATCACATGTAAGTTTTTCAGGTTATTTCTTCGCTTGTCCCAGTAATTGGGAATATATTGGGAACATATTCTGTCAGCCAGACTGAAAAGTTGCCTTATCAAACTGATTAAACACATGCTCGTGGCATGGGTGTGCGGTTGCTAATGGACGCATTACCGTGTTCATCCGTCTGTGCAAATAACGTGATTATTATATTAAATTATAATAATTATATTGATAATATTGCGCAGTCATCTGAAAGTATTATTTCAAATTGAACGCGTGTTCACTTTTCAGATAAATATATAGTGGTTATCTTAAATGTTTAGTAAATATGTAGCCTGGGCAGGCAGAGGTGTCTGTCTCCAGGTCGGACATTTTTGTTTTGAAACAGATACGGAATTTCTTGTTCAACATATTTATTATATATCTCTCCCTTTAGAAGGTAAAAGAAAATCCAAAACTCTTGATTTCTTGATTTTCATATGGCATGATTTGTGCAAAAATTACGCTTAAAATATAAGTTGTTGTGTAGGCCTAAAAGTTAACTTACATGGTGACATTTTTCTTACGTTTTATTTTACTCGTAATATCAAGCCAACAGTTCAAGTAATGATCTTGTCGTCCTAAGGACATCTTACACCATACCTTAGTAAGATTAAGCATTTTCCTGGAGCTGTGTGAAATGATGAGCCTAAAAATAATTCCACTCGTGGTTATCAGCAGCTCTGACATAGTGCTCCCAATGATGTAACATTCTGTCAGCAAGCCGTCAGTGGGTTTCAGGTGTGCTGTTAGAACGATTATTTGATAAATTCCACAAAGAAATGCAAGTTTCCTTTTGAAAGGGCAAGGAATTGATACTGGGACATGAAAGTAAGAATAGGCATCTCATAACAGCTGTTCACCCCTTGACGGAATACACGCGGCCATTGCTGGCTGCCATGTGGGTGATGGCTCATTCGCTGCAATGCCCGTGGCAGCGGCGGATTGATCTGTCCAGTAGGACTATTTGTTCCCGCGAAAACTAAAAAAAAAAAAAACTGCAAAGTTACAATAAACGAACTCTAACTGTACTAGTGTGTGTATTTGTAACTGAACGGCCGTGGCTTTAAGTTATGTAACATGCCAGGGGTAGAAGTGGGCAAGCCCGCAAAAACACTTCTAGGACGGCTGAGCAGTTTGGCCTCACAAAGCTGAGTGTACCACTTTCCAGACCTCAGACCAGAATTAAATGTCTTGGCACAGCGGGGAATCGAACCCGGGCCTTCGCAGTGTCAACCAAGAATGCTATCCACAACGCAACGACGTGGACTCACTCAGTAGGCTAGATCTCTGGTTTCTCAGGTAGGTGGCAATGCAGGCAGAACGTCAAAATTGGCACCACTCAAAGATCTACAACACGTAACAGAGACCCTGCGATTAATATGTATTATTATTATTATTATTATTATTATTATTATTAAAAGTAGTAGTAGTAATAGTATTACGACCGTCATCATGGTATAATGATACGTACTGTCAATTTTCTTACTTGAAAAGGTCTGACTGTTGGAACAGGGTGTACTCAGGCTCATGAGGACAACAGAGAGGTGGTTTGAATCCAACCTCGTCCAGTCTAGAAATATTCTCTTTTCTGCGTTCATCTTGTGGCACAGTGGCTAGTAACACTCGCTGCCACCCTTCAGGTTCTGGTTTGATTTCCGGCTTTGTCAAGAAATTTAATTTTAGTCTGGGGACTGGAACGGGGCCCAATCAGTTTCATGTGGCAGAATGGAGGGACAGAACAGTGAGGTCATCTTCCCAAAAGGTGGGTTTTATTCTCACCTTAGCCATCCTTAAGGGAATTTTCCATGGTTTCCCACTTCTACTCCAGGCAAAGGTCGCAGCCACCTCTTTCCCAATCTTAGCCTCAAATTCAGATACACACGTTACTACAGACACCACAATTATACAATTTATCAGAAAAATCCATTAACACACCCAAGTACATGGGACTAAATTACCGCAGTCCTAAATGATCCTATCAAATGTGATTTCTGTAGTTTATCACTTTTATATCAGGTAAATTTTGAGATGGTACATATGATTCCTAGTTTGTACCATCATGAAACTCCACATCTAGTGCAAGTCACAAGTCCTCCGCCAGGCACAGCCTCCACTACTGTCCGGGCTGACCTGGGTGATATACCGCACACATCCGCCCACTTGTTTCCTTAATTAGGGCAGTCTTAGTGATTTAAATATCGGCCCATTGGTTGCTACATTTGTTCACTCACGTTTATTTAGATACACTGCGATCACGGTAGATATTGACAGACTTGTTTGGAGCGAAGGAGTGAGGAATGTAACAGGAGTACAAAGTTCAAGAGGGGTGTATTTGCAGCAGTTAACAAGTTAATATATGGCTCCTCCAAGGAGAGCTATGTCCTAGAGCCATTTCTAAGTCAGGTTCAGACTTTGGTCACTAAACACATGTTCATATAATATAGCCTACTGTCTGAAACTAACAGTCTCTGGTGTCCAGGTTACTACAGTATATTCGAGCCCCTAAGTTTGCCTTATTTCTATGCTACGTTCGTCGATCCTCTTCTAAATCCTACGATCTTACAAGGGAGCATCACGAATTTTGATCTCCTAATCTAGACATATTTTGTCGTGTAGCCTCCTGAGAGGCCAAGTACAGGTCTTTCTAGTCGACGCCCGTGGACGACCTGTGCGTCGGGATGGAATGGATGAAGATGAAACTGTGCAAGGATATGGAAGGAAGCGGCCGTAGCCTGTCAGAAGGTACCGTCCCAGCACTTGTCTGGTGTTGAAAATGGGAAACCACGGAAAATCATTTCAAGGATGGCCAACATTGGGGCTTGAACCCACAGTCAGCAGAGAGCTTGGCCCCATGTCCTAACGCTGCGCTTTAGCCAGCGTAGCCACTGTTGTCGGTTACTAATCTCAATGAAACACTGGTTATCTAGGGTGTCAATGCAGTGTGCCCCGGCGGGTGCAGTGCAATGCGGTGGTCCTGTCCTGGGGGAAAATAGGGGGGGGGGGATTCTTTCTTGTGACTGGTTCTTGACTGCCTGCGAAGGGTTTTTCTACTTGTATCCTTCTACGTATGTTATAGCATACATTCTCTTTTCAGTTTTTCACTGTTTTTTCCTATTCGTCTGGCTGAGTGAGTGCCAACCAACTTTCAGTTCAGTTCAATGCAATACCTCGTATATTTTCCAATATGAGTCTTATGATTCGTCACGCCACTCAGCCGTCCAGTAGAACATAATCACGGTAGGTTCATTTTCCTGTGTGATTGCTTAAAGGCAAATGAACCTTAAATATATTGTACAGAAGGAGTGCATAACTACACGAAAATATACTATTCTACAGTACAATGTCTTTAAAGATCATTTCTCTTTATGCCACTACACAGGAAAATGAACCCAACGAGACGGCACATCCACATACGGATCGGAGAGGTGACCATACATGAGGGAAACAATGGACTCGAAGAGCATTATCAGATACGAGGTATTGCATTGACACCGTCGCGACGATATGTTGTCCAGATCATGAGAAACAAATCATGGAAAACGAGACTAATTCACACTTCCAGCCTAATCCTAGACCAAATTACAAATATACACACTACTACAGCCAAATCAATGTCAAAGTTTATCGCAATGGTTTTCATAGGCAATAACGATCGTAATCAAAACATCTGAAAACATTTTTGTGAATTTTAGTCACCTGAATTAAACAAATTTATAAAATACGTTCGTATTCTAATAACGTGCGCACATCTAGTATGCGTTGTCTCTTTTTCATGGACCTAGTAGGGGTTTTTACTTAGTACTCCATTACTTCACTGAGTTCTTCGTCTTGCAACGTGCTTGTAGTCTACGTATAATGTTAACAGTCTCGTGTAAAGGGGCTTCTAATTCACTCTATAACTGTATCAGTTATGCCGTGTGCGAGGGGCAGGCTGAGTGAGTAAGGGAATGTTTTTATCAATATTGACATTTCGACTTGGCTGCTTATTACGAATATATATTCCAGGGCACGATTTAGTACTAATCACCGTATGTTGACTTACCTTTGCCAAGGAAATGATTAATTTGCACGCGGAAGGGAAAGTGGAGAGCAATAGCGAGGTATTTTAAATTTCTCCCCCTCGAAGCATCCAAGATCGGGATAGAAAATCACGAGAGTAACAGGTAACCCAGGAGGAAGGAAACATTACACGATTATACAGTTCAGAACACAGTGACTTGCGTCGTTACCACTTCAATATTTCTAACCATGCACATTTTAATGTTTTCAATGGATTGATAAATGAAGTTTATTATTTACTAGGTATATTATCCATGAAATTTTAAGTATTTCGACTAGATATAATAATATGAAACTTGTTTTATATACGGTTTGTTCTTAAGAGAGGACGTAACAAATAATAATAATAATAATAATAGTATAATAATAATCATATAAATAGTCCTACCATCAGGATTGGACATTTTGGGGAAAGCTGAAAGAACGTCGAGATTTCAAAGAGCGTTCAAGCTAACGTGGAATCACTACAAAATAAGAGTGATGTCACGTAATGCAAAATTGAAACATTACTAAACCGTTGTCTTCCAAGAAACCATAACTTGAGGTGGCCATTCAGGAAATAAATAAATTATATAGCAAGAGCGCAATTCATTGTAAAATATTCCACCCTACACTGGATAATGGAATTTGGATCAAGAGACAAACTGAAACTGCAGATCTCTATAGTCCTACAAACAGGTTCACAAACACTGTACGCTGGAGACGTTTGCAATTTCTTAGGCACATTTTTAGAACGGACAACAATAGACTAATAAAAATTATTCTTGATAATTAATACAAAAAGAAATACGATAATAAATTGGATGGAGGAATCAAGGGCTGAATGACATGAACATCGGGGAGAACATAACGAAAAACCGAGAAATCTTCAAATCCTTAGTGAAGCCCACATTTAGGATGAAACCTAGAAGAAGACAGACACAAGATGGACAGAAGAACGCAAGAGGCAACACTGTGGTTTCATGAAGAGATTTTGGGAGATGAGGAAGGCAAAAGTCATAAAGCCAACTAACAAGTTCCAACGCACTCTATGAATTGGTATTACGCTGAAAGAAAGAAAGAAAGAAAGAAAGAAAGAAAGAATGAATGAAAGAAAGAAATGGCAAATGAAAGAAAGAAAGAAAGAAAGAAAGAAAGAAAGAAAGAAGGAAGGAAGGAAGTAAAGAAATAAATATTATAATAAAGAAAGAAGGAAAGAAAGAAAGAAAGAAAGAAAGAAAGAAAGAAAGAAAGAAAGAAAGAAATAGCAAAAGAAAGAAAGAAAGAAAGAAAGAAAGAAGGAAAGATAGATAGATAGAAAGAAAGAACGAAATAATAATAATAATTGTTAAGAGTTAAACGTTCCTTTTAACTACTGTGGCTTTTAGGGACGTCAGGGGATCATAGTGGAATTTTAAAAAAGCCAATTGGGATGAATTTTCTAAACAGATTGACTCCAACCTGCGTTGGATAATACCTATCCATAGCAACTACAGCAGATTCATCGGTGTAGTTAAAAGTGCAGCAAAACGATGTATCCCAAGAGGATATCGTAAACAATACATCCCCAGCTGGAACGAGGAGAGTGAAAGGCTCTTCAAAGAATTTGAGGCCAATGGTGATCCAGATACGGCTTCTGAACTTTTGCAATCCCTAGATGAAAACAGGAAGAGAATTTGGCAAGAAACTGTTGAGTCCCTAGACTTCACTCACTCCAGCAGGGAAGCTTGGAGCCTGATCAGGAAATTGGACACATCAAACAGCAAAATTAGGCCAAAAACAAGCATCAGTCTAAGTGACATGGCCAAGCATATGATCTCTACCTCAAAGGTTTCAGTTGAAAAGCATCATAGAAGACACGTAAAGCAACTCTTCAAGGAAAAGAAAGGTTTGGCTCTGCGATCCTCTGAATTCTCTGTCCCATTTCAACCACCAGAAATTAAGCAGGCCATATAAAGTTTAAAACCTGGGAAAGCGGCAGGTGCTGATGGTATATATCCAGAGTTCATTCTACATCTTCGACCAGCTGCTGTCAAATGGCTTACTAACTTCTTCACGAACATCCTAGAGACAGGTCACCTACCTTCACTCTTCAAGAAGACAAAAATAGTAGCTGTATTAAAAACATATAAGGACCCAACAAAAGTTGAGAGTTACCGGCCAATTGCACTCCTCAGTGTCACAATGAAGCTTCTGGAAAGGCTGATACATAACAGGATCTCTGCGACAATCAATCAGCATATTCCAATCGAGCAGGCTGGATTCAGACCTGGACGTGGATGTGATGAACAGGTTTTAGCACTAGTTACCCATATTGAAAATGGCTTTGAGAACAAAATGGTAAGCACGGGTGTTTTCTTAGATATGACAGCTGCATATGACACCGTGTGGCTAGATAAGCTCCTTCTTAAATTTATCAGTATCATCCCTTGCCTGAAACTCACCACATTACTCAGTAACATGCTGAGTAATAGGTTCTTTCAGATATTTTCAGAAGACTCCAGGAGTAAAGTACATAGGATAAATGGTGGACTCCCTCAGGGCTCTGTATTGGCCCCTCTACTATTCAACCTGTACTCATATGATCTCCCAGCAACGAAATCAAAAAAATTCATCTATGCAGATGACATCGCATTGGTCGCCCAACACCAACGCTTTGATGAGCCTGAGTTGATGCTTACATCAGACTTAGAGATCCTAGACAGCTACTTTCGTCAGAACAACCTTAGACCAAACCCTCAGAAAACTGTTGTGTCTACCTTCCACTTGCGGAATAGAAGTTCTGGGTACAAACCAACCATACCATTCAGAGGAGAGAATCTACAATACTGTAGTGACCCAAAATACCTGGGAGTCACCCTGGACAGGTCGTTGACTTACAAGAATCACCTCTGCAATGTGTCAGCCAAGATCAAGACCAGGAATAACATCCTTCAAAAGCTGGCGGGTACATCCTGGGGTGCTAATGCTCAAGTCCTGAGATCCACTGCTCTTGCACTTTCTTATTCCGTCGCTGAATATTGTTGCTCAACTTGGCTTAACAGTGCTCACATTTCACTAGTAGACACCCAGCTGAACCAGGCAATGCGTATCATTACAGGGTGCATCCGACCTACTAACACACACTGGCTTCCCACCCTAAGCCACATAACACCTCCATCCCTAAGAATATCACAGTCACTGCTTAACTTATGGAAGAAAATAGAAAACAATCCTCAACTCCCTATTCATTCTGATATAGCAGCTTCTCCAACCAAACGACTGAAATCCAGACACCCTTCTTGGCGTACTGCAATGATTCTACAGGACACCTCCTTTAATATATCGGACGCCTGGAAAGAACAATGGCATCTGCAATCCTCGTTACCAAATCATCACATCATTAAGAACCCCTGCAAGTGCCCTGATGGATTTTCCCTTCCCAGACGACAGCGGAGGACGCTAAACCGTATTAGGACAGACCAAGGTAGATGTGGAGCCACTCTCTTCAAATGGGGATGGAAGGCATCACCTCAATGTGACTGCGGAGAAGAGGAACAGACAGTGGACCACATTACATTCGAGTGTCCTTTACGTGCGTACAGAGGCTCTATAGAAGACTTACACTGTGTCTCAAGTGAAGCCCTTCTCTGGCTCTCAACTTTAAACATGGAACTTTAGTTATGAACTTGAGATGGTAGTTGTACTGTATATATTGTATATAATATTGTATTCATCATACGCTAAATAAATAAATAAGTGGAAATAATGAAAAACAAACTATTCCTACTAATGTATTTAAAGAAGGAGACCAAATGCTATGGTAAAACCAAAATAAAAAAATAGAATAGTTGTATTGCCTTGCCAAACATTTCATTCTGCTTTAGTTTACAAACGAAAAATCGTGAATACTGAAAGAATTGACGTTGGATCCAAGAATTTGCATGCCTCTAAAAGAACAACATTTATTGAATCTGGGCTCCTCATTCTGTTCCCCACTCCACAATTATTGCCTTGATTCCACATCCCTAATTCATACGGTGCTCTTACAACACAACGAGGCATCGTGGTGGAGCGTTCAAGCTGTTGGTCTCTTATCAAGGTGGACCGGGTTCGATTCCCGGTCAATGCACGTGAGATTTTCGTAGTGAAATGCCATGTCCTATGGTTCGGATTCCACGTAAATAGGAGGTCACGTGGCTCATGATCGCATGATTAACAGTCTCGTAAAACTAAAAGCTTCGAGCTTTCTTACAACACATCAACAACACGCAATAAGATATTTTGAGCCTACTTTCGATTTTTGCAAAATTGAAAGTAGACTTATGAGATCAACACAGGGCGAAAAAATGAGTGTCTGTCTGTGTGTGTGTGAGTGTGTGTAGGTTTGGTAGTGTTTTGTAGAGATATTTTGGCTTGTATAAAAATATTTGGATCTGATGATGCTCGATGAGCGAAACATATCATCCCGTAGTTTTCTCCCTCTTCTTTAGCTCAAGCAAATGAATATACGAGAAACTAAGGACACAAAACCTTCAGTGAAACATATACATTTTATTTCAAACAACCAATACACCCAACTGATAGTTAATGCATTACAGTAGGTTATTTTTCGAGTTAGTCTCCATATGCTTTAGTCACTTGTAGCTTCGTGGGATGAGTTTGAATATTCCCTCATGGTAAAAATCCTGTCTTTGCTAGTTCAGCCACGTTGTCGCGAAGTGCTTCACCTCCTCGTCTGAAGCGAATTGTTGACCTCCTAGGAGCTCCTTCAAGTGAGGAAATAGGTGAAAGTTGCTTGGAGCGAGGTCTGGCCTGTAGGGTCAATGATGTCCCAGTGAAACTGCTTCAACGGCGTTGTGGTGTTCTGGGCTGTATGAGGTCGCGCGTTGTCATGAAGGAAGATGACACCCTCAGTGAGAAGTCCTGGCCGCGGTTACATGTTTCGCCCACAGAAATCAAATAACTGAGAGGATCTCTTTGCGAGACCAGTTTTCCAAACGAGTCGTCATTAGTTGTTTACCTACAACTTGCACTGTAGGTAGTGGGTGATTTAAAATCTGCACAGTTACCAACATTATGAATTCAAATTACCCTGCACTACTAATTTCTCTATAACAGGCGAAACTCCAGGAATAACAACCTTGTAACCTTAGTTTCTGATCACCCCTCGTATATCTTAATCACATGAAATTACGAGTACATTGTTTAGACAGTCTTGAAAATGAAAATCCACAGCCTGCTTCCAGTCGACCGACCGGGTCGAATGAACTGTGCCGGCTGCCGAAGTCCTCTGGGGAAATTATTAAATGAATGACAGATGAAATGAAATGAACGTGGAGAGTGTTGCTGGAATGAAATATTGACCGGGAAAACCGGAGTACCCGGGGAAAAACCTGTCTGCCTCGGCTTTGTCCAGCACAAATCTCACATGGAGTAACCGGGATTTGAACCATGGACTCCAGCGGCGAGAGGCCGGTGTGCTGCCACCTAGGCCACGGAGGCGTGTAGACAGTCTTAAAACTTGTCATATATACACACAGTAAAATCACTACAGGGAATTATTTGACGCCACATTCCCCTGCCACTATACCAACATGATGGGTACGAGTGTGAGGAGAGAATATGAAGATTATTATTACTCATACTATATTAATCATTTCGGCAGGTCTGTTTTAACATATCTTACTGCAGAAAGAGGACTGAGTTAGTTCTTTGGATCAATTTGTACAGAATGAAGTTTTTACTAATGTAAACAGAAGTACGTATATTTTTTGCAATGTTCGATTTACCCTTTTTTACGCGCACTCACGTTGTGTTTAACGTAACCCTTCCAGCCTATAATTTTTCTATCCCAATGATCATTAAGCGTGACATACTGGCTACAAACACACAAATCAACACGTCTAGTTGACCGTCCTTCACGCGCAAAACGAGCAGTTTGTCGTCAAACATAAATTGGGGGACCTCAGTGTAGCAATTAGTATGCACAGGTTTCGTTTAGTCCACACACACAAGCGCGCACACAAAAATCGTTTCCTTTTTGTTTTATTCCAACATTGTTAAATTCCACGAATGCCGATTAATAGTAACAAAAACAGCACAAAGAATACAACACTATTATTTAGCTCAATGAATGTGTGTGAATTGCTCCAATGTTTATTGCATGCTGCTGAGTTCGTATTCAGTTAGGTAAATACGTGCACTGTGGTGCGGACAAAACATAATCATGTAGGTCGCAGGTTCTATGGGCTATAACAGCCTGTTGTCATCTCATGATGAATACTGTATCCTTTCCATTTCTTTTATGACACAGGTTAGATCGATGTGTGCTATTTCACCTATGTCACAGTGCAATCGGTGATTAATTAAGAAAACTATCCAGGTACGAGTGATGCAGCTTAAGGAATTTAATAAATTAGCGACTTGACATTTTAAAAAATATTCAAGATTTCTGCAACTATATGAGGAGTTTCCTTGAATTTTAATTATTATGATAATTGTCGTTTTAAGGGGCATACCATCTAGGTTATCGGTCCCTAACTTTAATCTTGGCAGATGTTTACTGACTTACTGGGCGTTTTGTAAAGCAAAAATATTTTTTGTGTGATGCGATTGGCTTTTAACGTTTGTTACGTTATTTATAAAAACAACTCAATGTTCCCAAATGTCTCTCAAAAAGGGTGATGTTTTTCATATTCCAGAGAATGAATCTTGTAGTGACAGAAGCCATTTTTTTGGTGTTGCCTAGTTCTATTAATAAATGAGTCACTATGAACTCGATATATTTATGTGTATGCATCAAGGAACTCTAATTTTTTAAATCTATTTTTTATTTTTGTTCTTTTACGTCTGTGCCCCTTGCAGTATTTAATTTGATTTATTCAGTAGATAACCTTTTGACTAATACAAGTGATAGCGCTTATTAGTGCTCACCTCTTGGGAAGATTCGTCTTAATATCCGAATATCATTCGGAGTTGTCGATGTTAATGTTCAAATCGTTCACACAGCCACCAGCTATCCTAAATACATGCAGAGTCTGTTTCTTGCCTTTGCCAGACAAGGCCACATACATGGTCCTACCTTGTCACTGATTTTTGTTACTTACTAATTTCAAGATGGCGGCTGCACGTAACATTCAGTCACATGTTGTTTTCACATCGACAACCGAAGGTTCTTACATGAAAGTATCTTAATGCCAAATACAACGTACATTGAATCATCTCATCATAAATTATGGATTGTAATGCTTGCACGATACATAGTCTATGGTTGCCATCTCGAAACTGTTTGGCTGATGATCTCGTATAGGCACGAGACGCATCGCAAACAAAGACATAGTTTTCTTTTTAAATTTGGTACAGTTCTGCAAATTAGTTTAGACGTAATATAATTTAAGCTTTGAACATTTGTTTGGCCTCCTTATCTTTTGCAGATAAGATGGCGGCAATATATGACATACCCATAAGGTGCCGTTTGCTAGTTTTACCTGTGTACCAAATTTGGTTCAATTCGGTTACGTCGTGTCTGAATTGACAGGGGGGCACATACATACTCACACACATAAACACACGAACATTTGGCCCGTGTTGATCTCATAAATCTGCTTTTATTTCATACAAAAAATCAAAAGTAGGCTAAAACGCTATATCTGAAGATTTTTTAGTTTGCCAGTGCAATTTATGTTTCTGGCCACTTATGCAGAATACTCATGTCTGAGTGATGCTGCTTAATGAAATTTGGAGCTGTTAAAGTTGCTGGTTGGTTGGTTTCTGAGTTTAGGGACTGCGACAACGTGGTCATGTAGCCCCGTGCACTTTGGGTGTGTGTAGAATCTGTCTGATAACCGGTGTTAATTGTGATGGTTGTATTAGTGTGTGTTACCTGTAACTCAGGTAAGTACTGCAGACGATCAATGTCAAGTAGTTCCTACTTTTCTACCAAATTCTACCGTCAACGACACCTGGCTGTGAACTTGGCTACTAGATGCCATCGCAACCGCCTACTGGTGGTGAGCGTTGGAACAAAATTGAGCGTTAATCAAATCTAACCTACACATTTAGCTTCACACATTTGTTGTTAGTGGAAGGTTCTTTTATATGCCATAACTCCATGACAAGGGCCCGCCGGCTTTACTTCCCCTCCGAAAGTAGGCATACTGAAGGATATTTTACACAAATTTAAAAATCCGACGACTTCGGCCGGGTTTGAACCCGTAATCTCGGGTATAGAATCTCAGCATGCTACCAAATACGCCACCAAAGCCATTTTAATTTGCTATTTATTATCTCAGTGTGGATGCACTAGGTCAGAAAAGCAAGATCAACCTTCCCCACACTTTACATTACACTGCCTTGGAATTTCAAAATATAATGCAACACTTTCTTTTCTCTACCAATTTCTGTTTTTAAAAATTGAAATTTTGTTTGGGAAATATTTCAATATTCCCGTTTCGTGTCGTAGAGTTTCATTACTTTCCGATATGTGGCAGCACTATAAATAACCTTGAAAATGGCGTCTGTAACAGAGGTGCGTACCAAACAAAGTGCAAACACGATCGAAGCAGGCGGGCAGGCAAGCAGCAATGCTGGAAGGGCTGCCTACCTTTTGGAGGAAAACCAGGGCATCACAGATATTCATAGGCGCTTGCAGAATGTCTACGGAGACCAGTTGGAGTATTCAAAGCTATGTTGCCGCTGTGCTCCTCGACACCTAACGGAAGTCCACAAAGAGCAAAGAAGAAACATATGTGCCGAATTGCTTGCTCGTTATGAGGCTGAAAGTGACAATTCTTGTTGGCTCCGACATCGAACAGTCGAGTGGTACCATGCAGGCATGCAGGCCCTCACATTACGGTGGGGTAAGGCCATAGCATTGAACTGAGACTATGTAGAAAAAATAGGGTATTGTACCAAAGGATTGGGGAATAACATGGTGTATTTGAATCATCAATAAAACCAATCTGCTTTTTAAAAAAATATGTGTTGCATTATATATTGAACGCCCTTCGTATCTATCCACATAAACTCAGGCGGTGATTTTTAAGGATTCTGCAAGGCACCATGTTGATAATATCAGAGCTCCCCGGATGAATCCTTATCTGGGAGTTAACTTCCTTCTGTGCTGTGTATTTCATTAGAGTGGTGCGATAATTCGAGAAACCAAGCCTGTGTTTACCATAAATTTAAATGTGCCTCTTAAGATCGTAGCTCTGCTGCGGTTTGTGGGAGGTTGGTAGCCCATGGTCGTCAACCAAACCCATGGCAACACGGACTAAGCCGATTAAAGAAACAGTAAGCCTCAGACGGCGCCCGTACAATTGAGCATCGGTCACACAACAGAGGAAATTTAACTATGGTACTTCAGTCTTTGTAAAGTGAGACCGAGTGCTATTGCATGTCTAGACAGATATCTAGTGGTGCACATCTAAGTTTTATGCGCACTACAATACATTGAGATTTATGGTATTACTCAGATTTCCTATTCCAAAACACACACCTCCACAGATTGAAGACGATACTGAACTTCTCTCTCTCTACACAAAGTACATTATAATATGATACTATAGAAGTCGGAACAAATAAAGGTCGTTAGGCACCAGTAATCTACAGGTGTAGGGTTATAGTCTGGCAGCCGGTAACTTACGATTTCCTAAATTTCAGGTACCAAAATACGTGGAAGACTTATAGGAAAAAGTGTGTAGTTTAGGGATAAAAAAATGTCTGTTGTTCAGTATTATAGATCACTTATGGGTCGCTCACAACTATCCAATCGTTCCAAATGAGCTTTAAAAAGAAAGAGAATTGTCTGAAACAGTGAAGAATTGAACACTAATTTCATAAATATTGAAAATTTGCTTATAAACATGAGTTGCCAAATTGATGTCGCGTTGAGCCCGCAAAACAGTTAAGCCGGGTCCGTTGAAAGCCAGCCCCTGCCAGAATTGTGTCTCGTACAGCCTTACTGTTGCGTGAGGCTAATACAAAACGACAATGAAGTTGAAATGCGAGATTTCTTGCACCAGTCTCCTAGTTTACATTATTTAAAGATGTCTAGCAGGCTAAGAGTATGCTCAATTACTTTGTGTTTGAACTATGATGTACTGCATAATAAAATAAAAGAATTGATTCTAGGGTTGTTGTAATGACAAAACAAAACGTTATCACATTTTTCAAAATGCCCGTTGCTATACTCAGTTTCTAACAATTACGCATCGCTTCTTTGTAAAATTGTCTTATTACTAGAAGTTTAACTCAGCAATTTTTCTAGATCCATTGCCATGTCTTGTGCGGGGTTTCGCCTAGGAACACCAAGATAGGTTCATGAATCCGGTCCCCACAGGGGTCACCCACAGCAAATGAGCCTATCTTGGTGTTCCAAGACACGGCAATAAACCTAGAAAAGTTGCTGAGTTTAATTCTTTGGCCGTGAAATCCAATATACCAACAACAAATTTGTTGAATTACTACCCTAATATACTTCGGTGAAATAGGGTTCCCTCTCTAATGGTTATTCAATAATAAATACTAATAATAATTATTATATTAGCGTAACTCCTCTTTCTACCTAAATCCTCAATTTCATTTTATCAATTTTCCAATGACGAGATATTATAATTTCAATTGCAAGATATTGCTAATGTGTCTTCACCGACAAAGTATTTGTAATAGTATTCTTTTCGAGTCCTGATTATAATATTCTTCATAAACGGTTCAGATTGCGAAGGATTCCTCCAGTTGAGAGACTTTTTCATTTTATTTTACTCTATGTCTCCATTTGCACCGCAGACTCATATTTGTAAAAGAGTTTCTCTCTTTCGTTACGAGCCAAGCTCCTGCGCAGGAATTTAATAGGATTGAATTTTGTGGAAGGGAATTACAATGTAGCAAGAGGTGGGCTTTACGGTAAGATTCTGACGAGAAAATTAAAGCTATTGATTCCATTCCTGTTTATCGCGTTATAGTTTCTAACGTAATTTGAAAACAAGTCGTCAAACCAATTACCTTCATTTTCTTCCCCCAAGAAGCGTCCAACTCCTAAAGACAAGTCACTTGGCAACCGCCTGAGAGAACCAGACCACCAATTTATGTCTCACTCCAGTCACGTTCGACGCTCTTCTTGTCATCAATTCTGTCATTAACATCATGGCTTCAAAATACTCGTACTTAGCTGTGTATCCGAGAGAATATATGGCAAGCACTATATTAACAGTATCAAAACTAAATTAATCTCAGGTTATTGAATAATGTAAGTTTTACACTAAGGAAATGTATTTATTCATTCATTTTTTTCTTATTTATTTATTTATTTATTTTTTATTTAAATATGATATTTTCACAACGATAAATATAAGGATACACAAGTATTTTAATGTATTTATTTTTTATTTTTATTTTTTATTTATTTGTTTCCCTGCGAATTAACCATGTAGGATCACGCAACAATTTTATTTCTTTTCCTTTTCCTTTGCCTGGAGTTTCCTCTGTCTCCAATATTCCTTCATGCGTTCACTGTCATGTTTTCTTTGAACTTCTGTCCAAGTTCGTCCACTTCTTTTAGGTCTTTCTTCATCTTGAAATGCTTCCAGATTTTTCACATCATCATTTATTCATCTAAATTTGATGTTTTCACGACGATAAAGGAAAGGACACACTGAGTAAATTAATTTATTTATTTATTTATTTATTTATTTATTTATTTATTTATTTATTTATTTATAACTGGTTTCATACAAAAGCCAACAAAATTATAAATTCCAAGTGAAAGTTCAATAGATATTACCGCTCCAAAGAGAGCTATGCACTATGAACTAAGTTCTTTGGTAGTAGCGGGAAGACTGTTCGTTTCCGGACACAAGTTCTTTGCTAAACTTTACCGTCTTGGTCCCCACTACAGGCCCTCAAAGTCTGTAGTGGGAATTTAGGAACACCCTGTGTGTATATTTTGATGTTCATATTTCTCTCATAAAGTGACTAGGCTAATATTTATCCCTTGGGCAAAGGGTAATGCTTGTTTCTTGTCTGTCATTCTGGCCTGGATTCATCATTACTCTCTTAGTTTCCATAGACATGGTCTGAGAATGGGTTACTTAAATGCAAACTATCCAATAAGGATTGGGGTTTCGATTATACGTATACTGCAGTTCTACTACTTGCGTAGCAAAGTATTTAAATTTGAACAATTATGAAGCTGAATAACCAACATTCATCATAGAACTTCCTATAAAAAAAATCAAAGAGATGTGATATATCACACTATCCTCTGAGCTAACAACTCAGGCTAATTACTATCAAAACAGCAAATAGAGACTATTCTAGACTTCTGTTTCTGCACCGATTACTGCATTTCCATACGCAAGTACAATGCTTCACTTCTTAGAATATCAATTATTCCGCTAATAAACAGCCAACATCATGCATGTCATTGGTATTCTACATGCCTCCATAACAAATACAGTTATATGGTTCGTATGAGATTTTATTCCAATATTACAGCTCTCTGGCATATTTTATCTGACTCGATTTGCTCTGATAATGGATAATTTTTATTATTATTTCGTCAAATTAGGTTTACTTGAGCGACCAGTTTCCTCATTAAATGGTGTAATGTCCATATCACCCAGCTAATGTTCTCCAATAACTTTCCTTTCACGCAAAACTAGTGTTCCAGTAACTATAGAAAATGTAACATGCCACAGCAGCATATTTTAAACTAATAGTGCCACATTGTCGTCGAACACATATTTCAGCTTATCCGTAGACTCTCGGCTATCTCCGAGATAATGATGGTCGAAGTGTGTCCGACGTGCTTTGCGTGCCTATTAGCGCGTATCACATACTGCACGCCCACGATGCTAGGTGGCACCTTGCATTCCCATGAAACCACTCACTGGATGAAACCATTGGTCGCTACTGGCCAAGACCACTGTCTGGATGAAACCATTGGTCGCTACTGGCCTAGACCACTGTCTGGGTGAAACCATTAGTCGCTACTGAGTTAGACCACTGTCTGGGTGAAACCATTAGCACTGCTGAGTTAGATCACTGTCTAGGTGAAACCATTAGCCGCAACTGAGTTAGATCACTGTCTAAGTGAAACCACTAGCCACTAATGAGTTTGACCACTGTCTGGGTGAAACCACTAGCCAATACTAAATTAGATCGCTGTCTGGGTGAAACCATTAGCCGCTACTGAGTTAGATCACTGTCTGGGTGAAACCATTAGCCGCTACTGAGTTAGATCACTGTCTGGATGCAACCATTAGCCGCTACTGAGTTAGATCACTGTCTGGGTGAAACCATTAGCCGCTACTGAGTTAGAGCACTGTCTGGGTGAAAGCATTAGCCGCTACTGAGTTTGACCACTGACTGGGTGAAGCCATTAGCCGCTACTGAATTAGATCGCTGTCTGGGTGAAACCATTAGCCGCTACTAAGTAAGATCACTGTCTGGGTGAAACCATTAGCCGCTACTGAGTTAGATCACTGTCTGGGTGCAACCATTGGTCGCTACTGGCCTAGACCACTGTCTGGGTGAAACCATTAGTCGCTACTGAGTTAGACCACTGTCTGGGTGAAACCATTAGCACTGCTGAGTTAGATCACTGTCTAGGTGAAACCATTAGCCGCAACTGAGTTAGATCACTGTCTAAGTGAAACCACTAGCCACTAATGAGTTTGACCACTGTCTGGGTGAAACCACTAGCCAATACTAAATTAGATCGCTGTCTGGGTGAAACCATTAGCCGCTACTGAGTTAGATCACTGTCTGGGTGAAACCATTAGCCGCTACTGAGTTAGATCACTGTCTGGATGCAACCATTAGCCGCTACTGAGTTAGATCACTGTCTGGGTGAAACCATTAGCCGCTACTGAGTTAGAGCACTGTCTGGGTGAAACCATTAGCCGCTACTGAGTTAGATCACTGTCTGGGTGCAACCATTAGCCGCTACGGAGTTAGATCACTGTCTGGGTGAAACCATTAGCCGCTACTGAGTTAGATCACTGTCTAAGTGAAACCACTAGCCACTAATGAGTTTGACCACTGTCTGGGTGAAACCACTAGCCACTACTGAATTAGATCACTGTCTGGGTGAAACCATTAGCCGCTACTGAGTTAGATCACTGTCTGGGTGAAACCATTAGCCGCTACTGAATTAGATCGTTGTCTGGGTGAAACCATTAGCCGCTACTGAGGTAGATCACTGTCTAGGTGAAACCATTAGCCGCTACTGAGATAGATCACTGTCTGGGTGAAACCATTAGCCTCTACTGAGTTAGATCACTGTCTGGGTGAAACCATTAGCCGCTACTGAGTTAGATCACTGTCTGGGTGAAACCATTAGCCACTACTGAGTTAGATCACTGTCTGGGTGAAACCATTAGCCGCTACTGAGTTAGATCACTGTCTGGGTGCAACCATTAGCCGCTACTGAGTTAGATCACTGTCTGGGTGAAACCATTAGCCGCTACTGAGTTAGAGCACTGTCTGGGTGAAGCCATTAGCCGCTACTGAATTAGATCGCTGTCTGGGTGAAACCATTAGCCGCTACTGAGTTTGACCACTGACTGGGTGAAGCCTTTAGCCGCTACTGAATTAGATCGCTGTCTGGGTGAAACCATTAGCCGCTACTAAGTTAGATCACTGTCTGGGTGAAACCATTAGCCGCTACTGAGTTAGATCACTGTCTGGGTGCAACCATTAGCCGCTACTGAGTTAGATCACTGTCTGGGTGAAACCATTAGCCGCTACTGAGTTAGAGCACTGTCTGGGTGAAACCATTAGCCGCTACTGAATTAGATCGCTGTCTGGGTGCAACCATTAGCCCCTACTGAGTTAGATCACTGTCTGGGTGAAACCATTAGCCGCTACTGAGTTAGATCCTTGTCTAGGTGAAACCATTAGCCGCTACTGAGTTAGATAACTGTCTAGGTGAAACCATTAGCCGCTACTGAGTTAGATCACTGTCTGGGTGAAACCATTAGCCGCTACTGAGTTAGATCACTGTCTGGATGAAACCATTAGCCGCTACTGAGTTAGATCACTGTCTGGGTGAAACCATTAGCCGCTACTGAGTTAGATCACTGTCTGGGTGAAACCATTAGCCGCTACAGAGTTAGGTCACTGGCTCGGTGAAACCATTAGCCGCTACTGAGTTAGATCACTGTCTGGGTGAAACCATTAGCCGCTACTGAGTTAGGTCACTGTCTGGGTGAAACCATTAGCCGCTACTGAATTAGATCGCTGTCTGGGCGAAACCATTAGCCGCTACTGAGTTTGACCACTGACTGGTTGACACCATTAGCCGCTACTGAATTAGATCGCTGTCTGGGTGAAACCATTAGCCGCTACTGAGTTAGATCACTGTCTGGGTGCAACCATTAGCCGCTACTGAGTTAGATCACTGCCTGGGTGAAACCATTAGCCGCTACTGTGTTAGAGCTCTGTCTGGGTGTAACCATTAGCCGCTACTGAATTAGATCGCTGTCTGGGTGCAACCATTAGCCGCTACTGAGTTAGATCACTGTCTGGGTGAAACCATTAGCCGCTACTGAGTTAGATCACTGTCTAGGTGAAACCATTAGCCGCTACTGAGTTAGATCACTGTCTAGGTGAAACCATTAGCCGCTACTGAGTTATATCACTGTCTGGGTGTAACCATTAGCCGCTATTGATTTAGACCACTGTCTGGGTGAAACCATTAGCCGCTACTGAGTTAGATCACTGTCTGGGTGAAGCCATCAGCCACTACTGAGTTAGGTCACTGTCTGGGAGAAACCATTAGCCACTACTGAGTTAGGTCACTGTCTGGGTAAAACCATTAGCCGCTACTGAGTTAGACCACTGTCTAGGTGAACCACTAGCCACTACTGAGTTAGGTCACTGTCTGGGTGATACCATAGACACTACTGAGTTATATCACTGTCTGGTTGAAACCATTAGCCGCTCCTGAGTTAGGTCACTGTCTGGGTGAAACCATTAGCCGCTACTGAGTTAGGGCACTGTCTCAGTGAAACCATTAGCCGCTACTGAGTTAGATCACTGTCTGGGTGAAACCATTTGCCGCTACTGAGTTAGATAACTGTTTAGGTGAGACCATTAGCCGCTACTGAGTTAGATCACAGTCTGGGTGAAACCATTAGCCGCTACTGAGTTAGATCACTGTCTGGGTGAAACCATTAGCCACTACTGAGTTAGGTCACTGTCTGGGTGAAACCATTAGCCGCTACTGAGTTAGACCACTGTCTAGGTGAACCACTAGCCACTACTGAGTTAGGTCACTGTCTGAGTGAAACCATTAGCCGCTACTGGGTTAGATCACTGTCTGGGTGAAACCATTAGCCACTACTGAGTTAGGTCACTGTCTGGGTGAAACCATTAGCCGCTACTGAGTTATACCACTGTCTAGGTGAACCACTAGCCACAACTGAGTTAGGTCACTGTCTCGGTGAAACCATTAGCCACTACTGAGTTAGGTCACTGTCTGGGTGAAACCATTAGCCGCTACTGAGTTAGATCACTGTCTAGGTGAACCACTAGCCACTACTGAGTTAGGTCACTGTCTCGGTGAAACCATTAGCCGCTACTGAGTTAGGTCACTGTCTGGGTGAAATCATTAGCCGCTACTGAGTTAGGTCACTGTCTGGGTGAAACCATTAGCCGCTACTGAGTTAGGTCACTGTCTGGGTGAAACCATTAGCCGCTACTTAGTTATGTCACTGTCTCTGTGAAACCATTAGCCACTACTGAGTTAGGTCACTGTCTGGGTGAAACCATTAGCCGCTACTGAGTTAGATCACTGTCTGGGTGAAACCATTAGCCGCTACAGAGTTAGGTCACTGTCTCGGTGAAACCATTAGCCGCTACTGAGTTAGATCACTGTCTGGGTGAAACCATTAGCCGCTACTGAGTTAGATCCCTGTCTAGGTGAAACCATTAGCCGCTACTGAGTTAGATCACTGTCTGGGGGAAACCATTAGCCGCTACTGAGTTAGATAACTGTCTAGGTGAAACCATTAGCCGCTACTGAGTTAGATCACTGTCTGGGTGAAACCATTAGCCGCTACTGAGTTAGATCACTGTCTGGGTGAAACCATTAGCCGCTACTGAGTTAGATCACTGTCTGGGTGAAACCATTAGCCGCTACAGAGTTAGGTCACTGTCTCGGTGAAACCATTAGCCGCTACTGAGTTAGATCACTGTCTGGGTGAAACCATTAGCCGGTACTGAGTTAGATCACTGTCTGGTTGAAACCATTAGCCGCTACTGAATTAGATCGCTGTCTGGGTGTAACCATTAGCCGCTACTGAGTTTGACCACTGACTGGGTGACACCATTAGCCGCTACTGAATTAGATCGCTGTCTGGGTGAAACCATTAGCCGCTACTGAGTTAGATCACTGTCTGGGTGCAACCATTAGCCGCTACTGAGTTAGATCACTGTCTGGGTGAAACCATTAGCCGCTACTGAGTTAGAGCACTGTCTGGGTGAAACCATTAGCCGCTACTGAATTAGATCGCTGTCTGGGTGCAACCATTAGCCGCTACTGAGTTAGATCACTGTCTGGGTGAAACCATTAGCCGCTATTGAGTTAGATCACTGTCTAGGTGAAACCATTAGCCGCTACTGAGTTAGATCACTGTCTAGGTGAAACCATTAGCCGCTACTGAGTTAGATCCCTGTCTGGGTGAAACCATTAGCCGCTACTGAGTTAGATCACTGTCTGGGTGAAACCATTAGCCGCTACTGAGTTAGATCACTGTCTGGGTGAAACCATTAGCCGCTACTGAGTTAGATCACTGTCTGGGTGAAACCATTAGCCGCCACTGAGTAAGATCACTGTCTAGGTGAAACCATTAGCCACTACTGAATTAGATCACTGTCTGGGTGAAACCATTAGCCGCTATTGAGTTAGACCACTGTCTGGGTGAAACCATTAGCCGCTACTGAGTTAGATCACTGTCTGGGTGAAGCCATCAGCCACTACTGAGTTAGGTCACTGTCTGGGAGAAACCATTAGCCACTACTGAGTTAGGTCACTGTCTGGGTAAAACCACTAGCCGCTACTGAGTTAGACCACTGTCTAGGAGAACCACTAGCCACTACTGAGTTAGGTCACTGTCTGGGTGAAACCATTAGCCACTAGTGAGTTAGGTCACTGTCTGGGTGAAACCATTAGCCGCTACTGAGTTAGATCACTGTCTAGGTGAACCACTAGCCACTACTGAGTTAGGTCACTGTCTCGGTGAAACCATTAGCCGCTACTGAGTTAGGTCACTGTCTGGGTGAAACCATTAGCCGCTACTGAGTTAGGTCACTGTCTGGGTGAAACCATTAGCCGCTACTGAGTTAGGTCACTGTCTGGGTGAAACCATTAGCCGCTACTTAGTTAGGTCACTGTCTCGGTGAAACCATTAGCCACTACTGAGTTAGGTCACTGTCTGGGTGAAACCATTAGCCGCTACTGAGTTAGATCACTGTCTGGGTGAAACCATTAGCCGCTACAGAGTTAGACCACTGTCTGGGTGAAACCATTTGCCGCTACTGAGTTAGATCACTGTCTGGGTGAAGCCATCAGCCACTACTGAGTTAGGTCACTGTCTGGGAGAAACCATTAGCCACTACTGAGTTAGGTCACTGTCTGGGTAAAACCATTAGCCGCTACTGAGTTAGACCACTGTCTAGATGAACCACTAGCCACTACTGAGTTAGGTCACTGTCTGCGTGAAACCATTAGCCACTACTGAGTTAGGTCACTGTCTGGGTGAAACCATTAGCCGCTATTGAGTTAGATCACTGTCTGGGTGAAACCATTAGCCACTACTGAATTAGATCACTGTCTGGGTGAAACCATTTGCCGCTATTGAGTTAGACCACTGTCTGGGTGAAACCATTAGCCGCTACTGAGTTAGATCACTGTCTGGGTGAAGCCATCAGCCACTACTGAGTTCGGTCACTGTCTGGGAGAAACCATTAGCCCCTACTGAGTTAGGTCACTGTCTCGGTAAAACCATTAGCCGCTACTGAGTTAGACCACTGTCTAGATGAACCACTAGCCACTACTGAGTTAGGTCACTGTCTGGGTGAAACCATTAGCCACTACTGAGTTAGGTCACTGTCTGGGTGAAACCATTAGTCGCTATTGAGTTAGGCCACTGTCTTGGTGAACCACTAGCCACCACTGAGTTAGGTCACTGTCTCGGTGAAACCATTAGCCGCTACTGAGTTAGGTCACTGTCTGGTTGAAACCATAGACACTACTGAGTTATATCACTGTCCGGGTGAAACCATTAGCCGCTACTGAGTTAGATCACTGTCTGGGTGAAACCATTAGCCGCTAGTGAGTTAGATCACTGTCTGGGTGAAACCATTAGCCACTACTGAGTTAGGTCACTGTCTGGGTGAAACCATTAGCCGCTACTGAGTTAGACCACTGTCTAGGTGAACCACTAGCCACTACTGAGTTAGGTCACTGTCTGGGTGAAACCATTAGCCACTACTGAGTTAGGTCACTGTCTGGGTGAAACCATTAGCCGCTACTGAGTTAGACCACTGTCTAGGTGAACCACTAGCCACAACTGAGTCAGGTCACTGTCTGGGTGAAACCATTAGCCGCTACTGAGTTAGATCATTGTCTAGGTGAACCACTAGCCACTACTGAGTTAGGTCACTGTCTCGGTGAAACCATTAGCCGCTATTGAGTTAGGTCACTGTCTGGGTGAAACCGTTAGCCGCTACTAAATTAGGTCACTGTCTGGGTGAAACCATTAGCCGCTACTGAGTTAGGTCACTGTCTGGGTGAAACCATTAGCCGCTACTTAGTTAGGTCACTGTCTCGGTGAAACCATTAGCCACTACTGAGTTAGGTCACGGTCTGGGTGAAACCATTAGCCGCTACTGAGTTAGATCACTGTCTGGGTCAAACCATTAGCCGCTACAGAGTTAGGTCACTGTCTCAGTGAAACCATTAGCCACTACTGAGTTAGATCACTGTCTGGGTGAAACCATTAGCCGCTACGGAGTTAGATAACTGTCTAGGTGTAACCATTAGCCGCAACTGAGTTAGATCACTGTCTGGGTGAAACCATTAGCCGCTACTGAGTTAGATCACTGTCTGTGTGAAACCATTACCCGCTACTGAGTTAGGTCACTGTTTAGGTGAAACCATTAGCCGTTACTGAGTTAGATCACTGTCTGGGTAAAACCATTAGCCGCTACTGAGTTAGATAACTGTCTGGGTGAAACCATAAGCCGATACTGAGTTAGGTCACTGTCTCGGTGAAACCATTAGCCGCTACTGAGTTAGATAACTGTCTGGGTGAAACCATTAGCCACTACTTAGTTAGGTCACTGTTTAGGTGAAACCATTAGCCGTTACTGAGTTAGATCACTGTCTGGGTGAAACCATTAGCCGCTACTGAGTTAGATAACTGTCTGGGTGAAACCATTAGCCGATACTGAGTTAAGTCACTGTCTCGGTGAAACCATTAGCCGCTACTGAGTTAGATAACTGTCTGGGTGAAACCATTAGCCGCTACTTAGTTAGGTCACTGTCTCGGTGAAACCATTAGCCGCTACTGAGTTAGATAACTGTCTGGGTGAAACCATTAGCCGCTACTTAGTTAGGTCACTGTCTCGGTGAAACCATTAGCCGCTACTGAGTTAGATCACTGTCTGGGTGAAACCATTAGCCGCTACTGAGTTAGGTCACTGTCTGGGTGAAACCATTAGCCGCTACTGAGTTAGGTCACTGTCTGGGTGAAACCATTAGCCGCTACTTAGTTAGGTCACTGTCTCGGTGAAACCATTAGCCACTACTGAGTTAGGTCACTGTCTGGGTGAAACCATTAGCCGCTACTGAGTTAGATCACTGTCTGGGTCAAACCATTAGCCGCTACAGAGTTAGGTCACTGTCTCAGTGAAACCATTAGCCGCTACTGAGTTAGATCACTGTCTGGGTGAAACCATTAGCCGCTACGGAGTTAGATAACTGTCTAGGTGTAACCATTAGCCGCAACTGAGTTAGATCACTGTCTGGGTGAAACCATTAGCCGCTACTGAGTTAGATCACTGTCTGAGTGAAACCATTACCCGCTACTGAGTTAGGTCACTGTTTAGGTGAAACCATTAGCCGTTACTGAGTTAGATCACTGTCTGGGTGAAACCATTAGCCGCTACTGAGTTAGATAACTGTCTGGGTGAAACCATTAGCCGATACTGAGTTAGGTCACTGTCTCAGTGAAACCATTAGCCGCTACTGAGTTAGATAACTGTCTGGGTGAAACCGTTAGCCGCTACTTAGTTAGGTCACTGTCTCGGTGAAACCATTAGCCGCTACTGAGTTAGGTCACTGTCTAGGTGTAACCATTAGCCGCAACTGAGTTAGATCACTCTCTGGGTGAATCCAGTAGCCGCTACTGAGTTAGGTCACTGTTTCGGTGAAACCATTAGCCGCTATTGAGTTAGATCACTGTCTGGGTGAGACCATTAGCCGCTACTGAGTCAGATAACTGTCTGGGTGAAACCATTAGCCGCTACTGAGTTAGGTCACTGTCTGGGTGAAACCATTAGCCGCTACTGAGTTAGGTCACTGTCTCGGTGAAATCTAAATGAACACACGTTTATTGAGAGCTCACCCCTCTTCACTCTACTAAAAAACCCTCCCTGTCGGAAACAAGACACAACTTAGCGATACAGCCAAGCTAAATTAAAAAGGGGAGAGGGGGAATTAGGGGTTTTTAATAGGTAAATGTCATCTGGATCAGGTGTACGATGTACTTTTCTTCTGAAATAAACCAAGGCCCATATTCGCGGCAGTATTAAAGGTGCCGGGACGTCCTCAAAAGACCGGGCAGCGCTTATTTTGAATGGCTTATGGTCCACGCATGGCGGGGAATGACCCACGGTATTTAATAGTTGTAGACCCACTTCATTCAATAACATACATCTATCTAGTTTTGGCAACACCCCACATAAACACATCGCACTGACTCCGCACAGCACACATGAACAGGGGGAAGATAGGGAAAAACCAGTGTCGTTGATATAACAGCCCATCTCACTCGACCACACATGGAGTAACAGTGAACACGAAACTGCGTGTAGCTCCAGCAAGGTAGACAACCAGATAAGTAGTAGCCTGTAATATTAGAGTTTAACCATAGTTGATTTTTTAGAACCATATAATCACTCCAAATATACAAACTCCGGATATCTATCACCATTTATCCTTCACCTACCATCATATACAGGGTGTATTTTATGTACCTTTGGAGAATGGTAGGTCGTGTAGGGGACGGGTATAGAGGTAATTTGAGATAGGTGACTTGGGGTCGGAGCGGCCTCCTTAACCCCTAAAATAAGGTTGCAAATCAACGTTATTTAAACATAATAACGGACTTAAACAATTTAATGCTACGTAGTGCACAAATATCGGTTCAATTTACTGAAGATATCAAGCTTAAAAACCTTACACCTACTGTAAAATAACATTAAAAAAATGCCCAAGCCCGGAATCGAACCCGGGACTACCGGCCTTTCGCACCGCAACGCTATCTATTACGCCAGCGTCACTTGGTGAAATGAATCTTGCCAAGAGTTAAAGGATTGAGAAAGGTAATAGAGGCTTGGGTCGGTTGCGTAACTTAAAAGGTGGAGGGCCTGAATCAACCCTTATATTAGGGATAAGGAGGCCGCTCGGACCCCAAGTTTCCTATCTCAAATTACTTCTATACCCGCCCCCTACACGACCTATCATTCTCCAAATATACATAAAAGACACCCTGTACACTGCATTTAGCATACTCCGACAGTTGCTGTACCAATACTGCAACTAAATAATTGTACGTATTGTAAATATTTTCACCTGTATTTTCAAACATAGTTTTTATAGCCTAAGTGTAATGGATCTGATGATGATCGCTTGACGATCGAAACTGGTCATCCTAGTACATTTATTAATCTTATGTAATTTATTCCAGCATTAGAGCATAACCCAGCTCTTTTGGGTACATTCGTGTTGACCGACTGAAAAGTACTTAACTCTTGCCTTAGACCACAGTCTAAGTGAACCACTAGCCACTACTGAGTTTGACCACTGTCTGGGTGAAACTATTAGCCAATATTGAGTTTGACCACTGTCTGGGTGATACTATTAGCCACTATTGAGTTTGACCACTGTCTGGGTGAAACCATTAGCCGCTACTGAGTTAGATCACTGTCTGGGTGAAACCATTAGCCGCTACTTAGTTAGGTCACTGTCTCGGTGAAACCATTAGCCACTACTGAGTTAGGTCACTGTCTGGGTGAAACCATTAGCCACTACTGAGTTAGATCACTGTCTGGGTGAAACCATTAGCCGCTACAGAGTTAGACCACTGTCTGGGTGAAACCATTAGCCGCTACTGAGTTAGATCACTGTCTGGGTGAAGCCATCAGCCACTACTGAGTTAGGTCACTGTCTGGGAGAAACCATTAGCCACTACTGAGTTAGGTCACTGTCTGGATAAAACCATTAGCCGCTACTGAGTTAGACCACTGTCTAGATGAACCACTAGCCACTACTGAGTTAGGTCACTGTCTGCGTGAAACCATTAGCCACTACTGAGTTAGGTCACTGTCTGGGTGAAACCATTAGCCGCTATTGAGTTAGATCACTGTCTGGGTGAAACCATTAGCCACTACTGAATTAGATCACTGTCTGGGTGAAACCATTAGCCGCTATTGAGTTAGACCACTGTCTGGGTGAAACCATTAGCCGCTACTGAGTTAGATCACTGTCTGGGTGAAGCCATCAGCCACTACTGAGTTAGGTCACTGTCTGGGAGAAACCATTAGCCCCTACTGAGTTAGGTCACTGTCTGGGTAAAACCATTAGCCGCTACTGAGTTAGACCACTGTCTAGATGAACCACTAGCCACTACTGAGTTAGGTCACTGTCTGGGTGAAACCATTAGTCACTACTGAGTTAGGTCACTGTCTGGGTGAAACCATTAGTCGCTATTGAGTTAGGCCACTGTCTTGGTGAACCACTAGCCACCACTGAGTTAGGTCACTGTCTCGGTGAAACCATTAGCCGCTACTGAGTTAGGTCACTGTCTGGTTGAAACCATAGACACTACTGAGTTATATCACTGTCTGGGTGAAACCATTAGCCGCTACTGAGTTAGATCACTGTCTGGGTGAAACCATTTGCCGCTACTGAGTTAGATAACTGTTTAGGTGAGACCATTAGCCGCTACTGAGTTAGATCACTGTCTGGGTGAAACCATTAGCCGCTAGTGAGTTAGATCACTGTCTGGGTGAAACCATTAGCCACTACTGAGTTAGGTCACTGTCTGGGTGAAACCATTAGCCGCTACTGAGTTAGACCACTGTCTAGGTGAACCACTAGCCACTACTGAGTTAGGTCACGGTCTGGGTGAAACCATTAGCCGCTACTGAGTTAGATCACTGTCTGGGTGAAACCATTAGCCACTACTGAGTTAGGTCACTGTCTGGGTGAAACCATTAGCCGCTACTGAGTTAGACCACTGTCTAGGTGAACCACTAGCCACAACTGAGTTAGGTCACTGTCTCGGTGAAACCATTAGCCACTACTGAGTTAGGTCACTGTCTGGGTGAAACCATTAGCCGCTACTGAGTTAGATCATTGTCTAGGTGAACCACTAGCCACAACTGAGTTAGATCACTGTCTGGGTCAAACCATTAGCCACTACAGAGTTAAGTCACTGTCTCAGTGAAACCATTAGCCGCTACTGAGTTAGATCACTGTCTGGGTGAAACCATTAGCCGCTACGGAGTTAGATAACTGTCTAGGTGTAACCATTAGCCGCAACTGAGTTAGATCACTGTCTGGGTGAAACCATTAGCCGCTACTGAGTTAGATCACTGTCTGTGTGAAACCATTACCCGCTACTGAGTTAGGTCACTGTTTAGGTGAAACCATTAGCCGTTACTGAGTTAGATCACTGTCTGGGTGAAACCATTAGCCGCTACTGAGTTAGATAACTGTCTGGGTGAAACCATTAGCCGATACTGAGTTAGGTCACTGTCTCGGTGAAGCCATTAGCCGCTACTGAGTTAGATAACTGTCTGGGTGAAACCATTAGCCGCTACTTAGTTAGGTCACTGTTTAGGTGAAACCATTAGCCGTTACTGAGTTAGATCACTGTCTGGGTGAAACCATTAGCCGCTACTGAGTTAGATAACTGTCTGGGTGAATCATTAGCCGATACTGAGTTAGGTCACTGTCTCGGTGAAACCATTAGCCGCTACTGAGTTAGATAACTGTCTGGGTGAAACCATTAGCCGATACTGAGTTAGGTCACTGTCTCGGTGAAACCATTAGCCGCTACTGAGTTAGATAACTGTCTGGGTGAAACCATTAGCCGCTACTTAGTTAGGTCACTGTCTCGGTGAAACCATTAGCCGCTACTGAGTTAGGTCACTGTCTAGGTGTAACCATTAGCCGCAACTGAGTTAGATCACTCTCTGGGTGAATCCATTAGCCGCTACTGAGTTAGGTCACTGTTTCGGTGAAACCATTAGCCGCTATTGAGTTAGATCACTGTCTGGGTGAGACCATTAGCCGCTACTGAGTCAGATAACTGTCTGGGTGAAACCATTAGCCGCTACTGAGTTAGGTCACTGTCTGGGTGAAACCATTAGCCGCTACTGAGTTAGGTCACTGTCTCGGTGAAATCTAAATGAACACACGTTTATTGAGAGCTCAACCCTCTTCACTCTACTAAAAAACCCTCCCTGTCGGAAACAAGACACAACTTAGCGATACAGCCAAGCTAAATTAAAAAGGGGAGAGGGGGAATTAGGGGGTTTTAATAGGTAAATGTCATCTGGATCAGGTGTACGATGTACTTTTCTTCTGCAATAAACCAAGGCCCATATTCGCGGCAGTATTAAAGGTGCCGGGACGTCCTCAAATGACCGGGCAGCGCTTATTTTGAATGGCTTATGGTCCACGCATGGCGGGGAATGACCCACGGTATTTAATAGTTGTAGACCCACTTCATTCAATAACATACATCTATCTAGTTTTGGCAACACCCCACATAAACACATCGCACTGACTCCGCACAGCACACATGAACAGGGGGAAGATAGGGAAAAACCAGTGTCGTTGATATAACAGCCCATCTCACTCGACCACACATGGAGTAACAGTGAACACGAAACTGCGTGTAGCTCCAGCAAGGTAGACAACCAGATAAGTAGTAGCCTGTAATATTAGAGTTTAACCATAGTTGATTTTTTAGAACCATATAATCACTCCAAATATACAAACTCCGGATATCTATCACCATTTATCCTTCACCTACCATCATATACAGGGTGTATTTTATGTACCTTTGGAGAATGGTAGGTCGTGTAGGGGACGGGTATAGAGGTAATTTGAGATAGGTGACTTGGGGTCGGAGCGGCCTCCTTAACCCCTAAAATAAGGTTGCAAATCAACGTTATTTAAACATAATAACGGACTTAAACAATTTAATGCTACGTAGTGCACAAATATCGGTTTAATTTACTGAAGATATCAAGCTTAAAAACCTTACACCTACTGTAAAATAACATTAAAAAAATGCCCAAGCCCGGAATCGAACCCGGGACTACCGGCCTTTCGCACCGCAACGCTATCTATTACGCCAGCGTCACTTGGTGAAATGAATCTTGCCAAGAGTTGAAGGATTGAGAAAGGTAATAGAGGCTTGGGTCGGTTGCGTAACTTAAAAGGTGGAGGGCCTGAATCAACCCTTATATTAGGGATAAGGAGGCCGCTCGGACCCCAAGTTTCCTATCTCAAATTACTTCTATACCCGCCCCCTACACGACCTATCATTCTCCAAATGTACATAAAAGACACCCTGTACACTGCATTTAGCATACTCCGACAGTTGCTGTACCAATACTGCAACTAAATAATTGTACGTATTGTAAATATTTTCACCTGTATTTTCAAACATAGTTTTTATAGCCTAAGTGTAATGGATCTGATGATGATCGCTTGACGATCGAAACTGGTCATCCTAGTACATTTATTAATCTTATGTAATTTATTCCAGCATTAGGGCATAACCCAGCTCTTTTGGGTACATTCGTGTTGACCGACTGAAAAGTACTTAACTCTTGCCTTAGACCACAGTCTAAGTGAACCACTAGCCACTACTGAGTTTGACCACTGTCTGGGTGAAACTATTAGCCAATATTGAGTTTGACCACTGTCTGGGTGATACTATTATCCACTATTGAGTTTGACCACTGTCTGGGTGAAACCATTAGCCGCTACTGAGTTAGATCACTGTCTGGGTGAAACCATTAGCCGCTACTGAGTTAGATCACTGTCTGGGTGAAACCATTAGCCGCTGCTGAGTTAGATCACTGTCTGGGTGAAACCATTAGCCGCTACTGAGTTAGATCACTGTCTGGGTGAAACCATTAGCCGCTACTGAGTTAGACCACTGTCTGGGTGAAACCATTAGCCGCTGCTGAGTTAGATCACTGTCTGGGTGAAACCATTAGCCGCTACTGAATTAGTTCACTGTCTAGGTGAAATCTTTAGCCGTTACTGAGTTAGATCACTGTCTAGGTGAAACCTTTAGCCGCTATTGAGTTAGACCACTGTCTAAGTGAACCACTAGCCACTACTGAGTTTGAATACTGTCTGTGTGAAACCATTAGCCACTACTGAATTAGATCACTGTCTGGGTGAAACCGTTAGCCACTACTGAGTTAGACCACTGTCTGGAAAACAATTACCGTATGCATTACAAGAAAAGGGGTCTGGGGCTCACGTCCCAGGTTTGACATAAATTTGTATGTAAGGAATTTACATCTCACTTACCGTACTGATTTGGCACACCCTGTCTTCACCACCACATTCCCCGTACTAGAAGTGATTCCTTGATTCACACAGTGTCTAACGCTACAAATCCAATCTCACACAGGATGCAATAATGTTGACACTGTTAAAATATTGCAATAATACACCTTAGTGAGAAACAGTTCAACTCCTTCGTCTCAGTCATATTACCGGTTTCTATAGGAAATTGGTGCAATTTTCATGGTGGTTTGCCTCGTATACAATATGAGTTCCAAACTATTTAGAATGATTCAAAGCCATACATTTAATATTTGAAGAGTTACGGAACTACATTATTTCAAGTATACGAGATGGTTTGTTTTCACCAACACAATTCGTACGTTATTCGTCTTCAATGTGAGTTGTTTGCAAATAGCCAGCAATCCATATCACTTTGTCCTACTCGACTTGTATAATACATCGTCAGAGTATGTACCTTAGAATTGAGCCAATGTTAGCTCAGTGAACTGGGCCGGTCTGCCCTAACCTTGGGGAATTATTCACGAAGTTCTTTATGGACTTGAGCTTTATTCATCTGTGCTTCCCATTAAGCTAAATGCAGACATTGAGAAGCCAGGCAGAAGTAGGCTTGCTTTCAATAAATCCCTTTCAGCGTGTATACTATGCTCTGTGTTTGCCCTGTTTTGCCTTTTCTACTTTAGTCCTTAGTTTTCCTTGGGAATGGCTTTCATAACCTCCCTCTCGTATAATAACTACGTGCTTTTTTCTGGTCGCAGTAAGTTTCTTATTTTTTTAAATCCCAGTTAAGAGAGATTATCAAAATTAGCAATAGGTCAGTAATGTTTGAAAAGCCAAGAATATGACCATGGCTGCCCCGGTCCTTATTGACAAAGTTTAAAATATTCAGTAAATCAAAACATTAAGTCAATGAACAGTTTTAATTATAATATACGTAGAAAAGCAAGACTTGTATACAAACATTTTCTATATCAAATGTTATCAAAATAATTGCTAAAAGTACTAATCGTCTAAAGGCTGAAGAAACACACTTTAAAATAAAAATAAAAACCAGATCTGTTACAATGTGTATTAAGAACAAAATATAAAATTCTTGATAACAGTTTGAAGTGGAAACAGTGATGATGTGGGTATTATATACGCGTGGAAATGTGTAGGTTATGATTGATGTGAACGTGTCTGGGAAAGAATATACAGTATATAACAGTGATGTTACTGTGACATTAGGATAGCTGAAATTGAGTAACCCACGGTACATATCACAGTAACAACACAATTATATATATTCTTTCCCAGACATGATCACATCAGTCACAACATACAAATTTCCACGTGTATATAATATCCACATCACTGTTTCTATTTCAAGCTGTTTTTTATCGGCTACACTTCTGGGTACATTGGGATATCATGACATGTTTGAACAGTTCACTGTGTCCATAATGGACCTGATGCAGGCCGCTCAGTGGGGACTCGTCATTAACGAGTAATTTAGGTCCCATAGGGCCCGAGGTAATCCCTGTAGGGTAGGCCATGCGCTCGCATGGGGGAAGGAAGGGTTGTCTCCTAGGGAGAAGGGGTGTAAATTATTTAGACGGTATGCTCAATGGTCTACCATAGTAGTCTAGTTCCTCGGGTTACATACCTAGATATCTTCCACGTGTTACATACCTAGATATCACGATGATTTGTAGTTGCCATGTTAACCAGCCTTCAGAGGAAACCATCAAACAAGGGAGGGTTCACTTCCTTGTTTATAAACTATGGCCTGTGTCTGAATGAAGCGTTGTGCTGACTAACCATTTCCTATAATCAATTAATCATGGAATATGTATTTGCCTTTTTATCCCATAATTGCTATAAAAGCACTGGGTTTGGATCGACATAGGTGTTGGTCAAAAAATACATCAACATCATCATCAGAACGGAATTTATTCAGCTTCGTGAGGTAAAACTGAGAACAGAAGGGTTTGATTTCTACCTCAGAGATCCTAGAAGTGATTTTGCGTGAATTCTCACTTCTAACTTAAGACCACGTCCACCTACTTCCCAAACCTCATCTCAATTACAAATAGCCTACATAGGCCTACACTAACAAATTACACCACAATGACAAAGGTTTTCATGTGCATTATACTTTTTTTTTCGTGTGGCCTCCTGAGAGGCCGAGTGCAGGTCTTTGTAGGCGACGCCCGTGGGCGACCTGCGCGTCGGGATGAGAGATGGAATTGATGAAGATGAATGAAATTGGGCAAGGATGTGGAAGGAAGCGGCCGTGGCCTGTCAGTAGGTACCGTCCCAGCATTTGCCTGGTGTTGAAAATGGGGAAAACACGGAAAACCATTTCAAGGACGGCTGACGGTGGGTCTCGAACCCACGTGTCTACCGAGTCAGCACATAGCTTGGCCCCATGACCTAACACTGCGCTTTAGCGAGCGTAGCCACTGCTGTCTGTGTGCATTATACTACACACAAGTCCATGGGGTTGAATTGACAACGATGTCCAAGCCAAGAAGACTTGTGCAAATATTTGGGCATCCATGTAATGATTGGTATGAAATGGAGTGCCCATGTGGGTTGTATCGTCTCCAAAGCGTACAAATCATTTCATTTTGTAATGAGGGTATTAAAAGGCATTAGTCCCACCGCATATGAAATAGGATATTTGACTCTGGCGAGGCCAATCTTGGAATATGGTTCTATAGTTTGGGACCCGAAAGAGCTTCCTGAGGACATCTGAGATGTTTACCGTACCCAATGAGCTGGAGATGGTACAAAGGAAGGCTGCTAGGTTTGTGCTCAACAATTTTAATCCTACAAGTAGTGTAATTCGAATGATAAACTAGGATGGGAATCTCTGGAAGATAGAAGGACGAAATCCAGACTATTCGCTATGTTTAACACTTACATTAATCGTCCAGCATGGGGAGAACTAAGCAAATGTCTGGGAAATCCCACCTGTCTGTGCAGGGAAAATCATTCACATAATGCTAAGGGTCAACCTTAGCGTACAAATTATAGGAAATATTATTTCATTAATCGCAAACTAGTAGGGACACAATGGGGCTCACATCCAGAGACTATTCGCACTTCTGCAATAGCATTGGGCTTTCCTACGGCTGAATTTGCTTCCCCAGTTTGGTAGAGGTAATCTCATGCCAGACAGGTAGATATAGCTCTGAACGAAACCTGTAGGTTGATAACAGGTTGCTTGAAACCTACCCCAACAGATAAGCTCTACTACCTGGCTGGAATAGCACCACCTTGTGTACGCAGAGAAGTGGCTGCCAAAAGGGAGAGGCTGAGAGTGGAAGAGAACAGTGCCCACACACTGCATGGATATAATCCTCCTCAGCAAAGGCAGAGGTCCCGAAAGAGCTTCCTGTTTACCGTCTCACCGGAGAAGGCAAGGCTGGATATATGGAAGAAATCGACCCCTCACCCCTGCGGTTGGATGCCAGTAGCTGAAGCACTACCACCCGGACACAACGAAAGCTGGTTGGAGTGAAAATCCCTCAACAGGTTACGATCAGGAGTTGGAAGATCCTGAGACTATCTGAGGAGAGTACATGTGACACGTCTTGCGAATGTGGACAAGAATAAACCACAAGACACATGCTTCATTGCCCTCTGTGCCCTTCATCTTGTGCATAGGAAGATCTCCTGTTAGCCACTCCGAGCACCTTGGATGTTGCTCAGTATTGGGCACGTGTTATATAATTAGACAGTTTTACCCTTGTATGTATAGCAACTCTACTTTTGTATGTTTCCGACACGAGATATAAAATAAATTAATCGTTGAATTGGTAATTGGAACTGATTACCTGCCACAGTCTTGGAGCCTATCCCCCAACATATTGATGTGAAGAGGAGAGATGACTGACATTTTGTGTAAATACTCCAATATGTTTACTATAGTTCCCAAATCGCGACTTATATGCATTAAGTGTGTTTTATATTATTGTTGGTAATTTTCTGTAATTGCACAATTTGCCACCGAGGTATCACCCCCATTTAAAAATAATGAAACTGAATGAATGAATGAATAAAAATGAAACCAGTAATTCCGTGAAAAACTAAATAGACTACTTTTCTTCAAATTATACTGACCATATATCAACAATTGGCAGACCTGAAGACTCAAAATATATTGTTTTAGATCCCTTAGTTGGGGGGTAGTTAGGGCTAAAATATTAGTGTTATTGTACTAATTTGGAAGGTGATTTCTAAATGATGGCAGCTTCCCGTAGCTGGGTGAGCTTACCAGTGTAGCGTGTTGTTTGATGTTCAAATGCTAGGGGGTGTTCCTGCTAAGATGCAAGAGCCTACTAGGGGATGAACCTCTGAGTGCAGGCTGAGATGCCAGCCTGCCAGCTGGACGGAGTGGATGATATAACCGACGTGCTTATGTTAGCGGCTCGCTGCTATGCAGTCGAGACGCGTGCGGGAGCACAATGAAACCTGAGTTAGCAATAACTGGCTACTATTGTCACGGTCAATCGTGACGAGAGTCAGGAAGGGTATGAGGATGTAAAGAGGCGTGTAATTATGAATGCAATGTGTAGTTTACTGACCAAGTGTTTATTGGTCAGTGAGTATGAAATTGTAAGTCCCTTTTAGGGGAATGTAAATAATGGTACAAGTTAAGTGTACAAATTTGTGGATGGGTGTTACAAAGTGAAGGATATCTGAACACTTGCTGATGCTCACCTGATGATAGTAGCTGGAGCAGGGCCTTCGGCAGCACACACTGTATGACAGATAATGCTCCCAAAAGGCCTCTCTTCTTATAGGTCCTGCCGTTGCACAGTCAGCATTCCATTGACATAGCTGTCCCAGTTAGTTATAGTGTTAATGTTTATGAGTGTCTTGCAAGTGGTTGGCTAACCTCCCGAGTTGGGTGGCCGCCTGTTGCCGTGTAAAAGTGATGTTCTGGTCTTATGATGTTTGCCAGTTAGGGTGAGTTTTAGTAGAAGATGGGGGGTGGCTCTCAGGGGGTACAGCCCCCCGGGCCTGTACAATATTCTTAGTTTCATTTTTTAAGGTCCACAATGCACATGCAAAATTTAGCAGAGGTCCAATAGATAGTATGCACATTACATGTATTTAACTATTGAATTTATCAGCATGCGTAAAATCAGGTTGGCGACACTGCCATAAATTGGATGCTCAAACTTAAATTGAAATATTATGATCGATATATGTGCCAATTTTGAAAGAACTTCATTTATTAGTATGGAAGTTACATGTAATTCAACATTAAACCTATCAGCACGCGTAGAATCATGTTGGCAGCACTGTCGTATATCGGTTACTGAAAATTAACCTACATTTGCAGTTACTATATGTATGTAAAGTTTAGAACTGTTGGCCAGCATACTTTCTGAAATACTGAGATTAGGAAAAAATGTATAGAGAGCATTTTTCAGCAGTTGGCATCCCTGTTGACACTAAAAATGCATATTCATATCTGCTCCAGTGCGTAAATCACATACCAAATTTGGTTGAAATCCAATAGATAGTATGGAAGTTACATGCATTTAAAGATTGGACGTATCAGCAGGCATAGAATTATGTCGGCATTACTCTCATATATGGGCTCCTGTAGATTAGTTTGGTGTAATATTATCTATATGTGTGTCAATTTTGGAACATTTATCGTGCATATCTTCCGAGATATCCAAAATTGATCTCAAATTTAAATTGTGATTTTTCAGCAGTTGGTATCACTGACGTTAGTTTCAAATATGGCCTTGAAATATGCAGGCATAGCTCTTTACTCATACCGAATTTGGTTTTGATAGCTGCAGCCATTTAGGAGTTGACAGAAGGACAGTAGACGGACAGACAGACACACATTTACCCGGATCGATCTCATAAGTCTAATTTTTCCTCATTTTTAGAAAATGTGAAAAGTAGGCTAAAAATAATAGACAAAATGTAGGGAATTTAAATAATCGAAGAATGCAGTATTCAAATCTGTGGCTTTGCACAACATTTTAAGGGCTTGATAATCTGTCTATTTTACTGAATGTTTGTGAGATTTGTCTGCCATGCCATGATATTGTTGCGATTTTATACGAGTTTTCCAGGTACCTGATTATATAATACGCTAAGGTGTATGTTTCACAAAACTCGAGCTCCTAAACCAGAGGGAGTTAGAAGGTGTGGTTTGTACCAAAATCTTCCAAATCGTCTCAATAGTTCAGGGAAAACCTTGCATTTCTTGAAAAGTCAACGGAAATATGTGTATCTGTTAATAAAGTGCTTTTAATGAAATTTATTTATTTATTTATTATTTATCGTATGACTTTTAGTGCCGGGAGTGTCCGAGGACATGTTCGGCTCGCCTGAGTCTGTAGCTGCTTCCAGCGGACACCCTAAAGGGTGAGCTACAAGTTCCGTTCAATTTCAAGTAGTTCCAACTTTCGCCACCAGATATCAATGATACCTAGTGGTGAACGTTGGAACTTTGATAGAGCGTTCTGACGAAATCTAACCTAACAAATTTTGCTTTACACAAGTTTAGTCTTTGAAAGGATCTTTTACATGCCATAAATCTATGACATGGGACCACCGGCTTTACTTCCCCTCCGAAGGAAGGCATACTGAAGGACTTTTAACGCTCTTAAAAAATCCGACGACTTCGGCCGGGTTTGAACCCGCTATCTTGGGCATAGCAGTTCAGCATGCTACCGACTACGCCACCGAAGCCGGAATTTAAAGAAATAAACAGAACTGTGTCGCGAACAGCCCACATAGCACTAGAACCAGGCGGGTAGTCTGTACATATGAGACACACACAACCCATTATGCGAGAGTTCTCGCAAGGGTACGCTAGTTTATGATAAGGAAAGAGATTTGCAGTGAATGTCTTGGGGATAGAAATAAGACACTTACCCAGCATCTACCTTGAAATAGTACAGACTAGTGGGCCCTTGCGAGCTTTCGCAACGTGAATGGAGGTTTATGGGGGTAGTAGGGAAGAATGTGGGAGAACGAAGTTTTAAATATTGAAGAAATGTATTTATTGTCGTTAAACGGCATACGTACATGAGATGACACAAAGAATTATGTAGAACAGTGTTTTGTACTTGTCACAGCACCTCTATGTAGACACTATTCGATGTTACAACGAATTTATCGGTTATTGTTTGCTCGGGAGATTCTTCTACAGCAATTTTTACATTTGCAAATGATTGGACACTAGAAAATGTCTTGGCGAGACCACACCAGAGCCATCTGCTGAGAGACTCCTCAGCTAGCAGTACGCCACGCACCCGCCAGATGGCTGCCGCCGCCACGCTGCCCTGCCCTCTAGCGGCAGGTTCACCAGGTCACGGTGCTCCCATTGTAAATGTACATGTTTAAGGTATTTATTTAATTGTGTGGCATTTAAAGAGGAAGTGAGTGCGTTTCGGGCACACATGGGGTTATGCGGAACTTGTAGGTACCCCATATGTGTAGGTTGGTGTTATCAGGACCTCATTTTCGATACAAAACCGGAATGGGACCTTAGCAGAATAATATAAGGAGGATAAGCAGAACCTCAGATCTACAAATTTGGCGTAGATCTGGTCAAATCATGAAGCGCACGTAGCATAGCTCGAATGTGGTGTTGGGTTTACTTTAATGATGTGGGCTGGTTCGCCACTGTATAGCATGTGGATATTGTGGAGGCTGATGATATAAAGCGACCAGTAACAGAGTAACCTCGTTGTGCTTGCGGCTTGTCATTACGTTTAACTTCAGCTCCTGGTTAAACAAGGTAACCCATATAAAGCCACTTAGGCTAAGCCAATTACTGTACCGTCAAGATGCCAAGCACATGCACAGTTTCACCTTTGTCCTGTTTTCAAGTGCACTGGGGCTAAATATATTGTCCTTGTTTCAATTAGAGGCATCTTGGTTGTCAACCTCGAAAACAAATGCGTGTTTTGTGTGCAAAAAATGTGTTTTAATAAAGTAAAACATGATGTTGTAGTGTTATTTCAGGGGCTTGGAAATCATGATCATTTAACCCCATGTACTAGGGTGTGTCTACATTGTTTGTCAAATAAACTCTGTTACTATGCAGTAATGTGTGTATTTGTAATTCAGGTAATTAATGTTATTCGAATTACGACACTTTTAACATCTGACGTCTGTGTGCCGGAATATTGCCTCGAAGGGGTTCTTAAACGTGCCAGTAAATCAACTAACACGGCTCCCTGGCATTTGCGCACCCGCAAATGCCAGCTGACTGCAAATTCAGGTGAGGATTGGGAAGGAGCCGGCCGTGGCGTTAAGTTACGAATCATCTCGACATTTGTCGGGAGTAGAGTAGGAAACCAAGGACAAAACACTTCCAGGAAGGCTAAGGTAGGAATTTAACCCACCTCTTGTGAGTTTTTCCGCACGTGGTTGAGTGTACCCCGGTCCAACCCTCACACTAGAATAATACGTCTTGGCAGAACCGGGAGTCGAACCCAAACGTCCGCTACCCACTACACCACAAGGTGGTCGAGTGGGTCTTTAAATACTGTTCTCTGTTTCAATTAGAGCATAACATGCTGTATTATTTGAGGGGTTTGGACATTGTTGTCATTTAACATCGGGTACTTAGCGTGTGTAGAATTTGTCTTATAACCTGTGTTAGTATAGCGTGAGGATTAGTAATTTAGGTGAGGATTTGTAAAGAGTAGCCGAGGTCTTAAGTGTGGAACCACCCCGACATTTGCCTGGAGTACAGTGGGACACCACGAAAAACCTCTTTCAAGTTGCCTGAGGTGGGAATCGAACTCAGTTTTGCCTCAAGAGGTTCAGTGTACTCCTTTCAACCCCTCAGAACAGCCTACGCAGGAACATCCTTGTCCTTGTCCACCTCGTTACGTAGAGGCTAGCATTCTTGGCTGTCACCGTGGAAGCCCGGGTTTGATTCCCAGCTCTGCCAAGAAATTCAATTCTGGTCTTAGGGCTGGAACGCGGTACACTCAGCCTCGTGAAGAAGAACAACTGGGCAGAGGCGGGTTCAATTCCTATCTCAGTCATCCTAGAAGTGGTTTTACCTGGTTTCCCACTTCTAATCCAGGCAAATGCTGGGATGGTACTGTCACCGTAAAATGAATTATTTGGGATGAAAATGGGAATATTTTTGGAATCCTATGATAAAATTTAACCAAGCAATATCGAGGCTGGAACTTGGCACAAACCAGTCTTGCGGCTACGTTGAGAAGGAGGGAATTTCCGTCACGTGATTATATTTCACAATCGAAGCTTCCAGAAGCTTAGAATCGGCTTAGGAACAGCGAATCATCCCAGGAATTATTTAAACATTGTTACAAATTATACGATTGGATATGAGCCCACAGCCAATAAGGAGAATTCTTAGAGGAGACGGGAGTTCCAGCAACTAAATTTTATGGATTATTATCACATTTAAGCCCCAAGAAAGTGAATTTATGGATTGGTAAAGTGGAGAAAATTATAATGAAATATTGGAGATATTTTATAAGTCGACAGCAGGTCGCAATTCGAAGGAATAAGCAATTTTCTAGAGCCCGCTAAAATTTTCGAGGGAACGAAAAAGGCGGCTAGATTTGGTGACTTGGAGGGGAGACGCCAAGCATCGAGGCTCTTGTTCATCTGAAGTTGGAAGCGATCAGACGTGTTTTGCCGGGAGAGTTATAGTCCCGAGTGCATCACCGAGTCCGTGAAAGGTCGACTGGTGGAGAGACAGTACAGCGAGGCTAGGTGGTGGAGATTGCCGAGCTCCTAAAATGAGTGAAGTTGCGAGGAGTGCAAATGCCGCAATAACTTCAAACTGATCGACATTAGAAACATAATTTCAACTACAGTCTATTGTATAGACCACGTAGAGGTGTATTACAAACTTTCACCGAATTTGAGGGAAGACTTTACGAAATACAGGCATTTTTGTAATGCGAGAGAAAAGTGTTGGAATCCAGAGCTGAAAAGCATTTTAGTTCGTGACAGACTACAGAGAATGCACAGATTCACGTGAGTAACAGTGATTGTTAGCATTGCTAGTGAGGAACTTTACTTTAACACCAGTATGATGAAGATGTATTTTCAACGGATGAACATTATTAAACATTGTAATATGATTGCAATTATGGACTAAATAAGTATGTGTGCCAGGAATACAAGCAGATAGGAACGATATATTCAGCGATGGAGCTTCGTTACAGGAGTTTGTTCATGACTGTCTACTTTACGAGCCGACATGAGACGTTATGTAAAACCACATTCTAGTGCATTATCGTCAGACATGAGCTCGCATTTAACACCAATGACTACAAAACGATATTCATAGTCCATCTCAATGAATATTCTGTATACGAGTGAGGTCCATGACTTCCGTTTCGAATTTATTTCGGAATATGAAGCTGAGCTTTCTACACTTCTCGTTGTTACGCTGAATCGACACCAGGAGGGAGAAAGACGAGACAAAAAGATTTTCAAGAGGTCCAGGGTATTCCCGGTCACAATGAAGATGATCGATGGCAGTCCGCAGTTCGATCCCGGTTGGAGCTTTATGGTTTTCGGAAGAGGGATTCGTTCCTCGCCTGAGGTCGTGAGTTCTTGGAGACGAACTAGGACCCAGCCTAGGTCCTTGAAGGTTGTAACATCTGAGTATTGTCCAATACTCATCTTGAACTTCCAACGCAGGTAGCTGTGTTCAATAAGTTGTAGCTATAGCATTATTAGTGACATTCTAGAGCAATTCCTTTATCCATATTTTGACACAACTATTATGTATTCCATGTATAGACATTTTATTCTTCGAGATCATTTGTAGTGATCGCCTTTCGACGTTTTTAGTATTGTTTGTTTGCAATCCAGTTTCTGAACTGAGATACTTAATTTATTTGAGGAATTTGTATTCCTGTCATTTCCTTTAAGGAACAGCAACTTATTTTCGACGTTTATGAGTTCATTTTGTATTCAGGTGATAGACATTTTCGTCTATGTTACCAATTAAATTAATTTATTAGTTTAATAGGGGCTTCTTATCCGTCGAGAAGCAACATCCAGAAAGAAGAAAGAAATAGTGATATATTGGGAAATATCACGGCATTGTTATGAATTTAGCATCGTATTGGAAAGAATCATTTAACGTGGAAATGATGAAAGTGGTTAGAACTCATTGACATTCGTTCAGAATGGAAATAATACGAATATGACTAACTGTATATTTATTGAAGTGAGCTATGATCTTTCAGTCAGTTAAAATAATTTGAGAGTAGAGTCTTCATGGAAGATTATTACCATCCGACGTTAGGGAAGTTCTAGTTTGATTACCTCGTCGAGACTGATTCTTATCGGACCTACACAAATAACTTTTGTGGTTATTTATTCACGATGGGTAATATAATGTCATATTGTAGACATGATATTCCTTCATCTGTGAAAGTGAAACCAGAAGCATGGAGTGGCAGTACAGTATTTTTAGCCTATTTTCAATTTTGAAAAAATAGGCTTATGAGATCACCTTTTGTCCGTGTGTGTGTGCGTGTGTGTGTGTGTGTGTGTGTGTGTGATTCGTGTGTGTGTCCCCCCCTAATAAAATCGAAACGGCTGGAGCGATTTCAATGAAACTCGGAATGTTCATAGCACTATTCCCGGCGACCTCGACCGTGCCCTTCAAATTTTGTTACGTCTCTCCAATCCAACATGGCGGCTGTGCGAAATATTTCACTAGCATTCAATATCTCCTAAACTATTACCTATATTGCCCTGAAATTGTGTACGGTGATAAAGGGCACTACTAGAAGTTCACCTATGAGACTTTCAAAAACCTGGTGACTACAAGACCAACATGGCGGCCAAGCGAAGTTGAGACATTTAAATATACTTTTCTCGCGATTTAACTATCTAAATGTAAAGAAACTTGGTACAGCAAATGTTTATACACATTGTAATGCACTGGAGTCTAATTTAGTTCAATTGTTTACATAACCTCAAAATGGCGGCTGTGCGAAATATTTCACTGACATTCTATATCTCCGAAACTATTACAGATATCAGCCTGCAATTTTGTACGGTGATAAAGGGTACTGATACAGGTATACCTACGTATATTTCATAAACCTGTAAAGTACGAAACGAACATGGCGACCAAGCGAATTTAAAATATTTTAATAGACTTTTCTCGTGATTTAACTCTCTGAGCGCAGTGAAATGTGGTTCATTAATTGATTTTGCAGATTGTAATGCACTGCCATCTAATTTAATTCAATTGCTTACATAACCTCAAGATGGCGGCTGTGCGAAATTTTAAAATTACGTTCTAATTTCTTGTGTCGTAATCATGCGATCGAAGTGAAAGTTTGAATAATGAACCTAGGCAATAATTGTCCTTGAATGGTACTTAACTCTATGGCCTATACACATAACACTCCTAAATGGTGAGCTCCCGAAATATTTAGACGGTTCTCAATATCTATGAATCTTTTACAGCAACCAAACTGATTTTTTTTATGTTCATAGAGACTATGAACATATGTTCACCTATAGGACTTTCAGGAACCTGGTGAGCACAAATCCAACATGGCGGCGACGCGAAGTATAAATATTTAAATGGACGTTTCTCGCGAATTAACTATCCGAGTGCCGTGAAACGTTGCACGTTAAATGCTTATACAAATGTTGATCCACTGGCATCTAATTTATTTCAATGGTTTGCATTATCACAAGATGGCTGCTGTGCGTAATTTTAAAATCTCGTTTTTACTTCTTGTTGTCTAATCATGGGATTGAAGTTTGAATACCACACGTACACAATAATCTTAATGTAATAGTACAAAAATAAAAATCCAACCTGGCGAACATCTGAAATATTCAGACGGTTCTCAATATTTACGAATCTGTTACAGCAATTAAACTGAAATTTTGTATGTTGATTGTGGTAGTTAACATAAGTAGGATATATGAAAATAGGCTGTATAGTTCTTCACGGAACTACTTGTTATTAAATGTATACGCAACAGTTTAGAGACATCCTAGTAACGTTTTTAAGTAATTGCTAGGAGGTCTTTCACGCTTAGTCCAAAGGTCGTTGGCATGTATAAATTAGTGGATTAACAATTGATGTTATTGTTTGTTATTCCAGCGGTTGGTTTGGCAACGCTGAGGAATTATGCCCCTTTTAAGGATTGCCAGTTTTAAGGAAGTGAAGATGATAACCTCTTGATATTTGTTTACATGTTTGTAATTCCGTGTGCAGTTGGCATACGAGATGTCTTTTAGCGAAGGAGTTTCCGCATTATGATAAAGTCATTGCATAGGCAAGACTATTTGGCATGGCATAGGATGTGTGTTGGCAGAACTCCTTTTATATTATACACGACTTTGGATAAGTGAAAACGGCAGGGTTGCAGCCGAATTTTAAACGGGAAGTCGGATATTGAAGTCTGATATGTATTACTCTTATTAACTTTTTGTAATCCCAAGTATGTAACTGCGTATGTTTTGTGTTAGCTGGTTGAACATATCCGACTTATTTTGACTACAGAACACAATTGTAGTAGTTTTTCTGAAGTGATGGAAGATTGTGAGGATCCCATTAAATTGCGATTGGCATTAATGTGAGATCAGAGCAGACGCTCTTTTGTAAATATACATTACATTTTATTTTAATAATAGCTCGTGCTATTAAGTGTAATTTAAATTCATTTGTTATAAACTTTCATTATTATTATTCAATCAAGGGAATAACGTGTCAGTTTTGGGAAGTCGTTCGGTGTTTTCGCATAGTGTATAGAGTATGAAAGTAAATATGTTTTGAATGCGGTTAACTTATTGTTCAGTGTGAATGGTAACAACTCCGTTGGGATATCACGACGCGGGAGAGTGAAAGGAACATTGTATACAAATTTCAATTAGTTCACATGAAGGGTGTATGAATGATTTGCGTTTTTCTTAGCATAAAATGAGATTTTTGTAACGTTGCTTGTTGGGTGACAGAAGTGTGTATTTTAATGGCAAGTGATGTCGAACGCAGTTCTATTGGAGAACTCGTTTCATTCAAGGCCAAGGTCTGGCCACAAATGTGAAGACTTTTTGACACCAGCATAGGCTGAACGAATGAATCAGCCGGTAGGGTGGAGATATAACGGGTCTGCTATATAACCAACCACGTGATTCTTACACGCGCTGCGAGAGTGCAGGTGTACTCCGTAAGCGTGGCCAGGGTATGTGAAGCGTGCCAGTCTCTATAAATTGTTTTAGCTTGTTGTGAAGGCTTAGGCCACCCCAAATTTTTGTCATAGTGTTCGTGTAACACAGGATTGTCAGTGGCATAGATGTGTTGAGGTGAGAATGAGTGTGTGTATTTTCTCTTGTTGTATGAATGCTTAGTTATAGTTTACTCTTGTTATTAAATTGTTTAGTTTTGTTAGACGCCTCGTCGTTTCGATTTATTTTAGACTAGAAGAAGTACCCGCTCTTCGAACGGTCTTCGGTATTAATAACCAGACGTTATCATTTGAGCTACTGTTGCAATGGTTAGGGGCTTGTCATTCCTTCATAAGTTTATCAGAACGAAGTTAGTTTTCTGGGTATATCGCAGACAATGTTAATTTAAGGGCCATAATATGTGGTTTTTGGAGACCCTTTACAGACTCCATAGTTTTGTGTCACACATTGAGAAGCGTAACATATGCTTTGGTCGTCCTTCTAGGATAATTTTTATTTTTCGCCTATTTAAGCATGTACTTTGAAAAGTTGTTCATTATACCACGTTTCTATGATAAATACGTTGAAGAGTATTCTTAATTATTGGAGTATTGACTCATGGTTACAATACCTAATTTGACGACGCTCCAAGCACCCGAACATGAATTATAGGCGTACATAAACATAAATATATATCAACCACACAGTATCAAACAAAATCATTTTTACGATGAAACCGTTTGTCGACAAAAATATGATTACTTAAAATGTGCTCACAAACTAAATTCACCTAACGTGTACTTCCTGACGCAAAAATAATATTGAAAACCTCGTAGACGAAACGCAATATATGTCAAATTAAAACTGACCCTCACCTTTATGGAAAGTCCCCATCCCCAGGAAGACACCTTAACAAATTATAAAGGCTTGTGGTGCATGAAAATTTTTTTTTTTTAGCCTCCAATGGCCCAAATTCCCAAAATCTGCAAAAAACACTATTCCAATCCAGGAATTTTTGAAAATAATGTTGCTGTTTGGAGATATATGAGACTTCCTGTACAACATATCGCATATCGCACGTGTAAGTCACGAGTAAAAATTCTAGGGTACCCCTTGACCCCCTTAATCGCATTGTTGAATTTTACAGTCTATGTTTGATTCCACGATAACCTTATACCCATTTGCAAACTTTCACAGAAATGTGATACATTGAGTGGCATTGCTTGTTACAGAAATGGATGGAAAGTTGGACGTCACCTCTTGTGATACCGTTGGCATGGTTATCGGCTTGCATTATTTCATTAGTTTCTTATTGTTCTTCTTCTTTAGGATGGGCCATCTATGGACCACGACGTTCAACTTTTCAGCTTGGCGAGGGACTTGATGTTTTCCCAATAGGCCTATTCGTGCATTCTCTGGCTATGTTTCTCCTTTCACTCTTTTGTCCAGATGATGCCGGTTTTCTTACAGGGTGGTCTGTCCTGAAAACTCATCTGTTTAAGGATCTTTCTGAGATGTGATCGGTTTCCAATATCACTTTTCATTATCTTCAGTTCTTGGATATCCTGGTTAACTACTGTTAGCGACGGTGTCAAGCTCTTTCTATTCCCCCAGTACTGGTAGTTGAGAAGCCGGTTGTTTAGTCTTATTGGGTTCATCCATGAGACATGTCCGTAGAAAGCCAGACGTCTCTTCCTGGCCACATCTGTGATTTTCTCAGTATATCTATATAGCTCCTGATTTGGTGTTCTTCCGTACTCATCATCTATTTATTAGTTTATAAAATGAAATTAGTTTTCTGAGAATATCTCAGAATCGTGGTTTTGGAGCCTTAAAACGTAGTAGCCTCCGAGCGACCGAGGGGCTGAAAATGAGTTTTGTCTCGTCCTTGTAGGCCTACGTCATAATATAATAATAATCATAATAATTATTTAATAATATAGGGACAGCGATATAATAGACCTTTAGTACCACACCCGCCCGTGTAAATCACGTGAAAAAATTCGAGAGTACCCCTTGACCCCCTTAAGCGCATTATATACGTATTGATTAATTTTACAGCTTAAGTTGGTTCCGTGATAGCCGTTTTCGAACGTTCACAGTAATGTAATAAATGGAATGGCATTGCATCTTACATAAATGTATGAACTTCAGAGATTGTGTTGCCATGGTTACCGGCGTGCATTCTTTCAATAGCTTAATAAATGAAATAAGTTTTCTGGGTGTATCTCAAAAACTGTTGGTTTTAGGACCTTAAAATGTGGTTTTCGGGGTCCGTAGGGCTCCCGAGTTTTGTTTCTCACATTGAGACGCTGAAAATGAGCTTTGTCTCGTCTTACTACGCCCATTTCAGCATGCATTTTAAGGAGTAGGCCCTCTTTTATAAGAGGTATGGAGAAGAGTTACATAAATGATTACTTTCGTGCCTCTGATGGACATTTTACGTTGGTCCACTCAGCCGTTCTCGAGTGATGCCCGTGCAAAATTGCACACAGACAGACAGACAGACAAAAAATTGTTTTTGCGCGCAACCGTCATAAACCAGTCTGAAACGCGTTAATAACTCAAACTTCCGTGGAAATTCAGAAAAAATAGACAAACTTTCATTTATATATAGAGAGAGAGATAGTGAGAGGCAACTGTGAAACCCATTTTTAGGTCTAGGAGCTGACCACGAGATTCCCGAGAACAAGGTATGTGCTCTAATTTGAGCCAGTGCATATATGTAATTCACAGTTTCATCGTATCTTCCGCTACGTATATTCTTGAGGGTCATGTTGGAGTGGATTCTTGACTAGTATTTAAGCCGGAGCAGTCAGTGTCTACAAATACAGCTTTGCTTCGGATATCTGACAGACCGCCTCTCGAATATACGGGTACAGTACCTAACTTAAGGCCACGACCGTTTCCCACCTAAGTCCTACCTTGATTACAAATGCACACACTATTACAGACAGTTATGCAGGTTATAAGACAACTCCTACACTCACCCAAGTACACGAGGCTACATAACCGCGATGTCTCAAAGTCTCTAAGGAATCAACAGCAACAACAACAAGCAGCCTCATTTTGGAGGCTTGGCGATCAAGTAGTGCTGTGTACTTTGGTGTGTGTGGAATCTGTCTGATAATCTGTGTTATTGTAACTGCTACTCACTAAGCAATGATGCAGACGTGATGTGGAGGTGCAGTAAATTCGGAGATTGGCGATTAGAATCCTGATCGAATGTATCAAATACTGCGTGCTAGAAATCAATAGCCCAGGCAAATGCCACGATGGTTCGGGTGTTGACGAATTGAGCCAGCTACTCTTCTGAGTGGATCTTTCTTATCTTGTCATTCCATCGCACAGTCCTTTCTGGCCAATTGCCCCAGGCCAAGTTCTGGTTCTTCCGCTGAAACCCTTCTCCCTTCGGTCCCCCACCACTACCCTTGTGAAAACCCAAAGGTAAGATAATTTATTTGATCTTGCAGAATGACCCACTGGCTCTGGAGTTTCCCGTAAACACACTTCCATGTAGGGTTATACAAAATTGGATCTAACCCAATTTCAGTGAAACAAACATTATGCCTTTATTCTTTTAAAAGGCTACAACAGTTAAAAGGTACCTTAAACCCCTTACATTATTATTATTATTATTATTATTATTATTATTATTATTGGGAAGCCTCCGTGGCTAAGGCGGCAGCACGCTGGCCTCTCACCGTTGGGTCCGTGGTTCAAAACCCGGCCACTCCATGTGAGATCTGTGCTGGACAAAACGGAGGCAGACAGGTTTTTCTCCGGGTACTCCGGTTTTCCCTGTCAAAATTTCATCTCAGCAACATCTCCACTATCATTTCATTTCATCTGTCAGTCATTTAATCAATGCCCCAGAGGAGTGCGTCAGGCCTCGGCAGCCGGCACAGTTCATATCCTCGCCGCTAGATGGGGGCTTCATTCATTCCATTCCTGACCCGGTCGGAGACTGGAAGCAGGCTGTGGATTTTCATTTTTCATTATTATTATTATTATTTTATTATTATTATTATTATTATTATTATTATTATTATTATTATTATTATTGTCCCTCGTCGTGTATGGATAGCACGCTTTTCTCTTACCGAGGAGGCTCTGGATTAGATTCCAGCCAGAAACTTAAGATCTATATAATGTTATTGGTTTTACGTCCCTTTTAACTACTATGGCCGGGGTGCCGGAATTTTGTCCCGAAGATCTTTAACGTGCCAGTAAACCTACTGACACAGCTCCATCGCAATTATGCACCCACAAATGCCAAGTGACTGTGCCAGGATTGAATCCTGCAGCCTTGGGCTCAGTAGGCAAGAACGTTACCGCTGAGCAACGCAGCCAGTCATACTCAACATCTGATTTGAGGGCTGGAAACAATTGTCGTTTATTCATTTTGGAGGCTTGGCGATCATGTAGTGCTGTGTACTTTGGTGTGTGTGGAATCTGTCTGATAATCTGTGTCATTGTAACTGCTGTAGCGTACTATTGTGTACTTGTAATTTGGCTAGAATATGGTTAGAAGGGCGCCATGACCTTAATTTAGGTACAATCAATGCATCTGCCTGGAATACAAATGAGAAACCATGAAAAACCACTTCCAGCATGGCTGAGGTAGGAATCAAACCCGCCTATTCTCAATTCTGCATCAGGAGAAGGAAAGCCTCGTGAGGACAATTAAGTACCTGCTTGATATGAGGAGTAGTGGTCCATGATCTAAAATCAAAGTGATGTGGCTAAGGGTGTCGTCGCGCAGGTTATTCGTCCCCCACAATTTGTTGCATATGAACTGGGTTGCAGTCGGCTTGATGTTTAGGTGCTCCAAACCATGGGTTTGTTAGACCATTATTGTAGATTCATTGAGGGGCTTTGCGACATCGTCGTCATGTAACCCCGTGTACTTGGTTGTGTGAGTGGAATTTGTCTGATAACTTGTCTTATTGTGATGGCTGTATTATTGCGTGTAGTTGTAATTAAGGTGAGGATTGGGAAGGAGGCAGCCGTGGCCTTCAGTCAGGACTCAATCCGGCATTTGCCTGGAGTAGAAGTGGGAAACCACGGAAAACTACTTCCAGGATGGCGGAGGTGGGACGAACCCTCCTCCTCCTCTCAGTTTTACCTCACGAGGCTGAGTGTAACACGTTCCAGCCCTCAAATCAGAATTAAATTTCTTGGCAGAGCCGGTAATCGAACCCGGGCCTCCACGGTGATAGCCACTACGTAACGAGGCGGACATATAATGCTCAATGAAATGTCATCTAAAAAAACCTACTAAAATGAATGAAAATGACTTTTAAAAAACTATTCCATCAAACTGAAATATGGCGACAGTTTTACAGAGGATTCATAGAAGGAATGCTGTTTTATTCACTACACAATTACCTACTCTCATTAAAATATACTTGAATTTAACAAGGAAATGGCAGTTGAAATGTTATTCTTAATCTTAGTGGTTTTTTTGAACCATATTAATTAAAATCTCAATAAAACAAACTTCCCGGATAGACAATAAAGAAAAAAAACTACTAACTTTCATTAAAATATACATGAACTTAACAAGGAAATGGCAGTTAAAATGTCATTCAAATTAATGAACTAAAGAAGGAAGCAGCCGTGGCCTAATCGAAGGGACAGTTCCTGGATTTGTATAGAGTTGAAAATAGAAAAAACGGAAAACCATTTCAGGCTGGCTGCATGGTCGAAATATAATTGCTAAATAATATTGTGACCCTTGGTTAGTATATAAATATAATTTACACCAATTAAAAATTCAGTTCACCGGGCTGAATGCCAAGCTACCCCAGCCCTTAAAATGAATCTCCAACTATTAATTATGGTACTGGTATTAAGTATGTTTAATTTCATCTAATAGGTTAGGGTATTCAATGAAAATTGTTCACATGGTTTATTAAAATTTAATTTTGTTCATTTATTAGTGTATGCAAAGAAGATCGGGTAAAATGTTAGAGCTTGCAATTACAGTAGGTTATATTAACGCTGTCATTTTATCGAACACAATCACATGGATGTCCATATTTGTGAAACTATTGAGGACATATCGTATTCTTTGTATAAAGCTCCTCCACAGACAGTAGTTGTCACCATATCCAGAAAGCTAGGTCATACTTATGTGAATTTATAGTAATTGACACCCCTGGGACCGTCAAACTGAGAGTCACCTCCCCTCCAACAGTTTTATGACAAAATGTTCGAAAATGTGAACAGTATGGTATGTGTTGGCTGCAGAGTGGGGGAAGGTAGGGGAGTTTGCTAATGAGCTATCGCTGGCCGAATTGGACTATCAATTATCAAAGGGGCAGATCATGGTGGCCAGAAAAGTCTGTCCGATTTAATCAGTGTAATTAACTGGCCGAATTGGACTGCGCCCGATGGTTCCTTACTTTACGTCCTACCTGTCATTTGCCTGGAGGGAGTATGCAAATGCCCGGGGAAAGTTCATACAAAGGACATCCGCTGACAGCGCCGTATTTCGAACCTCCGATCTCGGGACTTGCTGCAGCTACCCACGCGACCGTGGCGCACAATTTAACGAGCACGTCGGCGCTGCAGAGTTCAATTCTATGAAAAAGCCTCCAAAACCTTCCGTGGTTGAACCGTATTCTAGCAAGTGACTTGATGTATAATTTGTTGGAATTCCATTTAGAGAACTACGGTGTTGTCAGAAGATGCGGTTGAACAATATCGTAATGGTATCCACGTTGGAGCTTAGTGATGTTCCATTCCTCGTCCCAACATAGCTGAGCTCGCAGTTTGATGACTTACTGTTATTGCTTAATTTAGGGGCTGCGACATCGTAGTCATATAACCCGGCGTATTTTTTGGATGTATGAGGAATGTGTGCGATAACGTATGTTATTGTGATGGCTGAACTATTGTTTGTATTTGGAAATTTGGGATAAGATTGGGAAGGAGGCGGCCGTGACCTTAAGTTAGGAACCATCTTAGTATTTGCTTGTAGTAAAAGTGGGGAAAGTCACTTAAAAGATAGATGAGGGGGATGTCGAACCATCCTCTTCTCAGTTTTGACACACGAGGCTGAGTGTACCCCGATCAAGTCCTCACACCCGAATTAAAGATTTCTTGGCAAAGCCGGGATTCGAAACCAGCCAAGAATGCTAGCTGCTACTCGAGTTGGTCATATTTAATGAGTGAGAGGTTATCTATGAGCTGGCCCCGTGGTGTTCGAGTAGCGCACCTGCCTCTCACCCGGAGACCCCGGGTTCGATCCCCGGCTCCGTCAGGGATTTTAAAACTGACGTGAGGGTTGGAACGGGGTGCACTCAGCCTCGTGAGGACAATTGAGTAGCTGTATGACAGTGAGACAGCGCCCCGATCACGAGTTCCAAGATTAACGGCCGAGGGGACCCGACGCGCTGATCACGTGTCACCTCAATATCTGCAGGCCAAATGGCTGGGCAGCGGTCGCTTGGTCGGCCTTAGCCCGTCATGGGCTGTATAGTGCCAGGGGTTGACTCTTTTTGAGGTTATCTATGGCCAAATTGAAGTGGTAATCTTACCAGCAAACTTAAATAAACGAAGCTAATGGTCACGTTAACCACGCTCATAAATGAAACAACAACAGAAAGCTATGAGTGCATTGAAAATTTTCTAATTCTCTTCTCTCGCCCTTACTATGAAATACACACAGAATCACACTAACCGCTGTTCTATCCCTCCACCTCTCCCATCACAGCTGGTCCGAAAACAATTCTCATTAAATGGAGTTATTAATTTGTAATCAGCTCTAATTAGTTGAGCACATTGGAGTGAAATAGCGTTTTCTATTTCACTAGCCGCAACATTGCTGTACCACTGCAAACACAGTTATCGTCCCTAATGTGATAAAAGGCTTGCGATATGAGGTGAGCTCCAACATGGCGGATTGGTAATCACACACCCCATCAGGAGTTAGTGACCAATATGATGGTATACTATGGTTAGCTGGGTGACTTGCTCAGTTACTCACCTTTTGTGCTCAAGTTGCGGGACCAAATTCAAGCCCAATTGGTTGGCATATTAATAGAGTCAATTTTTCAGCCTCGTGAAGATAACTGAAAGCACTCCTGCAAGTTATTTTATGTTCGACGATGTCGAAATGTAAATATTATATGTTAAAAAACTGTATCATAATGAGGGTCATTATAGTACTATTCTTCATTAAGAGACAGTTTCTCCAGCCAATCAGAGCTCATTCATTGACCAATTAGGTAAGGATAGCTTCGCGCATGCGCTAAAAATCCAACATGTCGGACATGAATTACATGATCTGAAAGTTCAAATTGGATATCGGATCAACCAATGTAGATATAATCCCAAACACAAAGACAAAATCAGCACGAACCTTTACGGTAACAAGAAAATACTATGAAATATGCAAGAAATGTATGAATCTACGTCCAGAAGTTAGCAACACAGCATCCTTCAATATAAATTACCGACATGGAAAGTGCACCGTCCCCTATGTTCGCGTAAATAAACTGGCGTATATCAGACAAGAAATAGCACTGTACCTTAATATCCCCAACTCCTATTTCTACACAGCGCATTGCCTTCAAACGACTTCGGTGACAATATTAGTGAATGCTAGTTCTGATCGGCACTAGACAACATGCAGGCTGTAAACAATAGCATTGACAAGCAAAGTAAATGGTCTCTGCTTTCGAAATTCTTTGACCCACGCATGCGCTCTGTTTAGTCAGCAAACCACCCAGCGCGCTGTGTTCACTAACTGAAGTTACTGAATCCCACAGATATTTATGAATATTTATGTTAAAACATATAATAAACTTATAATTATCGTCGAACATAAACAGTCGTATGCAACTCGCCTATAATGGTAATAAAGGCACTCGTATGGAAATTATAAAACTCGCTACCCTCGTTTTATAAACATACTCGTGTCTTAATTATTGCCATTATAGGCTCGTTGCATAATGTACTATTAAAGGTTTCGAGCTTATATTCCAGAAATATGCTGATTGGTACCCAACGTAAGACCGTGACCACCCCTTTACCAATACCGGTATACATACACACACACACTAGACAGGTTATCAGACAATTTTTCCAGGCGACTAAAGCTGGTGCCACCACTGGGAACCATAATGGAAAGTGTTGACGATGCAGTGGTGCCATCCATCGTCACCTCATCCCAAGATGTTCACGAGCCAACCATCCGCTGGAAAGGTGATGCTCATCTTATTCTTTGTTAACCGGGGCCCATTGCTTATTGATTTCAAATAACCTGGTGTTTCCATCACTGGGGATCCATGCTGCGCAACATTAGAAAAATTACAGCGTGACATTAAGGCGAAACGTCCGGGAAAACTGTGACAAGGGGTGCTGCTGCTTCATGATAACGCACGTCTTCATACCACAAAGCTCGTCACGCAGAAGGTACGACAACTCAAGAGGGAGATTCTCTAGCAACCGCCCTATAGTCCTGATCTCACCCCAGGCGATTATCACACGTTTGGTTCCTTAAAACAGCCTTATAGGGTTGACGATTCCTGTCGGACAAGGAAGTGCAGCAGGCAGTTACGGACATTTTCATGGTATTTCATCACCTGGCTTCGATGGCGTAGTTGGTAGCATGCTGAACTGCTGTGCCCAAGATAGTGGGTTCAATCCCGGCCGAAGTCGTCGGATTTTTAAGAGCGTTAAAATCCTTCGGTATGCCTTCCTTCGGAGGGGAAGTAAAGCCGGCGGTCCCATGTCATAGATTTATGGCATGTAAAAGATCCTTCCACGAACTAAACTTGTGTTAAACTAAATTTCTAGATTAGATTTGGTTAGAACGCTCTATCAAAGTTTCAACGTTCACCACTAGGTATCATTGACATCTGGTAGCGAAAGTTGGAACTACTTGAAATTGAACAGAAATTGTAGCTCACCCTATGGGTGTCCGCTAGAGGCAGCTACATCTTCTGGTGAGCCGAACATGTCCTCGGACACTCAAGCACTAAACGCCATACAATAAATAAATAAAACACCTGGTGCGTCGGTGGGATGTGTGCCTTGCCATACCGATTCTGGACTGTACGGTCGTCCAACAGAAAGTGTTTGATCACGCCTTATGTTAAATAATCAGGAGGGCAACCAGATGGATATATTCACCCGATGGTGATGTCCCGGAAATTATGAAATAAAATGGTGCGTCATGTTTACCGGTTTTAATTTAGTTCATAATCTAATTAATGATATTGGATTTACGTCCATTTAACTACTATGGCCTTTAGAGACACCGGGGTGCTGGAATTTTGCCCCTAAGGGCAAATCTACTGACACATTTATGCACCCTGAAATGCCAGCTGACTACGCCAGGATTCGAACCTGCTACCGTGGGCTCAGCAAGCGAAAACGTTGCCGCTTGGCCACGCAGCCAGGCAGTTAATAATCTGGTCAGGTGTGTAAGAGTGCTCAATGGCAATAATCTGGAGAGAGAAAATAAACCAAACCTAACCTAATCCAAGTTGTCACGTGATCTGATCAACATGACTCAAAACCAGAGTTTCTCAGAGTGTGGTCCTCGGACTCATACCAGGAGGTCCGCAACTAGCCTAAACAAAGTCAGAGTATTTAAAAATATTCACCCTAAATAAAAGACACACTTCGTTTATAATAAAGAAACCAAATACATAGATTTAGGAAACAAAACACTAAAACATCCTATGCCTTTTTTCACTACTTATTTGTGTAAGCAGGCATTTTCAGAGTAAAATGTGGCTAAGAACATATTAATCGATTGGGGTCCGAGAGATTGGCTAACAAAATTCTCAACCTCCAGGAGAAATGGAATGTGCAACCTCCATGACTTCAGGAAGTCCATTAGGACTTGAAATGAAAATCCACAGCCTGCTTCCAGTCTCCGACTGGGTCAGGAATGGAATGAATGAAGCCCCCATCTAGCGGCGAGGATATGAACTGTGCCGGCTGCCGAGGCCTGACGCACTCCTCTGGGGCAATGATTAAATGAATGACAGATGAAATGAAATGATAGTGGAGAGTGTTGCTGGAATGAAATTTTGACAGGGAAAACTGGAGTACCCGGAGAAAATCCTGTCTGCCTCCGTTTTGTCCAGCACAGATATCACATGCAGTGACCGAGATTTGAACCACGGACCCAGTGGTGAGAGGCGGGCATGCTGCCGCCTTAGCCACGGAGGCTTTCCATCAGGACTTAAAAAGGTTAAACATTGGTCCGGCCGAAGTCTGGGACAGGACAGAATTCAGAACCAAAATTAGAGATGTGAAGGATCCCCCCAAAGGAAGACTCACGCTCTCAGCCGAAGAACGATTGATAAGGAGCCAGAGGCTGAAAGATCTTTGTCAGGAAGCAAAACGAGGAGGAAGAAACACCATGAAGAAAACCAGACCGTTTGCTGTGAATTGGTAGTCCATAGGTGGCTGTATCAAATAATAATAAAAAACATACGAGCCTTGCAGTAGTCGCATATGATGTGTAACATCTGACATAGAAGAAACCTCACGTGAAATTGTTGACACACCGGTATTTATACTATTATTGGCACAAGTATTAATCTATTGTAAAAGGGAGTGTTTTACAGATATTGTAGTTTATAATACGGAACTCATTTTATTAGATGACTAGCAGTAGTACCCGGCTTCGCCCGGTGGAAAGATGATAATATTTCAGTCTCCTTAACACTCAACGTCATAAATTATATTTATTTATGTATTCATTTCTTACATTATCAAACCCAGTGACAATGTTTATACTTAAGTCACTATGGGATGGCTCTGTAAAATAATGATCATTCTCGTGATATTTGTCTTCAGTCCGAGTCGAGATATGTCGTTAGCGGTCCCAGAATTCGTGACATCTCAGTCGTAGAAGACTTTATGTGGTGGTGATTAGAAATATAATGGACTTAAAATCTAGGTCATTTACCCCAAATGACGTTGAGGGCGTAACATGTAGGTAATTTGCCCTACTGATCAGGATGATATTGAAAATTACTACATAACTGACATATGAAACTTAGAAAATAATAGAAAAAGTTATTTTTAGGACTCACATTTCGGGAAAGACTTGATTATTTTTTGCCAAAGAGCTCCCACTTAGATCGCTATCTGGTTAAAAGTTTCGTCTTGTTAAGGTTTAAACTGTACGATAAATGTCTGAAGCAATTCCTCAAAGAGAAGCTTCCAGATTTCGCAGTCGATATATCGTTAACGTTCCTGAGCATCCAGTTGTCTTTTCTTCTGACGCAAAACATCTTCTACATAGTGATGATGAACATAGAAGCGACTACTGGCACATGTAACTTATCAACGAATGGGAATAATTGATACTTTAAAGGAATGAGAGGTCATTTGCCCTTTTGATGAGGATCACAATGAAGACTACTACTACTACTACTACTGAACGGGTATATCAAACTTACAAACTAATGGAAATACGTATTTTTAAAATCACAGGCTAGGTAGACTCTGGTGTTGCTTGGTAGTATAATGGACGTAACATCTAGGTCATTTGCCCCTTTGATGAGGATGATAATGAAGACGACTACTACTGAACGGGTATATCAAACTTACAAACTAATGGAAATAGGCATTTTTAAAATCACAGGCTAGGTAAACTCTGGTGTTGCTTAGTAGTATAATGGACGTAACATCTAGGTCATTTGCCCCTTTGATGAGGATGATAATGAAGACGACTACTACTGAACGGATATATCAAACTTACAAACTAATGGAAATACACATTTTAAAAATCACAGGCGATGAAGACTGTGCTGTTACTTAGTAGTATAATGGACGTAACATCTAGGTCATTTGCCCTTTTGATGAGGATGGTAATGAAAACTACTGTTGAATTGACACGACAAACTTACAAACTACCGTGATAGAAAGAAATATTTCAAAATTCACAGGCGATGAAGACTTATTGTGTGTGGTGATTAGTGGTATAAAGGGTGTAACATCTAGGTCATTTGCCCTTATGATAATAATAAGGTAATGAAAAATGACTACTAAACGAACATGGTGTAATTTTAAATCTGATATAGGTAATTCAGATTACTACCTTCGATGTCTTCCAAAGTCTGAACGTTATATTCTGGCTTAGGCCTATACTCGATGCGTGTAGTGAAAGAGCTTATCAAGTACTTCTCGGGTCCAAGCTGCACGTAGCTGAGAATATCCCAGATGATGACGATATATGATGACAGACGTTCGGGGGGGTTCCCGGTCCTATTCACATTGACCGGTGAATCACTCATTCTTTCGTAACACTACAGCGGTTTGAGCAAAGACCCTGTATGAACATCAGCATAGTCAGCAATAACAGGTAACACGGCGGGGTCTGGACATTTTTCTCATGTCACCTCGCGATGAATGAGCAAGCTATTTTCTCCCCTGCCCCCTCTTCCCCCCTCCACCCACCAGGGTCACAACTTGTGGGACGTGGGTTTGCGACCACGGGACCCTAGCTGAGTCCGGCATTGCTTCTACTTACTGGTGCCGGGCACCTTTCAGTTCTCTTTCCTGTCAGCCTCCCTTGGTCAAACTCTTGTTCTCTTCCGACCCCGATGGTATCAGGTTATCCGAGGCCTAGCGACTATTTCACTTTCCCGCCTTAATTGGCCCTTGTCTAATCATTCCTGATAGCCTCATTCTTTTCTTAATATCTCATATCTTCTGCTCAAGACCCTCAAGGAGGCAGGGTGTGTGTAGCCCTGGTGCACCCTGGATAGTGCTACATCCTCAAGGGCTCATGGCTGGTGAGTTCAGGAGCTGGCAACCCTGAAGGTTTCCTGAGCGGGTCCGGTTTTACCCCTTTTTTCCATTGCCTTTGGGACGGACCCTGTCCACTTTCCGGGAATGGAGTGGTCTGTCCGCAATTTCAAGCAGACAGTGTTACTCGCAGGGTACCAAAGGGTAAGTATACAAATTTTGGTTCTGATCGGTGAAACGGTCTAGATTTGGACCAAAGGGCCTAAATGCAGAGATTGGGTTGGACTGTCCGAAATTTCAAGTGGACAGGGTTACCCGCAGGGTTGCAAAGGGTAAGTATACACATTTTGGTTCTGATCGGTAAAACGGTGTAGATTTGGACCAAAGGGCCTAAATGCAGAGATTGGGTTGGTCTGTCCGAAATTTCAAGTGGACAGGGTTACCCGCAGGGTTGCAAAGGGTAAGTATACAAATTTTGGTTCGGATCGGTGAAACGGTGTAGAAGTTTGCCAAAGGGCCTAAATGCAGGAAATGGGGTGGTCTGTCCGAAATTTTAAGTGGACAGTGTTATTCACAGGGTTACATAGGGTAAGTATACAAATTTTGGTTGAGATCGGTGAAACGGTGTAGATTTGGGACAAAGGGCCTAAATGCAGGGAATGGGGTGGTCTGTCGGAAATTTCAAGTGGACAGGGTTACCCGCAGGGATCCGAAGGGTAAGTATACAAATTTTGGTTCAGATCGGTGAAACGGTGTGGATTTGTATACATAACAGACAGACAGACAGACAGACAAACATTGAGCTTTATATATATAGATAGATTTGTAGCTTCCACCAGCACTAGCCTAAATAAAGAATTCGATATGGATCAACTAGATTAATAGACGTGACACCGCTAATAATCTTAAATTCCTTATAAACAGGTCCTCTTCATTCACAGACCAACACATAATCTCATATGGATTCTGTTAAAATTAGTCATATTGATATGATAAATATCGTTTAAAATGATAATCTGGTAGCAAAAATATCTACCCCGTCCGGGTTTCGAACCCAAGATCTCTAGATTCACGGCTATTTCGACCAGGCAAATTTTGGGCACAAGATGGTGACTTATTTCCACGTTCCAATAATACTGAATTACGGAATTAAATTTAATTTATATTTTACTTGTTTCGATAATGTTCCTGCGTGAAATTGAGTTTAAAATGCCTTATGAATAGGACCTCTTGTGAGTAAAGAGAATATATTCATTAATAGTTCATGAAGGCGTGCTCAATTCTCGTATAACCACAACGATTATATTATATTGATGACTGCACTACCATTATGTGTGTTAATATTTGATTTGCCATTGTGCAGACACATAATATTTGCAATGCCGACAACTTACAAAGTTTGATATTAAGGCATTTTACCATTTAAATACTGATACGAAGACTTCGAACATGTACCATGTCATTTGTTTCAATCACTTGACACCAGAGTTCGCATGAGCGTTTTTCGTTCAGTGGGCCTATGTCATATACATTCCACATGGCCGAGAGTACGTCAAGCTATCAATTTCCGACACCGCGCGCTCTTTGTTTCTCATACCACTGCCAGCTGGGTCTTTCCACTGCCCGCTGGATCGATCGATCGAGCGGGCAGTGCATACTTCCGTTTTCCACCACTGCCAGCTAGTACATTTCCGTTCGATTGATCAAGCGGGCAGTGCATCCTTCCGTTTTCCACCACTGCCAGCTAGTACACTTCCGTTCGATCGATCGAGCGGGCAGTGCATACTTCCGTTCGATCCACCACTGCCAGCTCGATCGTTCCGATCCACTTCCGTCTCCAATTTTCAAAATCACTCCCACAAAACTATCCAGCAACCGAGCGGAAATATGTTACACATCAATAAAACACTTGGTGCGTCGGTGGGATGTGTGCCTTGCCATACCGATTCTGGACTGTACGGTCGTCCAACAGAAAGTGTCTGATCACGCCTTATAATAAATAACCAGGGAGGCAACCAGGTGGATATATTCACCCAATGGTGATGTCCCCGAAATTATGAAATAAAATGGTACGTCATGTTTACCGGTTTTAATTTAGTTCAGAATCTAATAAAATTAATGATATTGGATTTACGTCCATTTAATAACTATAGCCTTTAGAGACACCGGGGTGTTGGAATTTTGCCCCTAAGGGGATCTTGAACGTACCAGTAAATCTACTGACACATTTGTGCACCCTGAAATGCCAGCTGACCACGCCAGGATTCGAACCTGCAACTGTGGGCTCAGCAAGCGAAAACATTGCCGCTTGGCCACGCAGCCAGGCAGCTAATAATCTGGTCAGGTGTGTAAGATTGCTCAATGGGAATAATCTGGAGAGAGAAAATAAACCAAACCTAACCTAATCCAAGTTGTCACGTGATCTGATCAACATGACTCAAATCCAGAGTTTCTCAGAGTGTGGTCCTTGGACCAATACCAGGAGGTCCGCGGCTAGCCTAAACAAAATCAGAGTATTTAAAAATATTCACCCTAAATAAAAGACACACTTCGTTTTTAATAAAGAAACCAAATACATAGATTTAGCAAACAAAACACTAAAACATCCTATGCCTTTTTTCACTACTTATTTGTGTAAGCAGGCATTTTCAGAGTAAAATGTGGCTAAGAACATATTAATCGATTGGGGTCCGAGTGATTGTCTAACAAAATTCTCAACCTCCAGGAGAAATGGAATGTGCAACCTCCATGGCTTCAGGAAGTCCATCAGGACTTTAAAAGGTTAAACATTGGTCCGGCCGAAGTCTGGGACAGGACAGGATTCAGAACCAAAATTGCAGATGTGAAGGATCCCCCCAAAGAAAGACTCACGCTTTCAGCCGAAGATCGATTGATAACGAGCCAGAGGCTGAAAGATCTTTGTCAGGAAGCAAAATGAGGAGGAAGAAACACCAAGAAGAAAACCAGACCGGTTTCTGTGTATTTGCAGTCCATAGGTGGCTCTTATTATTAACAAGAAATGAACATCCGCCTGAATCAATACTATACAGATAAAATTAATTATTTAACTTGTTTTCAGTTTCAGTACATGTTTCGAGGATTAATTATATTTTATCCCCTTCATCAGCTATTGAAAAAACAAAAACAAAGCGTAGCACAGTAATACGATACGTATTTAAAACCAAATATTGTGCACCATAAAATTTAGGGTATAAGAACAGAATAATAGGAAATGTAATAGACGGTGACGGTGATCAGCTGATCATGACAAATAGTAGTTCCTTGAAATGGTAGATATGTAACACCAATACTCCGCCAATCCGTGTAGCTCTATAACAAATGAAGAGCCTGTATGCTTAAAGATCTAAATATAGCCTTTTCAAAACAAAGCGGCTTTAAGAAACCCGACGTGATGGAAAGTGAGCATAGGTTAGTTTAAAGCATATGGTGTATGAGGTTAGGACAACGTTATATACATACATAGGTGGCTGTAACAAATAATAATAATAATAATAAAATCTGGTTTACCAGCATCAGCCTCATTCAAGGCTGTGATTATATGGAAGATATTGGGGGTAAGGGTGGTGCTAAGTAAAGGCCTCAGGGCACAACCAGTGCCTGTGTGTACTGTAAAAGGTTCTACTCATAGGATCAGTGCTATTTTTCTGACTCAGTGAGGAAATAAATGGCAAACTACCTCCGTCCTCATCCTTCATAGTACGCCTCATTATAGTTCTGCTTTGAGGTTTTGTGGGTATCTACTGACCTAACCTATGGTGGTACTTTTTGAGGATCCAACCAGCCTCTGGGATAACTACCTAACAGGTATTTTCAACGCTTTGCAATATTAATTTGTTAGAAGAAATCTTCTTAAGAATGTTGAAGCAGCCCTCTGATTGAGAATTTCGAAGATTCTCCCTAAATCCATCGATATAATTAAATCAATGAAACAACTTCACCCCTCCCAATGATACATGTTGACGTTTCTTCATCATCGCTGACATACAATCAGTTTATGCTCGTATATCAGCTAAATCGAGGGTTACGTAAGTGTGTGATTACTTTGCATTGTTCAAATTCATATACACAGTTACCAAGGGTTACTACGGTTAGCGAAATATTACAGTATTATTATTATTATTTGGCAGTTGTTTCATTCCACCGCAGGGGGCGTCACTGCGGTGACGGGCCCCCGTAGACGCTTTCGCTGTCTCTTCGGGACAGATGAGTATGATGTTTCGGAAATATATTATTACAGTATTTATATTATTAGAGAATTAAAGTTGAAGAAACTGAAGAAAAGTCAAAGGCCAAAAAGGTGGGCAATAGACAGACTGAAAGTGAAGGATGTAAACGAAAGATTCCAGAAGAGTATAAAGGAAGGACTAATCAAAAACCCTAAACAAACTTCAATTGCAGACGAATGGGCACTTTTGAAGAATGAAATAACAAAATCTGCAGGAGAAAACATTGGTAGGAAAGAAAGAATAGGTAAAAAACCGTGGTTCACTCAGGATATACTAGAATTGATGGATGAAAGGCGGAAACACAAGAATGTAAGAGATGAAAAGGGGAAAGCAGAATACAGACGTCTGAGAAATGAGGTTAACAAGAAGTGCAAGGAAGCGAAAGAAGAATGGTTAAAAGAGATAAGTTCAGGTATAGAAAATTGTCTGAAATTAGTAAAAGTAGACACAGCTTATCGAAGGATTAAGAATACATTTGGGGAAATGAAGACTAAGTGCTGTAATATTAAGGACACAAATGGAAAGCCTCTATTAGATAGGGAAGAAAAGGTTGAGAGATGGAAAGCTTACATAGAGTGTTTGTATAAGGGAAAGGAGATTGAGAATCATGTAATGGAAAGGGAGGCGGAAATTGATGAGGATGCAAAAGGAGATTTAATATTGAGATCAGAATTTAACAGAGCATTGGAGGACTTAAGCAGGAACAAAGCACCAGGCATAGATGATATACCGATTGAGTTGCTACGCTGCATAGGAGATGAAGGTCTGATCAAGTTATTTCACTTGGTGTGTAGGATTTATGAGACAGGTGAGGTACCCTCTGATTTCAAGATGAATGTTATTATCCCTATACCAAATAAAGTGGGAGCTGACAGATGTAAAGATTACCGTACAATCATCTTGATTACTCATGCTTCGAAAATCCTGTCTAGAATAATTTACAAGAGGATGGAAAGCCAGATAGAAACGTAGTTGGGTGAAGACCATTTTGGTTTCAGGAGAAATGTAGGAACAAGGGAAGCTGTACTAAGTCTTAGGCTGATTTTGGAATGTAGAATAAGGTAAAATAAGAGAACGTTCATGGCATTTGTAGACTTAGAAAAGGCTTTTGATAACGTTGATTGGACTAAATTGTTTGACATTTTGAAATCTATTGGAATAAAGTACAGGGATAGGAGGGCGATATACAATATACACAGAAACCAGACAGCAGTCATTTGAGCTGAAGGGCATGAGAGAGAAACTGGTATTCAGAAAGGTGTAAGGCAAGTCTGCAACTTATCACCCATACTTTTCAATCTTTACATTGAACAAGCAATGAAGGAAATTAGAGAAAAATTTTAAGTGGGAGTGAAGATTCAAGGAGAAATAATTTCAACTCTGAGATTTGCTGATGACATCGTCATCTTGGCCGAAACGCCTGAGGATTTGAATGAGTTTTTGAATGGTATGGACTCCGTCTGACGGAATGAATACATGATGAAAATTAATAAATGTAAAACAAAAATACTGGAATGCAGCCGAAATAAATTAGAAACCTCTATGGACATCAAATCGGCAGGTGAAAAGCTGAAGGAAGTAGGAGACTTCTGTTACTTAGGAAGCAAAATAACCGGTGATGGACGAAGCAAAGAGGATATAAAAAGTAGGTTGGCTCAGGCAAGGAAAGCCTTTCTAAAAAAAAGGAATCTGTTGACATCGGATATAGGCTAGATTTAGGTATTAGGAAGTCATTTTTGAAAGCCTTTGTCTGGAGCGTGGCGCTCAATGGAAGTGAAACTTGGACTATTGGGGCAGCAGAAAAGAGGAGAATTGAAGCATTTGAAATGTGGTGTTACAGGAGAATGATGAAGATCAGATGGGTAGATAGGGTGACAGACGAAGAGGTATTAAGACGAGTGGGAGAGGAGAGATGTTTCTGGCGACTGCTAATGAAGAGAAGAGATAGGTTAGTAGGAAACATACTAAGACACCCAGGAATAGCAAGCTTAGTTATGGTAGGAAGGGTTGAGGACAAGAACGGTAGGGGTAGACCAAGGTTAGAATATGTTAAACAGATTGCTTCGGATGTAGGGTGTGGTAGCTATGTAGAAATGAAACGATTAGCTCAAGACAGGGAGGCACGATGCGCTGCATCAAACCAGTCACAAGACTGGAGACTCAAACAACAACAGAGATTAACTACTCCTTATGGGCTTGCGCCAAGAGCCTTAAATATGAGTGGTATGTTTCATTGTAGAATAGAAATAGATGTTGTTGTTATTGCTTTATTTGTGTTGGAGTTTGCGAAGTTGGTACATTTATTGAGTGGGGGTCCGTGGTGTTCAGTAGAGTAAAGTCACCATATATGGGGTGGTTTCCTTATATGGGAAAGTAGTATTTTGTCATTTAGTAGTTACTGTCACCTAACGGTGAATACGATAACTTGTTGCCCATGTGCTGTGTGGGTCAAGTGCGAAGTTGCAGTTAGTTGAGCATCATAGCCATTTTGTTATTGAAGTTTGTTGTTCTACATCATTGTGTAGTAGAATATTTCTCAGTTTTCTGAATTCGTACGAGTTGATAAGAAAAGGTAAGTGAATTAATTTTCTAAATGTGTTTGTATATACAGTCAGGGGTGTGGGTTCAACGTACTATTGTACTATCGTGTCTTAACCTATACATTTCTTGGAAGAAAATGTTTTTCTTATATCGTATGGCCTCGGGTGCCTGGTGCAAGCTTTGTTAATTGACACCCAGAAAGTAGCTTGCATGTCGAATTTCGTCGTTCCTTTGAACGCTACGAAAGTCAAGGAGGTTAGATATCTAAACTCATTGACACTACAGCGCTTTCAAGTAGAGAATGGAGGAACTTTGTGTTGGCGGTAAATCCCGAGATTAATTTTGCCATTGAACACGGCCTACTGAATTCAAATGGGTTCTTTAACATGCCAATAACGTATAAAATGTTAAAGCATGGGGACTGAAATAGCTAATATTGGGAGTTCATTGTCTCCTAATCGGGTGAGTTAGCCGTGGTCCTTACGGCATGACTACTAGCAGTCGCTCACATCCGGGAGGCGAGGAGGTTCGAATCAGCCCGCCGGCAACCTTCTGTGGTTTCCCATCTTCCTTCCAGGCAAATGCCAGGGTTGGTCCCTAACTATAGGCCACAGCCGCTACCTTCCAACTCCTTGTCCTTACATTCACACTTTCCTCCCCAGACAACACTCCACACGCGACGGTACTTGTAGCTCACCCATTGGGTGTCTGCCTCGAAGCAGCTACAAATCTGGCGAGCCAAACATGTCCTAGGACACTCCCGGTGTTAAAAGCCATACACGTTGTATTGTGTAATGTCATCTTTTTGTTGTTTTAGGTGCAGGGAAGGAAGAAATGGGTTGGTGAGCTGTTTGGTCAAGCGTAGATGAAGGCAGCAACTTACTGTTAACAAGATGTTCAGTAAAGAACATATAGCCTACTTTCTCCTAAATGCATGGGTATTGTTATAACTCTTTATCCTTTTCAAGGAGTATAATTGAATGTTGGTTGTAGAAGCTTGTTGAAATACAACGTGCTATAGGGATATTAAACATGAATATGAGGTGCCCTTTGCTAGTGCTACCTCTGTAAAAAAATCCATTCAATTCGGTTTCACCGTGTTTGAATTGATATGGGGAATGGATTTGCACACATACATGGCCGCTATTTGCAAACTATTGGGCTGATGACCTTGTAGTCGGTCATAAGCTGCTTTCAACAAAAAGGCATGTTGTTGCAAAATCTGGTAGAGATCGAATTAATAGGATGGTCGTAATTTGATTTAAGCTTTTAACATTTGGGTGGCCGTCATTCCGTTTCCGTCAAGATGGCGGCGATATAAAACAAGACAATGAGGTGCCTTTTGCTAGTGCTACCTCTGTACCAAATTTCATTCAATTCGGTTTCACCGTGTTTGAATTGATAGGGGGAATCGATTTGCTCACATACTTGGCCACCATCTGCAAACTATTGGGCTGATGATCTAGCAGTTTGGTCAGAATATGCTTCCCACATAAAGATTTGTTGTTGCAAAATTTGGTAGAGACTAGATTATTAGGTTGGTCGTAATTACATTTTAGCCTTTAACATTTGGGTGGCCGCGATTACGTTTCTGTCAATAAGGCGGTGATATAAAACATGACACTGAGGTGGCCTTTCCTAGTGCTACCTCTGAACCAAATTTCGTTCCATTCGGTTTCACCGTGTTCGAATTAATAGGGGGAATCGATTTTCACACAAAGATGGCCGCCATCCGCAAAATATTAGGCTAATGACCTATTAGTTTGGTCAAAGGATGCTCCCTCCATAATGGTATGTTGATGCAAAATTTGGTAGAGATCGGATGATTAGGTTAATCGTAATTTGATTTAAGCTTTGAATATTTGTGTGGCCGCCATTACGTTTCCGTCAAGATGGCGGCGATATAAAACAAGACGCTGAAGTGCCCTTTGCTAGTGCTACCTCTGTACCAAATTTCATTCCATTCGCTTTCACCGTTTTCGAATTAATGGGGGTAATCGATTTTCACACAAAGATGGCCGCCATCAGCAAACTATTAGGCTAATGACCTATTAGGTTTGTCAAAGGATGCTCCCTTTATAAAGGTATGTTGTTGCAAAATTTGGTAGAGATCGGATGATTAGGTTAGTCGTAATTTGATTTAAGCTTTGAACATTTGGGTGGCCGCCATTACGTTTCCGTCAAGATGGCGGCGATATAAAACATGACACTGGGGTGCCCTTTGCTAGTGCTACCTCTGTACCAAATTTCATTCCATTCGGTTTCACCGTGTTCGAATTAATAGGGGTAATCGATTTTGACACAAAGATGGCCGCCATCCGCACACTATTAGGCTAATGACCAATTTGATTTGTCAAAGGATGCTCCGTCCATAAAGGTATGTTGTTGCAAAATTTGGTAGAGATCGGATGATTAGGTTAGTCGTAATTTGATTTAAGCTTTGAACATTTGTGTGGCCGCCATTACGTTTCCGTCAAGATGGCGGCGATATAAAACATGACACTGAGGTGGCCTTTTCTAGTGCTACCTCTGTACCAAATCTCGTTCCATTCGGTTTCACCGTGTTCGAATTAATAGGGGGAATCGATTTTCACACAAAGATGGCCGCCATCCGCAAAATATTAGGCTAATGACCTATTAGTTAGGTCAAAGGATGCTCCCTCTATAATGGTATGTTGATGCAAAATTTGGTAGAGATCGGATGATTAGGTTAATCGTAATTTGATTTAAGCTTTGAATATTTGTGTGGCCGCCATTACGTTTCCGTCAAGATGGCAGCAATATAAAACATGACACTGAGGTGCCCTTTGCTAGTGCTACCTCTGTACCAAATTTCATTCCATTCGGTTACACCGTGTTCGAATTAATAGGGGTAATCGATTTTGACACAAAGATGGCCGCCATCCGCAAACTATTAGGCTAATGACCTATTAGATTTGTCAAAGGATGCTTCCTCCTTAAAGGTATGTTGTTGCAAAATTTGGTAGAGATCGGATGATTAGGTTAGTCGTAATTTGATTTAAGCATTCAACATTTGTGCGGCCGCCATTACGTTTCCGTCAAGACGGCGGAGATATAACACATGACACTGAGGTGCCCTTTGCTAGTGCTACCTCTGTACCAAATTTCATTCCATTCGGATTCACCGTGTTCGAATTAATAGGGGTAGTCGATTTTGACACAAAGATGGCCGCCATCCGCATACTATTAGGCTAATGACCTATTAGATTTGTCAAAGGATGCTCCCTTCATAAAGGTATGTTGTTGCAAAATTTGGTAGAGATCGGATGATACCGTTAGTCGTAATATGATTTAAGCATTGAACATTTGGGTGGCCGCCATTACGTTTCCGTCAAGATGGCGGCGATATAAAACATGACACTGGGGTGCCCTTTGCTAGTGCTACCTCTGTACCAACTTTCATTCCATTCGGTTTGACCGTGTTCGAATTAATAGGGGTAATCGATTTTGACACAAAGATGGCCGCCATCCGCAAACTATTAGGCTAATGACCTATTAGATTTGTCAAAGGATGCTCCCTTCATAAAGGTATGTAGTTTCTAAATTTGGTAGAGATCGGATGATTAGGTTAGTCGTAATTTGATTTAAGCTTTGAACATTTGTGTGGCCGCCATTACGTTTCCGTCAAGATGGCGGCGATATAAAACATGACACTGGGGTGCCCTTTGCTAGTACTACCTCTGTACCAAATTTCGTTCTATTCGGTTTCACCGTGTTCGAATTTATAGGGGCAATCTATTTTCACACAAAGATGGCCGCCATCCGCAAACTATTAGGCTGATGACCTATTAGTTTGGTCAAAGGATGCTTCCCCCATAAAAGTATGTTGTTGCAAGATTTGGTAGAGATCGGATGGTTAGGTTAGTCGTAATTTGATTTAAGCTATGAACATTTGTGTGGCCGCCATTACGTTTCCGTCAAGATGGCGGCGATATAAAACATGACACTGAGGTGTCCTTTGCTAGTGCTACTTTTGTACCAAATTTCGTTCAATTTGCGCTCACCGTGTTCGAATTGATAGGGGGGTACAGACATTCAGAGTACACAGACTCACACACAGATACACACACACAGACAGACACACTTTTTTTTCGCCCTGTAGTGATCTCATAAGTCTACTTTCATTTTTTTGCAAAAATCAAAAGTAGGCTAAAAATGTAGGAGGGTCCCATATATCAGAGCTTTATCCGTACAATAGGAACATCTTCCGGGACCATAATTTTCCGAACCTCTCAATAGAGCTCTACATCTGCTGGTGGGGGCAGTCCACTAGTTCGAGCTGCTGAAATCGTTCCAATCCCAAAGATGGCTAAAGGGGAAAATGGATTGCGTGCTAGAGTAGCAGAGTTAATAAATAGTTCTCACTGAATGTACATGCCTTCCCTCGTGCCCCACACTCGCCCTGAAGAGCTGAAAGTTGTAAAATGTTCGCAGCACACTCTCTTGAACTTAAAACAGATTGCTGGGCTTACGCATTGTGTGTTTTTTATGAGTTCGGCAACTGGAAATATAACTTACAATGTTCATTTTTGCATTTTTGTACCATTTATGTTCATGATTTTATTACATTGTCAGAATAAATGCTTTAATTAGAAGCGTATGTTATTCAGTGTATCTATTACAAATAAAAATTGTGAAATTTGTCACCACCCATTTTTACGAACCCCGGTTGCCTAATATGGGAAAAGTGCACTTTTAAAGTTAACAATAATATCAGATGATATATCAACATTAAACCTACCCATATTTTTAAAATACATAGTATATTCCCTGATTTTTACATTGGTGATAAATCCAAAATTTGCATATTAAGGCTTTCACGGCCCGGATTATTATATAAACAATTCATGCTTTTGGGCTAATGCCGTGTGTATTTATAATTTAAACCATACGTTTCGGAGAAACCTTGCCTCCTTTTTCAATGGAAATAAACAATGTGGCCAAAGAAAGTATATCAATGAGATTACAAAAAATATAAATAAATTCCTCTGTTCGTCACCAGAGAGCAGCTGCCAGAAATTACTGTATGGACCATGGTGGAACGGCGGACAAAGTAGTAAGTAACCAGAAGGTAAAGGGGGCGGTGTGAAAATATAGAAACTCCTCGAAGAATGAGGAGGGGGGGGGGAGGTGGGAGGGTTAGATGGATATAAGGAAACATAAACAAAAGGGAAGTGTATCTGAACAATACCTAACGTCATACAGTCAACGGCGAAAAAACAGATGGAAACTCCTCCAGTGACGAACAAAGGAGATCAAATCCAGGCTCTGAGCCCTAGAGGGAAAATGTACAATTTTAAATATGTGAAGAACAGAGAGACTGAGAGGAACTATCTCCCTAGATCCTTAATAACTGGTAGCCAAGTGTCACTTAGCTGATATCCAGTGTCTCTGTTAAAATTATTGGGATTTTTACGAATTTCAACTGCCTCCCTTATAATTCTAGACCAGTTGTGCTTAACAAGGGCAAGCGCATGAGCATCCTTGAAACATACATCGTGCCCTGAAGACAGGGCATGTTCAGCTATAGCTGATTTGTCAGGTTGGTTTAGACGGATGTTCCTTTGATGCTCTTTGATGCGAGTTGCAATGGAACGTTTTGTTTGTCCAATGTGGACTTTTCCGCAAGTACAAGGGACTTCATACACCCCAGGTTGTAGTATTGGAGACAATTTATCTTTGTTTAATGCTAAACGTTGACCAATTTTCATCATAGTGCCGAAAACTGTTTTTATCTTGTGCTTGCGGAGAATCTTAGCAACGCGGTCAGTGGTGTTGTGAATATAAGGGAGGTAAGCAGTTCCTCTCACGTCGGAGCTCTGAGAAGGTTGTCTATCCCTCCTTCTGGGATGTAGGGACCTATATATAGTGGATTCATTATAGCCATTACCCTTAAACATGGTTTGTAAGGCATGTAACTCTTCCTGAAGAGTTGATGCCTCACAAATACGTTCCGCTCTTTTGGCTAGAGTTGTTATAATTCCTTGTTTTTGTGCTGGGTGGTGGTGGGAGTCCGCATGTAAATAACGGTTAGTGTGAGTTGGCTTACGGTAGACGCTGTGCCCCATGGAGCCATCCAAAATTATTCCGTGCCTTCTTATGGCTAATGTGACCACTATGAATAAAAAGTCCTCTCGGCACGCCGGAAGGCGGAGGTAGATTTCACCGGACAAACTTGGGGATAGGCGAAAATAGGCAGAATATGCAGGTTTTCGTAGAAGGATTAGACCTCATTTATTGCGTGTAGGTATTTTATAACTGGAGATTAATTAACTTCGTTTTTCGTCATTTTATGCATATTTTAAACATTTTATTGTCTTATGATGACGGTAACCTTCTTGTCATATGGTGTCCATTTTTAGCCTACTTTCGATTTTTGCAAAAAATGAAAGTAGACTTATGAGATCACTACAGGGCCAAAAAATGTGTGTTTGTTTGTGTGTGTGTGTGTGTGTGTGTGTGTGTATGTGTGAGTGTGAGTCTGTGTGTGTGTGTGTGTGTGTGTGTGTGTGAGTGTGTGTACTCTGAATGTCTGTCCCCCCTCCTATCAATTCGAACACGGTGAAACCGAATTGAACGAAATTTGGTACAGAGATAGAACAAGCAAAGGGGACCTCAGTGTCATGTTGTATATCCCCGCCATCTTTACCAAAACTGAATGGCGGCCGCTCAAATGGTTAAAACGTAAAATCAAATAACGACTAACCAAATCATCCGATATCTACCAAATTTGGTAACAACATACCGTCATATAGGACGCGTCTTGTAACCAAACTACAAGGTCATCCGCCATACCATTTCAGGATGGTGGCCGTGCGAATTATGCAAACTTTATAATCCATATCATGAGACCCACCAGTTCCGATTATCGAGTCGAGAATCGTTTCAACTGTTCTAAAGGAAGAGGCACGTTCGAAATTAAAAGTTTATTTTGTAATTCTACAGTTTAGACGTGATTTTAAAAAGCTGAGTCGTCTCGGTTATTTGACAAGATGGCAGCGGATATCTTGTGCCTGACTTATATTTCACTAATTTGAGTATTGCATGCAATATACCGTACTGATACAAAATAAATAAACTTTGTATGAAATGCTTCATATATAAATAATATACTCCACTGATGAAATCGTTTAGTATAAATCATTATTTGCTAACAAGTTTTATGTAACTCATTTTATATAGAACGATGTTCGTTGCCACATTTGGCTCAGCGGTAAAGCGTTGGCCTATCGCTCATATGCCTATGATTCAAACCCCATCAGAGTTACGTTTTTTTTGTTTGAAATTTTATATATTTATTGTTTTGTAATGACTCTGACGTTTTAAAATTAAGGGTTATATTGTGCATATTATAGTGGAAAATATATATTTAATTAAAACATAATTCGCCAGCAGATTTGCTCGAGACATCTAGCAGCCAAAAAGGTAACTGCACGCCGACCAGATTTTATTGAAAAGTTTCTTCTTATGGCCACTAGAATGTACTCGCTCTGTTAGGATTATATTGTTAGATACTTCTCCACTAGATGTCACGACTGGTCTACGTGGGACTCCATTGATTACTATACCATTGGCATTCTATGCGCATCAAATTTGAAGAATGACAAGATGATACTACGATACATTTTTACAATTTATTTTAAAGGGATTGTAAGAGCCTATTGTGCGTTATTTGAAAATGTTATTTGAAGTAAAGAACAAAACGATTTCACATAGTAACTGAATTCTAGCCGTTGGTGCAAGTTCAGGTTATTAATTAATACTTTTATTTCAGGCAAATAGCAATCGAAAATATCCACATAGTTTGTATACACACGTCTCTGTAGGGTCATGGAAAGATTTGTTAATTCATTTATGGTTCTGAAAGCCATGCACAACCAGACGTGTAAAGCCATGCCTCAACTCAAAATTGGATGTGCCCACGGCAGGTCGATTATGTAATAATAATAATAATAACAATAATAATAATAATAATAATAATGTTATCGGTTTTTCGTCCCTTTTAACTACTGCTGCTTTTAGAGACGCCGGGATGCCAGAATTTTGTCCCGAAGGGGATCTTTAACGTGCCAGTTAATGTACTGACACAGCTCCCTCGCATTTGTGCACCCTCAAATGCCAGCTGACTGCGCCAGGATACGAACCTGCAACCTAGCGCCCAGCAAGCGAGAACGTTACTGCTGAGCCACGCAGCCAGTCCGGTCGATTATGTCTCCAGATCCATAACATTATTGAGATATTTCTTATCTTTCTTTCTTCAATGATGGTAGCAGTTTTTATCTAGGTTGTGGCGTTTGGTACAGGTAAATAGTTTCTAAGGTCTTCAACCAAGAAATGATTATATTATACTCTTTGATAATAACAACGAGTTATAACTATACTCATACATTTAGGAGAAAATAGGCTAAATGTTCTTTACTGAACATCTAGTTATACTTGTGGTCACACTGTCCTTATGCAAGGTTTCGACACTGATGTGTAACTATGTAACGGTCTGTTACTTCTTCACGCAAAATTATATCTCCCGCAGAGATGGTTTTTTGGTTCCTAGCTTTAGGGGCCGCGACAACGCGGTCATGTAACCCCGTGTACTTTGGGTGAGTGTAGAATCTGTCTGATAAACGGTGTGAATTGTGATGGCTGTATTTGTCTGTAATTCAGGTAAGGAATGCAGACGCTCAATTTCAAGCAGTAGTTCCTAATGTTGCTACCAGATACTACCGTCAACGACACCTAGCTGTGAACTTGGCTACTAGATGCCACCGCAATCAGCATCTCGCAACGAACGTTGGAATCTCCCCTCCAAAGGAAGGCATACTGAGGGATTTATAGCGCTCTTAGAAAATCCGACGACTTTGGCCGGCTTTGAACCCGCGACATTGGGCATAGAAGTTCAGCATGCTACCAGTTACGTCACCGAAGCCGCTTCACACTTAGTCAGATGGAAATCTGAATCTGATCTCGCGCAAGTGCGTTGTCATGGCAACGTCTGATGGCTCATCCCTCATCAATTTATTAGTGTTGCCATGGCAACCACTGATAGCTCTTGGCATTTTCTTATAATTCCGAAATCATTTTTCTTATCCCTTGGCGTAATGGGGGTCATATCAAAAATTCTTTCAGACAAAAGTTTTAGGTAATTATTGGGGGAGTATTGTCCATTTTGTACGGTTTTGATATTGTGCCTATTAAGAGAGATATGATTAATATTTCCCGAAAAACACACTTTTCCCACTCCTTTGGTAAATGGTTGGTGCTATAAAAAACTCTTCAAACATAAATTTTTGAGCTTTACCCGACACATAGTATGAACTTTGAACGGATTCGATATTTCACATATTAAGAGAGTTATAGCAATATTTCATTTTTTCGAAAAAAGTCCCCCATCATCCCCTTCGACCGATTTAGCCCAGTAACGAACTCGACCGAGATTTTATGGGTATACATATTCGGTAAAGAATTCAAAGTGATTGGTGCATAATTACGGCAGTTATCGTGTCCACAAGAAACTGATATATATATATATATATATATATATATATATATATATATATATAAATTATATATAAACTTTTGAACTGACGGTGGTTTTGGGGCCTGGGGGATGTAAAACGCGAAGATATGTCGAAATTTTCCGGAAGTCGAAACATGGGACCCATTGCAATAGTTAGCTTTCTAATGAAATCTACCTAAAACATATTTGGCGACTTTCCACTTTGAGAAACTCTGCTCTAAACCAACGTGTGAGTATTAGGCAGAGCCCTGAGTGGATACAAAAGAGGTTATCCACAACCGACCCAAATCCACACGACTGTTATCGGCATCCGCACGACTTTTATCCGCATCCGCACGTTTGTTATCCGAATCCGCAGACATTACAATAATATTTTTAATTTATTACATAAAGCATAGTATTATAGCAACACATTTAGACATTTGAGGAGAAATTCTTTCCCCTAGGCTTTGTGTGAATCGCAAGACAATGTTGACTGAGTTTTGTCCCTCTTAGTAACGACAAGTTAACGACTTAGTCGTCGGATGTACCCACGCCGGCAAGCGCAGGTATAAAATATTATTAGCCTACTTTCGATTTTTGCAAAAAAATGAAAGTAGACTTATGAGATCAACACAGGGCGAAAAATTGTGTTTCTGTGTGTATGTGTGTGTGTGAGTCTGTGTGTGAGTGTGTGTACTCTGAATGTCTGCCCCCCCCCCCCCCCCCCTATCAATTCGAACACGGTGAATCCGAATTGAACGAAATTCGGTACCGAGGTAGCACTAGCAAAGGGCACCTCAGTGTCATATTTTATATCTCCGCCATCTTGACGGAAAGGTATTGGCGGCCACTCAAATGTTAAAAGCTCAAAATCAAATTACGACCAACCTATTCATCTGATCTCCAATAAATATTGCAAAAACATACCTTTATGTGGTAAGCATATTTTGACAAAACGACAAGTTCATCAGCTTAATAGTTTGCAGGTAGCGGCCATGTATGTGTGAAAATGGATTGGCCCTATCAATTCAAACACGGTGAAACAGAATTGAACGAAATTTGGTACAGAGGTAGCACCTGCAAAAGTCAACTCAGTGTCATGTTTTATATTGCCGCCATCTTGACGAAAACGTAATGACGGCCACCCAAATGTTAAAAGATTAAATCAAATTACGATCAACCTAATCATCTGATATCTAAGAAATTTTGCAATTACACACCTTTATGTGAGAAGCGTTCTTTGACCAAGCTACAAGGTCACCAGTCCGATAGTTTGCATATGGGGACATGTATGTGTGCAAATCGATTCCCCCTATCAATTCAAACAAGGTAAATCCGAATTGAACGAAATTTGGTACAGAGATAGCACTAGCAATGGGCACCTCAGGGTCTTGTTTTATATCGACGCCATCTTGATGGAAACAGAATGGCGGCCAGCCAAATGTTAAAAGCTTAAATCAAATACGACCAACCTAATCCTTTCATCTCTGCCAAATTTTGCAGCAACATACCTTTTTGTGGGAAGCAACTTTTGACTGAACTAAAAGGTGATCAGCCCCGTAGTTTGCAGATAGCGGACTTGTATGTGTGCAAATAGATTCACCATATCAATTCAAACACTGTGAAACCGAATAAAATGAAATTTTGTACAGAGGTAGCAGTAGCATAGGGCACCTCATATTCATGTTCAGTATCCGTATAACACGTTGTATTTAATCAAGCTACTACAACCAACATTTAATTACACCCCATGAAAAGGACAAAGAGTTATAACAATACCCATGTATTTTGGAGAAAGTAGGCTATATGATCTTTACTGAACATCTTGTTTTCTTTTGGGCATAAGTCAACACTAATTGAGGGTAGTAGTGGTTTTTGGAGAGTTCTAAATCCACCGCCACCTCACCCACTTCACAAAATGGCGGTGGCACGATATCTCTCGTACGCATGGTCGGATTTTGACGAATGAGGTGTCGTTGAACTCGGGCTGACACTCTCTTTCCAATGGAGAATATATTTCAACCCCAAAATAAAACCTACCCCTACTAGGGGGGTAATATTTTAATTTTTAGAGAATCTCGCTTTCCAAGTGCAACATGTGAGAGTTTGAATGCCAATATGGAATTAAATGTTGTGCCACACAGCAGACATGTGTACGGTGGAAAGCCACTATGAATAAACATGCTTGTTTTTTGTTTTTACGCATGCCCACTCACGGTTTTTTTTAAGAGGGCGGGCTTTTTAAAGATGGCGGCTTTAGTGTAACCTAACTCAACCCACGAGGGGTGATAAAAAGTATTCCAAGCAGCGCTTGTCGTTAGGCAAACCAATAATGAAAGAGAGGCATGTCAATCTTTGAGGCGAGAGACCCTGTCATTGTTGACGAGTCACTGTGGACGGGTCCTTGTGGAAGGGTCCCTGTTGACGGGTCATTGTTGACGAGCCCTTGCTGATAGGTCCTTGTGGACGAGTCCCTTTTGACTAATCCCTTTGGACCGGTCCCTTTGGACTGGTTCCTAATGATATGATGAAATTAAACGTTGTTCCACATGAAACGCATGTAAAGAGCAGATTGCTACTATGAATTAACATGTTTGTTTTCTGTTTTTACGCATGCGCACTTGATGTTTTCATAAGAGGGCGGACTTTTTAAATAATGATTTATAGATGAGTTATTTAAAAAAAATAACCGAAAGATCCAAAACTAGTAGGTCATTGGCATTTTACTATCTTATGAACCAATAAGGCTACGGACTTGTATGAGGGGTCGTTGGACTTGGGATGACGCCCGTTTTTGAATGTATTTTTGATTTTTGTCAAAAGGGCCTAAGTACACTTTTGTTAATATCTCGTGAACCAATAAGGCTAGGGACTTGTATGAGGAGTCGTAGCGCTTGGGATGACATTCCCTTTTTAAATGTTTTTTTTGAAATTTTGGCAAGGGGCCTAACTACACTTTTGTTGATATTTCCTGAACCCATGATGGGATTTTGACCTGTGAGGTGACGTTGGACTTGGGCAAACACTCTCTTTTTGAATGTATTTTTGACATTTTAACAAAGGGCCTAACTACACTTTTGTTAATATCTCGCGAACCTATAAGGCTAGGGACTTGTATGTGGGGTCCTAGCACTCGGGATGACGCTCTGTTTTTGAATATATATTTAATGTTTGTCAAAAAGGCCTAACTGCACTGTTGTTAATATCTCGATAACTAATAATGGGAGAGAGTCAAGTGAGGCGTTATAATACTTAGGAAGGCCAACCCTTTCCCATGACTAACGAATTTAACCCAAATACTCAAAACAACAAGGTCATTGACCTGAGATTATATAAACTAATACTCGGATATCGACATGTTGGGTGTCATAGGACTTAGAATGGTCAACTCTTTCCCATGACTAATGAATTTACCTAAAATATCCAAAATATTAAGGTCATTGGCCTGAGATTTTATAAATTAATAATTGGATACGGACATGTGAGTTGTTAACCGTGGGTGATGAAACATAGCTAGGTAGAGAAAATTAGTGTAGGCTACATGTATGGTGACGGACAAGTCTTTCACTCTTGGAAATTGTTTTCAGATCAGACTGTAGTACAGAGAAAGTATAGGTTGCAGGCATGGGTTAATAAATGACAAACGGTGTACACAAAATCGGATTTATTGATTCAAGAATTAAGAGTAGACTATCTTTAATTGATTGGTTAAAGAGGATAGCTAAGAAACAAAATGGTGACTACATTGAAGTAAACTGTACCAAGCTGAATCAAACCCAACCAAACCGAACCAAACCTAATCGAAAACAAGCCAAGTGTTTAAGTGTAAAACTTGTGGGTGGATGTGGTCATTGGTAATGTCAAAAAGGAAAGGGATAACGCTCTACCTGTAGAGTGTAAGGTAAAGCTAGTGCATGGTGCTAATGCACACACCCAAGTACATGAACCACACACAACTATCCTATGCAGTTATTATGGGTTGACTGTTAAAACTTGCTCAGTGGTTACTGGGACAAGATGGTCGCTACACACAACAAGCTTTAAATACCTCAGGCTAATAATCTATACACACACACACACACACACGCTTGTTCTAAACTAAACTGTCTTGCTGGCAGTGCTCACACAGTAGGCAAATGACAGAAATGCTTGGCTAACAGAAATACAATCATTTTCGGTTGTCTAATATTACCAGCTAAACATTACGTGCTATACTGGTGAGCACATGTGCCTCTTTCACTGGAGATCTTAACTCGATTTCTAGCTCTAAGGCCTAGAACGAATCAAACTAAGAAAGAAGGGTATGGTGACGCAGTGGTTAAACTGTCAGCCTTTCACTAAGGTAGACTAGGGTTTGATTTTAGGTTAATATGCATGTCATAAGCAAACAAACAAAAGCAGAGATAATGTTTAAAACTGATTACACTTGTCTCTTTTCAAATTATTACTTAGATTACAAATACAAAGGTGGACTGGGTTTTATATACAGTTAATGCTTCCTATCGCATACTAGACTGTAAGAAAGCCAAACAAGCAAAAGGCGTAGGTAGAGCAGTGGTAAAATCGCTATGTGTAGAGAACTACCTAACGGTTTTATGAACTGGCAAAGGTATTTCGCATAAACAGTGCAGGATACAATCCAGCAACCATAATTTTTATCTTGTGGACAAGAGAATTGACCAGAGAAAATACGTTGAGGAAGGGTGGGGAGAGGGAGGATTAGCACTTATATATGAATGGAAAATAGATTTTTTTCAATAGTTTTGTTTTTCAAATGCAGTGCTAGATAGTCCTTATTTTGTAAAACGTTCTTACTTGCAGTAGTAATAAGCCTCTACGGTTCCGCTAACACTCATAGATAGACTGTACTATTGCCATGGTCAAGCACTCACATTAAGATCATTTACAAAATCATAAAATGAAAAATAAAAAATCTTGTTTTGGAAATATAGTTTTTCAACATACACAAAATAAATAAAAAATGTGTAAACAGCAAAATGGAAAATCCATGTTTCCATATAGACAAAATTTAAAAACCTTAAACGGGCATTTAAGAAAATATATGCAAATGGGAAATTGACAAATGTGTAAATATGAAAATGGAAAATCCATGTTTCCATATCATGAAATTCAAAAACATCAAACTGTCATTTTAAAAAATGCAAATGGAAAATTGACAAATTGCAATGTGTGAAATGTGAAATTGAACAAATGGCTATCATTATTTTAAAAAAAAACATAGTGCTCTATGGTTAGGGTGTGAATCAAACCCTCTCTACTTATTTGGACCACCCGAGACTAAGTAGACTAGTTTTAGTTGTCATACCACTTTTAAAAGTTTGTGTTAAATCTAGGAATTGAACCCAAGAGCTTGTAGGGGAGATCAAAGGTTATAATATGTTAAATAGATAGCCTTGGTTGTAGGGTGTGGTAGCTATATAGAGATGAAACGTTTAGCTCGGGGCAGGGAGGTATGGAGATCTGCATCAAACCAGTCAAAAGACTGACGACTCAAACAACAACATGTAGAGCTCACCAAAATAATGTTGTGTAACGGTAAATGTTAGTCAACGAACAGTAATGCATTACTAAAACCCATGACACGATAACTAAGAGCTTTTCTAAAATTATTTTATAAAGCCTTTAACCCTATATTAAACACCCAATTCACAAGACTCATAACTGCAATGTTATGGTCAAACAAAACAAAATCTATATTTCAAAACAAACAAGTGGTTTAGTCAATGTATACTGGAAAAAGTTTTATAAACACTCAAGTCCACAAAAATAATTAAATTAGTAACTGTCAGGTTGACCGAGTGGTTATGGTGTTTGAGTTAAGTTCAAATTTCCTGTATATACATATATTGTAAAAAGAACTAATAAAAATGGAACTGTTATTTGGTGCTGTTCGAAACAACGATCTAAAATGTGTCGAGGAATGATTAAAACAAATGACTCCAACATACTTATTTCAATCGATCATCATTGTAAATCTCAAAATAATACTCATTTAAATGGACAAAATATTCTAACCAAGGTAAAAAAGCAAGACCAAGAAAAAAAATAGTGTGGCTCAAGATAGCGCTTTGTTTGTTAAAGAGCATTTATTATCTCCTGAAAAAGACACGTTAGGACAGTCGTTAACGTCTAAGAAATCAAAGGCATCACAAACTATGCAAAAGGTTGTTGCATTGCAAGATGAACAAAAAGGATTAGATAGTAATAGTGATGATGATAAAGATGATAATTATATTGATGATGATAACCATGATGATGATGATGATGATGATGATGATGATGATGATGATGATGATGATAACGGTTTACACCCATAAAAATCATTTGTTAAATTTGTTTACTGGAACAATCCCAGTAAGCTAATCCAACGGCTTCAGTACTTGCATGCCTACAAACAGGCTGGTCATACTAAATATGAGGAAGAACTATTGGATATAGAAAATGAGCTTCGTCATGCTAAACTTATTGTGTAATGAATCCATGTAACCGCTTAAACTATTTCTTAACAATACATGTAATATTGTTTTAGATCCCTTAGTTAGGGGTAGTTGGATCTAGAACGGATGTGTTATTGTGTTAATTTATAAGGTGATGCCTAGGAGGGGGTAGCTTCCCGTAGCTGGGTAAGCTGACCAGTGTAGAGTGTTGTTTATCGTTAGGATGCTAGGGGGTGCTCCTATAAAGACGCAGGTGTATTTCAGGGGATGAAACTTTGTGTACAGGTGAACGTACTGGCCGCTCAGCTGGTTGTAGTTATATAACCGACGTGCGTGCGTCAGCGATGTTGCGGCTCGATGCTCTGGCAGGCGGGCCGCTGCGTGAAGTGCAATGAAGCTTGCGCTAGCAACTATTTGGCTACTGTATGTCACGGCTGATCGTGACGGAAATCAGGAAAGGAGTTAGGACGTAAAGAGGCGTGTAAACAGTAAGACAAGTGTAGTGTACTGACCAAGTATTTATTGGTCAGTAATATGAAATTATGAGTCCCTTTTTAGGGAATGTAATGAATCTTATAAGTATAAGTGTACAAGTCTGTGGGGTAGGTCACAAAATATAGGAACTCTGAACACTGCTGACTCACCTGATGATAACGGCTAGGGCCTTCGGCGGACGCACTGTATAGCTGGTAATTGAGAGAGAGACCTGTCCTCCTTACGGTCCTTCTTATAAGCTTTAGTGCAGCTTCGTCGGCATTCCAGTGGCATAGCTGCCCCAGTTAGTTATAGTATAGGTGTTATGTGTGTGATGCAAGTATTTGGCAAGCCTTCCGAGCTGGCCGGCTTGCCCTTGCAGTATGAAAGATACTGTTCTGGACTTACGAGATTTGCCAGTTAGGGATGGTTTTGATAGAATGATGGAGGGTGGCTTCCAGGGGGTGAAAACCCCTGGGGGACTGTACAAGCCTCTTCCTCTATTTAGTTCGCGTCCCCGCGAACGGGAACGGAACGTGAGGTTGGGATGTCGATGTAGCAGTTTGTTCTTGAGTCTCCCTTGTATCTCCTGTTGGTGTCTTCTTCGTCGTCGTATAGATGTGGTGATGTCGTGTTGATGTATAGGTGTGAGATCAGCTCGTGTTCAGAGGGGTGGGTTATGGGATATACATATATATATATATGACATTGACATTGTAAAAATTGACATTGACATATTGAAAGTTTCAGAGAAAAAACAAGATGTTCAGTAAAGAACATATAGCCTACTTTCTCCTAAATGGATGGGTATTGTTATAACACTTTGTCCTTTTCAAGGAGTATGATTGAATGTTGGTTGTAGTAGCTTGTTGAAATAAAACGTGCTATAGGGATATTAAACATGAATATGAGGTGCCCTTTGCTAGTGCTACCTCTGTACCAAATTTCGTTCATTCGGTTCCAACGTGTTCGAATTAATAGGGGGAATTAATTTTGACATAAAGATGGCCGCCATCCGCAAACTATTAGGCTAATGACCTATTAGATTGGTCAAAGGATGCTCCCTCCATAAAGGTATGTTGTTGTAAAGTTTGGTAGAGATCGGATGGTTATGTTAGTCGTAATTTGATTTAAGATTTAAACATTTGTGTGGCCGCCATTACGTTTCTGTGAATATGGCGGCGATATAATTCATGACACTGAGATGCCCTTTGCTAGTGCTATCTCTGTACCAAATTTCGTTCCATTCGGTCTCACCGTGTTTGAATAAATAGGGGGAATCGATTCTGACACAAAGATGGCCGCCATCCGCAAACTATTAGGCGAATGACCTATTAGATCGGTCTAAGGATGCTTCCTCCATAAAGGTATGTAGTTGCAAAATTTGGTAGAGGTCGGATGATTAGGTTAATCGTAATTTGATTTAAGCTTTGGACATTCGTGTGGCCGCCATTACGTTTCCGTCAAGAAGGTGGCGATATAAAACATGACACTGAGGTGCACTTTGCTAGTGCTACCTCTGTAACAAATTTCGTTCCATTCGGTTTCACCGTGTTCGAATTAATAGGGGGAATCAATTTCGACATAAAGATGGCCACCATCCGCAAACTATCAGGCGAATGACCTATTAGATTGATCAAAGGATGCTCCCTCCATAAAGGTATGTAGTTGCAAAATTTGCTAGGGATCGGATGATTAGGTTAATCGTAATTTGATTTAAGCTTTGAACATTCGTGTGGCCGTCATTACGTTTCAGTCAAGATGGTGGCGATATAAAACATGACACTGAGGTGCCATTTGCTAGTGCTACCTCTGTACCAAATTTCGTTCCATTCGGTTTCACCGTGTTCGAATTAATAGGGGGATTCAATTTTGACATAAAGATGGCCGCCATCCGCAAATTATTAGGCTAATAACCTATTAGATTGGTCAAAGGATGCTCCCTCCATAAAGGTATGTTGTTGCAAAGTTTGGTAGAGATCGGATGGTTATATTAGTCGTAATTTAACTTAAGCTTTGAAAATTTGTGTGGCCGCCATTACGTTTCTGTCAATATGGCGGCGATATAAAACATGACACTGAGATGCCCTTTGCTAGTGCTACCTCTGTACCAAATTTCGTTCCATTCGGTTTCACCGTGTTTGAATTAATAGGGGGAATTAATTTTCACACAAAGATGGCCGCCATCCGCAAACTATTAGGCTAATGACCTATTCATTTGGTCAAAGGATGCCTCCTCTATAAGGGTATGTTGTTGCAAAATTTGGTAGAGATCGGATTATTAGGTTAATCGTAATTTGATTCAAGCATTGAACATTTGTGTGGCCGCCATTGCGTTTCCGTAAAGATGGCGGCGATATAAAACATGACACTGAGGTGCCTTTTGTTAGTACTACCTCTGTACCAAATTTCGTTCCATTCGGTTGCACCGTGTTCGAATTAATAGGGGGAATCGATTTTCACACAAAGATGGCCGCCATCCGCAAACTATTACGCTGATGAACTATTAGTTTGGTCAAAGGATGCTCCCCCATAAAGGTATGTTGTTGCAAAATTTGGTAGAGATCAGATGATTAGGTTAGTAGTAATTTGATTTAAGCTTTGAACATTTGTGTGGCCGCCATTACCTTTCCGTCAAGATGGCGGCGATATAAAACATGACACTGAAGTGCCTTTTGTTAGTACTACCTCTGTACCAAATTTCGTTCCATTCGGTTCCACCGTGTTCGAATTAATAGGGGGAATCAATTTTGACATAAAGATGGCTGCCATCCGCAAACTATTAGGCTAATAATCTATTAGATTCGTCAAAGGATGCTCCCTCCATAAAGGTATATTGTTGCAAAGTTTGGTAGAGATCGGATGGTTATGTTAGTCGTAATTTAACTTAAGCTTTGAACATTTGTGTGGCCGCCATTACGTTTCTGTCAATATGGTGGCGATATAAAACATGACACTGAGATGCACGTTGCTAGTTCTACCTCTGTACCAAATTTCGTTCCATTCGGTTTCACCGTGTTTGAATTAATAGGGGTAATCGATTTTCACACAAAGATGGCCGCCATCCGCAAACTATTACGCTGATGACCTATTAGTTTCGTCAAAGGATGCTCCCCCCATAAAGGTATGTTGTTGCAAAATTTGGTAGAGATCGGATGATTAGGTTAGTCGTAATTTGATTTAAGCTTTGTACATTTAGGTGGCCGCCATTACGTTTCCGTCAAGATGGCGGCGATATAAAACATGACACTGAGGTGTCCTTTGCTAGTGCTACCTTTGTACCAAATTTCGTTCAATTCGCATTCACCGTGTTCGAATTGATAGGGGGGGACAGACATTCAGAGTACACACACTCACACACACACACAGACACACAGACACACACACGCACAGACTCACACACACACATACACACACACAGACAGACACACTTTTTTCGCCCTGTGTTGATCTCATAAGTCTACTTTCATTTTTTGCAAAAATCGAAAGTAGACTAAAAATACATGGTTTTGATAATTATGCGATATATTGTTGTGCAGGGAGGAAAAATACCCAGGGCTGGACGGATGATTGTGCCGCCCGCTCTATCTGAGGGAAAAAATTGCTCCCTGCAATGAGAAAGATAGAAGAAATAGAAAAAATGGGTGTTCCAGGGTATAAGTTAAGGGAAATATTTAAAATGTGTTTATTGATTTGGGATAAAACGGAACACCCTTACAAGTGGGGAAGTTAGAAGAAAGAAAAATGAAAGAAAAACAAATCATAAACATGGTGTACATGTGCTCTTAGAAGAGTATACCGTTTAATGTGTTATATTGAGATGTGCATGTATTAACGTACTAGCAGGTACCCGCGGCTTCGCTCGCGATCAAGACAATGGGGACGATGCATTATTGCTGATAGTTGGTTTATTCTATTACAGCAATCGCGGCTACAGGTGGGTAGATTCAAATTCTGAGAATTCTGATACATACAGTATATAGATATGAGCAGCAAAGTGGGAATTTTATATAGTTGTGAACACATTTGAAAATTTTAGTTTTGGTTTTGCCATCTTCTGCTGAGACATAACGATTTTGTTGTCCGGATACTCGCCAGCACGCCACATACAGTTGTCCATGGGAAATAATGGTTTTGTCTAAACGTACACCTGGAATGGCAAATCTATCTGAATATGGGGAATTAAAAGTATTTTTCCTTAAGCTATTCTGGGTATAATTTTGCCACACTTATTGATGATTTGAACGTCAACATGTCGCTATTAATAGACCTATAGTAAAATATCTCTCACCTTGGTCGCTGATGTACATTATGCAGTCACTTCCAGTGTTACATCCCAGGGATTGAAATTCTCCAACAACCCTTTTGCCTCACATGCCTCTCTAAGTAATAAAAATTCCCGATTGTTGTTGTTTGAGTCTTAAGTTTTTTGACTGGTTTGATGCAGCCCTCCAAGCCTCGCTCTCCTGAGCTCATCGTTTCATCACTACATAGCTACCACACCCTACATCCGAGGCAATCTGTATAACCCTGGTCTACCCCTACAGTTCTTGTCCTTGACCCTCCCATCCATAACTAAGCTTGCTATTCCTGGGTGTCTTAATATGTGTCGTACCAACCTATCTCTTCTCTTCATTAGCAGTCGCCAGAAACATCTCTCCTCTCCCACTCGTCTTAATAGCTCTTCATTTGATACCCTATCTAACCATCTGATCTTCATCATTCTCCCGTAACACCACATTTCAAACGCTTCAATTCTCCTCTTTACTGCAGCACCATTAGTCCAAGTTTCACTTCCTTATAATGACTCAAAAGCTTTCAAAAATGACATCCTAATACCTAAATGTATATTCGATGTCAAGAGATTCCTTTTTGTGTAGAAATGCTTTCCTTGTCTGAGCCAACCTGCTTTTTATATCCTCTTTGCTTCGTCCATTACTGGTTATTTTGCTTCCTACGTACCGGTAACAGAAGTCTCCTACTTCCCGTAGCGTTTCAACTGCCAATTTGATGTTCATAGAGGTTTCTGATTTATTTCGGCTGCATTCCAATAATTTTGTTTTACATTTATTGATTTTCATCATGAATTCATTCGTCAAGACGGAGTCCATACCATTCATAAACTCGTTCAAATCTTCTGGCGTATTGGCCAAGATGACGATGTCATCAGCAAATCTCAGAGATGAAATTATTTCTCCTTAAATCTTCACTCCGACTTTAAATTGTTCTCCAATTTCCTGATTATTGTGTTTTTAGAGATCTTTGAAATGCGTTGCCCTCGCACATGGTGTAGATGCATTGTCAAAGGAAAACATTCCATGTTACGAACATGGGCCGAATAACCTGTACCGAAAGCCTATTCTGGACAGCAGTTCCTTGAACTCAGATTTGCCAACATTTTATTGTATCTTTCCATGTGGTATGTCTCTGTACCTCAACATACAGAAGAGTGCTTTAAAAATCATGTCTTGTGTACATTTTGGAAAATGTAGTGAGAGTGGTTTTTGCCGGAGTGGATACTCGCTAGTAGAAATTCTTTTCAGTAAAATAGACTGGTTCACAATTTGGTAAGTGCACATTGAGCTTCTGGCGTATTGGCCAAGATGACTATGTCATCAGCAAATCTCAGAGATGAAATTATTTCTCCTTGAATCTTCACTCCGACTTTAAATTGTTCTCCAATTTCCTGATTATTGTGTTTTTAGAGATCTTTGAAATGCGTTGCCCTCGCACATGGTGTAGATGCATTGTCAAAGGAAAACATTCCATGTTACGAACATGGGCCGAATAACCTGTACCGAAAGCCTATTCTGGACAGCAGTTCCTTGAACTCAGATTTTCCAACATTTTATTGTATCTTTTCATGTGGTATGTCTCTGTACCTCAACTTACAGTAGAGTGCTTTAAAAATCATGTCTTGTGTAAATTTCAGAAAATGTAGTGAGAGTGGTTTTTGCCGGAGTGGATACTCGCTAGTAGAAATTCTTTTCAGTAAAATAGACTGGTTCACAATTTGGTAAGTGCACATTGAGGTATATGACGGCGGGATGCCTTAAGTGTTAAGGAAACGGCAATAGCCGCCTCAGAGCTTCGTTGCTATTGAAATTATGACCTGACCGATATTTGTACTTAACTATAAGGGATTTGTGAGCCCAGTGTTTATGAAATTGAACGTAGCTATATCGCTACCTTTATTTAATAGCCGCTACTGAAGTGTTTAAAAATTAAAGATGGTATTAGAAGGCGCTTCCCCTAATATTTTTTACCCCTGGCACTACAGCCCATGAAGGGCCTAGGCCTAACATGCGACCGCTTCCCAGCCATTTGGCCTGCAGATATTGTGGTGACGCGTGGTCAGTGCATAGTGTCCTCTCAGCCGTTAATCTTGTTCTTCGTGACCGGCACGCTGCCTCACAGCTACTCAATTGTCCTCACGAATCTGAGTTCAGCCCGTTGCAGCCCTCACGTCAGTGTCTAAAATCTCTGAGGGAGCCGGGAATCGAACCCGGGGCCTCCGGACGGGAGGCAGGCGCGCTACACTGTTCTTATTGTGTTTATATATATCTTGAAAAAGATAATAAATGAATTGGCATTGCCTCCTAGAGGGATATATAGAAAATCGGCCATTTGGCCTGCAGATATTGTGGTGACGCGTGGTCAGTGCATAGTGTCCCCTCGGCCGTTAATCTTGTTCTTCGTGACCGGCGCGCTGCCTCACAGCTACACAATTGTCCTCACGAATCTGAGTTCAGCCCGTTGCAGCCCTCACGTCAGTGTCTAAAATCTCTGACGGAGCCGGGAATCGAACCCGGGGCCTCCGGACGGGAGGCAGGTGCGCTACACTGTTCATATTGTGTTTATATATATCTTAAAAAAGATAATAAATGAATTGGCATTGCCTCCTAGAGGGATATATAGAAAATCGGATGTCATACCTTGAGGTAGTGTTGCCATGGAAACGGACTTGCGATTAGTTCATCAATCAGAGCGAAGATAGTTTTCTGCGAATATCTTTGAAACTGTTGGTTTTAGAGCCTTAAAATGTAGTTTTCGGTGTCCCGTAGGGACGTACCGAGTATTGTTTCTTGCATCGAGGGGAGTAAAATGAGCTTTGTCAGGTCTTTATGCGACAACTTCGATATTTTGTCCTGGTTGAGTATTTTTGGTGACTTTTCAGTTATATTGCCCATTCCACGGGAACAATGATTTATTTCCGGACAAAAGGCAGCCTATATGTTATCCCATGGTATAAGCTGTCTCCATTTCAAATTTCATCCAAATCCGTTCAGCCGTTTTAGTGTCAAGAGGTAACAAACTAACACACACACTCACACACACACACACACACACACACGGACACACAGATTTTCGCAATTATAATATATATAGGGATTAACGTTGAGGAATATCATTTATCACCTCCGTAGACAATGTGGGGGTGCGAGGTATTATTTATATGTTTATAGTAGAATGCTTGCCCGTGGGCGCATTAATGTATGTTAAGTTACCCTTTTACAATTATGAATTAAAATTATCTTATATCTAGCTTAAGCGCGCTAATTTTGTATGCTCCTAGTTTATATGTTACCTCGCGTGCACGCTACTCCTTTGTACGTATGCGCCGTCTCACGGCTAATCCTGTACGGCCACTTCCTGGTATGGTTTAGTGGTCGTACCGCTTGAAATGTATCCTTAATCTGTGAAGCATTCCCTGTGGGCGAATGCCTTCACACTTGACAATGAGAGTCGTCGCCACAAGTCGGTTGCGCCCTCATTGCCGTAATTTGCGCCGCATTTCTGACGCCTTATGTTTTTCTTGTTTACGTTGATCTGCCAGCGAGCCTGATACCCGACAGGTATCAGCCCTGCTGTGCAGATTTTTGTTGTGTAGCTGTAAAAATTGTGGTGAGTATGTGAGTGAGGATGATACGAATCCCTATATCCCTATATCCCTATATCCCTATATATATTATAATTGCGAAAATCTGTGTGTCCGTGTGTGTGTGTGTGTGTGTGTGTGTGTGTGTGTTAGTTTGTTACCTCTTGACACTAAAACGGCTGAACGGATTTGGATGAAATTTGAAATGGAGACAGCTTATACCATGGGATAACATATAGGCTGCCTTTTGTCCGGAAATAAATCATTGTTCCCGTGGAATGGGCAATATAACTGAAAAGTCACCAAAAATACTCAACCAGGACAAAATATCGAAGTTGTCGCATAAAGACCGGACAAAGCTCATTTTACTCCCCTCGATGCAAGAAACAATACTCGGTACGTCCCTACGGGACACCGAAAACTACATTTTAAGGCTCTAAAACCAACAGTTTCAAAGATATTCGCAGAAAACTATCTTCGCTCTGATTGATGAACTAATCGCAAGTCCGTTTCCATGGCAACACTACCTCAAGGTATGACATCCGATTTTCTATATATCCCTCTAGGAGGCAATGCCAATTCATTTATTATCTTTTTTAAGATATATATAAACACAATATGAACAGTGTAGCGCACCTGCCTCCCGTCCGGAGGCCCCGGGTTCGATTCCCGGCTCCGTCAGAGATTTTAGACACTGACGTGAGGGCTGCAACGGGCTGAACTCAGATTCGTGAGGACAATTGTGTAGCTGTGAGGCAGCGCGCCGGTCACGAAGAACAAGATTAACGGCCGAGGGGACACTATGCACTGACCACGCGTCACCACAATATCTGCAGGCCAAATGGCCGATTTTCTATATATCCCTCTAGGAGGCAATGCCAATTCATTTATTATCTTTTTCAAGATATATATAAACACAATAAGAACAGTGTAGCGCGCCTGCCTCCCGTCCGGAGGCCCCGGGCTCGATTCCCGGCTCCCTCAGAGATTTTAGACACTGACGTGAGGGCTGCAACGGGCTGAACTCAGATTCGTGAGGACAATTGAGTAGCTGTGAGGCAGCGTGCCGGTCACGAAGAACAAGATTAACGGCTGAGAGGACACTATGCACTGACCACGCGTCACCACAATATCTGCAGGCCAAATGGCTGGGAAGCGGTCGCATGTTAGGCCTAGGCCCTTCATGGGCTGTAGTGCCAGGGGTAAAAAATATTAGGGGAAGCGCCTTCTAATACCACCTTTAATTTTTAAACACTACAGTAGCGGCTATTAAATAAAGGTAGCGATATAGCTACGTTCAATTTCATAAACACTGGGCTCACAAATCCCTTATAGTTAAGTACAAATATCGGTCAGGTCATAATTTCAATAGCAACGAAGCTCTGAGGCGGCTATTGCCGTTTCCTTAACACTTAAGGCATCCCGCCGTCATATACCTCAATGTGCACTTACCAAATTGTGAACCAGTCTATTTTACTGAAAAGAATTTCTACTAGCGAGTATCCACTCCGGCAAAAACCACTCTCACTACATTTTCTGAAATTTACACAAGACATGATTTTTAAAGCACTCTTCTGTAAGTTGAGGTACAGAGACATACCACATGAAAAGATACAATAAAATGTTGGCAAATCTGAGTTCAAGGAACTGCTGTCCAGAATAGGCTTTCGGTACAGGTTATTCGGCCCATGTTCGTAACATGGAATGTTTTCCTTTGACAATGCATCTACACCATGTGCGAGGGCAACGCATTTCAAAGATCTCTAAAAACACAATAATCAGGAAATTGGAGAACAATTTAAAGTCGGAGTGAAGATTCAAGGAGAAATAATTTCATCTCTGAGATTTGCTGATGACATAGTCATCTTGGCCAATACGCCAGAAGCTCAATGTGCACTTACCAAATTGTGAACCAGTCTATTTTACTGAAAAGAATTTCTACTAGCGAGTATCCACTCCGGCAAAAACCACTCTCACTACATTTTCCAAAATGTACACAAGACATGATTTTTAAAGCACTCTTCTGTATGTTGAGGTACAGAGACATACCACATGGAAAGATACAATAAAATGTTGGCAAATCTGAGTTCAAGGAACTGCTGTCCAGAATAGGCTTTCGGTACAGGTTATTCGGCTCATGTTCGTAACATGGAATGTTTTCCTTTGACAATGCATCTACACCATGTGCGAGGGCAACGCATTTCAAAGATCTCTAAAAACACAATAATCAGGAAATTGGAGAACAATTTAAAGTCGGAGTGAAGATTTAAGGAGAAATAATTTCATCTCTGAGATTTGCTGATGACATCGTCATCTTGGCCAATACGCCAGAAGATTTGAACGAGTTTATGAATGGTATGGACTCCGTCTTGACGAATGAATTCATGATGAAAATCAATAAATGTAAAACAAACTTATTGGAATGCAGCCGAAATAAATCAGAAACCTCTATGGACATCAAATTGGCAGTTGAAACGCTACGGGAAGTAGGAGACTTCTGTTACCGGTACGTAGGAAGCAAAATAACCAGTAATGGACGAAGCAAAGAGGATATAAAAAGCAGGTTGGCTCAGGCAAGGAAAGCATTTCTACACAAAAAGGAATCTCTTGACATCGAATATACATTTAGGTATTAGGATGTCATTTTTGAAAGCTTTTGAGTCATTATAAGGAAGTGAAACTTGGACTAATGGTGCTGCAGTAAAGAGGAGAATTGAAGCGTTTGAAATGTGGTGTTACGGGAGAATGATGAAGATCAGATGGTTAGATAGGGTATCAAATGAAGAGCTATTAAGACGAGTGGGAGAGGAGAGATGTTTCTGGCGACTGCTAATGAAGAGAAGAGATAGGTTGGTACGACACATATTAAGACACCCAGGAATAGCAAGCTTAGTTATGGATGGGAGGGTCAAGGACAAGAACTGTAGGGGTAGACCAGGGTTATACAGATTGCCTCGGATGTAGGGTGTGGTAGCTATGTAGTGATGAAACGATGAGCTCAGGAGAGCGAGGCTTGGAGGGCTGCATCAAACCAGTCAAAAAACTTAAGACTCAAACAACAACAATCGGGAATTTTTATTACTTAGAGAGGCATGTGAGGCAAAAGGGTTGTTGGAGAATTTCAATCCCTGGGATGTAACACTGGAAGTGACTGCATAATGTACATCAGCGACCAAGGTGAGAGATATTTTACTATAGGTCTATTAATAGCGACATGTTGACGTTCAAATCATCAATAAGTGTGGCAAAATTATACCCAGAATAGCTTAAGGAAAAATACTTTTAATTCCCCATATTCAGATAGATTTGCCATTCCAGGTGTACGTTTAGACAAAACCATTATTTCCCATGGACAACTGTATGTGGCGTGCTGGCGAGTATCCGGACAACAAAATCGTTATGTCTCAGCAGAAGATGGCAAAACCAAAACTAAAATTTTCAAATGTGTTCACAACTATATAAAATTCCCACTTTGCTGCTCATATCTATATACTGTATGTATCAGAATTCTCAGAATTTGAATCTACCCACCTGTAGCCTAGATTGCTGTAATAGAATAAACCAACTATCAGCAATAATGCATCGTCCCCATTGTCTTGATCGCGAGCGAAGCCGCGGGTACCTGCTAGTATATTATAAATGTGAAAATCTGTGTGTCCGTGTGTGTGTTAGTTTGTTACCTCTTGACACTAAAACGGCTGGACGTATTTGGATGAAATTTGAAATGGAGACAGCTTATACCCTAGGATAACATATAGGCTGCCTTTCATCCTGAAATAAATCATTGTTCCCGTCGAACGGGCAACATAACTGAAAAGTCACCAAAAATACTCAGCCGGGACAAAATATCGAAGTTGTCGCATATGGACCGGACAAAGCTCATTTTACGCCCCTCGATGCGAGAAACAATACTCGGTAGGTCCCTACGGGACACCGAAAACCACATTTTAAGGCCCTAAGTCCAACAGTTTCAAAGATATTCGCAGAAAACTATCTTCACTCTGGTAAACTGATGAACTAATGGCAAGTCCGTTTCCATGGCAACTGAACCTCAAGGTATGACATCCGATTTTCTATATATCCCTGTAGGAGGCAGTGCCAATCCATTTATTATCTTTTTCAAGAGATATATAAACACAAGAACAGGGTAGCGTGCCTGCCTCCCATCCGGAGGCCCCGGGTTCGATTCCCGGCTCCCTCAGAGATTTTAGACACTGGCGTGAGGGCTGCAACGGAGTGCACTCAGCTTCGTGAGGACAATTGAGTAGCTGTCTGATAAAGAGGCAGCGCCCCGGTCACGAAGAACAAGATAAACGGCCAAGCGAACACGATGCACTGACCACGCGTCACCACAATATCTGCAGGTCAAATGGCTGGGAAGCGGTCGCATGACAGGCCTAGGCCCTTCGTGGCCTGTAGTGCCAGGGGTTAAAAAAATTAGGGACAGCGCCTTCTAATACCACTTTTAAATTTTAAACACTATACTAGCGGCTATTCAATAAAGTTGGCGATATACCTGCGTTCAATTTCATAAACACTGGGCTTACAAATCCCGTATAGTTAAGTGCAAATATCAGTCTGGTCGTTATGCCAGTAGCAACGAAGCTCTGTGGCGGCTATTGCCGTTTCCGTAACACTTAAGGCATCTCGCCGTCACATACCTCAATGTGCACTTACAAAATTGTGAACCATTCTATTTACTGAAAAGAATTTCTACGTGCGTGTATCCACTCTGGCAAAAACCACACTCACCACCTTTTCCAAAATGTACGCAAGACATGATTTTTAAAGCAATCTTCTGTATGTTGAGGTACAGAGATATACCACATGGAAAGATACAATAAAATGTTGGCAAATCTGAATTCAAGGAACTGCTGTCCAGAATAGGCTTTCGGTGCAGGTTATGCGGCCCATGTTCGTAACATGGAATGTTATCCTTGGACAATGCATCTACACCATGTGCGAGGACAACGCATTTCAAAGATCTCTAATACCACAATAATCAGGAAATTGGAGAAAAATTTAAAGGGGGAGCGAAGATTCAAGGATAAATAATTTCATCTTTGAGATTTGCTGATGACATCGTCGTCTTGGCCGATACGCCAGAGGATTTGAACGAGTTTTTGAATGGTATGGACTCAGTCTTGAGGAATGAATTCATGATGAAAATCAATAAATGTAAAACAAAATTATTGGAATGCAGCCGAAATAAATCAGAAACCTCTATGGACCTCAAATTGGCTGGTGAAACGCTACAGGAAGTAGGATACTTATGTTACTTAGGAAGCAAAATATCCAGTGATGGACGAAGCAAAGAGGATATAAAAAGCAGGTTGGCTCAGGCAAGGAAAGCATTTCTACAGAAAAGGAATCTGTTGACATCGAATATACATTTAGGTATTAGGAAGTCATTTTTGAAAGCTTTTGTCTGGAACGTGACATTATAAGGAAGTTAAACTTGGACTAATGGTGCAGCAGAAAAGAGGAGAATTGAAGCGTTTGAAATGTGGTGTTACAGGAGAATGATGAAGATCGGATGGGTAGATAGGGTAACAAATGAAGAGGTATTAAGACGAGTGGGAGAGGAGAGTTGTTTCTGGCGACTGCTAATGAAGGGAAGATAAGGTTGGTATGACACATAAATAAGACACCCAGGAATAGCAAGCTTAGTTATGGAAGGGAGGGTCGAGGAAAAGAACTGTAGGCATAGACCAGGGTTAAACAGATTGCCTCGGATGTAGGGTGTTGTTGTTGTGTAGAGATGAAACGATTAGCTCAGGAGAGGGGGCGTGGTGGGCTGCATCAAACCAGTAAAAAATGAAGAATCAAGCAACAACAACAACAATGAGGAATTTTAATTATTTAGAGAGGCATGTGAGGCAAAAGGGTTTTTGGAGAATTTCAATCCCTGGGACGTAACACTGGAAGAGACTGCATAATGTACGAGTACATCAGCGGCCAAGGTGAGATATATTTTACTATAGGTCTATTAATAGCGACATGTTGATGTTCAAATCATCAAAAGTGTGGCAAAATTACACCCAGAATAGCTTAAGGAAAAATACTTTTATTTCCCCATATTCCGATAGATTTGCCATTCCATTGTGCAAGAGTGCAGTTCCCTCTTCAAACTATATTCTCAATTTCTATTAACAAAGCGCAATGACACACACTTAACAGCAGCAGGTGTAGGCTACATTTAGACAAAACCTTTTTTCCCATGGGCAACTGTATGTGGCGTGCTCGCGAGTATCCGGACAACAAAATCGTTATGTCTCAGCAGAAGATGGCAAAACCAAAAACGTAATTTTAAAATGTGTTCATATAATGTAACATCGTACCCTGCAGATTTTGACAACTCTAAAAAATCCCACTTTTCAGCTCATATCAATATACTCAACTGTATGTATCAGAATTTTCAGAATTAGAATTGACCCATCTGTAGCCGCGATTGCTGTAATAGAATAGACCAATTAATGCATCGTCCCCATTGTCTTGATCACGAGCGAAGCCGCGGGTACCTGCTAGTAGTAAATACAAATTAATGCGCAAAGGTGGAATACAGTAATATGATGGCACAAATAGTATGCTGCTGCTATATGGCAGCGAAATTATAGTCACCAGTGCCATATTCCTGGTGACGATGCCTGAAAAAAATGGAGAGGTTTAGAAAACATATAAATATTGCATATTTTCTATGCCGCTTCCTGTGGCAGTGTGTCCACAGTCTGAAGCTCGTTTTCCCTGTGAAAAAAATGGCATGATTAGTGTTATTTGATGTATGCCCGGGCTTACCCTATACGGTGCCGTAATGTCGTTTCTTATGCTCAGTGTGTTTATATAACCTAGTTAATCTAGTTAATCTACTTAATGTATCACCTTAATATTATTCATATTACTATGTTGTCCTAATGTGTTGTCGGCCTTACCCCGGTAGCGGAATTTTGGTTACCGGGTGCCGATATATTCTACCTCAATTATACGTATTTTAATATATTATAATGTATTATCGGACTTACCCTGATGACGGGTTTGACGGTCATCAGGTGCCGAGCGGCGTTATCTTAACACTATTTATCTAACTTATGGTAGAAAAAAAATGGTTGCTATTACTAAGCCGAAAGGGTGGCCTTACTCTATTGCCGAAATGTGCTGTGCTATTATTTAGCATCAGCGGTTAGTGAATTTGCTTAATCCTAAGTTGCGTAGCATAGTGCAACTGTCTTACTCGCTAAATTTTGACCAGGGCGATCGCCTGAGGCAATTTACGTCCTCAGATCACCACCCGTACGTATCCTAGAAACACCGGTTGTCTCTAGAATTGCCGGATTCCGCCCCCTTAATTCTAGTTGTCGACGTCTATTCTAGGTCTTACTAACTAGTACTAATATAGTCACAGGCGGCTTACGGTGCCACAAAGCAAACCTTCTCGCCTGCTGTATCTTCCTGCTCATTACCGTTGTTTTTCATACGTTGTCATAGTTGGGTCGCCCACTTTAACCCCTATGAGTTGCTCGCTATGCTACTCATTTAATGCCCTAGGCTGCCCGCTGCGTCACCATTTATGTGGGCATTGGACATCGTCCAATGGTATAATATTATCTTCGCCTTCATTGGCAATAGTAGTATTCTCTTCGCGTTTATTCGCAGTAATAATAATCTCTTCGCCTTTATTGGCAGCCGTAGTATGCTTTTCGCAGTAATAATAATCTCTTCGCCTTTATTGGCAACCGTAGTATGCTTTTCGCAGTGATAATAATCTCTTCGCCTTTATTGGCAACCGTAGTATGCTTTTCGCAGTAATAACAATCTCTTCGCCACTGTTGGCCGCAATAATACTTCGCTCCCGCGCGTAGGAGTCTTGCTTCCCGCTGTAGAAGCCCTACTTACTTATAATTAACTAAGAGTCTAGTCCTAGTTTGGTCGTCCCTAGGGTCAACTCCTGGGTCCGGCGTGGAGCTAGCTATTTCTCCCACCATCCTCAGAAAGTCTCCCCTGCAGGTCTTGGCTTCGACGACCGTGGCACATGGTGGGTGTAGCATCTCTTCCTCCCAGGGGCAGACTAGGCATACCTAGGATTCCGAAGCTTGCCCGCGCCAGGCCGTGAGTGCCTCAACCTTACGTGGTTCGTCTGTTTGGTCTAGTCGTTAAGTTACTAGGGTAACTAAGCTGTTGAGCCAACTGGGGTAAGGGTCAACATCCCCTTCCCCAGCTCTGCTCCAGTGTGGTGCCTCTGGCCTTTTGCTCGTGCCGCTATCACCAATCAGAGTGTTATCAGATTCCTTTTCATATAGAAAATATAGGCGGAACCTGTGTAAATAATTTATTTTATATAAAATGTAAAATTTTTTCCAAGTGTGTTGTGGGGTTGTAGAACTTCTAAGTGCATAGACTACTTTAGGTCTCCTGTTGCTACGTCGGCTTTCCGGCGATAATGTTCTGTTGACTTTTATGGAGGCGTTAGTAGGGTTTATGGTGTTAGGTACCCTGTTAATAGGATCTGGGGGTAGTTATTCGTAGAGTGGGCTGAAAGCATGGTAGGAAGAGGTTGCGCATCTTTGGGCTCAAATAAATAGTGGCCTTGAGCCGGTAATGCTGCTAGGATTGCTCTTACAATGAGTGGACGGGGGCAGGTAATTCCCGGGATTGCAAAAATATAAAAATTCCATGCAGGTCTGATAGTAATAACCCTTGGTAAATGGATGGGATATTCCATGCATGTATCTGGATATGAGGCATATCCGCACTCATGTAAGGATAGGTATAGGGTGAGTGTAAAATAATATTATGTCCCTGTCATGCGGGATTATTTAATTTATAGAAAAAATGGTTAGTATATGATTTTGGCCTCATCTCTCACTTGGAGATGCGCATTACGCTTAATTGTCGTTTGCCGACCCACCCCTAATACTCGGGTGTTAGCATTGGGGTTCAGGGCGTAGTAAGCCCTCTTTTTAAACGCATGAAGTCTATCAACCCCGGTGTATACTTTGTAATGTAGTGTAGCTGTTTTCATCGTGTCTGTATGTCTGTGTTGGTCATGTTGGACGTGGGAAGGTCATGGAAGGGGAATTAGGTATTAAAAAATGGTAGCCTGTGGGTGGTATGTCGGTAATCCCGCTGGGATTATCCACCTATGCTTCTGTCATTCTCCCTTGGTCCATGTCTTGATAGCCTGTAATGATTTTTGAGAACTAAAATCGAGAAAGGAAGTTATTAGGGGGGGGGTCTTGTTTCCTCAGAGCCCCTGTCTGTGTTCGCTCCTGATTAGTGAGCGCGTGTGTGTGTGACTATGTTCCGCTACACCACGCGGACGGTTGGTCTGTTATAGGCTAAGTCCTAATGTGTATCGCGTGTCTGAGGGTCAGGTGGCGTGGGCAACTTGTCAACATCTTTGAGATATGTCCCTATGGCCCTACGATAAGTCCGGTGTTAAAGATGTCTATACGTTGCTAAATGTCACAATTGTTTTTGCAGTGCTAAAAAAAATGTATGGCATTATGATTGCTTTGCGCTTGTAATTTCATGGTCACTGCCGATATAACAATAGTGTCTGTCGGCAGCAGTGTGGCAATGCGGTGAAACCTGCAAGTCAGTATTTTCGTCATGTTGTGCTTTCATTTGTTTGCGTACGTGACTTTTCGCCAGTATGTGAGTGTTGTCACTGTTCGGGATTCCCGGCGGACCAATGTAGCAATTCGTCCTATTTAGCTAGTACTGTTGTGTGGCCACTATTCCATAAGACTTTTGCCTTACGAAATTTTCATACCTGTGTCTGGGAAATCTATTTTCTATGTCAGGTGTAATTGAAATTTATGCACGGTGTTTGGCCGAAGGAAATGTGGTGTTCCCTGTTTATGTACTTGTATGGGCCGATGTCGGTGTGATTGGAAGCCTGGATAGTTGTTTTCCCTGGTGTCCAATTTTTACTGGGATTTGGACCCATGATCTCATGTCATTCTCTGTGTTCTATGTCTGCGTTGTGTTTTTGGGATTTAGGTGTCCTCAGTGTGGTTATTGCTTGTGTCTCTCGTACCAAAATACCGTTGGTTAGTTAGTTTTTGGTACGAGTGTGGTGTGTGATTATGAGTTTGGACCCGGCTTACTGTAAAGACCTGGTATGACAATATCTATGCCGTGTATACCCTAGCACATGTACCGTGTATCTGAAATGCGCAGATGAGAATACGCATTCCTGTGAGGAGTTTGTGTATTTTTGAATTCTCCTCGTAGTGTAATTTGGGGAGTTATGAGGTCTCTGGATCTGACGTGAATGATGGCGTTTGTTCCTGTTCACTTGGAGTTGGCTTAGTCCGTCTGTATGCGTGAAGGTCGCCCAGCCACGCGGGTCTTATCGCTGACAGAGATGTTTTTGAATTACAATGGCGTGCGCACTCATTCGTTACTTGTTCTGACCACGCTCATGTTTCCGGCACGTGTATGTGTGAACTTGAGTGCTGTCTCTGTGATTGCGGGTGAGGCTTTCCGCACTGTAAAAGAACCTTTCATTACCTACATTCGTGTCCCCAAATTTTGTGTTAACTCTGACGTGGGTCGAATATATCCCTATCCATGGTACAAAATGTCGTTATACACGAGTGTCTCCTGGCCGCTAGTCGCGTGTTCGGTGACGAGGTGTCGGAGGTGATTTTGTTGTTTTCCATTTATGAACGTCTGTTAGTGGAACTGTCCCCATCTGTTTTAGCTTCCTTACTTTCCTATCCTGCAACTGAGGTACTCCTTTACTATTTTCCGGCAGAATTTCTAGCAAAGTAAGTCTGAGCCTACTTTCACCGTAGCGCTTGACCGTTGGTCTGAGTGTGCCTGTGTTCGAGGAACTAATTGCGCTCTGCGCTACCCCAGTAGAGTTTACGGGGGTGTGTGGATTTTTGACTGACCTGTTTTGTGGGGTAGGCAATAGGACCTTTCTTATGCCCCGTGTACTGTGTGTTAGCGCCTGGTCAGATTGTGTGGGTGTGTGTTGTGCATCCTGAGGGCCTGAAGGCAACATCCTCTTATGCATACGCACCTGGGGTACAGATGCTGGTGCCCGCTTTCGTCCTGACAAAATTGCCCTTTGGACTAGCGGCAAAGGCCGTTTGATGGCCTGTGTATGCCCTAGCGATGTAGTGGCGTGTAGTCTGACCGCTTCCGGGCCTGTGGCCACGGCAGACTCCTGCCATTGTGTTTGCCCACTTGTGTAGGTGTATGTGGGTTTAATGTGCTGTAGGGCGGGCTCTACGTCCTCAGCCCATGACGTGGTTACCTCCCGTTGTCTCCCTGTCATGTCATGTGTGTCTGAGAGTCCTGGCTTCAACTCCCTCTCGTTCGTCCGTTCCGAGGGGGTTGGCCTAGGTTCTGCTGCCCGGTTTGGCAAAATTGCCTTCCGAACCGGCGCTAAGGGATGTGTAATGGTGTAACTTGGGTCCCGCAGTGTATTGGAGTCTAACCTGGCCGTCTTCTGGACTGTGGCCACGGTGAACTTCTTCCCATGTGTGGCAGTACATGGCGAGAGGGAAATCCTCGCAAATTGCTGCGTTAGCGTATCTACGCTTATGTCCTCTCCCGGCTGGGTTTGTGGCCCTGCCATGTACTCAAAAATGGCCTTGTTATTCTGGAGTTCGTGGTACTCGTCCCAAATTTGGGTGTACTGCCTGTTGAGGCTCATGGCCTGCTCAGCGACTTTTGTGCCATTGGACCCAATGCGTTGGTGTTCCCTGATGAGTGTTTCCCATTGCTGGAACATGAACTCGTGTCGGCAATGTAGTTGCCAGTGTGCCCTAATGATTTGTGTACGGAGGGTGGGGATTTTCACCCAAATCTTGCGATTCTTAGCGCTGCGGAGTGGCCGGACAAGTGCTCTTATGATCCGCATATACTGGGCGTGCAGGAGCTGCTGAAACCTTCTGAGGTAGTCCTGCCTAGTTTCAAAGACTCTGTGCCAGGCAATTAATTCCTGGTTCTCCCCAATGCTCCTCAGTACAGCTAGGCGGTATAGAGGGGCCATGCTAAATGAAGTGTATGCGTCTTCTAATAAAATAAAAAAACTGTGCGTGTTTGGCAGTGGCAGTGTATCTTGTATCTCTCTGATTCTTTCCGGGGGCTGGGGGGGGGGGTTGGTTTAACAAGAATTTCCCCTGTGTAGACAGTGCGAAGCAAAAAATAATGCTTTCTGTCTGGGAAAAAAAATCCAGTCTCGCTTGGCTATATGCGGTACGGGCCGTTTTGACCACGAGAACTCGTTGTATGAGCCCTATTTTACTGTGCGTGGTACCCAGCCTCCACCAATCTGTTTTAGATCCCTTAGTTAGGGGTAGTTGGAACTAGAACGGATGTGTTATTGTGTTAATTTATAAGGTGATGCCTAGGAGGGGGTAGCTTCCCGTAGCTGGGTAAGCTGACCAGTGTAGAGTGTTGTTTATGGTTAGGATGCTAGGGGGTGCACCTATAAAGACGCAGGTGTATTTCAGGGGATGAAACTTTGTGTACAGGTGAACGTACTGGCCGCTCAACTGGTTGTAGTTATATAACCGACGTGCGTGCGTCAGCGATGTTGCGGTTCGATGCTCTGGCAGGCGGGCCGCTGCGTGAAGTGCAATGAAGCTTGCGCTAGCAACTATTTGGCTACTGTATGTCACGGCTGATCGTGACGGAAATCAGGAAAGGAGTTAGGACGTAAAGAGGCGTGTAAACAGTAAGACAAGTGTAGTGTACTGACCAAGTATTTATTGGTCAGTAATATGAAATTATGAGTCCCTTTTTAGGGAATGTAATGAATCTTATAAGTATAAGTGTACAAGTCTGTGGGGTAGGTCACAAAATATAGGAACTCTGAACACTGCTGACTCACCTGATGATAACGGCTAGGGCCTTCGGCGGACGCACTGTATAGTTGGTAATTGAGAGAGAGACCTGTCCTCCTTACGGCCCTTCTTATAAGCTTTAGTGCTGCTTCGTCGCCATTCCAGTGGCATAGCTGCCCCAGTTAGTTATAGTATAGGTGTTATGTGTGTGATGCAAGTATTTGGCAAGCCTTCCGAGCTGGCCGGCTTGCCCTTGCAGTATGAAAGATACTGTTCTGGACTTACGAGATTTGCCAGTTAGGGATGGTTTTGATAGAATGATGGAGGGTGGCTTCCAGGGGGTGCAAACCCCTGGGGGACTGTACAATATTTTCTACCACTTTGCTACCACTTTGCTACCACTTTTCTAGTTTGCTACCACTTTTCTACTACTTTTCTGCCACTTTTCTACCACTTTGCTACCACTTTGCTACCACTTTGCTACCACTTTTCTACCACTTTGCTACCAATTGTCTACCACTTGTCTACCACTTTGCTACCACGTTTCTGCCACTTTTCTATCACTTTAAACTGTACATATTAAATATAAAAGCCAACGCTAAATACATCTATTACCAGAACTGATATAACCTTTGTAGTGTGCAAATCATACTAACAGGTTAGTTGCTACTATGTAACTTACTACAACTAACCGAGGTAAACAACGTGTACTCTATAAAGGTTACTCTTATAACTATAGACCACAAAATGTAAAAGGAATAATATTCTGGCGATGTTCAAAACAGAGGTCAACAAGATGTCGAGGCAATATGAAAAGTAGAAATGGTGTGGTTTTAAGTGTGAGTGATCATCAATGCAGTGCTCCAGACAAAACACTGATGGTGTTGACAAAAAATCATCAGAATGCTAAAATGTTAGTACAAGAGAAAGATGTTGCTACTCAAAATAGTGCATTGTGTTTTGAGCAACGTTTAACCCCTGTTGTAAAAGTTATGTTGTATCCATCTTCCACGTCTCAAGAGTCATCAACATCACAGACTATGCAAGAGGTAGTGCTGTTGATGTTGTTTTAAGGGGCTGAACTACAAAGTCATCTGCCCTTGATTTGCAAGTGGATCGAAAAGGACTAGATAGTAATAGACAAAAGAGAGTTGTAGTTTGTATATAACTATTGTACATGTACTTACATTAAATAAATAAAAATAGTGTATGGGTATTGTCTGTTTTTCTTAATTGCTGTCCCCATGTCCCACTATTAATGCAATTGTTAACCATCAACAGTCTCTGACTATGTTCGGAAAGAGAGTGACCTTAAACAATAAACTCTATCTATGTTTTGTGTACCGAGTATCACAATAATACAGTGTGGTCAAGCCATGTTGAGGCAATAGTTATATCAGGTAAGGGATTCGAACCCTTGCTTTCTTGTACAGAAAATTTGAACTTACGTCAAACAGCATAACCACTCGGTCAACCTGACAGTTACTAATTTAATTATTTTTGTGGACTTGAGTGTTTATAAAACTTTTTCCAGTATACATTGACTAAACCACTTGTTTGTTTTGAAATATAGATTTTGTTTTGTTTGACCATAACATTGCAGTTATGAGTCTTGTGAACTGGGTGTTTAATATAGGGTTAAAGGCATTATAAAAATAATTTTAGAAAAGCTCTTAGGTATCGTGTCATGGGTTTTAGTAATGCATTACTGTTCGTTGACTAACATTTACCGTTACACAACATTATTTTGGTGAGCTCTACATGTTGTTGTTTGAGTCGTCAGTCTTTTGACTGGTTTGATGCAGATCTCCATACCTCCCTGCCCCGAGCTAAACGTTTCATCTCTATATAGCTACCACACCCTACATCCAAGGCTATCTATTTAACATATTATAACCTTTGATCTCCCCTACAAGCTCTTGGGTTCAATTCCTAGATTTAACACAAACTTTTAAAAGTGGTATGACAACTAAAACTAGTCTACTTAGTCTCGGGTGGTCCAAATAAGTAGAGAGGGTTTGATTCACACCCTAACCATAGAGCACTATGTTTTTTTTTTTAAATAATGATAGCCATTTGTTCAATTTCACATTTCACACATTGCAATTTGTCAATTTTCTATTTGCATTTTTTAAAATGACAGTTTGATGTTTTTGAATTTCATGATATGGAAACATGGATTTTCCATTTTCATATTTACACATTTGTCAATTTCCCATTTGCATATATTTTCTTAAATGCCCGTTTAAGGTTTTTAAATTTTGTCTATATGGAAACATGGATTTTCCATTTTGCTGTTTACACATTTTTTATTTATTTTGTGTATGTTGAAAAACTATATTTCCAAAACAAGATTCTTTATTTTTCATTTTATGATTTTGTAAATGATCTTAATGTGAGTGCTTGACCATGGCAATAGTACAGTCTATCTATGTGTGTTAGCGGAACCGTGGAGGCTTATTACTACTGCAAGTAAGAACGTTTTACAAAATAACGACTATCTAGCACTGCATTTGAAAAACAAAACTATTGAAAAAAATCTATTTTCCATTCATATATAAGTGCTAATTCTCCCTCTCCCCACCCTTCCTCATCGTATTTTCTCTGGTCAATTCTCTTGTCCACAAGATAAAAATTATGGTTGCTGGATTGTATCCTGCACTGTTTATGCGAAATACCTTTGCCAGTTCATAAAACCGTTAGGTAGTTCTCTACACATAGCGATTTTACCACTGCTCTACCTACGCCTTTTGCTTGTTTGGCTTTCTTACAGTCCAGTATGCGATAGGAAACATTAACTGTATATAAAACCCAGTCCACCTTTGTATTTGTAATCTAAGTAATAATTTGAAAAGAGACTAGTGTAATCAGTTTTAAACATTATCTCTGCATTTGTTTGTTTGTTTATGACATGCATATTAACCTAAAATGAAACCCTAGTCTACCTTAGTGAAAGGCTAACAGTTTAACCACTGCGTCACCATACCCTTCTTTCTTAGTTTGATTCGATCTAGGCCTTAGAGCTAGAAATCGAGTTAAGATCTCCAGTGAAAGAGGCACATGTGCTCACCACTATAGCACGTAATGTTTAGCTGGTAACATTAGACAACCGAAAATGATTGTATTTCTGTTAGCCAAGCATTTCTGTCATTTGCCTACTGTGTGAGCACTGCCAGCAAGACAGTTTAGTTTAGAACAAGCGTGTGTTTGTGTGTGTGTGTATAGATTATTAGCCTGAGGTATTTAAAGCTTGTTGTGTGTAGCGACCATCTTGTCCCAGTAACCACTGAGCAAGTTTTAACAGTCAACCCATAAAAACTGCATAGGATAGTTGTGTGTGGTTCGTGTACTTGGGTGTGTGCATTAGCACCATGCACTAGCTTTACCTTACCCTCTATAGGTAGAGCGTTATCCCTTTCCTTTTTGACATTACCAATGACCACATTCACCCACAAGTTTTACACTTAAACCCTTGGCTTGTTTTCGATTTGGTTTGGATCGGTTTGGTTGGGTTTGATTCAGCTTGGTTCTGTTTAGTTCAATGTAGTCACCATTTTGTTTCTTTAGCTATCCTCTTTAACCAATCAATTAAAGATAGTCTACTCTTAATTCTTGAATCAATAAATCCGATTTTGTGTACACCGTTTGTCATTTATTAACCCATGCCTGCAACCTACACTCTCTCTGTACAACATTCTGATCTGAAAACAATTTCCAATAGTGAAAAACTTGTCAGTCACCATACATGTAGCCCACACTAATTCTTTCTCAACCTAGCTATGTTTCATCACTCACGGTAAACAACTCACATGTCCGTATCCAATTATTAATTTATAAAATCTCAGGTCAATGACCATAATATTTTGGATATTTTAGGTAAATTCATTAGTCATGGGATAGAGTTGACCATTCTAAGTCCTATGACACGTATTATGTCGATATCCGAGTATTAGTTTATATAATCTCAGGTCAATGACCTTGTTGTTTTGAGTATTTGGGGTAAATTCGTTAGTCATGGGAAAGGGTTGGCCTTCCTAAGTATTATAACGCCTCACTTGACTCTCTCCCATTATTAGTTATCGAGATATTAACAACAGTGCAGTTAGGCCCTTTTGACAAACATTAAATTTATATTCAAAAACAGAGCGTCACCCCGAGTGCTAGGACCCCACATACAAGTCCCTAGCCTTATAGGTTCGCGAGATATTAACAAAAGTGTAGTTAGGCCCTTTGTTAAAATGTCAAAAATACATTCAAAAAGCGAGTGTTTGCCCAAGTCCAGCGACACCTCACAGGTCAATATCGCATCATTGGTTCAGGAAATATCAACAAAAGTGTAGTTAGGCCCCTTGCCAAAATTTCAAAAAAAAACATTTAAAAAGGGAATGTCATCCCAAGTGCTACGACTCCTCATACAAGTCCCTAGCCTTATTGGCTCACGAGATATTAACAAATGTGTACTTAGGCCCTTTTGACAAAAATCAAAAATACATTCAAAAACGGGCGTCATCCCAAGTCCAACGACCCCTCATACAAGTCCCTAGCCTTATTGGTTCATAGGATATTAAAAAGCCAATGACCTATTAGTTTTGGATCTTTCGGTTATTTTTTTAAATAACTCATCTATAAATCATTATTTAAAAAGTCCGCCCTCTTATGAAAACCCCAAGTGCGCATGCGTAAAAACAGAAAACAAACATGTTAATTCATAGTAGCAATCGGCTCTTCACATGCGTTTCATGTGGAACAACGTTTAATTTCATCATATCATTAGGAACCAGTCCAAAGGGACCGGTCCAAAGGGATTAGTCAAAAGGGACTCGTCACAAGGGCCTATCAACAAGGACTCGTCAACAATGACCCGTCAACAGGGACCCTTCAACAAGGACCCGTCCACAGGGACTCGTCAACAATGACAGGGGCTCAGGCCTCAAAGATTGACATGCCCCTCTTTCATTATTGGTTTGCCTAACGACAAGCGCTGCTTGGAATACTTTTTGATCACCCCTCGTGGGTTGAGTTAGGTTACACTACAGCCGCCATCTTTAAAAAGCCCGCCCTCTTACAAAAACATGAGTGGGCATGCGTAAAAACAAAAAACAAGCATTGAATTCATAGTGGCTTTCCACCGTACACATGTCTCTGTGTGGCACAACGTTTAATTCCATATTGGCATTCAAACTCTCACATGTTGCACTTGGAAAGCGAGATTCTCTAAAAAATTACAATTTCACTCCCTAGTAGGGGTAGGTTTTATTTTGGGATTGAAATATGTTGTCCATTGGAAAGAGAGTGTCAGCCCGAGTTCAACGACACCTCATTCGTCAAAATCCGACCATGCGTTCGAGAGATATCGCGCCGCCGCCATCTTGTGAGGTGGGGGAGGTGGAGGTGGATTTAGAACTCTCCAAAAGCCACTACTGAGGGTAATTCCATGACTGGCTTCTCTCACTTCTCTATTATGCTCATACAATCTAAGAGAAAGCAAATGAGGCCATAAAACAAGAAACGTGAATGGCGCAGATATTAGCAAAAAACTAAAGTTATAAAAAAGACTGATAGTCAGTCATAAAGTCTAGACTTTATATAATTTAAAAAAGCTACAAATGCTGCGTGAACTCAAAGTCCGTTAGCAAATGCAAACTAAGATCAAAGGAGGTAGCTGGCTGGATGATGTCACGCTCACCGGAGCACGCGGGGAAAGGTGGAAGCTCAAGCAGTACTATGACGTCACACACCTCAGTGCATTCTCGGTACGTTTCGTCCCGTCACCGTAACGTAACGCCAGACCCCAGCGTAACGACGAAGTCGACAAGATCATTTAAAATGATAAAAATATAGTTAAACATTGTATTCTAAAAACTATCCACAAATTTACTCTCAACATTTTACGCAGCTTATCCGCTATCCGCAGAGCCACGTAAACTATATCAATATGGCGGATATCCACATCCGCGCAGGGCTTCAGTAATAGCCAATGCCACTTGCCCAGTCAGCTGATTTACTATTTACAAAGCAATCGCCGATATAGTACCTCGTAAAGTCGCGCACCTCTCCAGACGCTAACTGTACCTTTCAGCAGTGATCACATGTATTAAGAGATTGGCTGCGCTCAGAGATTAGGCCATAAGACATCCATCTGGGAATTGAACTCTTGTTGTATAACGAATTGGTGAGTAAGAGACAGGCGGGCAGACGGACGCCACTGTGTAGTACCTGCGGCGCCTTTCTGGAGGATTTGCGACTCCTAGCTATTATGCAAGCCAAGTTACAGCATCGTGTATGAGTGTGTTAGAATGGACCATAACGTGTGCTAGACGAGGGTGTATCTATCCCCTGCCTGCAATAAACTGCATGATTCAGGATGTACTTAAATCTCGATATGTCTTGAATTAATGCAGTAAACAAGATTGTTGTTTTAAAGGGCATCCCATTGAGGTCACACATTCCTCGTAAATTACAATTAAGTTACAGTCAATAGTGAAAGAAAAGAGGAGTCGAGAAATTAAGGTATCTTGAGAATGTATGTGTGTTGTTGCTTCCTTTAAGAGCTTGTAAAAACAAGGAGTATCTAACGACACAGAATGCATTATTATTATTGTTATTATTATTATTGTTATTTATTCAATTCACCATTACAGACATGGGTTACTCTAAAGCACGGGTTAAACCAAGTGCTTTACAACAATACTTAAAAAACTATAATACAAACTATAATACATATCATGTATACACAAAATATATGAGTTCATTATCACTCATTCACTAGCAAGGAAGGATCGCACAATATTGCATGTGGACAATAGGACCGAATGCTGCATACTCTTGTAGATGGTCGGCGGAAGATCCAATTCTTTCAGACTCGTGTGGAGTGTGTGAGGTATGAGGCCGTTGACTGACAAGATTACAGGCACTATCCGGACGCAGTTCATCTTCCATATCCTCTTGATTTCCTCTGCAAGCTGTCTATACTTGGTGATTTTTTCATTGAGTTTACGTTCGATGTTGGTGTCGTTGGGGACTGCTATGTCTATTATAAATGTAGTGCCATCAACCTTATTCACTACTATGATGTCTGGTCGATTGTGATCTATTGTTTTATCTGTCACAATACCAGTGTCCCAGTATATTTTACACAGTTCATTTTCGAGGAGGTATGGTGGATGATACTTGTAGTAAGGGATATACTCCTCAGTTAATTTATATTTCTGTGCGAGTGCTTGATGAATGATGCCTGCAACCTGATTGTGCCGCTTTGTGTATTCAACTGATGCTAGTATTGGGCAACCTGCAGTGACATGGTCAATGGTCTCGAGATGAATGGCGCATCGCCTACATTTGTCTGAAATTACACTGGTATCTTTGATGATGTATTTCTTGTAATTTTTTGTAGCAATGACTTGATCTTGGATGGCGATTGCGAATCCCGCTGTTTCTCCAAACAGTCGACCACTTTGTAACCACATACACGATGCGTTTTTATCAATACTCTGTTGGGATAGGTTGCTGTAGTATTTTCCATGGAGGGTCTTTTCTCCCCATGCCTTTTCTTTTTCATGTAAGTGTAGTGGCTGGCTGATATGATCATCAGAGGATGTACGAAGGTTCAATACAGTGTGTTTATCAGCAAGTACAATGGCTTTATGGAGAATGCTGTTTTTCCTTTCTTTGATAGCAATATCTTCTAAGGGTTTTAATTTGGTTCTGGAGCAAAATTTGTAAATCCAGTACACCTCGACCTTCCTTCTTTCGTGGAAGAGTGACCCTTTCTTTACAGGCGTTTGGATGATGTAAACGATAAGTAGTGAGAAGGGTCCATGTTTTTCTCTGCAGGCTTTCCATTTCTGTTGCTGACCATTTCAGAATCCCAAATGAATATACTAGGGTTGGTATAGCATATGTGTTGATAGCTTTAATTTTGTTCTTTGCACATAGATTGGTTCGCAGCACTTGATGTAGTCTTGTGGTATATTTTCCAATGAGTTCATCTTTGATACTTTTATGATCCAAAGTTGTATTTTGAGCAAATCCCAGATATTTGTATGTTTCTATTTCAGTCATTCCTCAATTAGAGATTCTTTGCGAAGCTCATGTGGTTCAGAAGGTGCATATTTACCTCTTTCAATTGTCAGACGCTTGCATTTCTTCACTCCCAACGTCATTCGGACATCGGATGAATATGAATCTATTGTATTTAGCATGGCATTCATTTGAGTCTCACTGTGTGCATATACTTTGAGATCATCCATATAAAGGAGATGGGATATTCTGTATTTCCTGTTGTAGTATTTGATGTCAAATCCGAAACCGGTGGATTTTAGAATTTTAGAGAGGATTGATGGCTATTATTATTATTATTATTATTATTATTATTATTATTATTAGATTTCGTTGGAACGCTCTATCAAAGTTTCAACGTTCACCACTAGGTATCATTGCGATCTGGTAGCGAAAGTTGAAACTACTTGAAATTGAACGGAACGTGTAGCTCACGCTCTGGGTGTCCGCTGGAAACAGCTACAGACTCTGGCGAGCCGAACATGTCCTCGGACACTTCCGGCACTAAAATCCATACGATAAATAAATAGAACTAGTGATTTTATCTGTCCAAGTGTGTAACACTTGCAAGCGACATACAATAGGTGAATCTAATATAGTGTACTGTTTCTCTTTATTATTGGGAGTTCCTGCTCGAGTATTGGCGCTATCTCTCCCACACAGTCACACCATGTAAGACAATTGAAGACGGAATTATGAAAAGGATGCAGTTGGACCCTGGAGACATATATTACCCTGTCATGGCACTGTAACTCCCACAAGACGTAGGCTACAAGTAGGCTGGGCCAATTTCCTGTATACCTTGTCAATTCCCTCAGAGACTTGTAAGCAAAGAGCGTGAAATTGGTTCCCTTTCTCAACGTCGGTACCTATACTACAGTTTTCTGACTGCCTCTTTCTTGAAATCAGATAGAGTCGCCGACAGGATCACGGTCAATAATAGTATTATGGACTATTCTCATGACATTGGTGGTCCGTCGTTAAAACTGATGTGCATGGATTAAATTTTTTGTGCATTTCTTGGAATATACACAGAGAACGCTTTATTTCGTTTTATATCAAAACAATGTGAGAGACAAGGAAAATATACCTTCAGTCGATAAAATTATTATTATTATTGTTCTAAAGTACCGGTTTCGGACACATTATGACTTTCATCAGCACTGTATAATGAATGTTTATAAATAGAAAAAAGTATGAAGTTGCAAGTTAATGAAAGTTGATTAGAAAGAGGAATAAGTGAAAAAAAAGACACTGCCTAGGGCCTATATCTCATTGACTGCTAGAAAAGTAGAGACCAATAGTGTCGTCTTTTTCGCATAGCGACGTAGGAAAAGTGTTGTCGAGAGAAATAGTTCAACAAGTATTTTTTTTTTACGAGATGAGATTCAATAATATTTCTAAAATGATTTCTGTCTAAATTATTTCAGAATAATGATAAAATCAGATCAGTTTCAAAATTTGATTAATATGAAAATTGTTCTCCTCATACAAAATGAATATACAAAGTGATACCTCCACGTCAAAGGCATATCGACAATAAAATATACGTTCTTGCAATCCTCAAATTATAAATTAACACAGTACATGTATATCGGTTCCACAACAATGGCACTCCTACATCGAGCTGCTTTCAGAGAAACATTGCTATCTAAACAGATCATTAAAATCGAGACCTCGGGAATTGATAAAGCGTTAATGTCCAAATTTATTATAGAGGTATATTTCTATGAGTTAACTTCTCTTCTCTATGTACAATATTCCTCCGCTTTATATATTTACTAGCAGTAGTTCCCGGCTTCACCCGGTGGATTTATTTGTCTTTTGGATCATAATGAATACTACTACAGAACTGCACATGATATTTAGATTAACAGAAAAGAATATATATTGTGGTGGTGGTGGTGGTGGTGGTGGTGGTGGTGGTGGTGGGGTGGTGGTGGTACTGGGGTTGATATGTAGTACAGTATAATGGACGTAACATTCAGGTCATTTTCCCGTTATAATAATGATAATAATGAATATGTAGACGGCCATTTACTAACTACAGCACTGAAACATGTAATTTACAACATTTTGATTAGAAAGAGGAATAAGTGAAATAAAAGACACTGCCTAGGGCCTATATCTCATTGACTGCTAGAAAAGTAGAGACCAATAGTGTCGTCTTTTTTCGCATAGCGACGTAGGAAAATAATCAGAGCACTTAGGAAATCTTCGGCTGTCCCGTGCTCCTGAGTTAGGAATAGTGTCATTGATCGCCACATAGCGCTGAAGGAGAAGGATCGGAATAAATGAAAGTAAATTTGAATCAGCTTATTGCAGCTGATAACCTCAATGTACTACACAAACACCATCGCACTTATACAGAGGCATAATATTTCATAATAATAACTGTGTTCCAAAGGGTAAGTACATTAAGTTGGGTTCCCAACGGTGAAACGATGTAGATATGTGCTGAAGGTCCTAAATGCAGGGAATGGAGTGGTCTGTCTGAAATTTCAAGAAGACAGTGTTACTCGTCGGGTTACAAAGGGTAAGTATATAAAAATTGGTTCAGATCGGTGACACTGTGTACATTTGTGCAAAAGGGCCTAAATGATGAGAATGGAGTGGTCTGTCCGAAATTTCATGTAGACAGTGTTTCTCGCAGGGTTTCAGAGGGTAAGTATACAAATTTTGGTTCAGATCGGTGAAACGGTGTATATTTGTGCCAAAGGGCATAAATGCAGGGAATGTGAGTGGTCTGTCCAAAATTTCACGTGGACAGTGTTACTCGCTGGGTTCTAAAGGGTAAATATACACGTTTAGGTTCAGATCGGTGAAACGGTGTAGATTAGTGGCAAAAGGCCTCAATGCGGGGAATGGATTGGCCTGTATGAAATTTAAAGCTGACAGTGTTACTCGTAGGGTTACAACGGGTATGTATTGAGCCCGTCAGAGGAGCTGCCAGGACAGCCAACAACCGCAATGACTTCCCTAACATCTCATCCGCCGGACCTAACTGCCGAGAGGATCAGGTGAACTTCCAAACAGGCCAAAGCGGCACGAGAAACTATCATCCACGGGGATCGTGGTACATGGTGACGAAGGTCACAGACTGCTTAAGGAAAGGTTCACCTTAAAAGCTAGACTGAGAAAAGAAGCATCCAGACTTAGGTAAAACATCGTGAAAATTTATTGTAAAATTGACAAACCCCTATCCTAGTTCGGAGGGTTTCTATCGGCTAATCCGCAAGCTAATAAATAATCAAAAATAAAGAGCAGGTCCCTACCTGAGAAGTTACAGTAAACCCTCGCGAAAGATCTGTCTCACAATAATAAAGCAACAACAGCAACACTAGGAAAATGGTACGACGAAAAACCCTAGGTCAAGTTACAAGATCAAGCTAATATCGGAATTTACATTTAACAGGGTAGCAAAACAAATCTAAGTTAGGATGATACCATCTCCATATTTACATTTAATATTAATTCATCTAGCTAAGTCCTATCAATTAATTACAAAATTTACGGCGGTGACGTCCGTATTATCAAACAATTACAACCAAAGCTATGTGACAAGCCATAAAAAAACAACCAAGACATTCTTACGAACTAGGTGCTAATCAGCACACAAAAGGGTAACAGAGGATTCGTACACTTTTACATCAACAAATAAATAAATAAATAAATAAATAAAAGACCACAGTTTTATTCAAAGCCTGCCTACACCTTGGTTTACTGTTTGTAAGCCATAGTCATTTAACGTGTGTAATTACGGTGACGACTGCGTAGTGAATACTACGTCTAACATCGTATGGCCTGCGCTCCACCAGCTACAAACTAAAGGTTCAAGCAAGCTTCAGTCGCTACAAAAAGTGTCAGCTATCCTAAAGTCAATTCCTCCAGGAAATACCTTCATTAGCACGGCTATGTCAGCAGGTTCCAAATGCAAATGAACAAGGTTAAATAGAAAGGATTCGTTAGTTATATTTTGTTTATCAAAATTATGCGTTTTATTATTAAGATGTCGGTTTAGATTAACGTTGGTTTATGGCGAATAATAGCTGACAAGCCTTGGCACGGAGCGTCTCCCTCAGATCATCTCTGCCAAAAAGCCTCGACTCAAAAGTCGGAATACAATCAACGAGCAATAACAACTCGGACACACAATAACACAAGTTACCAGCGGCGCACAGCTCGCGTTCAATAATTCTGGGACGGGCCTGGACACATCAGTTACCCTCCTTAAATATCTGGTCTACGGGAACAGTCCCGGACATGGTACACAAAATACCTTCATACATAAAAAACCTCCTTCACGGGGCTAGCCTACAACATACTATAAGAAACCTGACATAACTGTACTCGTTGAAACAACGGTACACGCATAAGGCGTTTAACTAACAAATGAAAATCTAAAGAACATATGCTCAGACACAGAAGTGGACACTGGGTTCCATGAGCTATCAATGCAATGAAAAATAAATTAATGCTACAAGCATTCTGTCCTGTGTTAACATCAGTCTGTCTCACTTAGAAGCAAGCGCTCTCAGTCGGGCACTGGGAAGTATTCAACCACCTGTCCGTGTCACAGCAGGCTACAAGCTCCCTGTACTGTATGACACAACACGTTGACTGGGCTGGCAGTTTAAGCAAGAGAATAACTGTAAAACTGGCCTCATAATAATACCGTTACCATAGGTTATAAACCTCGAAGAATGTGTGCATTAAAAGCACACTATAAAGCTGAATACAAACATATAACTCTGTCTTTCATAGCAAAGACGTTTAAAAGATAGCAATGTCACTCATTGCTGGAGCTCTTTGCTCTCAAAGATAAAATACTTCAGTAGTTACTTGTATCAAACATCAAATAAATCACGTGTCATCACATTTGACACTAACAAAACAATATTATGGTGCAAACTCCACACTGCTGGATCTGCTTAATGATACGTTGGGAACTGGGTTCGATGCTAGGCAACAACGAAACGTCCCTTTTACTTGCAAGGTCCACACTTGACCTGGATGGCTTCAGAGCACATCTCGAATGAAATATAAATGCAGTTACTGGTAATTACAGTCGATTACCCAAATGATACGACTACTCTAATGAAGTCAGGGGCGTAACATTGACTGGCTGCAAAAAGTGCAGTTAAAGAATCATGACCATGGCATCAGATTGCCATAACAAGAGTCTACTAAGACTCGGAAAATCACCCCAGATAGGGTTAAAAAAAGTAGCCTCGAAATGACTACAGTCACGTTCAGCAATAGACAGAAATTGGCGTCCTATGACGTCCATCAGTTTGCGCCAGGGTTGAACAAAATATCAAACCCAAGGGTGACTCACAATCACTGTAAATAAATGACATCTAATTATACTAATTACATTCCCTACCTATGAAATGGCTGTCACTAAGTTCGGCTGATTTACAATCTACACTAATCTAACTATACCACCAATGACTAGAACAAAGAAGGGTTGTACAAACTCACGATATGAAGGAGCCCACACTTAGATCTCTGTCCAACGACAAGGGTTGAACAAAAGCACCTCTGGCTTTCAGGATTGGCATCGTCCTTATCAGAACTTCCATCTTGGCTCTCGCAAAGACCAGGGTTCGGTCTGTCCCTGTAGTTGACATCGTGAATGGGTTGGACATGCCTAGGAAAGGCATCCTCGATTCCTTCCTTCTCGTTCGACGTTCTTGAAGTTCCATAATCATGCTCGTTCCGTCCGAGACATCTCCCTCATACCATAATGGTATCTCCGACTCGAACATGGTGTTGTAAATGTCGAACACGTGGTCGGTAATATTAGACATCTTGTAGTGCATTATTATTTGAAAATTACGGTGTGCTTCGTAGATATCACAGGCTTTAAACATATATCTGGTAACACAGCCTCTACACTTTGCAGATATCATTAATAAATGGCCATGCACTGATCTGCGGTTTCACACGTGCACAGACGCTACTTTGGCAATCACGTGGCATCCGTGAAATGGGCGTTGATTTCTTATGGATGAATCCATCGTAGCAATTTATATATAATGTATTTTTAATATAACACTTGTCTAAAGTAACAATATCGCAATTACCTGTATATTTCGCACCAGGCTCTTGGCCCTCCACAGATCACGTGGGAATAAAAATGTGGTGCTACAGAAATGTAGAAATTCACAATACTTGCCAAATAAGTTCACTTTACTATTCGTGCTGATCACTACACATCAACAACTGTGATTCGCAATACAATTGTGCTCGATGGCACTTGATAAAGATTCCTCGCTAAAAAGCGGACATTTCCCACGTATAACACGACGGGTATTATAACACGCCTCAACAGGGCGGATTCTCATGACGTAGTGCACGGAACTGCGTCCCTCGTGGAATCAAGTCGTCAAACTAAGTCGTGTAGCGACTACTTACATTCCTATTTGCGTATCTGCAATGATATTACCATACCTTAAAGTGAAAAAACATTATCCAAAATGTTTCAATAATACTGAATGACGAAATGGAATATTCTGAGTCTCGTAGAAAGATAAAGTTGATTAATAAGACCTCAGATAAATAATTAGCAGACTTCACCAAAGTCAAAAGTGTGATCCTCCGCTACTCCAAAGAGACTTGTATAAGCTCTCAGCTTCTCGTAGCTTTCTGGGTGTGTTCAAAGGTAGTACATCCCATCATAAATGTGTTGTCATGAAAAATATCACATGAACCTTAGCTCAGCGGGTTCAGTATGTAAAATTTGGTTCAGATCGGTGAAACTGTGTAGATTTGTGCCGAAGGGCCCAAAAGTGAGCAATGGAGGGGTCTGTCCAAAATTTCATGTAGACAGTGTTTCTCGAAGGGTTTCAAAGGGTAAGTAAACACATTTTGGTTCAGATGGGTGATACTGTGTATATTTGTGCCAAAGGGCCTAAATTAAGGGAATTTGTGTGGTGCGTCCAAAATTTCATGTGGACAGTGTTACTCGCAGGGTTCTAAAGGGTAAATATACAAATTTTGGTTCAGATCGGTGAAACGGTGTAGATTAGTGCCAAAAGGTCTAAATGCGGGGAATGGAGTGGCCTGTCTGAAATGTACAGTGGATAGTGTTACCCGCAAGGTTCCAAAGGGTAAGTATACAAATTTTGGTTCAGATCGGTGAGACGGTATAGATTTGTATAAATAACAGTCGAGCAGACAAATATTGAGCTTCATATAATAACACCGCTCGGCGTTGACCGTGTTTTATAGCACAAATGTTGGTTTTACTCGCTAACCGTTGGAGATACATGAATTGTGATAAGGACCTTTCGGACTGACAATTAAATTTTATACCTCATACATGGCATCAAAAGTTAGCTAATTCTTAGCATTCTCTTTTTATTTGAAATGGAAATATGACATTATGAAATCAAAGGGTGTAGTGACGTCACTAAAATGGTCGCCATCTTTAAATAGTGCAAAGTGTCGTAATCAAAAGTAGCCTGTATGTTTACTAGGTAAATCAGCTACATCCATGCAAATTTTCATGTACATCGGACCAGTGTTCTTGCGTGATTGAGTAACACACAGACACACACCATCTAATTTTTATATATTAGTATTATGGAATGCAATTTTCCAATAATCATTAACGTCCACATTAAAGGGGAAATTAATATAGGGAATATCTTTCTTTCAATTCATGAGCCTCGGAGATTGGACAGTAAGTGCTTCTTCCAGCTTGAATATACCTTATCACATAGATATTTAATAGTAGTGAGTTACTGTATAATGTTGATATTCAGCAACAAGGTACAGTTCTAAAAGACTTACTGTACTATACTGTTGATTAGTAACAAATATTTTTAGCATCTGCCGTACGTTTTATTGGAATATAATATGTAGGCTAACAAAGCAATTGCCATAAACTTTGTTGGATGATAATTATGTCAAATTAGGGGGTACATACTGTACTTTTCCAAGTCACCAAGGCATATGTAAAGGAATTTAACTTAGCCGTAACATTGAACATATGGAATGTCATAATCGATTTCTGATGTGTAACATCTTTCCGCTCGGTTGCTGGATAGTTTTGTGGGAGAGATTTTGAAAATTGGGGACGGAAGTGAATCGGGCGGAAGTGGATCGAACGGAAGTGGATCGGACGGAAGTGAATACGCACTGCCAGAAAAATGGGACGGAAGTGAATCGGGCGGAAGTGGATCGAACGGAAGTGGATCGGACGGAAGTGAAGACGCACTGCCAGCTGAATGTACAATTGAAAATGCGTGTATTGGAAACAAGGCAGTGTGTGCTCTGTAGCGCGAGAATGTTAAGGCAATACAGTAGGCAGTGCATTAAGCAGGCACTGGTTTGACGAGCACAGTGGCAAATGTTTCACCGACTTTCATTTGTCATTGAGCAGTTTGTGAAGCTACACGTTCAAGGTTGAATATCACATGGGGTAGGACAAAGACATTTAAGTAAGCAGCAGCATTATTGTCAAGCTGTGGGTGAGTAGTCAAATATTAAATGCATAACAGAATGTTGTTGTATGAGTGGAATAAAAGCTGTATTTTCATCATATGTGAGACTAGGTCATTTCATGATTGTAGGAAGCCATGTTTTGATTGTTTACGACGAACTGTATGAAAGCCTTGAGAATAATGAATGTTATAGTTACTGAGGAATGTGCTCACAGTATTTGAGATTACTGTCGACGTTGTGTGTCACTTTGTTATTATGAATTATTAATGTAAAAGGAAGGAAGGAAGCTTGTAGTTTTGCGTGTCCGTTAATCTCACGATCATGATCCACGGTACCTCCCGACGTGGAATGCGAACCACAGGACATGGCATTTCAATTCGAAAATCTCACATGTATTGACCAGGAATCAAACCAGGTCTACCTTGGTGAGAGACTAACAGCTTGACCGCTGCGCCACAATTGTGACAGTAGCATATCTCCAATTCAATCTATACATTCATCATAGTACCAGTATGAAAATGGAGTGTAAATTAACATTTTAAGAATGTACACGCTGTGTAGTATACGATTAGGATAAGATGTCAGATGTTACACATCATATGCGACTACTGTAAAGCTCGTATCTTTTTTATTTTGTACTGTAAATAACGCTCCAATCAGAAATAATTGGGCATATGTGTCAGATTTTGGTACTGCATTTTCAAGGCATAGTGTTTAGAAACATTGTAAAATGTTTGAATATGAAATTTTGCTGGATAGTATAACAATGAAACGAAGGCTATTTTGTACATTTTGGAGCTATTCGTCAGACCATAAGTCGCATCTAGTAAAGCAGTCACCCCTTCTCTCCCCCCATCCCCATTCCTACATCAAAGTCTCCCTTCCCAGAAGCGATACTTCCCCCCACAGCCCATCTCCAAATATCACCGCTATGCCCCAAATTAAAAATCCCAACACACCTTCAACCAAATTCAAAAACCAAACTTCCCCATCACCAAAATTTAGACCTCTCCTAAAAACCATATCTCCTTGGCCCGAAGAGACGGTGAAACCGTCTAAGGGGGCCCGCCGCCGAAGGAGCAATCGCCCTGCGATGGAATGAAACGACTACTATTTATTGATGGCTACATTTACAGCTTGACCATGTATTATTATCATTTTAAATGATCTTGTCGACTTCGTCGTTACGCTAGGGTCTGGCGTTACGTTACGGTGACGGACGGACAAATGCACTGAGGTGTGTGACGTTATAGTACCGCTTGGTGCATGTGTATCCCGACAATCTCTACTTCGTTAGTATAAGACAAAAAAAACCGATTCTTGGATGTCACGGGTAATCTCGAGAACCACTGGATGGATTTTGATGCGCTTTTCACCATTCTGTAAAGGATATCTCGAGGAAAGAGTCTGTAGAAAATAATTTTTGTATGATCAAAGGAAGCCAAGCAGTAACGATTTCAGTGAGAAAAGTCAAAAACAACCTTGGCGTCAGTGTGCTTCTTAAGCTTACGCTGGCCAAACCATTAAAAATATCAATATACTATGAGCGTAAGAATTGGTCAGCATGAAAAGTTCTACAAAAAAGTCAGGGAGAGCATATCTCTATCTTCAATACATCGCCCACTATAAGTGTTTTTAGACTGGATGGAAGGGGCAAGTCCCCGCGCGCTTTGGTGAGCGTGCGGCATCCCCCGTGCTGGACCTTGCTTTGCCCTTGGTTTGCACTTGTCCTTCGCGAGTAATTTGAAACAAGACAAGCGAGATAAATAATATGCAGATAATTTTCAAACATGTCAAGAGTCTTTGGTTTCAAGCGAAGCGAGAAGCCTCCAGCCTTTCTAGCATTTTTTAGCATTTGTAGCATTTAAAATGATACAAAGTCTAGTCTCAGAATGACTGTCACTTTTTAATAGTAGTACTAGTAGTAGCAGCAGCACGTATTCTGGTAGTAGTAGTAGTTTAAATGAAGTAACCTGAGAGAATCCTTGGCTTAGAGGAAAGGATGTCACGAGTAAGATCCTGACTGCGGAGGAGGAGGGCTGCTCTGCAGAGCTTAGCTGGGGAGAGACTTGGCACTCCGCTCTGGTATTAGCATTACTCCCACCCTTCGCGTCCATAATTCACCCAGAAATACATAAATAGCTAAAGAGTTGCAACCACAACCACCAGCCCTTGGTCTTCTCCACAATAATTGGCTAGGGCCAGAAGGGATAAAGCAGGTGTTCTAATCTCCTTCCCTCCTTCTTCATCTGCCCTGCCCTTCCATGGCTTCATAATCAAATGGAAAACAAACATAGACAGTAGAATTAGCGAGATACGAATTGAATTATATGATAATAACGATAAATAGACCAGACCATCACAACAATACCGACAATGAGCATAGGGGCTAGTCCCCCAATAGGAATTGAAGTGGTCACTTTGAATTAAATTTTTATCTTTCTGGTTTACATAGTATACCCACGCAAATACCCAGAGAAAATAAATGGCATTTTGAAGTGAGCCTGACATGCTTTTCAGTAGGCCTATGTGTGTATTCAGCTGCCGTGAACGTATTCACCACATGGTGCAGGGGTAGAGCACTCGCTAGTGCCACCTCAGTGTTAAGGGCTGAGGAGAGAGCAGGAATTGGGAGTCCTCAGCCCCTTGAGAATTTGGTTTCTTCGGTTTCGAGGCTGCGACAACGTGGTCATGTTGCCCTTGGTACTTTGGGTGTGTGTAGAAACTGTCTGATAACCGGTGTTAATTGTGATGGCTGTATTAGTGTGTGCTATCTGTAATTTAGGTATGGACTGCAGACGATCAATTTCAAGTAGTTCCTCCTTTTCCTACCAAATACTACCTTCAACGACACCAAGGCGCGAACTTGGCTACTAGACGCCACCGCAACCGACACCTGGTGACGAACGTTGGAACTAATAAAGCGTTAATCATATCTACCTACAATGTTTAGCTTCACACAATTGTAGTTAGTGGAATGTTCTTTTACATGTTATAAATCTATGTTATAAATCTTGCTTTACTTCCCCTCCAAAGGAAGGCATACTGTGGGACTTTTGACGCTCTTAAAAGATCTGACGACTTCAGTCGGGTTTGAACCCACGATCTTGGGCATAGAAACTCAGCACGCTACCAACTACGCCATCGAAGCCGCGTGAGGATAACTAAGTGACAGCTCGAAACTACAAGTAGTACCCCACGGACTGGAAACATCGTCATGTGAGTGATGGTGTCGTCTCTCAGGCTACGTGCCCTCACGTCCCATAATCCTCAGACTGTGAGCAGGGTGGCAGTCGTCCTTGTCCTCTGACACCCAATTGGGGGAAGATGTTCTTCACAAGATTGATAACAGTTCTCTGACATAATTTGTGCAATATCTGGCTTATTTTGTGTACATATATTACGAATTTCTCTATATCAGAGTGCGTGATGGGCGATGCCATTGCATTAGGAATTGAGGAAAGGGAAATTCAATGAACAAAAAAATTGCACTTGGATTAACGAGTTAAATATTTTCTAGAGGCCACGGAATTAGTTATGACGACACTAGCCATTCTTGTTTCCCATAAGTGAGACACTTTCGCACAATTCTCACCTATTGTTCTAGTCTCGTCCAGAGAAAATATGTTGATTGAGATCGTTCTTCACAAGTAAGCTATGCCCAAATATCTTAATTTTCATTTTCAACTTTTCCATGAAGCCATTAAACCAAGGAAGAGATAACAACTAATAATGGACAGATTTCATCTTTTTTTGACTCATCTCTACAGCTCTACAGCCAGGTAGCAGATGAACACTCATTAAGGAGTAGATGCTTTTATACGACCTTATCTCCAGAAGCTAGACACTTCGACACTGCTGAATCATGAGTATGCCAATCTACACTTTTCTTAAAAGCAACTACTTCCAAAAATAACCATTAATTTTACAGAAGAGAGAAAAATCGGGCTTAAAACTTTCAATTCTTAATTTATTTACAAACAAATTCCATTTTTGAATCTAAAATGTAAATCCGGCCGGTTTCACACTTCGTCATCGTCATGGAAAATGGATGATGAATCAAAGTGTATCTCAATCATTGTTAATTACATGCCTGCATATGATCTTTTCACCTGTACCTACAAACTTCGTCACTGCAGAATCACCCGCATGCCAAACTAAAAACTACTCATTTCCCATGGTGATGGCGAAAGGTAATGCCGATCTTATTTAAATTTTAAGTTTGAAGTGGAAGAACGAAGTGTATTTACGATATCTTTATATTGGCCTCATGAGGTCATGTGAGTGGAGATGGGCTTTAATCCCACACTTTATTATTTTCAGGCAAATGTTGGAATAGAACCTAATTTAAGGCTACGGTTGTCTCCTTTTAAAACCTGGCCTGGAATTATACTCTTATATGTATATAGACCTACAGTAAAACCTGCCTTCAACGGACCCTTTATTAAACGGAAATATTTGACGGTCCCAAGAACTTAGGGGTGAATAATGTGTTAAATTCCCTTCAATAAACGGAATCTGTGCTAAATGGACAACGGGAATAAAAATTCTCATTTTAACGCAAAATAATCCAAGTTCCGGAATGCACTGTTTAAAAAATTTTCAGGTACTCTCTGAAAGTCTATCTTGTCTGCTGTAACAGTTTATTCTATAGCTAGCAAGAAATGTGAAAATGTCTTCTTTTATTGTTCCTCCACTTACACGTCAGAGTGCTCGGCTAATTGCCTGTTTCCTGTTTTCAAGCCTATCCCAAACTCACCTTATTGAACTGTCCATCAACAAATGCCGGTCTTTGTCTCATCACTTGTCAGTCAGCTTTTAACTGAGCACTTCTAAACTTAAATTACTGATATTGTTCGGTAGCAGTCATTATGGCTTCGAAAGGAACATATTGTGCTTAATTTTAACACAAGAATTAAAGTGATACAGTACTATATAAATTCGTAGTAGAAATATGTAAAAACATGATGGAATAACGTACTGTATGTAAACCATTTTATTTTTTCTTAATATGTCCATGGTTTGATTATTTTAGCATATACCTACCTCCGTTAACCGGAAACCTATCTTTTACGGAAACAAATCGAGTCAGTTTTTTTTTTTTGCTGTTTATTTACAAACAATTGATGGCAAGTTTTACTGTAGTGTTCAATTTCACCAAGTACCTTCGATCTTTACTAAAGTCTATTCGCCGAGTCGAGACAGTGCCCCTGGCTACCCGGAAAGGGAAACACGCCCAATTCACATCATCGGCTCTGCCGGACAGGGGTAGCCAAGAAGCTCCGAGATCATTAGTCATGCCGTAGCTCTAGAAATTCAAGACTTGCTGCACTTAGTGCTGTGCTGCACTATATACTGTTGCCTGTCATAAGCAGTTAATAACTTATTATTTACAGTTCTTAATTCTTGATATTTTTTTTCTTTCCCAATACTTCTTCGTTCTGGAAGATCTTGCAGCCCGTTCTTCTGCAGATATAACATATTGCTTACGCTGTGAAATTTTGAATGTTAGTCGAGTGGGTTTGTTATTCAGAAGCCGTTTCTCCTCTCTATGTTCTATTTGATGCTTAGTAATTTTCAATTCGTCTAAATCCATTTCTTTAAACCATGTGATGTTTGTTTTACTGTTCCAAAAGAAGTCAAAAAGTTGTTTCAGTAGTCTAGTATAAATATTTGTCGAGCGGGATATATGTCCAAAAAACGCAATCCTTCGTTTTCTAATCATGTCAATGATTAATTAAATAAATAAATAAATACATAAACGAACAATTAATAAACCGCGCTGTAGCATATAACCGATAAGTCAGCCCGCTTCACATGTAGACTATACACAGCACTGGAGTTGGCGTACATTCTACAGGCACAGCTCTATGCACCCTTTGCGGGCAGCCCTGCAATCACGTCTAAAACTGTGTTTACTTCCACTATCTCGACTCGGCGATCAGACTTTAGTGAAAATGAAAATCCACAACCTGCTTCCGGTCGACCGACCGGGTCAGGGATGGAATTAATGAAGACCCCATCTAGCGGCGAGGATATGAACTGTGCTGGCTTCCGAAGCCTGTCCCACTCCCCTGGGGCGATGATTAAATGAATGTCAGATGAAATGAAATGGTAGTGGAGAGTGTTGCTGGAATGAAATTTTTGACAGGGAAAACCGGAGTACCCGGAGAAATACCTGTCTGCCTCCGTTTTGTCCAGCACAGATCTCACATTGAGTGACCGGGATTTGAGCCACGGACGCAGCGGTGAGAGGCTGGCGTGCTGCCGTCTAAGTCAAGGAGGATTATCAGACTGTAGTAATAGTATTACATGTATTTGTTCCGAATGGTATCTTTTGTTCCTTGTTAAACGGAAGGAACTTTTGAGAATTTCGTTCTGTATAATGAATGAAGGCTGCCAAACTCTCGGAGCACTTTCAATTTTGTCACTTACAACTCCATCTTTAGATTTCAAGGCAGTTGTTGCTTCAGACATTACCGAGAACGTTTCATTCCCTGCTGTGCTCAGTTCATTCGTTGGTCGGTGGGCAAGTTGAAATGAGTTCTTCTCTTCACAACTTGTGACGCAAACAGGGTACAAGAGAGCTAATTTCCCCCAGCACTCATCCTAAACGTGCCGCGCTCCTCATCAAAAGGCGCGCGTGAGTAAGCAACGAGTATTTCTAACTTCTCGTATGATCTTCCTCACAACTCTACACTAACTTGCGCAAGTCTTAATATCTTCTCTTCTGCCTCTGGGGCTCCTGGATATCACAAACGAAGAAAGCCAAACTTTGAAGCTGACATTGCTCGGAAACATCACATGATAAAATTAAAAAAATTAGTTAAAATATTCCCCCTCCGCAGTTCATCTCGAATATTTCAAACAGGTTAAGCAATCAGAGAGACACGTTGAGAGTCGGTAAGCTTCTCAGTTAATTCGTTGGTTGGTTGTTTCCTCAGTTTAGGGGCTGCGACTACGCGGTCATGTAGCCCCGTGTATAGTGAGTGTATAGAATCTGCCTGGTAACCGGTGTTAATTGAGATGACTGAATTAGTGTGTGTTATCAGTTTTTTAATTCAAGTAAGGACTTCAGACTTTGAATTTTTCAAATAGTTCCTACTTTTGCCGCCAAACGCCACCGTCAACGACTACTAGTTCAGAACATAGCTACTAGACGCCACCGCAGTCGGCTGTTGGCAACGAACGTAGGAACATAAGAACGTTTGTCAAATGTTTAACCTCATTTAGCTTCACACAGGAGTAATTCGTGGAAGGTTCTTTAACATGTCATAAATCTATGACATGAGACCACCGGCTTTACTTCCCTCCGAAGGAAGGCATACTGCAGGATTTTTAACGCTCTTAAAAAATCCGACGACTTCGGCCGGGTTTGAACCCGCGATCTTGGGCATAGGAGCTCAGCATGCTACCAACTACGCCGCCGAAGCCACTCTCAGTTAATTCGTGTTCTAGTATTTGTTCAAAATGAATCGTTTACGTGTTGAAGTGACTTACCTCAGAGTTATTTATTAGTCTAATTTATTTAGGCTAAAAACATTACTGATTTTGATAACGTTATTTCAGTGCACCTGCGCATATTAAATAGTTACATCTATGAATCATTTTAAAATGTTGACCAGTGAGGCTAGAGATGTTTACTGAAATAGTGCATCAAATCAACAACGAAAATACCATAGCAGAAACTAATTTAGTGGAGGATGGCGATGATAATTAAAGTCTAGATTATTAATTATTGGAGGAGCTTGTGACATGGTGGTTATCATCTCACGTACTTGGTTGTGTGTAAACTCTGGCTGGTAACCTTTATTATTGCGGTGTCTATACTAGTGTGTATTTGTATTTGTGTCCAGGACTGGAAGTAAGGTGATCGTAGTCATATTTTTTAATTTCCTTTTTATTTATTTATTTATTATTTTATTTTTAATTATTTATTATCTATTATCTAGTAATTCCATTTTAATCCTATTTATTTATTTATTTATTTACTTATTTATTTATTTTTGAATCTCTTTATACGCTAGGATTGTACAGTAGTTGTCTTAAATGTTTTATGAATTACGTGAGTAAATGAGTTAATATGAACGTATATACAATTTACAATAACACAATGTAATGATAAATTAATAAAATTAACTAAAATAGCATACACTACAAAACTCTATTTGTAAAGTTTAGGTCTACTTATCTAAGATGAGTTCAAATTGTGAATGATATTACAAACACCACAGAAAAGCTACAATAGTAGTGAAGTATATTAGTGAAAACAATTTCTTCCCAAACACAGTGATCCAGATCTGATGATGGCCACTTGAAGGTCGAAACGCGTAATCCCAAATTTCCCCATTTTAATTGTGATAATTAACAAATACGTGTCATTTATTCCAGAAGTGTTATTTATATATTTGTTCTTTGTACCCCACCCAGTCATTGGGCAAATTCGTACTACCCGACTGAAGAGTAATAAATAACAACCTCAAATACGAAACCAAACATAAATGTACCTGAAAATATAAAGGTAAGGAGGAAGGAAGGAAGAAGGAAGGAGGAAGGCAAAGGAAGGTAGAAAGGAAGTGAAGAGGGAAGGAAGGAAAGGAAGAAAGAAGGAATGAAGGAGGGAAAGGGAGGAAGAAAGGAAGGAAAGGAAGAAAGAAGGAATGAAGGAAGTAAAGGGAGGAAGAAGGGAAGGAAAGAGGGAAGGAAGGAAAGGAAGAAAGAAGGAATGAAGGAAACGAGAGTATGAAGGGAATGAAGGAAGGGAGGAGGGGAGTAAGGATGGAAGGAAGGAGGGAAGAAAGAAAAGGAAGAATGAAGGAGGAAGGGAAAGGGAAGTAGAAAGGAAGTAAAGAGGGAAGGAAGGAAAGGAAGAAAGAAGGAATGAAGGAGGGAAAGGGAGGTAGAAAGGAAGGAAAGAGGGAAGGAAGGAAAGGAAGAAAGAAGTAATGAATGAAAGGATGGAATGAAGTAAACGAAGGAAGGGAGGAAGGGAGGAATGATGGATGAATTGAAGTTTTATATGGATTTAAATATAAAAATCATATAAACCACCATTTCAAGAATAATTTGAAATTCTGGAGTTGATGCTTCATCACGAAAAACTAATATGCATCAATCTATTTATTAGCAATGAGGGTTGAACACACAATTCGTTTTTTCAACCATTAACTGCTGTGAATAGTTGCTGGGGGTTATGTCCACCCAAGGACAATAATAAACACTCCCCTCTCACCTAGCAGTGCCCAAGGCTATGATTTACACTCCCTCCCCTGTTATCACGGCCAGAGCATTAATTGATTAATTAATTAATGACATGCATATGTTAGGGGGAATAGCACTCTTACACACCCCATACTTACCTAATTGAACGCCTGCTACATTCATTAGCGCAATCCATGCAATATTTAGCAAGCAGATTTAGTGGTATTACTGCTGCAGAAAACTTCAGAATAGCCAACGGCTTAGATCATTAGCGTTGGTGTAGAATATATAACAGCTTGCAGTCTTAACCGAGGGGTACGATTTAATCACGGTTTGTTTTACAATAAAAAATCAACTCCTAAACATGTATTAATAAGCAATAACTTTTATCATAGCTCTTGATATATTTCTTCACACATTTGCCATGTTTAAATAAGCAACTCGCATAGCATATAACGAGTTTTGCATCATCTACCATTACGTTGACACTAACTGAATAGTTCAACAAGGCAGTTCTTGATCCTACCACACAAACTACTGAATCAATATTGTCATTAAAATTTATCAAAATTTACCTTAAGACTAAATAGTTAAGTTACTGAAAAGGCAATATCATTCACTGTTTCCAGTATTACAATTAATGAATTCTTAAAAACAAAATACATCAACGGGCTCTTGGTGTGCTGAATGTTAATTCCCTGACCGTAATAGCCAATAAACCATATTTGGAAGCCTTTAGAGGAAGATGTAATGCTGCTTGAGCTTTTATATCCCCCACTCCTGTGGGGGTCTGAGCACGGACACCAAGAGCCCGCTGATGGGCCAGCTTGGTGTTCCTAGGTGAAGCCTCACACAAGACACGGCATAAACCTAAAAAAAAGGCTGAGTTTTAATTCCTTGCCCGTGAAAGCCAATATACCATCGTTTTGGAAGCCCTTACAAGGAGGTGAAAGGCGACTTGAGCTTTTAGCTCTCGCAGTGAAGAAGCGCAGGTGCGCTTTATAAGAAGGGAGCTAGTGCGCAGCCTGCTAAAGGTCCAGCTTGGTGTTCCTAGGCAAGACCCCACACATACCAATATATAACAAGAAGTTCCGTGACGAACTACAGAGCCTACTTTTCTTGAAATTTAAGATGCATGCCAGTGATTAATCTATATGGATCTACCGTATCTAGAATAATGACGAAATTAAGTTGGTAATATCGAGATTTCTAATTAGTTCTAAATACTGTATACCTGGCATAATGTAGCCTAATAGAGAACTACAGTTGGCAGCTCTGGTGACAATATATTCTTAGTTTCATCCCTTAAGGTACAGAATATAGAATTTGGTTGAAATCCAATGGATAGCATGGACGTTACATGCAGTTAAACATTGGATCTAACAGTGCGCGTAAAAGCATGTTGGCAACAATGACATACATGTATCGGTCAGAAATAATCTGAAATAATATGGTCTATTGTTGTGTCAATTTTGAATGAAATCCATTAGTTAGTATAGAAGTTACATGCATTTTAAAATTGGACCTATCAGCAGGCTTAGAATCATGTTGGCAGCACTGGCGTAGGCCTATAATTACTCCAAATTAATCTAGAATGCCAGGTACTATAATGTGTGCAAAGTTTAGAGCTATTGGCTTGCATACTTTCTGATACATTGATATTAAGGTAACAAAAATAGAGATAGCATTTATTAACAGTTGGCAGCCCTGGTTACTCTTAAGAATCGGCATAGTCATATCTGTTATGGTACACATAGCACACACGAAATTTCGGTGAAATCCAAATGATAGCATAGAAGTTACATGTATTTAAAGTTGGACCTCTCAGCAGGCTTAGAATCATGTTGGTAGCACTGACGTATATAAGTTACTCCAAATTATAGAATGTCAGGTACTATACGTGTGCATAGTTTAAAGCTGTCGGCTTGCATACTTTCTGATAAATGGGTATTTGGATTTAAAAAATTGAGAGCATTTATTAACAGTTGGCAGCCCTGGAGGCTCTTAATAATACGCTTAGTCATATCTGTTTATGTACATATAGCACATACAGAATTTGGTTGAATTCATATCGATAGTGTAGAAGTTATATGCATTTAAAATTGGACCTATCAGCAGGCTTATAATCATTTTGGCAACACTGCCATGTATGGCCTCCTGGAAATTAAACTATAATATTATTATTTATACGTGTGCCAATTTTGAAATAGCTCCCATTCATACCTTCCAAGATATCCAACATGGAGCTCAAAGTTGAATTGCGACTTTTCAGTAGTTGGTAGCACTGACATCATTTTCAAATATGGTCGTGAGATATTCAGGTATACATCTTTACTCCTACCAAATTTTGTTTCGATTGCTCCAGCCGTTTAGGAGTTGATAGGGGGGGACACACACACAGCCAGACAACAGTAGGACAGACAGACAGACAGGACAGACAGACAGACACACATTTGCCCGATCTCATAAGTCTACTTTTTCCTCATTCTTGCAAAATGTGAAAAGTAGGCTAAAATTGAGATGGTGTTTGTCTGTCTGTCTGTCGTCCTGTTACTCAATCATGCAAGAACCACTGGTCCGATTGAAATGAAATTTTGCATGGATGTAGCTGATTTACCAGGTTTACACATAGGCTACTATTGATTTCGATATTTTGCACCATTTAAAAATGCCGACCATTTTAGTGACGTCACTACACCCTTTGGTTTCAAAATTACATATTTCCATTTCAAATAAAAAGAGAACGCTAAGGAATAGCAAAATTTTGATGGCACATACGAGCTTTAAAATTTAATTTTCTATCCGAAATGTCCTTATAACGTTTCATGTATCTTCAACGGTTAGCGAGTAAAACCTACATTTGTGACGTCACTACACCCTTTGGTTTCAAAATTTCATAATTCCATTTCAAATAAAAGGGAACGCTAAGAAGTAGCAAACTTTTGATGGCATATACGAGCTTTAAAATGTAATTTTCTATCCGAAACGTGCTTACCACTTTTCGTGCGTGTATCTCCAACGGTTAGCGAGTAAAACCTAAATATGTGCTATAAAACACGGTCAACGCCGAGCGATGTTAGTCTATGTTAGTCTCTACATGAACTGTTTTATTTATAGAGGTAGTTTGTGGGGTCCGAAACGAAACGTGATTTTGAGTTAATTTTATACTCTTTGTGCCGGTTATTGTATGTGAGTATTTGTATCTTTACGCTGTTTCACAATGTTATAGTGCTTTCTACTTTGCACGGTATGCTTTCATCCTTTTTATCGACTTGTTGTTTGTTAACTGAATATTTCTGTTGGCCAATATTTATCTGCTTTTTGTCGTTTTCTACCTTGATCAGAAACCCAAATTCACAGACGAAAGCTGTCGAAGACTACCGACTGTCACATTAGTTTATTTAGTGTTCAAATTAATCTTACTGCAGAAATGGGCAAATTTATTTCAATATGGTTGGTATCTTGCCTTTCACGGCCAATAAAAAAACCGGCACAAAACACGGCGTAAACCTAGAAAAGTTGCTGAGTTTTAATTGCTTGGCCCTGTAATTTAATATACAATCATTTTGGAAGCCTTTATAGGGAGGTGAAAGAGTGTTTTAGCGTTTAGCTCTCGCAGTAAAGTAGCGGAAGTGTTCTAAATAAGAATTGAGGTATCGCGCAGTTTGCTACTCCTTTAGTAGTCCGCAAATAGACCACAAGAGCCCACTTATGAACCATCTCGGAGTAACTAGGAGTAATCTCGCAGACGACACGACATAAACTTAGAAAAGATTTCTGTGATTAAATTTTTGTTGTTGTTATTACTTGGGAAGATGAAGTTTGTTCCGTTACTGTTACTCTTTATCATGACACGGTACGTAGTTTCCGCAATATTACTTATTGCGGATATGATAATTGCTATCAAGTTTGATGTACTTTTAGCATAATGTTTATATGTTTAAATATAGTATGAAGACGTTAAACGATAGGTGTTCAATATTTAAGACAGGTTATTTAACTTTTACTACATAGAAGCTGATATTTATTTCCAATATATAAACGCACTTTCTCGTCTACAAAGCGGAGGCAGACAGGCTTTTCTCCGGGTACTCCGGTTTTCCCTGTCACAATTGCATTCCTGCAACTATCTCCACCATCATTTCATTTCATCTGTCATTCATTTAATCATTGCCCCCAGGGGAGTATGACAGGCCTTGGCAGCCGGCACAGTTCATATCCTCGCTGCTAGATGGGGGTTTCAATCATTTCATTCCCTGACCCGGTCGGTCGACTGAAAGCAGGCTGAGGATTTTCCCTTTCTTACCTCTGATTAATAATTGGGTGAGTGAAAATGCATGTAGTCTACACATGTAGTTGGTAATATGGAAATAACATAACTACATTATTGTGGTGTTTGAAGCCATATTTTCAGTGTTGCCTTAGTAAACAAGAGTTTAGTGCTTTTCAGTCGGTCAACACGAATGTACCCAAAAGAGATGGGTTATGCCCTAATCCTGAAATAAATTACATGAGATTAATAAAACACTAGGATGACCAGTTTCGATCGTCAAGCGATCATCATCAGATCCATTACACTTAGGCTACTTAGGCAGTATTAAAGGTGCCGGGACGTCCTCATAAGACCGTCAACGCTTAGTTCGAATGGGTTATGCTCCACGCGTGGCGAGGGCTAATCCACGGTCTTTAATAATTGTAGACCCACCTCATTCAATAACATACATCTTATCTAGGTTGGCAACACCTCACATAAACACATCGATATCACTCCCCACAGCACGTAGGGACAGGGGGAGGAGGCAGGGAAAAACCAGTCGTTAAGATAACCACCGCAGTCGACCGCACAGCGAGTTTCAGTGAGCCTGAAAACTGCGAGTAGCTGTAATACGGAAGACAATCAGATAAGTAGTTAGCCAAAAATTTTATAGTTTAACCATAGTTTACAACCATATAATCTCTCTAAAGTACAATCTCCGGATAGCTATCACCATTTAGCATTTCACCTAACATATATACTGCATTTAGCATACACTGACAGTTTCAGTACCAATACTGCAACTAAATAATTGTACATATTGTAAATATTTTCACCTGTATTTCAAACATAGATTTTGTAGCCTAAGTGTAATGGATCTGATGATGATCGCTTGACGATCGAAACTGGTCATCCTAGTGTTTTATTAATCTCATGTAATTTATTTCAGGATTAGGGCATAACCCATCTCTTTTGGGTACATTCGTGTTGACCGACTGAAAAGCACTAAACTCTTGATAACTACATTACTAATGTGTGATTATGTTAATGATTAGGCCAGAAAGTACTAAAAGCCGTTCGAAGAACGGGTACTTTAGCTAGTACCTAATAAAATTGCTGATTTTTTTTTAAATCCAATGTTAAAATAACGCGATTCAGTATTTTTTTAAAGGAAAAACATTTGTGTAATAACACATGCATATATTTATTTGTTCATATTCAGCTATTTAAAGGTCATATTTGCTTTCATATTATTCAGATCTTAGGTCATTAATATCCGAACTCTACTGATTATTAATAACCACCAAGAATCCGGCTTATCATGCACGCACTCCCACCCGTTCTTGTGCAGCAGCATTTATTTGAAAAGTTCGTATCGCTCATTGAATTGGAGCCGAATACTTCACAAATACGCCAATGTCAGGTATCTTACTGCCAAGAAGTGAATGATATACTGTGTTTCAAAGTCCGTCCTCTTATTCCAGTAACATTATACGAGGACTATCCATAATTTTAGTAACACTGCTTTTTAAATAAAATGATAACTAAGTTATAATAAAACTTTATTGGCAGCAAATACAACAATGCTTGAGCTCTTTTTCGACATAGTCACCTGCATAATTGAAACTCCGGTCATATCGAGGGTTCAACGTGTGTATTCCTGAGTCTTAGTAAGTCTGCCGCCTGGGGATGGAACCAGAATGTGACATTCATTAATTCATTCATTCATTCATTTACTTGATCCGAAAATGGGAGTAGTTCCCCAGTGGCAAATTTTGCAATTACAGAAAATTGCCAACAACAATATAAAACACACAATTTGCGATTTGGGAACTATAGTAATTACATCGTAAGCCTCCGTGGCTTAGGCGGCAGCACGCCGGCCTCTCACCGCTGGGTCCGTGGTTCAAATCCCGGTCTCTCCATGTGAGATCTGTGCTGGACAAAGCGGAGGCAGACAGGTTTTTCTCCGGGTACTCCGGTTTTCCCTGTCACAATTTCATTCCAGAGACACTCTCCACTATCATTTCATTTCATATGCCATTCATTTAATCATTGCCCCAGAGGAGTGCGTCAGGCCTCGGCAGCCGGCACAGTGCATATCCTCGCCGCTAGATGGGGGCTTCATTCATTCCATTCCTGACCCGGTCGGAGACTGGAAGCAGGCTGTGGATTTTCATTTTCAGTAATTACATCGTAGTTTTTACACAAAATTTCAGTGTTGTCTTAATCATATCAATATGTTTGGGGAAAGGCTCTAACACTGTGGCAGGTAATGAGTTCCAATTACCAATACCATGATTAATGAAAGATTATTTCCCATAGTTTGTACGCTGTGGGTGGCCCTTAACTTTATGCTTTATGATAAATGCTATTGCTCTGTTTAGTTAGATAAGATTCCCCAGACGTTTGTTTAGTTCTCCCCATGCTGGCCGACTAGTTTAAGCGTGTAGTCTCGATTTCATCCTCCAGTCAGCATTTTATACTTATTGAGAGTTTACGAAGAACGGAAAACGAATATCATAAGCTGGTTTTATTCCCCCCTGGACAGACTTCTACAACACAGCCATACAACACTTGATCCCACGATATGACAGGTGTGTTAATTCTAGTCGAGATTATGTCGGAAAATAGCTCAAACACTGTTTTGTCTGGTGCCCATAGATTTTTTCATGTAACTATATTTCTTCTCAATAAATAGGGAAACTTAACTTCTGGATGGGTCTCGTATGAAACACACACACTGACACTGTGGATAGAAGTGTGTACAACAAGCACCGGAAGTTCGTACGTAATTATGCGAAACGCTACAAGTGCGTGGGGTTTTAAAAAAATATTGAAAAGCGAAACTCTCTTTAGAGTATTCCTTCGTACCTCGTTGGGTGTACTATTGTTTGAACTTGAAATTATGGCTAAGATTGGGAAGGAAGCAGCCCGGATTGTTTTGCATCACCTGCAGAAGAAGTAGGAACTACAGAAAACAACTTATATGATACTGTGGTGGGAACGTATCCCAGATATCCTCAATTAACCCCAAATTCTCAAGCCCTAGGGCCTGAAATTAATTTTATGGCAGAGACGGAAATTGCACCGGGGGCTTTTGGACATGAATTTCACTAGCCTATGTACCTTTAGAACATTTATTATTTATTTATTTATCGTATGGCTTTTAATGCCGGGAGTGTCCGAGGACAAGTTCGGCTCGCCTGAGTCTGTAGCTGCTTCCAGCGGACACCCTAAAGGGTGAGCTACAAGTTCCGTTCAATTTCAAGTAGTTCCAACTTTCGTCACCAGATGTCAATGATAACTAGTGGTGAACGTTGGAACTTTGATAGAGCGTTCTGACGAAATCTAACCTAACAAATTTTGCTATACACAAGTTTAGTCTGTGAAAGGATCTTTTACATGCCATAAATCTATGACATGGGACCGCTGGCTTTACTTCCCCTCCGAAGGAAAGCATACTGAAGGATTTTTAACGCTCTTAAGAAAATCCGACGACTTCGGCCGCGTTTGAACCCGCTATCTTGGGCATAGCAGTTCAGCATGCTACCGACTACGCCACCAAAGCCGCTTTTAGAACATTGAAGGTGACTTAGAGAGCTGAACACGTAGTGACGCAGTGGCTAGCATTCTTGCCTGTCACACCAGAGGTCCAGGTTCGATTTCGGGCTCTGCTAACGAATCCAATTAATTCTGGTCTGAGATCTTGAACGTGAAGAACTGAGAAGAGGTGAGTTTGATTCCCACCTCGACCATCGAACACGTGGTATTCCAATTCTAATACTATGCCATCTTCCAAACCAATCCTATCCTTCGTTACAAATACAGTACATACGGCAATACAATCATACAGGTTAGCAAGAAAATAACATACTCACACACACCAAAGTACACGGTGTTTCATATTGTAAAACGAAAACAAGAACATGAATTACCTACACCCGCTCAAATATTATATTATCTTTATAGAAATTGGATTTTGACGATTGGAACGATGAACAAATGGGTTAATCTATACTCCCCAAGCTAAGCTACTAGTTTTGCAAAACATTTTGTTTCCTTTGGAACAAGCCGAAGAGGCTGATACTGAACATAGACGTCACTAAGAACATTACTTTAAGTAAATAATAGAAAAATGACTGATCATAATTATAATTCAGAAGAAATCGAAATATTATTTGTTACTCACTGGACAATTTCAAAATTAAGTGAGAATTCTTTTCTGTGTTTCAGCATCAGTTGGCATAAGAGATTGAGTGTCTCATTTCAAGTTGTTGGTCATCTGTTCAGATTTGTAATATTTGTAATATTTCCCAAAGATTATTGCTGACACAAATGAATGTAATGGTACCAAATTGTCAATATGCTAGATTTTCTGAATGAATGATTTAAAAACAACATCTTCTAAGTTTAGTTGAAAAAGATATATTTTAGTATTTGGAACTTTTATTTGATCAAATCATTGTGATGATATTCATTGTATTTTATTTTATTAATGTTAAAAGCTGAATAAGATATCAATGAATATCGAAACATGCACATCAATTGAATGTATGTTTTATAAATTCTATTGATAGGCGTAGTATCTTTATGAATGATTTAATTACTTAATTAACCAGTATGATATTATCATATAATTATCATATAATTTTTAGAAATACCCAATAGTATCCCTTACTATGGAACAGCTAACACTTTCTTCCTCTCATTTTAATATGAAGGGAGGTATATTTGTGCTTATTAGCACCCTGTATACGCATGTGAGGTTCTACTAGAGCGAAATGGGGAGAGAGGGTGTCTCCTGAAGGGAATGGGGGGAAGGAAGTCTAATTACCAACACCATTGTTTTTTTTTTGTTGTTTTTTTTGTCTACGTCAAACAATCTGCATCCAAATAGATCACACCAATAGTGAAATGTTCAGTATTATGAATCAACACAGAAATCAAGCTATGAGGAAGAAATCTAGCTATTCTTGTATTTAGATTGCGTCTAGAGGAGGACAATGTCAGGGCAGCACTCAAGTAGGCAGACAGAGCCCCTAGCCCCTTGTGGGCAGTCAGGCGGCAACCCGCAACACTACGGTCTTAGATAAGTTGCATACGCCACAGGAACGCCAAGCCAATAAATTTTACTTCCTCTTCTCAGTATTCTCTCTCTCTCTCTCTCTCTCTCTCCCAAGCCTTCTCCTATTCCAACACTTGCTAGCGCTCTAAAGAGAGGATTTCAATTAATTCTGCAGACGTAATTATAAAATGGTGTTAGGAAATCAAAGGGAAACGTGGAGGGTGTAAAGAGGAGGTGGAGATGGGGAAGGCCGCCTCGTAGTGCCGATAGGAATGACAATGTGTCCAATCAGTAGGCTATTGGTACACGTCTGTTTCCTTAATAATATTTCAGAAATGAATAAAGTTTTCATACACGAGATGATGTTTTAATATCTTCTTTTCTCACTTTACTTCCATTTGTAAATCCTTAAATAAGTAATTACTTGTAACGAAAAACTCTGAAGTGAAATATTTGCGTAATGTTTCCAATCCTCAAAGAACATATAGTATAAATTAAAATATTTGGCAATATCATTAAAACAAATTTTCAATCGTATTTAGATTAAATCAATTTCTTCTTCAGAAATATGTCTGTACATTTCAAAATAGAGTGAGGGCTCACGTGCGAGAAATGACACCCTTCATCAATTTCAACACATCCTTTATGAATGTCTGTGAAAAATCGAAATTCTTATTCACCTTACTCAAATTTTAAAAGCATACATATTATTTATTTAATCGTTAACTTTTCTCATAAAGAAAATGTTATTAGTTCATGAGTCTTAGGAGGTTAAGTTCGTTGAATTGTGACTATCTTTCCTAGGCTTGGAGAATAAGATAATTTCAGTGCCAGTGTCGAACATCCCTGACTTACGAATAACGGGCGAATGAGTTTAAACTATCATATTTGTTTTCTTTTTTAACAATTAAATGGAACTGGGAGGTGGATAAATCCATACGGTGGAGGGGAATGCTGGGATGGTACCTAAGTCAAAACTACAGCCTTTTCCTACTTAAGTCCTAACTCCAGTTACAAATACACACACTATTACAACCATCGCATTGACACAGATTACTGTATAAAACAGATTCCGCACTCACAATGTACACAGGCCACATGATCACAGTGCTCTTAAAGGAATCAAAATCAAGTACTGGCTTATGGTAGAGAGGTGTAAGACAATATCCTTTTGAATTCTTTTCCAGTTTGGCATTTCATTACTTCATCCCTTTTGACAATTTTAGAGGATTATTTACTAGTTCATTGAGTTTGGAGTTCATTATTTTCGACGTCCAGTTACATGTATAGGAATCGCCAGTTCCAGTCTCTGTGAGGTTCAGCTGGGGGCGAAATTAGTTTTTACTGTACGTGACAAATGGCCTTAAAACCCGGGATGCTACCTACCTCCTTCCCAAATTCGAGCGCTAGTTACTAATATATATACACACTAGTAGAGATATCACAATTACACAGGTTATCAGACAGTTGCTACTAACACCCAAGTACACGAGACTACAGTACTACGATGCCACGAAGCCTCTGAACGAATCAACAACTTCAAACTATTGATAATGTGGTGTAATTGTCTTGGTTTTGAGTGAAAGCAATGTCGACTCAGTACTATTGAAAAGAAATATACATTAATTCATTAATTTATTGATACATTTATTGTGCTTTTAAGGGTCTAAATAGTCCACGTCAATTTGTTATTTTTACTGTGTTTCAGACTTATACAACGGGACAGACACAATAGCACTCACAGAATCTTACATCAGTCTATAAAACTTTGAGCTCTATCTTGATCGATCACCCCAATGTTATTTTTTCTAAGTCTTGATTTATTTATTAGCCTATTTTCAATTTTGAAAAAATAGGCTTATGAGATCACCTTTTGTCCGTGTGTGTGTGCGTGTGTGTGTGTGTGTGTGTGTGTGTGCGTGTGTGTGTGATTCGTGTGTGTGTCCCCCCCTAATAAAATCGAAACGGCTGGAGCGATTTCAATGAAACTCGGGAAGTTCATAGCACTATTCCCGGCGACCTCGACCGTGCCCTTCAAATTTTGTTACGTCTCTCCAATCCAACATGGTGGCTGTGCGAAATATTTCACTAGCATTCAATATCTCCGAAACTGTTACCGATATCGCCCTGAAATTGTGTACGGTGATAAAGGGCACTACTAGAAGTTCACCTATGAGACTTTCAAAAACCTGGTGGCTACAAAACCAACATGGCGGCCAAGCGAAGTTGAGATATTTAAATAGACTTTTCTCGCGATTTAACTATCTAAATGTAATGAAATTTGGTACAGCAAATGTTTATACACATTGTAATGCACTGGAGTCTAATTTAGTTCAATTGTTTACATAACCTCAAAATGGCGGCTGTGCGAAATATTTCACTGACATTCTATATCTCCGAAACTATTACAGATATCACCCTGCAATTTTGTACGGTGATAAAGGGTACTGATACAGGTATACCTATGTATATTTCATAAACCTGTAAAGTACGAAACGAACATGGCGACCAAGCGAATTTGAAATATTTTAATAGACTTTTCTCGTGATTTAACTCTCTGAGCGCAGTGAAATGTGGTACAGTAATTGATTTTGCAGATTGTAATGCACTGCCATCTAATTTAATTCAATTGCTTACATAACCTCAAGATGGCGGCTGTGCGAAATTTTAAAATTAAATTTTAATTTCTTGTGTCGTAATCATGCGATCGAAGTGAAAGTTTGAATAATGAAACTAGGCAATAATTGTCCTTGAATGTTACATAACTCTATGGCCTATACACATAACACTCCTAAATGGTGAGCTCCCGAAATATTTAGACGGTTCTCAATATCTATGAATCGTTTACAGCAACCAAACTGAATTTTTTAATGTTCATAGAGACTATAAACATATGTTCACCTATAGGACTTTCAGGAACCTGGTGAGCACAAATCAAACATGGCGGCGACGCGAAGTATAAATATTTAAATGGACGTTTCTCGCGAATTAACTATCCGAGTGCCGTGAAACGTTGCACGTTAAATGCTTATACAAATGTTGATCCACTGGCATCTAATTTATTTCAATGGTTTGCATTATCACAAGATGGCTGCTGTGCGTAATTTTTAAAAATCTCGTTTATACTTCTTGTTGTCTAATCATGCGATTTAAGTTTGAATACCACACGTACACAATAATCTTAATGTAATAGTACAAAAATAAAAATCCAACCTGGCGACCATCTGAAATATTTAGACGGTTCTCAATATCTACGAATCTGTTACAGCAATTAAACTGAAATTTTGTATGTTGATTGTGGCAGTTAACATAAGTAGGATATATGAAAATAGGCTGTATAGTTCTTCACGGAACTACTTGTTTTTTCCATAACACGCTCAGTGTATTTATTCGGACGGTCATCCAATTTTATCATCCATCCTATGATTTATAGGAGATTGTATATCGTCAGAAGTCTCCATTATTCAAAGTCTAATGTTTTCTTTCTCCTCTTAATAATATAAGAGAAGCTATATTCTAGATCCTTATATATTACAGTCTCCCTTATATTCTCCATGTCTCCCTTTTATTTACTGAGGAGGAAAAGTGGGGAGGATGGAAGGGAGAGATAGGCTTAATCTGGTCTTCTTATCACACTGCTTCTTCCCTATCTGTCCATAACTTTATCTGATATTGTCTGGTCGTCCATAATGGCATTACCACCCCGTCGTGTCTTGGATGTCTTCTTTTCTAATACCCCTAGCAACTTTCCTTGATGTAGTCGACGTCTGTATCACTACCATCGGGTTTGATAATTTCATGGACTGAGCACCAAAAAAAATTGGAGTAGGGGAAATTATTGAGACTCGCTCATTATTTTCCTCCCTGTCAGGTGTCTATCAAGTTCTTGCGTAATTAAATTAAATTTTAAGACACTAGTCTTCAATGACAATATCAAGCTAATGAAGTCAGATATATATACTTCACCTCACTCATAATCTTCATGAATTTCATGTAATTCAAATCACATTATTAAATCCCCTATCTTTTAAGAATATTCTGTACACTCTCTTCCGTCTCATTTCATTCAAGGATACTTCAAATGTGCAGCTATGTGTTGGAAGAGTTACCCAAAGAGCTAATTAGTTACTAATCAGATGTTTTGTAGACTTTCCACCAAATGCAAATTTTTGACTCGACTACCCAGCCTCTGTGGCCTTTATAAGAGAAATAAAAAAACTTGACGAGCCGTAGAGTAGTCGCATATGATGTGTAACATCTGACATAGAAGGAACCTCACATGCAATTGTTGATACACCGGTATTGTATGTCTACCCCTTATTATTCCCGTTTCCCTACGGGGTCGGGGATGAGATGCAATGGAAGTATTTGTGATGGATGGTTTATACGGCCTGATGCCCTTTCTGACGCCAACCTCACGAGAGGAGTTAATGAGAGATGAAATGAATGATGGTGAATGAAACTGGGTAAGGATGTAGAAGGAAGCGGCCGTGGACTGTCAGAAGGTACCGTCCCAGCAGTTGCCTGAAGTTGAAAATGGGAAACCACAGAAAACCATTTCAAGGACGGCAAATTGTTGATACACCGGTATTTTATAATATTTTTAGCACAAATATTAATTTATTGTAAAAGGGAGTGTTTTACAGATATTGTAGTTTATAATTCGGAACTCATTTTATTAGAGGTTTTGTAGCTTCCACCAGTACTAGCCTAAATAAAGAATACGATATGGATCAATTAAATTAATGGACGCGACACCACTCATAACCTTAAATTCTCTATAAATAGGCCAAATTGGGAGTAAATGCAATGTGCACAGCAGTTGATAATGAAAGGCTTGCCCAGTTCCCGGACCTCTTCATTCACAGACCAACACGTAATTTTATATGGATCCCGTTAAAATGAGTCATATTGATATGATAAATATAGTTTAAAACGATAATCTGGTAGCAAAAATACCTAACCCGTCCAGGATTCGAACCCGAGATCTCTAGATTCACAGCTAATGACGCCAACACCACGGCTATTTTGACCACACGATGGTGACTTATTTTCACGTACCAATAATACTGTATCACGGAATTAAGTTTCATTTATATTTTGCTTGTTTCGATAATGTTCCTGCGTGAAATTGAGTTTAAAATGCCTTATGAATGGGCCCTCTTGTGAGTAAAGAGAATGTATTCAGCAATAGTTCATGAAGGCTTGCTCAATTCTCGTATAAACACAACGATTATATTATATTGATGACTGCATTACCGTTATGTGGGTTAATATTTGAATAGTCATTGTGCAGAAACATAACACCGGCAATGCCGACTACTTACAATGTTTGATATTAAAGCATTTTATCATTTAAATACTGATACGAAGACTTCGAACATGTGCCATGTGCTTTGTTTCTATCACTTGGCACCGGAGTTCGCATGAGCGTTTACCGTCAGAATGAAAGTGTTAGGCAATGCGATCCAGCTGGCAGTGAGTATTACACACTTCCGTTCGATCCACCACTGCCAGCTGGATCGTCCGATCCACTTCCGTACCATTTTTCAAAATCACTCCCACAAATATCCAGCAACCGAGTGGAAAGATGTTACACGTCAATAAATTCAAATGTATTCAGACGATTTGGAATATCTAGGTACAATCCGCATCTTCTATCTTCCTCTGGTTTAAGAACTCAAGTTTTGTGAAACATACACCGTGGCGTTTTATGTGCCAGGTTAAACAGCTACCCCTAGTAATATTGTCTTATGCAGCCGAACTAGCGTTGTTGTCAGTAAGGTCTATGGTCTATATTTATCTGCTTTCATCCTGTATGGTACTAATGCACAGCAGGCATATCGTGCAAACGATACTGAACCCTATTATTTTTCTCTCTACGTGGCTAGAGACAAATACGAGGGAATAATAATTATCTCTTGACTTGCATAATCAAATAGGTATGTGGATTTCATTGGAGCCTGGAACATGTAGGCCTGCGTACTTTGATATAGAAACAAAAGATATTGTAACTTATTAACAGAGTTGAAGAACTATTTTACATAATTCAGTGTGAATCAAAATTATGTGTTTTATTTTCTAAATTTCGATTCGTAATTACATTTTTATTTTTATTATCATTTATTTCAATTGCTATTATCATATTTGTTTTTGGTTTTCTACAATTTAAATGTTTATATTAATTTTAAATATATTATGTATGTTTTTATAGATTTTGGTTGTTTATAATTAATTAACAGCCTACCAATATAATTGATTTTTATAATTGTTTATTGATTTTTATTTTATAGTTGTGTTTATTTTAATTGTTAAAAATTTATTTATTATTTTAATTATATGTATAATTTAATAATACTAATTTCTATATTATATTTTATTCTATTTTACACTTAATTTTCACTGTTTTTATTTTTAAATTTTAAGAATTCCACGTCAAGGAGATACGATATAATATATGATTTTTAGAAATACTAGCACTTCCTCCTGAACATTCTTCGTAATAAGACTGAAAGATTCAACCATCATCAGCTTTGACAACATAATTTGTCCTTATGATAGGTGGTTAATTTAGTTATTTGTTCAGTCGACATCATCTTCAATATGATGGGAAAATCAACAAATAATTTGTCCTGGAAGAGAGCCTCTGTTTTCATGCAACTTTCAAATTGTGATCCGTTACAGAGGGTTAATTTAACAGTTTTTACTTTGCTAACTAATTAGGCCATTTTCTTGAATACTGCGTACATCCCACATATTGAATATGTACTAAAATCTATATTATAATATGCCTGTGGCACTTACAGTACCTGGCTGAATTATTATAATCAAGTACCGGTGCACGTCTGTGCTCAACTACTGGTCCGATTTACATGCCACTTTGCATGGATGTAGCTGATTTACCTGGTTAGCATATAGGCTACATTTGATTTCGATACTTTGCACTATTTAAGGATGGCGACCATTTTACTGACGTCACAACACCCTTTGGTTTCAAACTTTCATATTTCAATTTCAAATAAAAAGAGAACGCTAAAAATAGCAAACTTTTGAAGGCATACACGAGGTTTAAAATGTACTTTTCTATCCGAGTGGTCCTTATCACTTTTCGTGTATCTCCAACGGTTAGCGAGTAAAACCTAATTTTTTGCTATAAAACACGGTCAACGCCGAGCGGTGTAGTAGGACAAAATGTTCCATCCTTACTCTCCCTCTGACACCGTTTCTTCGAACTGAACCAAAATTTGTATACTTACGCTTTGGAACCCTGTGGGTAACATTGTCACTTTAAATATCGGACAGACCACTCCATTCCCTTCATTTAGGCCCTTCGGATCAAATCTACACCGTTTCACCCATCTGAAGCAAATTTTACATACTTACCTTTTGGAGCCCGACAAGTAACACTGTCTACTTGAAATTTCGGACAGACCACTCCATTCCTTGCATTTAGGCCCTTTGGCACAAATCTACATCGTTTCACCGATCTGATCCAAACTTTATGTACATACCCTTTGGAACCCGACAAGTAACACTGTCTACTTGAAATTTCGGACAGACCACTCCATTCCCTGCATTTAGGCCCTTTGGCAGAAATCTACACCGTTTCACCGACCTGAACCAAATTTTGTATACTTACCCTTTGGAACCCTGTGGGTAAAACTGTCCACTTTAAATGTCGGACAGACCACTTCATTCCCAGCATTTAGGCCCTTTAGCACAAATCTAAACCGTTTCACCTACAGTAATTGCACCGAATTTTACATATACCCTTTGAATCCATGCTGGTAACACTGTCTACTTTATATTTTGGACAATCCTCTCCATTCCCTAAGAATAACAGACAAAATGAACTTGAAAACCACGTTTTAAGGCCCTAGAAACGTTCGTGTCCATAGTAGTGTAACAGTAAGAATATGTTAATAAGTCTATTGTTAGCTGGCAATGAGGGCTGCATCACGTCACCCCTACCAGTGGCCTGGTGCAGAATCGCGAAAATAGTTACATCTTGCGCTGCTTATAAATTGCAGTCACGGGGAGTAATTAGTGCAAAATGATTTCTTAGGGCCCCTAAAACAGTTATCATCATGAAAATATTATGCTTCTGTATAAGTGCAATGGTGTTGATGCAGTACATTGAGGTTATCAGCAGCAATAAGCGTTGGTGCTTTCAAATTTACTTTCATTTATTCCGTTTCCTATCCATAAGCTATATGGGGTGATAAACGACACTATTGCTACCTCATGAGCTCGGACAGCCGAAGCTGATTATGTTTCTACGGCTCTATGCGACAAAATACGACACTATTGGTCTCAACTTTTCTAACAGCCAACGAGATATAGGTCCTAGGCAGTGTCTTTTATTTCACTTCCTCCTCTTTCTAATCATATTTTCAATTCGTTTGTAAATTACATGTTTCAGTACTGTAGTTCGTAATTAGCCGTTTCCCTAGTCATTATTATCATTATTATTACGAGGAAATGGCCTGAATATTACGTCTATTATACTGTACTACTTACCACCCCCACCACCACCACCACCACAAAAAGTTATTTTTTTTTATATTTTTCTTTTAGTTAAAATAGCATGTGCCAGTTCTGTAGTAGTATTCACTATCATCCATAAAACAAATAAATCTACCGGACGATGCCGGGCACTACAGCTAGTTTAATAATAAATGCAAGTGTAAATCTCGATATACTGCATATATAAAAATGAAAGTTTGTCTGTTTTTTCTGAATTTGCACGGAAATTTGAGTTATTTGTGCGTTTGAGACTGTTTTATGATGGATGCGTACAAAAATAAAATTGTTGTCTGCCTGTCTGTTTGTTTGTTTGTTTGTCTGTCTGTGGACAGCTTTGAGTCCTTATAACATGAGAACGGCTGGGGGGATCAACGTAAAATTTGATGCAGATATCCATCCGAGGCACCACACTAATCATTGATGTAACTCTTCTCCGTACCTCTCATGAAAGAGGGCCTACCCCCTTAAAATACATTTAAAATACATGCTGAAGTAGGCGTAGAAGGACGAGACCAAACTTATTTTCAACCCCTCAATGTGAGAAGCAAAACTCGACCATATTTTAAGGCCCTAAAACCAACAGTTTTTGAGATATTCCCAGAAAACTAATTTCATTTAATAATCCATGAAAGAATGCAAGCTGGTAACCATGGCAACGGAATCTCTTAGGACCATCTATTTCTGTAAGACGCAATGCAGTTCCATTTATTACATTACTGTGAAGTTTGCAAACGGCTATAAGGTTATCACAAAACCAAACTAAGCTGTACGTATAATGCGCTTAAGGGGGTCAAGGGGTACACTAGAATTTATTCATACGATTTTCACGTGCGGGTGTGGTACGGAAGGTCTTTTATATCCCTATCCCTATATTGTATTTATTATATTATTATCATTATTAATATTATTAATATTATTAAGGCACACAACGACGAGAAAAAGCTCATTTTTAGCCCCTCGATGGCAGAAACAAAACTCAAGGGCTCCTGAAAACTGCATTTTTTTTGTTATTTAGTCAATTTACCCTCTAGGTTGGTGGTCCCCACGGACTCAGCGAGGGAACTCACCACTACCGCCTCTATGGGCAGTGTCCTGGAGCTTGGAACATCTGGTCAGGATGGATACAACTGGGGAGGTGTGATCAGCACTTCGCCCAGGCGGCCTCACATGCAAAGCAAACAGGGGCCTCATGAGGGATGGGAAGGAATGGAAGATTGGGATGGATAGGCTAGGAAGAGGGAAGGAGGCGGCCGTGGCCTTACAGTAGGTACCATCCCGGCATTTGCCCGAAGACGAAGTGGGAAACCACGGAAAATCACTTCGAGGATGGCTGAGGTGGGAATCGAACCCCCTCTACTCATTTGGACCACCCGAGGCTGAGTAGACCTCGTTCCAGTCCTCACACCACTTTTCAAATTTCGTGGCAGAGCCGGGAATCGAACCCAGGACCTCCGGGGCGGCAGCTAACCATGCTGGCCGCTACGCTACGGAGGCGACCCAAACTACATTTTAAGGCTCTAAAACCAACAGTTTCTGAGATATTCCCAGACAACTAACTTAATTTAATAAACTAATGAAGGAATGCAAGCCGGCAACAATGACAACAGATTCTCAAGAGAAGACATCCAACTTTCCATCTAATTCTGTAAAAAGCAATGCCACTCCACTTATTACATTTCTGTGAAAGTTTTCGAATTGGCTATAAGGTTATCACGGAACCACCTTAGACTGTAAAATTCATCAATGCGCTTAAGGGGGTCAAGGGGAACCGTAGAATTTTTCACGTGATTTATACGTGTGATATGTCGTACAGAATTATATCTCCAAACAGCAAAATCACTTTCAAAAATTCCTGAATTGAAATAGTATTTTTGCGGCTATTAGGAATTTGGGCAATAGGAGGATTTAAAAAAATTGAATATTCATGCACCACAAGCCTATATAATTTGTTAAAGGTGTCTTCCTGTGGATGGGGACTTGACACAACGGTGAGGGTCAGTCTTTATGTGAGGTGTATTGTGTTTCGTCTACGAGATTTTCAAATTTATTTTCACGTCAAGAAGTACACGTTAGGTGAATTTAGATTGAGCACATTCACTTCTTTTTTCTACAAACGGGTTCATCGTAAGGATGATTTTGTTTGATACTGTGTGGTTGATATATCCATATTCGGACATCTGGGTGATATGTTGTACGTTGGTTGGTTCCTCAGTTTAGAAGTTGCGACAACGCGTTCACGTAGCCTCGTGTACTTTGAGTGTGTGTAGAATCTGTCTGATTACCGGTGTTAATTGTGATGGCTGTATTAGTGTGTGTTATCTGTATTTCATGTACGGACTTGATACGATCAATTTCCAGTAGTTCCTACTTTTGCTACCAAATGCTACCGTCAACGACACCTAGCTGTGACTTGGCTACTAGATGTCACCTCAACTGGCACCTGGTGGGAAACTTTGGAACTAATATAGCGTTAATCAAATCTAACCAACAAATTTAGCTTCACACAATTGTAGTTAGTGGAAGTTTCTATTACATGACATGAATCTATGACATGGGACCGCCGGCTTTACTTCCCCTCCGAAGTAAGGCATACTTTCTGTATATCTTTATGTACGCTCAGAGCTCGTGTTCGAATGTTTGGAGCATCGTAAAATTAGGTATCCATGAGAGTCAATACACCAATCATTAATAAAACTCTTCACCGTACTTCTCATAGAAGGGTTGGTATAGGAAAACACTTTTCAAAATACATGCTAAAATAGGAGAAATATAAAAATTATCCTAGAAGGACGACCAAAGCATATGTTGCGCTTCTCAATGTGAGACACAAAATTCGGGAGTCTATAAAGAGTCTCCGAAAACCACATTTTAAGGTCCTTAAATTAACAGTGTGTGTGATATTCCCAGACAACTAACTTCGCTCTGATAAACTTATGAAGGAATAACAAGCCCCTAATCATTGCAACTGTAGCTCAATATTGATAACGTCTGGTTATTAATACCGAAGACCGTTCGAAGAGCGGGTACTTCTGCTAGTAAAATATAATTATAGAAATCGATGTTATTAAAATATACATATAATTAAATTATAAAATGAATGTAACAATTAAAATAAACACATCTATGGAATAAAAATGTATTTTGATTATCTATTAGTTAAGAAGGAAATTTTCTTACATTTTCCTAAAATGGTACATGTTTTGCTTTCTCTTCTCTGATAAGTTAAACATTTCCCATTTTATATTATTTTCGTGATCTATCCCACAGACATTTGACACTGTACTTGCTTATTTTTTGGCTTATTTCTGTTCGCAATTTGAAAGTTGCACGAAAACAGAGGCTCTTCTCCAGGGCGAAGTATTTGCTAATTTTCCCTACATTCTGAGCATTATGTCTAATGCACAAATAACTAAAAGTAGTATAAATGAAAGTATATTTTTAGGCAAATAGTAACCACAAATTCACTCTTATCTACAATACAACTGTAAACAAAAACCTACAAGAGCAAAATCTTACTAAAACACTTAGGCCCCTTTATAATTGCTCACAAAAAAACAGCTGAAAAACTCCAAGCGTGCTACAAAACTGCCAATAAACTTGGAAGAAAGTTAATTATCCTACCTTAACTACAATTTCATATATAGAAGAAACAAAGTTAATAACAGGAATCGAAGAATGATCAGCATAATGATATGTAATACAATTAAGTGAACAAATGAGCCAGATCTTGGCACCATACCTGTAAGCAATATAATTAAATAATTTGAAACTTATATATACTGTAGGACGCATGTAAAGAAGAACGGTATACATTACAGAACTGTACCATTGGTTTGGTACATAAAACATATAAATATAACGTGTTATTCGACTAACGTAAGCCATTACACAATTTTAAAGAAATCATATCAATGATAATCACGCCACACACAAGGTTGCACATTTTAGTGGCATATGTGATTGCTCGCCTGTTCTCTATGCATTTGATATCCTATGTCTTATCATATTGTTATAATCTAATTCAATAATTTGAAAAATTGCAGGTGAGTAGGAGTAGTGTGAGTAGAAATTGAAAGGAAATTCATAAACTGTGTGCAGTTTTTCTGAATTTTGTAAACTGTGTCTATTGTAAGGATATTGTTATAACAATATTAAATTCAGTTCAGAAACTGCTATTGATTGATCCGATGCTAAGAGTGAGTGCAGGTAATATTGCAATTATAATTAGTCTCATTACGATATTTAAAATGCAAAATTGATATAAACACCTACAAAAAATCGTGTGACTAATATACTGTATATCATCCAGGCGGAAGTTCTCATTAGGACTTCGCAAAGCTAAACACTCCAGTGTGCAGATGAATTAGACGTCGCTCTGAACAGAAACGGACCATCATCTGATGCGCTTGGATGAATCTCCAAGACGTCTCCTCTCTCAGAGAGAAACGTGCAAATGACAGCCAGTCTTGTGTCCTCTGAAAACTGTTACGTAACATAAATACAGACTGTATATATTTGAATGTCACCTTTTGAAGGCAAAGTTTCTGTTTAACGTCTCGTTAAGGTTTAGTAAACCTGAGATGACGTCACTAGCTTATTGAAAGGCAAGCGGGCGTGCAAGAACGTATTTTCAAGCTTGGTTTGAAAAATAAATTGCTTGCTCCCAATCTAAGCCAACAACACAAAACTGGCATATCGCGTAATGCATGGATAAACTTGGTAAGAGCCAGCGATCTGTGTTTCAATTAATTATAGACTGTAAAATGTTCTCTCAAGCTGAATAAAGCTAGCTGGCTCCAATAAGAACTGCTACTGCCACAGTTTCCATTCATTTCCACCAGGACGAGTTTTTTACACAGTCGCTTGCAAACCTTGACCAGGGAAAATAAATCTGAAGCACCTATAAGAAATATTATATGATGATATTATTTTACTGACAGAAAACGTTTACTGCCTGTTCAATTTAGCGTTCAATGGAAGTATTTGTTTATTTATTTATTTATTTATTTATCTGTTTACTCATTTAGGTATTTATTTATTCATGTATTCATTTATTTATTCATTTTTTTATTTTTTTATTTATTTATTCACTTATTGATTTATTCATGTATTTGTTTGATTATTTATTTATTTATATATTTATTAATTAATTAATTTATTTATGTATTTATTTCTGTCTTTTTTATTTATTTATTTACTAGCAACCCGCCCCGGCCTCACCCGGTATCTTTAACCGTTCACCCAACGTACGCTTAAAAGACGTAAGCTATTTCTATTTCTATGAATTACCACCTATATCTGAATTCTGTCTCGGCATGGTGGGTTGAAATCACTGACTGGGCTATTAATTATACTGTATTATCATGGAGATAACATTTGCAATGAATTCTTGTCAGGCGTAATTTAAGAATGGCGAGGTGCATGAAACACAAATCCTCCTTCGTCCATTCCTGTTTTGACTGTGTATTCGTCGGAATTAAGGCTGAAACTGGGGTGATAGGTTCACTCGCTAGCTAGTTCGTAAACTGTCTCCTAAGCTAGTAATTAAATGGAGATTGTTGGAAGAAATTAAAACGTAAAAACACTTATGTATAGAAGAGAGAGAAATGCTGTCCCGGACGTTTTTGTAGAACTTTTCAAGCTGAACAATTTTTACACTCATAGTATACATTTAACGGTTTACCCAGCGTAAGCTTAAACGTCGCATGGACAGCAGGTTTTTCTTCGACTCAATTCACTGAAATAGTGACTGCTCGGTTTCCTTTAGTCATAAATAAATTATTTTCTACAGAAACCTTCTTCGAGAAATCCTTTGCAGAATGGTGATAAAACGGCATCAAAATCCATCCAGTGGTTCTCGAGATTACCCGGAACATCCAAGAATCGGGGATTTTGTTTACACTGTTGAGATTTATTTATTTATTTATTTATTTATTCAGCACAACATAGGGAAAACATAAAAGTAATAATTTGTACATTTAATTAGCCTGTTAGAAATGTTTAAATAATGTAAATAGACCGTTTTCCCCCTCTGAACCATGGGCTTTCTACACACATTTTATCACGTCTTTAGACGCTTTTTGGATCGGGGAATCATAATGTTACCGGCTGCCTGGTTATACCCTACTCATCCTGTATAAGAGTGGGCTGCGTATCGGATCGACAGGGGATCTTGATATAGCGGCTGGTAGCCTTTGCTTCAAAGCAAATGGGCTGGTATTCCCTTTCCGCGCAATACGGTCTGGTAGAGGAAGGAAAATAGAACGGATATGCCGAGCTCTAATTTCTAGAATAATTCTCATTCCTTCAGACATCTTAACTTGTATGTGTCTCAAGCTCTGGTATTACACTCGTTAGTGGAAGCCTGATTGTTGGGAAAGAGAAGACGGTTGTAGAAAGCCTTCCTTATTGCAGCGCGAGTTTCAGTGAAGTAGTCTAGAGCACTAGGCTACACCCATAAATATGTAGTACTTATTTGCTTGTTAATGACTGTAATTGCGCTTTAAGCCGAGTAGCGCCAGTCGAGATATGAGATCCCTCCCATCACTTGCACGACTCCCGACTAACCCTCCCTGTTATCTCAGAGGGAGAAATACGTACAAGGCCGGGAGTTTATTGTAAGTATCTATACGTAATACTGTATAATGTGATAATTTTTTACAACTAGACAGGCGAATAGTATATAGAGTTATTTTTGTCTGGACACCAGATCAGCAAGCAGCTATAAATTAAATTGAAGGGAATTCTCAGATGAATATAACATTATTAAGTAACATTCAAGGATCCCGAAACATTAAATTTGTAATCATGGTTGTGACTGTGATTGTCACTTTCTAAATAATAATAATAATAATATTAATAATAATACTGCAATAATAATGGCGTGTGACACTCGGAGAGTCCTAGTGCAAGTTCTTCAAATTCACTACAGTGGGTGCCTTGCGGGTCGTGATGGAGTTCGACGGGATTGGGGATAGGATGCGATTAACTTTTACATGGCGGATTGATTTTTCGACCGGATGGTTTTCATGTACCAACCTCACGAGGCGGCTTCGGTGGCGTAGTTGGTAGCATGCTGAGCTTCTATGTCCAAGATCGTGGGGTCAAACCCGGCCGAAGTCATCGGATATTTTTAAGAGCGTTAAAAACCCTCAGTATGCCTTCCTTCGGAGAGGAATTAAAGCCGGTGGGCCCATGTCATTGATTTATGGCATGTAAAAGACCCTTCCACTAACTACACTTGTGTGAAGCTAAGATTTGTAGGTTAGATTTGATAAAACTAAATTGGTTCCAACGTTTGCCACCAGGTGCTGTTTGCGACGGTATCTAATAGCCAAGTTCACAGCTAGGTGTCATTGACGGTAACGTTTGGTAGCAAAAGTAGTAACTACTTGAATTTGATCGTCTGAAGTCCTTAACTGAATTGCAGATAATACACACTAATACAGCCATCACAATTAACACCGGTTTTCAGACAGATTCTACACACACCCAAAATACACGTGGCTACATTACCGCGTTGTTGCAGTCCCTAAACTGAGGAACCAACCAACCAGCCTCACGAGAGGAGTTAATGCGAGACTGGTGAAGATAAATAAAACTGGCCAAGGAGTTGGAAGGAAGCCGCCGTGGCCTATCGGAAGGTACCGCCCCAGTATTTTTCTTAAATTGATAATGGGAAACCACGGAAAGCCATTTGAAGAACGGCTGACGGTAGAGTTCGAACCCACTTGCAAACGGAGTCTGCATATGGCTTGGAAACATGGCCTTGCCTTAGTGAGTGTAAATAATTAAATAAATTTATCAATAAATAAATAATTACATAAATAAAATAAACCCCGTGGCACCACAGCCCATTAAAGGCCTAGGCCTACCAAGCGACTGCTGCCCAGCTATTTGGCATTCAGAATGCGAGGTGACGCGTGGTCAGCGCGTCAGCACCCCTCGGCCGTTAAACCCGTTTTTGCTTAACAGGGTGCTGTAAGACAGCTACACAATGTTCTCAGGAGGCTGAGTGCACCCCGTTCCAGCCCACACGTCAGTATCTAATATCTCTGATGGAACCAGGAAATTTATCCGGGACTCGGGGTGGCGATAAATAAATAAATAGAAAAATCATGGGTGTAGTTCGGACTGAAGACAGATGGAAACTGCAAAGCAACAGAGAAGTCTACCTGAATATGGACAAATCTCAGAGACTATGCGGAAGAGGAGGCTGACATTCCTCGCACATCTATACAGAATGCACAAACATAGATTTACAAAACTATTATTCGACTATCTCTGGAAGAAGAAGAAGAAGACCACTCCAACGTGGACTAAGGAAGTTAGGAAAGGTTTAGAAAAGTTGAACATCAGAGAGTCTCAGATGCTAGAAAGAAGTGAATTTAAGAGTAAAGTGAAAACCTGGAAGAGTTTCAAGATGAAGGAAGGACTAAGAGAAGTGGACGAACTTGGACAGAAGATCAAAGGAAACACGTCAGGGAACGTATGTAGGAATATTGGAGACAGAGGAAACTCCAGGCAAAGGAAAAGAAAAAGAAATAAAGTTGTTGCGTGATCCTAATTCATCAATTCGCATGAAAAAATAGACTAATTAATTAATTAAATATATATAACAAGATGTTCAGTAAAGAACATATAGCCTACCTTCTCCTAAATGCATGGGTATTGTTATAACTCTTTGTCCTTTTAAAGGAGTATAATTGAATGTTGGTTGTAGTTGCTTGTTGAAATACAACGTGCTATAGGGATATTAAACATGAATATGAGGTGCCCTTTGCTAGTGCTACCTCTGTAAAAAAAATCATTCAATTCGGTTTCACCGTGATTGAATTGATCTGGGGAATGGATTTGCACACATACATGGTCGCTATTTGCAAACTATTGGGCTGATGACCTTGTAGTCAGTCATAAGATGCTTTCCACAAAAAGGCATGTTGTTGCAAAATCCGGTAGAGATCAAATTATTAGGATGGTCGAAATTTGATTTAAGCTTTTAACATTTGGGTGGCCGTCATTCCGTTTCCGTCAAGATGGCGGCGATATAAAACATGACACTGAGGTGCCTTTTGCTAGTGCTACCTCTGTACCAAATTTCGTTCAATTCGGTTTCACCGTGTTTGAATTGATAGGGGGAATCGATTTGCACACATACTTGGCCACCATCTGCAAATTATGGGGCTGATGATCTAGCAGTTTGGTCAGAATATGCTTCCCACATAAATATTTGTTGTTGCAAAATTTGGTAGAGACTAGATTATTAGGTTGGTCGTAATTACATTTTAGCCTTTAACATTTGGGTGGCCGCGATTAAGTTTCCGTCAAGATGGCGGTGATATAAAACATGACACTGTGGTGGCCTTTTCTAGTGCTACCTCTGCACCAAATTTCGTTCCATTCGGTTTCACCGTGTTCGAATTAATGGGGGTAATCGATTTTGACACAAAGATGGCCGCCATCCGCAAACTATTAGGCTAATGACCTATTAGATTTGTCAAAGGATGCTCCCTCCATAAAGGTATGTTGTTGCAAAATTTGGTAGAGATCGGATGATTAGGTTAGTCGTAATTTGATTTAAGCTTTGAACATTTGTGTGGCCGCCATTACGTTTCCGACAAGATGGCGGCGATATAAAACATGACACTGGGGTGCCCTTAGCTAGTACTACCTCTGTACCAAATTTCGTTCCATTCGGTTTCACCGTGTTCGAATTAATAGGGGCAATCGATTTTCACACAAAGATGGCCGCCATCCGCAAACTATTAGGCTGATGACCTATTAGTTTGGTCAAAGGATGCTGCCCCCATATAGGTATGTTGTTGCAAAATTTGGTAGAGATCGGATGATTAGGTTAGTCGTAATTTGATTTAAGCTTTGAACATTTTTGTGGCCGCCATTACGTTTCCGTCAAGATGGCGGCGATATAAAACATGACACTGAGGTGTCCTTTGCTAGTGCTACCTTTGTACCAAATTTCATTCCATTCGGTTTCACCGTGTTTGAATTGATAGGGGGGGGGGGGGACAGACATTCAGAGTACCACACACTCACACACACACACACACGCACACAGACTCACCCACATACACACACACAGACAGACATAGTTTTTTTTCGCCCTGTAGTTATCTCATAAGTCTACTTTCATTTTTTGCAAAAATCGAAAGTAGGCTAAAAATGAATGTTCGTTTGTTCGTCTCTTATGCGTTCATAAACCATTCATCCGATTGTGATCACATTTTGGTGAGTTGTTGTGAACACTTCCGGGATGGTTATTAGGCATAGTTAATCCAATTTACAATAGAGAGCGCGTGAGTAGTTTAAACAAATGAGTGTTGGCGATGCTTTCATATAGCCTACTATTCATCTGATTGCGACCAAATTTTGGTGGGTTGTTTAGGACACTTCCGGGATGGTTATAGCCTAGTCGTAGTTAATCCAATTTACCATAGATAGCGCACCAGTAGTTTAAACAAATGTGTGTTGGCGATGCGTTCATATACAATTCGTCCGATTACGATCAAATTTTGGTGAGTTGTTGTGCATTCTCCAGGAAAAGTTATAGGCATAGTAAGTCCAATTTACAATAGATGGCGCGCGAGTAACTTCAACAAAATGGCGTGCGTTTGTTTCAACAAAGTCCCACATGCGTTCATATACCGTTTACCCCATTGCGATGAAACTTGGGTGAGATGTTGCGTACATTTCAGGGAAGGTTTCTGGCTTAGTAAATCCATTTAACAATAGGTAGTGCACAAGTAGATTTAACAAATGAGCGACGACACGCAAAGTGTTTCAACAAAGTCCCGTATGCGTTCATATACCATTCGTCCGATAGCGATAAAACTTGGGTAAGAGAATCTGTACACTCCAGGCAAGATTTCTGGCTTAGTAAATCAATGTTACAATAGGTAGCGCACGAGTGGATTCAACAAATGAGCGACGACGAGCGAAGCGTTTTAACAAATTCCCGTATGCGTTCATATATTATTCGTCCGATAGCGATGAAACTTGGATGAGATGTTGTGTACACTTCAGGGAAGATTTCTGGCTTAGTAAATCCATTTTACAATAGGCACCGCACAAGTAGATCAAACAAATGAGCGACGACGCGCGAAGTATTTCGACAAAGACCCGTATGCGTTCATATACCATCGTCCGATAGCGATGAAACTTGGGTGAGTTGTAGTTTACACTCCAGGGAAGGTTTCCGGCTTAGTAAATCCATTATACAATAGGCGGCGCACGAGTAGATTGAACAAATGAGCGGTTAAAGTCCCCTATGCGTTCATATACCATTTGTCCGATAGCGATGAAACTTGGGTGAGATGTTGTGTACACTTCCGGGAAGGTTTCTGGCTTAGTAAATCCACTTTACATTAGGTAGCGCACGAGTAGATTCAACAAATGAGCGACGGCACGTGAATCGTTTTGTCAAAGTCCCGTATGCGTTCATATGCCATTCATCCGATTGCCATGAAACTTAAGTGAATTGTTGTGTACACCCGAGGAAAGGTTTCTGACTTAGTAAATCCATTTTACAATAGGAAGCGCACGAGTAGATTCAACAAATGGGTAATGGCGCGCGTATCGTTTAATCGAAATTCCGTATGCGTTCATATACCATTCATGCGATTTCAATGAAATTTGGTGAAATGTTGTTTCCACTCCCGCGAAGGTTTCTGATTTAGTAAATCCATTTTACAATTGGTAGCGCGCGAGAAGATTTAACTAATAAGCGACAGCGCGTGAATCGTTTCAACCAAGTCGCGTATGCGTTCATTTACCAATCCTGATTGTGATAAAACTGTGGTGAACTGAGTACAGTCCTGCGAAGATTCATATGCCATTCATCCGATTGCGATGAAACTTTGATGAGTTGTTTTGTACACGCCAGGAAAGGTTTTCGACTTAGTAAATAGGTAGCGTGTGAGTATATTCAACAAATGGGTGACGGCGTTCGAATCGTTTCATCAAAGTCCCGTATGCGTTCATATACCATTCATTTCATTGCGATGAAACTTTGGTGAGTTGTTGATCACGGTCCTTTGAATGTTTCTGAGATAGTATTTCAATTTTACAATAGTTTAGAGGTGTTTAACGGAAAAAGAAGAAAATATTGGGAATCCAAAAGCACTTCAACTAACAAAGTCACAGCGCCAACACTTTCTTTGATTGGCATTGCAACGCATGCCGGGTACAGCTAGTTAATTTAAAATTGGCATCTGGGGAGGATCTGTATACAGCGAGTGGCTCTTCCTAAAAACCCATGTTAATGCAATAAAACTTGGCCCTGAAGGCCTTTGTAGCATGTTACTGCAATAACTTTACGCGAGGCTGTTATTTGTAAAGAGTCTGGACAGGTTCCTTCTCCTTCACGAGACTATCCTTCCTATGGTCTGCCCGTGTGACCACCTGGATGCAAGCTGGCCAAATGTCTGATACTTATGATCTCGTTTACATTTCTCAGATATGTTGATTTTGAGGCACGAAATCAGTTTATCATGTTTCGATTTCTGGTACGTGGGTTTACGTAGAGTGTTGCCGAATGCGACGTATTTCTCCTTCGGTTTTCTTCTAAACCACATACCTTTTACTATTCATGTTTCACGTTTATAGGTTCTTCCCAACCTGTTGAATCGTATGTTCCTGGCTGCGTAGTAATGCGCCACCCACCCTGTAAATATATCCTCAGTTTATACGTATAATGACCTGTTAAAAAAGCCTACCACTACAATTGGTAGTGTGTAGAAAAACGTGTAGGTTATATTTGGTTGGTTAGAAACGCTCTATCGAGTTCCAACGTTTACCACTAAGTGCTAGTGACAGTAGCATCTGGTAATCAAAGTTGGAACTACAATGCCTTTGTTTCATGTGGTGGCCGGCTAGCTAGCTTCTCACAGGGGGCCACCTAGCAGCGAGCAATACTGCTTCTAACCGGTTCTGTCCGCACAGCAGCGCGTACTCCATGTGCTTATTAGACAGTTGAAGGGACTTGATACATTGTGAGACAACGTGTTTGTGTTCGTCTTCGTGTTATAAGGGCGTTATAATGCCGAACAGTGAACTTACTTTAATTTAAGGTCTGTGAATATTCCACTCAGCCGCCAAGCAGCGCGTTGTTGGCCACGAAGTGGTCTCGCTGTAAGTTGGCCGGCCACCACTTGAAATAAAGGCACTGTACTTGAAATTGAACTTGTTGGGAGCCCACGGGCGTTCCATTAAAATACCCTGCAATGGCCATTCAGCTGCAATTCATATAGATAATAATACAGTTACGTCTCCTGAGGCAGCCTGTTCATGCCTGTTGTACATTATCCTAGAGTTGGTTTTCTCTAACTTGGTAATATTCTGACAGTTCTCATTGAAGGTATACATCCACCGCTACCATGTGCATTGCGGCAATGAACTACGCCCCATATTACAGCCATTAAGGATCAAATGTATAATTCACGTGACCAACAGTTATCAGACATCTATTCTGTTTGCAATATTAGTTGAATGAACATTTTAATTATTACACTGGTCAACAGTGATTTTGGTGCCGGGGCTTTTTAAGCTGATTTTATACGAATTTGAAACCCTGAATTTTAATATGCCATTAGTTTTTGCCTAGCAGCTCTAGTTTCTGAGATATTGTATGTTTGTGAAATATACATTACACTATCGTATGGTAATAAAAAAAAACTAAACACGGATCTTTCATTATTATATTAAACAAATATTATTATATACAAACATAGAGGAAGAAGTGATGAATGAAACCAACCAGTCACTGAACACTTCAGAAGCTTCATTTTCGTGACATTCCTGAATGTATTTTGGAACAGTCCCTCTTTAACTCCAGCTCAGTAATCTGCCATCATGTGCATGTCCCATCTTCTGTGGTGGCGATCCTCCACAGTTTTAATATTGTTGTAGCCCTAGGGTACGCTATACCATCCCTTAAGGAAAACACACAAATTCATAAAACTACAGACTTCGGATATAAGATTCTAGTAAGATACCACCTACAAAATTACAGATAAAACACAAGTAGCAAAATTTTCCTTAATTTTGGGTAAATTTTGCTTGGCTGCATAAGAGGGTTTTTAGGGACCTGTATCGTAGAAATTCGTTGTCTGAACTCTTGTAGGCGTTGTCTAACGACAACGTCACGATACCCCAGCGCTTCCACCATTTGTTGAGGGTGTTTTTGATTGGGTGGCTCATCAGGGTTAAGCAATAAAAGTACCCGGTGACTAGCACCATTTGTTGAGGGTGTTTTTGATTGGGTGGCTCATCAGGGTTAAGCAATAAAAGTACCCGGTGACTAGCACCATTTGTTGAGGGTGTTTTTGATTGGCGCCCTAACCACCATTTATTAAGGGTGTTTTTGATTTGACTAACCCGCGCCTCCCAGTATTCGTTGAGGGTGTTTTTGATTGTTCTAATTTGTTTCTTACCCGCACCTCCCAGTATTTGTTAAGGATGCTTTATGAAGAACTGCGGACACGTTTAGAGAGCAATTTACATACAGGGGAACTGGCGGGAGGAATGAATACTCACCTGCTTACCTCTAGGTCGCACACTTGCTTTGCAGCGCCTCCTGCATGTCAGCGTTCAATGTAGATCTTAAAACTAGATACTAATCTAAAGGGAAAGACTTCTTAACCTAAACGAAATAAAAAGGTAGTCAATAGACTGTTTAAAAAGGGGGTTTATTAAGAAATAGTGGCAATTGCAATAGGGGAGGATGGAAATAATAAACTAGGGGGAAAAAGGAATTAAGCAGGCACGATGTCACTCACCCCACCGTTAATACCGGTCTTCCATGATGATGGTGGCGTTGGGACTCGATATGGGGCCCTCCCCCATATCGGTCCGACGTAGCACAACTCCTATAGAGTGTAGGACTGTAACTCCGTCCCAGTTCCAATAAGAGCTAGAGCTCCTTCTTCGAAAAGAGACCGCGCCGCGTGTTCGTACCTCTATTTATAAGTAAAAGGTGCGATGTCAGTCCAGTCAGCGGTATGTTGGGAGTGTAATGTCCGCTGTGTCCTGTCCAAGTGCTTGCTGTTGGAGCCTAGGTCTATGACCTACGGCTTACTCCGTAGTCGTGTTGCCATGTCGTCTTTTACGTAGTTACCTCTTATTATATTTTATGTATTTATAGGCACAGTCTTTTCCTAAAGGGCTGGGGCCAGGACAATATCCTGGTGAAATCGTTCACCTTGTTCCTCACTGGTGTCTGCTAAATTTCCAGGAATACGGTCTAAGTGGCTGTGTAAATAGTGCACCTTAATACTCATTTTGCACCCAAGGGATTTGAAACTGTTAAGCATCTCGTTTACTAGTTCAACATAGTTTTCAGCTTAGCGTTTGCCTAGAAAATGTTTTACAACTGACACAAATGAAGTCCAGGCTTTTAGCTCAGATTCATTCATCGAATTTATGAAGTCAGGATCCTTAATGAGTTGTCTTATTTGTGAGCAATCAAATATCCCTGCATTAAGATTTTCCATACTCGAGTGGGGCATTTTATTTCCTATAAATGCAAAGCATGATCCGTTCTTATCAAGAGCCTTCACAAATTGCTTCTTACGGCTCAGCTTGATATGTAGTGGAGGAAAGATGATTTTCTCTCGTTCAACTAAGCGGTCGTTAATAAACTTTTTTCCCCAACATCCATGTTGTATATTCTTCTTCTTCTTCTTCTTCTGCGCGAATGGGTCTCCTAGGACCACGCGGAATCAACACTTATTGGCCTTGATGCATATTATGATTGAGAATTGCACATAACGGACTTAGAACTGCACATTTCGTGTAAAATTGCACATAAAACAACACAGATCTAAAAAATAGAGGTATAGAAGAAAACTGATATCTAAAAAAATAGAGCTGTTAGAGGAAAATTGATATCATATTTAGATTCAGCGACCCAAGTATACTTAAAATCAGTTACAAAATTTCTGGCACCAAAAAAAATTCCTTTTTTGTAGGCCTGAGTTATTTCTCTTAAACATTTATCTGATAAGAAATGTGGTCAAGTTGAATATAACAACGGCTGCATTGTTCAGAATAGAATTGGATTGCGCATTTTCGACAGCCATGGTATTAGATATGAATGAACATCACAAATATCAGAGGGCTAATCCAATAATCTAAGTCCTTTCACTTTCATGGTGTTTCAAGCTTATGAATATCTTCTTCCAACCCCTAATTGTACCAAAAACTTCACCATTTAATAAACAGTATACGAGTACACAGCAAACAGTTGGGCTATAATGTTAGGCCTACTTTTATGCACAAACACCATGCCATGTGAAAATAATTTATCTGTCTACTGTTCCTAAGAGAATGTTCTGGAGTTTTATCCAACCTATTTCACCTCATATGCATTGACCGGGAATCAAACCTGGTCCACCTTAGTGAGAGGCAAACAGCTTGACCACTGCACCGTTTTATTTCAAGGGCTTGGACATCGTGGTCATTTAGCCCCGTGTACTGGTGTTTGTGTGTGGAATTTTGTTTGATAACCTGTGTAATTGTCATGGCTGTGTTAGTATTGGTACAACTAACGCCATAATGGAGAGGAAATGGACCGGCCCAAACCAGGAGCTACGGCTTGTATTAACAAGAATGGCTATACATGGGTTCCACCACAAACTCTGAGCGACGGCGCGGTACCACGAAGCAATTAGAAGACTGCGTGTGCACGCTATGTGGTACGAGATGTGAGCGTTATCACATACTGTAGAGATGTGCAAGAAAAGAACTAAATCAGTGACTGAATACAGCAAAAAGACCTAATGATAAAATCATAATATCACGAGCTACTGCAAACCTTTTCGGTTTTAATGTATTAATTATGAATGTATTAACTGGGCATGTGGCTGCAAAAAAAAACATTCATTAGTAATTCAGGTAGGTTTGAGAAGGAGGTGGCCGTGGCCTTATGTTAGGAACCTTCCCATCATTTTCCTGTGGTAGTACCGGGGAAACCACTGAAAACCATTTTCAGGGTGGTTGAGGTAGCAATCAAACTCGCCTCTTCCCAGTTTTGCCCCACAAGGCTGGAATGACCCCATTCCAGCCCTCAGACCAGAATTTAATTTCTTGATTGTGCCGGGAATCGAGCCCGATCATCTGGAACGGCAGCCAAGATCGCTGGCTCTTTCAGAGATAAAAGGGTGGATGAGTCTTGTGTTGATGAAATTACTGTACGTAGGCTACTGTCAAACCAACCAACGATTTCAAAATAAACATCATTTTCATCGCCGGAATAGAATTTTGATCATTTTGAGGACTCACGCTGAACTGTTCATCCAAACACGAAAGAATAAGAGAATAAACAGATCGTAGTTATAATCGCAAAATAAATAATTTATGACTAAGCGACACTGCATTACGTAATTGCATTTGGAAGTTAGAAACCTCAAAACATTTACCAAAGATAGGGAGGGGAAATACTATGCAGCTCTGGCGAGGGAAGCTAACGCCACAAAGTTGTTTAGCATAGAGCGGAGAAGAGCACTGCTGATCCCTTGTCTCGCTATTTAAATGTCCTTCCAGTTCTGCGCATTGTCTTCGACGTTGAAAGGGGACGTTAACATTTAGCATTCCGCCCTTAACGACATCACGGAACCCTCCAGTATTGTCTCCTTGCTAATGCCATCAGCTGATGGACTGGGCTTCAAACACGCCCGCGCAAAAAGAAGAGATGTTTAGTATTCATTAAACAGTAATGATGCGTAGAGAGGGTAGGGCTAACATCTCTGCGGTAGAAGACCTAATTTGGGACTACAAGCAGATGTAAGGATCGCAGTTAAGATATGGTGGAGTCGTGCCTGCCAGAAGAACTTCATTGCCATCGTAGCAAGTAAAGTGTCCCTTAATGAGGTGGAGTCCTTCAAACAGAGGTAGATATAAATGTTTGGAATGAAAGAACGAAAAAGGGGAGCTGAAAGAGGACAACTGCCAACCATTATCTAGCTCTTCCTCAAAGGGGTAGGCCAGAGATAATATTTAATTGTCCTTTAGAGAATCCTCAAACTGAAATAGATAATCAAGCATTAGTATCGTTTGATTAATGACATATTTAAAGCAGGGTTATTCCCAAAAGCTGTTCTCATATTCTAATTTTTTCAGATACCGATAATGTTTATACCATGAAGTTGTGGAAAATGGAAAAATAGCCAACGTTTGATCCTCTCCTCTGTACATCGTCCCCCTGTGTATAAATTCATTATTTGCTAGATAATGATAAAATTACAAAACTATACTTCTTATTCAATGTATCGTTTTAGATCAAACAATCATTATTAATGGATGCAAAAAGTACAAACGTTTCAGTTCATTGGCATAATTTGAAAGCTACCAGATACTTCCTTTTTGCAAAATTCTGCTCCCTGAAAAATATTATCCTATCTAAGAGAATCCTCCCAATATCCACGGTACAGTAAACTCACTTAAGATGAATTGAGGACTTGAGTGGTTGAAAATAGCTATGAAAAATAAGATAAACGGAACCTCTAACTTTCCTCCGAAAAAAATCATGCTTCAAGGTGATGAAGTATAAATTGAAGTTCGCACATACCTGAGTACGTACACGAGGCACCGGGCAGGGCATCAATTTTCTTGAGAAGGGTATTAAACTGGCGGTGGAAGAGAGTAGTATAAATTTGTGCTGAACACATTGTTTTTGCGAAACTACCGTGCCAGGACTCAAGAAGTTGAGCTGGGCACCCCAGGGTCATGAACGAACGTACCCTCGTAAAGAGAGTAAGTTCAGCTAAGTCCCTCTTAGTCAATATCTCGCCAAACATGAGGCGAGAACGAGAGCAAAGGAAGTCAAGTTACAAAAGACAACAAGGGATAAGTCAGGAATTGAAGAAACGACATAGGCTACTGTATATTTAAATACTTAAAACGTCAAGTAGCGAGAGGAACGTTGACATGCTAGGATAAGTATAATAAGTGGAGCACATCTAGATACGTCCACGGAAGCAAGGGAGTAAGAGAGGATGAGAATATGATATTTTAATAGAGAAGTACATTGCAGTATAATAGGCCAATGATGTGGTCTCTGCCGAAGTCAGAGAGTTCTGTTTAAGTGGCTTCGGTGGCGTAGTCGGTAGCATGCTGAGCTTCTATGCCCAAGATAGCGGGTTCAAACCCGGCCGAAGCAGTCGGATTTTTAAGAGCGTTAAAAATCCCTCAGTATACCTTCCTTCGGAGGGGAAGTAAAGCCGGCGGTTCCATGTCATAGACTTATGCTTGCCACGGTGGGTGAGTGGTTATAGTGTCGGACTACCAACCCCAAGATTGCAGGTTCGCCCCTGGCCATGGTACGTGATTTTTGAAGGCGACAAAAATCACGACACTCATGTCATACGTATTTGGCATGTTAAAGAACCCATTTGAATTCAGTAGGCCGTGTTCAATGGCAAAATTAATCTCGGGATTTTCCGCCAACACAAAGTTCCTCCATTCTCTACTTGAAAGCGCTGTAGTGTCAAGGAGTTTAGATATCTAACCTCCTTGACTTTCATAGCGTTCAAAGGAACGACGAAGTTCGACATGCAAGCTACCCTCTGGGTGTCAATTAACAAAACTTGCACCAGGCACCCGAGGCCATACGATATTATTATTATTATTATTATTATTATTATTATTATTATGGCATGTTAAAGAACCTTCCACTAATTGCACCTGTGTTAAGCTAAATTGGATAGGTTATGAATGTAAACAACGCTCCTAGGTTTCTATGTTCGTTGCCAAGAGCCGACTGCGGTGGCTTCTATTAGCTAAGTTCTGAACTTGGCCTAGTAGTCGTTGACGGTGGTGCTTGGCGGCAAAAGTAGGAACTATTTGGAGAATTCTAAGTTGCAGTACTTAAATTTAAAACAAGTAGTTCCGTGAAGAACTATACAGCCTATTTTCATATATCCTACTTATGTTAATTGCCACTATCAACATACACAATTTCTGTTTGATTGCTGTAATAGATTCGTAGATATTGAGAACCGACTAAATATTTCGGATGATCGCCATGTTGGATTTTATATATGTAGGTCCTAGAGTTATGTACTGTAAAATGCAGATTATTGTGAATGTGTAGTATTCAAACTTCAATCGCATAATTAGGACACAAGAAAAAAAAAGGAGATTTTAAAATTTTGCACAGCTGCCATCTTGAGGTTATGAAAACAATTGAAATAAATTAGATGCCAGTGGATTAACATTCGTATAAGGATTTACTGTACCAAGTTTCACTGCACGCGGATGGTTATATTGCGAGAAACGTCCATGTGAATATTTATAATTCGCGTCACCGCAATGTTGGATTTATGATCACCAGGTTATTTTAAGTCCTATAGGTGAACTTAAGTTCATAGCCCCTATGAACATTAAAAAATGCAGTTTGATTGTTAAAATAGATTCGTAGATATTCAGTATCGTCTAAATATTTCGGATGGTCGCCATGTTGGATTGTTAAATGTATAGGCCATAGAGTCATGTACCATTGAAGGAAAGTTATTGCGTAGGTTCATTATTCAAACTTTCACTTCGATCGCATGAATACATCACAAGAAATAAAAACTTAATTTTAAAATTCGCACTGCCGCCATCTTGAGGTTATGTAAACAATTGAACTAAATTAGATACCAGTGGATTACAATGTGTATGAATATTTCCTGTACCAGGTTTCAGTGCGCTTGGAACATTAAATCGCGAGAAAGGTCTATTTAAAATGTTCAAATTCGCTTGGCCGCCATGTTCGTTTTGTAGTTAACCGGTTTTTGAAAGTCTTATAGATGGACTTCCAGTAGTGCCCTTTATCTCCATACAAAAGTTTAGGGAGATACCGCTAATAACTTCAGAGATATAGAATGCCGGTGAAATATTTCGCACATCCGCCATCTTGTGATTATGTGAACAATTGAACGAAGTTAGATGTCGGTGCATTACAATGTATATAAACATATACTGTACCAAGTTTCATTGCGTTTGGTTGGTCAAATCGCGAGAAACGTCTGTTTAAAAGTCGCAAATTCGCTTGGCCTCCATGTTGGTTTTGTAGTTACCAGGTTTTCAAAAGTCACATAAGTGAACTTATAGTAGTTCCCTCTATCACATTAGAAGATGTCAGGGTAATATCGGTAATAGTTTCGGAGATATTGAATGCTGGTGAAATATTTCGCACAGCCGCCATGTTGGATTGGTGAGTCGTAACAAAATTTGAAGGACACGGTCGAGGTCGCCGGGAACAGTGCTATGAACTTTCCGAGTTTCATTGAAATCGCTCCTGCCGTTTAGATTTTATTAGGGGGGGACACACACACGAATCACACACACACACACACACACACACACGCACACACACACGGACGAAAGGTGATCTCATAAGCCTATTTTTTCAAAATTGAAAATAGGCTAAAAAAAAGTCCTCTCGGCACGCCGGAAGGCGGAGGTAGATTTCACCGGACAAACTTGGAGATAGGCGAAAATAGGCAGAATATGCAGGTTTTCGTAGAAGGATCAGACCTCATTTATCGCGTGAAAGTATTTTATAATTAAAGGTTAATTAACTTTGTTTTTCTTCATTTTAAACATATTTTTAACATTTTATTGTCTTACGGGGACGGTAACCTTCTTGTCATTTGAAGTCCATTTTTAGCCTATTTTCAATTTTGAAAAAATAGGCTTATGAGATCACCTTTTGTCCATGTGTGTGTGCGTGTGTGTGTGTGTGTGTGTGTGTGTGAGGTGTGTGTGTGTCCCCCCCCTAATAAAATCTAAACGGCTAGAGCGATTTCAGTGAAACTCGATAAGTTCATAGCACTATTCCCGGCGACGTCGACCGTGCCCATCGAATTTTGTTACGTCTCACCAATCCAACATGGCGGCTGTGCGAAATATTTCACTAGCATTCAGTATCTCCGAAACTATAACAGATATCGCCCTGAAATTGTGTACGGTGATAAAGGGTACTACTAGAAGTTCACCTATGAATCTTTCAAAAACCTGGTTACTACATAACCAACATGGCGGCCAAGCGAAGTGGAGACTTTTAAATAGACTTTTCTCGCGATTTAACTATCCAAACGTAATGAAACTTGGTACAGCAAATATTTATACACATTGCAATGCACTGGAGTCTAATTTAGTTCAATTATTTACATAACCTCAAAATGGCGGCTGTGCGAAATATTTCACTGACATTCTATATCCCCGAAACTATTACAGATATCACCCTGCAATTTTGTACAGTGATAAAGGGTTCTGATACGAGTTTACCTATGTATAATTCATAAACCTGTAAAGTACAAAACGAACATGGTGACCAAGCGAATTTGAAATATTTTAATAGACTTTTCTCGTGAGTTAACTCTCTGAGCGCAGTGAAATGTGGTACAGTAAATGATTTTGCAGATTGTAATGCACTGCCATCTAATTTAATTCAATTGTTTTCATAACCTCAAGATGGCGGCTGTGCGAAATTTTAAAATTAAGTTTTTATTTCTTGTGTCGTAATCATGCGATCGAAGTGAAAGTTTGAATAATGAACCTAGGCAATAAGTGACCTTGAATGGTACATAACTCTATGGCCTATACATATAACAATCCTAAATAGCAAGCTTCCGTAATATTTAGACGGTCCTCAATATATATGAATCTTTTACAGCAACCAAACTGAAATTTTTATGTTCATAGAGACTATGAACATATGTTCACCTATAGGACTTTCAGTAACCTGGTGAGCACGAATCCAACATGGCGGCGACGCGAAGTATAAATATTTAAATGGACGTTTCTCGCGAATTAACTATCCGAGTGCCGTGAAACGTTGCACGTTTTAAATGCTTACACAAATGTTGATCCACTGGCATCTAATTTATTTCAATTGTTTGCATAATCACAAGATGGCTGCTGTGCGTAATTTTAAAATCTCGTTTTTACTTCTTGTGTTCTAATCATGCGATTGAAGTTTGAATACCACACTTACACAATAATCTTAATATAATAGTACAAAAATAAAAATCCAACCTGGCGACCATCTGCAATATTTAGGCGGTTCTCAATATCTACGAATCTGTTACAGCAATTAAACTGAAATTTTGTATGTTGATAGAGGCAATTAACATGAGCAGGATATATGAAAATAGGCTGTACAGTTCTTCACGGAACTACTTGTTATACTTGTGGTCACACTGTCCTTATGCAAGGTTTCGACACTGATGTGTAACTATGTAACGGTCTGTTACTTCTTCACGCAAAATTATATCTCCCGCAGAGATGTTGGTTGGTTCCTCAGTTTAGGGGCTGCGACAACGCGGTCATATAACCCCGTGTACTTTGGGTGAGTGTAGAATCTGTCTGATAAACGGTGTGAATTGTGATAGCTGTATTAGTCTGTAATTCAGGTAAGGAATGCAGACGCTAAATTTCAAGCAGTAGTTCCTAATGTTGCTACCAGATACTAACGTCAACGCCACCCAGCTGTGAACTTGGCTACTAGATGCCACCTCAATCAGCAACTCGCAACGAACGTTGAAACTTCCTCTCCAAAGGAAAGCTTACTGAGGGATTTTTAGCGCTCTTAAAAAATCCGACGACTTTGGCCGGCTTTGAACCCGCGACCTTGGGCATAGAAGTTCAGCATGCTACCAGTTACGTCACCGAAGCCGCTTCACACTTAGTCAGATGTCATGGCAACGTCTGATGGCTCATCCCTCATCAATTTAGTAGTGTTGCCATGTCAACCAGTGATAGCTCTTGGCATTTTCTTATAATTCCGAAATCATTTTTCTCATCCCTTGGCGCAATGGTGGCTCATATCAAAAATGCTTTCAGACAAACATTTTAGGTAATTATTAGGGGAATATTGTCAATTTTGTACGGTTTTGATATTGTGCCTATTAACAGAGATATGATTAATGTTTCCCGAAAAAAACACTTTTTCCCACCCCTTTGGTCAATGGTTGGTGCTATCAAAAAACGTTTAAACATACATTTCTGAGTTTCATCCGACACATAGTATGAACTTTGAACGGATTCGATATTTCACATATTAAGAGAGTTATAGCAATATTTCATTTTTCGAAAAAAAGTCCCCCATTTTCATCCCCTTCAACCGATTTAGCCCAGTAACGAACTCGTCCGAGATTTTATGGGTATACATATTCGGTAAAAAATTCAAAGTGATTGGTGCAAAATTACGGCAGTTATCGTGTCCACAAGAAACTGATATACATATATACATATATTACATAAATTATATATAAACTTTTGAACTGACGGTGGTTTTGGGGTCTGGGGGATGTGAAACGCGAAGATATGTCGAAATTTTCCGGAAATCGAAACATGGTACCCATTGCAATAGTTAGCTTTCTAATGAAATCTACCTAAAATACTGCTGTCAACGACACCTAGCTGTGAACTTGGCTACTAGATGCCACCTCAATCAGCAACTCGCAACGAACGTTGGAACTTCCCCTCCGAAGGAAAGCAAACTCAGGTTTTTTAGCGCTCTTAGTAAATCCGACGACTTCAGCCGGGTTTGAACCCGCGACCTTGGGCATAGAGGTTCAGCATGCTCCCAGTTCCGATACCGAAGTCGCTTCCCACTGACATATGAAAAAGTCCTCTCGGCACGCCGGAAGGCGGAGGTAGATTTCACCGGACAAACTTGGAGATAGGCGAAAATAGGCAGAATATGCAGGTTTCCGTAGAAGGATCAGACCTCATTTATCGCGTGAAAGTATTTTATAATTGGAGATTAATTAACTTTGTTTTTCTTCATTTTAAACATATTTTTAACATTTTATTGTCTTACGGGGACGGTAACCTTCTTGTCATTTGGAGTCCATTTTTAGCCTATTTTCAATTTTGAAAAAATAGGCTTATGAGATCACCTTTTGTCCATGTGTGTGTGCGTGTGTGTGTGTGTGTGTGTGTGTGTGTGAGGTGTGTGTGTGCCCCCCCCTAATAAAATCTAAATGGCTGGAGCGATTTCAGTGAAACTCGGTAAGTTCATAGCACTATTCCCGGCGACGTCGACCGTGCCCATCGAATTTTGTTACGTCTCACCAATCCAACATGGCGGCTGTGCGAAATATTTCACTAGCATTCAGTATCTCCGAAACTATAACGGATATCGCCCTGAAATTGTGTACGGTGATAAAGGGTACTACTAGAAGTTCACCTATGAAACTTTCAAAAACCTGGTTACTACATAACCAACATGGCGGCCAAGCGAAGTGGAGACTTTTAAATAGACTTTTCTCGCGATTTAACTATCCAAACGTAATGAAACTTGGTACAGCAAATATTTATACACATTGCAATGCACTGGAGTCTAATTTAGTTCAATTGTTTACATAACCTCAAAATGGCGGCTGTGCGAAATATTTCACTGACATTCTATATCCCCGAAACTATTACAGATATCACCCTGCAATTTTGTACAGTGATAAAGGGTACTGATACAAGTTTACCTATGTATAATTCATAAACCTGTAAAGTACAAAACGAACATGGTGACCAAGCGAATTTGAAATATTTTAATAGACTTTTCTCGTGAGTTAACTCTCTGAGCGCAGTGAAATGTGGTACAGTAAATGATTTTGCAGATTGTAATGTACTGCCATCTAATTTAATTCAATTGTTTTCATAACCTCAAGATGGCGGCTGTGCGAAATTTTAAAATTAAGTTTTTATTTCTTGTGTCGTAATCATGCGATCGAAGTGAAAGTTTGAATAATGAACCTAGACAATAAGTGTCCTTGAATGGTATATAACTCTATGGCCTATACATATAACAATCCTAAATAGCAAGCTTCCGTAATATTTAGACGGTCCTCAATATATATGAATCTTTTACAGCAACCAAACTGAAATTTTTATGTTCATAGAGACTATGAACATATGTTCACCTATAGGACTTTCAGTAACCTGGTGAGCACGAATCCAACATGGCGGCGACGCGAAGAATAAATATTTAAATGGACGTTTCTCGCGAATTAACTATCCGAGTGCCGTGAAACGTTGCACGTTTTAAATGCTTACACAAATGTTAATCCACTGGCATCTAATTTATTTCAATTGTTTGCATAATCACAAGATGGCTGCTGTGCGTAATTTTAAAATCTCGTTTTTACTTCTTGTGTTCTAATCATGCGATTGAAGTTTGAATACCACACTTACACAATAATCTTAATATAATAGTACAAAAATAAAAATCCAACCTGGCGACCATCTGAAATATTTAGGCGGTTCTCAATATCTACGAATCTGTTACAGCAATTAAACTGAAATTTTGTATGTTGATAGAGGCAATTAACATGAGCAGGATATATGAAAATAGGCTGTACAGTTCTTCACGGAACTACTTGTTATACTTGTGGTCACACTGTCCTTATGCAAGGTTTCGACACTGATGTGTAACTATGTAACGGTCTGTTACTTCTTCACGCAAAATTATATCTCCCTCAGTTTAGGGGCTGCGACAACGCGGTCATATAACCCCGTGTACTTTGGGTGAGTGTAGAATCTGTCTGATAAACGGTGTGAATTGTGATAGCTGTATTAGTCTGTAATTCAGGTAAGGAATGCAGACGCTAAATTTCAAGCAGTAGTTCCTAATGTTGCTACCAGATACTAACGTCAACGCCACCCAGCTGTGAACTTGGCTACTAGATGCCACCTCAATCAGCAACTCGCAACGAACGTTGAAACTTCCCCTCCAAAGGAAAGCTTACTGAGGGATTTTTAGCGCTCTTAGAAAATCCGACGACTTTGGCCAGCTTTGAACCCGCGACCTTGGGCATAGAAGTTCAGCATGCTACCAGTTACGTCACCGAAGCCGCTTCACACTTAGTCAGATGTCATGGCAACGTCTGATGGCTCATCCCTCATCAATTTAGTAGTGTTGCCATGTCAACCACTGATAGCTCTTGGCATTTTCTTATAATTCCGAAATCAATTTTCTCATCCCTTGGCGCAATGGTGGCTCATATCAAAAATTCTTTCAGACAAACGTTTTAGGTAATTATTAGGGGAATATTGTCCACTTTGAACGGTTTTGATATTGTGCCTATTAACAGAGATATGATTAATGTTTCCCGAAAAAACCACTTTTTCCCACCCCTTTGGTCAATGGTTGGTGCTATCAAAAAACGTTTCAAACATAAATTTCTGAGCTTTATCCGACACATAGTATGAACTTTGAACGGATTCGATATTTCACATATTAAGAGAGTTATAGCAATATTTCATTTTTCGAAAAAAAAGTCCCCCATTTTCATCCCCTTCGACCGATTTAGCCCAGTAACGAACTCTTCCGAGATTTTATGGGTATACATATTCGGTAAAAAATTCAAAGTGATTGGTGCAAAATTACGGCAGTTATCGTGTCCACAAGAAACTGATATACATATATACATATATTACATAAATTATATATAAACTTTTGAACTGACGGTGGTTTTGGGGTCTGGGGGATGTGAAACGCGAAGATATGTCGAAATTTTCCGGAAATCGAAACATGGTACCCATTGCAATAGTTAGCTTTCTAATGAAATCTACCTAAAATACTGCCGTCAACGACACCTAGCTGTGAACTTGGCTACTAGATGCCACCTCAATCAGCAACTCGCAACGAACGTTGGAAGTTCCCCTCCGAATGAAAGCAAACTCAGGTTTTTTAGCGCTCTTCGTAAATCCGACGACTTCAGCCGGGTTTGAACCCGCGACCTTGGGCATAGAAGTTCAGCATGCTACCAGTTCCGATACCGAAGTCGCTTCCCACTGACATATGAAAACTGAATGTGATCTCGTGCAGTGGCGTTGTCATAGCAACTGCTGATGGTCATCCTTATCAATTAAAAGTAAAGTTGTCATGGCAACCTCTCTTGGCACTTGGCATTTTCTTATAATTTAAATCATTTTGTTCACCCCGTGGCGTAATGGTGGGTCATATCAAAAATTCTTTCAGACAAAAGTTTTAGGTAATTATTGGAGGAATATTGTCCATTTTGTGCGGTTTTGATATTGTGCCTATTAACAGAGATATGATTAATGTTTCCCGAAAAACCCACTTTTTCCCACCCCTTTGGTCAATGGTTGGTGCTATCAAAAAACTTATTTTACATAAATTTTTGGCACTTATCCGACACATATTATGAACTTTGAAGGGATTCGATATTTCATGTATTAAGAGAGTTATAGCGATATTTTACTTTTTCGAAAAAAAGCCCCCCATTTTTACCCCCTTTGACCGATTTTGCCCATTAACGAACTCGACCGAGATTTTATAGGGATACATATTTTGTAAAAAATTCAAAGTGATTGGTGCAAAATTACGGCAGTTATCGTGTCCACAAGAAACTGATATATATATATATATATATATATATACATATATACATAAATTATATATAAACTTTTGAACTGACGGTGGTTTTGGGGTCTGGGGGATGTGAAACGCGAAGATATGTCGAAATTTTCCGGAAGTCGAAACATGGGACCCATTGCAATAGTTAGCTTTCTAAAGAAATCTACCTAAAAAACAGATAACACACACTAATACAGTCATCACAATTAACACCGGTTATCAGACAGATTCTACACACACCCCAAGTACACGGGGCTACATGGCCGCGTTGTCGCAGCCCCTAAACTTAAGAACCAACCAACCAGAGAGTTCTGTTCATCGATGTGACATTCTTAACTGTTCATTTCATTTCTAATAATCAGACGAATGATGAACCAGCCACACATTACCCTAAAAGCGACGAGAACAAAAATGAGCTGTCGAAACCAGGCCAGAAACATTACTATACCAGCCGGACGGCTTGGCGGCGCTACGTGCTGAAGAGGTAAGTCATGCACTACAGTAACAGCATCAGAACATATGTTGTGTGGAGGGGAGGACAAATTACATTGCGCACTATCGGATCAAGTCATCCCGGACCAAGCAGGGCCGGAAACGGAGGTTCCCGCAGGAAACCAGCTCTCTGGGAAGGGTTCTCCAAATTGGATAGCAAAGGCTTCGTCTGGAATACACAACGTGCTATCAAGCAGCCACGAAGACCTGGCGAGTTGACTTTCTTCCAAAAGAGGATTTGCATTCTTTTGTGGGTAGCACTAGAAGCGGAACGGGATGTTACAAACTTGTAATTAGCCTCTTCTCACTTTCTCCCTCAGCCAATATTAATTCATCGCCAATATCATCATCTTTCTTCTAACTTTATAGATTTCTCCCCCTTCTTGTCTCTCTGTCTGTGTGCAGTAGCAAAAATGAAGCTAATTTGAAGTGGGCTTGGCATTCGGAACACGTTTCTTCAGCAAGGGCCGTACCATCAATGAACATAACAAACTCAGAAAGGGATTCCCTTCTTCTGCTTGTTAGAGATTTTTGCACTTTTCTTTTCAAGAAGTATCATTAATATTTTTGTGTAATTTCAGGCTTGTCGGTATACGTGATATGAATTGTCTTAAGCCTCGGGGGAAGGGTTTCTTGTCGCCTACTCTACAAGCATCATTGGATGTAACCACCGGAAAAAATTGCCATTATTGCATTGTGTTATTCCGTTATCTACAGCCGACATACTGGCGAATAATAATAATAAAAATAATAATAATAATATTAACAATAATAATAATAATAATAATAACTGAACGAGGGAAGATGGAGAATGCATAAGCCTCACAGATGTCTAGCTATAACTGTACATTAAAGGCCAATTTCTCCACCGTAAGATATTTTGTCTCAGTACTTCAAGAATAGAGTCGCCTCCGTAGCGTAGCGGTCAGCATGGTTAGCTGCCGCCCCGGAGGTCCTGGGTTCGATTCCCGGCTCTGCCACGACATTTAAAAAGTGGTATGAGGACTGGAACGGGGTCTACCCAGCCTCGGGTGGACCAAATGAGTAGAGGGGGTTCGATTCCCACCTCAGCCCTCCTCGAAGTGGTTTTCCGTGGTTTCTCACTTCGTCTTCGGGCAAATGCCTGGATGGTACTGTCCCCGTTTACCTGGATAGTAGGCTGTCAGATATCCGCCCCCTCAATCGGATTGCCAATTATCAATCGCACCGGCACAGTTACATCAATGAAAATGGCACTGACAGATACTATCGAGATAAGAGCACAGAAGTTCACAGGAAATCATTGTGGAACACACCAAAATAGACGGGGGTTCATACTTACCGTTACTTACCTCTTAATTATCTCGGGGTTTGAGTTGACAACAGGATCACTAAAAGTCTGTTCACACAATAACCTCCACCATGACATTTAAAAATGAACCAAAACGAAGACGAGAACTTTGAACCGTACAAAAGCTTTATTTCTAATAAAGGGTATGATTTTACTAACACAACAAAATCAACGTGGCTATCAGTAGCCCAAGTCAATCTGACTACGTCCTCCAGTAGGACTTGCAAAAAATTATCATACAACATGATGTAAAACATTTTAGCTCCCAAGAGCTTCAAATAACGTAATATTCATAACACTATTGGATTGGAGAAGGACGTCAGGGTGTGACATATATAGAGCATTTGGTTTCCTTTTAATAAACATGAGAATGGTATTTATAGTCGCAAGGCCAGAGTGTGTACGACCTCACTCTCTGAGAACCATATGTTGGCACAGCTGCGGGCTACCTTCAGCCTGTTGCATACTGGTCAAATGCACTCCCTTCTCACATGCTATGTTACGTAAGAATACAGCCTGCACTCTCAAGCTTTTAAATGTCCACAAGACAACTCACATTATTTTTACGCAAATCTTTCAAGTACTTTACTCACATCCTATTGGATCATTATGTTAATTTCTTAAAATTGTTAACTTCAATCCAAATGTTTAATTAGCTCTTAAATGTTTATAACAAAATCACATAAATTATTTATAACAATTAGAAATTGTTTATAATATTTGTCAAAGACAATAAAAATATTATAAGCACGCCTTTAACATCACTCTCGTTCCACATTATTTTCAAAAATATTTACAGCAATTATTTACAATATTAACATTTAAATTGTTTAAATTATTAATTTAATAAATACATTAACCACATGTTCATTCGGTTGGTAATTTTATAATCCTGTTTAATATAATCGACCAATGAAGGTTAGTTATACATGTTAATGTCACAATCTGGTTTAATAAAGGTTTTAATAATGATTTGTGACGGCAACCTTCATTCAAAATCTTATCTCAAATTCTTTCAAAACTCGTGTTAATTATAACAGTAAATCACTTGATTAATTTTCAACGAACTATGACAATCTTACTCCAGCGGAAAATCCTTCGCTAACAAGTTAATGCACAATCTGCATTAAAAATATGCCCAAAATCATCATATATTAATCTATATGGCATTAAAAACTTCCACATAACTTACAAAACTTCCACAAATAATTCTTTAACATTTATTCCTGTGGGAACTTCCTTCATATTCAAGGGCATTATACCTCAGCGACTTTCAACACGCGCTGCACTAGCGATTATACATTCATAGTTCCACTTAAAAATTTTTATAATCATTAATTGTTTCAAAACTGTTTTTCTATTTAACCTTCGTGGATTTCATTCATGAACCGAAATGAAGTCAAAACTTGCCAATCACAAACAAATTTAATAGTGAATACGCTTATATACGCCTGTCTGGTCTATCAAAATTTAAGATTAACATCTTAAAAGAAATTGCAGTATAAAAATACTATCTTCAAATAAAGTGCGACTAAAATGCAAAGTAGTCGAATAGAATCCAATTAGACTGGGGAATGCAAACATCGTTATATAATTCTCTAATTGAGAAAAACTCCTAACAAAAGTACTTGACTTTAATGCATTCAATAATTCATTATTCAAGTTACTCTTTCACAAAAGTGTCTATGATGCAATGTTCATTCATAACTGACGATAAATGTCTGTGTTGCAATCAATACAAATAACGACTAGTATTTCCAAGATCGTCGACAACGTAAGAGATTTTAACGCTCTAAAATCATTTAAATGTTCTTCCTTCTTGATGATGACAGAAAATTGGTCAAAGTAATTAAACTGGGGTAGAATTACTTTAATAAAATGACACGCTGTCTGAATTTAAATCTGCCATAAAAAAATCATTAACTTACAGTCAAATCGTGACTACAAAAATATTAATTACTGAAAATTCTAAATATCAGTCTCAACTGATTCAAAATCGTTAACTATGCCCATGACATAACAATGTCTTAATAAATCGTCGAAAAATGCAAAACTCATCAAGGTGTACTGAGAATAAGAATCTCAACAAGAAAATAGGGCAAAATACATGAGGATAAAAATATGGGAAAAATGGTTGCTCAAACATTATTAGTAAACTCAAATACAATAAACGTTCACGACTACCTTATCTGCCGATTGACGTTCCAGAAGAAAATTCCCCAAAGAAGACTGCTGATGGATCCATTTCATCACGTTAAAGTTGAGCTCCATCCTCGAAATAGGAAATAGCACCCTCGGAGAATCGAACTGCTTCCTTCTCCGGAAATCGCTCTGCTCCTCGAAGACGAATAGACATCCTTCCGGCAATAATCTTCTTTGTGAGTCGGGATATCCCTGACCTCTCTTGAAAAATTCCCTGAAGTTCCAGTAGACAATCGCCATGAAGTTTTGTAGAAATTTCCGAAGAAATTATTCATATTCAGAGTATGAAATTGTTTCTATGGCTGTTCGATGGTATTCAGCCTTTAATTACGAAACATGGGTGTAGATGGTATTCACCGCATGTTCGCTTGTGTGGAATAGCAATTAGCGAAGTTCCATGTCGCTATCTTACTCCGTTGAAGTATGTCCCAATTGCAATAAGCCCTTTTAGCCTTCCATCTGCTCTTCGTTTGTAGTGTCAGAAGAACAAACTGCCGTATTCAATTGCTCCATTATACTGTATCGTTCTGTAACCAAGCAATCTGAAGTCTTTCTACTCCACTCGCAGCGTCAGCCGTTGCGTTGATTCTGGCTATACAAAAGTGCTTCTCTAGTGGCGAGATAATCACTTTTGTCAGTCGTATAAAACTGCTAATATCTTTTAAACTAATCGGTCGAAATTGTTCAGCTTTTCTCTATAACTGCATGTAGCACTGCACAATACAATTAGCTTATCGATGACCGCTAACTGTTCGAAGCTAAACTTGTAGAAGCTTTCTAAGGTCCGTTTCAACTTCACCTAGTTTGACTTGGATCTCGTTAATATAGTGGCCTCGCCACGCGTTATAAAGACGATTCTTTTCACTGCTGTTCACTTCGACGTCTCACTATAATGAATGTATAAGAAAAGAACTTTCACAATAGACTTCGATGATCTGAGAATGAGATCTCAGAATGATCAGAGAACGAAAGAGGCTCCTCTCTTCTGCGCAAGCCCTTTTATTAACTTCACGAGGGGCGTTTCCATCCCTTCCAAAGCGAGATACTACGTCATCGCTAAAAGTTCCAACTTCGTTAATACATGACGGATTTTCAAAATTCAAAAACTGAAAATAAATTTCACCAAAATTCCAAATCAATGCTTCTACTGCAAATGGATTTCCACAATTCTGCATTCCAAAAGTAATAAAAATACCATAGTTTCAGCAATCTCCGTCTTCCTTTAAACTATCGTTCATTGGTTCAAGCCTCTCCTCCAATAGCATAGTTTCTTCCTCAGCAGAATTCCTCGTTTCCTGCGACTGCGTCGTACATCTTGGAACATTCTCGACTAAATGCTGACGTCACTGAGAATCTCAGCTCAAGTAGCCTGCTAGCATAGCATTTACGTCATCCGTGCTTACGTCATGACTACCCACGTCATAATTATGACAGCCATAACTTTCCTTATAATTTCAAATATAGCCACCGTGGTCTCTACATAATTCAATTACGGGGGCATTCTCCTCTCACCACGTTTTAAAAACAGTTGCAAATTGTTTTTAAACTCAGTGTTACAAGTATCTCAACTCTCTTGAACACGAAATTGAATTATTACTGGCTTACTCTAGTATGATATTTCCTCTATGTTCCTTAATCATAAATTTCTTCTACTCTGGGTTGTGTGTGGTTAATGTATTCTTTCCTCTCTAATTCCTCTTCTGACCAGTATTTCTATTTTCTAAGTTCTGCTGGCTCGTAGAAGGCCCAGGATCGATTACAACATCCTGCCTTTTCTTTTGATTGTCAGCTTCTTTATCCCTTAATTCTTTTAAGTATTGCTGGCTTTCCTTTTCTCTTTGCTGATACTGATCAGGTGTCATAACCTGACCTTGAGTATTCTGGTTTCTATTTTGGTTTTGGTTATTCCTATTATAGTTACGGTTATACCCATTATTGTTGTAATATCTGCCTCTTCCATTATAGTTTCCTCGGTTGTAGTTCCAACCTCTTCTCTGTTGATACGGTCGGTAACCTTGTGATCTGTAATTTCTAAACTGATTATTCCTGTGAGGACCTACATTGTCAGTTTTCTCCTCCTCTGGCTTGTCAGTTTGTTGGACTTGGTCCATATATACCGTATTGATTTCCTTATACTCCTGCCTTTGACCTTTCTGGACTACGTTAGGCATTGGACTTGTGTAGTATAACCTTCTTAGTAATTCATCCATGCTGGATAAATCCCTGATGTTGGACGAAATTATAAGTCTTCTCACCTCAACTGGCAGCATACGAGAAATCGCATCTATTAGTTGCTCCGTGGACAATGGGGGTTGCAAAAATCTCAAGCGGGACAACTGACTCGTAAAGAAATCAGCGTACCTCGTTGGAAGAGTACCTGAGTATTTTCTTGAATACACCTCCGCTCTTAACGAATTCTGCGCTTCTATGGACCAAAATCGTTTGATTAATGCCTCTGCAAACTCGTCAAAGTTACTGAATGTGTATCTAAATGCGCAAACCATTCAAGGGGTCCTCCAATCAGATATCTCTCTACTATCTTCATCTCTCTCTCTCTGGGAATGTGAGCTTCGATGAAATAATCTTTGAGATTCCTTACATACTCTATAGGTGTCAAACTATCAGTGTTACTGAATTTTTGTGGTTTGTCTTCGAAATTCCTGATGACCGTCACGTTCCTCGGATATGAATCCGGATAGTTTTTCCCACTATCTCGATAATTCCACTCAGGTTCCATATTCCTCTCGTCATCCTCCTCTCTGAATCTGGATACACGTTCTTCAGGAGTCACGTCTCTTTCTTCTGGCTCTAGGTTATGTCTTCTAGTATAATTCCTATTCAATTCGCAAGCTAAGCCTTCTGTATCCTTGTCGGTGATTTCTGTTAAGACTTTCTTGATAATCTCTTCTTTGTAGTTCTCCATTAAACTAGCCTCTCCTAACTTCAAATTTTTCAGTTTACTCGTCGTTTCATTTACATCCGAGACAACTTTATGAATTTGATCCTCTAATGTAGATTTTAAAGTTTGCATATCCTGATCTAGTTGTGTTCTATCGTCAACTTGTTTTTCGGATAGCGAATTTATCCTGACGCTTAAATCTTTCCTAATTTGTACTACTTCATTGTTAATTTCTATCTGCGTACTGGCAAGTTTTCTTTCAATCCTTTCCTGAATTTGGGTTACATGTTCCCCACTTGACTTATTCCACTCGTCTTTCCATACCGCTACGTTTGCTGTTAACATTTCGGCTATGTCTACTTCGATATCCTCTTTTAATACTCTATTGTGGTCTAATACCTGGGTTCTCATGACCTCTACATCATACTTCAACTCTGCTAAAGACGTTGTTGTTCTAACTGATTCATCGACTAACCTAGTCGCTAATGCAGTTATATTACGCGTACAAAGAGTTTTTGAGTTTTCGATTTCTTCCCTGGCTTTATTTACATCAGTTTGGACTTTAGTGATATCTACGAAAACTGTGTTGACCTCTACCTGAATCTTAGTTATGTCACTTTGCACCTCAGTTATATCCGCATGAATGTTATTAATGTCTACCTGAACATTGGATACATCAGTTCTAGCTTTTTGAATTTCTTTTTGGACTTCTTCGACCTTGTCTTGGACAGTCGCTACATCGTTTTTGACAACAACTACTTCGGCTCTAGCACAAGAAATATCCCCTCGGACATTAGCTACATCTAGATTTAACATTGTAAGGTCTTTCTGTACCTTAGACACATCATTTTTAACATCAGACACACTTTTATGCACAATAGACACATCTTTATGGACATTAGACACCTCTGTGCGCATGTCCGTTACAGTATTCTCAATTCCTAGGGTATTAATCTGTAAACGCGACATATTATCCTCCAAATTAGCAGCACTAGTCTGAAGAACCTTCAAACTTTCACCCATGCTAGCTTTCAAATTACTAGCATTCTCCTCCATTCTTGCATTTAAATTAGCAGACAAATTACTAACATTCTCCTCCATTCGACTATTATTCTCCTTCATGCTTTCATTCAGCATCTGCTTCATACTGCGATTCATGTTAGCAGACATCTCCTCTAACATCTTCTTCAAACTTTCATCTGCCATTACAATATTATTCAAAAATGGATTGCTGTAGGGACATACATCAAAAGAGCAAAATAACAACATTTGAGCAACACTTTTCACCATATATAATTTTTGATCAATTTTCTGTCTTAAATCTAACTTATAACTACCTTATAATTAATATTCGAAGATACTTCATGTTGAAACAAACTCAAGCACATGTTCAAATTTCTCTGGCTCATTTTAAAATATCCTAACACAAATAATTTACATTTACAATCCAAATAGTTTAATTTTATCTTTAATATGACTAAAATGTCATAAGCCGGTCAAATAAAATAAGATTCCAGATTATAGGCGATTTTTCTAAGTTTCCTGCCCATTTAACCTTTCTCAAGTTGTATAAGATCTGATCTTTTCTGAGTGTAATTTTCCTAACACAATACAACATTTAATTCCTATATAATCACACTCTCAAATACTACAATTGGCCTAGACATCTAACAAAGAATCAACCTCTTTATTTGAGTCTAATCGAACTTCACGTTTTAGGTTCGAATCTTTCTATTGTTCAACCTGGTGATCCAGATTTGTCGAATTCGAGCCCCAACGTTTTAGGTTTGCCACTCTTTCTGTTGACTCAGCCCAACGTTGGGCGCCAATCTTTCTGTCCCCGTTTACCTGGATAGTAGGCTGTCAGATATCCGCCCCCTCAATCGGATTGCCAATTATCAATCGCACCGGCACAGTTACATCAATGAAAATGGCACTGACAGATACTATCGAGATAAGAGCACAGAAGTTCACAGGAAATCATTGTGGAACACACCAAAATAGACGGGGGTTCATACTTACCGTTACTTACCTCTTAATTATCTCGGGGTTTGAGTTGACAACAGGATCACTAAAAGTCTGTTCACACAATAACCTCCACCATGACATTTAAAAATGAACCAAAACGAAGACGAGAACTTTGAACCGTACAAAAGCTTTATTTCTAATAAAGGGTATGATTTTACTAACACAACAAAATCAACGTGGCTATCAGTAGCCCAAGTCAATCTGACTACGTCCTCCAGTAGGACTTGCAAAAAATTATCATACAACATGATGTAAAACATTTTAGCTCCCAAGAGCTTCAAATAACGTAATATTCATAACACTATTGGATTGGAGAAGGACGTCAGGGTGTGACATATATAGAGCATTTGGTTTCCTTTTAATAAACATGAGAATGGTATTTATAGTCGCAAGGCGAGAGTGTGTACGACCTCACTCTCTGAGAACCATATGTTGGCACAGCTGCGGGCTACCTTCAGCCTGTTGCATACTGGTCAAATGCACTCCCTTCTCACATGCTATGTTACGTAAGAATACAGCCTGCACTCTCAAGCTTTTAAATGTCCACAAGACAACTCACATTATTTTTACGCAAATCTTTCAAGTACTTTACTCACATCCTATTGGATCATTATGTTAATTTCTTAAAATTGTTAACTTCAATCCAAATGTTTAATTAGCTCTTAAATGTTTATAACAAAATCACATAAATTATTTATAACAATTAGAAATTGTTTATAATATTTGTCAAAGACAATAAAAATATTATAAGCACGCCTTTAACATCACTCTCGTTCCACATTATTTTCAAAAATATTTACAGCAATTATTTACAATATTAACATTTAAATTGTTTAAATTATTAATTTAATAAATACATTAACCACATGTTCATTCGGTTGGTAATTTTATAATCCTGTTTAATATAATCGACCAATGAAGGTTAGTTATACATGTTAATGTCACAATCTGGTTTAATAAAGGTTTTAATAATGATTTGTGACGGCAACCTTCATTCAAAATCTTATCTCAAATTCTTTCAAAACTCGTGTTAATTATAACAGTAAATCACTTGATTAATTTTCAACGAACTATGACAATCTTACTCCAGCGGAAAATCCTTCGCTAACAAGTTAATGCACAATCTGCATTAAAAATATGCCCAAAATCATCATATATTAATCTATATGGCATTAAAAACTTCCACATAACTTACAAAACTTCCACAAATAATTCTTTAACATTTATTCCTGTGGGAACTTCCTTCATATTCAAGGGCATTATACCTCAGCGACTTTCAACACGCGCTGCACTAGCGATTATACATTCATAGTTCCACTTAAAAAATTTTATAATCATTAATTGTTTCAAAACTGTTTTTCTATTTAACCTTCGTGGATTTCATTCATGAACCGAAATGAAGTCAAAACTTGCCAATCACAAACAAATTTAATAGTGAATACGCTTATATACGCCTGTCTGGTCTATCAAAATTTAAGATTAACATCTTAAAAGAAATTGCAGTATAAAAATACTATCTTCAAATAGAGTGCGACTAAAATGCAAAGTAGTCGAATAGAATCCAATTAGACTGGGGAATGCAAACATCGTTATATAATTCTCTAATTGAGAAAAACTCCTAACAAAAGTACTTGACTTTAATGCATTCAATAATTCATTATTCAAGTTACTCTTTCACAAAAGTGTCTATGATGCAATGTTCATTCATAACTGACGATAAATGTCTGTGTTGCAATCAATACAAATAACGACTAGTATTTCCAAGATCGTCGACAACGTAAGAGATTTTAACGCTCTAAAATCATTTAAATGTTCTTCCTTCTTGATGATTGTAATAGTGAACATAACTAATACACGTAATTATTTTCAGGAGAGCTTTATCCCAGGAGTGCTGTTTGCTTATTATTCTTACAGTATAGTATATCCATTGCACCCTTGCCCAGTCATTGGGCAAATTCGTTGTTGACCAACTGATGAGTTACAACCGAAACCTTTAGTGGGTTTATTCAGAAAATTATATTTGTTTTGGTTTACATGAATTTAAAACAATGCATTAACGCACACATTGTTATCCACAAAACGTATTAAATGCATTGAATGGCATACATTATTTGGCGATTTTTCACTGTCAGTTGAACAAAATTAGATTTCTTGTACAATGTAGTCGTCGGATTTTTTAAGAGCGTTAAATATTCCTCGGGGGGAAAGTAAGGCCAGCGCGGCGGTCCCATGTCATAGATTTATGGCATGAAAGAGAACCTTCCACTAACTACACTTGTGGAAGCTAAAATGTGTAGGTTTGTTTGATAACGATATATTAGTTCGAACGTCCACCGCCAGGTGATGGCTGCAATGGAATCTAGCAGCCAAGTCCGCTGCTAGGTGTCATGGAGCAAAAGTAGGAACTACTTGAAAAATTGATTGTCTGCAGTCCTTCTACCTGTATCACAGATAACATTAATACAGCCATCACAATTAACACGGGTTATCAGAAAAATCTACACACATCCAAAGTACACGGGTCTACATGACCGCATTGTCGCAGCCCCTAAACTAAGGAACCAATCACTCAATCTCGCAATACCAGTAATAGAAATATGAAGGAGATGTCGGTAAAGAATTGTCGTAAAAGGATTACATATGAGGTAGTAAGAGTCCACATTTAACAGGCAGACCATTTCAAGAACTGATATTATGTAGATTCACAAAATTGCAGTAGTGCGAGAAATAGACTACAGTAGAATGAAAATGTGGTAAAGCTAATCCATTGAGTTTTGAGTAGTGAAGGAAGCTAGTTACTAATCATTCAGGATTATTCTCTTATCTGAAAGTAAAATTGCAATGTCAGTTGATATGTGCACCATATAACACAATAACCATGCGTAATGGTTACAAGTTAGATCTCTGGTGCTAACTGGTTGGGCAAAGAGAAAGGAGGAAAAAATGCAGAGCCATCTCTTTAAAAGTATCCATCTTAATTAAAAACAGTCCGCCTTGTTGCATAGTGGCTAGCATTCTTGGCCCGGGTTCCATTCAGGCTCTATCAAGAAATGTTATTCTGATCTGAGGGCTGGAACGGGGTAGACCCACACTTAACCGCGTGACGCAGTTTGTATAGGCTACACTGAATGAAATGAATGAATGAATGACTACAAATCATTACACTACAAAAGCTAGGTTAATTTGACCTCATTTCTTCGCATGAGAACTCCAATATCATAATTGCAACATTTATCAGTTCTAGTAAGCTTCCGTGGCTTAGGCGGCAGCACGCCGGCCTCTCACCGCTGGGTCCGTGGTTCAAATCCCGGTCACTCCATGTGAGATCTGTGCTGGACAAAACGGAGGCAGACAGGTTTTTCTCCGGGTACTCCGGTTTTCCCTGTCAAAATTTCATTCCAGCCACACTCTCCACTATCATTTCATTTCATCTGTCATTCATTTAATCATTGCCCCAGGGGAGTGCGTCAGGCCTCGGCAGCCGGCACAGTTCATATCCTCGCCGCTAGATGGGGGCTTCATTCATTCCATTCCTGACCCGGTCGGAGACTGGAAGCAGGCTGTGGATTTTCATTTCTCATCAGTTCTAGTCCTACTTTCATACAAAGGATGCATCAAAGATGCATAATATCTGGTATTATGAATAAACCTAATAAAACAACGCGATTGTAAGTTTACTGAGTCGACGTGAGTGTTCCAAGGGATTTGGTGCCCCCTGATCTTACGCCATATAGCAAACAGGAAATACTTTGAATAATGATATAAAAGCAATCCAAGTGGAATGTATTAAATTTCCCTTCCCTTCGTTCAATACATAAAACTTAGGAGAGTAAAACGGTAAATTTGTTTAATTGCTCTCAGTGTTTCGGCACATTGGAATAAATTTCACAAGTCAAGGCTGGCTACATCTGATTTCCTCGAGACTTCCTTCCCTCTTATTACTTTACCACCCTAGTTCATCTACATCTTCCCCTACTTCTCCCAGACTTATTCGCCTGGAAACAGATTTAAAGTCTCGCGTGCCAAAAGGGTTATGGTAGATGACAAAATTGAATTTTGCAATGAACTGTATATCCCTTCTCTCCACAAACAAGCTTTCAACTTACTTCCGTCTTAGAGACTAATAAAGTCAACATGGCAATCGTTCTATGAAGTTAATTGCACATAATGGTAACACAAACATCATCACACGATGTTTGGTTGGTTCCTCAGCATGACATGACAACAGCGTCATGTAGCCCCGTGTACTTTGGATGTATAGAATCTGTCTAATAACCGGTGTTAATTGTGGTGACTGTATTAGAGTGTGTATCTGTTTTAATTCAAGTAAGGACTGCAGACATTGATTGTTTTCAACTATTTCCTAATTTTGCCGCCAAACGCCACCGTCAACAACCAACTAGTTCAGAACTTAGTTACCAGATGCCACCGCATCCGGCTCTTGACGACGAACGTAGGAACCTAAGAACGTTCGTCAAATGTTTAACCTATATATAAGGTGCGTTTAAAAAGTAACGAGCTGGAGACTGTAATGCGCAAACCGGTGACGATATTGGTTAATCATGGCGTGTGTAACGAGGTGTGGTTCCGACTAGAGCCTGGAAGGTCACAGCCCGTCTCTAGGGAGCACGCGTGCACGTCACGTGACGATACAAAGCGAGCAGCAGCATGCATCAATCGTCCAACCAAGACGAAGACAGTAGGCCAGTCGACATGCTTCCTGGTGTGGTTCAAGACTGTGGGGTACCCTTTGGGCACACACTTTCCGCAAGTGCAGTCGTTCCTTCATGATGGTGTGCACACATCCGACGCTCAATCCGACCACGGTGGCTATGGCGTTCACTGTCACTCGGAGGTCCTGGGTAATGAGTGCATCAACCAGCTGGACGTTGTCATCGGTAATGCAGTGGGGTGCCCCAGACCAGGCGACATCGGCTAACGACACCCATCCTTCCCTGAAGCGCTTGTGCCACGCCTTGTCCCTTGCAAGGGGCATGCAGTGTTCGCCGTACACTTGTGACATTCGGCGATGAATGTCCGTTCCCCCTACTCCTTCCGCTGTCAGAAACCGAACAACACCTCTTTGCTCTCCGTTTGACGCCTCCATGAGACTGTTTGCAATGCAACTGGCAGCGTTGGACGAATGATGCATGCTGCTGCTCGCTTTGTATCATCACGCGACGTGCACGCGTGCCCTATAGCGACGGGCTGTGACCATCCACGCTCTGGTCGGAACCACATCTCGTTACACGCGCCACGATTAGCCGATGTCGTCACCGGTTAGCGCATTCCAGCCTCCGGCTCGTTACTTTTTGAACGCACCTTATATAATTTAGCTTCACACAGGAGTGATTAGTGGAAGGTTCTTTAACATGCCATAAATCTATGACATGGGACCGCCGGCTTTACTTCCCCTCCGACGACTTCGGCCGGGTTTGAACCCGCGATCTTCGGCATAGAAGCTCAGCATGCTACCAACTACGCCACTGAAGCCGCTCGTCATCACACGAGGTGAAGGACAATTTTGCTACAATTATTCCCCGTCCTGAGCTAACTGATCTCTCGTGCAGTTGGGAAGATCCTGGAGTGACTTAAATGTATGATCCAAGTCGTGTGCCTGTGGCCCATAAAGTGTTCTTGCACTGCCCGGATGGTCCCCTCGAGGATACCGGGCTGGACCTGACTTAAAGGAAGAGACTGGTTAATTGGCGAAGCGGGAATCTATTAGCCACGGCTGATGCGATTACTTGAGACCTCTAAGCCTCACGGCCACGTCTGTGATAACGTTACGGTGACAGTGCAGGGTCATAAACATTCTATCCTGACCGTGGTCCATCATTGCCTGCAGCTCTTGTGGCTGATAATAGCACCTTGTACTACAAGGCAGGCGAAAACGTCATTAGAGTCAACTAAAATGTATTTTTCAATCGTTCACATAGTGATAATAGGAGAAGAAATGGGTATTCAGTGATTTTAAATTATAATGAAATTATGTTTCAGTGTAAAACGAAATATAAACAAAGACCTGTGCAAATTATTAGACTCAAATGAATGAAAATCCACAGCCTGCTTCCAGTCTCCGACCGGGTCAGGAATGGAATGAATGAAGCCCCCATCTAGCGGCGAGGAAATGAACTGTGCCGGCTGCCGAGGCCTGACGCACTCCTCTGGGGCAATGATTAAATGAATGACAGATGAAATGATAGTGGAGAGTGTTGCTGGTATGAAATTTTGACAGGGAAAACCGGAGTACCCGGAGAAAAACCTGTCTGCCTCCGTTTTGTCCAGCACAGATCTCACATGGAGTGACCGGGATTTGAACCACGGACCCAGCGGTGAGAGGCCGGCGTGCTGCCGCCTAAGCCACGGAGGCTTATTAGACTCAAATAATGAACTTAAATCAGTCACAAATTTTTATTCAAAACCATTTCGTTGATCAACTGGTTGCATAGCCTACGTTATTGGCCTACTTAGCAATGATTTCTCCCCTAAGCACTTACAACTTTACCAATAAGAAATTGCGTCTGTATATTTTAAGAATTGAGGATTCCGATGGACGCCTAAGCTGAGTCTGATTCCTATGTTATTTCATCGACTTTGAGATGTACATTTTAAATCAAGTGGCTACAATCCATGGTCCACGAATCATTAACTAGTTCAAGAGCGGGTCATCTATAAAACAATGTTGCATCTCTCTATAAATTCACCCAAAACTAGAATAAAGTATTCACGACGAAACATATAACATTTTGAATTAGCAAGACTCCTCATTTATTGGATATTCTAAAAATAACTGTACTATCAGTTTCATAAACGCAAATATAGTCAAGAATATTGGTCAATATAATTGATATAATTTCAGCGCCTTGCAAAATATGTTTACTGCATTAATTCATGGAAAGTCTAATGAAAGTTGGGAAAATGGCGTTGAGTCTCATAATTTGCACACACCTGCATATACTGTACATAACGTCCGACTTCTGATTAGCTGTGGAAAAAAAGCATCACTCTGGGTAAATATGCTAAAACGTCAGTTTCTCTTATCACGGAATATAATAGTACATTTGATAAAAAGCTGATCTCTTTGGCTGAGTAATGGCATTTTTAAGCCTCCCTAGTTAGGAGTTTGTTTCTTCAATCACTTGCATGACAATTTATTTATTAAATCGTATGGTGAATATATTCATGTACTTACAATACTGTGCCCGTTTGACGAGGATTTCGGGGAGCCATAGACCTTAAATGACCCTTCCGAAACCCCTATCTCCCAGGAAGACATGTAGGACGGGAAGGAATGCATTCTTGGTATGGGAAAGCACTCTAGAATCTGTACTCGGGGGGTGTCGGGTGTAATAAGAGGTTAAACTACCAGTCCAGAGGAATACAAACTCAACAAATACAATAAAGAGGCAAGCCTTACATTTAAATCACATTCAGTTTATTCAAGAAAGTGGCATACCCCTAACTATTTCAGAGAGGTAAAAACGGCTAATCCGTGCTAAACAATGTTGATAATTATGTAACTCGTCTTCGTGCGAAAATCCTAATAATTTAAGCCTCTCGAAGTCCTAGGCAAAAATGGAATATCAAAGAATGCCATATAAGAGAATGACACGTAGTTCTTCCCTATACAATTACTTCGGAGATTCAATAATAATAATAATAATAGTACAAGCATGACTCTACAGCAAAGAAAGTTATTTACTAGTTTACAATGCAAGGTTTCAGTTACATTTACAGCATAATAAGTTTACAACTACGCTATGATGGTGTCATTTCCTACATTTAATGATACAGTCATTTAATCTAATACCTATCGTACGTTAATAATAACAATGATGTAAACAAGAAGCGTTTCATCCTAACTTTATTTCCAAGCAAAAGCTATGCACATTCTGAACCTAACAGAACGGATGAAAATCTATTCTAGTTAACAACACTAATGAGTAACATGTAACCCTCTTAAATTACTGAGCAATGGGCGCCACTGATCCTGCCTACCTACATCGCAAATTCACTGTTTGTGAAATTGGGTCATGATTTGTGTGGGGAGAGAAAAATTAGGTCGGCGACTGCATGAGTAAAACATGTCTAACGTCTCATTATCAGGTTAGCTACCGCGTTTAAACACGTAACTAACTGATTGTCGTCTCTCAATAGGGATAGCTATATTTGTATTTAGGTGTGTCGAAGAATAAAGTGTAAGTAATGGTCATCAAGGTTCATTTAAGTTTATAGGTTTATTTACGTTTAATTAGACTTCCTAGCTCTTTGTTTATGTTCATTTTTAAATGGAAAATCCTGATATTTGATTATTACTTTCTTATTTATCAGATTAGTCAGTCCTATCAGTTTCATTGTATTGTTTAGTGACCATCCTAATTTCGTAAAGAGTGAAAAATTGGTGTAACAAAGCATACAATATCTAACTCATCATTGGAAGAAAAATCAATTCCAAACATCAAATAGCATCTCTGTGTGCTGATCAATACCACTGATCCATCGATCATCTGCTGAAATAACGAGTCAAAAGTCGTTCACGTTATCAGCTCATATAGTACCAAAACTTGTACTAGGCAACTAAGGGTAATCGTATCCTACCTCTGTAGTGCGTTTTAACATAACATGGGTTTGACTAAATTTATACAATCCAAGCTTGAGGACAAGATTTAACTCTGATGTAATGACAGCTGTGCATTTTGAACTTATAGAAAGGTGCATTATTTGCTCATATATCAGACATCTAAAGTCTGGTAAAACTTGTATTAATAAACCTGGGTCTATTTCTAGTCCTAAAATGACCCCTCACTTCGAACTCAAGATAGCCTGCTCGGCTCATCTTACAAAATATTCAGTACATAGCTTGTTTGGAAGTCGTCTGAATGTCGAATTCTATAAAGTTACTCTTTCACTTCTCCACATATCGTAAACTGGTTTTGATGCGGTAATGACTAGTGTTCACTCCTCTCACAGCCTTCTAAATGAAATTATCAAGAAAAGAGTGCGCTGTAGTCGCGTTTACAAGGTCAATAAATTAAAGAAAAATGTGACATTGACTTGTTTCACGGTCAACAGGTGGTCGCTGGGTTTACTGTCCCAGTAAAAAATGCAGTTATTCAGACATGATTATATAACAAAAATCCTTCGCGTTAAAGAGTGTGGGTTCGATGAACTGTCGAACAAGAAAATGGTTATTTACAAAAAACGTTGGCAAAAGCGTTTGCCCAAGCTATTGCAAATGATACGACATAACTTGTGGTTGCTTCACCACTAGGAATACATGTTAATAATTAATCCTACCTAAGAATGTGCGGCGTAAGGTCTTACTAAACTAATCCCCATTACGAGATCGTACATAAAAAGATGTTTTGGCTTGTATCCAGACTCACGTGCGTTCTTCACATTTCCTCAGTGAAATGACTTGCCTGGTTTAGGTAGCAAGTAAGACATGGTGGTAAGATGCCTAAGATACACGTGCCTTCCTTCATAGTGTAATTCAGCCATCACTGAACCCCGCCGTCCTGGGGTTTCTACTCCATTCCCAATTCCATTATAAAAGGAATAGTTGGCATTTCTTCGGCATGAAAAATGTGTATGAGTAATGCCATGATGACGTCGTATTCGTTGGTTTGCACTGAATTTATCATTAGATTGTAATTAGCAATTTCACACTGAAGCTACACTTGTATCAGCGGGTAAGCAAATAATAATGGCCTTGGATTTTCTCCGCTCACAGATTTTAATCTCAGCAGCTTGTGCTACTGTGCACACTAAAAACTTGGTGAATTAAATCACACGTGATTTGTTCATTATCGTATTGCACTGTACCTGGTAATATCGTAACACTTTAGAAAAACGTGGTTGGTGGCGTGTTCGATGAAAGCGTGGAAAAATTACCAAAATATCGCAAATATCCACAATTTGCCTTCACTAATTATTTTAAATCCACTTAACAGCTTTGCTGCACGCAAAAGCGTATCACACGGATTAAGTTAACTTCGACAGATATTTGTCGATTTTGACAAGCACAAATTTTCTACGTTGTCACAGGACCATACCTGCAGTAAGAGTCGTACGTTATATCAAGACCATGTTTGCGGTAAGAGTCGTTTAGCAAGAAGCCGGATGCACTATCTAGCCATCAGTCAAATGTGCGACTGTGAAATATTTATGGCATTCCTTGCAGGTTTTAACATTCATGTTTCCTTTACATAATAAATCAAATCACTTTCCGGTGCATCAAAAATATGTACAATATTGGTTAATAAATACAGTCTTATGAAATACACAAAATTATATACATCCACGGCGCGGCAACTCATATAAATCAAATGAGCGCTATTCATGCCTTCTCCTTGGAAGTTTCCGCTTCTCTCAAGGATGGTAAATTCCTCATGGGCCATAGAGGTCACATGGCAGATGTGATTTCGGGCTCATGTGCTCCTTCGTTGGTGAAATAAAAATGATGAAAGGCATTTTTATTTATTTGACTCCCACGATGTTTAAGTACCGACAGCATATTGCTAATCGGTTCTCCACACCTGCCTGTACGAAGGAGCGATGTATAAGTGTGACAAGGAAAGGGGTCACGCTAGTCAAATTATCAGATCTCGTGTGTAAACATTACCGTCTCTTTGGCTTAGACCATTTCCTTGACGAGAGAATCACAGTAAACATGGCAAAGAACATGCAATTACAATTCATCATTAACCCTTAATTATCCGCGTACAACAATTAGGACATACCCGGGTCCAGTCTTTGAGACCTCTGTCGGAATGTACATCTAATATTAACAAGTAGTTCTGTGAAGAACTATATAGCCGATTTTCATATATCCTACTTATGTTAATTGCCTCTACCTACATACAAAATTTCAGGTTGATTGCTGTAATAGATTCGTAGATATTGAGAACAGTCTACTATAATTGCCTCACTTTCCTGGTTAACGAGCGGTGACTCAAACGTAAGGCAGTAGCACGCACCGACAATAACCATTCTAGCTTCTGGCGGCTAGCTTGTGCCTCCCACAGGTATCAGTGTCCAATGATGCACATCTGCACATAGTTCTGTCGAGTCTCGCTGCTTGCTCTCAGTGGCTACGGTGGAAAGTTTACAAAGCTGTGCCTCGGGCTGGGAAAGCTTGGTCCCAGGCGCTATGGAATGTAAACATATCTGCCTAGATAGATTTCAAAAGCGAGCCACGCGTTAACCAGGGTGTAGAAATTATATCCAGGACAGATGGAGGTTTATTCAATCTCAACAGATTGCGTGCAAAAAACTAAAGTGTCAGCTACACCCGTTCTTGATCTCCAGTATGCTGATGACTAGGGTTCGGATTCGAGCATATTTGCATAATTTTTTTCCTGAATAGTACACAATGAAAGATGCCTTTCAGTGGTGTTTTCACCTCTCTGGGACCAACAGAATTGAAATTTATCGAGCATATAAATGCATAAAACCGCGGTTTTCAGAATAGAAGCACAGAAATGCATATTCTTGTGGTTTTCGTCTAAATAGTTTGTTTTTCTTCGAATTCCCCCACCGCGAATTAGTGCCCTGACCATCCTTAAGGTTCGAAAACAGAAATAATTATTGAAAAGCCTATCTGATGCGAATAATAGAACCTCAGGTTTTTAACCTTTAGTGAGATCGCTCTCGTCATTCAAACTTTTATTGACTGATTTAAGAAAATCATTCAAAACTGAAAACATAGAAAAAATTCTTGTAGTACAGACCAATGCAGATTTACTTCATTGACTTGCCTAATTCTGAACATTGTGTAAATGAACTTTTAAACTGTAACTTTTATAAGAAAACTTCTCTTATATATACTTGAAAAACTTGAATGCGAGTATATTGCAGTGTATCATACATACAATTAGAAAATAAAGCTCGTATATAAAGGTATGTTATTGGTTTTTTTTTTTCGTTTCACTTTCCTTTCTATAGTTTTTAAAGGTGTTTTCCGAGCATATTCTGCATATTTAACCGCATATAATGTTTTTTCGAGCATATCTATTGAGCATATAATGGGTTTTTCGAGCATATCTATCGAGCATAAAACACATGGTTTTCGAGCATATCTGGAGATTTTATCGAGCATATCGACCGAGCCCTACTGATGACAATGTCATCTTAGCAAATTCCGATGAAGATCTTCAAACCACCCTGAATGTGTTCAATGAGGCATACAGAAGCTTTGGTCTGGACATAAACACCAATAAAACGCAGGTTCTTCAACAGCCTACATCACATGACAGGGCTACTGCTCCTGCTATCATTATTGATGGACATAAACTAAAGAATATAGATCATTTTCCCTATTTGGGTAGTCACCTATCAACAAATGCGAACATTGACGCTGAGATTCAGCACCGCCTCCAATGTGCCAGTGCAGCCTTTGGTCGTTTGCTCGTTCGCGTCTTTGACAACCACGACATTAGCATTTTAACAAAATTATACGCTTATCAAGCTGTTGTAGTTCCCTCTCTGCTTTATGGCTGTGAAACCTGGGTTACTTACAGAAGGCACCCCTTGTCTCTAGAAAAACACCATCAACGATGCCTTAGAAGAATGCTTGGTATTAAATGGCAAGACCGGCGCACTAATACAAGTGTATTAGAGGAAGCTAGCACTATTAGTATAGAGGCTCTCATAATAAAACACCAACTTCGATGGGCAGGACATGTAGTTCGCATGCCTGAGTCCCGCCTCCCAAAACAAATCTTATAATGCCAGCTGAATGTCAGTCAGAGAAAGCAGGGTGGGCAACAAAAACGCTACAAAGATGTTCTGAAGAACAACTTGAAGAAATGTCAAATTGATACAGGTAACTGGGAGGCTGTCGCATCCGACCGATCAGAGTGGCGCTGCAACGTCCATCAAGGCCACTTGATCTTCGAACAAGAGAGAAGAAGGCTTCAGGCTGAAAAAAGAAATGCCAAAAAATGAGCGCATGATTCGCAGAATGATCAACCCCCAAGATCTATTGGCTGCTCAAGACCTTGTGTGCCAATATTGTGGAAGAGTCTGTGGTTCTCGGATCGGACTGTACAGTCACCAAAGAACTCACGCAATATGATTAAGCCTAATATTGGTTTACAGCGAAGATTTACATAACCGTACCTTGGAAGACAATCATACTCGTATCACGAGTGATAGCCTAAATAAACCAGGAAAGTGATGCAACCATACAAAGAAACAGCGAAATATTGCAAAAACAGACGAAGAGTATTTTTCATATAATATCAATATTAATATTTGCATATGTTTGTTCCTATGTACATAGAAAGTAGGCTATTTATAATATTGGTAGATATGACATTTAGGCATATTTAAACAAGATGTTCGGGAAAGAACATATAGCCTACTTTCTCCTAAATGTATGGGTATAGTTATAACTCTCTGTCCTTATCATCTCCTAATTTCTTCCTATTTGAAGTGCAAATTGGCACACAGGATTTGAACAGTGGCGTTCAAACCATAGTCTATAATTTACCCCAGCATTTTTCAATTTCATCAGCAAACACTCCAAACACCGACTACTTACAATAATTGAAACTTCGTTGCTCTAATAAGGCCCATCTACAATGCGCAGTCGGCAGTCCGTAGTTGGTAGTCCTCGGTCGGCAGTCGCGATCGACTCCGTGTATACTATAGGCACCATACACAACATGAAGTTGCAGTTGGTAGCTGGCAGTTGGCAGTCGCGAATTTTATCCTTGACTGCCAACTACCCGACTGCAGCAATGTAATAGCCAATCAGAGCAGATCAGAAACTGACGTCACGTTGTTGTTCTGTGTCGTATACGAATGATATAGGACTAAGTGAAGTAACTTCGCAACCCGTTAATTTATAGGCCAATCTTAAATACACGGTATAACAAAATAATCCATCTCCAAATCATCCATATTGCAAGTTTTGAGGTTATCAACAACGCCTCTGTGCACAAGGAATAAACGAATGTTACTGTATTATTACTCCTAGCAGTCGTTAAGACTGGGTTCACTAACTGGCCGGTATAGAGCGCTGCTCGAATCTATAGTTTCTGCATAGTACAACTGAAGGCTGGTAGATGTCACTCCGGTGGAGAATGTCGTTTCATTTTAATATATAATTTCCATTGCAAAAAGCACCATATAACGCTTTATTTTATATCGTCTCAGTACTCAAGAAACAATGAATATAAAAAAGTCCTCTCGGCACGCCGGAAGGCGGAGGTAGATTTCACCGGACAAACTTGGGGATAGGCGAAAATGGGCAGAGTATGCAGGTTTTCGTAGAAGGATCAGGCCTCATTTATTGCGTGAAAGTATTTTATAATTGGAGATTAATTAACTTTGTTTTTCGTCATTTTATGCATATTTTAAACATTTTATTGTCTTGTGATGACGGTATCCTTCTTGTCATTTGGAGTCCATTTTTATACTTGTGGTCACACTGTCCTTATGCAAGGTTTCGACACTGATGTATAACTATGTAACGGTCTGTTACTTCTTCACGCAAAATTATATCTCCCGCAGAGATTTTGGTTGGTTCCTCAGTTTAGGGGCTGCGACAACGCGGTCATGTAACCCCGTGTACTTTGGGTGAGTGTAGAATCTGTCTGATAAACGGTGTGAATTGTGATGGCTGTATTAGTCTGTAATTCAGGTAAGGAATGCAGACGCTCAATTTCAAGCAGTAGTTCCTAATGTTGCTACCAGATAGTACCGTCAACGACACCTAGCTGTGAACTTGGCTACTAGATGCCATTGCAATCAGCCACTCGGAACGAACGTTGGATCCTCCCCTCCAAAGGAAAGCATACTGAGGGATTTTAGCGCTCTTAGAAAATCCGATGACTTTGGCCGGCTTTGAACCCGCGACCTTGGGCATGCTACCAGTTACGTCACCGAAGCCGCTTCACACTTAGTCAGATGGAAATCTGAATCTGATCTCGCGCAAGTGCGTTGTCATGGCAACGTCTGATGGCTCATCCCTCATCAGTTTAATAGTGTTGCCATGGCAATCACTGATAGCTCTTGGCATTTTCTTATAAATCCGAAATCATTTTTCTCATCCCTTGGCGTAATGGTGGGTCATATCAAAAATTATTTCAGACAAAAGTTATAGGTAATTATTAGGGGAATATTGTCCATTTTGTACGGTTTTGATATTGTGCCTATTAAGAGAGATATGATTAATGCTTCCCGAAAAACCCACTTTTTCCCACCCCTTTGGTCAATGGTTGGTGCTATAAAAAAAAACTTCAAACATAAATTTTTGAGCTTTTTCCGGCACATAGTATGAACTTTGAACGGATTCGATATTTCACATATTAAGAGGGTTATAGCAATATTTCATTTTTTCGAAAAAAGTCCCCCATTTTCATCCCCTTTGACCGATTTAGCCCAGTAACGAACTCGACCGAGATTTTATGGGTATACATATTCGATAAAAATTTCAAAGTGATTGGTGCAAAATTACGGCAGTTATCGTGTCCACAAGAAACTGATATATATATATATATATATATATATATATATATATATATAACATACATAAATTATATATAAACTTTTGAACTGACGGTGGTTTTGGGGTCTGGGGGATGTGAAACGCGAAGATATGTCGAAATTTTCCGGAAGTCGAAACATGGGACCCATTGCAATAGTTAGCTTTCTAATGAAATCTACCTAAAATACTACCATCAACGACACCTATCTGTGAACTTGGCTACTAGATGCCACCGGAACCATCAACTCGCAACGAACGTTGGAACTTCTCCTCCGAAGGAAAGCAAACTCAGGTTTTTTTAGTGCTCTTAGTAAATCCGACGACTTCAGCCGGGTTTGAACCCGCGATCTTGGGCATAGAAGTTCAGCATGCTACCAGATTCCGATACCGAAGTCGCTTCCCACAGACAGATTGAAAACTGAATGTTATCTCGTGCAGTGTCGTTGTCATAGTAACTGCTGATGGCTCATCCCTTATCAATTAAAAGTAAAATTGTCATGGCAACCTCTCTTGGCACTTGGCATTTTCTTATAATTTAAATCATTTTGCTCACCCCGTGGCGTAATGGTGGGTCATATCAAAAATTCTTTCAGACAAAAGTTTTAGGTAATTATTGGAGGAATGTTGTTCATTTTGTACGGTTTTGATATTGTGCCTATTAACAGAGATATGATTAATGTTTGATATTTGATATTGTGCCTATTAACAGAGATATGATTAATGTTTCCCGAAGAACCCACTTTTTCCCACCCCTTTTGTCAATGGTTGGTGCTATCAAAAAACTTATTTGACATAAATTTTTGGCACTTATCCGACACATATTATGAACTTTGAATGGATTTGATATTTCACGTATTAAGAGAGTTATAGCGAAATTTCACTTTTTCGACCGATTTTGCCCATTAACGAACTCGACCGAGATTTTAAGGGTATACATATTATGTAAAAAATTCAAAGTGATTGGTGCAAAATTACGACAGTTATCGTGTCCACAAGAAACTGATATACATATATATATATATATATATATATATATATATATATATATATACATACATAAATTATATATAAACTTTTGAACTGACGGTGGTTTTGGGGTCTGGGGGATGTGAAACGCGAAGATATGTCGAAATTTTCCGGAAGTCGAAACATGGGACCCATTGCAATAGTTAGCTTTCTAATGAAATCTGCCTAACACAATGCAAAATGCTGTTTGAAAATTGCGGGCACTTTCCACGCACATATTTTCATACTCCATCCTTGCATCGCCTGCACATCTCTACTGTACACTCAAGGCAAATGACCATCATCTGAGGTCGAATATATGCCCTCTTCACCGGACACTTCACTTCCTGAAACATCATCTATCCATTCTTGTAAGTTTTATCAAAATTACTGTCACCAAACATAACAGTTTCCGACATCCTAGTAGCACTCCGTATTACACTTACACCCGGGTCCGGTCTGTGAGACGTACACAGCGTTATAAGAAGATATTTTGTGTCACCAACTTGGCGATTGTTGCCTCTCGACTGGCTGTTATTTTGAATTACCGAGCTAAGCGATTACAAGACCGGACGAGTCCACACTAACAATGGAAGGGGAGTTATCGAAATATTAGAGATCTCGCGTGGTCTAGAAGATAGGCCCGGTTAGTTAGTTAAGGGTACCATACACTGAGGGCTATCCTCGTCGGAGGACAGTTCAATAACCGTACTAATATTACAATAAATAATAATAATGAAATAAATAAAACAATATTATGGTGCCCTATTTCTACAAGTGCTATTGGACATGACAAGACGACGAGAGATGTACTAATTCCCAGTACATTCATGCATTGTATGGCATACATCTGTAAATAAAACTATACTTGCATTGGCTATGCTGGAAGGTATCCGTAGCATCAAACTTTAAAAAGCGATTGTACAAGATAATTTAACAACAAGGTTCCATTTCAGTTTATCCACAGATACATTGTTGTGTAGTCCAAAGTCAGTGATCTGGTGTATTTATTTATTTACTTGTGTCAGGAAACATATAAATCAATAAATACAAAAACGGTACTATCAAATAGACACATATTTCAGTAAACAACGTTGGACCAATATTTTGCAATGTCCCGGCCGTTGGGTGTAGCATTCACATGATCATCCATGGAGCACTGAAGAGGGCAGACGTTGCAGTTGAGGAGTTGGTCCATGGTTTGTTCTTCACCACAATCACAGCAGCTCGCCTCACAAGGTAGTCCCCACTTCTTAATGTTGATCCCTGATCTGCCAAACCCAGACCGTAACCTATTGACACTCTTCCATATAGTCCTTGTCTCTTCGTGCCCTGTTGGAAGACATTCAGATGGATCTACCCACCCATCAAGATGAAGGCTTCTAGATCTCCAGGCATTTAATCCAGGCTTTCCGACGCGTGAGCTCGCCACATATAGCTGACCATGTGAGCATTTGTTGAAACTACTCGTGCGTCATCTATGTAAAATGGATTTACTTATTCAGAAACAATGGTGGGAGTGTGCACAACAACTCACCAAAGTTTCATCACAATTGGTGGAATTGTATATGCACACGGGACTCTCTTGAAACGATTCGCTGGCCAACACTCATTTGTTGAAACTACTCGTATGCTACCTACTATCAAATGGTTTATCTAATTCAGAAACCTTTACGGCAGTGTGCACAAAAACTTACCTAAATTTCATTCCAATCGGATGAATGGCATATGAACGCATACAGGACTTTATTGAAACGATTCGCGCGCTGTCACTCATTTGTTGAATCTACTCGCGCGCTACCTATTGTGAAATGGATTTGCTAAGCCAGAAACTTTCCTTGGAGTGTACACAACAACTCATCCAAGTTTCATCGCAATTGGATGAATGGTATATGAACGCATAAAGGACTTTGTTAAAACGATTCGCGCGCCGTCACATATTTGTTGAATCAACTCGTGCGCTACTTATTGTAAAAACCTTTCATGGAGTGTGCACAACAGTTCACTAAAGTTTAATGGCTATGGGATGAATGGTATATGAACGCATAAGGAACCTGAGACGATTCGCATTCCATGACCGTATTTGAACCGGCAGCCAAGCTTGAGTTCAGTTTTAAGAACCCCCGGCTATAAACCGTGGCGTGAACTGTATAGGAATAGACAGCAATACCATACAACACGGCGGGCTGCTGTTAGTTTCCACAGTTTACCTCGCGATTAATCAGCAAACCATTCTCACGTGGCATTGCGGTGTGATAAGTATACAGATTGTGCAATTGAATTATTGTGGAATTTAAGGGTTCCTGTTCTTACCCTTTCACGAATTGATTTCTGGCAGTCGAGATGGGAACTATTCTTTGTTTACTTGTGTCACACGTCAGCCTACTTCGTTGACAAGTACAGTTGCGCGAGTAGGATATGACTCAGCTCCAGTATCCTCAGTCATCGTTTAACTGTCCGTAGTGACATGAGCTCCTGTGACGCGCAATGCTGCTTGACTTATGTGCAGAATGTACTCTGTCATCGTTGTGTTCCCCGCTTTGTCCCGCGGGGATCTTGCTACAATAGACAACAAACACTGGCGCAGCCACGCTCAGTGGCAATCAAATCTTAAATGGGTAATAAGTCCCTCGCCCTTTTGTGTTACATAAATAATTTGCAACTAGAAACCTTCCCTGGAGTGCACACAATAACTCATCCAAGTTTCATCGCAATCGCATCAATGGTATATGAATGCATAGGGGACATACATACAGACAGACAGACAGACAGACAGACAAAAAAAAACATCATGAAACATTGATTTTTAGCCCACTCTTCACATTTTGCAAAAATTAGGAAAAAGTAGACTTATGAGATCGGGTAAATGTTTGTCTGTCTGTCTGGCTGTGTGTGTGTGTGTCCCCCTATCAACTCCTAAACGGCTGGAGCAATCGAAACAAAATTTGGTAGGAGTAAAGATCTATACCTGAATATCTCACGGCCATATTTGAAAATGATGTCTGTGCTACCAACTGCTGAATAATCGCAATTGAAATTTTAGCTCCATGTTGGATATCTTGGAAGGTATGAATGGGAGCTATTTCAAAATTGGCACACGTATAAATAATAATATTGCAGTTTAATTTCCAGGAGGCCATACATGGCAGTGTTGCCAAAATGATTATAAGCCTGCTGATAGGTCCAAATTTTAAATGCATATAACTTCTACACTATCAATTCGATTTCAACCAAATTTTGTATGTGCTATGTGTACATAAGCAGATATGACGGAGCGTATTCTTAAGAGTCACCAGGTCTGCCAACTGTTAATAAATGCTCTCAATGTTTTTATCCAAATACCCATATATCAGAAAGATGGCAAGCCGACAGCTTTAAACTATGCACACGTATAGTACCTGACATTCTATATTAATTTGGAGTAACTTATATACGTCAGTGCTGCCTAGATGATTCTAAGCCTGCTGATAGGTCCAATTTTAAAATGCATGTAACTTCTATACTAACTAATGGATTTCTTTCAAAATTGACACAACAATAGATCATATTATTTCAGATTATTTCTGACCAATGCATGTATGTCATTGTTACCAACATGATTTTACGCGCGCTTTTAGATTCAATGTTTAACTGCATGTAACGTCCATGCTATCCATTGGACTTCAACAAAATTTTGTATTCTGTACCTTAAGAGATGGAACTACGAATATATTCAGTCACCAGGGCTGCCAACTGTAGTTTTCTATTAGGTTGCATTATGCCAGGTATACAGTATTTCGAACTAATTAGAAATGTCGATATTACCAACTTAATTTCGTCATTATTCTAGATAAATCCATATAGATTAATCATTGGCATGAATCTTACATTTTAAGAAAAGTAGGCTCTTTAGTTCTTCACGGAACTTCTTGTTGTGTTGAGAGATTTATTCATTTATGTATTTCTTTTAAATTTATTTATTTATTTATTTACAAGCTGTACCCGGCATGCGTTGCAATGCCAATCAAAGAAAGTGTTGGCGTTGAAATTCTGTTTCTTGAAGTGCTTTTGGATACACAACATGTTAACTGCCTCTAAGCTATCATAAAATGGATTTACTAATTTAGAACCATTCGTGGGAGCGTGCACAACAACTTTCAAAAAGTTTCATCGCTGTCACTCATTTGTTGAATCTAATCGTACGCTACCTATTGTGAAATGGATTTACTAAGTCGAAACCCTTCCCTGGCGTGTACACAATGACTCATCAATGATTCATCGCAATCGGATGAATGGTATATGCACGTATAGGGGTTTTTGTTTAAACGATTCGTGCGCTGTCACTCATTTGTTGAATCTACTCGTGCGCTACCTATTGAGAAATGTATTACTAAGTCGAAGCCCTTCCCTGCGTGTACACAATAACTCATCAAGGTTTCATCGCAATCGAAGAATGTTATATGAACGCAATAGGGAATTTTGTTGAAACGCTTCGCGCGTCGTCACCCATTTGTTGCATCTACTCTTGCGCTACTTATTGTGAAATGGATTTACTAAGTCCCCTTCCCTGGCGGGTACAAAATAACTGATCAATGTTTCATCGCAATCGGATGAATAGTATATGAACGCATACCTGATTTTGTTTAAACGATTCGCACTCCATCACTCATTTGTTGAATCTACTCGTGCGCTACCTACTGTAAAATGTATTTACTAAGTTAGAAACCGTCACGTAAGTGTCCACAACATCTCACCCAAGTTTCATCGCTATCGTCGTTCATTTGTCGAATCTACTCGTGTGCTACCTACTGTGAAATGTATTTACTAAGCCAGAAACCTTCCTTGGAGTGTCAACCATATTTCACCCAAGTTTCACCGCTAACGGCAGAATGGTATATGACCTTATACGGGACTTTGTTGAAACGCTTCGCGCGTCGTCCCTTATTTGTTGAATCAACTTGTGCGCTGCATATTGTATAGGGGATTTACTAAGCCAGAAATTTTCCATGACGTGTACACAACATCTCACCCAAGTTTCATAGCTACGGACGAATGGTACATGTATGCATACGGGACTTGGTTGAAACGCTTCGCGTGTCGCCGCTCATTTGTTGATTCTACTCTTGCGCTACATATTGTAATATGGATGTACTCAGCCAGAAACCTTCCCTGGAGTGTACACAACATCTCACCCAAGTTTCATCGCAATCGGATGAATGGTATGTGAACGTATACGGGACGTTGTCGAAACGCTCCGCGCGTAGTCACTCATTTGTTGAACATAAACGTGCACTTCGTATTGTAAAATGGATTTACTTAGCCAGAAACCTTTCCTGGAGTGTACACAACAATTCACCAAACATTTATCACTATCAGACGAATGGTATATGACTTTATACGGGACTTTGTTGAAACGCTTCGCGTGTCATCGCTCATTTGTTGAATCTACTGGTGCGCTACCTATTGTAAAATGTATGTACTAAGCCAGAAACCTTCCCTGGAGTGTACACAGCATCTCACCCAAGTTTCATCGCTATCGGATGAATGGTATATAAAATTAAATGGGACTTTGTTGAAACGCTTCGCGCGCCGTTGCTCATTTGTTGATTCTACTCGTGCTCTACCTATTTTTAAAGGGATTTACTAAGCTAGAAACCTTCCCTGGAGTGCACACAAAATCTCAGCCCAGTTTCATCGCTATCGGACGAATGGTATATGAACGCAAACGTGACTTTGTTGAAATGCTTCGCGCGTCGTAGCTCATTTGTTGAATCTAATCGTGCGCTGCCTATTGTAAAGTGGATGTACTAAGCCAGAAAATTTCTCTGCAGTATACACAACATTTTACGCAAGTTTCATAGCTATCGGACGAATGGTATATGAATGCATTCGGGACTTTGTTGAAATGCTTCGCGCATCGTCGCTCATTTGTTGAATCTACGCGTGCGCTACCTATTGTAAAATGGATTTACTAAGTCAGAAACCTTCCTTGGAGTGTACTCAACATCTCACCCAAGTTTCATCGCTATCGGACGAATGGTATATGAATGCATACGGGACTTTGTTGAAATGCTTCGCGCATCGTCGCTCATTTGTAGAATCTACGCGTGCGCTACCTATTGTAAAATGGATTTACTAAGTCAGAAACCTTCCTTGGAGTGTACTCAACATCTCACCCAAGTTTCATCGCAATCGGACGAATGGTATATGAACACATACGGGACTTTGTTGAAATGCTTCGCGCATCGTCGCCCATTTGTTGAATCTACGCGTGCGCTACCTATTGTAAAATGGATTTACTAAGTCAGAAACCTTCCTTGGAGTGTACTCAACATCTCACCCAAGTTTCATCGCTATCGGACGAATGGTATATGAATGCATACGGGACTTTGTTGAAATGCTTCGCGCATCGTCGCTCATTTGTAGAATCTACGCGTGCGCTACCTATTGTAAAATGGATTTACTAAGTCAGAAACCTTCCTTGGAGTGTACTCAACATCTCACCCAAGTTTCATCGCAATCGGACGAATGGTATATGAACACATACGGGACTTTGTTGAAATGCTTCGCGCATCGTCGCCCATTTGTTGAATCTACGCGTGCGCTACCTATTGTAAAATGGATTTACTAAGTCAGAAACCTTCCTTGGAGTGTACTCAACATCTCACCCAAGTTTCATCGCTATCGGACGAATGGTATATGAACACATACGGGACTTTGTTGAAATGCTTCGCGCATCGTCGCTCATTTGTTGAATCTACGCGTGCGCTACCTATTGTAAAATTGATTTACTAAGTCAGAAACCATCCTTGGAGTGAACTCAACATCTCACCCAAGTTTCATCGCAATCGGACGAATGGTATATGAACACATACGGGACTTTGTGGAAATGCTTCGCGCATCGTCGCTCATTTGTTGAATCTACGCGTGCGCTACCTATTGTAAAATTGATTTACTAAGTCAGAAACCTTCCTTGGAGTGTACTCAACATCTCACCCAAGTTTCATCGCAATCGGACGAATGGTATATGAACACATACGGGACTTTGTTGAAATGCTTCGCGCATCGTCGCTCATTTGTTGAATCTACGCGTGCGCTACCTATTGTAAAATGGATTTACTAAGTCAGAAACCTTCCTTGGAGTGTACTCAACATCTCACCCAAGTTTCATCGCTATCGGACGAATGGTATATGAACACATACGGGACTTTGTTGAAATGCTTCGCGCATCGTCGCTCATTTGTTGAATCTACGCGTGCGCTACCTATTGTAAAATGGATTTACTAAGTCAGAAACCTTCCTTGGAGTGTACTCAACATCTCACTCAAGTTTCATCGCTATCGGACGAATGGTATATGAACACATACGGGACTTTGTTGAAATGCTTCGCGCATCGTCGCTCATTTGTTGAATCTACGCGTGCGCTACCTATTGTAAAATGGATTTACTAAGTCAGAAACCATCCTTGGAGTGTACTCAACATCTCACCCAAGTTTCATCGCAATCGGACGAATGGTATATGAACACATACGGGACTTTGTTGAAATGCTTCGCGCATCGTCGCTCATTTGTTGAATCTACGCGTGCGCTACCTATTGTAAAATGGATTTACTAAGTCAGAAACCTTCCTTGAAGTGTACTCAACATCTCACCCAAGTTTCATCGCTATCGGACGAATGGTATATGAACACATACGGGACTTTGTTGAAATGCTTCGCGCATCGTCGCTCATTTGTTGAATCTACGCGTGCGCTACCTATTGTAAAATGGATTTCCTAAGTCAGAAACCATCCTTGGAGTGTACTCAACATCTCACCCAAGTTTCATCGCAATCGGTTGAGTGGTATATGAATGCATAGGAGACATACACACCCACAGACAAACTATCACGTAAGATTGATTTTTATATATATAGATTTTGTAATCCAACAGTAGTTTTACCATTTTCTGTCTCAGAATAGTATCATATATCTGAAGATGATGATGATGTTGATGTTGATGATGGTTCACAGTACCTCCAGTCCATGTCGTCGTTCATAAATTGTCTAAAGCACAGGCTTGCACATGCTTGTGCGGCAGAGTACTGGGCAATAAACCTTGTCCTCATAACGCTCGATAAAACTCTTGCTCTGTCTAGATTCCGTATTCATGTTCGTGCTAGCAACGATCATGAATAGAGCAGTAAGTTAGAGAGCATTAATAATGGCGCAGCATATCAAGTGTCACATCCTGGAAATCAGTGCTGATTCTCAAACGAATTGTACAAAATAAAATAAAATAGATTTAGCATAGCTTATTTCATATCTTGTATTGGAACCTCCACCTCAAACTCCACCATCGACTTCAAATTAATAGATATAAAGAAAAGTCATACGCATGGCAACTATAATGTATGAAAATTAAGCTAATGATTTTGTGCTTGAAGATTACCATTGTAGTAGTACTTATGTTACAAAATCTTCCAGCTATAGGTTCCAAACTGCACGAAATACAGAAATAATTATACATTTTAGAAAAAGTCATGCACATGAATACAAGAATTTTTAAAATTATGCCAGATTATTTAACGAGTTTCACTGCAATCGCGAGAGACTTAGGAATTGGCGTCTATTATAGATTAAACTACTCTAAAATGTTATGCGACATTGTTTCACTCATAAGCATTGGACTACCTTATTAAGTTTCACTGTTATCTCGTACTATTCTGACGCGTTGGAGGAATTAATTTCTGAGGAAATGATATGAAAGCCATCTATAAATTATAAAAAGGGAGCAATACATATTTACATTTGTAAATTTGGATTATGGAATGAGCTCGCTATGCCCGATACACAGATATCTCATCATTCAGAGTCGAGTTAGATGAAATCATGTCTGAGGAATTGGCATTCGCGCCATTAAAAGTTTGTGCAATGTAGCCTAGGATTTAGATTTTATACCTATAGGTTCAGACTACAGTAGCGGTCCAGCAAACCGACTTTCACATAGTTTGGATCATGATGAGTTAGAGGGATTCGTATCGTAGGAAATTGCATCCACACCATCTATGATATGCCAAAGTGAAGTGGTGATAGACGTGTGTAGCTGTAGGTTTAGATTATAGTGGAACTGGGAAAGGAATTGAGTGGAAGTGGTCATGGCATTTTAGAAGGTGCTGTCATGGCATTCAATTGAAATTGAAAGTGGGAAACCGCGGAGACCCTTCTCAGGAACAGTCAACGGTGAGATTCAAACCTATTCATCTACCGATAACAGAGATATCCTTGCCCTAAGCCCTTTGCCAGAGCGCACTTAACTCCTGCGGTTGGTACACAGATGATCAACTTCATGACAATAATATCTCACGTGCTGATCAATTTTTGATTCCCCTCATAGAGTTAATTGGAGGGTGACTGGTTAATGTGACTTCCTACAGAGAAATGTTAGAGTATTGTAGACACCCATCCATCGTGAATCGCCGGAAATTCAATTAAGAGGTTTGTGGTTGGGGTAATGCGAAGTAATTCATCCCCGTCCTGTCAGGGTGCGTCCCGGATAACTCACCCCAGTCTGCATGCCACGTCATGCGGCAAACGCAGTTTGTTGTTCGACTATACATCTATAAGAGTGCGTGTGTGACACACTACCCCACATCTGACACCAGGTAAGTACACGTGAATTTTAATTGGGATTAACTGAGTCATTTCCTTATGGAACCCATTTAGTCCACCCTAAATTAAAATTAAAAATATGTATCTATTCAGTTGTTAGACTTAAAAACCAAGTGGCTTCACGTGTCACAAAACAAAAGGTCATCAAACCCCTAGTAGTGTAAACGTTCTGGATATTCATAGGCTGTGTCCCAAAGTTCAAGTTGATAATTATTAACTAGCTGCTTGCAACTACACACTACAGGGTATTTCATATAAAGTAAGAACGGCAAGCGGCAGTTTTGTTATTCGCTGCTGCGGTGGCCTTGGCCGAGCTTGTGGCGCGTCACGGCCCCTGCTGTACTATTGAAAGCGCGCGCATAGTATATACGAGGGCTGTTTTTTTTTTCGAAGTTCCGATGGACTGTATAAAAATAACTATTGACCTACCAAACTGATGTTGCTATTAAATGTTTGCTTGTTTTATTCTTAAGTCTCAACGTAATCGCCAAAACGATTTAAACATTTGTCGTATCGTTACACCAGCTTTCCAATGCCCTCAGCAAAATATTCTGCCGCCACTGAGGTGGTACGTCTGGACAGCCTCCTGAAGGTTTTTTTTTTCCTTTTTCACGAGGGATTGCTGCCCAACAATACCTTCAACTCTCGAAAAAGGTGAAAATCATCCAGTGCTTGTTTGGTCTAAACGGCAAATGGTCCAAAACTTCACACTTGAATTCTTTGTAAAAGTCTATCGTAATATTGGTACAGTGTGGTCGTGAATGATTTTCACATTTTTCGAGAATGGAAAAAAGGAAACACTTCAGGAGGCTGTCCAGACGGACCTGCCTCAGTGGCGGCAGAATATTTTGCTGAGGGCATTGGAGAGCTGGTGTAACGATACGACAAATGTTTCAATCGTTTTGGCGATTTTGCTAAGACATAAGAATAAAACAAGCAAACATATAGTAGTAAAATCAGTTTGGTGTGTCAATCTGTTATTTTTATACAGTCCATCGGAACTGGAAAAGAAAACAGCCCTCGTATGTACTATGCGCGCGCTTTCAATAGCACAGCAGGGGGCCATGGCGGGCCTCAGCTCGGCCAAGGCCACCGCAGCAGCGATTAACAAAACTGCGCTTGCCGTTCTTACTTTATATGGAAGACCGTGTATGTGTTATGCACTACGGAACATGTGTGTTTGAAGCATAGCCTCCTTTATCAAATTGTGTTCTGAAACACACTAGGTTTATATACCGGTGCTAAATTGAGGAGCAAGATGGCATCTTTTCAAGGCATTAACTTTTCTTGATGGGGTATCCATTTTTGCTTAGAGTAAAGTCAAACACAAAAGATCTGTGATATGAATTATTTGAACAATTTGACAATCAAGGCAAGTACTTTCGCTCACTTGCTAATAAAGACTTGATTGCAATGTGCTATGCAGCTTTGGATAATGACGTGTGACGTCACATCCGGAATATAAGTCGAATATCTAGTCCATCTAGTCCACTACGGCAGAAAATGTAGCTTTGGGACATACCCTTATCTAAGATTGCGATGGTGTCATTCTAATGCCCGCCGCAACACAAGGACAGACTTCTAATGCACAATATTTCAGTAAGTATAGAAGAAATTAGAGTTGCAAGCATAACCCTGCAGAACCCTCCTATCTTCTATCTTGTTACCCAATAATGCCCAACACACATGTGACACACTCTGTAGTGATTTGTACGGTTCCAAGGGTTGGGAAGTGAATTGCCAACGACCACATTGACCATGCTTATGCCCTTGGGATTATGAATTGATCTTAACAATGAAGTATTCAGTTCTTAGCATTCGTTTCCGGATTGGCAACGACTTGTAGACAATGCTGGTTACTACACTATAGAACTGTAGACGTTTCACGAAAGTATCATTTTTCTCTAAAGAGTAATTAAATCGCATATTTTTAAATTTTTTGTATTTGTTTATTTATTTATCTATTTGTTTTATTTACTTGTTTATTTTACTTATTTATTTATATTATTATTATTATTATTATTATCATTATTATTATTATTAAAACATTTTTGCTCTTATGGGCAGTGTTTGAACATAAATATCTCATTAGGGAACAATTTTCACCTCTCTCCCTTCATCCCCTTCTCTTCCCAAAATCTCTTCATCCTTTGACTGTGTTCCTGTTTCCTATGTTCAGTCCAAAATATTCTTGTCTTCATCTTTTCACTTGCTTTAAATTTTGTATTCTTAATTTTGTTTCTAAATTCTACTCTGTCTCCTATCATTTGATTGTCGATCCCCACCCGCCTTAAGTCTTCCTCTATTTCATGATTTATTTTCTTCTTCTTCTTTGTCTTCTTCTTCATCCTCCTCCTCCTCCTCTTCTTCTTCTTCTTCTTCTTCTTCTTCTTCTACATCGGTCGTTTGGGCCACCCATGGATCACGGTGCTTGTGTTTTAGCTGTTGACTGCCACTTCTGGTGTTTTGGGTGGATCGTTTGGCGGCTGCTTTGTTTATTTATTTAATTATTTTATCTTTAAATAGGTGACCCGGCGAACTCTGTTCCGCCTTACAGGCAATAAATAAGCAGATTTTCGATTTTATTAATTTCAATTTTTCATTAGGAAATATAAATAAAAGAAATAAGTATTTTAATGATTCTTTATTGTTTATGTATTTGGTGTATAGGTTGCACTCTTCAGTTAAGTACCTTGGGATACACGACATTGTTTGTTGTATTATCTGGCGCATGAACAAACAACGCAGATGGCCTTCCGACCCGTGAACATGCCACATATAACTGACCATGGGAAAAACATGGATATTCCAGATTCAAACCACAAACTTTCAAGGATTGGCCTTGGGATTTGTTAATGGTCATGGCGAATGCAAGACGGATCGGAAATTCAAGTATTTTAAACTCAAACGGCATATCGGTTGGGATCATCGGGATCCTCGGAATGAGAAATTCCTCACCTTTGAATTTTCCTTTGAGTATCGTCGCATAAATCACATTGTTCATCAATTTACTTACCACCAAACGCGTACCGTTGCACAGTTTGGGTTGGTTTATGTTTCGAAGCATGATTACTACGGAGCCAACCTTTTGGCGTAAATTGTGCGGTGGTAAGCCAGGCACATCCAAGGAATTTAAAAATTACATTGGATAGTTGGTGAATTCAATAGATTTGAATGAATGCATTGTTCCAATGATCTCATTCTGAATTATGTAGGTCATCTACATCTTTATTCTTAGCCGCAAAAATTTCTCGCTCACTCAACCATTCATTATTTTTGTAATTAGTATTGATGTTTGGGAATACTTTGTTGATAAGTTCGTCTTTCGATGAGACAAAGTTACAGAAATTATGAGGAAATTAAATCAATCCACTCGATTCGTCGACAGGTACTCGACCATTACCGATAGTCAGCAATTGCTCAGCAGATGTATCATTAAGCAATGCAACTCTCATGTTTGTTGTCAGCTGAAGTTTCTTCACATAGCGCCATAGATTCGATGATTTGAGGCAATCGTTTATTTCGTCGGCAGCCGTTGATCTTGGAATTACTGGCAGTGTTCGGCGGAAATCGCCAGACAGTAAAATCATTGCTCCTCCAAAACATCTGGAGTCATTGCGTAGATCCTTCAATGTTCGGTTAAGTTCTTCTAATGCATGTTTATGCGCCATTGTGCATTCGTCCCAGATGATGATTTGCGATGCTGATAAAACTTTGGCCATTGCTGTTTTTTTGTGCAATATTACATGTTGGTTCTTCAATAGTTCGAAGATTTAACAGCAATTTTAATGCTGAATGAGCCGTACGACATCCTTCTAACAATGTGGCTGCTATTCCAGAAGAAGCAGCTGCAACCGCAATGTTGGTTTTCGCACGAACAGATGAGGAATTTTTTACCAGTTCCACCAGGGGCATCCAGGAAATATAAACCACCATTTCCATCATCAATTGTCTTCATTAATGTACCATAAACTTCCTTTTGTTGGGGATTCAACAGAGGTACATTCGTTTGTACTACTAAAACTAATTCCTGGTGATCATATTCACGTTCCCGTTGCAATTCTTGATTAAATGCGTCATTGATTTCACGATTTGGCGCTGGCATTCCTAACGTGACTAATAAACTACCGATTATGTATCTCCTCATTCATCTCAAGATCGTGATGTCTGGAACTGACACGAATTTGATGTAAAATATCTTCTGATATATTATCCTTGTATTTGTGCCACAGGTTAAATGGGTTCGATGGAAAGCATGTCGAAATGATGATAGCAAATAATGTGCGTATCTGACTTGGAGATGCAGAGATAATGGCTTCAACGATTGTCGTATCCCAATTGGTATCGTTTTCTAGTAAATTGAGTTCTTCACATGCAGCACGATATGGTGGGAATATTATACCATTAACAGTCCGTAGTGTCTCAAATGGCGTTGGCCCACGCACATTTACCAGCAACAACCGCAAATGGAAGCATTCATCATGCTTTGGATGAACTATATACATACGACCAAGAGCATCAGTAAAACGCACATCTGGATAACCAGGAACCGCATCGCCTTGCTTCCGTCGTTGAAAATTCTTCGATGAAGCATTCCAAGTGTAATAACGTGGCATCTCCGAGTAAAGCAAAGTTCGTGCAAACGGATCGCTTTGGCAGATCGCAAAGAAACTGGTCAATGTTGTCGCTGGAGGTGTTTCAGCACGTTAAACAACATTCGAAGCCGTGAAATATACTCGTTGACTATTCTCCAGATGCACCGCCAAATGCACAACAGTAGGATGACGTTCGTGAATAGGGAATGCGAATATACACCAAATCGCTTCATTACAGTTCACATAACGACCAACTTGATAGTGCGCAATTTCATCGTAGGTATTGGAGGTATGGATGCCAAAAACTGCCATATCGCTGCCTTTCGTGACATATTTGCAAATGTATTTTATGGACTTAACTGAATTGCAATACTCAACGTTGCAGTGTTTCTTGAACATTTTGGAAATAATTGGTGAATATGGAACAATCCGACTGTTGTCGACTACGAAATCCAATCTTTTCACTTTTGTTGTGATAGTTCGACCGTTATCAACGGGTGATCGACGCCGATACAGGTGATACCCATCGCGGCCATTGACGGTCTCCGACGTTAATTTCCGTGGATATCGTTTGGAACACTTTCCGTCGAACATGCAAGGTGATTGTGGATTGATGACACCACACGGTCCATAAATCATATTTGTAATTACAACATCATATAGGTCTGGCAGGCCTCGTCTTTGCCATTCGATTGAATACATCCAGCATCGAGTATCTCCAAAGACGCGTTGTTTAACAATGTAGTTCATCAGGGACCACATTTTTTTCCTGAATACACGTGCTGTGATGCCGTGTCGATCACTTGATGTTTGTCTGGGAAGCAGCAATTGAACAATTTCTATCCATTTTGGATTGCAGGTTAAAGTAATAAAGAGATCTGACCAACCGTAATGACGAACATATGTCATTGCATCTTGCGCATATTCATGCATATGACGTGGACTACCAATGTACGTCTCCGGCAGAATAGTTAATCGACCGATATTAGCTGCATTTCCTTCAGTACAAATTGCATCACGTAATTGGATACACTCCTCAAAACGCAGTTTGGCTTGGTTCAACCTAATGAAAGTTAAACGCTCCGTTTATATTTTGACGTACATGCCGACGCAATACTGCTGAAACAATCGACGAAACCGCAGCAAATAGTTGTCAGCATTTTGACGAATCATCAAACGATATGCGTAATAATTCATCGAGCTAACTTTCTTTGTAGTTCCTTCACTTTAAATTAAAACAGTAGATTTAGTATTACGTATGTACATTTTAGCATAATTATAAAGGGGTGATTGATTTATATTTAGTTATATCAGTTTTTTATTCACTATATTTTTTATTGTATACTAATGTCTGTAAATGAATTGTCTATTTATTATCAAAATGTTCGGGGCCTAAGGACAAAAACTGACGTGTTTCTTAAAAATCTACTTTGTTGTGACTATGATATAATTGTATTAACAGAGAGTTTCTTGGGTCAGGATATTATGGATAGTGAGTTATGCGATGATCGTTATGTAATGTTCAGAAATGATAGGGATATGTTTATATCTGGGAAGTCTAGAGGTGGAGGAGTAGCCGTAGCAGTCAAAAAGGGGTATAAATCCAAATTATGCTCTATCTATAATGAACAACAATGCGAATCCTTAACTCTTTACATTCAGGGTCATACTCGTAAATTATTCATAAATGTTGTTTACATTACCCCCTCCTCTAAACTCTCTGTATATGAAGGATACTTTAATTACATTGAAAACGTTGATAGTCTTATAACATCTGACTGCCTGATCGTGGGCGATTTCAACGTACCTGAAATTAGCAACGCCGGTTATAATTTTAATGAAGGGTCCACGGTCTGTCGTCGTTTATTCCAGTTCATCTCGTATCTTGGATTAACATCGCACAACAATATTCAAAATTCTAATTTCAAGACATTGGATTTGGTTTTAGGTAATATTCAAATTGATTTAAAGCACGAAGAATTCCCGTTGGTACCTGAAGACTTACATCACCCTGCACTTTATTTAGCAATACCACCCATTAAAAAGGTTCCATTGCTTCCTAGAATTAATCGTGAATATTACAACTTAAAAAAGGCTGATTTTTTGAGACTCTATTGCAACATACGAGATTTAGACTGGAGTTTACTGTACACATTTAAGGATGTTGATCATGCTGTTGATTTATTTTATTCTTCATTCTACAAATGTTTTGAAAAGTGTGTACCTAAGCAGAAATTCATTCGAAAATCCAAATATCCAGTATGGTTCTCTCGAGATATTATCCAAACCATAAAAATTTAGAAAAAGTGTGCTGCAAAAAGACGTTTTTCGAAATATTATGATGAAAGATTTAGACAGCTTAGATCGGAACTAAAAACAGAATTACGAATGGCTTATGCTGTTTACATTCATAGTCTGGAAAATGGAGTTAAGAATAACATTAATCAGTTTTGGACGTATGTTAGAAGCAAGCGGGAATCACGTACACGCGACTACACATTTATACTAAACGGAAATCATTATACAGCTGGAAGTATTGCAGATGGATTTGCTGAGTATTTCTCTTCAGTATATATCAAAACGAATTTTACTTATAACGTGGATCATTTGTCTTTGAATGAATTTCCTGTTTTGCCCAGGGTTGATATGCTGAACGTGACTCACATAACGGTGGATGAAGTAAGAACAACTATAAATATAAAATTAAAGCCTAAGAAATCCTGTGGGCCTGATGGCATACCACCTTACATAATCAAGGGCTGTGTGGACTTATTGGTTTCTCAGTTGGCCTTCATCTTTAATCTTTCTTTAAAGACGTCAAGCTTTCCTGGAAAGTGGAAAATGTCTAGAATTATTCCAATCCTAAAGGGCGGCAACTCTGAAATGATATCGAACTACCGCCCTGTCTCAGTGATAAATGCTATAGCAAAAGTATATGAGCACATTTTATATTCTAAGATTTACAATCATATTAAGGTTGAGCTCTCACAATATCAGCATGGCTTTATGCCCGGCAGATCAGTTATTACAAATTTGCTGGGTTTTACTCAAAAGGTTTACAATGCATTAGATACCAATAGAAGAACTGACGTGATATACATGGATTTAGAAAAGGCATTCGACAAAGTAGACCATAAAATTCTGGTGACAAAGCTGTACCAGTTTGGAGTTGCTAAACCATTACTTCAATTGTTATGCTCCTACTTAAAATTTAGACAGCAATTTGTTTGTTTCAGAAGTGAAATTTCAGGTAATTTTGTTAGTTCTTCTGGTGTCCCACAAGGATCTAATCTTGGGCCTCTTCTATTTCTAATTTTGGTTAATGATTTGCCTAATATTCTATGTTACTCTGACTGCTTATTGTTTGCTGACGATGTAAAGCTATATAATACCATATACAACTTGAGAGACGAGAATGACCTTCAGAGGGATGTTAATAATATTGTAGCTTGGTGTGTTAGTAATAATTTAGTCCTTAATGTAAAAAAATGTAAAGTCATGGTATTTACAAGGAAGAAGGAGTATATAAATCCTAAATATTGTATTGGAGAAACAGCACTCGAAATTGTACCGACGATAAATGATTTAGGAATTATTTATGACAGCAAATTAACCTTTAATAACCATATTGCAAATATAATTAGTTCGGCCAACAAGATGCTTGGTTTTGTCATTAGAAACTCCAAATTATTTACTAAAACTGGAGTAATTGTTAAGTTGTATGAAAGTTTAGTTCGAAGCAAGTTAGAATATTCAGCAGTAATCTGGGATCCCTTTTATAAAGATCAAATTCATCACATTGAGATTGAGCAAAATAAATTTCTAAGATACATGTATTATAAGACGTTCAATGTATTTTGTCCATTTGATACTTCGACTCAGTTTTTACGAAATTTGTTCAATTTCAAGTCCTTGAAAAGTAGAAGGTCGTTAAGTTCTTTGCAACTGCTGAGGAAAATTTTAACTGGAAAAGTTGACTGCCAAGAATTATTTCAATTCATCACTTTTCATGTACCACAAGTAAGATCTCGACAGCAAGCACTCTTTCACATCCCAAGATCTAAAAGTGTTCACCATTCTAATTCGCCTTTAGTTAAAATATTATCATTTTATAATTCAATTGATATTCAAGTAGATTTATTCGCTGGCACTAACTTATTCAATAAACAAGTAAAAGCAGCTGTTCCTTGAATACTGGGTACTCTTTTCTCCTTTATTTTTGTATATTCTTTTTTTTCTACTTTGTAAAGTTTTGTTTTCATTTTATGGTTTATATTTTCACGATCTCCTTTGTAGTATTTATGTTCTGTTCTTCATTTGTGTAATTTGTGTAATCTGTTTTCTCTATTTTCCACTGATACATGTTGTTATTTAATCAGATAGGCTAATGTCAAGAAGGAATGTATTTGGGTTGGTGCCTGTGTTCCTTCATATTGATAAATAAATAAATAAATAAATAAATGATTTTAAATCGGTTGCCAGTCTTTTGTCCAATTTTATCTATACAAACAACCCGTAAACTTTTCCTGGTAATAAGCAGTGTAATTGGTCTTTTATTGTAAACCAAAACCAAACAATGTAAAATGTACGTCAGGTTGAACTATGATATTGATACTCACCATTCAATGGATTTATCATTTTGATATTAAAATAATATCCATCTTCTCCTTGCCAAAACATCAGCGGGTATTGCAACGTGTCATATGAACGATATGTTTCAGATATTTGTTTCAGTTGCCCAGTATTGCGACGTGTAAGCACAATATCGCGTGTTTCCAAGTGTTCACCAACAATCAGGATGGCAACTTCATCTATTGTTGGAGCGTTAATGTGCGTTCGTGTGTTCCAGATGGTCGTTTATCTGCTCTGATCACGACTTTGTAGTCATCATTTGGCATTCGCTCCTAAGCACTCTTGAACAGCCTGACCAACGCATGATGTTCATGAAGTAGTTGCTGCAAATCTTGAAGAATTGCTCTTTTCATTACTGCATTGATCTCTTGACGTCGATCAAGTTGTTCTTCCATGTTGGCCATGAAGTATATTTGTAAAAAATTATGCTGTGCATCTTCGAGAGGTTGCAATGATCCAATTCGATGGTGAATCTGTCCTTGTATCTACAAAATGAAAAGCAAAGACAGTATTACTGATTTATAAGCACTTTTTTAGAATTAGCAAATAAGTATAGGAAGTTATTATTCTACTATATTGTGTGCAAGTACAAAAATAAATAAATACCTTGAATGTCGGATTAAATCCTCGTTCTTCGATAATATCTGCCCCAAATGAGGTCATTTGGAAACAACCATTGTATTTTTGAGTTGTTGCAAGAAAATGACGTGATTCGGGTGTTTCGCCACAAAGCAATGAATGCAATGGCTCAGGTGGCGGAGTCAATAATGGCAATTTCACTTTCCCACTAAGGCAGCACAATCCGGGCTTTTCTCCGGAAAACTTCAATGCGCCACAATTCTCGCAAACTACGTCCTTTGGCCCAATGCAGGATGCAAGCAGTAATCAGTGCTGCAATCGTATCGAAACGCTTCTCGATTCAAATCAGCACTTGATAAATCTCTTCTTGTGCGTCGAAAATTATCTACTTCTTGATCTCTGTTGTTCGATTGACGATTTCGCATTGCCAACCGAGCCGTTTCACGGGCTGCCTCACTTTGCTCTTGTGATTGAGAAGCACGAAGTCGAGCCAAGTTAGTATTCTGGGAATATCACACACACTGTTAATTTAAGGGCCTTAAAATGTGGTTTTCGGAGACTCATTATAGACTCCCGAATTTTGTGTCCCACATTGAGAAGCGCAACTTATGCTTTGGTCGTCCTTCCAGGATAATTTTTATATTTCGCCTATTTTAGCATGTATTTTGAAAAGTTTCTTCCTATACCAATCCTTCACTGAGAAGTACGGTGAAGAGTTTTATAAATAATTGGTGTTTTGACTCTCATGGATACCTAATTTTACGATGCTCCAAACATTCGAACACGAGTTATAGGCGTACATAAATATACACAGAAAGGCCGAAAATCCCTAAGTATGCCTTTCTTCGGAGGGGAAGTAAAGCCGGCGGTCCCATGTCATAGATTTATGGCATGTAATAGAACCTTCCACTAACTACAATTGTGTGAAGCTAAATTTGTAGGTTAGATTTGAATAACGCTCCATTAGTTCCAAAGTTTGCCGGTTGCGGTGGAATCTAGTAGTCAAGTCACAGATAGGTGTCGTTGACGGTAGCATTTGGAAGCAAAAGTAGGAACTACTGGAAATTGATCGTCTGCAGTACTTACCTGAAATACAGATAACGCACACTAATACAGCCATCACAATTAACACCGGTTAGCAGACAGATTCTACACACACGAGGCTACGTGAACGCGTTGTTGCAGCTTCTAAACTGAGGAACCAACCAACCAACCTACAACATATTACCCAGAAGTCCGAATATGGATATATCAACCACACGGTTTCAAACAAAATCATCCTTACGATGAACCCGTTTGTCGAAAAAAAAAAGTTAGAATGTGCTCAATCTAAATTCACCTAACGTGTACTTCCTGACGTGAAAATTAAATTGAAAACCTCGTAGACGAAACGCAATACACCTCACATAAAGACTGACCCTCGCCGTTGTGTAAAGTCCCCATCCACAGGAAGACACCTTTAACAAATTATAAAGGCTTGTGGTGCATGGATATTCAGGTTTTTAAGCCACCAATGGCCCAAACTCCTAGGGTACCCTTTGACCCCCTTATGCGCATTGATGAATTTGACAGTCTAAGTTGGTTCCGTGATAACCTTATAGCCATTTGAAAACTTTCACAGAAATGTAATAAGTGGAGTGGCATTGTTTTTTACAGAAATAGATGGAACGTTGGATGTCTTCTCTTGAGAACCTGATGTCATGGTTGCCGGCTTGCATTCCTTCATTAGTTTATTAAATTAAATTAGTTTTCTGGGAATATCTCAGAAACTGTTGGTTTTGGTTTTAGAGCCTTAAAATGTAGTTTTCGGGAACCCTCGAGTTTTGTTTCTGCCACCGAGGGGCTAATAATGAGCTTTGTCTCGTCGTTGTATGCCAAAATATAATAATAATAATAATAATAATAATAATAATAATAATGATAATAATATAATAAATACAATATAGGGATAGGGATATGAAAGACCTTCCGTACCACACACGCACGTGAAAATCGCGTGACAAAATTCTAGTGTACCCCTTGACCCCCTTAAGCTCATTATACGTATTGATGAATTTTACAGCTTAATTTGGTTCTGTGATAACCTTATAGCCGTTTGCAAACTTCACAGTAATGTAATAAATGGAATTGCATTGCGTCTTACAGAAATAGATGGTCCTCTGAGATTTTGTTGCCATGGTTACCAGATTGCATTCTTTCATTAGATTATTAAATGAAATTAGTTTTCTGGGAATATCTCAAAAACTGTTGGTTTTAAGGCCTTAAAATGTGGTTTTCGGGGACCCTTTAGGGCCCACGAGTTTTGTTTTTCACATCGAGGGGTTGAAAATAAGCTTTGTCTCGTCCTTTTACGCCTATTTCAGCATTAATTTTAACGGTGTAGGCCCCCTTTTATGAGAGGTACGGAGAAGAGTTACATCAATGATTAGTGTGGTGCTTCTGATGGATATCTGTATCAAATTTTACATTGATCCACCCAGCCGTTCTCGAGTTATAAGGACTCGAAGTTGTCCACAGACAAACAGACAAACAGATAGACAGACAAAAAAAATATTTTTGCGCGCATCCGTCATAAAACAGTCTGAAACGCGCAAATAACGCAAATTTCCGTGCAAATTCAGAAAAAAACAGACAAACTCTCATTTTATATATAGAGAGATTATTTATGTATTTATTTGTTTATTTTTATTTAGATATGAATTTTTATTTATTTATTTATTTATTTATTTATTTATTTATTTATTTATTTATTTATTTATTTATTAATAGTGTTGTGAGCATTACAGGAAGTCCCAATTACAATGCTCATAAAGCAATATTTAAATTGAGATACAAGAGTTACAAATAAATAAAGGCATAGGGCCTAAATAGAAATACACGTACGAAATAAGAACAAGAAAAGAAGGGTTGGGTATGAGAAGGATATAATAGGTTGAATGTATACAGTATACTAGTATATTACAAGACATCTTGCAGTTTATCACAGGACGCTGCAAAGTGCAAACTGGTTTTCTGACATACGGTACTGAAAAATATCAAAATCAAGATGATGAACTCTATTAAACTGAGATAATATTCTATTGATCAAACTAGTGGAAACTATGAAAGTTCCAATCTAGGAAACTTTCATTTAACTGGTAATGTGGTTTTCTGGCCCAGCCCTACTACTAGGATTGGTAAATAAAGGATCCATGGTGCTTTCTAGGATATTTAGGAAAGGTTCATATTCGTATCCAGTAGACCTCTGAAAGAGTTGATAGAAAAAAATCTTCAAGTAAATTGCTCAGAATATTGAATAATTAAATGGGTAGTAAATGAATATCATTATTAGGAGACTTTATAATTTTTATCATAGCTCCCCTGCTTCTCCCTGGAAATACGTATACATGGATACCCCTATGTTGATCCCCAGTGTAATGTTTCCTTTTTCCTTTATGGTGGATTCGTGTGCTATAAGAAGAAATTTAAATAAAAACAAGCATAGTAGTAAAATCTATTAAAATAACATAATAGTAACAAGAAGTTCCGTGAAGAACTATACAGCCTACTTTTCATGCCAATGATTATTCTACAGAATATGAACCTATCTAGAATAATGACGAAATTAAGTTGCTAATATCGAAATTTCCAATTAGTTCGAAATACTGTATACCTGGCATAATGTATCCTAATAGAGCACTACAGTTGGCAGCCCTGATGACTGAATATATTCTTAGTTCCGTCTCTTAAGGTACAAAATACAAAATTTGGTTGAAGTCCAATGAATAGCATGGACCTTACATGCAGTTAAACATTGGATCTAACAGCGCGCGTAAAATCATGTTGGCAACAATGTCATGCATGTATTGGTCAGAAATAATCTGAAATAATATGATCTATTTTTGTGCCAATTTTGAATGAAATCCATTAGTTAGTATAGAAGTTACATGCATTTTAAAATTGTACCTATCAGCAGGCTTAGAATCATGTTGGCAGCACTGACGTATATTAGTTACTCCAAATTCATCTAGAATGCCAGGTACTATACGTGTGCAAAGTTTAGAGCTGTTGGCTTGCATACTTTCTGATATATTGATATTAGGGTAACAAAAATAGGGACAGCACATATTAACAGTTGGCAGCCCTGGTTGCTCCTTAGAATACGCATAGTCATATCTGTTATGGTACACATAGCACATACGAAATTTGGTTGAAATCCAAATGATAGTATGGAAGTTACATGTATTTAAAGTTGGACCTGTCAGCAGGCTTAGAATCATGTTGGTAGCACTGACGTATATAAATTACTCCAAATTAATATAGAATGTCAGGTACTATACGTGTGCATAGTTTAAAGCTGTCGGCTTGCATACTTTCTGATATATTGGTATTTGGATAAAAAAATAGGAGCATTTATTAACAGTTGGCAGCCCTGGTAGGTCTTAAGAATACGCTCAGTCATATCTGGTTATGTACACATACAACATACGAAATTTGGTTGAATTCCAATTGATAGTATAGAAGTTATATGCATTTAAAAATTGGACCTATCAGGAGGCTTATAATCATTTTGGCAACACTGCCATGTTTAGCCTCCTGGAAATTAAACTGAAATATTATGATCTTTACGCGTGCCAATTTTGAAATCGCTCCCATTCATACTTTCCAAGATATCCAACATGGAGCTCAAATTTCAATTGCGATTTTTTAGCAGTTGGTAGCACTGACATCATTTTCAAATATGGCCGTGAGATATTCAGGTATAGATCTTTACTCCTACCAAATTTTGTTTCGATTGCTGCAGCCGTTTAGGAGTTGATAGGGGGGGACACACACACAGCCAGACAGACAGACAGAAGGACAGACAGACAGACAGACAGACAGACGGACAGACAGACAGACAGACAGACAGACACACATTTGCCCGATCTCATAAGTCTACTTTTTCCTCATTTTTGCAAAATGTGAAAAGTAGGCTAAAAACACAATTCTTGCATAGTAAGGGTAAGAAACAAATTCATATGTCCTCTATCATGCAATGAATAAAGCCATTATACTAATTTCACTTGATCTGAACGTATCTGGCCAATGACTGTGTACAGTGTTAGACGTCTAACATAATACGGTATTCTATGTATTTTAATTCCTCACCTGGGAATATCGCTGGAGTGAACGTTGAACTTACACAATTCTTTCCCCTCTCGACGATTCCATATACGCATGACTGTATCTTTAAGCTCAGTTGATTCTCAAAATGAGTTTTCATAATATTGCGAACAGGTTTCGTTGGAAAGCACTCCCAGCTGAGAGCTTTTAAAAAAATATCTTAAGTATTTTATTTTCTCTTTCCTCCCCTGCCTGTGTCTTGGTTTTGTAATCCTCGGCTTGTAATGGGGTGTAATTGTATTATCCGACTCAGTCCCTTGGAGGGCCGTTGCTTCCCTTACGACACCTTAGTGGAGCCACCTTAATTGTACCTTATACGCGCCCTTTAAAACGGCAGGGCAGGCTGGCAGACTTGGAAGGGCCCTTAAATTATGCAAGAGGTAATTTCAATCCGTACGGCTTCAAGTCTTGAGCCCCTAGACTGCAGCAAGAGCATTTCTTTTTATACGGTTCGGCCATTGTGTGAGGGTGGCGAAGGGAGACGCTCTGAGCTAAGGTATGGTATGGCTGTGTGGATGTGATAGCGGAGTGAAGATGGTCGCATTGTCGCAGATAACAACGTTTGGCTCAAGTGAGAACTTGATACTACGCCTGGTAGAATCTATTCTGTGAATATTCATTCGCAACCAACCTAAGAAAGAGCCAACAATATTTCAAGGAATTATCAAATCGGGGTCTTCCTTAGTCCCTCCTCATAAAATTATTTAGTCATTTCTTCAGGGAGGAATCATATGAGGGAAGAGGATATATATGCCACCATACGTGGTATCGGAGTAAGTATTGAGACACCCATCAAAAAACAAAAGGGTTTCCCATAATTTGTTTGAAATACTGTGCTGTGTTCTATATATGTTCCAATTTTGGAAGACATTTATTTGTTGGTATGGAAGTTACATGGAGTTAAACATTGAACCTATCAGTATGTTTAGAGTCATGTTTGTAGCACTGTCGTACTGTATATGGGATCCCAAAATATCATGATATACAATATGGGTGCCAATTTTGGAACGGTTTCCGTGCATACCTTCTGAGATATCTAAGAGCTCAAATTTCGATCTTTATTTATTACCTAGTAATCCCAAGTTGGATTTTGATAACTGCAGCTGTTTAGGAGTTGATAGGGGGACACACACGCACACACAGCAAGACTGACAGACACACACACACACACACATCTGCCGGGATTGACATCATAAGTCTAGTTTTTCAACATTTTTTGAAAAATGTGAAATATAGGTTAAGAACTTAAAGCCACTAAGACGGAGCACTAAGGCCATAGACCCAGGCTATCTGCGGATTAGTTTCACGAGTGGGATCCGACTTTGAAATGGCCTTCGGTTTCTTTTTCCATTTTCCTCTCCATGCTAATGCTGGGCTGGTAACATTCTTGTGCCACGGCCACTTCCTTGCATCACCTTGCCCAATTTCATTCATCTTCCTTAATTTCGTCTCTAATTGAATCATCCAAAGTGGTTGGTGTCAGGAAGGGCAATTTGCCGTAAAATCCAACGCCACGCAGAAAATCATCACACTTCATGTCTGACCATGACCGGCCACGGTGGCCGAGATCACTAGCGCGCTACCTTGTGCCTCGCTGGCATGGGGAGAGCATGGGTTCAAATCCCACCTCGATCGCCCTGAAAATGGTTTTCGTGGTTTCCCATTTTCACCACCAGGCAAATTCCGGGATGGCTCCGTTCACTAAGTCCACGGCCCATTTCCTTCTAAAATCCCTTCCCTGTCCCGCCCTAAAAATAAAAATAAATGGTCATTGGCAGCATTAATACAAAAACTTAAAATCTGACCTTGGAAACAATAAGGGATATACTTACATACTAACGTGCATGCAGTGAGATGTATAAGGTGCGTTCAAAAAGTAACGAGCCGGAGGCATAATTTCAGAAACCAGTATCTGTATGTTAGAAGTATTGGCCCTGGCTGTTGAGGCACTTGTCCCACTCTGACACGAGGCGGTGAATGGCTGTCTCGTAAAATTTCCTGGGCTGCGATGTGAACCAGTTCCGCACGTAGGCCTACAGCTGGACGTCGACGTCCGAGGTGAATCGTTGGGCCTGCAGAGCCCTTTTCAGGGGACCAAACATGGCGTAATCACAGGGAGAGAGGTCTGGACTGTATGGAGGGTGGCCGAGAACCTCCCATTTGAATTTCTGCAGGAGTGCCGCGACTGTGTTGGCCGTATGAGGTCGTGCATTGTCGTGGAGCGACCACGGCGGCTGTGGCGTTCACTGTTACTCGGCGGTCCTAGGTAATGAGTGCATCAACCAGCTGGACGTTGTCATCGGTAATGCAGGGGGAGGGGGAGGGGGGTACCCCAGACCGGGCATCATCGGCTAACGACACCCGTCCTTTCCTGAAGCGCTTGTGCCACGCCTTGACCCTTGTAAGGGACATGCAGTGTTCGCCGTACTCTTGTGATATTCGGCGATGAATGTCCGTTCCCCCTACTCCTTCCGCTGTCAGAAACCGAACAACACCTCTTTGCTCTTCGGTTGACGCCTCCATGTCACTGTTTGCAATGCGACTGGCAGCGTTGGACGATTAATGCATGCTGCTGCTCGCTTTGTATCGTCACGTGACGTGCATGCGTGCCCTCTAGCGACGGGTTGTGACCTTCCACGTTCTGGTCGGAACCACACCTCGTTACACACGCCACGATTAGCCGATGTCGTCACCAGTTTGCGCATTCCAGCCTCCGGCTCGTTACTTTTTGAACGCACCTTTTAAACCATCGACATGAAATTATATATTACTAGCAACCCGCTCCGGCTTCGAGTGGTATCATTAACGGTTTACCCAGCGTAACCTTAATGGGCGTATTTTTTCGATTTCAATGAACTACGACCTATATCCATTTTCCGTCTCGGCATAATGGGTAAAAATCGCAGACTGGACTTGTAATTATATTTATTTATTTACTCGAATCAGAGGCAGATAAATAATATTGTACATACAAAATCAAAGGAGAAACATGCAATTATACATATATAATCAAACTGTCTTTGCCCAGAAACGAGCAACTGCTATAGCATTTTCTTGTGCCTTAAACAACTCCCCCTCACTGCAAGAATCAGGGCAGCGTAAGCACTGACACAGATGCTTTGTTGTCTGTACCTCTCCATATTCACAAAGTGTTGATTCTTGTAGGTATCCCCATTTCATTAGTTTACCCTTAGTTTTGCCAACACCTGCTCATAATCTGTTTAATGATTTCCAAGTGGTCCAGTCCAAGTTGTGCCCGGCTGGTAAGCATTCTGCTGGTGTTACAATTATAATTATTAACATGAAGATAGCATGTGCAAAGGATTCTTGTCAGACGTAATTCAAGAATGGCGAGGTGCATGAAATACAAATTCTCCTTCCGTGTAATCTCAACTGTGTATTCTGCGGAACGGAGGCTGAAACTGGGGTGATTGACTCGTTCGCTAGCTAGGAATGGAGATTTTTGGAAGAAATGAAAACGTAAAATCACTTATAGTGAGCGATGTATTGAAGATATAGATATAAAGTCACGGACATTTTTTTAGAACTTTTAACGCTGAACAATTCTTACACTCATAGTATAGGCTATATACAGGGTGTATTTGATATGATGGAAGTCCGTTACACTGGTGATAGAAGAGACTATTCTAAGCTTCCTAGGTAAAAAATTTGTCACCTATCTTGAAATTGATAATTAATCATTAAAAAGTCAATGTTTTTAGTTATTTCAGAAACTAATCAGGCAGAAAGTGGTGCGGCAGGCTGGGGAAACGAGGCGGAGCCCGATGTGACGACGCGCGAAGGGGAAGTTGTTACGTAATCGGAGCATTGACCTTACCGGTTGACTTGAGGGGTGGTAGGCTATCAGCTGTTTGAGCTCTACCGTCTCGTAAGAAAATGTGCATTGCCGTTGTTCTTGTTGTTGTTGTTGACAACGCACGCAATGGCTTGGGACGTCAGGACCGGTAGTATTGTGTAGCCTACTTTGTAAGTGTGGAATTCATTGATTGATGTTCATGTATAAAATAATTTCGATACTCAGCCCTGATGTATCATTGGCGTCCGTGTCGGACCTTCTGTTGACTAGTTTCTGAAAATACTAAAAACATTCTCTTAATGAAATGCAGTGTGACAAAATTCCGACATCCCGCAGTCTGTTCAGAACTAGGCATTTAGGACGGAAGTAAAAAACTTGATGTTTTATTTGAGAGGCTTGGCGATTTTGGTCATTTAGCCCCATGTAGCTGGGTGTGGGTAGAATTTGTGTGATAACCTGTGTTTTGTGGTTTCTGTAGTAATGTGGGTATTTGTAATTCAGGTGAGGATTCGGAAGAAGGCGCCGGCCCTGTGGTGTTGGGGCAGTGCAACTGCCTCTCACCTGGAGGCCCTGGGTTCGATTCCTGGCTCCATCAGGGATATTAGAAACTGACGTGAGGGCTGTAACGCAGTGCACTAAGCCTCGTGAGGGCAATTAAGTAGCGGTCTGACAGTGAGGCAGTGCCCGAGTCAGGAAAATCAAGATTAATGGCCGAGGGGACCCGATGCACTGACCACGCGTCACCCTAATATCTGCAGGCCAAATGGCTGGACAGCGGTCGCTTGGTAGGCCTAGGCCCTTCATGGGCTGCACTGCCAGCGGTTATGATTATTGAGAAGAAGGCGGCCGTGGCCTTAAGTTAGGAACAATCCCGACATTTGCCTGGGGTAGAAGTGGGAACCCATGGAAACCTACTTCCAAGATTTAATACTAGTATGGTACCACATGTTCATATTGTGAATTGTCCCATCCCATCTCCAGCCCTCGGGTGGCCATTAACTGGAGAGGGGGGGGGGGGGGGAGGATTGATTTATTGGTCCATCAACAATGTAAATACATATGAAAATACACGAAAATGAAAATAAAATACAAATACATTGTTATAATACAGTGTTATAATAATAATAATAATAATAGTCTAATAATAATAATAATAAGAGTCAGCATGTGTAGTTCTGGTGGTAGAGTGCTAACCTTCCCGAGGGTGCGATCTACGTTCAGTCATGTAGTAAATGAATGGGATCTAATAAGATCATCTCCATGGATTTCATGGCACATACAAGAAATCCTACGTACATTAAAGTCTGGCAACTCGACATACCAAAAAGAAACATAAAAGAAGTTAGTGTGTCTAAAAGCCTACTATTACTATTATTAGTATTATTAATAAGTTTGTTACAGTTGTCGCACTGTCTTCACACAAAGATAGACCAACAGTTCCTTAAATTAATTTACTAAATCTTTAGGATTTCTATTTTCTATGCATAGTTCATGAAGCTGGAAAAATCCTAGACAGATCCACCATCACTAGTCATGTAGCCACTCCCCATGAAGGTGTGAATCAGCTGTTCATAGGCTCGGTTTGTGTATTTCAATGTCATTGGCAGACAAGGCGAGGAGGTCACTCAACTGCAGACTCTGGTCAACATTCCTCAGCGTAGGAGGGGAGGGAGACGGGGAGAAGTCAGCTCTGCTGCTGAGGGGAACGAAGTGAAAGCCCGTTTCCAAGATATTGACCGACGATTTTTGTGATTTAATTCCACCTACACTAATTAAGATCCGACTTAATTTCATGAAGATATTTGCTTAGAATACCATCTTCTATCACCAGTGTAAAGGACTTCCATCATATCAAATACACCCTGTATATTAACGGATTACCCAGCGTAAGCTTTAAAGTGCACGGACGGTGGGATATTTTTCATTTCATTTCATATTTATTTATCAGTGCCTTACACTATATCTACAGTACACTGAAGGGAGTCTGTGAAAAGAGCCCCACTTCGCATTCGGGATGCGTCAGAGCCCCCAATATGTATTACACTGGGTTATATTTACATGTACACAAGATGGCAATTAGTGAGAATCTAGCAATGGTTATGCTACATTATTTACAGTATAAATTAGGGGGATGGTAAATGCACATTTATATAGGATAAGGGAGGAACAACAAGAGAAGACTCTATTCACTGAAATCGTTACAGATCGGCTTCCTTTGGTCATAAATAAATGTTTTTCCTCAGAAAACTTCCTCGAGAAATCCTTTACAGAATGGTGAAAACCGCATCAGAATCCATTTAGCAGTTCTCAAGATTACCTGGAACATCCAAGAATCGGGGACTTCGTTTTATACTAAGTAGAGACTAGGGTATCCATGCGACAAATCTCGCCTTTCCACATTAATTGTACATTATCATCGCGCAACAGTAAGACTCTACGCGATACAGTTCTGGAAGGGGCTATTTTCTTGTCTATTTGTTTATAAACAAATTGTCGTTTTCCATAAAATCAGTGCGCAATTCATCACTCCTCTGGATAATCATCATTCAATGAGTACTCATTTGTTACAATCGGTTAATAGAGAGCGCCCCAAAAGGGATCCACAGAATCGATGATGACGATTGCAGACGATGAACAATATTTAGTGTTTTGAATGGTATGACTTGGAGCATTGGGAGAAGATGTTATCTTAAGCGGGATAACTATTTGCTTTAGTCAACAGTTACCGACATGTATGAAGATATATTATCACCTACTCCGTTGTTAAGCCATGTATCACACTTACAGCCCGGTATAATCTCAGCTAAGTAATGATACAGCTGCAATTAATTGTTAACAGGCAAACCAGTAATTGTGATATATAATGCAAGGTCTCTGTCTGGTGGTCATGAGGGGACGTTAGTCATTTATTGCTCCAATAAGTTCGTCAAGTCAGTGACAGAAGACATTCCAGTGATGCATCGGCGTGCTGCAAATTACATCCTGTCTAGCTCCTGGCGTAGTTGCTAGCATTATTGGTTGTCACCGTGAAGGTTCGGGTTCAATTTTTAGCTCTGCCAAGAAATATGATTCTGGTCTGTGGGCTGGAACGTGGTACACTCAGCCTCATGAGGTAGAACTGAGAATAGGTGGGCTCGATTCCCACCTCAGCCTTTCTGGAAGAGATTTTGGGGGTTTCCCTCTTCTACTGAAGAGAAATGCTCGAATGGTAGGCTGCATAATTAAGGCCACACAGCCACTTCCTACCCAAATCCTAACCCAATTAGAAATAAAAACACTAGCACAGTTATTACTATGACAGATTACGAAACAGTTTTCACACACCCAAATACACGGGGCTTTTTGACTATGATGTCGCAATGCCTTAATGAATCAGTAGCATCAGGAGCAACGTCATATCCACGGAGTTTGCAAACATATTAATTTTCTGAATTTGGATTTCTCACATCGAAAGCAGTTTATTTTGAGCGAATGTTATGAAAATTGTGAGTTTGTGTTGTTGTTGATTCATTAGGGGATTGTGACGTTGTTGCCATTCAGCCCCGTGTATATGTGCATGTAGGATGACGTCTGATAACATGTTTCATCGTGGTGTCTGTAGGAGCATGTGAATTATTGTAGCTGAGACCAAGATTGGAAAGGAGAGATGGCCTTCGGATTGAGTTAGACACCATTCCAGCATTTGCCTTAGGTAGAAGTGGAGAAACAACGGAAACCCTCTTCTAGGGTTTCTGAGACGTGATTTTAACAAACTACATCTCAGTTATGCCTCATGAGGCCGAATGTACCCCACTCCAACCCTCAAACAAAAATTAATTTATTTGGCTGAATTAGGAATCGATCCCAGGAACTTGAAGTCTGGTGTCTCAGTAGATGATCTAAGACCACAGAGCATGGGCCTTACGGAAAATAATACTCCACAGTAACCAAATTCTTTTAAAGGGTAATATCATCAACCTGTACATTTTGTACAGTGAATATTTGAACTTATACTGGAAGCCTTATTTCCTTACTGCTATGATATACATGTACTAGCAGTAGTGCCCGGCTTCGCCCGGTGGATTTATTTGTTTTATGGATGATAATGAATACTACTACAGAACTGGAACATGATACTTATACTACCAGAAAAACAAAAATTAAATATAAATTTTTGTGGTGGTGGTGGGGGTGGGGGTGGTAGTGGTGGTTGTAGTGAGGGTGATAAGCAGTACAGTATAATGGACGTAACATTAAGGTCATTTTCCCCTAATGATAATAATGATGATAATAATGAATAGGGAAACGGCTATTTACTAACTACAGCACTGACTCATGTAATTTACAAACAAATTTCTAACAAGAAGTTCCGTGACGACCTAAAGAGCCTACTTTCCTTAAAATTTAAGATTCATGCCAATGATTAATCTACAGTATATGAAACTATCTAGAATGAAAAAAATAATTTGGTAATATCGAAATGTCTAATTAGTTCGAAATATACCTGGTATAATGTAGCCTAATAGAGCACTACAGTTGGCAGCCCTGGCGACTGAATATATTCTTAGTTCCATCTATTAAGGTACAGAATACAAAATTTGGTTGAAGTCCAATGGACGTTACATGCAGTTAGACATTGAGCCTATCAGCACGCGTAAAAGCATTTTGGCAACAATGTCATGTGTGTGCTGGTCAGAAATAATCTGAAATATTATGACCTCTTGCTGTGCCAATTTTGGATGAAATCCATTTGTTAGTATAGAAGTTACATGTATTTTATAATTGGACCTATCAACAGGCATAGAATCATGTTGGCAGCACTGACTTATATTAATTACTCCAAATTAATCTAGAATGGCAGGTGCTATACGTGTGCAAAGAATAGAGCTGTTGGCTTGCATACTTCCTGATATACTGATATTAGGGTAAAAAATATATATATATAGACAACGTTTATTAACAGTTGGCAGTCCCAATTGCTCTTAAGAATACTTATAGTCATATCTGTTATGTTACACATAGCTCATACGAAATTTGATTGAAATCCAACTAATAGTATAGACGTTACATGTATTTAAAAATTGGTCCTATCGGGCTGGCTTATAATCAGGTTGGTAGAACTAACGTATATAAGTTACTCCAAATTAATCTAAAATGTCAGGTACTATATGTGTGCATAGTTTAAAGCTATCGGCTCTTGCATACTTTCTGATATATTGGTATTTGGATATAAAAAATAGAGAGAGCAATTATTAACAGTTGGCAGCCCTGGTGGCTCTTAAGAATACGCTCAGTCATATCTGTTTATGTACACATAGTACATACGAAATTTGCTTGAAATCCAGGTGATAGTTTAGAAGTTATATGCATTTAAAAATTGGACCTATCAGAAGGCTTAAAATTATTTTGGCAACACTGACATGTATGGCCACGTGGAAATTAAACTGAAATTGTATTATCTACATGTGTGCCAATTTTGAAATAGCTCCCATGCATACCTTCCAAGATATCCAACATGGAGATCAATTTTCTAGTGCGCTTTTTTTCAGCAGTTGGTAGCACTGACATCATTTTCCAATATGGGCTTGAGATATTCCGGTATACGTCTTTACTCATACTTAGGGATTGGAATTTTTCGGTGATTTCAGAGTGAAGAAAGTGGTATTTTAAAGTGGCAAATTCGGTGGTTTCAAGTGTACTTTTCGGTACTTTCAAAATCATGAATTTTAGGTGGGATTTTTTAAATATCATAGATAAAAAGCATAACATAAAACATTTCAGTCATCCTTCAAAGTATACTTCAGTGAAGAGATCCAAATTCTCTTGTGACAAACGGTGATGCATATCACTTAACGTGCTAGTGTAAGCTGAAATACAAAAGTTCACAGCGCGTGAACAGAGGATCCAAATGGTTTTCAACACAGGTTCTGAGAACTTTGGAAATACATATGTCATTCCTTGCAAAACTCCAACAATGTCTGTCTTGGTCCTGTCATGCATCTGCTTCTTGATTAAAGTTTGCAGTTCTTTGTATCCTCTTTACACCTCACTTTCTTCCAGTGTTCCATAGAACGGCAACTTCTTAATTTTCTTTGCAATGTCCTCATTGATGTTCATTGGCACTATTTCTGCTGAATCAAGCGCACACATTTGTAAATTTAGTTCCCAGGGTCAACGGATCTCAAGCTGATTAATTTTCCAAGCGCATGGGACCCAGCATTTACTAAAACTGAATGTATTTTCCCTCTTTTTAACACATTTCCACAACCCTCCAACTGCTCCTTAATGTTGGTACCGTACCTTCCAGAAACAGCAAGTTTTAAGGGCTTGCTGAATTCTCCGTAGATGTCTATCTAGAAGGTGAACAGTTGGATGCGGCCTTCTAATAAGGGGATGAGGTCAGTGATGTCTCTGCCAAATTCTTAGAAACTCAAGTATTTCGTCAAGTGAAACATTGTTGTGAAAATCAACACCAGAGTTATCAGTCCCTACTACTTCACTCATAAATTGCAAAATATCTTTCAAGTACTCTGACAGGCACACTACAGAATGAAACCAGAAGACCACCTGGGTAATACTGGTTCAGGAAACAGTGGCACATTTTGAACTGGATACGTGCCATCTAGATATTCATGTCTGAAAGGCGCACTATATGACGCCACGCGTTGCGTAGTTACTAGGATGAAGGAGCAGATGTCCTTGCTGATCCGGCCCTTAAAACCTCAATAACTTAGTACTGTAACTTGCTAGGATGACCGCCCAGATTGATAAAAGATCGCTGCATACAGAAAGCGAGGTCTGCTATTTACCGTTAAGTTTCCAATCTTTCCGTGTTTGTTGGATGCTCTCCATGCAGTCGTGTCATGGGAGAGGATTACCGCTACTACACTCGCACAAAAACAAGAGTTTGTCAGCTTCTGTGACGACGATATTTTAAACGGGCATTAGGGCAAAACCTGGATGAATGTCAAGATGCAGAAGAAAATGACATCCAATAGTTAGACTTCGATAAAGACAATCATGGTTTCAGACATGACACCGGTGAGGATATTGTACGGAATTTGACTGTCGGTGAGGTAAACTGAGATCCAGTACATATAGAGTGCAGGAGTGATGCAACGGAAATCCCGAAAGTTCCCACAGTCAAGCTAGTGTGTCTATAGTCACACTTATCTCTTATATAGAAAATCAAGATGAATTTTTGTTCTCATATATTGTTTTCTTCAGAATTGTACAATCTAAAATTAGAAAAAATAAACCATACCCTATAAGAAACAAAAAGTGATGACAGTCATTTTTCTTAGTTTTTAATATTGGTAAAATCCACATAGTGTGTCTTACAAAGACTATGTTATGAAAATGAAAATCCACAGCCTGCTTCCAGTCTCCGACCGGGTCAGGAATGGAATGAATGAAGCCCCCATCTAGCGGCGAGGATATGAACTGTGCCGGCTGCCGAGGCCTGACTCACTCCTCCGGGGCAATGATTAAATGAATGACATATGAAATTAAATGATAGTGGAGAGTGTTGCTGGAATGAAATTTTGACAGGGAAAACCGGAGTACCCGGAGAAAAACCCGTCTGCCTCCGTTTTGTCCAGCACAGATCTCACATGGAGTGACCGGGATTTGAACCACGGACCCAGTGGTGAGAGGCCGGCGTGCTGCCGCCTAAGCCACGGAGGCTTAGCTTACAAAGACTATGTTATGAAGTATTATATGTATTTTTTTGCGTGTTTATAAAATACATTTCAATATTTTTAACCAATAGTTTTCTCTTTGCTAGGCTTAAAAACATTACTACGGATAATTTGCGGTTTTCAATAATTCGCGGAAATTCGTGCATTAATTGCCGCGAATTATCGGAAGTGAACTGTAAAGAAAAAAACGAAAGAAGCTAAAATTCACGTTTTCATGCGAAATTCATGCATAATTCGCAAAATTCGCGTCTTCATGCGAAATTCGCGATATTTCGCGACTTCAAAAACAATTTTTTTCGCCACTTTTAGAGTTATTGAAACACATTACCATCTGTGAATTACTTTATTTAATAATTCGCGAAATTCACGATCGCGAATTTTTCCTATCCCTACTCATACTAAATTTGGTTTCGATTGCTGCAGCCATTTAGGAGTTGATAGGGGGATACACACACACAGCCAGACAGACGGACATACAGGCAGACTGACGCACACACATTTTCCCGGTCCGATCTCATAAGTCTATTATTTCCTCATTTTTGCAAAATGTGAAAAGTTGACTAAAAATTATTAGAAAGAGGAGTAAGTGAAATAAAAGATACTGCCTAGGGCCTATATCTCATTGTCTGTTAGAAATGTAGAGACCAATAGTGTCGTCTTTGTCGCATAGCGCCGTAGGAAAATAATCAGAACACTTTGGAAAACTTCGGCTGACCCGAGCTCCTGAAGTAGCAATAGTATAATTTATGGCCACATAGCGCTCAACGATAAGTTTCGGAATAAATTAAGGTAAATTTTAAGGCACCGAAGCGTATTGCAGTTGATAACCTCAATGTATTGCACCAACACCATTGCACTTATACAGATGCATAATATGTTCATGATGATAACTGTTTTAAAGGGCAAAAGAAATCTTTTCTTACTAATTATTTCCCGTGACTGCAATTTATAAGCAGCGCAAGATTTAACTATTTTCGCAATTCTGCACCAGAACACTGGTAGGGGCAACGTGATTCAGCCCGAATTGCCAGTCAACAATAGACTTATCAAAATATTCTTAGAGTTACACTACTACGGACATGAATGATCCTAGGGCCTTAATACATGGTTTTTAAGTTCAGTTTGTTTGTTATTCTAAATATAGGGAATGGCGAGCGTTGTCAAAAATATCAAGTGGACAGTGTTACCAGCAGGTTTTCAAAGTGTATGTATAATTTGGTGTAATTAGGAGGAGTGGTGAGGATTTGTGATATAGGGCCTAAATGCAGGGAATGGAGAGGTCTGTCCGAAATTTAAAGTGGACAGTGTCACCCGCAGGGTTCCAAAGGATAGGTGTACAAAAGTGGTTCAGATCGGTGAAACGGTGTAGATTTGTGCCAAAGGGCCTAAATGAAGGGAATGGAGTGGTCTGTCCGAAATTTTATGCTGACAGTGTTACTCGCAGGGTTCCAAAGGGTAAGTATACAAATTTTGGTCCAGATCGGTGAAACGGTGTAGATTTGTGCCCAAGGGCATAAATGCAGGGAATGGAGTGGTCTGTCCGAAATTTCATGCAGACAGTGTTCTTCGTAGGATTCCAAAGGGTAAGTATACAAATTTTGGTTCAGATCGATGAAACGGTTTGGATTTGTGCCAAAGGGCTTAAATGCAGGGAATGGAGTGGTCAGTCCGAAATTTCATGTAAACAGTGTTACTCGCAGCGTTCCAATTGCTAAGTATACTCATGTTGGTTCAGATCGGTGAAAATTTGTAGATTTGTGCCAAAGGGCCAAAATGCAGGGAATGGAGTGGTCTGTCCAAAATTTAACATTCCCTAAATTTTTCGAATCCGACTTGTAGTTCCAGAGATTGGCGCGTTTAAACCACAAAAACAAACACACAAACTGCTCAGCTTTATTATATTAGTATAGATAAGTGGAATTAATTTACGAATTTCTTTTGTTTTACTTCTTATTTGAGTTATCCTGTTTGAAGCCATTTTTAGCCTACTTTTCACATTTTGCAAAAATGAGGAAAAAGTTGACTTATGAGATCGATCTGGGCAAATGTGTGGGTGTCTGTCAATCCTTCTGTCTGTCTGTCTAGCTGTGTGTGTGTGTCCCCCTAACAACTCCTAAACGGCCGCAGCAATCGAAACAACATTTGGTATGAGTAATAATCTATACCTGAATATCTCAATGCCATGTTTGAAAATTATGTCAGTGATACCAACTGCTGAAAAATTGCAATGAAACTTGAGCTCCTTATATGATACCTGGGAAGGTATGCATTGGAGCTATTTCAAAATCGGCACACTTATACAGTAGATAACTAGCTGAAGTACCCGTGCTTCGCTACGCGTCATAAATAAATTAAAATATGAAGGTGACAGTTAAAACAGGGGATAGGCGAGGTGCTGAGCAGAGGGAGATTAAGGATGGAACATTCTGTCCAACTACACCGCTCGGCGTTGACCGTGTTTTATAGCACAAATTTAGGTTTTACTCGCTAACGGTTAGAGATACCTTTCGGATAGAAAATGTAATTTTTAACCTCGTATATACCATCAAAAGTTTGCTATTTCTTAGCGTTCTCTTTTTATTTGAAATGGAAATATGAAAGTTTTAAACCAAAGGGTGTAGTGAAGTCACTAAAATGGTCACCATCTTTAAATAGTACAAAGTATTGAAATCAAAAGTAACCTATATGTTAACCAGGTAAATCAGCTACTTCCATGTAAAATTCATGTAAATCGGACCAGTGGTACTTGCGTGATTGAGTAATACATAGACGCACATCATCTCATTTTTAGCCTCGCTACGCTCGCGTCATAGTCGTGTCATATTGTTATTCAATGAAATGCAGGATTAACCCCATTAACACACCTTTAGAACCTGAATATCCAAAAATCCCTCCTTGGTAGACGTTTTCGACACACAACAAACATATCCCCAAAATATCATTCTTCAAACTTTAATCGTTTGGGTTGGTCGATGAGAGTGACCATCCAAAAATCCTTCCTTAGGGTACGTTTTTCTTCCAGAATTTCACCCCTCCCCATAGGCCCCTTAAATTGGATTTATGAAAAAACGGTCGAACACCTACAGTATTTATTTTATTTATTTATTTATTTATTTTTAAGCTGATTGATTTCCTCCGAGTTTCAAACTCCTCGCCTATGTCGTTTAAGAGATACACGGTCCGTTAGGAATCTTTCAACCCCCACTTTTCATCCCTTTCACCTCATAATATACACTACATCGAAAAACCATTAGACATGTGTCAGCTTATTTTTAATGATTAGTATATATGCCAAGTATCACATCCCCAAATGAAACCACTCGTGAGATATGGTTATTCAATGAAATGCACGTTTACCCCCCTTAACACCTATTTAGAACCTGAATATGCAAAACTCTTTCCTTAGTGGACGTTTTCGACATACAACGAACATATCCCCAAAATTTCATGTTTCTAACTTTAATAATTTTGGCTGGGCTATGATGAGTGAGTGAGTCAGTCAGGACATTTCCTTTCATTTATTTTTGATAATTTCACCCCTCCCCATGAACCCCTTAAATTGGATTTATGAAACAAACGGTCGAACACCTATTTACTTATTTAAAGCTGTTTTCCCCCTGAGTTTGATGAGTGAGTAAGTGAGTCAATCAGTTAGGACACTTTCTTTCCTGTTTTTTTCCCCAGAAGTTCACCTCTCACCAAGGGCCCCTTAAATTGGATTTATGAGAAAAAACAGTCGAACACCTATCTACTTGTATTTTAAGCTGTTCTTTTCCCGCCGAATTTCAAACTTCTCGCCTATGTCCTTTAAGAGGTACACGCTCCGTCAAGAATCCCTCAACCCCCAATTTTCACCCCTATCACCTCATAATATACACCACATCGATAAACCCTTAGACATATGTCTGATTATTTTTAATGATTAGTTTATATATCGAATATCACATCCCCTAAGAAACAACTCATGATATATCGTTATTCAATGAAATGCACGTTTACCCCCTTAACATCTCTTTAAGACCCGAATAAACAAAAATGATTCCCTAGTTGACGTTTTCGACATACAGCGAACATATTCCCAAAATTTCATTTTTCCAACTTTAATAGTGATGGGCGTGATGAGTGAGTGAGTCAGACAGGACATTTTCTTTCAATTATTTTTACCAGAATTTCACCCCTCCCCATGGGCCCCTTAAATTGGATTGATGAAAAAACGCTTGAACACCTATTAAATTATTTTTAAAGCTGTATTTTTCCCCTGAGTTTGGTGAGTGAGTGAGATAGTCAGTTAGGACACTTTCTCTCCTTATTTCCCCCAGAATTTCACCCCACTCCATTGGCCCCTTAAATTAATTTATGAAGAAACGGTCGAACACCGATTTACTTACCTTTTTAGCTGATGTTTATTCGCTGCGTTTCAAATTTCTCGCCTATGTCGTTTAAGAGATAGGCCTACACGCTCCGTTAGGAATCCTTCAACCCCCACTTTTCACCCCTTTCACCTCATAATAATACACCACATCGAAAAACCCTTAGACACATGTCTGCTTATTTTTAATGATTAGATTATATGCCGAGTATCACATCCACAAATGAAACCACTCGTGAGATATTGTTATTCAATGAAATTCAGGTTTAACCCCCTTAAGACCCCTTTAGAGCCTGAATATCCAAAAATCCTCCCTTAGTGTACGGTTTTGACATACAACGAACATATCCCCAAAATGCCATGTTTCCAACTTCAATATTTTTGGCTGGGCGATGATGAGTGAGTGAATGAGTCAGGACATTTTCTTTCATTTTTTTTCCTTCAGAATTTCACCCCTCCCGATGAACCCCTCCAATTTGATTGATAAAAAAAACTGCCGAACAGCTATTTACTTACTTTAAAGCAGTTTTCCCCCCTGAGTTTGATCAGTGAGTCAGTCAGTCAATCAGTTAGGACATTTTCTTTCCTGTCCCCCCCCCCCCACACAGAATTTCACCCCTCCCCATGGGCCTCTTAAATTGGATTTATGAAAAAAAAACGATCAAACACATATTTACTTATTTTTATGCTGATTTTTTCCCGCTGAGTTTCAAACTCCTCGCCTATGTCGTTTAAGAGATACACGCTCCGTTAGGAATCTTTCAATCCCCACTTTTCACCCCTTTCACCTCATAATATACACCACATCGAAAAACTCTCCGACTCGAGTCTTCTTATTTTTAATGATGAGTTTATGTGCCGAGTATCACATCCCCCAATGAAACCAATCGGGAGATATTGCTGTTCAATGAAATGCAGGTCTACCCCCTTACCACCCCTTTAGAACCAGAATATCCAAAAATCCTCTCTTAGTGGGCATTTGCGGCCCTTGGAGAAGCTGCATACCAAATTTCATTCCAATCCGTCGGGAGATATTGCTGTTCAATGAAATGCAGGTCTACCCCCTTAACACCCCTTTAGAACCAGAATATCCAAAAATCCTCTCTTAGTGGGCATTTGCGGCCCTTGGGGAAGCTGCATACCTAATTTCATTCCAATCCGTTTGATGGTTTCTGAGATTTCGTGATGAATGAATGAGTGAGTGAGTGGTATTTGACAAATATATAGTAGACGATAGTGTCAAGTCTTTGTTATGCTAAACTCGGTTGACAGTGCTGTGTGAGAAGTTGAGTAACTAACGTGATTTCAGGTAAAGATCCTCATTTTCTATACCGGTAGTGCAGAGCGCAAATGGCATCCAGTCGGCCGTGTCTCGACTTGAGCTATGTTGCCATGGAAACTATCCGCCTTGCCATTCCTTCATGGGTATATTTTATGATTTGATTTGCCTGTGCTTGAGTGCAAAAGGGCCGAAATCAGAAGAATGAGAAAGACTATCGAAAATTCATGTAGCCAGCGGTTCGTTCTGGGTCCTAAACTATGTGTATGCAAAATTTGGTTGAGATTGGTGGAACGGTGTAGATTTGTATACGGAACAGACCCACCCACATACCCACATACATACATACAGACTTTCACTTTTATAGATAAGATAATATTTCAGTTTATTTTCCAGGAGGCCATACTTGACAGAGTTGCCAAAATGATTCTAAGTCTGCAGATAGGTCCAATTTTAAATGCATATAACTTCTACACTATCAATTGGAATTCAACCACTCTTCGTATGTACTATGTGTACATAAACAGATATGACTGAGCGTATTCTTAAGAGTCACCAGGGCTGCCAACTGTTAATTAATGTTCTCAATTTATTGTATCAAAATTACCAATATATCAGAAAGTATGCAAGCCGACAGCTTTAAACTATGCACACTTATAGTACCTTGACATTCTATATTAATTTGGAGTAACTAATGTACGTCAGTGCTACCAACATGATTCTAAGCCTGCTGATAGGTCCAATTTTAAAGACATTTAACTTCTATACTATCATTTGGATTTCAACCAAATTTCGCATGTGCTATGTGTACCATAACAGATATAACTATGCTTCTTCTTAAGAGCAACCAGGGCTGCCCACTATTAATAAATGCTGTCTCTATTTTTGTTACCCTAGTAGCAATATATCGGGAAGTATGCAAGCCAATAGCTCTAAACTTTGCACACGTATAGTACCTGGCATTCTAAATTAATTTGGAGTAACTAATATACGTCAGTGCGGCCAACATGATTCTAAGCCTGCTGATATGTCCAATTTTAAAACACATGTAGCTTCTATACTAACTAATGGATTCATTCAAAATTGGCACAACAAAAGAACATATTATTTCAGATCATTTCTGACCAACATATGCATGACATTGTTGCCAACATGATTTTACGCACGCAGTTAGATCCAATGTCTAACTGCTTGTAACGTCCATGCTATCCATTGGACTTCAACCAAATTTTGTATTCTGTACCTTAAGAGATGGAACTAAGAATATATTCAGTCACCAGGGCTGTCAAGTGTAGTGCTCTATTAGGCTACATTACGCCTGGTATACTGTATTTCAAACTAATTAGAAATTTCGATATTACCAACTGAATTTGGTCATTATTCTAGATAGATCAATTTTGATTAATCATTGGCGTGAATCTTATATTTTAAGAAAAGTAGGCTCTTTAGTTCGTCACGGAACTTCATGTTCAGTGTTGACTTAGTAAATTAGATTTTAAATGCTTTTCAGTTGGTCAACACGTTTGCACCCAAATTGTAATTGGTGTTATTTCCTACACCTAGAAAAATTACAAGATTATTTAATATTAATTAATTATACAGTAATTATTCAAGTAATTTTAGTTGTAGGGAATAACAATAAATAAATACAAAATGTATGAAATTAATTAATTAAACAATTAATTAAATATAATTAATCATGATTTTTTCAGGTTTAGGGAATAACAATAAAAAATATTACATGAGTGTGATTGATTAATTATAATTCTTCGGTGGCGTAGTTGGTAGCATGCTGAACTGCTGTTCCCAGGATAGCTGGTTCCAACCCGGCCGAAGTCGTCGGATTTTTTAAGAGCGTTAAAATCCTTCAGTATGCTTTCCTTCGGAGGGGAAGTAAAGCCGGCGGTTCCATGTCATAGGTTTATGGCATGTAAAAGATCCTTCCACATACTAAACTTGTGTGAAGCTAAATTGTTAGGTTAGATTTCGTTGGAACGCTCTATCAAAGTTCCAACGTTCACCACTAGGTATCATTGATATCTGGTAGTGAAAGTTGGAACTACTTGAAATTGAACGGAACTTGTAGCTCACCCTAAGGGGGTCCACTGGAAGCAGCTACAGACTTAGGCAAGCTGAACATGTCGTTGGACACTCCCAGCACTAAAAGCCATACGATAAATAAATAAATAAATAAATAAATAAAATTATAATTAATCATGTATTATTTCTGTTTAAGGGAATAACAACAACAAAATTAAAAAATACATGAGATTAATTAATTAATTCATTAACTAATTATAATCAAGCATGTGATTTTTTCAGGTGTAGAGAATAACAATAAAAATTAAAACATACTTGAGATTAATTAATTAATTATAATAAATCATGTAAGTTAGTTTTCAGGTGTAGGAAATAACAATAAATGATTAAAAATACATTATATTAATGAATTACTATTTTCATGTGTAGGGAATAACACCTAGCACAATTTGGGTTCAATCATGTTGACTGACTAAAAAGAAATTTACATTTATTTTTTAGTTCGTACCTGTTTATTCAACATTCATATTGTCCGAACGATGCAATCACGTTTCCGTTTGCTTGTTGAAAAAAACTGAAGGACAATTTACACATATACCTAATTTTCCCAACTACACTGAAAATTTCGAAGAATGTAACACAGTGGTGCAAATTTGGATACCAGTATCTATGGTGGGTTTCAATGGTTTGACTTTCGCCTACATTTTCTACAATTGAATGTACTGAGGGTATCTGATTTTAAGTCCTGGAACACTTTCAGCGCCAATTACAGTTAAACGTACTAGCTCAGAAACGTTATTGTTAAAGAATATCAGTCAACATTTTCACACAACTTAGCACATGAAGATGAATACTGCGTTGTTCGAAGATGCTAAAATAAAGCAATACCAAACTAACATAAAAGACTAAATCCAGGTACTGTAGGCGTAATTGAATTCAGAACTTACTAATATGAATGGAAATGAATGAACAATGATGGATATGTCAGAAGGTGCATTCTCATGGAAATCGTGCGAAGTCTATGCATTGTCGTTAACGTAATTCACTGCCTTGTTTTAAAATTTAAGCTATTTTATAAAGTTGATTTGCGTTAATATAGAAATAATTTACGTTCCCAATACTTTCAATGGAAAAGAGAGCTAATTATTCCAAACTTTTTTAAAAGCATTCATTCACTTTTACTTGGAAAGGAATTAAAATCGTATGAGGCAAAGCACTTCTTTTTTATATGTCAATTTTCCTAATTATCTCTCTTTAATTAGTTGGCATGCTGATGAAAGATATTTTTTCTAATTCAAAAGCGCCCATTCGCAAATGCTGACCTTTAGCCACAAGACTTGTAGTAAATTGGAATATCCCTGTCTCTTTATTTTCAAGCATTAAGAAATTGACTATTATGTGTTCGCCAATAATCTTTCTTATTTTTTACTTTTAAAACTTTCATCCCATCATCACATAATTTCCATTTTTCACTACATAGTTCTCTTTCTCTATCTCTTCTTCCTCTTTCCGTTTATTTATGTTATTACTTTCCTTTTTTGAAATGAGAAAGGAAAGAGTAAGTCTGGGTTCAGCCTTTCTTCGGACCAGACTCTCGGCCTTCCTCCTTTCCCTCCCCCTCCTTCAACTGCAATGTCAGGACGCAACTTTTTCTTCTTCTTCCTCCTTTTTTTTCTCTCCACACAAAATGTTCCACAGCAGTCGTAAGCCAAATTAAATTCTACCTAATTGCTGCCACCATTTTGGTTACGCCGTTTCTCGGAGAGGAACGCAGACGTAGTAGAAATAGTAGTGGTAGTATTAGCAGGGAAACGGAAGTGCATAGCAAGGGAAAAGAAAAACATGCTTTTCCTTCGTGGAGCGAGAATAACGGAATCCCATTATACTCTCATTTCCGCATGCCATTGCATTGGAATCTTGGTATGCTGGGATATCCTAAATGTATTGTCACAATTTGCATATAACCATCAGTCATCAAAGAGCAGCTAGGGGGAACTCTTGTGTCAAGAGGAATCTTATGGAAAATGGGTTTGGTTATATTAGTGTCAGGCAATTTTACGGCATTTGGATAACCATAAATCGTTATTTAATGTATGAACAGTGATTCTGTATGAAGTTTACATAATAATGTCTCGCAACAAAACAGTTTTTAAATTAAATTGTAGTGCGTGATTTATCCTGTCAGTCATAAATTAAGGAAACATTGCCCTCAGCGTAGCATTAGTTTAATAAACGTATTGATTTTCAGTCGGTCAACACGTTAATTGCTCAGGAAGTAAAATTTGTCTACTCACGCCTGCTATCCTGTAATAAACAACATGATTTAATTACTCACATTTCTAACTCGGTGACATAATTCGTTCATACGGCGATCATCATCAGTGCCTGTGCACTTAAGGCATTTATTGGTTTTTATGTATATATTTATTCACTTATTCAATTATTTATTTATGTATTTAATTATTTATTTTACTATTTGTTTTTTTATTTTTTATTTTTTATTTTTTATTTATATAAAAGTGTCCAATGGTTAACTGCTTTTAAGAAAGCTCCTGAAATTCAAAGAATTAATCTTCAGGCTGATAATTTGGAAGTGTTTCTACAAACAGATTTTATTTACATCAGGATGGTGGAAGCCTGAGCAGACTGTAGGCATTCCTTCCACAATGCCAGATAAGTCTCCACATAAGATCTTTCAACACATTAACAGCTAGTAGACAAACACGTTCTTGTATATTGTAGTTCTAGCTTTATACCATCATCATCGCAGAGTACTCGTAGGTCATTTCTGCAAACTAGTTTACAATTCTACAGTAGCTTAGAAATTATTGCATAAGTGCATCAGAGCAATAGTAGCTAAACCTTCATAGATCAGTTGGAGGGAACGGTTACAGATTTGTTAATGGGACAGTCATTTCTCAGTCTTGCAACATTTAAAATAAATAGTTCTTTATTAGGTGCTCAATGCTGTAACATTTATCAGTAACAGTTCCCACACTTATTAAGCTTCCTGACTTTTTTTGTTCGCTTTGTTTTTGGAATGCAGAGACTGTCTGTAGGTGTGACTGAATACTTGGTAGTGTTTGCAGAGCTAATTTGTCTTCTATATTTGGATCTGGAGATGCTCCCTAACGAGCGAAAAACGCCATCCCCTAGCTTTCACCCTCTTTTATCTTATACTAGCAGAAGTACCCGTTCTTCGAACAGTGTTCCATGTTAACACCAGACATTATCAATTGAGCTTCTGTTGCAATGGTAAGCGGTTTGTCATTTCTTCATAAGTTTATCAGAACGAAGTTAGATTTCTGGGAATATCCCACACACTGTTAATTTAAGGGCCTTAAAATGTAGTTTTCGGAGACCCTTTATAGACTCCCGAATGTTGTGTCTCACATTGAGAAGCGCAACATATTCTTTGGTTGTCCTTCAAGGATAATGTTTATATTTCGCCTATTTTAGCATGCATTTTGAGAAGTTTTCCCCTATATCCACCCTTCTACTGTATGAAAAGTACGGTGAAGAGTTTTATAAATGATTGGTGTATTGACTCTCATGGTTACCATACCTAATTTTACGATGCACCAAGCATCCGAACACGAATTATAGGCGTACATAAAAATACACAGAAAGACAGACAGACAATTCTATTGTCTACAACATATCACCTAGATATCCAAATAGGGGTATATCTACCACACAGTATCAAACAAAATCATCCTTACGATGAGCCCATATGTCGACAAAAAATAGTAATAATAAACAGATTAGTTAAAATGTGCTCTCAAACTAAATTCACCTAACGTGTACTTCCTGACGTGAAATAGAATTGAAAGCCTTGTAGACGAAACGCAATACACGTCACATAAAAACTCACCCTCTACGTTGTGTTAGGTCCCCATACAAAGGAAGGCCCCTTTCATAAATTATAAAGGCTTGTGGTGCATGAAAATTCGGATTCTTTAGCCTCAAATGGCCCAAATTCGTAAAAGCCGCAAAAATGCTGATTCAATTCAGGAATTTTTGAAAATAATGTTGCTGTTTGGAGATAGAATACACCTTTTGTACTATAATATGTCACACTGAAAATTGCGTGAAAAAATTCTAGGTTACGCCTTGACCCCCTTAACTGCATTGATGAATTATACAGTCTAAGTTGGTTCCGTGATAACCTTATAGACATTTGCAAACTTTCACAGAAATGCAATAAATGGAGTGGCATTGCTTCTTACAGAAATAGATGGAAAGTTGGATGTCACCCCTTGAGATAATGTTGTCATGGTTACCGACTTGCATTTCTTCATTAGTTTGTTAAATTAGTTTAGTTTTCTGGGAATATCTCAGAAACTGTTGGGTTAAGAGTCTTATAATGTAATGTTTGAGGACCCTTTAGGGCCCCCGAGTTTTTTTCTGGCACCGAGGGGCTTTGTCTCGTTGTTGTACGCCGTAATATAATAATAATAATAATAATAATAATAATAATAATAATAATAATTATTTATTATTTATTATTATTATTTATTTATCGTATGGCTTTTAGTACCGGGAGTGTCCGAGGACATGTTCGGCTCGCCTGAGTCTGTAGCTGCTTCCAGCGGACACCCTAAAGGGTGAGCTACAAGTTCCGTTCAATTTCAAGTAGTTCCAACTTTCGCCACCAGATATCAATGATACCTAGTGGTGAACGTTGGAACTTTGATAGAGCGTTCTGACGAAATCTAACCTAACAAATTTTGCTTTACACAAGTTTAGTCTGTGAAAGGATCTTTTACATGCCATAAATCTATGACATGGGACCGCCGGCTTTACTTCCCCTCCGAAGGAAGGCATACTGAAGGACTTTTAACGCTCTTAAAAAATCCGACGACTTCGGCCGGGTTTGAACCCGCTATCTTGGGCATAGCAGTTCAGCATGCTACCGACTACGCCACCGAAGCCGCTATAATAATAATAATAATAATATAATGTAGGGTTGGGAATATAATAGACGTGCCGTACCACACGCGCAGGTGTAAATCGGGTCAAAAAATTCTAGAGTACCCCTTGACCCCTTTAAGCGCATTATACGTATTGATGAATTTTATAGCTTAATTTGGTTCCGTGATAAACTTCTAGCCGTTTGCAAACTTTCTCACTAATGTAATTAATGGAATTGCATTGCGTCTTACAGCAATAGATGGATCTCTGCAATTCTGTTGCCATAGTTACCGGCTTGCATTCGTTCATAAGTTTATTTAATGAAATTATTATTCTGGGAATATCTCAAAAACGGCTGGTATTAGGGCCATAAAATGTGGTTTTCGGGGACCCTTTGGGGCCCCCGAGTTTTGTCTCTCACAATGTGGGGATGAAAATGAGCTTTGTCTCGTCCTTCTACGCCTATTTCAGCATGTATTTTAAGGGGGTAGGCCCCCTTTTAGAGAGGTACGGAGACGAATTACATCAATGATTAGTGTCGTGCCTCTGATGGATATCTGTACCAAATTTTAGGTTGATACACCCAGCCATTCTCGAGTTATAAGGGATCAAAGTTGTCCACAGACAAACAAACAAACAAACATACAGACAGGCAAAACAACTATTTTCGCGCGCATACATCATAAAACAGTCTGAAACGCGTAAATAACTCTAATTTCTGCAGAAATTTAGAAAAAAAACAGGCAAACTTTAATTTTTATATAGAGAGAGATAGACTGCACCGCTCGGTGTTGACCGTGTTTTATTGCACAAATTTGGGTTTACTCGCTAACCGCGGAGATACACGAAAAGTGATAAGGACCTTTCGGATAGAAAATTAAATGTGAAAGCTCGTGTATGCCATTAAAAGTTTGCTATTTCTTAGCGTTCTCTTTTTATTTGAAATGGAAATATGAAATTTTGAAACCAAAGGGTGTAGTGACGTCACAAATGTGGGTTTTACTCGCTAACCGTTGGCGATACACGAAAACTGATAAGGACCTTTCGGATAGGAAAATAAATTTTTATTTTCTTCTTAGTCGTTTTTACCCTCCAGGTTGGTGGAACCCACGGACTCAGCGAGGGAACTCAACACTACCGCCTCTACGGGCAGTGTCCTAGAGCTGGGAACATCTAATCGGAGTGGATACAACTGGTGAGGTGTGATTGGCACCTCGCCCAGGCTGCCTCACCTGCAAAGCGAACAGGGGCCTCATGAGGGAAGGTAATGGATGGTCAGGATGGATAGGCAAGGAAGAGGGAAGGAGGCGGCCGTGACCTTGAAGAAGGTACCATCCCGGCATATACCCGAATACGAAGTGGGAAACCACGGAAAACCACTTCGAGGATGGCTGAGGTGGGAATCGAACCCCCTCTACTCATTTGGAACACCCGAGGCTGAGTAGAACCCGGTCCAGTCCTCAGACCACTATTTCAAATTTCGTGGCAGAGCCGGGAATCGAACCCAGGACCTCCGGGGCGGCTGCTAACCATGCTGACCGCTACGCTACGGAGGCGACAAATTTTTATAATAGTAATAATATAATATAGGGATAGGGATATAATAGACCTGCCGTACCTCACCCGCAGGTGTAAATCGCGTGAAAAAATTCTAGAGTACCCCTTGACCCCCTTAGGCGCATGATACGTATTGATGACATGTATAGCTTAATTTGGTTCCGTGATAACCCTCTAGCCGTTTGCAAACTTTCTCACTAATGTAATTAATGGAATTTCATTGCGTCTTACAGCAATAGATGGGAAGCCTCCGTGGCTCAGGCGGCAGCACGCCGGCCTCTCACCGCTGGGCCCGTGGTTCAAATCCCGGCCACTCCATGTGAGATCTGTGCTGGACAAAACGGAGGCAGACAGGTTTTTCTCCGGGTACTCCGGTTTTCCCTGTCAAAATTTCATTCCAGCAACACTCACCACTATCATTTCATTTCATCTGTCATTCATTGAATCATTGCCCCAGAGGAGTGCGTCAGGCCTCGGCAGCCGGCACAGTCCATATCCTCGCCGCTAGATGGGGGCTTCATTCATTCCATTCCTGACCCGGTCGGAGACTGGAAGCAGGCTGTGGATTTTCATTTTCTTACAGCAATAGATGGATCTCTGCGATTCTGTTGCCATAGTTACCGGCTTGCATTCGATCATTAGTTTATTAAATGAAATTAGTATTCTGGGAATATCTAAAAAACGGCTGGTTTTAGGGCCTTAAAATGTGGTGTTCGGGGACCCTTCAGGGCCCCCGAGTTCTGTCTCTCACATTGAGGGGCTGAAAATGAGTTTTGTCTCGTCCTTCTACGCCTATTTCAGCATGTATTTTAAGTGGGTAGGTCCCCTTTTTGAGAGGTACGGAGAAGAGTTACATCAATGATTAGTGTCGTACCTCTGATGGATATCTGTACCAAATTTTAGGTTGATACACCCAGCCGTTCTCGAGTTATGAGGGAACGACGTTGTCCACAGACAAACAAACAGACAGACAAAACACTTATTTTCGCGCGCATACATCATAAAACAGTCTGAAACGAGTAAATAACTCAAATTTCCGTAGATATTTAGAAAAAAAAACAGGCAAACTTTAATTTTTATATAGAGAGAGATAGACTGCACCGCTCGGTGTTGACCGTGTTTTATTGCACACGTTTACTTTTTACTCGCTAATCGTTGGAGATACACGAAAAGTGAATAAAACATTAAATTAAATGTTAAATGTTAAAGCTCGTGTATGCCATTAAAAGTTTGCTATTTCTTAGCGTTCCCTTTTTATTTGAAATGGTAATATGAAATTTTGAAACCAAAGGGTGTAGTGACGTCACAAATGAGGGTTTTACTCGATAACCGTTGGCGATACACGAAAAGTGATAAGGACCTTTCGGATAGGAAATTAAATTTTAAAGCTCACATGTGCCATCAAAAGTTTGCTATTTCTTAGCGTTCTCTTTTTATTTGTATTGGAAATATGAAATTTTTTACCCAAAGGGTGTAGTGACGTCACTAAAATGGTCGCCATTTTTAAATAGTGCAAAATATCGAAATCAAAAGCAGTCTATGTGTAACTCTGTTAAATCAGCTACATCCATACAAAATTTCATCTAAATCGGACCAGTGGTTCTTGCGTGATTGAGTAACAGACACACAGACACACACCATCTCATTTTTATATATTAGTACTAGCAGAAGTACCCGTTCTTCGAACGGTGTTCGTAGTTAACACCAGACATTATCAATTGAGCTACTGTGCAATGGTTAGCGGTTTGTCATTTCTTCATAAGTTTATCAGAACGAAGTTAGATTTCTGGGAATATCACACACACTGTTAATTTAAGGGCCTTAAAATGAGGTTTTCGGAGACCCTTTATAGACTCCCGAATGTTGTGTCTCACATTGAGAAGCGCAACATATTCTTTGGTTGTCCTTCAAGGATAATGTTTATATTTCGCCTATTTTAGCATGCATTTTGAGAAGTTTTCCCCTATATCCACCCTTCTACTGTATGAAAAGTACGGTGAAGAGTTTTATAAATGATTGGTGTATTGACTCTCATGGTTACCATACCTAATTTTACGATGCACCAAGCATCCGAACACGAATTATAGGCGTACATAAAAATACACAGAAAGACAGACAGACAATTCTATTGTCTACATCATATCACCTAGATATCCAAATAGGGGTATATCTACCACACAGTATCAAACAAAATCATCCTTACGATGAGCCCATATGTCGACAAAAAATAATAATAATAAACAGATTAGTTAAAATGCGCTCTCAAACTAAATTCACCTAACGTGTACTTCCTGACGTGAAATAGAATTGAAAGCCTTGTAGACGAAACGCAATACACGTCACATAAAAACTCACCCTCTACGTTGTGTTAGGTCCCCATACAAAGGAAGGCCCCTTTCATAAATTATAAAGGCTTGTGGTGCATGAAAATTCGGATTCTTTAGCCTCAAATGGCCCAAATTCGTAAAAGCCGCAAAAATGCTGATTCAATTCAGGAATTTTTGAAAATAATGTTGCTGTTTGGAGATAGAATACACCTTTTGTACTATAATATGTCACACTGAAAATTGCGTGAAAAAATTCTAGGTTACGCCTTGACCCCCTTAACTGCATTGATGAATTATACAGTCTATGTTGGTTCCGTGATAACCTTATAGACATTTGCAAACTTTCACAGAAATGCAATAAATTGAGTGGCATTGCTTCTTACAGAAATAGATGGAAAGTTGGATGTCACCCCTTGAGATAATGTTGTCATGGTTACCGACTTGCATTTCTTCATTAGTTTGTTAAATTAGTTTAGTTTTCTGGGAATATCTCAGAAACTGTTGGGTTAAGAGTCTTATAATGTAATGTTTGAGGACCCTTTAGAGCCCCCGAGTTTTTTTCTGGCACCGAGGGGCTTTGTCTCGTTGTTGTACGCCATAATATAATAATAATAATAATAATAATAATAATAATAATAATAATAATAATAATAATAATAATAATATAATGTAGGGTTGGGAATATAATAGACGTGCCGTACCACACGCGCAGGTGTAAATCGCGTCAAAAAATTCTAGAGTACCCCTTGACCCCTTTAAGCGCATTATACGTATTGATGAATTTTATAGCTTAATTTGGTTCCGTGATAAACTTCTAGCCGTTTGCAAACTTTATCACTAATGTAATTAATGGAATTGCATTGCGTCTTACAGCAATAGATGGATCTCTGCGATTCTGTTGCCATAGTTACCGGCTTGCATTCGTTCATAAGTTTATTTAATGAAATTATTATTCTGGGAATATCTCAAAAAACGGCTGGTTTTAGGGCCATAAAATGTGGTTTTCGGGGACCCTTTAGGGCCCCCGAGTTTTGTCTCTCACAATGAGGGGCTGAAAATGAGCTTTGTCTCGTCCTTCTACGCCTATTTCAGCATGTATTTTAAGTGGGTAGGTCCCCTTTTAAAGAGGTACGGAGAAGAGTTACATCAATGATTAGTGTCGTACCTCTGATGGATATCTGTACCAAATTTTAGGTTGATACACTCAGCCGTTCTCGAGTTATGGGGGAATGACGTTGTCCACAGACAAACAAACAAACAGACAGACAGACAGACAAAACAATTATTTTCGCGCGCATACATCATAAAACAGTCTGAAACGCGTAAATAACTCTAATTTCCGTAGAAATTTAGAAAAAAAAACAGGCAAACTTTAATTTTTTATATAGAGAGAGATAGACTGCACAGCTCGGTGTTGACCGTGTTTTATTGCACACATTTACTTTTTACTCGCTAACCGTTGGAGATACACGAAAAGTGTATAGAAAATTAAATTAAATGTTAAATGTTAAAGCTCGTGTATGCAATTAAAAGTTTGCTATTTCTTAGCGTTCCCTTTTTATTTGAAATGGTAATATGAAATTTTGAAACCAAAGGGTGTAGTGACGTCACAAATGAGGGTTTTACTCGCTAACAGTTGGCGATACACGAAAAGTGATAAGGACCTTTCGGATAGGAAATTAAATTTTAAAGTTCACATGTGCCATCAAAAGTTTGCTATTTCTTAGCGTTCTCTTTTTATTTGTATTGGAAATATGAAATTTTGTACCCAAAGGGTGTAGTGACGTCACTAAAATTGTCGCCATTTTTAAATAGTGCAAAATATCGAAATCAAAATTATCCTATGTGTAATTCTGTTAAATCAGCTACATCCATACAAAATTTCATCTAAATCGGACCAGTGGTTCTTCCGTGATTGAGTAACAGACACACAGACACACACCATCTCATTTTTATATATTACTAGCAGAAGTACCCGTCCTTCGAACGGTGTTCGGTGTTAACACCAGACATTATAATAATAATAATAATAATAGCAATGTTATTGGTGTTACATCCCTTTTAAGTACTGTTGCTTTTAGAGACTCACCAGACATTATCAATTGAGCTACTGTTGCAATGGTTAGCGGCTTGTAATTCCTTCATAAGTTTATCAGAACGAAGTTAATTTTCTGGGAATATCACACACACTGTTAATTTAAGGGCCTTATAATGTGCTTTTCGAAGATCCTTTATAGACTCGCGAATTTTTCGTCTCACATTGAGCAGTGCAACATATGCTTTGGTCGTCCTTCTAGGATAATTTTTATATTTCGCCTATTTTAGCATGTATTTTGAGAAGTTTTTCCCTATATCCACCCTTCTACTGTATGAAAAGTACGGTGAAGAGTTTTATAAATTATTGGTGTATTGACTCATGTTTACCATACCTAATTTTACGATGCACCAAGCATCCGAACATGAGTTATAGGCGTACATAAGGATACACAGAAAGACAGACAGACAATTCTATTGTCTACAACATATCACCCAGAAATCCAAATATGGGTATATCTACCACACAGTATCAAAGAAAATCATCCTTACGATGAACCCGTATGTCGACAAAAAAAAAAAAAAAAAAAGATTAGTTGAAATGTGCTCTCAATCTAAATTCACCTAACGTGTCCTTCCTGACATGAAATAGAATTGAAAGTCTTGTAGATGAAACGCAATACACGTCACATAAAACTGACCCTCTACGTTGTGTTGGGTCCCCATACACAGGAAGACCTCTATCATAAATTATAAAAGCTTGTGGTGCATGAAAATTCAGGTTCTTTAGTCTCAAATGGCCCAAATTCCTAAAAGCCGCAAAAAATGCTGATTCAATTCAGGAATTTTTGAAAATAATGTTGTTGTTTGGAGATATAATAGACCTTCTTTACTATATGTCGCACGTGAAAATTGCATGAAAAAATCCTAGATTACCCCTTGACCCCCTTAATTGCATTGGTGAATTATACAGTCTACGTTGGTTCCGTGATAACCTTATATTTGCAAACTTTCACAGAAATTTAATAAATGTAATAAATTGCTTCTTACTGAAATAGATGGAAAGTTGGATGCCACCCCTTGAGATAATGTTGTCATGGTTACGGATTTGAATTCCTTAATTTGTTAAATTAAATTTAATTAGTTTTCTGGGAATGTTTCAGAAACTGTTGGTTTAAGAGCCTTATAATGTAGTTTTCGAGGACCCTAGAGTTTTATTTCTGGCACCGAGGGGCTTTGTCTCGTCGTTGTACGCCATAATATAATACTACTAATAATAATATAATATATGGATAGGAATATAATAGACCTGCCATACCACACCCGCAGGTGTAAATCGCGTGAAAAAATTCTAGACTACCCCTTGACCCCCTTAAGCGCATTTTACATATTGATGAAATTTACAGCTTAATTTGGTTCCATAATAACCATCTAGCCGTTTGCAAACTTTCACACTAATGTAATTAATGGAATTGCATTGCGTCTTACAGCAATAGATGGACCTCTGAGAATCTGTTGCCATGGTCTCGGCTTGCATTCGTTCAGTAGTTTATTAAATGAAATTAGTTTTCTGGGAATATCTCAAAAACGGTTGGACGTAGGACCTTAAAATGTGTTTTTAGGGCCCCCGAATGTTATCTCTCACATTGAGGGGCTGAAAATGGGCTTTGTCTCGTCCTTCTACTCCTATTTCAGCATGTATTTTAAGGGGGTATGCCCCCTTTTATGATGGGTACAGAGAAGAGATACATCAATGATTAATGTCGTGCCTCTGATGGATATCTGTACCAAATTTTGCGTTGATACACCCAGCCGTTCTCGATTTATAAGGGAACAAAGTTGTCCACAATCAAACAAACAGACAGACCAAAACATTATTTTCGCGTGCATCTATCATAAAACAGTCTGAAACGTGTAAATAACTCAAATTTCCGTAGAAATTCAGAAAAAAACAGACAAATTTTCTATTTATATATGTAGAGATATACTGCACGGCTCGGTGTTGACCGTGTTTTATTGCACAAATTTAGGATTTACTCGCTAACCGTTGGAGATACATGAAAAGTGTTAAGGACCTTTTGGATAGAAAATTGAATGTTAAAGCTCATGTATGCCATCAAAAGGTTGCTATTTCTTAGCGTTCTCTTTTTATTTGAAATGGAAATATCAAATTTTGAAACCAAAGGGTGTAGTGACGTCATAAATGTGGGTTTTAGCGCTGACCGTTGGAGATAAACGAAAAGTGAAGCTCGTATGTACCGTCAAAAGTTTGCTATTTCTTAGCGTTCTCTTTTTATTTGATAAGGAAATATGAAGTTTTGATTAAAGTGTGTAGTGACGTCACTAAAATGGTCGCCATTTTTAATAGTGCAAGTTATCGAAATAAAATGTATCCTATATGTAAACTTGGTAAATCAGCTACATCCATGCAAAATTTCATTTAAATCGGACCAGTGGTTCTTGCGTTATTGAGTAGCACACAGACAGACAGAAAGACAGACACACACCATCTCATTTTTATATAGCCTATTAGTATAGCAGAAGTACCCGTCCTTCGAACGGTGTTATATATTAACACCAGATATTATCAATTGAGCTACTGTTGCAATGGTTAGCGGTTCTTCATTCCTTCATAAGTTTATCAGAACGAAGTTAGTTTTCAGGGAATACCACACACACTGTTAATTTAAGGGCCTTAAAATGTGGTTTTCGGAGACCCCTTATAGACTCGCGAATTTTGTGACTCACATTGAGAAGCGCAACATATGCTTTGATCGTCCTTCTAGGATATTTTTTTTATATTTCGCCTATTTTAGCATGTATTTTGAGAAGTTTTTCCCTATATCCACCCTTCTACTGTTTGAAAAGTACGGTGAGGAGTTTTATAAATGATTGGTGTATTGACTCATGTTTACCATACCTAATTTTACGATGCACCACGCCTACGAACACGATTTATAGGCGTACATAAAGATACACAGAAAGTCAGACAGACAATTCTATTGTCTACAACATATCACCCAGATATCCAAATATGGGTATATCTGCCATACAGTATCAAACAAAATCATCCTTACGATGAACCCGTATGTCGACAAAAGAAAGATTAGTTAAAATTTGCTCTCAAACTAAATTCACCTAACTTGTACTTCTTGACGTGAAATAGAATTGAAAGATTTGTAGACGAAACGCAATACACCTCACATAAAAAATGACCCTCTACGTTGTGTTAGGTCCACATACACAGGAAGACCTCTTTCATAAATTATAAAGGCTTGTGGTGCATGAAAATTCAGGTTCTTTAGTCTCAAATGGCCCCGAATTCCTAAAAGCCGCAAAAAATGCTGATTCAATTCAGGAATTTTTGAAAATAATGTTGCTGTTTGGAGATATAAAGGATGATTGTAGTTTTACGTGACCATTAATCGCGAGATCATAAGCCACGGGACCTCCATTTTACGAGGAATCTGAACCACAGGGCATGGCATTTCACTTTGCAAATGTTTGGAGATATAATAGTCCTTCTGTACTATATGTCGCACGTGAAAATTGCATTAAAAAAATCTAGGTTACCCCTTGACCCCCTTAATTGCATTGATGAATTATACAGTCTACGTTGGTTCCATGACAACCTTATAGCCATTTGCAAACTTTCACAGAAATGTAATAAATAGAGTGACATTACTTCTTACAGAAATAGATGGAAAGTTGGATGCCACCCTTTGAGATAATGTTGTCATGGTTAGCGATTTCCATTCCTTCATTAGTTTGTTAAATTAAATTAGTTTTCTGTGAATATTTCAGATAATTTTGGTTTAAGGGCCTTATAATGTACTGTAGTTTTCGAGGACCCTTTAGGGCCCCTAAGTTTTGTTTCTGGCACCGAGGGGGTTTGTCTCTTCGTTGTACGCCATAATATAATAATAATAATGTAATATAGGGATAGGAATATAATATACCTGCCGTACCACACCCGGAGGTGTAAATCGCGTGAAAAAATTCTACTGTACCCCTTGACCCCCTTAAGCGCATTATACGTATTGATGAATTCTACAGCTTAATTTGGTTCCGTGATAACCTTCTAGCCGTTTGCAAACTTTCACACCAATGTAATTAATGGAATTGCATTGCGTCTTACAGCAATAGATGGACCTCTGAGAATCTGTTGTCATGGTTACCGGCTTGTATTCGTTCATTAGTTTATTAAATGAAATTAGTTTTCTGGGAATATCTCAAAAACGGTTGGTTTTAGGGCCTTAAAATGTGGATTCAGGGTCCCCGAGTTTTGTCTCTCACATCGAGGGGCTGAAAATGATTTTTGTCTCGTCCATCTACTCCTATTTCAGCATGCATTTTAAGGGGGTAGGCCCCCTTTTATGAGAGGTACGGAGAAGGGTTACATCAATGATTAGTGTCGTGCCTCTGATGGATATCTGTACCAAATTTTACGTTGATACACCGAGCCGTTCTCGAGTTATAAGAGAACAAATTTGTCCACAGACAATCAAACAAACAGACAGACCAAAACATTATTTTCGCGCGCATCTATCATAAAACAGTCTGAAACGTGTAAATAACTCAAATTTCCGTAGAAATTCAGAAAAAAAGACAAATTTTCTATCTTTATATATATAATTCTTCGACACGTGTGTATGTGACTGAACTCCTCCTAAACGACTGAACCGATTTTAATGGAATTTGGTATGTATATTAGGGTGGGTCCATGCATGGTTTAGATTCACAATCTGACCCCTAGGTGGAATTAACACAATTTTAGAACCACAATTTACACACAATTTTAGAACCACAATATACAGTCAAAAACAGTCGTCATGGAAACCACTAGCCTTGGCCTTCGTGAAAGCTGATGTCTTTGGACGGTTTGTCTCTGCACATTAGAGCCACCTGGTCGCAACCTGTGCAACTACCGCCATTACATACACTCCGCCCGTGGCGAAAAGTTGTGTTTTATACCAAAGGTGGCAGTGATGTCGAATTCTACTGTTTGTCTCTGCACGTTAGAGCGTTTCAAAGTCCCGTATGCGTTCATATACCATTCATCCGATTGCCATGAAACTTGGGTGATATGTTGAGTGAGCTCCAGGGAAGGTGTTTGGCTTAGTAAATCCATATTACAATAGATAGCGCAGGAATAGATTCAACAAATGAGCGACGACGCGCGAAGCGTTTCAAAATGTCCCGTATGCGTTCATATACCATTCATCCGATTGCCATGAAACTTGGGTGATATGTTGAGTGAGCTCCAGGGAAGGTGTTTGGCTTAGTAAATCCATTTTACAATTGATAGCGCACGAATAGATTCAACAAATGAGTGACGACGCACGAAACGTTTCAACAAAATCCCGTATAAGTTATATTCCATTCATAGATTGAGATGAAACTTTGATGAGTTGTTGTGTGCACTTAAGTGAAAGCTTCTAACTTAGTAATCCATTTCACAGGAGTTGCGCACGATTAGATTCAACAAATGAGCGGTGACGTGCGAAGCGTTTCAAAAAAGTCCCGTATGCGTTCAAATACCATTCGTCCGATAGCGATGAAACTTGGGTGAGATGTTGTGTACACTTACGTGAGGGTTTCTGACTTAACACATCCATTTTACAATAGGTAGCTCACGAGTAGATTCAAACAAATGAGCAACGACGCGCGAACTTTTAATCAAAGTCCCGTATGCGTTCATATACCATTCATCCGATTGCCATGAAACTTGGGTGATATGTTGAGTGAGCTCCAGGGAAGGTGTTTGGCTTAGTAAATCCATTTTACAATAGATAGCGCACGAATAGATTCAACAAATGAGCGACGACGCGCGAAGCGTTTCAAAAAGGTCCGGTATGCGTTCAAATACCATTCATCCGATAGCGGTGAAACTTGGGTGAGATGTTGAGTACACTCCAGGGAAGGTTTCTCTCTTAGTAAATCAATTTCACATTAGGTAGCGCACGACTATATTAAACAAATGAGTGCCGACGCGTGAAGCGTTTCAACAAAATCCCGTATAAGTTTATATTCCATTCATAGATTGCGATGAAACTTTGATGAGTTGTTGTGTACACTTAAGTGAAAGCTTCTAACTTAGTAATCCATTTCACAGGAGGTTGCGCACGAGTAGATTCAACAAATGAGCGGTGACGAGCGAAGCGTTTCAAAAAAGTCCCGTATGCGTTCAAATACCATTCGTCCGATAGCGATGAAACTTGGGTGAGATGTTGTGTACACTTACGTGAGGGTTTCTGACTTAGTAAATCCATTTTACAATAGGTAGCTCACGAGCAGATTCAACAAATGAGCAACGACGCGCGAACTTTTAATCAAAGTCCCGTAAGCGTTCATATACCATTCATCCGATTGCAATGAAACTTGAGTGAGATGTTGTGTACACTTACGTGAGGGTTTCTAACTTAGTAAATCCATTTAGCACGAGTAGATTCAACAAATGAGCGACGACGCGCGAAGCGTTTCAATAAGGTCCCGCATGCGTTCATATACCATTCGTCCGATTTCGATGAAACTTGGGTGAGATGTTGTGTACACCCTACGGAAGGTTTCTGGCTTAATAAATGCATTTTACAATAGGTAGCGCACGAGTAGATTCAACAAATGTGTGACGGCACGCGAATCATTTCAACAAAGTACCGTATGCGTCCATATACCATTTATTCGATTGCGATGAAACTTTGGTGAATTGTTGTGTACACTCCAGGAAATGTTTCTGTCTTAGTAAATCCAGTTTTTAATAAGTAGCACACGAGTAGATTCAACAAATGAGCGACGGCGCACGAATCGTTTCCACAATGTCCCATATGCGGTCATATATCATTCATCCGATTGCGATCAAACCTTGGTGAATCATTGAGTACACGCCAGAGAAGGTCTCAAGCTTAGTAAATCTATTTTACAATAGGTAGCGCATGAGTAGATTCAACAAATGAGTGACGGCACGCGAATCGTTTAAAGAAAATCACTTATGCGTTCATATGTCATTCTTCCGATTCCGATGAAACTTTGATGAGTTGTTGTGTACACGCCAGGGAAGGTGTTCAACTGGGTAAATCCATTTTACAATATTGGTAGCGCACGAGTAGATGTAACAAATGAGTGACGACGCGCGAAGCGTTCCAACAAAATCCTGTATGCGTTCATATACTATTCATCGATTGCGATGAAACTTTGTTGAGTTGTTGTGTACACTAACGTGAAGCATTCTAACTTAGTAAATCCATTTCACAGTTGGTAGAGCACGAGTAGAATCAACAAATGAGTGACAGCGCACGAATCATTTAAACCAAATCCCGTATGCGTTAAATGCCATTTATCCGTTTGCGATGAATCTTTGGAGAGTAGTTGTGCACGCTCCAACGAATGTTTCTAAATTAGTTAGTTCAATTCACAATAGCTTAGAGGCAGTTAACAGAAATTGAAAAAAATATTGTGCATCAGTAGGGGGATGATAGGGGTTCTGCCCCACTTCAGAACCCCCCTTGCTCTACTACTAAGCCTCAGTCATGTTAAATATCTCTTGAACGCATGGTCCGATTTTGACAAATGAGGTATTGTTGGACTCGGGCTGACGTCCTCTTTGCTATGGACCACTCGTTATATTTTTCAAAATTTTTTTGAAAATTTTTGTTTTCGAAACTATGTGATAGTTTGAAAACCAAACAGGATAGAACGTTGTGCCATGGCTCAAACGAACAGTCTTTATGACCTTTATTTTTTGTAATAAAACTTTTTTATTTTTTATATTTTTTTGAAAACACTCGAATTTTGAAAATCCTATATTTTGGAAACTAGGAACTCTACAAAAAAAATTGTTTAACGTAAATCAATGGTCCCTACCCCCTCTACCCCCAAAATAAATTTCAAGTCTCTAGAATGAAAACCTGCAGTAGTGTGGTAGTGGGAAAGCTGCTCTACTTAGGAAGTTGTGAGCCCCTGCGACCTTGGAATGGAAGGAGCCATGCTAGGAGGGCGTGCTTGGATTCGTTTTTTTCGTCTCGTCGTGCTCTTTACGGGAATGTCGGTGTCGAAAATGTGAAAATCTGGAAACACAGTCTTTTTGGGGTAAAAACGTGATTTTAGACTTTTTGTTATATCTCACGAACCAATAACGCTAGAGGCGTGTTCGACAGGTCCAAGGACTCGGGGTAACGTTCTCTCTCCTATGGACCACTCGTTATAATTTTTAATAAAATTGGAAACTCGATTTTGGGGTAAACACATGTTTTTTGTGATTTTGCCGATATCTCACGAAGCAATAACGCTAGAGGCATGTACGACGGGTCCAAGGATTCGGGCAGACGTTCTCTTTGCTATGAACTACTCGTTGTAATTTTTAAAAAATTTGGAAACGCGATTTTGGGGTAAACACGTGTTTTTTGTGATTTTTGCCGATATCTCACGAACTAATAACGCTAGAGACGTGTACGAGGTGTCCTAGGACTCGGGCTAACGCCCCCTTTCAAATGTGGTAGATATTTTTTTTAAAAAAAGATAATTCACAAAGGGCCTAACGCCGTACATGTTGAAAAAAAATCATTACCGTTACCTGTTTATAATGTTTATAAAGCGTGGTGGTTGAGAGAGACGATACGGCTGGGTATGTGTGTGTTTCAACGAACCTGTCGCTAACCACAAGGACCATGCTTAATAGAACAATCGCTATTTCGGCGGATCGGTGTATGACAGAGCGAGCGTGCGTTTTTCCTGATATTTTACCTTTAACGTGTAAACGGTGATGAGAACTTGATTCTATGTTGGTCGAAGCGAGTATCGAAAACAAACGAGCAGGAGGTGAAGGTCATTTGAGCTTATTGGAAGGCTCCGATCTGACTTGACAACAGGTGCAATGGAAAAAATGACCAAGACGCTTGAAGGTGAAATAATCTGACCATTGTGGTGGCAGGGAAGTGCGAAAGGCGTGCACACATGTGAAACCACAGGCACGCTAAACCAGTGACATTCTGTCTTGCTTCGTACGTGACAAAATGCAAGTCCATGTGACATTTGATCTACCGCAGGTGTTCACCTTGGACGTTATCTGTCCACGTGCATGATAACTGTTAACAAGTCACATTCTGTTTTGCTTCGTACGTGACAAAATGCAAGTTCATGTGAAATTTGATCAGGCACAGGTGTTCGCCTGGGACGTTAGCTGCCCACGTGCACGATAAGAGAATGTTCAAAGCGTGGGAAAAAAAAAGATTATACATGCAATGTGATATATAAAGACACGTCGCTGACATTTCCACTCGCACTTATGTGACTACTTTTGAACACGCTACAGCGTTGTGTGAAACACTTGGCCTTGTTTAACAGTTTTGGTGTTGGTGGAAAATACTTATTCTTGTTGTGAGGTAGGTATATATTTATTTATTTATACATTTATTGATTTATATATAAATACATGCAATTATTTATTGATTAGGTAATTAATGATTTTATTTATTTATTTGTTTGCAGATAACCGGCATACCTTACATGTCAGAGGGAGAAGAAACTATTGCACTTTTGAGCCCACTAGAAGGGAAGAGTAACAAGTCACTGCAAGTAAAGGTGAGATGATTTTTTTTAAACTAACTTGTTTCATTTTTTTTTTGTTTTATGTTTTATTTTATGAAATGTATGTATTAACCTGAATTTAGGTATTTATAGCGGTTTATTTTATTTATTTTTAGAAACTTGGAAAGAATAGCCTTACCGCCGTAGCAGTCGCTGAAAAAAACCAGAAACGCACTAAAGCGAAACCACTGCCAAAGAGTGAACTGTTTAAAACTCAGGTAAGTCCAACTTAAAAATGCTATTCCATTTTACCACTACTGAAAACTCGTAGACAAAAAAAAATTCATTACCTGTACATGACTGGGACAATGATTGCTTTCTTGATTAATGGCTATGTTGTTGTTGTTGACTGGGAAAAGTACAAGGCCATGTTGGATTTTCTAAAAATAAAATAATAAATTTAATTTATGAGTGGTTCCCTATGGACTCAACGAATATCCACAGGTTTGAACATGATAATGTGAACAAAATGACATGACATTCATTTTTGTTTATATATTGGTTAAAGGGAGGGTGGGGGAATGTAAATGACTGTAGCTTTATAAAAAAGAAAATAAGTACATGGGTTACTGTTTGTGCCAACATACAGTTTATTTTTAATGGTGTTTTGATATATTAATGCCAATTAACGTTAACGTTTTATTTACAAGTATTGATTGATTGATTGATTGATTGAGTGATGGGTTATTTTGTTTGCTTTTAGGTGTCGTCATGTGCCATTAACGTAATGAACAGACAGTGAACAAGCATGCATTATGCTTTAAAGTACTCTGTGCAATGTTAATAACTTACAATAAGAAAACGTTTTATTATAACACATGGCGTTAGTACCAAATACAACAAGTGAGCAAGTTGGTTTACCACGTGGGTTAAATTTAAAATCAGAACATGATCGATGGTTAACATTTGAATCCTGGCCTGTAGGCTTTTTGTCGACGCATGAACTTGCAAAAGCCGTTTTTTTTTACTTGAACCGAGGAGATGTGGTGCGCTGTGTGTTTTGTCGTATTGAACTTTCACACTGGGAAGAAGGGGATGATCCCCTTAGAGACCATTTGCGATGGTCTCCTCACTGTCCTTACATGCTTGGAAAGCAAGTGGGTAACCTACCCGTGCATTCATTTTACCGAACCACAAGGCCTATGGCCGCTACTTACGTTGCTGAATCACAAATAAATAATAATAATGATGTATTACCAGCCAACGGTAGTGTCGATATATGTGGTCCATATGCCATAGACAGTGTTGAATTGGCGTGTGCTTTTGAAAAATTGGGAGTTTGCAAGACTAAAGCACTAGCACACCCAGAGTACAGCTCTGTTGAAAAACGTTTCGAATCTTATAAAAATATTTGGCCATTAATATTAAAACACCTTACCAAACAGCTAAGTGAAGCTGGATTTTTTTATACTGGTGAAGGGGATAAAACAATATGTTTTTATTGTGGATTTGCTTTAAAGGATTGGCAAATGACTGATGACCCTTTTGTGCAACACGCTCGTTGGTTACCAAACTGTAAATACATGGTGTTGCTTAAAGGTCAGGAATTTGTGAACACTATTCGTAAAGAAAAAGTGATTGCAGCACAAGACATAAAAGTGCCTTTAGAGTTAGAGCACGCGGAGCAAATACATAAGGCTGAAAGAAAAGACTTGTCTCACGAACAGATACAAAAGTGTGACCAACAATTATGTAAAATTTGTTATCAAGATGAACTAGGTGTTGTATTTTTACCCTGTGGACACATGATAGCCTGTGTCAAGTGTGCATTAGAACTTAACACTTGTGCTATATGCAGAAAAGTAGTATCTGCAACAGTTAGGGCATTTCTTGCATAACTAGTATAATTTATTCGCCATGGATAGTGCAAAATCCCTAATTGCACAATATTATTAAAGCTGTTTTAGAGTGTAATAGATATGCTTTTGTTTTGTTTATAGACTACTACAATGAATGTTTTGAATGCTGTGGGACAATCATGTGGCTTAGAGACAAAGAAGCTCAGTGAATTGCCAATGCATATTCCATTCCGCATTATCAAGATTCGGAAATTGAAAACAGCATATGGTGATCGTGTACTTTGTGTATGTGAAAACTTTGAGACATTTCTGCCTATACGGTTTAATGATATGTCGGAGAGTGTTTTTGATGAAGTCAATAATGCTGTGCAACCTGTACACTTAATTTATGAAGGTTTTAAAAACAATAGGTGCATGGTTCGTTTTAATTAAATAAATAAATAATGTGAAATAATAATGGAAATTATAAGTAATGACAATATACTGAAAAAGAAAGAAAATATGTGCATAGAATAGTAATGTTTTAGTGTTTAGTGTTGTCTTTAAAAATATTATGATGAAACCAAAAAAAAATGTATATAAAGTTTGTAAATAAATGCAAAATGATGTTACAATGCTGTTTTATTTTATACAAAGTTAGTATATTTAACATTGCAGAGTATACATGATTATGACAATAAATGCATACTGAATACAAGCCTTTCTCACATTACAATAGTCTGTTATAGTTTTAAACACAAGGCTTGTTGTAGATCATTTTATAGCAATGTCCCTTTAATGTTGTTTTCGAAAAGTGGGGAAGCCACAATGGTTGTATTGACATAAAAACCTTATGGTTATTACTATTTAGTCACTTTGATCCCCTTGCAGATCAACAGCAGATGACCTAGTTGTTCCACTCTTTAAAACGACAACAACACCACTACCTCTTGCATAGTTTGTGATGTTGATGGCTCTTGCGACGTGGAAGATGGATTAAAAATAACTTTGAGAACAGGGGTTAAACGTTGATCATTAAACAATGCACTATTTTGAGTAGCAATATGGTTTTCTTGATTTTTTGTCGACGGCAACTGTGTTTCATGCGGTACACTACATTGATGATCACTGACACTTAAAACCTCACTATTTTTACTTTTTAGGTCACCACGACAATGTTTGGAACGTTGCTTTGAACAACGCCAAATAACAGTTCCATTTTTATTGGTTCGTTTCACAATATATGAATATCCTTTATAGTATGCGTAAGGCTTACCATACCTAGTCACTGATACTTCCATATCAACTGTCGAGCATAGACTAAGCTCTAGTAAAGTCAACTTGGTAATAAGAATACTAGTTTAATGTGAGAGCAAATATGGATCCAAAGAGTTCAGGTAAAAGTGAAAGCAAATAAGCAAATATTAGAAACAAGAGTTGGGGTGAAAGTGGTCGCAAAGTGGTAGACCCATTACACAATAATTTCAGCACGACGAAGCTCTTGTTCAATTTCTTTGATTTCCCAATCGTGACCAGTATGGCCAGATTGACGTGAGGCATGCAACAACTGTAGCCGCTGGACGAGCTTATTGGGATTGTGCCAGTATACAAATTTAACAAATGGATTTTTAGGTGTAAACAAAGCATTACCATTATCATGATCATTATCATCATCGTCATTATCATCATCATGATCACCATTATCATCATGACCATCATCACTGTTACTATATAGTCCTTTTTGATCCTCTTGCAATACCACTTTATTTATAGTCTGAGTTGATTTTGACAGTGTTGAAGGTTTCTTGGACGTTGACAACTGTCCTAACATGACGTTTTGAGGACATGATAAGTCCTTTTGAACAAACACTGTACTATCTTTAGCCGCAATATCGTTTTCTTGAACTTGCTTTTTAGCATTTTGATAATTGTTTGTAAACAGTAAGCGTGGTTCGTTTCGAGCACTACATTGATGAACACTCACACTTAAAACCTTTCCATTTTTACTTTTCAGATTGCCTCGACATTTTGTTGACCTCTCTTTTGAGCATCGCCAGAATATTATTCCATTCACATTCTGGCGATTATAGTTATAGGAGTAGCCTTGATAGAGTGCACGTAGCCTACCTTTGTTGGTTGTAATAAGTTCCATAGTAGTAACTGACCTGTCAGTACGATGTTCACACTACAAAGGTTACAACTGTTTTGCTGATGGAGTGACCTACTATAAGCTTATATATTGGCTTATGTGTTGGCTTTTTGTGTTGGCTTTTCGTGTTGGCTTTTGTGTTGGCTTATGTGTTGGCTTTTTGTGTTGGCTTTTTGTGTTGGCTTTTCATGTTGGCTTTTCGTGTTGGCTTATGTGTTGGCTTTTTGTGTTGGCTTTTTGTGTTGGCTTTTCGTGTTGGCTTATGTGTTGGCTTTTTGTGTTGGCTTTTTGTGTTGGCTTTTTGTGTTGGCTTTTTGTGTTGGCTTTTCGTGTTGGCTTTTTGTGTTGGCTTTTCGTGTTGGCATTTCGTGTTGGCTTTTGTGTTGGCTTTTCGTGTTGGCTTTTTGTGTTGGCTTTTCGTGTTGGCATTTCGTGTTGGCTTTTCGTGTTGCCTTTTTTTGTATTGGCCTTTCGTGTTGGCTTTTTGTATTGGCTTTTCGTGTTGGCTTTTTGTGTTGGCTTTAGTATTGGCTTTTGTATTGGCTTATTTGACAAGTTATTTGTGTCAATGTATTTAGTGGATTTTTTCTTGGTGTTGGAAAGTAGTTGAAAGAGAGGGAATATTTAAAGACTTAACCTCAGCTCACTAACCTAACCTAACCTTTCAACTCTCAGATGTTAATTAAATTCTGTGCATTGTCGAGTTGGAGCCCAAGACCTCAGGGGTAAAAAAAAAACAATTATTTTTGACGACTTATTTTGGTAACTTATTTTAATGGCTAACCTAACTTTACCTAACCTAACCTAACCTAACCTCAGCTCACTTTGGATATTACTAGTAAGTGTTCATATCCTCTGCTAGGTAGCATGCTAGTAGTACAGGTAGTGCTCATATTTACCGCTAGATAGCGGAAACATACTTTGCATGTTGCATGTGACACTTGTGAAGTTTAACCACATGCAAGACGTGCTTGTATAAGTTCTCTATTTAAACTCAATATACAATTAACCACTAAATGTTCAGAACTAACATGTATAGCCATGTTTAGGGTATATAGGAGACCCTTAGCAAGAAAGGCTGTCTAACCCACGAGTGTACAGCCTTGTCATACGCAGTAAGCCCCTGTTGGCAGAAAACAACAACAACAACAATTTGAGAAAGCCAACAGGGGCTTACTGCGTATGACAAGGCTGTACACTCGTGGGTTAGACAGCCTTTCTTGCTAAGGGTCTCCTATATACCCTAAACATGGCTATACATGTTAGTTCTGAACATTTAGTGGTTAATTGTATATTGAGTTTAAATAGAGAACTTATACAAGCACGTCTTGCATGTGGTTAAACTTCACAAGTGTCACATGCAACATGCAAAGTATGTTTCCGCTATCTAGCGGTAAATATGAGCACTACCTGTACTACTAGCATGCTACCTAGCAGAGGATATGAACACTTACTAGTAATATCCAAAGTGAGCTGAGGTTAGGTTAGGTTAGGTTAGGTAAAGTTAGGTTAGCCATTAAAATAAGTTACCAAAATAAGTCGTCAAAAATAATTGTTTTTTTTTTACCCCTGAGGTCTTGGGCTCCAACTCGACAATGCACAGAATTTAATTAACATCTGAGAGTTGAAAGGTTAGGTTAGGTTAGTGAGCTGAGGTTAAGTCTTTAAATATTCCCTCTCTTTCAACTACTTTCCAACACCAAGAAAAAATCCACTAAATACATTGACACAAATAACTTGTCAAATAAGCCAATACAAAAGCCAATACTAAAGCCAACACAAAAAGCCAACACGAAAAGCCAATACAAAAAGCCAACACGAAAGGCCAATACAAAAAAAGCCAACACGAAAAGCCTACACGAAATGCCAACACGAAAAGCCAACACAAAAAGCCAACACGAAAAGCCAACACAAAAGCCAACACGAAATGCCAACACGAAAAGCCAACACAAAAAGCCAACACGAAAAGCCAACACAAAAAGCCAACACAAAAAGCCAACACAAAAAGCCAACACATAAGCCAACACAAAAGCCAACACGAAAAGCCAACACAAAAAGCCAACACAAAAAGCCAACACATAAGCCAACACGAAAAGCCAACATGAAAAGCCAACACAAAAAGCCAACACAAAAAGCCAACACATAAGCCAACACAAAAGCCAACACGAAAAGCCAACACAAAAAGCCAACACATAAGCCAATATATAAGCTTATAGTAGGTCACTCCATCAGCAAAACAGTTGTAACCTTTGTAGTGTGAACATCGTACTGACAGGTCAGTTACTACTATGGAACTTATTACAACCAACAAAGGTAGGCTACGTGCACTCTATCAAGGCTACTCCTATAACTATAATCGCCAGAATGTGAATGGAATAATATTCTGGCGATGCTCAAAAGAGAGGTCAACAAAATGTCGAGGCAATCTGAAAAGTAAAAATGGAAAGGTTTTAAGTGTGAGTGTTCATCAATGTAGTGCTCGAAACGAACCACGCTTACTGTTTACAAACAATTATCAAAATGCTAAAAAGCAAGTTCAAGAAAACGATATTGCGGCTAAAGATAGTACAGTGTTTGTTCAAAAGGACTTATCATGTCCTCAAAACGTCATGTTAGGACAGTTGTCAACGTCCAAGAAACCTTCAACACTGTCAAAATCAACTCAGACTATAAATAAAGTGGTATTGCAAGAGGATCAAAAAGGACTATATAGTAACAGTGATGATGGTCATGATGATAATGGTGATCATGATGATGATAATGACGATGATGATAATGATCATGATAATGGTAATGCTTTGTTTACACCTAAAAATCCATTTGTTAAATTTGTATACTGGCACAATCCCAATAAGCTCGTCCAGCGGCTACAGTTGTTGCATGCCTCACGTCAATCTGGCCATACTGGTCACGATTGGGAAATCAAAGAAATTGAACAAGAGCTTCGTCGTGCTGAAATTATTGTGTAATGGGTCTACCACTTTGCGACCACTTTCACCCCAACTCTTGTTTCTAATATTTGCTTATTTGCTTTCACTTTTACCTGAACTCTTTGGATCCATATTTGCTCTCACATTAAACTAGTATTCTTATTACCAAGTTGACTTTACTAGAGCTTAGTCTATGCTCGACAGTTGATATGGAAGTATCAGTGACTAGGTATGGTAAGCCTTACGCATACTATAAAGGATATTCATATATTGTGAAACGAACCAATAAAAATGGAACTGTTATTTGGCGTTGTTCAAAGCAACGTTCCAAACATTGTCGTGGTGACCTAAAAAGTAAAAATAGTGAGGTTTTAAGTGTCAGTGATCATCAATGTAGTGTACCGCATGAAACACAGTTGCCGTCGACAAAAAATCAAGAAAACCATATTGCTACTCAAAATAGTGCATTGTTTAATGATCAACGTTTAACCCCTGTTCTCAAAGTTATTTTTAATCCATCTTCCACGTCGCAAGAGCCATCAACATCACAAACTATGCAAGAGGTAGTGGTGTTGTTGTCGTTTTAAAGAGTGGAACAACTAGGTCATCTGCTGTTGATCTGCAAGGGGATCAAAGTGACTAAATAGTAATAACCATAAGGTTTTTATGTCAATACAACCATTGTGGCTTCCCCACTTTTCGAAAACAACATTAAAGGGACATTGCTATAAAATGATCTACAACAAGCCTTGTGTTTAAAACTATAACAGACTATTGTAATGTGAGAAAGGCTTGTATTCAGTATGCATTTATTGTCATAATCATGTATACTCTGCAATGTTAAATATACTAACTTTGTATAAAATAAAACAGCATTGTAACATCATTTTGCATTTATTTACAAACTTTATATACATTTTTTTTGGTTTCATCATAATATTTTTAAAGACAACACTAAACACTAAAACATTACTATTCTATGCACATATTTTCTTTCTTTTTCAGTATATTGTCATTACTTATAATTTCCATTATTATTTCACATTATTTATTTATTTAATTAAAACGAACCATGCACCTATTGTTTTTAAAACCTTCATAAATTAAGTGTACAGGTTGCACAGCATTATTGACTTCATCAAAAACACTCTCCGACATATCATTAAACCGTATAGGCAGAAATGTCTCAAAGTTTTCACATACACAAAGTACACGATCACCATATGCTGTTTTCAATTTCCGAATCTTGATAATGCGGAATGGAATATGCATTGGCAATTCACTGAGCTTCTTTGTCTCTAAGCCACATGATTGTCCCACAGCATTCAAAACATTCATTGTAGTAGTCTATAAACAAAACAAAAGCATATCTATTACACTCTAAAACAGCTTTAATAATATTGTGCAATTAGGGATTTTGCACTATCCATGGCGAATAAATTATACTAGTTATGCAAGAAATGCCCTAACTGTTGCAGATACTACTTTTCTGCATATAGCACAAGTGTTAAGTTCTAATGCACACTTGACACAGGCTATCATGTGTCCACAGGGTAAAAATACAACACCTAGTTCATCTTGATAACAAATTTTACATAATTGTTGGTCACACTTTTGTATCTGTTCGTGAGACAAGTCTTTTCTTTCAGCCTTATGTATTTGCTCCGCGTGCTCTAACTCTAAAGGCACTTTTATGTCTTGTGCTGCAATCACTTTTTCTTTACGAATAGTGTTCACAAATTCCTGACCTTTAAGCAACACCATGTATTTACAGTTTGGTAACCAACGAGCGTGTTGCACAAAAGGGTCATCAGTCATTTGCCAATCCTTTAAAGCAAATCCACAATAAAAACATATTGTTTTATCCCCTTCACCAGTATAAAAAAATCCAGCTTCACTTAGCTGTTTGGTAAGGTGTTTTAATATTAATGGCCAAATATTTTTATAAGATTCGAAACGTTTTTCAACAGAGCTGTACTCTGGGTGTGCTAGTGCTTTAGTCTTGCAAACTCCCAATTTTTCAAAAGCACACGCCAATTCAACACTGTCTATGGCATATGGACCACATATATCGACACTACCGTTGGCTGGTAATACATCATTATTATTATTTATTTGTGATTCAGCAACGTAAGTAGCGGCCATAGGCCTTGTGGTTCGGTAAAATGAATGCACGGGTAGGTTACCCACTTGCTTTCCAAGCATGTAAGGACAGTGAGGAGACCATCGCAAATGGTCTCTAAGGGGATCATCCCCTTCTTCCCAGTGTGAAAGTTCAATACGACAAAACACACAGCGCACCACATCTCCTCGGTTCAAGTAAAAAAAAACGGCTTTTGCAAGTTCATGCGTCGACAAAAAGCCTACAGGCCAGGATTCAAATGTTAACCATCGATCATGTTCTGATTTTAAATTTAACCCACGTGGTAAACCAACTTGCTCACTTGTTGTATTTGGTACTAACGCCATGTGTTATAATAAAACGTTTTCTTATTGTAAGTTATTAACATTGCACAGAGTACTTTAAAGCATAATGCATGCTTGTTCACTGTCTGTTCATTACGTTAATGGCACATGACGACACCTAAAAGCAAACAAAATAACCCATCACTCAATCAATCAATCAATCAATCAATACTTGTAAATAAAACGTTAACGTTAATTGGCATTAATATATCAAAACACCATTAAAAATAAACTGTATGTTGGCACAAACAGTAACCCATGTACTTATTTTCTTTTTTATAAAGCTACAGTCATTTACATTCCCCCACCCTCCCTTTAACCAATATATAAACAAAAATGAATGTCATGTCATTTTGTTCACATTATCATGTTCAAACCTGTGGATATTCGTTGAGTCCATAGGGAACCACTCATAAATTAAATTTATTATTTTATTTTTAGAAAATCCAACATGGCCTTGTACTTTTCCCAGTCAACAACAACAACATAGCCATTAATCAAGAAAGCAATCATTGTCCCAGTCATGTACAGGTAATGAATTTTTTTTTGTCTACGAGTTTTCAGTAGTGGTAAAATGGAATAGCATTTTTAAGTTGGACTTACCTGAGTTTTAAACAGTTCACTCTTTGGCAGTGGTTTCGCTTTAGTGCGTTTCTGGTTTTTTTCAGCGACTGCTACGGCGGTAAGGCTATTCTTTCCAAGTTTCTAAAAATAAATAAAATAAACCGCTATAAATACCTAAATTCAGGTTAATACATACATTTCATAAAATAAAACATAAAACAAAAAAAAAATGAAACAAGTTAGTTTAAAAAAAATCATCTCACCTTTACTTGCAGTGACTTGTTACTCTTCCCTTCTAGTGGGCTCAAAAGTGCAATAGTTTCTTCTCCCTCTGACATGTAAGGTATGCCGGTTATCTGCAAACAAATAAATAAATAAAATCATTAATTACCTAATCAATAAATAATTGCATGTATTTATATATAAATCAATAAATGTATAAATAAATAAATATATACCTACCTCACAACAAGAATAAGTATTTTCCACCAACACCAAAACTGTTAAACAAGGCCAAGTGTTTCACACAACGCTGTAGCGTGTTCAAAAGTAGTCACATAAGTGCGAGTGGAAATGTCAGCGACGTGTCTTTATATATCACATTGCATGTATAATCTTTTTTTTTCCCACGCTTTGAACATTCTCTTATCGTGCACGTGGGCAGCTAACGTCCCAGGCGAACACCTGTGCCTGATCAAATTTCACATGAACTTGCATTTTGTCACGTACGAAGCAAAACAGAATGTGACTTGTTAACAGTTATCATGCACGTGGACAGATAACGTCCAAGGTGAACACCTGCGGTAGATCAAATGTCACATGGACTTGCATTTTGTCACGTACGAAGCAAGACAGAATGTCACTGGTTTAGCGTGCCTGTGGTTTCACATGTGTGCACGCCTTTCGCACTTCCCTGCCACCACAATGGTCAGATTATTTCACCTTCAAGCGTCTTGGTCATTTTTTCCATTGCACCTGTTGTCAAGTCAGATCGGAGCCTTCCAATAAGCTCAAATGACCTTCACCTCCTGCTCGTTTGTTTTCGATACTCGCTTCGACCAACATAGAATCAAGTTCTCATCACCGTTTACACGTTAAAGGTAAAATATCAGGAAAAACGCACGCTCGCTCTGTCATACACCGATCCGCCGAAATAGCGATTGTTCTATTAAGCATGGTCCTTGTGGTTAGCGACAGGTTCGTTGAAACACACACATACCCAGCCGTATCGTCTCTCTCAACCACCACGCTTTATAAACATTATAAACAGGTAACGGTAATGATTTTTTTTCAACATGTACGGCGTTAGGCCCTTTGTGAATTATCTTTTTTTAAAAAAAATATCTACCACATTTGAAAGGGGGCGTTAGCCCGAGTCCTAGGACACCTCGTACACGTCTCTAGCGTTATTAGTTCGTGAGATATCGGCAAAAATCACAAAAAACACGTGTTTACCCCAAAATCGCGTTTCCAAATTTTTTAAAAATTACAACGAGTAGTTCATAGCAAAGAGAACGTCTGCCCGAATCCTTGGACCCGTCGTACATGCCTCTAGCGTTATTGCTTCGTGAGATATCGGCAAAATCACAAAAAACATGTGTTTACCCCAAAATCGAGTTTCCAATTTTATTAAAAATTATAACGAGTGGTCCATAGGAGAGAGAACGTTACCCCGAGTCCTTGGACCTGTCGAACACGCCTCTAGCGTTATTGGTTCGTGAGATATAACAAAAAGTCTAAAATCACGTTTTTACCCCAAAAAGACTGTGTTTCCAGATTTTCACATTTTCGACACCGACATTCCCGTAAAGAGCACGACGAGACGAAAAAAACGAATCCAAGCACGCCCTCCTAGCATGGCTCCTTCCATTCCAAGGTCGCAGGGGCTCACAACTTCCTAAGTAGAGCAGCTTTCCCACTACCACACTACTGCAGGTTTTCATTCTAGAGACTTGAAATTTATTTTGGGGGTAGAGGGGGTAGGGACCATTGATTTACGTTAAACAATTTTTTTTGTAGAGTTCCTAGTTTCCAAAATATAGGATTTTCAAAATTCGAGTGTTTTCAAAAAAATATAAAAAATAAAAAAGTTTTATTACAAAAAATAAAGGTCATAAAGACTGTTCGTTTGAGCCATGGCACAACGTTCTATCCTGTTTGGTTTTCAAACTATCACATAGTTTCGAAAACAAAAATTTTCAAAAAAATTTTGAAAAATATAACGAGTGGTCCATAGCAAAGAGGACGTCAGCCCGAGTCCAACAATACCTCATTTGTCAAAATCGGACCATGCGTTCAAGAGATATTTAACATGACTGAGGCTTAGTAGTAGAGCAAGGGGGGTTCTGAAGTGGGGCAGAACCCCTATCATCCCCCTACTTGCATCCAAAAGCACTTCAAGAAACAAAGTTACAACACTTTCTTTGATTGGCAGGACAACGTCTGCCGGGTCAGCTTGTCTTTATATATATAATTCTTCGACACGTGTGTATGTGACTGAACTCCTCCTAAACGACTGAACCGATTTTGATGGAATTTGGTATGTTTATTAGGGTGGGTCCATGTATGGTTTAGATTCACAATCTGACCCGTTAAGTGGAATGAACACAATTTTAGAACCACAATTTACACACAATTTAAGAACCACAATATACAGTCAAAAACAGTCGTCATGGAAACCACTAGCCTTGGCCTTCGTGAAAGCTGATGTCTTTGGACGGTTTGTCTCTGCACGTTAGAGCCACCTGGTCGCAGCCTGTGCAACTACCGCCATAATATACACTCCGCCCGTGGCGAAAAGTTGTGTTTTATACCAAAGGTGGCAGTGATGTCGAATTCTACTGTTTGTCTCTGCACGTTGGAGCGTTTCAAAGTCCCCTATGCGTTCTTATACCATTCATCCCATTGCGATGAAACTTGGGTGAGATGTTGAGAGTACTCCAGGGAAGGTGTTTGGCTTAGTAAATCCAGTTTACAATAGATAGCGCACGAATAGATTCAAGAAATGAGCGACGATGCGCGAAGTGTTTCAAAAAGGTCCCGTATGCGTTCAAATACCATTCATCCGATAGCGGTGAAACTTGGGTGAGATGTTTAGTACACTCCAGGGAAGGTTTCTGGCTTAGTAAATCAATTTCACATTAGGTAGCGCACGACTATATTAAACAAATGAGTGCCGACGCGTGAAGCGTTTCAACAAAATCCCGTATAAGTTTATATACCATTCATCGATTGAGATGAAACTTTGATGAGTAGTTGTGTACACTTACCTGAAGGTTTCTAACTTAGTAAATCCATTTCACAGGAGGTTGCGCACGGGTAGATTCAACAAATGAGCTAATACGTGCGAAGCGTTTCAACAAGGTCCCGTATGCGTTCAAATACCATTCGTCCGATCGCGATGAAACTTGGGTGAGATGTTGTGTACACTCCAGGGGGAGGCTTCTAGATTAGTAAACCCATTTTACCATAGGTAGCGCACGAGTAGATTCAGCAAATGAGCGACGACGCGCGAACGTTTAAACTAAGTCCCGTATGCGTTCATGTACCATTCATCCGATTACGATGAAACATGGGTGAGATGTTGAGTACACCCTACGGAAGGTTTCTGGCTTAATACATCCATTTTACAATCGGTAGCGCACGAGTAGATTCAACAAATGGGTGACGGCACGCGAATCATTTCAACAAAGTACCGTATGCGTCCATATACCATTTATCCGATTGCAATGAAACTTTGGTGAATTGTTGTGTACACTTCAGTGAAGGTTTCTGGCTTAGTAAATTCATTTTACAATAGGTAGCGCACGAGTAGATTCAACAAATGTGCGATGGCGCGAGAATCGTTTCAACAAAGTCCTGTAGGTGTTCATATACCATTTATCCGATTGCGATCAAACTTTGGTGAATTGTTATGTACACTCCAGGAAAGGTTTCTGGCTTAGTAAATCCAGGTTTTAATAAGTAGCGCATGAGTACATTCAACAAATGAGTGATGGCATGCGAATCGTTTAAAGAAAATCCCGTATGCGTTCATATGTCATTCATCCGATTCCGATAAAACATTGATGAGTTGTTGTGTACACGTCAGGGAAGGTGCTCAACTTGGTAAATCCATTTTACAATATTGGTAGCACACGAGTAGATGTAACAAATGAGTGACGACGCGCGAAGCGTTCCAACAAAATCCCGTGTGCGTTCATATACTATTCATCGATTGCGATGAAACTTTGATTAGTTGTTGTGTACACTTACGTGAAGCTTTCTAACTTAGTAACTCCATTTCACAGTTGGTAGAGCACGAGTAGATTCAACAAACGAGTGACTGCGCACGAATCATTTAAACAAAATCCCGTATGCGTTATATGCCTTTTATCCGATTGTGATGAAACTTTCGAGAGTTGTTGTGCACGCTCTCACGAATGTTTCTAGATTAGTTAATTCACTTCACGATATTTTAGAGGCAGTTAACAGAAATTGAAAAAAAATATTGTGTATCCAAAAGCAGTTCAAGAAACAAAGTTACAACACTTTCTTTGATTGGCAGGACAACGTCTGCCGGGTCAGCTAGTTTATATATAGAGAGATAGGCCTATACTGCACCGCTCGGTGTTGACCGTGTTTTATTGCACAAATTTAGGTTATACTCGCTAACCGTCGGAGATACACGAAAAGTGATAAGAACCTTTTGGATAGAAAATTAAATGCTAAAGCTCGTATATACCATCAAAGGTTTGCTATTTCTTAGCGTTCTCTTTTTATTTGAAATGGAAATATGAAATTTTGAAACCAAAGGGTGTAGTGACGTCACAAAAGTAGGTTTTACTCGCTAACCGTTGGAGATACACGAAAAGTGATAAGGACCTTTCCGATAGGAAATTAAATTTCAAAGCTCGTATGTGCCATCACAAGTTTGCTATTTCCTACCGTTCTCTTATTATTTGATATGGAAATATGAAATTTTGAAACCAAAGGGTGTAGTGACGTCACTAAAATGGTCGCCATTTCTTAATAGTGCAAAATATCGAAATTAAAAGTATCCTATATGTAAACTAGGTATTTCAGCTACATCCATGCAAAATTTCATTTAAATCGGACCAGTGGTTCTTGCGTTATTAGGTAACAGACAGACAGACAGACAGACAGAAAGACAGACACACACCATCTCATTTTTATATATTAGTATGATAGTACTAGCAGAAGTACCCGTTCTTCGAACGGTGTTCGTAGTTAACACCAGACATAATCAATTGAGCTACTGTGCAATGGTTAGCGGTTTGTCATTCCATCAAGTTTATCAGAACGAAGTTAGTTTACTGGGAATATCACACACACTGTTAATTTAAGGCCCTTAAAATGTAGTTTTCGGAGACCCTTTATAGATTCCCGAATTTTCTGTCTCACATTGAGAAGCGCAACATATGCTTCGGTCGTCCTTGTGGGATAATTTTTATATTTCGCATATTTTAGCATATATTGAGAAGTTTTTCTCTATATCCACCCTTCTACTGTATGAAAAGTACGGTGAAGAGTTTTATAAATGATTGGTGTATTGACTCTCATGGTTAACATACCTAAATTTAAGATGCACCAAGCATCCGAACACGAGGTATAGGCGTACATAAAGAAACACAGAAAGACAGACAGACAATTCTATTGTCCACAACATATTACCCAGATATCCAAATATGGGTATATCTACCACACAGTATCAAATAAAATCATCCTTATGATGAACCCGTATGTCGACAAAAAAATTAGTTAAAATGTGCTCTCAGACTAAATTCACCTAACGTGTACTTCGTGACGTGAAATACAATTGAAAGTATTGTAGACGAAACGCAATACACGTCACATAACAACTGACCCTCTACGTTGTGTTAGGTCCACATACACAGGAAGACCCCTTTCATAAATTATAAAGGCTTGTGGTGCATGAAAATTCAGGTTCTCTAGACTCAAATTGCCCAAATCCCTAAAAGCCGCAAAAAATGCTGGTTCAATTCAGGAATTTTTGAAAATAATGTTGCTGTTTGGAGATATAATAGACCTTCTGTACTATATGTCGAACGTGAAAATTGCATGAAAAAATCTTGGTTACCCCTTCACCCACTTAATTGCATTGATGAATTATACGGTCTACGTTAGTTCCGTGATAACCTTATAGCCATTTGCAAACTTACACAGAAATGTAATAAATGGAGTGTCATTGCTTGTTACAGAAATAGATGGAAAGTTGTATGCCACCCCTTGAGATAATGTTCTCATGGTCACCGATTTGCATTCATTCATTAGTTTGTTAAATTAAATTAAATTAGTTTTCTGGGAATATTCCAGAACCTGTTGGATTTAGAGCCTTATAATGTAGTTTTCGAGGACCCTTTAGGGCCCCCGAGTTTTGTTGCTGGCACCGAGGGGCTTTGTCTCGTCGTTGTACGCCATAATATAATACTAATAATAATATAATATCGGGAGAAATAATAACACCTATTTAGGTAGATTTCATTAGAAAGCTAACTATTGCAATGGGTCCCATGTTTCGACTTCCGGAAAATTTCGACATATCTTCGCGTTTCACATCCCCCAGACCCCAAAACCACCGTCAGTTCAAAAGTTTATATATAATTTATGTATATATATATGTATATATATATGTATATCAGTTTCTTGTGGACACGATAACTGCCGTAATTTTGCACCAATTACTTCGAATTTTTTACCGAAGATGTATACCTATAAAATCTCGGTCGAGTTCGTTACTGGGCTAAATCGGTCGAAGGGGGTGAAAATGGGGGGCTTTTTTCGAAAAAGTGAAATTTCGCTATAACTCTCTTAATACGTGCAATATCGAATCCATTCAAAGTTCATAATATGTGTCGAATAAGTGCCAAAAATTTATGTCAAATAAGATTTTTGATAGCACCAACCATTGACCAAAGGGGTGGAAAAAAGTGGGTTTTTCGGGAAACATTAATCATATCTCTCTTAATAGGCACAATATCAAAACCGTACAAAATGGACAATATTCCCCTAATAATTACCTAAAACTTTTGTCTGAAAGAATTTTTGATATGACCCACCATTACGCCAAGGGACGAGAAAAATGATTTCGGAATTATAAGAAAATGCCAAGAGCTATCAGTGGTTGCCATGGCAACACTACTAAATTGATGAGGCATGGACCATCAGACGTTGCCATGACAACGCACTTGCACGAGATCAGATTCAGTATTTCCATCTGATTAAGTGGTTGGTTGGTTGGTTCTTAAGTTTAGGGGCTGCGACAACGCGGTCATGTAGCCCCGTGTACTTTGGGTGTGTGTAGAATCTGTCTGATAACCGGTGTTAATTGTGATGACTGTATTAGTGTGTGTTATCTGTTTGTTAATTTAAGTACTGCAACTAACAATTTTTCAGATAGTTCCTACATTTGCCGCCAAGCGCCACTGTCAACGACTACGAGGCCAAGTTCAGAACTGAGCTACTAGACGCCGCCGCAGTCGACTCTTGGCAACGAACATAGAAACCTAAGAGCGTTGTATACATTCTTAACCTATCCAATTTAGCTTCACACAGGTGCAATTAGTGGAAGGATCTTTAACATGCCATAAATCTATGACATGGGACCGCCGGCTTTACTTCCCCTCCGAAGGAAGGCATACTGAGGGATATTTAACGCTCTTAAAAAATCCGACGGCTTCGGCCGGGTTTGAACCCGGTATCTTGGGCATAGAAGCTCAGCATGTTACCGACTACGCCACCAAAGCCGCCTGATAAAGTGGGAAGCGGCTTCGGTGACGTAACTGGTAGCATGCTGAATGTCTATGCCGGCCGAAGTCGTCGGATTTTCTAAGAGCACTAGAATCCCTCAGTATGCTTTCCTTTGGAGGGGAAGTTCCAACGTTCGTTGCGAGTTGATGGTTGGGGTGGCATCTAGTAGCCAAGTTCACAGCTAGGTGTCGTTGACGGTTGTACCTGGTAGCAACATTAGGAACTACTGCTTGAAATTGACCGTCTGCAGTACTTACATGAATTAAGACTAATACAGCCATTACAATTCACACCGTGTATCAGACAGATTCTACACTCACCCAAAGTACACGGGGTTAGATGACCGCGTTGTCGCAGCCCCTAAACTGAGGAACCAACCAGAGGTAGATTTCGTTAGAAAGCTAACTATTGCAATGGGTACCATGTTTCGACTTCCGGAAAATTTCGACATATCTTCGCGTTTCACATCCCCAGGCCCCAAAACCACCGTCAGTTCAAAAGTTATATATAATTTATGTATGTATATGTATATCAGTTTATTGTGGACACGATAACTGCCGTAATTTTGTACCAATCACTTTGAATTTTTTTACCGAATACGTATACCTATAAAATCTCGGTCGAGTTCGTTACTGGGCTAAATCGGTCGTTGGGGGGTGAAAATGGGGGGCTTTTTTTTTTCGAAAAAGTGAAATATTGCTATAACTCTCTTAATATGTGAAATATCGAATCCGTTCAACATTCATACTATGTGTCGGATAAAGCCCAAACATGTATGTTTGAAGAGTTTTTTTTATAGCACCAACCATTGACCAAAGGGGTGGGAAAAAGTGGGTTTTTCGGGAAACATTAATCATATCTCTCTTAATAGGCACAATATCAAAACCGTACAAAATGGACAATATTCCCATAATAATTACCTAAAACTTTTGTCTGAAAGAATTTTTGATATAACCCACCATTATGCCAAGGGATGAGAAAAATAATTTCGGAATTATAAGAAAATGCCAAGACCCATCAGTGGTTGCCATGGCAACACTACTAAATTGATGAGGGATGAGCCATCAGACGTTGCCAAGATAACGCACTTGCACGAGATCAGATTCAGATTTCCATCTAAGTGTGAAGCGGCTTCGGTGACGTAACTGGTAGCATGCTGAATGTTTATGCCCAAGGTCGCGAGTTCAAAGCCGGCCGAAGTCGTCGGATTTTCTAAGAGCGCCAAAAATCCCTCAGTATGCTTTCCTTTGGAGGGGAAGTTCCAACGTTCGTTGCGAGTTGCTGGTTGCGGTGGCATCTAGTAGCCAAGTTCACAGCTAGGTGTCGTTGACGGTAGTACCTGGTAGCAACATTAGTAACTACTGCTTGAAATTGACCGTCTGCAGTCCTTACCTGAATTACAGACTAATACAGCCATCCCAAAGTACACGGGGTTACATGACCGCGTTGTCGCAGCCCCTAAACTGAGGAACCAACCAAAATCTCTGCGGTAGATATAATTTTGCGTGAAGAGGTAACAGACCGTTACATAGTTGCACATCAGTGTCGAAACCTAGCATAAGGACAGTGTGACCACAAGTATAAAAATGGACCCCAAATGACAAGAAGGTTACCGTTCCCATAAGACAATAAAATGTTTAAAATAAGCATAAAATGACGAAAAACAAAGTTAATTAAGCTCCAATTATAAAATACCTTCTCGCATTAAATGAGGTCTGATCCTTCTACGAAAATCTGCATATTCTGCCTATTTTCGCCTATCCCCAAGTTTGTCCGGTGAAATCTACCTCCGCCTTCCGGCGTGCCGAGAGGACTTTTATTTTTATTTATTTTTTATTCAGCCAATGGCCATGTACTTTTCTTTTCAGGACGGGTCAGGGAAGGGATATTATCAGAGAAAGAAGCATTCACATCGCGCTTGAGCAAAATGGAAATGGCCTACCATTTAACTAAGGACATCTATAAGAAAAGGTCAATATCCTTCAACGCAAAACTAAAACATTACTGCAGTGTCATCCGTCCGGAGGTCTTGCATGCTTCTGAATGCCTCACGATGAACAAAAAAGGCTTGGTCGAGAAACTGGAGGCCAAAGAAAGAAAAATTATGAGAAATATATTGGGTTCCATCAAAGACAATGGGGAATACAGAAGACGGCATAACCATGACCTATATGCTCATGTGGAGAAGATAAGCAACGTCATCCGGAAGAGAAGGTTACCATTTGATGGGCATGTGAAACGAAAGAGCCCAGCGAGACTGACCAACCGCAACATAACTTACTTTCAGGAGAGGAAAACAAAATGGGCCTGGTTCATTGAACTGGATAAAGATCTGAAAGAAGTGGGGATTACACCAACAGACATTCAGGAGTGCGTCCCACTCAAAGGGAAACTTCAAGCTTGTAAAGGTTTCCAAGAAAAACCGAAGTTGAAAACGGGGAAGATTTGGACCCAGGAACGGAAGGAAGTCCACCGAGAACGAATGCGGGCGTACAGGGCAAACATCAAAGCCAGTAGAAGACGGTTGGAATGACGCGGTCCACAGATAGCCTATACGAAATTAATGAATGAATGAATGAATAATATGGAGATAGGAATATAATAGACCTGCCGTACCACACCCGCAGGTGTAAATCGCGTGAAAACATTCTAGAGTACCCCATGATCCCCTTAAGCGCATTATACGTATTGATGAATTTTACGGCTTAATTTGGTTCCGTGATAACCTTCCAGCCGTTTGCAAACTTTCACACTAATGTAATTAATGGAATTGCATTGCGTCTTACAGCAATAGAAGGACCTCTGAGAATCCGTTGGCATGGTTACTGGCTTGCATTCGTTCATTAGTTTATTAAATTAAATTAGTTTTCTGGGAATATCTCAAAAACGGTTGGTCTTCGGTCCTGAAATGTGGTTTTCGGGGACCCGAGTTTTGTCTCTCACATTGAGGGGCTGAAAATGAGTTTTGTCTCGTCCTTCTATGCCTATTTCAGCATGTACTTTAAGGGGGTAGGCCCCCTTTTATGAGAGGTACGGAGAAGAGTTACATCAAAGATTAGTGTCTGGCCTCTGATGGATATCTGTACCAAATTTTACGTTGATACACCCAGCCGTTCTCGAGTTATAAGGGAACAAATTTGTCCACAGACAAACAAAAGAAACGAACAGACAGACAGACAAAAAAATATTTTCGCGCGCATCCATCATAAAACAGTGTGAAACGTGTAAACAACTCAAATTCCCGTAGAAATTCAGAGAAAAACACACAAATTTTAATTTTTAGCCTACTTTCGATTTTTGCCAAAAATGAAAGTAGACTTATGAGATCAACACAGGGCGAAAAAAGTGTGTCTGTCTGTGTGTGTGTATGTGTGTGTGGGAGTCTGTGTGTGTGTATGTGTGTGTGTGAGTATGTGTGTGTGTGTGTGTGAGAGTGTGTGTACTCTGAATGTCTGTCCCCCCCCCTATCAATTCGAACACGGTGAAACCGAATTGAACTAAATTTGGTACAGAGGTAGAACAAGCAAAGGGCACCTCAGTATCATGTTTTATATCGCCGCCATATTTACCAAATCTGAATGGCGGCCACTCAAACGTTCAAAACGTAAAATCAAATAGCGACTAAACAAATTATCCGATCTCTACCAAATTTGGTAATAACATACCCTCATATAGGACGCGTCTTGTGACCAAACTACAAGGTCATCCGCCGTACCATTTCAGGATGGCGGCCGTGCGAATTATGCAAACTTTATAATCCATATCATGGGACCCACCAGTTCCGATTAGCGAGCCGAGAATCGATTTAACTGTTCTAAAGGAATAGGCACGTTCGAAATTAAAAGTTTATTTTGTAATACTATAGTGCAGAAGTGATTTTAAAAAGATGAGCCGTCTCAGTAAGAAGACAAGATGGAAGCGTATATCTTGTGCCTGACTTATATTTCACTAATTTGAGTATTGCATGCAATATAGCGTACTGATACAAAATAAATAAACTTAGTATGAAATGCTTTATACATAAATAATATACTCCACTGATGAAATCGTTAGGTCTAAATCATTATTTGCTAACAAGTTCTATGTAAGTCATTTTATATAGATCAATGTTCTTTGGCACAAATGGATCCGTGGTAAAGCGTTAGTCTGTCATTCATATGCCTATGGTTAAAACCCCATCAGAGTTTGGATTTCTGCTTGAAATTTTACATATTTGTTGCTTTGTAATGACTCAGACATTTTAAAATTAAGCCTTATATTGTGCATATTACGGTGAAAAACATATATTTAATTAAAACATAATTCGCCAGCAGATTTACTCGAGACATCTAGCAGCCAAAAAGGTAACTGCACGCCGGCCTACTTATTAACTTCCAGATTTTATTGAAAAGTTTCTTCTTATGGCCGCTAGAATGCACTCGTCCTGTTAGGATTATATTTTTCGATAGTTCTCCACTAGATTTCACGACTGGTCTACATGCGACTCCATTGATAGTATACCATTGGCATTCTATGCGCATCGAATTTGAAGAATGACAAGATGATACTATGATACATTTTTACTTCTTATTTTAAAGGGTTTGTTACAGCCTATTGTGCGTTATTTGAAAATGTTATTTGAAGTAAAGAACAAAACGATTTCACATAGTAACTGAATTCTAGCCGCTGGTACTAGTTCAGGTTATTAATACTTTTATTTCAGGCAAATAGCAATCGAAAATATCCACATAGTTTGTATACACTAGTCTCTGTAGGGACACGGAAAAGATTTGTTAATTCAATTAGGGTTGTGGAAGCCATGCACAACCAGACGTGTAAAGACATGCCTCAACTCAAAGTTGGATGTTGCCCACGGCAGGTCGATTATGTAATAATAACAATAATAATAATGTTATTTGTTTTACGACCCTTTTAACTACTGCTGCTTTTAGATACGCCGGGGTGCCGGAATTTTGGCCCGAAGGGGATCTTTAACGTGCCAGTAAATCTACTGACACGGCTCCCTCGCATTTGTGCACCCTCAAATGCCAGCTGACTGCGCCAGGATACGATCCTGCAACCTAGGGCCCAGCAAGCGAGAACGTTACCGCAGAGCCACGCAGGCAGTCCGGTCGATTATGTCTCCAGATCCATAACATTCTTGAGATACTTCTTATCTATCTTTCTTCAATGATGGTAGTAGTTTTTTTCTAGGTTGTGGCGTTTGGTAGAGGTAAATAGTTGTAAGGTTTCAACCAAGAAATGATTCTATTATACTCTTTGATAATAACAACGAGTTATAACTATACTCATACATTTAGGAGAAATTAGGCTATATGTTCTTTACTGAACATCTTGTTATATATAGAGAGATATACTGCACCGCTCGGTGTTGACCGTGTTTTATTGCACAGATTTTGGTTTTACTCGCTAACCGTTGGAGATATACGAAAAGTGATATGGACCTTTCGGATAGAAAATTAAATGCTAAAGCTCATTTATGCCATCAAAAGTTTGCTATTTCTTAGCGTTCTCTTTTTATTTGAAAAGGAAATATGAAATTTTGAAACCAAAGTGTGTAGTGACGTGACAAATGTCGGTTTTACTCGCTAACTGTTGGAGATAAAGGAAAGGTGATAAGGACCTTTCGGATAGGAAATTAAATTTCAAAGCTTATACGTGCTATCAAAAGTTTGATATTTATTACCGTTCTCTTTTTATTTGATATGGAAATATGAAATTTTGAAACCGAAGGGTCTAATGACGTCACTAAAAAGGTCGCCATTTTTTAATAGTGCAAAATTTCGATATCAAAAGTATCCTATATGTAAACCTGGTAAATCAGCTACATCCATGCAAAATGTCATTTAAATCGGACCAGTGGTTCTTGAGTTATTGAGTAACACACAGACACACACCATCTCATTTTAGCCCATTTAGGCTTATGAGATCACCTTTTGTCCGTGTGTGTGTGTGCGTGCGTGTGTGTGTGTGTGTGTGTGTGTGAGGTGTGTGTGTGTGTCCCCGTAATAAAATCTAAACGGCTTGAGCGATTTCGATGAAACTCGGTAAGTTCATAGCACTATTCCCGGCGACCTCGACCGTGCCCTTCAAATTTTGTTACATCTCACCAATCCAACATGGCGGCTGTGCGAAATATTTCACTAGCATTCAATATCTCCGAAACTATTACCGATATCGCCCTGAAATTATGTACGGTGATAAAGGGCACTACTGGAAGTTCACCTATGAGACTTTCTAAAACCTGGTGACTACAAAACCAACATGGTGGTCAAGCGAAGTTGAGACTTTTAAATAGACGTTTCTCGTGATTTAACTATCCAAACGTACTGAAACTTGGTACAGCAAATGTTTATACACATTGTAATGCACTGGAGTCTAATTTAGTTCAATTGTTTACATAACCTCAAAATGGCGGCTGTGCGAAATATTTCACTGACATTCTATATCTCCGAAACTATTACAGATATCACCCTGAAATTTTGTACTGTGATAAAGAGTACTGATACACGTTTATCTATGTATACTTCATAAACCTGTCAAGTACAAAACGAACATGACGACCAAGCGAATTTGAAATATTTTAATAGACTTTTCTCGTGATTTAACTCTCTGAGCGCAGTGAAATGTGGTACAGTAAATGATTTTGCAGATTGTAATGCACTGTCATCTAATTTAATTCAATTGTTTACATAACCTCAAGATGGCGGCTGTGCGAAATTTTAAAATTAAGTTTTTATTTCTTGTGTCGTAATCATGCGATCGAAGTGAAAGTTTGAATAATGAAGCTAGGCAATAATTGTCCTTGAATGGTAGATAACTCTATGGCCTATACATATAAAATTCCTAAATGGCGAGCTTCCGAAATATTTAACGGTTCTCAATATCTTTGAATTTTTTACAGCAACCAAACTGATTTTTTTTTGTTCATAGAGACTATGAACATATGCCCACCTATAGGACTTTCAGTAACCTGGTGAGCACAAATCCAACATAGCGGTGACGCGAAGTATAAATATTTAAATATACGTTTCTCGCGAATTAACTATCCGAGTGCCGTGAAACGTTGCTCGTTAAATGCTTATACAAATGTTGATCCACTGGCATCTAATTTATTTCAATTGTTTGCATAATCACAAGATGGCTGGTGTGCGTAATTTTAAAATCTCGTTTTTGCTTCTTGTGTTCTAATCATGCGATTGAAGTTTGAATACCACACGTACACAATAATCTTAATGTAATAGTACAATAAAAATCCAACCTGGCAACCATCTGAAATATTTAGACGGTTCTCAATATCTACGAATCTGTTACAGCAATTAAACTGAAATTTTGTATGTTGATAGAGGCAATTAATATGAGCAGGATATATGAAAATAGGCTATATAGTTCTTCACGGAACTACTTGTTATATATTAGTATGATGATATAAAAGTGAAAGTCTGTATGTATGTGGGTGGTTTTGTCTGTTCCGTATACAAATCTACACCGTTCCACCAATCTCAACCAAATTTTGCATACACATAATTTAGGACCCAGAATGAACCGCTGTCTACATGAATTTTCGATAGTATTTCTCATTCTTCTGCTTTCGGCAGACACGGCCGACTGGATTCGAGTTGCGCTCTGCACTACCGGTATAGAAAATGAGGATCTTTACTTGAAATCGCGTTAGTTACTCAACTGCTCACACAGCACTGTCAACCGAGTTTAGCATAACAAAGGCTTGACACTATCTACTATATATTTGTCAAATACCAGTCACTCACTCACTCATTCATTCTTCTCGAAATCTCAGAAACCACCAAACGGATTGGAATGAAATTTGGTATGCAGCTTCCTCAAGGGCCGCAAATGCCCACTAAGAGAGGATTTTTGGATATTCAGGTTCTACAGGGCTGTTAAGGGGGTAGACCTGCATTTCATTGAATAGCAATATCTCCCGATTGGTTTCATTGGGGATGTGATACTCGGCATATAAACTCATCATTAAAAACGAGAAGAGACGAATCTGAGGGTTTTCGATGTGGTGTATATTATGAGGTGAAAGGGGTGAAGAGTGGGGATTGAAAGATTCCTAACGGAGCGTGTATCTCCGAGCAGATAGGCGAGGAGTTTGAAACTCACCGAAAAAATCAACATAAAAAAGAAGTAAATATGTGTTTGACCGTTTTTTTATAAATCCAATTTAAGGGGCCCATGGGGAGGGGTGAAATTCTGGGGGGGACAGGAAAGAAAGTGTCCGAACTGATTGACTGACTGACTCACTCATCAAACTCAGGGGGAAAGGACTGCTTTAAAGTAAGTAAATAGCTGTTCGACAGTTTTTTTTTCATAAATCAAATTTAAGGGGTTCATGAGGAGGGGTGAATTTCTGAAAAAAGAAAATCGAAAGAAAATGTCCTGACTTACTCACTCACTCATCATCGCCCAGCCAAAATTATTGAAGTTAGAAACCTGACAGCTTGGGGATATGTTCATTGTATGTCAAAACCGTCTACTAAGGAAGGATTTTCGGATATTCAGATTCAAAAGGGGTTTTAAGGGGGTTAAACCTGCATTTCATTGAATAACAATATCTCCCGATTGGTTTCATTGGGGGATGTGATACACGGCATATAAACTCATCATTAAAAAGTATGAAGACACGTGTCTGAGGGTTTTTCGATGTGGTGTATATTAAGAGGTGAAAGGGGTGAAAAGTAGGGATTGAAAGATTCCTAACGGAGCGTGTATCTATTAAACGATATAGGCGAGAAGTTTGAAACTCAGCGGAAAAAAAATCAACATATAAAAGAAGTAAATATGTGTTTGACCGTTTTTTTTTTTCATAAATCCAATTTAAGGGACCCAAGGGGAGGGGTGAAATTCTTGGGAGGGAGGGGGGGGAAGAAACAGGAAGGAAGGAGTCCTAACTGATTGACTGACTCACTCACTCATCAAACTCAGGGGGAAAACTGCTTTAAAGTAAGTAAATAGCTTTTCGACAGTTTTTTTTATCAATAAAATTGAAGGGGTTCATCGGGAGGGGTGAAATTCTGAAGAAAAAAAATTGAAAGAAAATGTCCTGACTCATTTACTCACTCATCATCGCCCAGCCAAGAACATTGAAGTTGGAAACATGGCATTTCGGGGATATGTTCGTTGTATGTTGAAACTGTACACTAAGGGAGGATTTTTGGATATTCAGGTTCTAAAGGGGTCTTAAGGGGGTTAAACCTGCATTTCATTGAATAACAATATCTCACGAGTGGTTTCATGTGTGGATGTGATACTCGGCATATAAACTAATCATTAAAAATAAGCAGACATGTGTCTAAGGGTTTTTCGATGTGGTGTATTATTATGAGGTGAAAGGGGTGAAAAGTGTGGGGTTGAAGGTTTCCTAACGGAGTGTGTAGGCCTATCTCTTAAACGACATAGGCGAGAAATTGGAAACTCAGCGAAAAATAAATCAGCTTATAAAGTAAGTAAATCGGTGTTCGACCGTTTTTTCATAAATTAATTTTAGGGGCCAATGGGGTGGGGTGAAATTCAGGGGGGGGGGGAAATGAGAGAAAGTGTCCTAACTGACTGACTAACTCATTCACTCATCAAACTCAGGGGGAAAAGACAGCTTAAAAAATAATTTAATAGGTGTTCATGCGTTTTTTCATCAATCCAATTTAAGGGGCCCATGGGGAGGGGTGAACTTCTGGTAAAAATAATTGAAAGAAAATGTCCTGTCTGACTCACTCACTCATCACGCCCAGCGAAAACTATTAAAGTTGGAAACATGAAATTTTGGGAATATGTTCGCTGTAAGTCGAAAACGTCAACTAAGGAATGATTTTTGTTTATTCGGGTTTTAAAGAGGTGTTAAGGGGGTAAACGTGCTTTTCATTGAATAACGATATCTCATGAGTTGTTTCTTTGGGGATGTGATATTCGGTATATAAACTAATCATTAAAAATAATCAGACATATATCTAAGGGTTTATCGATGTGGTGTATATTATGAGGTGAAAGGGGTGAAAATTGGGGGTTGAGGGATTCTTAATGGAGCGTGTATCTCTGAAATGACATACGCGAGAAATTTGAAATTCGGAGGGAAAAACAGCATAAAATACAAGTAAATAGGTGTTCGGCCGTTTTTTCATAAATCCAATTTAAGGGGCCCTTGGAGAGGGGTGAAATTCTGAAAGAAAGAAAAACAGGAAAGAAAGTGTCCTAACTGATTGACTCACTTACTCACTCATCAAACTCAGGGGGAAAACAGCTTTAAATAAGTAAATAGGAGTTCGGCCCTTTGTTTCATAAATCCAATTTAAGGGGTTCATGGGGAGGGGTGAAATGAAATTCCACAGCCTGCTTCCAGTCTCCGACCGGGTCAGGAATGGAATGAATGAAGCCCCCATCTAGTGGCGGAGATATGAACTGTGCCGGCTGCCGAGGCCTGACGCAATCCTCTGGGACAATGATTAGATGAATGACAGATGAAATGAAATGATAGTGGAGAGTGTTGCTGGAATGAAATGTTGACAGGGAAAACCGGAGTACCCGTAGAAAACCCTGTCTACCTCCGTTTTGTCCAGCACAGATCTCACATGGAGTGACCGGGATTTGAACCACGGACCCAGCGGTGAGAGGCCGGAGTGCTGCCGCCTGAGCCACGGAGGCTACAATAAATAAATAAATAAATAAATAAATAAATAAATAAATAAATAAAATAAAATAAAATAAATAGGGGTTCGACCGTTTTTTTTTTCTTCATAAATGCAAATTAAGGGGCCTATGGGGAGGGGTTGAATTCTGGAAGAAAAACGTCCACTAAGGAAGGATTTTTGGATGTTCACTCTCATCGACCAACCAAAACTATTAAAGTTAGAAGAATGATAATTTCGGGATGTTTGTTGTGTGTCGAAAGCGTCTACTAAGGAGGGATTTTTGGATATTCAGGTTCCAAAGGTGTGTTAACGGGGTTAAACCTGCATTTCATTGAATAACAATATGGCACGACTATGACGCGAGCGAAGCGAGGCTAAAAATGAGATGGTGTGTGTCTGTGTATTACTGAATCACGCAAGTACCACTGGTCCGATTTACATGAATTTTACATGGAAGTAGCTGATTTACCTGGTTAACATATAGGTTCCTTTTGATTTCAATACTTTGCACTATTTCAAGATGGCGACCATTTTAGTGACTTCACTACACCCTTTGGTTTCAAACTTTCATATTTCCATTTGAAATAAAAAGAGAACACTAAGAAATAGCAAACTTTTGATGGCATATACATGGCTTAAAATTACATTTTCTAACCGAAAGGTATCTCCAACGGTTAGCGAGTAAAACCTAAATGTATGCTATAAAACACGGTCAACACCGAGCGGTGTAGTTGGACAAAATGTTCCATCCTTAATCTCCCTCTGCGCAGCACCTCGCCTATCCCCTGTTTTAACTCTCACCTTCATATTTAAATTTATTTATGACGCATAGCGAAGCACGGGTACTTCAGCTAGTAGTTTATAAAATGCGTAATATAATTACATCCATTTTCCCCCTCCCAACCAGCCATCTGCTATAATGTGTGGGTACATACGTTGTTCGTCCAGAAAGTAAGCAAAGTTTGTTAATCAACACAAAACGAGTACAGATACAGGCAAATTATTTATTGCGAAACAAACTACACAGCTCCCACCATTTTGGAGTCACTTGTCATAGCGTGGCACAAGTTTTGTGTGCCTTCTTCATGAAACGTTTCCGCCTGTGTTGTCATACATATGGGGAAAGTTCAGAGGAAGATCAGTCAATGTAAACCTACGGCAGGGCGAATAATCGCGTTCAATTGCAAGAACGGAATCTTCATTAACCAATGATGGACGCCTGCATCGTTAATCATCGTGCATTTGATCACGTCCTTCATTGAACTGTCGGACCCATCTCCTGACTTTTGAATCACTCATCGCATCTTCTCCATACACCTCGCAAATCTGATTATGAATGTCGACGTGTTCAGTGTTCTTCGCATTCAGAAAACGAATGACAGATCTAATCTCACAAGGTTGAACTTCCAATGAACTTCGCCACTCTAAACAACCACTATAAAGCTTAAACAAAACAGCGATCTCATTATGCCGTCATGTCCTTTTCCTTGACTCAGAGCGACTACCGCGCATGCGCTGAACTGCGATTGAAGCCGAGTTGGAGTAATTTATACAATGGAACTTACTTTTTAAGCTTGCCTAATACTTAGAATCCAGTCCAAAAAGTCCTGGATTCGATTTCCAGCTCGGCCAAAAGTTGTTATTCTGATCTGATGGATGGAACGTAATGCACTCAGCCTCAAGAAGACAAGTGAGAGGAAGAGGGTTCATTCATCAACTCAACCGTTCTAGAAGTAGTAACCTATTCCATAGTTTCTATGCCTCCGAACCATACAATTATCAGGATGATTGTGAACTTGAGCCCGAAAGCATCCCTAATGAAACAAACATACATAGACGTAGGTCATCAGGCAGATCACACCCTCACACGGGGATGTTGACCAAAATGTATTGTCTGTTCATGTTCTTCAAATAGTCAACACATACAGTGAAGGTCAATTATCTTGGGCGTATCTGGGCCCTTAATCCATCATCAGTGCTGTCGTGAAAATCCAATTCTTGGAATCATTTTATGACCCAACTCTCAGTTTGAGCTTTATTCCAGCTATTTGACACCATTAACTTTTGTCTTCAACCTTGAAAATGCCTTCGATAGATGGTGATACGTTGGTTAATGTTAGTGAGCACATGTCAAGAATATCCATAAATAAATTTCAGCAAATATAGCGGTCATAAAGGTCTCAAAACTAATATCGATCACACTGAGGTAAAGCCCACGTCGCTTAACCGTGAGGATCAATTTCAATATCGCTGCCTATTTTCTTTAAAATAGAAGGCTACAATTATTCCAGTACCAGTTATTTAACTGCGTTTCCAATGTTACGCATTCAGTGGGTATCCAAAATACACTGTATAACAACAACGAAAAAAGACGCACCGGGAAGGCGTTGTCCGATTGTAAGGAAATCACGAATGCAAAGAAATTCGGACCGATAATGCAACTGATGAAAGCTTCGTGTGCAATGAATGAATAGCGGGAGCTCCCGCGCAACTGAACTGCGCATGCATCAGGTTTATATAAGGCCCGATTTTGAAGCATACGCTCAAAGTAGCTGTTGCATTTGACTGCGATATCTTTAAGTCGGCTATAAGAATGCCACGCCGAAGGATTCGTGCTCATAACGAGCAGATGTCAGAGTTTGAAAGAGGTCGTGGGTTCAGATTGAAAGAAGCTGGTTGGTCGAATCGAGCTGTCGCTGGACATTTGGGTCGAAGTGATGCGGCGATCAGACGATGCTGGCAAGCGTGGGTCAGCAACGGCAGGCATCAGCGTCAGGACGGCAGTGGTCGACCGAGGGCCACAACAGCACGGGAAGACAGAGCGGTTGTCAGAACAGCTGCCACAGCAGTGGAGTCATCGTTATCAACGATCCAGCGTGTGACCCGCACACATGTGTCCACCATGACCATCAGCAGACGCCTGAGAGACAGGAATTTGCGCTCGCGCCACCCGTTACGCCGCTTACCACTCACGCCTGTTCACCATCAAGTCAGATTACAGTTGTGCCGCGCTCGAGCAACGTGAAACTGCGCCGACTGGGGACGTATAAGTCTTTAGTGACGAGTCTCGTGTCCAACGGTGCCCTGACAATAACCACAGACGTATTTGTAGACGTCCAGGCCAGCGTGGGGATCCTGCCTCGACTAACGCACGCCACACAGCCCCACAATAGGGGGTGCTGAACTGGGGTGCCATCTCCTTTGATAGCCGGACCCCTCTGGTAGTCATTCCTGGCACACTGACAGCACATCGGTATGTTGATAACAGTCTACGGCCGGTTGAGTTACCGTTCCTTCAGCGACATCCAGCCTTATTTTCCAACAGGATAACGCCCGGCCGCACATGGCACGTGTTGCTATGGACTGTCTTCAAGTTTGCCCTATCTTTCCTTGGCCAGCTCTGTCGACTGATCTCTCTCCCATAGAGTACATTTGGGACGTCATGGGAAGGCGATTGCGAACATCCTAGAATGTCGCCGATTTAGCCCAACAGTTGGAGACCATTTGGCACGAAATTCCCCAGGACACCATCCGGGAACTTCATCAGTCCATGCCACGTCGACCGACACCTTGCATCCAGGCCAGGGGTGGACCAACACCTTATTGACGTCCTCACTTTGTAACGCTCTAACTCTGCAATAAATCATTCGATTGTTCTGCACTTTTGATCGTCTGTTGTTCTATGTCTGTTCCTCACATCCACCGATTTTTATCGCCATCGGACAATTCCTTCCTGGTGCGTCTTTTTATTGTTGTTGTTGTTGTTGTTGTCATACAGTGTATTTAACCAGCGTGATGTGACGCCAGGAAACCTGCTTCAATAAAATATAATTATTGCTACCAGCATTCTTTTGATATTTTTTGTTCCATAGTACAGTATTTCAATTATTCTACTCATATTCTATATTTTTCAAGACGTGGAACGGCTGTCCAAAAATTTTAATTGCATTCCTTGGAGGGGAAAGTGTACGAATTTTTATGAAGCTATTTCAATTAAATGCTTTATAAGAACAATGGTCAGTGCATTCTTTACAACACTTAGAAGATATGCGCGCTGTTTACATTTTCCACACTAATATGCTTGTATTCTGTGCATCTCTGGTGACGAAGTTCTCAGCTACACACTTAATTAACAGAGATAGTATGTTATTTAAATGAAATATTATCGGAACGTGGTCTCACAACCGTGACTGAGCGCATTGAATAGTTTGACGCTTTGATCGCATGAGAAAAGTTTTCTTAAGATACTTTGCATAAATTCTCTGGGTAGGATTCCCAATGTTGACCCTGAATACACAATAACGCAGACCCACTATCAACCCAGATGGTTTAGAAAAAGTGTCCGTCAGTCTGAAAGACTTGACTTTGTATCATTTTAAATGCTACAAATGCTGAAAAATGCTAGAAAGGATGGAGGCTTCTCGCTTCGCTCGAAGGCAAAGACTCTTGACATCTTAGAAAATTATCTGCATAATACTTTTTTGTAGAACATTTCATGCTGACCAATTCTTGCGCTCATAGTATATTGATATGTTTAACGGTTTGCCCAGCGTAAGCTTCAGAAGCGCATGGACACCAAGTTTGTTTCCGACTTTTTCACTGAAATCGTTACTGCTTGGCTTCCTTTGATCATACATAAATTATTTTCTAAAGAATCTTTCCTCGAGATATCCTTTATAGAATGGTGAAAACCGCATCAAAATCCATCCAGTGGTTCTTGAGATTACCCGTGACTTCCAAGAATCGGGGATTTTTGTCTTATACTAACGAAGTAGAGATTGTCGGGGAACACATGCACCAAGCGGTACTATGACGTCACACACCTCAGTGCATCTGGGTACATTTCGTCTCGTTACCGTAACGTAACGCCAGACCCCAGCGTAACGACGAAGTCGACAAGATCATTTAAAATGATAACATATGCATGTGCCTTTCCGAGTCAAATTATAAAGGCAGGTGCAGTGGAAGTATTTCTCATCCCCTAAGTCATATTGAAGAACCAACTACAATACAGTACACTGCATGTCAATAACTGGTCAGCCAACCATATGTTAGCTATGAATCAGTGATTTTTGCACTGGACAGTACAGCTCTTGCAACCTAAATTTAAAATCTACTTTGAGTATAGTTAAATATTAGACATTTTCAAGTATGATAATTTCTATCTATCGTTAACATATCGATGCAACTGCGATAAAGATAGAGCAAGACTTCTCCAAATTTCTATCTGAAAAACTACTGTAGTAGCTACATGGTAGGCTACCATCGTTGCCTTTAGTTTGTGTTCATTTATCAAATGAAATGGAATATTGAAATTTCAAGATAAATCTCTTTGCACATAAACTTAAATTAATAAGTAACTTACTTCAAGAGGAGACATATTTCAGATATTAATGATATCCTGCATCTGTCCATTAACTTTTTGTGCATCAAACACTAAACAAAACACGTCACTCACATGCGTTAAAAAAAACAAATATTTCGCAGCAGCTCCTCATTCACAAGAAAACACGCCAACGATTCACACTCAGCTGATGACTTTGTTTGTCTATAGTGGCTGATGTAAGATATAATGAGTACCTGAAATATGTCCCGATATTAAGTCATTTATTGATTGATTAGGTAGACCGACAACGGTACCTACGCTCGCTAAAACGCAGTGCTAGGTCATGGGACCAAGCTCTCTGCTGAATCGATACACGTGGGTTCAAACCCCACCGCCGGGCGTCCTTGAAATGGTTTTCCGTGGTTTCCCTATTTTCATCTCCAGGAAAATCTTCTGACAGGTCACGGCCGCTTCCTTCCACATCCTTGCACAGTTTCATTCATCTTCATCTCATTAACTCCTCTCAAAGCGGCTTCGGTGGCGTAGTCGGTAGCATGCAGAACTGCTGTGCCCAAGATAGCGGGTTCAAACCCGGCCGAAGTCGTCGGATTTTTTAAGAGCGTTAAAAATCCTTCAGTATGCCTTCCTTCGGAGGGGAAGTAAAGCCGGCGGTCCCATGTCATAGATTTATGGCATGTAAAAGATCCTTCCACGGACTAAACTTGTGTGCAGCTAAATTGTTGGGTTAGATTTCGCCGGAACGCTCAATCAAAGTTCCAACGTTCACCACTAGGTATCATTGATATCTGGTAGCGAAAGTTGGAACTACTTGAAATTGAACGGAACTTGTAGCTCACCCTAAGGGTGTCCGCTGGAAGCAGCTACAGACTCAGGCGAGCCGAACATGTCCTCGGACATTCCCGGTACTAACAGCCATACGATAAATAAATAAATAAATAAATAAATAAATACAAAATATATAAATAACTCCTCTCATATGTGGTTGGCGTCAGGAAGGGCATCCGGCCGTAAAAACCATCCACCACATTGAGTTTCATCTCATCTCATCCCCGACCCCGTTCGAAACAGGAATGATAAGGGGTGGACATACAATTGATTGATTAGGTGGAAATTATTATAACTTGAACATTAAAAAAAAATGACTAGACTAATGTTTTTCAACTCTGCTAAATATTTCACTTATCTCAGTTGTGATGTGATCAATCAACGTACTCGAGGTAGCGAAATCTAGTCACTACACAACTGGTTGTAATATACCTTTAAAAAACCGACCGCGGTAGCCGAGAGCACTGACGCGCTACCTCGTGATTCGGTGGCATTGGACAAGCGTGGTTTCGAATCCCACCACAGCCATCCTGAAAATATTTGTCGCATATGTCGAGATGGTTCTTTTCAGTAGGCCCATGGTCGATTTCCTTCCAAAATTCCTTCCCTAACCCGTCAAGGAAATAAAATGGCCATTCGCTCCTTTAATTTAATGATCTATCTTTTTACCCTGTGGATGGTTTATACGGCCGAATACCATTATCGACGCCAACCACATGAGGGGAAGGTTGAAATTAATGAAACTGGGCAAGAATTTGGAAGGAAGCAACCGTGGCCTCTCAGAAGGTGCGCTCGAAGATTGGTCTGGAGTTGAAATGGGAGACCACTTCATCCGTTTCAAGGACGACTGACTCACTCATCTTACTAGTCCAGGCGTAACTATCCCCGTTGGTTTCAGACATTCTCATCAATCTTGCGTACTTATTCCAAAATCCATCCCCTTGCACATGGATGATAATTCTCTGATTCAATCTTTCTTATACCCACCCTAAAACCACCACCCCCCTTGCACGTGGAGGAGTGTTTGCAGTGTCTCGAGTGTTCATGACCTCCTCCTCAGCTTGTCAATGCGAGATGTATCACGTGGTGTTACCCCCAACACCTCCTGACCATCAATCGCCAGCCATCAGCAGGGCTTCCAACACCATTAATCAAGGATCTGCTGCGCTGTGCAGACAGCTCATTGCATTGTCCTTTCTTTTTTGCGGTTGCATGGTAATGAGTTGATTAACATTCTTAGCTTTATAATTTGATTATCTCCGGCACAGGAGGGGTCACCTCTTGCTTGCTGATGGCGACATTCACTTCACGTTGGCACACAGAGATTTGCATTCGGACTGTCAGACTACATTAAGTTGGCCACAACAAGCCACAGGTAGACATGCCCACAAGATGAAAGAATTGTTTTATTTTTACCATTCTCTACTCACCTTGACGGATGTGCGGTTGTATAGCGCTGTCGATAAGGCCCATATCATGAATGGTATTCCCAAGAAGACCCTTGCACATGCACGCGGCACAGATGCTAGCATTGTTGGCTACCAGGTCCCGGATTCTCATCTCTGAGAAGAATTTAAAAATCACCATTCAGTCGATCAACGCAAAAATCCCCATTTGTGTTATTACTTTTGTTGTTGCTTATTAGGAGCGTTGTGACATCTTGGTCATGTAGGCACATGCACTTGTGTGTTGTTGTTGATTCATTTAGGAGGGGCCGATAACCTCGATTCTGGCCCCTTAAAACAACAATTATCATCATCATCACCATCATGATTCATTTAGGGGCTTTGGAGCATCGTGGTCATGCAGCACACTTGAGTATGTGTGTGTGTGTGTGTGTGTGTGTGTGTAGAAGTTGACTAATATTCTGTGTTATTACGGTGGCTGTATTAGTGTGTTTATTTGTAATTCGGATGAGGGTTGGGAAGGAGGCAGCCATGGCCTTAGTGTAGGAACCATACCGGCATTCACCTGGAGTAGAAGTGGGAAACCACGGAAAACCGTTTCCAGGATGGCTGTGGTGGGAATCAATCCCGCCTCTTGTCAGTTTTTCCCCACGAGGCTGAGTGCATCCTGTTCCAACCCTCAGACCAGAATTAAAATTCTTGGTGGAGACGGGAAACGAACTGAGGCCTCCACGGTGACAGCCAAGAGTGCTAACCACTACGCACCAAGGCGAACTTACTTAAGTGTGTGTGTGTGTATGTGTGCGCACGTGCGTGAGTGTAATTTGTCTGATAACCTGTATTATTGTAATGGCTATACTAGGGTGAGTATTTAAAATTGGGAAATAGGATTCGGAAGGACCCGTAAGGCTAACCACCTAGCCAATGCATAAGCTATGTGCGAGCTGGTAGCCGAGAGAGGACAATGCCATTGTGGTGAAAAGTATCCCAAAGCATTTCGCACCGTTGGCTGTCCACAGTCATACATACTGTTTGATAGCAGTAGATACCCTTCCGGCACATGCATTGTATGAGTCTACTCGGGCAACGCAAATCAGCCTTCTGTGCATCTGCGAGGTTTTTCGTGGTCAACAATAAAAAAAACACTGATAGTCTGAAAGATTAGACTTTATGTCATTTTAATTGCTATAAACGCTACAAATGCTGCGTGAACTCAAAGTCCGCTAGCAAAAAAATAAAAATAAAATAAAAAAATAAAAACAAGTGCAATCCAAAGTCAAAAGAGGTAGTTGGCTGGATGACGTCACGCTCGCCGGAGCGCGCGGGGAAACGAGGAAGCTCAAGCAGTACTATGACGTCACACACCTCAGTGCATTCTCGGTACATTTCGTCCCGTCACAGTAACGTAACGCCGGACCCCAGCGAAGCGACATAATCATTTAAAATGATAAAAACTAATTTTCAAAACGAACCTATTTTTACAGCTGTCAGAAATGCAGACGAGACATTAGGTGTTGCAATAATATAATATTCATTTCTATTCTTTAAAGCGATACGGAAATTTGAATTGATTAGTAGAAGCTGCTTCCAACGTCAATATGTGACACAGTAAGATGTAAGTAAACAAAATGGCAGTAGTGGTCTTACAACAGGATGTAACGCCTCTGCCTTAGAACTAGGCAGCGGATATTCATGACTTCAGGAATCATTAAGGGATTCCGGAAAGCCCTATTTTGCCAATGTTAAAAGAGTATTTATTAAATGCATGTTAAGTACATGGGCTGTGTATTCTCTCAGGATGGTTGCGTAGGAAAGGAAATAGAGTTGAGGTGTGGAAAAGTCAATGCAGTGAATTCTCAGTTGCGATCTACAGTATTCTGTAAGAAAGAAGTTGGTGTAGCGACGAAACTTTCCCTACATCCCTCAGTATTTAGACCGACCTTGCTGTATGGAAGTGAGAGCTGGGTAGATTCAGGTTATCTGATACATAAGCTAGAAGTAACTCATATGAGGGTAGCACGAATTATTTCTGAGATGGGAGCAATGTCAGGACGGTGCTCAAAATGAAGAAATAAAGTGTAAGTTAGAAATGAACACCTTAGATAAAGCTGTCCGTATGAGCTGACTTAGATGGTAGAGTCATGTGAAGAGAATGGGGGAGAGTAGATTACCTAAGAAGTTAATAAGTTCGGTTGTAGAGGGTAAGATAAGTAGAGGTAGACCTAGGAGGCGATGGTTAGATTCAGTGTTGAACGATTTCAATGTGAGAGGTGTAGGAGCAGAGGAGGCTGCAATGCTAAATGCTAATAGGGAATCATGGAGGAAACTTGTCCGTAAACAGAGGCTTGCAGACTAGACTGGGCGGTGAATGGCGAAACAGTCTCAAATGAAAATGTATTTATGTATTGTGCCCTTGCGAACAATTAATACTTGATCATAGTTCCGTCAGTTCAGTGGTTTTCCGGGGCGTAGTACATTCTCCCACTCTATGATACACGTATCTTGGATCAAAAGCATTAGGTTAACACTTGAAATAAACATCAAAAATCATATTACAAAACTATTTAATATTATTCAAAATATAGGCACTACAAAACATAAAATATCAAAATCTACAATATCACTCCACACTTGCTCTCTAATGAACAAGGAATCATTATAAAATGTCCCTTAAATCAATAGTTACGGTTCCATCGAACCTGACACAAAGTTCATGTAACTCTCACTTCCATAAATTTCTTCCTTCAATTAGCACATACGAGCTCTCTATGGCTCCTTGTTTACTTTTACAACACTAAACATTGTTAAACACACTCTTTACTCACTTAGTTGAGTATTAATTTACTGTGCAAACATTATTCTTTATAATGATAGCGATAATTATCATTTCTTTGGGCCCCACATAAATTCAAGTTTTTTTCTCTCTCTATTAATCGTACTACTTTGCATTGCTGGATAGAATTCGTGCCTCCCTTGAGTTTTGGAAATTACTGAAAATCTTCAAGTTATACAGACTCCCCAGGCTATCTAAGAGTTCCATGTACTCGGGAATAGTCATTCTTGGCTTTGTCATACACAGGGATGTAACTATAATCTTTTAACAATTATACCTTTGTTTATACGGATCTGAACAATATGTAGCAAGATTACTTCCAATAATTAGATCTCGGTATCAATTACCGGATCATTTCAATGTTTACAAACTTCCTTAGACCTCGTGAAGACAAGGGCTTGCACTTGGCCTACCCTAACACATTAGTGGCGACCCTCGTATATGTCAAGACACTCGAGGTGATTTACAGGGCTGAGACGTGCGGTCTCCTCTTGGATAGACGGTCTTCCTTATTAGACCGGCCGGCTGTAAGTTATATCATCATGCTCTTAAACTCGAAAAGCATACACAATTGTTCCATTCACATTATTTTATGCGGCCATATTATCCGCTCATTTTGGCTCAGGTGAACGCTGGTTCAAATCTTGACATCTCCTAGCCAATAAATCCATTCTCGGAGGAATTAACAACACATAATGATGGATCGGGGTATTTAACCTCAAGACCTCCTCATTTTGGCACTTTCAGGGCGGTACACGGCACTGTCTCCTGCGTGCAATACAAATACAGCACCCTTTCCAAATTCTGCCTTAAGCAAATACATCCAAATCTACTTAACTGCACTCAACTACACCTCGCAATCAGCTTTTGCCTGGCATTGTTTCAAAGCAATCCTAGCTTGAATATCATATTCGCCATACTAGCGTTTTTACACTGAGTATTTAAGTGACGCTTTTCGAGTAGGATATTTATTTCCTAGCCGTCTTTTAAATCTCCGTTCTTAAACATTATTCTGCCATTAACAATTTGCCCTTTTTGGATTATTACTTTAATCTTTGACATTTCTTAACTGGAACATAATAGTTCAACAACATTTATTTATTATATCTAGAACCTAACGGCTTCCACCTTTTCATTCATTTTTGAATATCACAATTCAACAATTATTTCATTACTGAAGTTTTAACTTCTATCCCTTGCTTCTACAGTATTTAACATACCGTTACATACAATGTTATTCCAAAAGAATATATAACTCCATTGAGTTTTATTAACCTGTTAATTTCACAATTAATTTATCGTTCAAAACCACATGTTTCATTACACACACTTTGTTTCACAAATCCTTGTTTTACATGAGTATGATCTTCTCATTATTTCTATTGGCACGAATTCCCCCCAAACAATACACAACCAATATGTGGTACTTACTTGACCTCTGGAGCTCGCTCCTGGATCCCAATGAATCAAATGGTTCGCCCACATTCTGGGTTTAACCTTCCATATTACTCATCGTGGCACTCGTTACATACATTTATTTTCCACGAGATTTACACATTTTATTTACACTTATTACCCCTTCTTGAGGGATCAATACCATGATTAAATACACTATAACACTAAAATATTTCTAATTCTAATACACAAGAATTTTAAGCCTAATACACTGCTTGCTTTTAACACTTTTTACACTGATTTTCAAGGCTTTCACCTCCTCCTAGGGTGTAGGTACTATTGCTGCCTGCTCCTAGACCTAGCTCATAGTTGAATTAATGAAAGTCTCGTTCACTGCTCCCTTAGCTGGTATTGGATAATTATATCCTTGTCCTGGCGTTTCTAGTTATCGGCACTGCGTTATAGTATTGGCACGATACTATTCTGATTTGGCTAAAAGTCTACTGTGTTGCCAAATGTCTCTACTAGATATAAGTCCTAGAGTCGCAGTCTCATTTTAAATAACGCTCTATTTCACTGTTTTACGTCCGTCCGCGTTTGAACTCTACTACTGGAATACTATGGTATTCTATCACTGGATGAATTCTGAAGTCTTTTCAATACTTCAACTACAACATCAAGTAAGTTCATCTATGCTGATGATATCGCGCTGGTAGCTCAGAGCAATAACTTTGAAGATGGCGAACAAATCATTACGGAGGACCTGAAGAAGATGTCAACTTTCTTTAAAACCTGGAGATTGATCCCAAGCACAACAAAAACTGAAGTCTCTTGTTTCCATCTAGCGAATCGTGTCGCAAACTACAAACCTAGAGTCCTGTTCAATGGACAAGAGCTGAGGTACAATCCTTTCCCAAAATATCTCGGAGTCACTTTAGATAGAACCCTGAGCTACAAAGAGCACATCACCAAGCTCTCTCACAAAGTCGCCGCAAGAAACAACATACTGCATAAGCTCAGTGGTACCTCCTGGGGAGCCTCTGCTGACTGTCTACGTTTAACTGGCATCAGTCTTGTTTACTCAGCTGCTGAGTACTGTGCGCCTGTCTGGTTGGAAAGCGTACATGTGAAGAAGATAGACACGAAACTGAACGATACAATGCGTTGCATTACTGGTACCATCAAATCAACTCCATGTCACTGGTTACCCGTGCTGAGCCACATCCCTCCACCTCACTTAAGGCGGAAGCAAGCTCTACTGAGGGAGGCTAAGAAAACCTTTGCATCACCCTCTTTGCCACTGCATCAGGAATTCTGCCATCCGTCACAACAACGATTGCAATCCAGAAGACCGGCAAGTGTCACTGCAAGGCAACTCATCGCGGATGGATTTGACATAAAGGAAAGCTGGAAGCATGAGTGGTCAACAAAAACATTGGGAACAAGTGTCCACCATCTTGATCCCACAAAGAAGCCAAATGGTTTTGACCTACCAAGGAACCTCTGGTGCCGTATCAACAGGTTGAGGACTGGACATGGGTGTTGTAATTATTTCAGGTACAAGTGGGGCTGGATCAGTTCACCAATGTGTGAATGTAACTTAGAAGAACAGACGATTGAACACCTGGTCCTACGCTGTCCTCTTCATTCATACCCTGGAATTCCTGACGACTTGTTTGATCTCACACCTAGTCTAACCGAATGGTTGAAAAGGAAGGACTTTAAAGTTTAATTTTGTCTTATTTGTATTCTGTATTGTATCACCATACGATTAAATAAAAATACTTCAATTCGCAATTACTGCGTTTACTTCGTACTTTCTTACCTATCGTCACCTTGAGCACTAACCTCCTAAGCACAGGAATGTTAGGCTTGTTATCCGACGTTCCGACCCTTATCCGGTTCATTAACGCACTTGGATAAACTTAGCACATTTGATGCTATACGGATGTCTCGTTTACTGTCGATATATTTCGAATTTTTTCCACATTCACTGAGTATTTATGATCGTCTTCTAAGGCTTTTCCTAAGTCCTTGTCAGCTGAATACGTTTTTGGTCAAAGTAGAATACTTTGCCAAGTCCCAAAGACTGGTTACTTATGTGTCGTAGCCTGACTGATTTCTGACGATACGTTCCTCCCAACAGAGGTTCTCAGTCGACGGCTTGGTGATACAGCAAGACCCCTTCACGGTCATTCGAAGACTGCATGATTTCACTTGGACTGGCTGCCTATTTATTCAATTCAATAGTCCATTTTTGCTTCTTCTTAAAACTAATTTTTAAACCAAGCGTCGTACGCTTGTGGAAAAATTATGTACTTATTCCTCATGATCCAAACGTTTCAAATTTACTTGAATTTTCGGAAAACGATCGTGGCAAATATTTATAAAAATTAAGAAGTGCTCCTGTACTGTGTGGGAGTCATTTATTTTTGCCCCACTCACCGAGACTATAGCTGTCCCCTCCTCTAATGACGTGATGCACAATCATCACTTTTATTCTGTTTGCCATCTCTTGATGAATGCAGTACATTTGCATATGTCTGTTGGCACAGGCTAGAGTAAAATGTGGCTTTTCACAAATGTCTCAGTCTCACTCATGGCTGTGATTATATGGAAGCTACTGAGGTATGGGTGGTGCTTAGTAATGACATCAGGCCACAGTCAGTGCCTGTGATGCTGTGAAAGGTTCTACTCATAGGGTTAGTACTGCTGATCTGACTCAGTGAGGAAAGCAATGGCAAACTACCTCCCTCCTCATCTTGCCTAGTACTCCTCAATATAGCGCTGCCTTGGGTTTTTGTGAGTATCTACCCACATAACCTAACAGCGGTACTTTTTGAGGACCCAACCAGCCTTCAGGCTGACTACCTAACAGACAGATTCTGTACAGTGATTACAGATTTTTACACTACCAAAAATTCTAATTTCCAGAGTTATAATTATTGGCGTTCCCAAAATCCAATAATTTTGCGTGGTTTCTAAAAAAGAGGGTTATTTCTCAACGATTCCGGGCCTCAGCATATACAGCGTTGCCAATAAAGTGCTGAATATTCACTCTCTGGTGAATCCCTCTGCTTCCTGCATGAGTGGAAATCTTCTCTGTATGTTGCACAATCAGGCTGACTCCGCTCTGCTCACGTGTGCTCGGTGGCTCACACACGGGCTGTGTGCTATAACTCAGTATATGAGACTTCGCTCATGAGTCACGCTTAGATTTCTCAACCTGGTCCCATCTCAGGAATGTACATGGACTCAAGTCTTATGGATATTCTTTTCTTTCATTACTTATATTATCATGGGTTCGATTCTTGTACACCTCAAATGGATACAGTTTCCTTAAATTATATTTGGAGTACGATGCTGACATTTTACAGCATGTTTATAAGGGCATTGTGGTGTTTGAAGCCATATTTTCAGTGTTGCCTTAGTAAACAAGAGTTTAGTGCTTTTCAGTCTCTCATGTAATTTATTTCAGGATTAGGGTATAACCCATCTCTTTTGGGTACATTCGTGTTGACCGACTGAAAAGCACTAAACTCATGTTTATAAGGGGTTGGCCGTAATTTTTAACTTAGGGATTTTTAGCCTACTTTCTATTTTTGCAAAAAAAAAAAAAGTAGACTTATGATATCTAAACGGGCCAAAAGTTGTCAGTCTGTCTGTGTGAGAGTGTGTGTCAAACAATTCAAACACGATGAAGCCGAATTGAACGAAATTTGGTACAGGGGTATCAATAGCAAAGAGCACCTCAGTGTCAGGTTTTATATTGCCGCCATCTTTACCAAAAGTTAATGGCGGTCACTCAAGTGATCAAAACTTAAAATTAAATTTCGACTAATCTAATCATCGGATCTTTACCAAATTTGGTAAAAGCATACCTTCGTATGCGATGCTTCTCGCGACCAAACTACAAGGGCATCAGCCGTACCATTTCAGGATGGCTGCCATGGGAATTATGCAAGCTTTATAACCCATTACATGGGAATCACCAGTTCCGATTACCGAACCGAGAATGGTTTACTAAACTGTTCTAATGGGCGTGGCCCGTTCGAAATTAAAGGCTTATACTGTATTATAATATACTACATTTCTATGACTCCAAACCCAAAGCCACAATGCCCTGGTTTATGAATACCAAAGACGACCTGAAAATGCTGCATCTAAAACCTGATGACGCCTTCAATAGAGATCTCTTCCTCAAACAGATACTGACTAATGGGCTAACCCGAGACGAGACACAGAACCCGAAAAGAAGACAAGGTACCACCTGGACAGCGGAGCGCAAGATGGCCCACTCCCGGAGAATGAGGGAATTCTGGACTCAGAAGAGAGCGAAGCAAATTGCCAAGTGTAGCAAGACTTAACGTGGTCCTAGATGGCCTCAACGAATTATTTATAATATATTACTCCAGAAGTGACTTAAAAAAGCTGAGCCGTCTCGGTTACAAGACAATATGGCAGCTGATCTCTCGTTCTGACCTATATTTCACTAATTTGAGTATGTTTCATGCAGTATAGCCTACTGACAGAAATAATATATAATCTTTGTATGAAATGAATTATAATGAATATATCTTCCAGTGAAGAAATCGTTTCGTCCAAGTCATTATTTGCTAAGACATTGTATGTAAATCGATTGATAACATTTGACCTGGGTCGGCACGTATGGCTCTGTGGTTAGAGCTTTGGTTTTTTCACCCAGCCGGCCGGGTTCAAAACCTATCAGAGTGGTATTTTTTTGCTTTATTTTTAATATTGATTGTTCTTTTAAGTACTGAGACGTTATAAAATCGCGCGTTATGTTGTGCATTTTGCAAGGGAATATATATATATATATATATATATATTGTGCCCATTTAGCAAGGAATATGCCAATCACAGTATACCAGCGTAGCTCAATTCGGGATTTCGGGGCAGCGGTAAGTTCCCCCACTCTGTGACTCACATATTTTGGATTAATTAGAGGATACACTTGCAAAAATAACAACAAGATCAACTCCTATTTAAACACATTTAATTAATAAAATTAATGGCACTACAAACATTTTAACAATTTAATTACTGACCCAAATATCAACTGCTTGTTCCAAATGAACAAGGGATCACAAATATAAACAAATATTGTATTCAAAACCTGTGGTTTCCACATAAACCAACAATTCTTACTTAGTCTCACTTCCATAAAGCACTAACATTAAGTTTACATAACTCCGAGCTCTTTGGCTCCATGCATTTACATTATTATGGTGTCATTCTTGTACACCTCAAACACTATCTTTATATTTCCTTATTTCTCAAAAAAAACATATATAATTATATTTAAAATCTGGGTTAATTATCTAACTCAATATTTTTGGGCATGTCCACACATTCAGTTGTTATCATCTCTCTTTATTCACAAATATATTAAGGTAATCAGAAAATCAATTGTGTACTCCAGAGCGTGAAGGTACTTGACACAGTCAAAAAACTATAGTTACTCCCGAACTCAGTTGCCTTCAATCAACTCGTGGAATCCCAAGTCCTTACATTATTACAATAGGGATTGTTATTTATCTCTTATGTCTTAATAGACCATTATCATATAAGAAACTACGATCTGAACCGGCAAACGAAATATCCATCTATAAGGACCTCGGTTCAACGCCCGGGTCGTTAACAACTTAAACCCTCCTGGTGTATTCATTCTCTTTACAACAGCTTACGAGACGGTCTCTGTTCCTTCTCGCTTTAAGAGAGCTAGACTCTACTACTTGGGGTGCGATTTATGACACGTTAGGGTGACGGCGACTCCCTGTCTGACCCAACGTTAGTAGCTATTTCCAAGGCTTTCAAAACAAACCTTCCCATTATATCCAGTTCTGGGGAGACCGGGCTTTACTGTACCGTAACATTCAAACAACTATTCTTTGGTTCACAGACCATTTTCGTATCCTTGGCATTTATTAATTATGAGAGGGTCCTCATTGATTGGGAAGATTAATACACATACGACGACGGAGAATTACAGGGGCTTTTATCATAAGAAGATCCTGCATTCGAATCTCTTCAAGTGCCTCGGGATCCAATCCCTTACAGAGGACTTATACAAAATGCGATTTAGAGTCGGCCGTGGCCCATATGACATACGCTCAATAATACCATATATTAGCTCCCTTTTTAAATACATACACAATGCCTCGTGATACTATGTCACAAATAGAGGACTTATACAATTATCAATTCACTGCAATCAACTACCCTCCATAAGTAATGTACCAAGTATTTAACCACTACGCGTTCCTAGCGTGACATTTTAATATTATATTTGCGCTCATTATGCGCTAAGCATTATTTTAAGCCGAAAATGTCTTCCCAAGAACTGATAAAATCTCTTTAGTAACAATTCATATTATTTTAATTCACATATTAATCTTTCCGTTGTCGATAAATCGCTCCCTGTTTTAAAATATTCCATTGAACCTCATATCTTACACATACGTTAAGGCTTAACGTTCTTATATTCATATCAATTTATTTGATTTTTATTTAACATTTCCATATTTAATTATTATTATTATCTTTATTCTTTATAGAAGCTCAAAAGCTATTTCTTTCATATCTCAATTTTACTTTATTTCAATATCTTTCATGATAATTAATGATATTTCGCTTGCTCTTATGACATTTGTTAAATGCATTAACCCTTTATTCACATATTTCCTCTACGGGATTTATTCTTTACATAATTATTTATAATTTCTCAATTTTTTTTATTATCGTTCAGACCGTGTTCTTGATTATTCAGTATTTATTTATTAAAACACATCCCTTTCACTCCAAAACTCCGGTGGGTTTGTACACAATCAATTTCCGACACCAAAATAGAATGAATTTAGTACTCACATGTTTCCAGATCATCCCATGATCTTTAATCTGGTGCGGTGTTTCATTTTTAGGGCCCACTTTGAAATTTTTACTCCATATTAAAGAAATTCATCTTACTTAAAAACACTTTTTGATATACATTTAAAACACTTAACATTGACGACATTTTTATATACTGATGTGTTCCCTTGGAACACATAATAAACACTAAAAATATTATTTAACACACAATCTTACTTATTTTACACTTCACACTTCTCGATCACTAGGCCGTATTTCTGAGCCTATCACACGTGATCTTCTTAAATTCCCGTTTCCAAGGGTGAAATTATTCGATGTCGGCTTCCTATCCTGCAGAATGCGAAAGTCCCGAAACATCTACTGTTCCCTGGAGTCCAATTCTGCTACTCCTATCCTGGATAACCGGCTATTTATCTAGCTTGAACGGCTTCTTTGTAGATCTATCTATCGATCCTAACGAAAGTCTATACGGATCAAGGTCTCCTCTAAGACCTATAGATTTAATTTATAGTAGCTGGCACTTCTCAATTCTAGTATTTTTAGAATAGTTCGCCTGCTTTCTGGAGATAATGTTTATAGTCTCCTATCGTCTTTATTTGAACTGTTTTATTATTCTGTTCTTCCCCTTTTAGGTTTCTTTAATTTAAATAACAGTTTATCTGTCTGGTACGATACTTCCGTACGTTATGATCCATTCGTTCGTACATTTAACGACCTATCGCCTTTAAGTCCGACGTTCGCAGCCTGCTCTGACTATATCTTACGAATTTTCACTTTAATTTGTATACAGTCGGGCCTAAATCCTATAATTAGGATTTTCCTAATATTTCACTACGGCGATACTTTAAAATTTCGTCTTGACCACTCCTATGGAGGCAAGCAAGTCGTTAATACTGTGACGCCTGTGGCTATCAGATCTTACTTCTACGGTGTAACACAGCGTTTCTCCCCACAAGGAGTACTGGTAGCTGTTTTCGATGTAACGCAGAGTTACGTTCCCTCACGGACTGTCGGAATGACTACTTCTACGTCGTGGAGCAGCACTTTCCCTCACGGAGTGCTCGTAGGACTGCATGTGCTGATATAACTTCACGTCCTCCTGGACGGATTCGTACTGCGTGATGCGTGATTATACCCCTCACGGGCTGTTCGATACTGCATTCGTTGTGATGTAGCACAGTGACGTGCCCTTAGGCCGTTTGAAACTGCATTCGGTGCTTATACTTGTTGCACAGTATGACCTCCCCTGAGGTTCATACGTTTGAAGACTTTGATGCAGCACCTCCGCTCACGGAGTGCTCGTTGTAAAACTGCATGTGCTGTGATGTAGCCTTACGCCCCTCACGGGCTATCGGAACTGCATGGTTGGCTTGGTAATGCCCGAAGCTTTATACTATTTTACTACAAAAAAATAAGACTCAAGCCTTTTCTGTGGTCAACTTCTAAAATAATGGTGCCACAAATATAAAACTTATACCTTCCGAAAGCTCTTCTTCTCAATGTCAAATGATCTTATTGCACCTAAGAATCGATCGTGCAATTCGGAGATATTAATTAATTTCTCGTCCTCAATTGTGTGGGTGTTGCATTCCTTTTGCTCTCTCCCCTCCACAGAGGCTTAGGTAATTCCCCAATGACGTCGTCTTACGTCGGCAGTTTTTTTCTGTGCAATATTTAAATGGTTTCTCTTTACTGAAAAATCTCTCATTCAAAATGATTCACTGTACTGTGCTTGTTTACTCATTATTATGCTCGTAAACGTGTTAATTTTAATTATTCCTCTTCTGGTGCATAAGCGACGTTGTCAATTTCCAGCAACGTTAGCTCGAATTCCGATTCAGGCTTCCTTGTCTAACACGGTGGAAATTTCCATTCAGTTATTAATACTCGTGACCAGCCCTCTCTTGAATGTCGAGTGGGGTGATCTCATCTAAGAAACATCTGTCCCTAGTCGCTTGCACAATGTTAAGCTATAATCCTGGCTTAAAATCTCTCTCCGTTCCTTTAGGAAACTATACGTTTCTTTCATTTCTTCCTTAAGGACATGGGTTCGACCTTCATGGACCCTATGGCCCATGGGTTCATCTCTCCCCTCCTTAGGTAAATAAATTTTCGAAAATTCTTGAGGAAATTTATTTCAATTTAATTTGTATTTCCTTATCCGTCGAATCCATCATAACGTCATCCGTATTTACTGTTGTTTTATTTCCTTAAAGTTCCTTCCACTAATTGTGTAGGTTGGGTATGCTCTATCTTTACCCTTTCTTTCTCCTTTATTACATTAAAATTTTCCTTTTCAATAAAATCAATTACTTCTTTAAAGTTCCTCTCCTTTCGGGTCTGTGTTTAGGTTGGGTCTTCAAGAGTTCCCATTCATTCATTTATTCCCTAGTGGTCGACTCCACTCAGGCCATAAATCTCTTGTCACGTTCGATGTTTACAACTCTCTACCCTCGTCTGGCGCATGCTTCTCCAAACTCGAGTCAACAGTTGGTTTCCTTTCTTCTTTTCTCAAGACAGACTTCAAGTCGGTCTGTTCTTTATTCATTATATTTCTTGTTTAAATGACTTTATGTTAATTATCTTGCGGGTGCAATTATCTTTACCCGTAACTTGATTCATTACAGCTCACAGACTTCAAGTCTGTTACACTTCATTTAATTTTTTTTAAGAGCTCAGTCTGACCTCACCTGACTTTTTCTGGTTCTCTTCCCTCTTCCTTATCTCTCTGAGATGGTATTTCAGCAAATATTATACTTATTTCTCATATTCTTTGACGGTTGCCAATATCTTTACCCGTTTGTTCCTATGGGATAATCCTTTTCCTTCACCTCGTATCGAGATGGCATTTTCCAAGAGTATTTCTTTTTCCTACTCTTCCAATTCTTTAGATTTTCCAAATCTCTTTTCTTTCTCTTCTTTTTATCCTTCCCTTTCTTCTTACGATGCTTCCAGCTGAAATATGCCTGGGCATCCTCTTTCTCCAAGACATCGTTGGTTATTCCACCTTCTTTCATTGTTTCCATAGGGTATCCATTTCCTGGTACACCAATTATCAACGGCGGTTTTCCTCCTTTTGGCTCTTCTTCAGAGACGTCTCCTCTCATTTTTTCATTGCTCCCAACAATCTCATCTTTTTCTTTTAGGGTCTCTTGGCTCTTATTGGCATTTGTTTCCCTTTCTCTGTTCTTTTGTTGCCATTTCTGGTATTTAATCAACAATTCAAGGATCTGAGCTTTCAATTTTGGTCCTTCTAATGCCGTTTTATCTTCTTGATCCTCCTGAATGTCTTCTAGGTTTTCTTTTTCTATTTCCTTCTTTTCTTCGGAGTTTTCTTTTTCAATTCCTGTGAATTCTTGAACCTCTGTTTCCATCGGTGCTTCGTTGACCTTTTCTATATTTATTTCATTTAATTTCTCTATTTCTTCTGGAATTATCATTTCCGTTTCTTCAACTATCAATTCCTTTAGTATCTCCTGTTCCGAGATTACTTCTTGCTCTTCCTGCTCGACCTTTTCATCAAAATGAGTCTCTTCAGTTTGGAACTCATTTTCATTTTGGCTATCCTCCTGTTCTGGAGTTACGATTTCTTCCTGAATTTCCATTGGTTTCTCTGGAAGGATTTCCAAGTTTTCTTCAGTTTCCACTGGAGTCCTCATAATTTCTACTTCTTGCTCCTCTTCTTTAATCTCAACTTTGGGCTCCTCTGGCACCGTGATTTCTTTTTCTTCTTTAATTTCAGCTTGTTTTTCAACTTGGGCAACTATTTCATTTGCCTGACGATTTTGCTCCAACATGTATTCCTCATATCTCTTCTGAGCATCCTCTAATATTTCTTGATATTCTGGAATTTTGACCTGTCTTACTTCAGCTAACTCCTGAACGCTGATTATATCTTGTTCCTCATACATGCTCATACTGAAACCTTGCATCTTCTTCCATTCTTCTTTCATATAATCCTTTTGTTCCTCAATATATTTCTTCCTTTCGTGCTCTTTATAATCGGTCTTCCACCAAATCTTATCCCATTCTCTTCTCATATCCCATACCTGCTCCATTTTTTCTTCTATTTCCCCCCTGAAACTTCTTATCTGTTCCCAGGGAGCTAGTTCAATTTTCCCTTCTTCCGCCATGCATTTCGCAAATTTCTTTTGTATTTCCCTTAATGACTTTCTAACATGAGGGATTTCCTTATCCAATTCTTCTAATTCCTGTTTGGGTATCTTAAAGTTATTTTTACCTGCCCTCTGACGAAATTCGAGTGTCTTAGTAGTTTCCTTAGACATTCTTTTTCTTAGTTCCTCAATTTCCTCTGTTTTACTTAAGCCTACACATCTTCTATCCCAAAGTTTACTCTTCATCTTGAATTGCTTTAGTCGTATTTCATCAATTTTGTCCAAGAATGTTTCTACTTCCTTCCATTCCGCCATTTCTACCTTTTCCTGATCCTGAACGTCAGTACTATCGCTCTTTTCCCCTTCGTTTTCTGAGCCTATCTGGACCGACATTACTACGTGAGACTTTGTATTTTCCTTATTCTTATCATTATCAATTACATTTTCCCTTGGAATTGGTTTACAAATTTCCTTTTCCTTTCCGAGCTCTAAAGGCTCAACATTTATTACCCTTTTGTCTGCAGACATGTTACCTTCTCTTCGTGTAACTATGTCTCCAGGTGCACGCATGCTTTCTACAGAAACATTTATAATTTCTTTAGTTGGGTACTCTTTCTCACCTGTAGTTTTACTTTTATCTGGGCTCTCGGCCCTTACATTCTCAGAGAGCCTCCGCCTCTCTTCACTTAACAACATCATATTAAAATACAGTGGGCCACTAATGCCACCACACTAGTACATGTTTGAGAGATGATACTCTGAATCCGTGTGTCCCAATTTCTTTAAAATATTACTTTGGTACGGGTATTCACTTACAACGTACCCTTTTGATACTTTTATTCAATTTCATAAACCTTTATGGAAGTGTTTAAAATTCAAAATTTCGAAAAACCATTTTTTTCAAAAAATGAAAATTTTGATTTTTCGAGAAAACTCGGGTTTTCCCTAGGAAAACTCAACCCTGCGTACTGGGCGCCAAAATCGTTTGCTATATCGATTTGCTATAAGCCCCACGTTGGGCGCCATTTTTAAGTTTGCTAGGGGGTTGATAATATAATAATTCAGGGCTGCTCGGTATGAGTTTCCAGGGACCCATGCGGTCAGTTAATATTTTACGTTGTAGCATTTCCTATCATTACTTTAATTTTACATGATATGACCGACTTAAGTGTTCCTCTAGTTATTAATCCAGCACATTATTTATATATCCCCATGAGCCCATTTAGCAAGGAATATGCCAATCACAGTAAACCAGCGTAGCTCAATTCGGGATTTCGGGGCAGCGGTAAGTTCCCCCACTCTGTGACTCACATATTTTGGATTAATTAGAGGATACACTTGCAAAAATAACAACAAGATCAACTCCTATTTAAACACATTTAATTAATAAAATTAATGGCGCTACAAACATTTTAACAATTTAATTACTGACCCAAATATCAACTGCTTGTTCCAAATGAACAAGGGATCACAAATATAAACAAATATTGTATTCAAAACCTGTGGTTTCCACATAAACCAACAATTCTTACTTAGTCTCACTTCCATAAAGCACTATCATTAAGTTTACATAACTCCGAGCTCTATGGCTCCATGCATTTACATTATTATGGTGTCATTCTTGTACACCTCAAACACTATCTTTATATTTCCTTATTTCTCAAAAAAAAACATATATAATTATATTTAAAATCTGGGTTAATTATCTAACTCAATATTTTTGGGCATGTCCACACATTCAGTTGTTATCATCTCTCTTTATTCACAAATATATTAAGGTAATCAGAAAATCAATTGTGTACTCCAGAGCGTGAAGGTACTTGACACAGTCAAAAAACTATAGTTACTCCCGAACTCAGTTGCCTTCAATCAACTCGTGGAATCCCACGTCCTTACATTATTACAATAGGGATTGTTATTTATCTCTTATGTCTTAATAGACCATTATCATATAAGAAACTACGATCTGAACCGGCAAACGAAATATCCATCTATAAGGACCTCGGTTCAACGCCCGGGTCGTTAACAACTTAAACCCTCCTGGTGTATTCATTCTCTTTACAACAGCTTACGAGACGGTCTCTGTTCCTTCTCGCTTTAAGAGAGCTAGACTCTACTACTTGGGGTGCGATTTATGACACGTTAGGGTGACGGCGACTCCCTGTCTGACCCAACGTTAGTAGCTATTTCCAAGGCTTTCAAAACAAACCTTCCCATTATATCCAGTTCTGGGGAGACCGGGCTTTACTGTACCGTAACATTCAAACAACTATTCTTTGGTTCACAGACCATTTTCGTATCCTTGGCATTTATTAATTATGAGAGGGTCCTCATTGATTGGGAAGATTAATACACATACGACGACGGAGAATTACAGGGGCTTTTATCATAAGAAGATCCTGCATTCGAATCTCTTCAAGTGCCTCGGGATCCAATCCCTTACAGAGGACTTATACAAAATGCGATTTAGAGTCGGCCGTGGCCCATATGACATACGCTCAATAATACCATATATTAGCTCCCTTTTTAAATACATACACAATGCCTCGTGATACTATGTCACAAATAGAGGACTTGTACAATTATCAATTCACTGCAATCAACTACCCTCCATAAGTAATGTACCAAGTATTTAACCACTACGCGTTCCTAGCGTGACATTTTAATATTATATTTGCGCTCATTATGCGCTAAGCATTATTTTAAGCCGAAAATGTCTTCCCAAGAACTGATAAAATCTCTTTAGTAACAATTCATATTATTTTAATTCACATATTAATCTTTCCGTTGTCGATAAATCGCTCCCTGTTTTAAAATATTCCATTGAACCTCATCTCTTACACATACGTTAAGGCTTAACGTTCTTATATTCATATCAATTTATTTGATTTTTATTTAACATTTCCATATTTAATTATTATTATTATTATCTTTATTCTTTATATAAGCTCAAAAGCTATTTCTTTCATATCTCAATTTTACTTTATTTCAATATCTTTCATGATAATTAATGATATTTCGCTTGCTCTTATGACATTTGTTAAATGCATTAACCCTTTATTCACATATTTCCTCTACGGGATTTATTCTTTACATAATTATTTATAATTTCTCAATTTTTTTTATTATCGTTCAGACCGTGTTCTTGATTATTCAGTATTTATTTATTAAAACACATCCCTTTCACTCCAAAACTCCGGTGGGTTTGTACACAATCAATTTCCGACACCAAAATAGAATGAATTTAGTACTCACATGTTTCCAGATCATCCCATGATCTTTAATCTGGTGCGGTGTTTCATTTTTAGGGCCCACTTTGAAATTTTTACTCCATATTAAAGAAATTCATCTTACTTAAAAACACTTTTTGATATACATTTAAAACACTTAACATTGACGACATTTTTATATACTGATGTGTTCCCTTGGAACACATAATAAACACTAAAAATATTATTTAACACACAATCTTACTTATTTTACACTTCACACTTCTCGATCACTAGGCCGTATTTCTGAGCCTATCACACGTGATCTTCTTAAATTCCCGTTTCCAAGGGTGAAATTATTCGATGTCGGCTTCCTATCCTGCAGAATGCGAAAGTCCCGAAACATCTACTGTTCCCTGGAGTCCAATTCTGCTACTCCTATCCTGGATAACCGGCTATTTATCTAGCTTGAACGGCTTCTTTGTAGATCTATCTATCGATCCTAACGAAAGTCTATACGGATCAAGGTCTCCTCTAAGACCTATAGATTTAATTTATAGTAGCTGGCACTTCTCAATTCTAGTATTTTTAGAATAGTTCGCCTGCTTTCTGGAGATAATGTTTATAGTCTCCTATCGTCTTTATTTGAACTGTTTTATTATTCTGTTCTTCCCCTTTTAGGTTTCTTTAATTTAAATAACAGTTTATCTGTCTGGTACGATACTTCCGTACGTTATGATCCATTCGTTCGTACATTTAACGACCTATCGCCTTTAAGTCCGACGTTCGCAGCCTGCTCTGACTATATCTTACGAATTTTCACTTTAATTTGTATACAGTCGGGCCTAAATCCTATAATTAGGATTTTCCTAATATTTCACTACGGCGATACTTTAAAATTTCGTCTTGACCACTCCTATGGAGGCAAGCAAGTCGTTAATACTGTGACGCCTGTGGCTATCAGATCTTACTTCTACGGTGTAACACAGCGTTTCTCCCCACAAGGAGTACTGGTAGCTGTTTTCGATGTAACGCAGAGTTACGTTCCCTCACGGACTGTCGGAATGACTACTTCTACGTCGTGGAGCAGCACTTTCCCTCACGGAGTGCTCGTAGGACTGCATGTGCTGATATAACTTCACGTCCTCCTGGACGGATTCGTACTGCGTGATGCGTGATTATACCCCTCACGGGCTGTTCGATACTGCATTCGTTGTGATGTAGCACAGTGACGTGCCCTTAGGCCGTTTGAAACTGCATTCGGTGCTTATACTTGTTGCACAGTATGACCTCCCCTGAGGTTCATACGTTTGAAGACTTTGATGCAGCACCTCCGCTCACGGAGTGCTCGTTGTAAAACTGCATGTGCTGTGATGTAGCCTTACGCCCCTCACGGGCTATCGGAACTGCATGGTTGGCTTGGTAATGCCCGAAGCTTTATACTATTTTACTACAAAAAAATAAGACTCAAGCCTTTTCTGTGGTCAACTTCTAAAATAATGGTGCCACAAATATAAAACTTATACCTTCCGAAAGCTCTTCTTCTCAATGTCAAATGATCTTATTGCACCTAAGAATCGATCGTGCAATTCGGAGATATTAATTAATTTCTCGTCCTCAATTGTGTGGGTGTTGCATTCCTTTTGCTCTCTCCCCTCCACAGAGGCTTAGGTAATTCCCCAATGACGTCGTCTTACGTCGGCAGTTTTTTTCTGTGCAATATTTAAATGGTTTCTCTTTACTGAAAAATCTCTCATTCAAAATGATTCACTGTACTGTGCTTGTTTACTCATTATTATGCTCGTAAACGTGTTAATTTTAATTATTCCTCTTCTGGTGCATAAGCGACGTTGTCAATTTCCAGCAACGTTAGCTCGAATTCCGATTCAGGCTTCCTTGTCTAACACGGTGGAAATTTCCATTCAGTTATTAATACTCGTGACCAGCCCTCTCTTGAATGTCGAGTGGGGTGATCTCATCTAAGAAACATCTGTCCCTAGTCGCTTGCACAATGTTAAGCTATAATCCTGGCTTAAAATCTCTCTCCGTTCCTTTAGGAAACTATACGTTTCTTTCATTTCTTCCTTAAGGACATGGGTTCGACCTTCATGGACCCTATGGCCCATGGGTTCAATATATATATATATATATTTAATTAAAACAAAGTTCTCTACCGTATATGCACGAGTAACATCTACTGGCAGGTTCTCTACGGTTGATCAGAGGTTTAGCAATTTTCGTATAGAAATATGTCCAGTAAACGAGTCGTTCGAAGCGGGGGCGTATCCAAGACGTCAGATAGTGTTATTCCTTTTCCCATTCAATCCGATAGATCCTTAACAATAAATATTAAAAACAAGCATCACTTGTTTCTTTCATTGTATTTTCATTTCTTTATTTATTTGTTTATTAGCCTACTTTCGATTTTTCCAAATAATGAAAGTAGACTAATGAGATCTACACAGGGCCGAAAATTGTGTGTGTATGTACTCTGAATGTCTGCCCCCTCCCCCTATCGATTCAAACACGGTGAAACCGAATTGAACGAAATTTGGTACAGAGGTAGAACTAGCAAAGGGAACCTCAGCGTCATGTTTTATATCGCCGCCATTTTGACGGAAACGTAATGGCGGCCACCCAAATGTTTAAAGCTTAAATCGAATTACGACTAACCTAATCATCTGATCTGTACCAAATTTTGCAACGACATATACTTATATGGCAAACGTCGTTTGACTAAACTACAAGGTCATCAGTCCAATCGTATACAGATGGCGGCCATGTATGTGTGCAAATCGATTCCCCTATCAATTCAAACACGGCGAAACCGAATTGAACGAAATTTGGTACCGATGTAGCGATAGCAAAGGACACCTCAGTGGCATGTCTAATATCACCGCCATTTTGACGAAAACGTAATGGTGGCCACCCAAATATTAAAATTTTAAATCATATTACGACCAATCTAATCATTTGATCTCTACCAAACTTTGCAAAAATACACCTTTATGTATGAAAAATATTTTGACCAAACTACAAGGTCATCAGCCCTATACTTTGCGGATCGCGGCCATGTATGTGTGCAAATCGATTCCCCCTATCTATTCAAACAAAATGAAACCAAATTGAACAAAAGTTGCTACAGAGGTCGCACTAGCAAGAGGGCACCTCAGTGCCATGTATAAAATTGCCGCCATCTTGACGTAAACATGATGGCGGCCACCCAAATTTTTATAGCTTATATCATATAACGACCAGCCTAATAATTTGATCTATACCTAATTCTGCAACTACGTACCTTTATGTCCGATGCATATTTTGACCAAACTACAAGATCATTAGCCGAATAGTTTGCAGATGACGGCTATGTATGTGTGAAAGTCGATTCCCCCTATCTATTCAAACACGGTGAAACAGAATTGAACAAAATTTAGTACAGAGGTAGCACTATCAAAGGGCACTCCAGTGTCATATTTTATATGGCCGCCATCTTGACGAAAACGTAATGGCGGCCATCCAAATATTCAAAGCCTAAATACAATTACGAACAACGAAATAATCTTATCTCCAGCAAATTTTGCAATAACATACCTTTATGTAGGAAGCATATTTTGACCAAACTACAAGATCATCAGCCCAATTTTAGCAGATGGCGGCTATGTATGTGAGCAAATCGATTCTCCCTATCAATTCAAACACGGTGAATCTGAATTAAACGACATTTGGTACAGAGGTAGCACTAGCAAAGAGCATCCCGGTGTCATGTTATATTTCGCCGTCATCTTGACGGAAACTCAATAGCGGCCATTCAAACGTAAAAAGCTTAAATCAAATTATGACCTAATCATCCAATCTCTACCAAATTTTGCAACAACATATATTGATATTACGAGCGTCTTTTGACTAAACTACAAGGTCATCAGCCCAATAGTTTCCAGATAGCGGCCATGTTTGTGTGCAAATCGATTCCCCCTATCAATTCAAACACTGTGAAGCCGAATTGAACGAAATTTGGTACAGATGTAGCACTAGCAAAGAGCACCTCAGTGTCATGTATTATATCGCCGCCATGTTGACGGAAACGTAGTCTAATGGTGGCCACCCAAATGTAAAAAGCCTAAATCAAATTACGACCAACCTAATCATCTGATCTCTACCAAATATTGCAACAACATACCTTTATGTGAGAAGCGTTCTTTGACCAACCTACAAGGTCATCAGTCCAATAGTTTGCATATGGCGGCCGTGTATGTGTGCAAATCGATTCCCCCTGTCAATTCAAACACGGTAAAACCGAATTGAACGTAATTTGGTACAGAGATAGCACAAGCAAAGGGCACCTCAGTGTCATGTTTTATATCGCCGCCATCTTGACGGACATAGAATGGCGATCACCCAAATGTTAAAAGCTTAAATCAAATTATGACCAACCTAATCATTTGATCTCTACCAAATTTTGCATCAACATAGGCTACCTTTTTGTGGGAAGCATCTTTTGTCTGAACTACAAGGTCATCACAAAATAGTTTGCAGATAGCTGCCATGTATGTGTGCAAATCGATTCCCCATATCAATTGAAATTCGGTGAAACCGAATTGAATTATTTTTTTAACAGAGCAAAGGGCACCTCATATTCATTTTAATATCCGTATAGCACTTTGTATTTCAACATGCTACTACAACCAATATTAAATTAAAACTCCTTGAAAAGGACAAAGCCTTATCACAACACCCATGCATTTAGGAGAAAGTAGGCTATTATGTTCTTTACTGAATATCTTGTTTACTTATTCATTCATTTATTTATTTATTTATTTATTTATTTATTTATTTCTCTTTTTTATTTTATGCTTTCTTTTCTCTTTGCTTGTATGTCTCTATAAGTAATCGAACATTTGAATCATCGACTTGTTCGCCGGATCATTCAATTATTGACTGAATAGTCGGGTCATTTCACCACTGTGAATATTTTTAATTTAAATGTCTGAATAGGCTGGAAATTCGAATTGTGAAACTATTCTTTCGTTGAAACCAAATATTCGTATGCAAAATTATTCACACTCTTCGAATATTTCGAGTTTCGAAAATGTACAGCCCTAATAAATTTCCTTATCTGAAGTGATATCTCCTATTGCATTATTGACGAATGACACCATCATTAAAGTTACCTTCACGAACAATAACCTTACACTAACGCACCGACTAGAATGTTAAGCATGTATTGTCTATATGATAGCAACCAGCTGTGTGAATGGATTTATAATCAGATGAGTGGCATGTCTAACGCGGCACACAATGGATACTGCTGCTACGTAACGCTCTTGGAGGAGCGCAGGCTAAGGCGAAGACCAACATCGGTCTGGCATAGGCAAAAGGATGGGTGGACCTCATCAAAATTCAGGTTTTCTACGGTTGATCAGAGGTTTAGTTGCCTCCAAGAGTACAGAACTTTGAGCTCTTCAAGTCACAATCTGGCATTTGCCACCTATTAGTGAAGGGATAGAAGAAAGGTTTTGAAAGAGAACCGCTCGACATGTTAGTAGTTATCACAAGTAATAATACCGTATAGCTTGCCACGGTGAGTGAGTGGTTATCGTGTTGGACTACCTACCCCAAGCTTGCAGGTTCGATCCTGGCCGTGGGAAGTGATTTTTGAAAGGCGACAAAAATCACGGCATGCATGTAATACGATGTTGGCATGTCAAATAACCCATTTGAATTATGTAGGCCGTGTTCATAATGGCAAAAATAAGAAGTTCCGTGACGAACTTAAGAGCCTACTTTTCTTAAAATTAAGTTTCATGCCAATGATTAATCTACAGTATATGAACCTATCTAGAATAACGACGAAATTAAGTTCGTAATATCGAAATGTCTAATTAGTTCTAAATATACCTGGTATAATGAAGCCTAATAGAGCATTACAGTTGGCAGCCCTGGTGACTGAATATATTCTTAGTTCCATATCTTAAGGTACATAATAAAAAAAATAGTTTAAGTCCAATGGACGTTACATGCAGTTAGACATTGGATCTATCAGCACGCGTAAAAGCATGTTGGCAACAATGGCATGCGTGTGCTGGTCAGAGATAACCTAATCTGAAATATTATGATATCTTGTTGTTCCAATTTTGGACGAAATCTATTTGTTAGTATAGAAGTTACATGTATTTTAAAATTGGACCTATCAGCAGGCATAGAATCATGTTGGTAGAACTGAAGTATATAAGTTACTCCAAAATTAATCTAAAATGTCAGGTACTATACGTATGCATTGTTTAAAGCCGTCGGCTTGCATACTTTCTGATATATTGGTATTTGGATAAAAGAATAGAGAGAGCAATTATTAACAGTTGTCAGCCCTGGTGGCTCTTAAGAATAGGCTCTGTCATATCTGTTTATGTACACATATTACATACAAAATTTGGTTGAAATCCAATTGATAGTGTAGAAGTTATAGGCATTTAAAAATTGGACTTATCAGAAGGCTTAAAATTATTTTGGCAACACTGTCATATATGGCCTCCTGGAAATTGAACTAAAATGATGTTATCTACATTTGTGCCAATTTTGGAATAGCTCCCATGCATATCTTCCAAGATATCCAACAAGGAGCTCAAATTTCTTGTGCGTTTTTTCAGCAGTTGGTAGCACTGACATCATTTTCAAATATGGACGTGAGATATTCCGGTATACATCTTTACTCAAACTAAATTTGGTTTCGATTTCTGCAGCCGTTTAGGAGTTGATAGGAGGGGACACACACACAGCCAGACAGACAGAAGGACAGACAGACAGACACACATTTTCCCGGATCGATCTCATAAGTCTACTTTTTCCTCTTTTTTTTTGCAAAATGTGAAAAGTAGGCTAATAATATATCACTCCGATTCATTCGATGCCTGCTCGTTGTTGTTGTTGTTGTTGTTAGAGGCTTGTGGATTCTTGGTGATCAGCGCTCATTTACTTGAGTGTATGATGAATTTGTCTGATAACCTGTATTTCTGTAATGACTGTAGTAGTGTGTGTAGCTGTATTAGGGACAGGGATGGGGGTAGGAGGTTACACCGAAACATGAAATAAGGTACTATCGTGGCATTTGCCTGGAGACTGTGATAAGAACTTGAGGTTAAACCACACTTATAATAACCAATGTCAGTGTCGAGAATCAAACCTCTGAACGTTGGATTTGGTGCAGCTCCCCATCGCGGTCTTGGTGAGTGATTCAGCGTGCCCGGCTATGCCACTTGGTCATCTCCTTGTAAAGAACTTACGGTGTTTGATGATTACAAAATTAAATCTGAACCAAACAGTTAACAGAGAAAATTCAACATCAAGACTAGAGCGTAGGTTATCTAGAAGACTCCACCTCGAATTATCTACCAACTGGTAGCTAATCCAAGTGTTTATTATTATTATTATTACATTATTATTATTATTATTATTATTATTATTATTATTATTATTATTATTATTATTATTATTATTACAGACGTGGCCAAATTATTAGTATTGAAATAACATCTTGAATTCATTAACTACGGTATTTATAACGCTAATTAAAAATGTAACCTGTGTTTTCATAAATCTGATTTTATTGACTGATGAGTGTGAAGTTTCTATATTTTTTAATATTTTATGGAAATATTCTTAGCCAAAAGGAGTTCGTTTACCACATTGTTTAGTAAGAAAAATATCACTTCCTCCACCATTTTTTTCTTTTTTTTTTCAGAAAACACTCACACGAGTAACTGTCCAGAAAGAAGCAATTGTATAAGATATTTCAATAATCAAACTATTATATGCAACACTGCCTGTTAATAAATAATGTATATTCAACCCAGAAACATAATCAATGTGAGAAATTATATATGACAACATCACCTCACCTCAAATTTACCGTAACTGTTTTGATGTATACCCAACTTTTGTGGTTTGAATGTACCTGAAATATAAAAACCAAATCAAGAAATGTATTTATTTAACAAATGCTGGTATAAAAACGAATAATTGTACCCCATTGTTTTGTAAAAAAAATACCATGCTTCCTCCTCCAAAACTGTTTTGATGTATTCCCAAATTTGTTGTTTAAATGTACCTCAAGTGTACAAAACTTCAATGCTTCAGAATCGATTCCTCCGTGTGGAAAACTGATATAGCATATTATTCTAATATTATGACCACGTCTGTATAACTATTATTATTATTATTATTATTATTATTATTATTATTATTATTATTATTATTATTATTATTATAAGCTAATCTTCATTTACCAATACGTCAAACCATCGATCATTTCGTGCAATTATTATTCAGTATAATCATTTCGTTTGAAAATATTATCCAGGTCTTATTACAATACCATCATCCATAGTTGAATTCGTGCATACATAAACGCACGTGTGAATGTCGGAAATAAAAGGCACAGAACGTTATTTATTAAAATGCACATCCTCGAATAGTAACAGCAGACAATATCACCGTCAGATCCATGGACAGGAAACAATAGATCATTTCCAGGCCGCAATGATAAGTCAAACATTGATATATGAAGCAAATACAATGCCAGTGCGTTGATAATGTTTACCTACAATTCTACGCCATGGATTAATGGTTGCAGTACTGAAGCTGGATTTGCTCTCTGAATTAACGTTGCAAAAGAGCGACAAGAAGGACAGTAATTCACGATTTCGCTGACAATAAATGCCACCAAATACAAAAGATTGTAGGCTCCTGATCTGCCACGAAACTCAAATTTTAATCGTTAAATAAACCTTACATTTCAACATAACAAAAAGCTTGATGCCAACCTTCCAATACAAAAATATGTAAATATTATAAAATATTTAGATGCTACCTGTTTCGGAATTAATTTCCCCTTCCTCAGACAAAATATTTGTCACTGCCACATTTTCATTCGAGTCTGTTTTGCCTTTCAGCGTCCAGTGTAGTCTGCAAGCCTCTGTTTGCGAACAAGTCACCTCTTTGATCACCTATTATCAGTTAGCACTGCGGTCTCCCTGCTTCTACACTTCTTACTTTGATATCATCCAACTCTGAACCTAACTATTGTCTCCTAGGCTCACCTCTGCTTTGAAAAGTTTTGAAACCATTCTTCTAGTGTTACCTATACAAACTGTTATTTATAACTCTTCAGTCGATCAACACGAATTTGCCCAACGACTTGATTGGGTACAATGTATTGTGCCCGTCTGTCCACCTGGGATGGACAGGCGACCACATGCGAGGCAGCATGAGCACAGTGTCAGCACGAGATCTATCTCTGGGCGTCCTGGGCTGGGCTATATAATTACTGCACACTGCACCCATGCTCCCCGTAAAGGATATGGAAAGACTTCACAACACAACAGAAAGTGAGAACACATGTTAAGATAAAAACCAATTCACCAAATATGTATTCACCAAACATTGCCTGTTGGCAACAACAAGAACAAGTAGTTCCGTGAAGAACTATACAGCCTATTTTCATATATCCTGCTCATGTTAATTGTCTCAATCAACATACAAAATTTCAGTTTATTTGCTGTAACAGATTCGTAGATATTGAGAACCGTCTAAATATTTCATATGGTCGCCAGGATGGATTTTTATTTTTGTACTATTACATTAAGATTATTGTGTACGTGTGGTATTCAAACTTCAATCGCATGATTAGAACACAAGAAGTAAAAACGAGATTTTAAAAGTACGCACACCAGCCATCTTGTGATTATGCAAACAATTGAAATAAATTACATGCCAGTGGATCAACATTTGTATAAGAATTTAACGTGCAACGTTTCACGACACTAGGATAGTTAATTCGCGAGAAACGTCCATTTAAATATTTATACTTCGCGTCGCCGCCATGTTGGATTTGTGCTCACCAGGTTACTGAAAGTCCTATAGGTGAACATATGTTCATAGTTTCTATGAACATTAAAAAAAACAGTTTGGTTGCTGTAAAAGATTCATAGATATTGAGAACCGGCTAAATATTTCGGAAGCTCGCCATTTAGGATTGTTATATGTATAGGCCATAGAGTTATGTACCATTCAAGGACAATTATTGCCTAGCTTCATTATTCAATCTTTCACTTCGATCGCATGATTACGACACAAATATAAAAACTTAATTTTAAAATTTCGCACAGTCGCCATCTTGAGGTTAAGTAAACAATTGAATTAAATTAGATGGCAGTGCATTACAATCTGCAAAATCACTCACTGTACCACATTTCACTGCGCTCAGAGAGTTAAATCACGAGAAAAGTCTATTAAAATATTTCAAATTCGCTTGGTCGCCATGTTCGTTTTGTACTTTACAGGTTTATGAAATATACATAGCTAAACTTGTATCAGTACCCTTTATCACCGTACAAAATTGCATGATGATATCTGTAATACTTTCGGAGATATGGAATGTCAGTGAAATATTTCGCACAACCGCCATTTTGAGGTAATGTAAACAATTGAACTAAATTAGACTCCAGTGCATTACAATGTTCATAAACATTTTCTGTACCAAGTTTCATTACGTTTGGATAGTTAAATCGCGAGAAATGTCTATTTAAAAGTCTCAATTTCGCTTGACCGCCATGTTGGTTTTGTAGTCACCAGGTTTTTGAAAGTCACATAGGTGAACTTCTAGTAGTGCCCTTTATCACCGTACTTAATTTCAGGGCGATATCGGTAATAGTTTCGGAGATATTGAATGCTAGTGAAATATTTCGCACTGCCGCCATGATGGATTGGTGAGACGTAACAAAATTTGAAGAGCACGGTCGAGGTCGCCGGGAATAGTGCTATGAACTTACCGAGTTTCATTAAAATCGCTCCAGCCGTTTAGATTTTATTAGGGGGGGACACACACACACCTCACACACACACACACACGCACACACACACGGACAAAAGGTGATCTCATAAGCCTATTTTTTTTAATTGAAAATAGGCTAAAAATAATGATCACTTCCTGTTTTGATTATGCATATATGAAAATAAATCATAGTCTCTTCTTAAAAGTCCGTTGGTTTGACTATGTTTGAAAATTACACATATTGTTATTTTAATCTATACATGCGAGAATGCATAATCTCTCACGACACGAAAATGAAATATTTAAATTTAACTTATTTGGTTTCAGTTTATATTATAGTTTTATATTATTTCACATATTTACATTTATTATTTACAACATCTTGAAGTTGTTTCACACCCGCGTTTCACTATTACGACGAAAACACATAATTCAGAATGACACTTATTAGCATGGCCTGTCAAATTGCATGATTTTGACAATTAACTTTATCACAGCAATTTGTGTCTCAAGGCAAAAATAGTAACAATAATAATAATAATTGTCGGCTTCATCAAAAGTGGCCTCAGATATCTCCTTATAATTTTCATGATTATATTATTTAATGAGAGGATATGCCACAGTGAACATGAAATAAATAGTAGCCGTCACAATAATCGGCATGAGGTTGGACGTGACGTCATTACATTTATAACAAATCACTGATCTTATATTTGTGTATTTCATGGGAATTCTTAGTAATGGGACTAACATTTGAAGCATAGTTATCACTATGGGACAGGATATCACTCCCGCATGCTCCCATTTTATTGTCAAAGCAAGCAGTATTATGTGGAACAGGATATCACTCCCGCATACATCCACTCATTCGAACTAACTTTAGAAAAGTGCATTGACACATAATTATCATTCTTAAGCTTCATTTCAAAAATATCCAATATTATTTGAAGATAGTAAGATCCCAGATTTTAACACCTTCAAGCAAATGTTTATAACCATAATTCAACATATTTATCATAATCATTTATTATTATTATTATTATTATTATCCTCATGAAATATTACTTTCATTGTTGTTTATCAAAATTCAGTGTCCTTCTAATACGAATTTGTAGAGATTATTATTTTTATTTTAATCATTAGAAAATATTTTCTGGTATTCAGAAAAATAATGCAAATGCATGTCATGTGTCATAATTCTACTGCATTGTATATAAATGGGGTAGAACATCCCATATTATTTATTATCATTAAGAGTGAAAAAATGTTGAGGATCCACCTCACCTACAAGTCTAAGCGACAAAAAGAAATATACGCCTAGCCTATATGCTAACAACTATAATAACAACGAAGATTATTAACTATTAGCAAAGTGAATCGGTTTAGCTGAAATTATGGAAATGCATGGCCCAAGAATAAGATCTACATAAGTCGGAAGGCTTCTACCTTAGATGTTCTGTGGCGGTTGGTCATCCCTCGGTGCGGATCGAACCCTGGCACAACGGACCCGTGATGACTGCACGCTAGGAAATGGGCATATCCCAGCATTCGCCTCACTCTTCGTCCTCGTCCACAGAAATATGCCCCTGACGGCATCGCTCCGTGTCCCCATCCGGCAATCCTGGTATATTACCCCTCACATAGCGCCGCTCTAGCCGCTCGTCATGTTTGAACAGTGGGGCAGTGACGTCACCATCATATGGGGTCGTTCTAAACTATTCCACAAATGCACACTCGGCATTCTGACAATGCAGCTCACAGTTTTTGGAATGCTCACTTATAATGACTGCCACATATATGATTGGGTCGATCTTACAGGGCTAGATGATAATAATAATATTCTCTGGCTAGAATGTCTCAAATAAGCCTGATCTAGTTCTGACACGAAATTTCCAAGATATAACATAGGCTAGAGGGATCGCTCACTACCACTCTGCATTCAGTTATGAGGCTAGTTCGACTTGGACACAATTCCAGTTTATAAAATAGTGTGCACTGGGTAGAAGTTTACACATAGTAAAATTGTCAGTCACTTGCGTGAAGCAAGTCCACACTCACATACCTGTAATTCCTGAAGTATTCTCATAACGATGAATTTTCACAATCACCATGATAATAATAATAAGTTTCGTGGAACACAATGACACTTATTTTTTCACTCACTGGTGCGAAAATAAGACTATGTCCTCCTGACACAACATCGGAGTGACATGGAGACGTTATTGTGAATGCCTAGTCTCGCGGAGTAATTGCGCAGCGTAACCGCGTAGCGACGAGTGAACACAATCGACCAGCTTATCCGTACAGACAGATGAAAGCAGACAGGTAACCTGGCCTCCAAAGACCCGCTTTATATACTGCCACAAGGTCACATATCGATGGCTGCAGTTGCATTACGTAATGCGATATCTCCTCTTCTATTGGTCCTCACCGTAGAATACTCTGGAAGGTTATTTATATCAATAGAAACTTTGTGAATAAACGGAAGAGTTATTCCAAATATAATTCTGAAGTGCTGGTGCCTTCCTCTTCTTTTTCCAAATGCAAACAAGCATATTGAATTCCGACATTTTCTGGCTGTATTCAGAACACGCGCCTCTTTCAAATCATGGCGAGTCAACAGCTTGCTGCAGCCTTGATGACGTCTCAGCGCGCTCAATTCAAATCACGCCATCATCCATTCCGATGTATAAAGGCACAGTATATAATATGTAAATAACACTCCTGGAACTGTATTGCCTCATACTAATAGTGATAATAAACTAATACATTTCTATGAAGTTTATTCCCTAACATTCGACTTTATGGAGCACATTTTCTTCTGCCTGAGTACGTTAGTTAACTATACTCTGTTTATATTTTCTTCAAATACAGCTGTAGATACCTCAACCGTCATATTTCATTGACTTCAGTTTCAAACTATTTCCTCAATCTAATCCAGCTCTGCCTCTCTCCGTATGATATAAGAGGTTTTCTAAGTTAGATTCTGGAGGCAAATTCTAACGGAGAGTTAGTATGAGGTTTTAATTGCAGCTCTTATGTAGAGTGGACACTATCTGTCTCAACCATTGTAAGACCCATTCCCTGACACAGACGGTCTACACATTGTGCTACCACTCAGAATCATCGCTGAAAGTTGAATGTAGAAGTTTGTCCTTGTTTTCGTAATTATGTCTGTCAGATACAAGAACTGCATGCTTCTAAAAATAATCACCTCCGATTAGTGTGTAAAATAATGGAAAAGTTATGAACTACCAATTTTGGATTATAATTCATGCCAGATGGATGTGTTTTAAAACAGAGAAATGTAATTATCTGATCAGTGATGCATACTCATATCTCTGGGAGTATTTCTCTTCGTTCCCTCTTTTAGCATTCTTACCTTCATTTATTCTTAGTCACCTTGAAACATAGTAGCATATGCCACAGTGCTCATTCATTAGTTAATACTGTATATTTCAATTTATTTTTGATTCAAAACACTACTTTCTGTCGACCAAAGTATTATGTGTACTCGAGTTTGAAGGTTGTTTTTTTAAGTAACCAATAGACCTACATGAAATCCAATACCATCAACATTTTCGTCGTTCTATTTTACGTTAGTTCATGTAGGTTTGGATTTTTAACTTTATATTTTAATACTTTTTATCGCAGTTGGAACACAAAAATTGCACGTTTTTAAGCTTGTCTCAACCATGCGTCACATTTAAGAATTATTATCTCAAAAACCCGTCATCAAATCGAATCCTTAACACAATATGCATTGGAATGTTGTATAACTGGTTTATTAATTTCAAAATTTTGTGTGTCCAAGAAACAAAGTTGTTATCATTGTTGTAAGGTAACTTTTTCTCTGCTCGGGGTGGTTCGAAAATGTAGTTCTTGGTTGCGTTGTAATCATTATACATCAAAAAGTTATGCTGTATGACTGTGAAATACGTAAATTAATTCAATTATTTTATATCGGTTTGTATTTGTACGAGGAAATAACACATGGTTCTCCAGCTAGCCGCTCCGGGAAATGCTGTACAGCGTTGCTGAGATGGAGCCCATCACTTCCGAGCGAGACGCGCCATGATGTGTGTGTGCTTCTCATTCATCAATAACTTTGATTCGCTGGACCGGTGTTACATAAATTTGGTAGTACGCTATCTCAACATTCGAACACCTCAATCGTACCTTTCTGTGTGCTATTTTTAGCCTACTTTCGATTTTTGCAAAAACTGAAAGTAGACTTATGAGATCAACACAGGGCGAAAATTTGTGTGTCTGTCTGTGTATGTGTGGGTGTGAGTGTGCATGTGTGCGAGTCTGTGTGTGTAAGTGTGTGAACTCTGAATGCCTGTCCCCCCTATCAATTCGAACACGGTGAACCCGAATTGAACGAAATTTGGTACAAAGGTAGCACAAGCAACGGACACCTCAGTGTCATGTTATATATCGACGCCATCTTGACGGAAACGTAATGCCGGCCACCCAAATGTTCAAAGCTTAAATCAAATTACGACTAACCTGATCATCCGATCTCTACCAAATTTTGCAACAACATACCTTTATGGTGGGAGCATCCTATCACCAAACTAATAGGTCATCAGCCTAATAGTTTGCGGATGGTGGCCATCTTTGTGTGAAAATCGATTCCCCCTATTAATTCGAACACGGTGAAACCGAATAGAACGAAATTTGGTACAAAAGTAGTACTAGCAAAGGGCACCTCAGTGTTTTGTTTATATCGCCGCCATCTTGACAGAAACGTAATGGTGGCCACACACATGTTCAAAGCTTAAAACAAATTACGACTAACCTAATTATCCGATCTCGACCAAATTTTGCAACAACATACCATTATAGAGGAAGCATCCTTTGACCAAATTAATAGGTCATTAGCCTAAAAGTTTGCGGATGGCGTTCATCTTTGTGTCAAAATCGATTCCCCCTATTAATTCAAACACGGTGGAACCGAATGGAACGAAATTTGGTACGGAGATAGCACTAGCAAAGGGCAGCTCAGTGTCATGTTTTATATCGCCGCCATCTTGACAGAAACGTAATGGCGGCCACACAAATGTTCAAAGCTTAAATCAAATTACGATTAACTTAATCATCCGATCTCTACCAAAATTTGCAACAACATACCTTTATGGTGGGAGCATCCTTTGACCAAACTAGTAGGTCATCAGCCTAATAGTTTGCGGATGGCGGCCATCTTTGTGTGAAAATAGATTCCCCATATTAATTCGAACACGGTGAAGCCAAATGAACGAAATTTGGTACAGAGGTAGCACTAGCAAAGGGTACCCCTCAGTGTCATGTTTATAATCGCCGCCATCTGGACGGAAACGTAATGGCGGCCACACAAATGTTCAAAGCTTAAATCAAATTACGACTAACATAATTATCCAATCTCTACCAAAGTTTGCAACAACATACCTTTGTGGAGGGAGCAAACTTTGACCAAACTAATAGGTCATTAGCCTAGTATTTTGCGGATGGCGGGCATCTTTGTGTCAAAATCGATTACCCCTATTAATTCGAACTCGGTGAAACTGAATGGAACGAAACTTGGTACAGAGGTAGCACTAGCAAAGGGCAGCTCAGTGTCATGTTTTATATCGCCGCCATCTTGACGGAAACGTAATGGCGGCCACACAAATGTTCAAAGCTTAAATCAAATTACGATTAACCTAATCATCCGATCTCTACCAAATTTTGCAACAACATGCCTTTATGGAGGGAGCATCCTATGACCAAACTAGTAGGACATTAGCCTAATAGTTTGCGGATGGCGGCCATCTTTGTGTCAAAATCGATTCCCCCTATTAAGAGCCGGCCGGAGTTGGGACGGCCGGCCGCCAGCCCAGCTCTTGTTGTAACATGGGACAAAAGTTTGTGAAACGATTTATAAAGAAACGGGACAAGGTAAAATTATTTTGTTTCTACAGCACGCTGTAGTATTTTATACACTTTTCATCAGTGCAAAAGCATATCGAACAGGAATAGAATGATAGTTATAAAAAGTGTAGTTAAAATCACAATTCTCCATATAAAATAGAGTTCTGAACTGCAATTTTCTTAACCTCTTCAATGCCTTCAGATGATGTTGAAAACAGAAACAAACTCCACTGCAAGACAGCTTATAGTTTTCTCTATTGTGCTACTGAAACATATTTTCAAATTAAGAACTCCGTATATGTTTAATCGTGATTTTAGAAAATGTAAGCATATTGAGTTGCTAATGCTAGCCGTGTCGAGGTGCTGGTAGTTCAGGCAGTTACCGTCAGATACCGCATCGTCGCAAAGTCGTGTCCTTGAAACAGGGTGAAAGAAGACAGAGCCGGCTTCTGAGAGATGGTAATCTCATGCCAGGAAGTGATGAAATCAGCTCATGTCTAGGTGCTGTCAGTCGCTTCATTACAATCAGTGCCGGATCCAGGCCTTGCGGGGCCCTGGGCGATATGATACGGTCGGGCCCTCAACAATAGAGAATATAAAAAATATCAAATCAAATGGAAAATAGTTTTGTAATAATAATAAAATAAAGCATAGTTACAATATTTTGAATACACTACGCTACATTCTTTTAATAATACGAAAGAAACCCGTAAGTCCTCTTGAAGAAGATTATGTAAACTATGAAATATTAAAATATTAGTTTGCGACTCTTTTTCTCGGATGAAGTCTTCCATCATTTCACTGAAATCTATACTTGCTAAACGGTCACGGGAGGTCATAGCTGCACTGAAAAAAGAATATGAATTATAAATTAGTTTGAAAAGTATAATTAATTAATCAATTAGACTTAGACAACAGATGTTTGAGCAGACTCCCAAAGAGAGACAACCGGGAAAGAAGTGAAGGGAGGAGAGACAGAGGAAGCATAGTGTGTGTATGAGAGGTTTTTGGGAAAAAAAGAAGAAAGGGCCAGAATTAAACATGAAAATTGATTGTGTTATAACGCTCTCTTTATGGGGAATTAACGAATAAATAATTAATCAATGAAATTTAAAACAATCCATGACGCAGCCCCCCCCCCCCCCCCCGGATCGCGGGGACCTGGGCGGTCGCCCTCCTCACCCTCCCCTAGATCCGCCCCTGATTACAATCGGCTGCTTTCTAGATCATCATATTATGGTGTATGGCCTACAGGTCTTTTGTAGTTCCAGTGTTGATTATGAGCTTTTTAGTTCTTTATAACATGTCTGTAATATAGTATAGGCTACTTTCAAGATTATGCCATTGTTGTACTGTAAATAGAGTTGTTGCTGTTGTTGTTGTTGTTGTTGTTGTTGTTGTTGTTGGAGGTGGTGATTCGTTTAGGAGCTTTGGGACATGGTGGTCATGTAGCCGCGTGCACTTGGGTGTGTGTATATAATGTGTCTAATAACCTGTGTTATTGTGATGGTTGTATTAGGGTGTGTATTTGTATTTGGGTCGGGTTTTGTATATGCGGCGGCCGAGGCCTTAGATACCATCCCAGCATTTGCCTGAAGCATAAGTGATGAAACAACTTCCAGGATGGCTGAAGTAAGAATGTAACCCTTCTCTTCCCAGTTCTGCCTCACAAGCCTCAGTGTATCCCATTCCAGCCCTCAGCTCCCAAACCTGGACCTATGCGTTGACAGCTAAGAAGACTAGCCACTACGCCACGAGGTGGATTGTAAATAAAATGTTGCTTTGTCAGTCTAAATATGATGTAGCGACTACTGTTCTTTTCAAGTTACAGTAATTATTATATGAGTAGCAAGCAATCACAAGTTAGTAACCATCACTAAAGTGGGCCTGAATTTCATTAAACTAATTTGTTTATTTATTTATTTATTTATAATTATTTGTTTGTTTATTTGTAGTTCTTCTAACAGGTTACAACCTAATTATGAGAAATAACAATATGAATTACACTTAATATTTTTAATATTTTTCTTACACTAATATAAAATGATACTTATAATACGTATGACTAAATATTATTCTAGTAAGTATCGTACTTGAAATTATGTTACAAGTCACTGATAAGGAGTGTATGATATTAAGTGATTTCTCTACAATACAAATGAACAAAAGGTGCTGTCTGATATATTGAAATGTGTGCATGTTTTTTTTTTTTTGTTTTTTTTTGGTAGATATTGAATGTGTTGGATACAGGCGAATGTTTATGTTACTCTGTATTGGTTCTTGGCCAGTGGGATGTTATACGTTTCGGTCTTATTGACCGCGAAGGAACATATAGTTCAAATTCAGATGACAAATAAGGTCTATCAAAGATGTTATCAAATTATTTAAATGTAATAACCTGCCTACTTTTCTCTAAAGTCATTAAAGAAAAAGTTCCAGTAGGAAATTATGCTTAGCATTTTTAAAAGAATTGTGTAGTTTATGTTACCATCAATCTCGCGATCAATTGCCACGGCACCTCCTTTTTACGTGGAATCCGAACCACTGGACATGGCGTTTCACTTTGAAAATCTCACATGCATTGACCGGGAACCGAACCCGGTCCGCTGTGGTGAGAGGCCAACAGCTTGACCACACCACTGGTCCACCACATTCCCGCTTAGCATATTTAGGATATACATTTGTTCTTTTGTATTCTAAGAATATAGGGAATTTATTTTTTATCGATTCAAGTCTATCGTCAGCATTCGCACATCTTGGGTTCCAAACTATTGAGCCAAATTCAAGTCTACTTCATACGAATGCATTATATATTCTTTAGCAATGTACAGGTTCCTAAAATAAAATGTGCATCTTCTTATATATCCCAGCATTTTGAATATATCTCAAAAATTCGATCAATACGGTGAGAAAAGGATAACTTTTTTTTATCAAAGTATAACCTACCATAAACCTAGATGACTTGAGATGGGAAATACATAGGAAATGGTGGTGTTTTCTATCAAAATTTGTGTGTTTTCGTGTAAATGCAATCGGATGACACTTATAAATCTAAATAATTTGTTTTGTTCCAATTTATTTTTTCTTCATCTTTTGGAGCAGCATACAATCCCATAACGAATAAATGTATTTAAACGATTACACGTCAATAGCAAATAATAATAATAATAATAATGATATATTGGCATCCCGGAGATGGTTAATTAAGATAAAAATTACAGAGGCACAAGATTCGATCCCAGGGTAACACCAGAGGGTGAATGGATCTTTTCTCTATGATACAAAGTGTTGCCTCTTACATACTGTAAGTATGATCCGTAATATGACATTTTCGTAAGTTGTAGGCTACGTGATGGTTAACTCTGCCAATAATCTGTATATATTACATCGGCTTGTTATCCTTTAATCTAAACCAGATGACTTCTGATTCGTGAAAATTGGTTATTGTTGATCATCGAGGGATGAATCCGTGTTATGAATCGTGAATAAAATGGCATGTATGCCTGAATAATTATGTGTTCATGAAGTGTTTGCTCGTAAAGTTTGTTTGGGGCAAACATATTAACTACCGGTACTGTTCGATAGGTAAGAATTAGTGAGATCTTACCCGACTTGTGACTGACTTTAGTAAGTTTCCATTTCTCTGGAAATATCGAAGACTTGATCGATAAATTAAATTTAATATCAAGAGGATAAGCTATTTTTTCCCGGATCTTTTTATCAAATATGGAAGAATAACGTCAGGATCTGCTACCCTCTTGTGTCCCATATATTCATCGTAAGTATCGGAGTGAGAATGTCACTACGGGTTAACTCATAATAATTAAGATGTCAATTTCGAGATGACTTTCTAGGTTATCATGCGTTAAAATGTCATAGTTGGATCCATTTTGGCAATATACTGATGAGTAAGGCTAGGATTTTAATGTAATATCTATCATCATCATAGCAAACATTCGTATCGAGTAGATTGGCCTTTCAATCCGGAATGTCTCATTGGTGAGATCGGAGGTGACTATACAGCCCAATGCGGGAGGCACACAATTTGCCGCAGTGATGACAGATGGTTCCACGTGGGGCATCCGCGTTCCTTCCATTTCTTCTATGTAATATTACATTAAAAAATTTGAAATACCGGTATGTAATATTGATTTAATTTTTATATAAATCATATACATTGCACATGATATTGCTTGTAGATTCTTCATTTTATTCTTTTTTTTTTTTTTTGCAAAATAAAGGGTGGTACACTAATTAATTAAGCATGTTCATATTATAGCAAATTTAAATAAATTCCATGATTATGTATGAGAAAATGCGTTCGAACTCCACAATAAGTATTGTCAGAGTCACTTTTTGTTTGCGAGGTGGGAGGAAATATAGGCTAGTAGCCTTTATGATCAACGTTGAAAGGTTGAGTCTCAGGCATTCACTGGACAATTGAAATGAACCAAATCCCGCCGATGAGTCTCCGGCAATGTGTGATGCGAATTCCCATCCCCTTATCTTCACTAATATCTTACTTGGAATTCTTCCCTTGCCCTTTCTCGGCAGGTTATGAATAGCTTGGAAAACCCGTTTCATGTACCTGAGTTTCTAGTGGACAAATATTGTTAAACTAACTGTTTTGAATTACCGTTTATTTCATTTGCGAAAAAATACTTTTTTTCTAACACAGTAAGAGACGGTATATGTAATTTTACATAAAAAGTAAAAAATGCTATTATGATAAAATATACCAACACGTATTGGCAACTCCAGCTATCTGATATGACATCTAGCGGTAAAAATGAGAAACTTACCAAGTAGTGTACATTTGTCACGTGGTGACTGTTTGTATATGGTTTCTTGTATTGGTAAACAGATCGTGGTAAATTGTTCGTGTCTTTATACATAAGTAATAAGTTTTACTCGTTGATAGAGTGAAAAATGAGTAAAAGCAAAGTGTATTGCTCAGTTTACGGCTGTAAGTCGGTGTATAAGAGGGCTGCGGATATACGTTTTCATCACTTTCCAAAAGATGCAAATAGCAATAGCCGAAATGTGATGATGCCTAATAATAATACCTTTCCACCCCGGGAAGGATCTAACACTTGTCGAGGTAGACAGACAGAAGACCTGCGACGTAAAGCCAGCGAAGGTTATTCAGTTTAAAAACAGCTGCTACGATGGGCGCGCTGGTAAGATTGAAGTTACTTGAATAATTAATTAAATAATTAATTATTGGCTGCTTGGTAGGGAGAAGGGATGAGTTTAACTTGTATTAAAACTCGGGGGGCGACAGGAATTGCTTGATTTGGATGGTTAAAAGGTGGGTTTGGTGTTGAATATTTGAATGGTAGCGGAATCACTCATTCTACAGTGCCCACGGGGAGGCAAATTAGGCCTATATGACTCGTAGTGGAATAGCTCGAATATCGAAGAACTTAGCGATTACGAGGTGTAGGCTTGGCGGAAAGGCTGGCGGATCATCAGTTTGACATCAATTCACGATATAAGTCGGAGCTTGGAACAGTGGCGTCTGGTTTGCGTGGATGCTAGTCTCGGAATGATAAAAGTAGCACAGCTTCGGTGTGTTATTTATTTGTTTATGTACCGTATTTCTCTATTTGAATGTCCTCGGCGTTGACTCAGGATCGATATTTACATTATATTGCGCATAATAGTACCAAAATAATGTCCGAAGTGTAGCCCTGTGTAAATTTGAATGAGCTGATCTACATCACCCATAAAAACTGATGCTTGATAATATGCAAATGACACCAAAAAATCCAGTGGAACACACAAATTAGATCACGTGTATCGCACAGTTATACATATATACAATTAAAAATAACACTGTCATTACTTTAGAGACCATATTTACTGATTATAACCGAAAAATAAAAAGTGTTCCATATCAAACGCGTGTTATTGAGTATTTTAAACCCTACTTATCCAGACCGACCGCAGCGCCCCAAGTGTTAGTTTGAGTTGCCAATATAGCCACCACGGCTACGCTCGCTAAAGCGCAGCGTTAGGCTGTGGGGCCATGCTCTCTGCTGACTTGGTAGACGTGGGTTCGAGCCCCACCGTCGGCCGTCCTAGATTGGTTTTCCGTGTTTCCCCATTTTTAACTCCACAAATGCTGGGACGGTACTTTCTACAGGCCTTGGCCGCTTCCTTCCTCATCCTTACCCACTTTCATCCATTCATCTCATCTTTCATTCCGACACGCAGGTGACCCACGGGCGTCGACTGGAAAGACCTGCACTCGGCCGCTCATCAGGCCACACGACAAAAAAGAAAATGATCAAATATGTAAAATATATAACAACATATAATTATATGACAGCTAAGGTTCTAATTCATGGACATTTATCATTTTTAGTTGTGTATAAGGAAAGGGAAACAATATGCATTTACATAAAAATCCTAGCCCTACTCATGAGAAATAGTTCAGAAACCAGGCGCGGCTAATTTTGACCGGGGAGATGATTTCGGGGTTCCCCAATTACGAAAATTGATATTTTAAGTCTTTCAAAAATGTCAAAATGAGTTTTATAGCCTATATCGTTTCATCACATTTACCCGCGTACACACAGTCTGTCGACGACTATAAGTTAGACTAAATTCAGCTGACCAGCTTAGGAAAATGTATGTATGTATGTAGATCTGATTACTAATTCAGTGTCTATTTAAAATAAATAAACAATTTGTGGCTATAAGTTGTGTTTATATTAATATGATATCCTTATTTCTTCTCCCAGTCGTCATTTAAAACTACTATGAACAATACTTTACACACTATCGTTCTTTGAAGGTAATATATAATATGCATAATAATGGGGTTGAAAATAGGAAATCACTCAAAACCTTTTGAAGGACGACCGACAGAGGGGTTCGAACCCACTCACTCACTGAATCCGGGGATACCTTGACTGTTCAGTTGATTGTATACAGACTTTCACTACGAACATTCTGGTCGCAATGTTCTGAAGGTACTTTGGCGTGACACAGACACTGGAGCATGAAGAATAATAGAAATAATATTTCTATTCGTCATGACTGGAGGAGAGGATAGGATCGAATCGAACGGCCTTGAGCCTCCCTCACTGCCCTCTAGGCACCCTCGATGTAACTACCAGTGGAGCTAGCTGCAGTCGACAGCAACAGCGAACCTAGTGGCGAGCTTTTGAAATGAAAGGCGAAATCCGTTCCCACTCCGACCGGCTCTTAATTCGAACACGGTGAAACCGAATTGAACGAAAATTGGTACAGAGGTAGCACTAGCAAAGGGCACCTCAATGTCATGTTTTATATCGCCACCATCATGACGGAAACGTAATCGCGGCCACCCAAATGTTAAATGCTTATATCTAATTACGACCAACCTAATAATCTAGTCTCTACCAGATTTTGCAACAACATATCTTGATGTGGGAAGCATATTCCGACCAAACTGCAAGATAATCAGCCCAATAGTTTGCAGATGGTGGACAAGTATGTGTGCAAATCGATTCCCCTATCAATTCAAACACGGTGAAACCGAATTGAACGAAATTTGGTACAGAGGTTGCACTAGCAAAGGGCACCTCAGTGTCATGTTTTATATCGCCACCATCTTGACGGAAACGGAATGACGGCCACCCAAATGTTAAAAGCTTAAATCAAATTACGACCATCCTAATCATTTGATCTCTACCAGATTTTGCAACAACATGCCTTTTTGTGGAAAGCATCTTATGACTGACTACAAGGTCATCAGCCCAATAGTTTGCAAATAACGGCCATGTATGTGTGCAAATTCATTCTCCATATCAATTCAAACACGGTGAAACCGAATTGAATGAAATTCTTTACAGAGGTAGCAATAGCAAAGGGCACCTCATATTCATGTTTGATATCCCTATAGCACGTTGTATTTCAACAAGCTACTACAACCAACATTCAATTATACTCCTTGAAAAGGACAAATAGTTATAACAATACCCATGCATTTACGAGAAAGTAGGCTATATGTTATTTTTGAACATCTTGTTTTTTAATAAATTATCGTCGCCAGTATAATATGGCCACTGCGTGAAATATTTCTCTAGAACTCAGTATCTCCGAAACTATTACGGAAATTAAACTCTAATTTTGTATGATTATGGACGAATATGTAGGAAGTTCGAATTCCAGATGGTACACTCGTAGAGTTCTGATATATGAATTCATGTACAGTAATTCGTCGAACCGACAGTTGTGGCTACGCTGGCTAAAGCGCAGCATTAGGTCATGGGGCCAAGCTCTCTGCTGACTCGGTAGACGCGTGGGTTCGAGCCCCACCGTCGGCCGTCCTTGAAATGGTTTTCCGTGCTTTCCCATTTTCAACTCCAGGCAAATGCTGGGACGGTACCTTCTGACAGGCCACGGCCGCTTCCTTCCACATCCTTGCCCAGTTTCATTCACCATCATTCATTTCATCTCTCATTAACTCCTCTCATGAGGTTGGCGTCAGGAAGGGCATCCGGCCGTAAAAACCATCGCCACAAAGACTTCCATCGCATCTCATCCCCGACCCCGTTGGAAAACGGGAATAATAAGGGATAGACATACATACATACAGTAAATCGTCGCTGAATGAACCGATCACAATGGAACTTGGTTTGGTTTTCCTATGATATGAGTGAAATAATGTGTCATATAATTTGCTATGGTATTACTTATAGATTGCAAATAGATTTGCCGTGATAGCAAAATATTGATTAGAGATCCGTATTGCTAGAATAATTTTAAGTGTTAAATAATACGCCAATCAATACTTTTTGAAACATATCTAATTAAGTATTAATGATGATGCATGTTTCAACTTATGTCGAGATCTTCTTCAGTCAACAATAAAAATACAAGATTGTTGAAAAACTATGTTCTAATATGAATGCTGGTTAAGAAAATATATATAATACATTTGTGATTGAAATAAATAAGCAGTCGAAATGGATATCCTTACAAACAGAAATAAAAATTATTTTATACAAATATATTATTGTGTTTCACAGTAAAACCCCTCAATAATCGTCATTATAAAAACAAGGAATTTAGAATATCAAAAATAGTGTATATATTCGTTAAAGATTTTTGAAGCTGACGCACTATGTGGCGTACCCATGTTTGCAAGATGTGAAGCTGCAAGCGTAAATGGAGTGTAGAATGTTCTATGTATTGAGTCCTTTGAAGTTACTGCCAGGTAGCGTGGACACACGCAGTTGTTATCACTTAACTGGAAAATATTGTATCATGTATGAGTGAATTTATTTATTAAACAAGAAATTGATGAATATGAAAACTGTGTGATTTATTCAAATAATGAGACTTCATAACTTACCGTATAATGAGGTTGAGAAGCAAAAATTGCCTTGACCAAACCGTGTTGCTTGGTTGGTTGATTGGTTGGTTCCTCAGATTAGGGGCTGCGACAACGCGGTCATGTAGCCCCGTGTACTTTGGGTGTGTGTAGAATCTGTCTGAAAACCGGTGTTAATTGTGATGACTGTATTAGTGTGTGTTATCTGTTTTCAATTCAAGTGAGGACTGCTGACATTGAATTTTTTCAAGTAGTTCCTACTTTTGCTGCCAAACGCCACCGTCAACGACTACTAGTTCAGAACTTGCTTACCAGATGGCACCGCAGTCGGCTCCTGGCGACGAACGTTGGAACCTAAGAGCGATTGTCGAATGTTTAACCTACATTATAATTTAGCTTCACACAGGTGTAATTAGTGGAAGGTTCTTAACATGCCATAAATCTATGACATTGGACCGCTGGTTTTGCTTCCCCTCCGAAGGAAGGCATACTGAGGAATTTTTAACGCTCTTGAAAAATCCGACGACTTTGGCCGGGTTTGAACCCCGGGCATAGAAGCTCAGCATGCTACCAACTACGCCACCGAAGCCGCTACAGTGTTCGTTCTGGATGAAACTTATGCCATCATATACTAATATTTGGCATTTTAGGTAGATTTCATTAGAAAGCTAACTATTGCAATGGGTCCCATGTTTCGACTTCAGGAAAATTTCGACATATCTTCGCGTTTCACATCCCTCAGACCCCAAAACCACCGTCAGTTCAAAAGTTTATATATAATTTATGTATGTATATATATAAATATGTATATATATGTATGTATATATATATATATATATATATATATATATATGTATATCAGATTCTTGTGGACACGATAACTGCCGTAATTTTGCACCAATCACTTTGAATTTTTTACCGAATATGTATTGAACCCGATGGGGTTATGCTGACTGGAATCGAACATGGTTCTCAGAGACTGTGATCTCAGTATAAAGGTTCCACCAGGAAGCGAACCAGAGATCTGTACAGGGAGTTTCTTGGTAAAAACCCCTCGAAAGAAATGTATATTTAATCACTGGTGTGATTTTTGATGAAATGGCATTATTTATTAAAATAATGTAGGAAATAATGAGCAGATTATATCATTATAAGACGATTTGGTGTAAGCTATTGGAGGCTTGAAGCACAGAGGAGGGCAGAGCTGACATTTACTAATTGGCCCAGAATTGTGGGTTGGTCCCAGTGGAGCCACGTCCATCTCTGTCACCCCATTATGTCGTCTGGAGCAGGGGTGAGGCCTGAATAATGACATAGTTATTCCCCGACGGAGAATGGATTTGGAGTGGGGGCGGAGAAATGCCCAGAAAAATCATTGATTACTCGTGATTGGAGTAACGAATCGAGATGAGAGTTGCACACAGGTGAATATTTTGGCAAGAAGATAATTTTAGAGTCTTTTACCTGCGAAATTGGTGCATATTTAATGATGTGCGTAAGGACTGTAAAACGACCATTGTTCGCGGATGGATGTGAAGATGTTGCCGGGGGTTTCCCGTTAGGTAGCGTCCCACGCCATGGAGAAAGGAATTAATATTAATTAATTGGACGAGCGATTCCTTTGCACACAGATAGTTTTGGGACCTGTGAAGAGAGAGGAACACAATGATCATGGTTTGAAGACCTGAATCATGCTGTGAGAGGAGCCAAGATTACGCGGGAAGATGTTGCTCTACTTTCTGTGGAAATCCGATATAAGGGAGTAGACCCCAGGAGGAGCTCTCAGTCCTACTCAGTCTAACTCAGCTATGCTCAGTTGAAACTCAGTTGTCACGCAGTCTACATGCCGCCAAGCGCAGTTACAGCCAGTTACAGTCTTACTCAATTATCAATTGTAGCACAATGGCAATAAGTTGCAATCAGTATGCAGCAAATATGCAGCAGTACGAGACAGCGTGTAAGCCGCATACAGAAGTCTTCAAATAAGTTACGTGCAGTCTTCGAGTGAAACTTCAGTCAGCTACAGCCAGGTTGAAGCAAGTTCGTCAAGGCAAAACGCATGACGGATCTATTCATCAAGACGCCGAACAAAGACGGGTATGTGTAAAAGAAACAGTAAATATGCTTGTATGAATAATAGTCGTGATACAGGCATAATCAGCAGCACGAACTATGATGTGTTCAGTTACGAAGCACCGTATAGACTAACGGTAGAACTATTGTATATAATTATTTGTGAAAGTGTTGAACTTTATTAAGCGCAGTGTGTATAGTATTAACTAATCGTATATGTGTAACTACGATAGAATGCGCTAAAGAAACTCTACTAAGTGTTTGGTATTGCCATGAGAGTACCAGATGTTAACGCTCATGTTTGGGAGCCAGCGTATTGATGTAACGCAGGACGCTTACTGTAGGAGTAATGATCGTCATAAAACTGTTGGAGAGTTCCGAGAGCAGATAACCAGACTTTCAATCAGGAGTTGGTAACGTAAGATGCCGTCGACACCTGCAATTTCGATCTCTGCTAGGGAATTTCAGCATTGAAAAGTGTATAAAGTGACGAGTGTTCAGTGTAATGCATATGTAAAAATATCATTTAAAGTAGTGTTTGATGAAGTGTTTCACATGTTTGGGGAGTGATAACTTCCTGAAAGGTATGCAACGTGTCGTGTTGGTGATAGAAATTAGGTGTAATCAAATGTGTGTAAACAAGAGAAATATGTCGCGTTAAACCCAGTATGGCGGGCGACATGGAAGAATATGATTGGTCGGAGCCACCTTAGATGCCTATAGAGATGTAAGTACCCCACAAATTATGGTTATGATTATGTAGAAGTAGGGACCGCTGCATGTCTGTGATTCCGTAAAGATATTGTGAATTCCTTATAGATGCCAGTAAAAATCAGTTAGGAGGCTGATCCTCCATGTTTAATCAGTATTGAGTTGATTTTTATAGAGTTGAGATGTTAATTTGCATCATTAAGTGGAGTAATTATTCCCACTATGAATTAAGAATGGCAATCAGTTATGTAAATGTAACGAACGCCATTGTTCGAGTTTAAAACGTCTAGCTATGTCGGAAATTTTGGTAATTTATATGAGAATAATAATAAATGATGATTTTGGTCATTTATGTCAATGAGATTTATAATAATAATAATAAATGATGATTTTGGTCATTTATGTCAATGAGAAATGATGATATAATAATAATGGTTATTAAGAGTATGAATGAACACATCAGGAAACAAATAAATGTTGTAAGCGAGAATTATTAACGCTAAGTGCAAGACTTATCAATCTAAGCAGGAAGATGTTACAGTGAGATTACATTACAGTAACTATGGAAAGAAGTTTTATATCAGAATATTGCATATATTCAGTAATGATACCAGTAATGAAAGAGCTTTTAGTGAATTGAATTTGCAGCTTAATTGAGAAGCTTATAGAGTAAATGTTAGATTTCTCTTAATATTATAGGTCGGAGTGTCGTAGCATGGAGCATTAGGGGCCAGATAGTCTTCTCTACGTATGAATTCTCCTATGTCGTGGACATTGTTGGAGATATTATTTATTCCAGAGTTTTAGTGATGGACCCTAACTCTGAAGAAAGGATTGAAATGTGTTCCGGATTGGAATCTTGATAGAGTCGGGGAAACAAGGACACCTCGCAGCTCTATGATTTCCCGAGAACTTATTCATGAGTTATTTACGCTCGTTGGCAGCGAAACTCATGGCGACAGTGGTTTTCTGCGCCTATATTATACTTGAGACATCGGTCAAACCGCCAGGCTCATGCATTGCGAACCCCGAACCTTCATGTTGAATGGACCCATGTGAGGCCATTAATTAATCGTTATCCTCGACGTAGGAATAATTACAAAAGCTCATTCAATACCTGTTGGCATAATAGTCAATTAAGATCCTTTGGGAACATGTGTGTCGGTCAGGACACAGTATTTGTCTTGTAAATCTTCACTGCTTAGAGAGGGAGGCTTTCAAACTGTTAGAAAGGTCGAGATAATTGGTGAAACGACCCATTCCACTTTCTATTGTGTAGCGACTTCCTTAGCCGAGGGTCGGTGCTAGCCACCCTGGCCGCTCAGGCAAGTTATAAAGAGGGAAGAGTCTAGACCTTGTTGAAATGACATATAATGCAAGATTGTTATGTTGAGTATTATAGCCATGTGGTTTGTGAACACATGGATAATTATAGTTCATCCTGATGGTTCATTATTTTAGCTATCTGACGAATAGTTACATGATATATTTGTACTGTCACTGGAGCCAAGTCATGTAGTTGGTGACTAGATGCCAATCGCCATGAGCGCGAGGTAGTCTATCGTACAATCCGACATAAGCTATAACGTAACGTTTTATCTAGGAATCACAGACAGCATGCGGGGAAACCATATAATTGGAGGATGTGTAGGGGGTAGCTTACATAATTATGGAGTTGCACGTTGATTTTGGTGCAACGTCCAAATAGGTAAATGCATGAAAAGCATTTCATTGGTGAGAAGAAAAATATCAAAACACGCACGGCACACATAATTGTTTAACATAAAGAGGTCTAAGGAATAATCCTTGTTGTAATATTAAAGAAGTCACATTGTATGACTGTTATGTTAATGTACAGTTTGTTTTGAAGTCGTAGGTGCATCAGCGCACTAGTATATCCTTGTGAAGTTCACAGAAGGGTAAAGCCTTATGGCTAGGTATGACTTTGTTGTGATTTTATATTTGTTTACTTATGGATTGTGGAAGTAAAAATTTTGTTTGCTTTATTTTATGCTTTTTGGGTATTGTTTGTGTTTGAAGCCATGATTTATTTTAATGAATTAAAGTTTTAGAATAGAGTTGTGCCTTATCATTGTAGAGTTGATACCTTTTTGCCTCAAATCCAAAATATGCACTGCTAAATTGGGGTTACCGTACACGCCTGAGAGCTGATGCTAGTTGGAGGCAGATGCATATTATCCACCGAGATTACTCACATGGGTACATGGGAATTGATGTCCTATACTGTGATTTGAGCTAAAGGTACGACTAAAGTCGGTCAGATTTAATGCACACAACTCTATTAAAGTAAGAATTAACGAAGTAGGGTGTGACCGCTCCTAATCCATAGCTAAGTTCCGATACGTATATATAAATTTTGATAGATACCAGTAGAATTATTCTCTATTAATTTATCATGGCGTGGCCTAAGTGGGGCTTTCGGCAGTAAAAAAACCACTCCCTGAACAGTTTTTATAGTAAATTAGAAGATGGCCGATGTCCTACTAATACCACCCTCTGATCTAATTTATCATGGCGCCCAGAATACGTGGAGCTTATGGGATTTAGGGAAAACCCATAGATTTTTTATGGTATTTCATGGGGAAAACCATAGTAATTGTTTTGCCTCAAACTGTGTTTGAGTGATTTTTGAATTCAGTAGGCTTTTGAGGTAACGCAGAATCTCTCTATTGAGAAGAGAATGGCCTAAGGGTACTAGCGTTACTTACCCAATCCACAATCTACTATAATATTATCAGGTTTTGTACGACTTCACAATATGTGTGCAGTGTTTGATGTTTCTCTTCGAAACGTATCCACATATTTTTCCAGGAAGCCAGCCTGCATACTTAAGTGTGTTATTGGAAAATGTCAGGTACGCAGGAGATCTTGCAAGTTATTGCAGGACTGAAACAGCATTTTGATGCTGCTCACGAGCAGAGTAAACTGGAAACCAAGGCGTTCCAGGATAGTATAAACACTCGGTTAGATGAGAACCAGATTGAATTAAACAATCGGTTAGAGGCAATTAATGCAAATCAGGTTGCAATGGATAATAACCAGATTGAATTAAACAATAAGTTAGGTCAAATGCAAGAAGTCATTAAGACCGAAGTAACAGATACTGTTGTAAGCATTGTATCGGAAATGCAGGTAAATACTGACAAACGTTTCGAGGCTATAGAAGCCAAACTTGAGGGTAATTTGCAAGCGTGTAGGCATGCTCAGGAGCAAACCAACAGTAAATTAGAGGCGTTGTCTAACGATATTAAGGATATTCAGATCCAAAATGAGGCGAATCTCGAACGCCAAGCGAAACAGTTCGCAGAGTTTACGAAAACAGTAGACCAGAGATTAGAGGAGAACGACTCCAAATGGGACCAGAAATTGAAAAGTTACGCTAGAGCAATTAACGGTGACCTCAAGAAACAGGACCAGAATATATTAGGTCAATGCCAGGAAATAGGCGAAATTAAGGCTATCGCTCATGAAAGTAAGGAGCTGGTAGGCAACGTGAAAAGTCAGATGGGTCAAGTTCATAAAGAACTGGACCAAGTGCAAAGCGACATTGTCATAGTCAATAAAAGACAAGAGGAAAATAGGGGCGAGATCACCAAGGTCCGGAATGAATTGTCTAAAGTCAATGGACACATTCAAGATGAAATTAAAGGTCTGAGAGAAGAACTCGAAATAAGAGAAGGCCAGAAAACAGAGGCAAGCGACAAGACCCTTGCTCAAATTAAAGAGGACGTAGAGGATGAAATATCCCATATCAAACTAAGTCTGAAAGAAGACAAGGTGAAAATTTTTCAAGTAGCCGAGGAAAACCGAGATAGGCTTACAAGAATAGAAAAAGAAGTCATTACTCGCCTAGAAAGAGCAGAAATGCGCCATAACCAAATGGAGACTAGGATAATAGCACAGGAGGAGACACTTCTGAAATATCCTAAGTCAAGTGAAGGCAGCATAGAGGATATGAGAAAAACAAGGTGGGCAGACCTAGAAACCCAACCTATAAGCAGAAACGCTGCAGGCGCAGGAGAAAGTCCTTACATGACGCCAGGGGTACCAATTCCGGCATCGACGCCACATGAAAACGCGATGCACACCCAGGTGATAAACGTCATTAGGGTAAGCGAAGAAAAACCTAGGAAATTTTCAGGTAGTCACTGTAGTATGACACCAAAATATTGGTTAAAGGAAGTGACTGAATATCTCAATGATGCACGAATACCGCAGGAGCGTAGGCTACGTGCTATAGAGAAGTTAACAGAGGGGGAGTGCGCATTATGGTTTCGCAGCTTCCGTTACACTTTTGATACTGTTGAGGAATTCCGCGAGGCATTCTTGAAGAGATATTGGGACGCCGCGACTCAGCAGAATTTACGGCTGGATTTGTATGCCAAAAAGTACAGCACGAACAACCCGACGAAGTACGCAGAATTCTTCATATCGCAGATGTGTCGTTTTAAAGAGCTGGATCAAAAACCTAGTGAACTGGAGCTATGCATTGCTATCGCCAAACAGCTTCCATACGAGATCCAAAGGCTACTAATCTCGGCTAATGCGAAAACTGCTATGGAAATGGAGACAGTTCTAAGGCAACTGGACCTCACCACAGCAAATACTATGCGTCAGAGTCGAACCGTGGAACAAGTCCACGTGACCAACACACAGACTGATCAACAGCAAGCTCCAAGGAACAACAAAGCCACGAGCACAGAAACTTTAGATTCCTATGGACGGCAATGGGAACAGGAACCCAGAAAATGGCAGTCAAGGTACAAAGGAAATGCTAATAAAGCAGGAAGAGGTCGAAGTTCGTGGAATAAACACAATAACAGGGGCAAACCGTACCATAACAATGGAGGTAATAATGGCCAGGAAGGCAATAATAGAAATTGGAGACCCCAAGAGAGAAGAAATAACTTCGATGACGAGGCAGAAGAGCGATATCATGCTTCTTTGCGATACCTCGAAGAAAGGGCAGATGAGCCCCAGAAACCACAAGTCCGCTGGCAAGAAGTCATGCAGAACAGGACATCGCCAGACAGATATGGAGATGGAGCTAAGAGTTTGGAACTACAGCGCAGCGAACAGGAGAGAAGGAACTCCAAAGGGGCGGGCGCTGAAGAAAAAAAAAACGCCAAAATTAGAAGAGCTCGAGACTGATGGATGGAAGTCTATTAACATCATCAATTGGATAGCCAAACCAGAAGAATTGATTGAGGATACAGGAGGACCACAGGTCATGGTCAAGAGAGAATTGCCTATTATAATTGTGAGGGTGGCAGGATTAAAAGTCAGAAGTCTGTTAGATACGGGATCAACAGTAAGCCTGATGACACAAGCTCTATATAATGAAATAGCCCGGAGAGAGAACATTTTGAAGATACCGATCTCCAGTGTCAAAATTAAAGGGGTAATTCCAGACAGAACAATGATATGTAAATACCAGGTATTCCTAGATTTACAGATAGGAGGCTCGATTTTCTCACAGAGTTTCCTGTTAGTAAACAAACTACCCTATAACCTACTTATTGGGGCAGAGTTTATAAGGGAATACAGAGTGATAATTGACCTAGCACAGGACAGGGTTATGTTCCATGTGAATGAAGAAGCTGAAGGCTTAGAGGTCGCACTCAATGAAATTGAACCAGGATCCAGTGAACAAGTATGGCATACATACAGAGATGTGGCTGATGAAGAAGTGTTAGCTATTGAGCAGTTAGAAGCGGAGCTCAAAACACTAGCCACAGACTTGGAAAAAGATCTGGAACCCAAATTGGAAGAATACATTTCGGAGAAGCTAGGAGAAGCGAAAATTGGGCTAAAAGAGAAGGAAAATTTAAAGCAGTTATTGCTGGAACAGAAGGAAGTCTTTGATTCGAGACCTGGTCGGATAAAGAACTTCACTTATGCTTTTCAAGTCAGTGATTGGACACCATTTAGGCAGAAACCCTACCCTATAGCTGAAAAGCATTATGCTAAAGTGAAAGAGGCAATTCAGGAGATGTTGGAGGCCGGCGTTATTGAGAAGACACCTACGCCTTATGTAAGTCCATTGGTAATTGTACCAAAGTCAGACGGATCTGTCAGAGTCTGCTTGGACCTGAGACGCTTAAATTTGAGAGTTATTCCGGAATTTGACCAAGTGCCACCTATTAAAGAGATCCTCAGGAAGTTTAGAGGGAAAACTATATTCTCAAATTTGGATATCACATCCAGTTTCCACCATCTTGAATTAGAGAAGAAAACTAGTCTGTTGACAGGATTTATGTTTGATCAACATACATTCACATTTTTAAGGCTACCTTTTGGGTTGAAAACAGCTGGTTCAGCCCTGATAAGAGCGTTAGATCGCAATCTATCAGATGAGGTTAAAGAGAGTACCATCAGATATGTAGACGACATTCTACTCACATCAGAATCTCTGGAGGAGCACATGAGAGACCTGAAGAAGTTGCTAGATGACCTTCGAGAAGCGAACTTTAAGGTCAATATCAAGAAATCGCACTTCTGTCAGAGGGAAGTTAAATTCCTAGGGCATGTTATTGATGCAAATGGAGTGAAGCCTAATCCAGATAAATTGGAGGTAATTCGAAATTTCCCTCGACCAACGAAAGTAAAGCACGTCCGACAGTATTTGGGAGTAATTGGATTCTTTTCGAACCACTGCCCAAACTATACTGCGACAGTAGCACCACTGCAGGACCTATTGAAGAAAGGCGGCAGATGGAATTGGACGGAGCAATGTCAGGAAGCATTCGTGAGGTCAAAACAAATGCTTTTGGAATATGTGAAACTGGGATACCCAGATTATACCCAGAAGTTCATCATACAGACGGATGCATCACTTATTGGGATTGGAGCGATGCTATTCCAGGAAAATGTTGACCAGCCTGAGAAGAAAGTTTTTATCGCCTTTATAAGCAGAAGACTGAGAGCCCATGAGAAAAACTACACGATCACAGAGATAGAATTGCTCGCAATTTTGTACGCGTTGCAATCGTGGCATAAACTCGTGTACGGCTTCCGAATAGTTCTGAGGACAGACCATAAAGCTTTAACATTTTTGTTAAAGACGGATTTGTCTAGTCAGAGATTGACAAGATGGTCCCTGTATATCCAGCAATTTAATGTGGAAATAGAATACTGTCCAGGGAAAGAGAATGTAATACCGGACATATTAAGTCGTTACCCTAGAGAAGAAGAAGTACTAGCGGTCCAGATTGAGAATCGAGATCAGAAGACGTTGGATGACTTAAGGAACATTACCAACCTACAACGCGAAGACCCATGGTTGAAGATGATAATCGATTACTTCGAGGGACGCTTAGCAAGGGGAACTGCGATATACAGAGAGGCGGAGGCATTGGCAACAGATTATGTATGGTATAATCAGATATTACACAAGTGGGACGAGGTGGATCACACACGTCAAAGGATTGTAATTCCTGCATCTTTGCAGAGGAGATTAGTATGGCTAGCCCACAGAGCATTTGGACATCCTGGAATAGATAAAATTTGTGCTCTGTTGAAGGAAGCATTTACTTGGCCAAAATTGAGAGAAACGGTGAGAAATGCTATTAGAACATGTGATCTTTGCCAAAGGGTAAAGCCGAATCCCTTTTTAATGAGGCAACGACCTATCCCGTTGTTACCAGAGAAGCCAAGGCAGCTATTGAGTATCGACAACTTTGGACCATTGCCTAGAGCACGTAGAGGCAATAGACACATTTTTGTAGCCATGGATGTATTTTCGAAAATGGTGGTGTTGTGCCCCATTCAAAAGACAAGTTCAAAACAGGTCTTGAAGCGCCTGAAAGAGAGAGTTATTCCGACTCTTGGGAAGCCGGATAACATTCTCTCGGACCACGGAAGTTGCTTTACTAGTGCAGAATTTCGTCGAGAACTGGAAACTCTAGGAATTAGGCAGATTTTATCTACCATTCGCCATCCTGAGGCAAGTCCCGTTGAAAGAGTAATGAGAGAGATCCAGAAATACATGAAGATCTACTGTTCTGAAGCGAATTGGCGTTGGATTGAATTTCTAGAAGTCATTGAATACTGTATAAATAATACTGTACATGAGGCGACAGGTCAGGTTCCCGTTACTCTACATCTGGATCAGAGACCAGAGAGACCGTGGAATGGTGTTATTCCATTACCAGTAGACGCACAGCCCGGTAGAGAATTGAGGATCCAACGAACCTTTGAATATCTCAAAGCACAGGCGGAGAGACGTCAGAGAAGGAATCGTGCGAAGAGGTATCATAAACCGCTTCTCGTGGGACAGAAAGTTTTAATTAAGAAACCCGCCAGTTCAGATCCAGAGGCACGGAAGTATAAAAAGTTTATTTTTGCTTACCACGGCCCGTTCGAGGTGATAAGAGACCTCCAGAACAATGCATACAGGTTAAGGCATTTAGAGAATGGAAACGAGGTCGTTATGAACATAGCCAACTTAAAAGTTTATTACTCGCCAGAAGAATTCGACGAACCAGAAGAAGAATTAGTAACGCACACCCAACTCAACGTGGAGAGCGGAGGCAGCCAAGCAGGCAGACCTGAATGTTGGAACGGTGAGACGGGACGAGAAGCAGACAGTTTACCCAGTGTAAGCGGAGAGCAGAAAGAATGCCAGTGTTTGCGAGAATTCTATGAAGAAATGGTCAGAGTGGCCAGAGAGGTTGAGGCTGTAAACGCGACCCTTCGCAGGGAGAATAGACAGCTCAGAAACAAGGCCGAGTGTGGAAGGGGGAACACTACTAACCCACTCGCAGCCAGACAAGGTGAAGGACCCCAGACGTAAACACAGACGGTGGTCGACAGTCAGCTGGTTACTTATATAAGCCACTTGCATTGGACTTTTATAAGTTTTGCAAGGGGAACATGAACCCGATGGGGTTATGCTGACTGGAATCGAACATGGTTCTCAGAGACTGTGATCTCAGTATAAAGGTTCCACCAGGAAGCGAACCAGAGATCTGTACAGGGAGTTTCTTGGTAAAAAACCCTCGAAAGAAATGTATATTTAATCACTGGTGTGATTTTTGATGAAATGGCATTATTTATTAAAATAATGTAGGAAATAATGAGCAGATTATATCATTATAAGACGATTTGGTGTAAGCTATTGGAGGCTTGAAGCACAGAGGAGGGCAGAGCTGACATTTACTAATTGGCCCAGAATTGTGGGTTGGTCCCAGTGGAGCCACGTCCATCTCTGTCACCCCATTATGTCGTCTGGAGCAGGGGTGAGGCCTGAATAATGACATAGTTATTCCCCGACGGAGAATGGATTTGGAGTGGGGGCGGAGAAATGCCCAGAAAAATCATTGATTACTCGTGATTGGAGTAACGAATCGAGATGAGAGTTGCACACAGGTGAATATTTTGGCAAGAAGATAATTTTAGAGTCTTTTACCTGCGAAATTGGTGCATATTTAATGATGTGCGTAAGGACTGTAAAACGACCATTGTTCGCGGATGGATGTGAAGATGTTGCCGGGGGTTTCCCGTTAGGTAGCGTCCCACGCCATGGAGAAAGGAATTAATATTAATTAATTGGACGAGCGATTCCTTTGCACACAGATAGTTTTGGGACCTGTGAAGAGAGAGGAACACAATGATCATGGTTTGAAGACCTGAATCATGCTGTGAGAGGAGCCAAGATTACGCGGGAAGATGTTGCTCTACTTTCTGTGGAAATCCGATATAAGGGAGTAGACCCCAGGAGGAGCTCTCAGTCCTACTCAGTCTAACTCAGCTATGCTCAGTTGAAACTCAGTTGTCACGCAGTCTACATGCCGCCAAGCGCAGTTACAGCCAGTTACAGTCTTACTCAATTATCAATTGTAGCACAATGGCAATAAGTTGCAATCAGTATGCAGCAAATATGCAGCAGTACGAGACAGCGTGTAAGCCGCATACAGAAGTCTTCAAATAAGTTACGTGCAGTCTTCGAGTGAAACTTCAGTCAGCTACAGCCAGGTTGAAGCAAGTTCGTCAAGGCAAAACGCATGACGGATCTATTCATCAAGACGCCGAACAAAGACGGGTATGTGTAAAAGAAACAGTAAATATGCTTGTATGAATAATAGTCGTGATACAGGCATAATCAGCAGCACGAACTATGATGTGTTCAGTTACGAAGCACCGTATAGACTAACGGTAGAACTATTGTATATAATTATTTGTGAAAGTGTTGAACTTTATTAAGCGCAGTGTGTATAGTATTAACTAATCGTATATGTGTAACTACGATAGAATGCGCTAAAGAAACTCTACTAAGTGTTTGGTATTGCCATGAGAGTACCAGATGTTAACGCTCATGTTTGGGAGCCAGCGTATTGATGTAACGCAGGACGCTTACTGTAGGAGTAATGATCGTCATAAAACTGTTGGAGAGTTCCGAGAGCAGATAACCAGACTTTCAATCAGGAGTTGGTAACGTAAGATGCCGTCGACACCTGCAATTTCGATCTCTGCTAGGGAATTTCAGCATTGAAAAGTGTATAAAGTGACGAGTGTTCAGTGTAATGCATATGTAAAAATATCATTTAAAGTAGTGTTTGATGAAGTGTTTCACATGTTTGGGGAGTGATAACTTCCTGAAAGGTATGCAACGTGTCGTGTTGGTGATAGAAATTAGGTGTAATCAAATGTGTGTAAACAAGAGAAATATGTCGCGTTAAACCCAGTATGGCGGGCGACATGGAAGAATATGATTGGTCGGAGCCACCTTAGATGCCTATAGAGATGTAAGTACCCCACAAATTATGGTTATGATTATGTAGAAGTAGGGACCGCTGCATGTCTGTGATTCCGTAAAGATATTGTGAATTCCTTATAGATGCCAGTAAAAATCAGTTAGGAGGCTGATCCTCCATGTTTAATCAGTATTGAGTTGATTTTTATAGAGTTGAGATGTTAATTTGCATCATTAAGTGGAGTAATTATTCCCACTATGAATTAAGAATGGCAATCAGTTATGTAAATGTAACGAACGCCATTGTTCGAGTTTAAAACGTCTAGCTATGTCGGAAATTTTGGTAATTTATATGAGAATAATAATAAATGATGATTTTGGTCATTTATGTCAATGAGATTTATAATAATAATAATAAATGATGATTTTGGTCATTTATGTCAATGAGAAATGATGATATAATAATAATGGTTATTAAGAGTATGAATGAACACATCAGGAAACAAATAAATGTTGTAAGCGAGAATTATTAACGCTAAGTGCAAGACTTATCAATCTAAGCAGGAAGATGTTACAGTGAGATTACATTACAGTAACTATGGAAAGAAGTTTTATATCAGAATATTGCATATATTCAGTAATGATACCAGTAATGAAAGAGCTTTTAGTGAATTGAATTTGCAGCTTAATTGAGAAGCTTATAGAGTAAATGTTAGATTTCTCTTAATATTATAGGTCGGAGTGTCGTAGCATGGAGCATTAGGGGCCAGATAGTCTTCTCTACGTATGAATTCTCCTATGTCGTGGACATTGTTGGAGATATTATTTATTCCAGAGTTTTAGTGATGGACCCTAACTCTGAAGAAAGGATTGAAATGTGTTCCGGATTGGAATCTTGATAGAGTCGGGGAAACAAGGACACCTCGCAGCTCTATGATTTCCCGAGAACTTATTGATGAGTTATTTACGCTCGTTGGCAGCGAAACTCACGGCGACAGTGGTTTTCTGCGCCTATATTATACTTGAGACATCGGTCAAACCGCCAGGCTCATGCATTGCGAACCCCGAACCTTCATGTTGAATGGACCCATGTGAGGCCATTAATTAATCGTTATCCTCGACGTAGGAATAATTACAAAAGCTCATTCAATACCTGTTGGCATAATAGTCAATTAAGATCCTTTGGGAACATGTGTGTCGGTCAGGACACAGTATTTGTCTTGTAAATCTTCACTGCTTAGAGAGGGAGGCTTTCAAGCTGTTAGAAAGGTCGAGATAATTGGTGAAACGACCCATTCCACTTTCTATTGTGTAGCGACTTCCTTAGCCGAGGGTCGGTGCTAGCCACCCGGGCCGCTCAGGCAAGTTATAAACAGGGAAGAGTCTAGACCTTGTTGAAATGACATATAATGCAAGATTGTTATGTTGAGTATTATAGCCATGTGGTTTGTGAACACATGGATAATTATAGTTCATCCTGATGGTTCATTATTTTAGCTATCTGACGAATAGTTACATGATATATTTGTACTGTCACTGGAGCCAAGTCATGTAGTTGGTGACTAGATGCCAATCGCCATGAGCGCGAGGTAGTCTATCGTACAATCCGACATAAGCTATAACGTAACGTTTTATCTAGGAATCACAGACAGCATGCGGGGAAACCATATAATTGGAGGATGTGTAGGGGGTAGCTTACATAATTATGGAGTTGCACGTTGATTTTGGTGCAACGTCCAAATAGGTAAATGCATGAAAAGCATTTCATTGGTGAGAAGAAAAATATCAAAACACGCACGGCACACATAATTGTTTAACATAAAGAGGTCTAAGGAATAATCCTTGTTGTAATATTAAAGAAGTCACATTGTATGACTGTTATGTTAATGTACAGTTTGTTTTGAAGTCGTAGGTGCATCAGCGCACTAGTATATCCTTGTGAAGTTCACAGAAGGGTAAAGCCTTATGGCTAGGTATGACTTTGTTGTGATTTTATATTTGTTTACTTATGGATTGTGGAAGTAAAAATTTTGTTTGCTTTATTTTATGCTTTTTGGGTATTGTTTGTGTTTGAAGCCATGATTTATTTTAATGAATTAAAGTTTTAGAATAGAGTTGTGCCTTATCATTGTAGAGTTGATACCTTTTTGCCTCAAATCCAAAATATGCACTGCTAAATTGGGGTTACCGTACACGCCTGAGAGCTGATGTTAGTTGGAGGCAGATGCATATTATCCACCGAGATTACTCACATGGGTACAGTATACCTATAAAATCTCGGTCGAGTTCGTTACTGGGCTAAATCAGTCGAAGGGGGTGAAAATGGGGGGCTTGTTTCGAAAAAATGAAATATTGCTATAACTCTCTTAATATGTGAAATATCGAATCCGTTCAACGTTCATACTATGTGTCGGATAAAGCCCAAAAAATTATGTTTGAAGAGTATTTTTATAGCACCAACCATTGACCAAAGGGGTGGGAAAAAGTGGGTTTTTCGGGAAACATTAATCATATCTCTCTTAATAGGCACAATATCAAAACCGTACAAAATGGACAATATTCCCCTAATAATTACCTAAAACTTTTGTCTGAAAGAACTTTTGATATGACCGACCATTATCCCAAGGGACGAGAAAAATGATTTCGGAATTATAAGAAAATGCCAAGAGCTATCAGTTGTTTCAATGGCAACACTACTAAATTGATGAGGCATGAGCCATCATACGTTGCCATGACAACGCACTTGCACGAGATCAGATTCAGTATTTCCATCTGACTAAGTGGTTGATTGGTTGGTTCTTAAGTTTAGGGGCTGCGACAACGCGGTCATGTAGCCCCGTGTACTTTGGGTGTGTGTAGAATCTGTCTGATAACCGGTGTTAATTGTGATGACTGTATTAGTGTGTGTTATTGGTTTGTTAATTTAAGTACTGCAACTAACAATTTTTCAGATAGTTCCTACTTTTGCCGCCAAGCGCCACTGTCAACGACTACGAGGCCAAGTTCTGAACTGAGCTACTAGGCGCCGCCGCAGTCGGCTCTTGCCAACGAACATAGAAACCTAAGAGCGTTGTATACATTCTTAACCTATCCAATTTAGCTTCACACAGGTGCAATTAGTGGAAGGATCTTTAACATGCCATAAATCTATGACATGGGACCGCCGGCTTTACTTCCCCTCCGAAGGAAGGCATACTGAGGGATGTTTAACGCTCTTAAAAAAATCCGACGGCTTCGGCCGGGTTTGAACCCGTTATCTTGGGCATAGAAGCTCAGCATGCTACCGACTACGCCACCGAAGCCGCCTGACAAAGTGGGAAGCGGCTTCGGTGACGTAACTGGTAGCATGCTGAACTTCTATGCCCAATGTCGCGGTTTCAAAGCCGGCCGAAGTCGTCGGATTTTCTAAGAGCGCTAGAATCCCTCATTATGCTTTCCTTTGGAGGGGAAGTTCCAACGTTCGTTCCGAGTTGCTGGTAGTGGTGGCATCTAGTAGCCAAGTTCACAGCTAGGTGTCGTTGACGGTAGTACCTGGTAGCAACATTAGGAACTACTGCTTGAAATTGACCGTCTGCAGTCCTTACCTGAATTACAGACTAATACAGCCATCCCAAAGTACACGGGGTTACATGACCGCGTTGTCGCAGCCCCTAAACTGAGGAACAAACCAAAATCTCTGCGGGAGATATAATTTGGCGTGAAGAAGTGACAGACCGTTACATAGTTACACATCAGTGTCGAAACCTTGCATAAGGATAGTGTGACCACAAGTATAACAAGTAGTTCCGTGAAGAACTATACAGCCTATTTTCATATATCCTACTTATGTTAATTGCCTCTAGCAACATACACAATTTCAGTTTGATTGCTGTAATAGATTCGTAGATATTGAGAACCGACTAAAAATTTCGGATGGTCGCCATGTTGGATTTTATATATGTAGGTCCTAGAGTTATGTACTGTTACAAGCAGATTATTGTGTACGTGTAGTATTCAAACTACAATCGCATAATTAGGACACAAGAAGTAACAAGGAGATTTTAAAATTTCGCCCTGCTGCTATCTTGAGGTTATGGAAACAATTGAAATAAATTAGATGCCAGTGGATTACCATTCGTATAAGGATTTACTGTTCCAAGTTTCACTGCACTCGGATAGTTAAATTGCGAATTGTGAATTGTGAATTTTTATATTTCGCGTCGCCTCCATGTTGGATTTGTGAACACCAAGTTATTTAAAGTCCTATAGGTGGACTTAAGTTCATAGCCCCTATGAACATTAAGAAATTCAGTTTGATTGCTATAATAGATTCGTAGATATTCAGAGCCGACTAAATATTTTAGATGGTCGCCATGTTGAATTGTTAAATGTATAGGCCATAGAGTCATGTACCATTAAAGGAAAATTATTGCGTAGGTTCAATATTCAAACTTTCAATTCGATCGCATGACTACATCACAAGAAATAAAAACTTAATTTTAAAAATCGCACATCCGCCATCTTGAGGTTATGTAAACAATTGATCTAAATTAGATACCAGTGCATTACAATGTGTATGAACATTTCCTGTAGAAAGTTTCATTGCGTTTGGAACATTAAATCGCGAGAAAGGTCTATTTAAAATTTTCAACTTCGCTTGGCTGCCATGTTCGTTTTGTAGTTAACCGGCTTCTGAAAGTCTTATAGATGGACTTCCGTAGTGCCCTTTATCTCCGTAAAAGATTTCAGGGAGATACCGCTAATAGTTTCACAGATATGGAATGCCGGTGAAATATTTCGCACATCCGCCATCTTGTGGTTATGTAAACAATTGCACGAAGTTAGATGTCGGTGCATTACAATGTAGATAAACATATACTGTTCCAAGTTTCATTGCGTTTGGTTGGTTAAATCGCGAGAAACGTCTATTTAAAAGTCGCAACTTCGCTTGGCCGCCATATTCGTTTTGTAGTTACCAGATTTTCAATTGTCACAGAAGTGAACTTATAGTTGTTCCCTTTATCACCATACAAAATTTCAGGGTAATATCGGTAATAGTTTCGGAGATATTGAATGCTGGTGAAATATTTCGCACAGCTGCCATGTTGGATTGGTGAGTCGTAACTAAATTTGAAGGGCACGGTCGGGGTCGCAGGGAATAGTGCTATGAACTTACCGAGTTTCATTGAAATCGCTCCAGCCGTTTAGATTTTATTAGGGGGGGACACACACACGAATCACACACACACACGCACACACACACGGACAAAAGGTGATCTCATAAGCCTATTTTTTCAAAATTGAAAATAGGCTAAAAATGGACCCCAAATGACAAGAAGGTTACCGTTCCCATAAGACAATAAAATGTTTATAATATGCATAAAATGACGAAAAACAAAGTTAATTAAGCTCCAATTATAAAATACCTTCTCGCAATAAATGAGGTCTGATCCTTCTACGAAAATCTGCATATTCTGCCTATTTTCGCCTATCCCCAAGTTTGTCCGGTGAAATCTACCTCCGCCTTCCGGCGTGCCGAGAGGACTTTTTTTCTTTTTGATAGTAGGCCTATTGACAATGCTAATATACGTATGGTGTTCTACCTTGCCATATCTGTAAGAGAAGGCCGATACAATATAGGTAATCTGGTGTGAATTTAAAGAATATTGGAAATGCGTATAGCATATTTTATATGTATTCTTACCTTATAGCTTTTTAATAATTAAATTCACTCATACATCGCTTTAAGTCCCAGCAAACTTACCACAATTCTAGACCTTAAAAATTACAGTAACATATTGGCCCCTCCAGAAATTAGGTCAAAATACTGACCAGAGAACAGGAATTTCTTGAGGTGTAAGAATAGACGGAAATCACTTCAACCCCTTACGGCTCGGCGCTCAGCAACAGTTCTGCAGGTGTTCGCCTGGGAGCTGTTTTCTCATCCACCGTACAGTCTTGATCTTGTCCCAACGATTCCTATATTATCTTTCACCTCAAGAAATTCCTGTCCTTCGGTCATCATTTTCACACTGTCGAAAATCAGATGGCTAATGTTACACGCTGGTTCCATTCACAGGCGACAGACTTATACGAAACATGAATACAAGAGGTGATCCCACGATAGACAAGTGTCTCAATTCTGTAGGAGATTAAGTCTAAAAATATTGCTGTATCTTGTGTTAATAAAGATTTTCATATAACTGTTTTTTCCTTTTTAATTTTTTTAAAATCTATTTTACCCTCCAGGTTGGTGGCTCCCACAGATTCAGCGAGGGAACTCACCACTACCGCCTCTACGGGCAGTGTCCTAGAGCTGGGAACATCTGGTCGGAGTGGATACAACTGAGGAGGTGTGATCAGCAGCCTCACCTGCTAAGCGAACAGGGGCCTCATGAGGGATGGGAAGGGAGGGGAAGATTGGGATGGATATGCAAGGAAGTGGTAAGGAGGCGGCCATGGCCTTAATGTAGATACCATCCCGGCATTTTCCCGAAGACGAAGTGGGAAACCACGGAAAGCCACTTCGAGGAAGGCTGGGGTGGAATCGAAACCCCTCTACTTATTTGGGGCACCCGAGGCTGAGTAGACCCCGTTCCAGTCCTCATATCACTTTTCAAATTCGTGGCAGAGCCGGGAATCGAACCCAGGACATCCGGGGCGGCAGCTAACCATGCTGACCGCTACGCTACAGAGATGACTTTTAAAAACAATATTGAAATTTAATTTCTGGATGGGCCTTGTACCTTAGCCATCACAGGCCATCTGAGATACTCCACACTCATGAAATATCGTAAGCCTCTAAATCAAACTGGCGTGGTGGCGTAGCGGTCAAGCTGTTGGCCTTTCACCACGGCGGACCGGGTTTGATTCCGGGTCAATGCATGTGAAATTTTCAAAGTAAAATGCCATGTCCTGTGGTTCGGATTTCACGTAAGAAGTGAGGTCCCGTGGCTCATGATCTCGAGATTACCGGCCACGTAAAAATACAATCTTCTTTCTTTCCATTTAAATGAAACAAGAATTATAACATACAGATATGTGAATCTCACAGGAGTGGACAGCTCACACTGCCAACTTTCAAGTTACATTTTAAGTTGAGAATTTATATTGTAACACAAAGTAATTCCAATTACTGGAAAAAGTGAAAAAATAACTTGATATAAATTACAAGTGAATGAGATATTTCGTTCTCATATTCCAGTAATTGGAAATATATTGTGTTGGCCGACTGAAAATTATAATAACAATTGTTAAAAAGGCAACCCGTTACATTGAAACATGAGTGCCAACAGTGAATACAACCCTGATTATTTTAACCCAACACTGAGAGATTAATTATACTGTAAATCACCTTGTTTCTAGTGGTGAGGAACAAATTTCAAGGTAACATTGTTAACGACTTATATATTATGGTGGCGCGGACTGTACATGGTTAGTTAGTTATTGTTGTTTTAAGGAGCGGAACTAGGAGGTCATCTATACATGGTTGTGCTGTATCAATCAACAAAAGTGCATTACATTTTAGCATCCATTGGAAAGAACAAAGATGATGATGATGATGATGATGATGATTGTTTTAAGAGACTTAACATGTAGGTTATCGGCCCCTATTGGTTTGGGTGTTCGTGATAATGAATGATATAATGGCTTGAAACCTACAACACTAGAACTAACCACGGACTTAACTCTCTTTGAGGGTTGAGGGACTCGGAATGAAGGAGAGCCATGAAAGGCAGACAGGAAAGGGAAAGAGGAGAGGGTCCACCCAAAGTCAGTGGAATGAGGGGGAAAACGGACCCAAATCACCAATCCATTGGGGTCGCCAACTCCCAGACTCACCAGTCGTGAAGCCTTGAGGGTGTAGCACTATCCAGGTGCACCAGAAGTGGTGCACCCTGCCTCCCAGAAGGCCTTGTGCAGAAGGCAGGAGATATCACGAAAAGAAGAAGACAGCTGATCCCTCGAAAAATTAGGGTATAGGAAAGAAGAGACAAGGACCAATTAAGGCAGCAAAAGTAAAAACTCCCTAGACCTCGGATACTCTGATACCGTCAGGATCGGAAGAGAACCATTGTTAACCAAGGTAGGGCGACAGGGAAGATAACTGAAAGCAGCCCGGCACAAGTGGAAGCAATGCCGGACTCAGCTGGGGTCCCGTGGTCGCAGACACACGTGCTACAAGTTGTGGGCCCTTGGGGGAGGAGGTGAACAAAGATGAATGAGGCTTTTGGTATAATGCATTAAGCAGCAAGTTATTTCAACCAGAGGAGCACTTATTAAACTGTGATATTACACGATGTTTGGCAGGAGTCGTAAGTTGTAGGAGCAGGGGTCGCTCGGCCGGACACCCCGTTTCATCTGGAGCTGCTCGCTCGACTTGTATCTAGGCGGAGTTGGGAGGGCGTTAAATTAATTTATGGACGCCAAGGGTGTTAGGGACGACACTACCCTGTTCGTCGCGACGCGGTGTGTCATTTTCTTCCTCCTCCTTGCCTTATATCTAAGAAGAATTAAGGCAACGATTTACATGCAACGTTATGGAAGAAAGAAAGCCAATTACGGGAACGTGCACTATGCAAACTGAAGCGTCGTCTCATGTTCCAGGCTAAGGTCTGAAGAAAATGCTGTCGGAATAAAAATCATTCTCGTCGTACGGGAGTCTTGGACGAGAATGGTTAACCTTCTTTTATTTTATTTTTATTATTTAGTCAATTTACCCTCTACCGACAGTAGTGGCTACGCTGGCTAAAGCGCAGCATTAGGTCATGGGGCCAAGCTCTCTGCTGATTCGGTAGACGAGGGGGTTCGAGCCCCACCGTCGGCCATCCTTGAAATGGTTTTCCGTGATTTCCCATTTTCAACACCAGGCAAATGCTGGGACGGTACCTTCTGACAGGCCACGGCCGCTTCCTTCCACATCCTTGCCCAGTTTCATTCACCATCATTCATTTCATCTCTCATTAACTCCTTTCATGAGGTTGGCGTCAGGAAGGGCACCCGGCCGTAAAAACCATCGCCACAAAGACTTTCATCGCATCTCATCCCCGACCCCGTAGGAAAACGGGAATAATAAGGGGTAGACATACAGTCAATTTACCCTCTAGGTTGGTGGTTCCCACAGACTCAGCGAGGGAACTCACCACTACCGCCTCTATGGGCAGTGTCCTGGAGCCTGGAATATCTGGTCGGGATGGATACAACTGGGGAGGTGTGATCAGCACTTCGCCCAGGCGACCTCACCTGCAAAGCGAACAGGGGCCTCATGAGGGATGGGAAGGGATGGAAGATTGGGATGGATAGGCGAGGAAGAGGGAAGGAGGCGGCCGTGGCCTTACAGGAGGTACCATCCCGGCATTTGCCCGAAGACGAAGTGGGAAACCACGGAAAACCACTTCGAGGATGGCTGAGGTGGGAATCAAACCCCCTCTACTCATTTGGACCACCCGAGGCTGAGTTGACCCCGTTCCAGTCCTCATACCACTTTTCAAATTTCGTGGCAGAGCCGGGAATCGAACCCAGGACGTCCGGGGCGGCAGCTAACCATGCTGACCGCTACGCTACGGAGGCGACTTTTACCTTCTTTTAAGGAGCATAATATGTGGCTATTGGTTTCAGCTTCATAAGAAAGTCAAGGCAAGTAGCATCAATAGCTAAGAGATGAAGGCTTTCAGCTATGAGGTCGCGCAATGTACTAATAGTACAATCCATTTCAGACAGAAATTATCATATCCGACCCATCCGTGACACGAATCTGCAACCTCCAGCGTACTATAAACTACCCTATAGTTGAAAGCCACGTCATCTATACAATCGTGAAAAGCCAACCGTAACTTCTGTTTCAGATTTAAGTTTTAAAATTGGACCTTTGGATATGCCATACATTAAGTGATGGAGACTGCTTGCGAGACGTCCACCCGTTGCCAGCCAATGACGTATTGAGGAGGAAAATAATGGGCAACACAGTCCACTTCAATATAGCACCCGCACATACTTATACGGTACGTTGTTAATACGAGAATCAATGGCACCAAGGAATAACAGATCCAATACATTTCACAACAATGTGAAATACTCACCAACGTACATAGTACGTCATTAATATTAGGATTTACAGCCTCAAGGGATAACGGGTCCACCAGATATATCACACCAGTGTGGAACCCCAACAACTTATCCAGTACATTGTTAATATGAGAGAGAATCCATGGCCTCAGGAATAACGGGTCCAACACAAGACACGCCAGTGGGGAATCCCCACCAACTTGTCCAGTGCATTGTTAATATGAGAATCCATGGTATCGGGAAACCCCCACCAACTTGCCCGGTACGATGTTAATATGAGAATCCATGGCCTCAGGAATAATGGGTCCAGCACAAGACACGCCAGTGTGGAACCCCCACCAACTTGCCCAGTGCATTGTTAATATGAGAATGCATGGCATCAGGAAACCCCCACCAACTTGCCCGGTACGATGTTAATATGAGAATCCATGGCCTCAGGAATAACGGGTCCAACACAAGACACGCCAGTGTGGAACCCCCACCAACTTGCATGGTACCTTGTTAATAGGAGAATCTACAACCTCATGGGTTACGCCCAAACTCTACAATCAGGCCAAGACAATCGGCACATTGACTCGTCCCACCACGCCACCTATTAATAGGATCCAATTAGCAACTTCCCGAGCCCGAGTAAGACGGTTTGTCTGGATTTGTGGTGTTCACAGAAACTGTTGGTTGTCATCTGTAAGCATGCCTCAGGATGATGTGCCATATCCAGGTTTTCTTGAGAGCCGACGTTTCCCCTACGTTATCGTCTGTTTTACAGTGAGGACTGTGAATAGTGTTGGCCTGGACTGGGCCTCCTTTGTGCCCCTTTGCTGAACCAGCAGCGTAACAGAGGTGTGAATTGCTGCGAGGTAAAAGCTACATGATGAAAATCGCAGCAACGAGGCTTTGTGCCAAGACAAGAGTTGCAGGATACGTAAATATCGTCATTCTTGGAGAAGACATTTCTCTCGTTCTCCCATTGCTTGTCAAAAATCATAATTCAAACGATCAATAATTTTGCAAGGAATTGTAATACTCTGAGTTACGACGGCAGTAGTGAATTGGGCCAAACTATTCTAATTATACCGTTTAATGGAGAAGTTTCAGCTTAATATATTGAAATAATTTACAAATGACCAGTATGGATAAGCCATTTCCTTGAAAAAATAAATAAATGATTTTCCAGCTGGAGTATTAACAAGAGCGTTTTAACATAATAGACTTATATCACTACTTAATAAGGGAATTGATGAGTACATTATAACAGCGAACGTCAGTTGATGTGGTCTGAGTTGGTCAACACGTAATTGTGGCCAATTAGATTGGACGGAAAATAAAAATTAAATGTGTTTAATTGTCAAACACTGATTACACATTGGACAGGTTTCAGGTATGACTAGTTTCGTTCGTCCAACAAAATAATATCTTCAGATTGATTGTTATGGCCTACTACAGTAATGATAATGGCAACGATGATAAGTGAATTGTTTGAAATTTAAATTCGTTACATTGTTATAAGTAGTGAATGAAATCTTATACTCCAAGCGTAATCAAATTTGAAAAAAATATAATTTCCAATGACAAGTCATAGAAAGAATTATGAATAATTTAAATTTCAACCATCTCACTATTCATTTTCTCGATTATCATATATTAAGCCTTATAAATGTACCCAAAGATGTTCGCCTGACGAACAAAACATGTAATTCCTGGAACCCCCCCTCCCCCCCCCCCCCCACATCTCTTGTATAATCAGTGCTTAATAATTAGACTCGTCTGTTTTATTTTCAGATACAGTTAGTATCCTGCTCAATTTAATCGGGCACAATTATGTATTCGCACATTGAAATGATATCAATTGACTGTGGTTAGGGAACACAGAAATTAGCTTCAAAAATTTCTATATCCTTTATTAAAAATATTTTTTCTGACCTGTGTTGTTGTTTTTTTTGTTGTTGTTTTTTTACTTAATTTGTTTCCTTTTATTTTTTCCGGTTATCGGTAATTTATTTTCTGCAATTCGTTCTTGAAGGCGTCACCAATGTCCCCGAGCCAGGAGAATTAAACTCAGGAAATTTCAATTCCCAGTCCCAGCCGGGAATCGAACCCGGAACCCTTTGGGCCAACCAATTAGCCTGGATCCGGAAATTATATATACGGTGTCAATACAATACCTCGTATCAGACGATGCTCTTATTTTCCAATAGTTTCCTTATGATTGGTTACGCCTCCAACCCGTATGTGGATGTGCCGTCGTAGAGAACAATTCACGCTAGGTTAATTTTCCTGTGTGTACGCTTAGAGGAAAATGAACCTTAAAAATTCTGTACTACACGGAAGGGTAATTTGTTACAGTACAGTGAAATTAAAGCTCATATTTCTTTGTGGCCCAACTCAGGAAAATGAACCTAACGTGAATTGTTCTGTTGGACGCCACATCGACATAAATACGGTAGGAGAAGCGACCAATCATGAGGAATATAATCGATACAGAAATCAATGACAGATACGAGGTATTGCATTGCCTCCGTCGATATGATAATAATAATATCGTATGGCCTCGGTGCCTGGTGCAAGCTTTGTAATTTAATACCCAAAGGGTAGCTAGCATGTCGAAATTCCTTGTTCCTTGAAGCACTATGAAAGTCAAGGAGGTTAGATATCTAAGCTCCTTGAACTCTATAGCGCTTTCTAGTAGAGAAATGAGGAACTTTGCGTTGGCGGAAACCCCCGAGATAAATTTTGCCATTATGAACACGGCCTACTGAATTCAAATGGGTTCTTTGACATGCCAACATCGTATGACAAACGTGTCGTATTTTTTGCCGTCTTTCTAAAATCACTTACCATGGCCAGGAGCGAACCTGAAAGCTTGGGGCTAGTAGACCGACACGTTAACCACTCACCCACCGTGGCAAGCTGTCGATATGATAAACGTATAAGACTGAAAACGTTCAATGTACTGAAATTACCTATTTACGGAGGAGTTTAGTATCAAAACCGGCCAAGTCACAACATTTAAGAAAATGAGTGACGGTTATCAATTTGAAGTGGAAGTATAGCACTATCATGTGAAACAAGAATATCCATTGAACCCTTTAGTATTGCAGTGTTTATATGCAAGAAATCTTGATCAAGGGGTCGCGCTCAGTTCATGGTGTGATGTTTACGTTCGCCAAACAACATGCTCTACTGAGGTAAGGGTCATAGGATTAATACTATAATTAAGAAAGGAAGTGACAAGACGTAAAAAATAACATAATTTAATGACTATTAGTGCAAATAAAATGAAAATAGACAACAACAATAATAAAATTCCTCCCTGATCTTCCCATGACAGAAATATTTATCAAAAGTTGAGGAGTCAGACGGATCTCCCCCTCATAAAAAAATGTGGATCCAAGTTCCACTAACTTGCATTGGATTTTATGTACGCATAATGACTAACTACGAGGAATGAGTACTAGGATGACTGTTCGTTTACATCGGGTAACAGCCACGACGCTTACGAACAATCATCTCGTAAATCAACGTTTACGGATATAGGGCACAACACTAATAAAACCCTTAAAAATTAATGCTGACACACAATCTAAAAACTAATATTTACAGGAATCTCCCTCGAGACCCTCCTTCAATGCAATGACGCATCTGACAAATGAGCTGCCAACCCGGCCAATTGCTCAATACACAAACAAGGAAAAGACAGCATCGCACGTGACTGCACGGGTCACTAATACGGAACATAAACATGGAATGAAACCATCAACAACAAAAGCCTCACCGGCTGAGATTACTTTATATGAATAAAAATGCACGTTAAGCTAACGCTTCGGAGATTATAGTGATTCGTAGGCAACTCCCATTTATTTAAACAATTTTTCCATTGATCAGTTCTTATTCTGTATTTCAAGTAAATACGGAGCCAACAAGCACTCCCCTAATGACCTTGATGCAATCTTTTCAGCCCGCCTTGTGAAACAGCTTCCCCCTTCCTCACACATATGCGAACACGGTCGTCCACATAGCTACGTTAATTAAAACAAACAAACAAGAACTTACGACTGATAAAATATGTGCGAACTGTTTCCATGCAAAAGGTGTGTCAGACCAAAACTAAATACACTGCTTTAATCAACACAAGCAAGATATTTACAAACAAAATATGTCCCATATACCATAAGTAAATTTGTCAGATAATAAGAATATTATTCATGTACTCATCCTCTGCCAGTCACCGTCAACGAACATCTGCAGCCATTTCCCTACTTAATGCCACTTAGCTCGTCTCAAACATCTCGATGGAGTGTTGACAGTTCCAAACTTCTTCCAGGATAAGCGATGTCATCTCTCGTGCTGATGCAAAAAGTTATAGATTAATTCACACTCGATATCTGTTTACTAAATTCGCCGTTTTAGGTACTTAATTCCCCAGAACAGTCTGTTGGCGAATTGTCGATGATACTGTCCCTACAAAATAGTACTGTGACTATCTATCACACTGAATTTAACACATTTGTATTAATAAAAATCTGTGTCCTCATGACACGCAAAGTACAAGTGCCTACGTCCTTAGACGCACAAAATGTAATAATAATAATAAACTACGTCCTCAGACGCACAAATGTAATAGCAATGTCTTGGCTCTTCACGCCACTTATAAATGAACTGGCCCTAGGTATCGATAGAGGGGGAAATTATATAAAAATTTCTCAAAATAATAGTGGTACAGGAATGAAACAAATATCACTGAATTCGTAAAATTGCGCAGGTCAAGAATATGCCCATTAATCCTAGAATCGATCGTAGAGATGTTGTCTAGCCGATCTCCCGCGTTAATGCTAGCTGTCGCGTGCCCAAGCTAGACTTGGCGCGTTCGTAAGCATTCATCTCTCATTGGTTCCACTTTTTCAATAACTTCGCGGTTTTCATCAGACCTCGGCCTCGTAGGAGTGTCCAGTAGTCCCATCAGTCACTCACGTTACTGCATTATATTTTTTCTAGGCGCGTATATTACAATGAACATACCATAAGCGTGTCTCACCACGCGTCCCTTCTATTTTGAGGTAGCCACCACCTGTCCTTCCGAAACATTGTTAGGGTCTTTCTTTTCACAATGCTAACGTATTTAGCCTTTTGTCAAACTGCTGCAGGTATGTTCCCACTGTCTCCAACTAATGCTTGAAGTTTCCTCATCTTCGTCTGGCTATTTCATGACGCTGGTGGAAATATTAATTAATTGTAGAAATAAAACATCGAATCATTTATCCATCAGAGGATAAAGGGTGCACAACTCCTCCACTCACAAAATTTCGAACTTAGGATAAAGTCGATAATTTTTAAAAGACTACCGTAGGCCAATTTGTTTTAATTCAGAATCACCCCTTTTCTATTACTTGGTCTAGCCGCTCCTGTCTTGAATGGCATTTACTCGTTTTGTTTCCTGCTTGGACCTCACCCTCTCGACTGCTTGCGTGACGCGCTGATGCCTTAGGCAACACTCTGCCCGTCTCGTTAATGTTTGTCAACACCATCTCTACTTCCTTCTTCACGTGCCGTACTCAACTGCTCCCCGTCCACTTGGTTGATATAGGACGTCCATATATTCAAACTGCATCATTATTTCGGCGCTCCCATGGCTCGCTTCTTCGATACTTTTTTAAATTGGCTGCATTGTAGAGCGACATTGTTCCTGTGCTTAACTCTTTCACTATGTAAGCATTATTTCCTAGGTTTCCTACAATAGAATAGGGTCCTATGAACTTTTCACAGAATTTGCTGAATATATTCTTCTCTGGATCCGATGTAGCGGGTCGTTTCACCAAAACGAGCTGGTTGATTTCTAGATCACGGTGAAATCTCTTATTTCTCAATCGCCGTAATCTGCGATCTGCTTGTTTTCTCATGTAGGCTCTCGTTCTCTCTATTCGCAGGTCAGGTGCTATCATGGGATCTTGTGGGCAGTTAATGATGCTTTTCCACGTTCTCACTGGATACTCGTTTTTGTGTAAGACCATAGGGATCTGTCCTGTTGACTCGTGCCTGGTAGAATTCATACATGTCTCTACATCCTTAATTTTATCCACCCACTTATGATGTTCTTTGGGAATGAAGATTCTCAAGTATGATGTTACACATTTTATTGCTCTCTCACTTGGATTAGCTTGGGCATGTCGGATACTGCTTAAAACGTGTTTTATACCCATGTCCTCCATACCTTTCTTGAATTCGGCGCTTGTAAAATAGCTGCCATGATCTGACAATATAAATTCTGGTTTTCCAAGGATTGGAATAACTCTATTTCGAATACGACTGAGTACTTGTTTCGATGTGGTTTTCTGAATGGGGCATAATACGACAAACTTAGAAAACACATCAATGCACACTAGCAAGTGACGGCAACCTCGTCTACCTTTCGGGATTGGGCCGAAACAGTCCAGGGCCAGTAGCTCGCAGGGTTTCTGAGGTAGCAATGGTCTAGGATACTGCCTCATTAAATAGTTATTGGGCTTTGTCCTCTGACAAGGATCACAAGTCGTAATGACGTCACATATAGTTATTCTCATACGTGGCCATGTAAATGTCTCTCCTATCGTCGCTTCGCACTTGTCTACTCCGACGTGTCCGTAACTTTCGTGAGTATGCCATGTCAATCCTCGCTGTAAAGATGCAGGTACAAGTATGCGTAACTTGGTGTGGTCATTATCTACCCATTTGTGCAGCAAATTGTTGACATATACATATCTTCCTTCTTTGGCTTTCGCTTCTCGAAATGCAGGTGTTCCTGTAGGTAGCTGTTTTCTGAAGTATTGAATTAATAGCATCATCCATGGTTCCGCTTCCTGTTCTCACTTTATCTCACGTAACTCCTCCAAGAATTCCCGGTCCTTCGGTGTTAACTCCAAGTGTTGTAGCTCAAGATGTCGGCCAGCAGGTGTGTAGCAGTTAGAGTGCTCCAACTTTTCCTCGTGTTCTACCTAGTAAAAAGCTCAGTGGGTGCCTCGAAAAAGATCCTCGATCATTCTTTAACAATTGAAGACTCGTGTGTGAACTCGGACCTGAAGGAACACCTCATGGTAGTTTGTAAACTCAATATATCTTCTCTCACATGGTGTGGAAGCGAGGGGCTGGTAGTCATGGCAGCAGGCAGAGGGCGCCCAGCACTGCGCGGGGTTGCCAGACCGCCCGCTACATTATTACATCTCGTGGTGCTGTCTGTGGCTCTCAGTGGAGATGTGGAGATGAACCCAGGGCCGAATAAGGTGTGTATAATTTGTGATTCGAAGGGTCGTGTGAATCAGTTATTTGTGACATGTACATCTTGCCACTCTCAAGCGCACAGAACTTGTGCAAAAATCAGTGCTTCAAAACACAAAATAATCACCTCTGGGAAACAATCGTGGCTGTGTTGGAACTGTTCTTTACCTCAGTTCTCTAACTCATTTTTAATACATCGACACAGAGCGCAAATAGTGTAGATAGTGACGTAACACCCTCGGATGGCAAAGCATTGTCCATTTTTTCCTTCAATGCTCGAAGTGTAACATGTCCCTCCAAACAACCGGACCTGCGTTCTTGTCTCACAGCACTTAATCCGTCAATTGTGTGTTCAGGGGAGACATGGCTGAAAAATTCCACTAACGACCCGGAAATATTTCCGGTAACATACACCATGTTCCGCAAAGATCGAACCTGGACATCAGGGGGAGGGGTACTAATAGCCATGAAACCCGAGTTAAGGCCTGTTCGCCAACGGGAGCTTGAAACTGACGCTGAGGCTGTGTGGGTGGAATTCACGTGTGCGAACAATACATTTCTAATAGGCTCTGTATACCGTGCTCCAAATTCAACTCGGCACATCAATGATGAACTATTGGAGTCCCTCCGTCGTGTACAATACATCCAGCACAAATACAAGGCCATTTACATAACAGGCGATTTTAATTTAGAAATAGACTGGCAAAACTCTCCTCCCACTCCCAAGGATCCCATTGCTAATGAATTCCTTACCGCATTCTACGATTTATTCCTTGACCAATTAATAACCGAAGCAACTCGAATCACACAAACTACACGCTCCACAATAGACCTATTCCTCACAAGCCTTCCTTCCTCCGTACAGAAAGCTGAAGTCATACCCGGTTTCAGTATTCACGCAGCCATCTTTACCACATTGCATTACAACAAACCACGCAGCAAGAGCACAGTGAGGACAGCATACAATTACAAAAAGGCAGACTGGAAACTGCTATCATCTTTATTCCTCAAACACCTTCCCACCCCATGTATTCTAGACACCAGCGACATCAACTCAGTGTGGCACGCCTGGCGAAATTGTTTCTTTGAATGTGTGGATATAGCTCTACCGAAAATAACCATTAGTGGGAAGAAAAATTCTCCTTGGGTGACGAAGGAAGTCATTAAAATGATTAGGAAAAGGAACGTTCTATACAAGAAATGGAAAAGTTGCTCAACTGACATCATGTGGGAAAAATACAAGAACATCAGGAACCAAACAAAGGAATTAATTCGCGAAACATACGACAATTATATTCACAAAATAAGCAGCACGAGTGAAATGTGGAAATTTTTGTCCAGAAGACGCGGCACCGCTGCGCCAGCCTCATTTCACTGTAACGGTAAATTCCTAAGTGCACCCCAAGATATTTCAACAGCGTTCAGTGACAGTTTCAAGCAGAACTTTTCTAAGCCGGATATGACCATGAACCTGCTTCTGCCAAGGTCATCACTTCCACCCCTCCCACTCTCCAACCTCTACTTCACAACAACTGAGGTGACTCAGAGCCTACGGAAGATTAGAGCACATGCGGCGACCGGCCCAGATGATGTTCCCGGACGGATCCTGCTGCAGTGTGCGGAAGCATTAGCGCCCTCTCTGTGTGCGTTATTCAACCTGTCTATCAACCAAGGTTCTGTGCCGTGTGGGTGGAAATGTGCTAACGTCGTGCCAATCTATAAGCAAGGTGACAGAGAAGATGTTGCAAATTACAGACCGGTGTGTCTAACATCTATAATTTGTAAATGTATGGAGCGGCTAGTAGCAAACAGTGTGCTGGAATTCCTACGGGAGAACAATCTGCTCGATCCAAATCAGCACGGTTTACTTCCGGGTCGTTCTTGCACTACTCTATTGACAAAAGTCATTGATGAGTTTCAGTTCTACTTGAATCAGCCAGAAGTGAAACAAGTGGACTGTATTGCACTGGATTGGGCTAAGGTCTTCGATCAAGTGTCTCATGAAAGACTTTTGTTAAAGCTACAGCAGCTTAACATACGGGGTAGCTTATTTGCATGGGTGAGGTCATTCCTAGAGGGTCGAACACAGTGTGTGGTGTACGGAGGAGCTCGATCGCAGGCTGCTCAAGTTACTTCTGGAGTGATTCAGGGCTCTGTGATCGGACCTCTTCTCTTCACTATATATGTGCTCGATCTTCCTGGCTGTGTCACCTCATCAATGTCACTATATGCAGATGACACCGTGCTATACAGGGGCATTAAATGTGAAGAAGATTACCTCTGTCTTAAATCAGATCTGGAAAACTTATCGCTGTGGTGTTCTGTGAATAATTTAAATATAAATGTACAAAAATGTAAATACATAAGAATAACCAGGTCACAAAAACTCATTGAGAATGAATACAAAATTATGAACAGTGTCATCCCACAGTGCACAAACTTAAAGCTATTAGGGGTAACAATCTCCGACACCCTGAATTGGAACATTCAAAGTGAAGAGGCAAGATGTAAGGCCACCAAAGTTCTGGGTTTCTTGTACAGAAACATGAGAGGTTGTAAACCTAGGGCCTTCAGGATGGCTTACACATGCATGGTCCGTCCAATATTAACGTACGGCTTACCTGCCTGGCATCCCACTACATTGGAAACATAACAAGCTCCAGCGTGTACAGCGCCGCGCGGAAAGGCTAATAGCTCGTTATTCCCCTTCCCCTTTGTCAAAATTTCCATCTATAGAGGCAACAGCCAAACAAATTGATCTAATTTTTCTTAAAAAATCCCTTGCAGGTTCCATTAATATTGACCCTTTTTGCCGAATGTCATTGGCATATCGCTCAGTTCGGAGAGGACGAGGTGTAACTCTCGTTCCGCCCTTCGCACGTAGCAATGCTTACCTGACAGGTTTCTACGGCCGCTCTGCGCGGTTATGGAACGCGCTGCCAGGGGATGCCAAGATCTTGCCTCTTCGGAAATTCAAACCGTACGTAAAAAGGTACATTGCATAAATAAACGTATGTATGAATGATTGATTGTCTCGCAGAATGAATGAGTATCTGAATGGAATGAATGAATGTATCGAGTGATTGAGGTTATGAAAGTGCGTGCGTGAGAGAATGAGTGAACAGGAAAATGTACTATGTCAATATTCTAAATATGTAAATACTGCAAATATCTTTGTAAAACTTGTAAATATTGTTAAAACAAATGTAGATGTAAGCTGTGCCTGTGGAGCATGAAATAAGTATGTAGGGCTTGCCCTTTTTCACTAGGCCTTCCATATTTCGTGTACGATTTATGGTAAATAAATAATAATAATAATCGCTGTTTCTTCAACATCAGGCTCTGGGTTCCTGCTGAGTGCATCCGGAATCACGTTCATCTTCCCTGGACAATGTTCAATCTCAATGCTAAACTGCTGAATATATATAGACCAACGTGTCACACGTTCGCTTGCCATCGACGTCTTAAACAAGAATGTTAGTGCCTTGTGATCAGTCCTGACAACAATGGGGTAGCCATAAATTATTCGTTTCCATTGCTGGAGCGCATGAAGGATGGCCAACAGCTCTAGTTCCGTTACAGTATAATTGCGCTCGTGCTTACGCAATTTTCGGCTGACAAATGCCAAATATGTTTTATGTTGCAGGTTAGCTGGATCTTCTTGGTAGAGCATGGCACCTATACCAATTAGTTAAGCATCCGCTTGGATTATAAATTTGTGCTTGAAATCTGGATATCCTAACTTAATGCAGTTTTCCAGTAGCTGTTTTGTTGCTTGGAACGCCTTCTCACATTCCGCATTCCACAACCATTTATTATTCTTTTTTAGCATTTCCTGCATTGGAGCTACAGTCTCCGTGTAACCTGGACAGTTTTCTTTAAAGAATCCCGTTACGCCTAAGAAAGCCCGAATGTGCTTGACTCTCGTTGGTGTAGGGAAATACTTTATCACTTCGATCATAGCTGGGTTTGGCTTCACTCCCTCCTTGTCAATGATGTGACCCAAATATAAGATCTCGCCCTTGAAGAAATGCGATTTCTTCAGGTTTACTTTGAAATTTGATGCATTAAGGTTGCCTAATACTTTATCTAAATTTTCCATGTGAATTTCAATGTTGTCGGATGCCAGCAGAATGTCATCAATGTAGCGCACCGTCATCTCCTTAACTTCCTCGGTTAGATTCCGGTCCAGGGCTCGGATTAAAGCACAGCCCGCTGTTTTGACTCCGAAGGGCATTCGGACGAAACAAAACGTTTGGTTATCGAATAAGAAGCCAGTTAGAAGCTGTGACTTCTCATCCAATTCAATATGGTGGAAACTGGACGTCAAGTCAACTGATGAATAAATGCTCTTGTTCTTAAAGCCTTTTAGTACGTCTCTGATAATTGGTGCTCTGTCATACTCAGGAAAAATGAGTCTCATGTTGAGATTTCTGGCATCTAAACAAAGTCTAATAGATCCATTTGGTTTTGTGACTGCCAAAATCGCATTTAGATAAGGTGTAGGTGTCTTCCTTATCACTCCAGCTTGTAACATCTCATCTATAATGACCTTGACTTGGCCACGATATTTTTCCGGAATTGGATACAATCTACTTTTGAAAGGTGACCAATCCTCGACTTGCATTGAATATTTGAAATTTAATATTTTCCCAGGTACTGTATCAAATACTGCTTTGTGCTTCCTTAAAATCTCTTCCAATTGTTTTCTATGTTCACCCCCAAGTTGAATGTCATTGAGCCGCTCCCGTAGTAACTCTTCAAATTGTGCATCACTGTCATCTCCTTCTGTTAATAAAGACCATATCTCCTGGGATTCACTTTCCTCATCTAGTTCCACAACAGCTCCTTCTATGATGTTATCTTCTGCCTTTCGTATCTCCTCTTCCGTCTCTTCCGATATTGCTTCCAATGCCCAAGAATTTACATCTCTTCCGGTAGTGATTTCATCCATATGCAATCCCACGTTCTTCAGTTGATCATACTCTCTAAAACTGACTGTATTCTTGTGCAAATCTATCACTGCTTGATAGTCACAAATGACATTTGCACCAAGAATTATATTGAAATTCATCTTTGCCATGATAATGAATGTTTGCCCAAAAGTGTGTTCCAATATGTTCAGTTCTAAGTATGCCTGACGTTTACAAGTGACGGTGCGTTCAGGAATAACACCCCTCACTTTGAGTTGTGGTACGGGAATCACAGGAATATTCTGACTCCGTCCCAACTCTCGAACCAAGGCCTCCGATACCAGACTGATCTGCGACCCCGTATCCAATAAACATCTTATATTAATTCCACTAATCCTCGCGTAAATAATGAGTAACTGCCTAATTTCATCGTTCCGTGGTTTCACCGTCTCCTCCAGGCAATCTTCTGGCAAAGCAATCCATTCTTGTATGTTCGCTACTATCCATCCATCTTCAACTTCTGACTGTTGCGTTTGTAGACTGTCTCCTTTATCCAAATTTAGATTTTTTTTTAGCTCCGTTGCGACTCCCGTCATCATTTTGTCGCCCACGCCCCTGACTTTCCTCTTGTCTCAGTAGACTTCCAGCTTCCTCAGTATGTGTGTCTGGATTCTTCATGTTCCCAATGGCTTTCTCCCATCGTCCTTGCTCTCCACCTTGACTAGCGTGTAATTCCTCTAGGTAATTTTGTGATTGAGCGTGCCTATCATCCCAGTCATTTCGATAATTACGTGCCTCTCCTTGATTTTGATCTCTCCTTCCTTTCCATCTTTGATTCCCATTGTAATCACCGTATCTTCCATAAGGCCTCTCATTTCTTCGATTTTCACGCCATTGTTGATACCCTCTCTGTTGATATCTATTGTTGCCTTGATATGACCTATTGTTGTAGTTATTCTCGTTACGCTGGTACTGTACCCGTTTAAACCATTTGAGCTGCTTGTTGTATCCGGAGATCAGCTGGATTGTAGAATCTCGAGGTCCCCGGCTCAAAAACCTGGAAATCCTACCAACAATAGCTAAATGGGGAGTGCACACTTTCTAAGATCATGTTTTGGTAAGGCAAAATGGGTATATTAACTAAATAAACGAAGAGCTCGAGATACTGACTATTCTCGGATAAGTGGACGAAATTAGTGGTTCAATAAAACCTCAAATGCACCAAAACATAATCCTTCTTCATAACTTATATAAATCATCAACACGCAGTTACAAAATTAACAAATAAATTTATTAACGAAGTGATAATAAATAAAATGAATTAACAAATATTCCTTTAACAATTACATGCAATCCGCAAATGATTCTGCGAAAATTCCTATAATAAGATTCTAAAATTAATCATCGTCCCGTGGACGTTAGAAGTACTCCACTTCTTAAATAAAATTAAATAAACAAATTATCAATCAGCTGTTTGCATAACAGCTCTTAAATTTTACTCTTGTTCCCTAGTAAAATATGAACAAAGATCGGTTTTAATACATCCAATGTCTTCCCATGACATTTCTACTTACTATTCCAATGTACTCCATCGGTAAAATTAATAGAAATTAATTTCATACTGATCTTCCATGAGATCACCTTTACACAATAGTAAACAACCTTACTGTATTTAAAGAACGTCGTCACGTTCTTTAAACGTCACTCCAATTTATGGTTTAAACGATTAAAAACATTTAAGTATATTAAACTTTCGTTTAATTGACAACTAAGGTTTCCAAAATTATTTAATGATTAATGGTAGAAATTATTATTAAATAATTTAATTAAAGACTATTAATATTTCCAAATTATTAAGTAGTTTGTAAAATGTTCGTTATTTAAATGTTTATTAATTATTAAAAATAATTAATAATAATGTTAATCCAAATAATAAACCATATTATTATTATTGTTTTAGGATCAGATATTTATAAAGAAAGTAATTCGGTTAACTTTATTATATCGTTAAATTCTCCTAGTTATTAATAGTATTATATTTAAATATTGTTAACAAATGTCTTATGTTATTTACATAATTCGTGATGATTCTCAATCATCCAACCTTCCTCCTCTGTTCAACTACTGACAATCCCAAATTTTTATGCTCTTAAATAAAGTATCACTGTTACATTTTCATATCGCTATCATCATAGTAAAGATCTTTCGTTTCATAATTGGGCATACATACATCGCCGAACGGTTAAGTTAAGCTTATATAATTAATGTCTTATCCTTGATAATATCTTAATAATGATCAACAACATTTTCACTTTCCATCCGTTTCCCAAATATTTTCCGCCAATAGAACTAATCAATTCAACTGAGAGTCGTTTTACAATAATACTGGACAACTAAGGTCTTACTTAATTCTTTACTGTAATATATTTACTTATAATTTTCAAATAAACGCTCACAACGCGTATAATGACCTTCCCTTCTCTAATAGACTGAACAAATATCCACAGAATACTCAAACAACAACTTCTCTCAATTACATACGTAAATTCCGTATAACATTTTCCTCAGCTTGATATTACACAGATATAGCTGCTATAATTCTTTACTTCAATCTCTTAATACAGTATTCTGGCATAACAACTTATTAAAATTGCATATAATGCCTTGCTTTCATAATAAATTCGCTTATAATAATTACAGCGTATAGCTCTTTCAGATGTTGTGAAAATACATAATAACCGACTCTATTAAACAGTGATGACGTAATGGTTTACTAGTATAAGTTACTTTAGATTTCAAATAATTGTTGTTAACATTTAATAAATATAAACATTCGTTACTTCTCTCTGGTCTTTCCAAAATATTGCGTTAATGCCATTAGAGTCAATAACAATCTCCAAGAGTGTTGTAAAATTCCGTAGAATACTCAAATGTGCTGATTCGTCCGAGCAGATAAGATCTCTCAAATAAAATAAAATAATTTATCCACAGATAAATTGTTATTAATTATAACTGGCTAAAGTGGAATGTCCAAATAATGTTTCATCCTTCCACCAATTCAAAATGTCTAATTAAATAATTACTTGAACGAAGTCAGACTTGAAGATAACTATAAAGTCTTGGAAATGTCCAAATGATAATTCATTTCCAAATAAACATTCTTTTCAAAGTCTAAGTTGCTTGGGTAAAGTACTACCATTTTCTAGAATATTGAATAATATCCAATAAAATTCCAATAATATTCCAATAATGTTCAATAAAATTCAATAACGTTCAATTAAATTCAATAAAATACAATAAAACCCAATAAAATTCACTAAAGTGCAATAAAATTCACTAAAGTGCAATAAAATTCCCAAAGATACGTGGATCGAAAGAACTTCGATAAACGAAATTATTAATAAAATGAGCTTAAATCTCAAAACCTATAAGTCAAAAATCCAAATGTTACTATCCGAAAATCTCACTAAAAGAAAATTAAGGTTTAAATGTCGAACGCGGAAAAATAATTTCTGGGCTTAAACTATTTCACACGCAACAAAATAATTTATCGTTGAAATGGTGTCATGCTCTTTGATATTCTAATCTACGACTAGCTACTAAAAAAAAACCAACAGCTACTAATGAGGATAACTTTTTCTACCTTGCGATGATATCTTGTAGAAGAAGTATGGAGGGAATTACTGACGACACCAGCAATTCCACACTTACTGATCTTCATCCTCTTTCTTCGGAAGATTGCCTTGTCACGACTCGAACCCTGCTCCCCGATCGTCAATCCCCCTGGCTGGCTTCGAACACGGAGCTCGCCTCGATCGTCGGAACCGCAAGAATCCCCCTGGCTCGAAGAATGATGAACTGCCTCGCTTCGGGTCGGATAATACCCAGCCATGACGCGGTAATCAAGTTCCATCTCGTAATGTTGGATTGTAGCCTCGAAGTTGTTACACCACATCTTATAATTTTAAGATTAACTTCGGTTGCCCGGTATCCCAGTCCAACAGTGTAACATCACGTTCCCTACGCATAACTTGGCTTAAAACATGATCACTACTGCGTTAAACTCAACATTAACTGTTCCCCTTAACGCTTGCATGTCGAACATTTCGATAAAAACTTGCCACTATGCATGACTTGCTGTAAATGAGAGCTGCTGTCCTTCAAATGTTAGCACCAGCAGATAACGGGCCTTGCCTTCTCGCCTGTGTAGCTGACACGCACCAAGCGAAACGTGCTTATTTAACGAAAGTGCTTTCAACAAAGAAAACTATCGTATTCTTTCGAATTTCGTCTTGAAACTTTCATGTATTGTGCACACGATGTTTCTCTTTAGTTTAGTCAAACTTTCAATACTAGTTTCACACGAGAACTGATATTACGACGATATTCTGTTCCCCCACATCTTCACCGGACTTCCCATGTTAACTCCTGACCGAAGGAACTGCCTTCCTCGCCGACAAACTATATTTGCGTGAGACCCCTCTCGCGCACACGCTAGTTTCAGGAACTCAATTGTCGCAGGTCTATTCCGCTCGACACCTCAACACAAAAGACCTCGATCAGCGGCGCGTCCCCACGCACCTCAAAACCAATCGAATGGCGCCTCATGAAAAGACGCGGCAAAACAATCATTACTTAAATCTTCTTACTGGATTATCAAACTTCCATCTCTGGGTGACTATCATAAATCCTTTTAATTTAGATCCTTTCTCAATAGTTTTAAATGTGCAGATTCTCTCTTCTTTAATAAATGGCATTTTATAAATCGACGAAGCTTCTCATCAAGCCCGCTCATGTCTCCTTCCCTCACTGATTCTGGCAATTGGATTAGCCAATCAACGCATTTCTCTTCGAACTCTACAAGTTGCTATGGGCAGCCTAGCGAAAATACTACGCAGCATTGCCCCAAGAGCGGCATCTCTCGCCATTTTGTTGTCGTCAAACACAATCTGAAGCTTCATCTCGTATTAAAATTTTAAAAATGTCGTAATTCCTCGAAAAATATCGCAATCTTCTCCAAATTTCACCAAAACGTCCTAAATAGCATCCTGTCCATCCTGAATCATTTAGAATTCGAGTTCATTTTCCCCTTAACGCTTGAATCAAAGCGTGACCAATGCTTTTATTCGGGTTTCATAAAACAAACTTTGAAATAGAATTCTAAATTCGTTTGTTAATCCACTCTCTCATAAAACTTCTTCAGATTCTTGGTATTAAATCTACCATATCTTTCTCTAGATTTGTCATCTCCTCATCTCTATTCTTCTGGCTCTTCTTTGTCCTCAGTTCGGTAAAAAAAATCATTATTCGTGACATTGCGATATGACAAGTGACCTTCATTTAATTGCGCTTCGTAATTGGAGTTTTTTTTTTGTTCAGGGGCTGTTTCTTCAGCTCTTCCCTGTTGACTAGTGCCTGGTTTAGGGTCAACTTCACTCCTGTTGTTATTTCTGGAATCCCGAGTTGTATTCCCCTGGTTAGCGTTTCTAATGTATTCCTGACCTTCACGATACCTCTCATTATACTGCTGTCTAGAGAATACATCGTCGTTATAGTTTTTATAGCGGCTATAACCTCTATTGTTTCGATTATTCTGATCATTTCGTTGGTTGGAGTTGTAGTTCCTATAATTGTTGTTATTATAGTTATTGTTATTGCGGAAATAACCTGTCCTTCTGTTATTTTCTCCATTTCTACGCTCCTCTTGCTGGTAAGGTCTACCTTCTCTGAATCGGCGGTACCTTGGTTCATACCGTCTGTCTCTAAAGTAATTGTTCCTATCAGGACCTGATTTAGTTTGAACTTGATTCGTTACTTCTTCCGTTTGTTGGGTCTGATCAATGACTATCGTATTCACCTCTCTACTATCCTGCCTGTTTCTAGTAATTACATTAGGCATGGAGCTTGTGTAGTCAAGTCTACGAAGTAGTTCATCCATCTTGGCAAGATCATTGACTCCTGACGATATTAAATTACGTCTGACATCGACCGGAAGCTGCCTAGAAATAGCTTCTATCAATTCTGTTTGTGTCAAAGGGGGTTGAAGGTAACGTAGTTTCGCTAATTGCATATTAAAGAAATCAGCGTACTTAGTCGGGAGGGTTCCTAAGTATTTCTTAGAATAAACCTCCGCTCTCAAATCTTGCTGTCTTTCCACACTCCAATATCTTTTGATTAGAGCTTCGGCAAATTCCTCAAAGTCTCCGAACGTATACCTGAATGCACGATACCACTCCAAAGGTGATCCCTCGAGATAGCGTTCCACGATACGCATTTCTCTATCTTGAGATATATGATTTTCATAAAAATAATCACGGAGATGCTTAACGAACTCAATTGGTGTAAGACCATCTTTATCATTAAATTTTCGTGGTTTTTCTTCAAAATTTCTAATGATAGTGACATTAGATGCCCTGTTCGAAGGGTGTACCTGTCTTAGACTTCCTATCCCGAAATCATTCTCTCCTATATCTATATCTTGTTGCATCGAAAGTCCTATCGGAGTTTGTTTCGCTCTAACATCTCTAATTTCCTCTTCTATTCGTGTCATCCTAGCTTGATCTGTTTCCTCTACTTCGTTTTCGGTCTCGACCTGATTTCCTATGCATTCCTGAATCTCCTTCCTAAGTTCGTCCTTTAATGAAATCTTAATAGCTTCTGCCGTTAATGCATCGCCTAAGTTAATATTTTGAATGCCCCTTTTAATTTCCTCAAGCTCAATTAACCTCCTTTCCCTATCTTCCGTCAAGTCATTATCCATTCGATTCACTTTATCCCCTAAGGACTTAGTTTCATTCATTTCTCTATCGAGATCTGCTCTTACTCCTGACATATCATCACTTTGAGTTTTCTGTACAAGATTGATTCTTTTAATTAAATCCTCCCTTGCATCAGAAACATCCTTATTTAATCTAGCTTCAGTTGAAACTATCTTGGTTTCCATATCCCGTTTGATGCTTGAAACATGATCGGAACTGAGTTTCTTCCAATCATCTTTCAATGCTTCCAAACTTTTTTTGACAATATTTTCCACATCTACATCAATTCCATCTTTCAACAATTTACTGTGATCCTGTACTTGTGTTTTCAAACTGTCAACAACTATTTTAAGTTCTGTTAACCTCATGTTAGTTTGTGATGTGTTTCCCTCAGCTTGTTGTTTATTGGATTCCCATTCTTTTCTGATTTTTGTCTGGAAATTCTCATTACTTGTTTCTAATTCTTTAAACTTGTGTTGCATGTTGGACTCAATTCCACCTAGTCTTGATTGAACTTGTTCTGTATTAGACTCTATCATACTTAATCTTGATTGAACTTGTTCTGTGTTAGACTCTATCATACTTAATCTTGATTGAACTTGTTCTGTGTTAGTTTGTAAATCGACGGTGTTGGTCTGAATTTTAATGACTCTTTCTTTGAGTAATGTAGACTCATCCTGGGCCTTTCTAACATTTCCCTGTATCTTGTCAACATTACTCTGTATCTTGTCAACGTTTTCCTGCATCTTGTCAACATTACCCTGTATCTTGTCGACTGTGTTCGTGACTTGTGTAGAACTAACTTGCAATTTATTAACATCGCTGCTAACGGAAGTAGCACTGCTTTGTAATTTCTCCAAAGACTCTTGTAATTCACCTAGATCTTGTTTAATACTGTCTTTAACACTTTCCTTTACTGTGTCAGCAATGTTTTCTACTATAGTGTCCCTAACACTTTCTATAACAGCCTCTACCTCTGTTTTAACACTTTCAATTACAGATTCTTTAATAGTGTCCCTATTTCTTTCTGCTTCTTCCCTAACCGACTTAAATTTCTTTTCAGCGTCCTCTTTAACACTCTTAAAACCTTTCTGGGTGTACGTGCGAACACCTTCCACATCTTTTGTCAGATTGTCCATCTTATTTTGGACATCTGAAAACATCTTATATACCTCTTCAATCTTCATTGCCATTGCAACAATTACAAATATTTCAACTGCTACGGGAACATGACATACACTGCAGAACTAAAATACCAAAGAGCAATCATTTTCAACTTAATATTTGGGAATTTTATTGTTTACCAGACTTATGCTAAACCCTAGAGTAATTCTGTTAATGATTTACTTAAATCATGAAGTCCTAATTCTATTATTATTAATTAATTTTAATCATTTACGTTACATGACTGTGACTGAAATGTCAACAACCGGATTATCAAACCATCAGATTTAGATTATAAGTCAGCTTTCTGTTTCTCGACTTATTCTTCCTTACACAGGATTTCTTTCCATCTAATCTTCCAAAATTTAAAACAATTGCACCCAATCACGCCCAATTAAGCCTCAACAAGCCTAATCGTGCCTGACATCACAAAATACGTCGCTACGAACCATAGTTCGAGCCTAAACGTTGGGCTGCCATTTAATGTGTACCCGTTTAAACCATTTGAGCTGCTTGTTGTATCCGGAGATCAGCTGGATTGTAGAATCTCGAGGTCCCCGGCTCAAAAACCTGGAAATCCTACCAACAATAGCTAAATGGGGAGTGCACACTTTCTAAGATCATGTTTTGGTAAGGCAAAATGGGTATATTAACTAAATAAACGAAGAGCTCGAGATACTGACTATTCTCGGATAAGTGGGCGAAATTAGTGGTTCAATAAAACCTCAAATGCACCAAAACATAATCCTTCTTCATAACTTATATAAATCATCAACACGCAGTTACAAAATTAACAAATAAATTTATTAACGAAGTGATAATAAATAAAATGAATTAACAAATATTCCTTTAACAATTACATGCAATCCGCAAATGATTCTGCGAAAATTCCTATAATAAGATTCTGAAATTAAATCATCGTCCCATGGACGTTAGAAGTACTCCACTTCTTAAATAAAATTAAATAAACAAATTATCAATCAGCTGTTTGCATAACAGCTCTTAAATTTTACTCTTGTTCCCTAGTAAAATATGAACAAAGATCGGTTTTAATACATCCAATGTCTTCCCATGACATTTCTACTTACTATTCCAATGTACTCCATCGGTAAAATTAATAGAAATTAATTTCATACTGATCTTCCATGAGATCACCTTTACACAATAGTAAACAACCTTACTGTATTTAAAGAACGTCGTCACGTTCTTTAAACGTCACTCCAATTTATGGTTTAAACGATTAAAAACATTTAAGTATATTAAACTTTCGTTTAATTGACAACTAAGGTTTCCAAAATTATTTAATGATTAATGGTAGAAATTATTATTAAATAATTTAATTAAAGACTATTAATATTTCCAAATTATTAAGTAGTTTGTAAAATGTTCGTTATTTAAATGTTTATTAATTATTAAAAATAATTAATAATAATGTTAATCCAAATAATAAACCATATTATTATTATTGTTTTAGGATCAGATATTTATAAAGAAAGTAATTCGGTTAACTTTATTATATCGTTAAATTCTCCTAGTTATTAATAGTATTATATTTAAATATTGTTAACAAATGTCTTATGTTATTTACATAATTCGTGATGATTCTCAATCATCCAACCTTCCTCCTCTGTTCAACTACTGACAATCCCAAATTTTTATGCTCTTAAATAAAGTATCACTGTTACATTTTCATATCGCTATCATCATAGTAAAGATCTTTTGTTTCATAATTGGGCATACATACATCGCCGAACGGTTAAGTTAAGCTTATATAATTAATGTCTTATCCTTGATAATATCTTAATAATGATCAACAACATTTTCACTTTCCATCCGTTTCCCAAATATTTTCCGCCAATAGAACTAATCAATTCAACTGAGAGTCGTTTTACAATAATACTGGACAACTAAGGTCTTACTTAATTCTTTACTGTAATATATTTACTTATAATTTTCAAATAAACGCTCACAACGCGTATAATGACCTTCCCTTCTCTAATAGACTGAACAAATATCCACAGAATACTCAAACAACAACTTCTCTCAATTACATACGTAAATTCCGTATAACATTTTCCTCAGCTTGATATTACACAGATATAGCTGCTATAATTCTTTACTTCAATCTCTTAATACAGTATTCTGGCATAACAACTTATTAAAATTGCATATAATGCCTTGCTTTCATAATAAATTCGCTTATAATAATTACAGCGTATAGCTCTTTCAGATGTTGTGAAAATACATAATAACCGACTCTATTAAACAGTGATGACGTAATGGTTTACTAGTATAAGTTACTTTAGATTTCAAATAATTGTTGTTAACATTTAATAAATATAAACATTCGTTACTTCTCTCTGGTCTTTCCAAAATATTGCGTTAATGCCATTAGAGTCAATAACAATCTCCAAGAGTGTTGTAAAATTCCGTAGAATACTCAAATGTGCTGATTCGTCCGAGCAGATAAGATCTCTCAAATAAAATAAAATAATTTATCCACAGATAAATTGTTATTAATTATAACTGGCTAAAGTGGAATGTCCAAATAATGTTTCATCCTTCCACCAATTCAAAATGTCTAATTAAATAATTACTTGAACGAAGTCAGACTTGAAATAACTATAAAGTCTTGGAAATGTCCAAATGATAATTCATTTCCAAATAAACATTCTTTTCAAAGTCTAAGTTGCTTGGGTCAAGTACTACCATTTTCTAGAATATTGAATAATATCCAATAAAATTCCAATAATATTCCAATAATGTTCAATAAAATTCAATAACGTTCAATTAAATTCAATAAAATACAATAAAACGCAATAAAATTCACTAAAGTGCAATAAAATTCACTAAAGTGCAATAAAATTCCCAAAGATACGTGGATCGAAAGAACTTCGATAAACGAAATTATTAATAAAATGAGCTTAAATCTCAAAACCTATAAGTCAAAAATCCAAATGTTACTATCCGAAAATCTCACTAAAAGAAAATTAAGGTTTAAATGTCGAACGCGGAAAAATAATTTCTGGGCTTAAACTATTTCACACGCAACAAAATAATTTATCGTTGAAATGGTGTCATGCTCTTTGATATTCTAATCTACGACTAGCTACTAAAAAAAAACCAACAGCTACTAATGAGGATAACTTTTTCTACCTTGCGATGATATCTTGTAGAAGAAGTATGGAGGGAATTACTGACGACACCAGCAATTCCACACTTACTGATCTTCATCCTCTTTCTTCGGAAGATTGCCTTGTCACGACTCGAACCCTGCTCCCCGATCGTCAATCCCCCTGGCTGGCTTCGAACACGGAGCTCGCCTCGATCGTCGGAACCGCAAGAATCCCCCTGGCTCGAAGAATGATGAACTGCCTCGCTTCGGGTCGGATAATACCCAGCCATGACGCGGTAATCAAGTTCCATCTCGTAATGTTGGATTGTAGCCTCGAAGTTGTTACACCACATCTTATAATTTTAAGATTAACTTCGGTTGCCCGGTATCCCAGTCCAACAGTGTAACATCACGTTCCCTACGCATAACTTGGCTTAAAACATGATCACTACTGCGTTAAACTCAACATTAACTGTTCCCCTTAACGCTTGCATGTCGAACATTTCGATAAAAACTTGCCACTATGCATGACTTGCTGTAAATGAGAGCTGCTGTCCTTCAAATGTTAGCACCAGCAGATAACGGGCCTTGCCTTCTCGCCTGTGTAGCTGACACGCACCAAGCGAAACGTGCTTATTTAACGAAAGTGCTTTCAACAAAGAAAACTATCGTATTCTTTCGAATTTCGTCTTGAAACTTTCATGTATTGTGCACACGATGTTTCTCTTTAGTTTAGTCAAACTTTCAATACTAGTTTCACACGAGAACTGATATTACGACGATATTCTGTTCCCCCACATCTTCACCGGACTTCCCATGTTAACTCCTGACCGAAGGAACTGCCTTCCTCGCCGACAAACTATATTTGCGTGAGACCCCTCTCGCGCACACGCTAGTTTCAGGAACTCAATTGTCGCAGGTCTATTCCGCTCGACACCTCAACACAAAAGACCTCGATCAGCGGCGCGTCCCCACGCACCTCAAAACCAATCGAATGGCGCCTCATGAAAAGACGCGGCAAAACAATCATTACTTAAATCTTCTTACTGGATTATCAAACTTCCATCTCTGGGTGACTATCATAAATCCTTTTAATTTAGATCCTTTCTCAATAGTTTTAAATGTGCAGATTCTCTCTTCTTTAATAAATGGCATTTTATAAATCGACGAAGCTTCTCATCAATCCCGCTCATGTCTCCTTCCCTCACTGATTCTGGCAATTGGATTAGCCAATCAACGCATTTCTCTTCGAACTCTACAAGTTGCTATGGGCAGCCTAGCGAAAATACTACGCAGCATTGCCCCAAGAGCGGCATCTCTCGCCATTTTGTTGTCGTCAAACACAATCTGAAGCTTCATCTCGTATTAAAATTTTAAAAATGTCGTAATTCCTCGAAAAATATCGCAATCTTCTCCAAATTTCACCAAAACGTCCTAAATAGCATCCTGTCCATCCTGAATCATTTAGAATTCGAGTTCAGTACGGTCTGTTTTCTACCTCTTCCTGATTCCGCCTAGGTGTGGATGTGCTTGTATTTGTACCCTGCGTTTTCGTGTTTGCCTGTTTTGGTTTTATGACCTCTGTCGTATTGACTAATTCCAGTTGTCTTCCTCCTCGATAATGATTATGAGATGTAGTCTCATCTATCTGGCGTAATATCTGTTCTGCATGTAAGGCCGTACTAACGTTCGCTGTGACTAGTACTTGTTGCACGTTGACTGGTAATTGCCGCGCTATAGTCATCACCAGATCCGCTTCATTTAAAGGGTAATCAAGGTCGCGAAATTTTAGCATTTGCATGTTAAAGAAATCTGAGTATTTCGTTTGCTGGGTAGTTTGGTATTTCCTAGAGTAAAGCTCCATCCTTAAACTCTGTTGTAATGCCGGCGACCAGTACTTGCGCAGAAACGCGATCTTGAAATCTGCCATAGTTCCAAATGTATATTTGAAGCTTAAAAAACCATGTAAGGACATTTCCTGATAAAAATCTCTCTATCATCCTTAGCCTACGTGCTTCAGGTACCCCAGTGTCATTGTAATGATCTTCAATTTCTTTAATAAAGGCTTTATGTGTCACCCCTGAATTCTCCGTGTATTTCTGAGGTTTATAATCGTTCGAGCGAATTACTTGGATAAGTTGTGTGGGCTGATGACCGTCCTGTGGCGTGGAACTCCTTTCAATATTCTTGCGAAACCCCTCCGTGTTTGTCGTTAATGGGCTCTCTGTCTGAGTTTGACTACCTGCTGTGCTCGTACCCTCCGGGCTATTTGAGTCGTCCTGCTTGTCTTTCATTGTTCCCGTTTTAAATATCGAGGATTTTTCTAACGACCTCAGTTCAGCTTTAATGATCCTGTCTGTTTGTTCTTTAAGTTTACTCTTAATTTCTTGCTCTAATGCTTGAATACGAGTATGATTTTCGCCTACCGTCTTAAGGATGGTTGATCTTTCCTCTTTAGAATCGATATACATTTTTCACCAATCTTTTCTTATTTGCTCCTTAATTGTGCTTACTTTCTCCTCAATCTGGCTTTTAGTGTCATCCTGATTGCTTTCTATCTGGCTTTTCCATTCTTCCAATCTCGCGCTATTTTCGTCGATGGTATTCTTTAATTGATCCTGATCCGCTTCTAGTCTTGTCCATTGCTCCGCTGATTTTATTTCGAGACGGTCCATATCTTTAATTATGCCGGATATATTTTCATCTACCGCTGATAATTGTTGTTGAATGACCTTGCCGCTTTTTCCATTTCCTTAAATCGTCCTTCCAACTTATCCTGAGCTATCTTGAACTCGCTCGTACTCATAGTGCATGCCAGTTCAATTTGCTCTAATTTACCTAACACCGTTTCATCCAGAATGCTAAGTTTTTGATCAAATATAATTTCCATTTTCTTAATCTGATCTAATTGTTTTTCATTGTTTTTACTAACATCTAGGGCCAGCAATACCATCTGTTGATTAGTGTGATCCTTCATCTCTGCGGTTAACGAAGCTAATTGGTTCGTGTTTTTAACATTCTGCGCCTCTAACTGCGAATTTATAGTGTCATTGATTTCATTTTTTAGTAATCTAGCTTGTTCCGCCTGATATTCATTTTGTTCAATCCTACTGTTATTTAATTGTGTCCGCAATGATTCACTTTGTTCAGATAGTTTTGTGTTTAGTGATTCACTTTGTTCGGATAGTTTAATTTTTAATGATTCACTCTGCTCAGACAATTTGTTTATAGATTCACTTTGTTCAGATAGTTTTGTGTTTAGTGATTCGCTCTGTTCTGATAGCTTAGTGTTTAATGATTCACTTTGTTCGGATAGTTTAGTTTTTAGTGATTCACTCTGCTCAGACAATTTGTTTATAGACTCACTTTGTTCTAACATACTATTGTTTAATTGTTCACTCTGTTCAGATAATTTCGCGTTTAATGATTCGCTCTGTTCTGATAGTTTAGTGTTTAATGATTCACTCTGTTCTGCCAATTTAGTGTCCAACAATTTCTGTTTCCTCCTAGCAGCACTCTCAATGATTTCTTGAATCTGTTCTACTGTTGCCATGTTATACACTTTATATGAGACATTAGGGAAATGGCATAAAGCAATGTCCCCTGACACACACATACAATCCCAATGCACATTTAATTTCTTTACCCAACTCAGTTCATTTATATTTTACATTTAATCCCACTAGTCGATTGCATCTCTGAGTGGTTCTAATTTTACTCAATTTAATTTAAACCCAAACACATATTTAGTCATTAAATTGTTATCCTGATCTGATATTAACACTGACTAATTAACAAAGTATTAATTGTCATTTAAAGCTACCAGCCTCCTAACATTTTCATGAGTTTGACTTTCTAAACAAATCTAGTTTTAACTTTAATCATTGGGCGCCCGGTATCACGTATATTATTTTTTACTTTAATTCAATAGACAACAACGTGAACCGTATTTTACATTGCAAACTCCTGATTTTAATTTATATTTCACACAGTTGGCGGTATCCTCTTCGCCTCAATTACTTTTAATAAAATATCACTTTCCGGTGATTAAAATACTGTCATATCTGCCTCCACTTGTGGCCTGTCAGTTTTACTCAAATACGCCAACTAAATGTGTTCCAGCAGCGAACCAGCAACAAAAATACACCTTCATTGTTGCGTCAGTTTGTAATCCCAACTACGCCTACATTGACATGTGCAATTTCTTTGCCGTTACACCACAGTGAACCGCCCCACGCTTGGCCGCTCCAGTTTACCTCCTATGAAACCTTTAGTATTGCAGTGTTTATATGCACGAAATCTTGATCAAGGGGTCGCGCTCAGTTCATGGTGTGATGTTCACGTTCGCCAAACAACATGCTCTACTGAGGTAAGGGTCATAGGATTAAAACTATAATTAAGAAAGGAAGTGACAAGACGTAAAAAATAACATAATTTAATGACTATTAGTGCAAATAAAATGAAAATAGACAACAACAATAATAAAATTCCTCCCTGAATCTTCCCATGACAGAAATATTTATCAAAAGTTGAGGAGTCAGACGGATCTCTCCCTTATAAAAAAAATGTGGATCCAAGTTCCACTAACTTGCATTGGATTTTATGTACGCGTAATGACTAACTACGAGGAATGAGTACTTGGATGACTGTTCGTTTACATCGGGTAACAGCCACGACGCTTACGAACAATCATCTCGTAAATCAACTTTTACGGATATGGGACACAACACTAATAAAACCCTTAAAAATTAATGCTGACACACAATCTAAAAACTAATATTTACAGGAATCTCCCTCGAGACCCTCCTTCAATGCAATGACGCATCTGACAAATGAGCTGCCAACCCGGCCAATTGCTCAATACACAAACAAGGAAAAGACAGCATCGCACGTGACTGCACGGGTCACTAATACGGAACATAAACTTGGAATGAAACCATCAACAACAAAAGCCTCACCAGCTGAGATTACTTTATATGAATAAAAATGCACGTTAAGCTAACGCTTCGGAGATTATAGTGATTCGTAGGCAACTCCCATTTATTTAAACAATTTTTACCATTGATCAGTTCTTATTCTGTATTTCAAGTAAATACGGAGCCAACAAGCACTCCCCTAATGACCTTGATGCAATCTTTTCAGCCCGCCTTGTGAAACAGCTTCTCCCTTCCTCACTCTGTCATCGTCCAGCCCCAGTGTGTAAAAATAACTTGACCACCTGACCGTTATCTCGTAGAATCAACAGCAACAAATCTCAACCACATAAACATATAGTAAGACCTTAATCGATATAGCCACATATGTCCTCGCAAGGTAACCATATGGACTTGGCACCAAGCTGACAGAAATCAGTCTACGCTGAAATTCCCGCTTGTAATGACCAATAAAATACACACACACACACACACTGCTGGGAATGACATAACATTTTTCACACAGGTCGGCTGAATCAGATCCTCACAAACTATTTAAAAAAATATATTAAAACCTACGAGAGAGCTGACTGCTCCTCGCCACAATTTACATTGCTCCAACGGCAATAAACTCACTGAATCTGATCAATAATAAACATTACAAGATTAATTTACCCTCCAATCTACTGCATGATTATACTAATTCAGTCCTACTTCTGAAACACAACATATCCCCGAGAGACGCTTCTTAATCGCACTACGTAAACATATGCGAACACGGTCGTCCACATAGCTACGTTAATAAAACAAACAAACAAGAACTTACGACTGATAAAATATGTGCGAGCTGTTTCCATGCAAAAGGTGTGTCAGACCAAAACTAAATACACTACTTTAATCAACACAAGCAAGATATTTACAAACAAAATATGTCCCATATACCATAAGTAAATTTGTCAGATAATAAGAATATTATTCATGTACTCATCCTCTGCCAGTCACCGTCAACGAACATCTGCAGCCATTTCCCTACTTAATGCCGCTTAGCTCGTCTCAAACATCTCGATGGAGTGTTGACAGTTCCAAACTTCTTCCAGGATAAGCGATGTCATCTCTCGTGCTGATGCAAAAAGTTATAGATTAATTCACACTCGATATCTGTTTACTAAATTCGCCGTTTTAGGTACTTAATTCCCCAGAACAGTCTGTTGGCGAATTGTCGATGATACTGTCCCTACAAAATAGTACTGTGACTATCTATCACACTGAATTTAACACATTTGTATTAATAAAAATCTGTGTCCTCATGACACGCAAAGTACAAGTGCCTACGTCCTTAGACGCACAAAATGTAATAATAATAATAAACTACGTCCTCAGACGCACAAATGTAATAGCAATGTCTTGGCTCTTCACGCCACTTATAAATGAACTGGCCCTAGGTATCGATAGAGGGGGAAATTATATAAAAATTTCTCAAAATAATAGTGGTACAGGAATGAAACAAATATCACTGAATTCGTAAAATTGCGCAGGTCAAGAATATGCCCATTAATCCTAGAATCGATCGTAGAGATGTTGTCTAGCCGATCTCCCGCGTTAATGCTAGCTGTCGCGTGCCCAAGCTAGACTTGGCGCGTTCGTAAGCATTCATCTCTCATTGGTTCCACTTTTTCAATAACTTCGCGGTTTTTATCAGACCTCGGCCTCGTAGGAGTGTCCAGTAGTCCCATCAGTCACTCACGTTACTGCATTATTTTTTTCTAGGCGCGTATATTACAATGAACATACCATAAGCGTGTCTCACCACGCGTCCCTTCTATTTTGAGGTAGCCACCACCTGTCCTTCCGAAACATTGTTAGGGTCTTTCTTTTCACAATGCTAAAGTATTTAGCCTTTTGTCAATCTGCTGCAGGTATGTTCCCACTGTCTCCAACTAATGCTTGAAGTTTCCTCATCTTCGTCTGGCTATTTCATGACGCTGGTGGAAATATTAATTAATTGTAGAAATAAAACATCGAATCATTTATCCATCAGAGGATAAAGGGTTCACCATCAAAATCGTCCATGTCTTCTTGGTAGAGAGCACTGAATTATAGGTCGTGCAACAAACTGGGCCAAGTCATGCAGGCAGTGAATTCATAACCGGCCATGTTAAGGAACGAGCAGTATTATTGTCTGGAATCTTGCGTTGTTTGAATACGCAAGAATGTGATAATATGAGTGTGCAACATTGTTCCTTTTATTGTATACTCTTTGAAGTCATAATCATTCTTATTTTGCTCGTTTGATCAATGATTTCCGTAGTGGCTTCGGTGGCGTAGTTGGTTGCAAGCTGAACTGCTGTGTCCAAGATCGCGGGTTCAAACCCGGCCGAAGTCGTCGGATTTTTTAAGAGCGTTAAAATACTTCAGTATGCCTTCCTTCGGAGCGAAAATAAAGCCGGCGGTTCCATGTCATAGATTTATGGCATGTAAAAGATCCTTCCACTAACTAAACTGGTGCGAAGCTAAATTTCTAGGTTAGATTTAGTTGTAACGCTCTATCAAAGTTCCAACGTTCACCACTAGACGTCAGTGACATCTGGTAGCGAAAGTTGGAACTATTTGAAACTGAACGGAACTTGTAGCTCACCCCATGGGTGTCCGCTTGAAGCAGCTACAGCCTCTGGCGAGCCGAACATGTCCTTGGACACTCCCGGCACTAAAAGGCATACGCTAAATAAATAGAAATGATTACCGTATTCGTGGGCTTCTTACCGTCATTGGCGCGAAAGCAGTTGTATTTCCTGTGTGCTCGTATTTTGTCATAATTGTGTTGTGTAACGTGTGAACTGAAGAATTGACTTTCATACGTTATGCTACATTCTTGGTTTTCTCTTCCTCTTACACTTCAATGACTGAAATAAAATATTAATTATTGTCTTTTTTTCACAAGAGTATGGAATTTAAAAAGTATCTACGGATGTACAAAAGAGACAAAAATTATACAAAATATCAACATAAACGGCCAAGTCAAAATTTATAATAACAAAAAAGATGGGTTCATTATAAATAAGATTTCTCAAAACAGCAGAACGTAAATATTAAACCATCTCTACTTACAAGGGAAGTCTCTGAACCGGGGAATCGCGGATCCTGCTAGAACTTTGCAGATACGTTGCGTTAGCCCAACTAGGCAGAACCGTGAAGAAAAATCTTTTGGAAATTAACTTCTCCTTGACTTGATGGAACATTAAGATTTACACGTTTAAATTGGCGCGCCAGCGGCGCAGCGTGAGCTTCATTGGCTGCGTCAGAGGTTGCATCCCAACTGTACTGTGGTTCACGGCCTACTGCGTACAATCACCGAATGAGAGGCGACAGACGGTGAGTGTCCCATGCATTGCATGATGAATGTTAACATTTGACATGTTGACAGGAGGAAAAGTATGGAAAATGTATGGAAAGGTGTCTCAGCATTCAAGAACAGGATCTGTTGGACAGTTTGGATGGTATGTTGATGGTTTTGTGCCTATCTGGCTTTCTGGCGTTCGTCTCTTGTAACAAATGTGTTTATTTGTTGTGCTATTGATATTTACAGGTTTCATAACTGGTTGTATAGAAAGCAGTACTATGAACGTGAACACGTATATATTGTAAAGATGCAGCATTAATGTCCCATGCCGCAGCGCAGCTTGTGAGCGCGAGTACGGGAGGGCAGTCGTTTGGAACGTGATCTTTTGAGCTACCAATCAGGCATGAGGCACACTCCCTCTTAACCAGCGCGCACAGTTCAAAATTGTTGTATTTACTGCCGTCTACGGTGGGTAGGAGTTAATTTCCGAAATATTTTTCTTCACGGTTCTGCCTAGTTGGGCTCACGCAACGTATCTGCTAAGTTCCAGCAGGATCCGCGATTCCCCGGTTCAGAGACTTCCCTTGTTAGTATAAAACCAAGTCCCCGATTCTTGGATGTTGCGGGTAAATTCAAGAACCACTGGATGGATTTTGATACGGTTTCCACCATTCTGTAAAGGATATCTCGAGGATGAGTTTTGTAGAAAATAATTTATTTAAGATCAAAGGAAGCCGAGCATTAACGATTTCAGTGGAAAAGTCGAAGAAAAAAACTGGCGTCCGGGCGCTTTGTAAGCTTACGCTGGGCAAACCGTTACAAATATCTAAATACTATGAGTGTAAGACTTGTTCAGCATGAAAAGTTCTACAAAACGTCCGCGTGAGCATATGTCTACCTTCAATACATCGCCTACTACAAATGTTTTTACGTTTTCATTTCTTCCAACAATCTCCATTCAGTTACTGAGGCGACAGTTTACGAGCTAGCTAGGGGCGAGTCTATCACCTGAGTTATAGCTTAGCTAGCGGACGAGCTTACTGCCCCAGATACAGCCAGCAGCAAACTGTCGAGAAGGATTGAGTTAAAAACTTTAGAGAAGAGTGGTTGTGTTTGGAGTTTCCCTGGAAGTGCAACTCGGCTTGTCTTCATTTCGCATGTGAACTTTTCGTTCCGCAAAATTCACAGTCAGGTTAAGATTGGGCGGAAGGGGGATTTGTGTTTCATGCACCTCGCCATTCACTAATTACGCCTGACAAGAATTTGTAGTACATACATTTCCATGATAATATAATTAATAGTCCAGTCAGTGATTTTAACCCATAATGCCGAGACGTAAAACCGATATTGGTCGTTGTTCATTGACATTGGAAAAAAGCGCTTATCGCGTAATGCATTCATAACTGTTCCCGGGCGAAGCCGGGTCGGGTTGCCTGTTCAATAAAATATCTTGTGTCCATCATTGCTTTGTCTCTTGAGGTTTTTCATCCACATTGAAAAATATGCCTTCAGTGACTTGGCCGGTTTTGCCTCTGAGGACGACTGAACAATATTGCCAGCATTTTAAAATTTTAAACATTAGCTTCCAAACTTTCAGGACTAGGAACACGAATCTAATGCATGTAATTCAATAAAATGTCTCAAAGTGGAAATATCTCTTAGATTACCTTAACAAGCATCCTGGCTGATGGAGACACAGAGAACTTTGTAACCTTACGTTAGTAATTAACTTCGTCCCAGGCCACTGCTCCTTAACATCACATAAGCCCGTTGAAGTTCTTTTACAACAGTTCATCAAAAGACTTTTAAAAGAATCAGCTTTGCTCTTTTAAATAAAGAAAATTCTACTGCCTTAGATGGAGGCTAATGCAGTCATTTCCTCACAGCAGAATATCTTCCTTTTTGTGTCGTCCATTAGGATAACTGTAAAAGGTTTAGTAACTTCAGCTACAGATTTAAAAACTTTTGCCAAGCTTTTTTTTATCGGTTAAGATCAAAAGATAAATGAATTGCTCGTTTTAGGAGATCCTGTGGTCTTCGAAACTTTAAATATTGCAAAATCAACAAAAAATAAGTCGTTGCCAGAATCAATTATATGAATAGTCCACACTCACAGCAAATAATACGACTTTATAATTGTTCTAGTGTGAGAGTAATTTCTTTACAATTCAATGTCGTGATAAATATTCTCTCGCAGATTTGATAATTAATATAATTAGGCTTTTGCAACTAGGTGCTTTTACGTCCTCCAACGTACAAATCTTTGTATCTGAGCGTTCTTGTTGTTGTTGTTGTTGTTGTTGTTGCTGTTGTTGGAATTTTCAATCTTTTGACGGGTTTTATGCAGATATCCATGCCTCATTGTCTTGAGCTAATCGTTTCATCCCTATATAGCTACCACACCTCAGATCATCCGAAGCAATCTGTTTAACATATTCTAACCTTGGTCTACTTCTACAAATCATGTCCTTGACCCTTCTCTTCCATAACATAGTTCCCTATTCCAGGGTGCCTTAGTATGTGCTCACCCAACCTATCTCTACTCTATATTAGCAGTCACTTGAAACATCTTTACCTCCTCTCCCACTCCTCTTAATACCTCTTCATTTGTTGCTCTATCTACCCATCTGATCCTCATTCTCCTGTAACACCACATTTCAAAGGCTTCTATTCACCTCTTTTCTGCTGTGCCAACAATCCAAGTTTCACTTCCATTGAGTGACACGCTCCAAACAAATGGTTTAAGAATGACTTTCTAATAATTAAATATATAGTTGATATAGTGATTGTGGTACATCAAATCAGACCATTAGGCACACTGTGGAAGACTGCAAAGTTTGAGCATACCTAGGTGACCCTATCGATTCTTTCAGTGCTACACCATCGAGACTGGACTGGATAAATGGACTGGACATAAGGTTATAGGTCGATATAAGTGCTTGTAAGAACTTATTATTATTATTATTATTATTATTATAATTATTATTATTATTATTATTATTATTATTTGTTATTATTATTGTGTTTCATGTGAAATGCCATACGCTAAATAAATAAATAGTTGATATCAACAGATGTATTGTCTCAAGAAGTCTTTCCTTGCCTGAGTCAACCTACATTTTATATCCTGTTTGGTTCGTCCATTAGTGGTTATTTTCATCCTAAGTGGCAGAAAATAAGGAAGGGAAGATTGTAGTTTTACGTGACCGTTAATCTCGAGATCATGAGCCACGGTCCTAAGTATCAGAAGTCTCCTACTTTCCTTACCTTTTAAACCTGCCAATCTGATGTCAGTAGGGATTTATTTATTTATTTATTTCGGCTGCTTTCGAATATTTTTGTTTTACATTTATTGATTACTAGCAGAAGTACCCATTCTTCGAACGGTCGTCGGTATTAATAACCAGACGTAATCAATTGAGCTACTGTTGCAATGGTTATGGGCTGGGAACCTGTTTGTCGTCAAAGAGAAATGATTAGTTGAAATATGCTCTGAAACTAATTTACCTAACGTGTACTCCCTGACGTGAAAATAAAATTGAAAACCTCGTAGACGAAATGCAATTCACGTCACATAAAAACTGACCCTCACTGATGTATCAAGTGCGCATCCAGAGAAAGACCCCTTTAATAAATTATAAAGGCTTTTGGTGCATGAAAATTCAGGTTTTTTAGCCTCCAATGGCCCAAATTCCTAAAAGCAAAAAAATAAAAATAAGCTATTTCAATTCAGGAATTTTTGAAAATATTGTTGCTGTTTGAAGATATAATAGACCTTCTGAACGACACATCGCACGTTTAAGTCTTGTGAAAAAATCGAGGGTACCTCTTGATCCCCTTAAGCGCATTGATGAATTTTACAGTTTTTGTTGGTTCCGTGATAACCTTATAGCCATTTGCAAACTTTCACAGAAATTTAATAAATAGAGTGGCATTACTTCTTGCAGAAATAGATGGAAAGTTGGATGTACCTTTTTGAGACACTGTTGTCATGGTTACAGGCTTGCATTCCTACATTAGTTTATTAAATGAAATTAGTTTTCTGGGAATATCACAGAAAATTTTGGTTTTAGAGCATTAAAATGTAGTTTTCGGGGACCCTTTACGGCTGTTTAGGGGCCCCGAGGATTTTTCTGACACCAAGGGGCTAAAAATGAGCTTTGTCTCGTCGTTGTAGGCCGTAGTATCATCATCATCATCCTCTTGCACAGTTTCCAGCCACTGGCCGTATCTGTTTGGAACACAGGCCACTCCAACGTCTTATGTCTTCCCACCATCTCTCAGCCTCCACCCCTGTCCAGTCTTCTCCTCTCTTCTTCACGCTTTCTTCCATCCCTTTCAGCCACCTGTCTCTCGGTCTTCCTATCGGTCTTCCTCTTGGTCTCTTTCCTTCCCACTTCGTATCTTGTATCCTCCTGAGTATCCTCTTATCCTCCATTCGTTTTACATGTCCATACCATCGAAGTCTATATTTCTCTATACCATCCCGTAATGGTTCCTCCTTTATTAATTCTCTGGTCCTCTCATTTCTTATTCTGTCCATCTTTGTAGCTCCAATACTGCTTCTCAAGAACCTCATCTCACTGGCCTGTATTTTGCTCTTCTCCCTTCCTTTCATAGCCCAGGTCTCCGAAGCAAACGTCAGGATAGGGACATAGTACGTCCGATATATGATCTTTTTTCTGTTCTGAGGGACATCCTTGCTCCATAACATGCTTCTCACACTCCTCCGGAATGCTTCTGCCTGTCTCCCCCCCCCCCCCCCCCCTCATTTTTTCTCTATCGTTTCTTCCATTATCTTACATCAGGCATCCCAGATACTTGAAACTCTCCACTTTCTTTAGCTGTTCCCCACCAATTGTTATTCCCGTTGTGGTTCTTTCCTTCTTCCTTGTTGTGATCACCATCTCTCTCTTATGTATGCTAAATTTCATCGCATATCCTTGTATTATTCCTTCCCACACGTCCAACTGTTCCTGTACCTCCTCCTCCTCCTGTTTCCCCAAATCATCAAATCATCCGCTAACACCATTGATTTCATCTTTCCTTCCCCAGTTACTTGTGCCACTCGGGTCATTATGTCATCCATCACCACAATGAAAAGTAACGGAGCCAGTGCCCTTCCTTGTTTCAGGCCGTTTCTCTGTTCAACCTAGTCCGATCTCTCTCCTCCCACTTTCAAACAGCTCACGCTTCCCTTCTACATCTCCTTTATCCTCCTTACAGTCCATTTTTCTACTCCTCTATCCTCCAGGGACTTCCATACTTAGTTTCTGCATACACTGTCATAGGCTATGATTTCTCAATGTCCAGGAAGGCCATCAGTAGATCTGTTCCATACTCATAGTGCTGTTCTTGTAACTGCCTTACAGCAAAAATCAAATCCACTGTGGACCTTCCTGCTCTGAAGCCATGTTGTTCTTCCCTCATCCCTCCTTCTATCCTTGTCCTAATTCTCCTTTCCAAAACTTTCTCAAACATCTTTGCACAATGACTCATCAGTTTTATTCCCCGATAGTATCTGCATTCTGTTCTACTAACTTTCTTGAAGATCGGGACAATTATTCCCTTTTTCCAGTCCTCTGGGGTCTTCCTTTCAGTAGTGTAATACTAATAATAATTATAATAATAATATAACAATATAGGGATAGGGATATAATAGACCTTCCGTAGCACACCAGAACGTGTAAATCGCGTGAAAAAATTCCAGAGTACCCCTTGATCCCCTTCAGCGCATTATATATATTGACGGAGCCAGGAATCGAACCCGAGGCCTCCGGGTGAGAGGCAGGTGCGCCACCCCAACACCACGGGGCCGGCGAATTTGGAATAATACACCTACGTAATTATCTCCATGTAATTGTACATAACTCTATGGCCTACATATATAAAAATCCAACATGGCAACCATCCGAAATATTTAGATGGTTCTCAGTATAGGTACTCATCTATTACAGCAATCTAACTGAAATGTTGTTTGTTGATAGAGACAATTAACATAAGTAGGTTATATGAAAGTAGGCTGTTCAGTTCTTCACGGAACTACTTGCTTTTCTTGGAGTCTTAAGATCGTCTATTAGAGGAGGTTTTTCAGTCGGTCAACACGAGTGTAGCCTATCCAATTAGACTAGGCGGGACGTTATAATTAATTCCTACGACAGTGCCTGAATTAAGTACATGTATTATTTACACACTTAATAAAACATTTCTCACACAAATAGGGGGTTTAATTGGAAGAATAGTTTCGTTCGTCAAGCGAGCATCATCAGATTCTTCTCACTTGGCTTAAATAATGTTCGGCAGATATGTATATAACCCTTACAAACCCCCCGCCCCTTTTCACCCCGTGGCACTACAGCCCATGAAGGGTCTTGGCCAACCAAATGACAACCGCTACCAGCCATTCAGCCTACAGATTGCGGGGTGATGCGTGTTCAGCGTATCGATTCCCTTCAGCCGTTAATCTTGGTGTACGCGGCCAAGGCAGACAGCTACTCAATTGTCATCTTGTGGCTGAGTGCAGCTCGCTTCAGTCCTCACGTCAGATTTTAAGATCTCTGACGGAGCCGGGTATAGAAACCGAGGCCTCAGGATGAGAGGCAGACGCGCTACCCCAGTACCACGTGTCCGCCTTATAAACAACAGCATTTTCTATAATTTAGTTACAGATGTGTTTAATTAAACTTTGTAATTAGTGAGATTTCTTTATCAATATGTTTTATTCGGTTAGTCTATTGCATTTCTGTAAGTGTTGCATTTGTTGTTGTTGTTAGTTTTGTTTTGTGTTTAATTATGAAAACCCTTTGAGTCATTTTCTACCGTAGGGAGCCTTTGAAGTAAATGCGTTCTAAACTATTTTGTTAGTAACAGTTACTATTCACATTTCCTATTTACGCAATGAGCTTTTATTACTGGTTAATGAAGTTAATCTCTTGAACAAAAGGACCAGATGACCTCGCTGATTCCACCCCCGAAAGCAACAATAACTAACTCACTCACTTGAACAAACATTTAAATATAACCGAGTTGAAAATGTGGTTTTGTAGGCATAGCTGATTTCTGGAAGTTCATGTACTTCCATCCACTTCACTTAACTCCCCACAGTGGACATTGCATTTCAATATTGAGAAAGTTTCCTAATGGAAAACTAAGAAGGCCATTGTCCAATGCAACCTACCTCCAATAAGGAAATATGTGTAAACTTGGCAAATATGGGCACCAAAACGTTTATCTAATAACAAGGAGCATTAAAATTACTTCCATTCTCCTGGAGATAAAACCTTGATAACTCAGAGCCTTTCCCATAATAAAGCATGAAGCAACCTCAATCTCATAACGGTTTACGTATTGTGCAGCTTTTCAGCAAGCCCTGTAAATACCCATATTTGCCAAACTCTTAGGGTAATATGGGCAAATTTTCTGAGAATATGGGCATAAGCGATTAAAGGATAATTAGAGCAACTGTCATGGTTACATTTATTTTGTATTGTATAAGTTATAAACTAGGAATCACTTGTGTTCATTTGGATAATGTAATCAACATAAAACTTGCCCAAATTTTGTGTAACAAAAAAAACAATATTGATTCAACACAACTCGTCATATGAGATCATTCGGAGGCATAAACAAAACATTCACAAAATGTTATTCACTACACTCTTCTCAATATAAAGAATCTCCTTTTATCTCAACGCATTCCTCATGAAACCACTTAGAACAGGATCCACAACACTTAGCCCAGTTCTGCCCTTCATTTTCATTATAATAGTTCCCCTTGCAAACCGGACAAATACAGGAAACTTCGTTGCTCGTTATGGCATTAGGTCTAGGCCTACGCTTGGCAGTTCCCCCACTGCGTCCCTCGATAGCTCTTGACGTTGAAGCTAGATTTTCTTCTTCACTTGTAAGTTCACTTGCAGTACACTTACGTCTTCCCCGGTTACTAGTCGTCGTCTTCAGTTTTGGAACTGGACTAATTTCCTTAAGAATTGCTGCAGCTCTCCCTGTCGTCGAGGATGGAACAGGTGTAGGAAGCGAGGATGGTCCAGGATTATAAAGGGAGGATGAGAGAAGAGTAGATCCGCTGGGAACAAGGCATGAGGGGGCCCTGAATTTGAATTTGATGATCGACTAGGCAGCGCTTCAGCGATGGGTTGTATCAGATTTTCATCATTGTTAGACAGTGCATCCCCAATGTAAGCACTGTCTGGGATCTCAGTCATATTTAGAGTCCAAATTCCGGTTGCTTGGAATCCATTTACAGCAGTCCCAGCCGTAACTGATTTCATCCAAGCCTTCAAAGTTCGTAGATGAGCGACCCTGGTGCCTCACAAAAATAGACGCTTCTTCGTAGAACCATTTCCTTACAGGTTTGAAGAATGACCTATCTGTCGTCTGTAACCAATGAGTAGTATGAGGAGGCAAGCACAAGAGCGATAGACCATTCTTAACACAATGCTTGCCACGGTGGGTGAGTGGATAGCGTGTCGGTCTACTAACTCCAAGATTGCAGGTTCGCTCCTGGCCGTGGTAAGTGTTTTTTTTTTTTAATGTGGCAAAAATACGACACGCATGTCATACGATGTTGGCATGTCGAAGAACCCATTTGAATTCAGTAGGCCGTGTTCATAATGGCAAAATTAATCTCGGGAGTTTCCGCCAACACAAAGTTCCTCATTTTTCTACTAGAAAGCGCTATAGTGTTCAAGGAGCTTAGATATCTAACCTCCTTGACTTTCATAGTCATTCAAGGAACAACGAAATTCGACATGTAAGCTACCCTCTGGGTGTCAAATTACAAAGTTTGCACCCGGCACCCGAGGCCATACGATGTTATTATTATTATTATTATTATTATTATTATTATTATTATTATTATAACACAATGCTGAAGCATTTCCAAATTTCTACTGTGAGCATCATGCCCGTCAACAACAAGCATTCTAGGAGCAGCAAGACTTATTTTGAAGAAAGAAATAAAATGTTGCATGAAATCAGAGAATATATATTTGTTTATACCGCCACTATGGCTAGTGTACACGTAACTTCCTGGTGGAAGCTCTCCCCAATATTCTGCATGCTGCCTTTTTCCTTAAAAAATGACAGTGGGTGGCATGAAATTTCCAATGGCATTGCAGCATGCAAGGACAGTCACAGGTTCTCCCTTTTCCTTAGGGCTGATTGAGTGTGTGTTCTTTTTTCCTTTTTCACAAAATACATGGCCACCCCTCGTGTTCATTTGGAGTCCGGACTCGTCAGCATGAAATATTCTATCCGGTTTGTTTAGCAGATTCATATCTGTCATTTTTTGCTCAAGAATGTCAACAATTTTCCCTACTCTACCTCTATTCATATCCAGTGCCGAATGTATAGAGAGATTATCTTCCTTTCGAACAGTGAGTCTTGGATGTCTCTTTATATATGAATACATCCCATCCCATCCTGCCATTTTGCTTGCCTTGTTGTATCTGTGATTTACACCAAGTCCTTCCATAAATTTGACAGTCAGAATACTTAGTTCTGTCCTAGTAAGCCCGAACCCACATTGTTGACGCAGAATCAGGTAACTTTCCAACTCACTCACTGTTTCAATCCCCATCTCCGGTTTCCGGCCGAGCTTCGGTACCTCGAATTGATCTTTCGACAAATACCGCTGCAAAGTTATAAGTCCTAGATGCTTGTAACTGGTTAAAATCACCGTTTCTTACAGCTATTACAGCACGAGACATATCCTATTTATCCCATTCTTGGCGGATACCCACTCGTTCATCCCGATTTCACATCATAATCTGAAAAAAGAGTAGCCTAAATTAAAATTTAAAAAAATAAAATTGAATTAATGTACTTTTTGTGAAACGACATGCTATAATAATTAATTAGCATAATAACAAAGATTGTTGTAAAAGTAATGAATAATACATCTCACTTAGTACCCCTCAAGTAAATAAAATGTGATTTGATGACGTCCATATTACCTACAATGTCACTGCCCATTATTGCCGCAGAGGCACTTTTCATAAGTTGGCACTACACGGAAATATCTAACCCCCAAGCGCGTGGCCTCTCGCATCAGCTTGTGCTACACTAACCTTGAAAGCAGCCCGTAACACAAATCCCTTCACAAATACACTGATTTTGTGTGTAGTGCCTAAATTCAATTAACCGAGATGTTATAACAACTCTATTTTGGAAGAGTAGACTACCTTGTCTACTTACCTGGAAACTTGTTTTTTTCGTTCCTATAAGCACCACACAAGGAGACGTTAAACACACACAGCAGCCATGATGCCTCAGCATTACCCGCGAGTCAGAGCGCATGCGCCTACTCGTTTCTTTTGCGTGAAATATGAACAATTTCTTAAATATGCCCATATTACCTTAGTGCCCATATTTGCCAAGTTTACTCATCATACTATCAACGACGAACTCAAATAACCAGAGCTCAGGTAGAATATTTAATGTTGTTTATGTCCTCTCTCTACTAATATCTTTTAAATGGTTAAAATACCGACTATAATTCAGGGCTTTGTCGCGATATGAACTTTCATTCCCCAGGAATGAAGCATCACATGCTACTTTATATTTCACCGCTTATGATGCAGGCTCAAAGTAATCGCCGAAGTGCACGCAGTCTTGAACAAACCAGAGCCAGCACGCTTGGTGCTAATCTGTAATTGTTTTATTGCGTCGCGTTGGCTGACACTGCAACCAGCTGACATCTGCATACGAATGGCGAACTCCCCGCTGTTTGACTTCCATTAGGTGCTCGTTATACGCTATAGGCCCGCAAGGGGAGCTACAGACGTATATACCTCGCAACAGCAAATACCAGCAACCACATTAACTAATTAACAAATTATTTAAACAACTGTGAACACAGGACGTGACTCCCAAAGCAATGCGCTCCATTCCTCGGCGTCTGCTCGCTAAATAATAAAATAACGTCACTAAGTAATCACCCATTAAGTATTGTCCTCTCCACGTGTCAATTTTGCTTCCTGACTTCTGCCATGGAGCAGATAAGGTAAATATACAATTTAGCGCTACTGTATGCATCACACAGGACAACTACAAGAAGAATATTGATTAATGAAGGATATGGCTCCATAGATTATTTATTTATTTACTTATTTAATTATGTATTTATTTATTTATTTATTTATTTACCGTATTTATTTATTTATTTATTTATTTATTTATTTTTTATTTATTTATTTTGCTCCCGCTAAAATCGTTCCAACTAGTATTGGACAATACTGTTTAGACAATAAGAGAAAATTGTGGTTCTAATGACCAAGATTAGGCTCCAACTCTTAATTGGATAATCCAATTTCGATAACACTTTATTTGACAGAAGTACTCGTAAATAATACGTACCCAAGATTTGCATACATTTTAATATTGTGCTACCAACCATAGGCCTACATGATTGGTGTTGGTATATTTAAGGACACTCTTTAAGAATTTTGTGCCACAACTTTGCATGAACAAAGTATTTACGAGGGCGGCTTCGGTAGTGAAGTTGGTAGCATGCTGAGCTTCTATACCTAAGATCGCGGGTTCAAACCCGGCCAAAGTCGTCGGATTTTTAAGAGCGTTAAAAATCCCTCAGTACGCCTTGCTTCGGAGGGGAAGTAAAGCCGGCGGTCCAATGTCATAGATTTATGGCATGTTACAAAACCTTCCACTAATTACACCTGTGTGTAGCTAAATTATAGGTTAAACATTCGTCGCCAGGAGCCGACTGCGGTGGCGTCAAGTAACCAAGGTCTGAACTTGTAGTCGTTGACGGTGGCGTTTGGCGGAAAAAGTAGGAACTACTTGAAAATTCAATGTCGGCAGTCCTTACTTGAATAAAAACAGATAACACACACTAATACAGACATCACATTTAACACCGGTTATCAGACAGATTCAACATACACCCAAAGTACACGGGGCTACATGACTGCATTGTCGCAGCCCCTAAACTGAGGATCCAACCAACCAAAGTATTTACGAGTCTTATATTTGCACTTCTCATTGGTTTCGGATCTGTGAATCGTAAATTGACGATACCGATTTTACGGTCCATATGCGATAACTCTCAAATGGGTGATTTTATTTTGGGCTGGCATTTTTCGATCGAATATGCTAACAAATACTAACAAACAACTTGTCAAGTTGCCGTCAATTACTAGTCTACTAACGCGTTTTATAGGGTGAGGAAGAACAGCTGATTTCATCAAGTGAACACTGGTTGTGGATTTACCTTCTGTGATTTTAGGCAATATAAGAGGCGTGGGTGAGGACATGAAATTAATTTTGATCGGAGAAATTGCACTGCATTCGATGTCGACGAAAGTACTAAATGTCTTCTTGTGAGAATAAGAGAACGATTATTTATATTGATTGCGCGACAGGAGAAGTCCTTTTGACACTCTGTGACGGGGAGCAGGAGTTCGTCTGTAAGCATGCGCTCTTTTTATATCAGTGAATACAAGTCAACAACCCCTGGCACTATACAGCCCATGACGGGCTAAGGCCGACCAAGTGACCGCTGCCCAGCCATTTGGCCGGCAGATATTGGGGTGACGCGTGATCAGCGCGTCAGGTCCCCTCGGCCGTTAATCTTGGTTTTCGTGATCGGGGCGCTGTCTCACTGTCAGACAGCTACACAATTGTCCTCACGAGGCTGAGTGCACCCCGTTCCAACCCTCACGTCAGTTTTGAAATCCCTGATGGAGCCGGGAATCGAACCCGGGGCCTCCGGGTGAGATGCAGGCACGCTACCCCAACACCACGGGGCCGGCCATATCAGTGAATACGAATAACAAAAAAGAATGTATGAAATTTTCTATGACTACCTACATTATTTGTTGTTGATAATTCATTTTATGGGTATGGAACATCTTGGTCATCAGCCCCGTGTTGTTGGGGGTATGTTGGATTTGTCTGATAACCTGCATTTATGTGATTGCTGTAGTAGTTTGTGTTGCTACTGTATATTCGGGACAGGATGGGGTATGTTCCCTGGGACGTGAAATAAGGTACGATCCAGGCATTTTCCTGTAGGAAGTGTGGGTAACCCCGGGAGAAAACCACACTCAGGATAGCCTCTGTCAGCGTCGAGATTCGAACCTATGATATCCAGACTTGCAGCAGCTTCCCACATGGTCGTGGTGTACGATTTAACGATCACGGTTACCCCACGGGATAGGAATTCATTCAACAGTGATACTGGCTCATGTGCTTGCATGAACCTACTCACTATGGAGGATAGCGAAATAAAGACGGGAGTACAATTTTTAGCCTACTTTTCACATTTTGCAAAAATGAAGAAAAAGTAGTCTTATGAGATCGGGCAAATGTGTGTCTGTCTGTCTGTCCTTCTGTCTGTCTGTCTGTCTGTCTGTCTAGCTGTGTGTGTGTGTGTCCCCCCCCCTATCAACTCCTAAACGGCTGGAGCAATCGAAACAAAATTTGGTAGGAGTAAAGATCTATACCTGAATATCTCACGGCCATATTTGAAAATGATGTCAGTGCTACCAACTGCTAAAAAATCGCAATTGAAATTTGAGCTCCATGTTGGATATCATGGAAGTTATGAATGGGAGCTATTTCAAAATTGGCACACGTATAGATAATAATATTGCAGTTTAATTTCCAGGAGGCCATACATGGCAGTGTTGCCAAAATGATTATAAGCCTGCTGATAGGTCCAATTTTTAAAGGCATATAACTTCTACACTATCAATTGGATTTCAACCAAATTTCGTATATTGTATGTGTACATAACCAGATATGACTGAGCATTTTCTTAAGAGCCACCAGGGCTGCCAATTGTTAATGAATGCTCTCAATTTCTTTCATCAAAAATACCAATATATCAGAATGTATGGAAGCAAACAGCTTTTATCTTTGCACACGTATAGTACCTGACATTTTATATTAATTTGGAGTAAGTAATATACCTCAGTGCTACCAACATGATTCTAAGCCTGCTGAGAGGCCCAAATTTAAATACATGTAACTTCCATACTATCATTTGGATTTCAACCAAATTTCGTATGTGCTATGTGTACCATAACAGATATGACTATGCGTATTCTTAAGAGCAACCAGGGCTGCCAACTGTTAATATGTGCTGTCTCTATTTTTGTTACCCTAATATCAATATATCAGAAAGTATGCAAACCAATAGCTATAAACTTTGCACACGTATAGTACCTGGCATTCTAGATGAATTTGGAGTAACTAATATACGTCAGTGCTGCCAACATGATTCTAAGCCTGCTGATAGGACCAATTTTAAAATGCATGTAACTTCTATACTAACTAATGGATTTCATTCAAAATTGGCACCACAATAGATCATATTATTTCAGATTATTTCTGACCATTACATGCATAACATTGTTGCCAACATGATTTTACGCGCGCTGTTAGATCCAATGTTTAACTGCATGTAACGTCCATGCTATTCATTGGACTTCAACCAAATTTTGTATTCTGTACGGTACCTTAAGAGATGGAACTAAGAATATATTCAGTCACCAGGGCTGCCAACTGTAGTGCTCTATAAGGCTACATTATGCCAGGTATACAGTATTTCGAGCTAATTAGAAATTTCGATATTAGCAACTTAATTTCGTCATTATTCTAGATAGATCCATATAGATTAATCATTGACATGAATCTTAAATTTTAAGAAAAGTAGGCTCTTTAGTTCGTCACGGAACTTCTTGTTGTTTTTGTATTCTGTCTTCATTTTTAGCCTATTTTCAATTTTGAAAAAATAGGCTTTTGAGATCACCTTTTGTCCGTGTGTGTGCGCGTGTGTGTGCGTGTGTGTGTGTGTGTGTGTGAGGTGTGTGTGTGTCCCCCTCCCCCTAATAAAATCTAAACGGCAGGAGCGATTTCAGTGAAACTCGGTAAGTTCATAGCACTATTCCCGGCGACCTCGACCGTGCCCTTCAAATTTTGTTACGTCTCACCAATTCAACATGGCGACTGTGCGAAATATTTCACTAGCATTCAATATCTCCGAAACTATTACCGACATCGCCCTGAAATTGTGTACGGTGATAAAGGGCACTACTAGAAGTTTACCTATGAGACTTTCAAAAACCTGGTGACTAAAAAACCAACATGGCTGCCAAGCGAATTTGAGACTTTTAAATAGACTTTTCTCGCAATTTAACTATCCAAACGTAATTAAACTTGGTACAGCAAATGTTTATACTCATTGCAATGCACTGGAGTCTAATTTAGTTCAATTGTTTACATAACCTCAAAATGGCGGCTGTGCGAAATATTTCACTGACATTCTATATCTCCGAAACTATTACAGATATCACCCTGCAATTTTGTACGGTGATAAAGGGTACTGGTACAAGTTTACCTATGAATAATTCATAAACCTGTAAAGTACAAAACGAACATGGCGACCAAGCGAATTTGAAATATTTTAATAGACTTTTCTCGTGATTTAACTCTCTGAGCGCAGTGAAATGTGGTACAGTAAATTATTTTGCAGATTGTAATGTACTGCCATCTAATTTAATTCAATTGTTTACATAACCTCAAGATGGCGGCTGAGCGAAATTTTTAAAATAAGTTTTTATTTCTTGTGTCGTAATCATGCGATCGAAGTGAAAGTTTGAATAATGAACCTAGGCAATAAGTGTCCTTGAATGGTACATAACTCTATGGCCTATACATATAACAATCCTAAATGGCGAGCTTCCGAAATATTTAGACGGCTCTCAATATCTATGAATCTTTTACAGCAACCAAACTGAAATTTTTATGTTCATAGAGACTATGAACATATGTTCACCTATAGGACTTTCAGTAACCTGGTGAGCACGAATCCAACATGGCGGCGACGCGAAGTATAAATATTTAAATGGACATTTCTCGCGAATTAACTATCCGAGGGCCGTGGAACGTTGCACGTTAAATGCTTACACAAATGTTGATCCACTGGCATCTAATTTATTTCAATTGTTCGCATAATCACAAGATGGCTGCTGTGCGTAATTTTAAAATCTCGTTTTTACTTCTTGTGTTCTAATCATGCGATTGAAGTTTGAATACCACACGTACACAATAATCTTAATATAATAGTACAAAAATAAAAATCCAACCTAGCGACCATATGAAATATTTAGACGGTTCTCAATATCTACGAATCTGTTACAGCAATTAAACTGAAATTTTGTATGTTGATTGAGACAATTAACATGAGCAGGATATATGAAAATAGGCTGTATAGTTCTTCACGGAACTACTTGTTCTGGTTTTGCATCGGTTTAAAATTTGACCTTTTTCTGTGTTATGCTTTATTTGTTCTATTTTCTTCTGTGTGACTTTTACCTCATTAATTTGATACAAATTATCAATCGGTTTGATGCATTTCTATGTCAGTATTAACCATTTAGAAATGTGAATTTATTTTCACGTTAATGTTCTTCAAAAGATTCGTCGTTTATCAGATTTAACGCAAATTTAATGTTTTTCTTAAAAAAGCTTAAAATGCTAAATTGCAAATGTATGATGGTGAATGTTTAAATCAATCATGCTAAATTTCTGATCTCAAAATTCTGAATATCACCACCAGAAAATGTTAACAAATTTTAACTTTTTTGTGTTTATTGTGGTCCATTAGAGTAATTTGCACATTGTTTGGTATAATTTTTCTTGTAATGTATGTCTACCCCATATTAAACCGTTTTCAACGGAATCGGGGACAAGATGCGATGTAAGACTTTGTGGTGGATGGTTTTTACGGCCAAATGCCCTTCCTGTCGCCAAACTCATGAGAGGAGTTAATGAGAGATGAAATGAATGATGGTGAATGAAACTGGGCAAGGATGTTGAAGGAAGTGCTCGTGGCCTGTCAGAAGTTACCGTCTCAGCATTTGCCTGGAGTTGAAAATGGGAAACCATGGAAAGCCATTTCTAGGACGGCCGATGGTGGGGCACGAACCCACGTCTACTGAGTCTGCTGAGAGCTTGGCACCATGGGCTATCGCTGCACTTTTGCGAGCGTAGCTGCCGCTGTCGGTTATCATTTTTCTTGTAATGATTTATAGAATTAAACTATACAAATCATTTTGCGATGAAATAACAATTTAAAAACATTAGGATTCTATTGGCTATGCACATTGTACAATAGGTGATTCACGGGGAGGAATCCGCTGATATGGTTGTGTTTATGCGGTCGGAACGTGTGCAAGTGGATCTTGTACCTGGCTACCAGCTGCATTCCCAGATTACTAGGAGTATAAGCACCCAAAAAAAGAAATAATTATTTATTTTAACATCTACAAGGTTGCAAGACAGATAAATGACAATCTCATCCAAAGAGCAATCTCCTTCCACCAACAAATCTATGAAAGTGTAGCTTCTATTGTCATGATTCACTTAGCAATAAGCCCAAATTAGTAATATACAGTACATAAATGACCTACAAGTACTTCGCTGATATGATGGTAAACACTTCGCATTAAAAGATGATAGAAAGTTTGAAATGTCTTCCACATTTCTGACTAATTTACTAAAACCATGCATCATGCTGTAATTTTGTTGTGAATAAAACAATGAGCTTCGGCGGGTAAAGTGAAGGCTGTGTAATAAATATTAAATGGGATGCTCCGATTAGGGAATCAACATTTGCCTCCAGTTGCGGATAAATGCTACCTGAAATATTTATCATTTGCTCGTGATCGTGTGCACACTCCAAGTTAAGTGTCTGGGCTTGTTCTCAACTCTAAAACGATCCTAGCGAAACACCGCAAGAAAAGCTTTCAATGAAGGCATACAAAATTCACCATGGGCAATAAGGCACTTTGCAATCTTGTTCTTGATTGTTCCGACTGGTAAACTAGGTATGTTGCTAAAGTAGGTCACTGTTCTAAATTCGCTTCCTTCACCTTTCTTGAAATTCAACCTCCCTGAGAACTGGTCAACATTGAGCGTTATTAGATTACTGACAATATGACTGCTTTTCAATTCAGCTCTACATTGCTCCAATATTTAGTCTATTCGCTCTTCAAGTGAGCATCATTAGATGTGATCCTTATTAGCTCGTGATACGAGAGATATTTTAAGAGCCGACATCGTACGACTGGCAATGCCGTTGCATTTTTTCTGCCCTTCAAAAATCAAGTCGGGATTCAAATCAGGGATCCTGAGATCAGGTGGACACTCTACCACTCACCCACCGAGGAAGATTGCCATTTGTAAATCTCAGGTTTCTAATATTTTAAGCTTCCCATATTGAGTCTTTATCCCCATTTCACTTGGATGTCGCCCCAAAGGTTCTTACAGTAATTAAAGGCTGCGGACACCTCCCACTTTATCCCCTTCTGGATTACGCTACAATTACCCTCACTACGACATGCACTACAATAATACAGGTTATCAGACAACTTGCTTATACACACACACGCCCAAGTACACGAAGCTAAATGACACGATGTTCAAGCTCCTCAAATGAAACAACAACAAAAACCAGTCCTGTTTCACATTTCTCCCTAATTTCATACAACGCTCTTCCATCGGTACTCTGTAGAACCATATTTGCAGAATGGACTCTAAGAACGCTCCAGTTAACTGATAGAAACGTTGCAGAGATACGCGTCAGTGGAAGAGTTATTAGCCTATTTTCAATTTTTTAAAAATAGGCGTATGAGATGATCACCTTTTGTCCGTGTGTCTGTGTGTGCGTGTGTGTGTGTGTGTGTGTGTGAGAGAGAGAGAGAGAGAGGTGTGTGTGTGTCCCCCTAATAACTTCTATACGGCTGGAGCGATTTCAATGAAACTCGGTTAGTTCATAGCACTACTCCGGACGACCCCGACCGTGCCCTTCAATTTTTTTTACGTCTCACCAATCCAACATGGCAGCTGTGCGAAATATTTCACCAGCATTCAATATCTCCGAAACTATTCCCGATATCACCCTGGAATTTTTTACGGTCATAAAGGGAACTACTAGAAGTTCACCTATGTGACTATTGAAAAACTGATAACTACAAAACCAACATGGCGGCCACGCGAATTGGCGACTTTCAAATAGACGTTTCTCGCGATTTAACCAACCAAACGCAATAAAACTTGGTACAGTATATATTTATACACATTGTAATGCACCGACATCAAACTTTGTTCAATTGATTACATAACCACAAGATGGCGGATATGCGAAATAATTCACCGGCATTCTATATCTCTGAAACTATTAGCGGTATCGCCCTCAAATTTTGTAAGGAGAAAAAGGCACTACTGGGAGTTCATCTATAAGACTTTCAAAAACCGGTTAACTACAAAACGAACATGGCGGCCAAGCGAATTAAAAAAATTAATAGACCTTTCTCGCGATTTAATGTTCCAAACGCAATGAAATCTGGTACAGGAAATGTTTATACACATTGTAATGCACTGGTATCCAATTTAGTTCAATTGTTTACATAGCCTCAAAATGGCGGCTGTGCGAATTTTAAAATTAAGTTTTTATTTCTTGTGTCGTAATCATGCAATCGAAGTGAAAGTTTGAATAATGAACCTACGCAATATTTTTTCTTTAATGGTACATGACTCTATGGCCTATACATTTAACAATCCTACATGGCGACCATCCGAAATATTTAGACGGCTCTGAATATCTACGAATCTATTGTAGGAATCAAACTTAATTTCTTTATGTTCATAGGGGCTATGAACATAAGTTCACCTATAGGACTTTAAATAACCTGGTGATCACAAATCCAACATGGCGGCAACGCGAAGTATAAATATTCACATGGACGTTTCTCGTAATTTAACCATCCTAGTGCAGTGAAACTTGGTACAGTAAATCCTTATACGAATGTTGATCCACTGGCATCTAATTTATTTCAATTGTTTCCATAACCACAAGATGGCAGCTGTGCGAAATTTTAAAATCTCCAGGTTACTTCTTGTGTCCTAATCATGTGATTGAAATTTGAATGCAACACGTACACAATAATCTTCATGTAACAGTACATAACTCTAGACCTACATATATAAAATCCAACATGGCGACCATCCGAAATATTTAGTCGGTTCTCAATAACTACGAATCTATTACAGCAATCAAACTGAAGTTTTGTATGTTCATAGTGGCAGATAACATAAGTAGGATATATGAAAATAGGCTGTATAGTTCCTCACGGAACTACTTGTTTTCTATGACCTGATCTGTTGTGTACAGTACTAGTAGAATACCTTCTTACAGGCATACTGTCTATTCATATCCATGCCATTTCTTTCTTTTGTTGACATAGTCGGCAACCCAATATTGAAAGTAATGTTTCTCGACGTTCATGAAGTGTTCTGTCCTTCACCTGTTCTATAAAGAATGGCATCCACTGTACTCAGTTAAATATTCACTGCCATATGCTGTCAATGATGAAATGAAATAAATAATCGTAGGTCCTTGCATCGCTGATAAATGAAGTTACTCAACTCTCCGTACTCACTTGTTCACTCGGACGCCATAGCCTATCAATAGATGTAGACACAAATGGCTTTGTTGCCAGCAAAGTTTTGGCATTAGAGGTTGAGAGCATATGGAGGATATCCTAACAACTTACTATTATGATATCAACCCTCTCTTTCTCTCTAAACACAAATACCGTTCAAATTAACTCCAATTCTCTGTTACAACTGCAATTTTGAGGATCTCCATTTTTATAGTTTATCATTCTCTTTAAATCCCCCTTCATAAGATATATTGCGTATGTCCAGTTGTAACTTATCCTCCAGCAATGTTTATTTAATTCTGCTCGCTGTATAATTGATCAAATATAACTATTTTTGAACATCCTGCATATACAGTACTATAGTATGCGGTATATACTAGACTTTCTGTCCCACATTGCTCGGCTTGGACACAGGCTGCATTAAATATATACTCTTGAAATAATTTTCAAATAGCAAGTGCCAAGACGTATTCGTTTTAGCACTTTAAAAAAGATTCATTCCTGAACAGTGTAGAAGGAAACGTGTGTTAGGTAATCGGCGTTCTTTAGTGAAAGGATTATCCCGACTAAATTCTAACCTACTATCTATGCACAATGACCGGAATACCAAGAATGAGTAACCGGTGTTATGTGGATGCCCCCCAAGAATTATATTTACTGCACGTATTTTTTCTTAAAGTCACATCGGTTTCGGCGTGAGTTATCCAGGTTAGGTAGTACATCTAGTCTTGTTGGAATGATTTTAAGCAAGCCTCTAGTGAGCATAGGTTACGTCTTGTCATCCCAACCACATTCGTATTTTCTTGATACACCAGCACTTTTCATGTCCAAGAAACTCTTGCAATTTAATTTGTCCATTTTTCCTTCTTGACCTTCCCCTGTCTTTCTTCCGTCAAATTTTGTTATTGCGTAGAGAGTGTCCAATGAATTTTATTTGTCTTCTTTTCACAAGAACAGTCAACTCCCACCACCTCCTCCTAAAAATGAATCTAAAAGAGATTTTACTTTCTAAAATGGGCATATGACCGCGATATTCCGCTACATATAGCTGTCAGTATGTCTACCTATACAAACGACTTGAGGGTCAACTTTCAGGTTGGCATGAAATCAGCCGCGATAGCAACACAGTGGCACGACATAAAATGGTGATGCAAATTGTTTTGAGGACATCGCAATCCCAAACTCTCACACTATCCAACAAATACAGTATTTTATGCTAAAAAACTTAACTAGTACATACCTCTGTCTGAAGAGTTTGAAAAAATTGTGGCGACATAAATGTACGTACCTATTACAATATAGTTTATCATAGTCTCTTCCACTCGGATCATACCGAAGTCACTGAGAGTGAACCTTGATATGTTGAAAGTTACACCGTATTATGTACAACTTATCAGTACGCAAAAAGCAGTAATTTTAGAGATCTGATACATAGTTTACTCGTTCCTCAACCTACCAAGATAAAGAACTCCACTCCCTCTTGCAACAAACGCCAATGAACTGGTGTATTATACCTAGGGTTCGTATGTTTAGAACCAAAAAAAGTACAAAATATGCAAGCAAATATGCCCTACAAACTAGCTGAATATGACCTAAAAACGAGAAAATATCACCTATGCATTTCAGGTATGAGCAGCAAGTATTGGAGTATTACTGACATGAAACGGGATAATACAGCAGACACATTTAATCACACAAACACACAATACCTACCGGACCCATCAAGGTCAGACTGGGGTAGGATAATTCGGAGTTTCCTTGTTTACAAATTACTCTGAGCTAAATTTGTCTCCTGGGGTGGCATCTTACTTGATGAGACATCCGTACAGGAGCTCTTTCTCGGAAACACGTAATCTAAACCTGCTATCTGCCTGTTCAAGGAACACAAAGAAATGTAGCCTATATCCACTGCACCATTTGCAAATACCATGTTTGAAACTCCATCCCGATAACATGTATCCAGTCAAAATGAAATATAAATGCTCATACTATAACCAAATATGACAAATATGAGCGAAATATGACAAGAAACATATAATATGGCCAAAATATGAATTAATACGCAAAATAAAATTGCTTTAAACGGGATCAGGGACCCGTCATTCGCACTTATTTTTCAAAATTCGGGTAAAATGAGCTCAGGAAATAATATGGCTTTGCTTCACTTCCGAACTTTGGATGGCATAAGAATATTAAAATAACATTATTATTATTATTATTATTATTATTATTATTATTATTATTATTATTATTATTATTATTATTGTTATTATTTTTATAATCGTTTCGGTTGTCTATGGATCACGTTATTTCAACTGCCTTTTCCCTCTTTCTTTCACATTCGCCCAGTATTCGCGCATTCTTCTTCGGTGAGCTTCCTTCCGTTCTTCGGTCCATTTCTTGCCGGTTTTAAATATAGGTTTTGGCTGAAAACTCTGTATCTCCCCAAGTTTGTTCTTCAAAGAGTCACGTTCCAAGATGTCCTCATGTGATATCCCCAATTCTTGTAGGTCTTTTTCCACCTCTGTAAACCAGATCCCTTTGGTTTTCTTTCCCACAAAGTAGGCACAGATTCGATTGGACAATCTTCCAGAGTTCATTCGTGTTAAATGGCCATAAAAGGAGAGACTTCTTTTGCGAATGGTGTCCGTTATTTTCTCCACATGTAGATAAAGTTCATCCTTGTGTCGTCTTCTATACTCTCCTCGTTCCTTGACCGGGCCCAAGATCTTTCTCAGAATCTTCCTCTCATTGGTTTCGAGTTGTTCTGCCAGGCCTTTCTTATTCATCGCCAGGCATTCTGATGCATATAACGCCTCCGGGCGAATAACGGTAACGTAGTGCCTCAGTTTGGCCTTGAAGGACATTGATAGTGTTTTGTAAATGTCTTCGGTTAAATGGTAAGCCATTTCCATTTTGTTAATCCGTGCCACGAAAGCTTCCTTTTCACGAATGTTGGGCTCAATCCATTCACACAGGTATTTGAATTTCTCTACCTGTGTTATTTGTCCTCCATGCACCATAAGTTCTCTGGGTTCTGACTTGATGTTTGTTATAAACTGCGTTTTCTGAAACGAAATCTGAAGACCTGCCTTTGCTGCTTGCACCTGTAATTGATTGATTTGTTGTGTGGCCGTGTCAAGAGAATTAGAGAAAATTGCAACATCATCTGCGAAAGCTAAACAGTCGATTGTCAGGTTTTTATTCTTACAACCTAGTCTGACCCCATTCTCTACACCATCCTTACACAATTCTTTACGCCATTCTCGAATAACTTTCTCAAGAACACAGTTGAATAACAGAGGCGAGAGCCCATCTCCCTGTCTCACCCCTGTCCGTATTGCGAAGGATTCAGAAATCTCTCCCCTGAATTTCACTTTGGAAGCTGTATCCAACAGGGATTTGTGAATGATTGCTCTTGTCTTATTATCTAAACAAAATTCTCTTAAAACCTGGATCAGGGTACTTCGATCCAGCGAATCGTAAGCCTTCTTGAAATCAACAAAGATCACAACAAATTTCTTACTTCTCAGATTCATGTACGATAGAATTGATTTTAGATTCATGATTTTGCTCAACACAAGAGCGCCCCTTTCGAAATCCACCTTGGTATATTATTATTCTTTGATCTTTTGGGTCATCTGTGGGCTGTAGTTGTCTGCCACTTCTGATGTTCTTGGTGTATTGTTGGGGGGCTGCTTTCGTGCTGAAATCTTGAGATTTTCTGTTGGCCCATTGTTCTTTCAATTTCCTGCTGAACTCTATCCTACGTTCCTCGGAGCATTTCCCGGACGCTTTGTGGTGAACTTCTGTAATGGATGTGAGGAAAGGCCTGGTTTCAACAGTCAGACGGTAGCGACTCCTATATTAAGTTCAGCAAGATCCTTCTCAACTTGTTTAATCCACAGGTATCCAGTGGCTTGGCTACTTTGAAAAACTTATAGGAGAGACTACTTCTGTGCAAGTGGCCGTAGAATGCCAAGCGTCTCCTTCTGATGGTATTTGTGGGGGTTTCCTGGTGTTGGTAGAGTTCACAGTGTGATTATTGATGTGTAACATCTTTCCACTTGGTATCTGTATATTTTTTGTGGGGGTGAATTTGAAAAATGAAACGGAAATGGATAGGACGGAAACAATGAAACGGAAATGGATAGGACGGAAAAAATGTGCGTGCGGTGGCGGAGATTGTTACCACGACGTACTATCGGCCATGTGGCTTTGTGGAATGTATATCGCGTACGGTTTACTTCAAGGTTTGGAGGCCCCATTTCAGATATTCCTACGATAAATCATCTTCAAGTTGTCGCTTTTTGGTGTGAAAATATTCATTATATCATATTTGCTGAAAACAATTATGATTTATTAAATCTTCATACTTTTGCCGTATTCTTATTTCATGCAAGCATTCGAGGTACTGTCGGCCATGTGGCATGTTACACAGCATAATTATGCGACTACTATAAGGCTCGTAATGTGTTTATTATTATTATTATTACTATTAATATTATTATTATTTCTATAAGCAAGAAGTTGGAATAGTTTGTTGTGGTAGCAAGGAAGAAACAGCACACATCAGAAAGGGTGTACGGCAGGGTTGTTCCCTTTCCCCATACCTATTCAACATATATGTACAAAAGGCGATCGACCAAGTAAGGGAAACATTTGCCACAGGAGTGAATATTCATGGAGAAAAAGTTGACATGATAAGGTTTGCTGATGACATAACGCTAATTGCATAAAGTGAAGAAGACTTACAAAAGATCCTGAGCAAGATGGACAAAATAATGGAGGAAGAATTTAATATGAGAATAAATACAAATAAAACAAAAATGTTGGTCTGCAGTAGAAATGGCGAAAACCAGACATCAATAGAGTTAAGAAATGAAAAGATACAAGAAGTTAATGAGTTTAATTATCTGGGAAGTAAAATAACGAATGATGGAAGAAGCAGCAGAGAGATATTAAGTAGGATTGCCCAAGCCAAGAACGCTTTCTATAAAAAGAAGAACCTATTTACTGCAAGGAACATAAGTCTTGATGTGAGGAAACAAATGTTGAAGACCTTTGTATGGAGCGTCGCGCTATATGGCAGCGAATCTTGGACAATCGGAGAGAGAGAGAGAGAGGAAAAGACTACTAGCATTTGAAACCTGGTGCTATAGAAGGATTATGAAGATCAGTTGGAAAGAAATGGTCACAAATGAGGAAGTCTTTAGAAGAGTGGGATAGAGAAGATGCTTCCTTAAATATTTAAAAAGAAGAAGGAATCACCTCGTGGGCCACATACTGCGACACAATGGACTGATTAAGCTTATAATCGAGGGAACAGTAGACGGCAAGAATTGTAGAGGAAGACCCAGACTGGAGTACATGAGTCAAATACTGAAAGATATGGGTTGTGGCTCATACTGTGAACTGAAGAGGAAGACTGCGGGACGGGAAGAATGGCGAGCTGCTGCCAACCAGCCTGACGGCTGTTAACCACAGAGAGAGAGATTATTATTATTATTATTATTATTATTATTATTATTATTATTATTATTATTATACTGTATTACCGACCATGGCAATAATTAAATCGAACATTCCTCACGCTCGGCTAATGCGGATGAACAATAGAACTGTATTTGGCAGACCGAGGTATAATTATTTCAAAATGATGGCCTGTAGTCTACTGTTTGCCCAAATAGCGGGTCAATTCTATTTCAGAGTGTTCAATACAATGGCGGCAGGGATGTTTCATTGTTTCACACAGATAAATTGCTGGGGTTCATCTGGCAAGATTAACTATCCCTGGCTTCTCTCTCCTGACTGTCTCTTCTTTTATTTATGTAGCTGCCCCCTGCTGATTTTGGCAAGTGTTCCTAGTGTATCATGTTGAAGATTATAAAATATACTTTATATCAAATATAGTAACCTCCTTATATTCGTTTGTTATAAGCTCTTTGACACATCACTTATTATTTCATTATTATTATTATTATTATTATTATTATTATTATTATTATTGTTATGACATTCATTGCACCACATATGAGGGACAAATCAACATATCGTGGGCTTGTTAGCAAGACGATATGACATTTTTTATGGTGGGACATTGAGAAACGAGCGAACTATGGAACAGGTCTCCAAGGAGCCCTACCGTCATTCGCCTGAAGTAGAAGTAGGAAACCACGGAAAACCTCTTCTAGGATGTCTAAGGTGGGAATCAAACCCGACACTTCTCAGTTTTGCCTCGTGAGGCTGAGTGTACCCCGTCCCGGCCCTCAAATCAGAATTAAACTACTTGACAGTGCCGGGAATCCAACCCGGGCCTCCGCGGAGACAGCCGAGTGTGCTAGCCACCACGTAACGATAATATACAGAATACGGACTTAACAATCGAGCACCTTATGATTATTATTGGGTTGAAAATAATCGGACTATGTAACATGTATCGAGCATCACTGCCTTCTGCATTCTGGCGATCATATTTTTCATTATTAGCTCCTCCAGACCCGTTACCAGAGTCTTTGGAACCACTGCCGTTGCTGACGTCACCAATGGTAAAATACTCACAGAATTTACTCGCCAAAACTCCCTGATTTCTTCTGTCAACGGTTGATTTATTCTGCATTAGCGGTCTTGAGGTTTTGTCATAGAGGTACGGTACAGCGTTGTCTATCAAATATACCGTTTGGTTTATTATTATTATTATTCAATTATTATTATTGTTGTTGTTATTATTATATTCATCAAGTCTTTGAGCTAAATTCACAATTTCATCAGTGATTGTTGCAAAATGGAGGGGCGTTGCTTATGTTGGCAGGTTAAGGAACGTACGAACTCTGGAGCAAGTCTCTAAAACTACTGCTTTCTGCATACTGATTTGCACATTATGGTGGAACCGCAGCTTATTGAGGTTGGCCCCCAGATACATCAGTATGATTATTATTATTATTATTATTATTATCTACTGTCAGAGCTTTCTTGCATTGAAGCATCAGTACATGCCCCATCGCCCATGCAAAGTTTCGCTCCTGCTCCCTTGGGTACAAGGAGCGAGAGCCTTAACAAAAGCACTTAACAGGTGGCCCATTCCTATTGAAGCTACTGTCAACCTTCAAGCTAACTATCGTTCCTGTCGCCGTGATATTTATTCTTTGTTTGTCTTTACAACGTGCTTGCTTTTGTCTCTAAGACGGTGTTTCATTGCTGAGAAGCTCTAAAATTACATACCGTGACATGTCATACGCAGATACTACACAAAATTATTATGGTTTTCTGTAAAGACGAACTTTTCTTCAAGAGTTCATGGTTCTATGACAAATGTCCTCATAAGTCGGTCACGAAGACAATCTGTGCATTTTCCTAATCTAGACATGTTAGCCTAAGATTATTACATACATTGTCTATTTCCACTGGTACAGATTGGGACCGAGAACTGCCTATCTTTTCTCTATTAAAATACAATATGCTCTTCCACCAGCTGTTGCAAGAAGACAGCATACGCTGAACCTCGTTTATTATAATAAACCAAGGATTCAAACAATATCAGAGACCTCCCAATTACTCCACTTTACACCAGCTGTCAACCATACCAGGGACCTCGGACTGAAGTCACCTAGTAACAATAATGATAAAATTACTGCACTTATCGTTTATTACTTGATAATACTGAAGGGCAGGTGAACCTCAGAGGGACCACCTGGCGCCCTCAGCAGCGCAAGATTCATTCACTCCCCAAAACCACCTTCTTTTATAACTTCATAAGCTCTGATTATATAGTACTGTCCTCCTTAACTCAACAAACAGTTGCCTCTATAATTTTATTATATCCCCCCTTAACGGCAGAGATTTATTCAAAACATCACGGGCTAAGTGGCTTATTTTTAACCCCTCTAGAGTACACAGTGCTCAAATCGAAGATGACGTGATTGGTCTATACTGTGATAGGATCTGCTAAATATTATTGACAATAGTGGAAGGGCTCAGGGATAATAAAGGGCCTGCCGACAGGGCATAATTGTGGAGACTTGGATATAAATTTGGGCTGTTTGCCTAGGGCAGCCTTTATTAGGACATAATGATCTTCCGTCCGACATTAGATGGCCTTGGTATTTTTTTTCTTACGAGATGAACGCAAAGAACATGATAAAGGAATTCTGACCGCGACAAATATATTTTATAATTTTGTACTGGCTTAACCATATTGATTTCGTCGGTCGACAGTCACTAGTATCAACTGGTTGAACGTTCTTTCTGAATCCCTAAAATCTAACTTAAGACCTCGAATGCCTTCTTCCCAATCATAGAAGGCGACTACCCACGTAGACTTTAAGTGTCTTTGCTACTAGATGTAGGTCAACTGTTATACAGCTAGCAGGACCCACAATAACCCGTGGCAAGGAATTTAAGCCACTTTGAAGCAACGAATTCTAGATTTACACTATTTTCGGAAATAAAAATGTTGTGCTTGGCGTAATGTGTAATTATGACATACTTTAGTAGAAACAAGTACGTTGGTGTGCTAATTGATCAATCTTTATATAAATAAAGTTTGTTTAATTTCTGAATTCCCACGCTGTTTTGTGCTATTTATGCGTTTTTTACTGTTCTATGACGTATGTGCGTAAATATTTATGTCTGTCCGTTTTACTGTTTGTATGTTTGTTTGACTGCTTGCACGCTTATAACTCGAGAATGTCTGGGTGAGTCAACGCGAATACACTGCCGGTCAAAAATAAACCGTAACACTTAGGAAAATGTAAATTGTCGAAAATTGGTTCATAATTACATTAATTATAATAGTGTTCCTTTAAGTCTCGGGGCAAAGGATCATGTTTTGTACATTTGGGAACACGAATATGAAAATGTACGGTTTATAAAGGAATTATGTCCCATAGGGTTGGGTTTGGAGTTATATGGTGGTATCTGCATTAACTCTATAGCTTCGTGCTTCCGCTTTTATTGGCAATTTGTTGTGGCATTGTTGGGCTCTCGTCGAATAACTTATCATTCAAGACTTCCTAGAGCATCAAAAAGTTTGGTTGCAGTAAAGATGAGTGAAGACTCAATGTACAAGGATGTATTGTGACGTTTTAGTGGCTGTGAGTTTGGTTTAAGCACATAATATCGGAAATAAAGTAGTGATGTATATTCATGAAAATTTACCAAAAGTCAAAGAACTTCAAATACTCATCTGAAAGTAAACTTTAAAAAAAGATCTTTCAGTTAAAATGAAGTTGCGACTTATCTTCCTTGCATTTAAGGCAGTGGCGCCTGCTGATTTTAAGCCTATTTTCATTTTATGAAAAAATAGGCTTATGAGATCACCTTTTGTCCGTGTGTCTGTGTGTGATTCTGGTGTGTGTTCCCCCCTAATAACTTCTAAACGGCTGGAGCGATTTCAATGAAACTCGGTAAGATCATAGCAACATTTCGGCCGACCCCGACCCTACCCCTCAAATTTTATTGTGTCGCACCAATCCAACACGGCGGTAGTGCGAAATATTTCACCAGCATTCGGTATCTCCGAAACTATTACCGATATCTCCCTGAAATTTTTTAGGCTGATAAAGGGCACTACTAGAAGTGTACCTATGAGACGTTCAAAAACTTGGTGACTACAAAACCAATATGGCGGCCAGCGAAGTTGAGACTTTTAAATAAACTTTTCTCGCGATTTAACAATATCTACGAATCTTTTACTGAAATCAAACTGAATTTCTTAATGTTCATAGAGGCTACGGACATAAGTTCACCTATAGGACTTTCAGTAACCTGGTGAGCACAAATCCAACATGGTGGGGACGCGAAGTATAAATATTTAAATGGACGTATCTCGCGATTTAACCATCCGAGTGCAGTGAAACTTTGCACGTTAAATGGATATACAAATGTTAATCCACTGCCGTCTAATTTATTTCAATTGTTTTCATAACCACAAGATAGCAGCTGTGCGAAATTTTAAAATCTCGTTTTTACTTCTTGTGTCCTAATCATGCGATTGAAGTTTCAATACCACACGTACACAATATTCATGTAATAGTACGTAAATAAAAATCCAACCTGGCGACCATCTGAAATATTTAGACGGTTCTCAATATCTACGAATCTGTCACTACAATAAACTTGAATTTTTGTATGTTGATACAGACAATTAACATGTGTAGGATATATGAAAATAGGCTGTATAGTTCTTCACGGAACTACTTGTTTTTATAATGTAAAGGACGTAATCTAATAGGCTTAACTTAAGATTTTTATTATAGCTGGGCTAAATTGAGATATTAGACTCAGTTTAATATTATCAGTCAAATATTAATTATTCAGTCGCACAGCACTATTACGAACACATTACACCATACAATACAATCGAATACCACTCCAAATATGTGCACACGCTGAAAACAGACTAATCGTAACCAATAAACCGTAGTGTTGATTTAAATTCAACCAATAGCGAGACTTGAGGATCTCAGTAGACGTCCTCAGAGCACCATTAAATAGACCAAACCAGTCCCTTCCCCCTCAAGAGCTCCATACATTTCTAAAGTTATAAACACGTGCTTTCAGGATACAAGGCTTCCTTCCTCAGCTTTCTGCTCCGGGTGGTGAAGGTTACACCCATCTAGGGGTGAAATGTAGAACTAGTTACAAGTCCTGACAGTGACATTGAGACAGAGCTTATCGAGAGGGCGCACAAGGTATCCCCAAAGACTATTTTTCAAAGCAATCAATTGAATTTTGTAAAACAGTTATAGCTGAGAGCTGACTGTAGGATGATGCTCACGTCCAACATGGAGGATTCTCCACTGATTTAAGGTTCGAAATGATGCAAGCAAAAATAATTTTCTCTTCATTCTTTGAAAATATCAAAGTGTTACGCATCTTGTTTTGGCCGGCAGTGTATTTGGTATGGATATCCTGCCGGCAGGGCATAATTGTGGAGACTTGGATATAGGGTAAATTCTGAGCCCCATAAATATGAGGAACAAAACTAGTGAAAACCACATTGATACTTTTGAGCTGGTAAGAACCAATGTCCATTCTAAAAACGGGTACTTCTGCTAGTTACATATAAACTACAAAAAAACAGGCTGCACTGGTAGTTCATTATAATTAAGGGGTGGATATTGATGACCATAAAAATTTCTTAAAATAATCACCAATGTACCCTTAAATTCTTGGAAAAATGCACTAAAGTGAATGAACAAATGGTTTTAAGAAGTTTGGTCTAAATTAACTAGAGCAAATTTAGTAAAATATCTATTTCCTGTCATATTCACTGGGCCATTGTGGCCTCTTCCTTCTAACTAAGTTACTTGTCCAGTTTCATTTATTTTAGCTGGCTGCGTGGCTCAGCGGTAACGTTCTCACCTGGGTGTCCAAGATTGCAGGATCGAATCCTGGCACAGTCAGCTGGCATTCGAGAGTGCGCAAATGTGAGGGAGTTACTGACACGTTAAAGATCCCCTTAGAGGCAAAATTCCGGCACGCCGTCGTCTAAAATAGTCGAATAATGGAAATTATCATAGGAGGACGAGACAAGGCTCATTCTGAGCTCCATAAATGTGAGAAAGAAAACTAGTAAAAACCACATTGATACATTTGAACTGGTAAATACCAATGGCCGTTCTAAAAAGGTTATTTCTGCTAGTCTATCTATATATATAAAGCACAAAGTTTGTCTGTCTGTCTGTCTGTCTGTCTGTCTGTCTGTCTGTCTGTTATGTATACAAATCTACACCGTTTCACCGATCTGAACCAAAATTTGTATACTTACCCTTTGGAACCCTGCGGGTAACCCCGTCAACATTAAATTTCGGACAGACCACCCCATGCCCTGCATTTAGGCCCTTTTGCACAAATCTTCACCGTTTCACCGATCTGAACCAAAAGTTGTATATTTAACCTTTGGAACCCTGCGAGTAACACTGTCCACTTGAAATTTCGGACAGACCACCCCATTCCCTGCATTTAGGCCCTTTAGTCCAAATCCACACCGTTTCACCGATCTCAACCAAAATTTGTATATTTACCCTTTGGAACCCTGCGAGTACCACTGACCACTTAAAATTTCGGACAGACCACCCCATTCCCAGCATTTAGGCCCTTTGTTCCAAATCTACACCGTTTCGCCGATCAGAACCAAAATTCGTATTCTTACCCTTTGGTGCCCTGCGAGTAACACAGTCTGCTTGAAATTGCGGACAGACCACTCCATTCCCTGCATTTAGGCCCTTTGTCCCAAATCTACACCGTTCCACCGATCTCAACCAAAATTTGTATATTTACCCTTTGGAACACTGCGACTAACACTGTCTGCTTGAAATTGCGGAGAGGCTACTCCATCCCATGCATTTAGGCCCTTTGGCACAAATCTACACCGTTTCACCGATCTGAACCAAACTTTGTATACTTACCCTTTGGAACCCTGCGAGTAACACTGTCCACTTAAAATTTCGGACAGACCACCCCATTCCCTGCATTTAGGCACTTTGGCACAAATCTACACCGTTTCACCGATCAGAACCAATATTCGTTAACTTACCCTTTGGTACCCAGCGAGTAACACTGTCTGCTTGAAATTGCGGACAGACTACTCCATTCCCTGCATTTAGGCCCTTTGTCCCAAATCTACACCGTTTCACCGATCTCAACCAAAATTTGTATATTTACCCTTTGGAACACTGCGACGAACACTGTCTGCTTGAAATTGCGGCGAGGCCACTCCATCCCTTGCATTTAGGCTGTTTGGCACAAATCTACACCGTTTCACCGATCTGACCCCAATTTTATATACTTACCCGTAGAACCCGACAAGTAACACTGTTCACTTTAAATTTCGGACAGACCACAATATTCCCTGCTTTTTGGCCCTTTGGCAGAAAACTACACCGTTTCACCGATCTCAACCAGATTTTACATAATTACCCTTTGGAACTCGACGAGTAACACTGTCCACTCGAAATTTCGGACAGACCACTCCATTCAACGCATTTAGGCCCTTTGGCACAAATCTACATCGTTCATCGATCAAAAACAAAATGTGTATACTTACCCTTTGGAACCCGATGAGTAACACTGTCCACTTTAAAATTTGGACAGGCCACTCCATTCCCTGCATTTTGGCCCTTGGCACAAAACTACACCGTTTCACCGATCTCAACCAGATTTTACATAATTACCGTTTGGAACTCGACGAGTAACACTGTCCACTCGAAATTTCGGACAGACCACTCCATTTCCCGCATTAAGGCCCTTTGGTACAAATCTACATCGTTCACCGATCGAAAACAAAGTGTGTATACTTACCCTTTAGAACCCGATGCGTAACACTGTCCACTTGAAATTTCTGACATACCACTCCATTCCCTGCATGTAGCTCAGGAATTCCTCGGGGTTGCCAGCTTCCTAACTCACCAGTCATGAGCCCTTGAGGGTGTACCAGAAGTGGTGGGTCTACACACACCCTGCCTCTTTGAGGGCCTTGAGCAGAAGACAGGAGATATTATGAAAAGGAAAAGAAGGCAGACCCCTCGAAGAATGAGGGTATCAGGAAAGATGAGACAAAGCCAATTAAGGCGGGAAATTGAAAGACTCCCTAGCCCTCGGATACCCTAATACAGTCTGGGTCGGAAGAGAACAAGAGTTGACCAAGGGAGGCCGACAGGAAAGAGAACTGAAATGAGCCCGGCACCAGGAAGTAGAAGCGATGCCAGACTCAGCTGGGGTTCCGTGGTCGCCAACCCACGTCCCACAAGTTGTGAGACCCTGGGGGGGGGGGTCAGTTGTGAGAATAGCTTGCTGATTCATCGTGAGGTGACTTGAGAGTACTTTCCGTGTTATCTCCTGCTGTCTATGCTGATGCCAGCACAGGGCCGTTGCGAAACAGTGAGTGATTCCCGGTCAATCTGTATAGGACGGGGAACCCCGAACGTGTGTCATCATATTTCGTCATCATCTGCGATCATCTCAGGTTCGTGCAGCTTGGACCTATATTCTTTGCCTTTGCCGAGCAGTACGCTCTTTCACTAGACGCATCCAGTACAGGCCTAAGCCAGAAAATAAGGTTGAGACTTTGGAAGACATCGAAGCTAGACACCTGAATTACCTATATCAGTTTTAAAATAACACCATGTTCGTTTAGTAGTCATTATTTCATTACCTTATTATTATCATCATAAGTGCAAATGACCTAGATGTTACGCGCATCATACCAATAATCACCGCCGCATAAAGTCTTTCTCGACTGTGATTTTTAAAATATTTATTTTTGGTTGGTTGGTTCTTAAGTTTAGGGGCTGCGACAACGCGGTCATGTAGCCCCGTGTACTTTGGGTGTGTGTAGGATCTGTCTGATAACCGGTGTTAATTGTGATGACTGTATTAGTGTGTGTTATCTGTTTTTTTTTTTAATTTAAGTACAAACTGCAACTTAGAATTCTTCAAATAGATCGTACTTTTGCCGCCAAGCGCCACCGTCAACGACTACTAGGCCAAGTTCGGAACTTAGCTACTAGACACCACTGCAGTCGGCTCTTGGCAACGGACGTAGACATCTATGAGCGTTGTTTACCTATCCAATTTAGCTTCACACAGGTGTAATTAGTGGAAGGTTCAATAACATGCCATAAATCTGACATGGGGCCGCCGGCTTTACTTCCCCTCCGAAGAAAGGCATACTGACGGATTTTTAACGCTCTTAAAATATCCAACGGCTTAGGCTGGGTTTGAACCCGCTATCTTGGGCATAGAAGCTCAGCATGCTACCAAATACGCCACCGAAGCCGCCATATAGTTATTTTTATTACAGTACATTGTGTACATTATACGTTGAAGTGTCAATTCAATACCGGTAGTAGTTTCCCTTATCATCCTCATCATAAGAGCAAATGACCTACAGTAGATGTTACGCCCATTACACCATTAATCACCACACACAATAAGTCTTCCTCGCCTGTGAATTTTGAAATATGTATTTCTATTACGGTAGTTTGTAAGTTTGACGTGTCAATTCAACAGTAGTTTTTATTATCATCCTTATCAAAAGGGCAAATGACCTAGATATTACTCCCTCATTGTCTTTGGGGGCAAATCACTTAGATTTTAAGTCCATTATATTTCTAAGGAGACCTTAAAACATTATCATCATTCCACCGGGCGAAGCCGGGTACTACTGCTAGTCTATCTATATATATAAAGCACAAAGTTTGTCTGTCTGTCTGTCTGTCTGTCTGTTATGTATACAAATCTACACCGTTTCACCGATCTGAACCAAAATTTGTATACTTACCCTTTGGAACCCTGCGGGTAACCCCGTCAACATTAAATTTCGGACAGACCACCCCATGCCCTGCATTTAGGCCCTTTTGCACAAATCTACACCGTTTCACCGATCTGAACCAAAAGTTGTATATTTAACCTTTGGAACCCTGCGAGTAACACTGTCTGCTTGAAATTTCGGACAGACCATCCCATTCCCTGCATTTAGGCCCTTTGGTCCAAATCCACACCGTTTCACCGATCTCAACCAAAATTTGTATATTTACCCTTTGGAACCCTGCGACTAACACAGTCTGCTTGAAATTGCGGAGAGGCTACTCCATCCCATGCATTTAGGCCCTTTGGCACAAATCTACACCGTTTCACCGATCTGAACCAAACTTTGTATACTTACCCTTTGGAACCCTGCGAGTAACACTGTCCACTTAAAATTTCGGACAGACCACCCCATTCCCTGCATTTAGGCCCTTTGGTCCAAATCAATACCGTTTCACCGATCAGAACCAAAATTCGTATTCTTACCCTTTGGTGCCCTGCGAGTAACACTGTCTGCTTGAAATTGCGGACAGACCACTCCATTCCCTGCATTTAGGCCCTTTGGCCCAAATCTATACCGTTTCACCGATCTCAACCAAAATTTGTATATTTACCCTATGGAACACTGCGACTAACACTGTCTGCTTGAAATTTCGGACAGACCACGCCATTCCCTGCATTTAGGCCCTTTTTGCACAAATCTACACCGTTTCACCTATCTGAACCAAAATGTGTATACTTACCCTTTGGAACCCTGCGAGTAACACTGTCTGCTTGAAATTGCGGACAGACCACTTCATTCCCTGCATTTAGGCCCTTTGGCCCAAATCTACACCGTTCCACCGATCTCAACCAAAATTTGTATATATACCCTTTGGAACACTGCGACTAACACAGTCTGCTTGAAATTGCGGAGAGGCTACTCCATCCCATGCATTTAGGCCCTTTGGCACAAATCTACACCGTTTCACCGATCTGAACCAAACTTTGTATACTTACCCTTTGGAACCCTGCGAGTAACACTGTCCACTTAAAATTTCGGACAGACCACCCCATTCCCTGCATTTAGGCACTTTGGCACAAATCTACACCGTTTCACCGATCAGAACCAATATTCGTAAACTTACCCTTTGGTACCCAGCGAGTAACACTGTCTGCTTGAAATTGCGGACAGACCACTCCATTCCCTGCATTTAGGCCCTTTGTCCCAAATCTACACCGTTTCACCGATCTCAATCAAAATTTGTATATTTACCCTTTGGAACACTGCGACTAACACTGTCTGCTTGAAATTGCGGCGAGGCCACTCCATCCCTTGCATTTAGGCTGTTTGGCACAAATCTACACCGTTTCACCGATCTGACCCCAATTTTATATACTTACCCGTAGAACCCGACAAGTAACACTGTTCACTTTAAATGTGTATACTTACCCTGCTTTTTGGCCCTTTGGCAGAAAACTACACCGTTTCACCGATCTCAACCAGATTTTACATAATTACCCTTTGGAACTCGACGAGTAACACTGTCCACTCGAAATTTCGGACAGACCACTCCATTCCACGCATTTAGGCCCTTTGGCACAAATCTACATCATTCACCGATCGAAAACAAAATGTGTATACTTACCCTTTGGAACCCGATGCGTAACACTGTCCACTTGAAATTTCTGACATACCACTCCATTCCCTGCATGTAGCTCAGGAATTCCTCGGGGTTGCCAGCTTCCTAACTCACCAGTCAGGACCCCTTGAGGGTGTACCAGAAGTGGTGGGTCTACACACACCCTGCCTCTTTGAGGGCCTTGAGCAGAAGACGGGAGATATTTTGAAAAGGAAAAGAAGGCAGACCCCTCGAAGAATGAGGGTATCAGGAAAGATGAGACAAAGCCAATTAAGGTGGGAAATTGAAAGACTCCATAGCCCTCGGATACCCTAATACAGTCTGGGTCGGAAGAGAACAAGAGTTGACCAAGGGAGGCCGACAGGAAAGAGAACTGAAATGAGCCCGGCACCAGGAAGTACAAGCGATGCCAGACTCAGCTTGGGTTCCGTGGTCGCCAACCCACGTCCCACAAGTTGTGAGACCCTGGGGGGGGGTCAGTTGTGAGAATAGCTTGCTGATTCATCGTGAGGTGACTTGAGAGTACTTTCCAGAGCCCGCCGTGTTATCTCCTGCTGTCTATGCTGATGCCAGCACAGGGCCGTTGCGAAACAGTGAGTGATTCCCGGTCAATCTGTATAGGACGGGGAACCCCGAACGTGTGTCATCATATTTCGTCATCATCTGCGATCATCTCAGATTCGTGCAGCTTGGACCTATATTCTTTGTCTTTGCCGAGCAGTACGCTCTTTCACTAGACGCATCCAGTACAGGCCTAAGCCAGAAAATAAGGTTGAGACTTTGGAAGACATCGAAGCTAGACACCTGAATTACCTATATCAGTTTTAAAATAATACCATTGTCATTTAGTAGTCATTTTTTCATTACCTTATTATTATCATCATAAGTGCAAATGACCTAGATGTTACGCGCATCATACCAATAATCACCGCCGCATAAAGTCTTTCTCGACTGTGATTTTTAAAATATTTATTTTTGGTTGGTTGGTTCTTAAGTTTAGGGACTGCGACAACGCGGTCATGTAGCCCCGTGTAATTTGGGTGTGTGTAGAATCTGTCTGATAACCGGTGTTAATTGTGATGACTGTATTAGTGTGTGTTATCTGTTTTTTAATTTAAGTACAAACTGCAACTTAGAATTCTTCAAATAGTTCGTACTTTTGCCGCCAAGCGCCACCGTCAACGACTACTAGGCCAAGTTCGGAACTTAGCTACTAGACGCCACTGCAGTCGGCTCTTGGCAACGGACGTAGACATCTATGAGCGTTGTTTACCTATCCAATTTAGCTTCACACAGGTGTAATTAGTGGAAGGTTCAATAACATGCCATAAATCTGACATGGGACCGCCGGCTTTACTTCCCCTCCGAAGAAAGGCATACTGACGGATTTTTAACGCTCTTAAAATATCCGACGGCTTCGGCCGGGTTTGAACCCGCTATCTTGGGCATAGAAGCTCAGCATGCTACCAAATACGCCACCGAAGCCGCCATATAGTTATTTTTATTACAGTACATTGTGTACATTATACGTTGAAGTGTCAATTCAATACCGGTAGTAGTTTCCCTTATCATCCTCATCATAAGAGCAAATGACCTACAGTAGATGTTACGCCCATTACACCATTAATCACCACACACAATAAGTCTTCCTCGCCTGTGAATTTTGAAATATGTATTTCTATTACGGTAGATTGTAAGTTTGACGTGTCAATTCAACAGTAGTTTTTATTATCATCCTTATCAAAAGGGCAAATGACCTAGATATTACTCCCTCATTGTCTTTGGGGGCAAATGACTTAGATTTTAAGTCCATTATATTTCTAAGGAGACCTTAAAACATTATCATCATTCCACCGGGCGAAGCCGGGTACTACTGCTAGTTAAATATAAACTACAAAAGAAAAGGCAGCACTGGTGGTTCATTATAATTAAGGGGTGGTTATTGATTACCATATGAATCCCTTAAAATGATCAACAATGTACCCTTAAATTTATGGAGAAAAGCACTTAAGTGAATGAAACAAGAAGTTCCGTGACGAACTAAAGAGCCTACTTTTCTTAAAATTTAAGATTCATGCCAAGATTAATCTAAATGTAAATAATGACTAAATGAAGTTGGTAATATCGAAATTTCTAATTAGTTCGAAAGACAGTATACCTGGCATAATGTAGCCTAATAGAGCACTACAGTTGGCAGCCCTGGTGACTGAATATATTCTTAGTCCCATCTCCTAAGGTACAGAATACAAAATTTGGTTGAAGTCCAATGGATAGCATGGACATTATATGCAGTTAGACATTGGATCTAACAGCGCGCGTAAAATCATGTTGGCAACAATTTCATGCATGTGTTGGTCAGAACTAAAATAATATGATCTATTGAAGTGCCAATTTTGAATGAAATCCATTAGTTGGTATAGAAGGTACATGCATTTTAAAATTGGACCTATCAGCAGGCTTAGAATAATGCTCGCAGCACTGACGTATATTAGTTACTCGAAATTAATCTAGAATGCCAGGTACTATTGTATCCCTCCAGAAGGGTACACTATACGTGTGCAAAGTTAAGAGCTATTGGCTTGCATACTTTCTGATATATTGATATTAGGGTAACAAAAATAGAGACAGAATTTATTAACAGTTGGCAGCCCTGGTTGCACTTAAGAAGACGCATAGTCATATCTGTTATGGTACACATAGCACACACGAAATTTGGTTGAAATCCAAATGATAGTATAGAAGTTACATGAATTTAAATTTGGACCTATCAGCAGACTTATAATCATGTTGGTAGTACTGACGTATATTAGATACTCCAAATTAATACAGAAGGTCAGGTACTATACGTGTGCATAGTTAAAAGCTGTTTGCTTGCATACTTTCTGATATATTGGTATTTTGATGAAAGAAATTAAGAGCATTCATTAACAATTGGCAGCCTTGGTGGCTCTTAGGAATACCCTCAGTCATATATGTTTATGTACACATAGTACATACGAACATTGGTTGAATTCCAATTGATAGTGTAGAAGTTATATGCATTTAAAAATTGGACTTATCAGCAGAATTAGAATCATTTTGGCAACACTGTCATATACAGCCTCCTAGAAATTTAACTGAAACATTATTATCTCTACGTGTGCCAATTTTTAAATAGCTCCCATGCATACATTCCAAGATATCCAACATGGAGTTCAAATTTCAATTGAGATTTTTCAGCAGTTGGATGCACTGACATAATTTTCAAATACGGCATTGAGATATTCAGGTATAGATCTTAACTCATACCAAATATTGTTTTGATAGCTGCAGCTGTTTAGGAGTTGATAGGGATGACACACACATAGACAGAAGGACAGACAGACACACACATATTTGCCCAGATCGATCTCATAAGTCTACTTATTCCTCATTTTTGAAAAATGTGATAAGTAGGCTAAAAATGGATTATTAACTAGAGCAAATTTAGTAAAATATCTATTTCCTGTCATATTCACTGGGCCATTGTGGCCGCTTGCTTCTAACTACTTGTCCAATTTCATCTATTTCAGCTGACTTCGTGGCTCAGCGGTAACGTTCTCGCCTGATGTGGCCAAGGTTGCAGGATCGAATCCTGGCGCAGTCAGCTGGCATTTGAGGGAGCGCAAACTCGAGGGAGCCGTGTCAGTAAATTTACTGGCACGTTAAAGATCCCCTTCGAGGCAAAATTCTGGCACGCCGGCGTCTCTAAAAGCCGTAGTAGTTAAAAGGGACGTAAAACCAATAACATGGCAATTCTATTTAGGTTGGTACATTGAGAAATGAATCAACTATGGAACAGATTTCCAGGATAGTAGCTTTCTACTATATAGACCGGAGTGTATTCACAAATTTTAAGATTGATAGCGAACTAGTATTATTATTATTACTATTATTATTATTTTATTATTTTATTCGTTTCACAATATCAGTCGGTGCAAATCAACATAAATTCGGCTTATTTGCAAGACGGTATGGCAACATATTATTATTATTATTATTATTATTTATTCAATTCACCATTACAAACATGGGTTACTCTAAAGCACGGGTTAAACCAAGTGCTTTACAACAATACATAAAAACTATAATACAAACTATAATACATATCATGTATTGTACCCATGTGAGTAATCTCGTTGGATAATATGCATCCGCCTCCAACTAGCATCAGCTCTCAGGCGTGTACGGTAACCCCAATTTTGCAGTGCATATTTTGGATTTGAGGCTAAAAGGTATCAACTCTACAATGATAAAGCACAACTCTATTTTAAAACTTTAATTCATTAAAATAAATCATGGCTTCAAACACAAAACAATACCCAAAAAAAGCATAAAATAAAAGCAAACAAAATTTTTACTTCCACAATCCACAAATAAACAAATATGAAATCACAACAAAGTCATACCTAGCCATAATGCTTTACCCTTCTGTGAACTTCACAAGGATATACTAGTGCGCTGATGCACCTACGACTTCCAAACAACTTTACATTAACATAACAGTCATACAATGTGACTTCTTTAAGATTACAACAAGGATTATTCCTTAAATCTCTTTATGTTAAACAATTATGTGTGCCGTGCGTGTTTTAATATTTTTCTTCTCACCAATGAAATGCTTTGCATGCATTACCTATTTGGACGTTGCACCAAAATCAACGTGCAACTCCATAATTATGTAAGCTACCCCCTACATATCCTTCAATTATATGGTTTCACCGCATGCTGTCTGTGATTCCTAGATAAAACGTTACGTTATAGCTTATGTCGGATTGTACAATAGACTACCTCGCGCTCAAGGCGATTGGCATCTAGTAACCAACTACATGACTTGGTTCCAGTGACAGTGCAAATATATCATGTAACTATTCGTCAGATAGCTAAATTAATGAACCATCAGGATTAACTATAATTATCCATGTGTTCACAAACCACATGGCTATAATACTCAACATAACAATCATGCATTATATGTCATTTTAACAAGGTCTAGAATCTCTTCCCTTTATAACTTGCCTGAGCGGTTCGAGTGGTTGGCACCGATCCTCGGCTAAGGAAATCGCTACACAATAGAAAGTGGGATGGGTCGTTCCACCAATTATCTCGACCTTTCTAAAAGTTTGAAAGCTTCCCTCTCTAAGCAGTGGAGATTTACAAGACAAATACTGTGTCCTGACCGGCACACATGTTCCCAAAGGATCTTAATTGACTATTATGCCAACAGGTATTGAATGAGCTTTTGTAATTATTCCTACGTCGAGGATAACGATTAATTAATGGCCTCACATGGGTCCATTCAACATGAAGGTTCGGGGTTCGTAATGCATGAGCCTGGCGGTGACCGATGTCTCAAGTATAATATAGGCGCACAAAACCACTGTCGCCATGAGTTTTCGCTGCCCACGAGCGTACATAACTCATCATAAGTTCTCGGGAAATCATAGAGCTGCGAGGTGTCCTTGTTTCCTCGACTCTTACAAGATTCCAGCCCGGAACACATTTCAATCCTTCTTCAGAGCTAGGGTCCATTCACTAAAACTCTGGCAAATAATGTCTCCAACAATGTCCACGACATAGGAGAATTCATACGTAGAATAGACTATCTGGCCCCTAATGCTCCATGCTACGACACACCGACCTATAATATTAAGAGAAATCTAACATTTACTCTATAAGCTTCTCAATTAAGCTGCAAATTCAATCCACTAAAAGCTCTTTCATTACTGGTATCATTACCGAATATATGCAATATTCTGATATAAAACTTCTTTTCATAATTACAGAAATGTCATCTCATTGTAACATCTTCCTGCTTAGATTGATAAGTCTTGCACTTAGCGTTAATAATTCTCGCTTACAACATTTATTTGTTTCCTGATGTGTTCATTCATACTCTTAATAACCATTATTATTATTATCATCATTTCTCACTGACATAAATGACCAAAATCATACTTTATTATTATTCTCATATAAATTACCAAAATTTCCGACATAGCTAGACGTTTTAAACTCGAACAATCGCGTTCGTTACATTTACATAACTGATTGCCATTCTTAATTCATAGTGGGCATAATTACTCCACTTAATGATGCAAATCATTTCAACTCTATAAAAATCAACTCAATACTGATTAAACATGGAGGATCAGCCTCCTAAGTGACTTTTACTGGCATCTATAAGGAATTCACAATATCTTTGCGGAATCACAGACATGCATCGGTCCATACTTCTACATAATTATAACCATAATTTGTGGGGTACTTACATCTCTATAGGCATCTAAGGTGGCTCCAACCAATCATATTCTTCCATGTCGCCCGCCATAATGGGTTTAACGCGACATATTTCTCTTGTTTACACACATTTGATTATACATTTCTATCACCAACACGACACGTTGCATACCTTTCAGGAAGTTATCACTCCCCAAACATGTGAAACACTTCATCAAACACTACTTTAAATGATATTTTTACATATACATTACACTGAACACTCGTCACTTTTTACACACTTCAATGCTGAGATTCCCTAGCAGAGATCGAAATTGCAGGTGTCGACGGCATTTTACGTTATCAACTCCTGATTGAAAGTCTGGTTATCTGCTCTCGGAACTCTCCAACAGTTTTTGTGACGATCATTACTCCTACAGTAAGTGTTACCATCTGGTACTCTCATGGCAATACCAAACACTTAGTAAGGTTTCTTTAGCGCATTCTATCGTTGTTACACATATACGATTAGTTCATACAATACACACTGCGCTTAATAAAGTTCAACACTTTCACAAATAATTATATACAATAATGCTACCGTTAGTCTATACGGTGCTTCGTAACTGAACACGTCATAGTTCGTGCGGCTGATTATGCCTGTATCACGACTATTATTCATACAAGCATGTTTACTGTTTCTTTTACACATACCAGTCTTTGTTCGGCGTCTCGATGAATAGATCCGTCATGCGTTATGCCTTGACGAACTTGCTTCAACCTGGCTGTAGCTGACTGAAGTTTCACTCGAAGACTGCACGTGGCTTATTTGAAGACTTCTGTCTGCGGCTTACACGCTGTCTCGTACTGCTGCATATTTGCTGCATACTGATTGCAACTTATTTCCATTGTGCTACAATTGACAATTGAGTAAGACAATAACTGGTTGTAACTGCGCTTGGCGGCATGTAGACTGAGCTTGACTGAGTTAGAACAGAGTGAGTTTCAAAGTGAGGTTCAACTGAGTAACAGAGTAACAGAGTAACACTGAGAACAGAGTAGGACTGAGGTTCAAGTGAGTTTCAACTGAGTACAACCGAGATTCAAGTGAGAGCTCCTCCTGGGGTCTACTCCCTTATATCGGATTTCCACAGAAAGTAGAGCAACATCTTCCCGCGTAATCTTCGCTCCTCTCACAGCATGATTCAGGTCTTCAAACCATGATCATTGTGTTCCTCTCTCTTCACAGGTCCCAAAACTATATGTGTGCAAAGGAATCGCTCGTTCAATTAATTAATATTAATTCCTTTCTCCATGGCGTGGGACGCTACCTAGTCGGGAACTCCCCGTCAACATCTTCACATCCCTCCGCGAACAATGGTCGCTTCACAGTCCTTACGCACATCACTAAATATGCACCAATTTCGCCGGTAAAAGACTCTAAAATTATCTTCTTGCCAAGATATTCACCTGTGTGCAACTCTCATCTCAATTCGTTACTCCAATCACGAGTAATCAATGATTTTTCTGGGCATTTCTCCGCCCCTCTTCTACATCTATTCTCCGTCGGGGAATAACTGTGTCATTTTTCAGGCCTCTCCCCTGCTCCAGACGACATAATGGGGTGACAGAGATGGACGTGGCTCCACTGGGACCAACCCACAATTCTGGGCCGATTAGTAAATGTCAGCTCTGCCCTCTTCTCTGCTTCAAACTCCCAATAGCTTACACCAAATCGTCTTATAATGATATAATCCGCTCATTATTTCCTACATTATTTTAACAAATAATGCCATTTCATCAAAAATCACACCAGTGATTAAATATACATTTCTTTCGAGGGGTTTTTACCAAGAAACTCCCTGTACAGATCTCTGGTTCGCTTCCTGGCGGAACCTTTTTACTGAGATCACAGTCTCTGAGAACCAAGTTCGATTCCAGTCAGCATAACCCCATCGGGTTCATGTTCCCCTTGCAAAACTTATAAAAGTCCAATGCAAGTGGCTTATATAAGTAACCAGCTGACTGTCGACCACCGTCTGTGTTTACGTCTGGGGTCCTTCACCTTGTCTGGCTGCGAGTGGGTTAGTAATGTTCCCCCTTCCACACTCGGCCTTGTTTCTGAGCTGTCTATTCTCCCTGCGAAGGGTCGCGTTTACAGCCTCAACCTCTCTAGCCATTCTGACCATTTCTTCATAGAATTCTTGCAAACACTGGCATTCTTTCTGCTCTCCGCTTACACTGGGTAAACTGTCTGCTTCTTGTCCCGTCTCGCCGTTCCAACATTCAGGTCTGCCTGCTTGGCTGCCTCCGCTCTCCACGTTGAGTTGGGTGTGCGTTACTAATTCTTCTTCTGGTTCATCGAATTCTTCTGGCGAGTAATAAATTTTCAAGTTGGCTATGTTCATAACGACCTCGTTTCCATTCTCTAAATGCCTTAACCTGTATGCATTGTTCTGGAGGTCTCTTATCACCTCGAACGGGCCGTGGTAAGAAAAATTAAACTTCTTATACTTCCGTGCCTCTGTATCTGAACTGGCGGGTTTCTTAATTAAAACTTTCTGTCCCACGAGAAGCGGTTTATGATACCTCTTCGCACGATTCCTTCTCTGACGTCTCTCCGCCTGTGCTTTTAGATATTCAAAGGTTCGTTGGATCCTCAATTCTCTACCGAGCTGTGCGTCTACAGGTAATGGAATAACACCATTCCACGGTCTCTCTGGTCTCTGATCCAGATGTAGAGTAACGGGAACCTGACCTGTCGCCTCATGTACAGTATTATTTATACAGTATTCAATGACTTCTAGAAAGTCAATCCAACGCCAATTCGCTTCAGAACAGTAGATCTTCATGTATTTCTGGATCTCTCTCATTACTCTTTCAACGGGACTTGCCTCAGGATGGCGAATGGTAGATAAAATCTGCCTAATTCCTAGAGTTTCCAGTTCTCGACGAAATTCTGCACTAGTAAAGCAACTTCCGTGGTCCGAGAGAATGTTATCCGGCTTCCCAAGAATCGGAATAACTCTCTCTTTCAGGCGCTTCAAGACCTGTTTTGAACTTGTCTTTTGAATGGGGCACAACACCACCATTTCCGAAAATACATCCATGGCTACAAAAATGTGTCTATTGCCTCTACGTGCTCTAGGCAATGGTCCAAAGTTGTCGATACTCAATAGCTGCCTTGGCTTCTCTGGTAATAACGGGATAGGTCGTTGCCTCATTAAAAAGGGATTCGGCTTTACCCTTTGGCAAAGATCACATGTTCTAATAGCATTTCTCACCGTTTCTCTCAATTTTGGCCAAGTAAATGCTTCCTTCAACAGAGCACAGATTTTATCAATCCCCGGATGACCAAATGCTCTGTGGGCTAGCCATACTAATCTCCTCTGCAAAGATGCAGGAATTACAATCCTTTGACGTGTGTGATCCACATCGTCCCACTTGTGTAATATCTGATTATACCATACATATTCTGTTGCCAATGCCTCCGCCTCTCTGTATATCGCAGTTCCCCTTGCTAAGCGCCCCTCAAAGTAATCGATTATCATCTTCAACCAAGGGTCTTCGCGTTGTAGGTTGGTAATGTTCCTTAAGTCATCCAACGTCTTCTGATCTCGATTCTCAATCTGGACCGCTAGTACTTCTTCTTCTCTAGGGTAACGACTTAATATGTCCGGTATTACATTCTCTTTCCCTGGACAATATTCTATTTCCACATCAAATTGCTGGATATACAGGGACCATCTTGTCAATCTCTGACTAGACAAATCTGTCTTTAACAAAATGTTAAAGCTTTATGGTCTGTTCTCAGAACTATTCGGAAGCCGTACACGAGTTTGTGCCACGATTGCAACGCGTACAAAATTGCGAGCAATTCTATCTCTGTGATCGTGTAATTTTTCTCATGGGCTCTCAGTCTTCTGCTGATAAAGGCGATAAAAACTTTCTTCTCAGGCTGGTCAACATTTTCCTGGAATAACATCGCTCCAATCCCAATAAGTGATGCATCCGTCTGTATGATGAACTTCTGGGTATAATCTGGGTATCCCAGTTTCACATATTCCAAAAGCATTTGCTTTGACCTCACGAATGCTTCCTGACATTGCTCCGTCCAATTCCATCTGCCGCCTTTCTTCAATAGGTCCTGCAGTGGTGCTACTGTCGCAGTATAGTTTGGGCAGTGGTTCGAAAAGAATCCAATTACTCCCAAATACTGTCGGACGTGCTTAACTTTCGTGGGTCGAGGGAAATTCCGAATTATCTCCAATTTATCTGGGTTAGGCTTCACTCCATTTGCATCAATAACATGCCCTAGGAATTTAACTTCCCTCTGACAGAAGTGCGATTTCTTGATATTGACCTTAAAATTCGCTTCTCGAAGGTCATCTAGCAACTTCTTCAGGTCTCTCATGTGCTCCTCCAGAGATTCTGATGTGAGTAGAATGTCGTCTACATATCTGATGATACTCTCTTTAACCTCATCTGATAGATTGCGATCTAACGCTCTTATCAGGGCTGAACCAGCTGTTTTCAACCCAAAAGGTAGCCTTAAAAATGTGAATGTATGTTGATCAAACATAAATCCTGTCAACAGACTAGTTTTCTTCTCTAATTCAAGATGGTGGAAACTGGATGTGATATCCAAGTTTGAGAATATAGTTTTTCCTTTAAACTTCCTGAGGATCTCTTTAATAGGTGGCACTTGGTCAAATTCCGGAATAACTCTCAAATTTAAGCGTCTCAGGTCCAAGCAGACTCTGACAGATCCGTCTGTCTTTGGTACAATTACCAATGGACTTACATAAGGCGTAGGTGTTTTCTCAATAACACCGGCCTCCAACATCTCCTGAATTGCCTCTTTCACTTTAGCATAATGCTTTTCAGCTATAGGGTAGGGTTTCTGCCTAAATGGTGTCCAATCACTGACTTGAAAAGCATAAGTGGAGTTCTTTATCCGACCAGGTCTCGAATCAAAGACTTCCTTCTGTTCCAGCAATAACTGCTTTAAATTTTCCTTCTCTTTTAGCCCAATTTTCGCTTCTTCTAGCTTCTCCGAAATGTATTCTTCCAATTTGGGTTCCAGATCTTTTTCCAAGTCTGTGGCTAGTGTTTTGAGCTCCGCTTCTAACTGCTCCATAGCTAACACTTCTTCATCAGCCACATCTCTGTATGTATGCCATACTTGTTCACTGGATCCTGGTTCAATTTCATTGAGTGCGACCTCTAAGCCTTCAGCTTCTTCATTCACATGGAACATAACCCTGTCCTGTGCTAGGTCAATTATCACTCTGTATTCCCTTATAAACTCTGCCCCAATAAGTAGGTTATAAGGTAGTTTGTTTACTAACAGAAAACTCTGTGAGAAAATAGAGCCTCCTATCTGTAAATCTAGGAATACCTGGTATTTACATATCATTGTTCTGTCTGGAATTACCCCTTTGATTTTGACACTGGAGATCGGTATCTTCAAAATGTTCTCTCTCCGGGCTATTTCATTATATAGAGCTTGTGTCATCAGGCTCACTGTTGATCCTGTGTCTAGCAGACTTCTGACTTTTAATCCTGCCACTCTCACAATTATAATAGGCAATTCTCTCTTGACCATGACCTGTGGTCCTCCTGTATCCTCAATCAATTCTTCTGGTTTGGCTATCCAATTGACGATGTTAATAGACTTCCATCCATCAGTCTCGAGCTCTTCTAATTTTGGCGTTTTTTTTTTCTTCAGCGCCCGCCCCTTTGGAGTTCCTTCTCTCCTGTTCGCTGCGCTGTAGTTCCAAACTCTTAGCTCCATCTCCATATCTGTCTGGCGATGTCCTGTTCTGCATGACTTCTTGCCAGCGGACTTGTGCTTTCTGGGGCTCATCTCCCCTTTCTTCGAGGTATCGCAAAGAAGCATGATATCGCTCTTCTGCCTCGTCATCGAAGTTATTTCTTCTCTCTTGGGGTCTCCAATTTCTATTATTGCCTTCCTGGCCATTATTACCTCCATTGTTATGGTACGGTTTGCCCCTGTTATTGTGTTTATTCCACAAACTTCGACCTCTTCCTGCTTTATTAGCATTTCCTTTGTACCTTGACTGCCATTTTCTGGGTTCCTGTTCCCATTGCCGTCCATAGGAATCTAAAGTTTCTGTGCTCGTGGCCTTGTTGATCCTTGGAGCTTGCTGTTGGTCAGTCTGTGTGTTGGTCACGTGGACTTGTTCCGCGGTTCGACTCTGACGCATAGTATTTGCTGTGGTGAGGTCCAGTTGCCTTAGAACTGTCTCCATTTCCATAGCAGTTTTCGCATTAGCCGAGATTAGTAGCCTTTGGATCTCGTATGGAAGCTGTTTGGCGATAGCAATGCATAGCTCCAGTTCACTAGGTTTTTGATCCAGCTCTTTAAAACGACACATCTGCGATATGAAAAATTCTGCGTACTTCGTCGGGTTGTTCGTGCTGTACTTTTTGGCATACAAATCCAGCCGTAAATTCTGCTGAGTCGCGGCGTCCCAATATCTTTTCAAGAATGCCTCGCGGAATTCCTCAACAGTATCAAAAGTGTAACGGAAGCTGCGAAACCATAATGCGCACTCCCCCTCTGTTAACTTCTCTATAGCACGTAGCCTACGCTCCTGCGGTATTCGTGCATCATTGAGATATTCAGTCACTTCCTTTAACCAATATTTTGGTGTCATACTACAGTGACTACCTGAAAACTTCCTAGGTTTTTCTTCGCTTGCCCTAATGACGTTTATCACCTGGGTGTGCATCGCATTTTCATGTGGCGTCGATGCCGCAATTGGTACACCTGGCGTCATGTAAGGACTTTCTCCTGCGCCTGCAGCGTTCCTGCTTATAGGTTGGGTTTCTAGGTCTGCCCACCTTGTTTTTCTTATATCCTCTATGCTGCCTTCACTTGACTTAGGATATTTCAGAAGTGTCTCCTCCTGTGCTATTATCCTAGTCTCCATTTGGTTATGGCGCATTTCTGCTCTTTCTAAGCGAGTAATGACTTCTTTCTCTATTCGTGTAAGCCTATCTCGGTTTTCCTCGGCTACTTGAAAGATTTTCACCTTGTCTTCTTTCAGACTTTGTTTGATATGGGATATTTCATCCTCTACGTCCTCTTTAATTTGAGCAAGGGTCTTGTCGCTTGCCTCTGTTTTCTGGCCTTCTCTTATTTCGAGTTCTTCTCTCAGACCTTTAATTTCATCTTGAATGTGTCCATTGACTTTAGACAATTCATTCCGGACCTTGGTGATCTCGCCTCTGTTTTCCTCTTGTCTTTTATTGACTATGACAATATCACTTTGCACTTGGTCCAGTTCTTTATGAACTTTACCCATCTGACCTTTCACGTTGCCTACCAGCTCCTTATTTTCCTGAGCGATAGCCTTAATTTCGCCTATTTCCTGGCATTGACCTAATATATTCTGGTCCTGTTTCTTGAGGTCACCGTTAATTGCTCTAGCGTAGCTTTTCAATTTCTGATCCCATTTGGAGTCGTTCTCCTCTAATCTCTGGTCTACTGTTTTCGTAAACTCTGCGAACTGTTTCGCTTGGCGTTCGAGATTCGCCTCATTTTGGATCTGAATATCCTTAATATCGTTAGACAACGCCTCTAATTTACTGTTGGTTTGCTCCTGAGCATGCCTACACGCTTGCAAATTACCCTCAAGTTTGGCTTCTATGGCCTCGAAACGTTTGTCAGTTTTTACCTGCATTTCCGATACAATGCTTACAACAGTATCTGTTACTTCGGTCTTAATAACCTCTTGCATTTGACCTAACTTATTGTTTAATTCAATCTGGTTATTATCCATTGCAACCTGATTTGCATCTAACCTGTTATTTAACTCTCTCTGGTTCTCATCTAACCGAGTGTTTATACTATCCTGGAACGCTTTGGTTTCCAGTTTACTCTGCTCATGAGCAGCGTCAAAATGTTGTTTCAGTCCTGCAATAACTTGCAAGATCTCCTCCGTACCTGGCATTTTACAATAACACACTTAAATATGCAGGCAGGCTTCCTGGAAAAATATGTGGATACGTTTCGAAGAGAAACATCAAACACTGCACACATATTGTGAAGTCGTACAAAACCTGATATTATGGTAGATTGTGGATTGGGTATGTAACGCTAGTACCCTTAGGCCATTCTCTTCTCAATAGAGAGATTCTGCGTTACCTCAAAAAGGCTACTGAATTCAAAAATCACTCAAACACAGTTTGAGGCAAAACAATTACTATGGTTTTCCCCATGAAATACCATAAAAAATCTATGGGTTTTCCCTAAATCCCATAAGCCCCACGTTGGGCGCCATGATAAATTAATAGAGCTTTTACTACCATAGACTCCACAGATGGGCGTCATGATAAATTATATCTGAGTGTCGTTGCCCGGTTCGTGCAATGCCAACATCGCTCATATTGCACTGACGCAGGCGGTTCCATAAAGAGTTAATACCGTCCCACGCTGCTTGGGCCATGATAAATGAGTAGAGAATAAGCACAATCTATCAAAATTTATATATACGTATCGGAACTTAGCTATGGATTAGGAGCGGTCACACCCTACTTCGTTAATTCTTACCTTAATAGAGTTGTGTGCATTAAATCTGACCGACTTTAGTCGTACCTTTAGCTCAAATCACCGTATAGGACATCAAATCCCATGTACCCATGTGAGTAATCTCGTTGGATAATATGCATCCGCCTCCAACTAGCATCAGCTCTCAGGCGTGTACGGTAACCCCAATTTTGCAGTGCATATTTTGGATTTGAGGCTAAAAGGTATCAACTCTACAATGATAAAGCACAACTCTATTTTAAAACTTTAATTCATTAAAATAAATCATGGCTTCAAACACAAAACAATACCCAAAAAAAGCATAAAATAAAAGCAAACAAAATTTTTACTTCCACAATCCACAAATAAACAAATATGAAATCACAACAAAGTCATACCTAGCCATAATGCTTTACCCTTCTGTGAACTTCACAAGGATATACTAGTGCGCTGATGCACCTACGACTTCCAAACAACTTTACATTAACATAACAGTCATACAATGTGACTTCTTTAAGATTACAACAAGGATTATTCCTTAAATCTCTTTATGTTAAACAATTATGTGTGCCGTGCGTGTTTTAATATTTTTCTTCTCACCAATGAAATGCTTTGCATGCATTACCTATTTGGACGTTGCACCAAAATCAACGTGCAACTCCATAATTATGTAAGCTACCCCCTACATATCCTTCAATTATATGGTTTCACCGCATGCTGTCTGTGATTCCTAGATAAAACGTTACGTTATAGCTTATGTCGGATTGTACAATAGACTACCTCGCGCTCAAGGCGATTGGCATCTAGTAACCAACTACATGACTTGGTTCCAGTGACAGTGCAAATATATCATGTAACTATTCGTCAGATAGCTAAATTAATGAACCATCAGGATTAACTATAATTATCCATGTGTTCACAAACCACATGGCTATAATACTCAACATAACAATCATGCATTATATGTCATTTTAACAAGGTCTAGAATCTCTTCCCTTTATAACTTGCCTGAGCGGTTCGAGTGGTTGGCACCGATCCTCGGCTAAGGAAATCGCTACACAATAGAAAGTGGGATGGGTCGTTCCACCAATTATCTCGACCTTTCTAAAAGTTTGAAAGCTTCCCTCTCTAAGCAGTGGAGATTTACAAGACAAATACTGTGTCCTGACCGGCACACATGTTCCCAAAGGATCTTAATTGACTATTATGCCAACAGGTATTGAATGAGCTTTTGTAATTATTCCTACGTCGAGGATAACGATTAATTAATGGCCTCACATGGGTCCATTCAACATGAAGGTTCGGGGTTCGTAATGCATGAGCCTGGCGGTGACCGATGTCTCAAGTATAATATAGGCGCACAAAACCACTGTCGCCATGAGTTTTCGCTGCCCACGAGCGTACATAACTCATCATAAGTTCTCGGGAAATCATAGAGCTGCGAGGTGTCCTTGTTTCCTCGACTCTTACAAGATTCCAGCCCGGAACACATTTCAATCCTTCTTCAGAGCTAGGGTCCATTCACTAAAACTCTGGCAAATAATGTCTCCAACAATGTCCACGACATAGGAGAATTCATACGTAGAATAGACTATCTGGCCCCTAATGCTCCATGCTACGACACACCGACCTATAATATTAAGAGAAATCTAACATTTACTCTATAAGCTTCTCAATTAAGCTGCAAATTCAATCCACTAAAAGCTCTTTCATTACTGGTATCATTACCGAATATATGCAATATTCTGATATAAAACTTCTTTTCATAATTACAGAAATGTCATCTCATTGTAACATCTTCCTGCTTAGATTGATAAGTCTTGCACTTAGCGTTAATAATTCTCGCTTACAACATTTATTTGTTTCCTGATGTGTTCATTCATACTCTTAATAACCATTATTATTATTATCATCATTTCTCACTGACATAAATGACCAAAATCATACTTTATTATTATTCTCATATAAATTACCAAAATTTCCGACATAGCTAGACGTTTTAAACTCGAACAATCGCGTTCGTTACATTTACATAACTGATTGCCATTCTTAATTCATAGTGGGCATAATTACTCCACTTAATGATGCAAATCATCATTTCAACTCTATAAAAATCAACTCAATACTGATTAAACATGGAGGATCAGCCTCCTAAGTGACTTTTACTGGCATCTATAAGGAATTCACAATATCTTTGCGGAATCACAGACATGCATCGGTCCATACTTCTACATAATTATAACCATAATTTGTGGGGTACTTACATCTCTATAGGCATCTAAGGTGGCTCCAACCAATCATATTCTTCCATGTCGCCCGCCATAATGGGTTTAACGCGACATATTTCTCTTGTTTACACACATTTGATTATACATTTCTATCACCAACACGACACGTTGCATACCTTTCAGGAAGTTATCACTCCCCAAACATGTGAAACACTTCATCAAACACTACTTTAAATGATATTTTTACATATACATTACACTGAACACTCGTCACTTTTTACACACTTCAATGCTGAGATTCCCTAGCAGAGATCGAAATTGCAGGTGTCGACGGCATTTTACGTTATCAACTCCTGATTGAAAGTCTGGTTATCTGCTCTCGGAACTCTCCAACAGTTTTTGTGACGATCATTACTCCTACAGTAAGTGTTACCATCTGGTACTCTCATGGCAATACCAAACACTTAGTAAGGTTTCTTTAGCGCATTCTATCGTTGTTACACATATACGATTAGTTCATACAATACACACTGCGCTTAATAAAGTTCAACACTTTCACAAATAATTATATACAATAATGCTACCGTTAGTCTATACGGTGCTTCGTAACTGAACACGTCATAGTTCGTGCGGCTGATTATGCCTGTATCACGACTATTATTCATACAAGCATGTTTACTGTTTCTTTTACACATACCAGTCTTTGTTCGGCGTCTCGATGAATAGATCCGTCATGCGTTATGCCTTGACGAACTTGCTTCAACCTGGCTGTAGCTGACTGAAGTTTCACTCGAAGACTGCACGTGGCTTATTTGAAGACTTCTGTCTGCGGCTTACACGCTGTCTCGTACTGCTGCATATTTGCTGCATACTGATTGCAACTTATTTCCATTGTGCTACAATTGACAATTGAGTAAGACAATAACTGGTTGTAACTGCGCTTGGCGGCATGTAGACTGAGCTTGACTGAGTTAGAACAGAGTGAGTTTCAAAGTGAGGTTCAACTGAGTAACAGAGTAACAGAGTAACACTGAGAACAGAGTAGGACTGAGGTTCAAGTGAGTTTCAACTGAGTACAACCGAGATTCAAGTGAGAGCTCCTCCTGGGGTCTACTCCCTTATATCGGATTTCCACAGAAAGTAGAGCAACATCTTCCCGCGTAATCTTCGCTCCTCTCACAGCATGATTCAGGTCTTCAAACCATGATCATTGTGTTCCTCTCTCTTCACAGGTCCCAAAACTATATGTGTGCAAAGGAATCGCTCGTTCAATTAATTAATATTAATTCCTTTCTCCATGGCGTGGGACGCTACCTAGTCGGGAACTCCCCGTCAACATCTTCACATCCCTCCGCGAACAATGGTCGCTTCACAGTCCTTACGCACATCACTAAATATGCACCAATTTCGCCGGTAAAAGACTCTAAAATTATCTTCTTGCCAAGATATTCACCTGTGTGCAACTCTCATCTCAATTCGTTACTCCAATCACGAGTAATCAATGATTTTTCTGGGCATTTCTCCGCCCCTCTTCTACATCTATTCTCCGTCGGGGAATAACTGTGTCATTTTTCAGGCCTCTCCCCTGCTCCAGACGACATAATGGGGTGACAGAGATGGACGTGGCTCCACTGGGACCAACCCACAATTCTGGGCCGATTAGTAAATGTCAGCTCTGCCCTCTTCTCTGCTTCAAACTCCCAATAGCTTACACCAAATCGTCTTATAATGATATAATCCGCTCATTATTTCCTACATTATTTTAACAAATAATGCCATTTCATCAAAAATCACACCAGTGATTAAATATACATTTCTTTCGAGGGGTTTTTACCAAGAAACTCCCTGTACAGATCTCTGGTTCGCTTCCTGGCGGAACCTTCTTACTGAGATCACAGTCTCTGAGAACCAAGTTCGATTCCAGTCAGCATAACCCCATCGGGTTCAGTATATACAAAATATAAGAGTTCGTAATCACTCATTCATTAGCAAGGAAGGATCGCACAATATTGCATGTGGACAATAGGACCGAATGCTGCATACTCTTGTAGATGGTCGGCGGAAGATCCAATTCTTTCAGACTCTTGTGGAGTGTGTGAGGTATGAGGCCGTTGACTGACAAGATTACAGGCACTATCCGGACGCAGTTCATCTTCCATATCCTCTTGATTTCCTCTGCAAGCTGTCTATACTTGGAGATTTTTTCATTGTGTTTACGTTCGATGTTGGTGTCGTTGGGGACTGCTATGTCTATTATAAATGTTGTGCCATCAGCCTTATTTACTACTATGATGTCTGGTCGATTGTGATCTATTGTTTTATCTGTCACAATACCAGTGTCCCAGTATATTTTACACAGTTCATTTTCGAGGAGGGATGGTGGATGATACTTGTAGTAAGGGATATACTCCTCAGTTAATTTATATTTCTGTGCGAGTGCTTGATGAATGATGCCTGCAACCTGATTGTGCCGCTTTGTATATTCAACTGATGCTAGTATTGGGCAACCTGCAGTGACATGGTCAATGGTCTCGAGATGAATGGCGCATCGCCTGCATTTGTCTGAAATTACACTGGTATCTTTGATGATGTATTTCTTGTAATTTTTTGTAGCAATGACTTGATCTTGGATGGCAATTGCAAATCCCTCTGTTTCTCCAAACAGTCGACCACTTTGTAACCACATACACGATGCGTTTTTATCAATACTCTGTTGGGATAGGTTGCTGTAGTATTTTCCATGGAGGGTCTTTTCTCCCCATGCCTTTTCTTTTTCATGTAGGTGTAGTGGCTGGCTGATATGATCATCAGAGGATGTACGAAGGTTCAAAACTGTGTGTTTATCAGCAAGTACAATGGCTTTATGAAGAATGCTGTTTTCCTTTCTTTGATAGAAATATCTTCTAAGGGTTTTAATTTGGTTCTGGAGCAAAATTTGTAAATCCAGTACTCCTCGACCTCCCATCTTTCGTGGAAGAGTGACCCTTTCTTTACAGGCGTTTGGATGGTGTAAACGGTAAGTAGTGAGAAGGGTCCTTGTTTTTCTCTGCAGGCTTTCCATTTCTGTTGCTGACCATTTCAGAATACCAAATGAATATACTAGGGTTGGTATAGCGTATGTGTTGATAGCTTTAATTTTGTTCTTTGCACATAGACTGGTTCGCAGCACTTGATGTAGTCTTGTGGTATATTTTCCAATGAGTTCATCTTTGATACTTTTATGATCCAAAGTTGTGTTTTGAGCAAATCCCAGATATTTGTAGGTTTCTATTTCAGTCATTCCTTCAATTAGAGATCCTTTGCGTAGCTCATGTGGTTCAGAAGTTGCATATTTACCTCTTTCAATTGTCAGACGCTTGCATTTCTTCACTCCCAGCGTCATTCGGACATCGGATGAATATGAATCTATTATATTTAGCATGGCATTCATTTGAGTCTCACTGTGTGCATATACTTTGAGGTCATCCATATAAAGGAGATGGGATATTCTGTATTTCCTATTGTAGTATTTAATGTCAAATCCGAAACCGGTGGATTTTAGAATTTTAGAGAGAGGATTGATGGCTAAGCAAAACCATAGTGGGCTTAGCGAGTCTCCTTGATAGATACCACGCTCAATTTTTATTGTGTCAGATGTGACACGTTCATTGTCTGTCTTAGTATACAGTACTGTTTTCCAATTATCCATCGTGACCTCCAGGAAGTGAATTACAGCAGGGTTAATCTTATACATATGGAGGATTTCTTTCAGCCATGAATGCGGGACTGAATCGAATGCTTTCTGGTAATCTATGTATGCCGTATATAGATTCCTTTGATTATGTATCGCCTGTTGTGTTATCACAGAGTCAATAACTATCTGTTCTTTGCATCCTTGCGACAGCTTCTTGCATCCTTTCTGTTCCTCAGCCAAAATGTTATGTTTGTCGAGAAACTTGTATATTTCGTCCGCAATTATGGACGTAAATAGTTTGTAAAGTGTTTGGAGACAGGTGATAGGTCTGTAGTTTGATGGGTCTTTAGTATTTCCACTTTCTTTTGAGATTAGATATGTAATTCCAGCAGTAAGGAAATCAGGACATTCCTCAGGATGATGGATGAGGTAAGTAAATTGCTGGGCTATCTTCTGGTGCACGCACGTGAAATGTTTGTACCAATAATTGTGAATTTTATCTGTGCCAGGCGCTTTCCAATTCTGAGTTCTCCTTATAGCATCATACACATGCCGTTCTTCAATGGTATCAAAATCCATTTCTTCATGTACATTATTGCTATTTCGTTCTTCGTTGATCCAATTTGCATTTTCATTGTGCGGTGACTTTGCAGCCCATACACTTCTCCAAAAATCTTCCGTTTCTTGCGTGCTAGGAGGTTCTGCTTTTGTCATGGATTGTTTGTTTCGTTTGATCATTCTGTAGAACTGACCTTCATTGTTGGAGAAAAGTTTGTTTTGTGTTTTCCTCGCTCGTGATTCCTTGTACCTCCTGAGTCTCGCTGCTTTTGCGCATAATTTTAGCTTTTGGTTGTCAATGTATTCCTTGATTTTTTCTGTGTGATCATATTCCTTTATATGGCTGTTGATTTTTCTGAATATATTTCTCAGCTTTCGATTGGTTTTGGGTTTAGTTTTATTGTTTAAATATGCTGTTAGTTGGCCTATGGTTTTCCTCAGTTCCTTGATGTCATTTTCTAATCGACGCTGCCAGGGTGGAATGTATTCTGCATCTGCACCTTTTCCACGAGAGCTTCCAGACAAAGGTATTAGTTTCTGGTTGTTCAGCCTTATCACAGTTACTGCTGCGCAATATACAAGAGAGTTTGTTTCTTCTAGATTATCGGATGTTTCCACATACTGTTTCAGGATGTTATTTGTCATACTGACAAGAGATTTACTCTTTGCTGTTTCTAGGAGTTTGGGCAGCTTTGGTCGATAGTCTACTTTAAGGCCCATAAATTCTGTCATTGCCTCTTTAAACACATGTTCAATAGAACTTGTTTCATCGGAACTCGAGATATTAGTAGGGATAGTTGGTTCAATAATTCCCTCTTCCCCTGTGTCATTTCTGCAGGTTACTTCCTGAACAGCTTGAATCAATAATGTGGATCTGCTTTCATTGTTGGATTCTGAAGCTAGAATTTTTGCTGCTTCCTCTTTAAGACTTTGAATCATTATTGCAGGAAGTCTATTGTTCCTCACTATTACACGTCTTTGGTCTGCAATTCTTTGTTCTGTAACGAAAGAGTAGTCAGGAAAATTCTCCACAAACAACTTGTGCAAATCTTTCCTATATGTTGTGAGGTCTCTCTCTAAGTTTGTAACAATAAAGTAGGAGCGCATTATGAATTTGTTCATCTCATCAGTCCATTTTAAGCGCTGCCTCAGTTTGCCTGCCTTAGTGGTCAGTTGAATGTTTGAAACACTTTCGACAGGGGGAGATGACGGCTGTTGGGTTCTCCTATCGGCGTTGTCGGCTGTAGAATTTTCGGGTGACCCGACATGTGCCCGCCTGTTCAGCATCATTATTATTATTATTATTATTATTATTATTATTATTATTATTTATTTACAGCGTATTTTGCCAATATTCGAAAGCAATTTGACTCAATTCTTGACGTTCTTCTTATCTTGCCAATATTGTTTCATTCTGTTGGAGAATGCAAATTTTCTTTCGTCAGACCATTGAGGTCTGTAAGGTGTAGGTTTTGGTTGCTCTGGTTGGACTTCCCAGTTGTTCACTTTGTTACGGAAGGAGTGTCTGATGTGTCGGTTATGTTAGCAGTTCGCATGTCTTTTTGTACTTCTTTCATCCATGGTGTTGTACTTTTGAGTGATGATATGTAATCTAGTATTCTTTTGGTTAGTCGAGTATTCGGCAGTCTACTTATGTGCCCGAAGAATTTCAATCGTCTTTTTCTGAAGTCGACTTCGATGTTTGAGTATTTTTCAGTTGTCTTGATTGACTGTAGTTCATACCCGTCAGGAGTGAGTCTTGCTCCCAGTATTTTCCGAATGATTTTTAGCCTATTTTCAATTTTGAAAAAATAGGCTTATGAGATCACCTTTTGTCCGTGTGTGTGTGTGTGTGTGTGTGCGTGTGTGTGTGATTCGTGTGTGTGTGTCCCCCCTAATAAAATCGAAACGGCTGGAGCGATTTCAATGAAACTCGGGAAGTTCATAGCACTATTCCCGGCGACCTCGACCGTGCCCTTCAAATTTTGTTACGTCTCTCCAATCCAACATGGCGGCTGTGCGAAATATTTCACTAGAATTCAATATCTCCGAAACTATTACCGATATCGCCCTGAAATTGTGTACGGTGATAAAGGGCACTACTAGAAGTTCACCTATGAGACTTTCAAAAACCTGGTGACTACAAAACCAACATGGCGGCCAAGCGAAGTTGAGATATTTAAATAGACTTTTCTCGCGATTTAACTATTTAAATGTAATGAAACTTGGTACAGCAAATGTTTATACACATTTTAATGCACTGAAGTCTAATTTAGTTCAATTGTTTACATAACCTCAAAATGGCGGCTGTGCGAATTATTTCACAGACATTCTATATCTCCGAAACTATTACAGATATCACCCTGCAATTTTGTACGGTGATAAAGGGTACTGATACAGGTATACATATGTATATTTCATAAACCTGTAAAGTACGAAACGAACATGGCGACCAAGCGAATTTGAAATATTTTAATAGACTTTTCTTGTGATTATCTCTCTGAGCGCAGTGAAATGTGGTACAGTAATTGATTTTGCAGATTGTAATGCACTGCCATCTAATTTAATTCAATTGCTTACATAACCTCAAGATGGCGGCTGTGCGAAATTTTAAAATTAAGTTTTAATTTCTTGTGTCGTAATCATGCGATCGAAGTGAAAGTTTGAATAATGAACCTAGGCAATAATTGTCCTTGAATGGTACATAACTCTATGGCCTATACACATAACACTCCTAAATGGTGAGCTCCCGATATATTTAGACGGTTCTCAATATCTATGAATCTTTTACAGCAACCAAACTGATTTTTTTAATGTTAATAGAGACTATGAACATATGTTCACCTATAGGACTTTCAGGAACCTGGTGAGCACAAATCCAACATGGCGGCGACGCGAAGTATAAATATTTAAATGGACGTTTCTCGCGAATTTACTATCCGAGTGCCGTGAAACGTTGCACGTTAAATGCTTATACAAATGTTGATCCACTGGCATCTAATTTATTTCAGTTGTTTGCATAATCACAAGATGGCTGCTGTGCGTAATTTTAAAATCTCGTTTTTCCTTCTTGTTGTCTAATCATGCGATTGAAGTTTGAATACCACGCGTACACAATAATCTTAATGTAATAGTACAAAAATAAAAATCCAACCTGGCGACCATCTGAAATATTTAGACGGTTCTCAATATCTATGAATATGTTACAGCAATTAAACTGAAATTTTGTATGTTGATTGTGGCTGTTAATATAAGTAGGATATATGAAAATAGGCTGTATAGTTCTTCACGGAACTACTTGTTCTTTCTTCTTTTTTGATGTCTTCAAGTTCATATTTCTTATTGAGTGTAAGTGTTTCGCTTGCGTAGAGACTTGCCGGTTTGATGACAGTGTTGTAATGTCGAAGTATGGTTTGTCTTGACATGCATTTTTTGTTATAGATGTTTTGGATAAGTCCGAGTGCTGTCCTGGTTTTGTGGAGACGGTTTTGTTATGAGATATTTTCGGATCCAGTTGGTTCGATAAATTCTCCCAGATATTTGGAATGTGGGACTCTTTTGATGGTTCCGTATTTTGTTTGCATGTTGCCGCCTTTGTGACTTAGCACTTGAGTTTTCTCGAAGGATATTTGAAGTCCCACTTTTTCGGCGCAATCTTGGAGTGTGTCTATTTGTTTTATTGCGGTCTCTTGATTTTCTGTTAGTATAGCCAAGTCATCGGCGAAGGCAAGATATGGTATAGAGAGATTGTTTTTACGATAGCCAAGTGTAACTGGTTTCCAGACATTTTGTTTCTTGAGCTCTTTTTCCCATTCTTCCATGACTTTATCTAGGACAATGTTGAACAAGAGAGGGGAAAGACCATCTCCTTGTCGCACACCTGTCTGAATTTCGAAAAGTTCGGAGATTTTCCCCATAAATTTTACTTTGGATTTTGTGTTGGTCAGCGCTTGTTCAATGAGTTTCCGTGTTTTGCGAAATAATCCTCTTTCTTCAAGGATCTGGAAGAGTGATTGTCTATCGATCGAGTCGTATGCTTTTTGGAAATCGACAAATGTGCACATTACTGGTTTATTTCGAATTGCATGCATTTTGACAATTATTATTATTATTATTATTATTATTATTATTATTATTATTATTATTATTATTAATATTATTATTATTATTATTATTATTATTATTGTTATTACCGAATATTGAATACATAATGGGTTTTGAATTTTGAATGTTATGACCAGTATGGATAACAGCATGCAATGTCGAAGATTTTTTTAAGCATACAGGACTAAACAATAAGATTGTATTTAATATTTAGTCTTTACATTTTTCCACAAGGCAGTAATGGAGTAACTTCCTGAGTGGTCCAGTTTCCAGCGGCCTAGCCTGTCCCCGAGCTCATGTCCGCTACACGATATAATTGTATGGACACAACTCCCATGGTGGGTGTAACATACAAAGTGGACAGCAAGTTTCACAAATTACCGCCACAAAGCGCTCTTTAGAGTCAAATGCTCACACATGCATATCATATGAGTTATAGTCTTTGAGCTGGGACAACTCCATCTCCGGGTTAACTCGACTGGAAAAGTGCTGTTGTTACATTTGAGGGGAAGAATAACAACAATGTGTACACTTGGAATGTGTATCTACCGACAGACAATGACAATCTTCCTATCAAAAACCTCGGATTGTTTCACTTAAATAAGTACATCTTCAATTTTTCCTCAATAGATCACTGGTAGAATGTCGGCCTCATGATAGCTAGATCGCGGGTTCGATTCCTGACTGAATGAGTGGATCTTTTGAAGGGCAGGCTATAAGCTATTGAGTGCAATAGCGTACGATGTCACTCTTGAAAGATCTCTCATCACATTTAGTGTTTACAGTAAAAACAAGTAGTTCCATGAAGTTCCCTATCTTCATACACAATTTCAGTTTGATTGCTAAAATAGATACGTAGATGTTGGGAACCGTCTAAATATTTCGGACGGTCGCCATTTTGGATTTTTATATATCTAGGTCTTAGTGTTATGTACTATTACATCACAATTATCGTGTACGTGTAGTATTCAAACTTCAATCGATTGATTGGGACACAAGAAGTAAAGACAAGATTTAAAAATTTCGCACAACTGCCATCTTATGGTTATGACAAAAATGTAAGTAAATTAGATGCCAGTGTATTAACATTTGTATAAGCTTTTATCGTGCCAAGTTTCACTGCACTCGGATGGTTAAATCGCGAGAAACGACCCTTTAAATATTTATATTTCGCGTCACCGCCATGTTGGATTTGTGCTCACATGGTCATTGGTGAACTTATGTCCATAGCCTCTATGAACATAACAATTTTCAGTTTGATTGCTGTAAAAGATTCGTAGATACTGAGAACCATCTAGATATTTCGGATGGTCGCCATTTTGGATTTTTATATTTGTAGGCCATATGGTTATGTACCATTAAAGGAAAATTAAAGCATAGTTTCATGATTCAAACTTTCACTTCGATAGCATGATTACGACACAAGAAATAAAAACTTAATTTTAAAATTTCGCACAGCCGCCATCTTGAGATTATGTAAACAATTGAACTAAATTAGATGCCAATAAATTACAATATGTAGCCTATAATCATTTACTGTACCCTAATTCACTGCACTCAGATGGTAAAATCGTGATGAAAGTTTACTAAAATGTTTCAATTTCGCTTGGCCACCATGTTCGTTTTGTACTTTACAGGTTTTTGAAAGTTACATAGATAAACTTGTAGTAGTGCCCTTTATCACCGTAAAAAATGTCAGGGTGATATCATTAATAGTTTCGGAGATATAGAATGCCGGTGAAATATTTCGCACAGCCGACATCTTCAGGTTATATCAACAATTGAACTATATTAGATGCCAGTGCATTAAAATGTGTATAAACATTTGCTGTACCAAGTTTCATTTCGTTTGGATGGTTAAATCGCGAGATATGTCTATTCAAAAGTCTCAACTTCGCTAGGCCACCATGTTGGTTATGTAGTTACCAGGATTTTGAAAATCTCATAGGTGAACTTCTAGAAATGCCCTTTATCACCGTACAAAATTTCAGGATATCAGTAATAGTTTCGGAGAAATTGAATGCTGGTGAAATACTTTGCACAGCCGCCATGTTGGATTGGTGAGACGTAACAAAATTTAAAGGGAACGGTCGAGGTCGGCCAAAATGGTGCTGTGACCTTACCGAGTTTCATTGAAATCGCTCCAGCTGTTTAGAGGTTATTATATGGGAACACACACACAGACACACGCGGACAAAAGGTGATCCAAAAGCCTATTTTTTTTTTTCATAAAATTAAAATAGGCTAAAAATAGATCTCAAACACAAGTCGCTCAATAGGTTTTCGGTTCTCTACCAAATGGTAAAGCAAAACGGAACGTTGAATTTGGAGAATAGGTCGCCTAAATGACCCCAACTCAAAGGTTCTACCCCATAACAGCTGATGAATCACTGTTATTATTATTATTATTATTATTTCTACATTCATTTCACCACATAAGTGGGACATATCAACATATCATCGGCTTGTTTGCAAGGCGGTATGGCTAATTCTCTTAAGGTGGCACATTGAGAAACGAGCGAACAATGGAACAGGTCTCCAAGATGACGGCCTTCTGCATGGTGATATGTAGACCAGGATGTATTCCCAATATTTGTAGATTGCGAGCCAATAATTTGGGGATGATGCCGGCAGAAGAAATTACTATGGGCAGAACCACTACACTTTCCTGTCTCCACATTTGCCGTATTTCCTCAGCCAAAGGCAGATATTTGGTGATCTTATCACAGCAGGTTTGTTACAGATTAGGAGAATTGGGCACTGCAATATCAATTAGGAAGGTTCTCTTCTGCACCTTGTCCACAAGAACGATATCTGTCGGTTTGCTGGTATGGTTTTATCAGTAATAACTGATCGGTCCTATAACAACTTGTGACTGGGATTTTCCAAAACGGCGTCAGGAACATACTGATAGTAAGGCAAAATATTATCAGATAATAAATGCTTTTGAGCAAGGTGTTGGTGCATTATTTTGGCCACTTGGTTGTGCCTTTTCATGTAATCAGTACAGGAGATTGCTTGGCAGCCTCCTGTGATATGTTGAATTGTTTCCGGTTCTAGTTGGCATCTTCTGCATTTATCATCCTGAATTTATTTATTTATCGTATGGCGTATACATGAGCTACAGATCTATATTTACACTATTTACATAGTTAATCGCTTGTGGCGTCCCCAGGAAAAATTCTCTTCTATCTCCGTCGAAACGGCTCAGAGGGCATTCTTGGGTGATGTGCTTCATAGTTTGCCTCTCAGCACCACAGTCGCAACAAGATGATGACTTTTTCCTCCATTTGTATAGCAGATCTGCACACACACCATGGTTAGTTCGGATCCGGTTTAGCTTGGACCATACTTTCCGAGGTTGTTCAAAGCCAGGTACCTTCTGTGAGATGCATGGCATTTCCAAAGACTCTGCTGGGGCGAATTGTCTCCATTCATTAGACCATTTCTCAGTAAGGTTGAAATTACTCATTGCCAGGTTCTCCGCCGCGCAAATGGGTGGATGTCTTGACTTCAGTCTATGTATATGTAGGTGGTGGATATCCTCATGAATGGGCAGTCTTTGATTAATCTGGATCTTCTTGTATTCATTCATCAAAGCATTGCATCTGCGGAGGTGGGGTGGAGGAATATGGCTTAATACAGGCAGCCACTGAATAGGAGTTGATCTGATCGTGCCTGTGATCATTCTCATTGTGTCATTTAATTTAACATCTATTCTCTTCACATGAGGGCTGTTTATCCAGACAGGGGCACAATACTCTGCAGTAGAGTAAACCAGGCCAAGAGCTGAGCAACGTAAAGTAGTTGCACTTGCACCCCAAGTAGTACCACATAGTTTTCGAATGATGTTGTTGCGTGTCTGAATCTTGGCAGCACTCTTTCTCAAGTGTTCTTGGAACGACAGCGTTCTATCGAGTGTAACACCCAGATATTTGGGGTGTCTATTGTGGCGGAGAAGGGTGTTATCGAAGTATACCTTGAGATCCCTTAAAGCCATTCGATTGTTCAGATGAAAACAAGAAACTTCTGTTTTACTCATGCTTGGTTGGAGTCTCCATTTTCGGAAGTAGTTTCCTAAAACAGCGAGATCTTTTGTCATCGTTTCCTCTATCTCCTCGAAGCATAGGTCGTTAGTGGCAAGTGCCCAATCATCTGCATAACCAAATTTCCTGGATTTTGTGGGGGGTATATCTGAAATATATAAATTGAACAGAAGTGGGGCAAGCACTGATCCTTGTGGAAGTCCATTGTTAAGTTTGCTGGACCTGCTGATTTCACTTCCCATGACTATGCGAAATGTTCTGTCACTCAGCATGTTGTTTATAAGGTGAGCCAGACTCCTGCATGGAATCACTTTAAGGAGTTTACTGATAATGCCTTCTCTCCACACTGTGTCGTAAGCTGCCTTTAGGTCTACAAATGCTACCGAAGTCTTTAGTCTTTGTTGGAATCCTGCTTCGATGAAGGTAGTTAATGACAGGACTTGATCGGCACAACTTCGTTGTGGTCTGAATCCAGCTTGTTCAATCATCCTGAATATTTGCCTTAACTATATATTTCAGGTAGTTTTTGGTAGCCACAACTTGATCCTGGATTGCAACCATGAATCCTTCAGTCTCAGTGAATAGGTCAGCATGAGTCAACCAGCTGTTCGACGCATCAATGTCGACATGTTTCTGGTTGAGATCATACGGATGACGACCATGCAGAGCTTTCTGCGTCCACTGCTGAAGCTTGATGGCTGAACATTCCTCATCAGTGGCTAACTGTATATCCCTTACGCCATCTGCCTTCACAGCGGCTTGATGTATGGGAGAGTCATGTCTTCCCAGAAAATATCTCTGAAGGTTCCTCACTTGCCTTGCATGCAATTGGATAATGTCCGTGAGACCTCGTCCACCTCTTTGACGCGAGATTGTCAATCGCTCAACAGCTGACTTAGGGTGGAGACATCTGTGTTTTGTTAAGATGGTACCTGTCCTAATTAGGATGTTCTCCAAGTCAGTCTGCGTCCATTTGATAATACCGAAAGTATATGTCAGAGCAGGAATAGCATAGATATTAATAGCCTTAAAGGTGTTCTTTCCATTCAACTTTGATTTTAAAATCTTGTTAAGGCGTTGATTGTAGATAGCTACGGTTCTGTCTTTAATATCTTTATGATCAATTCGATTAGATTGCAGGAGACCAAGATATTTGTAGGTCTCATTACCTTCCATAGGCTTTATGAAACAACCGTCATCAAGTTGAAATGCTTGGGCCTCTAATTTTCCACGCCGAATGGTGAGGGTGCGACACTTATCTAATCCGAAGGACATTCCAATATCAGAAGAAAATGAAGCAGTAATTGCAATTAGATTGTCGATGTGTTTCTCAGAGGATGCATATAGTTTAATGTCATCCATATACATCAAATGAGAAATTTTGTATTTGACTATACCATGGTGCTTAATTGGAAAACCACACTTTGCATTGTTCAGCAATGATGATAGTGGATTGAGCGCCAACAGAACCATAGAGGGCTCAAGCTGTCACCCTGAAAGATACCTCTTTTGATTTGAATAAATCCTGATTCCATACATGTGTCTCCATTAGACATTAATAAATTGGTCCCCCAATGGGACATCATATGTTGCAGACTTATAATGATGGCAGGATCAATTTATATATCTTCAGGGTTTGGATTAACCAGGAATGTGGCACTGATGGTGTATTCTTGGAATACACGGTAAGATAGAGTATTCTTTTTAATACTCTTTGCTTGTTCATTTCTTCCTTTTTCTCAAACACCAACAGTGATCTCCTAGTTTCTCTTTGGTGGTCATATCTCTTATGTTCTTTGTGAGTCTGTTCTAGATATATATCTTCCATGACCCACCTAGCGTCATCTAGCAGCGAATCTCTGAAGTTCCTCAATTCTTCCCGGTGCTAGAGGACTTCCTTATCCATCTGGCCACCAGATCTCGGTGCCATCGCCAGCTATTATCTCCGTGATCAAGAGAACTTCGTCTACTTTTTCACTCACCAGGCTGTGCTAGTATCGCCTGCTATCAACTCTTTGAAGACCATTCATCAAGAAAAACATTTAATTTTCTTATGTTGGTTATGCTTATATGTATTCCTTTTGTCTCCTACCCCCACTCTTTTCCCTTCCCTAGTCCCTCTGCGCTTCGCTGAGCATGTCTCACTTGTTCGTCGGCAGTTGACTTGGTCAGTCAAGGCTCAACTAGAGCCAGTCTCCTCAAACCAAGAGGCACTCTCTACATTCTACGCCATGTTGGCACATTAAGTATCCGTCAAAGGGAACTTCACCTTCGGCATGCAACAAAGATAAGTACAAACTTCTGGTTTTAACCTCATCTTCATCAGTTTTATTATCTACATGCTTTTATCGATCATTTATAGGCAGTGTGAGATTAATCATTTGTGGCAATAATCATCCTTCGCGGGATTCTCCATGTTGGGCTTTTGTCTAATTAAGCCACTCTTTGTGAAAAGCAGCATTTCTTATGCTTATTAAATGAGAGATCTTCTCACAACGTGGGATATTATCAAATACCCACTGTCTATAAATATTAAGCTTGTTCCACCGCTGGAGTAACTTTGGCCCTATTCTTCCATTAGGATCGTTCAGGAACTTTCCAGAATCTGCACCTTATCTACAAGTCACGCCGTCATGTATCTTTCACTCACTTGTGGGAATGCCATTCCAAACTAGGATATCTTCCTTATAAATCAATGCTCCATAGCTAATTTTCCTTCTTCCGTTGGATTTGCTCAAGCGTATTTAATGATAATCTACAACCTTCTCAAGTAATAGACTTTCGCCTATCTAGTGCAACCAGTCATTTTCCACGATTGCAATAACTTTCTTTGCCATAAACTTTTGCGCTACTACAGTGAACTTTTCATTCATTTCAACGAACTATAGTGATAAACAGTGTTCTCTCAGTATTTCTTCCGCGTCGCGCTCGTCCGATTATTATAAACAAGGCCATGAACATTTACCTTTCATCCCAATTTCTCTTTCCTAAAACTCTTACTAACAACCCATAATAAATTGTTAAATTTAGGTCTGTTTCAACGAGGTGTCAATCTAAAGATGTGTCCTCCCATTTTTTCTTATGTGTAATGAATTAACTTCTGCATAACTACGTGTCTTGTACACGGTTCAAATTATCTTGTTTCTCCCTTCTAATTTAGGGGATACAATGCTTTCAACTTATAAGTGAGTTATTTCTAGGTTTCACGAAAGGGAAACTTGCCCCATTTGTCTCGTGATTCCTATCTAACCATAGGAAGTCTAGAACCTTCCTTTTGACTTTCTCTTCAGGTTTCACAGTAAGTGACCTGTCCTATTTTGTAACTATTATAAAAGTAATTCAGCGTAAATATAAGAAGTTAGAGGAACTTCTCTTCCATTCTACCTGTTTTCTTTTTTTGTTATTTTCGAAATTGTAACTTTTTCTAAGATAGGTACTTGGGAATTTCTGAAAGTACACACATTGTACTCGATTTAATGTTTAAACTTTAATCACTTCATTTGTCTTTTTTAAATCTTACAAAGATTTTAGTACATATATAAGGTTTGAAACCTAAAGAATTGTTAATTGCCTGGAGCAAACTTTAAATGTTAGGAGGTCTGCGACCCCAAATTGTTACCAAAAATTGAAACTATATACTTGTCAAGTTTATTAGACTTTTTTGCATTGTTAAATAAATTCAAACTTTCCTTTTCGACTCATCATTTCTCTAATACAACGGTTAGGCAAGATCCTGTCTTCCTTGGCTCTTCCTACTCAATGCCATTAAATCTATTGATAGGGCTTTCACCACTCGTTGCATTTGAGCAAGAACTCTTAGTGGTAATCTCGTTAAAGTTTCTCTTAGCTTTAATAGCTAATTCTAACTGGCCAGTAAGGCAAGTACAGCTCGCTACGCCAGCTACCTGCTTGCGGAGATCCTCTCCGAAAACTTATGGTTGGTTTTCCAAACGATAAGTGTTTCTCTTTGCCTAAACTTTTAGTCGGCTCCTTGCTGAGTAAAAGCTTAGCCATTTCCAAATGCAACTATTGGTTCACTTACCAAAATTACTCCCCAAGGTATATTTTTTTTTTTTATCACTATCCTTCTTGGAAGCACTTGGTCGCCTTTTCAGGAACTCTATAACTTCGAAAACTGGAAATACTAAACCTGATTCAAATTATTGGCATTCTTCGAATTACTTTGCAAAAACGAATTTCTTTGAACAGACACAATAAATCTGTTCCTCTCTGTCTTGCCAGACCATCACCCTTCCACATAGTAGGCTTATGCATGCTTGAGAGGGAATACACTAAAGCCACTCTCTTGCAAACCGCCCAAGTCCTAGCTGCGTTTCCCGTCAGCTTCGACCAGGTCCTTACCCACTTTAGGTATCAGAGAGCGGATTTGCGGTGGCAACCGTCTCTGAGTGCATTTAAAGTTAAATTTATAACTTTTGTGAGACTCTCCTCCTATTTCTCCATCCTTTTTCTCCCGTCCGAAACCCTCCTCCTTTTCTTTATCATCTTCCCTTGGTGGTTAGGTTATTCCTCAGCCAATAATCTACCCAAAATTTGGTCCCGGAAACCCGGGAGAGTCCATTTGTCATTTTTTATTCTGTTTAAAGGGTTATTTGACAAAACCTTACAAATTATTAATAACTGCTTTGAATCTTTCAGCTATAACTGCATCGTGCAAAGCCTGTGAAGGGGAAAGAGGCCACTCCTGTCTCCCGTGGTGTGTCCCTTTCTTTCAACTTATTTGCTGCTGCCAGCTTGGCAGCATTTCCAAGGTTCCACAGTTTCGTGAGTTACATTCAAATCTATTTTCTTTGACATGGCTCCTACTGAAAAGGATAAGGATGAAAAACTTACTTCTAAACGAGCATCCCATAAAGGGCAAATTACCCGATTCAGAAAGTACATAAAAGAGTTAGATCCCTCAGAGGCTCAATTAGACTTGTTGAAACATCGTGTAAGGGATTTTGAACATTCTTATGAAAATTATTGCAACATCCAAACTGAAATAGAAACTTGTATGCTCAATCAAACCGAAGATTGAGTCGAAGTAGAAAACCAATATTACGAAGGCATAGGTTCTGCTTTCAAAATAATACGCCAACTCGAAGAGGAGCAGAAAAAGGACGCTTCTGTTCTTGGTTCCCTTCACGAACCACAAACTTCTTTCCGTGATGGTACTCACAAGCCCAAACCAATTTTACCTAAAATTGATTTACCCCATTTCTCTGGAGATGAATCTACTTGGGATTCTTTCTATGAATTATTTTGCTCTCTTGTTCATGACAATGAAGACATTCAAGTCATATACAAGTTTCATTACTTGAGATCTATCCTCCGAGGTCAAGCTTTGCAGTTAGTTGAAGCACTTCCTCTAAGTGCCGAAAATTACCCCATTGCCTTTAACTTATTAAAAGAAAGTTATGGAAATTTACGGTTACGAATTCAACGCCATATGAAGGCTCTATTCAACCTACATGCGTCACAGCACAATGACGTCACTAGTTTGCGTAATCTCATTGATACTACTCAGCTTCATGTTAAAGCTTTATCCCAACTAGATCAACCCACTGAACACTGGGACACTTTCCTAATACATTTAGTGGTTTCTAAAGTTGATACTGCTACCCTCAAAGCTTGGGAAATCGATATTTCTAGAGAAGAACGATTACTCTTACGAGCATTTAGTCACTTTCATAAACGCTAGATGCCAACTCTTAACCGCTCTAGCTAATCAAAGTGAACCCTCTTCCCCGAGTTCCAAATTTGAATTAATGTCTATCAAACCTAAAAGCGAACGCTTAGCGTCTAATACCCAAAAACCCGGGTCCAGCTCATCCAAATTTAAATCAAACACTACTGGTTACCCAACTAGGTCTAGTGAACGTCGTGTTGCTAGCTCTATTGTTTTAAACACTCAACGCGAACCCCGCAAGAGTTTAAACGAACCTTTAAAGTGCATACTTTGTAAAGATCCCCATGCCCTATACCTCTGTAAATCCTTTAAAGAAATGTCAGTCGACGACAGAAGAAAATTAGTTTCCCAGAACAAACATTGCTTCAATTGCCTGGCGCCTACTCATTCTGCTTCAAATTGCAAGTCCACAAGACTTTGTTTCCATGTGAAAAGGCTCATCACACTTTGCTACATCGTCATGATCAGGCAAGGTCATCGACAGCATCTACTTCTCAAAAAAGTGATAATGCTAACAGTTCCAATGCTTCATCATATATTCGTCTGGCTGCGTGGCTCAGGGGTAACGTTCTCGCTTGCTGAGCCCAAGGTTGCAGGTTCGAAACCTGGTGCAGTCAGCTGGCATTTGAGGGTGCGCAAATGCGAGGGAGCCGTGTCAGTACATTTACTGGCACGTTAAAGATCCCCTTCGGGGCAAAATTCCGGCACCCCGGCGTCTCTAAAAGCCAGGGTAGTTAAAAGGGACGTAAAACCAATAACATTATTTATCATCATATATTCAAAATGCCAAGTCCATTCGCAGTGCTCAAGTATTATTGTCTACTGTCCAAATCGAAGTTCAGGATAACTTTGGCAACTGGGTCCGTGCACGCGGTCTTCTTGATTCAGCGGCAACTCATGATTTTGTGTCTAATTCTTTGATTAGAAAACTAGGCCTACCTGTAAACCCCACTTCTATTAACGTATCAGGCATTAACAGCTCAAAATCACAAGCTTTACAATTCTCAAAGTTAACCATAAGAGACATTTGTCACAGAAACAACCTTCTTAAACTGAATTGTCTAATTCTCAATAGCATTGGAGAAGACACTCCAAGTCACTCTGTGGATATTTCAGGGTTAAACATTCCCTCGCATTTAAGGCTAGCCGATCCTTTGTTCAACATGCAAAACCCTATTGACATACTCTTTAGTGCCAATGTTTTCTGGAATTGCCTTCGTAAACAGGTTCGCAAGTTATCCTCAAACGTGGTCGCCAGAGACATTAATTTTGGATGGATCGTCACAGGTCAACTTCCCCATTATTCTCCCCAACCTGCATCGCAATGCTACTTTGCCAATACTGACCTGGAACAGTTCTGGAGTCTTGAAAGCGTTGATCCTCCTAACGTAACCTCTTCAGAAAATGAATTCTGTGAGCAACTTTTTTTGAACACCATCACTCGTTCTTCTGATGGCCGGTTCATTGTTCAAATGCCAAGATTACATAATCCTCCTAAACTTATTAACTCTCAGCCCAAAGCTCGAAAGGCTCTCTTTGCTATCGAGAGCAAATTCAAGAAAGAATCTCTTGTTAAACAGCAGTACACTGATTTCATGGATGAGTATGAAAGCTTAGATCATATGGAAGTTGTTAACAAATCTGATGATGAATCCCACCCCCCAATTGAAACTGTTTATTTAAATCATCATCCCGTATGGAAAAACCCTCTTCTAAAAGATAAAATCCGAGTTGTTTTCAATGGTTCATCACCCGACGTTAATGGCAACAGCCTTAACGACACTCTTTACTCTGGTCCTGCTATTGAATCAGATCTATCTGCTATACTCTTAAACTTTCGATTATTTCCCATAGCTGTTATCGCTGATATAAAACAGATGTACCGTCAAGTTTTAATTCAGCCTGAACAACGAGATCTCCAAAGAATCTTGTGGCGCGACGAAATCAGTAAGCCCATTAAGGTATTTCGTTTAAAAACCGTTACTTATGGCTTAAAACCTTCCGCTTTCCTTGCCATCCGATCCTTACACTTGTTAGCCTCTCAAGATGGTCATTTATTTGATCCTAAAGCTTCTAAAGCATTAACTACGTCCTTCTATGCTGACGATTATTTGCAATCCTTTCCCGCTCTGGAGGAAGCTTCTTTCGTGTCCTTAGAACTTCAAGCATTGCTAAGGAATGGAGGTTTCCCACTTCATAAGTGGAATTCCAACTCCCCTGAGTTTCTCGCCCAGTTTCCTATTGAAGACGTTGATCCCTCCTCTGCCGAAATTTGTGGAAACTCCGAATCCATAAAAATTCTAGGAGTTCATTGGTGCATTAGCACTGACACTCTCGTCTATAAAGTTTCGCTCGCCGAAGAGCTCCCTAACACAAAAAGACAAATTCTCTCTGAAATTGCAAAAATTTTTGATCCGCTTCAATTCCTTGCCCCAGTTATCGTTATGGCCAAACTCTTCATGCAAGAGCTGTGGTCGCTCAAATGTGAATGGGATGACACTGTTCCCCTTTCTTTTCTTAATCGTTGGCTCTCATTTCGCAGCAATTTGCTGGATCTTTCCCTTATTGAAATTCCTAGGAATTTAATTAGCTCTCATTCTAATGCATCTTTTTTCCTTCATGTGTTCGCGGACAGTTCCGAAAAAGCTTACGGTTGCTGCGCATATTTAGTTTATCGCGGTCCATTAAATGGATCTTCAGTCTCCAACCTTGTTTGTGCCAAATCGAAGGTAGCTCCTCTTAAAACTATCACTTTGCCTAGGCTTGAATTGTGTGCTGCACTCATGGCCGCAGAACTTGTCAAAAAATTATGGGAAGTGTTAAAAGTCGAATTCTCGCAAATCTTTCTCTGGAGCGATTCCATGATCACCCTTTCTTGGATCGCCAAGAACCCCGCTCACTGGCAAACTTTTGTTGCAAACAGGGTTTCCAAAATTCAAACCCTTTCTTTGGGATGTCAATGGAGGCATGTGCCCAGTACTGATAACCCAGCCGATATTATCTCTCGTGGTTGTTTACCCTCTCAATTGGCAGCTTCCCAGTTGTACTGGCATGGGCCCTCGTGGTTAATCGAAGACTCTTCTTCATGGCCTTCTAAACCTCCAGCTACAAACTCCAACTTGCCTGACGCTAAAGTATCTCTATCTACCGCTTCGTGTCTTGTTTCCAACGCTTCTCATCCCTTGTTTTCCCGCTATTCTTCCTTTCATAAATTAATTCGAATTGTCGCCTATCTCCTTAGATGGAAATATCTTGTGGTTGACCAACCTCTCCTCCCAAAACCACACCTTACCAATCATGAATTGAATCTCGCTACCATTAAGGTCTTACAACTGACACAGCAAGAAGCCTTTTCTTCTGAATTATCTTTACTTTCTTCTAAAAGGGATCTTCCCAAATCCAGTCGTCTTCGTGCTTTAGCCCCGTTCCTTGATGACAATGGGTTACTTAGAGTAGGTGGTAGGCTCTCTCAATCTTTGCTCTCTGCAGACAAAAAGCATCCCGTTATTTTGCCTTCTAAACCCCACGTAACTTCCTTAATTATACGTGACTTTCATTATCGCAATCTGCATGTTGGTACACGCACTCTGCTTTGCCTCCTAAGGGAAAAGTACTGGATTATAAATGGAATTCATGAAGTTTCCTCTGTAATTCACAAGTGCATTCCTTGCTTCAAACCGAAACCTAAAGTCAATACTCAATTCATGAGTGATCTGCCCTCTTTTCGCTCTTCTCCTCTACGTCCATTTGCTCTAACTGGTGTAGACTATATGGGTCCGTTCCAATATCAACGAAATTCCCCTGAAGCTAAACGCAAATTGTTTGGTAAGCTCTATGTTTCTCTCTTTGTTTGCATGGTTACTGGCGCAATCCATTTGGAACTAGTAACGAATGCTTCTACTTCTTACTTTTTATCAGCTGTCTCTCGCTTCGCTGCCAGGCGTGGTGTTCCTTCAGAGATGTTCTCTGATAACGCTTCCACTTTTCATGGCGCAGCTTCCTTGTGGAAAAAAGCACTCACATCTTCTCCTGCCATGGAACAGATCTCTAATTTTTCCTATTAAAAGGGTTTCAAATGGCGTTTAATACCTCCCAACGCTCCTCATCACGGTGGTAGGTGGGAATCCTGCGTAAAGCTCACTAAACGTCATTTAAGAAAGGTTTTAGGTAATCGCATTCTGACTTATGAAGAATTCAATTCACTGTCCGTTCTAATTGAAGGTGTTGTTAATTCTCGCCCTTTAACTCCTCTTTCCAATGACCCTGATGACCTGCTTCCACTCACACCTGGTCACTTCCTTATAGGCACTTCCCTTTCTGCCCCTCCTCCTCTTCCTAATCCTTACAGGGATTCTAATTTGCCTATCGTTTCGCGTAAACTTGAAGCCCTTCGCAATTCTTTTTGGAAGAGGTGGACCTTGGAATATTTAACTTCCTTGCAACGGAGGAAGAAGTGGTTTCTTTCCAGTCCCGACATTAAAGTGGGGGACTTGGTCTTGGTTAGGGATGTCTATCCTCCCCTGGTCTGGATTTCTGGTAGAGTGACCGAGTGTTATCCTGGAAGGGATGGGAGAGTCAGGGTGGTCAGAGTCTAGACCACTAATGGTCAGATCACAAGACCACTTTCTTTCATTGCTCCATTACCTTTAAATGTTTAACTGCTTATTTGTTCTCTGTTGGTGTTTTTTTCCTCCCAGTATGGTGTATTCTTGGAATACACGGTAAGATAGAGTATTCTTTTTAATACTCTTTGCTTGTTCATTTCTTCCTTTTTCTCAAACACCAACAGTGATCTCCTGGTTTCTCTTTGGTGGTCATATCTCTTATGTTCTTTGTGAGTCTGTTCTAGATATATATCTTCCATGACCCACCTAGCGTCATCTAGCAGCGAATCTCTGAAGTTCCTCAATTCTTCCCGGTGCTAGAGGACTTCCTTATCCATCTGGCCACCAGATCTCGGTGCCATCGCCAGCTATTATCTCCGTGATCAAGAGAACTTCGTCTACTTTTTCACTCACCAGGCTGTGCTAGTATCGCCTGCTATCAACTCTTTGAAGACCATTCATCAAGAAAAACATTTAATTTTCTTATGATGGTTATGCTTATATGTATTCCTTTTGTCTCCTACCCCCACTCTTTTCCCTTCCCTAGTCCCTCTGCGCTTCGCTGAGCATGTCTCACTTGTTCGTCGGCAGTTGACTTGGTCAGTCAAGGCTCAACTAGAGCCAGTCTCCTCAAACCAAGAGGCACTCTCTACATTCTACGCCATGTTGGCACATTAAGTATCCGTCAAAGGGAACTTCACCTTCGGCATGCAACAAAGATAAGTACAAACTTCTGGTTTTAACCTCATCTTCATCAGTTTTATTATCTACATGCTTTTATCGATCATTTATAGGCAGTGTGAGATTAATCATCTGAGGCAATAATCATCCTTCGCGGGATTCTCCATGTTGGGCTTTTGTCTAATTAAGCCACTCTTTGTTAAAAGCAGCATTTCTTATGCTTATTAAATGAGAGATCTTCTCACAACGTAGGATATTATCAAATACCCACTGTCTATAAATATTAAGCTTGTTCCACCGCTGGAGTAACTTTGGCCCTATTCTTCCATTAGGATCGTTCTGGAACTTTCCAGAATCTGCACCTTATCTACAAGTCACGCCATCATGTATCTTTCACTCACTTGTGGGAATTCCATTCCAAACTAGGATATCTTCCTTATAAATCAATGTTCCATAGCTAATTTTCTTTCCTCCGTTGGATTTGCTCAAACGTATTTAATGATAATCTACAACCTTCTCAAGTAATAGACTTTCGCCTATCTAGTGCAACCAGTCATTTTCCACGATTGCAATAACTTTCTTTGCCATAAACTTTTGCGCTACTACAGTGAACTTTTCATTCATTTCAACGAACTATAGTGATAAACAGTATTCTCTCAGTATTTCTTCCGCGTCGCGCTCGTCCGATTATTATAAACAAGGCCATGAACATTTACCTTTCATCCCAATTTCACTTTCCTAAAACTCTTACTAACAACCCATAATAAATTGTTAAATTTAGGTCTGTTTCAACGAGGTGTCAATCTAAAGATGTGCCCTCCCATTTTTTCTTATGTGTAATGAATTAACTTCTGCATAACTACGTGTCTTGTACACGGTTCAAATTATCTTGTTTCTCCCTTCTAATTTAGGGGATACAATGCTTTCAACTTATAAGTGAGTTATTTCTAGGTTTCACGAAAGGGAAACTTGCCCCATTTGTCTCGTGATTCCTATCTAACCATAGGAAGTCTAGAACCTTCCTTTTGACTTTCTCTTCAGGTTTCACAGTAAGTGACCTGTCCTATTTTGTAACTATTATAAAAGTAATTCAGCGTAAATATAAGAAGTTAGAGGAACTTCTCTTCCATTCTACCTGTTTTCTTTTTTTGTTATTTTCGAAATTGTAACTTTTTCTAAGATAGGTACTTGGGAATTTCTGAAAGTACACACATTGTACTCGATTTAATGTTTAAACTTTAATCACTTCATTTGTCTTTTTTAAATCTTACAAAGATTTTAGTACATGTATAAGGTTTGAAACCTAAAGAATTGTTAATTGCCTGGAGCAAACTTTAAATGTTAGGAGGTCTGCGACCCCAAATTGTTACCAAAAATTGAAACTATATACTTGTCAAATTTATTAGACTTTTTTGCATTGTTAAATAAATTCAAACTTTCCTTTTCGACTCATCATTTCTCTAATACAACGGTTAGGCAAGATCCTGTCTTCCTTGGCTCTTCCTACTCAATGCCATTAAATCTATTGATAGGGATTTCACCACTCGTTGCATTTGAGCAAGAACTCTTAGTGGTAATCTCGTTAAAGTTTCTCTTAGCTTTAATAGCTAATTCTAACTGGCCAGTAAGGCAAGTACAGCTCGCTACGCCAGCTACCTGCTTGCGGAGATCCTCTCCGAAAACTTATGGTTGGTTTTCCAAAAGATAAGTGTTTCTCTTTGCCTAAACTTTTAGTCGGCTCCTTGCTGAGTAAAAGCTTAGCCATTTCCAAATGCAACTATTGGTTCACTTACCAAAATTACTCCCCAAGGTATAATTTTTTTATCACTATCCTTCTTGGAAGCACTTGGTCGCCTTTTCAGGAACTCTATAACTTCGAAAACTGGAAATACTAAACCTGATTCAAATTATTGGCATTCTTCGAATTACTTTGCAAAAACGAATTTCTTTGAACAGACATACAATAAATCTGTTCCTCTCTGTCTTGCCAGACCATCACCCTTTCACATAGTAGGCTTATGCATGCTTGAGAGGGAATACACTAAAGCCACTCTCTTGCAAACCGCCCAAGTCCTAGCTGCGTTTCCCGTCAGCTTCGACCAGGTCCTTACCCACTTTAGGTATCAGAGAGCGGATTTGCGGTGGCAACCGTCTCTGAGTGCATTTAAAGTTAAATTTATAACTTTTGTGAGACTCTCCTCCTATTTCTCCATCCTTTTTCTCCCGTCCGAAACCCACCTCCTTTTCTTTATCATCTTCCCTTGGTGGTTAGGTTATTCCTCAGCCAATAATCTACCCAACTGAATCAAAAGCTTTCTTGTAATCAATAAAGGTCATGTAGAGGTTACGCATCATCTTTCTTGCTTGTTCCATAGTAACTGCATCGATTACAAGTTGCTCTTTGCAACCTTGAGACTTCTTCATGCACCCCTTATGCTCTTCAGCTAGGATGTTATTAAGATTTATGTGTTCACAAATCTTACATGCAATGCAAGATGTAAATATCTTATTCAGGGTGCACAGACAGGTGATAGGTCGATATTTGGAAGGATCATTGGTTCTATCACCTTTTGGCAGAAGGTATGTTTTACCTCGCATCAAGTAAGAGGGGATAAGCTGTGGATTTTGGATGAAATCTGTGTAGCAGCGGGCAAGATGCTCATGAGTACAAGAGAAACGTTTGATCCAAAAGTTGTGGAGGTTGTCTGGTCCTACCGCTTTCCAATTTTGGGTGCCCTTAACCACGCGGGTCACATCTTCAGTTGATACCGAAGAGTCACTCATCGTGTCAATTTCTGACATTCTCTCCTCCTCCTCCGTAATCCATTTAGCGCTGCTGTTATAATCTCCAGCATTCGACCATAGGGATGACCAGAAATTCTCTACCTCTTCTTTTTGCGGTGAACTGCCCATTTGAGTTCCAGGATCGTCAAGATTCCTATAGAACCGTTTCTCATTGGTACCAAATAGCTTGTTCTGTTGCTTTCTTTCGTTCGATTCTTTATATCGACGTAATCTCTGTGCCTTTGCCTCAAGTTGTTGCCTTAAAATGTCTAGGATCTCAAGGGGGCTACAGTTCGGAGGATTATACTTTGCATGTTTACTCTTCGTAAGGCTCAACATTTTAACAAATTGAACAACCTTCTTACTTCTATTGCCTGAAACATACTGATGCATTCTTCCGATATTTACTCTCAGTTCATCAACAGACTTTCGTAAACGTATCTCCCAAGCTGGCATCTTCTTCTGTCGACCTGACGTATATTTAGGTCGCCAGAATCTACCTCCTGTCACTCGTATCACAGCTATCGCTCCAGCGTAAATTGCAGTCTGAACATAGTTGAAACAATATGATTTCTGGGACAGATGCTGAGAGAGAATGTCGTTCATTGTTACAACAGCGGTAGCAAGTTTCTTAGAGCAATGTTGGTTCGTGATCATGGGCCGCTCTATTGGATCAGTCCCTTCAAATTCTATGAAAGCCTTCCCAAATTCATCTTCGAGTTGTTTCCGCACTGGATCTCCGAGTGCTTCCGGCGATATTCTTACATCTTTGTCATCTGAACGATGATCGGTGTGCCTTTGTTCATTGACTAAACGTGTACTCCCCTGATCTATGGATTCGTCTACAGAGGTATGAGTATTGTCGGCAGCTACGTCAACCATTAGCAGCTTGAGGTGATGTTCTGGGATAAGTTTCTTCAAAACTATAGCACGGCGCTGATCTGCTATTCTCTGTTCCGTAACATCAATATCAGGGAATTTCTGGCAGAATGCAGCGTGCAACTTCTGTCTATATGCAGTAGTGTCGGTTTCCATATTCGTTATCTGATAATATGAACGCATGATGTTCATATTCATTTCATTTGTCCATTTCATGCGCTTTCTCGGTTTGCCTGCTCTTGTGGTCTCCTGAGTATCAGACAGTGGCGGCTGGTGACATTATTGCAGCGTTGCACAACTCCCAATAATTTTACACCTAATTCGTAGTTTCTTTTCCTTTAATGTTTTAGTTTTATAGATCGAATGCACTCAAAAATGTGTTAAATTCATCTATATTTTGATATTTTTTATCCAAATGCTTCACACTGTACCTATAAAAGCTGCCACCTTCAAATCAAACTCCAAAGGGTTAGCTCTCTTTGGCAACTCCCAAGCAGACAGCGCGGCGTACAGGACGAGGCTGGACGAGGCCAAGCTTGTGCATAGCATGCCGACCAGCATGGGTAGCAGGGAGTTGCAGACGAGCTGCCAGCCCCCTGGCAACACTCAGTTCCAAATGGCCCCGTTAGACTGCACCACTCTTTGGAAATGACAACACCCTCGATTTCTCTTACCCCGCGAAGGGTAGTTTAGTTAGTTAGTTATTTAGTTAGTTAGTTATTGTTGTTTTAAGGGGCGGAACTACGAGGTCATCTGCCCCTGAAGGGTAGTTTCTTTCCCACACCACTAGAGAATGCTATACCACCCACTACGGTACAAATATCGGAATTTCATAGGGAGACATTAGTTGGTTCACACCCAATTATTTTTAGATGTTTTCTCATCATAACTTCATTTAATATTTTTGTCAATTGTTCTGTGAAGCGAACCTAAGAACGCCACCGTGCTATAAGTACAGTAGATAAGTGGCTGAACTATTTTGCGACGTATTGTTGGTGTACTTTAGCGGTTTATGTTTGCTTTTACCACTCTTGTTCTTGAGGTATTTGGGTTGCGATTAGTTCTGTATTTAGTTGATTTGAGTATTTTGGTTCCAGGCAGATACTTAACTGTGCATTATTATTATTATTATTATTATTATTATTATTATTATTATTATTATTATTATAATTGTTTGGTTGATTGTGAGTAGACCTATGCATTCACTACGAAATTTCTTGGCTAGCAAAATTCAGTGTTTTGTTAGTTTGCTTTTCGCGCCACTTTCCGATGTAGCACCCAGATTTATCATATGTGCATCTTGTAAGTTACCGTAGTATTTTATTTTAACGGAATGTTTAGTTTGAAACATTAATTGTATTGTGGAGTGTGAGTGAAAATGAATAGAGTAAGTAATTTGCTAGTCAGACAGTTTTTCCAGCTCCCTGATGACGATAAACTTACAGTAAAAACACTCGGTGCACCATTACCGGATAAGTATTGTCCAAAATATAAGTATACGAGGGCGTTTAAAGGAGATATTTAAGGCAATAATAATTGGTTATGTGAATGCGATATTAAAAACGCTTTATTCTGTTGTACATGTTTGTTGGTGGAGAATTCGCGTGGACCAAAATAGGAGTTATGGAAAATAATCCCTAAAATAAAGAAACATGAATCTTCAGCTGAGCGGCTTCGGTGCCGTAGTTGGTAGCATGCTGAGCCTCTATGCCCAAGATCGCGGGTTCAAACCCGGCCGAAGTCATCGGATTTTTAAGAGCGTTAAAAATCCCTCAGTATGCATTCCTTCGGAGGGGAAGTAAAGCCGGCGGTCCCATGTCATAGATTTATGGCATGTTAAAGAACCTTCCACTTATTACACCTGTGTGAAGCTAAATTATAGGTTAAAAATTTGAACAACGCTCTTAGGTTCCAACGTTCGTCGCCAGGAGCCGACTGCGGTGGCGTGTAGTAACCAAGTTCTGAACTAGTAGTCGTTTACGGTGGCCTTTGGCGGCAAAAGTAGGAACTGCTTGAAATTCAATGTCTGTAGTCCTCACTTGAATTAAAAACAGATAACACTCACTAATACAGCCATCACAATTAACACCGGTTATCAGACAGTTTCTCCACACACCCAAAGTACAGGGGGCTACATGACTGCCTTGTTGCAGCTCCTAAACTGAGGAACCAACCAACCAATCTTCAGCTGTTTGAAATTGACACTTTTTGGAACTGTTAACGAAGATGCACAATTGGACAGTGCCTATAGAAGGTAAATTGCGGAATATAACGAAGATGTTAGGCACAATAGATATGTGTTAAATATTGTAATAAACTGTATTCGTTTCTGCGGTTCTTTCGGACTGGCCTTGCGTGATCATGATGAAAGTGTAACATCAACAAATCCATGTGTTTTGAGAGAACTAATTAATTTTACCGCTGAGTTGGATGCTGTGTTAAAGGTCATTTGGTAAGGGCAACTGTTTTCAAAGGAACGTCCAAAACAATTCAAAATTAATTTTACAGATTATGATGGAGGTTTGCCAAGAAGAAGAATCAAAGCAAATAAAGGAATCGGAAATTTTTGCCATTATAGCAGATGAAACTAGTGATATTTCAAACATATTTCAGATGGCTGTTGTGCACCGATACGTAGTAAGAGGCAAACAAAACATGATGCACACACATTAGCAGCGTGTTTACTGGATGAATTAAAGAAGCAGAAATTGAACGAAACTCCGCAAAAATGAATTGCGCCGACGTATGACAGAGCGCACTTCATGGCTGGTTCCTCTGATGGGGTTCAAGCTATAGTAAAAAAAAAAAGACTGATAGTCAGTCTGAAAGACTAAACTTTATATCATTTTAAATGCTACAAATGCTGCGTGAACTCGAAGTCCGTTAGCAAGTGCAAACCAAGGTCAAAGGAGGTAGCTGGCTGGATGACGTCAGGCAGTATTATGACGTCACACACCTCAGTGCATGCTCGGTACATTTCGTCCCGTCACCGTAACGTATCGCCAGACCCCAGCGTAACTACGAAGTCGACAAGATCATTTAAAATGATAAAAATCCTATCCTTATGCAGAATATGTGCCCGTCTTTGTTAGTAATAACATTTTTCGTTAACGTACAAACTTTTCGGTTGCCATGTTTTTATGTTGAGAATGTTTATTATCCCGGAGATTGAGACCCAACCTTAGACGACCTGCTGTGTTTAAAATTCTTCCCATGAACTCAGGCATAGGGCTTAAATACATAAATCTGATTTTTTTAATGAATTCCTATAGGAAGAAGCCCAAAAGAGCCATTAAAATTTGTCTATTTGTCGAACGTACAGTTATTTTGGAAAGCCCATGTATTTCAGTCTTTATAGAACTGTAGTTTATCTAACGTTAATTAATTTTTGTTACATGTGTAAACTTCCCATATAAAATTGCGACATCAGAAATTTTGGTGCAACACCCAGCTTTACTTACCACCGGCCGCCACTGGTATCAGAAGAAATACTAGGAGCAGGTGTAGCGTTGAATGGTGTTAGGATGCTACTATCAACATCGGCTGTAACATGTTCGGGGTGATCCCCGATCATGGCCCGCCTGTTCAGCTCCTGATCACCACCGGCTTGTATGCTGTCACCCCCAGCGATGGCTCCAAGGGTGCCCCGACGCTCCTCGGGTAGCGGCCTTTTATTTCCACTTTTCTTATTTGATCTCATCATGATGATGGTGTGCCTTTTATACCTACGGCCAGGATATGATTTCGACCGCCCTAACATGGATTATTATTATTATTATTATTATTATTATTATTATTATTATTATTATTATTATTATTATTATATATTATTATTGTTGTTAATATTATTACATAAAAATACAAAAGGATCGCCGTCGTACTCCTTGCAAGAAAATTACTCTGATGATAGCATTAGATCTCAAGATGTTCAGAGCAAGATACTGAAGAGACAAGACCTTACGTCCTATGTAACAACTTAGGCTTTCACGGCCTGCGTTCATAGCTATGTACCTACTATACATGCAGTACCAAGGTGGGCAGCCATTTGCATTATCTGTATACGGTGTTTATTCAAGTCAAGTTTCCCCTTTCTATTTTCCCTGTCCTTTGTAACTAACTATTCACAGACACAACATCTGGGATGACGAAAACGCCTCTTTAAGCCGTATACTTGACTGAGCTCAATGGCAAGCAGCTGGTATTAGCTTATTGTTAGCCTATATATTATTAGTATTATTATTATTATTATTATTATTATTACTATTACAACGTAAACAATGTTTACATATGGTACATCTGATGAGAAATATTACAACATATACAGTATATCCTTTTACCACTCTAGTTTTTCCCGTGATATGTGTGCATTGAACTGAATAAAGGTACATTGTAAAAGCAAACGGACTGTACATATATTGTTTCCTTGTACAAAATTCGATGCAATCCACCTCTTTTGTTTCACAAATATTCTTAGTATTGTAAAACAAAAAATATATAATAAAAGCATTTTTTAATAATTGACTAAACAATACTCTTCATTAATTAAAAGTAATAGACGAACTTTAACTTGATAGTAAGGGATTGCAAAAACTTTTAAATTAAGGCACCGGTAAAATCAAATTTTATTTATTTTTCCGAATTAATAACTGTCTATTTTTTATATTATTCAAAATTCAGACGAGTATTTTTGGAGAAATTGAAAATTAAAATCTACAATTTATGGGCGTTCGTAACTATAGTTTTATCACTGAATGAAGTTCTTGTTTTTTTTTTCTCTCTGAATGTTTCGTTATTTACTCAGTCTGCAGTAAAGCTGTAATTTTTAGGACACATTTCCCCAAAAATTGCTCAACTGATATTCAGAAGAATTAAACAAATGTTTCTCTTATTAACAACTGGCACAGTGATGATCTAAATCAGAAGGATTGTATTCAAAATAAAATTTGGTTCCGATATTTCTAGGTACAGTATCAGACATTAATGAAGGAATGAATATATACCGAATGAAATAAATTTCTGTGACAAAAGGGGAGAAGGGGTTCCAACAGATTAAAGCGCAATTTGCTTGCAACTGTTTTAGTATTTTTAGCCCCGGTGTGTTACATATTGACTTGTGAATGTAGCAGCAGTTAAACGTGCCAGTTATTGGCAATCCATCACTGCCAGGATGTTTGGGTTTTGTCAACACACCTCTGGAAGCAACAAGCAAATTATGCATGAAGCCTAGCCAGAAGTGGAGTGGACGCGGGAATCACTCTATGGTTCATTGTGTCTCTGTAACATTCATTACCTGAGCACGAGCTGGAATGTTCCGCTCAATTGAATTGCCACCTGAACAATATTTTCAGCCAATGAAATAACCGGCAATTGTTTCGTTCGTTGTCAGGTGTCATTTGTATACCATCAAAAGTAGCAAGTGTGTGCAGTTTATATTATGCTTATACTGTGAACAAGCGTGCACATGACCTCACTGTTGCGCCCCTTAAAAGAACAACTACCAAACTGTGAACAAGCCTTTAGTTATGAAATAATTCTTGGCTGGCTGCCTGGCTCAGTGACAACGTTCTCACTTGCTGTACCCAAGGTCGCAGGATCGAATCCTGGCAGTCAGCTGGCATGCAAGGGTGCGCAAATGCGAGGGAGCCGTGTCATTAGATTTAAATATCCTCTTCCGGGCATATTTCCAGCACTCTGGCGTCTCTAAAAGCCGCAGTAGTTAAAAGGGACGTAAAACAAATAACATAATTATTATACTATTATTAAATAATTAATTAATTAATTAATCTTTTGTTTATTTATTTATTTATTTATTTATTTATTTATTTATTTATTTATTTATTTATTCTTCAACACTGTGTATCTCACACTTAAGCTGGAGGTAGCTGATATTATGAAGGTAGCACGAAATATTGCTGGAACAAATTGCTGGGAGCATTGGCAGGAGGGTATTCATAATGAAGAGATAACGGTTGAGTCAGAAATGAACACCCTAAATGAAGTTGTTCGTATGAACCAAGTCAGACGGTGGGATCATTCCATGTGAATATGAGAGGAGAGATTACCTAAGCGGTTATCAGACAACCCAATACACGAAACTTAATGACCACGATGTTCAGGCCCCTCGAATGAAACAACAAACTAACTTTTAAATACTCCAAAAGTATTTTGAGAGCGTTAAAATCCTTCAGTATGCCTTCCTTCGGAGGAGAAGTAAAGACGGCGGGCCATGTCATAAATTTATGGCATGTAAAAGAACCTACCACTACAATTGATAGTGTGTAGTTAAATGTGTAGGTTATTTGGTTAGAAACGTTCTATCAAGTTCCAACGTTCGCGACCAGGTGTCAGTGACAGTGGCATCTCTGGTAGCCAAATTTGGAACTACTTGAATTTGAAGTTGATTGGGGAGCCTACGGGCGTTCATTTAAAATAGCCCACTATGACCCTTGGCTGCAATTCAAATATAAAATACTCTAAAAGAAGTTTCCAGATTCCTCTGGGCTTACGTAATGTTTTCAACATATTATAGAATGCAAACCAAAATTAGGAAATCCCTTCCGAAATGTTTATATCAGACAATGATCTTCCTCCGGCGTAGCCAGTTTAATTTGAGGGAGTTTTAGATTCATAAATTGGCAGTGAAGTCGAGCGCGTTAAATTATGCTTCTTGTCTGCAATGGGGTGTTGCAGTTCTGATATTCAAGGTTCGAGGTTCGAATTCCTACTACGGCAGTGGCTATCCTGTCTTACTTAGTATTTGATTGTACCGTATATTAAGTCCCGTGACACTTTTCTCTACTCAGATTTCAATAATTTAATTTATTTGCAATACTATTGTTACTACTATATAGGACATCAGACACATAATATGTGTCATAATATATCATATCTGTAATCTATATATACATAAATCAATGTTACGGGATAGTTTGTCTGTCTGTCTGTTCCCTACGCGTTCATATACCATTCATCCGATTGCGATGAAATTTGGGTGAGTTGTTGTGTGCAATCCAGGGAAGGTTTCTGGCTACAAATTATTTATGTTACACAAAAGGGCGAGGGACGTAACAGGAACCCTTAATTCCCACAGTAACCCAATGGCACAATCTGTATACTTATGAGACCGCAATGCAGGAGACTGTCAGCTGCCCGCCGTGTTATCTAGTATTGCTGTATATTTCAATACAGTTCACGCCACGGTTTTTGGCCGGGGGTTCATTATTATTATCTTTCTTTCTGTCTCTGATTGGCATTGCAACGCATGCCGGGAATAGCTAATTATGAAATAAACAGAAGTACAGGAAGCTGTTCCCTACGCGTTCATATACCATTCATCCGATTGCGAATCTTAGGAGAGACACCCGGTAGATATAGGTATGTCGATAGATGGAGTGGTTCCAGAGAGAAGGGGCAGTGACTGACCCACAAACGAACAACCGAGTGTCATTAAAAGAGTCCTCGTAAGGGACTTCAGAATGTTGTGCTGTGGCGAAGGATTGAATACCTACTCAGACAGTGACCATACTAGGCGCGTTTTTACCGTCTCGCTTTTGGAAAATTCTTGGATTGTACCGTACGTCCCGTGACACTTTTCCCAACGCACTATAATAATAATAATAATAATAATAATAATAATAATAATGATAATAATAATAATAATAATAATTGTATATTAAGGCTTTCACGGCCCGGAATACTATTAAAATTATTATTACTGCCTCCATTTTCAAGGTTTCTTTCAAAACTTTAGAGTTTTAAATGTTATTTTCACACGGCAATATCCCATAAGCATGAATAATTTTATTATTAATAATATTAATAATAATAATAATATTTATTATAATATCATTAATACTTTCATTGCAGCCAAATGGCCATACAAAAGAGGAAAATTTCATAACAATACAAATTATTCAAGTAATTTCAAGTTTGCGTTCTGGTGCCTCGGTTTGCATATTCTGTAATTGATTGGGTTCTTTCTTTTTGCACAATACTATATGGTAGCGTTAACATGTTTGTCTGCATAAGTTGCACTCACACGTCTCAGCTGGCACCTGGCATGATGTGTTCACACAGATGAGATGATGGAATCCGTGTACCGCCATTGTAGTAAACACGTGTCTCATCTCAAAGCTGGATGTAGTCCATGTCCGATCTATTATGGCCCCCGTTCCATGAAACTCTGGGGGTATTTCTTCTCTTTTTGCTTTTAATATTGATAAAAGATTTTCCGAGGCTCGAGTGCGAAGAAGAGTCAAAAGTGTCCTTAGGTCCTCGATAAGGAATGTTTCTCTTGCGAGGAGGTAGACGAGTCTGGAACGTGTAGTCTTTGACACTCCTAGTGCTCTTTTGATGTATAATGAGTTTACCCGTTCTAATAAGATAGGTTCTTTTCGGTGAGATGCGACCATAAGACTTCTATCCCATACGTTATTATGGGAATTATTTTAGCTCTGAAGAGCATCATTGCTGTATCTAAGTTGAGGGATTTAATGTAGCCGATCTCATGCATCGCCCTTGCTGCTTGCTTTGCTCTCTCAGTTATGTGCTTCGTGAAACATTTAGCGCTTGTTTGCAGCGTGATGCCTAGATATTTAAAATCTTTTACGATGTTTACTGTCGTCCACTTGATGCTGATTTCTGCCAATGCTGGAGCCCTTCCTCCTAGTCTAAAGACCATCATTTCTGTCTTAGATATGTTGATCTCGAACTCATGCTTGGTGCACCATTTCTTTATGTCATTTATAGTGTCCTGAAGTTCAATGATGTCTGTTGATCCAACCACTATATCATCGGCGTACGAGTATGCTAATATGTCCTCTCTTCGGATTATTCGCATTAGATCTTCTGCTGCTAGAATAAATAGTAGAGGGCTTAGTGGATCTCCCTGCAGTACTCTGTTTGTTTGGAGTATCGGCTCTGAGACTGAAAGATTGTCCGAGATTCTTATTCTGTTCCATTGGAGTATGGAGCTTATACTTCTCATCCATGTACGGTATTGTTCTTCTAGTTTCTTTATCACCAACTTCAGGGTTACTAAATCGAAAGTCTTAGTGAAATCTATGAAAATGGTGAAAAACTTTTCATTTCTTTTATGGGCTTCCCAGATGTCATTTAACAGCGGTTCTATTTCGGTTAGAGTCGATTCTCCTTTTCTAAACCCGAATTGGTTTTCTGGAAGATGCTCGTTGATTGTTAATTTTATTTTTTCAGTTATTATTTTTGTAAATATTTTAAAGGGGATATTCTCCATCTATTTATCGAGATCTTTAGGATCTCCTTTTCCTTTATACAGCATTTTGATTATTGAATATCTCCACCTCTCTGGTATTGATGCTGTCTCTACGCATTTATTATATACTGTAGTTTCGTCCAAATAGGTACTAGTAGATGGAAAGTGTACTTTATATAATCAGTACATAGCCCGTCTGGTCCTGCAGCTTTTCTGTTCTTTGTTCCTGCAATGATGAATTGGATCTCACTAACAGTCAGTGAGGCCCATTCTGTTGGTAATTGCAGGCCGTTCCCCTGTGCGGGTTTTAGTGTGTCTTTTATTCCTTCTCTGTTGAGAATGCTTCTGAAGTGAGATTTCCATTCGTCCATGTATATATAGTGAGTTTGCGCTTGCTTCCTTGGACGTAGTGCAATATATGGATCTCGTGTAGTTTCTTATACTATGTGTTTGTCTTCTTCTTCTCAATAGATCCTCTTCTTCTCTCTCAGTAGCTGCTTGTAACAACTTCTCTCCTTGTTATACTCTTGGGTGAGTGTATGATTCGCAATGTTCAATCTTTGCTGGTGTGGGCTGTCCAGTACCTCTTTCCTTGACAGATTGCATTCCTGGTCGAACCATTGTTTTGCTTTTCTCTTCTTCCTAGGGCTTGCGGCTTGTGTTAGAAGTTCTTCTATAGCTTGCACCGCTTAATACAATCTTGAGTCTTCCAATAACGGTTCTATTTATTCTATCTGTTCTGATCGTTCTTCTACTTTCCCGACGTCAATTTTCCTCGAGAGTGGTTGTTTTACTTCGATTTGTAGTTCTTTCCATTCTCTTTGAAGCTTTATTTCCATCGGTATATGTTTTCGTAATGGTGTGTGATGTGCTGTCCATAGCGGAGTTATTTCCCCTTTTATTTGGTCTCTTATCAATGCGATATCTATTGTGCTTTTGCCATTGTGGCAGATATATGTTGGTACAGCGCTATTGTTTAATAGACGGAGACCTTCTTCATGAAACTGTTCCATGACTAGTTTAGTTTTGTAGTTTTCTATATATAGCCTGCATTTTAGGACTCCTGTGATGATTAGAGGTTTGTCCTGTTAACTTTCTATGATTAGTTGGCCTAACTCATCTATTATATCCATAGCATATCATATTAATTCATTATGTTATATTTATTAAATCGTTATTATTAATTATGTTTCAGGTTTTAAAAAGGATAAGGGTGATATGTTGCTTTAATTTTGGGCATGATTGTAGTAGATTGAACAGCTTACTGTCGTAACTTAGGTCCACTTGAGATGTGGGCGTGTAAGTGCTAAGGATTTCTGTCATTCGTGACTACTTTATATCTAACAGGTCCGGGAATCGAACACATGGCTATTATAGATGAATGCTCCATTCCTAGGATGTCATAGACACAAGAGGAAAGGTTACACTAGTTGAGAGAATAAAATATGGGTTCATGTTTGGGCCGAAACGTAGCAAGCAAGCTAGAAATTGCTTCCGTATAAAATATGGAAGTTGCTCGCTTGCCTTGCCGTGTATGACTTACAATGCGCACGAACGGACGAATATATCACCAGGAACCCGGCTACGATTTCTTTCTCCAAACCTAGCTGAATGATGAATTACTTTCTCCTTTAGCCATACGGGCTGGCGCATTTCTCCTTTATTGTAGTGTGTGTATTTAACACGTCAAGAAAAAGGGGAGAAGGGGTTGTTGTTGATTCCTTAGGGGCTTCGAGACATCGTGGTCATGTAGCCCCTCTGTGTAGAAGTTGTCTGATAACCTGCGCCACTGAGATGTCTGTACAAGTGTGTGCATTTGTAATCGAGGTAGGAATTGGGTAGGAAGCTGCCGTGACCATCCTGGCATATGGCTGAAATAGAAGTGGGAAACCACGGATAAACACTTCCAGGATGGCTGAAGTAGGAATTGAACTCGTCTCTTTTCAGTTTTGCCTCGCGAGGCAGGAGAAAGAAAGACAGAAAGAAAGAACGGAAGAAGGGAGAAACTTTGGAAAAATGTTAATAATAATGATGTATTTCTATCCCTTATGGTCCTTTATTCGTCGGGATGAGGTGAGATGAGTTTTTATATTGCAATAACTTTCAAGGCAACATGACACCAAGATGAGAAAGATGAATGGAGCGGGAAATGGAGTTGGATGGAAATGGCTGTAACCAAATAGAAACCCGACAGCATGAACACATAGATTCAAGATGGTGGCTAGGCGTACATTTTAAGTACATAAATTAATAGCTCAGGATGTTATAGCACAATTAAGGCGAAACTTAATTGTTAGTTATTGTTGTTTTAAGAGTCGAAACAGCAAGGTCATCTGCCCCTTAAAAACTTAGTAAAAGAGGAGTATAATATGAGTCAGTAGTGTTAGTGATAAGTTTATCACACTGAATATAGCGCGCAGCGGCCATCCTGAAATTTTCAACAATACTACAATAATGGAAATTAGTAATATGGTGAAAACCTATATGGTGTATCATTTGCCTAAAGCAAAATAACAACGACCCTATAATTTCAAGTTGGCGACTGGGTGAAATATTAAAACGTAATAGTGATCATTCAAATTTAGTCTAGAGGTAGCTCTTGTAAAGGTCATGTTTTATATCGCTGCCATCTTAACCAAAACAAAATGGTGGCCACCCAAATATTCACAGCTTAAATCAATTTACGACTAAAATATTCAGAGAATCTCTACCAAATTTCGTAAAACGATACCTTCAAATGGGATGCGTCTTGCGTCTATAGGCTACTACAAAGCCATTAGTCAAACCATTTCAATATGGTGGCTGTGTGAAACATGCAAGCTTTATATTCCATAACTTATGACCCGCCAGTTTTTCTTATCGAACGGAGGGTTGGATATTATAATTTTCCTAATATAAAATCATACTGTAGCAGTGGCTTAAGTGTCCGGCTCCGTGGCTAAATGGTTAGCGCGCTAGGCTTTGGCCCGAAGTGCCCCGGGTTCGATTCCCGGCCGAGCCATCAGGGATTTTAATCTTCTGGGGTTAATTCCCTTGGCTTGGGGACTGGGTGTCTTCATCATCACTTCATCCTCATTACGACGCGCAGGTCGCCCACGGGCGTCAACTAGAAAGACCTGCACTCGGCCTCTCCGGAGGCCACACGATCATTATTATTAGTGGCTTAAGTAGCACTCAGGCTGAGCCATGCTCGGTCACGCGACAAGATGGCGCTTGACATCTGTTGTAAAGCCCATAGTTTGGGGTTGTTGCAAGTAATACACGGATAGAAATAATATCAATTTAGTATGAAATAATGAAGAAAGCGTTTGTTCCAAGTCATTATTTGTTAAGGAGTTGTATCTATGGCTACTGATCACACTGATGTAGCAATGATTAGGTTTTTTACTTGATTTCTTTAATAGGTATTGTTTTATATTTACACAGAAGTTATAATATTAAGCATTAAATTGTGCAATTTGCAATGGAAAATATTATATACTAGCAGAAGTACCCGCTCTTCGAACTGTCTTCGGTATTAATAACCAGACGCTATCAATTGAGCTACTGTTGCAATGGTTAGGGGCTTGTCATTCCTTCATAGGTTTATCAGAACGAAGTTAGTTTTCTGGGTATATCACTGACAATGATAATTTAAAGGCCTTAAAATGTGGTTTTCGGAGACCCATTATAGACTCTGTAGTTTTGTGTCACACATTGAGAAGCGCAACATATGCTTTGGTCGTCTTTCTAGGATAATTTTAATTTTTCGCCTATTTTAGCATGTATTTTGAAAAGTTGTTCCTTATACCCACCCTTCTATGAGAAGTACGTTGAAGAGTATTCTAAATGATTGGTGTATTGACTCATGGTTACAATACCCAATTTTACGATGCTCCAAGCACCCGAACATGAATTATAGGCGTACATAATAGTACATTATGCAACGAGCCTATAATGGCTATAATTAAGACACGAGTATTTTTTATAAAACGAGCGTATGCGAGTTTTATAATTTCCATACGAGTGTCATAATTACCATTATAGGCGAGTTGCATACGACTGTTTATGTTCGACGATAATTATAACTTTATTATATGTTTTAACATAAATATTCATAAATATCTGTTGAGAGTCAGCTACTGGAATTTTGTGATCGCAGAGCGAGCGTTGGGTGTTATACCTTCGTCTTTCAAGAGCTTTGAACGGCCGACGCATGCGCTCTGTGGGCTTGCAATGCCATATGCAGCCATATGTTTACATCAGCCGTCCCTCAGTAATATTGTCACCGCAGTCATTTGAAGACAATGCGCTGTGTAGAAATTAGTGTTAGTGATTTTAAGGTACTGTGCTATTTCTTGTCTCATATTCGCCAGTTTATTTACGCGAACATATGGACGGTGGGTATTCCATGTCGGTAATTTATTATAGTTCGATGTTGTGTTTATGTCCGACATGTTGGATTTTGAGCGCATGCGCGAAATTATCGTTACCTAATTGGTCAATGAACGAGCTCTGATTGGCTGGAGAAACTGTATCGTAATGAAAAACGGTGTTATAATGACCATCATTATGATACAGTTTTCAAACACATAATAGTGAGGGTCGAACATAAACATAAATATATATCAACCACACAGTATCAAACAAAATCATCTTTACGATGAACCCGTTTGTCGACAAAAATATGATTACTTAAAAAGTGCTCTCAAACTAAATTCACCTAACGTGTACTTCCCGACGTGAAAATAATATTGAAAACCTCGTAGATGAAACGCAATATATGTCTAATTAAAACTGACCCTCACCGTTATGGAAAGTCCCCATCCCCAGGAAGACTCCCTTAATAAATTATAAAGGCTTGTGGTGCATGAAAATTCAGGATATTTTACCTCCAATGGCCCAAATCCCCAAAAGCTGCAAAAAACACTATTTCAATTCAGGAGTTTTTGAAAATAATGTTGGTGTTTGGAGATATAATAGACCTTCTGTACAACATATCGCACGTGTAAGTTGCGTTTAAAAATTCTAGGGTACCCCATGACCCCCGTCCTTAAGTGCATTGGTAAATTTTACAGTCTATGTTTGTTTACATGATAACCTTTTAGCCATTTGCATACTTTTACAGAAATTTAATAAATTGAGTGGCATTGCTTCTTACAGAAATAGATGGAAAGTTGGAGGTCACCTCTTGAGGTACTGTTGTCATGGCTACCGGCTTGCATTCCTTCATTAGATTCTTCTTGTTCTTCTTCTTCCTCTTCTCTCGGATGAGCCAGCTAAGGACCACGACATTCAACGTTTCAGCTTGGCGAGGGACTTAATGTTTGCCCAATATTCGCGCATTCTCTGGCTATGTTTCTTCTTTCTCTCTTTTGTCCAGATGATGCCGGTTTTCTTACAGGGTGGTCTGTCCTGAAAACTCTTCCATGTAAGTATCTTTCTGATATGTGATCGGCTTCTAATATCACTTTCCATTATCTTCAGTTCTTGGATGTCCTTGTTAACTTCTGTTAACCACGGTGTCACGCTCTTTCTATTCTCCCAGTAGTTGAGAAGCCGGTTGGTTAGTCGTGTAGGGTTCATCCTTGAGACATGTCCGTAGAAAGCCAGACGTCTCTTCCTGGCAACCTCTGTTATTTTCTCAGTATATCTATACAGGCTAGCTCTTGATTTGGTCTTCTTCTGTACTCGTCAACTATTTTTATTAGCCTACTTTTCATATTTTGCAAAAATGAGGAAAATGTAGACTTATGAGATCGATCCGGAAAAATGTGTGTATATCTGTCTGTCCTTATGTCTGTCTGTCTGTCTGTCTGTCTGTCCTTCTGTCTGTCTGTCTGTCTGTCTGGCTGGCTGGCTGTGTGTGTGTGTGTGTGTGTCCCCCTATCAACTCCTAAACGGCTGCAGCAATTGAAACCGAATTTAGTATGAGTAAATATGTATACCGGAATATCTCAAGCCCATATTTGAAAATGATGTCAGTGCTACCAACTGCTGAAAAAACGCAATAGAATTTTGAACTCCATGTTGGATATCATGGAAGATATGCATGGTAGCTATACCAAAATTCGCACACATGTAGATAATACTATTTCAGTTTAATTTCCAGGAGGCCATGCATAACAGTGTTTCCAAAATAATTTTAACCCTTCTGATAAATCCGATTATTAAATGCATATAACTTCTACACTATTAATTGGATTTCAACCAAATTTTGTATATAATATGTGTACATAAACAGATATGACTGAGTGTATTCTTAAGAGCCACCAGGGCTGCCAACTGTTAATAATTGCTCTCTCTATTTATTTATTTTATCCAAATACCAATATATCTGAAAGTATGCAAGCCGACAGCTTTAAACTATGCACACGTATAGTACCTAACATTTTAGATTAATTTGGACAACGTATAAACTTCAGTTCTACCAACATGATTCTAAGCCTGCTGATAGGACCAATTTTTAAATGCATGTAACTCCTATACTATCCGTTGGATTTCAACCAAATTTCGTATGTGCTATGTGTAATTTATCAGTATTCTTAAGAGCACTCAGGGCTACCAACTGTTAATAAATGCTGTCTATATTGTTTACCCTAATATCAATATATCAGAACGTATGCAAGCCAACCGCTCTATACATTGCACACGTAAAGCACCTGACACTCTAGACTAATCTGGAGTAATTAATATAAGTCAGTGTTGCCAACATACTTCTATGCTTGCTGATAGGTCCAATTTTAAAATACATGTAACCTCTATACTAACAAATGGATTTCATCCAAAATTGGCACAACAAGATATAATATTTCAGATTATTTATAACCAGCACACGCATGACATTGTTGCCAACATGCTTTTACGCGTGCTGATAGATCCAATATCTAACTGCACGTAACGCCCATTGGACTTCAACCAAATTTTATGTTCTGTACCTTAAGAGCTGGAACTAAGAATATATTCAGTCACCAGGGCTGCCAACTGTAGTGCTCTATTAGGCTACATTATACCAGGAATATTTCGAACTAATTGGACATTTCGATATTACCAACTTAATTTCGTCATTATTCTAGAAAGGTTCATATACTGTCGAATAATCATTGGCATGAAAAGTAGGCTCTTTAGTTCGTCACGGAACTTCTTGTTAGTTTATTAACTGAAATTAGTTTTCTGGGAATATCTCAGAAATTTGGTTTTACAGCCTTAAAACGTAGTAGCCTCCGAGCCACCGAGGGGCTGAAAATGAGTTTTGTCTCGTCCTTGTACGCCATAATATAATAGTAATCATAATGATAATTTAATAGTATAGGGATAGGGATATAATAGTCCTTTAGTACCACACCCGCACGTGTAAATCGCGTGAAGAAATTCAAGAGTACCCCTTGACCCCCTTAAAGTTGGTTCCGTGATAACCTTATAGCCGTTTGCGAACGTTCACAGTATTGTAATAAATGGAATGGCATTGCGTCTTACAGAAATAGAAAGACTTCTGAGATTGCATTGCCATGGTTACCGGCTTGCATTCTTTCAGTAGCTTTTATTAGAAAGAAATAAAGGGATTCAGCCTTTTCAATACCATATTAAACCTACTCACAGGTACATGTTTCGAGGGTTGTTAACTCCCTCTCCCTCAGCCTGTACAATAAATATCAAAGATTAATTACCTTTATCTCTTCCCACAATCTCAATGAAATAATTTTTGAAACCAGTATTTTATACAGAACACTAATAGACGCATTGTATAGTAATAGATAAATTGATCAGTTGTATTCCACCATTCATACCATTTATTTTCCAAATTCAATAATGATTATACCTCTCACCTTTCGCATTCATCTACTCCAAAAACAACAGCCAACGGCACATCATAAACATCTACATTTATTTTTCCTTAGTTTTTATTCCCGTCCTCTATTTCCCTTCCCCTTCACCCCTAGCATGTCTTTGGACAGTCAAAGGAGTGATATTTGCGAGACACGTTTTTGATCTGCTGTTGTTCGCGCCCAAACGCACTACATACAGCGGGGCATGGCACGGCTGCAGGGATTCTTTGGTTTCTTTGCCATAATGTTCTCCAAGGGCAGCATGGAGACTAGTTCGAACCTACGATGACGCAAACAAATAGCGGCTCACAACACCGGCCTGATTCAGCGGCTTCTTAGTGCACCCAGGCCTGGAAATCCAATTAGAAGGTCTTCTATGGAGAGTCGGAAACAATGGATTGATGAACTTCGCATTATTTATTTCATAAACTGTATTCATGTCACTAATCAAATATATAAAAGTGAAAGTCTGTATGTATGTATGTATGTATGTATGTATGTATGTATGTATGTGGGTTGGTTCCGTATACAAATCTACACCGTTCCACCAATCTCAACCATAGTTTGCATACACATAGTTTAGGACCCAGAAGGAACCGCTGGCTACATGAATTTTCGATAGTCTTTCTCATTCTTCTGATTTCGGCCTTTTGCACTCAAGCACAGGCTAATCAAATCATAAAATATACTCATGAAGGAATGGCAAGGCAGATAGTTTCCATGGCAACATAGCTCAAGTCGAGACACAGCCGACTAGATGCCAATTGCGCTCTGCACTACCGGAATAGAAAATGAGGATCTTTACTTGAAATCCCGTTAGTTACTCAAGAGCTCACACAGCACTGTCAACCGAGTTTAGCATAAGACTTGACACTATCTACTTTCTACTATATATTTGTCAAATATCACTCACTCACTCACTCACTCACTCATTTATTCATCACGAAATATCAGAAACCACCGAACGGATTGGAATGAAATCTGGTATGCAGCTTCCTCAAGGGCCGCAAATGCCCACTAAGAGAGGATTTTTGGATATTCGGGTTCTAAAGGGGCGTTAAGGGGGTAGACCTGAATTTCATTGAACAGCAATATCTCCCGATTGGTTTCATTGGGGGATGTGATACTCGGCATATAAACTCATCATTAAAAATAAGAAGACATGTGTCTGAGGGATTTTCAATGTGGTGTATATTATGAGGTGAAAGGGGTGAAAAGTGGGGATTGAAAGATTCCTAACGGAGCGTGTATCTCTTAAACGACATAGGCGAGGAGTTTGAAACTCAGCGAAAAAAAATCAACATAAAAAAGAAGTAAATATGTGTTGACCGTTTTTTCATAAATCCAATTTAAGGGGCCCATGGGGGGGGGGTGAAATTCTGGGGGGGGGAAACAGGGAAGAAAGTGTTCTAACTGATTGACTGACTGACTGACTCATCAAATTCAGGGGGAAAACTGCTTTAAAGTAAGTAAATAGCTGTTCGACAGATTTTTTTTCATAAATCAAATTTAAGGGGTTTATGGGGAGGGGTGAAATTCTGAAAAAAGAAAATTGAAAGAAAATGTCCTGACTCACTCACTCATCATCGCCCAGCCAAACTTATTGAAGTTAGAAACATGACAGTTTGGGGATATGTTCATTGTATGTCAAAACCGTCTACTAAGGGAGGATTTTCGGATATTCAGGTTCTAAAGGGGTCTTAAGAGGGTTAAACCTGCATTTCATTGAATAACAATATCTCCCGATTGGTTTCATTGGGGATGTGATACACGGCATATTGACTCATCATTAAAAAGTAACAAGACACGTGTCGGAGGGACTGTCGATGTGTTTATGATGTGAAAGGGGTGAAAAGTGGGGATTGAAAGATTCCTAGCGGAGCGTGTATCTCTTAAACGACATAGGCAAGGAGTTTGAAACTCAGCGGAAAAAATCAGCATAAAAAATAAGTAAATATGTGTTTGACCGTTTTTCATAAATCCAATTTAAGGGGCCCATAGAGAGTGGTGAAATTCTGGGGGGGGGGACAGGAAAGAAAGTGTCCTAACTGATTGACTGACTGACTCACTCATCAAACTCAGGGGGAAAAACTGCTTTAAAGTAAGTAAATAGCTTTTCGACAGTTTTTTTTTCAATCAAATTGAAGGGGTTCATCGGGAGAGGTGACATTCTGAAGAAAAAAAAATTGAAAGAAAATGTCCTGACTCATTCACTCACTCATCATCGCCCAGCCAAAAATATTGAAGTTGGAAACATGACATTTCGGGGATATGTTCGTTGTATGTCAAAACCGTACACTAAGGGAGGTTTTAGGTAGATTTCATTAGAAAGCTAACTATTGCAATGGGTACCATGTTTCGACTTCCGGAAAATTTCGACATATCTTCGCGTTTCACATCCCCCAGACCCCAAAACCACCGTCAGTTCAAAAGTTTATATATAATTTATGTATATATGTATCTATCTATCTATATATATATATATATATATCAGTTTCTTGTGGACACGATAACTGCCGTAATTTTGCACCAATCACTTTGAATTTTTTACATAACATGTATCCCTATAAAATCTCGGTCGAGTTCGTTAATGGGCAATATCGGTCGAAGGGGGTGAAAATGGGGGGCTTATTTCGAAAAAGTGAAATTTCGCTATAACTCTCTTAATACGTGAAATATCGAATCCATTCAAAGTTCATAATATGTGTCGGATACGTGCCAAAAATTTATGTCAAATACGTTTTTTGATAGCACCAACCATTGACCAATGGGGTGGAAAAAAGTGGGTTTTTCGGGAAACATTAATCATATCTCTCTTAATAGGCACAATATCAAAACCGTACAAAATGGATAATATTCCTCCAATAATTACCTAAAACTTTTGTCTGAAAGAATTTTCGATATGACCCACCATTACGCCACGGGGTGAGCAAAATGATTTAAATTATAAGAAAATTCCAAGTGCCAAGAGTGGTTGCCATGACAACTTTACTTTTAATTGATAAGGGATGAGCCATCAGCAGTTGCTATGACAACGCCACTGCACGAGATCACATTCTGTTCTCATATGTCTGTGGGAAGCGACTTCGGTATCGGAACTGGTAGCATGCTGAACTTCTATGCCCAAGGTCGCGGGTTCAAACCCGGCTGAAGTCGTCGGATTTACTAAGAGCGCCAAAAAAACCCTGAGTATGCTTTCCTTCGGAGGGGAAGTTCCAACGCTCGTTGCGAGTTGATGGTTCCGGTGGCATCTAGTAGCCAAGTTCACAGCTAGGTGTAGTTGATGGTAGTATTTTAAATTATGTAGCCTATTTTAGGTAGATTTCATCAGAAAGCTAACTATTGCAATGGGTGCCATGTTTCGATTTCCGGAAAATTTCGACATATCTTCGCGTTTCACATCCCCCAGACCCCAAACCACCGTCAGTTCAAAAGTTTATATATATGTGTGTGTAGATATATGCATATATATCAGTTTCTTGTGGACACGATAACTGCCGTAATTTTGCACCAATCACTTTAATGTTTTACATAATATGTAACCCCTTAAAAATCGGTCGAGTTCGTCAATGGGCAAAATCGGTTAAAGGGGGTGAAAATGGGGGGGGGGGGCTTTTTTTTTCCAAAAAGTGAAATGTCGCTATAACTCTCTTAATACGTGACATATCGAATCAATTCAAAGTTCATAATATTTGTCGGATAAGTGCCAAAAAATTATGCCAAATAGGTTTTTTGATAGCACCAACCATTGACCAAAGGGGTGGAAAAAAGTGTTTTTTTCGGGAAACATTAATCATATCTCTCTTAATAGGCACAATATCAAACCCGTAAAAAAGGAAAATATTCCCCTAATAATTACCTAAAACTTTGTCTGAAATAATTTTTGATCTGACCTACCATTACGCCAAGGGATGATAAAAATGATTTCGGAATTAAAGAACATGCCAAGTGCCATCAGAGGTTACCGCCAACGCTTCTAAATTGATGAGGGATGAGCTATCAGAGGTTGCCAAGACAACGCCATTGCTCGAGATCACATTCATTTTTCCATCTGACTGTGGGAAGCGGCTAACTGGTAGCATGCTGAACTTATATGCCCAAGGTCGCTGGTTCAAAGCCGGCCAAAGTCGTCGGATTTTCTAAGAGCGCTAAAAATCCCTCAGCATGCTTTCCTTTGGAGGAGAAGTTCCAACGTTCGTTGCAAGTTGCTGGTTGCGGTGGCATCTAGTAGCCAAGTTCACAGCTAGGTGTCGTTCACGTTAGTATATGGTACAAAATTAGGAACTACTACTTAAAATTGACCGTCTGCAGACCTTACCTGAATTACAGACTAATACAGTCATCACAATTAACACCGTTTATCAGATTCTACACACCCGGGGTTACATGACCACGTTGTCGCACCCCCTAAACTGAGGAACCAACAAAAATCTCTGCGGGAGATAAAATTTTGCGAGAAGAAGTAACAGACTGTCAGATAGTTACACATCAGTTCCAAACCTTGCATAAGGACAGTGTGATCACAGGTATAAAAATGAACCCCGAATGACAAAAAGGTTACCACCATCCCCATAAGACAATAAAATGATAAAAATATGCATACAAAAACGAAAAAAAGTTGATTTTTAACCTCTAAATGTAAAATACTTTCTTGCAGTCAATGAGGTCTGATCCTCCTACGAAAACCTGCATATTTTGCCTATTATAGCCAATCCCCTAGTTTGCCCGGTGAAATCTACCTCCGCCTTCCGGCGTGCCGAGGGGATTTTTTTGGATATTCAGGTTCTAAAGGGGTCTTAAGGGGGTTAAACCTGCATTTCATTGAATAACAATATCTCACAAGTGGTTTTATTTGTGGATGTGATACTCGGCATATAAACTAATCATTAAAAATAAGCAGACACGTGTCTCAGGGTTTTTCGATGTGGTGTATTATTATGAGGTGAAAGGGGTGAAAAGTGGGGGTTGAAGGATTCCTATCGGAGCGTGTAGGCCTATCTCTTAAACGACATAGGCGAGAAATTTGAAACTCAGCGAAAAAAAATCAGCTTAAAAGGTAAGTAAATCGGTATTCGACTGTTTTCTTCATAAATTAATTTAAGGGGCCAATGGGGTGGGGTGAAATTCTGGGGGGAAAAAGGAGAGAAAGTGTCCTAACTGACTGACTAACTCACTCACTCATCAAACTCAGGGGGAAAAGACAGCTTAAAAAGTAAGTTAATAGGTGTTCAAGCGTTTCTTCATCAATCCAATTTAAGGAGCCCATGGGGAGGGGTGAAATTCTGGGGAAAATAATTGAAAGAAAATTTCCTGTCTGACTCACTCACTCATCTAGCCCAGCGGAAAACTATTAAAGTTGGAAACATGAAATTTTGAGAATATGTTCGCTGTATGTCGAAAACGTCAACTAAGGAATGATTTTTGTTTATTCGGGTTTTAAACAGGTGTTAAGGGGGTAAACGTGCATTTCATTGAATAACGATATCTCATGAGTTGTACTTTGGGGATGTGCTATTCGGTATATAAACTAATCATTAAAAATAATCAGACATATGTCTAAGGGTTTATCGATGTGGTGTATATTATGAGGTGAAAGGGGTGAAAATTGGGGGTTGAGGGATTCTTAACGGAGCGTGTATCTCTGAAACGACATAGGCGAGAAGTTTGAAATTCGACGGGAAAAAACAGCTTAAAATACAAGTAAGTAGGTGTTCGACCGTTTTTTCATAAATCCAATTTAAGGGGCCCTTGGAGAGGGGTGAAATTCTGGGGGGGGGGGGAAACAGGAAAGAAAGTGTCCTAACTGATTGACTCACTCACTCATCAAAGTCAGGGGGAAAACAGCTTTAAATAAGTAAATAGGTGTTTGACCGTTTGTTTTATAATTCCAATTTAAGGGGTTCATGGGGAGGGGTGAAATTATCAAAAGTAAATGAAAGAGAATGTCCTGACTGACTCAGTCACTCATCATCGCCCAGCCAAAATTATTGAAGTTAGAAACATGAAATTTTGGGGATATGTTCCTTGTATGTCGAAAACGTCCACTAAGGAAAGAGTTTTGGATATTCAGGTTCTAAAGAGGTGTTAAGGGGGTAAACGTGCATTTCATTGAATAACAATGTCTCACGAGTGGTTTCATTTGGGGATGTGATACTTGGCACATATACTAATCATTAAAAATAAGCTGACACATGCTTAATGGTTTTTCGATGTAGTGTATATTATGAGGTGAAAGGGATGAAAAGTGGGGGTTGAAGGATTCCTAACGGAGCGTGTATCTCTTAAACGACATAGGCGAGGAGTTTGAAACTCGGAGGAAATCAATCAGCTTAAAAATAAATAAATAAATAAATAAATAAAATAAATAGGTGTTCGACCGTTTTTTCATAAATGCAATTTAAGGTGCCTATGGGGAGGGGTGAAATTCTGGAAGAAAAACGTCCAATAAGGAAGGATTTTTGGATGTTCACTCTCATCGACCAACCAAAACTATTAAAGTTAGAAGAATGATATTTTGGGGATATGTTTGTTGTGTGTCGAAAACGTCTACTAAGGAGAGATTTTTGGGTATTCAGGTTCTAAAGGAGTGTTAACGGGGTTAAACGTGCATTTCATTGAATAACAATATGACACGACTATGACGCGAGCGAAGCGAGGCTAAAAATGAGATGGTGTGTACCACGCAAGTACCACTGGTCCGATTTACATGAATTTTACATGGAAGTAGCTGATTTACCTGGTTAACATGCAGGTTAATTTTGATTTCAATACTTTGCACTATTTAAAGATGGCGACCATTTTAGTGACGTCACTACACCCTTTGGTTTCAAACTTTCCTATTTCCATTTCAAATAAAAAGAGAACGCTAAGAAATAGCAAACTTTTGATGGCATATACGAGGTTTAAAATTACATTTTCTATCCGAAAGGTATCTCCAACGGTTAGCGAGTAAAACCTAAATTTGTGCTACAAAACACGGTCAACGCCGAGCCGTGTAGTTGGACAAAATGGTCCATCCTTAATCTTCTTCTGCGCAGCACCTCGCCTATCCCCTGTTTTAACTGTCACCTTCAAATTTTAATTAATTTATGACGCGTAGCGAAGCACGGGTACTTCAGCTAGTGTACTTATAAAAGTAATTAATCTTTGATATTTATTGTACAGGCTGAGGAAGAGGGATGTAACAACCTTCGAAACATGTACCTGTGAGTAGGTTTAATATATGTCTTGAAAAGGCTGAATCCCTTTATTTTTTCTAATATATAGTTAGTCAGTACGGACCTCAATTATTGACATGATTCAATAGCTTAATAAATGAAATTAGTTTTCCTGGTATATCTTAAAAACTGTTGGTTTTAGGGCCTTAAAATGTGGTTTTCGGGGCCCGTAGGGTCTCTGAGTTTTGTTTCTCACATTGAGACGCTGAAATTGAGCTTTGTCTTGTCTTTCTACGCCCATTTCAGCATGCATTTTAAGGGGGTAGGCCCTCTTTTTTGATAGGTATAGAGAAGAGTTACATCAATGATTACTTTCGTGCCTCTGATGGACATCTGTACCAAATCTTACGTTCATCCACTCAGCCGTTATCATGTGATGCGCGTGCAATGTTGTACGCAGACAAACAAACAAATAGACATACAGACAGACAAAAAAATTGTTTTTGCGCGCAACCGTCGTAAACCAGTCTAAAAAGCGTTAATAACTCAAATTTCCGCGTAAATTCAGGAAAAACAGACAAACTTTCATTTTTATATAGAGAGAGAAGAGATATACGCATAACACCACGTTATTTCAGCCCGCTCTCACGATTTCCATTGCCGTCATTGAACCGCGCTAGAGTCTATTACAGTCAACATAACTGCTGACGCGCAAACCAAAAAGTGTTCTTGATATTACTAGTAATGTATTTTCTGGTAATATGTAATAATATGGGTAATTATAAAACAACAAATATAATAAAACACAAGTAAAAAGGCAACCATTACATGATTTGAACCTCGGCTACACAGGTGGGAGCCAAGCATCTAAACCACTACTCGACCAAAGTACCACATTGAGTTACGCAGTAGATATTAGGTCCAGGAAGTACTGTGATGATTGGAAATTAAGAAAATGTTTAGCATAGTCTAACGTACAATACATTGTAGCCTATTTCAACAAGCTACTGCATTCAAGTAGGTTACACTCCTTGGCATGGACAAAGAGTTATAACTATACCCATACATTAAGGAGAAAGTAGGCGATATGCTCTTTTCTGAACAGTTTGTCTTTTCCTTGTTAGCAGGTGCGAGTAGTTAAGATTTGCTTCTCGCCAAATTCAATTGATCACATTAACGTATTGACCGACTGAAAATCAAATCTCTTAGTCAACCAGTTCTCTTGTCTGAGTATATACAGTTGACTTGAATAGCGAGCATACGCATTCCTGATGACATCACACAACTTGAGTTATGAAGAGCACATTCTGACACTTGACGCCCCCAAGAGTACACGTACGAACTGTTGAGAGATTCGAATACTCTTGCAGGTGTCTCGAGGGCCGATCAAATATTCATTTGTTCTTGATGAGCCACCTCCCACCCCTCGACTATGACGCAATGAATAACAAATGGCTGACAGCTACATCGAGGGTGCAAACCTTCAGACGCCTAATACACTTGAGAAGAACAGTTGGTTGGCTTCACAGTACTTCTGTGGAGGGCTGACGTTACGGGACGGAAACTTCAGCAGATTCAATGCACACAGAACGATGGAAAATAAAATATTTTACTGTTGTTTATCCATTTTCGGGGCATGTCCTATGTACTGTAACCTATATTTTAGAGGTCCCCACATGTCAGTTGGATTAGGCTATTAATATTGTATTATCCTTTTTAAATGTATATAATTGTTTTCGTATCTTACTGATATGGTCGCGGGTCTATTTCCTTAGCCCGTCGATTGTCGATTTAATGTGAATATTAATTATTGTGTTAATATTATTATTATTATTATTTTTATTATTTATTTAGTTTACAGGTTACAGGGCTGTTCGACCACACGAAGCAATCATGGCTACTTGTTCTTCCTGTTTTTCCAGTACTCTTTCAATCTTGCACTTAAGGCCCTCTTCCTATCTTCGGTCCACTTTGGTCTTTGGGCTGTAGATGCTGCTTTCTCTAACATCACTTCCCACTTGTATCCTCTTCTGGGTCGACCTGTGCTTTATCCAGATCAATTTTGACTTGCATCATCCGGGGTGTAGTAGTCTTGAGCCGCTGTATGTATCTAAGAATTTTGTTGGTGAATCTGGTTTGTGGGAGTCTGCTGATATGGCCGTAAAATTTTAGTCGCTTCTCTCGGATGTCTGGTGTGAGGTTGGACAATTTCACTGTGGTGTCTCTGGAGTGAAGCTTGTATCCTTCGTCTGTGTGCTTTGGTCCAATAAGTTTCCCTGTTATTTTTTTCTCTGTGAGGATTTTCTCCAAGTCGAGGGCGAGTGTGTAACGTCAATGTCCCACTGTCATAAAGCACGTCAGGTTTAATAACCGTGTTGTAATGACGAAGTTTGGTGAATGTGGAGAGACATTTTTGATGTGTAACATATTTCCACTCGGTTGCTGGATATTTTTGTGGGAGTGATTTTGAAAAATGGGACGGAAGTGAATCGGAACCATCTAGCTGGCAGTGGTGGATCGAACGGAAGTGTGCGTCTTACACTTCCGTTCGATCCAGCTGGCAGTGGTAAGAGGAAATGAAATTCAGGAAATATCGCTGACCCAATTGTAGATTTCCGACGAAAGACTCAGCATTTGCTCTTTGTTATTCTTGTATTTATATCAGTGTCATTCGGTACTGTCTTTGACCGTCTTACTAGAGCAAACGTGTATGTCAGCGCCGGATTATCCCAGGTATTAAAAGCATTCATAGTATTGCTACAGAACTGTTTTGATATCAGTATTTTTGGTAAGTTCCCATTACATTCTCCTTTATACTTTTGTTGTGGAATGCTTCGAGCATACAATAGGATAGAGAGTGCGCCCGGTATGCTTCTACCGGCCGACCGTGGTATAGGCCTAATGTTTTAAAAATTAAATAGATATCTCTAAGAAGATGTAATCCAGGAGGGTGCCATTTCATAGGTTATACACTATGAAAAATATTTTAATATGCTGCACGAGAATACTCTTATCCCCAGGCGTGACGTGTCTCCGACAACAATCAGGACACTACAGTAAACAAGGTAGATTAATGTACGCAGTAACATAACCACAATTCATCGTAATGCCACTTACTATTTTGTAGTACCAAGGGATGTAAATATAAATTGTATCAATAGTGGCGTCACGACAAGATACAATTTCCAGTTTCATACCATCATTCAAATACTCATTTTATTCTGCTTTCCCTTCTTCGAACAATTTATTTTAGAAACTATCGTCATATAACCATTACGATGTAATAAAGAAGACAGAATGATTCAATCTATAACTATAGACATTATAGACGAATTAGGCACAGCAATGTCGATAGTACCTACCACAAATCCGATAATTATAGCTGGAGACTTCAACTGCCGCATTGATGTCCCATGCAGGAAAACAAACGCGTTACTTGAATACTTAGAAGAAGAGGGCTTTTCCTTAACGAACAAAAGTGATGAGAAGACATACATAGCTTTCAATGGCACAAGCACGATGGATCTTTTATTCATAAGCAACGACATAAAAACATTACATCAAGAAGTATTATCCAATGTTGTAGCAAGAAAACACCTCCCATTAACAACCACTCTCTCAGTTAACATCAATATAAACATTCAAAAAAGCTACAGAACCCCTGTTACGTGCAAAGCCCGTCCCAAAGTTTTTAAAATGCATCTCCCCTATATGTATGTATTCTCTTCCTTTAAAGCGCCCGCCTAGATGGCTTGGTTTCGCTAATGAACTCGAGATGGCAGCATATATATATCGGCACCTCTCGCCGAGGGTTGTATCTTCGACCGCTAGAGTGTGTGAGTGGTGTCTTCTGATCTCGTCTAATCGAAACATATTTGAAGGATATTGTATTAAACGTCATTGAACAAAAGACTATATATACATCATGCCGCCAAAATAATTATGTAATCTGCACATTGTTACTTGATGTGTCAATCTGTGATTGGACAATTACAATTAACATTTATGCACTGAGGCCTTTGACTTTGGAGTCTCCGCCATCTTGGCATCTATACACAGTCTGTCGTCAAGAAAGCAACAAGTTAGTTGGTCGTGAAAGGTGTCGCCGCTGCTGGGGGCTTGGTCCCTAGCCTCTACGAAATATGGATATATTAAAAAAAAAAGGAAATGCCTGTGCTCCTAGGCTATAATTTCTTAACTTGCCTTGAAGACGACGTGTGATCTGTTTATTTTACGGGCTACAAGAAGAAAAGCCTCGTGGGTGATCGAAGCGGGATGTGTGTGCTAACGCAGCCATATTGTGGCAGTTCATATCTTTTACATTATTTAAAATGTGTTAGTTTTTTGTTTCCTTGTGTCTCCATTGAGGAAGGATTTTAAGGTACGTTATTTTTAATATATATATATTGTTATGGGAGCTCCCTTATTGGCCATATATTTATGTTTTTATTCTGTATTTTATTTCGTGTTCCAGGCCTAATATTTATGTTTGTTAATGTTACCTGATATGTAAATATTTCCTTTTTCTGTGCCTTCCGGAGACACGTACCTAGTTATCGTACCTGGTAAAAAAATATTTTTTTATTTAGTGTATTTTCTTTTGGTAATCTTAGGGTTTGCTTTATTATTAATTTGATTTACGATCCGTTGCAGCCTAAATTGCCTCGTGTCAATAGTGTTAAGGCGTAATTCTTTTCTCCCTTTCTGTTCTCTCTGGTGTCGTTTAAAATTAAAAAGGTAATTGTTTGCCGTAATTCGACCGGACATGCGGTCGTCTATTTGGTGGCCATGTTTGTTTTTTGGTTTGCCCGAGTGCATTCTGGTCTGTGGAGTGTAGTTCTCTAGGCGTCGAGTGGGACAATCAAACGTGTTGTGCTGGTAGATCAGTATGTTTTTTGTTAATCTTATTGGTTTAACTTTGTGTTTTTGTGAGTGTTCCTGAGTTTTCTTTCGTCATGAAAGTTTTAGTTTTGTGAATTAATTTTATTTTATTAAATGTTGTTTACTTTTCGTTTTTCCTCGTGGCCATGATGTCTGCATGTCGGGTCGGTATTGCGTACCTAAGTAAATTATCAAGCCCTTTCTCATTTGGTAATACCTGTATTCTGGTTTTCTATCTTTTGAGCTTTATTATTTTCATTTTTTATTTAAATCTTTTCGTTTTTGATTTACAAGCAAGCATGTTAAGCCGTCTCTTGCCCACTTATGTAATTTAATTATGTTGGCCTTATGCCATGTGCATCACCAGAGAGAGGTTGTTGTGGCAATAGAGTTTCCTTTTTATGATTTTGTTAAATTATATTTTTCTTGCCCCCTTTGTTTGGTGAGTAAATATTCTTTTAAAATATTAAGCAACTGTTGTGGCATCATTTCGTCGGTGGCAGTTCTATGGGTAATCGGACTGTGCCTGTGGACGAGCCTGTGCGTTTCCCTCTTCTCCACCTTCCTTCGCCCTTTAGGTGTTCTTCTGTTGGGGCGTGTCATCTGGCGGTGATTTTGCAGTTGGCGATGCGGACCTCTGAAAAAAAGGTAAGTTGGCCCAACCACCCTGTCCAAGTGTAGCAGTGGTAGCAGATCGCGCTCGTGTATCGCTTCTGCAGATATCCCCTCCCCCAATACCCGCAGGCTCATTATGGACCCTTCTGATGCTGATAGAGCGGTTGCTGATGGGATGTGTCTTGTCAGTGCACTTAATGTTATTTTATGCTAATCCTTGACGTTTGTTCGGTTTCATGTTTGCCTCTGAATATCCATGTGGTGATATGTAAGTGACCTGTTCCAAGCGAGGTGTCTGTGCTGAATTATATCATGTTTGCGATGCAGCATTCCCAGTGAAAAAGAAGCTTGTTAAGTGACTGGCATGTGTTCTTGGCATGGGAAATGTGGGTTTCTTGATTTTCTGATAGCCTACATGCTGCGAGTGAAGACATCGAGGAGCCCTGTCTGAAGCTGTTTGCCCTTTGATTTGTAGCAATTTGTTGTAATTTAGCTTCCTGTTCTGGAGCCAAGCAAGCGATGACATCTGCAGTCCTGAGCAACATTGTGCATGATTTTATTTATCGAAATTTCAGTTGTCGAGGCAGTGTCGGTGTTTAAGAAGACTGTTGTGTTCCTGTATGTTTCTTTTGCATGAAATTCTGTTGTGATATGCTGTCCTTGTGATATATTTATTATGCAGCTGTCACGCCTACTGGTGTTATGGCGAAGTGTAGTCCGATTGATAGGGCTAAACTATGGAAATCAGCCCTCCCTATGTCCCTACTGTAGTGCCAAAAGGCACATTTAACGTGCATGTCACTATTATTTGGCTAGAAATTCTTCCTAAACTTATTAAAGGTAAGTGTTTGTTTTCAGATGTTTTTATCGCAGTGTGCGATTTGTAAATTTTTTGTTCATACACTTACTTTATGCTGCAATCGTTCTGGGATTAGTGTGTATGTTGTGCAAATAGTGTCTGGATGTATTTGTTAACGTTAGATTTTGATTTAGATTTGTAGGGTGGGGTTATTCAGGCGTTGTTTTGTTTGCAAAAGTAAGCCTAGGATCGTATTTTTATTAGTTGCTTTCCTTGTAATTTAGAACTAATGTGTAGGTCTGTTTTACGTGGAGATATCTACTGTCTGGGGTTAGCTAGGTTAGAAGTATGGGATTCTTTCTTAGTTTGATCCCTGGGCAGGTTGTATATAGGACTTGCACGATCCGAAGAGCCTCAGGTATGGGACTGATCTCTTCGATGACATGCAAGCATATGTGTCATGTAATGTAATTGTAAGGGTATTGTGTATTTAATTGTATTTGTTTGTGTCATGATATCTCTACGACTACATAACTTGCATGTTTGAGTATTAATAGGAATTATTTTTGTGGGTGGTTAAAAATTATGTATTGCTGTTATTGGAGTATGTTGTGCGATGAATATGTTGTTGTGAATATGAGGTCTCAGTTCGTGAACAGCCATAATGTAATGTGCTTTCGGGTTAGTTAATTAATATAGGGTCTTCTAAATTTACTGGGGTTAAATTTCTGTTGGACATTGTGGTCATCAGCATCTGAAAGTCAGCTTGTTTTGCATTTAAAGCCAGTAATCTGTTGTTGCTGGAAATCAGGGTCACCAGTTGCCTCATGCTAACTGTAAATGACATAGGCCTTCTGTTTAGTTCATGCTATGGCAATCACGGTCATCAGCCACTGTAAATTAAGTAAAATTTTCTGCTTTTGACTGGTAATTCTAATTTTTTTTTTTGCTTAAATCGTTTGGAATGGTGCGTTAGTGTTCCCTGTTAGCCTCGTCTTTCGACAAGAGCGGCTTGTTTTCTCATCTAACCGTATTTTCGGGCCATGTTAGGTATCCTTTGGTTGTACGTGATCGTGTCTTAAACCTGAACGAGGAAACCTCATTGTACCTCGAGTACTGTTGAACTTAGTTCTTTTTATGTTGGATTTTTCTCACCCAGGCGGATTTCGGCTGTATAGTCATCTGGTGTCGAACCTCAATTTCGTTCCCTGTGTTAGTGTACTGGTCTTTTGTTTTCTGCGCTGCCATTTCCCCTTCGTTTTTTGTCGTTTCTGTAACGGTGTTTTTATTCCTCATTGTCCCCATGCCAAGCAATGCGTGCGATCACGAACCAACAAATGTAGATGCATACATGTCAGCTTAATTAATTTTCTTTTTCAAAACCCTAAGACCAACTAAATTTCCAGAGTGCATCTGTCGCACATAAAACGAGGAGGAGAGATTTGTAATGAGGAAATGCTACCATAGAAATTGTAAACTGATTTTTGTATAATGTAGAGTATCCCTAACCTTCATTGAAGCATTCAGGCATCTGTTCCTTCTGGAATTTTGAATTGGATTTGCAAACTCTACTGGGAAACAGCTTGTAACTGTTGGGTAATTCCCATTTAATGGTAAAATGTTATCATCGTGTAATAGCCTAACATTGTAAAATTGGAACTAATTTTGATGTTCTCGTAAGAAGGACTCGGTGGGAGACCTAACTCATGGTGATCCTGTATACCTGTTTCCTTGGAAATTTGAGTGGTCATTCCTCTACCGTAGCTCCTTCTAAATGTATAGTCGTTCAACTCGTGAATTCTAGAAAGGTACTTCTAGTCTGTAAAATCTTAACCTTGGTAATGTAAATCTTGTTTGTTTAATGCAATATTGTAAGCACGGATCTAGGTCATGGTTAGGATTTTCTTCATGTAAATTCAACCTTGTTTCTCATTTGTAAAATGTATTATGAATTAGTAATTTATGTAAACTTTTATTTTTTGAAATAAGATTAACTTCTGTTTTGTAATTGGCTGCCCACTCGTCGCATGATATCTGGCACATTGCATCCATCTACTTCGTCTAAAGCTAACTACATTGGACTTTCTGAAAAGGTACCTAACGCGTCTCGGACTCTGAAAGCACTGCAGGTGCTGGTGTATTGCGATTCTGAGGACTTATGGACACAGTGAAGCTGTTAACTAAGTGGTTTGCGAGGTGATCAATTATCCCTTCACTGATAATCTGACCCTGCACTCTTCCTAACCAAACGATGTGGTTTTATCCATCAATTGGAGTTAACTGGTGAACATTATCTTCAGGAAACATGCTTGGTGAATCGACTAGTTATGGAGTACTGCTTATGCCTAGGCATATTCGTGAACGGTGTTCACGCTTAAGGGAGGGAGACTGTTAGGTGCAAAGCCCGTCCCAACGTTTTTAAAATGCATCTCCCCTATATGTATGTATTCTCTTCCTTTAAAGCGCCCGCCTAGATGGCTTGGTTTCGCTAATGAACTCGAGATGGCAGCATATATATATATATATCGGCACCTCTCGCCGAGGGTTGTATCTTCGACCGCTAGAGTGTGTGAGTGGTGTCTTCTGATCTTGTCTAATCGAAACATATTTGAAGGATATTGTATTTTACGTCATTGAACAAAAGACTATATATACATCATGCAGCCAAAATAATTATGTAATCTGCACATTGTTACTTGATGTGTCAATCTGTGATTGGACAATTACAATTAACATTTATGCACTGCGGCCTTTGACTTTGGAGTCTCCGCCATCTTGGCATCTACACAGTCTGTCATCAAGAAAGCAACAAGTTAGTTGGTCGTGAAAGGTGTCACCGCTGCTGGGGGCTTGGCCCCTAGCCTCTACGAAATATGGATATATTTAAAAAAAAAGGAAATGCCTGTGCTCCTGGGCTATAATTTCTTAACTTGCCTTGAAGACGACGTGTGATCTGTTTATTTTACGGGCTACAAGAAGAAAAGCCTCGTGGGTGATCGAAGCGGGATGTGTGTGCTAACGCAGCCATATTGAGGCAGTTCATATCTTTTACATTATTTAAAATGTGTTAGTTTTTTGTTTCCTTGTGTCTCCATTGAGGAAGGATTTTAAGGTACGTTATTTTTTAATATATATATATATATATATATATATATATTATACCCTTCCGCGTTCTTCTAGGATGCCGACTCTCACTCGGGTGGTGCTCTGTTCGGGGTGGCTCTAATTTATACTAAACATCCTAGGAATATTGTCACAGGATCACAGGAGGCTTATCTTAAAATCAGTAGGTCAGAGAACTCCTAATATAAAATAATTTATTTCACAAAAACATCATCTCCCTTTTCTCCCAACCACAGACAAATAAAATAAAATCAACTCCCTTAAATTACTGAAAAACAACACTATCAAAAAAAGGCAAAATAATGTTTCACACTGGCTGAAACCAGGAATAGAAAATAGTCTATTTTACTGCAGTCCACTGCTTCAAGTCCAAGGGTTATTGTCAACAGACTTAATTCAAATAACTATGGCTTAAATAAACCAGCCATTCTATCACAATAATATTGCGCACTCATTTTTATAACTTGCAAAACTTGTTCTTTGGGAAATCGGACACGTCTATTCGTACAATCATCATCCTTCCTCACAAGAGTCAGATAATGAAGGCAATAGGTTTATTCTAGGTTACGGGCATGTGTGTTTTTATAACTTTAAAACTATTACCTCACTCAGAGCTATAACTCCGTTAATTATGGTAAAATAAACAAGTCAACATACATGAAGCATCAAATAAATACTTCGGCTGCCGGTGCGCCGTGATTATTAATAAACAACAACATAATGAATGCACTCCAAAAATAATGACAAATATAACACATCGCTTCCTGAAGCGGCACACAAAAGAAACCCCGGGGAGTTGGACTATCTCCCTTCATATAATACAATGCCAAACTCGATCTTGTGACAGACGTGCTTTCACCATGCTAACCAGCCGGCCGGCACAACCTTCCTGGCTGCTTTGAGAATTCAAACGGCTAACCAATTTCTACCTGCTCCTTAAGACTCCCTTTCACCTGCCTTGGGCTCGAGCAATTCAACCTCTTTCCGACGAAGCTAAAGTGGGCTCTCATCAGCTAATGAATTCAATCATTTTACTTACCATTTATATATCGTCGAAGAATGCGGGAATACCACCTCCGCTATTATTTTCACTCACCATTATATCATCGAAGAACGCGGGAATACCACATCCGCTTTATTTCTGCTCGACCCAAAATCGACTCTTAGCCTCATCTGAATATATCTCATGCTACCCTCCAGCCATTCTTGCCTTACCACTTTGTACCTTCGCGTGATAATCACTTACCATACTCATTACTCTCATAATTTCATTGTCACTTACCGGTCTTGTCACACTATCGAGTGGTCTTCCCCATTTAGCTTTTACAATTACATTGTGCATAAGCACTATCAAACAAATATTCCCTTGACTGTGCATTCACAAAGATAAATGACATCCCAAAAACAAAACCATATTTAAAATAACACTTTGATGCTCATATACTTATTACATTATAAAACACAAAATTCTCATTACTGATAAACACACAAATCTACACAAACATGCCCGGTATGCCTAAAATATCTATTTTTATCATAACTGCTTATGATCGAGATAGACTTATCCGACCCCAATAATGGGAAACATTATGACCCTCATGCCCCATACAATATTTACTTATCTCTCATATTTCCTGATGCGGTTCTGGTCCATGATATCAGTCTTCTTCAATAGTTGATTCATCTTGATGGGAGGAGACTTTACACATGGTTTTTCTCAAAATTTCACCAAAAACAAAGGTCCACTGTGAATTATTACCATTAACACAATGCACGGTTCTCGTACATGAAGCTCCTATCTCATATAGCTATCATTACTTATTTAGTTCGGCCGACAGTTCGTAGCTTCCTAGAATACTGGTCTAGCTTTTAATAGCGCGTGCGGCTATACCTATCATTACAACTGCGTCATACCGTTATGATATGCACTGTTCTACTTTGCACTCGCGAATACTTAGCGATGTTCAATTTCGGAGGTATGCTAGCTCCTACTTATAACTTGTAACAATGTTAATTATTCTTATGCCTCAACGCAGGCTCTCGCGTCCACAGCGTATATTAAGACTTATAAAACTTGTAAAATGTTAATTTCTGAACGCTCAGGGCACGGGCTTTCGCCTTTGACGATGCCCCAAAGTATACTTATAGAACTTGTAAAAATCACCCTATTGTCCGAAGGCTCGCGGCACGGGCTTCCGCCGCTGATGTTGCCCCAGAGTAGACTAACTTCGCTGTGTTTCAATCCATTATTTATACGATTTCTCTTAAAGGGACGTGGAGTAGGGGTTCTCAGAATTTATTTCCAAAATAATACTCACATGAATATGTGAACTAGCTCCTTAGAACGTCCTCATTCCCAATGTCTCAATGACTCCTTCATATTCAAAATTCGATCGTAGGATCGTTAGATAATGAGCTCCGTAATTTGCTTCATTGTCCCTCAATTTCGGCGGGATTTTATCGCGTCTCGCGTCTCTCACTGCCATTGGTCGATTCAAATCCACCCCCTGATTTCATTTTAATTCTGGCAAAAATCACAGAATAATCCGATTTAAATTTTGATGATATTTCTGAGAGGCTGGGATCATCCCCTATACGATGGTATAACTCCTGTCTCTGTATCCTAATTACTGCTCTAATTCCTTTCAAATGGGCGGGGTTTATTTGGTAGGTAATCGTTGAGTTTTCTGCATTTGCCCGCGCAGTTGAACGACCTTCGCGCGTTGTCTGGCGCATTTGGTGTCCAGATGTGGATTTTCTCTTTCCTGCCACCTTTGTTCGCGCTGGGAGAAAGCTTCTTCAAGTCACGTACGAACCGTCCTTTTGTCCTTCTAGTTTCACAAGCAACTTCCATTCTCACATCGGCTTTGAGACATGACTTAAATTTTGTTGGAATAATATGTGGACTTTATGCTATCAGATATGCATAAAGGTCACATTACCCTTCTGCTAAGAAAAAAAATCGATATGGAACGTATGATTTTTTTTCAATCTCGATCCGCCTCACGGATGCTGCAAGGTTCCGTCGTCACTCCTTATTGTTTATTTGGTTCGCCACTGCTGTCGTGTGCAGGGATTCCCTTGGTACGATCCTTGTCTCCCTCTCCACATTCTTGCTAAGATTAGTGTCTCTGCTGTCTGGCGCAGGTAGCTAGCTATTGTCCGCCTGTCTCGCCCAGTTTACTTGCTTCACGGTCTTTCACTGTAAACACCGGGTCTGTTTATGATCGACTACTTCCTCGTTCCACGTGCATTTGGCTCATCTTTATTCAATTTCCATAATGTTGACACCCGCGGTTTTCCGTGGTTGATCAAACGGTTCCCTTTTGTAATATAATTTGAGGTTTGAACAATTTACAACTGATGTGTTTCCACCGTTTACGTCCTGTATCTTATATGCATTATTCCCCAAATTTCTTATGATCCGATACGGTCCTACGTATGGGAAACACCATTTATGAAATACTTTGTTTGCTGGATCAGAGATAGGTGGCCTCTTCAACAAAACTAGTTCATTGACGTTCAATTCCCTGTGAAAGCGTTTTCCTTTCAGTCTTCTCAGCCTCCTGTCAGCTTGTTCTCTCATGTAGGTGACCGTCCGTTCGACTCTCAGCTGTGGTGCTGGTTGCGGATCTCTTGGGCAATCTAGTACTGTTGTCCAAGATCTCGGTGGTTGCTGGTTCAAGTGTAACGTGTACGGTACTTGGCCAGTTGACTCATGACGTGTCATATTGATGCAAATCTCAATATTTTTCAATGTATCGGCCCAACGGTGGTGTTCTGTAGGAATGAACATCCGGATGTGCTTCGAGACCTCACGTATGACTCTCTCGCTCGGATTTCCTTGTGGATGGCGTATGCTAGATAGTACATGCTTGATGTCTAGCTCAATCAATCCGCGCTTAAATTCTGCTGATGTGTAATAACTTCCGTGATCAGAAAGAATAAACTCAGGGTTTCCCATTATAGGTATAACTCGATTCTTGATGCGGCTCAGGACCTGTTTCGAAGTTGTTTTCTGGATAGCACATAGAACAACAAATTTAGAAAAGACGTCCACACATACAAGGACATGTCGCACTCCTCTACGTCCTTTTGGCAATGGACCAAGACAGTCCGTAGCAATGAGCTCTAACGGTTTCTGTGGCAATATTGGCTTTGGGTATTGTCTCATGAGGAAGTTATTGGGTTTTGCGCGCTGGCAAATATCACATGTCTTCAGGACATCGCGTATAGTAATCCTCATCCGTGGCCAAGTGAAAGCTTCACCTATTGTTGCTTGCGTCTTGTCTAACCCTATGTGACCAAGTGTGTAATGAGTATGCCACACTAATTTCCTCTGTAACGAAGCTGGTAACAATATCCGTAACTTGACATGATCCTCATCTATAAATTTATGGAGCATATTATTGAAGTATGAATAACTTCTCGCTTGAGCTTCAATTTCTCGATATGCTGGGGTATCAGGTGTTATCTCTCTCTTGAGGAATTTAATCATCTGCATCATCCATGGCTCCTTTTCTTGTTCCTGCGGTAACCTCTTCAGTTCTTGTAAGAAATCTCGATCTTCATTTGTCAGCTCAATGTGCTGCACTAACATTTCCTCCTGTTGTGCCTCTTCTTCTGGATTTCGGCTCAAAATATCCGGGATTACATTCAATTTTCCTGATATGTGCTCAATTTGTATGTTAAACTGCTGCATATAAATGGCCCATCTGTTGATACGTTCACTCACCATGGTAGTCTTAAATAAGAAGGTCAGCGTCTTGTGATCAGTGCGGATTGTTATGGAAAAACCATATATAATACGACGCCATTGTTGAAGCGCGTATATGATCGCCAAAAGCTCCAGTTCTGAGATGGTATAACTTTTCTCATGTTTTCTTAATTTCCTGCTGATGAATGCTAGGTATGAGCGGTTTGCTGTTCTCTCTGCGTCTTCTTGGAAAAGCATTGCTCCAATGCCCACTAAAGATGCATCTGCTTGAATTATAAACCCCTTCGAAAAATCTGGGTAGCTCAGTTTGATGTTATTTGACAATAATTCCTTCGTAGCTATGAATGACCTCTCACACTCTTCGTTCCAAAACCAACGGTTGTTCTTTTTTAGCATCTCTTGTAATGGTGCTACTACTTCGGTGTATCCTGGACAGTTTTCACGAAAGAAGTTGGTGGCTCCCAAGAACATCCTTATGTGCTTGACTCTGGTCGGTCGAGGAAAATTTTTAATGGCTTCGATTTTCACTGGATTGGGCCTGATCCCTTCTCCATCAACAATATGTCCTATATAAAATTTCGTGCTGAAAAAAGTGTGATTTTTTTAGATTGATCTTGAAATTTGCCCTTTCTAGGTTCTCTAACAACTTGCTTAAATTTTGCATGTGTTCCTCATTGCTCTCTGATGCTAGTAAGATATCGTCGACATATCTGACAGTCATGTCTTTCACTTCTTCTGTTAAATTTCGATCCAATGCTCGGATTAGTGCAGATCCGGCTGTCTTAACTCCAAATGGTAAGCGACACCAGGTGAAACTCTGATTGTCGAATAGAAATCCAGTTAACAGCTGTGATTTCTCTTCTAACTCGATGTGCCAATAGCTATTCGCAAGGTCGACAGACGAATATATTTTCTTCTTATGGAACTTCTTGAGTACATCTTTAATTAGTGGTGCCCGGTCGGTTTCATCTATTAATCTGGAATTGAGGGTGCGAGCATCGAGACACAACCTCACTGAACCATTTGGCTTCGCCACCGCTAATATGGCGTTCAAATATGGGGTTGGAGCTTTCTTAATTATGCCCCCTTTAAGCATCTCACCTATAATTTTCCTAACTGCTGCACGCTGCTTTTCTGGAATTGGGTAGAGTCGGCTCTTAAATGGTGTCCAGTCATCTACCTGCATAGCGTACTTGAAATTTAAAATTTTTCCCGGTAGTGTATTAAATGCTGCTGAGTGGTTACAAAGCATTTGTGCCAAGCAATTTCTTTCATCATCATTCAGCTTTGCCTCTCTTAATTTTTCTTTCAAAAGTGCCTCAAAACTGTCTTTGTTGTCATCTTCTTCTACTGCCATGGACCACATTTCATCTTCCAATTCTTGCTTTCCCTCCAGGAGTCCTGTGTTCGAGTCCTCTTCATCTGCTTGACTTTCTTCTTCTTCTTCTTCCTCAGGAATGGCCTCCAGCTTCCAAATGTCAGCTTCTCTATCTAAGCCGTGGTTATTCATGTTCAGTCCTACTGCTGATAATCCTTCCACATTTCTGAATTTAATGACATTGTTGCGCAGGTCAATCACTGCTTGGTGCTCATATAGGAAATCCGCCCCCAGAATCAAATTTACATTCATCTTGTTCATCACCATGAATACATGTGAGAAAGTGTGTCCTAATATTTCTAGATCCAGTTGTACCTGAAATTTGCATACAGCTGATTTTTCGGAAATGACTCCTCGAATTTTGACCTGTGGCACTGGAATCGTAGGTATTCTCTGTTTCTCGCTTAGAGCTTTAATTAATGCCTCTGATACTAGACATAGCTGTGCCCCTGTATCCACTAATCCTTTTACTCTTAGTCCTTCTATCCTCGTAATGATGACTGGTAATCTCCTCAAACAATGTTGTTCCGGTTGAATAATTTCACGTGTAAAATCCTCAGGAGTTGCGACCCATTCCTCGATGTTCGCTATCAACCATTGTGTCTTATCTGGCGTGAAATTTAGCCTATTTCGTTCACCCTCTAATACGTTTTTTTTATAGCCCCCATGTTCCTTTTCTCATTCTGGCTTTCGCGGTGCTGCTGCATTAATTCACTCTCTGCTCCAGTGATTTCCATATCTGGGTTCTCGCGATTCTCCATTGTCCTTCGCCAGCGATCCTTTTCCGTCTCTTGGTTGCGATGCAACTCATCTAGGTATCGTTGTGATGCCTCATGCCTGCTTTGTAATTCCCGTCGACTGTCTTCCGGATATCCTCGGTTCTCCTCTCGTCTTCGGTTCCACGTTCTATTATCTCTCTCGGGCGTGGTGGCTCAGCGGTCTAGCTGTATGCCTCTCACCAAGGCGGTCCGGGTTCGATTCCCGGTCAATGCATGTGAGATTTTCGAAGTGAAATGCCATGTCCTGTGGTTCGGATTCCACGTAAAAAGGAGGTCCCGTGGCTCATGATCTCAAGATTAACGGTCACGTTAAACTACAAGCTTCCTTTTTTCCTTTCTATTATCTCTCCTATCATATCTGCGATGATGATATGGACCTTCGCGACCACGCCCTCTCCATTCATCTCTCCTGTACTGTTGTGGCTGCCAGTTCCTCTCGTTCCTTGGCTCATATCTCCTCTGCTCCTCTTTCGGCGAGTCTGGCCTTCCGTTATTATTCCCGCTTCTATGGCTAACATTCGTGTTGGTGCTTTGCTCTCTAGTTTTAACTAGCTCGGCTTGGTGTACTAGCGCTGCGCTGTCACTCGCTCTGACGTGTCTATTTTGATTATTTAGTGACGTCTCGTCCAACTGACGTAACACCTCCTCTGCTTGCAGTGCGCTCGAGACGTTTGCCGCAATTAAAAACTGTTGTACTGGCAATGGAAACTGCTTTCCAATTGTCATCACCAGTTCTGACTCCGGTGGTAAAATATCCATATCCTTCAGTCTAAGTAGCTGAGCCGAAAAATATTCTGAGTAGCGTGTTGGTTGCGACGCGTGGTACTTCCTACTATATAATTCCATCCTTAAATTATGTTGTATAGACATGCTCCAGTAACGACGTAAAAATGCCTGCTTGAAGGTATCCATGTCCTCAAAGGTGTAGCGAAAGCTTCGGAACCACCTCAGGACGCTATCCGCCAGTAGTTTCTCTGTTATTCTGAGTTTCTTATTCTCAGGAATATTATTGTCTGTAAGGTAGTGTTCCAAATCTTTTAGAAAAGCTTTCGGTGTTTGTGAACCATCATTGTTAAATTTTCGTGGGCGATCCTCCTGCATCCTAATTATTTGAACATACTGTGTAGTTGAGTTATTGTTATTATTATCGCCAGTCGGCTGTTGAGGTGTTGAGGCCATTCCTCTAAATGTTTGAAACCCTTCATTATTTTCGCTACCTGCGGTCGCACGGCCCGGACTAAGTTCATTCATTCTCTCTACCTGGGTCTGGCTTGTGTTGAAGTGATTAGCCACACTGCTCGTTTCTTTACCGCTGCTGTGAGCTTTCAGTTCCAGAAGCATTTCCTGTTGTTGTAGAGACTGTATCTCGGTCTTAATGATCTTCCGTTCTTGTATCTCCATTTTTCCCAGTAACTGCAGTTCGACCTCCTTTATTCTCCTTTGGTTTTCTTCCATCTGTTCTATAAGTTTCTTTCTATCCTCTTTCCCGTCAATTCCAATTTGTTGGCATGTCTTGTTTATTTCCAGTCTTATTGCCTCATATCTATTTTCCTCTTTTCTCTTTCCCTCTTTCTTCTCGCTTTCCAGCTGATCGAGCCTGCCTCCTATCATTTCATTGCTTTCCCGGATCCTCTCTTTAAGTGCATCATTCTCGTTTTCCTGAATGCTCCATCGTTCTGCTGAAGTCAAAGCTGCCTTGTCTATTTCCGTTCTAATCTCTATCATCTCTCCTTCCAGGCTGTGCAATTGTTTTGCCGCAGACTTAACCTCGTTATCTACTCCTTTTATGGTAGCTTGAATTGCTAATTGTTCTGTCTTTATCCCTTCTGTGTTAGCGTTACATATTTCTTCTAGCTGTATGAGTTTCGCTGCCGTCTTTTCTTCACTGAACGCTATTGATTGCCTTAAGTTCGTCTCCATCTGACCTAACTGTGTGGTAGTCTCGAGCGTGATTTTAGCTATTTGCCCTGCTAATTTATCTGTCAGTTCCTCTTTTAACGCTTCCTTATTCAGCCTACCCTGTTCTACAATTTGTTCCATTAACTGTGTGTTAGTAACTGTATTTTGTTCCGCGAGTAGTGCATTATTTGTCTTACTGTGTTCCGCTATCTGCTCCGCTAACTGTTCCGAAATACGTGCATTGTTTAATTCACTCTGTTCTGCAATTTGTTCCGCAATACGTGCATTGTTTAATTCACTCTGTTCTGCAATTTGTTCCGCAATACGTGCATTGTTTAATTCACTCTGTTCTGCAATTTGTTCCGCAATACGTGCATTGTTTAATTCGTTCTGCTCCGCTATACGTGCATTGTTTCATTCACTCTGTTCCCTGCATTCCCTCTTAAAGTGTTCGAACTGTTCCATCGTTCTAGCCACTGAATTCTCAATAATAAGTCGAATCTCCTCCACTGACGCCATATCACACAATATAATACTTATTTGAGAAGACTGGGGCATGGAGCCTCATGTTCCCATCTTCTGCAATCATAAAATGAGTCGCTTATTCCCAATTTACGTTAATCCCATTAATGACTTTAATATGCTTGAAGAGCTACCTATCTGATGTTTGCTTTTGTGAATGAACTTTCAGTTTACCCTTCTGCATTAATTTTAACTTCCCAGTTCTGTCAATAAAGTACTGACATCACTTTTACGGTTCACGCCGTCCTACAACATACATTTGGAGTTTGCTACTAATTATTCAAATATAAGGGCGCCACGAAAACGCTGCTTCTACCTAACTTATGCAAAATAAACTCAGCATTTTCGATTATTTACTTTAAACAAACACCTGGCTTTACTTTCCCCTGAATTACTTGTTAATTTGGCCACACCGTTCGGCGCCATTTTTAAATACATCTCTATACTTAATGGTTTGGCTATGCTCGTAAGACATCGCAGCAACCATCCAAGGACTCGGTTGTACTGTCGAAGCTTTCACTTGGGCCTCGCCATTAAATATCTATAGGGGAATGCTCTACATCTGTTTATATGACCTCAAGGCGGCATATAGACTTAAGTAGGCTCCGGCTAGCTACTCTCTGACACTTTCCATCACTGTGATCCACTAATTAATAAAAGAAAACTAATATGGACATGAATAACTGCATCATTATCACCAATCCATATATACCCTTCCGCGTTCTTCTAGGATGCCGACTCTCACACGGGTGGTGCTCTGTTCGGGGTGGCTCTAATTTATACTAAACATCCTAGGAATATTGTCACAGGATCACAGGAGGCTTATCTTAAAATCAGTAGGTCAGAGAACTCCTAATATAAAATAATTTATTTCAGAAAAACATCATCTCCCTTTTCTCCCAACCACAGACAAATAAAATAAAATCAACTCCCTTAAATTACTGAAAAACAACACTATCAAAAAAAATGCAAAATAATGTTTCACACTGGCTGAAACCAGGAATAGAAAATAGTCTATTTTACTGCAGTCCACTGCTTCAAGTCCAAGGGTTATTGTCAACAGACTTAATTCAAATAACTATGGCTCAAATAAACCAGCCATTCTATCACAATAATATTGCGCACTCATTTTTATAACTTGCAAAACTTGTTCTTTGGGAAATCGGACACGTCTATTCGTACAATCATCATCTTTCCTCACAAGAGTCAGATAATGAAGGCAATAGGTTTATTCTAGGTTACGGGCATGTGTGTTTTTATAACTTTAAAACTATTACCTCACACAGAGCTATAACTCCGTTAATTATGGTAAAATAAACAAGTCAACATACATGAAGCATCAAATAAATACTTCGGCTGCCGGTGCGCCGTGATTATTAATAAACAACAACATAATGAATGCACTCCAAAAATAATGACAAATATAACACATCGCTTCCTGAAGCGGCACACAAAAGAAACCCCGGGGAGTTGGACTATCTCCCTTCATATAATGCAATGCCAAACTCGACCTTGTGACAGACGTGCTTTCACCATGCTAACCAGCCGGCCGGCACAACCTTCCTGGCTGCTTTGAGAATTCAGACGGCTAACCAATTTCTACCTGCTCCTTAAGACTCCCTTTCACCTGCCTTGGGCTCGAGCAATTCAACCTCTTTCCGACGGAGCTAAAGTGGGCTCTCATCAGCTAATGAATTCAATCATTTTACTTACCATTTATATATCGTCGAAGAATGCGGGAATACCACCTCCGCTATTATTTTCACTCACCATTATATCATCGAAGAACGCGGGAATACCACATCCGCTTTATTTCTGCTCGACCCAAGATCGACTCTTATCCTCATCTGAATATATCTCATGCTACCCTCCAGCCATTCTTGCCTTACCACTTTGTACCTTCGCGTGATAATCACTTACCATACTCATTACTCTCATAATTGCATTGTCACTTACCGGTCTTGTCACACTATCGAGTGGTCTTCCCCATTTAGCTTTTACAATTACATTGTGCATAAGCACTATCAAACAAATATTCCCTTGACTGTGCATTCACAAAGATAAATGACATCCCAAAAACAAAACCATATTTAAAATAACACTTTGATGCTCATATACTTATTACATTATAAAACACAAAATTCTCATTACTGATAAACACACAAATCTACACAAACATGCCCGGTATGCCTAAAATATCTATTTTTATCATAACTGCTTATGATCGAGATAGACTTATCCGACCCCAATAATGGGAAATATTATGACCCTCATGCTCCATACAATATTTACTTATCTCTCATATTTCCTGATGCGGTTCAGGTCCATGATATCAGTCTTCTTCAATAGTTGATTCATCTTGATGGGAGGAGACTTTACACACGGTTTTTCTCAAAATTTCACCAAAAACAAAGGTCCACTGTGAATTATTACCATTAACACAATGCACGGTTCTCGTACATGAAGCTCCTATCTCATATAGCTATCATTACTTATTTAGTTCGGCCGACAGTTCGTAGCTTCCTAGAATACTGGTCTAGCTTTTAATAGCGCGTGCGGCTATACCTATCATTACAACTGCGTCATACCGTTATGATATGCACTGTTCTACTTTGCACTCGCGAATACATAGCGATGTTCAATTTCGGAGGTATGCTAGCTCCTACTTATAACTTGTAACAATGTTAATTATTCTTATGCCTCAACGCAGGCTCTCGCGTCCACAGCGTATATTAAGACTTATAAAACTTGTAAAATGTTAATTTCTGAACGCTCAGGGCACGAGCTTTCGCCTTTGACGATGCCCCAAAGTATACTTATAGAACTTGTAAAAATCACCCTATTGTCCGAAGGCTCGCGGCACGGGCTTCCGCCGCTGATGTTGCCCCAGAGTAGACTAACTTCGCTGTGTTTCAATCCATTATTTATACGATTTCTCTTAAAGGGACGTGGAGTAGGGGTTCTCAGAATTTATTTCCAAAATAATACTCACATGAATATGTGAACTAGCTCCTTAGAACGTCCTCATTCCCAATGTCTCAATGACTCCTTCATATTCAAAATTCGATCGTAGGATCGTTAGATAATGAGCTCCGTAATTTGCTTCATTGTCCCTCAATTTCGGCGGGATTTGATCGCGTCTCGCGTCTCTCACTGCCATTGGTCGTTTCAAATCCACCCCCTGATTTCATTTTAATTCTGGCAAAAATCACAGAATAATCCGATTTAAATTTTGATGATATTTCTGAGAGGCTGGGATCATCCCCTATACGATGGTATAACTCCTGTCTCTGTATCCTAATTACTGCTCTAATTCCTTTCAAATGGGCGGGGTTTATTTGGTAGGTAATCGTTGAGTTTTCTGCATTTGCCCGCGCAGTTGAACGACCTTCGCGCGTTGTCTGGCGCATTTGGTGTCCAGATGTGGATTTTCTCTTTCCTGCCACCTTTGTTCGCGCTGGGAGAAAGCTTCTTCAAGTCACGTACGAACCGTCCTTTTGTCCTTCTAGTTTCACAAGCAACTTCCATTCTCACATCGGCTTTGAGACATGACTTAAATTTTGTTGGAATAATATGTGGACTTTATGCTATCAGATATGCATAAAGGTCACAATATATATATTGTTATTGGACCTCCGTTATTGGCCATATATTTATGTTTTTATTCTGTATTTTATTTCGTGTTCCAGGCCTAATATTTATGTTTGTTAATGTTACCTGATATGTAAATATTTCCTTTTTCTGTGCCTTCCGGAGACACCTACCTAGTTATCGTACCTGGTAAAAAAATATTTTTTTATTTAGTGTATTTTCTTTTGGTAATCTTAGGGTTTGCTCTATTATTAATTTGATTTATGATCCGTTGCAGCCTAAATTGCCTCGTGTCAATAGTGTTAAGGCGTAATCCTTTCCTCCCTTTCTGTTCTCTCTGGTGTCGTTTAAATTTAAAAAGGTAATTGTTTGCCGTAATTCGACCGGACATGCGGTCGTCTATTTGGTGGCCATGTTTGTTTTTTGGTTTGCCCGAGTGCATTCTGGTCTGTGGAGTGTAGTTCTCTAGGCGTCGAGTGGGACAATCAAACGTGTTGTGCTGGTAGATCAGTATGTTTTTTGTTAATCTTATTGGTTTAACTTTGTGTTTTTGTGAGTGTTCCTGAGTTTTCTTTCGTCATAAAAGTTTTAGTTTTGTGAATTGATTTTATTTTATTAAATGTTGTTTACTTTTCGTTTTTCCTCGTGGTCTTGATGTCTGCATGTCGGGTCGGTATTGCGTACCTAAGTAAATTATCAAGCCCTTTCTCATTTGGTAATACCTGTATTCTGGTTTTCTATCTTTTGGGCTTTATTATTTTAATTTTAATTTAAATCTTTTCGTTTTTGCTTTGCAAGCAAGCATGTTAAGCCGTCTCTTGCCTACTTGTGTAATTTAATTATGTTGGCCTTAAGCCATGTGCACCACCAGAGAGAGGTTGTTGTGGCAATAGAGTTTCCTTTTTATGATTTTGTTAAATTATATTTTTCTTGCCCCCTTTGTTTGCTGAGTAAATATTCTTTTAAAATATTAAACAACTGTTGTGGCATCATTTCGTCGGTGGCAGTTCTATGGATAATCGGACTGTGTCTGTGGACGAGCCTGTGCGTTTCCCTCTTCTCCACCTTCCTTCGCCCTTTAGGTGTTCTTCTGTTGGGGCGTGTCATCTGGCGGTGATTTTGCAGTTGGCGATGCGGACCTCTGAAAAAAGGTAAGTTGGCCCATCTTCCATTCCATTCCAGGTGTAGCAACCCCTATTTCGAGGAATATAGACATGAACAAAATGAGCACTATAGACATGGAAGGAACCACGAACATAATCAAATCTGGAAACATAGACGCCGTGCTAACACTGATCGAGAATCATATCAAGGACGCAACTCCTAAGATACGTCAAAATACAAGAAGAGCAAAACCATGGTTCACTACCGAATGTTACCAACGAAGGAAGGAGGCGCTAGCAGCATCACACAAGATAAAAAGGGCAAGTACACATACAGCACTACAAGAGAATGTCGAGAAAAGAAGATATTATAAGGAGATTGTTAAAAGAGCAAAGGAAAGCTATCAACAATTCAAGGAAGCTCAACTAATATAGGAGGCTAAAACAAACCCTTTCTCAGCCCTAAATCCCACAAGACCCAAATTCCCAAAGGACATTCCTATGACAACGTGGATTCAGCATCTTACCGCGAAGCAGACCTATTCAGGTTAGCAACCCTCTCAACTACCAGTGCCGATCACGGCACAAGATGTCCTAATTGAGATAAACAACTGCGCTCAAAAGAAAGCATGTGGTCCAAATACTATTCACTACGAGCACCTGAAGATGACAGCACCACTGTTAAAAGGGCTATGGGCAGAGCTCATGAACGAATGTTTACTTCAAGGTCACATACCGTCAAAATGGAGAACCTCGACTTTGAAGATGCTATATAAAGGAAAAGGTAAAACAGGAGACCCGAATTCCTATCGTGGTATCGCTTTGGAAAACGCAATCTTTAAGATCTTTACGAAAATACTCACTAGAAGACTCACAGATTTAGTTGACAACAAGATACCTGAAGAACAGTTTGGCTTCCGGAAAGGAAGGAATACACTACAAGCCATTAACTGTCTTTTAACGAATGTAGAAGAAGCGCTAAGACAGAAAAGAGGAAAGCTATATGCAGTATTCGTCGACTACACCAAGGCATTTGATCTAGTGAGTAGAAACACTTTGCTCAGGAAATTTGAAAATATGATCGGAAAAGAACATTACCTTTTGGGGATAATAAGGGACATTCTCCACAAAAACATCCTACAGTAGTGTGTTTGAGCCGGTTCAGATGCCACCTCCACCTCCCCACCTCACAAGATGGCGGTGGCGCGATATCTCTCGAACGCATGGTCGGATTTTGACGAATGAGGTGTCATTGAACTCGGGCTAACACCCCCTTTCCAATGGACAACATATTTCCACCCCAAAAATAAAATCTACCCTACTAGGGGGTGTAATTGTAATTTTTTAGAGAATCTCTCTTTCCAATTGCAACATGTGAGAGTTTGAATGCCGATATGGATTTAAACGTTGTTCCACATAAAGTGCATGTGTAGGGTGGATAGCCACTATGAATTAACATGCTTGTTTTTTGTTTTTTACGCATGCCCACTCATGGCTTTTGAAGAGGGGGGGGAGCGGTTCCCTGTGGACGGGTCCTTGTTGACAGGTCCCTGTGGACGGGTCATTGTTGCCGGGTAATTGTGGACGAGTCCTTGTGGACAAGTCCTTGTGGACAGGTTCTTGTGGACAAGTCCTTGTGGACAGGTCCTTGTGGACGAGTCCTTGTGGATGAGTCCTTGTTGATGAGCGCCTTTGGACTGATCCCTTTGGACCGGTTCCTACGGACTGGCTCATGAATTTATTTAAATTATGTCAAAGGGCCTAACTACATTTTGCGTGTGTGTTGTACTGACGTTGTTCCCCAGTCTCTACTACTATAATAGGATAACGATATGAAAGGAAAGTGGCGAAATCCATGTGAACACGTGCGAGATGTCATTATTAGTATTCTCCTTGTGAAACAATTCACATCCTGTTTTGGTTCATACGTGAGAAAGTGCAAGTTCATGTGTAATATGACCTAACACACAGGTGTTCACCTGTGCACGTGCACGATAAGAGCTAACAAGTCACAACCTGTTTTGACAGTGGTGAGAGGTGAAGGGGGGAGAGTCAGTGAAAGAGAGAACACAGGTGAAGAGAGAGAGAAATATGTATTGCTCATCTTATGAATCAATAAGGTTAGGGACCTGTATGAGAGGTCGTTGGACTTGGGGTGACATTCTGTTTTTGAATATACTATTTATTTATGTCAAAAGGACCTAACTGCACTTTTGTTAATATCTCGCTAACTAATAATCAGAGAGGGTCAAGTGAGGTGTCATGGGACTCAGGATGGTCAACCCTTTTCCATGACCAACGAATTTACCCAAAAGATCTAAGGTCATTAGCTTTTTAATATCTCATGAATCAATAAGGCTAGAGACCTGTATGGGAGGTCGTTGGACTTGAGGTGACATTCTGTTTTTGAATATATTATTTATTTATGTCAAAAGGGCCTAACTACACTTTTGTTGATATCTCGCTAACTAATAATCAGAGAGGGTCAAGTGAGGTGTCATAGGACTCAGGATGGTCAACCCTTTTCCATGACCAATGAATTTACCCAAAAGATCTAAGGTCATTAGCTTTTTAATATCTCATGAATCAATAAGGCTAGGGACCTGTATGAGAGGTCGTTGGACTTGAGGTGACATTCTGTTTTTGAATATATTATTTATTTATGTCAAAAGGGCCTAACTACACTTTTGTTGATATCTCGCTAACTAATAATCAGAGAGGGTCAAGTGAGGTGTCATAGGACTCAGGATGGTCAACCCTTTTCCATGACCAATGAATTTACCCAAAAGATCTAAGGTCATTAGCTTTTTAATATCTCATGAATCAATAAGGCTAGGGACCTGTATGAGAGGTCGTTGGACTTGAGGTGACATTCTGTTTTTGAATATATTATTTATTTATGTCAAAAGGGCCTAGCTGCACTTTTATTAATATCTCGCTAAATAATAATCAGAGAGGGTCAAGTGAGGTGTCATAGGACTCAGGATGGTCAACCCTTTTCCATGATCAACGAATTTACCCAAAAGATTCAAAACAGCAAGGTCATTGACCTATGATTTTATAAGCTAATACTCTGAGAGGCTCAAGTGAGGTGTCATGGGACTCAGGATGGTCAACCCTTTTCCATGACCAACGAATTTACCCAAAAGATTCAAAAAACAGCAAGGTCATTGACCTAATATTTTATAAACTAATAATCGAATATCAACATGTGAGGTGTTATAGGACTTAGAATGGTCAACCCTTTCCCATGACCAATGAATTTACCCAAAATACCCTATACATCAAGGTCATCGACCTGAGATTTTATAAACTAATAATCGGATACGAACATGTGAGATGTTTACCATGTGTGTGATGAAACATAGCTAGGTAGAGAAAGAATTAGTGTAGGCTACATGTATAGTGATTGACAAGTCTTTTACCATTAAAACTTGTTTTTCAGATCAAACTGCAGTATAGAGAGAGTATAGGTTGTAGGTATGGGTTAATAAATGACGAACGGTGTACACACAAACTCTGATTTATCGATTCAAGAATTAAGAGTAGACTATCTTTAATTGATTGGTTAAAGAGGATAGCTAAAACACAAAAATGCTCAGTGGTTACCGGGACAAGATGGTCGCTACACACACAACAAGCTTTAAATACTTGAGGCTAATAATCTATACACATACACTCGCTTGCTCTAAACTAAACTGTGTTGCTGTCAGTGCTCAGACAGTAGGCTGATGACAAAAAATGCATTGCTATCAGAAATATAATCATTTCCGGTTGTATAATGTTACCAGCTATCCATTTTATGTTGCAGTGTTAAGCACTTTTAGCTCTTGTACTAGTGGTCTTAACTCGATTTCCAGGTCTCATGCCTAGAACGAGTCAAACTAAGAAACAAGGGCATGGTGGTGTAGTGGTTAAGCTGTTAGCCTTTTCACTAGGGTTCTATTTCAGGTTAATATGCTTGTCATAAACATATTATACAAAACAAAACAGAGATAACGTTCAAAACTGATTACATTTGTGTCTTTCCAAATTATTACTTGGATAACAAATACAAAGGTGAACTGCGTTTGATATACAGTTAATGCTGTCTATCACACACTAGACTGTAAGAAAGCCAAAAGAGCAAAAGGCGTAGGTAGAGCAGTAGTAAAATTGTTATATGTAGAGAACTACTTAGTGGTTTTATGAACTGGCAAAGCTATATCGCATAAACAGTGCAGTATACAATCCAGCAATCAAATTTGTATCTTGTGGAACAGAGAAAATGCACTTTTACCTTGATGGATAGCAAATGAGTGCAGATGAATGACCTATGCTTTAGCCTACCATAGGGTTATAACCATGAGGTGGAGGTGTGATTCTATATTTTATTGTTTAGAGACATGGCTTTTTTGTAACCAGTAGATTTAGTATTTTGTAAGTATTCATTTTTGTAATTGTAAAATAGTGGAAACATTTTTTTTTGTAATAGTAAATTTTAAATGTAAACCTAAAAGTTATTTGGGATAAGTGTGCATGTCAAGGATAAATAGAGTGGTTGTATTTGTTTTTCAAAGACAGGTATGGTTGTGTGAATGTATGACTATAGATAGAATGATAGAGAGAGAGAGAAAGTGTGTGTGTGTGTGTGTGTGTGTGTGTGTGTGTGTGTGTGTGTGTAGCATTGATTGTTCAACCAAAGCAAACACGGCAAGGTGGGATGGTGGGGTAATTAATGTATATAGCAAATGGTAAATAGTATACTGTAGTTTTTTTAACACTTGTGTTTTTTTTAAATGCAGTGGTAGATAGGTGTTATTTTGTAAATCAGTCTTACCTACAGTAGTAGTATTAGTAGTAGTAGTAGTACGCCTATACGTTTTTGGAAACAAACAGAAAGAGAATGCACTATTGCCATGGCCAAGCACTTCCATTAAAATAATTTCAAGAAAATTTTAATCAGCAAATGTGTGTTTTACAAAACTAAACTTTCAGCATGGACTAAATCATAAACGTGTCGTCTGTGATATGAAAAAAATAGGAAATCCATGTTTCCATATCAACACAATTTAAAAAACTTAAAACTGACATTTAAAAAATGTAAATGGGAAATTGACAAATGTGTAAACAACAAAATGGAAAATTCTTGTTTCCGTATCATGAAATCCAAAAACTTTAAACTGACATTTTCAAATCGTGTACATGGAAAATTGACAAATGGCAATGTGTGAAATGTGAAAATGAAAAAAAATGAACAAATGGCTATCATTATTTAAAAAAATTAAAAACCGTCGTGTTCTATCGTTAAAGTGTGAATCAAACCACATCTACTTATTTGAATCACCCGAGACTTAGTAGACCTGTTATAGTTCTAATATACTTTTAAAATTTTATGATAAAGCTCGAATTGAACTCAAGAGCTTTAGAGTGACAGCTAACTATTATAACAGTTACGTCACAAAGACAACTTTACACTACTCTTAATGAACAATAATAAGAAAAAGAATAATAAATATTGAAATTTTTTAAAGAATGAACATGGTGACACTGTTTCTGTTGCACTGTCTGCTAGCTACTAGCCAGCAGCTGGGGTCTTAGAAAACGATACAGTTGACATTTTGCAATGAAATGTGACATGTTTCAAAGTATAGTATTATGGGTTGCTGTTGAGTACAAACTAATCCTGTACAAGGAAGCAAGGGATCGAACCCCTTACCTAACATTACTATTGCCTGAACATGGCTTGACGACACTGTATTATTATGATACTCGGTACACAAACCATAGATAGAGTGTATTGTTTAAGATCACTTTCTTTCTGAACATAGGTGGAGATTGTTGATGGTTAACAATGGCATTAATATAGTAGGACGTGGGTATAGCAATTAAGAAAAAACAGACAATACCCATACAATATTTTTATTTATTTAATATAAGTACTTGTACAATAGTTACATTCAAAATACATTTCTTTTTTCTCTATTACTATTTAGTCCTTTTTGATTCTCTTGCATATGAAGGGTAGATAACCTTGTAGTTCAGCCCCTTAAAACAACAACAACACAACCTTTTGCATAGTTTGTGATGTTGATGACTCTTGAGATGTGGAAGATGTATTAAACATAACTTTTACAGCAGGGGTTAAATGTTGCTCAATAAACACTGCACTATTTTGAGTAGCAACATTTTTTTCTTGTACTAGCTTTTTAGCAATGTCATGATTAATTGTTGACACCAACAGTGTTTCATTTGGTGCACCACATTGATGATCACTCACACTTAAAACCTTACCATTTCTACTTTTTAGATTGCCTCGACATCTTTTTGACCTCTCTTTTGAGCATCGCCAAAATATTATTCCTTTTACATTTTGACGCTTATAGTTATAAGAGTAGCCTTTGTAGAGTACACGTTGTTTACCTTTGGTAGTTGTAGTAAGTTCCATAGTAGCAACTAACCTGTTAGTATGATTTGCTCACTACAAAGGTTATAACTGTTCTGATAATAAAATCATTTAGCTTTGGCTTTATATTTAATATGTGCAGTTTGAAGTGATAGCAAAAGTGAGAGCAAAATGGTAGCATAGTGGTAGAAAATATAACATGTATTGTTAAGAAATAGTTTAAGCGGTTATGTGGATCCATTACATAATAATTTTAGCACGACGAAGCTCATTTTCTATAGCCAATAGTTCTTCCTCATATTCAGTATAACCAGCCTGTTTATAGTCATGCAGTTGCTGAAGCCGCCGGATTAGCTTACTTGGATTGTTCCAGTAGACAAATTTAACAAATGATTTTTTAGGTGTAAACAAAGCATTACCATTATCATTATTATCTTCATCATCAACATCATCATCATCATCATAACCATTATCATTATCATCATCATCATCATCATTATCATCATCATTATGATCAGTATAATCCTCATCACTATTACTATATAGTCCTTTTTGATCCTTTTGCAATACCACATTTTGCACAGTCTGTGTTGCCTTTGATAATGTTGGGAGTTTTTCAGACATTGACAACAGTCCTAACACGACTTTCTGAGGAGTTGATACATGCTTCTTAACAAACAATGCACTATCTTGAGCTGCAATATCTTTTTCTGGGACAAGTGTTTTAGCATTTTGAAGAGTTTTTTTAAACAGCAACGATGTTTTATCTGGTACACTACATTGATGATCACTCACACTTAAGACATCACTATTTTTTACTTTTCAGCTCACCTCGACAATGTTTTGAACGATGTTTTGAACAACGCCAAATAACAGTTCCATTTTTATTAGTTCGTTTTACAATATATGTATATCCTTTATAGAATGCGTATGGCATACCATTGCTATTTGTTGATATTTCCATGTCAATTGTCAAGCATGAACTAATCTCTAGCAAAGTTCACTCGATAATATAAATAATAGTTTAAAGTGAGAGGAAAAGTGGGTGCAAGAGTGGGTGCAAGAGTGGGTGCAAGAGTGGGTGCAAGAGTGGGTGTAAGAGTGGGTGCAAGAGTGGGTGCAAGAGTGGGTGCAAGAGTGGGTGTAAGAGCGGGTGCAAGAGTGGGTGCAAGAGTGGGTGCAAGAGTGGGTGCAAGAGTGGGTGTAAAAGGGAGTGCAAGAGTGGGTGCAAAAGTGGGTGTCGCTTATAGTAGGCATGAATTTTACTAGAATGTGATTTGAGTAAATGCAATTTCTAAACCCAAGTAGTGAATAGTCAGTTGGTTTTGATCTATGCAAGCGTAAACATGTCACATACACTGGTGATGGATACTCAAGGCTTTATGGTCAACGAAAACAAGTACAGTATATATTTAAAGAGGTGGCTATCATTGATTGCACAACACGCGGTTTACCATACCTTTTTTCGGACTAGTGTTTTAACATTTGAAGTATTTTTTAAACAGCAACGATGTCTTATCTGTCACACTACATTGATGATCACTCACACTTAAGACCTAACTATTTTTACTTTTTAGTTCACTTTGACACTGTTTGAAACGATGTTTTGAACAATGTCAAATAACAGTTCCATTTTATTGGTTCGTTTTGCAATATACGTAAAACCTTTATAGTATGCATATGGCTTACCATAACTATTCGTTGATACTTCCATATCAATTTTCAAGCATGAAATAATCTCCAGTAAATTTCGCTCGATAATAGAAATAATAGTTTGAAGTGAGTGCAAAAGTGAGTGTAAAAGTGAGTGCAAAAGTGGGTGCAAACGTGAGTGCAAAAGTGAATGTAAACGTGAGTTCAAAAGTGGGTGTAGTTTATAGTAGGCATGATTTTTTACTAGAATGTGATTTGAGTAAATGTAATTTCTAAACCCAAGTAGTGAGTAGTCAGTTGGTTTTGATTTATGCAAGCGTAAACATGTCTCATACACTGATGATGGATACTCAAGGCTTTAAGGTCAACGAAAACGTGTATATAGTTAAAGAGGTAACTATTATTGATTGCACAACACTGAATCTATTTTTGAAATTTTGACAAAGGGCCTAAGTGCACTTTTGTTAATATCTCGCGAACCAATAAGACTAGGGCATTGTATGAGGTATTGTTGGACTTTTTGCCGAAGACTGCTGGTAAACACCTATGTTCCCACGACCTTTTTAAAGATGGCGGCTAACCCACGAGGGGTGATTAAAAAGTAATCCAAGCGGCGCTTGTCGATAAGCAAACCAATAATCAAAGGGGGGGTATGACAGAGCTTGAGGCGATAACCCCTTTTGATTGATCCCTGTTGATTTGACCCTTTGGACTGGTTCCCGTTGACTACTCCCTCTGGACGGGTCCTTTTTGAAGGGAGTCATTTTTGACGGGGCCCTGCTGACGGGTCACTGTGGACGGGTCCCTGTTGACAGGTCCTTTTGACAAATCCCTTTGGACTGGTCCCTTTGGACTGATCCCTATGGGTTGACCCATGCATTTAGCCAAATTATGTCAAAGGGACGGGTCCAAAGGGATTAGTCAAAAGGACCTGTCAACAGGGACCCGTCCACAGTGACCCGTCAGCAGGGCCCCGTCAAAAATGACTCCCTTCAAAAAGGACCCGTCCAGAGGGAGTAGTCAACGGGGACCAGTCCAAAGGGGCAAATCAACAGGGATCAATCAAAAGGGGTTATCGCATCAAGCTCTGTCATACCCCCCTTTGATTATTGGTTTGCTTATCGACAAGCGCCGCTTGGATTACTTTTTAATCACCCCTCGTGGGTTAGCCGCCATCTTTAAAAAGGTCGTGGGAACATAGGTGTTTACCAGCAGTCTTCGGCAAAAAGTCCAACAATACCTCATACAATGCCCTAGTCTTATTGGTTCGCGAGATATTAACAAAAGTGCACTTAGGCCCTTTGTCAAAATTTCAAAAATAGATTCAGTGTTGTGCAATCAATAATAGTTACCTCTTTAACTATATACATGTTTTCGTTGACCTTAAAGCCTTGAGTATCCATCATCAGTGTATGAGACATGTTTACGCTTGCATAAATCAAAACCAACTGACTACTCACTACTTGGGTTTAGAAATTACATTTACTCAAATCACATTCTAGTAAAAAATCATGCCTACTATAAACTACACCCACTTTTGCACTCACTTTTACATTCACTTTTGCACTCACTTTTGCACCCACTTTTGCACTCACTTTTACACTCACTTTTGCACCCACTTTTGCCCCCACATTTGCACTCACTTTAAACTATTATTTCTATTATCGAGCGAAATTTATTGGAGATTATTTCATGCTTGAAAATTGATATGGAAGTATCAACGAATAGTTATGGTAAGCCATATGCATACTATAAAGGTTATACGTATATTGCAAAACGAACCAATAAAATGGAACTGTTATTTGACATTGTTCAAAACATCGTTTCAAACAGTGTCAAAGTGAACTAAAAAGTAAAAATAGTTAGGTCTTAAGTGTGAGTGATCATCAATGTAGTGTGACAGATAAGACATCGTTGCTGTTTAAAAAAATACTTCAAATGTTAAAACACTAGTCCGAAGAAAGGTATGGTAAACCGCGTGTTGTGCAATCAATGATAGCCACCTCTTTTAAATATGTACTGTACTTGTTTTCGTTGACCATAAAGCCTTGAGTACCCATCACCAGTGTATGTGACATGTTTACGCTTGCATAGATCAAAACCAACTGTCTATTCACTACTTGGGTTTAGAAATTACATTTACTCAAATCACATTCTAGAAAAATTCATGCCTACTATAAGCGACACCCAATTTTGCACCCACTCTTGCACTCCCTTTTACACCCACTCTTGCACCCACTCTTGCAACCACTCTTGCACCCGCTCTTACACCCACTCTTGCACCCACTCTTGCACCCACTCTTGCACCCACTCTTACACCCACTCTTGAACCCACTCTTGCACCCACTCTTGCAACCACTCTTGCACCCACTTTTCCTCTCACTTTAAACTATTATTTATATTATCGAGTGAACTTTGCTAGAGATTAGTACATGCTTGACAATTGACATGGAAGTATCAACAAATAGCAATGGTATGCCATACGCATTCTATAAAGGATATACATATATTGTAAAACGAACTAATAAAAATGGAACTGTTATTTGGCGTTGTTCAAAACATCGTTCAAAACATTGTCGAGGTGAGCTGAAAAGTAAAATTAGTGATGTCTTAAGTGTGAGTGATCATCAATGTAGTGTACAAGATAAAACATCGTTGCTGTTTAAAAAAAACTCTTCAAAATGCTAAAACACTTGTCCCAGAAAAAGATATTGCAGCTCAAGATAGTGCATTGTTTGTTAAGAAGCATGTATCATCTCCTCAGAAAGTCGTGTTAGGACTGTTGTCAATGTCTGAAAAACTCCCAACATTATCAAAGGCAACACAGACTGTGCAAAATGTGGTATTGCAAAAGGATCAAAAAGGACTATATAGTAATAGTGATGAGGATTATAATGATCATAATGATGATGATAATGATTATGATGATGATAATGATAATGGTTATGATGATGATGATGTTGATGATGAAGATAATAATGATAATGGTAATGCTTTGTTTACACCTAAAAAATCATTTGTTAAATTTGTCTACTGGAACAATCCAAGTAAGCTAATCCGGCGGCTTCAGCAACTGCATGTCTATAAACAGGCTGGTTATACTGAATATGAGGAAGAACTATTGGCTATAGAAAATGAGCTTCGTCGTGCTAAAATTATTATGTAATGGATCCACATAACCGCTTAAACTATTTCTTAACAATACATGTTATATTTTCTACCACTATGCTACAATTTTGCTCTCACTTTTGCTATCACTTCAAACTGCACATATTAAATATAAAAGCCAAAGCTAAATGATTTTATTATCAGAACAGTTATAACCTTTGTAGTGAGAAAATCATACTAACAGGTTAGTTGCTACTATGGAACTTACTACAACTACCAAAGGTAAACAACGTGTACTCTACAAAGGCTACTCTTATAAATTTAAGCGTCAAAATGTAAAAGGAATAATATTTTGGCGATGCTCAAAAGAGAGGTCAAAATGATGTCGAGGCAATCTAAAAAGTAGAAATGGTAAGGTTTTAAGTGTGAGTGATCATCAATGTGGTGCACCAAATGAAACACTGTTGGTGTCTACAATTAATCATGACATTGCTAAAAAGCTAGTACCAGAAAAAAATGTTGCTACTCAAAATAGTGCAGTGTTTATTGAGCAACATTTAACCCCTGCTGTAAAAGTTATGTTTAATACATCTTCCACATCTCAAGAGTCATCAGCATCACAAACTATGCAAAAGGTTGTGTTGTTGTTGTTTTAAGGGGCTGAACTACAAGGTTATCTACCCTTCATATGCAAGAGAATCAAAAAGGACTAAATAGTAATAGAGAAAAAAGAAATGTATTTTGAATGTAACTATTGTACAAGTACTTATATTAAATAAATAAAAATATTGTATGGGTATTGTCTGTTTTTTCTTAATTGCTATACCCACGTCCTACTATATTAATGCCATTGTTAACCATCGACAATCTCCACCTATGTTCAGAAAGAAAGTGATCTTAAACAATACACTCTATCTATGGTTTGTGTACCGAGTATCATAATAATACAGTGTCGTCAAGCCATGTTCAGGCAAAAGTAATGTTAGGTAAGGGGTTCGAACCCTTGCTTCCTTGTACAGGATTAGTTTTTACTCAACAGCAACCCATAATACTATACTTTGAAACATGTCACATTTCATTGCAAAATGTCAACTGTATCGTTTTCTAAGACCCCAGCTGCTGGCTAGTAGCTAGCAGACAGTGCAACAGAAACAGTGTCACCATGTTCATTCTTTAAAAAATTTCAATATTTATTATTCTTTTTCTTATTATTGTTCATTAAGTGTAGTGTAAAGTTGTCTTTGTGACGTAACTGTTATAATAGTTAGCTGGCACTCTAAAGCTCTTGAGTTCAATTCGAGCTTTATCATAAAATTTTAAAAGTATATTAGAACTATAACAGGTCTACTAAGTCTCGGGTGATTCAAATAAGTAGATGTGGTTTGATTCACACTTTAACGATAGAACACGACGGTTTTTAATTTTTTAAAATAATGATAGCCATTTGTTCATTTTTTTTCATTTTCACATTTCACACATTGTCATTTGTCAATTTTCCATGTACACGATTTGAAAATGTCAGTTTAAAGTTTTTGGATTTCATGATACGGAAACAAGAATTTTCCATTTTGTTGTTTACACATTTGTCAATTTCCCATTTACATTTTTTAAATGTCAGTTTTAAGTTTTTTAAATTGTGTTGATATGGAAACATGGATTTCCTATTTTTTTCATATCACAGACGACACGTCTATGATTTAGTACATGCTGAAAGTTTAGTTTTGTAAAACACACATTTGCTGATTAAAATTTTCTTGAAATTATTTTAATGGAAGTGCGTGGCCATGGCAATAGTGCATTCTCTTTCTGTTTGTTTCCAAAAACGTATAGGCCTACTACTACTACTACTACTACTAATACTACTACTGTAGGTAAGACTGTTTTACAAAATAACACCTATCTACCGCTGCATTTAAAAAAACACAAGTGTTAAAAAAAACTACAGTATACTATTTACCATTTGCTATATACATTAATTACCCCACCATCCCACCTTGCCGTGTGTGCTTTGGTTGAACAATCAATGCTACACACACACACACACACACTTTCTCTCTCTCTCTATCATTCTATCTATAGTCATACATTCACACAACCATACCTGTCTTTGAAAAACAAATACAACCACGCTATTTATCCTTGACATGCACACTTATCCCAAATAACTTTTAGGTTTACATTTAACATTTACTATTACAAAAAAAAATGTTTCCACTATTTTACAATTACAAAAATGAATATTTACAAAATACTAAATCTACTGGTTACAAAAAAGCCATGTCTCTAAACAATAAAATATAGAATCACACCTCCACCTCGTGGTTATAACCCTATGGTAGGCTAATGCATAGGTCATTCATCTGCACTCATTTGCTATCCATCAAGGTAAAAGTGCATTTTCTCTGTTCCACAAGATACAAATTTGATTGCTGGATCGTATACTGCACTGTTTATGCGATATAGCTTTGCCAGTTCATAAAACCGCTAGGTAGTTCTCTACATATAACAATTATACCACTGCTCTACCTACGCCTTTTGCTATTTGGCTTTCTTACAGTCTAGTGTGTGATAGACAGCATTAACTGTATATCAAACGCAGTTCACCTTTGTATTTGTAATCCGAGTAATAATTTGGAAAGACACAAATGTAATCAGTTTTGAACGTTATCTCTGTTTTGTTTTGTATAATATGTTTATGACAAGCATATTAACCTGAAATAGAACCCTAGTGAAAAGGCTAACAGCTTAACCACTACACCACCATGCCCTTGTTTCTTAGTTTGACTCGTTCTAGGCATGAGACCTGGAAATCGAGTTAAGACCACTAGTACAAGAGCTAAAAGTGCTTAACACTGCAACATAAAATGGATAGCTGGTAACATTATACAACCGGAAATGATTATATTTCTGATAGCAATGCATTTTTTGTCATCAGCCTACTGTCTGAGCACTGACAGCAACACAGTTTAGTTTAGAGCAAGCGAGTGTATGTGTATAGATTATTAGCCTCAAGTATTTAAAGCTTGTTGTGTGTGTAGCGACCATCTTGTCCCGGTAACCACTGAGCATTTTTGTGTTTTAGCTATCCTCTTTAACCAATCAATTAAAGATAGTCTACTCTTAATTCTTGAATCGATAAATCAGAGTTTGTGTGTACACCGTTCGTCATTTATTAACCCATACCTACAACCTATACTCTCTCTATACTGCAGTTTGATCTGAAAAACAAGTTTCAATGGTAAAAGACTTGTCAATCACTATACATGTAGCCTACACTAATTCTTTCTCTACCTAGCTATGTTTCATCACACACATGGTAAACATCTCACATGTTCGTATCCGATTATTAGTTTATAAAATCTCAGGTCGATGACCTTGATGTATAGGGTATTTTGGGTAAATTCATTGGCCATGGGAAAGGGTTGACCATTCTAAGTCCTATAACACCTCACATGTTGATATTCGATTATTAGTTTATAAAATATTAGGTCAATGACCTTGCTGTTTTTTGAATCTTTTGGGTAAATTCGTTGGTCATGGAAAAGGGTTGACCATCCTGAGTCCCATGACACCTCACTTGAGCCTCTCTGATTATTAGCTTATAAAATCATAGGTCAATGACCTTGCTGTTTTGAATCTTTTGGGTAAATTCGTTGATCATGGAAAAGGGTTGACCATCCTGAGTCCTATGACACCTCACTTGACCCTCTCTGATTATTAGTTAGCGAGATATTAATAAAAGTGCAGTTAGGCCCTTTTGACATAAATAAATAATATATTCAAAAACAGAATGTCACCTCAAGTCCAACGACCTCTCATACAGTTCCCTAGCCTTATTGATTCATGAGATATTAAAAAGCTAATCACCTTAGATCTTTTGGGTAAATTCATTGGTCATGGAAAAGGGTTGACCATCCTGAGTCCTATGACACCTCACTTGACCCTCGCTGATTATTAGTTAGCGAGATATCAACAAAAGTGTAGTTAGGCCCTTTTGACATAAATAAATAATATATTCAAAAACAGAATGTCACCTCAAGTCCAACGACCTCTCATACAGGTCTCTAGCCTTATTGATTCATGAGATATTAAAAAGCTAATGACCTTAGATTTTTGGGTAAATTCATTGGTCATGGAAAAGGGTTGACCATCCTGAGTCCCATGACACCTCACTTGACCCTCTCTGATTATTAGTTAGCAAGATATCAACAACAGTGCAGTTAGGTCCTTTTGACATAAATAAATAGTATATTCAAAAACAGAATGTCACCCCAAGTCCAACGACCTGTCATACAGGTCCCTAACCTTATTGATTCATAAGATGAGCAATACATATTTCTTTCTCTCTTCACCTGTGTTCTCTCTTTCACTGACTCTCCCCCCTTCACCTCTCACCACTGTCAAAACAGGTTGTGACTTGTTAGCTCTTATCGTGCACGTGCACAGGTGAACACCTGTGTGTTAGGTCATATTACACATGAACTTGCATTTTCTCACGTATGAACCAAAACAGGATGTGACTTGTTTCACAAGGAGAATACTAATAATGACATCTCGCACGTGTTCACATGTATTTCGCCACTTTCCTTTCATATCGTTATCCTATTATAGTAGTAGAGACTGGGGAACAACGTCAGTTCAACACACGCAAAATGTAGTTAGGCCCTTTGACATAATTTAAATAAATTCATGAGCCAGTCCGTAGGAACCGGTCCAAAGGGATCAGTCCAAAGGCGCTCATGAACAAGGACTCATCCACAAGGACTCGTCCACAAGGACTTGTCCACAAGGACCTGTCCACAAGGACTTGTCCACAAGGACTCGTCCACAATGACCCGGCAACAATGACCCGTCCGCAGGGACCTGTCAACAAGGACCCGTCCACAGGGAACCGCTCCCCCACCCTCTTCAAAAGCCATGAGTGGGCATGCGTAAAAAACAAAAAACAAGCATGTTAATTCATAGTGGCTATCCACCCTACACATGCACTTTATGTGGAACAACGTTTAAATCCATATCGGCATTCAAACTCTCACATGTTGCAATTGGAAAGAGAGATTCTCTAAAAATTACAATTACACCCCCTAGTAGGGTAGATTTTATTTTTGGGGTGGAAATATGTTGTCCATTGGAAAGGGGGTGTTAGCCCGAGTTCAATGACACCTCATTCGTCAAAATCCGACCATGCGTTCGAGAGATATCGCGCCACCGCCATCTTGTGAGGTGGGGAGGTGGAGGTGGCATCTGAACCGGCTCAAACACACTACTTCCTACAAATAGACGACAGTATAGTTCAATCAGAACGAATAGAACAAACAAATGGTGTACTTCAGGGTGATCCTTTGAGCCCGTTACTATTTAACATCGCTACAGCTGATGTCATTGAGGCTATTTACCTTGAGGGAGCGAAGATTTACATCTACCCGGATGATATGGTTGTGGCATCGACATCAAAGGAAACCTCGCAATCGTCCATTGATAAACTACCACATGGGCTCAACAAAACGATATGACGATAAACTGCACCAAGACAGTAATGCTGGCATTCCGTAAAGGCGGGAAACTATCCGCAGATGAGCATATACTACTAGATGGAGAACCCCTAGTCAACGTAAATCATTTCAAATACCTAGGAGTAGTAATGCAAATGCAAGGGAACGTATTCACGCGACATATCAGGGATATAACAACATCCGCCATAAAAGCAATGCAAGACATAATGCAACTGGGAAATCTATCTTTACAAACCGCAATGAATTTATTCAGAACGAAAATAACTCCAATAGTGACATACGGCATTCAAATAACTTGGGATCATTTGACACAAAGTAACCTTCGAGAGATAGAAAGAATTAAGTCTACTTTTCTAAACAAAAATCTGCACTTATCAAAATACACGCCATCTCGTCTAACGTACGTACTAGCAAGGGAGACTTTCTTCATAGAAGACCTGCGTTTGGAGAACTCCCTACCAGAGACAAATCGAAGAACTAAACCTCAAATATGGCCTGATTTCTATTCCACAGAAGCTCTTATGTCGACGGACTGGATGAATGCCAACTTTGAACTACGGCATAAGATCACCCGTTTTGCAGTCCACGGTTTTCATTTTAAGATACGCTCAACAAGAAGATTTCATGACCCAGGCCCCCAATGCACCTGCTCTCTGTGTGGTAGTGCTTGTGACAGATATCACGCCATTTCCTGCGCCCAGAGGAAAGTATCGCTAACACGCTTCTGCTGCGAATAACTATATATATAGCAAACAGAACCTGTCAGACACTTTGTATATAGACACTTTGATGGTTAAGATACAAGTTATACGTATTAGTTTTGTATCTCGGCATGGCTATTAGCTGCAATAAATGATTATTATTATACAATGTCTTTCATACAATAGCTTTCTTTCATCATCGCCAATAACCTCTAACTTCATTGTCTCTCTCTATCTCTGGAAATTTTTAGAGTTAGCACTCTTATTCCACTAGTTCAACTTACAACCACACAAGCGCTCCAACCTATGCTAACCATTTTGCTTCCAAAAAATAGCAATCTAGTTCAACCTTTCACCACAATCGCAAAGAATATGAAGCTAACCAAATAGAAGATATATCACTGCCTGCACGATTTCAGTAAATATAACATTTCAGTGGAGCCAAAATAAAATCAGCTGATGTTGGGCAAAACAAAGTTGTCTCCCATAAGAATAGCATTATGAAGTGACTTTAAATCCCGCTTCAAGCGCATTCCTTGTGATTAACCGACTATTTCTGTTGAAGGTGGCGTTATATACAATTCCTTCGGAATATTGCTGTTTTTTTTAATGAAAAGTGGGAAGTATCATCACTACATGCGATATTTTGGTGAGTTGACATATCAGTGTTGGAATGCATAAAATGGTGACGTGTGTACATGGTTAGGAAATTATAAAACGGTGAATACAATAATTTACGAGTAATTTTGAACCGTAATAAACTCGACAAAGCATAGGCCTACTAGTAATGAAACGCTATTTACTTAGGCTGGGATGACAAGTGAAACGGTATTTACTTTGCTCCACGTTGAGCGTACAAATGAAACGTTTTGCTAGCCCCTAACTGTTGGGAGATAAATGTAACTGTTTACCTTTGCCTAAGCTATGTTGTTTTAATGGGCGCCAAGACCTCAACGCAATGTTGAAATCTAAATTTGTATTTAACAACGTCTAGCTCTGGCAGAACACATTCAAGACTCCATTCACTCAGATCGTGGTATGATTTGATCATTAACCTAACAAACAATTGTATCAGGAGAAGGAATTGGTCTATATCTAATGCTATCTACTGAAAGCAAAGATTGCATTGTAAAAAAATGAATTTATTATATAAAACAAGTATAGCAAAATTAATAATAATAAGTATAAAATTTAAATTGGAGCGTTGCGATTTTAATATTACCGATAGAAAATTACGTGAAAACGGAGTTTGATAAATTGATTTTACTCTTATTTCCAAGCTATGAAGTTACTGAAATATGAAATGTAAAACAACGAGAAATGAGAGATTGCGTATTTCTGCGTCATTAGCGCTTACCACTGGAAATGCCCGAAGCCTTTCCCTCGTACTGGATGATGCTGTGAGCTTCCCACAGTCTCCTGGATGTCGTCATCTTCGTCGAAATTTGATGATATACTGGTAGATTAGATAATTCTATGGTCCGTACATCGAACCCAAACACTCGTATAACCACACTGGTTAAGTTTTACAAAAGTTAGTCGTCCACTCCACGGAACATCGGAGCGATTCCCGCGTGAACCATACTCGGGAAGTTCTACACAGATAGTCGCTAACTCCACCGAACATCGGAGCCACTCGCACGCGCACCCATACTCCTCAAGTATTTCACAGATTGTCCTCGTTCGACGGCGCGTCGAACGATATATGCACCTGTCGGCTCCCCCACTCTTCAGCCGGCTTCTAGCTTACGTGGTCCACACTGATTGGCTGCACCCCACGCGCTATACTCCCCTTCTCTGGGTCATTACACTCGGCGGGAGGGTTCCGTTTCAACAATTCGCCTTTCCTTGACGATGCGACCCAAGATTGCGTCATGCTTCTCGACAGGAATCAGCTTGTATTTGAATTCCCAGTGAGTCATCTCTCTCAAATACCCTAACTGACAAAAACTCCGTAAAATTCCGTAATCAGATAATTTTCTATGATATCGTCGTTCGTAATAATTTGCTTGATAGCGTTTTCTAAGACATAGAAAACCTATCTGTATGCTTATAATTTTTATAAAATGCTCCGAAAATATCTTAATAATAATTATAATAAATTAATAATAATAATAAATTAACATGAAAAATTCTCTCGGCTGAACAATTTGCCGCGTAAATAAATATAGAAAGGCTTCCTACTGACTTATGCCAGTTGCATAAAAACCCCTCGAAAAACACGTTACATATTCGCCTCGGATCATCGGATGATTTACCGTGACGACGGTCCATTATCCGATTATCCCAGACACGTTAATAAACCCAATCCAAAATACATATTACATAAATGAAATCTCCCTAAATTACAGATATATACACTCATAATTTTTCGTCACGCACTTTGCGTCAAAGTTTGTTGTCACTATGGATTGCACTTTGCAACCAGTCCAATGTTTTACATATAGAATAGTGTTCCACGGATATTTCCGCCTCTCAAATGTCTCTATGTTGGAGAAATAGACATAATTAATGTGTGAGCACTATGTATTTATGATGTCATATCACACGCATTGAAGGTGTTCTGATATATTTATATCACCATAGAACTTCCTAATTTCACTGGAGGTCCCTTCCTTATTGTGAAATTAATCCCACTTATCACTGAGCACACGATCACACTATTGTGGCAGCGCCTCGTGACCATAATACTTAATCTCTCTTTAAAGTAGATTAAATTGATATTGACTTCTGAAAAAAAAAAAAACAGTAAATGCGCATTACATATAACACCAAATATTTCTGTGCCGTAATCGCCCTGTCTTGTTAAGTTCCCGTAGACCATATTCTACTTAATACTAGTTCTCAACACAGACCATTTCTCCTCACACAAATAATACCTTTGTACAAATTACCTTAAATTACACACTTACAAATCTTACATGGCGAGGCCGTAAACAGAAATCACGTGTGCTGATATGTATGAGTTTCATGAAGGACTGTCTCGCATTCTGATGGCCCATCTTTTGCCTCGTGGACGCCTTAAGCAAAAATACCATGTACAAGCGCTCACCCATCTCTTGGAGGCAAATGGGAATTCACCAGCGCTACCAAATTCTGGCCTTGGTGTATCGAGACATTTTAGTGCTCAAGAGCATCCGACAATCCCGTCATATTTCCCTGTACCTTAAAAACTCTCATTTACTTACATACTACCCCCCTGTGTGACTTCTGATACGCCTGCCTGGAAGACCAACTCTTCCCACGCACCAAATACCACACTTACTCATTTGATAGGCTGGCTCGCCAGCTAAACACACTCACTTTATGACACATATTTTCGTAGACTATGTATATTATACGTCCCGTATAATCTGTTTCCCTTACTATCCTCCAGCACATATGCTGTTTTTCCAATACGTTTGGAAACTATAAATGTTACTGCGTCACCTGCTTCCAACCTTGCAAGTGGCTCCCTTAAATGAACGTCATCACGTTGCTCTACCTAGCATATTTCTCAGTGTCTGTAACGATGCCCTGTTGCTACTGTCCACACATGCACATATTAAAATACCGTCCTCTGCTTTAACCACAGGATAATCCCTACATAAATTAGTGTCCCTCGATAGCATGTCTGCAAGAATGTTATCTTTACCTTTAATATATTTTACTGTGAATTCGTATTCCTGCAGAGCAAGAATCCACCTACTAACTCTGTTAGAACTGAGTTTACAAGTCCTCATATACAGTAATGCATGGTGATCTGTGTGGATCTCAAATTTCCCCCCTACTAAATACATTCTAAATTTCCCTAAACTGAAAACAATACCTAAAAGCTCTAACTCAGTAATCGTGTATCTTTTCTCTGCTGCTGTCAGTCCTCGCGAGGCTAAAGATACAATGCACAGATTACCCTCATCATCTTTCTGACATAATACTCCAGCAATGCCTATATGTGAAGCATCTGTCATAACCACATATTCCTTATCTTTTAACGGATATTTCAGCACTACAGCTTTCTCAAAACCTTCCTTCACCGCTCTAAAAGCCTGATCATGCTTGGACTCCCATCTCCACCGAGTCCCACTTTTAAGCAATTCCCTGAATGGTTCTACCAACCCTGAGTATTTAAGAACGAACCTCCTGAAAAAGTTGCAAATTCCCAGGTAAGTTTTTAACTGTTTAACATTCTGTGGCACCTCTGCGTTAAGTATCTTATTAACCCTACTTTCTTCTGGTGTCACACCTCTACTTGACACTCTATGACCTAAAAATGTCACTTCTGACTGACAGAATGACGACTTAGACAGCTTCAAAGTGAACCCTGCCTGATCTAACTTCTGAAAAACTATATCTAAATGACCTAGATGCTCCTCAAAACTGCGTGAACTAATTACCATATCATCTATGTAAATGGTTACAAACGCTCCTGTGTCATCCCCTAATGCGATGTTTAAAGCCCTAATTAAAGCTGCTGAACTACTCTTTAACCCATAAGGTGTTCTACAAAATTGATAAAGGTTACATTTATGACTAAAAGCTGTAAATGGTCTATCTTCGTACATAAGTGGCACTTGCCAAAAACTGAAACTCAAATCTACACAAGTGAAATACTCCTTCCCCTCAAATGTTTGCATTAATTCCTCTATTGACATAGATTTCAGCTGATCTGAACTAATTCTACTGTTAACCAAACGAGCGTCTAAACAAATACGAACCGTGCCGTCGGTTTTGGGTACTGTTATCAAAGAATTAACATATGGACTGTTAGAGTGCTCAATAATCCCATCTTCAAGCATCTGGTTAATTTGTGCCTCAACTGCACTCTGATAAGCGAAAGGTACAGGATATCTATGTCCTGTGAATACTGACCTATCAATAACGTTCAATGAATGTGTATAGCAATTGGCCATACCAATGCGATCCTCAAACACTCTCCTATTACACCATTACACATCATAGAGCCGAACACACTGTTCATCCTCTATATTTCCCTGAAATGCAGCCTCACGTAACGAGTCCTCTAGACTTCCGTTCGTAATCACACTGCCCACAAAACATGGAGAACCCCGCTCTACGGCTGGCGATATCTCATTTAAAGTACAAATCACACCTACAATACTACTTCTCTGAATATGGTCATTGAACGCTACTTCTACTTCAGAATCTCCCCATTTAAATTTCAAACTCCCTACATCATAACATAAGTTACCAGACACTCTACTTAGCCACTCTGAACCCAAGATAACACTGAACACTAAATTTGGAATTACAAGACAAATCTGCTTCTCTACATGATTATTAATTTTAATGTCTACTAAAACTTGCTTAGAAATTACTTTAGACCTCTTCCCAACAGCTGTGATAACAAAAGTGCTTTTAATTGGCATCTCCTCAAAATTTACTCCAGTTCCTTTCATTTTATCATAAAATGCACTACTTATGCAACTCTTCATACAACCACTATCAATTAAAACATCTGTGTACGCCTCGGACACGTTAAATTTAACTATGGGGCTCTTACTAACCACTTCCTGAATAATACCTTCATCATTTAGTTCATGTAATAATTCATTTCTTACATTTAGGTCATAGGGTTCCTGTATAATTGTATGGACAGGGCATGCTACAGACTGAGATTCTGACCTTACTTCGCAGCCTGGTTCGCGTTTAAAGAACCGCTACAGCTGGCCGTAGTACTACTAACTACTAAACTGGTCTGGTTGTTCTGGGCTGTGTTGTCATTGTTTGGCTGTATATTACTACCACTAGGCTGTCCTCTTCCTTGACCCCTATTCTGGTTGTAATTATTGTCATTATAATTTCTCCCTTGATTTCCCCTGAAATCATTGTTTCTCCCTTGATTTCCCCTGTAATCATTGTTCCACCCTTGATTTCCCCTGAAATCATTGTTCCTCCCTTGATACTGATTACCATAGCCATTTCCTCTGTTCTGATTTAGCTGATTATTATTATTTCTATTTTGAGCGTTGGCCCCTTCGCCACCGTTCCCTTGAACTTCCTGATGCCTGGCTTCATTAGGTCTATTATTATTATTACCCTGGTTCCGATTGAAATTGTCCTCATAACCCCCTCTCCCTAGTGCATCAAATGTGCTTAACAAATTTTCTACTTGTGATATTGTCTTTACATTCTGGATACAAGCAGCCTCCTTGATCCTATAGGGAAAGTGACTAAGTAGCAACCTTACCACATCACTTTCCTCCTTCAAGCCATCCAGATATTTACACACTAATACCTGCCCTAAAAAGTATTCGGTCATGGTGGAGCTTCCTTTAGGGTTATATTTACCACACACTACTCCCTCACGATGCTGCGACTGAATGACCTCATTCCAGAACTTTTCACAGAATTTCATTTTAAAATCATTAATATCAGTAAACTTGTCTCTGTAGACAGCAAACCAATTCCTCGTTTCCCCCACAAACACTTGTTCTAAAATTTCAACTACCTGGCACCACTCAATACTACCATTTTCCAACCTCTCCCCGAATTTATTTTCTATAGTGTTCATGAACTCCATTGGGCACCCCTGTCGATTGCTGAACTTACCCAGTTCTACTTCCCTGTGTGTGCTATTCACAAAAACTGGCCTATTCTGACTATTTTCTTGCCTGATCCTAGCTTTTAATTTTAACTCTAATTCTGCGATTTTCTCCTCAGCCTTCCTCTCAATACTGTTTACTGTTAATTTAATGTTTCCTTCTGATTCTTCTACTTTATCATATAGCTTTGCTTGTTTCTCCTCAATCTTGCTAATGCTCTCTCTATTATTCTCTCTTAAATCATTTACTTCTGCAACTATTTGCGAGTGGACTTTCTCAATTCTACCCCCCAGCTGTTCCTTAACCTCTTTAGTAGCTACCTGAATTTTGTCAATTTCTCCCCCCAATTGCTTTTTGACCTGCTGTGTTTCCAGTTGCACTACTTCTTTTAAATTTTCAGCCTGTGTACTGATTCTAATTTCCAACTCCTCCTGTACTTTTCCTAATTTCTTGTCTACATCTGCAATGATCTCTTTAACCATCTCTTCCATTACTCCTCTGATTTCTCCTCTAATCTGCTCCATTTTCACACTAATTTCCTTACTGTTTTGTTCTAATTTAGCATTTAAAGTTTCAGTACTCTCTCTATTTTCCCTACTGTTTTGTTCTAGTTTAGCGTTGTTTTGTTCCAGTTTTGCATTTAAAGCGTCTGTACTTTCTTTATTTTCCCTACTGTTTTGTTCTAATTTGGCGTTTAAACTATCGCTCAATTCCCTATTACTCTCTTTATTTTCCCTACTGTTTTGTTCTAATTTTGCATTTAAGGCATCACTACTAACTTTGTTCTGATACATGAACTCGAGAAGTAAAGTTTTTAATTCTGGTTGGCCGCCTACACTCCCTGTTTCAGTATCGGGATTTACCTCCGCTACCCCGGTACTACCATCACTCGACATACTGCTCGTATCATCACTCTCCCGTTGATGACCACTACGTAACCTCATCTGTCTTTCTTTCTCATCCCCCATAATGATATACACTGATACAGACAAATAACCCCCAAAATACAGGCACAGAAATATATACCCTTCTCCTTCCACAAATGTTATTAGGTTTTCAGCCCCAAGTTGTCGGCGACAAATGAAACGCTATTTACTTAGGCTGGGATGACAAGTGAAACGGTATTTACTTTGCTCCACGTTGAGCGTACAAATGAAACGTTTTGCTAGCCCCTAACTGTTGGGAGATAAATGTAACTGTTTACCTTTGCCTAAGCTATGTTGTTTTAATGGGCGCCAAGACCTCAACGCAATGTTGAAATCTAAATTTGTATTTAACAACGTCTAGCTCTGGCAGAACACATTCAAGACTCTATTCACTCAGATCGTGGTATGATTTGATCATTAACCCAACAAACAATTGTATCAGGAGAAGGAATTGGTCTATATCTAATGCTACCTACTGACTTATGCCAGTTGCATAAAAAACCCTCGAAAAACACGTTACAGTAACATGTATGACTCTATTATGCTGGTTATGCTTTATAGATCAAGAATGTTGGCCTATAATCACCCGATCGGATCCATTAATCTAATTATAACTATCATCAATGAAAATTTCAAAACACGATCATTTTATGCAGCTGATAACCTTTGTGGCCTGCGCTAAGAACCACCAGTACACTTACGTAATAAATTTCACAGGCCTGCAGAGTTAGTTTATACAGTATTACAGTTATGAATGATCATGATGATTGTTTTAAGGGGCCTAACATCTACATTATCAGTCACTGTCAGACACTCGTCACAGATTGTTTAACATGTCTAAATGTTCAGACTATATCAAAATATAATAAATGTGTTAATGATGCCTAATGAGTAGTACCAGACAGGAAAATATCCAGAATTACATATATTTCCATGCTTATAATATATTCGACCAATAATATGACGAATAAATTCACATATATTCACATATATTTCATAGTAGGGTAACATGTCAGATGTTACACATCATATGCGACTACTGTAAGGCTCGTATCTTTTTTGTTGTTGTTGTAGATACCCTGTGGCTTTTATAAGGCTCTCTCCATTTTCATTAACCTAGTATTCTGCACGATTTTCTCTTTTCCCGCCGGTTCCAGCATTTCACCTAGGTATTTAAAGTGGGCGACTCTATTGTTCTTGCCGTATTTCGTGTTTTAATTCTGTATGTCGAATTTCGTACAGAAATACTCTGTCTTTTGGAACGAGATCTGTGGCTCTACTTTTTCGACGCACTCTTCGAGTACTTCTATCTGTCTGATTGATGTGGTTTCGTTGTCTGAGAATAGTGCCCGATCATCCGCGAAGCCTAGACAGCCAACCTCCAGTTCGTCCTTTGGTCGTTCTAGTCGCACTGGCCTCCAGTAATCTTGTAATCTCAGCTCATTCTCCCATTCCTTGATGACTTTGTCTAGCACTAGGTTCAAGAGGAGTGGAGAGAGTCCGTCACCTTGGCGAACACCTGTATTGAACTGAAATGGTTCCGAGATTTCCCCCATGCATTTCACTTTTGATGTTGTGTCTGTCAGTGTCTGTTTGATCAATCGCAAGGTCTTTCTATCCAAACTTTGCTCGTATAGGATGTTGAACAATGGCTGACGGTCAATGGAGTCATATGCCTTCTTGAAGTCAACGAAGGTACATATAACTGGAGTGTTCCTAAGGGCTTTGATTTTCAATATAGTTTTTAGGTTAAAGAATTGTTCCACGTAGAAGCGACCAGGACGAAATCCCGCCTGGTACTCGCCAATCTTGTGTTCCAGCTGGTCCTGAGTCCTTTGGAGTAGGCACGCTGAGAGGATCTTATACGTAACTTGCAATAGTGAAATGCCACTGTAATTGTTTACGTCAGTGCGGTCGCCTTTTTTGTGTAATGGGTGGATCAATGCACATTTACACTCATCTGGCAGTTTTTCTGGTGTCCAGCTGCTAGTGATAATCTGTGTGAGTTCCCTAAGTGAGTGTGGCCCCAGGTTTTTCAGTAGTTCGGCCACTATGCCGTCTTCACCAGATGACCTGTTGTTTTTGAGTTTGAAGATGCGCCTGTGAACTTCCTCTTGTGTCGGAGGTAATGAATCTGCGTTATTATTATTATTATTATTATTTTTTTTTTTTTTTCAATACGTTTTTGCCTCACAGCATCATATTTTCATCTGTATATTTAGAGTGATGCCTAGTGGTGGTGTGCAAGTGGGGATATGGTGCTCAAAAATGGCTGGATTGTGCGAGAGTCAGACAGTCTCATCTAGTGGCAGCACAAAATTGTGATAGCCCCCTTGAGAAGTTAAGAATCTCCATGACATCGAGCAACAATATGGACGTGAAAGGAAGTGAAGAAATAAAAATAAGATATTACAGCCGCAAACCATTAATTTTGAAAGAAGTGTTTCCAAATTACAAACCAACTCTGAGGAAATTTTGGGGCTCAAGAAGTCATCACGAAACGTCCAAGATGGGATGGCTAATGTTAAGGAATGTAAGAGTGTTCTTGAGGTATTGAAGCCCAAGCTCAACCAGTTTATATATATAAAAAGCATTTTGTGGAAGACAATAGTGCTCTGAAATACGCAACGTACAAGCCATAGGCCTACAACTTTAATGATTACTGAAACCTTCCGCCACTGAAATTAGACAGCCTTTTCTCAGCAAGCTCACACATGTAAGCCGTTACTTAATAAATTAGCTATAATTTTATCATTCATTTTCAATTTAACCATATTTAACCATAATTTTGGCCTAAAGCGAGTGTTTTGCCCTGCAGGCAGAGAGGAAAGATTCACGGCTCTATAAAAATATATTGCTCAGGCCTATTCCAGAATTGTGAGGTAAAAAGGTTACAGTACTTCGATCGGTGATATATTTTGTTTCGAAGATTTTCGTGGCCGGAGCTGATGTTGTTATTACCCGTTACTTATGTCACACCGACAGCAGTGGCTACGCTCGCTAAAGCGCAGCGTTAGGACATGGGGCCAAGCTCTCTACTGACTCGGTAGACGCGAGGGCTCGAGCCCCACCGTCGGACGTCCTTGAAATGGTTTTCCGTGGTTTCCCATTTTCAACACCAGGCAAATGCTGGGACGGTACCATCTGTTAGGCCACGGCTGCTTCCTTCCACATCCTTGCCCAGTTGCATTCATCTGCATCGATTCCAACTCTCATCCCGACGCGCAGGTCACCCACGGGCGTCGAATAGAAAGATCTACACTCGGCCTCTTAGGAGACCACATGGAAAAAAAGTAAAAACTTATGTCACGTTAACAGCTTGTAGTATTGATAGGTGCAGTCGCGTAGGTAGAATATGACTCAGCTCCAGCAGCCTCCGTTATCGTATTCCTCTCAGTGGTGATAAGTGCTCCAGTACCGGGTGAGTTAGCCGTGGTCGTTACGGCATGACTAATGGCAGTCGCTCACATCCGGGAGGCGAGGAGGTTCGAATCCCCCCGCCGGCAACCTTGAAGATGGTCTTCTGTGGTTTCCCATCTTCCTTCCAGGCAAATGCCGGGGTTGGTCCCTAACTATAGGCCACAGCCGCTACCTTCCAACTCCTCGCCCTTCCCTTCCAACTTTCCTCCCCAACGGTACTTGTAGCTCACCCATTGGGTGTCCGTCTCGAAGCAGCTACAAAACTGGCGAGCCGAACATGTCCTCGGACACTCCCGGCACTAAAAGCCATACGCTAAAAAAAAAAGTGCTCCAGTAGGGGTTCATTAAGCTCTAACGCAATCATTCTTAAAATGCTGACTGTGGACCAACCCTGTTCAAAACTCACTGAATACAATAATAATAATAATAATAATAATAATAATAATATCGTATGCCCTCGGCTGCCGGGTGCAAGCTTTGTTATTTGACACCCAAACGGTAGCTTGCATGTCGAATTTTTCGTTGTTCCTTGAAGCACTATGAAAGTCAAGGAGGTTAGATATCTAAGCTCCTTGAACACTATAGCGCTTTCTAGTAGAGAAATGAGGAACTTTGTGTAGGCGGAAAATCCCGAGATTAATTTTGCCATTATGAACACGGCCTACTGAATTCAAATGGGTTCTTTGGCATGCCAACATCGTATGACATGGTGTCGTAATTTTTGCCGCCTTTCATCCACGGCCAGGAGCGAACCTGCAAGCTTGGGGTTAGTAGACCGACACGTTGACCACTCACCCACCGTGGCAAGCTCACTGAATACAAATAGTAAATTAATACTTAAAAACACACACAAGTCTCGAAATAGAGAGGCAAGAACTACAATACTCAGCGCAGGGGATCTTTCTCAATGTTCGTTAATAGTCGGTTATTATCGTAACCGATCGGAAGGGCAGACAAAACCTAAACATGCCTGACAAAGTGTTATACGCATGCGTTGAATATGGAGAAGGATTGTGTTATTCTTATTACAGGGCCTACCACTCTCAAGCTGAGTGCCTAGGTTATCTCTGAACTTGCCTACCCAGCAAAGAGATTTCGTCCAGTTGTATTGAGTGGTCTAGCGCTCTGTTTTAAAAGGCGAGGAACACACACTAAGTATTGATACCGGACAGTTTGAAACACTATAAATACAATATTTCAAAGATTTGGGTATTAGGAAGTCATTTTTGAAAGCCCGTGTCTGGAGAGTGGCGCTCTATAGAAGGTAAACTTGGACTCTTGGCGAAGCAGAAAAGAGGAGAATAGGAGCGTTTGAAATGTGGTGTTACAGGAGAATAATGAAGATCAGATGAGTAGATAGAGTAGCAAATGAATAGGTATGAAGACGAGTGGGAGAGGAGAGATGTTTCTGGCGACTGCTAATGAAGAGAAGAGATGTAATGGTGGTCACATACGAAGACACCCAGGAATAGCACACTTGCTTATGGAAAGAAGGGTTGAGGACAAAAACTGTAGCGGTAGACCAAGGTTAGAATATGTTAAACAGATTGCCTGGGATGTAGGGTGTGTTAGCTATGTACAGATGAAATGATTATCTCAGGACATGGAGGCATGGAGCGCTGCATCAAACCAGTCAAAAGACTGAAGACTCAGAAACTCAACACATATCATTAATAATGAGAAAATATTAATGATAGGTATAGTTCAAGGGTGTTTTTTTTGAATGTCCAGATAGGCTCTGGGGAGCCTCGCCTGATGTGTTCCTGTTGCGCATACTCGGTCTCCGCTGTGCCCCCCTTTTCGTCCCGCAAGGCTCCAGCTGTTACGATCAACATACGCCAACGCAGCCAAATTCAGCAGTACTAGTTTCTTAAGTACGTAGTAGCTAAAATGTCTCGGGCTGTTTTACTGTAGACGAGTTTCCATTGTTGCCGACTTTTTACCATTATTATAACATGCTTAGTCATGGCAGAATGATCCCGCGACGTAGCCGTCCCCATTAAATCGATCACCACGACAACTTTGGGGAGCTACAGCAAGTCCGGTGATCGGAGATTCGAATCCCTGCACTGACAGTGGCTATCCCGATTGCGGTTTTCCTCAGCTTTTACCGCGCTCCCTTCAGACAAATGCTGAGATAGTACATTATTTCAACTCCCAGGACAGCTACTCATAATACAGTAATTACAACTACAGATTCTACCTAAGTCAACATATAATCATGGGTTATAAGACACATTGAACACGCACCCAACATAACATGAACGCTGCAAAAACTACTCGAGTAAAATCATGTTTGAAGTCTTATAACTCCGTAATAAAGTGTTTGAGGGGGTTGTGATTTCATTCGTTTTAGATTTCTTTTTGCCTTTGCCCTTTTTGTAATTGACAATTCTAGGAAAATCTATCCGCCTCGTTGCGTAGTGGCTAGCACTCTTGGCTGTCACCGCGGCGGCCTGGGTTCGATTCCCGGCTCTGCCAATAAATTTATTTCTGGATCTGAGGGTTGGAGCGAGGTACACTCAGCCTCGTGGGGCAGACCTGGGCAGATGGAGGTTCGATTACCACCCCAGCCATCCTAGAAGTGGTTTTCCACTTCTACTCCAGGCGAATCTCGGGATGGTTCCTAAATTAAGGCCACGGCCGCCTCCTTAGCAATCCTCATCTGAAATACAAATACACACAATAATACAGCCATCACAATAACACAGGTTATAAGTCAAATTAAACACACACACAAGTACACGGGGCTACAAGACCACGATGTCGCAAAGCTCCTACATGAATCAACAACAACGGAATTCCAAAGTGGTCTTACATAATGTTATTTTCTCGACATGAGCGAGTATTCTCACTTTTACCTCACGAGGCTGACTGTACCCCGTTCCAGTCCTCATACCAGAATTAAATTTCTTGGCAGAGCCGGGAATCGACAGCCAATAATGCAAGCCTCTTCTCAAAGCGCCGGACTTTCTGGACAAGAATGATGAGACAAACATCTCCAGTTTATGCAATGCAAAGCCTTAATTAATGCTGATACATTGCGATGCACCATGTCCTTAATATAACCAACACAATAACATAATATAAGTTGTAGTTTTCTGGAAATCAATAGGAGACATTACTTATATAACCTGTTTAAGTTACTGAAATTTTATTTAATCATCTGATTATGTAAATTACAATAAATTGAGCCCGCTATATCATGAGTAAGAAAATGTTATTAAGAGACCAGACGAGTCATTGCCTTTTGTTTTTGTTATGAAGTATTTACAACTGTTCATGAAATCGGAAAGGTGATCATTCCTGCAGAAATAATTATGCCAAACATCAACCTATTCTCCCCCAGGTAGAAGACTTAATAGATTATATTATGATCCACACACATCAACTCTGCAAAGCAGAGAAGTGATTTATTGGTGAGAATTATTGTAGCGTATGAAACCTGCTGACTCGTGAATTGAAGGAGTAGGGGAGTGTTTCCCTTCTACACTGCATTCGTTACTTTGTATTGCTTTACAACCATCTCGCATATACATTCCCTCAGTTTTGAGTTCTAGCAAGCACAAACGGCATGCATAAGATAAAACGTAGTTTAGGTTCCAGTACGCATGCGCCCACGTGTATTTTGTTGGTTTCGCCACGCCACGAGTAAACCTCATGAATTCTTCAACGGTTAATCAGGGGGAATCTGAAATTCAGCGCTGCGTGAAACCCAAGCAGAGGAAATTGGAGTTTATTTGCAGGAATCACTCGCGGGGTAGAAGTCCCTGCTCCAAACATCTCAGCCGAGCCCAGCCCAGCCTACCCCCACCCCCTACTCCTTGCTTAGACGAGGAAGGGGGGAATGTTTCGACTTTTAGAGCCCACACGTGACTTGGTCTCTCCAAAGTAAAATAAAAAAACGAGTAAAACAAGACACAACTTGGGTGGAATCAGAAATATAAAATCGATTCATCGACGGACAGAATACCTACCTGGTAGTTTGTGAAAGTGTCAAGGACTCTTTGAGAAGAATTTGTGTAGGCTGACAGCCTCCTCACTGGTAATATAAGGTTAGTGTCCCAAGTAAACCACTTCAAACTTCTATAATTATTTTGTTCATTTCTTTTAACAAACCAAATGAATTTCATTTTGGTTGGTTAGTTCCTCAGTTTAGATGCTGCGACAACGCGGTCTTGTAGCCCCGTGTACTTTGCGTGTGTGTAGAATCTGTCTGATAACCGGTGTTAATTGTGGTGGCTGTATTAGTGTGTGTTATCTGTAATTCAGGTAAGGACTGCAGACGATCAATTTCAAGTAGTTCCTGCTTTTGCTACCAAAAGCTACCGTCAACGACACCTAGCCGCGAACTTGGCTACTAGATGCCACCACGACGTGCACCTCTCGGCGAACGTTGGAACCTAAGAGCGTTAGTCAAAGATAACCTATAATTTAGCTTCACGCTGGTGTAATTAGTGGAAGGTTCTTTATCATGCCAGAAATCTATGACATGGGATCGCTGGCTTTACTTCCCCTCCAAAGGAAGGCATACTGAGGGATTTTTAACGCTTATAAAAATCCGACGACTTCGGCTGGGTTTGATTGAACCCGTGACCTTGGGCATAGAAGAATTTAATTTTGCAAAACAAATATGTGTGCTAAAAGTAACATTATTATAATATCTGAACTCATGTGAGAAAAGATTGAATCAATAATTAATACGACAGACAGATCAAAAAAGATGGCGTCCTAACAGAAATACCGAAATGCTGGGGCACTATTATTGAGAAGAATGGAGATTACATTGAAACCTTATAATGTAATTTTGTGAAATAAAAACTTTTTGAAACATAATTTTACGGTGTGCAGAACTTATGAAATGACCTCCGTACTGTGGCATTACACCTGGATCTGGGTGTTATAAATAAGACCACTGCATATTATTTCTAGTAATGAGAGGGGAAACTTAATGTTCACAAATGGTTTGACCATCTATAGGATGGTGGTCTGTGTACTGTATTAACCATCTATCATGGGGACAATTTATTTAATCAAAGATGCTGTTGGCTTAATCCTTCAACCTTTTTTAACCTGAGGGAGGGCGCGAGATGTTTTGTAGCACGAAAGAGCGCGCGCGGAACTATTCCCCGCGTTCCCTTAGGCTCACAATAAACAATGTTAAATTTGATTAAAGGCCTAATAAGCTGTAAGCAAAATATAACTTTTTCGTGCCATAGGCATCTGCACAAGCATTATGATACAATATACCAAATGATTGTTCATGATTATACCAATCATTAAAATCTAAAACATTAACAATCTATAAATATCAATTAATCACTAAAATAAAAATATTCACTATATAAACATAAAATCCGTTGAATAGCCTTCCAAATATAAAATAAAATATTCAACCTTTAACTGGTGACGTGCGGAATTCGGAACATATCTTGTGACGTGAGGTCTACGAGACTCCTGCCAAATATATCTCAATAAGAAACATTTGACACTTCATACCACTACTGCCATGTTATCTGCTTCAGCCTGCAATAATCTCTAATAATATTAATATGTTTAGGATCTAATAATACAAGGAGTAAATATTTGGTAATATTTTACCCACAGTATGCAGACATTCTGATAGAATTCATGGTGCTGGTTGCCGCCACTTAAAATTAAACAAATATACTGTAGCTCACTTTTCACTGATTCACTATTGTACAGGCCCGGGGGGCAGTACCACCTGGGAGCCACCCCCATATTTTACCAAAACCACCCCAACTGGCAACACCATAAGACCAGAACATTATCCATACACAGCAAGAGGCGGCCACCCAGCTCGGGAGGTTAGCCAATTACTTGCAACACATACATAAACATCTACATCAACAACTAACTGGGGCAGCTACAGTGACGTAATGCTGACCATGCAGCACCTAAAAGTATAAGAAGTGGAGTCCTAACTGGAGCCATTATCTGTTATACAGTGTGCGTCGCCAGCGGCCCTAGCCGACGTCTGTTCCAGTTTCATCATCAGGTGAGAGTCAGTAGTGCTCAGAATCCTTTATTTTGTGAACACCTACCCCTAATTTGTACACACCAATTGTATACTTGTCTACATTCCCCAAGAGGAACTTACCAATTCACATCTACTGACCAAATAAACACATGGTCAGTAAACTACACTGGCATTTACTAATTACACTCCTCTTCGCGTCCTAATACCCCGCCTGACCTTCGTCACGATTGTCCGTGACCGTAGTAGCCAGTAATTGCTTGGTCAGACTCCATTGTGCTTCCCGCACGCGACTCGACTGCCTAGCATCGAGCCGCTGACATAGCACGTTTACTGTTCCGCCCAGCTGGCAGGCCAGTATAGTAGCCTGTATTAGAGGTCCATCCCCTAACAAACACTCACATCTTTGCGGGAACATCCCCTGGAGATTAAACACTAAACAACACACTACACTGGTAAACTCTCACAGCTACGGGAAGTTACTCTCATTTAGGAACAATCTTCCAAATTAGTACTGTAACACAAAGCGGGTTTTATCCCAAACTACCCCCCAACTAAGGGGTTAAAACACTATAATCCAAAAAAAGAGAAAATAACGTGTAAACAAATGTAATATTATGAATGATAACGTACCATATACTTAGGAACCTAACCGTAACTGGTGACGTGAGGTCTGCCTGTTCACTTGAAAACTTCAACCTAACGAGGGAAGCTAACCAGGGCCACTAAGTTTTCTTCAACGAGGGTGTGAAGTGTCAGCGCACAGATAAGAAGGTAACATAAACAACAGCTTCCTGCAAGTTTAATTAAAGAAGCACAGATGTTCTTGTATTTCTTGGGAGTCTGGATGACCTCACGTCACCACTTAAAGGTTAAAAGAATATTAGAATCGAAAGCCAAAAAGTCTTTTTTGATAACACGGGAAATATTGTTAAAATCATATGTCTCAAAGAGGCGCGCGCGGAGAATAGTTCCTCATCTGAGACTAGTCTAAAATAGTACACGCTGCAGTGGTTGTTTCTGCGATAAGAATAAAATAATCATAACAATTGGTTCCCCAATTATACAACAACAGTAAGACAAGCTCACGTGTGATTGGTCAAGGTCACACTCAACTACAAACAACATTTTAAAAGTGCGGAGCTTTTCTCCGCAGCGAGCCCCCTCGTGGGTGGAGCTTTCCTATGAAAGTGCTAATATTTATGAAAACAAAATATTATTTCGGTTTGTCCTGAAACTATGGTGCTGGATGAAATTTAAAAAATAAAGTTTAAAAATTTCAAATAATATAAAATTTGCAATTATTATTAGAGAATTTTAAAGGGGAGCGTAATGGCGCTGTGGCTTAGCTGTTCGTCTTTCACCCGGACGGCCGGGGTTCGAATCCCAGTGACAGCGGGGTGGAATTTTCACCTAAAAATCACGTGGCGTCAGGAAGGGCATCTGGTCTTAAATCCCCGGCTTAAACCAAAATGATCCTGGTTGGCTCCGGCGACCCCAATAAATTGGGAAAATCCGAGGAAAGTAAGTGCGTATTAGAGAATTTTAAAATTATAAATACAGTCGGTATAGCATTTTTAACTAAAGAAATAAATAAAAAATAGAAATTTTAATAATAAAATTAGATTTTTAAATTAAAAAATATGAACGTAATTCTACAAATTGAAATAACTCAACAACAAGTAGTTCCGTAAAGAACTATACAGCCTATTTTCATACATCGTGTTCATGTTAATTGCCTCTATCAACATACAAAATTTCAGTTTAATTACTGTAACAGATTCGTAGATATTGAGAACCATCTAAATATTTCAGATGGACGCCAGGTTGGATTATTATTTTTGTACTATTACATTAAGATTATTGTGTACGTGTGGTATTCAAACTTCAATCGCATGATTAGAACACAAGAAGTAAAAACGAGATTTTAAAATTACGCACAGCAGCCATCTTGTGATTATGCAAACAATTGAAATAAATTAGATGCCAGTGGATCAACATTTGTATAAGCATTTAACGTGCAACGTTTCACGGCACTCGGATAGTTAATTCGCGAGAAACGTCCATTTAAATATTTATACTTCGCGTCGCCGCCATGTTGGATTTGTGCTCAGCAGGTTACTGAAAGTCCTATAGGTGAACATATGTTAATAGTCTCTATGAACATAAAAAAAATCAGTTTGGTTGCTGTAAAAGATTCATATATATTGAGAACCGTCTAAATATTTCGGAAGCTCGCCATTTAGGATTGTTATATGTATAGGCCATAGAGTTATATACCATTCAAGGACAATTATTGCCTAGCTTCATTATTCAAACTTTCACTTCGATCGCATGATTATGACACAAGAAATAAAAACTTAATTTTTAAATTTCGCACAGCCGCCATATTGAGGTTATGTAAACAATTGAATTAAATTTAATGGCAGTGCATTACACTCTGCAAAATCATTTACTGTACCACATTTCACTGCGCTCAGAGAGTTAAATCACGAGAAAAGTCTATTAAAATATTTCAAATCCGCTTGGTCGCCATGTTCGTTTTGTACTTGACAGGTTTATGAAATATACATAGGTAAACTTGTATCAGTACCCTTTATCACCGTACAAAATTGCAGGGTGATATCTGTAATAGTTTTGGAGATATAGAATGTCAGTGAAATATTTCGCACAGCCGCCATTTTGAGGTTATGTAAACAATTGAACTAAATTAGACTCCAGTGCATTACAATGTGTATAAACATTTGCTGTACCAAGTTTCATTACGTTTGGATAGTTAAATCGCGAGAAAGTCTATTTTAAAGTCTCAAATTCGCTTGACCGCCATGTTGGTTTTGTAGTCACCAGGTTTTTGAAAGCCACATAGATGAGCTTCTAGTAGTACCCTTTATTGCCAAACACATTTTCAGGGCGATATCGGTAATAGTTTCGGAGATATTGAATGCTAGTGAAATATTTCGCACAGCCGCCATGTTGGATTGGTGAGACGTAACAAAATATGAAGGGCACGGTCGAGGTCGCTGGGAATAGTGCTATGAACTCACCGAGTTTCATTGAAATCGCTCCAGCCGTTTAGATTTTATTAGGGGGGGACACACACACACCTCTCACACACACACACACACACGCACACACACACGGACAAAAGGTGATCTCATAAGCCTATTTTTTCAATATTGAAAATAGGCTAAAAATTAATGTTAACATTATGTTAATAAATAAGATTAAAATAATGAAAATCTAAATGTAAACTGAAATATACAAAGAAACAAGTAGTTCCGTGAAGAACTATACAGCCTATTTTCATATATCCTACTTATGTTAATTGCCACTATCAACATACACAATTTCAGTTTGATTGCTGTAATAGATTCGTAGATATTGAGAACCGACTAAATATTTCGGATGGTCGCCATGTTGGATTTTATATATGTAGGTTCTAGAGTTATGTACTGTTACATGCAGATTATTGTGAACGTGTAGTATTCAAATTTCAATCGCATAATTAGGACACAAGAAAAAACAAGGAGATTTTAAATTTTTTCACAGCTGCCATCTTGAGGTTATGGAAACAATTGAAATAAATTAGATGCCAGTGGATTAGCATTCGTATAAGGATTTACTGTACCAAGTTTCACTGCACGCGGATGGTTCAATTGCGAGAAACGTCCATGTGAATATTTATAATTCGCGTCACCGCCATGTTAGATTTGTGAACACCAGGTTATTTAAAGTCCTATAGGTGAACTTAACTTCATAGCCCCTATGAACATTAAGAAATGCAGTTTGATTGCTAAAATAGATTCGTAGATATTCAGTATCGTCTAAATATTTCGGATGGTCGCCATGTTGGATTGTTAAATGTATAGGCCATAGAGTCATACACCATTAAAGGAAAATTATTTCGTAGGTTCATTATTCAAACTTTCACTTCGATCGCATGACTACATCACAATAAATAAAATCTTAATTTTAAAATTCGCACTGCCGCCATCTTCAGGTTATGTAAACAATTGAACTAAATTAGATACCAGTGGATTACAATGTGTATAAATATTTCCTGTGCCAGGTTTCAGTGCGCTTGGAACATTAAATCGCGAGAAAGGTCTATTTAAAATTTTCAAATTCGCTTTGCCGCCATGTTCGTTTTGTAGTTAACCGGTTTTTGAAAGTCTTATAGATGGACTTCCAGTAGTGCCCTTTATCTCCGTACAAAATTTCAGGGTTTTACCGCTAATAGTTTCAGAGATATAGAATGCCGGTGAAATATTTCGCACATCCGCCATCTTATTATTTTGTAAACAATTGAACGAAGTTAGATGTCGGTGCATTACAATGTATATAAACATATACTGTACCAAGTTTCATTGCGTTTGGTTTGTTCAAATCGCGAGAAACCTCTATTTAAAAGTCGCAAATTCGCTTGGCCGCCATGTTGGTTTTGTAGTTACCAGATTTTCAAAAGTCACATAAGTGAACTTATAGTAGTTCCCTCTATCACCATAGAAAATGTCAGGGTAATATCGGTAATAGTTTCGGAGATATTGAATGCTGGTGAAATATTTCGCACAGCCGCCATGTTGGATTGGTGAGTCGTAACAAAATTTGAAGGGCACGGTCGAGGTCGCCGGGAATAGTGCTATGAACTTTCCGAGTTTCATTGAAATCGCTCCAGCCGTTTAGATTTTATTAGGGGGACACACACACACGAATCACACACACACACACACGCACACACACACGGACAAAAGGTGATCTCATAAGCCTATTTTTTTCAAAATTGAAAATAGGTTAAAAAAATATAATAGTTCTGTTCTATAAAGGGTTACAAATACTGTACAAATTATTGAAACCAAAATATTATAGCTCGTTTTTTTTGTTGTTGTTGTTTTTTTTTTTTTTTTGCATATTGTTATCTAGGAAGAAATATTGGGCAATACACGATATTTCTTCGTTAGTTGGTGTTAATCCTTAAAGAAATTATGTCGAACCCGCGACCCCCAGCTTTGTACGCCCGTGGTCTGTCCACTGAACTACAGAGGGATAGACTACTTAAAATCGCAGTTTGACAATGATACATCAATGACATTGGCCTGCGCCAGCCTACCATACTGTGATTGTTGCCCGCTCTGGTTCTCTGTAGACTCCAAAAATACAATGCCATGGCCACAATGCTACCTATGGAGGCTTTGAGTCATTAGGTCAATGTAAATGGGTTCGAGTCCCACCGGGATATTTTAATTCCCTATTTTACGTCTATATGGCTTGCACTATTTGTGCATAACACGACCTAATGTCTCAAGGTCTTCATTTTTATCACTGTGGTCGTAAAATCCAATTCATGGAATTAATATTAAATGATAATACGGTATTATTGTCCAATATCCCAGTTAATTGGTATGATTTTGGAGACGCCGGGATGCCGAGATCTTCCTCTGGAGGGGTCCTCCATCATTCCAACAAGTCTAATTTATGCTTGTGTCTCGCAATGAAGCCCCCTGAAATGTCAACCGACTGTACCTAGATTCAAACCCGAGCTCGCTGGATCCAAAAGAGTAATGATCTGCACCATGCAGTTGAGTAAAAAAAATTATAATGAAGAGTTTGGGATTAAGGTCCTTTTCCACAGATGGGTGAGAAAGAGGTTCACGGCTGATCTCTCACGGTATAGAGTTTGTCTCGATTTGTGGAGAAGGTGCCCAAGGACTTGAAGTAAGGTACCATTCTGTTCAGTGGCGTAACTATGGTTGGCTCCTGGAGAGAGATCAGCTGATTCAATATTACACTGGTGGTAGGGAGTGAGGGTTCGGACATAATGAGATAAATTCAAGGAAAAGAAATAATCGATACCGAAGTTTCAAAATCTCACATCCATATTTTTAATTACCATTTGGTGCGTTGTGTTTGCACTTATCAATGTGCAAATGCTCTAAAATAAACATTTTTTTATGATATTAAATTCTGTACCTCAGAACCAGACTAACGTAAGTCACATTATGCCAATTTTTCAGGAGAGCATAAAAACTGTAGAAAATGAACTCTATGTCTGACTGCATAGCCTACACTTGAATTAGGCAGCAAAAACTATTGACATTATTAAAGTTGTATATACTTAACCCCTTTATTGGTATTTCCTTTAGAATTAACGCAATATTCAGTCAGGACTGGACTTAGGTTTTCTTGGCTGTACTTAGGAAATCGTTTTAGGACTTAAGACTGGACTTGCGTTATATTGGCTGTACTTATAAAACCGTTCTAGGACTTAAGATTGAACTTAGCACTATGACAAGGTGTGTTAATGGGACTTGCGTTTTAATGTATTCTTAACGCTTCAGAACCACAATAACGTACGTGGATTTAAGTTTGTCTGGCTCAATCATAGGTTGGGACTTACGTTCTTACAACCCTTAGTAAATACAAAACAAGATGTTTCACCGGACTTAAGTTGTAATGGCTTAATGTAGAATCAAATTCTACATACAATGATGTATAAAGTCTAGTTTCCTCCGCGAAATCACCTGGCCCTTTCTATTCCTCGATAGCCTATTGCATAAATATTAATAAACCACATTTTACAAATAAAGTTTAACTTTATACAGTAATAAAACTTTACGCAATATTATTCACTTTCAAAGATGACACTCACAATCAGATGGTAACAGAAAGATAACTGACAAGTAGGCCGAGTGTATTTTCGGAAAGGGAGAGAAAGATAGTGCCACGGCTATCTCACGAACTAACTGAACTGCTGACAATTTAATCATTCAATTAGTGTTTCGCGCGAGTGAAGAGAAATACTTCCCAATTAGTAAGTATTAACTTACATAATCCAATAATTTTTCAACACTCCGAAGATAAGTTTTATTCGAAATTTAAAAAATCAAGAATTTTAATATTTTTAATATTTGGCTATGAGGGGGGGGGGGGAGGGAGGGATTGATCCCTCTGATAACACCTGCAATTACGCTACTGATTCTGGTATTTTTCTGGAGAGTCTGAGTAAATTCTCGGGGAAATGCACGCCCAGACTAGGCTACCCAGTCCAGCCGAGAAGTGTGCACTAGGCTGATCGGCTACGCAGGCGGAGCATACCCTTACCTTACTTTATCCATCGGCGCTACAGCTCATGGGAGGCCCAGGTCTTCCCAATCACATCATTCCATGCTTTACGATCGTGAACCATTCGTCTCCATCCACCAATTCCTAGTTGTCGTACATCATCGTCCACTTCATCCAACCATCTCTTACGTGGGCGGCCTATTCGACTTCTTCCTTCAGGATGCCGATGGAATATTTGGTGTGCTGCTCGTGTCACCACCATTTTCTCTAGATGTCCGGCCCATCGGAGTGTACATCTTCTAATTTCTATTAATATTCGGGGTTCCCCATACATTTATATAATTATTTGTTGAACCTTGTTCGCCATGAACGGGGTGCACTCAGCCTCGTGAGGACAATTGAGTAGCTGTCTGACAGTGAGACAGCGCCCCGATCACGAATACCAAGATTAACGGCCGAGGGGACCCGACGCGCTGATCACGCGTCACCCCAATATCTGCAGGCCAAATGGCTCGGCAGCGGTCGCTTGGTCGGCCTTAGCCCGTCATGGGCTGTATAGTGGCAGGGGTTGACTTTTTTTTTTGATCTTGTTCGCCATGTTTCATTTTCTTGGACTGGTCCATAGATTTTCCTAAGAATTTTACGTTCCCATATGCCCAACAATATTGTTCGCCCATTTTAGTGAGTACCCATGTCTCACTACCATGAGTCACCACTGGTCTAATTACTGTTCGATAGACTCTCTTCTTAATCATACGGGATATTGTAGGCCTACGTGACTTGAGCATATTTAGGAGGCCGAAATTAGGGAGAGCATTGCACATGGAAATCGCTGCTATTTTAGCCACCTAAAAATGCAGGCGGAGCATAGAGTAATTTACAGTAGAAAGAAAACACAAGCCTACATATTTAAAATATTGACAAACAAGCAGATGCCGTGGCTGAACCGTTAAGTGTTGCGTGTTTTAGTTCAAGTCGTGCAAACCGGAAATGACGCTGAGCTGCGGTTGCATCCATTACCTTACAAAAGAACTAAGTGAGTATTGTAATCTTACCCATTGTTAAGCACGATAAATGACATCCAACTCTCCTAATATGACCAGTTAAGAGCAAAATTAATTTCCCTATATCTTCTAATTTACGAAAGTAAGTTTTCGAATGATGGTTTCACACGTTGTTGAGTCGTGTAAGGCACGCCTGTTCAATTCGTGGCTATCGGGTCAGAGTGCCTAGTGGGAACTTAGTTGCATCACTCTGTCGCACCTGACAAGACAGGAGTGCTTTCATTGGTCTCCGTTGTGATAGCCCCTGTCACCTCATTGCAATATGGGTCGTGTATCACTTCCTGAGACAACCTCGTGGTGTAGCGGCTAGCAATCCAGTATGCCTTCCTTCGGAGCGGAAGTAAAGCCGGCGGTCCCATGTCATAGATTTATGGCATGTAAAAGAACCTTCCGCTAATTAAACTAGTATGAAGCTAAATTTGCAAGTTAGATTTCGTTGACACGCTCCGTTCAATTTCAAGTAGTTCCAACTTTCGCCACCAGATGTCAATGATACCTAGTGGTGAACGTTGGAACTTTGATAAAGCGTTCCAACGAAATCTAACCTTTAAAATCCCTCAGTATGCCTTCCTTCGGAGGGGAAGTAAAGCCGACGGTCCCATGTCATAGATTTATGGCATGTTAAAGAACTTTCCACTAATTACACCTGTGTGAAACTAAATTGTATAGGTTAAGAATGTAAACAACGCTCTTAGGTTGCTACGTTCGTTGCCAAGGGCCGACTGCGGTGGCGTCTAGTAGCTAAGTTCTGAACTAGGTCTAGTAGTCGTTGACGGTGGCGTTTGGCGGCCAAAGTAGGAACTATTTGAAAAATTCAAAGTTGCAGTCTTTACTTGATTTAAAAAAACAGATACACACACTAATAGAGTTATTACAATTAACACCGGTTATCAGACAGATTCTACACACACCCAAAGTACACGGGGCTACATGACCGCGTTGTCGCAGCCCCTAAACTAAGGAAGCAACCAACCAACCGAAATATAACCTAGAAATTTAGCTCCACACAAGTTTAGTCCGTGGAAGGATCTTTTACATGCCAAAAATCTATGACATGGGACCGCCGGCTTGACTTCCCCACCAAAGGAAGTAATACTGAAGGATTTTAACGCTCTTAAAAAATCCGACGACTTTGGCCGGGTTTGAACCCGCTATCTTGGGCACAGCAGTTCAGCATGCTACCAACTAGGCTATGCCACCGAAGCTGTTATCACAATGTAGGTCATAATCCAAATTCTTCTCAATTTAATATATCGCGTGGAAAATATATTTAATTAAAAGGAGAGCTTTGAGATTGAAAAAAGTTATTGTTGCTGTTGTTGATTTATTTAAGATCTTTGCGGCACCGTGTTCATGCAACGCCGAGTACGTGGATGTATGGAATATGATTGAAAATTACACTAGAGAACGATCAGTGGCAATTTTGTGTATGTGTCCGTTAATCTCACTGTTTGGCCTTCTGTCCGTCTGTGTGTCCCCTCCGATCAACTTCTGACAGATGCATCTACCAAAATGAAATTTTGCATGACGACTGTAGTGGCGTGTATATTTTAACTACGGTTAGGATTTGGAAGGAGGTGGCCGTGACCTTAAGTTAGGAATCATCCCACTATTTGCCTGGAGTAGAAGTGGGGGAAAGAAAGAAAGGAAAATCCCTTCTAGGGTAGCTGAGATGGGAATCGAACCCATCTCTTCTCAGTTTTGCCTTAAGAGACAGAAAGTACGCCATTCCAACTCTCAGACTAGAATTGATTCCTTGGCAGAATCTGGAATTGTACCCAGGACCATACAGTACTCAGAGACCACAGAATATGACTAAGGAAAGTACCATAGAATATATGATCAGCAGAAGATGACCTAGATGTTAAGATCCTCAAAACAATAAACAAATATATAGATCTGAAGCCTTTCTTTTTCAGTGTTTCCTATACAAAAATTGTCATTTGTAGCGCTTCAGTCGGTCAACATGATTGAGCCCAATGAATGGGCGGGGTATAATGTAAATATGTAACTTCACTCCTAAAAAAATTACATGTATTAATTAGAATATCACAAATAATGGGGCAATATAGGAAACGCGTAATCCTATCTTGTCCCATTATTTGTGATATTATAATTAACACATTTTTTTTCAGGAGTGTGGTTACATATTTATATTGTAACCCACCCATTCATTGGGCTCAATCATGTTGACCGACTGAAGATTTTTTTGCAGTGAGGTGTTTGGACATCGTGACCATTCAGTCCCGTGTATTTGGCTGTGTAAGGAGTTTAGTCTGATAATCTGAGTTATTGAGATGGCTGTACGGGTGTGCATTCCTAAATTGAGGATGGGATTGGGAAGGAAGTGGCCGTGGTCCTGTGTTAGGAACCATCGAAGCATTTGCTTGGAGTAGAAATGGGGAAACCACGGAAAACCACCTCCAGGATAACTGAGGAGGGAATCGAACCCTTTTCTTCTCAGATTTACCTCACAAGGCTGAGTGTACCCCGTTCCAGCCCTCAGACTAAAATTAAATTTCTCGGCAAGGCCGGAAAACAAACCCGGACCTCCGGGGTGACAGCCAAGAATGCTAGTCGCTACACAAGGAAGTGGACAATGAAAAATGGCTATTAATTATTGACGGAACTACTTGTTTATTAAATATACACAGTAGGCTACACAGAACCCTGCAGCCAGCACTTTGGCTGGAAACCAGTTAAATAGATTTTAGAATGGATAAAGTGCGCTTTTATACCTCATGAATAGGAACAGGCTTTTCTACTCACCAGCTTCTGGGCAAGCGAACGTGAAATTGCACACAATAATAATTCCATCATTTGAACAAGTGCACATTTACGACTGTGCCAACTAGCTCAGCAGAGAATACAATAGCAATTCATATGGAATTACTATATTGCTGTTTACACCGTGAAACAATGATCAAGAAATCCGATAGTATGAACGATGAGAAGACAATAGACAGTTAGTCACTGTAATTTCTATACAACAGCTATATTCTGCTGCCCCCCCCCCCCCCCTCTCCTCTCCACCCAGTGCAAACACAATTAGGGGCCTAGCGAGCTGGCCCACTGGGTCTGAAAACCCAGCTCTGGTTTTCAATAGGGCGACAAACTAACCATAAGTTGCTCCTAACAACTGCGTGTAATTAATGAAGTTATCAGGACCAGGCCTTGCAGTCTCCAGGGGAATACTACCCTCTTGTTGTGAGCGTATTGTATGGTGGAGGAGCCGACACAGATCAGCTGGGAATACTTGGCCTAAAGCATATGTTGTTGGTTTTCCTACTTGTCAGTGATGGCGTAAGGACTTTATAACAACTAGGCCTAGTCACAAGCCCCATCCCAAATCAAGAAATTGCAAACTGTGCACAAAAAAGCACACGCTCGCTCTCAGGCGCACACTGGTACGAGCGTAATGTTAAACTCCATGAGGAGTATAATCTCGAAACAATTTCAGCCCGCATCGAAATTGCAATTAATTTCCTCGTGCCTGAAAAATGTATTTGTTTCTGTTGATTCATTTAGGAGCTTTGTGACATCGTGGTCTTATAGCACCGTGTACTTGAGCGTGTGTAGAATGTGTCTGATAATAATAATAATAATAATAATAATATCGTATGGCCTCGGGTGCCGGGTGCAAGCTTTGTTATTTGATACCCAGCGGTAGCTTGTATATTGAATTTTGTTGTTCCTTGAAGCACTATGAAAGTCAAGGAGGTTAAATATCTAAGCTCCTTGAACACTATAGCGCTTTCTAGTAAAGAAATGAGGAACTTTGTGTTGGCGGAAACTTCCGAGATTAATTTTGCCATTATGAACACGGCCTACTGAATTCAAATGGGTCTTTGACATTGCCAACATCGTATAACATGAGTGTCGTAATTTTTGCTGTCTTTCAGAAATCACGGCCAGGAGCGATCCTGCAAACTTGGGGGTTAGTAAACCGACACGTTAACCACTCACCCACCGTGACAAGCTGATAAAACACGGTAAACCATATCTAGGATGTCTGAGGCGGGAATCGAAACTATCTCTTCTGAATTTGGCCTCACGAATCTTAGTATACTCTTTTTAGTCCTCGGACCAGAATTAAATTTATTGACAGAGTCAGGAATCGAGACCGAACCTCAGGGGTGACAGTCAAGAACTCTAGCCACTGCAGTACTTAAGTTAACTTTAATCATAATGTATGGATTAATGTTGCCTCAGTGTCTTGAAGTAAGAAGAGTACATATTACAGTACATCTTCTCTCTTCTCTGTATGACCGGACGTCACTTCTCTAATGACTGCCGGACAAACTGATTAGTTCTTGTGCAAACAGACCACGGCAGAAAAAAGTCCGAACACAAAGGATCCGCCCGTCCTTTACACCACATACAAGTTTTAAATGCCAATCAACAATCCATTAGCTGCAAATATTAGTAAGAAGAAATAATTGCACTGATTGCTTTTGTGCTCAGACACTAATGGGGTTCCTATGCTAATCAACTTATCCCAGTAACGAACCGGCCCCACTCTGGTTCGTTAAAAAACGCTGACAAGCTGTCTGCACTTCCTCCATATAACCGTTTAATAAGTCAGTGTTCTCATACTAACGCCATACTGCAATATTCATTAACGAGTAATCGTCTCCATTCCATAGGACTTGCTACCATATTCCTTCCAAAGTTCGGTCACAATCCATAGTCTAGTGCAGACGTCCTCAAAGTGTGTGTGTGGGGGGGGGGGGGGGGGGGGCGCCTCCTACGGGGGACGCTGGCTCTGATTGAAATATTTATATTTCATATCCTGTAACAAATATTGCTATCCTCATATCCATGAACATATCTTAAACAGGAAGAATAATAAACTCGTACCCTTGCTATCTTATTTCACAAGAACTGACCAGTAGATCCTGCCAGCAGGAATTCTGAGAAAAGGTGTAAAATAACATTTCCCACACAGCACCCTTTCACCCGCAGTGATATCTCCTTACCAAACACTTAACAACCACTAATGACAATAAGCCGCTTGACAATGTGACCGCCACTTCCTCACAAGAATAGATTATTTTATTTCTGCCATTGTCGACTTGAATTCAGCCAGACCTTTGCATTCAGTTCAAGAGTGTGAGTGAACAGGTGAATTCTAATGCGTGTTCTGTGGAAGTGGTTAGCCCGATTTACAATAATCTGATAGAAATAACGCTACATAAAATAAACAACTTTTGTTCAATTTCGATTACTGTACGTGCAGCAGTTGTTTCTTTTGTATAAGTACGGAGAAATAGTTAACTTTCAACACCTTGGAGTAATACAACTGCATGACATTTCTGTACTAAATGTTGTTCAACTTTGATCTGCTCTAAGAATAGTAAACTGTGCGTTATTATAATTATTGTAACTGGTAGTTGCAGTAATTAGACGGTAGCAAATACTATACATCTTGTGTATTTTTAGCCTATTTTCAATTTTGAAAAAAAAAAGGCTTATGAGATCACCTTTTGTCCGTGTGTGTGTGTGCTTGTGTGTGTGCATGTGTGTGAGGAGTGTGTATGTCCACCCTAATAACTTCTAAACGGTTGGAGCGATTTCAATGAAAAAGGGTAAGTTCATAGCACTATTTCGGGCTACCCCGACCGTGCCCTTCAAATTTTGTTACGTCTCACCAATTCAACATGGCGTCTGTGTGAAATATTTCACCAGCATTCAATATCTCCGAAACTATTACCGATATCACCCTGGAATTTATTACAGTGATAAAGGAAACTACAAGAAGTTCACCTATGTGACTTTTAAATACTGGGAACTTCAAAACCATCATGGCAGCCACACGAATTCGCGACTTTTAAATAGACGTTTCTCGCGATTTAACCAACCAAACGCAGTAAAACATGGTACAGTATATGTCTATATATATTGTAATGCACCGACATCTAACTTCGTTCAATTGTTTATATAGCCACAAGATGGCGGATGTGCGAAATATTTCACCGGAATTCTATATCTCCGAAACTATTAGCGGTATCATCCTGAATATTTACGGAGATAAAGGGCACTACTGGAAGTTCATTTATAAGACTTTCAAAAACCTGTTAACTACAAAACGAACATGGCGGCCAAGTGAATTTGAAAATTTTAAATACACCTTTCTCGCGATTTAATGTTCCAAACGCAATGAAATCTGGTACAGAAAAGGTATATACACATTGTAATGCACTGGTATCTAATTTAGTTCAATTGTTTACATAACCTCAAGATGGCGGCTGTGCGAATTTTAAAATTAAGTTTTTTATTTATTGTGTCGTAATCATGCGATCGAAGTGAAAGTTTGAATAATGAACCTACGCATTAATTTTCCTTTAATGGTACATGACTCTATGGCCTATACATTTAACAATCCAACATGGCGACTATCCGAAATATTTAGACAGCTCTGAATATCTGAGAATCTATCAAAGCAATCAAACTGATTTTCTTGATGTTCATAGGGGCTATGAAATTAAGTTCACCTATAGGACTTTAAATAACCTAATGATCACAAATCCAACATGGCGGCGACGCGAAGTATAAATATTCACATGGACGTTTCTCGCAATTTAACCATCCGAGTGCAGTGAAAATTGGTACAGTAAATCCTTATACGAATGTTAATCCACTGGCATCTAATTTATTTCAATTGTTTCCATAACCACAAGATGGCAGCTGTGCGAAATGTTGAACTCTCCTTGTTACTTCTTGTGTTCTAATCAAGCGATTGAAGTTTGAATGCTTCACGTACACAATACTCTTCATGTAACAGTACTTAACTCTAGGAACTACATATATAAAATCAAACATGGTGACCATCCGAAATATTTATTCGGTTCTCAATATCTACGAATCTATTACAGCAATCAAACTGAAATTTTGTATGTTGATAGTGGCAGTTAACATAAGTAGGATATATGAAAATAGGCTGTATAGTTCTTCACGGAACTACTTGTTTCTTTTGTGCGAAGTAGCCTAAGAGAATGACTAAGAAAGGAAATAATATTAAAGTGAGGAGGAGTGCGCGACAGAAAAAGTTTCAGAACCCCTGGCCTAGCGGTACCTAGTGAGACTCCTATTGTAAGGGCCCTAAGATAGATTCTCGGATATTTTATTAGTACTGTATTTCTTTCAACAACATAAATGACAAAACGAATGCTTGCAGTGTATCTCTGGTGACTGCAGCAGTGTGTGAAGCTGTAGTAGAGACAGGTATGGGTATGTGCCCCGGGACTTGAAGTAGGATTCTATCTCAGCATTTTCCTGGAGGCAGTATGGGAAACCCCAGGAAAATACCACACTCAGGGTAGCCGCTGTCAGCGCCAGGATTCGAATCTCCGATCTCCAAACTTGCTGCAGCTGCCCTCACGGCCGTGGTACTCGATTTAACGAGCACGGCTACGCCGCGTGGAGAAGATAGTTTTGAGACTGATAATAACACAATTGTCGCCTTCATAGATCTGTCAGCAGCATCTACAAACTTCACCGAAACAATAAAAGTTTTGAGTTTACTAAAATCATTAGACCAATGTTGCAAAACCGAAGATTCTTTGCAGGATGTAAAAGCAGGAAAAGTCCCTGGAGGAATTAGAAGAATGGGCTTTCATAGGGAGGCGTCCTGTCAACAGTTATTTTTAATTTATACATTAATGACAAACCGCAGTCTCCAGTAAGGAAAAGTTTCATCTACGCTTAAGACCTCTACTTAACTGGACAAACTAAGGATTTTAACACAGTAGGAAGTTCCCTTACTCAGGTCCCGTGGTTCACGATCGCGAGACTGGCTGCGTAGCGCTAGGGTAACGATCTCGGCTGCTATTCCCAAGGTTGGAGGATCGAATCCTTTCGCAGTCAGTTGACATTTTGAGAGTGCGCAAATGCGAGGGATCCATGTCAATAGAGTTACTGGCAAAATTCCGGCAACCCGGCGTCTTTAAATCCAGAGTAGCCTATTTAAGAGAAGCGTAAAACCAATAACATTATTATTATTATTATTATTATTATTATTATTATTATTATTATTATTATATTAATGATCGCGATATCAACGGACACGTAAAACTACAAGCTTCCTTTATACTTACTCAGGCCTTGGGTGCGCATTCGAAATATTATCAATGTAACTGTCTAAAATCAAATCCTTCAAAAAGGCAAGCTTGCGAATTCCGCTTGCGAAACAGAGAATAAAACAGGAGACTGAGAGTTACCAGTTGGAACATTGTATTTGCCCAAATAACTTGGTGTAACATTAGACACAACGCTGAGCTATAGGACACACTGCATAAACACAATACATAAAGCAGCGGCGTGGAAGGGCATATTGAGGAATCTTACAGGTAGTGTGTGGGGTGCTCACACAAATGTACTAGGATCATCTGTCATTGAACTGTGCTACTCCACTGCAGAATGTGCAAGCCCGGTGTGGCAAAATAGTGTACATTTCAAACAGGTAGATGTGAGCTCAATGAATCTTCAAGGATGGTTACGGGGTGTCGCAAGGCAACACATAGTTAAAATCTCTACTCTTTGGCTAGTATGGCATCAGCTAAGATTCTACGAGAAGTGGCGGTCAACTATGAGAGAACTTAAGTCAGTAAAAATCAGTCCCACCCATGTTTCTTAGACACGAGAATCATAGACGACATTAAAAATTTCGGAAGAGTTTTCTGACGATCACGGATGTATTAACTGTAACCCCACACGCTGCCAGATTAGACCTATTAGGCCAGATTAGACCTATGAAGAAACCAAATAGGCCATAGTGAACAATGGATGAATCCATCGGAAACCTTACCACCAGGTTGCAACCTAGAATAGATGATATGAAAGACTTAGAAGCTGTGTCGGAAAAACAAACGACTACCTGGCTAGATGGAATTTTCTGCAAAATTCTTCGCCTTTGTGTGAATATGGAGCAGAGAGAACTACTAACCATCTATACAACTGGTCACTATGCCCTGCTTCGTGTAGCCTACTCTGGGAGACCTACTTTAGGCTATAAACAATGCAGTTGTTCAGTTTTGTTCCTTAGTGTGTGATTAAGGTCTTCAATGTGGCTCTGAAAAGAGCCATTTAAATGAGTCATATTGATATATCTCCTAATCGAACTGAAATCCTGAATGCGTAGCTTCAGGTCCAGCAGCCAACGTTCTTGCTTTCTTAGCACCACCCAGGGTTCACGTGTAGGGCACTTGAAGGTTATTCCTACGGACGTGAAACAACGGCAATAATTTAAAAAATGTATATTGTATCTTCATGCCATATGAAATATATATATAGTTTTGTTCCCATATTGTCCAATATCTTTGTGCTTATATAGAATGTAAATGTACTTGGTGTTTTTATGTACACACATCAAAAAAAGTTTTGCATCACCTCGGTTCCCAGATCTCCGGCATATAGACGTTGACTGTGTATATTGTATCCAAGATACAGTCCCTTTGACTGTTCATAGATGTCACTAAAACTGCTCAAAGATGTAAACAACCATGCATAAGCAGGGCCTATTAGACGGAGGGGGTACGACAGCCGATCAGTTCCAGTCATTCCACCAGGACGAAGGTACGCTGCTCATGATGTCTGTAGTTCTACCATGCCTAGAAGGTCAATACCGCAGTTCGATCGCGTCCGCATTGTTACTTTGTGTCAAGAAGGGCTCTCAACAAGAGAAGTTTCCAGGCGTCTCAGAGTGAACCAAAGCGATGTTGTTCGGACATGGAGGAGGTACAGAGATACAGGAACTGTCGATGACAGGCCTCGCTCAGGCCGCCCAAGGGCTACTACTGTAGTGGATGACCGCTACTTACGGATTGCCGCTCGGAGGAACCCTGACAGCAATGCCACCATGTTGAATAATGCGTTTCGTTCAGCCACAGGACGTCGTGTTTCAACTCAAACTGTGCGCAATAGGCTGCATGATGCGCAACTTCACTCCCGACATCCATGGCGAGGTCCAGCTTTGCAACCCCGACACCATGCAGCGCGGTACAGATGGGCCCAACAACATGCTGAATGGACCCCACGGAATTGGCATCACGTTCTCTTCACCGATGAGTGTCGCATATGCCTTCAACCAGACAATCGTCGGAGACGTGTTTGGAGGCACCCTGGTCAGGCTGAACGTCTTAGACACACTGTCCAGCGAGTGCAGCAAGGTGGTGGTTCCCTGATGTTTTGGGGTGGCATTATGTGGGGCCGACGTACGCCACTGGTGGTCATGGAAGGCTCCCAAACGGCTTTACGATACCTGAATGACATCCTCCGACCCATAGTGCAACCATATCGGCAGAATATTGGAGAGGCATTTGTCTTCATGGACGACAATTCTCGACCTCATCGTGCACATCTTGTGAATGCGTTCCTTCAAGATAACGACATCGCTCGACTACAGTGGCCAGCATGTTCGCCAGACATGAACCCTATCGAACATGCCTGGGATATGTTGAAAAGGGCTGTTTATGGACGTCTTGACCCACCAACCACTCTGAGAGATTTACGCCGAATTGTCGTTGAGGAGTGGGACAATTTGGACCAACAGTGTCTTGATGAACTTGTGGATAGTATGCCATGGCGAATACAGGCATGCATCAATGCAAGATGACGTGCTACTGGGTATTAGAGGTAGTGGTGTGTACTGCAATCTGGACCACAAATGCTGAAAGTCTAGCTGTATGATGGTACAACATGCAATGTGTGGGTCTCATGAGCAATAAAACGAGCTGAAATGTTGTTTGTGTTGATCTCTATTCCCTTTGTATTTAACGGTTCCGGAACTCTTGGAACCGAGGTGATGCAAAACTTTTTTTGATGTGTGTACGTACGTTCATTGTATTCATGCATTGATACAAAATAATAAAAATAATAATATCAATAATGAAAGAGTTTCATGAAAAGAAATTAGTAGCATTACATGACCGTCAATCTCGCAAACATGAGCCACTTCGAAAATCTCACATGCATTGACCGGGAATCGAACCCAGCTTAACCACTGCACCATCACACCCAAAATTATGTTTTACGACTACGGGAGTAATAACTGTACCCCCACACATAGTCAGATTAGACCTATGAAGAGCTCTAATGGGTCATACAATGGTCCCATCGGAGACCTTACTGCCAAGCTGCCACGTTTTTGGAAACCTCTATAGGGAGGAGAAAAACTGTGATAGCTCTTGGTTCCAGCAGTAGAGTAGCACAGCTGTGTGCTATAAGTATGGGACGTAGTGCAAGATGCGCTACCCCAACTGCGATGCCATGGAAAACCACTTAGACCAATGTAAAGAGGGAGAATCACACTCTCTGATATTTTAATTATTTCCATTACCAAAGTGTGAAATGTGTCCAATCAGCCACATAAGAGAACATATGGAAGTTTGGATAAGGTTTTGAAAGTGTCACTGTCAAAAGTTATAGTATTTGAATTTGGAATGAAGTAACGTTCAATGTGCAAGATTTAAAGAGAACGGATGTACTGCATTTAAATAAGCTTATCTGCATATTACTTCTTTTCCTTTACTCCACTCTAACTTTTATTGTCTTCCACTAATTTAAGTGGAAAATCTGACCCAATGAGATACATTTCATTGCATTGCATTACCATAGGCAGCGTTCTTTTGCGCTAACTCCTTCAAGATTGGAATTCTATCTCCTCGTGTTTTTAATGCTTCGTTAATGAAGAGGTAACAGAAAATATAACAAGTAGTTCCGTGGAGAATTATACAGCCTATTTTTATATATCCTACTCATGTTAATTGCCTGTATCAACATACACAATTTCAGTTTGAAGGTTGTGATAGATTCGTAGTTATTGAGAACCGTCTAAATACTTCAGATGGTCGCCAGGTTGGATTTTTATTTTTGTATTATTACATGAAGATTATTGTGTACGTGTAATATTCAAAATTCAATCGCATGATTAGAACACAAGAAGTAAAAACGAGATTTTAAAATTTCGCACAGCTGCCATCTTGTGGTTATGAAAACAAATGAAATAAATAAGATGCCAATGGATTAATATTTGTATAAGCATCTAACGTACAAAGTTTAACTGCACTCGGATGGTTAATTCGCGAGAAACGTCCATTTAAATATGTATAATTCGCGTCGCCGCCATGTTGGATTTGTGCTCACCAGGTTACTGAAAGTCCTATAGATGAACTTATGCTCATAGCCTCTATGAACATAAAAAAAATCAGTTTAATTGCTGTAAAAGATTCGTAGATATTGAGAACCGTCTAAATACTTCGGATGCTCGCCATTTTGGATTATTATATGTATAGGCCATAGAGTTATGTACCATTAAAGGAAAATTATTGTGTAGGTTCATTATTCAAACTTTCACTTCGATCGCCTGACTACGACACAAGAAATAAAAACTTAATTTTAAAATTTTGCACAGCCGCCATCTTGAGGTTATGTAAACAATTAAACTAAATTAGATGCCAGTGCATTACAATATGTATAATCATTTACTGTACCACATTTCACTGCGCTCAGAGAGTTAAATCACGAGAAAAGTCTATTAAAATGTTTCAACTTCGCGTGGCCGCCACGTTCAATTTTTACTTTAGAAGCTTATGAAAGTTGTATAGATAAACTTGTACCAGTGGCCTTCATCACCGTACAAAATTTTAGGGTGATATCTGTAATAGTTTCGGAGATATAGAATGCCGGTGAAATATTTCGCACAGCCGCCATTTTGAGGTTATGTAAACAATTGAACTAAATTAGATGCCAGTGCATTACAATGTGTAGAAACATTTGCTGTACAAAGTTTCATTACGTTTGGATGGTTAAATCGCGAGAAAAGTCTATTTATAAGTCTCAACTTCGCTTGGCCGCCATGTTGGTTTTGTAGTTACCAGGTTTTTGAAGGTCTCATAGATGAACTTCTAGTAGTGCTGTTTATCACCGTACACAACTTAAGGGGTTATCGGTGATAGTTTCGGAGATACTGAATGCTGGTGAAATATTTCGCACAGCCGCCATGTTGGATTGATGAAAGACAATAAAATTTGATGTGCACGGTCGAGGTCGGCCACAATGGTGCTATGATCTTACCGAGTTTCATTGAAGTCGCTCCAGCCGTTTAGAAGTTATTAGGGGGACACACACACCATCACACAAACACACGCACTCACACAGACACACGGACAAAAGTGATCTCATAAGCCTATTTTTCATAAAATGAAAATAGGCTAAAAAAGCAAAAATATGAAAGCCAAGCCCCGATATTAGCCATACCTAATAGAAGAGTCATGTCTTCAGTTTTCTGTAATACTTCTTACTGGTCTGAATCATTATAGGCATTCAGAATTATTACTTCTTTGGCTGATCTTCCAGAAGTTTTACTGCATCGCATTTGGCATGGGGGATTTTAAATACGTCTGCATCTTTCATAAATCCTTAACGTGCTGGTATGGATTGCATTATATGATTATTCAGAACGTAAATTGTATTTGCACAAAATTAAATACTGCTAGACCTAAAGTGCCTATGACGGGTAACCAGAGACGACTGTCATGAAAGGTGTACGCACGTGTAGGCCATATACTTTCTTGTTTACTTTAGAATGAGGCGTATTCTCTCTGGTTTATTGCTCATTTTAGATTATTCTCTATTTTCATCAACAATAAAATATGTCCGCGGTCATGTTACTAGAGAGCAAGATAATTACTTTCATAAATAGGTAAGTAAACAATATCCAGTGAGCATAGCAGCAAGAAAAGAAAACTTCAGTCATTGGGACATTAAGGTACTGTACCGTATATTTTCATAAGGTTCTGTCCAGATACTTTAGTGGAGACGGTGAGAGTCGCGGAGCAGTTAAGCTCGCGAGCCAGGCCATGCACTGCCATGCCGTGATTTTGAGAAGTGTCATTCGGTTTGAGATCGGAAGTTACGAGCATTTCCGAGGGGATTGTCGTGCAGCTAGCCCGATCAATAAACCTATATGTGACGTCATGTCATATATCGATCAAGGCTACAGGATTATGGTCACTGTTTTGAAGCGAATCAGAGTTATTGAAGATCTTTCAAAGACTGTAGAACGCAGAATACCATAGCAGAAAGCTGTTTTATATGAGGAATGTATTATAACAAACGACATGAAGGTATAACATCTATCGTGATTGCTCCGTGCGAGTTATTGACACATCGAGATATTGATGAAGGAAAGGAGTAGTGGGGGTTGCTTGCTGTGGCGTTTGGCAGCCAGCAAGGCGACCTTTCTTGTATTCTGATTGTGAAATGTGCGGTTACGCAACTTAGCCGGCGAGCTAGATCACAGGTGCCAAGCAGGCCGTGATTACTCCGTGTGGTGAAGGCTCGCGCTTTTACTCGGCGAAGCCGAACACTCTTTTAAAAGTGCATTATCTACGTGTAAAATATTTTGTGTCTCGACAATCGGCCGCGTACCGTGTACAAGTACTTATTGAAGCTACTGTTATATAATGGATCTAAGATACTTTCAGTACAGTTTTAAATGCATACTGCCATCTTGGTAAAGAAGAATAGTGTCGAAACGGAGCGCGGACTGACTTCATGTATTTGTCCAGTGGCGTCCACATCAAGGCAGCCATTTCGAAACCCAGTGAGGTCTCCATCACAAGTAACAGCAACGTGTATGATTGCGCTGATACATGCTAACACCAAGACTTTTTAAGCTGTATATTGTGCAGACATTAGAATGCATATTCTCGTCTGAGATGTCAGCGGGGAGGTTTAACGTGTTAGTTATGACTTCCAGCCTGGCAGGCTATATAATATGTGGTAGCTACATGTGATAAGCCTAAGCGAAATGATTGCCATCCACAACTGTATTTTCATTTATGGAAAGGAGTCTGTTTTATCGACACTCCGGTGGTTGCTTGCTGATGTCTTCATAAGCTACGACAAGCAGGACAGTGCAATTTCTCGGGCGGTATATAACTTTCCTGGCGTGAATGATGAAGGCTCGGACGGTCGCTCGACAAGTGTTCGTGTGCACCGCGTACCCGGATTCGATCCCCTGCTCCAGAGAAGAAGAAGAGTGTATTATCTGGTGATACTGTGGAAGTTCATCAGATCTTTATATCCTTTTTATGACGCTTCATGATGCAACAAAAGGTACTGGACCAGCAAACTCTTTACCGTAGCTTAGATGAGGCATGTGTTAGCAACTGCAATTGTCATATTTTCTTTGTAGACTAAATGGGCATGCACGAGTTTAGGTTCGACATTTCTGTCGAAACTGATTTGATGCATTCCCGGGATTTTGTATTCGCTTAACGAATTCATCCCTTGTGTATTAATAGTTTTGAAATTTAATCAGTAGAATCAGTAATCTCTTTTATTTAGTAGTGCGTATTTTTATTTGCCGTGAAGAGGAATCACGGGAAGATCTCCAGATTTTTGTATAAGTATAGAATTAATCGTGTTTGCTTCATAGTGTTTGTAACACTGCTTACTTTGTGGCCAGTACATATTTTTCGTGTACTACTGTTCTGTTAGGAACTTCGTTTTCTCGCAGCGATTTGAATCTTGGAAAGTTTATCTTGATCTTCGATGCATTAATAGTTTTAATCCATTGTTGGATTATTTTCAGGGAGAGCACTTCGCTTTTGTGAGCACAGATGTATTAGTGGATTTACCTAATGATTGTCATTGGATTAACCTCTCGGTCAAAGAAAGAACACGAAGGAAATGTGCGGTCCTTTTCAGGACCCACAAGTTCGTAGAATTGGACCATCTCTGCGCATCAGTCAACTGAATATCGAAGGGATAAGTCGAGCGAAATGTGATTATCTTTCCAGGCTCTCGCAGAAATATGCAGTTGATGTCATCGTGCTCCAAGAAACACACACAGCAGACGAACTACAGTTACAGAGTAGAGGTAAAATACCAGGCTTTAAATTGATAGCCTATAACTGCCATCAAAATTACGGCCTTGCAACGTACGTCAAGAATTATATAACAAATTACCAGCCACTCTCAGTAAACTCTGAAAATGAATTTTTTACTACTGCAGTCAAAATTGAAAACTTGACGATAGTTAATGTTTACAAGCCACCAAATACTAATTGGCCTAATCCCCCTCTACCATTTCAACAACATCCTACTATATTCCTTGGCGACTTCAACAGTCATCATCATCTTTGGGGATACAACAAGAATGACCTTAACGGCAAAGCTCATGTGGACTGGATGGAAACGGAAAACCTGAAATTGATTTATGATGCTAAAGACCTGCCTACTTTTAATTCAGCTCGCTGGTCTCGTGGCTACACCCCAGATCTATGTTTCACAACTCAGCTTCACAATTCACTCACGCAAGTTCGACGAACGGTGCTCAACGATTTCCCACATAGTCAACACAGACCTGTTATCTTGGAGTTGGGGATGTCTATACCTGTTATACAATCACATCCTAAACCGAGATGGAACTTCAAGAAAGCCAACTGGACTGAATTTGCAAAGCAAACAGACTCCAATATCAGATGGATCAGACCAACATACAACAACTAGAGCAGATTTGTTGGGGTCATTAAAGGTGCAGCCAGGCGATGCATTCCTAGGGGATACCGCAAAGAGTACATCCCTGGTTGGAGTGCAGAGAACGAGGAATTGCTAAGAGAATATGAAGAACATCCTACTTCTGACAATGCAGCAGGTCTCCTCCAATCCCTGGATGAGAGTCGAAGAAAGATCTGGCATGAAACAGTAGAATCCCTAGATTTCACCCACTCTAGCAGGAAAGCCTGGTCTATCATTAGGAAATTAGATTCATCAAACCCTGCAACTAAAAGATCGAAAACTGCCATCAACCTGAATGATTTTGCTAAACATCTAGTATCAGTTTCCAAGAACACAAAAGACAATCAAACCAAAAGGGATATCAAATTACAGTTGAACACCAAGAAAAGAGCAGCCATACAGTCTTCTGAATTCTCCATTGCATTCCAAGAAGAGGAAACTAAAGATGCAATGAAAAGTATGAAACTAGGGAAAGCAGCTGGATTTGACGGAATATACCCTGAATTTCTGGTTCACTGTGGACCAGCTACAGTAAAATGGCTAACCAACTTCCTTTCAAATATCCTGCAAACTGGAAACATCCCACCTCTGATGAAGAAAACAAAAATAATAGCCATACTGAAACCAAATAAAGATCCCACAAAAGTGGAAAACTATCGTCCAATAGCACTTCTAAGTGTCACATACAAGCTTCTTGAGCGCCTGATCTATAATAGAATTTTTGAAACAATCAACAACCACATTCCTATAGAGCAAGCAGGATTCAGACCTGGGAGAAGTTGTAGCGATCAGGTACTTTCTCTCACTACGCACATAGAGAATGGGTATGAGAAGAAATCAATAAGTGTGGCTGCCTTTTTGGATCTGTCAGCGGCCTATGATACTGTTTGGCGAGAAGGACCCCTATTGAAATTTGTGAGTGTTATCCCATGTCATATACTTGTGGCCTTACTTAACAATATGCTAAGTAATAGGTACTTTCAGATCTACTCTGATAATGACAGAAGTAGAGTGTTTACATTAAACGATGGTTTACCTCAAGGATCTGTCCTGGCTCCCCTCCTTTTCAGTCTGTACATACACGACTTACCGGAAACATCTTCAAGAAAATTCATTTATGCTGATGACATTTGTTTGGTGACTCAGTGCTCCGAATTTTCTGACGCTGAAACTACTTTATCCGCTGATCTGGAAGCCTTGGGTGTATACTTCAAGAAATGGTGCCTCCACCTAAATCCTCAGAAAACAGTTGTATCTGCATTTCACCTACGCAACAGACAATCTAATTACAAACCAGAAGTCGAATTCAGAGGCCAAGTGTTACCGTACTGCAGTACACCAAAATACTTGGGAATAACACTAGACAGAACTCTGACTTTTAAGCAGCATCTATCAAATGTGGCTGCTAAAGTCAAAACTAGAAATAATATACTTCAGAAACTTGCTGGTACATCATGGGGAGCTAATACTCAAGTTCTAAGATCCACAGCTTTAGCCCTATCGTATTCTGTTGCTGAATACTGCTGTCCAACCTTGATCAATAGTGTTCACACTAAGAAGATAGATGTGCAACTCAATCAGGCAATGCGAATAATCACGGGATGTATTCGGAGCACGAACACGCTATGGCTGCCTGTTCTCAACAACATTCCACCTCCAGCCCTAAGAAGATCAGATGCTCTCCTAAATTTATGGGAAAACATTCAGCAGAATCCCCAGCTACCCATTCATCACGATATTGCACAAGCAGAACATCAACGCTTGAAATCAAGGAAACCACCATGGCGCACAGCAGTCAACCTTGAAGGATCCTCTTTCAATGTTAACAATTCATGGAAAATACAGTGAGAGCAGTCTTCAGTAATCAACAAACATCTAGTTGAGAACCCTTCTAAGCGGATACGAGGATTCGACCTCCCCAGGCGACAGTGGAGGATCATCAACCGGATTCGAACTGGACAAGGCAGATGTGGTTACCTACTGCACAAATGGGGATGGGCTAGCTCTGCAAATTGTGACTGTGGTGCCTCCTTACAGACAATCCTTCACATTGTTGCTGACTGTCCTCTTCGAGCTTTCGAAGGAACGATAATAGACGTCCACCATACATCGAAGGGAGCAGTAGAATGGGTCAAACAACTAGACCTAGAATTATAAAATTATACGAGCTTGTGACTGCACATTTGTCCATTCATTTTGTATATATATATATGTAAAATCCATCTACATGAATTCTTCATACGATAAATAATAATAACCTGAGAAGTTAACTTGCTTTCATGGTGTAAGTTTTATCCACTGATACTTCAAAGCCCACCGAAGTTGGAGGCTATCCTGATTCAGGGAAAGATCAGTTTCACCTTCTATTAGGCATTGATTTGAGAATAACTTAACTTTGGATGTCATTTTGAGACATTTATCTTCCATAGTATTAATGTAAATAATTGCATTCAATACAATTGTGCGAATGAGATATAGGACAGCAGTGTTGAACACCATTCATAGCTTGATTAAATTTTTCCAGGAAAGCTTGACTTCGAGTCAGGAGAATCAAACAGTATTATTGATATACATTATCGTGAGGCAAGATGGGTTAATTTTGCTAGTGAAATGTTTTAGTTTCACGATATTGAACAACGTGCTTGAGGTTAGTGTGTGGGTTAAGCATGTTTTGTAGGTCTTGCGTTTGTATTGAGATTTATAGTAGTGTTTGAAGGTTCACATAATCTTGTTGTTTTGTGATTTGAATGCACATCTGGGATGATGCATATTTTTGAGATTTTATGCTTGTTGAAGCATTAGGCTAGTTTTAGATTGAGCCGGTAAGCGCTTTTAAGCCAGTAAGTACCAATCTGTTTGTGACTTCGAGCAGTCAACACCCGTGTTTGGTGTTATGTTAATATAGATGAGCTTTTCTGGTATTTTCATGTCTGTTTGAGACATTGGCGTCGTCGTTCCGCTAGATTGAACCTACATGCTTTTCTCCACCTAATCAAGAGTAATGTTTGGATAATCTGTCCGTTGACTTAAGGCATTTCCACAGCGAATAATAATTAAAACCTCTACAACTTGGTACAACTTTACTTGATAATTGAAACATGAACACAGTCTATAAATATGATGATGATGATGATGATGATGATGATGATGATGATGATGATGATGATGATGATGATAATTGTTGTTTTAAGGGGCCTAACATCGAGGTTATAAATATAAATATAAATATACTACTTAGCTTAATCGCTTGGTAAAAATGATAACCCGATGTATTGAGTATTTCTTTCAATTACATACAACGATGCGGATGCTATGATCCAGATCAGCTGTTTAGGTGGAATTATTTGAGTGTCCGAAGACACACTTCTGTATATATTCTTATAAAAGTCATTGTATATAATCTTGATATTGCTACACTTTTGGAACAACGTTAAAGACGATACACGTGTAATTCTTTTCTATGATAATTATTTTTTATTCATCGTCTAATATATCGTTCAGTCTTCTTAATATATTTAGGAGATTGACCTATAATATCCTTGTTGTATAATGTTAGATATTATGTCTAGAATCACCCCAGCGAGTAGGTGATGATCTTAATCCATTTTTGCATTTATTTAGGGTTTGCTTAATACAGTTTTTGATAGCTGTGGTATATTGTTTTTTTACGACAGGGTAGTTAATTTCTTTTCTTGTCTGTTACCTTGTCCTTTTGGAATAAATTTGTTTTTCCCAATTTTAAATTATGGCGTGATATTTTAACGAAGAGATTGGAGGTCGTTTTAAGATGGCCATCTCTTGGATTTTTTTTGTCAGGGTTTTCCACCCTTGAGATAGTTCTTTTTAGAGTAGTTTTTTCGTGCTCTCGAGCTAGTTTCTTTCTGATAAATTTTCTTCATTGAATCCATGGTAATGCTTAAGACAGCCTGTTAGGATGACTAGTTTCCCATCCACTCCTCTACTTGGTGGTAGGACCTGGGAGGGTTTTTCGCCGGGCATTTTCAGGTTCTACGATCCAGTGACCATCGAGGGATTTCACCAGGTATTGGTAAGTGTTTCGGGTACAGTACAGTACAGCATTTTATTATCACCTTATCGGAAATTGACAGTACATAGCATGGTAATATATATCCCTTATTAGCAACCCACCCCAGCTTCGCCCGGGAACAGTTATGAATGCATTACGTGATAAGCGCTTTCTTTTCGATGTCAATGAACTACGACCAATATCCGTTTTACGTCTCGGCATGATGGGTTAAAATCACTGACTGGACTATTAATTATATTATCATGGAGAAGCATGTACAACGAAGTCTTGTCAGATGTTATTTAAGAATGGTAAAGTGCATGAAACACAAATCCCCCTTCCATCCAATTTTAACTTGACTGTGTATTTTGAGGAACGAAAAGTTCACAGGTGAAATGAAGAAAAAACGAGTTGTACTTCCAGGGAAACTCCAAACACAACCACTCTTCTCTGAAGTCTTTAATCAACACGACTCCACAGTTTGCTGCTGGCTGTATCTGGGGTCATAGGCTCGCCCGATAGCTAGGCTGAAAATGGGGTGATAGGCTCACCCCCTAGCTAGCTCGTAAACTGTCGCCTCAGTAATTGAATGGAGATCATCGGAAGAAATAAAAACGTAAAAACATTTATAGTGGGCGATGTATTGAAGATAGACATATGCTCTCGTGGACTTATTGTAGATCTTTTCATGCTGGAAAATTCTTACACTCATAGTATATTGACATTTTAACAGTTTGACCAGCGTAAGCTTGAAAAGCGCATTGTGGTGTTTGAAGTCGACCGCACAGTGAGTTCCAGTGAGCACGAAAACTGCGAGTAGCTGTAGTACGGAAGACAATCAGATAAGTAGTTGGCCTAAAATGTTATAGTTTAACCATAGTTTACAACCATATAATCTCTCTAAAGTACAATCTCCGGATAGCTATCACCATTTAGCATTTCACCTAACATATATACTGCATTTAGCATACACTGACAGATGCAGTACCAATACTGCAACTAAATAATTGTACATTTTGTAAATATTTTCACCTATATTTCAAACATAGATTTTGTAGCCTAAGTGTAATGGATCTGATGATGATCGCTTGACGATCGAAACTGGTCATCCTAGTGTTTTATTAATCTCATGTAATTTATTTCAGGATTAGGGCATAACCCATCTCTTTTGGGTACATTCGTGTTGACCGACTGAAAAGCACTAAACTCTTGTTCTTGCTTGAAAAGCGCACTGACGCCAGATTTTATTTCGACCTTTTCACTGAAATCGTTACTACTTGGCTTCCTTTGATCATAAATAAATTATATTCAACCGAAACATTCCTCGAGATATCCTTTACAGAATGGTGAAAACCGCATAAATATTTGTCCAGTGGCTCTTGAGATTAACAGTGATATCCAAATATCAGGAACTTTGTTTTACGAGTATACTAAGTAGAGATTTGTGATATTTATGTGTTGGACATTATATTCTGTTGTATTTTTGGAAACATTTCGCGTCAAAATATATGTGTCTACACAGTGTTAGCAAATACCATGTGCCAAACTAGGCCTCCCAGATGACAGGTGGGCGGCGTTGCCAAAAGTAATGACACGGCTTGAGAATTATATGTCGATGGTTATATGCGCTCAGAAAAAATATTTAAGACTATTCTTACGAACTTGGAGACTGCATTTTATAATAAATCCTTGAGTATGCCATCCTTCGGAGGGGAAGTAAAGCCGGTGGGCCCATTACGTGCATTCAAGGCACGTAAAAGAACCTACCCCTGCAATTGGTGGTGTGTAGCAAAATTTGTAGGTCATATTTGGCTAGTAAACAACGCTCTATCAAGTTCCAACATTTTTAGCCTATTTTCATTTGTGAAAAAAATAGGCTTATGAGATCGCCTTTTGTCCGTGTGTGTGTGCGTGTGTGCCCCTCCCCTCTAATAACGTCTAAACGGCTGGAGCGATTTCAATAAACCCCAGTAAGGTCATAGCACTGCTCCGGACGACCCCGACCGTGCCCTTCAAATTTTGTTACATCTCCCCAATCCAACATGGCGGCTGTGCGAAATATTTCACCAGCATTCAATATCTCCGAAACTATTACCGATATCACCCTGGAATGTTTTACGGTGACAAGGGGATATACTAGAAGTTCACCTATGTGACATTTGAAAACCTGGTACTACAAAACCAACATGGCGGCCAAGCGAAGTTGTGACTTTTAAATGGATGTTCCTCGCGATTTAACCAACCAAACGCAATAAAACTTTGTACAGTATATGTTTATACACATTGTAATGCACAGACATAAAACTTCGTTCAATTGTTTACTTAACCTCAAAATGGCGGCGGTGCGAATATTTCACCGGAATTCTATATATCTGAAACTATTAGCGGTATCACCCTAAAATTTTGGACGGAGCTGAAGGGCACTACTGTGAGTTCATCTATAAGAGTTTCAAAAACCGTTTAACTACAAAACGAACATGGCGGCCAAGCGAAGTTGAAAATTTTAAATAGACCTTTCTAGTGATTTAATGATCCAAACACAATGAAACTTGGTACAGGAAATGTTTATACACATTGTAATGCACTGGTATCTAATTTAGTTCAATTGCTTACATAACCTCAAGATGGCGGCTGTGTGAATTTTTAGCCTACTTTTAAAATTAAGTATTTATTTCTTGTGCCGTAATCATGCGGTCAAAGTGAAAGTTTGAAAAATGAACCTACGGAATAATTTTCCTTTAATGGTACATGACTCTATGTCCTATACATATAACAATCCAACATGGCGACCATCCGAAATATTTAGACGGCTCTGAATATCTACGAATCTATTACAGCAATCAAACTGATTTTTATTTTTATGTTCATAGGGGCTATGAACTTAAGTTCACCTATTGGACTTTCAATAACCTGGTGATCACAAATCCAACATGGCGGCAACGCGAAGTATAAATATTCATTTGGACGTTTCTCGCAATTTAACAATCCAAGTGCAGTGAAACATGGTACAGTAAATCCTTATACAAATATTAATCCACTGCCATCTAATTTATTTCCATTGTTTCCATAACCACAAGATGGCAGCTGCGCGAAATTTTTAAATTTGTTTTTACTTCTTCTGTCCTAATCATGCGATTGGAGTTTGAATACTACACGTACACAATAATCTTCATGTAACAGTACATGAATATATTTGCTTCAACCGCCTCTACCTGTGGCAACTTTCTGTCAGCTGCCACAGTTCAATTCCAAATCCACTGTGGGGATTAAGATAAACCTCTGCACCAGATTTGCCAACGCAAGCAAGAAGCTGATAGATCTAGCGAATTTTAAATAATAGTCAGTCAGTGGATGATCAAATCCATGCGAAGCACAACATGGCGACCATCCGAAATATTTAGTCGTTTCTCAATATCTACAAATCTATTACAGCAATCAAACTGAAATGCTGTATGTTTATAGTGGCAATTAACATAAGTAGGTTATATGAAAATAGACTATATAGTTCTTCACGGAACTACTTGTTTTTATTTTTCATAGCTTAGTGAGTTACAATGTAAGTTCCGTTTGTTGCTCTGCAGACGTCTAATGTGTGTCATATAGATAAATCTGAGAAAATAGGACATATGCGTTTGGTTAAAAAGCAAATAGTTCAGTGAAGAACTTAATAGCCTATTTTCATTCATCCTACTAATATTAATTGCCTCTATCAACATACAAATTATCAGTTTGATTGCTGTGATTGATTCGTAGATATTGAGAACCGTCTAAATATTTTGGATGGTCACCATGTTGGATTTTTATATTATAGGCCTTAGATTTTTGTACTATTACATGAAGATTATTGTGTAGGTGTTTTATTCAAACTTCAATCGCATGATTAGGACACAAAAACTAAAAGCGGGATTTTAAGATTTCGCTCAGCCGCCATCTTGTGGTTATGAAAATAATTTAAATGAATTAGATGCCAGTAGATTAAAATTTGTATAAGCATATACCGCATCAAGTTTCACTGCGTTCGGATGGATAAACCACAAGAAACGTCCATTTGAATATTTAAATTTCGCGTCGCCACCATGTTGGATTTGTGCTCGCCAGGTTATTGAACGTCCCATAGGTAAACTTACGCTAATAGCCTCTATACACTTACAAAATTTCAGGTTGATTGCTGTAGAAGATTAATAGATATTGAGAACCGTCTAAATATTTCGGATGGCCGCCATGTTGGATATTAATATATGTAGGCCATAGAGTGATGTACTATTAGATGATTATTGTGTACGTTCATTGTCGATCGCATGATTAGAACACAAGAAATAAAGAATTCATTTTCGAAATTCACACAGCCGACATCTTGAGGTTACGTAAATAATTTAACTAAATTATATACCAGTGCATTACAATGTGTATAAACATTTGCTGTACGAAGTTTCATTGTGTTTGGATCATTGAATCGCGAGAAAAGTCTATTTAAACCTTTCAACTTCGCATGGCCGCCCTGTTCGTTTTGTAGTTAACCGGTTTTTGAAAGTCTCATAGATGAACTTCTAGTAGTGCCCTTTATCTCCGTACAAAATTTCATGGTGATACCGGTAATAGTTTCAGAGATATAGAATGCCGGTGAAATATTTCGCACAGCCGCCATCTTGAGGTCATGTAAACAATTGAACGAAGTTAGATGTCGGTGCAATACAATGTGTATAAACATATACTGTACCAAGTTTCATTGCGTTTGGTTTGTAAATCGCGAGAAACGTCAATTTAAAAGTCGCAAATTCGCTTGGCCGCCATGTTGGTTTGGGAGTTACCAGGTGTTTAAATGTCACATAGGTGAACTTCTTGTAGTTCCCATTATCACCGTACAAAATTCCAGGGTGATATCGAGAATAGTTTAGGAGATATTGAATGCTGGTGAAATATTTCGCACATCCGCCATGTTGGATTGATGAGACGTAACAAAATTTGAAGGGCACGTTCGGGGTCGGCCGAAATAGTGCTATGAACTTACCGAGTTTCATTGAAATCGCTCCAGCCGTTTAGAAGTTATTAGGGGAGGGGCACAGAAAAATCCTCTCACACACACACGCACACACAGACAGACACACGGACAAAAGGTGATCTCATTTGCTAATTTTTCATAAATGAAAATAGACTAAAACATCGGCATTCTAGCCGATATCTCCGAAACTATTACTGATATCACCCTGAAATTTTAGTTAGTTATTGTTTTTTTAAGGGACGGAACTACGAGGTCATCTGCCCCACCCTGAAATTTTTTATGGTGATAAAGGGCATTACTATAAGTTCACCTATGTGACTTTCAAAACACAGTTAAGTACAAAATGAACACGGCGGCCAAGCGAAGTTGAAACTTTCAAAATAGAATAAACTTCAAAGTCGTGTATTTCGTTAAATAAGCCTCTATGATAATAATAATATCGTATGGCCTCGGGTGCCGGGTGCAAGCTTTGTAATTTGCACCCAGAGGGTAGCTTGCATGTCGAATTTTGTTGTTCCTTGAATCACTATGAATGTCAAGGAGGTTAGATAGCAAAGCTCCTTGAACACTATAGCGCTTCTAGTAGAGAAATGAGGAACTTTGTGTGTTGGCGGTAACTCCCGAGATTAATTTTGCCATTCTAAACACGGCCTACTGAATTCAAATGGGTTCTTTGACATGCCAACATCGTATGACATGCGTGTTGTATTTTTGCTGCCTTTCAAATATCACTTACCACGGCCAGGAGCGAACCTGCAATCTTGGGGTTAGTAGACCGACACGCTATCCACTCACCCACCGTGGCAAGCTAGCCTCTATGATGTTAGCCTTTTTCAGAGAAGATAGTTCACACTTTCCTCCATAGATTCCACAACATAACTAAATTTCTGAAAAAATGATGGTTAGCCCGCTTTTGCGAGCTCCCACTCACTTCATGACCATGTTATTGGACCTTTCTTTTTCGCTGAAGAAAAAAACAACAATTACAAGCCCAATTTACCTCGACGAGCTTGAACAGTTTGTGTTCACTCAAATAGAAGACATCGGACAACAGACTAGACAGCTTGTCATTTTTATGCAAAGAGGGGCTTCGCCTCACTACCTTCGAGCGGTACGCGATACACTCGACGCACGTCTGCAGAACAACAAACGGAGCTCATATTGAAACTTACTAAGTATGAAAAAAATATGTTATGTTTTACACGCATTTTAAGGCTGAAACCATTACATTACATCTAATAGTTTTCTGTATAGTAATTTTTGATGTGTTACATCTTTCCACTCGGTATCTGGATATTTTTGTGGCACTCGGTAGCTGAACATTTTTGTGGGAGTGATTTTGGAAAAGAGACGGAAGTGGATGGGACGGAAGTGCATGGGACGGAAACAATGAGCGCGCGTGGTGGCGGAGGTTGGTACAACGACGTACTGTAAGCCATGCGACTATGTGGAATGTAAATCGCATACGGTTTACCTCAAGGTTTGGAGGCCCCATTAAAGAAATTCCTACAATAAATTATCTTCAAGTTGTCATTCTTTGGTGTGAAAATATTCATTATATCATATTTGCTGAAAACAATTACGATTTATTAAATCTTCATACTTTTGCTGTATTCGTATTTAATGCAAGCACTCGATACCTCGAGTGCTATATCACATCAACCAACACTCCAAACAACGTAGGAATTCAGTATATTAACACCGACTACTAACAATAATTGAAACTTCGTTGGTCTAAACGTATCACTAGGAGAAACGCATTTAATATACCTACTGCACACCTAATTTTTAATCGCGCCTATACTTGGCAGTGCGCTATATCGGCAAAAAGAGGCCATTTTCAATAACACCGCTGGCATTGGTCCACTAACTGGCCAGTATAAGGCGCTGCTCGCATCAAGTAGGCAGTGGATTACTCCCACATACAGTAGCAGGTAAATGTCCCTACTGCAGATGCATTGGAGAATCCTTTCATGTTTGCTGGCACAAGGTAGCACTATGAGTTCATTCTTAAAAAAATGCGAATAAGAAATATGGAATTATTCGAATAACATGTCAGATGTTACACATCATATGCGACTACTGTAAGGCTCGTAATATTTTTTTTTAAATCAAGGCATTACTTTTCGATGACCCTGTAGAGAACTACTATCTCGCACAATGCACAAGCCATCAATGAGCTCGCGTTCACTGATGTTTGACTGCTGATATCAATGCTTGCTTTTTCAAGCTCGGACAGATTAAGTTAGGCCTATTGGTCATAGCTAACACCTTATTCAATAACCACAATAGAAGAATATACACATGGATGAGACCAGGAGATACAGGGCGTTACCAAATCGACTTCATTATGGTCAAGCAGAGGTTTCGAAACCAGATTTTGGATTGTAAAACATATCCTGGTGCTGACATAAACTCTGACCACAATCTGGTTGTAATGAATTGCAGATTAAAGTTGAAGAAACTGAAGAAAAGTCTAAAGCCAAAAAGGTGGGCAATAGACAGACTGAAAGAGAAGGATGTAAACGAAAGATTCAAGAAGAGTGTAAAGGAAGGACTAATGAAAAACCCTAAACAAACTTCAATTGCAGACGAATGGGCACTTTTGAAGAATGAAATAACAAAATCCGCAGAAGAAAACATTGGCAGGAAAGAAAGAATAGGGAGAAAACCGTGGATCACTCAGGATATACTAGAATTGATGGATGAAAGGCGGAAACACAAGAATGTAAGAGATGAAAAGGGGAAAGCAGAATACAGACGTCTGAGAAATGAGGTTAACAAGAAGTGCAAGGAAGCGAAAGAAGAATGGTTGAAAGAGAAATGTGCAGGTATAGAAAATTGTCTGAAATTAGGAAAAGTAGACACAGCTTATCGAAGGATTAAGAATACTTTTGGGGAAAAGAAGACTAAGTGCTGTAATATTAAGGACACAAATGGAAAGCCTCTAACAGATAGGGAAGAAAAGGTTGAGAGATGGAAAGATTACATCGAGAGTTTGTATAAGGGAAAGGAGATTGAGAATCATGTAATGGAAAGAGAGGAGGAAATTGATGAGGATGCGAAAGAAGATTTAATATTGAGATCAGAATTTGATAGAGCTTTGGAAGACTTAAGCAGGAACAAAGCACCAGGCATAGATGATATACCGATTGAGTTGCTACGCTGCATAGGAGATGAAGGTCTGATCAGGTTATTTCACTTGGTGTGTAGGATTTATGAGACAGGTGAGGTACCCCCTGATTTCAAGAAGAATGTAATCATCCCTATTCCAAAGAAAGTGGGAGCTGACAGATGTGAAGATTACCGTACAATCAGCTTGATTACTCATGCTTCAAAGATCCTGTCTAGAATAATTTACAAGAGGATTGAAAGCCAGATAGAAAGGGAGTTGGGTGAAGACCAGTTTGGTTTCAGGAGAAATGTAGGAACAAGGGAAGCTGTACTAAGTCTTAGGCTGATTTTGGAAGGTAGAATAAGGAAAGATAAGAGAACGTTCATGGCTTTTGTAGACTTAGAAAAGGCTTTTGATAATGTTGATTGGACTAAATTGTTTGACATTTTGAAATCGATTGGAATAAAGTACAGGGATAGGAGGGTGATATACAATCTGTACAGAAACCAGACAGCAGTCATTCGAGTTGAAGGACATGAGAGAGAAGCTGGTATTCAGAAAGGTGTAAGGCAAGGCTGCAACTTATCACCCATACTTTTCAATCTTTACATTGAACAAGCAATGAAGGAAATTAGAGAAAAATTTAAAGTGGGAGTGAAGATTCAAGGAGAAATAATTTCAACTCTGAGATTTGCTGATGACATCGTCATCTTGGCCGACAAGCCTGAGGATTTGAATGAGTTTTTGAATGGTATGGACTCCGTCTTACGGAAATAATTCCTGATGAAAATTAATAAATGTAAAACAAAAATACTGGAATGCAGCCGAAATAAATCAGAAACCTCTATGGAGATCAAATTGGCAGGTGAAAAGCTGAAGGAAGTAGGAGACTTCTGTTACTTAGGAAGCAGAATAACCAGTGATGGACGAAGCAAAGAGGATATAAAAAGTAGGTTGGCTCAGGCAAAGAAAGCATTTCTACAAAAAAGGAATCTGCTGACATCGAATATAGATTTAGGTATTAGGAAGTCATTTTTGAAAGCCTTTGTCTGGAGCGTGGCGCTCTATGGAAGTGAAACTTGGACTATTGGTGCAGCAGAAAAGAGGAGAATTGAAGCATTTGAAATGTGGTGTTACAGGAGAATGATGAAGATCAGATGGGTAGATAGGGTTACAAACAAAGAGGTATTAAGACGAGTGGGAGAGGAGAGATCTTTCTGGCGACTGTTAATGAAGAGAAGAGATAGGTTGGTAGGACACATACTAAGACACCCAGGAATAGCAAGCTTAGTTATGGAAGGAAGGGTCGAGGACAAAAACTGTAGGGGTAGACCAAGGTTAGAATATGTTAAACAGATTGCCTCGGATGTAGGGTGTCGGAGCTATGTAGAGATGAAACGATTAGCTCAGGACAGGGAGGCATGGAGAGCTGCATCAAACCAGTCAAAAGACTGAAGACTCAAACACACACATAATTTCATCACTTGCCAACTACTTTGGGTCATCTCGCCAGCTTTGAAGTGTAGGGGTAGAACCCATGCATATTACCTAACTTACCAGAGTCTGGGCTGAATTCCCGTCTCTGCAAGAGATTTAAGGTTTGACGTGAGGTCTGGCATTGGGTGCAGTCAGCCTCGTGAGGGCTGGAACGGATTGATATGGCTTTGAGCTAAGGAAATGCAGCTGAGTGTGTCGTTACTCTGGCAACGCACGCCTTCTTAAACTGCAGGATATGAGCCGGATGGCAGTCAACCTCGGATACGCACGATCCTCTGATGTCTAATTGAGAGGATTGTGGGTTTCTATGGGTCTCTTCGTGTTGAAGTAAACCCAGCTCACGTCAACATTTTCCTGAAACAGAAAAAAAAAATACGAGCCTTACAGTAGTCGCATATGATGTGTAACATCTGACATAGAAGGAACCTCACGTGAAATTGTTGATACACCGGTATTTTATAGAATTATTGGCACACATATTAATCTATTGTAAAAGGGAGTATTTTACAGATATTGTAGTTTATAATACGGAACTCATTTTATTAGATGATATGTAGCTTCCACCAGTACTAGCCTAAATAAAGAATACGATATGGATCAACTAGATCAATAGACGCGACACCGCTCATAACCTTAAATTCCTTATAAACAGGTCCTCTTCATTCACAGACCAACACATAATTTCATATGGATTCTGTTAAAATGAGTCATATTGATATGATAAATATCGTTTAAAATGATAATCTAGTAGCAAAAATATCTACCCCACCCAGGATTCGAACCCAAGTTCTCTAGATTCACAGTCATACGCAATAACCCCACGGCTACTTCGACTACGCTAATACTGTGCACAAGATGGTGACTTATTTCCACGTTCCAATAATACTGCATTACGGAATTAAGTTTCATTTATATTTTGCTTCTTTCGATAATGTTCCTGAGTGACATTGAATTTAAAATGCCTTATGCCAATGCAATGCCGACTACTTACAATGTTTGATGTTAAGACATTTTACCATTTAAAAATACTGATACGAAGACTTCGAACATGTACCATGTCATTTGTTTAAATCACTTGACACCAGAGTTCGCATGAGCGTTTTCCATTCAGTATGTCATATACATTCCACATGGCCCAGAGTGCGTCATGGTATCAATTTTCGACACCACGCGCTGATTGTTTCTCTTACCAGTGCCAGCTGGATCGATCGATCGATCGAGTTGGCAGTGCGTCTTATACTTCCGTTCGATCCACCACTGCCAGCTAGGGCACACTTCCATTCGATCGATCGAGCGGGTAGTGCATACTTCCGTTGTCCACCACTGCCAGCTCTTACACTTCCGTTAGATCGATCGAGCGGGCAGTGCATACTTCCGTTGTCCACCACTGCCAGCTAGTACACTTCCGTTTGATCGATCGAGCGGGCAGTGCATACTTCCGTTTGATCCACCACTGCCAGCTCGATCGTTCCGATCCACTTCCATCCCCAATTTTCAAAATCACTCCCACAAAACTATTCAGCAACCGAGCGGAAAGATGTTACACATCAAAAACGATGGGAAGGAAATCAAAGAAATCCGTCTCAAGACTACTATAACCCCTGGCACTACAGCCCATGAAGGACCTAGGCCTACCAAGCAACCGCTTCCCAGCCATTTGGTCTGCAGATATTAGGGTGGTGTGTTTTCAGCGAATCGGGTCCCTTCGGCCGTTTATCCTTGGTTTTTGTGATCGAAACGCTGCCTCACTGTCAGACAGCTACTCAATTGACCTCACGAGGCTGAGTGCACCCCGTTCCAGCCCTCATGCCAGTGTCTACTCAATTGTCTTCACGAGGCTGAGTAAACCTCTTTCCAGCCCTCACATCAGTATCTAAAATCCCTGACAGAGCCGGGAATCAATCTCGGGGCCTCCAGCTCAGAGGCAGGCGTGCTACCCCAACACCAAGGAGCCAGTCCGTCTCAAAATTACCGACTAAATGTATCATGGCCCTGATTCGAAACACTCAACTTAGACTCTCAAATCCTGTTCTGACACGGAAGCTTCCACACAACTCGATAAAGTAACAGGGACGGCTAATGTAACCCCATTCTCTCCGACAGTCGGCAATCCCCACAAACCAGGTGTCCCCATCTATTATAAATATGATGTGGTATTCGTGGTCAGCCCCGCGTTGGTCACTTGAATTTTTCATACCTCCCGTGTTGCATTCGAACTACACCTCTGCTGCGCTGGTTCATTCTTCCGCTCTTGTACAGCGAGTAGTCACCGTCACATATTCATGCAGATTTGCCAGATTATGTGTTGTTGCCAGTTCTCCATATACTGTACCAGTGTCTCCCATCCCTCATTAGATCACAACCACTTCGAAAGATCATGGGATCAAGTCTCGGGTGCATCACTTTTTAATTCTGCGACATTTTAAAAACAGTTCTTTGCGAAATACCAACAAATCGTCTGAAGCTTTTGCATTTTATATTGCAAAATTTAACACAGTTGAACCAATTGGGCTCATCAATTGACGCTTGGTGGTTTTTAATTACTTGGCGTGAAATCTGTATCAATTTATTCACGTTCTAGGGATGAAAATTAGTAACAAGGTAGCATCGTATCAGTTGCCTTGTACTGAATGTCCAAGGCAAACGACAGAAGACTTAATACAATCAAGATGGTGGCAGAGCGTACTGTCAAAATATTAAAATCAGCAACTCATGGTAATGACTTTGAAACAGGGCCGTAACAACTAGGTCATCTGCTCGTTATCATCAACTCAGAATGTAATTGCGAATTGACTATTATTATTTTATTATGTTATTATTATTTATATTATTATTGTTTATGAGCCTCCGTGGCTCAGGCGGCAGCACGTCGGCCTCTCACCGCTGAGTCCGTGGTTCAAATCCCGGTCACTCCATGTGAGATCTGTGCTGGACAGAACGGAGGCAGACAGGTTTTTCTCCGGGTACTCCGGTTTTCCCTGTCAACATTTCATTCCAGCAACACTCTCCACTATCATTTCATTTCATTCGTCATTCATTTACTCATTGCCCCAGAGGAGTGCGTCAGGCCTCGGCAGCCGGCACAGTTCATATCCTCGCCGCTAGATAGGGGCTTCATTCATTCCATTCCTGACCCGGTCGGAGACTGGAAGCAGGCTGTGGATTTTCATTTTCATTATTGTTTATATATTTACAGTTACCAAGTATGTAATACAATTCACCTCTATGTTGCATAAAATAATTTTGAAGAATATTACAGTGTTTCGGGTTACTTTCACAATAGTATTAGACTATTATTATTACTGGTTGAACCTCGTGAAAACATGACGGTCAATGGGGGAAAATTACAGAAGGGTTTCCTAGATGCGACACTCTTTGTACGAGTACCTTATGGCACTATTTCAACTTTAAGGGCGTCGATAGATCGCACTCTTGTCATTGTAACATATAACTAGCCATGACTAAAAAAATTATGAGATAAATAAAGACATACACTTTCTAGAGTTTCCCCTTGATTTTCTTCTTGATTGTGACACAGTATGCCAAGCGAATTGGAAATGGGTGTCTCTTATAACATTGAAGTGTGTTATCGTATAGTGTTAAATCAAGTCAAATGATTAGAGTTCTCTAGCTAATTTTATCTGCACATATTATTTCCAATTCGAAGCAATGTTCATACATATTTCTTACAATTAATCTGGTTCCATATATTTACAGTTACTTAATATGTATTACAACCTACATATGCTACATAAACATAATTAATAATTCACAATTGAGGAATATTAAAGCATTTCAGGACACTTTCAAATTATTATTATTATTATTATTATTATTATTATTATTATTATTATTTCTACATTCATTTCACCACATAAGTGGGACATATCAACATATCGTCGGCTTGTTTGCAAGACGGTATGGCTAATTCTTTTAAGGTGGCACATTGAGAAACGAGCGAACAATGGAACAGGTCTCCAAGATGACGGCCTTCTGCATGGTGATATGTAGACCAGGATGTATTCCCAATATTTGTAGATTACGAGCCAATTATTATTATTATTATTATTATTATTATTATTATTATTATTATTATTATTATTATTATTATTATCATTATTATTATCATTATTATTGATATAATTACAGTTATTTAGTATGTAATAAAATTCACCAAAATACATAGAAATCGTTAATAATCCATGAGTTATCAGTTGTGTCTACAGGCAACACTGAAACAATGGCTCCAAAATTTGAAGAATCTTAAAGGCTTGGACGTTACTTTCACACGATGATGATTATTATTATTATTAATATTATTATTAATAATAATTAATTATTATAATTACTAGTAGTAGTTGTACTGTTTATTGTTGTTATTGTTGATAGTAATAATAATAATAAGAATAATAATTATAACAGAAACTGATAATATTCGTGTGTCCGCATTCTCAAGCATCTTGTATCGCAATTTGCTCTGAAATTGTTACTTGTTCAGAATCCCATTTCCTTGACCTCAAAACGGATCTTCATTCAAGGTGTCGATTACAGGTCTCGTATTCCTCGCGTCGTTAACTCATTTCCGTTCGTTTTAAAGCCCACGTTGTGCTGTTTCTTCATGTTTTCTGCTTAATTATCTGCATTGTGAGAATGCTTTCTTCGTTTACTTCCCTTACCCATGAAACTCAGCTTGTTTCTTCTTCCTTCCCTGAGCTCATTGTACAACCTTCTTTTTCCGTTCTGCTTCACTTTCTTTGTATCTCAAGAAAGCCCCCTTCCTCTAATGTTTAAATGTACGGAATAAAATACAAGCTTTACCTTTGCTAACATTCCATAAGGTCGTCGACTTTTTTTAAAATTCTGTGTGGCGCTCCTTTCTCCTCTTTTTTATTATCTGTTTCCATCTACGAGCACTTAAGTTAATTATTAATCTTTCTAATTCCCCGGAGACGTTTCCCTAACTCCCAAGCGCTCCCGTGTATTCTTCCTGGGGATTCTGAGAGGAGAATATATTTACAGTTACTTAGTATGTAATAAAATCCACCTCTATGCAATATAAAAATAGTCAATAATTCACAACTGAAGAATATTAAAGGCCTCCAGGTTACTTTCACATCACTAGAAACACGTATTCTTAATAAACAGAAGTTATTTATTGTCATCCTTTTCTCTGAGTATTGCTGTATCCTTCATGAAATATAAATGTTTTACTTTTGTCAACAACAGCTTTGATTGTGTACAACTGGTTCGCGTCAGAGAACCGCGTAGGCCTACTTATCAGCTCATAGGGGAAGAGACATGGAGAGAGCCTCAAAGGTGTCTACGTCAATGCCTAGACAGATAAAGTAAGAGGAGCTGATGAAGTTGATAAGTGGACAGAGGAGGTAAGGAAGGGCATATCTTTGCAAGTGGGTGAGGTAATGGGAAGCTAGCTTGGAGTAAAATTGAAGAACTATATTGAGCAATGTAGCTTTCAACCTCGCATTGTGTAAACATGGTGTACAGCATGCACAAGGTAAGACGACACATGGACATTATAGAATATAATGTAATTTCAAATCGAACATAGACTGGGTTTAAAAATAGTTTATGTTCGACCCTGACTATTATATGTCAGAAAACTGTATCATAATGATGGTCATTATAACACTATTTTTCATTATGAAACAGTGTCTCCCACCAATCACAGCTCAAGAAACAGTTGTTTAACCAATTAGATAATGATAGCATCACACCTGTGTTGAGTTCCAAGGCCTTCTAATTTAAATTTCACTGCGTTGCCTAGTGTCATAGTGGGTTAATCGAAGAGGTCATGGACTAATACAAGGCATTCATTGCGCTCTGTTCAGTACATAAAACTGGCGAAATCTCGACAGATATTTATGAATATTTATGTTCGAATATAAAACAGTTATAATAATTATCGTCGAACATAAACAGTCGTATGCGACTCGCCTATAATGGTAATTAAGACACTCGTATGGAAATTATAAAACTCGCATACGCTCGTTTTATAAACATACTCGTGTCTTAATTATTGCCATTATAGGCTCGTTGCATAATGTACTATAAATGTACTGTAGTATGCCAATCATTACATAATTAAAACATAACTATTTAAGTATTAAAGGTACATGTTTCAACCTAGCAATGATGTTTTCTTCAGCCAAAATATCAAAAACAGGTAATTTACGTTGTAGAACAGGTGTGTCCAACCCGCGGCCCGCAGTGATATTCGCTCTATCACATCGAGTTCAGCCCACAGTGATATTTGTAAGTTATAATAATATGAAATAAGTAATTCTATTTGGAAGAAGATAAACTTCAAAGAGCAAGACTTATTCTGTTCACAACACTGTGCTTGTGATAGTTCATCGTACTCAACACATGGAGAAATACAATCGTTTTAAGAAATACCCAGCCCAGATTAGTATTTATGATCCTACCTACCGCGCATCGCTTTGAAGTCACCGTGCATTGTCGACCGCGTGGTAACGTTGCTACTTTCAAAGGCGAGTGTGTGCCAGATGTTTTATTGTCGTTACATTGTACGGTAGAACTTTCAAGTCAGTTTACTGTTTGCAGTTGTTCGCTCACATTGTATTGTCAGTGCAAGTGAGAGGTTTGATGAATATAATTAATTCTGTGATTCTTATGTGCTAGTCAGTGTTTTGAAGAATATAAGTAATTCTGTGATTTTTTTATAAGTCATAATTATGGCTTTTAAGTGTAGCGGCAAAAAAATAAAAGTTTCAGACGAAGATAAAGCATTTTAAATAAAGTGGGCAAATCAGTACTTTCTACTGAAGTAAATAGGAAAGCAGTGCGTTTAATTTGCATTGAATCAGTTTCAGTGTTTAAGGAGTATAACAAAAAGCGATATTACGACACCAAGCATGCGTCTTCATATGATAAATTTGAGGGTCAATTTCGTAAAGACAATGTATCTGAACTTAAAATTAAACTTCCGGGACAGCAGTTATTCTTTAATAATGTGTCACATCAAACTGAATCTCTGGTAAAAGCGAGTTACGCAGTAGCAGAAATTATTGCAAAAAAAATCTAAACCATTTTAAGATGGCGAGTTAGTTAAAGAATGCATTGAGAGTATTGCAGATATTATGTATGTCCTGACAAAAAAGCGCAGTTTGCAAAATTAAGTTTGTCGCGACAGACTGTAGCTTGTCGTATTGACGAATTAGCGTTCAATATACAGAGAACTTTAAAATACCAAGCCACAAATTCCCAGTTCTATTCGCTGGCACTTCATGAGAGTAGTAATGCTAGCGATACTGCCTAATTAGCAATTTTCTTAAGGGGAGTTGATAAAGATTTCAATATTACAGAAGAACTAGCTGCTCTTGTCCCTCTTATAGTCACCATAAAGCCAGTGATTTAGAGGGGGCGGGGTCACGAAAACCTTAAACCGGCTTGGCTTGAAGTATACAAATCTATCTGGTGTAACAACATACGGAGCTCCTGCATTTGCAGGAAAACGAGAAGGGTTAGTTAAATTGCTGCAAGCAGAGGCAGCTAAAGTAGAAAACATTTTTGGAATGCAATAGCACTGCATAGTACACCAAGAAAACCTTTGTGCGAAATCCCTAAATATATATAGTGTTTTGAAAGCCGTTGTAAAAGTAGTGAATTTCATTCGTTCACATTGTTTGCGACATAGAGAATTTCAACATTTCTTACAAAATCTCGACTCAGAATTTGAAGATATTCTTTATTATACTGAAATAAATTAGCTGAGCCGTGGAAAAATGTTGAATTTAAAGACTCAGAATGGTAGATATAACAACACAACTGAACGAACTTAAAACGCGTCTCCAATGCACAGGTTGTTGTGTTTTCTTTGTGATTCCCAAAGTCCCAATTTTGTTTCAAAGGCCTTCACGTGATCAACCTCTAGCCTGGCGAAGTGTAGACAAAGTTCCAAGTTTCGTTCCCGCTCCAGTTAAAAGTCTACAACAAAAGTGTTCATCCAGATCGACTTTTTAATTACGACTAAAGAATGTGTTTTAACAACTAACAATTTGTGCATCAGAACAGAACAACTTCAAGAATATAATATTGAACTGATCACAAACTGAGTTAGCCCTGTTTGAGGCCTTATTTGACTCGGTTCCATAACCAATTGGTTCTTCATGTGTTTTTTATATGTTTTATATGTACATTTTAACTGCATGATATGTTCCTTTTATGAATGTTTTTAATCATCACACTACCATCTTCACTTTCTTCTTGTCAACAAATGTTTTGCTTGGTTGGTTCCTCAGTTTAGGGGCTGCGACAACGCGGTCATGTAGCCCCGTGTACTTTGGGTGTGTGTAGAATCTGTCTGATATCCTGTGTTAATTGTGATGACTGTATTAGTGTGTGTTATCTGTTTCTTAATTCAAGTAAGGTCTGCCGACTTTAAATTTTTCAAGTACTTCCTACTTTTGCCTCCAAACGCCTCCATCAACGACTACTAGTTCAGAACTTGGCTACTAGACGCCACCGCAGTTGGCTCCTGGCGACGAACGTAGGAACCTGAGCGTTGTTTACATTTTTAACCTAATTTAACTTCACACAGGTGTAATTAGTGGAAGGATCTTTAACATGCCATAAATCTATGACAAGGGACCGCCGGCTTTACTTCCCCTCCGAAGGAGGGCATACTGAGGGTTTTTGAACGCTCTACAAAAATCCGACGACTTCGGCCGGGTTTGAACCCGCGATCTTGGGCATAGAAACTCAGCATGCTACCATCTACGCCACCGAAGCCGCTAACAAATGTTTTAGTGCTGCCCGATGTTATTTGGCTGATGAAGACACCAATAAATGTTTAAGGGGTCGAAACATGTACCAAGGAAGACAAGTAAATAACTTGTTCAACTAATAAACAGTATTGACTGGTCGGTAACAATTGTTTATATATACGTAATAAGATTTGTTAATACAATTAAGGTGGTGAAAGTCATGGACAGCCAGACGTGTAAACACATGCCTCAACACAAAGTTGGATTTTGCCCACGTCCGGTCGATCATGTCTCCGGTTCCATAAAATTCTTGAGGTATGTTTTCTATTTTTTCTTCAATGATGTTAATAGTTTTTTCGAGTCTCTGGTGTTCGGTAGAAGTAAATAGTTTCTAAGGTCTTCAACCAAGAAATGAATCTATTATTCTCCTTGATAAAGAAAACGAGTTATAACAATACCCATACAACTCACCAATGCTTTCTAGGTTTATGCTGTGTCTTGTGTCGGGTTTCACCCAGGAACACCAAGCTGGCTCATCAGCGGGCTCTTGATGGTCGCGCCCGGACCCATACATTTAGGAGAAAGTAAGCTATAATCATGTTCTTTTCTTGAATTTCTCTACACGAGAACGCGGAAAATCAACCTTGCGGGATTGTTATGTAGGGCTATATACCCACATATGGCTATGGGGTAACCAGTTCTAAGGTAAAGTATAGAAGTGAAAAAACATTGTCACATAGTGGATTTTGTAGGTACAGCGACTATCTCACTCCCTCACATGCTAGGCAATAGCTCCGCTCACTCGCAGCTTTGCAGTTCCATGACGGCCAGCGGGAGCTGAGCTGAAGGAGGTTGAGGTTTTACGGGATGGACGATTGTGATTTTTGTTGCTCTTCGTAGCATAGAGCTTCCTTGAAATAGAAAAGAAAATTGGTCGTAACATTAGGGTATCAGGAAATGTAACCTAAGGAAAGGGCTGTGGAAGAGAGCAAAATAGACTGGCGTAATATCTACGAAGATTTATTATGCAGTATAAACCCTTTAAAACGTATATTTTATTACAATTTATATTGCATCTCAACTCTTAAAATTGAGAACATGTTGAATATAGCAAATTCTCTTCAGCCCCCAGATTGGTAAGAACTTATTAAATATTGCAAAACGTTTTTAGTATGCCCCGAGCCAAATATCAATTTTTCATCAAACATGCGCTTTACAAAGGTCTTGTTGTCATTTAGTAAATTGAAGTACGGAATAATACAGATTGATTTCCTTTTTTCTCGCATGTGGGAAAACATATTACTGTTTATTATCTGTTTCTTACCGGCGTCGTGCTTCTTGATTTCTTGATCCCATTCGACGGCATGTTGGATATACATCATCTGGCAAGATTATTATGATCATTCTTAAATAACCCCTGGCACTAAAGCCCATGAAGGGCCTAGGCCTACCAAGCGACCGCTGCCCAGCCATTTGGCCTGCAGATATTGGAGTGACACATGTTCAGCGCATCGTGTCCCCTCGGTTGTTAATCTTGGTTTTCGTGATCGGGGCGCTGCCTCACTGTCAGACAGCTATTCAATTGTCCTCACGAGGCAGAGTGCACCCCGTTCCTGCCCTGACATCAGTTTCTAAAGTCCCTGACGGAGCCGGGAATTGAACCTGGGGCCTCCGGATGAGAGGCAGGCGCGCTACCCCAACCCCACGAGGCCAGCATGATCATTCTTAGATTTCTTGTATTTATCTGTTATTAGTTTTGTATCCTCTATTAACAAGATTTAATTAAAGAAAGATGATTAACTCTCTTCCACGTTTGTTGGCATTCTTGTAGTGCGCTTGGAGTTAATCAGCTGGTTTTGGTGAGTGATTATAGAGAGGCTTAAGAGTTCCAGTGAGTAATTTGCTTTTGTAGGATTTTTATTACAGCTGTATTGTAGAAAAGAGTGAGCTTGTGGTTGCTCTTTGCTAGAAATTCTTTCATTTATACCACTCTTAGTAATTTGTGCATTCGACATAATCATAACACGGAGTTCAGTATTGAACCCATTTGTAATTGATTCAAGCGTCGAATCCATAATGTATTTGCAAAAGAAGAGAGGAAATAATACAGTCCTTAGAATGACTTGAAAAGATGTTAAGAAGTGGGTTGTTATAATGTGGCGCAAGAATGGGTGACCACGAGTCATGCGGACGTGAGATCATGCTTGACGCATCGATAGGAGCTGGCTCATGATTATAAATAGAACGACAAAAACTTTCCACGACGAGTAAGAGAGAAGTGGTTTCGGAAATAGACCTTACTCAGCTAGAAAATGACAACCTCGCAAAGGTGCAAGAAGAGACATAATTAGAATTAAGCCATTTGCGAGCATTTAATTAATGAAAGAAACACATCATTGTTGATCATTCTGGAATAGAGATTTTTGTGTGGGGAAAAAGTTTATAATATTTGCACAGGAAAGAACTGCAGACGTAGCATGACGTCGTTAGTAATTCCCCGAGACCAGAGTTGGTAGGGATGGAAAAATAAACCTCAACGCCCACATATCTGAGGAGACAAATTATTTAATATCTTGGAATTGTGTGATCGATTTTCATGATCAAAGAAACCAGTTTACGTTTAGAACAAGAGCTTTCCAGAGATATATTTTTCAAAATTATACGACAATTACTTCAGAAGTTAGTGCTGGAGAAGACGCGGATTTTATCTTTTTGCCGCCGATTATGATATAAACCCTGGAGGTGCCAGGAGGAGCATGCAGTTTCAGACAACCCGAGGGGGCGTCACTGTGTCACAACACATTCAGTTTACCAAGAGCACGGGAGCGCATGGTACTGCTTCGCAGCAACAATGCAGTTATTGTCAGCCTACGGGCGTGACACTGTGTCACTATCATCGTTAATGCAGGCTTTACCAGACCTTGAGAGGTCGTGTTACGCTGTATCACCAACGAGCACCCCGTATGGGAGTGGCCGTGCAGTATCGTCATTAGTATCGCCGTGTGAAGACACATTAGAATCCTAGTATAGGAATAATATCGGCAAGCTTCAGACTTTATAAAGTTCACAAGTATAGTCAAAGTTAGGCTGTGGACTTGAAAAATAACAGGCGATAGGTTCTCGAATATAATAGTTCAGTTAAAGAACCGACGCATCATAAGGTTTCGAAGTACCCAAGGAAAGTGAAATAGACAGTCTATCTACGTTAAGGAACCCAAGCAGGGTAGAACGAAATAGTAACGCCTAGTGTTCCGGAAATTTAGGGACTAGGACGCAGGACGATAAAAAATCAGGAATTGTAGTTCCAGGCTTTGTCTAGGTCGACAAATGAACAGTTAAACATTGGGGATTACTCCAATAAGCTACAAATCAAAGTAACAGAAAGTACCAGGAAATTACTAGGTCACCGATAAACAGTTCGAGCGGCCGTAAAAGTAATACATCAAGGACAGACTTTTATTTAGACGAACAAGTTAGCGTCTAGCAAGATACGACATCGTGCAGGAAAGTTATAAAAGCCGATAGTCAAACCCAGGATCAGAAGATCAGCCGTTCCAGTGAGGTTTAGTTCGATCGAGACTTTTCATCATCTTGTCAGATTAGGAAGCCGACGTGCTATAGTGCAACCCTTGGAAATGGGAAAGGAAAAGAAATCACGTGTGTAAGGCGAATAATTAACGCCCAAGTGATAATTTTTTATGTAATGTAAATATAGTGAATTTTTTTAGTGTAATATTTTAGTGAATTGTATTGTGTTAAGTGAAAACGAATACAAAATGGTATTCATTATATTCCCAGTGATTAAGGTATATATTTTATGTGCTGTTGAAGAAGTGTCATTGAGTGTAAATATAACCATGAAAATGGATTAAGAAAAAGTTAGTGGGCGAAAATGTTCCATCGCTGGAGAATTCGGTCGCTGACCGTACCGTCATGTGAGTAGCTATTTTCATTATTATGTGTTTGGGAAGATTTGCGTATAATCCTCATGAGAGAGAAAGAGTAGGGATGTTTAATAACAGGTGAAAGAATGATTGCGCGATCTGAACGATTAATTTGAGAGAAATATAATAAATATGTGAAATATAAATGAATCCCTTGTGGAATGTATTCAGTAAAATATCAGTGTAAATGATAAATGATATAAATATGAGAAAGCAAGCGTAATAATAATAATTATTAATATACAAATGAATGAATATTGTGATGAATTTTATATTGAAAGTGGTAGCTTCCGAGCTCCTTTAGATGAATTAATACATGTTGTGAATACATGTTCTCTATGGTAAAACTGATTATTGTTAAGGGAAGAAGAGTAATATATTTTGAGATGTAGATCAAACGTTGATTTTGAATTTATTTAGTTCTTTGAAGTCAACTTGGCTAATTAATGTATAAGCGCCATGTAGCGCATTGTAGTAATTTATCACGCTAGGGATGCGTTGAAATGCTCGGTGAAAGTACTTATGAGGGATAGTTAGTCATGGGGAATGAACTATTATAAGTCCTCAAAGTTGTGATAGTGATCACGAGGCATTGTGTGTTGTATGTTAAAAAGGGTGCTATTTGTGTTGTATTATGAGCGCTGGTAAAAGGCGAGGCCTGCCCTAAGTCGCTAAGGTTATAAGTCCTCCAAATTGGGATACAGCTCCCGAGGCATTTGAAAGGATCGAACTCAGAGTCGTCCGTGTTGAAGTCCCTTAATATTGGTTGTATTATTTAATTTTTCTTACCCGCTAATGAGGACACTTCATAATTATTATATACCGAAGCTAAGAGAATAGGTCTGTTGAACCTCAATATGTTGTTTTATGAATTTGTATGAGAAGCCTTGTCATTCAGAGAATTGCATTTGAAACAACTGTGTGGAAAGCTGATGTAGCCAGTCCCTTGTGAAAGCGAGACTGTGAGCTCTCTTCTCTCCCTGCAATAAATCACGCCAAGTAGTTAAGATTAGACCCTTACCCGCTGGTAGTGCGGTAGGTTAGGATGGACTGTTTGAGTCATAATATACACAGAAGTGTTTAAAGATTGTTTGAACGACCCGGTCTTCGAACCGAGGTCCCTTTATATAAATTAGTATTGCTTGCAGAGATCAGATCGTTGCTTTCTTATAATATACTGGTCTTTTAAGACAAAAATGATAAATCCTTAACTTTATTGTTAATGATTCAGTGATTCACGAGTTCTATTGAAGACATTAGATTCCGGGAGTAATCTTAAGTTTGACTTATTCAGTAGTCTTCTGTAGCTCGGGAGTACACAAATTTTTCCCAATCACGGTAGTGAGTTGTTAGCTTGAGAGAGAGGGATGGTAACATATGAGCATTGTGAAAGCCCAAAATTAATTGATGATTAGCCATACTTTGATATGATGATTAAAAAGATATACACATGTAAATAGTAATTGATGTCTATTAAATTGATAACACAGTGTATGTAAACATTACCGAGCCATTTATAGCTCTTTATTTTAAAGAATTTGAATTGACACCATATGGAAGTGAAACTTAGTGGAAGTTTGTTGGTTTTTGGAAAACCAGTCATTAGGATTTTGTAAATTATTTTATATGAATTTCTTGTTCAATTTCGGAAAAGTGTGAAGTGGAGTGTCGGTATTTTTTATTTGTTTAATTTTTGTAGCGCCATATTTTGGATAATTAAATGTTTTAAATAGTAGGATTTGATTTTTGTTTATTTTTGGAAGTGTATCCTCTGCTTAATCCAAAGTGTGTAAGTCACAGAGTGGGAGAACAAACCATGAACCCCGATACTCCCGATTGAGCACTGCTGGCAAACTGTGATTTGCATATTTCATTGATGAATGGGCACAGTATATAATCTTCACACAACAGCAAGAAATTACAACATGGATATTTCCTTTACCAAAACTAACGTTATGGCCTTCATCGGGAAAACCATGAGAGAACAAAACTCGCAATAGAAAATTCAACCCTTAAGCAGGTATCAATATTCAAATATCTCGGCTATAACCTCAGTTACATCCAAGAAACCGATATGCAGCATAAAATCATCAACTTCACTAAGGTCACAGGACTAATAAAATAACATATTCAGGCCATCTTTAGTACAGGGGCACACACGAGTCAAACTATACAACATCCTAGCCAAACCTACCCTTTTATGGCAGTGAACCTTCGCAAAGGAGATGAACGGAGTCTAACGAGGGACAAGATGCGATTCATGAGGAGAACAGCTGGATACACACTATGGGATAGGAAAAGATCTGAGGTTATCCTTAAAGAACTAAAAGTAATACCAATTATCGACACAGTGCAGAATTACAGATCAGCTTTGAAGGACCATGTACTACGTATGAAGACTGGCCGGATAACCAGACGAATCCTCAAATACCAACCTAGAGGCAGAAGAGACGTAGATGGACCTACGAAGAGATCGAACGAGACCGTAACAGGCCACCTGGTCTAACACTTGATAAGAAGCAGAAGGAGAAAAAGAAGAAGAAGACATAATCTTCATTCGGATGGGAAAATTAACAAATAATTATCTCTGGAAAAGAGCATCTGTTTTCCTGCAACTAGCAAATCGCGATCCTTTACAAACATAAATATGCCAACAAATGGGCAAGTATCAAATGTCTGTGGGATGGATCAAGAAAATAATGTAACATGGGAAAAATTCAGAACATCTGAGGATAGAGAAATGCAGGACATGAAGAAAACATCACCACAAATGTGTACGGGCTTATAAACACCATCCCTGAGGGGAAATATTTGACGTGGTGTGATCAAATAATATAAACAACAGCAAGAAGAATACCGGTATATCACCAGCACACTAGGGCTTTCCCAGGGCCACAAACTATGGGAAGAAATCCTGGGTCAGCCTGTGAATCGAACATTTTAGTCCTGTCCATTACGCAAACAAAACTTTCTACCGTATATTACCTTTCAGTTCTTAGGCAAGTTTTCTTCTTTCAACAAGTCCAGTAATTTCCTTTTATTGATCTATCAGATGCCTGAATTATGAGCGACAGTATTCAGCTTGGCTTGGAGTAGATCCTTCAGCATAAGTTTCGCCCAAGCCTACTCTCAGTAAAGGGTTTGTTGTTCTTGTTGTTGTTGTTGTTGTTGCTGCTGATGCTGATGCTGCTTAGTTAGGAACTTGGTTATTATTCCGTTGAACTGTAAATTAATTTAAGGATGAATAGCAAATTACCTGTTGTAGCCTATCTTTCAAATCATAATAACTGCTGACTAACTTGTGTGACTATTGATGAATGCAGGTAGTCCGGAGATCAGCGGCCCGGATCCCAGTGGAGACAGCGGCTATCCTGAGTGAGATTTTTCCCCGAGATTTTCCACACTCCCTCCAGACAAATGCCTTATTTCAAGTCCGGGCCACCTACCCAATTCCTGACCATCATAATTAGAGTTAGACACATTACTTCAGTTACCACAAAGCACAGGTTATCAGACAAACTTGAACACATATCAAAGCGCACGGGGCTGAAGACTAAGGAGGTCCGAGCCTCTAAAACTAATTGATGACAAATGAGACAAATATCGTAGTGGTGGCTCTCTCACGCCTCTCAATCCAATACATTCAGTCGCTAGGTTAGGAAAGACAAGAGAAATTGAGGTGTAGGCCCCATCACTTCAATAAATATAAGTTTCTTTTTAGCGTAGATTGAACATTTAAAGAAATACAGTCATGTGCTAAAATTTCCTGTCTTTTGTTTGACAATTGGCCTACGTGGATTGTAAGCCCTTAAATATTTTTCATAAATAATTAACCTACCAGCTAGTTATGACGTCATCGCTTATTATTTAATTGATACCAATTATATTCTATTGTTTCATCTAGAGCACTCCGAGCTATCCAGAGGTTTAGTGCTATAGGCTACTAGTCATCGTTCCTCAAGTAAACAATAGTTAGGAACTCGAAATCAAATCAACGCTCCGCCCTTTAAATAACACAAAAATCCGTAAACTATATGTTGGTGAACTCTGCTCGGAAATGTCTTCAAGACTGTATGTCGCATTGTAATGTGTGAAGGAAAAGCTCCTTCTTGCTCCCCCAGGCAGATCTTTATTATTTTTATAATGCATCTAGAGTATAAAGTGCTCCCAGTACATGTCCAATGTCTGAAACAATTAAGGGTAACAGTGGCGCAAAGTGAGGAATAGATACACACACAGTAGTGTAAACTACTTCCTCCCACTTCCATTGCTCTCTCACACCCCCGCACTCATCACGAAAAATTGCGAACGTGAATCTTCCAATCTCACTGAAATGTTGTAACTTATAAGGTGAATGTTGCTCACAAGGGAAGTATCAGGTAAGACAGGTCGAAACCTATCTTGAAAATTTGTGGACGCAATCGTTGTACTATAAGACGACAACGTGCAGAAAATCAGCTGCTAGATTGACTTGCAAGGCTCCGAAATCATGTGGCGAATCTCTCATATAAATCAATGGGAGGTAGCGAGTACCTCACATGTTGGAGTGGACAGCCCTGAGCGCCCAAGCACTCAAGGCCGGTGGGAAGGAGCCTCGCGCTCCATTCAGCATATACGCCCGGCCTCGCTGCTACTCCGGGTGCCACAGGGATGTCCAGCTCCTGCAGCCATCATGCCAGCGTACTAGGATGTCAGGTACGATTTCGGAGTCATGCAGTTCAATATGGTAAGTGATTTTCCGCACGTTGTCCTCCTATAGTACAACGATTGCGTCCACAAAGTTTCAAGATAGGTTTCTACCTGTCTTACCTGATAGCCTACTTCCCTTGTCACATCACACAAAAACATATGTGATGTTATTTTATCCACAAATTAATGTGGATGCGAGACTTAGAACGGCACAAGTGGGTTTGCGTGCAGAGTTCATGCGTTCTCTCCGACCAATCACACCTCAGCAATTGCTTCCAGCAGCATGTAGCCTGCCGCAAGACCCTCACCATAGACAGCCTGCTAGGAGAGTAGGTTAAGTAAGCGAATAGTAGGAGATGTTATGATAACTCAACCCGTACACCCTCCTCAGCCATTCAAATCTTCGCATTCAAAAGAGAACAATTATGCCCTTTCTAGGGAAGGCCCAAATAAACTTGGGGAAGAATTACCATCACAGATGTTTGTTTTTCTCTTTTGATCTGACCAATATAGCCTATACGCAATATTTTAGCGATAATAGGTGGTTAATGTTCGCGATGTTCTCTTGTTAGCACTGTATAATACCATATTGACGTCCATAACTAGTGTCCATTAAGGTAAGGACATGGTGTTCCCCTTTCGTCCCTATTAAACATTAGATGTGTAAGAGAATATTCTCCCCTTCCTTTGACTTCCGGTGAGGATACTGAGGGTAGTGTGGTCATCACTCCACCTCAAAGGATACCTCCTATAAATCCCTCCGGTACTCATTTTTACAGCATGCTGCCACCCCATGAGTCACCAGGAAGAGAGACTGTTCGATAATCCTTTCCGCAATCCAGAACGTGGAATCCGCATCACTGTAAATGATTTGATGTTGCAACTTTTCAGTCGGTCAACACAATATAATCCTAATTACTGGGAGTTATTAAAAATCGACTTGAAATAAATTACATGTGATTAAAATCTTATTGAAACTGCTTTACACCTGCTAATACCCAAATTAAATAAGGTATGTACCTTTACAATAGATCACTTAACAAATTAAATAAGGTATGTACCTTTACAATAGATCACTTAACAAATTAAATAAGGTATGTACCTTAACAATAGATCACTTAACAAATTAAATAAGGTATGTACCTTTACAATAGATCACTTAACAAATTAAATAAGGTATGTACCTTTACAATAGATCACTTAACAAATTAAATAAGGTATGTACCTTTACAATAGATCACTTAACAAATTAAATAAGGTATATACCTTCACAATAGATCACTTAACAAATTAAATAAGGTATGTACCTTTACAATAGATCACATAACAAATTAAATAAGGTATGTACCTTTACAATAGATCACTTAACAAATTAAATAAGGTATGTACCTTTACAATAGATCACTTAACAAATTAAATAAGGTATGTAACTTTACAATAGATCACTTAACAAATTAAATAAGGTATGTACCTTCACAATAGATCACTTAACAAATTAAATAAGGTATGTACCTTTACAATAGATCACTTAACAAATTAAATAAGGTATGTAACTTTACAATAGATCACTTAACAAATTAAATAAGGTATATACCTTTACAATAGATCACTTAACAAATTAAATAAGGTATGTACCTTTACAATAGAACACTTAACAAATTAAATAAGGTATGTACCTTTACAATAGAACACTTAACAAAATAGCTGGACAGCAAAGATATTATTACATCATTGACCTAAAAGGTTTCTTCTACAGACCTCTACAAGACCTATATCACTCAAGAATTCTAGATGCCAAGAATTTTTGTATATAACGAATTATAACTTTAGGGTTTTGCTTTTTGTTTTTAAAGCGAATAACTGTTTTCAAAATTAATGAAAATTGTAAGGACGTCCATTTTGTAACAGTGTTTGTTGGTTGATATGGTTATTAATGTCACGTTTTCGTAAATAACGCGTATGAAGATATTAGGCTAAGCACATAAGCTGAAGAGGTCCCTTTGAAGGAGCGAAAATATGTTCCAATAAAGATTTACAGGATATTGAATATCAGCAGGTGTCAAACAGTTTTCAATAAGATAGCGAAGTTAATACGTAGGCTATACCAAGCATTGCCCAAATATGGTTAATGTTTTTGCCTCATACGTGATTAAAAACTATGTTTATCGTCTGTTATGAACTACGAAAGAGGGAAAAACTATAGGATGACATGTTTCGCTCTTAAAACGAGCATCATCAAATCCAAATATATAACACAAAATACACAGATTGCCAAATTTTTATGGTAAAGCTAAATATAACCAAATTCTTTATTGCTAATTGGCTCACAAAATCTTTAACAATATATAGATTTCCCGTACCCTTATGAAGTGAATGCCTTTTTTCGGCAACCTAACCAGATCAGTCTTGGCCGCCAAATGAGATAACGCTGATGTAAATTAATTAAATTAATGATATCCAGTACATAATTTTCGATGAAATAATTCATTGTACTTAATTGAATTCTATTCTATTTATTTATGCCAAACACTACTCGTAACAAAAGAAGAAATGACAACAGATTTAGTTTTGGGATAGAGTAAGTTCCGACACCACACCGCTTTGCTTTCTTATACAGTAAATTGGCCGTTTGATGTATGCTGTTTAATTTAAAGTTAAAAGCGCAAAAAATGAGTAATGCACACGATGTTGGTTCGTAGCACATTTGGTGAATACACGACAAAATGTAACCAAGAAATGACCTACAGCTCAAACAAAATCTTCCATTTTAATGCATCGTATCAATAATTTAGTTCTATTCAGCTTTCAATGTCTACCCATTATTAACGGGGTCGGGGATGAATGCGATGAAATTACACGTGGCTGATGGTTTCTACTCTACGGCCGGTTGCCGCTAATGAGAGTTAATGAATGAAAGTTCAATTTTAAGGTACTGTAGTTCCAACTTTGATTACCAAACGCCACTGTCATCCAGTGGTGAACGTTGGAACATGATTGGCGTTTCTTACCAAATAACCTACGAATTTAGCTGCACACTATCAATATTGTAGTGGTAGGTTCCTTTTCATGCCATAAATCTATGACATGGGCCCGCTTTACTTTACTGCCTCTCCGAAGGAAGGCATTCTGAAGGATTTTAACGCTCTTAAAAATCCGACAACTTCGGCCGGGTTTGAACCCGTGATCTTGGGCATAGCAGTTCAGCTTGCTACCGACTACGCCACCGGAGCCGCTAGTTCTATTCAGCTTTGCCTTAATGATTTGGTGACCTCTGTAGCTCTACAAAACACTACCAAACCCACAATGCCACCCACAAACGGTCTCTGCCCTCCAAAAACAAAAACAAAATGCGGCAAAGACATAGAACGTGTAGCAACCATTACTGATAAATACTAAACCATTAAGCACCCGAAAAATAACTATTTATTGAAATAACTACAATGTTGCAAGACTGAGAACTGACGATCCCATCCACACGCAATATTTTGTAGACCGACTGAAAAGTCGCAATATATACTGTTAATAAGGCAACATTGAAAAATGGCTTCAAAACTCTCTATATGATATTTCACTTGAGGAATCTCACATACCGATTCGTTAACAAGAAATTAGCGGCTTCGGTGGCGTAGTTGGTTGCATGCCGAGCTTCGATGCCCAAGATTGCGGGTTCAAACCCTGCCGAAGTTGTTAGATTTTTTAAGAGCGTTAAAAATCCTTCAGTATGCCTTCCTTCGGAGGGGAAGTAAAGCCGGCTGGCCCATGTCATAGATTTATGGCATGTTAAAGGACCTTCCACTACCTACAATTGTGTGAAGCTTAATATTGTAGGTTGGATTTGATTAGAGCTCGCGTCAGCCCGGAAGGCGGTCGGCTCTCTGGGATTTGTGCAGAGAGGGAAAGAGATACATGTCCACTGTTGCAACAGGTCCACCATGTCCGAGCCCCACACCGCAGCCTGCTGCCATGAGTTCCTGCGGTATGGCAACACCGTCGCTTAGCTCATAGAGCCTGTCTCTTTCACGCTGCTTTACACTTGGCTTTCCTGACAACACACTAGCTCAGATTCTCAAGACAGACTGACTGTGATTGGTGGGATGGAAGTGAGGCATGACGTAATGGTAGCGTTGTGTTCTGCGAACTGCCTTCCCGGCTGGCTCTATTAAGTTCCAACGTTCGCCGCCCGGTGCGTCTTTGGTGGCATCTAGTAGCCAAGTCTGAGGCTAAGTGTCGTTGACGGTAGGAACTTGATAGAGCGTTTTTCACCACATAACCAACAAATTTAGCTACACACTATCAATTGTAGTGATAGGTTCTTTTTCATACCATAAATCTATGACATGGGCCCGCCGGCTTTACTTTCCCTCCAAAGAAAGGCATACTGAAGTTAGGAACTACATGAAATTGATCGTCTGCAGTCCTTATCTGAATTACAGATAACACACACGAATACAGTCATCACAATTAACACCAGTTATCAGACAGATTCTACACACACCCAAAGTACACGGGGCTCCATGACCGCGTTGCCGCAGCCCCTAAACTGAGGAACCAACCATAACAACCCCTCATCGTCCCGTGTAGTATGGTGTGTGTGCCTGATAAAAAAGCGTTACTATGGTGTAATGCTGTTCTTCAAGTATTATGGGATGGATACCATAGGGCTCCAAATATGGACACATCTCTCAATTATTCTGTTTTTTGTTGTGTGGCCTCCGGAGAGGCCGAGTGCAGGTCTTTCTAGTCGACGCCCGTGGGTGACCTGTGCGCCGGGTTGAGAGATAAAATGGATGAAGTTGAATGAAACTGGGCAAGAATGTGGAAGGAAGTGGCTGTGGCCTGTCAGAAGGTACCGTCCCAGCATTCATCTGGTGTTGAAAATGGGAAAGCACGGAAAACCATTTCAAGGACGGCCGACGGTGGGGCTTGAACACACGCGTCTACCGAGTCAGCAGATGGCTTGGTCCCATGACCTAACGCTGCGCTTTAGCGAGCGTAGCCACCACTGTCGGTATTTTTCTGATGAAAGTGTTGGAAAATCTTAGGTAAAACCACACTCAGCATAGCTGCTATAGGTGCTAGGATTTGAACCTCGGATCTCCAAAGGAAAGCCTCCGTGGCTGAGGCAGCAGCACGCCAGCCTCTCACCACTGGGTCCGTGGTTCAAATCCCGTTCACTCCTTGTGAGATTCTGGACAAAGTGGAGGCAAACAGTGTTTTCTCCGGGTACTCCGGTTTTTCCTGTCACAAATTTCATTCCAGCAACAGTCTCCACTATCATTTAATTGCATCTGTCATTCATTTACTCATTGCCCCAGGGGAGTGCGACAGGTTTCGGCATCCGACACAGTTCATATCCTCGACGCTAGATGGGGGCTTCATTCATTCCATTCCCTGACCCGATCGGTCGACAGGAAGCAGGCTGTGGATTTTCATTTTCGTCTCCAAAGGAGCAGTCTACTCGGCTACGCTGCTATGTTGACTGCTATAATAAAATTTATCCATTGATTGTGATTACAGAAACTATAAAATTGACACATTTCTAGCAATGTGAAAGCTGCCGACATTCATACCTCTGGTATTATTATGGGTATTATAAGTGTTATTTCAATCTCGCCGTCATGAATACTAGACCCCAGTCGGGAAGGGACAAGTGGCACGACCGAATCTGTTATTCACAAGAAATCTGAGTACGGTCGAGTGTGCCGAAGTGTCAGGTTGTTATGTTTTGTCTGGCTTGCAGCAGATCGCTGTGGCCAGGCAGCTCAAGATTTTCCAGTGACAGTTCTACCTGAATTTCATTCTAAGCCAGAGAATTCCGTGGGATTTACGGTAGAAGGGTCTTCTGCCAGACAACAAGGATTACGAAGAGTAAACAGAAACCTAAATGCACTGTGCAATTCACGTCAGATGAGCAACAGTGGCTAAAAGTATACTTAAGTACCGCTTGCCATTAACAATAGCTCGCATTTCGATGAGCTACGATTATATTTTGAAAAGTGACTTTATTCAGATCAATGCTTCCATGATGAAATGTATAGCCCAAAAAAGTTCAATTTTTTTCTGAAACTAGTGTGATATTGAGTTGTTGTTGAGTAATTTAGAGCAGGGGTAGCCAGACTTCAAGAGCTAGTGATTTATTCTGCTGATATAACAAAGGAGAAACTGTTCCGCCTAGTCAATACATTTATTTACAACAAGTTATAAACTTGCTATTATATGGTACATGTTTCGGGGCCTCTAGTACTGGTCCCTTCTTCAGCCATAAATTAAGTTGCAAAATCCAGCATAATTAAAGATATCATAATAAAAATACATAAAATGATGAGTGAATGGATGAAATGAGGCGAAAAAGAACATATTACTCATGAGAAGTAATGTGAGTGCACACCAGTAAAAATTAACACCATTGGTATTGCTAGGATATTGAGAATACACTTATATAGCACTGTTCTAATGTTTATGCATGTGGAAATCACTTCACTTGGGATTTATAGCCTGTTGTTTACAATGCTGTTGACTGAAACTTGCTGTTCAAGCTGGGGCTTCTGAGCTTATAGTCTTGCCTTAGAGGGAAAACATCGAATGTCATGTAATGAAATACATCATCATGATGAGGAGACGTCCAAGTATGGAAAAAACATATTTTACTTAGACCAACTAAAAATTGTTATATAGTGATTCTGTCAATACGGAAAATGAACTTCTTTCAGAGCACAATTTATTCTGCTGAATTAAAATGTTTTGCGATCTACTCCGATAGATTCGTTGTAACATAATTTTTTGACTGCATAATTGTCTGGAGAAGTAGCTTTTATTATATAAATGTATTAATATTGAAACGTAAAATTTTACAATTATTCAGAATACAAAATGATAACAAAACTTGAAGGGAGTCCGTTTCACGTCGGTATTGTTTTGTTGTTCTTGATTCATTTAGGGGCTTTGCGACATCGTTGTCTGTTAGCCCAGTGTACTTGGGTATGTGTGAGCGTAGAATTTGTCTGATAAGCTTTGTTATTGTGGTGTCTGTCGTAGTGAATGTATACAACACAATTACACAGGTTATCAGACAAAATCTACACACACCCAAGAACTCAAAGCCCAATGACCCCTCAAATGAAACAACAGCAACAACTAGAAGAAGAACAGAAGAAGAAGAAGAAGAAGAAGAAGACGGGAAACAAAAGTAAAGCCGTCAACTTTCGAAGAGCGAGAATTGAGGTATCTGGAAGGAAGTGAAGCCATAAGAAGTAGATAGGAAAGGGAAAGAGGACAGAGTCTGCCCAAAAGTCACTGGAAAACGGGGGAAAATGAACCTAGCTCAGTAATCCCTCGGGGTCGCGAACTCCCGAACTCAAGTGGCAATTATCGCTGGAAAAAAAATTAAAGACACCATAAGCTTCCGATGCTCTAATACTGTCGGAGTTGGTAGAGAACAAGAGTTGACCAAGGGTGGTCACAAGGAAAGAGAGAAGCCCGGAAGCAATGCCGATCTCAGATGAACATTGCCCTAAACTAATTTTGATGTATCGTTCTCTGTTTATTCATTCAACTGTTCCATTGTTTATAAGATGGCGTTAGTCACCAGTATGTAAACTGTGTTGTTATCTACTTGTGGGTTAAGATATCAAGGATAAAGAGGACGTAATATCCGGCACTTATTGCCACGCTGTGATTTCCAGGTCAGAGACAATAGCGGAATGCTCATAATCCATAGCAGGAAGATCATTAAACAATTATAATTTTTCCCTTCAAGGTTGAGTCTTGATTATAAGAACACCGCTACGTAATTTCCTTGCAACCACTGTTAATAATAAGTGTAGATATGGGTCAGTGAATGTGTTAGTTAGGAAGTGTTTAACTGGGATTACGTACTAATTGCTGTTATAACCTTGATGAAGCCTGTAGGCTGAGTCAGAGGTACCGGAAACATTGCAGCAGCCATGTCACCGGAAACAATGGTGGCTACTTGCTTGTTAGGTGATGTTGCGCTCGCATGAGTTTTATGGCAGCAGTAATCAAGTAAGACAGGGGTCTTCAACTTCTTTCTATAGAAAGGCCAGATCTGAACAGTGAAAAGATTCGCGGACTGAATGGTCTCGAGGGAAATTCTATACAATATCTTCTAACAATATAATATTCTATACAAAATATTAAATTATTTAACTTTTTAATTTTATTTTTTTCATTATCCTACACGTAATCGACGTTGGCAAACTTAGGACCACGTAAATAACTCTTCATGATTTCAGTTTTCTTTGGCGCCAGTATTATTTTATTCTCTTGGTCACAGCTTCTTTCTTTTCAGCTGTGCATGTGAGATTTTCAAAGTGAAAAGCCATGTCCTGTGGTTCAGATTCCACGTAAAAAAGAGGTTCCGTGGCTCATGATCTCGAGATTAACGGTCACGTAAAACTACAATCTTCCTTCTTTTCTTTTCAGCTGTTCAATGTTGTTTCATCTTCGTCGCTGTTTCTGGCAATAGGAACCCCTCAAATGTGTGTATCTTATTTCTGAAAGTGTTTCTGTTGCGGATGTCTTGATCAGTGATGTTCATTTCTTGTAGATCCTTCTTGGTAGCAATCCATTTTTCATAAGAGTTGCCTTTTCTATTGGGCTTGTTGAAGTGGTTAAAAATTTTCTTAGTGAGTCTGTCGTCAGGCATTCTTGAAACATGTCTAAAGAATTTAACCCATCGTTTTCGTATGGTATCTGAGTTTCTGCTGCATGTTACTACGTAATCGGTATGTGTCAGCACATTTTTTGGTCCGAGAATTTTTCTTAAAATTTGTCGTGTGTTTTTTTAAATTGTTATTGAGCCACTATGGAGACTGCGGAGTAACAATCAAAATCAATATTTCGAAGCAAACAAATGCTACAATACTCCGTCCATGTAGCCTATCAATTTGGGCAAACTATTAATACATTTTCAGTTATCCACCATATCGGCTATGTCTTAGCGCATGAAGTATAAATATATCAAAAAGCACTAAATTTTACCACGTGTATCATAGACCAGCACTCATAGAATGATAATACCCAGTGGCACAGCCGAGTGCTTAAATCGCTCACCACGACTGTGATGGGGGAGGCATCGGTGGCGTAGTTGGTAGCATGCTGAGCTTCTATGCCAAAGGTCGCGGGTTCAAACCTGACCGAAGTCATCGATTTTTTAAGACCGTTAAAATGCCTCAGTATGCCATCCCTCGGAGGGGAAGTAGAGCCGGCGGTCCCATGTCATAGATTTATGGCATGGTAAAGAACCTTCCACTAATTACACTTGTGTGGAGCTAAATTATAGGTTAAATTTGACTAACGCTCTTAGGTTCCAACGTTCGTCGCCCGGAACCGACTTTGGTGGCATATAGTAACCAAATTCAGAACTACTCGGTTGTTGACGGTGACGTTTGGTAGCAAAAGTAGGAACTACTTGAAAATTCAATGTCTGCAGTCCTTATGTGAATTAAAAACAGATAACACACACTAATACAGCCATCACAATTTACACCGGTTATCAGACAGATTCTACACACACCCAAAGTACACGGGGCTACATGACCGCGTTGTCGCAGCCTCTAAACTGAGGAACCCAACAACGACTGCGATGGGGATAGTACCTTTTTTCAAGTCCGGGGGCACCTACCCCAGGTCCGAACCTAACAAAAACACTACTACAGTCACACACAGAAACACAGGTTATCACACAAAATTCAGCAAACAACCAAGTGCACGGGACTAATCTTGCTAATGACCAAGACCCGTGAAACAGTCCGGAGGGTCACAGTTTGAATACCCCTGTGTCACGTGAAGATAAAGTTACAGCTAGGTAATGGGAGAAAAAACTCTCATAGGAAATACCACATAAATGGCCTGATGTTGTAACGGAACAGGAATCTTAACTTTCATCAGTTTCTAAGTGGCGATAACGTTTGTATCTGGTGTTCCTCAACTTAACAGCCCCTTACGTATTAGTTCCTATTGAGCGCGTCCCTCGTTTAACAGAAGTTACCAGGATGTTCCAGGGCTTGAATATGTTATTTAACAAGCAAATATGTCAGTGTTGCAAAGAAATGACCATCTAACACGATATGATAATAAAAGTGCATGCTGTGTCTCCAAAACCACAGTGGTGATAGGGGACGTTAAATACATAATTATAACTAATTACAAAATGGTAGGCCTATACGCCATGTTGAATAGAATGGATAGGATATATCATTTAAACTTGTTGCTCATAAAATAAACACAACGCTTCTTCAATATATCTTACCGTTTTATGAACAGGTTAATTTCCTTTCTATTCAGCAACATTTCCCTAGACGCTTTCAAATTGGTGGCCCGACAATAAATATGTCTCATACGATAAAATTATTAGTGGTAAATTTACGAGATTTTTTGAATGTATATTTTAAATGTGTTTTCAAATTTGTAACATTATTCACAGTAGTACAAGACACTCTGATTGGGAGTACATTTACATCGTCTATGTCACTGTTTCCCAAACATTTTTGTGTGTGTACCACTTTAAGGGATGAGAATCTCTCGCGTACCACCTAGTGGTTGGGAGATATAGTAACTATAACCCCCACCCCACCCCCACCACTACTTAGTAGACCAATAGACGGATTGTAAATTGTGTTTGTTAGAGTTAGACTGTTGAAGTTCATATAATAAAGAGTGTGTCTATTATGTATTACAAAAGTATTCAATTCAAACATTTAGAAATGCCACTGTACAAATAATATTAATAAAAGAACTCGTAATAATTAAACATAAAAACCAAAGTTGTAATAATTGAAAATAAAAACCAAAGTTCAACTAACAACTTCAATGTGAATTGTGAGCTTGAAGATTAGAAGCCAACTTAGGAATATCCGGTTTAAGAATGCTGAGTCTCAAACGAAGAACTGTAAGGAGCCTATTCCGGTATTAATTCCTTAGATAAACAAGTGAAGAAAATGCAGTCACGCTCAAGTACGAAGTAGTGAAAGGCAGTCTGCTTTTTCAGCTATGCCTGCATAGTCTGCAAGCCCCTCAACCCAAAAGTTCACAAGTGCCATTTTTGAAAATGTTTGCCTTCCTTCTGAATCACAATTCAATTCATAAAACTGCTCCTTGTCGTTCGCCTTAAAGTCCTCCGGCAACATATCAATGTTTTATATATTTTAATTTTATACTTGATATTTTTATATTTTTCGTAATTTTTTTATATTTTTCGTAACATCACCGCGTACCACTGCAGCAGTACGATCGTACCACCAGTGATACGCATACCACAGCTTGGGAAACGCTGGTCTATGTTACATTTTCATTTCCGCTTCTAGTAATTCATTTCTATAGTCCGTTCTATAGTCTGATAGTAAGGACTAGGGACCTCCATTTTAGGTAGACGTGACCACCAGACATGACACTTCGCTTGAAAATTCCGCATGCATTAACTGGAAATCGAACCTGGCCCACCGTGGTGGGAGGCGACCAGTTTAACAGCTGAGCCAATATTTTAAATAGGCTAGTTTGTATAGGCCTAAATGTGATACAAGAGAAATTCTAAGAGCCGACTGTTGGGAATTGACTTCCAACCTGGCCACAGATGGTGCCACCTCCCAAGCTCCATAGCCATTGACATTATGTTGGACTGCAGTGTGTGTGTGTGTGTGTGTGTGTGTGTTATATCTATCCCTCTCTGTTCTTTGTATTTTGTTACTCTGTATTCTGTGGTGTGCAATACAAGATGGCGAGTTTAGAATAGTGACCAGTGTGTGTTATCTGTTTACACCCCCTCTATCCCTCCACATTTGGTGCCGAAACCCGGGAAGACTAAGGATTTACTTCTTCAACGGATTTGTATCTACAGACGAGCTTTCTACACTACAGGAAGCTCCACGACGAGGGAAAGAGGATAATCCACAGCACCACCCCACGCCAGACGCTGAGATGCCACCATTAGCCTACACTGCACTCTCAGATAAGTCAACTTCAATACGAAAGAAAATAGCATGTTGAAACAACTGATATTTCTTCATTATTATCATTTGAATTGATGAAGCTAATATAAGACTGCTATTACTCGAACAGGAACACCCGTTTGTGGTTCAGGCCCAGATGGAACTGTAGTGAGTTTCTCTCCCACAAGGAAGTGTGCGGGAGTCAACACATCGCCGGTGTCTCCATTGCGAGTCAAGGGTCTAGAATTCAGTGCTGCTTCGATGCTGACCAGTACCGTTTGAAGTCCTTCTTCGTCGATGCTGGAGCGTCCAAGTACCTTCCGTAGGCACCGCTTCGTCGATCCGGACCTTTCTCCAGAGTTGTCTCGGCTGAAGGTCACTTTGAAGGAGCGCGACGTCGCCTACCCTCAGCGTGGAGTTCTTCTTGGGCTGCTGGACTTGATGGAAGCTCTGCAGCAACAGTAGGTACTCCTTACTCCAGCGCTTCCAGAAGTCGTCTGTTGAGTGGTGATATGAGCGCCGACAGATTCATGCAAGCACTACAGAGATTCGTCGGTAGGCATGGTCTGCCACACACTATTTATTCTGACAACGCCCAGACCTTTCACGCGGCTAACAAGGAACTGAGTGGCATTTGAGCTTCACTGTCTGCGGCAAAGACTCACCGCTACCTCTCCGAGCACGGTGTAACTTGGAAATTCGTCGCCCCACTCGCGGCTTGGTGGGGAGGATGGTGGGAGAGGATGGTTGGATCGACGAAGCGGTGCCTACGGAAGGTACTTGGACGCTCCAGCATCGACGAAGAAGGACTTCAAACGGTACTGGTCAGCATCGAAGCAGCACTGAATTCTAGACCCTTGACTCGCAATGGAGACACCGGCGATGTGTTGACTCCCGCACACTTCCTTGTGGGAGAGAAACTCACTACAGTTCCATCTGGGCCTGAACCACAAACGGGAGTTCCTGTTCGAGAATTCCGACTGCGTCAACAACTGGCAGACGACTTCTGGGAGCGCTGGAGTAAGGAGTACCTACTGTTGCTGCAGAGCTTCCATCAAGTCCAGCAGCCCAAGAAGAACTCCACGCTGAGGGTAGGCGACGTCGCGCTCCTTCAAAGTGACCTTCAGCCGAGACATCTCTGGAGAAAGGTCCGGATCCACGAGCTGCGTACTGGAAGGGACGGGATTGTAAGGACTGTAATCCTTTCCACAGCAGATGGAAAACAGCTGGCCCGACCCGTTCAGCTGGTCGTACCTCTAGAGGTAGACCAGGGTGGGGAGGATGTTGGGAATTGACTTCCAACCTGGCCACAGATGGTGCCACCTCACAAGCTCCATAGCCATTGACATTATGTTGGACTGCAGTGTGTGTGTGTGTGTTATATCTATCCCTCTCTGTTCTTTGTATTTTGTTACTCTGTATTCTGTGGTGTGCAATACAAGATGGCGAGTTTAGAATAGTGACCAGTGTGTGTTATCTGTTTACACCCCCTCTATCCCTCCACACCGACATCGTACGACTCTAGACCGCCTCGTCGCTTAGTGGCTGGCATGTTTGGCTGTCACCGCGGAGACCCCGGTTTGATTCGACCTGAGGGCTGTAATGGTGTACACTCATCATGAGGTAAATTTGAGAAGAGGTGGGCTCCATTCCTACCTCAGACATCCTGGAAGTAATTTTCCGTGGTTTACCACTTCAACTCCAGGCAAATGATGAGATCGTACCAAACTTAAGGCCACGGCCACTTCCTACCCAAATCCTACCTCAATTACAAATACACACACTAGTGTGGGCATCTAAGTGACACATTAAATAAAAACTTCTGCACACACTGAAGTGCACGGGGCTACATGACCACGATGTTGCAACGCTCCAAGCATCATCAACAACAACAACAACAACAACAACAACAACGTACGATTCAGAGTGCTGTGGATATTTCCCACCCTACAAATATCTGACCTAGTCCAGGAATTGAACCTGCATTCTTGGTGTCAGACACTCTATCCCAGATCCACGAAGTAGGCTATTTTCTTTGGTTATCCACTTCAATTCCAAGTGAATGCCGAGATGACTTAAGGCCACATGAACACTTCGGTATCTAAATTCCTGCCGCTACACATTGCCCTTAATCGATATGACCCGAAAACAGCAATGCTATAACTTGGAACGCTGTGTGTCGAATTCCCGGAAGCTTTGATAACCCACCCCTACATTGCTATTAGAATAGGAATATTGGTTTACTGTTTCGTTGGGAGGAATCTTATCTGATGAAATCGTGCTTTTCCGATTGGTTGCTGGTTAGCATGCAATGTGTAAGCTTTACATGCCATGCCCTACTAAAAGGAAAAAAACATAGTATGCCTGCTTTGTTCCAAATTATCTGCTTTCTACAGACGAATGGCCCAATATTGCTGAGCTGAGGATTTTTTCTTGTTTCTTTTTTTCCTCATAATCATACTGATTAAGATATAAAAGTTACAACACCACACAAGCACGCAGACTTCGCGAATTTGTAGATCTAAATTGCTGGTCTCAGTGGTTGCTTTTAACTCTCTTTGCTCATGCAAGCTAACTCCCAAATTAATCTCTCTGGAATATTTTACCGTTTCTAGTTCATATTAAGACGGTAATTTGTCGACATTATTAAATTAAGAGACAATGTTGTTGTTGCTGTTGCTTATTTTGTTCCTTTCTTTTTTTTATTTTTATTAATGCAGCCAATGTCCATTTATTTTATTTTCAGGACGGGTCAAAGAAGGGATTTTGGAAGGAAATCGGCCGTGGGCCTGTTAAAAGGAACCGTCCCGGTATTTGCCTGGTGGTGAAAATGGGAAAACATGAAATCTATTTTCAGGACGGCCGGGGTGGGATTCAAACCCACGCTCTCCCGATGCCAGCGAGGCATGAGGAAGCACGTTAGCGCTCTCGGCCACCGCGGCTGGTGTTGTAACTTACTTTAGGGGCTGCGACATCGTAGTCATATAGCCCCGTATATTTGGTTAGTCAGTTAGTTATTTTTGATTTAAGGTGCGAAACAGCGAGGTCATTTACCCATCTTAACACAGATTAAATTGTACAAATTTAGAATAAATTACAATTTTGAGGTGGATGCCTGAATTTTAGAAAGTCCTAACTTCTAAGAAAAATAAAACAAAAAACTAATAATTATAAACCAAAATACATGAAAAGAACAGAAATTTAACTTGCATGTTTTTGGGTGTGTGTGAATTATATGTGATATGCTATTTTATTATGATGACTGTACTAGTGAGGGTATTTGTAAATTGAGGATAGGATTAGGAAGGAGGCGGCCGTAGCCACAATTTAGGAACCATCCAGCATTTGTTTGGGTAGAAACTATGGGCCGGTTTAATACAACCCCACCATCAGCTGTCTTTGATATAATATTAAGGGGTTTGCAATTTTTAACTCTAAATAATATAAATGTGGGAAAGATTGCTGCTTTCTACAGTAGCAGGCCACGGCCACCTCCTTACATCTCGGTGACTAGTTTCATTCATTTTCACTTATTTCATCTCTCTACATCTCAAGTGAGTTTGACGTCGAAAAATGCATCCGGCCGTTAACAATTGTGACATGGAAGCTCGCCTTCCCTCAAACTCCTAGAGGTCGATATACATTTACAACTTTTGAGACACGATGTTGACCACGGGATTTCAAGTTAAATATGCCATTGCTTTCATTTTCGTGTGTTGATCTTTACTTCTCTACTCTTCTTGTCCAGACCACATATTAAACTCTTGTTTATTTATTTGTTTATGTATTCAATCATTCATTCATTTTTATTTATTAAATTATTTATTTATTTGTTTTATTAATTTAATAATTTAATTTTGTATTTATTTATTTAATTGGATTTATTTATTCATTCATTAATTAATTATTAAATGATTTATTTATTTGTTTATTTATTGGCTTATTTAATTATTTGATTATGTATTTATTTATTTCTTCTTCGGTCGTCTGGACCACGGTGCTTGTGCTTTAGTTGTTGTCTGCCACTTCTGGTGTTTTTGGTGGATTGTTTGTCAGCTGCTTTCGTGCTGAAAGTTGAGCCTTTCTATTGGACCAATAATCTTTCAAAGCGGCTTCGGTGGCGTAGTCGGTAGCATGCTGAGCTTCTATGCCCAAGATAACGGGTTCAAACCCGGCCGAAGCCGTCGGATTTTTTAAGAGCGTTAAAAATCCCTCAGTATGCCTTCCTTCGGAGGGGAAGTAAAGCCGGCGGTCCCATGTCATATATTTATGGCATGTTAAAGATCCTTCCACTAATTGCACCTGTGTGAAGCTAAATTGGATAGGTTAAGAATGTAAACAACGCTCTTAGGTTTCTATGTTCGTTGCCAAGAGCCGACTGCGGCGGCATCTAGTAGCTCAGTCCTGAACTTGGCCTAGTAGTCATTGACGGTGGTGCTTGGCGGCAAAAGTAGAAACTATTTGAAAAATTCTTAGTTGCAGTACTTAAATTAACAAACAGATAACACACACTAATACAGTCATCACAATTAACACCGGTTATCAGACAGATTCTACACACACCCAAAGTACACGGGGCTACATGACCGCGTTGTCGCAGCCCCTAAACTTAAGAACCAACCAACCAACCAATAATCTTTCATTTTCTTGCTGAACTCTATTTTACGTTCCTCGGACCATTTCCTGGACGCGTTGTGGTGAACTTCCGTAATGCATCTGAGAAAAGGCCTGGTTTCAACTGTCAGACGGTAGTGACTCCTGACGTTTATTGAGTCTTGCTGAATATTAAGTTCAGGAAGATCCTTCTCAATTTGTTTGATCCACCCTTCTTGGCTACCTTGAAGACCTTATAAGACAGCCTGTAGTGGATCATTCTGTACAGGTGAACGTAAGAAGCCAGGTGTCTCTTGATGGCACCGGTGAGGTTTTCCTGGTGATTGTAGAGTTGGCAATTTGGTTTGTACCATCGTCTACCAGCTGGAAAAATCCTTGATCCCACAATTCTCCGCGAGAATTTCCTTTCCTGTACCTCGAGGGCCCTTAGTTGGGTCTTCTTAGAAACAGGCACTCAGCTGCGTAGAGGATTTATTTATTTGGCTATTATTAATTAATTAATTAATTTATTTATTTATTTATTTATTTATTTATTTATTTATTTATTTATTCATTTATTTATCAATATGTTGGCATTTTAAGCTTAGCTGAGCTTCTCTTATACAAAATCAAGATGCACTTAACACATTTGTGTACTTAAAACTTAAATAGTGCACTTAACAGGAACATTAATTTGGTAATAAAATAAATAATTGAATAGAGTAATAAGTTGGTCGAAGCCATAGGTCAAATGTATAATAATTTATCACGGTGAAATCACAAGTAATATTTTTACATTAATAGCCTAACGATAATTAAATTAAAACTCAGCAATTTTTCTAGGTTTATGCCGTGTATTGTTTGAGGTTTCGCTTAGGAATACCAAGCTGCCTCATCAGCGGGCTATTGGTGTCCGTGTCCGGACTCCTACAGGAGTAGCGAATTGAGCACTACCTCCCTTCTGATGAAGCACACCTGCGCGTGTTTACAGCTAGAGCTAGCTAAGAGCTCAAGCAGCCTTTCACCTCTCTATAAAAGCTTCCAAAAAGCTGGTGCATTGGCCTTCACGGCTCTTATCTCACGCAGTAAAGAAGCACGGGTGCGCTTTATAATGAGAGAGGTAGTGCACTGTTCGCTAATCCTCTGGGAGTCCGGGCACGGACACCTTGAGCCCGCTGATGAGCCAGCTTGGTGATCCTAGGCGAAACCCCACACAATACACGGCATAAACTTAAACAAATAGCTGAGTTTTAATTCCCTGGCCGTGAAAGCCAATATATCAATAATTAAATTATTAATACCAAAAAATTTAGAATAGGTCATTTCAGAAACAGCATAAGTCAAAAATAACAACAGATGCTGTGTGTTGCCAACGCGTAGTTCTAAACAGCTGCAGACTTGACTAATGCTGTTTCTGTAATGAACGCTAACTCTGAGTAGTTGTCTATGTATGATAAACATGCCTGACTTACGTTGTTTGTGCACAGAACGATGCATAGAATACGAAAATGTTGCTAACTCAATTTTGCCAAAAAAAATACCTATGCTGTTTCTGAAATGACCGATTCCTTGTACTAAATGTTAGGTTACAAATAATCGCAATATCCCAATGTGTACAAACGTCAGTCAGGAAAGGTGAGTTCAACCCCCATTATCGGTTATCTTGAGTATTGTATTCTATACAGTTTCATTTCAACTGCAGATAAGGTCACGACCGGTATCTTCCCTATTAGGCCCAAACACCAATTATTAATACACAAACCAGTTAAGACATCACAATAAGATAGATTGATGATGCACAGACTTCATAATTATACTGTATTAATTCAATTCGTGATGCTTAATATGACAAACTCTGCTGCCGATAATTTTGTCGTAAGTAGCATTTTTGCTTGGCCGGTCGAGGTAAGTGTTGCTGGATAGAAGAAAGGAAATTAACCTGTTCATAAATCGGTAGAGAATTTCAGGAAGCGTTGTGTTTATGATATGAGTAACAGGCTTATTATGACATACCCTATCCGTCCTATTCATCCTTTTTGTAATTAGTTATAATGTACTTAACATCCCCTCTAACCACCGTGGTTTTGGAGACGCAGCATACACATATTATCATGTCATGGTTGATAGTCATTTTTTTTTGTAACTCTTGTGTCATTTTCGCTTGTTAAATAACCTACTCAAGCCCTGGAACATACTCGTAACTTCTGTTAAAAACGAGGGACGCTCTCAATAGGAGCTAATACGTTAGGGATTGTTAAGTTGAGGAATACCAGATAGAACGTTATCACCACAGGGAAAACACTATCGGAATAGCCTAACTACTGTCATCGCCATGATTCGAATCATCAATAGCAGAAATTGCCGTCGTAGTGCGGTTTTAGGGGTGGTGACACGGTATCATGTCACTCCCCAGTGGCATAAAAATAAAATTACATTAGCTGTTTACGTTAAAGTATGCATAACAATGTTTAACAAAAGTAAACGAGTGGTGCAAACTTCATTAAAAACCTCACTAATGCCACGGCTCGCTCTCGTGTGACAGTCACAGAGCTTTTGGGTAAGCTGAAGCGCTAGTTTCAATGTGGCGTGCGCACGCATCCTTTGTCACCCATCGCTGCAGCAGCCGTCTTGGACGCTATGGGCCTTAACGGTATGCCTACGTGCCGTAGTTAAGTAGACTGTAAAAAGCAATGAATATTATTAAGTTAGCATTATTTTATTTTCATTATTTTCATTTCTCTCAAATTAACATCTTATTGCTTATTTTATGCATTTATGTACACACATATGGGTTATAAAAATGTAACAAGACACTCTAATGAAATCAAACTACAGTAGATATTCAGTATTTACACACTAAATTCTGGACATAGTTGTTATTGACTGAACAGAAAAGACATAATCCTTTTTGTTTGCATGAACATGGGACATAGTCCTCTTTGACTGCATAATATTTTGATAAGGCCTAAACATCTAACTCATTTCGAAACATTGTAATAAGCCGAACATTCAACCGCAATGTCATTTACTTAGTTAATATTCAAAACGTCCATTCTTATGAAACGTTACAACAAAAATCTTCTTTTATATATGGAATCCCACATCATCTTCCAGTCACATAATACTTCCTCACGAGGAACACTTGCTGCAGGTGTATCCATTAACAACCTCTTGTACCATTGCAAATCTTTTCGCCTAAACCAATTTTCACCTACTTACATTTCTAAGTTTATTTCACCCATTTCTCTCTCACTTCCGTTTCATTGTTCCCTTCTTTTTCTCTCTTTGATCTATTCTTTCCTCTCTTCAACCTCTATTCTACTTTCTCCTAAAATCTGAGGCAGATGACCTCGTAGTTCCGCCCCTTAAAACAACAATAACTAACTCCAATCTAATCTACCTAAGGGGCGTGGTGGCCTCTCACCAAGGTGAACCGGGATCGATTCCCGGTCAATGCATGTGAGATTTTCGAAGTTAAATGCCATGCCCTGTGGTTCGGATTCTACGTAAAAAGGAGGTCCCGTGGCTCATGATCGCATGGTTAATGGTCACTTAAAACTAAAAGCTTCCTTCCTTCCTCCTCTACCTGATCCTTCGTCTCATCTACTCTATTAACAACTACATCCAGTCTCTCCTCAACTTCTACTCTGCTTTCACTTACAATCTCCTCTACCTTCACCTACAATATCCTCTACCTCTCTTCTACTTTCACCTACAATCTCCTCAAACTGGCCCTTAATCTCTCCTCTGATCTCACTTATCACTTGTACTAGGCTTTCTATCAACTTTTTATAATCTTGACCTAACTTCTCATTAACTTTAGCTACCGTACTGATCTAACTTCTGATTGTTATGCTCAAGTTTCTGATTAATTTCTCCCATAATGCTATATTTTCATTTCCTTTGTAACAATCTCCGACTAGAACTGTTTCACAAGAATCGTGAATAACCAATATGACAGAGGAAACATTAATCAGAAGTTGGATTGAACAGCAAAAGCAATAATCATCATACACACAGGTCATACACTACCTCGCTGTTCACGCAAAGCATGATGGGAGTCAATTCTTATGATGCTAGAGTTCTGATTGGCTGAAGTACACAAAGTCTTGTTTGAACGAATACTGCAGTGGACAAAGTTGTTTTTTGAATGAATAGTCTACTTTCAGAGATCAATATAGCCAAGACAAAGTCACTTTTGAATGTTTACAGGGTGTTGGGACCTCAGGATAAATCCAACAAAGTGAAACCTGTACTAAGCACATTTTTTTGAATTTTTGGACAAAGTCTCTTTTGAATGTGAGCTCCTCATTAGTTGTATCACTTCTTGTAAAATCCTTGCAACTTTTAGTGTGAATTACTACCTGTCCCATTGAGGGGCTTGGAATATGATTATTATCACACTCGTGTACTTTGCTTGAGTCAGATCAACCGATAACCTGCCTCATCTTGGTGTCTGTGCTCGTGTTCGTATACATATGTATGCTAATAGCCGCTTTCTGCGGCTTGCGAACGCATGGGGCAATTCGGCTGCAATTCATTTATAATAATTTAAAAAAAGAAGTGTAAAACTACAAGGTCGTTTTTGACGCAAATATCTTCAATTTTTCCATTTAGGCACGTGGACATCGAACTTCGTGGTCATCAGCCCTGTGTACTTGGATGTGTGTAGAATTTGTCTGCTCAGACTAGTGAGACAAAACTGAGAAACATTCTTTTCTCTACAGCCCCATCCCCTGGCGTAGCCATGTGTGTTAAATCGCACATCACGACGGCGACGGGGAACTCTAGCAAGTCCGGAGATCGGAGGTTCGAATTCCGCCACTGACAGCGGCTATCCTGAGTGTGCTTTATCCCTGTTTATTTTTCACATTTGATTACCGGGATGGTTCCTTATTTAAGGCCCCAGGGCACTTATTATAGTTAAACACACTATTAGAGTCCCTACAGAAACACACGTTATCAAAACAAATTTCACACACACATTAATTACAAGGGGCTGATGATCAAAAATTTCCCAAATCCCTAATGTGAATTAACAACAACTCTCTACAGACCCTTGAGAGCCAAGGCCTACTATGCGATAGATACTCAGCCATATGGCCAATAGATAAAGCCCTGCGCGGATGAACAAAACGTTATCCGCATCCGCCCCGCATCCACACGACTTTTATCCGCATCCGCCCAATATCCACATGACTGTTATCCGAATCCGACCCGCATGCACACGACTGTTATCCGCATCCGCCCAACGTCCGCATGACTGTTATCCGAATCCACCCCGCGTACGTACGACTATTATCCGCTTCCACCCCGCATCCACACGACTTTTATCCAAATCTACTGGCATTACAATAATATTTTCAATTAGATAAGGCGTAATAATAATAATATCGTATGGCCTCGGGTGCCTGGTGCAAGCTTTGTTAATTGACACCCAGAGGGTAGCTTGCATGTCGAATTTCGTCGTTCCTTTGAACGCTATGAAAGTCAAGGAGGTTAGATATCTAAACTCCTTGACACCAGAGCGCTGTCAAGTAGAGAATGGAGGAACTTAGAGATTAATTTTGCCATTGAACACGGCCTACTGAATTCAAATGGGTTCTTTAACATGCCAACAACGTATGACATGAGCGTCGTGATTTTTGTCGCCTTTCAAAAATCACTCACCACGGTCAGGGGCGAACCTGCAATCTTAGGGTTGGTAGTCCGACACTATAACCACTCACCCACCGTGGCAAAAGATAAGGCGTGAAGCAACACATTTAGTTTTGAGGAGAAAGTCGTTCCTCTAGGGCCTAGGCTATGTGTATCATGTGCTATGTTTAAAATGAATGTTATACAGCCAGAATTGCAACCCTTTTCAGTTCGGAGTGTTAATTGTGCTTAATGGCATAATTTGAATGAGATTCCCGCAAATCATCTTCTTACATCTGTCATGAAAAAAAAACCTTAACGGAAAGATAGGATATGACATCAACATCCGGGTCTTAGTAATGATATTCAATAAGTTCGGATTGTATTCTAAAAGCTACCCGCAAATTTACCCCAAACATTATTCGCAGCTTATCCGCTATCCGCACAGACATGCAAACTATATCCGCATGGCGAAAAATGTTACGGATATCCGCGGGTATCTGCATCCACGCAGGGCTTTACCTATAGATTGCCGGATGAGTCAGGATCAACGCGACGTGTCCTCTGGGCCAATAATCTTAACTGGTTTGATCTAGTCGCTGTATCTCGGTGCAGACAGCTACTCAGACGTCCTCATGAGGTTGGGTGCCTCCCGTTCTAGTCCTCTCATCAATTCAAACATCACCAACGGAGTCATAAGTCGAACCCGGCATGCTCTAGGTAAGATACAAGCGTGCTATTGCAACAACACGGGTCTGGCGATGACTATCATTCTTAGACTATTATTATTATTATTATTATTATTATTATTATTACTATTATTATCTTCAAATCAATGACGTGTGTAGCTTACATTTTGCAAGGCCCAGTATCTAAGCAATATATTTTCTATACAGTACTGTCAACATCTCACATGAAGAGTCCGAGTAGTTGAGTAGTTGAGTAGTGGCTAGCATTCTTGGCTGTCACCGCGGAGGCTCGTGGTCGATTCCCGGCTCTGCCAAGGCATTTAATTCTGGTCTGAGGGCTGGAACGGGGTACAGTCAGAAGATCCGGATTCAATTCCTACCTCAGCCATCCTGGGAGTGGTTTTCCGTGGTCCCTCCACTTCTACCTCAGGCAAATGCTGGGATGGTACCTAACTTAAGGCCACTACCGCTTCCTACCACACACTAGTACAGACAGTGACACAGGTAATCAGACAAATTCTACAGACACCCAAGTACACGGGGATACATGCCCACGATGTCGCAAAGCCCCTAAAGGATCAAAAACTCTCCCATGCAAGAGATTTCGGTTTGAATCCCGATCGTGGTCTAATTTTAAAACCTTTCTTAACAGCTATGAAAGAGCATTCTAAGAAGAGCTATTTCGTTAAGTTATATCCATGATCTTAAAAATACGCAAGTCAGATTCCGACTGTAGCTTGGGGATTAGGGCGTAGTACTGTAAATGGCTAACGTGTCTGCCTTGGATAGCAGAGATGCCGGTTCGAAATCCGACAAGAATTTTATTTGCAAATCTTACTCGAAAGGTATGACCACTCTAAAGAGAGTTCTAAAATATTGAATTCAGAATCCTAATGTGGCTCTGGGGGTCAGGACGCAGTATTGTAAACAGCTGACGTGTCTGCCATGAATACCAGTGATTTGGGTTCGAACTCCTACGGTGACCTTATTTTAAAGTTTTGCATGCCAGTTGTCAAATAATCATCAAACTGAAGAAACATAAAGAATAATAATAATAATAACACGGCTATCCAACAGAATTTTTGCTTTTCTCCGTGAGAAAAAGACAAAGGGGTGCCTGGTTATGTGAAGTAGAGAAAGATCTGTTGGAGACTGGGATAACACGTGAAGATATCCAGGAGCGTGGCACACTTAGGGAAAAACCTCAGAAACATCGGAGTTTTCAACTTAAGCCGAAGCTAAAACCCGGGAAGGCGTGGACGACGGAGAGAAAGGTGCAACATCGGTTGCGAATGAAGGCGTACTGGGCCAACATTAAAATGCAGAAAAAACAGTTGACATGACGTGGTCCTTAGTTGGCCGTACTGAAGGAGGAAGAAGAAGAAGAATATTAACAATAATGTTAATGGTTTTACGTCCATTTTAAAAACTCTGGCTTTTAGAGACACCCGGGTGCCAGAAATTTGCCTCGAAGAGGATCTTTAACGTGCCAGTAAATGTACTGGCATGGCTCCCTCGCATTTGCGCACCCTCAAATGTCAACTAACTACGCCAGGATTTGATCTTGCAACCTTGGCACCAGCAGGCGAGAACGTTACCGCTGCGCCAGGCCGCCAGTTGAAAACAGGAAGAAAAGAGTGAATCATTTACCCACAATTTCTTTTTCAAAACGCCCTCTCTGAGCCTTGTAGAGAATAGAGCTGTTGTTGTTTGCAATCCATCTTAGAAGCTAGAGGCATGTTGAATTGGTCTGTTGACCTGTGTTTCCGTGGGGACTGCAATAGTTCGTGTAACTGTTCCTATTAGGTTCTAGGATTGAGGAAGTGTCTCGAGATTTGAAATGAGATACAATTCCAGCATTTGCCTGGAGGGAATGTATAAAAACCACACTCAAAGCAGGTGTCAGTATTGGGATTCGAAATACCTATCTCTGGCTTTCCGGCTCCCCCTTGCAGTCGCAGTTTAACACGCACGGTCACGCTGCGGGATATAGACATAACTTATACGATGTGCATCATGAGGTGGACTACAAAGGACCAGGTTCTGCACTATTTGCTCTACTCGAAACTGAAGTCACGGCCCTCTGAGAGGCATGCCAGTGAGCTGACACGCCGTCTGATACTAATGAGGCTCGTCAAGCATATGTCATGCTGATCCAAGATTCATAATTTGGTTTTCAGTGGATCAGACACGTACTTGTGCCACAGCGATAGTAGAGGCGAATTTAATCTCGAAATACATTTTCAATAACATTGTATCGAGAAACAAAATTTCTTACACCACAAAATCCAGATGTTACCACTTCATATGACAGAACTATTTTGACAAATCATATATATTATTTCAGTAGTATGCATCCCTCCTGCGGCGCTCACAAGAGACCGATCGTGAAAAATGAGCATTCAAATGAAAGAAAATATACATTACCAGTGATTCATTGCACTCTAATTTCATAAATATCTATAATTTCTTTAAAAAATGACTTTTAAAAAACTGTACGAAGTGTGCGATTTGCAGTTACTCTTGCTACAGGAAGATACGCTCCATACTTGGTGCCCGCTTCACATTTTGGCCGCTGTGTCGCCTTTTTATGTCATTTTAACATTCTGAGGTCTTTCCTTTATCATTATGCATCGATTTCGGAAACAGTAAATGAAAGGAATGTGTTCGTTTTCAGAATCAGTAGGCTAAATCATGATTTAAGCTCATCCGTCTTAAGAATGGATTTATTATATTCCAGGTTTGTTAAAATATGCCGCGATACAGGATTTTCTTCTGCATTCTAATTCCATAAATATCGATTTTTGTAAGAATTGTGCTTTTTTGCAAATACTGTTGCTCTAACATGCTGCAATTCTGAGTTGTCGTCTAAAACCTTAAAACATTGAACGTTAATTCTCTAACAGTTTTTCTTTTATCTGATTTTCAGAATCAGCAAATCAATGGATTGGGTACAGGTTTTTCTTCTGCATTCTAATTCTATAAATATCGATTTTTGTAAGAAGTGTGCTTTTTGCAAATACTGTTGCTGTATCATGCTAGAGATATCGTATACAGCCATGAAACTATCATCATCATCATCATCATCATCATATAGGCCTCATAAATTAGCAGTGAAGAATTGCATTCTAATTTCATAAATATCAATTTTTGTAAGAAGTGTGCGATTTGCAAATACTGATGCTCTAACATGCTGCAATTATGAGTTGTCGTCTAAACCCTTAAAACTAGTAAACGTTAATTATTTTACAGGTTTTTCTTCTGCATTCTAATTTCATAAATATCGATCATTTCGCATGGTTTTCAGAAACAGTAAATCAATGGATTGAGTACTCTAAATCGTATAACCGGCGTGTATTACGGCGTCTAAAACCTTAGAACTATTAAACATTCATTCTTTTACAGGTTTTTCTTCTATCATTTCCCATGGTTTTCAGAATTACTAAATCAATGGATTGGGTACTCAAATCGTATAATTTCATAAATATCGAATAACCGATGAGTGTTATGATGATCCAATTTTCAGTGATTGCCTTCTTAAGTTACGGAACGTACAACTTGCAATTCTGACTGAAATGTATCGAATAACCGGTGAGTGTTACGGCTAAGCTCTCAATCAATGGACTCAGCACAGAAATGGAATCAACAGTGACGAATTGCATTTTAATTTCTTCAATATCAAAGAGGAGGTCCTGGGTTCGATTCCCGGCTCTGCCACGAAATTTGAAAAGTGGTATGAGGACTGGGACGGGGTCTACTCAGCCTCGGGTGGCCCAAATGAGTAGAGGGGGTTCGATTCCCACCTCAGCCATCCTCGAAGTGGTTTTCCGTGGTTTCCCACTTCGTCTTCGGGCAAATGCCGGGATGGTACCTACTGTAAGGCCACGGCCGCCTCCTTCCCTCTTCCTAGCCTATCCATCCCTATCTTCCATCCCTTCCCCTCCCTCATGAGGCCCCTGTTCGCTTTGCAGGTGAGGCCGCCTGGGCGAAGTGCTGATCACACCTCCCCAGTTGTATCCATCCCGACCAGATGTTCCAAGCTCCAGGACACTGCCCATAGAGGCGGTAGTGGCGAGTTCCCTCGCTGAGTCCCTGGGAACCACCAACCTAGAGGGTAAATTGACTAAATAAAAATAAAATAAAATAATAAATATCAAAGAAAGAAAACAGCCACAGCACGCTCTCATGCTGACGCTCCACTCGGGAAAGCGAAACCACCCCTGTAGGTAACGTGCAAAGGAGTTTAGCGCTGGTCGTTGCACTTAGGAACAAGGAAGCCTCACTATAAGCGGGGCGTGAAGAAGTCTTCCAATGAGGGCTGTCCTCATAAGGGAGAAGGAGGCTTCCCAGCCAACAAGATAAAGCAGGAAATCTTGACCAAGATGCTTTCATAAATATCGAATAACTGGTGAGTGTTATGATGATAGAATTTTCAGTAATTGCCTTCATAAGTTAGAGAACGTACAGCTTGGAATTCTAACTGAAATGCAAATGGTGTTCTATAATCATTTGGTTAAAATATTAACATAACAACCTTTCTCCTTAAGTCACTCATTATAAACCTATTGGGGAAAGTATAACTTATGAACATGCGAGATTTCTCGCACGGGTCCGCTAGTATATTCTTATTACTTTAATATGAAATCTTATGAATTAATTTTAATTACCCTACACATTTTTATTTCTATAATTTATACGAGTAATTTTAATTTTATAGTCATCTTCAACCTTAAATGTTAAAATTATTTTTAGTTTTTATATAGCCCAAATTTTCAACTAAATATTATGTTATATTATATTATATTATATTATATTATATTATATTATATTATATTATATTATATTATATTATATTATATTATATTATATTATATTATATTATATTATATTATATTATATTATATTATATTATATTATATTATATTATATTATATTATATTATATTATATTATATTATCTTTTTAATGGTTTAATACTATCTAGTCCCGTAGATCAAAGGGATAGAGAAATAGGGATATTCACACCATTACAAGAAAATTCGTCACAATAAAACTGTAAGGTTCAATCATCAGCACCTTTGATAATAAAATCGTATTGTGCCCCTAGTGGCACTTTTGTTAACTGGATTACGGTGGGTAGAAAGCACAACACAGGATGTTCCTTTTAAAGAAATAATTAATTTTATTTCGGCCAGAAAGTTACACTACTCATCAGCAATTACAAGCAATTAGAACCTTACTCCAGTTTCCTCAAGTCGAGAACACTTCCCCTTTCACTTGTCAATGAGCCACAGAAGTTAATCCTCCCGCTAATGAGCCGGGTGGCCTTGACAGAACTACATGCAACTTCTTCCTTTTGTACACAAATTACAGTTACTTACGATAACTTGCTACACGCAGCTTCGCTGTTCACGAGCTGGGAAACAATGTCACTGTATTTCGTAACCACAATATCTCAGAGGCTCAGTGAAATCACACTCACTCAAAACACAGGCAGTCCCCTGTATGCTTCTCACTTCCTCGCTGTCAAGAGAAATGGCTTCACTAGGGGTTTCGCAAGTCACCACACTTCTGTCGCTCAGGATAAACGCTCACACTAGCTCGTAAAACACAACAACGACTGCTGCTTGACAGGTCGCTCTTATATAGCATGCCGGTGACTCAATAAATGCTTCTAGACCCATCCAGGGTTCACGGCTTCTCGAGGTTTCCATCGCTGGCTCAGTCACAAATATTCTGGACCATCCCTTTGTCCTAGTAGTCCTGTTGCATAAGGCGCAAGCAATACACTAAGGCCGAGCAGCCCAGCCCTGGGGCAGTTGTGACTCATGCGGCGAGCGATGAAACAAACTCACAGCCGTAACAGTACGATAGGTGGTTGGTATACTGACCACTATCCTTCAAAATTGATTATTTTGTACTGTTTTGGAGCAGTCATTCGTTGAAATCAGTTGCAAATCAACTGGAACAAGTAGTTCCGTGAAGAACTATACAGCCTATTTTCATATATCCTACTTATGTTAATTGCCACTATCAACATACACAATTTCAGTTTGATTGCTGTAATAGATTCGTAGATATTGAGAACCGATTAAATATTTCGGATGGTCGCCATATTGGATTTTTTATATGTAGGTCCTAGAGTTATGTACTGTTACATGCAGATTGCTGTGAACGTGTAGTATTCGAACTTCAATCGCATAATTAGGACACAAGAAAAAACAAGGAGATTTTAAAATTTTTCACAGCTGCCATCTTGAGGTTATGGAAACAATTGAAATAAATTAGATGCCAGTGGATTAACATTCGTATAAGGATTTACTGTACCAAGTTTCACTGCACGCGGATGGTTAAATTGCGAGAAACGTCCTTGTGAATATTTATAATTCGCGTCACCGTCATGTTGGATTTGTGATCACCAGGTTATTTAAAGGCCTATAGGTGAACTTAAGTTCATAGCCCCTATGAACATTAAAAAATGCAGTTTGATTGCTAAAATAGATTCGTAGATATTCAGTATCGTCTAAATATTTTGGATGGTCGCCATGTTGGATTGTTAAATGTATAGGCCATAGAGTCATGTACCATTAAAAGAAAATTATTGCGTAGGTTCATTATTCAAACTTTCACGTCGATCGCATGACTACATCACAATAAATAAAATCTTAATTTTAAAATTCGCACTGCCGCCATCTTGAGGTTATGTAAACAATTGAACTAAATTAGATACCAGTGGATTACAATGTGTATAAATATTTCCTGTACCAGGTTTCAGTGCGCTTGGAACATTAAATCGTGAGAAAGGTCTATTTAATATTTTCAAATTCGCTTGACCGCCATGTTCGTTTTGTAGTTAGCTGGTTTTTGAAAGTCTTATAGATGGACTTCCCTTTATCTCCGTACAAAATTTCAGGGTTTTACCGCTAATAGTTTCAGAGATATAGAATGCCGGTGAAATATTTCGCACATCCGCCATCTTGTGATTATGTAAACAATTGAACGAAGTTAGATGTCGGTGCATTACAATGTATATAAACATATACTGTACCAAGTTTCATTGCGTTTGGTTGGTCAAATCGCGAGAAACATCTATTTAAAAGTCACAAATTCGCTTGGCCGCCATGTTGGTTTTGTAGTTACCAGGTTTTCAAAAGTCACATAAGAGAACTTATAGTAGTTCCCTCTATCACCATAGAAAATGTCAGGGTAATATCGGTAATAGTTTCGGAGATATTGAATGCTGGTGAAATATTTTGCACAGCCGCCATGTTGGATTGGTGAGTCGTAACAAAATTTGAAGGGCACGGTCGAGGTCGCCGGGAATAGTGCTATGATCTTTCCGAGTTTCATTGAAATCGCTCCAGCCCTTTAGATTTTATTAGGGGGGGACACACACACGAATCACACACACACACGCACACACACACGGACAAAAGGTGATCTCATAAGCCTATTTTTTTTTTTTTTTTCAAAATGGAAAATAGGCTAAAAATGTACACACACTACTACAGACACTATCGAAATCCAGGTTGTCGGACAAATTTAACACACACCTATGTATACAGTGCTGATGACCAAGATGCTCCAGGCCCCTGAAACGGATTATCAACAACAAAAACGATTAGCAATTTTCAATGTTACAATATGAAGTATTTCCTTATTCCAAGATATTTAGCTTATTACTATGTAAGAGCTCCAATTTCATCGAAATATTTTGTTTTTCAGTGTGATTTAGCGGAATTAGTTATGCTTGTTGTTGTTAGAGCCTCCGTGGCTAACGCGGCAGCACGCTGGCCTCTCACCGCTGGGTCCGTGGTTCAAATCCCGGTCACTCCATGTGAGATCTGTGCTGGACAAAACGGAGGCAGACAGGTTTTTCTCCGGGTACTCCGGTTCTCCCTGTCAAAATTTCATTCCAGCAACACTCTCCACTATCATTTCATTTCATCTGTCATTAATTTAATCAGTGGATCAAACACGTCTCTCTGAGGAGTGCGTCAGGCCTCGGCAGCCGGCACAGTTCATATCCTCGCCGCTAGATGGGGGTTTCATTCATTCCATTCCTGACCCGTTCGGAGACTGGAAGCAGGCTGTGGATTCTCTTTTTTTTTCAGTTATGCGTGTTGTTCTTGCTTAAGTGTTAACTGTATTGACGTATTTCACGCATGGGCTGATGAAGGGATACACCATAACCCCAAAACAATAATGTTGTTACTATTAATATCAAGCTATTAGTTGTAGTAGTAGAGTTATTATTAATCTATCATTAGTATTAGTTTTATAAAGCTATTATTATTATTATTATTATTATTATTATTATTATTATTATTATTATTATTCAGTAAACACATTATTTTCTTCTGGTCTTCAGCAAAACTTCGGTGGGCTTACATAAGGCATACAGTGCCTCTGTTTTGATGACTGTGTTGTAGTGCCGTAATTTTGCATTATTTGAGATACATATTTTGTTGTATCTGTTCCATGTGATTTTGTAAGCCCTTTGCAATTTAGCAGTTCTTTCTTTGTTAGCTTCCTGATTAAACCCTGCTGGCTGAATAATTTCGCCTAGATACCTGAATTTGTCTACTTGGAAAATTACTCTGTATTTGATGATTAGTGGATGATTGTCAAATCTTGATTTAGTGCCTTGCATAAACTGCGCCTTTTCAAATGATATTTGAAGTCCGGTTCTTGTGGCTATTGCATGCAATTTTTCTATAGAGTGGATTGCTTCTTGTCTGTGGTTTGAAAGGATTGCAAGGTCATCTGCGTAAGCTAAGCAATCAAGGTGAATTCTGTCTTTAAGACGTCTGCCAATGGTTATACCTTTATTTTCTTTTCTCCATTTACGAATCACTTTTTCCAAAACTAAATTGAACAGTAATGGGAAGCTTTGGTGGTATTCAATCACTATTAAAGAATTTCCTGACTAGGCCTATAAGACAGCTGTCTAGTACCGGTATAGCTGCCTTCTGTATTATTTGATAGATTATTATTAATATTATTATAATTATTATTATTGCTTGCCACAGTCGGTGAGTGGTTATCGTGTAGGACTACCAACCCCAAGCTTGCAGGTTCACTCCTGGGTGTGGTAAGAGACTTTTGGAAGGCGACAAAAAATCACGACACGCATATCATATGATGTTGGCATGTTAAAGAACCCATTTGAATTCAGCAGGCCGTGTTGATAGTGGCAAAATTAATCTCGGGATTTTCCGCCAATACAAAGTTCCTCCATTCTCTACTAGAAAGCGCTATAGTGTCAAGGAGCTTAGATATCTAACCTCCTTGACTTTCATAGCGTTCCAAGTAATGACAAAATTCGACATGCAAGTTGTCCTCTGGGCGCAAATAACAAAGCTTCTTCTTCTTCTTTCTTCGATTCGGCCAACTAGGGACCACGTCAGTTCAACTGTCTCTTCTTCCGAGCTCTAACTACCGCCCAGTGTTCCCGCAATCCGTCTCCGGTGTTGTTCTTTTCTCTCTTGGGAGCATACCTTCCCTGTCTTCAGCTTCGGCTTTTCCTGGAAACCTTTGTGGGTACGTAGTTTTTCCTGAAGTGGAACACGCTCCTGGATAACTTTAGGGGAAATTTCCATTTCAAGTAGATCTTTCTCAACTTCCGTGAACCATGCCCCTTTGGTTTTCTTATCCTGAAAGTACGTCAATATCCGTTTTGATATCCTGCCTGGGCTCATTCGTGTCACGTGGCTATAAAAGGCAATCCTTCTTTTTCGAATCGTGTCACTGATCTTCTCCAAGTGCTTGTATAATTCGTGGTTGTGACGCTTTCTGTACTCGCTGTTTTCTTTGATAGGACCCAGGATTTTCCTCAAAATCTTCCTTTCTTTCACCTCTAGTTTTTCCATCAGACCTTTCTTGTTCATTACTAGAGTCTCTGCCGCATACAGAGCCTCTGGTCGATTAACAGTGCAGTAATGTCTAATTTTGGCGTTGAAGGATATCGATCTCTTATTGTAGATATCTTTAGTCAGGTTGTATGTCATTTCCATTTTATTAATGCGTGACACGACGGCTTCTTTCTCTGATAGGTTAGGCTCTATCCATTCACCGAGGTATTTAAACTTTTCTGCCTTCTGAACTTTTCCTAGTCCGACCTTATTATTATTATTTTATTATTATTTTATTTATTTATTTATTGTTTGACAATGTTATGGGCAAATACCGGCTACATTTTATGTTACAGCCTGGTTCTACCTTAGCAAGAAACAATTGAGACAATTTCGCATACACTAATCAGAGACTTCGCATTACTGTACATCCATGTCGTGCCCGCAGTCTTCACGAATCTCCTCATTAATAGGATGAGCTGAATTTCCATCTGAATCTTCGAGCCTTGCTGAGTGTTCGGCGAAAGTATTGTCACCAAGGAACTTCCTAACAATATGACATGTGTTTTACAGAACTGCCTTCTGTAGTTCAATATATATCTGCGGATGCAGATTCAATATTATTATTATTATTATTATTATTATTATTATTATTATTATTATTATTATTATCGTTGAATCAAATACGAGTGTACTTATTTAATGGCCTGCATCCATGCAATATTGAAATCCTCAATATCTGCTTCTCTAAGTTGTCAAAAAGAGTTCTTTTAACAATAGTAGGGACAGATGACCTCGTAGTTCCGCCCCTTAAAACAACAATAACTAACTAACTTACTAACAATAGTAGTCCCCTACTCCGCAAATTTCCAAGTTTTGTAAGACGCCAATAAAAATAACAAAAGGTATACATAGAATATTGACATGGTGAATCGTTATTGTTACTAATAATTTTTCAATTGAAATATTTACGTAGTCTGTATTAATAGACCTAGTGATGTTAAACAAATAGTCTAATAATAAGAAAGGGCTTTTGATTAGGCCTACGTTGATTGGGCTGAATTGTTTGACATTTTGAAAACGATTGGAATAAAGTACACGGATAGGAGGTTGATGTACAATCTATACAGAAACCAGTCAGCAGCCATTCGAGCTGAAGGACATGAGAGAGAAGCTAGTATTCAGAAAGGTGTAAGGCAAGGCTGCAACTTATCACCCATACTTATCAATCTTTACATTGAGCAAGCAATGAAGGAAATTGGAGAAAAATTTAGAGTGGGAGTGAAGATTCGAGGAGAAATAATTTCAACTCTGAGATTTGTTGATGACATCGTCATCTTGGCTGACACGCCAGAGGATTTGAATGAGTTTTTGAATGGTATGGACTCCGTCATGAGGAAAGAATTTATGATGAAAATTAATAAATGTAAAACAAGAATATTGGAATGCAGCCGAAATAAAACAGAAACCTTCATGGACATCAAATTGGCAGGTGGAAATCTAAAGGAAGAGGGTGACTTCTGTTGCTTAGGAAGCAAAATAACAAGTGATGGACGAAGCAAAGAGGATATAAAAAGTAGGTTGGCTCAGGCAAGGTGAGCATTTCTACAGAAAAGAAATCTGTTGACATCGAATATAGATTTAGGTATTAGGAAGTCATTTTTGAAAGCCTTTGTCTGGAGCGTGGCACTATATGGAAGTGAAACTTGGACTATTGGTGCAGCAGAAAAGAGGAGAATTGAAGCGCTTGAAATGTGGTGTTACAGGAGAATTAGGAAGGATTACAAATGAAGAGGTATTAAGACGAGTGGGAGAGGAGAGATGTTTCGGGCGACTGCTAATGAAGAGAAGAGATAGGTTGGTAGGACACATACTAAAACACCCAGGAATAGCAAGCTTAGTTATGGAAGGAAAGTTTGACGACATGAACTGTAGGGGTAGACCAAGGTTAGAATATGTAAAGACGAAACGATTAGCTCAAGACAGAGAGGCATGGGGAGCTGCATCAAACCAGTCAAAAGACTGAAGACTCAAACAACAATAATAATAGACCGCATTGTCGCAGCCCCTAAACTATGGAACCAACCAATGCTTTTAGTTTTACGATCCTTTGTAGCTACTGCGGCTTTTAAAGACGCCGGGGTGCCTAAAGTTTACCCCGAAGGAGACCCTTACCGTGCCAGTAAATCTACTGATACAGCTCCTTCGCTTATAAGCACCCTCAAGTGCCAATTGGCTGAGCCAGGTTTCGATCCTGCAACCTTGGACGCAGCCGACGAGAACGATATCTTTGCGCCACGTAGCCAGTTGTGTTTCATTCTTTTCCTGGTTGAAACAACGCGTTAGTTTGTTTCTTTCGTTATCTTGACTCACCCTAGCATTGCAGGTCCCGTGGTGGTGTGGTTATTGCGCTATGCCTTGGCCTGATGATCCTAGGTTCTTTTCCCAGCCGGGTCATTTGAAGTTTCAATCTCCTGGGGTTAATTCGCCTGGCGCAGGAACTGGTCTTATGTGACGTCATCGTCATCACTTCATCCTCATTAGGAGGCGTAAATCGCCCACGGATGTCAATTACAAAGACCTGACCTCGGCCTTCCAGGAGGCAACATGACATTATTATTATTATTATTATTATTATTTTCGGTTTATACAGAACATATAACACATTTCTGGTATATTACAACGTAACTATACGGGCTTCAGTGAACCAAAATATAGCTACGGAAACAGCAACTTCTAAGCTAGAATTTCGCTACCCATGAACTTCCGAACGATTCTGGTTGTCGATAGAACTACTGCCTTCTGCATTAGTTTGTAGAGCCCAGTATCCAGATCCAGTTCTTTAAGGCCTTGGAGCAAGGTACTTGGGATCACGCCCGTACTCGAGACAATGATAGGTATGGTCTTCACTCGCTCTACATGCCATTGTCTTTTGATAGGGTCGACCAACTCGCTGTATTTGCTGATCTTTTCAATGTGTTTTGACTGGAGATTCTTGTTGTTAGGAATCGCAACATCAATCAATGTAGTTTGCTTGGTTTTCTTGTTTATTATTATTATTATTATTATTATTATTATCTTCCTATAACCATTGAAAAATGAAAATCCACAGCCTGCTTCCAGTCTCCGACCAGGTCAGGAATGGAATGAATGAAGCCCCCATCTAGCGGCGAGGATATGAACTGTGCCGGCTGCCGAAGCCTGACGCACTCCTCTGGGGCAATGATTAAATGAATGACATATGAAATGAAATGATAGTGGAGAGTGTTGCTGGAATGAAATTATGACAGGGAAAACCGGAGTACCCGGAGAAAAACCTGTCTGCCTCCGTTTTGTCCAGCACAGATCTCACATGGAGTGACCGGGATTTGAACCACGGGCCCAGCGGTGAGAGGCCAGCGTGCTGCCGCCTAAGCCACGGAGGCTTCATCTTCCTATAACCATTCCCTTACGCAATTCGTCCACCTAGTTGCGTAGTGGCTAGCATTCTTGGTTATCACCGCGAAGGCCCGTGCTCGAATCGCGGCTCTGCCAAGAAATGTAATTCTGGTCTGAGGGCTGGAACGGGGTTCACTCTGCCTCGTGATGCAAAAACTGAGAAGAGGCGGGTCAGATTCCTACCTTAGCCATCCCGGAAGTGGTTTTACATGATTTCCCCCCACTTATACTTCAGGGAAATGCTGGGATGGGTCCTAACTTAGGGTCACGGCCACCTCTTTCCCAATCCTCAACTGAATTACAAATTCACACACTAGCACAGCCGTCACAATAACACAGGTTATCAGACAAATTATACACACACACGTATATAGGGCAACATGACTACGATATCGCAAAGCCCCTAAATAAATCAACAACAACATTTCTAGGCAGAACGAGAATCCAGGAATTTGAAACTGAGGCCCCAGTTCGTGCCCCTTGACCAGAGAAGGCGGCTCTTGGCAAAAAATGAACTTTCAAAAGTGACTACTGTACTGAACACTTCGAATAATAGCTAGCTTATTCGAATAATTTAAGTTGTTGTTGTTAATTTATTTTAGGGACTTGGGACATCTTGGTCATCGGCCCCGTGTAGTTGGGTGTGTGTAGTTGAACTTTGACTGATAACCTGTATTGATGTGATGATTGTGTAACTGTATTACGGAAGAGGTAGGTATCCCAGGATTTGAAGTAAGGTAGACTACTATCCCGGCATTTGCCTGGAGGGCGTGTGGAAAAACCAGGGGGAAATTCACGCTCAGAAAAGCCGCTGTCAGCACCGGGATTTCAACTGCCGAACCCCGGACTGGCTGCAGCTGGCTACGCGGCCCTGGTGCCCGATTTAACGAGTACAAGTAATAATTTCAGAGTTATGCTTATTAATAAAATATGTTGAGTAAATATATTCATAAGACAGTAAAATTTATGATAGCATTTTATTTTCAAATTAATCAGTCCATCAATACGAGCGACCAAAAGGAAGGACGGAAGGGTGCGATCTATTCGCAGTAGCGCGCGCGCACAGGCTCACTGCGCTGTGCTGCCGCCTAGCGGTCGACGCTGAATACAGAGTTATATAGTCACTGAGCGAAGTCTCGGAGCGCTCAGTTGATGCCAAGACTGGCTCTATGACTCGTATGCTGACAGCGTTGTGCAGCTCCAGTGTGGTATATCCCTTGCAGAGTTAGCGCGGTCGAAAAATATTCTGCAATCAAAAGTATTGGTAATTCGTTCGTCTTAGCAGAACCATGTCTGCCTCGCGTGATAGTCCGGAGTTTTATTTCCGTGTTTTACAACTCGTGGGTGTTAAAAATAATTTACAACGCCCATAATTTAAATTTAAAAAAAAGAATTGAACCAGTGAAAACAGTGTTTATATTTTTTCGTGTGCACTTACCCATTAAAAATGCTCCGTTTTAGATGACAGGCTAATTATTTTTTTCGTCGAAGTTGTATGAGACTTGTTTTTTTAAGATGAATATTTTTGTTGAAATATTTTTGAAGATGTGAGTGATACGAGTGTTGTGGTCTATAATATCGAGTGATCTCCCGTTACTACTCTGCTGTAGCGAGTCATGGCGAATCGTGGACTCGTGTTCGCCGCAATTACTGAATTACTTTTGGCAGTGATTGTATCCGGTGTTGTTAAGTATGAAACACCGGAACAATGTCATTTGGTCTCTGAAAATAACGAGACATCCTCGCCCACCCGGGCCGCTGTGCTGTGTCGTGTTAGGACACTGGATGGCGAAGGAACCAACCTGAGTGCTCTACAAGTTGACGGTACGGCGCGCCTACGAGTTCAGTGCAGTCAAGTGTTATTATTTGAAAGTGGCGTTCAACCGCACGCATTTCAAAGACTTAACCAACTTGAGGAATTGATCATTGAGGACTGTAAAATATTGCAAATACCTCCAGATGCTTTTGATGGGTTAAGAGATTTGAAACGATTATCGATTAATACTCGCAATGATGAATGGGGTTCAGGAAAAATGTTGGAACTGGCACCCGGAAGTTTGCGTGGTTTAAGGGAGTTACAAACTTTAGATTTGAGTAATAATAATATTCGTTTATTGCCTGAGGATTCTTTCTGTTTCTTAGGTAATATTCAAATGCTGAATCTAAGTCATAATCGTATACAGGATGTTGATATGTTGGGCTACGCTTCAAAGAGGGAAAAATATGATTCTACAACTAGTGCACCTCCCCGTATAGAATGTTCGGGTGGGCTGGATTTAAGAACTTTGGATGTGTCATGCAATCAGCTACAAGCTCTCACCTCTGAATCTGGAATAACACGTCTTCGAAGATTACAAACTCTTCTGCTGCAGCATAATGAGTTAAATGATGTGTCAGGGGATTCCTTAGCTGGGTTGACCTCTCTCCGAGTGCTTAATATGTCACACAATAAAGTGGAATCTCTGCCGGAAGGGCTGTTCGGGAGTTGCCGGGAGTTACGAGAAATTTACCTTCAAAACAATTCGTTATATGAACTGGCGCGTGGTGTATTTCATCGCCTGGAGCAACTGCTTGTGTTAGATCTGTCAGATAACCAATTGAACAGCAATCACATCGATGATGGCACATTCGTGGGATTAATAAGACTTATTGTACTTAATTTGGCACATAATGCTCTCACCAGAATCGATGTCAGGACTTTTAAGGATCTCTTCTTTCTTCAGATATTGGATTTAAGGAATAATTCTATTGGTTATATTGAGGACAATGCATTTCAACCCCTTTACAACCTTCATACTTTGAATTTAGCTGAAAATAGACTCCATCATGTAGGGGCGTTGCTTTTCAACGGACTTTTTGTTCTCAATAAGCTTACTCTGAGCAATAATCTTCTTGTATCCATTGATTCTCAAGCATTTCGTAATTGTTCCGATTTGAAAGACCTGGACCTGAGTTCGAATTCTTTGCAAGATATCCCTGAAGCTTTACATGAACTTTCTTTTCTCAAGACACTTGATTTAGGTGAAAATCAAATAGTAGTAATACGTAACGGATCTTTTCGGAACTTACATCAATTAAATGGCCTGAGATTAATTGGTAATAATATCGGAAACCTTACTATCGGCATGTTTTGGGATCTTACAAGTATGCAAGTGTTGAACTTAGCCAAGAACAAAATTCAACAAATTGAAAGGGGGACGTTCGACCATAATACTGAAATTGAAGCTATTCGGTTGGATGCCAATTTTTTAACTGATATAGATGGTGTCTTCTCTACTTTATCAAGTTTGTTATGGCTTAATTTATCGGATAATCATTTAGTATGGTTCGATTATGCATTTGTACCAGTAAATTTGAAATGGCTTGATATACATGGCAACTTTATTGAAGTTCTGGGCAATTATTATGACAGACAAGAAAGCTTACATATTAAAACTTTGGATGCTAGTCACAACAGGATAACAGAAATTTCTCCCATGTCTATTCCGAACAGTATTGAACTTTTATTCATTAACAACAATTATATTTCCAAAGTCATGGCGGCAACATTTTTGAAAAAGGCTGATCTGGTTAGGGTTGATATGTATGCAAATATGTTGGTGACCCTGGACTTGAATGCATTAAGACTGAATGCTGTTCCTCTCGATAAAGCGCTCCCGGAGTTCTACATTGGAGGGAACCCCTTTCATTGTGACTGCTCAATGGAGTGGTTGCAAATGATAAATAACATGACGCAACTGCGAATTCACCCTAGAATCATGGACCTTGCTAACATCATGTGCAAGATGACCTATTCACGTGGCCTGCCAACAATTCCGGCGATTGATACTAAAACTTCTAATTTCTTATGTGCTTATGAAACGCATTGCTTCGCTCTTTGTCATTGTTGCGATTTCGATGCCTGTGACTGTGAAATGACTTGCCCAACTAACTGTTCATGCTTTCACGATCAGACGTGGACCACGAATGTCGTTGATTGTTCTGGCCTCACAACAAGCCATATTCCCCGCCGTATCCCCATGGACGTGACGGAACTCTATCTAGATGGCAATGACTTCGGTGAACTTCAAAACCACGTCTTTATTGGCCGAAAAAATATGCGAGTGCTTTTTGTTAATGCTAGCCGCATTGAAACAATACAAAATCGTACTTTTAATGGCCTAAACGCTTTACAGATCCTTCACCTTGAAGATAATAGAATTCGTGAGTTGAAAGGCTTTGAATTCGAACATTTATCACATCTAAGAGAACTTTATCTTCAAAATAATCTGATAGCTTATATTGGGAACCTCACCCTACTCCCGCTACGTGCATTAGAGATCTTAAGATTGGATGGAAATCGGTTGGTTACTTTCCCAGTATGGCAGTTAACATTAAACCTAGACCTTGCCGAGATATCTCTCGGTCACAATCTCTGGTCGTGCCGATGTAAGTTCTTACAAGAGCTACAGATTTGGGTTGCAGACAACGCCCGCAAAATGATCGACAGTGAGGACATCTATTGCTACAATAATGAGACGAGACCTCCGCAGCGACGGGAGGTTGATTTGAATAATACAGCGTGTAGTGATTACTATTCTGGGGGCTCTGTCATTCAAAGCATTATTGTCTCAGATTATCTCCCCATGGTGATAATAACATTATCTGCATTTCTACTAATATTGATATTGACCGTGTTAATGTTTGTGTTCCGTGAACCTGTAAGAGTGTGGGTCTATTCAAGATATGGAATAAGATTGTTCCATTTTAAAGGTGGGTCTTCTAAACATTTTGCGGAAGATCGTGAAAAACTGTATGATGGATACGTGTGTTACAGTCCCAAAGATGAAGAATTTGTATTGCAGTCTATTGTAGCTGAACTTGAGCATGGGAATCCTTCATTTCAACTTTGTTTACATTATAGAGATTTACCCCATCATGCGTATCTTCAACATTCCACTTCACCTGTCGTGGTTGAAGCAGCTGAAGCTAGTCGGCGTGTGATTCTAGTCTTGTCAAGAAACTTTCTCCAGACTGAATGGTCCAGGTTCGAGTTCCGTTCCGCCCTTCATGAAGCATTGAAGGGTCGTATCTTCAAGTTGGTGCTTGTCGAGGAAGGAAGTTCGCTTCCTGAAGCAGAACTAGATCCAGATTTGAGGCCTTATCTCAAGACTGGCGCTAGGGTGAGATGGGGTGAAAAGCGATTTTGGGAAAGGCTACGTTATGCCATGCCAAATCGTGACAATCAACAGCACAAAAGTTCCATGTATCGTCGGAACATTAATAATTACACTCTGGATTCAGGAGTGGTAGTGAGCAACGGTAGCCATCACCATTCGTATCTGGAGAAGACAAAACAACCTCATCCGTCTTCGCCTTCGTTACAAATGCACATAAACAGTCACCCGCTATTCAAAGCGGCGGCAGCTGCTTCTACGAACAACGATAATATTACCCCTAATAACATCGTAGTAACACCACCGTCTTACTCTACAGCCCCAACCTTACCTCGCACCCCAGTGAAACAAGTGAACAATCTCCAACAGCAACAGCTTCACCAAGAACCAAGGAACATTGACCCTGAAGAGGCTAACTATTCTTCAGCCACCACCGCAACCCCTTCTCCTAGACCAGTTCATAGACATAATTATCACCACCCTACCCAAACATTGCAGCAGAACCATTTCCACCAACCTATGGCCTATACAGGGGCGGAAATGTTAGAAGTGGTGTCTAATACGAGACCAAGTTCAGAACACATCTATTCGTCCATAGACTCGGACTATTCTACCCTTGAGAGGGAAGGTTCCTTCATGTTACGGACTCAGCAGCAGCCTCAACAGCAGCGGCCGCCCTGGCGGTCCGGAGCTGTCTTGGATAACAGCGGCGTGCAGGCGTACCTCGTGTGAGGGGCGGCAATCGGCGGCCAGCGGCATCGCTAACAGGTGAGACTTGCTATCATTGTTGTCTTTAATTGTGTGTCCATTCCATTTCACTCTTCACATACAAATTCATCAGAGTGACAAACTGATAAAATTTTAAAAATTATACCGTGAAAATAATAACAATAATAATATATTCGGAAAGGCCAAAAAACAGTTTCAAAATACTTGTTTTATTTTGTCTTTTCTCTGCGAAAAATTGCAGACAATTCTGAAATTATTTCCTCTAGTGCGATAAATTTTTCACACTTCATATCGTAAGGCTAGTAAAATCTAATTAAAAAAAAAGAAAATTTTAAATTATGTAGCAATCAGTATGACATAATAAGTAATACCAAAATCTACTAGCTTTCATTATTTTAATGCAAAGATTGTGATAATAAGATATGGTGCCTACAGTTTACTTGGAATCTGAACCACAGCTGTGTAACTTATCATGATCATGATAATAACATAATGTGAAAATTAGGATATAACTAAATTTAAATAAACTAGTACGATCAATATTATCTATAATCTTCGATTTTGCGGCGAGTAAAATTAAAATTAAGAATCTATTTTAAATGTGCAAGTTGAACCTAATGTTACAATTAGTAACACCAAGCAAGTTTGTAACCTTACGCAATTATCGTAAGACAAGGTCCTCTACATTACGTGAAATTCAAACCAAAGTGATGAATTTTCTTGATAATAATAATAATAAATATAACTTCAGTGCAAAAACTAATGTTTGAGTTTGTCGATGATATTGTTAAACTAAAATTGGCTAGTGCAACCGCTTTTCTCAATAATTTTATGGACAAATAACCTCGATGTTCCACCCCTTTAAAACAATCGCAACCACAACCTCCCTATAAACTTCCATATTATGGAGTAAACGTTTAAATTTAAGGAGATGTAGGTTTTAATGTATTATAAAATTACTGTGCACTGAATGACAGCAAGAATATTTATAGTTTATCCTGCATTTAAAACTACAATGTATACCGTACCACAAGCTACCGGACCTACATTTCACGTGGAATCCGAATCACGGAGATTTCAATTTTGCTGTTGAAATGAATACTAGTTTAAAAATAAAATAACGTACTGTGCAAATAGAGTACCGTATTACATCTAAATGGTCGTGCATAAACTAGATTAAGCTATGAATTACTATTCCTTGCTGTAGTCCACTAACAATATGGTACATTTGGCAAGAAGTGACGGTAACGTTCACAGCTATCACATAGCATACATTTACAGTTAAGTTATCCTCAGGTTCATGAAATCCCAGTATAAATAGAATAGGCAATTTGTGAAGTAATTTTCTATGCTATCGACTTCGTAAATATACATTGTAATGTGTGTGGGCGAGTTTCTTCCGTAGGCCTAATACCAGTCTGGATGTCATTGTAAGTAAAATTGTCAGACCGTCCTTCTCTACCAGTGGCTATGATGGAAAATTTGTGTCTGAAATTCCCTTTCAAACTAAAATTATTTTCAAATAAAAGAATCAATGGAATGCTTTAACCGGACGAAATTATCATCAAATCTGAATAAGTCTGGTCACCATAAAATGTTTATATTGCTTTTCAGTAAAACTTGATATTGACATAGAAACGGCATTACTGAATTTATATGATGTGATAAATTTTCGCCATTCACTTTCATTTTGAAGGAAGGATTGCATTTAAAATATCATTGAAAATCTATTACATTCCAGGTGTTTAATATCAAAATAAACTGTGAAATAATGGATATTGTGTTATTCTTGCAATAAAGTGTGCAAAGATTGAATTCAATACTGCGAGTGTGAATATCGCCCAAATTATCATAATTTTGATCTAAAATATAGGTGCGATGTTCGTGACAGTGCGATGCAAATGAGTGAAAGTGAAATTCTGTTTCGTGTGGCTTGGAATACCATTTTAATGGGAGGAAGATTTTATTCAGAGAATAATATTTTCACACTACTTTTTGTAAGGTATAACATAATAAATACAGAAAGTGGTAGAAAATTATTGCAAATAAAAGCAAACGAAATGTAAATGTAGCCTACTGTATGTTTTAAGAATTAGCATTTGTGTATATTTTGAGATCAAAACTATAACGATAAATTCTTAACGAGTATATCAGTTTATTTTGATTATGTTCCCATAAACCTCAGTGGCTGCCAGAAAAAATGCCAAATCTAATTCCGCTCTCGTCAGTGGAGTTATATCTCATACATGTGTTATTTAGAACTACTTAAAAAATATGATTCTATATAAAATATATTTAAAATAATTAAATATAATCGATAACTTGTCGGTTGGTCAACACGTATTTAGGCCTAAGCACAATTCCTTTGTTAGGTGAGAAATATAAGACTAGGCCTACCTGAAAAATTGCACTAGTGATTGATTATTGTGCTCAGATTTCATTATTCCGCCTCGTTGCGTAGTGGCTAGCCTTCTTAGCTGTCACCGTGGAGGCTCAGGTTCGATTCCCAGCTCAGCCAAGAAATTTATTTCTGGTCTGAGGGCTGGAACGGGGTACAATCTGCCTCGTGAGGAAAGACTGAGGGGAGGCGGGTTCGATTCTTACCTCAGACTTCCTGGAAATGGGTTTTCCATGGTTTCCCACTTCTACTCCAGGCAAATGCCGGGATGGTTCCTTACTTAAGGCCACGGCCGCCTCCTTCCCAATCATCGCCTGAATTACAAATGCACACTAATACAGACCTCACAGTGACACAGGTTATCAGACAAATTCTACACACACCCAAGATGGAGATGAATGACCACGATGTCCAAGCCCCTCAAATGAAACAGCAACAACTTTTTAATATTTGCCAGAATTGGGCATATTAAACATTCTTAATAATTAACCATGTAGGCTACCCACATTTAAATAAGTATAAAATTATCATAATTAAATAACTTTAAACTGAATAGCAGAGTGTGTGAAAGTTTCCAAAAACTAAAATTAAATAAAAACATATGGAATCTTTATGTAAGCTACAAAAACATAATTGAAAAATCAAAAGTAGCTTCATTGTAGTTCATCCTAGAGCTATGAGCTATAGTTCACCATCATTAATGTATAATTCTTGACCGACAGCGGTAGCTATGCTCGCTAAGGCGCAGCCTTTGGGCCAAGCTATCTGCGGACTCGGTAGACGTGGGTTCGAGCCTCACCGTCAGTCGTCTTTGAAATGGTTTTCCGTGGTTTTCATCTCCAGGCAAATGCTGGGACGGTACCTTCTGACAGGCCACGAACGTTTCCTTCTACATCCTTGCCCAGTTTCATTCATTATCATTCTTGTCATCTCTCATTAGCTCCTCACATGCAGTTGGCGTCAGGAAGGGCATCCTGCCGTAGAAATCATCCGCCACATAGACTTTCATCGCATCTCATCCCCGATCCCATTGAAGAAGGGAATAATAAGATTTAGGCATACATACCATACAAAGTATATTTCTTGACAATACTTTCTGTAGAGGGTAATGCAAGGAGAAATTAGTTGACGAAATCCTCAACATGCTAGAAAACGTACGACTCAGAAATATAATTATTGAAAATAATTGAAACTTGCGGACCTGTGCGACAACTCTCGCATAATGGGTTGTGTGCGCTCCATGTGTACAGACTACCCGCCCGGCGCTAGTGCTAAGAGGGCTTTACGCGACACAATTCTTTCAGGGACTATCGACTTGTTTATTTGTTTGAGAGCACTTTATATACATATATTTCCGTTGACTTTTCAAGAAATGCAAGATTTTTACTGTACTATCGAGACGATTTGGAAGACTTTGGTGCAAACCACACCTTCTAACTCCCTCTGGTTTAGAAGCTTGAGTTTTGTGAAACATACACCTTAGCGTATTATATAATAAGATTGAAAATAAACTTTTGAAATCCCCGAGCTCTAATACCACTTGTGAAGTCCATATTGAAGGAGTGAACATACAGGCCTAAGCCACAGTTTCCTCCAGCGGACAGCGTATTACTTAAACCTACACACTAGATAACCACAGCATCCAATTCAGTTATTGTATAGCACATGAAACCACCATGTTCTTGTTTTTCTTTTGGTGTGTTATCTATTAATTAATGGGAATTATTTTCCATGTGTGATTAGCTTTTAATCAACACCATTGCTCGATACGTTTGAGCGATTACTGGACTGTTTTACTGTAAAGGTAAACTAGTGCCTATTAACACAATAATATAGCGTAGTAACGGTTTTAATGACATAAATATTTAACAATTCTAAAAGTACACTTGTTAATATAAAAACAAAAGAAATACCATGGATTTGTTATGCTGTTAAACTGCGCAATGAGGGTATCACTAGTGAATTAGATCGCGATACACTATCTTGTTGTTGTTGTTTATTTATTTTGGGACTTTGCGACATTGTGACTATGTAGCCCTGTTTACTTGGGTACGTGTGGAGTTTCATTGTTAACCTGTGTTATTGTGATGGCTATATTAGGGTGTGGATTGGGAAGGATGCGGCCGTTGTCTTAAATTAGTAACCATCCCGGCATTTTCCTGGAGTAGAATTGGGGAAACTACGGAAAACCGCTTCCAAAATTGCTGAGGTGAGAATCGAACCCGCTGAGTGTACCCCGTTCCAGCTGTCCGACCAGAATTAAAGTTCTCGGCAGAACCGGGAATCGAACCAGGACTGAATGCTAGTCGCTACACTGCGAGGTGGTCCATGATAGGTCTATACTTCACGAGATAATCGTAATCGTGATTTAATGGTACATTAAATGCTATTTACTAATCCTTTTGAACTAGTTCATTTTTTGCAAGAAATATAATGGAATGAAAGAACAAGGTATTATTTCAGTGGCTATTAACGAACTTCAGTATTAACTGGTTAATATTGTAGGTAAAGTAACAGATTCCAAATAGACTACAGTACTTTCTTATTTTTGTCACTCCGATAGCGCACATTGAAGCATAATATGAATGGTTCTGAGGCCATAGTATCATTCAAGTGATTCCGCAGCTCATAAGAAGAAAGTGACATTTATTTTCTCACAATATACTTGATTGATTGATTTATTTATCCTGGCAAAATTAAGGGTCTGTGTACTGTGTCTTTCTCGTATAATAACCGTCCCGCGGCGTAAGCATGCTCGTAAAATCGTGCACTACGACCACGCGGGCTGCTGCATCAAGTCCTGAAACCGTAGTTTCGAAAAGAAATCCCAACGCTGACAGCAGCTCTCCTGAGTGTGGTTTTCCCTGGGGTTTCCACACTCCCTTTCCACACTCCCTCCAGGCAAATGTCGGGGTAGTAACTTATTTCAAGTCCCAGCTACACACTTTACTACAGCTAACACACAAATACTGGTTGTCAGACAAATTCAACACACATCCAACTACACGCGGCTAATGACCAAGATGTTCCAAGCCCCTGAAATGGATTAACAACAACTCTTATATCTAACCAGAATATGGAGACATCGCAAAAGATAAGTGGTAATATATTGTGACTATTGTTCTATGTAGATGATGATGGTAATGATAAGAGTTCATTTCCAGAGAATTCTCAGCTATGAAAAAGTCTTGACTGTTGATTCAGTTGCCAGAGAGCCGGAAACTTGTGTATCCTGAGGGAATTATGATCAAAACTTCTGGACCTGATTTCTTTTAGTTTGTTTTATGACAATAGTCATCAAAATTTGTTGGTTCGTTAGTCCTTGTGCTTGCAGTAATCATATGTTATAGTAGAAGATTGGTTTAACAGCTTCATAAAGAAAATGATTACATTTATTTATTGCAGGAATGTAGAAGAGGAACATGCTTTTTTAATGTAGGCCTAGGAGTTAAACTTGATTGGTCTGTGCATGTTGTAGAAAACTGTCAGAAACATCAACAATATTGATATTTTAAAACACATTGTGGTGGTAGCACTACAGAACAGGAGACCAAAGGTATTTAAAAAAATAGGTAATGAAATTTGCCGAAGCACCTTTAGTAATGGTATCCGGAGATGTTAAAATAATAGATGTTGACTCGTTCGCTGCCATAAACCCACCCCGCCATCCCAAATAGATACACGACTTATATAGCAGAAATGAAGTCTTTTGTAGCCATCTTGCTTACTAAGTCAGGAATGCCAACCCCACGCATTTGGTACTATTTCACATCGGGTATAGAAAGAGTAAACAAATGAGCGTCGATAAAGTAATGTAATGAAAAATTGCGCCAATTGTCAGTGTTTATTTATGTATTTATAATGTTTTACATACAAAAACAGACCTAACCTGGGGCTTACGCCCCAGACCCCCTTGCTTGTGGTACTAGCAGTAATTTTCCGCAAGACAGTGCTTAACTTAGTGGAAATTTGTAACAATTTCAAACTTTACGTGTCATATGGTGAATTTTGTATTGGACATGTTGGTAACGTACTCAGATGTTCGTTTTTCGGGTGTCACATGACGTATGACGTAGTGTCCAAGATGGCGTCCATAGTGAAATAAAGACAATGCTAAAAGCATTATTTTCGTAAATAATCAATTAAAAGGAATTATTCCGGTGCAGCAGTGGCAATTGAGAAAGTAAAACGACTCCCAACATCTCCGAGAAAGGTTTGTCAATCATAAATACTATATTTTCAGTAATATACCTTGTTGAAAGTTACGACGGTTTGGTCTCCTGTTCTGTAGTTTTAATAAATAATGTTAACAAGTACAATATGTTATATTGTAATTCACACGAAAATAAATTGTTACTTCAAATTGAAGGTATATTTGGAACATTTGCTACGTTAATTGCAAGGGAAAATGTGCTGATTATGGAAAAGAAAGAAATTAAGAATGTTATTAAATCGAAATACTGGCTAGCATACTTGGCTGACACCCCTGTCGTCCAGTTCGATTCCTGACTCTAGGCCTACCAAGAAATTTAATTCTGATCTGATATTTGAAAGGGGTTACGAAGCTTCGTGAGGAAAAACTGAGAAGAGGTGTTTCCGATTTCCATCTTAGACATCCTAAAAGTGGTTTTCCATGGTTTCACACTTATACTCCTGGCAAATTCTAGGGTGGTTTCTAGGTTAATGCCACGGTTGCCTCTTTCTCAATCATCAATCAATGCCTCAAATAAAGATACACACATTTCGGTAGATACCAGAATAACACAGACTGTATTATCAGACAAACGCTACTGAAATGACAACAATGTCCCATCCCCTGATTGAAAGAAGAAGGAAACAAATAATATCCTCTACCGTAACTAAGGACTGTTTTCAAAATTCTCTGTAGGTCTAGTATGTTATCGAAATTCGATGTTTTTCACTCGGTCAACACATTGTACCCAATTGTGAAGAGTTATTCCCTAATCTTTAAAAAAATGTACTTGTGATTAATAAATACACTTGGATAACCAGTTTCGATCGTCAAGCGATCATCATCAGATCCATTACACTAAGCCCTATGTCAAAAAGTATGGGTGAAAGTATTTACAATATATAGGCTACACTTACTTAGTTGCAGTAGTCTAGTAATTAAAATAATGCAACTATTCAATATTTGTTAGCTGTAGTCTATGTGACGTTCTGTTAAGATGCTGAAAGTGGTGATTGACCTCCAAATTTTCTTGCTTAGTGTGAATAGCTGAGTGAAATGAATCTGATGATAATCGCTTGACGATCGAAACTCGTCATCCTAGTATATTTATTAATCTCATGTAAATTGTTTTCAGAATTAGGAAATAACCCATCACAATTGGGTACAATCGTGTTGACCGACAGAAAAGCAACAAATATCGATTACTAAGGCAACACTGAAAATGACTGCATACACCATAATGTAGTAGCCTGTCTTATGTTAGACACACGAAACATAGTTCATGGACTGAACATAATCGGATATATATCTAATAGAAGCAAACTGTAACTGGAAATTCAAGGTGTATTCGAACATTTATTGTAATATTTATGATTCCCAAGTGAATATGTGAAGATTAAAGAAAGAAAGAAAGAAAGAAAGAAAGAAAGAAAGAAAGAAGAAAGAGCCAGTGTAACGTACGATAGGCTATATTTAGGTGTGGAGGTCATAGCGGAATGCGCTTTAATCCAATCACATCACAAACATTCTTAAAAGGGTTGTATTAAGGAGGGATTCATCTGATATTGTGGAAAAGATGAACCAGAAAAGGTCTTCTGACTTATAGGCCGGTCTGAACCTGCGTATAGGTGTTGCTGAGCAGGATTTTATTTGAGGTAGGGTTATTACTTCTTTTCCGTTCCAGCATCTCTTCCCCGGTCAACAGCACGTCGATCCCAAGAGTTCTGACCACGCCCATTGATACCCAACTTTGGAGATCTCGCGGAATCAGGTGTTTCAGATTGGTTGTACTGTTGGTTATGTTATAGAAAATGAGTAATACATTCTAATTTGAGAAGGATTTTATGTTCGTTATGATCTCATTCACAATGTTTGCATTGGAAAATTAATGCTCGTAAACTTATTAAATCAAAGAAATGTAAGTGGGAAATTTAATGATCATGAATGAAATTTCAAAGTGTATAGTCTCAGAACTGCATTGAAAGGCATCCATAAAATGCTCTGGTAAATAATGGCAAGTTTTAGGGTGATGAGTAGAAATGTTTGTCCATATTATTTTAGTGTCATGTATAATACATAGCTTTCTTTTAATCCACGTGTTATTTCGAGTGCTAAGTATATTTTTTTAAGTATCACCGGAGAGAGATATCTATTGATCTATATTCAGACGGACTGTATCATGATTGACAAAACTTATGAATGTTACGTAATTGGTATTAATATCTAATTATAATACTTGAATATCTCATTTCCGAGATGGCGGATGCGCGTCATATTCAAAATGATTCATCTCCAATTTGGAAAATTTATTTTCCTTAATATGTTGCAAAATATCATCTAACTGTTCCATCCGTCAATGTGGAATGTATCTTGTTATTTTACTTTGGTTCAATCAAACGCTGAACGCTCCTTGCACTTCTAAAAATTTCCCTTAATTCGAGTAGTTGACGATAAATAATAAATATAATAATAATAATAACAATAATAATGTGTGGCTTGGTGCCGGTCTATTGAGCTGACACCCATTGGCGATCTACGTGTGGTGATGGGAAATGACGAAGACCTCACATAGGCCTACAGCAAATTATCAGTGCAAGGGGAATGACTACCTTTAAGTTAAAATCCAACGATCTGTCCAGGGTGACCTCAGTAGCATTATCTCGGATTGAGACCATATCAAGCAGCTACTCAATTGTCCTCGACAGGCTAAATGCACTCCCTTCTAACTCTCGCGTATTAATCCGGCGCTGAAAGCGTGGTGTGCTTTTTCTGCACGCCCTCCAGGCAAATGCTGGGATAGAACCTTATCTCAAGTGTTGGGGCTCCTACCCAATCCCCATCATAAATAGTTATAGTTACACATACTGCCACAGCTACCACGGAAACACAGGTTATCAGGAAATTCAACATACTCACCCAAGTACACGGGGTCGATGACCAAAGATGGCCAAAGCCTCTTAAATGAATTATCAACAAAAACAATTACCTGAGATATATTAAAGTACAGATTCGGAAGAAAAATATTGATATTTTGAGACTGGAGTTGCATTTTTTTTTCAATCATTAATGTGCATAATTTACTATTCTTTCAATAATATATTTAAGATATTAAAAAAACGCACATTATGGAGTAAGCCTAATGCCACGATGTCTTGCCTTTTGTATTCACCGCAAATTTCGTTCGCTTTCACAGTGTGGATTTAGCCTAAGGATGTTACGATTTAATTTACATAACCTTAATTGCTTGATCAATTCTGAAACTCATTCTTATTCACAGCCGTGAAAATTTCCCTGTGTGAAAGAAAAGAAAAAAGAAGAAATAAAAGAGGAATACCGCCAGTAAATGAAAGAATGTGTAACTTTTATCAGGTGCGCGTGCAATCTAAATTAGCATATGTCCTTTAAAATACTACAGAGGTACTGTTACAACGCTAAGATTTTAACTAACGTTTCTCTTCTAATTAAGGATTGTGTATGTTGTCCAGCACCTTTATATTGATCTAATAATTAACATACCAGTGTAAACTCACACTTTTCCCCAAACTCTAACGCAGATGAAGCCCTGAGTATTCCCGCCTGTTAGCTTCCTAAAAATACATGTTTATTTAACTGGAAAAGAATTAACGAACATTCCTATACAAATGGGCACGCCATGTACACACTGAACTGTTTGTTTCCAAACTCTCATTTATTTTTTTATTTTTTTGTTTCCTTTCAGCCTTAGCTCGTATTTGCATTTACGACTCTTCCGTGTAAAAATTCTCTTCTGCCAGAATTTCAGTGTGATTTCAAAGATAATTAGATGATTATTTCGAAATTTTGTTAAAAATTATTGTTATTGTATGCATGCATTTACTATTCGCTTACTGTTCCAGTTTAAATAAACAGTTGTTGTGTCTAAATTATCATAGGAAAATGTTATTTTAATGAAGTCTACGTCGCTCTTGCAATATTCTGAATCATAAAATAAAAGCATAATTTATTAAATACTAGCAACCCGCCCCGGCTTCGCCCGGTATCTTTAACGGTTTACCCAGCGTAAGCTTAAAAGGCGCACGGACTGCATGTGCCAGATGCAATTCAGAAAAGCAGAGGTGAACAGCGAAGCTCCAAACACACAAAGTCTTAACTCGACACGACTCGACAGTTTGATGCTGGCCGAAGCTGGAGTGATAGGCTCGTTTGCTGGCTCGTAAACTCACGCCATAGCTAGTAATTTAAATGCCCACTGAATGGAGATTGTTGAAAGAAATGAAAACGTAAAATCACTTATAGTGGGCGATGTATTGAAGATGGAGATCGAGGACTTACTTGAAGAACTTTTCATGCAGAACAACTCTTACATTCATAGTATATCGTAGATATGTTTAACGGTTTGCCCAGCGTAAGCTTAAAAGGCGCACGGACGGAAGGTTTTTCTTCGACTCAATTCCCTAAAATCGTTACTGCTCGGATTCCTTTGGTCATAAATGAATGTTTATTCCCACCGAAACCTTCCTTGAGAAATCCTTTACAGAATGGTGAAAACCGCAACAAATCCATCCAGTGGTTATTGAGATTATCCGCTAAATTTAAGATAATTTCTACTAGGCTTATGTAGACTAGAGATTAGTTAATATACCCCTTTACTGCTCTTAACCCCCTTAAATGTTTCTGGTATATAAAAAGAGTTATTTCTATTCACGGATAAGTGGAGTTTTTGAAAAGTAATTTGACTAATTTTACATGGGATTTGCCATTTTGGTATGATCTATAGCTATTGCCTTTCCCCGTAGCTAAATGACGTTAGCGTGATTGGCTTAGGCCTGAAAGTCTCATGTTCAATTCCCGGCCGGATCGTGGGGATTTTAATCTCCCTTGATTCAGGGACTGGTTATACATGACGTCACGACGTGCAGATTGCCCATGGGCATCGAATCGAAAGGTCTCTATCAGGCCATTACTATTATTATTATTATTATTATTATTATTACTAACCATTACTTATCAAATCGTCCATGTCGTGGCCTAGTGACTACTAGCATTCTTCCCTGTCACCACGGAGGTCCGGGTCCGTTTCTCGGCTCTGCCAATAAATTTAATTCTGGTCGTGGGGGATTGAACGGAGTTGACTCGGCCTCGTGAGACAGAACTAAGAAGAGAAGGGTTCAATTTCTACCTCAGGCCTTACGGAAGTGATTTCCCATTTCTACTCCAGGTGAATGCCGGGATGGTACCTAAATTAAGGCCACGGCCGCCTCCCACCGGAATCCTAACCACAGTTACAAGTACACACAGTAGTACAGATCACAGTTACACAGGATGTCAGACAGATATCACACATACGCAGACACTCAAGTAGGCCTACAAGGGTCTACATAACTACGTTGTTATAAAGCCCGTAAATGAATCAACAACAACAACAATACTATTTCCAGTGTGTAACTGGCTGCGAGGTGCGTTCTAGCCTGCTATCCCCCAGCTTGCAGGATCGAATTCTGGTGTAGTGAGTTGGCATTCGAAATTGCGCAAATGCGAGGGAGACGTGCCAGTAAATTTACAGGCACGTTAAAGATCTCCTTCAGGGCATAGCTTCGACTCCCCTGCGTCTCTAAGAGCCTCAGTAGTTAAAAGCAAAATAAAACTAATAACATTATTATTATTAGTAGTAGTAGTAGTATTAGTAGTATGTTTTCGATGTCAATCTTTTTTTTATCTTCGTCATCAATCTAGTATATGCCTTATGTTGAAAATTTGATTTATCAGATAACTTATTTGATGCACATTGAATACCGAGCAATAAGCTACATTTGGACGGCATTGACCAGTGTTAGGACAGATCAATAGATAACCTCTTATGTCTCTCAGGGATCAATACAAAATGTGTTTCCTACATGTTCTGTTATGACAGCACTTTCTTTGCCATTACATCACCTTTGATTGATATTGCAACGCTCAGTCAAGGTTGTCTTAGCATTAAAAGAATATGTTTGTGAAATTGCCGGTAATATAAAAGAGTAACATGATATTATTTCATGTGTAGAATTAAAGAAGGTTATTTATTTAAAGCTTAGCGTCGTCGTGGTCTTGTACCCTTGTGTACTTGGGTGTGTGTGTAATCGGTCTGAGGGCCTGTGCTATTGTGATGGCTGTACTAGTGTGTGAATTTGTAATTGTGGCTAGGATTTGGGTGTGGGGAAGCCTTCGTGTTAATTTAGGCACCATTCCGGCATTCGCCCGCAGCAGAAGTCTGCCTTTTATGGCTCTACTTCTTTCGAAGTCTCTTAATCCTCATTCTTCGAGGGTCGAGTATATTTCCTGTTCCTCTTTTTTATTTCTCTTAATCTATTTCTTGTCCTTTTTTTTCTTCTAGTATGGACGTTAAGTTAGTTGTAGCCTAAGTCATATTGAAGTATTAGAGGCAATTTTTCTGTATGGTCTATTGCAGTTTTATTATAGAAAACTTTCCAATTGAATTGGAGTTGAATAACGTTAAATGTTAACTTAGCTGGTATTTGAATCCTGAGTCCTATACGGCGTCCGTAGTCGCACACCGCTCACCTTGGCTTAGACAAGGTACGCTGTTTATGTATTACACTTATATATAAATATCTATATATACAGGGTGTCATTTATGTACTTGAGTACCCTTAAGGGGCGTGTCGGGGATGGGTATAGGATCAATTTGAGATAGGGAACCTGGGGTCGTAACGGCCTCTTAACCCCAGAAAAAAAGTTTGACTTTTAGTCATGTTTTCGTTTTTGATGGCCAATACATTTTTATTTTTGACTAATAATTATGTTTGTTGTTAAGCTTTAATTTCCTGTTTTCGAATTTGCTGAAAGCCATTTTTGGACGGAGTGCATTTGATTGTTGAGCTTTTATTTGTTTTTCGTTACATTTTGATGACAAGTGAAGAACATTTCTTTACTGAATTACATTGGTTTCAAGGTAAGCTTACGAAGTTTGTACTAAATAAAGCTGCATTCCTCTTGCCAATCGATAGTTCCGTCGTATGTAACTACTACAGAAACACACGTAACTTATTCATACTAATAATCAAAAGGCAATTAATTTACAGAATCAACGATAGTTTAAAAAAAACACAGAATAAACACGCACTGTGACTACGCCCCCTCCTTCCCCTCTAAAAAAAATAAAGAAAAAGAAAAATAATGAAGCCATGGCACCCCAAGAGACACGAACCCGACCACTGGGGAACCGCGCCTCGCCGCTATCCTCTCGGCTAACGCAGCGTTGAGCGGTGGTAGCACCAAGACGGTTGACGGCGAAAGAAGCCTGACCTCAGAGTAAAACATGGCGCGCTTGAATACTTTACAGTGGCGGAGGGCCTGAAATAAACCTGTTTCCTGGGGTTAGGAGGCCGTTACGACCCCAGGTTCCCTATCTCAAATTGATCCTATACCCATCCCCTATACGCCCCTTAAGGGCACTCAAGCACATTAATGACACCCTGTATATATATAATACGCTAAGGTGTATGTTTCACAAAACTCAAGCTCCTAAACCAGAGGGAGTTAGAAGGTGTGGTTTGTACCAAAATCTTCCAAATCGTCTCATTAGTACAGGAAACATCTTCCATTTCTTGAAAAGTCAATTTGGGCACAATAAAGTGCTTTTAAACAAATAAACAAGACGATAGCCCCTGGCAGAACTGTGTCACGTACAGTCGCATAGCACTAGTTCCGGGCGGGTAGTCTGTACACATGGGGGCGCACACAACCCATTGTGCAACCAGCAGCAGTGATGAATTGCTCTCAGATTTCATAAATACGGTATCGACAATTTGTTTAAACAAATAAACATATTTATAGAAGCCCGCATAACAGTAAAGCCAGGCGGGTGGTTTATACACATGCGGGAGTTCTCGCACGGGTCCGCTAGTTATTATACTGTATAATCATACAATGTGCGACAACGGACCCTGTATAGGACTCAGGATTCATGGTTGGTTGGTTCCTTAGTTTAGGGGCTGCGACAACGCGGTCATGTAGCCCCGTGTACTTTGGGTGTGTGTAGAATTTGTCTGATAGCCGGTGTTAATTGTGATGGCTGTATTAGTGTGTGTTATCTGTGATTCAGGTAGAAGGACTGCAGACGATTAATATTTTCAAGTAGTTCCTACTTTTGCTACCAAATGCTACCGTCCACGACACCTAGTTGCGGATGTGGCTACTGAATGTCATCACAGTCAGCACCTGGCGGCAAACGTTAGAACTAATATAGCGTTATCAAAGTTACTTACAAATTTTAGCTTCCACAAGTGTAGTTGGTGGAAGGTTCTTTTTCATGCCATAAATGTATGACATGGGACCGCTGTCTTCACTTACCCTCCGAAGGAAGGATTACTGGGGGATTTTTAACGCTCATAAAAAGTCCGACGACTTTGGCCAACTCAGAATTCAAATACTAGCTAAGTTTAAATAGGAAAGGTTGAATTCGATTCATAATTAACAAAAATAGTCTAGACAACATCATACCTGAAGTTCGTCACAGTAATAGATCACAGATAAGCGTACTTAAACTACATTAATAATTACGCAGCAAATATTATAGAAGTGCTTCGAACCAACTGAACAGTAATATCTGTAAATCAGATTGATACGTTAGCCTCTACAAGTTTTTACAAACTTTAATCTAAATATTATAATTACATGAATTGCAGTCAATGGCCATAGCAGGGAATTTCAATTGAACGCCCATGGGCTCACAGCAAGTTCAATTTCAAGTAGTTTCAACTTTGGCTACCAGATATCACTGTCACTAACACCTAGCGGCCAACGTTAGAACTTGATAGAACGTTTCTAACCAGTCAAATATAACCTACAAATTTTGCTATACTCTACCATATTGTAATGGTAGCCGGCTTTACTTTCGCTGCAAAAGTGTAATAAGTTACATAAATATACCTTATCTAAGCCTAAGTGAATAGGTTCTGATGATGATCGCTCGACGATCGAAACATGTCATCCAATTAAGTACCCCTTCCCCTTATTTTGTACATAACAAGATGTTCGGGAAAGAACATATAGCCTACTTTCTCCGAAATGTATGGGTATAGTTATAACTCTCTGTCCTTATCATCTCCTAATTTCTTCCTATTTGAAGTGCAAATTGGCACACAGGATTTGAACAGTGGCGTTCAAACCATAGTTTATAATTTACCCCAGCATTTTGCAATTTCATCAGCAAACACTCCAAACACCGACTACTTACAATAATTGAAACTTCGTTGCTCTAATAAGGCCCATCTACAATGCGCAGTCGGCAGTCCGTAGTTGGTAGTCCTCGGTCGGCAGTCGCGATCGACTCCGTGTATACTATAGGCACCATACACAACATGAAGTTGCAGTTGGTAGCTGGCAGTTGGCAGTCGAGAATTTTATCCTTGACTGCCAACTACCCGACTGCAGCAATGTAATAGCCAATCAGAGCAGATCAGAAACTGACGTCACGTTGTTGTTCTGTGTCGTGTACGAATGATATAGAACTAAGTGAAGTAACTTCGCAACCCGTTAATTTATAGGCTAATCTTAAATACACGGTATAACAAAATAATCCATCTCCAAATCATCCATATTGCAAGTTTTGAGATTATCAACAACGCCTCTGTGCACAAGGAATAAACGAATGTTACTGTCTTATTACTCCTAGCAGTCGTTAAGACTGGGTTCACTAACTGGCCGGTATAGAGCGCTGCTCGAATCTATAGTTTCTGCATAGTACAACTGAAGGCTGGAAGATGTCACTCCAGTGGAGAACGTCGTTTTTTTTTTAATATATAATTTCCATTGCAAAAAGCACCATATAAAGCTTTATTTTATAACGTCTCAGTACTCAAGAAACAATAAATATAAAAACTAGTCGTGATATCTAGTTGTGAAATATCGAACAATATAATCCTAACAGAGCGAGTGCATTCTAGCGGCCAGAAGAAGAAACTTTTCAATAAAATCTGTTACCTTTTTGTCAGCTAGATGTCTCGATTAAATCTGCTGGCGAATTATGTTTTAATTAAGTATATGTTTTGCACCGTAATATGCACAATATAACGCTTAATTTTAAAACGTCTGAGTCATTACAAAGCAACAAATATGTAAAATGTCAAGCAAAAAACTTATCTCTGATGGGGTTTGAACCATAGGCATATGAATGACAGACTAACGCTTTACCACTGAGCCATTTGTGCCAACGAATATTGATCCATATAAAATGACTTACATAGAACTTGTTAGCAAATAATGATTTTATACTAAACGATTTCATCACTGAAGTATATTATTTATATATAAAGCATTTCATACAAAGTTTATTTATTTTGTTTCAGTACGCTATATTGCATGGAATACTCAAATTAGTGAAATATAAGTCAGGCACAAGATATCCGCTGCCATCTTGTCTTATTAATGAATCAGCTGAGCTTTTTAAAATCACGTCTGCACTATAGTATTACAAAATAAACTTTTAATTTCGTACGTGCCTCTTCCGTTAGAACAGTTAAAACGATTCTCGGCTCGATAATCGGAACTGGTGGGTCCCATGATATGGATTATAAAGTTTGCATAATTCGCACGGCCGCCATCCTGAAATGGTATGGCGGACGACCTTGTAGTTTGGTCACAAGACGCATCCTATACGAAGGTATGTTGTTACCAAATTTGGTAGAGATTGGATGATTTGGTTAGTCGTTATTTGATTTTACGTTTTGAACGTTTGAGTGGCCGCCATTCAGTTTTAGTAAAGATGGCGGCGATATAAAACATGACACTGAGGTGTCCTTTGCTAGTGCTACCTTTGTACCAAATTTCGTTCAATTCGCATTCACCGTGTTCGAATTGATAGGGGGGGACAGACATTCAGAGTACACACACTCACACACACACACACAGACTCACACACACACATACACACACACAGACTCACACACACACATACACACACACACACAGACAGACACACTTTTTTCGCCCTGTGTTGATCTCATAAGTCTACTTTCATTTTTTGCAAAAATCGAAAGTAGGCTAAAAACGTGTTAATTTGTGATAAATATCTCATGTAATATTTCTTTTAGGTTAGGGTATGTAAATACTTGTTTTCCCGCCTAATGCAATTGGACACAATTTGTATTGACCTACTGGAAAGCTTTCTATGATAAGGGTAAGTCAGTAAATGGTTTTCGGGGTTGATGAGCAAGATGTCCCAAGACCCTAAAATGAACTAACAGCAATAACAGTAGTTCGTTTTAGTGGTAGTTTTCATATCAAATTCATTGAGTAGGGGCAAATTACATAGTTGTTTTACACCTTAAAATCAACAGTCACGATCACCAGAGGATCAAAATGTTTTGACAAATGTAGGAGTCGAATACGCGACCTATTCTACTAAATTGAGCTCAACGATAATCCATGAAATACTTCATGGGCTCACTGTCCAAAGTATTAGCTTAATATTAAGAGCGATGTAAGTAACCCTATAGGGGCACATGACCTCGTAGTTCCGCTCCTTACAACAACAATAACTAAGTAATCATTTAACACAATCGGGTTTTAACTTATGTAGTCACCGTGTTAATCATGCCCTCATTGAGTGTGTTGTCGATGTGTGAGCTGCTAGATCGAACATGGGACTGTTTAATAATCCATGGGATAGTTGCACTGTCACGGTAATCAGGACTTACCAGCGATCGGGACAAAACTGTCTCATTTAGAGATCCCCGTGAGTTGTAAAGCCTGTACTCTGTCTATACAAGTGCTGGCGCAATTCCTGTATCCCTTTTCAATATGAATAGACGTTAGGTTCATATGCTAATACATAATTAGTTTGCTATGAAAATCGAGCACGTAATACCTATTACGCCGTGCTACCAAATACTCCAACTTATAGCCCACTGCATATAATTGCATATTGTGTGTTTCTAAATAATAAATTTCCTCATGGGCTTAATCTATAAGTTGAATAATAATAATAATAATATTAAGAAAGAATGAAAGTCTTTTGGAACAACAAGAGGAACCAAAAGAAAAGTTGATTGAGTCATTTGCTTTAAGTCTTCTATGTATTGGGAGAATTCGTTTCAAATAATAAATAAATAATAATATTAATAACAATGTGTCGCCTCCATGGTGTAGTAATTAGCGTGCTTAGCTGCCACCCCGGAGGTCCAAGGTTCGATTCCCGGCTCTGCCACGAAATTTGAAAACTGGTATGAGGACTGGAACGGGGTCTACTCAGCCTCGAATGGTCCAAATGAGTATAGTGGGCTCGATTTCCACTCAGCCATCCTCGAAGTGGTTTTCCGTAATTTCCCACTTCGTCTCCAGGCAAATGCCGGGCCACGGCCGCCTCTTTCCCTCTTCCTTGTCTATCCCTCCCAATCTTCCCATCCTTCGCAAGGCCCCTGTTCGCTTTGCAGGTGAGGCCGCCTGGGCGAGGTGCTTGTCCCACCTCCCCAGTTGTAACCTCTAACCCGATGTTCAAGCTCCAGGACACTGCCCTGGAGGCGGTGAAGGTGGGATCCCTCGCTGAGTCCGAGGGAAAAGCCAACCCTGGAGGGTAAAACGACTAAGAAAAAAGAAAAAAAAACACTATTCAACAATTACATTTTTACATAAACAAAAATACACAATATTTATAGATTTTGGTACGATGAATTCGAAAATGACTATAATTTTCGTTCTTTTTAGCTCCCGTTTTCGTGATACATGAAATTTTCTACGTCCTTATTTCTGTCTTAGCTCTCGTTTTCTCTTATTTCAGGAATGCCAATGAATGCTATGTTTTGTTTCTAGCTTACACAGTCTATGATTGCTTGTCTTCCGTAGTGATCCATTGTGTATTGTGACACGAGTTTCTGCGTTATAAAAAAGTAGTCTACTGTATGAATCAAAACTGCTCATTTTTGTATTGTGACTTTTACGTGAGTTTTTCAGTTACTGCGTCGAATCAAAACTTCTGTTTTGTGCTATTAAACCCAACAATTTTTGTCCCATTATAATAAATGAATGGCATAAAAGTTTCAATAACATACAAACCTGAGCTAATCTACATTTGTAACTGCCATTTTCAACTTCAGCACACTCAAATCCATATAAATCAACTATTTTTGCCTTTTTAAAAAACAAAAAGTTGACATTTGTTGTCTAATGTAATACTAATTTATAGTCGAACGTGAATAATTCACGTTTGAAGGGATCGATAAAAAGGATCGAAATATTCATGATCTCGAATTAGATATGCATTGAACATGAATGTGATGGGAACACAAAGAAAGTTTTTGAATAATTCCCAATTACGAATTAAAAACGTTCAAGTTAACTAAGATTGACAGAATAATAATAATAGATAATTAATAATAATAATAATAAATATATATTACAACTTAATTGACTAATAATTAAATTGTAAAAATAATTTTTAGGTGTAGCCTAGTATTTTGCTCCGTTACCCTGTAATCTCTATAGTTGCTATGTATTTGCCAGATATTGTTCTGAGAGAGACATAAATAATAATAATAATAATAATAATTTAATTGTAGGGCTCTTTCTTCTCAACTAGGAAGGACCGGGTTCGATTCCGACTCTTCCAGAAACTTGAAACCTGACTTGTAGGCTGGAACGGGGTGCACTCAGCCTCGAAGGTTAATTGAGTAGCTGCTGATATGAGAAGTAAGACGTAGTCTAATATTGCCGAAGGAGTCGTCGCACTGACCATGCGTCTGCCATAATCCGTAGACTATGGATTGGATGGCAACAGTCCTTGGATGTGCGCGGTCCTCTGGGTCCAAACGCGGGGTTATTATTTTTATAATAATAATAATAATAATAATAAATAATGAGATATTTTCAAATCCTGGTCGTCCCCACTGCACCTAAATATGTAGTGCTATGCTCTTTTGAGTATTTCACAAGGAAAAACAGTAATGGAATGGATTCAAATTCCTATTTGGAATGATGACGTGAATATTCTTCCCCAACAACAATCACCACCACCATTTTGTTCAGAAAAGAAAATGAATGACCTCGGTGTTGTTGTTGATTATTTTGGGGGTTAGCGACATCGTAGTCATGTAGCCCCGTGTACTTGGGTGTTTTTTGAAGTTGTCTGATAATCAGTGTCACTGTTATGTCTGTACTAGTGTGTGTGCTTGTAATTGAGGGGGGATTTGGGTTAGAAGTGGTCATGGCTTTCAGTTAGGGACCAGTCCAGCATTTGCCTGGAGTAGAAGTGGGAAACCACGGAAAACCACTAGCAGGATGGCTGAGGTATGTATCAAACCCGCATCTTCTCAGTTTTGTCTCTCGAGGCTGAGTGTACCCCGTTCCAGCCCGCAGACCAGAATTAAATTTCTCTGCAGAGACTGGAACCGAACCTGTGTCTTCGCGGTGACAGCCAAGAATGCTGGCCACTACGCAATGAGGCAGACACCAAAAAACTATTTCCAGTATGGAACTTGGAGGAGGATGTTCCATTCGAAACCACACTGTGAAGTTTAAGGAAGGAAGCTTTTAGTTTTACGTGACCGTTAATCATGCGATCATGAGCTACGGGACATCCTTTTTACGTGGAATCCGAACCACAGCATATGGCATTTCACTTCGTAAATCTCACATGCATTGAACGGGCATCTAACCCGGTCCTCCTTGGTGAGAGGCCAACAGCTTTACCGCTGCGCCACCAAGCTCCTACTGTGAAGTACAGGGTCTTTCATATAAAGTAAGAGCGGCGGTTTTGTCATTCGCTGCTGAAGCCGGCTTGACCGAGCTTATGACGCGCCGCGGCCCCCTGCTGTAGTATTGAAAGCACGCACATAGTACAAACTTGACCTTGCAATAAGCGTGCAGGTGTTGTCAGTCGCCAGTCTGAACCTCAGCTGCTAACATGTTGAGACAGTTATCATTGCAACATCGTATTTTTGTATGTACAATTTATTTTAATTACGATTCGGCTCGGCGGGTACGTGATGCATTTGTTCAGCAATTTCTTGATGAAGTGCCACCTTCACTAGCACAGATTCACGTAATTGTAAATAACTTTGACACTACTGGTTCAGTGCTCAATAAAAACACAAAATAAAAAATCAGAAAAAATACTGTGGTATGACTCACTTGCGTCAGCCAAAATGTGGTTGCCAGATACAATGCCTGTAAAACCCAGGAAGGACAACACTTCCAGCAACTTTTATAAGGTAATATTTCATAGAGAATTGTACACACGCTTAGAGCAGGGGGCCACGGCTCACCACAAGCTCGGTCAAGGCCACCACACTAGCGGATAACAAACCCGCCGCTTGGCGTTCTTACTTTATATGAAAGACCCTGTATAAGTTGGGCGTTGTAAGCGAGAGATAGGTGGAGGTGGAAACCTGCGCGCCAGCTGCACATCCCTGACCGTTGAAGGCACATAGCTCCTCCCTTGTCACTCTTGCATTTTAAGAACTGAGTCCACGAAAACCCACGTAAGTGTTCTGATTACTAAACATAAATACTAAGCTTCCACGATGGATCAGAGGTAGCATGCCCACCTCTTGGTCCGTTGATCATGGGTTCGATTCTTGGCGAAGGAAGTCTGAAGGGCGGAAAAAGTCTACAGCACTCCATATCACACCATATCACACCATATCAGCTCCCAAAATATGTCTCTCGTCTCATATTAATTAAAATTGAGCAACTGAAACAGAGTTCGGATTACGTGCTAGGTGGCAAGCAAGCGTGACGTCAAAACTGACAGGTAGATCACTAAGTGGCTCCAACTCAGAAGATGTGCTATGGGGTTGGAGGACAATGACATCACTTAACACTTCAATGAAGCACAAAAATAAAACCTTGGCACCACAGCTACTGAAGGTCCATGGCCTACCAAGTGACCGCTACCAAGCCATTCGGCCTAGAGATTGCGTGGTGACGCGTAATCAGCGCGTCAGGTCACCTTGAGTGTTAACTTCGGTTTCCTTGATTAGGACACTGCCTCGCTGTCAGACAGCTACTCACTTGTCCTCACGAGGCTGAGTGCACCCCGTTCCAACCCTCACGTCAGTGACGGAGCCGCGAATCGACTTAAGGGCGAGAGGCAGGCACGCTATCTCAACACCACGAGTTTGGTCAAATAAACCAACAACAAAAGCATATTTCTACCTGCCAAGATATTCTTGCAAACGTGAACTCCCCAATCATGCTGAGACTTTGGTCATATGCAGGTCAGACCGACAGAAAAACATCTTTGATATTTAACATAAAAATTCACTAGAACCATATTTGAGTAATTCGTATTCACACACCGTAGTATTCCCGTTTCTATGAGTTCAAGGATTCGGTGACTACGTGGCAAATGTCTTTAATGGCCGGATGCCCTTTCTGACGGAAACCTCATAAGTAGAGTTAATGCGAAGTGAATTAAGATGGATGGAATTGGACGAAGAGTTTGAAGGAAGATATCACTGTCTATAATTGATAGAAATTGTCCATGCTGCCGTTTCGCGTGTAACGATAATCAATTGTATCGCCAACCTTCGGAGGGAGACGGCGTCATAAGAAGAAGAAGAATTGATAATGGCAAACTACGGAAAACTACTTCGAGAAAGGCCGATGGTGGAGTTTGAACAAACTCTTCCGATTACCAAAAATAGCCTGATACCAGGGAATTGCTCGTTAACACATTGAACTGCCCGATTGGTTCATTCGGACCACACCTAATGATGGTAAATTAACACGCGTATTTAAAAATGCGAGCTTCCTTGTCCCGCTATATCCTGTTTGTGTGTTGAAATTACTTTCGCCGCTTTGTGAAGAATTAAGACCACAGAGAGCTTTGAACAGGGAAGTGGTTGTCAGAGCAGATTACAGACATTCCACGAATCAGATTAGTCTCCATATCAGACGCTGTTTATGTATGTTGCAGTTCTAGCTTTTAATCATCGCAGTAGAGTACTCGTAGGGCATTTATGCATATTAATTACTAATTCTAGTTTGGGGCTTAGGCCTATTGCTTAAGTGCGTCACAGCAAAATAGTAGCTACGGTACAACTTCATAGATTAGTTGGTGGAGGGAGACCGTTGGTATGTGCGATCGTCATTTTTCAGTCTTGCAAATTTGTAGATATTTATCTGTAACAGTTTCCACACTTTCTAAGATTTTGCAGTGCTTTTTGTTTTTGAGAGGCAGAGACCCTTTGACGGTGGTTTGGCAGTGTTTTGTTGAGTTTTTTTTATTGTATTTTTGGATCTGATGATGCTCGATTGACGAGCGAAACATGTCCTTACTAGCTCTTCTGCTAGCAACGGTGGGTGAGTGGTTATCGTGTCGGACTGCCAACCCCAAGCTTGCAGGTTAACTCCTGGTCATGGTAAGTGATTTTTGAAAGGCGACAAAAATCACGACACACATGTCATACGATGTTGGCATGTCAAAGAGTCCATTTGAATTCAGTAGGCCGTGTTCTTCTTCTTCTTCTTCGGCTTTTTCCCAATTAATTAGGGTCGCCGGAGCCAACCAGGCTCATTTTGGTTTTGGCCGGGGATTTAAGGCCGGATGCCCTTCCTGACGCCACGTGATTTTTCAGGTGAAAATTCCACCCCGCTGTCACCGGGATTCGAACCCCGGCCGTCCGGGTGAAAGACGAGCAGCTAAGCCACTGCGCCATCACGCTCCCCTCAGTAGGCCGTGTTCATAATGGCAAAATTGATCTTGGGATTTTCCGCCAACACAAAGTTCCTCCATTCTCTACTAGAAAGCGCTATACTGTAGTGTCAAGGAGCTTGCGATATCTAACCTCCTTGACTTTCATAGCGCTCCAAGGAACAAAGAAATTCGACATGCAAGCTGCCCTCTGGGTGTCAAATAATAAAGCTTGCACCCGGCACCCGAGACCATACGATATTATTTATTTACTAGCTCTTCTGCAATCCATAATAATACAAACATTTTTTAAACACAAGTAATTTTTTTCACGTTGTTTTTTCGCATGTCCCAGTAATTGGGATTATATCTTTTTGTGTTGTGTGACTGAAAAGTTGCAATATAACTGCTAAGGTCATTCAAGGAGTTTCATGTCACTTAGAAATGTATTTGGGAGACAATAAGAAAACTTTCTTCCACTTTTCCCACGTCATCTGCTTCTATTTCCGTTAGAATACGAAGAACAATATCGAACTGACATTTCTGTTATGGAAAAATAATGCTTCTATAAACAGAACTTGACGAGTGCTTTTAGATATTGATTTGAAATTAGACGTAAATTCATGCATAATTTATGAAGGAGAACAAATTTATATCTGGTCGATTCATCACTCACCAGCTACTAATGGCTCCCTTATTGTGGAACTCGCCGCATAGACAGGCCACAAATCTAGCAAAGTAGCGATGTGCGTTAAGACAAGCTCCACGACTGCAGTGGGAAGCTGCAGTTTGGCGATACAAGTTTCGAAATAAGACGCTGACAGAGGCCATTCTGAGTGAATTTCACAAGAGTTCCTTCATACTCACTCCAGGCAAATGTAAGGATCTTACCTCGTTTTCGGTTCTGGGGCATCTTTCCCAATCATAAAAACGAATAATATCACACACTAATACAGTCACCACTATAATGCAGGTTATCAGACAAATACCACTCACACACATGTAGACATGATCGACCAAAGTTGTTTCAACTACTTATAGTGAAGCAACAATAATAAATCTGGGCTGGTTAGTTGAGCAATCACCTGCTGAGCCCAATGTTGCTAGATCGAATTCTGTCAATGAGACCGGCTGTACTTTACAGGAAAATTACCTGACTCCCAAGTTCCATGGTTTTCTCTCAAATAAAGGAAAGTATTGTCACGGACTGGATTACTGTATAAACGTGCGAGAGATCTATGTCCGTAGAGTTATTTGTACGATATGAGTCAGCAGAGCGTGCCAACCATCGACTGAACAGGGTACGCGCGCCCGCGATCTGCGCCAGTCACAGCCGGCTTAGCTAGCCGTGTTTATCGGGGTTCACCTAGATAATGGCCCTGTATATAAATACACTCCTGGAAAAGTTAATATTGCCCCATTTAATTGTGAATACAGTATTAATACATGTATTGTTTCCCCAGAGTGTGTTGATAGCCTATATTTGTATCTTGTACCCCGCCCACTCATTGGGCACAATCGTGTTGACCAACTTAAAATCTACAAAAAGTCAATCTAAATGAATTACAAGGCTGCATACGCACGATGTGATAAAAACCTTTAATGAATCAACGACAATCATTTCATGCCGGACCCAGCAGACTCCGTAGAAGAGAAATTCATTTCATTTTTTTTTAAATCGATTGTCCTCTCACCCACTGTCTCTGCGAGGGATCATTCCTCTACCGTCGCTAGGACGATGTCTGGGAGAACACACTTCGTCAACAAATACAACTAGAGATAGTGATAGGCTATCGCTCAGGTCACCGCTAACTTGGGCTATTCAAGGAAAGGGTCGGGGATGGGTTCTTGGAAGAAATTCGGCCGTGGACATGTTGCAACGAATATAATAATAATAATAATAATACTATTATTGGTTTTACGCCCCTTTTAACTACTTTTAGAGACGCCGGGGTGGCAGAATTTGACCCGAAGGGGATCTTTAACATGACAGTAAATCTACTAACTTAGCCCACTCACATTTGTGCACCCTCAAATACCAACTGACTGCGCCAGGATTCGATCCTGCAACCTAGGGAACAGCAGGCGACAACGTAACCACTGCGCCACGCAGCCAGTTTGAAAGGAACCGGCATTTGCCTGGTGGCGATAATGGCAAACCATGAATACCATTTTCAGAGCAACCGAGATGGGAATCGAACCCACGCTCTCCCGATGCCAGAAAGACACACGCTTAGTACGTTATCTGTCTTTCGGATCAGGCAGTTGCTCAATTGTCCTCACGATGCTAAATGCATCCCGCATCCCGGAGCCAAGAATCTATCCCGAGACCTACTAGATAAGAGGAAAGTATGTTACCCCTACACCATGGGGCCACGGGGCTGGAATACAGCTGTAGGAAAATTACCTGACTCCTAAGTTCCATGGGTTAATCCTAAATAAAGGAAATGTTTGTCACGCACTAGCCTATATTATAAACTTGTGAGTTTCCATCAAATCAAAGCCGGAGTTGTGATTCGCTTGTGACTTGGCAGCTCCCTTCTAATCCCTCGGTACAGTTCTCGTCAGACTTTAAATTTGTAATTCCAGTTTCCACTCGAGATGAACAATTCATAAATTGCATTGCGTGTTATTCCACAACTTTCAAACGAGTTTAGTTAACCAACATTTGAAGGATGGTACGGAGTTAATTTCGCATATATGAGTACATTCGTGTACAACTTGGCTGTATTATACACGCTTTACTCAATATGCGTACATCTACGAATAAAGCTTCGGTGCCGTGAACTTACTCTTCATACTACAAATCTTAATAGAAGTCTTTGTTGTAGTTTCATTGAGGGGTTTAGATATCGTTGTCATTTAGCCCCGTGTGTGTAGAATTAGTTTGATAAACGGTCTTTTCGAGGTGCCTGTGGTAGTGTGTGTATTTGTAATTCAGGTGAAAATAGGATTCGAGGTGGCCGTAGCCGGCATTTGCCTGGAGTAGAAAAAGGAAACCACGGAAAACCACTTCAAGGATGGCTGTTTCTTCTCCGTTTTACCTTACGAGGCAGAGTTTAACACGTTCCAGCCCTCGAACCAGAATGAAATTTCTTGGCAGAGCCGGGAATTGAACCCGGGCCTCTGGAAAGGCAGCCAAGATTGCTAGCCACTACGCAACGAGGCGGGCTCTTTCTCATTAACTAAGATACATCTCATACTGCTACTACTCCTACTAGGCTACTACTCATATGTGCAGATGGTTTGAGGTTATGCTTAGAAGTGCCTAGGTCAACTCTCTATTCTCACCCATAATAATAATGATAGGCCTAATCACTCAGGAAAGAAAAGATTTCCTCGTGTAAGTTGTAGTTTATTCCCCTCATGCACAGAATTTGGAACTGAATGGCTTGGCTCTCCAGGCACTCATTACGAATGATTCGCCACGGTAAAGTTATATATACGGCATATGAAAAAAAAAAGAATAAGAGTTAATTATGGATGAAATAGATTTATTGGTAGGAATTCCTCTCCTCATTGAACCAGCACAGTGAAGCGGAATACCAAACCGTCTGGCTTTATTTTACATAAAATACCACCCATTAGTTGCATTTCCAATCACTTCCATACCAGCGTGTTTGAATACTAAGCTCTCCTCTATGTGGTGCACATCGTAAAACGCTAAGAGAGTATTAAATCGCTGCTTATAGGACAGTTAATCTTAAATGTTGTCATGTATCATACAATATCCAGTATTGAAAAGCTGTTTTGGGGCGGAGTTCTTTGAGGCCAAATATGTGTCTTTCTGTTAATGCGGGTATTATTTTTGCAGCTGTAGTACCCTCATACGATAGATGTAAGTAGAAAAGCGACATTTTACTCCGTCATTTAATGCATATAAATTATAGTTTGTATTTTATTTTACTGTGGATTATTCTGATAATTATGCTCATATATTAATCTAGTGGTATCTCTCTTGTCAGTTAATCTTTGACGTTGTGTGTGTGTGTGTGTGTGTGTGTGTGTGTTGGTCAACCTGCGCGTGCTCAATGGAAGATCATGGACTATTTCCTAAGTTGTCAGTATTAACTCTTCAATCAGTCAACACGTATTTGCCCAATGACTGGGCGTGGTAAAATGTACATCGGTTACAATATTAAGTAAATAACACACTCATTATTCATATACTATATACATTGTACCTCGTCCAGTCATTGGGCAAATTCATATTGACCGACTGAAGAGTTACAACTGACTGTTTGTAAAGACAACACTAAAAGAATGGCTTCAAAACTCTACATTTCCCAAGTTTGCAACATTTCATTAAGAAATTGAAATATACCGTACATTAAATTCATTTCTCTAGACTAGTGGTTCCCAGCCTGGGTGGTACGCAACGAACTGGTTAGGGGTACACCAAAAATAAACGGCAATGGCGGCGGTCGCCATGTTCCCATCGTACGTGTCAGTTGAAATGAACCGGCGCGCAGTGCTGTCTTATTCACGCACTCCAAGGTCAATGCTCCCCCTCGACAACCCCAACCCCAGGCACTTTTACCGCTGCACTGTTATTGTCTTGATTTGTCTATTTTTGCCAAACTAATCGCTAGAATTAATTGGCTTTCAATAAAATCATCATCATCATCATCAGCTTCTAAAGGCTAAAAGCCTTGTCTTTGCAGCCATTTCTTACGGTCTTCAGCAGTTCTCTTCATATTGACATACGATTCACATTCCATTTCCTTGACAATGTTCTTGAGATACGATTGTCTTGGTCGTCCCCATGGTTTCTTCCCCAAAATTTTTGCTTCAAAAATGACCTGCAGGAGAGTGTCATGTCTGAGTACGTGTCCCATGAATTTTGATTTCCTTTTCTTGATGGTGTTCAACAGGCATCGATTCTCCTGAATTTGGTTCAGAACAAGCTCATTTCTCTTTCTTTCCACCCAGCTTGTTCGGGTCATTCGTCTCCAAAACCACATTTCAGCTGCCTCAAGTTTTGATTCTTCTCTTTTCCCCAGTGTCCATGTTTCACAACTATTGGTCAACACACTCCAAACAAAGGTCTTGAGAAATGACTTCCTTATCTTCAAGTTGAGGTGCTCATTGAGCAGCAAATTCTTCTTATTTTGAAAGGTTTTCTTCGCCAACACTATTCTTTTCTTAATTTCTGAGATGCTTCTGTTGTCATTATTAATCACACTTCCCAAATAGCAAAATTCTGTTACTTGTTCAATGGCACTATCATTTAACATTATATTAGCTAAAATTGGTTGTTTCTTCATATCAACCACCATTAAGTTTGTCTTCCGAGAATTAACTCTTAGCCCGAATTTTCCTAAGGATTTCTGAAAAATGTTTAACATTCTATTCATTTCACATGCAGAGTTTGCTAAAAGTGCAATATCATCTGCAAAGCGAATGCTATGAACCTGTACTCCATTAAATTGTAATCCTTTTGTTTTCTCTTTTAATGCATTCACAGCAGCTTCTATATAGATATTAAAGAGATATGGTGCTAGAGGAAAACCCTGCCTTACACCTCTTCTTATTTTTGCTTCTCTTTTATTGCCATTAATTGTTATTTCGGTAGTTTGATTTTTATATAAGTTCAGAATAAGGCGCCTGTCTTTCCAGTCAACCCCGACTTTGGCCAATGTAAGAAATAAGGTTTTCCAATTAACATTATCAAATGCCTTTTCTATATCAATGAATACTATATAGGTTTTCGATTAACTTCCAGTCTTCTTTCTAAAATCTGACGTAATGCTAGGATAGCCTCCGTAGTCCCTTTCCTTGTTCTAAATCCATACTGAATCCAGATGTTGTTCAATTTTCTTGCTTAGTCTCTCTTTGATGATTATCAATAAAATCTTTGATGCATGTGAAAGAATGGCTAAAGTTCTATAATTAGAACATTCACAAACATTTCCTTTCTTGGGTAGTGTGATTGTTCGACTTTTAATAAAATCAGGAGGTACAATTCCGTCCTCATAGCATTTAGTAACAAAATCAAAATTTAAAAAATCTTACGCACGGTACTGTAGTTGTTTATTTTTCTCAGCAAAATGTTTATACATCTTTATTTGCACAAGTAAATAAAAGTAAAATTGATAATTTTATTTAGCATTTTATTGAAATGAAATACATACTAACAGCAAACAAATAATAAACTAAAAATATGAGTTATACTGTATTAAAAAAAATATAAAGTTATTTTTATTAATGTTTTATTAAGTTGCCGTATATTGCCCGCAAAATATTAATTGTTTAAAAATTTTCCTTTTTGGGGGGTACAATTTTAGATAACTGTGTATAAAGGGGTACGGGAGAAGGGAAAGTTGGGAACCGCTGCTCTTGACGATTAACAACCTTAAATATACAGAAAAACTATTTATTGCTTAAATATAGATGTAAACAACTCTAAAACTACTGTTATCTCTGGGCCCTTGTTAAGCGCACACAATTATCTTAATACCTGCGTAAAATCTGGCTAAAATAGCGTTAAAAATCTCATTCAGCTTCATATTGAAAAGTTCAGAAACGGTATGCTGCTCGCTGTATTAATCTCCACCACTCTGTGGCGTCCAAGGAACGTGTGGCGCGTTATAAACCTCTGCACTGTGAATGTGACTACCGCGAACTCATTTCACGGATAATCAGCATTACACACATTAGTTTACTACCAGCTGAATTAATGGACGGAAAGGCAAGTGTTAGTCTACCGTTAGAGTTATTCTTGTCATTGTTCCATTTCCTTTCGGCCTGCTATGCCCCAATGTTTTATGGGGTTTGTCGGTACTAACTTCTGCCAGTTTTTAACCCGAGTTGTGGTCATACGAGTTCCCAACCAAGGCACTCCATAGGTAGTATTGGCTACTTGTCGAAATGAGCGATGGTAGCTCAGCTACAATGCTTCCCAATTCTCCTGTAAGTACCAAAGCTCTATCCCGGCAGTGACATTCATTTCAATGTTATGAAACTTCAAAGATGATTCACGTATGAGGTGAGTTCTGAGTTGTGATTCTTTTTGTTGATTCGTTTAGAGGCTTTTGCTGTTTGTGGTCACGTAGCCCCAAGTGTGTACGATAACGTCGTCTGAATAGTGGTATCTATCCTACTCATATTACTTCATACAGTTGGACTTTTCTGTGACTAAATCGGTTTCAACTAGCTTCGGAGTTAGTTTACGAGCTAGCGAGCGAGCCTGTCACTCCAGCTTCAGCCAGCATCAAGCTGTCGATTTAAGACGTCGGAGAAGAGTATGCGTGATTGGAGTTTCGCTGTTCACCTCGGCTTTTCTGAATTGCATCTGGGACCTGCCGTCCGTGAGCCTTTTAAGCTTACGCTGGGTAAACCAATAAAGATACTGGACGAAGCCGGGGCAGGTTCATAGTTACTACAGTAAAATAAAATAAAATGGATATCCTTACAATAATTTGATTAAATAATAGCTCCAAATACTGGTACTTTATATTTTATTTTTCAAAAATACTTAGAAGATGACACATTATGGAACATCTTCTAAGTGTTTAAAAAATTGCCTATTTAATCAAATTATTGTAAGGACATCCATTTTATTTTAGTAGTCTAGTGTTACACGCTGAAGAAGTTACCAATGAATATCGAAACATGTACAACAATTGAATAGATGTTTCATAATTTCTATTGATTGGTGTAGTATTTTTTTTGAGTAGTTATCTATAAATCAATACGGTGAAATAATGTCTTAAATTTTCCTAGCATGGTAAATGTCATTGCTTCTTTTACAATTTCCAACTTGGAAGAAAATATGAATCTCAGTTATGACACTCGTTTATAACAAGATAATTTTCAAGGAACCTTGGATGTCGTTATAACAACGTTCAACTCTGCTGCTACGTAATACTGTGCTATTTATGGAGTATGTACTGAACGATCATTTCCTACCAAGAAGCGTGCTGTAGCTCTCTTGTGCTGTCAGATTACGACTGAAGCGATTTGGTTCAATCATTCAGGAAAGAGGGGTTGAGTCTTCGGTATTGATTTCTAAACAGCAGCTTATTCAATACTGTGAGAAGAGAATGCTTCTGTGACTAAAGCGAACATTACCTCCAAGTACCTATGCAACTACAGCGTTCGTCTTCGCGACGTAAACGGGATACTCTTCTGCTTCGCACACTTTTCCCTTTTGTTTAATTTTCACCAGGGTTTGGCAGTCCTAAAATACAAAGCAAATTAGTAAAAGTCCAAATAAAAAGCACACAAAATTAGTCAAAATCCGTAAAACCCCAACAAACAATCAAAATTTTGTCAAACAAAAGCGTAAAAGTTAAATTTAAAAACAAGATTTAAAATTGAAAAAACACGAAACATCTAAATTAGTCAAAATACCAAAAAAAAAATAGAAAGCTCAACAAGTGCTAAAAAATAGTCAAAATCCTAAAATAAAACTATAGCAATTAGTTACAACTAGTGGACCCGTGCGAGAAATCTCGCATGTTCATAAACCACACTTTCCCCAATAGATTTATAATGAGAGACTTAAGGAGAAAGGTTGTTATGTTTCCATTTCAATCGAATGAATTATAGAACACTATTTACATTTCAGTTAGAATTCCAAGTTCTACGTTCCCTAACTTAAGAAGGCAATCACTGAAAATTGGACCATCATAACACTCACTGGTTATTAGATTTTTACGAAATTATACGATTTGTGTACCGTACTCATTCCTTTGATTTACTGTTTCTGTAATCCATGCAAAATGATAAAGGGAAGGCGTCAGAATGTTAAAATGACATGAAACAGGATTCACGGTGGCCAAAATGTGAAGTGGACAGCAATTATGAAGCGTATTTTCCTACAGCAACAGTATCTGCAAATCGCACACTTCGTACGTTTTTCAAAGGTATTTTTAGCCTATTTTCAATTTTGAAAAAAATAGGCTTATGAGATCACCTTTTGTCCGTGTGTGTGTGCGTGTGTGTGTGTGATTCGTGTGTGTGTGTCCCCCTAATAAAATCTAAACGACAGGAGCGATTTCAATGAAACTCGGAAAGTTCATAGCACTATTCCCGGCGACCTCGACCGTGCCCTTCAAATTTTGTTACGTCTCACCAATCCAACATGGCGGCTGTGCGAAATATTTCACCAGCATTCAATATCTCCGAAACTATTACCGATATTACCCTGACATTTTCTATGGTGAAAGAGGGAACTACTATAAGTTCACTTATGTGATTTTTGAAAATCTGGTAACTACAAAACCAACATGGAGGCCAAGCGGATTTGCGACTTTTAAATAGACGTTTCTCGTGATTTGACCAACCAAACGCAATGAAACTTGGTACAGTATATGTTTATATACATTGTAATGCACCGACATCTAACTTCGTTCAATTGTTTACATAATCATAAGATGGCGGATGTGCGAAATATTTCACCGGTATTCTATATCTCTGAAACTATTAGCGGTATCTCCCTAAAATTTTGTACGGAGATAAAGGGCACTACTGGAAGTCCATCTATAAGACTTTCAAAAACCGGTTAACTACAAAACGAACATGGCGGTCAAGCGAATTTGAAAATTTTAAATAGACCTTTCTCGCGATTTAATGTTCCAAGCGCACTGAAACCTGGTACAGGAAATATTTATACACATTGTAATCCACTGGTATCTAATTTAGTTCAATTGTTTACATAACCTCAAGATGGCGGCAGTGCGAATTTTAAAATTAAATTTTTATTTCTTGTGATGTAGTCATGCTATCGAAGTGAAAGTTTGAATAATGAACCTACGCAATAATTTTCCTTTAGTGCTACATGACTCTATGGCCTATACACTTAACAATCCAACATGGCGACCATCCGAAATATTTAGACGATACTGAATATCTACGAATCTATTTTAGCAATCAAACTGCATTTTTTAATGTTCATAGGGGCTATGAACTTGAGTTCACCTATAGGACTTTAAATAACCTGGTGATCACAAATCCAACATGGCGGTGATGCGAAATATAAATATTCACATGGACGTTTCTCGCAATTTAACCATCCGAGTGCAGTGAAACTTGGTACAGTAAATCCTTATACGAATGTTAATCCACTGGCATCTAATTTATTTCAGTTGTTTCCATAACCTCAAGATGGCAGCTGTGAAAAATTTTAAAATCTCCTTGTTTTTTCTTGTGTCCTAATTATGCGATTGAAGTTTGAATACTACACGTTCACAATAATCTGCATGTAAAAGTACATAACTCAAGGACCTACATATATAAAATCCAACATGGCGACCATATTTAGTCGGTTCTTAATATCTTCGAATCTATTACAGCAATCAAACAGAAATTGTGTATGTTGATAGTGGCAATTAACATAAGTAGGATATATGAAAATAGGCTGTATAGTTCTTCACGGAACTACTTGTTTTTAAAGAAATTATAGATATTTAAGAAATTACAGTGCAATTTGTCTCTGCTAATGTCTATCCTCTTTCATCTGAATGCTCATTTATCACGATCGGTCACTTGTGAGCGCTGCAGGAGGAATCTAGACTACTAAGATAATATAGGCTATATGATTTTTGAAAACCAGCTCAAAAATTCCCAAAAAAAATAAATTAAAAATTAGTCAAAATTTAAAAAATTAACAAAAATCAATCAAAATTATTCAAAACCAGTCTCCATTCTGCTAGCCTAGAGAATGAAATACTAGTTGACGTAAGTGGTATTTATTATCAGCTTCTAGAATCGTAGTCACCGCAATTAACGCTACCGTTGTAGGGTTAAGGAAATTAAAGTAACCTTCAAAGCCGTTCTGCGGATACAACTGCTACGTAATGGAACTTCATGAGGTTTCTTTGTCGAGTAGAGGAAATACTTTAGAAGTAAATGTGTATGAATGCTGTGTTTGGGTAGTACCAGAATGATAGCCTACACATTTTACCAGTGTGCCTTAACACATGGGTCTCCAACTAAACTGATCTCTGGTCAGCTCAGGGCTCCTAAGGTTTGAGTGAGCAGGTCTGCTGCTCTGTACGAGAGATAGCCTATGGCTATATTGCGCCGGAGTGTTGTGATATATTTTTGAACTGTTACCAATCTGAGCAAACCGGTCAATCAGATGAGGCAAGACATACTGTTAGGTGGAGGCGAAAACACGGGGCCAGGCATCAGAAGACACTCCAGCACCAAGAGCACAGGCTGGAGACCTATAACGTAACCAAGAAGACTGGATGACTCATCAAAACCACGTATATGCGCAGTGCGCACTAGCTCGGTAGCTAATGTTATGGCTTGGAGCCAGTGGGATGAGGGGCAAGAAAACTGGAGTGAGATGAGGCAGGAGGTTTTAAAAATAGCCTTTTATGAGTGTATTTTCTGTGGTACCATCTGGATTATCCCCGCGGCGTAGTAATGCTCGTTAAATTGCGCACTACGTCCACGATGAGTAGCTGCAGCAAGTCCGATCGCTGGTTTGAAACCCGGCGTTGACAGTGGACATCATGAGTGTTTTTCGCCAGGTTTTCCCACACTCCTTCATGGCAAATGCCGGAAAGGTACTTTATTTCAAGTCCCGAGGCACTACCGCATCACACACACACACCACTACAATCATCACTGAAACACAGGTTATCAGACAAGTTCAACACCTACGTACTAGGGACTGATGACCAATACATCCCAAACCTATGAAATGAATTAACAATAACTTCATCTGAATTAACGGTTTGGTATTATTTTAGTGATAAATTTCAATGTGGAATTAAAGCACGTATAGGCCTATCTAAAGTTTAGGGCACTTTTCGGAGAAAATGGGATTGTAAAAGCAGTCTTCTTGGCTAAAACGTACTATTCACGCGCAGCAAAAAGACCGGCTTAATGTGCAATCAGCAACACAGCCAGTGCTTGCTCATGCGCAATAGAGAACACAACGCATCGACGTCATCATATTGGCCGTGACACTAGCGCCGCGGAAAACGACGGCATTCGCCACGGTGCAGTGCATGTACACGGGACGGCCTGTCGTTCGTCCCTCCTCCGGCCGTCTTAACTAAAACTGATACCTCTCTAATCAGTCGTGCTGTTAGGGCGATAGCTCGGTCCTCGATTCTGGGTAGTCTCCACTAACTCGCACTCTGATTGGTGCCCAACTGATTTGCCTGAGTCACCTACACACACACATTATCTCGCACTGGGCAGTCGATCGAATCTTCATGTCATAGAGAAAAGCAAGCCTTAAGTCTGTCGGTAGGTACTATTCAGTGAACGATATGTCCAATGAGCACAAGTGTCCAATGGAGTGAACCACGTAATATACGATGTCCCACCCATTACTTGTAAACATTGGTTAGAATTCACTCCATATACAGTGATAATGCATGCTACCGAACACTGATTATCGCATCGCAGAAATTATCTCTCTCATTCATCACTACGGGGGCGTGGTGGCGCAGCGATCAAGCTGTTGGCCTCTCACCAAGGTGGCCGGGTTCGATTCCCGGTCAATGCATGAGAGATTTTTGAAGTGAAATGCCATGTCCTGTGGTTCGGATTCCACGTAAAAAGGAGGTCACGTGGCTCATGATCGCATGATTAATGGTCACGTAAATCTAAAAGCTTCCTTAGCTAGCTTTTCATCACTACGTGTGAGGTAGTGGCTACTCAATTCCATAAAATTTTACTTCAATATGTTATTGGGACAGGAACTCTGCCGTAGGCTTTCTCTCCTCATTTATCCGACGATAGTTACGTTGGTATTAGAACTAGGCCATCGATTCATATTTACACAACTCTTTACCCCCGCGGCGTAGCCGGGCTCGTCAAATCGTGCACCATGACCGCACGTACAGCTGCAGCAAGTTCGGAGATCACGGTTCGAATCCTGGTGCTGACAGCGGCTATCCTGAGTTTGATTTATCCCCGGATTTCTCCACATCCCCTCCGGGCAAATGCCGGGATAGTACCTTATTTCAAGTATTAGGGCACCTACCCCCATTCCTGTCCCTAACTGAGTTGCACACACTACTGCAGTCATCACAGAAACACAGGCTATCAGACACGTTCAACACACACATCCAACTACACGGGGATGATGACTAAGATGTTCCATTGCCCTCAAATAAATTAACAACAACACTAGAGCTAAATCCAACAATCTAGTTGGTTTGCTATGTAAGGATGTTGGTAATGCCTTAATTCAGTGGTTTTCCATACAGTACGGTAGGCACTGACGAGTCCAAATTTTACACCTATTTTACCATATTTCTTGGTGGTTACTCTAAAAATATAGAAATTGGAAAGCATGAACGGAAAATTCTACGGAAATGTATGGTCCCACGAGAGAAAATGGAATGTGGATTAAGAGAACAACGGACCTCTCCAGTATTCCTTAACTGACAGGTTTACTGATGCCGTACGGAAAAGGCGTCTGAAATTCTATGGCCATATCTATAGAATGGAGAGCAACAGACTAACCAAAAGATTATTTAAACTTAATCAACTCAAAGAGGGTCAAAATAAACTGGCTAGAAGAAACTAAGGCGGTCCTCCAAGAAATAATTTATCACAAATAATATCAGAGAAAATCGTGGGGCCATTAGTACAATAGTACAGAAATTCATGTAGAAACCTAAAAAGAAAACTAGTGGAAAGTGGTCCACAGAACTCAAAATGCAACACAGTGCGACCATGAAGAGATTTTGGGAGGATAAGAAGGTGAAAACCTTCAGGCCAAGTAACATATTCTAACGCGCTTTTTGAATGTGCATAACGAAGAAGCACATATAGGTTTACAAGCCAACGAGTTGGTAGATAAACTAGCAAAGCAAGCAACAAATCAAATCTGTAACGACAAATTACCTTTCTGAACAGTAATAACTAAACTCGGAGAGAATCTACTAAAGAATGGCAGCAGAAATGGGAAGAACCTTCAAAAGGAAGTATCACAAAGGAATTCTTCCCAAAGGTAGAAAGCAGATTAACAAGCAAAACTAACCTCGCGCCAAATTTTACAACATTAAAATCAGGACATGGAGATATCAACTCCTTTCTACATAAACGTAAAATTGTACGCAGCCCTGATTGTTCCTGTAACGAACGAACCCAAACAGTGGACCATATAATATTTGAGTGTAGTGCAGTGAATAGCGAGAGAAAGTTTTATTAAAAAGTGTTTCCATAGAAGGATACTGGCCGATTCATGTCTTTTTTAATCAGAAAATTACCGGGTGAGTTAGCCGAGGTCGTTACGGCATGACTGCTGGCAGTCGCTCACATCCGGGAGGCGCGGAGGTTCGAATCCCCCCGCCGGCAACCTTGAAGATGGTCTTCTGTGGTTTCCCATCTTCATTCCAGGCAAATGCCGGGGTTGGTCCCCAAGTATAGGCCACAGCCGCTACCTTCCAATTCCTAGCCCTTACATTCCAAATTCCCCCCTCCTCCCCCCCCCCCCCAACGGTACTTGTAGCTCACCCATTGGGTGTCCGTCTCGAAGCAGCTACAAAACTGGCGAGCCGAACATGTCCTCGGACACTCCCGGCACTACAAGCCATACGCTAAAAAGAAAAAAAAACAGAACATTTCTTAAACCATTTTCAAAATTCGTGTACACTTTGGACTTTACAGCAATGAAAGAAAATCAAGATCATCACCCATCAGCAAATAATATATAGAAAAATATATATACCGTATATTATAATTACACAATTGTATGAAATTAATTAAGAGCATGTAGTACTATGACTGGAAGCCTCCGTGGCTTAGGCGGCAGCACGCCGGCCTCTCACCGCTGGGTCCGTGGTTCAAATCCCTGTCACTCCATGTGAGGTCTGTGCTGGACAAAACGGAGGCAGACAGGTTTTTCTCCGGGTACTCCGGTTTTCCCAGTCAACATTTCATTCCAGCAACACTCTCCGCTATCATTTCACTTCATCTGTCATTCATTTAATCATTGCCCCAGAGGAGTGCGTCAGGCCTCGGCAGCCGGCACAGTTCATATCCTCGCCGCTAGATAGGGGCTTCATTCATTCCATTCCTGACCCGGTCGGAGACTGGAAGCAGGCTGTGGATTTTCATTTTTCAGTACTATGACTACAGTGGAGCATGAAAATTATAAAGCAGCGAAGAACTAGCCAACTGAAACTCCGCTTGAAACTCCACATATTATATTTAATAACAGATTTTCCTGTCGCACAGCATTATTTAATTGTTAGAAAATTATACTTAAATGATTTTGTAACAGATCTGATTTCCAACTGTGTAGCTCTTTGCATTGGAAAAAAAGTTCGACGTTCCGCATAGCACTTAATTAATATTAATTAATTTTTGTATATTAATCCCCAAATGTGATATTATGAGCTGACATTTTATGACTTGGAGCACTCCTTCGTTCGGGATTCGAACCCGCGATCTTCAGTGCCTATGGTGCACAACACCATCGCAGCTTGCACTCTTCAATAATTAAAGTCCTTGGTATTTTAAAGGCGAACAATTAATTCGTTAAGTTATTAATAATGGCATTGGCTTTGCGTCCCTTCTAACTACTGTGGCTTTTGGAGACGCCAGGGTGCCGGAATTTTGCTCCAATGGGGATCTTTAAAGTGCCAGGAAATCTACTGGCATGGCCCCTCGCATTTGCGCAGCCTCAAATGACAACTGTTTAGTATTATTTTATGAAGTTTATATTACGTTTGCCTTTTTTATAACATAAAAGATACGGGGAACACAAAATAATGTAATTACAGTTTGTAGCATTTCAGAAGTTAACTACCGTCATGTGTGTGTGTGTGTGTTTGAAAGTTAAATTAAAGCCCTGATTGCATTCAGGAAAAACTATAACCAGCTTGTGTATTAATATAACTGCCAGTTGGCAATTACACATTGGGGATTCAGTAGGGCTTGGTACTTCATAAATCTCATATTGCTATGAGAGTACTGCATACTACAGTGCACTCCAATCCTATATTGAAAGCTTCGTCATTTGTATATTCTGGACTCGAAACTCAATGTTCGTTCAGTTTATCAATAACTCGGTGCATCATACATAATTCTCGACAGCCTCTCACCAAGCCCACGTGTCTCTCTGTCTCTCAATTTGTGTCGTGCATTACATTGATTTATTATTATTATTACCGTATTTATTTTTGCGCATGCGCTTATTCATTCCCAGATTAAATGCAGGAAAGAAAACATTTAAATCCCAGAAATTAAGTTCATCATAAAGATCGACTTGTTGCGTAGTGGCTAGCACTCTTGGCTGTCACCGCGGAGGCCTGGGTTCGATTCTCGGCTCTGCCAAAAAAAATATTCTAGTCCGCCGCCTCCTTCCCAAATCTCATCTGAATTACAAATACATACTGTACACTAATACAGCCATCACAATAACACAGGTTATCAGACAAATTCTATACACACATACAAACACCCAGGTACACGAGGCTACATGACCTCGATGTCGCAAAGCCCCTAAACAAATCAACAACAACTTAATAAGGAGCAAATTCTTCAATCTCTCGGTGACTGCATTCTGCAATAGCATTACTGGCATGACTGTCTTCTGCATAAGCTTAAAAAGGCCTGGGTTTATTATTATTATTATTATTATTATTATTATTATTTATTGCTAATATTTCACAATTAAGGGTTCACAGTGAGAATTAACGGAGCCTGCCATCTCTACGGGACATTTTAGAAGCTTTCTAAGTTGGAAAAAAAAAATCGAATCAAGTTATATGCTACGCCTAGTGACTGACTCTGTAGTAACTTATAACACTGCCATCGGGGTCGATGACTTAGATGTTAGGCCCCTTTAAACAACAATTATCATCATCACCATATACACTGCCATCAAGACAATATGAACAGAAATTATGGATATCACTTATGTGACATTTGGGACCAAAAGAACATGAACCACACACTGACGCAATATGCAGCCCTCACACCCACCGACAGAGGAAGTCATTGGGATCGAGCCACAGTCACCAGACAGCGCTGAGGAGAGGCGGTTTTCCGTGGTTTCCCACTTTTACTCCAGGTGAATGCTGAGATGGTTCCTAAATTATGACCACGGCCGCTGTGAGAAGAAACCAGCGCATCGCAGAACGCAATCGTAACCGTTCACTTGACGAGGCTGCCACGTGGTAGTGAAACTAGTAGTGAAAGCTTCAATATGGCGTGGTGTACCGAATATTTTAGCGTGTATTATTATTGTTTTACATCTCTATGCCAATCTGTGGAGCGCTATGGAACTTGTTTTGCTAATGGTGTGTTTTTCTTCTGCCACTGGACACTAAAATTCTTCCTCCGATCTTCCGTCCATGATTTCTTGGTCCAGGTAGTGCTTTTCTCAGGGAAATGATTGTTATTGATTAATATTCTGAACTGGAATCTATCTTGTAAAATTTCCTCCGTAATGCCAATTTATTATTATTATTATTATTAGGTCTATTATTATTATTTATTTTGCTCATGCGCTTACACATTCTCAGCATATTTGCTGGAAAGAAAACATTTACAATCCCAGATACCGTATATATCATAAGGAGCAAATTCTTGGTGACTGCATTCAGTAAGCTAGTTGCTTTACGCTTTTCCCCCACTCATTCAGGCCTGATTGCCCAAGAACTGCCTTACTACGTGACACGTAGAAAGTATGACAGTTTTCTGCATCAGTTTGAAAAAGCCAGGGTCTAATTTCAACTCAGTGAGCGATTCCTTTAAGTTGTTGGGAATCACGCCAGTGCTGGAGATGATAATAGGAACTGTCCTGACTTGTGCCATGTGCCATTGCTTCCTTCTCAGTTCTGAAAGCTCTGTGTATTTTGACAGCTTTTCAACATGCTTTGTTAGCATGTTGCCACTATTTATTATTATTATTATTATTATTATCCTTAATTTCTCATAATTATGGTACAACTCAGTCTACAAGATACGGATATTATAAACAAATATCCTGTAAACCTATTACTGAGATAAAATAGCCTGACAATCCAGCAGCACTGCCTTCTGTATTCTGGGATTCAGATGTTATACGCTGTCATGAAGACGTGTAGGCTATATGTATCAGAACTATCAATCGCCACACAAAACGTCTGCCGTATGTAGTGTTTCCGAAGCTGTGTTAAAATAATGAGGTAGCATGTGTCATGTCCGGAGTGAAGTGAAGTTAGTGTTGTGTGTATCATAACGACTTCCATTTCCGTCCACTCTGTCTACATTCCTTCCCATTGTTATGATTATTAGTACACGTATGTAATTTTCATGTTATCTCATCCGAGTCGTCAGGCTACTGTATATGAATTACACGGACAACAGTTCTCGAGAAAGATACAGTTCATGCATGCTACCTCTCCAAGTCAGTCAACTCTGATGACGGTGATGACTAAGTCAATATGAAGGTCGTTTATTGTCTTTCCAGAACTGGTGCTATTGATACGCCATTCTCAATTGGTATATCTTGAGAGATCTATATGGATAGTTAACCCTTCGTTGGTCGAGGACGGTGCGCAGCGCTCACCTTCTGATATTATTAGACTACCTATAATATGAAATTAAATGCAGGTAAACTTTTGAATCTCTGAGCTGGCAGTTGGGGTCAGAGCTGCCAACCTCTCAATCCTGAAAATCCCAACTTCCCACTCAGAATGTCCCTTTTCACTAGAAAATATCCCACGTAAAAATTTATTTTATTCAAAACAAATGTAGGCCTACTGTATAATGAATTTAAAAATGTGCTCTAGAGTCTCGATAATGCGTTTCTAATTGCAGTACCATATGCGCTAAAATTGATTTTAACGAAACACAAAACTGTCTTGTATACTATCATTATCATACACTTAAACATTTTATTCAATTTATTCAATTCAAGATTGAGATGTTTATCTTTCCCTGTAGGGGAAGGGTGGGCATAGTGGCCACCGTAACGGGAAAACATTGTTTTCAATAAGTTAAAATTGTTAAAAACAAATAAAAATTGGCCATACTCTAGTTTATTTAGTTATGTATCTTTAAACAAATCATTTTAACTATATCTTAGTTACTTTTGAAAAAAAAATTAAAAAAATTTCAAACCTCTACCTAATGGCCACTTTGCCCTATGGGGTAGGGCAAAATGGCCACTAGATGGCCCTTATACCCGTTGTTACAAATAACACTGCAAATGCATTTAACAAAAATTTATGAGCATATGTTTTACAAATTAAAGTATTGTTATAAATCTCCACACATGTTTTAGGGCCCCATCATTTTATTAAACTAATTTCCAATTTTTTATTGAGTACAATAAAAAATACAAAAGTTGAAATGCTTCAAAACATTTTATGGATATTGTGTTTAGCCTATTTTTGTTTAATTGCACATTTCACATATGAATTCATTGTCTTCCTCATCACACCCAGCACAATCCTCGTGTACCCATATCAGGCAAATAGAGCATCTGATCCACCCTTCATTGCTTTTTGACTTTGAATATAAGTCCTGGCAGTAAAGGTAATTTGTATCACTCTCGTCACTATCGGAGTTACTATCTCCTTTAGTGAACAAAGCACGTTTTGCCACTTTTGATTTCCTTTTCTCCTGAATACCTTTATTCTTCATCACCTCTTTATCACCTCAACTCAGCGACGCTCGATCCTGGAACCATCAGCATGTCACGATTCCGAAGGCTGGCACTTAACCGATTGAGCTACCACCCTGCTCATTCAAGGAGATGTTTAAAACGTTCAATAAGCATCCCATTTAAAAGCACAAACTTTGTTTAGTCCAGGCTTCATATAAATATTTTACTAAAAAATATAATATGTAGTGTCGGTCAAAGTGACCATGGCCGTGGCCACTTTGCCCTTTTTTACGCCATTATGTAAATGTGACTCTGCAGGCCCAACCAGGTACACCAGGTCTTACTTTCAAAGATGAATTTGAAGTTTAAATCACACTTGTTTCAGGTATGACAGTCATCAATACATACTAGAATCATATATCTAGTTATAATAGTTAATGCAGTACACTTACCTTACATCAGCAACTTGAAAAACAAAAAATTGATGACAATTTCTAAACGTGTAATCTGATCAGCTTCAAGGCTCAACACAATACTAATGGCAGTCTAGTGGAGTAGTTGAGGCGGTTGCAGCCTGGTAGCAGCACTGTACAGTAGAAAAATAGCCCGTGGCAACTATGCCCGCCGTGGCCACTATGCCCACCCTTCCCCTATAAGTCTTTGATTTTTTTTAATGATGATTTCACAAAAACACAAAACATAAGTTTTAATCTCCAAAAACACACAAAACTGTTTGTTATCGCACACGCGGCAGTTGGCGAATATTCACCCTGGTAATACTATACTTCCGTGACAGGTTTATTTTTATTCTATTGGTATGTATGAATCGTACCTATTGTGCACGTTTGCTGAGAAAACGAAGCTTTTATGTTTTAATGGCAGCTCAGCTGGTGATATATGACATCGACCAAATATCCCAAATTCACCTCATTTTTTGCACACAAAAAAAAATCTCTTTCCAAAAACTATTTGTCTAAATGTTCCACAATTTGGGACAAATCCCACGGGTTGGTATCGCCGGTTGGGGTTTCAGGAGTTCAGTAATGGCATTGGTGTTGTTGACGTCAGTAGCAGCAAGCCATTGTTTCCATCAACAGTGCACTAAGAAAGAGCACTGCGCTCACTCTCGACCTGCAGTGTTACTGTATTCATATAATCAATTAATGTCCAGGACTTTATGGTTTGTTATTCATTTTTGAGAATTTGGTGGTAAACGATGGCTCAAGCCGAGAAGATTAGACTGGCTGATTGAAGAGACGGATGATGATTTTCCCGAGGATATATTAATATGTCAAGGGAATATTGATGAATCAGAGGATTCGGATGCAGAACAGCCTGCCGCTCTGTCTGTTTAATTCTTAACTTGTGCCATTTTTTCAGTGTTTTGTTACATATGTAGACTAAGTCAAGAGTCTTAATATTATATTATTTCGCTTATACTAAACTTGTGAAAAAATCAAAACAAAAACCTACTGAAATTCCTCTGTTCGTCACCAGATAGCAGCCAGAAACTACTGTATGGACCTTGGTAGAAAAATGCGCCATTTTAATTAGAACGGCGGGAAGAGTAGTAAGGAAGGAGGAGGAAAAGGGAGCGGGGGAAAAATTGAGACTCCTCGATGAATGAGGATGTCCAAACAAGGGGAAAGCGTGGCGGGGGGGAATAGATGCATATAACGATGTCCTCATTCTTCTAGGAGATCCAATTTTTACCCTTGCCCCCTCTAATTTTTTGTAAGCTCGTTGACAAACATTCTTTGGCCACATTGTTTTAATTCCATTGAAAAAGTTGGCGAGGTTGCTCTCGAAACGTCTAGAATTTTAAATTTTATATTCCACGGCAATATCCCAAAAGTACGAATAATTTTAATAGTAACTTATTTCGGGCCGTGAAAGCATTAATCTAAACATTAATACACATAGTTTCATAATAATAGTAATAATAATAAGCATAAGAAGAATCTAATGATAATAATAATAATAATAACCAAATATCTTCAAAGATAGTTGGCCATTCTGTAAGATTTGAAAATGTGCTTACGGAAGGCATAAACAGTTTTGCCGTTATCGGAAAACACACCTGCCCAGAGTGAAGGGGATTTGGGTTCAAGTCCGAAGGTGGTGTAATTTAAACTTCTATACTACAAATAATAATAAGTTCAACCTCACTTTCAACCTCATTAACCAACCTTAGGGGCAGATGATCTCGCTGTTCCGCCTATTAAAGCAACAACAAATAACCAACCTTCTTTTTATTTATTATTTTGTTCTTGTTGTGGAAGCCTCCGTGGTTTATATTAGGCAGCAGCACGCCGGCCTCTCACCGCTGGGTCCGTGGTTCAAATCCCGGTCACTCCATGTGAGATCTGTGCTGGACAAAACGGAGGCAGACAGGTTTTTCTCCGGGTACGCCGGTTTTCCCTGTCAAATATTTCATCCCAGCAACATTCTCCATTATCATTTCATCTGTCATTCATTTAACCTTTGCCTCAGAGGAGTGCGACCGGCTTCGGCAACCGGCACAGTTCATATACTCGCCGCTAGATGGGGGCTTCATTCATTCCATCCCTGACCCAGTCAGAGTCGACTGGAAGCAGGCTGTGGATTTTCATTTTGTTTTTGTTGTCGAAGACGGCAATTTCAGTGCTTTGTTCCAAATACAGCATGCTCGTTGACAAATACACGGGGATGATGACAGACAGAATTGTTCTTTCTCATTCATGAAATATCAACAAACACAAAAATATGAACGTGTGATCAAAATCTTCGCACGGATGTACTCTTTTAACCGTGAACTCTGGGTTAAACAGAATTATTGCACTGCATTGTCCAGCCCCAACACAACACAGCTAAGCAGTTTCTCCATATTCATCTAGAATTCACATGACGCAGAGTTGTTGCGCAATAATTCTAAGACTACTGCATGCGAGAACAGAATGCTAATTCCGAATTCATTGAAATAACCTGTTTAAATAATTACTAGGTCAGCACATTGCGGGGAATGACGTCGCACAGATTGGTCGACTATATCATACTGGCTATGAATTACTGAGAGGGTAAGGGAAGGTGACCAATGTTGCCAATTTAGTGTGCATGCTACGTAATGTGGTTCAAACGCGTAATATGCGGGACAGCGCTTTAGACGGGAAATATAGTGGCTAGCACTCTTGGCTGTCACCGCGGATGCCCAGGTTCAATTCCCGGCTCTGCCAAGAAATTAAATTCTGGTCTGAGGGCCATCCTGGAAGTGGTTTCCCACTTCTACTCCAGGTGAATACCGGGATGGCTCCTAAATTAAGGTCACGGCAATCTTCTTCCCAATCCTCATGGGAATTATAACTAAACATACCATTACAGCCATCACAATAACACAGGTTATCAGTCAAATTGCACACACAATTACACGGGGTTACATGACCTCGATGTCGCAAAAGCCGTAAATGAATTAACAACAATAACGGACGGGAAATGATTTGTGAGATGGAAAAACAATAGGGGAAACAATATTTTCGTAATATAGGCCTATAGTATTTATTTCATATTATTATTATTATTACGGTGTTTTTATTGCTATTATTATTATTATCATCAATTATCATAATGAGTTATTATTAAAACAATTCAAATACAGTGCTTCGTTTTACAATTCATACGGAATGTCCTCTCTTTCTTATATGAAGGAAGATCCCTATAAGCGGGATTTAGAAGCGTTATAAAAAATCCACAGCCTGCTTCCAGTCTCCGACCGGGTCCGGAATGGAATGAATGAAACCCCCAGTAGGGGGGTGAGGGGGGTTCTAACCCACCCATTTTATTTGTACCAGACTGTACAAGTTAAAATAATGAATATCTCTCAAACGCATGGTCCGATTTTGACAAATGAGGTGTCGTTAGACTCGGGCTGAAGTCCTCTTTCCTATGGACCACTCATTTCAACCCCTAAATAAAACCTACCCCTACTAGGGGGTGAAATTGTAATTTTTAGTGAAAGTGTCTTTTCAAATACGACATGTATAAGGTGCACTGCTAAAATGAACTTAAATGTTGTTGCTCATATCGCGCATGCGTTTTTCTGGCTGCCGCTATGGATGAACATTTTTGTTTTTGTTTTTTACGCATGCGCACTTGGGATTTTTGTAAGAGGGCGAGCTCTTTGAAAAAAAATGATTGATAAGAAGAGGTTTTGGTGGTGAGGAGAGGGCCAGATAGTCGCCTACTTTCCTACGAAGTTTGTCGATATCTCTCAAACGCAAGGTCGGATTTGGACGTGTGACGTGTCAAATCGATTGTCTCGAAGCCCTATACATGTTATTAATAGGTTAAAGTTTTGAGAATGAGGGAAACAGGCTTTTTGGGGGTAAAACCGTGATTTTAGACTTTTTCCGATATCTCACGAATGCATGGTCGGATTTGGTCCTATGACGTGTCAAATGGCTTGTCTCGAAACCTTGTGTATTTTGGTAATAGGTTAAAGTTTTTGAGAATGATGGAAACAGAATATTTTGGGGTAAAAACGTGATTTTAGACTTTTTGCTATATCTCGCGAACCAAGTATGCTAGAGGCATGAACGAGGGGTCCAAGGACTCGGGCTGACGTCCTCTTTGCTATGGACCGCTCGTTATATTAAAAAAAAAAATGGAAACTCGATTTTGAGGTAAACACGTGTTTTTTGTGATTTTTGTCGATATCTCACAAACCAATAACGCTAGAGACGTGTACGAGGTGTCCTAGGACTCGGGCTAACGCCCCCTTTCAAATGTGGTAGATATTTTTTTTTCAAAAAATAATTCACAAAGGGCCTAACGCCATACATGTTGAAAAAACGTTTTGTTTTTCTTTACCGATACTTGTTTATAATGTTTATAAAGCGTGGTGGTTGAGAGAGACGATACGGCTGGGGGTGTGTGTGTGTTTCAACGAACCTGTCGCTGACCAAGGTGGCTGTGTTCAATAGATCAATCGCTATTTCGACGGGCCGGTTTATGACAGAGCGAGGGTGCGTTTTTTCACACATTTTACCTTTAACGTGTAAACGGTGATGAGAACTTGGTTCTATGTTGGTCGAAGCGAGTAGAGAAAACCAACTTGCAGAGGAGCAGGAGGTGAATGTCATTTGAGCTTATTGGAAGGCGCCGATCTGACTTGACAACAGGTGACGCTTGAAGGTGAAATAAATTGACCATCGTGGTGGCAGGGGAGTGTGAAAGGCATGCATACACATGTGTGAAACCACATGAGGGCTAAACCAGTGACATCCTGTCTTGCTTCGTACGTGACAAAATGCAAGTTCAGGTGAAATTTGATCTACCTCAGGTGTTCACTTTGGGTGTTAGCTGTCCACGTGCGCGATAACTGTTAACAAGTGACATGCTGTTTTGCTTTGTATGTGACAAAATGCAAGTTGGCATGAAATTTGATCTGCCACAGGTGTTCGCCTGGGACGTTAGCTGTCCACGTGCCTGATAAGAGAATGTTCAAAGCGTGGGAATCGCTGAATCAGTAAAAAGTATGATGCAACTTGTCGGAATGATGTCACAACCAATAGATAGGCAAGAGCTGCAAACACCAGTGGTGGGAGGTGAAGGGAGGGAAAGGGGGAGGGGTAATGTATGAGAGAACACAGGTGGAAAGAGAAAGAAATATGTGGAGCTGAGGACTGTACACATAGAGCTATAGGTGGTGTACAACATGTGTGAATAAATAAATTAAAAATTGCACAGGTTCACACAACATAGACTGTATTATTGCCATGGCCAAGCACTCACATTAAGATCATTTACAAAATCATAAAATGAAAAATAAAAAATCTTGTTTTGGAAATATCGTTTTTCAACATACACAAAATAAATATATAAAAAATTTGTAAACAACAAAATGGAAAATCCATGGTCAAGCACTCACATTAATATTATTTACAAAATCATAAAATGAAAAATAGAAAATCTTGTTTTGGAAATATCGATTTTTTTCAACATACACAAAATAAATATATAAAAAATTTGTAAACAGCAAAATGGAAAATCCATGTTTCCATATAGACAAAATTTTAAAAACCTTAAACGGACATTTAAGAAAATATATGCAAATGGGAAATTGACAAATGTGTAAATATGAAAATGGAAAAATCCATGTTTCCATATCATGAAATTGAAAAACATCAAACTGTCATTTAAAAAAAATGCAAATGGAAAATTGACAAATTGCAATGTGTGAAATGTGAAATTGAACAAATGGCTATCATTATTTAAAAAAAGAAAAGAACATAGTGCTCTATGGTTGAGGTGTGAATCAAACCCTCTCTACTTATTTGGACCACCCGAGACTGAGTAGACTAGTTTTAGTTATCATACCACTTTTAAAAGTTTGTGTTAAATCTAGGAATTGAACCCAAGAGCTTGTAGGGGAGATCCAAGGTTATAATATGTTGAACAGATAGCCTTGAATGTAGAGTGTGGTAGCTATATAGAGATGAGACGTTTCGCTCGGGGCAGGGAGGCATAGAGATCTGCATCAAACCAGTCAAAAGACTGACGACTCAAACAACAACATGTAGAGCTCACCAAAATAATGTTGTGTAACGGTAAATGTTAGTCAACGAACAGTAATGCATTACTAAAACCCATGACACGATACCTAAGAGCTTTTCTAAAATTATTTTAAAATGCCTTTAACCCTATATTAAACACCCAGTTCACAAGACTCATAACTGCAATGTTATGGTCAAACAAAACAAAATCTATATTTCAAAACAAACAAGTGGTTTAGTCAATGTATACTGGAAAAAGTTTTATAAACACTCAAGTCCACAAAAATAATTAAATTAGTAACAGTCAGGTTGACCGAGTGGTTATGGTGTTTGACTTAAGTTCAAATTTTCTGTACAAGAAAGCAAGGGTTCGAATCCCTTACCTGATATAACTATTGCCTCAACATGGCTTGACCACACTGTATTATTGTGTACTCGGTACACAAACCATAAATAGAGTGTATTGTTTAAGGTCACTCTCTTTGCGAACATAGTCAGAGAATGTTGATGGTTAACAATTGCATTAATAGTGGGACATAGGGATAGCAATTAAGAAAAACAGACAATACCCATACACTATTTTTATTTATTTAATGTAAGTACTTGTACAATAGTTATATACAAACTACAACTCTCTTTTGTCTATTACTATCTAGTCCTTTTCGATCCACTTGCATATCAAGGGCAGATGACTTTGTAGTTCAGCCCCTTCAAACAACAACACTACTTTTTGCATAGTCTGTGAGGTTGATGACTCTTGAGACGTGGAAGATGGATACAACATAACTTTTACGACAGGGGTTAAACGTTGCTCAACAAACAATGCACTATTTTGAGTAGCAACATCTTTCTTTTGTACTAACTTGTTAGCATTCTGATGATTTTTGTCAACACCATTAGTGTTTTGTCTGGAGCACTACATTGATGATCACTCACACTTAAATCCACACCATTTCTACTTTTCATATTGCCTCGACATTTTGTTGACCTCTGTTTTGAGCATCGCCAAAATATTATTCCTTTTACATTTTGTCGTCTATAGTTATAAGAGTAGCCTTTATAGAGTGCACGTTGTTTACCTCGGTTAGTTGTAGTAAGTTCCATAGTAGTAACTAACCTGTTAGTATGATTTGCACACTACAAAGGTTATCTCTGTTCTGGTAATAGAATTATTTAGCGTTGGCTTTTATATTTAATATGTACAGTAAAAAGTAATAGAAAAATGGTAGAAACGTGGTAGACAAGTGGTAGACAATTGGTAACATAGTAGTAGAAAAGTGGTAGCAAAGTGGTATAAAAGTGGTAGAAAAGTGGTAGAAAAGTGGTAGAAAAGTAGTAGAAAAGTGGTAGCAAAGTGGTAGCAAACTAGAAAAGTGGTAGCAAAGTAGTAGAAAAGTGGTAGCAAACTAGAAAAGTGGTAGAAAAGTGGTAGAAAAGTAGCAGAAAAGTGGTAGAAAAGTAGTAGCAAACTAGAAAAGTGGTAGCAAAGTGGTAGAAAATATTACATGTATTGTTAAGAAATAGTTTAAGCGGTTACATGGATTCATTACACTATAATTTTAGCATTACGAAGCTCATTTTCTATATCCAAAAGTTCTTTCTCATATTTAGTATGACCAGCCTGTTTACAGGTATGCAAGTACTGAAGCCGCTGGATTAGCTTATTGGGATTGTTCCAGTAAACAAATTTAACAAATGATTTTTTTGGGTGTAAACCATTATCATCCTCATCATCATCATCATCATAATCATCATCATCATCATGGTTATCATCATCAATATAATTATCATCAATATAATCATCATCACTATTACTATCTAATCCTTTTTGTTCATCTTGCAATGCAACAACCTTTGGCATAGTTTGTGTTGTCTTTGATAGTGTTAGAGGTTTCTTAGACGTTAACCACTGTCCTAACATGTCTTTTTCAGGAGATAATAAATGCTCTTTAACAAACAAAGCACTATCTTGAGCCACACTATTTTTTTCTTGGTCTTGCTTTTTTTACCTTGGTTAGGGTATTTTGTCCATTTAAATGAGTATTATTTTGAGATTTACAATGATGATCGATTGAAATAAGTATGTTGGAGCCTTTTGTTTTAATCATTCCTCGACACTTTTTAGATCGTTGTTTCGAACAGCACCAAATAACAGTTCCATTTTTATTAGTTCGTTTTACAATATATGCATATCCTTTATAGTAAGCACATGGCTTACCATAGCTAGTCGTTGATACTTCCATGTCGACTGTTGAGCATAAACTAACCTCTAGTAAAGTTAACTCGATAATAAAAATGATAGTTTGTAGTATGTGCAGTTTAAAGTAAGAGCAAAAGTGAGAGTCAGATGGTAGAAAAGTGTTAACAAAGTGGTGGAAGAGTGGTAGCAGTTTATAGTAGTCATGATCTTTTTTACCAGAATGTGATTTGAGTAAATGTAATTTCTAAACCTTAGCAGTGAGTAGTCAGTTAGTCTTAGTTCAGACAAGCGTAAACAGTTCTCCAATGAATCAGAGATCAAGATTTGCATTATGAAACAGTTGTGTGTAACCAATTAGGTATTGGTACTTGATAGCTTCACACATGAACAAAAATTCCAACATATCTGACATTAGATTTTCATTATGAAACAGTTGTGTGTAACCAATTAGGTATCGGTACTTGATAGCTTCACACATGAACACAAATTCCAACATATCTGACATGAAATACGTGATTTGAAAGTTGACAAAGAATATCCAATCAACCATTGTAGTTGCAATGTCAAACACAAAGACAAAATCAGCATGAACTTTTAAGTTACAGGAAAATTCTATGAAATAGACTATGCATGAAATTTGGAAATACACATTAGAAGTTTGCAACACCATCCTTCTAGCCTATATAAATTATCGACATGGAAAGTGTGCACTGCCCCTAACATTAAACCAATTTATCAATAACGCAAGTCAACAATCAAAACATTTTGTCTTGAGTCTATCATTTAATGCATATATTCTGTCTACATTGAACAGTAACAAAAAACGCCATTCATAATTAATTAAGTTTGCTTTAATTCGTTATGTAATGATAAATACATATTTAAAGTTTTGGCTGACTGTTCAGAGTGAATCGGCTTTGAACACATAAGAGAGGGAATATTTTAAGACTTAACCTCTGCTCACCTAACATAACCTAAATTTACCTAACCTAACCTTATCATATAGGTAAGAAACGGGTCAAGCTATGCTTTCGACTACCGAGTTTCAGTTACTTTTCAAGGTTACTCTCCCGAACATTGCCAGAGACTGCTGATAAACACCTATGTTCCCACGGCGGCGGCGCGCAACGACTTACATGATGCGCTTCCCCCTTTTCATTGATCCCTGTAGATTTGTCCCTTTGGACTGGTCCCTGTTGACTAGCCCCTTTGGAAGGGCCCTTTTCGAATGGAGTCATTCTTGACGGGTCCCTGTGGACAGGTCCTTTTGGCTGATCCCTTTTGGACCGGTCCCTTTGACATAATTTGGATAATTGCATGGGCCAGTCCATAGGTACCAGTCCAAAGGGACCGGTCCAAAAGGGATCAGCCAAAAGGACCTGTCCACAGGGACCCGTCAAGAATGACTCCATTCGAAAAGGGCCCTTCCAAAGGGGCTAGTCAACAGGGACCAGTCCAAAGGGACAAATCTACAGGGATCAATGAAAAGGGGGAAGCGCATCATGTAAGTCGTTGCGCGCCGCCGCCGTGGGAACATAGGTGTTTATCAGCAGTCTCTGGCAATGTTCGGGAGAGTAACCTTGAAAAGTAACTGAAACTCGGTAGTCGAAAGCATAGCTTGACCCGTTTCTTACCTATATGATAAGGTTAGGTTAGGTAAATTTAGGTTATGTTAGGTGAGCAGAGGTTAAGTCTTAAAATATTCCCTCTCTTATGTGTTCAAAGCCGATTCACTCTGAACAGTCAGCCAAAACTTTAAATATGTATTTATCATTACATAACGAATTAAAGCAAACTTAATTAATTATGAATGGCGTTTTTTGTTACTGTTCAATGTAGACAGAATATATGCATTAAATGATAGACTCAAGACAAAATGTTTTGATTGTTGACTTGCGTTATTGATAAATTGGTTTAATGTTAGGGGCAGTGCACACTTTCCATGTCGATAATTTATATAGGCTAGAAGGATGGTGTTGCAAACTTCTAATGTGTATTTCCAAATTTCATGCATAGTCTATTTCATAGAATTTTCCTGTAACTTAAAAGTTCATGCTGATTTTGTCTTTGTGTTTGACATTGCAACTACAATGGTTGATTGGATATTCTTTGTCAACTTTCAAATCACGTATTTCATGTCAGATATGTTGGAATTTGTGTTCATGTGTGAAGCTATCAAGTACCGATACCTAATTGGTTACACACAACTGTTTCATAATGAAAATCTAATGTCAGATATGTTGGAATTTTTGTTCATGTGTGAAGCTATCAAGTACCAATACCTAATTGGTTACACACAACTGTTTCATAATGCAAATCTTGATCTCTGATTCATTGGAGAACTGTTTACGCTTGTCTGAACTAAGACTAACTGACTACTCACTGCTAAGGTTTAGAAATTACATTTACTCAAATCACATTCTGGTAAAAAAGATCATGACTACTATAAACTGCTACCACTCTTCCACCACTTTGTTAACACTTTTCTACCATCTGACTCTCACTTTTGCTCTTACTTTAAACTGCACATACTACAAACTATCATTTTTATTATCGAGTTAACTTTACTAGAGGTTAGTTTATGCTCAACAGTCGACATGGAAGTATCAACGACTAGCTATGGTAAGCCATGTGCTTACTATAAAGGATATGCATATATTGTAAAACGAACTAATAAAAATGGAACTGTTATTTGGTGCTGTTCGAAACAACGATCTAAAAAGTGTCGAGGAATGATTAAAACAAAAGGCTCCAACATACTTATTTCAATCGATCATCATTGTAAATCTCAAAATAATACTCATTTAAATGGACAAAATACCCTAACCAAGGTAAAAAAGCAAGACCAAGAAAAAAATAGTGTGGCTCAAGATAGTGCTTTGTTTGTTAAAGAGCATTTATTATCTCCTGAAAAAGACATGTTAGGACAGTGGTTAACGTCTAAGAAACCTCTAACACTATCAAAGACAACACAAACTATGCCAAAGGTTGTTGCATTGCAAGATGAACAAAAAGGATTAGATAGTAATAGTGATGATGATTATATTGATGATAATTATATTGATGATGATAACCATGATGATGATGATGATTATGATGATGATGATGATGAGGATGATAATGGTTTACACCCAAAAAAATCATTTGTTAAATTTGTTTACTGGAACAATCCCAATAAGCTAATCCAGCGGCTTCAGTACTTGCATACCTGTAAACAGGCTGGTCATACTAAATATGAGAAAGAACTTTTGGATATAGAAAATGAGCTTCGTAATGCTAAAATTATAGTGTAATGAATCCATGTAACCGCTTAAACTATTTCTTAACAATACATGTAATATTTTCTACCACTTTGCTATCACTTTTCTAGTTTGCTACTACTTTTCTACCACTTTGCTACCACTTTTCTGCTACTTTTCTACCACTTTTCTACCACTTTTCTAGTTTGCTACCACTTTTCTACTACTTTGCTACCACTTTTCTAGTTTGCTACCACTTTGCTACCACTTTTCTACTACTTTTCTACCACTTTTCTACCACTTTTCTACCACTTTTATACCACTTTGCTACCACTTTTCTACTACTATGTTACCAATTGTCTACCACTTGTCTACCACGTTTCTACCATTTTTCTATTACTTTTTACTGTACATATTAAATATAAAAGCCAACGCTAAATAATTCTATTACCAGAACAGAGATAACCTTTGTAGTGTGCAAATCATACTAACAGGTTAGTTACTACTATGGAACTTACTACAACTAACCGAGGTAAACAACGTGCACTCTATAAAGGCTACTCTTATAACTATAGACGACAAAATGTAAAAGGAATAATATTTTGGCGATGCTCAAAACAGAGGTCAACAAAATGTCGAGGCAATATGAAAAGTAGAAATGGTGTGGATTTAAGTGTGAGTGATCATCAATGTAGTGCTCCAGACAAAACACTAATGGTGTTGACAAAAATCATCAGAATGCTAACAAGTTAGTACAAAAGAAAGATGTTGCTACTCAAAATAGTGCATTGTTTGTTGAGCAACGTTTAACCCCTGTCGTAAAAGTTATGTTGTATCCATCTTCCACGTCTCAAGAGTCATCAACCTCACAGACTATGCAAAAAGTAGTGTTGTTGTTTGAAGGGGCTGAACTACAAAGTCATCTGCCCTTGATATGCAAGTGGATCGAAAAGGACTAGATAGTAATAGACAAAAGAGAGTTGTAGTTTGTATATAACTATTGTACAAGTACTTACATTAAATAAATAAAAATAGTGTATGGGTATTGTCTGTTTTTCTTAATTGCTATCCCTATGTCCCACTATTAATGCAATTGTTAACCATCAACATTCTCTGACTATGTTCGCAAAGAGAGTGACCTTAAACAATACACTCTATTTATGGTTTGTGTACCGAGTACACAATAATACAGTGTGGTCAAGCCATGTTGAGGCAATAGTTATATCAGGTAAGGGATTCGAACCCTTGCTTTCTTGTACAGAAAATTTGAACTTAAGTCAAACACCATAACCACTCGGTCAACCTGACTGTTACTAATTTAATTATTTTTGTGGACTTGAGTGTTTATAAAACTTTTTCCAGTATACATTGACTAAACCACTTGTTTGTTTTGAAATATAGATTTTGTTTTGTTTGACCATAACATTGCAGTTATGAGTCTTGTGAACTGGGTGTTTAATATAGGGTTAAAGGCATTTTAAAATAATTTTAGAAAAGCTCTTAGGTATCGTGTCATGGGTTTTAGTAATGCATTACTGTTCGTTGACTAACATTTACCGTTACACAACATTATTTTGGTGAGCTCTACAAGTTGTTGTTTGAGTCGTCAGTCTTTTGACTGGTTTGATGCAGATCTCTATGCCTCCCTGCCCCGAGCGAAACGTCTCATCTCTATATAGCTACCACACTCTACATTCAAGGCTATCTGTTTAACATATTATAACCTTGGATCTCCCCTACAAGCTCTTGGGTTCAATTCCTAGATTTAACACAAACTTTTAAAAGTGGTATGATAACTAAAACTAGTCTACTCAGTCTCGGGTGGTCCAAATAAGTAGAGAGGGTTTGATTCACACCTCAACCATAGAGCACTATGTTCTTTTCTTTTTTTAAATAATGATAGCCATTTGTTCAATTTCACATTTCACACATTGCAATTTGTCAATTTTCCATTTGCATTTTTTTTAAATGACAGTTTGATGTTTTTCAATTTCATGATATGGAAACATGGATTTTTCCATTTTCATATTTACACATTTGTCAATTTCCCTTTTGCATATATTTTCTTAAATGTCCGTTTAAGGTTTTTAAAATTTTGTCTATATGGAAACATGGATTTTCCATTTTGCTGTTTACAAATTTTTTATATATTTATTTTGTGTATGTTGAAAAAAATCGATATTTCCAAAACAAGATTTTCTATTTTTCATTTTATGATTTTGTAAATAATATTAATGTGAGTGCTTGACCATGGATTTTCCATTTTGTTGTTTACAAATTTTTTATATATTTATTTTGTGTATGGTGAAAAACGATATTTCCAAAACAAGATTTTTTATTTTTCATTTTATGATTTTGTAAATGATCTTAATGTGAGTGCTTGGCCATGGCAATAATACAGTCTATGTTGTGTGAACCTGTGCAATTTTTAATTTATTTATTCACACATGTTGTACACCACCTATAGCTCTATGTGTACAGTCCTCAGCTCCACATATTTCTTTCTCTTTCCACCTGTGTTCTCTCATACATTACCCCTCCCCCTTTCCCTCCCTTCACCTCCCACCACTGGTGTTTGCAGCTCTTGCCTATCTATTGGTTGTGACATCATTCCGACAAGTTGCATCATACTTTTTACTGATTCAGCGATTCCCACGCTTTGAACATTCTCTTATCAGGCACGTGGACAGCTAACGTCCCAGGCGAACACCTGTGGCAGATCAAATTTCATGCCAACTTGCATTTTGTCACATACAAAGCAAAACAGCATGTCACTTGTTAACAGTTATCGCGCACGTGGACAGCTAACACCCAAAGTGAACACCTGAGGTAGATCAAATTTCACCTGAACTTGCATTTTGTCACGTACGAAGCAAGACAGGATGTCACTGGTTTAGCCCTCATGTGGTTTCACACATGTGTATGCATGCCTTTCACACTCCCCTGCCACCACGATGGTCAATTTATTTCACCTTCAAGCGTCACCTGTTGTCAAGTCAGATCGGCGCCTTCCAATAAGCTCAAATGACATTCACCTCCTGCTCCTCTGCAAGTTGGTTTTCTCTACTCGCTTCGACCAACATAGAACCAAGTTCTCATCACCGTTTACACGTTAAAGGTAAAATGTGTGAAAAAACGCACCCTCGCTCTGTCATAAACCGGCCCGTCGAAATAGCGATTGATCTATTGAACACAGCCACCTTGGTCAGCGACAGGTTCGTTGAAACACACACACACCCCCAGCCGTATCGTCTCTCTCAACCACCACGCTTTATAAACATTATAAACAAGTATCGGTAAAGAAAAACAAAACGTTTTTTCAACATGTATGGCGTTAGGCCCTTTGTGAATTATTTTTTGAAAAAAAAATATCTACCACATTTGAAAGGGGGCGTTAGCCCGAGTCCTAGGACACCTCGTACACGTCTCTAGCGTTATTGGTTTGTGAGATATCGACAAAAATCACAAAAAACACGTGTTTACCTCAAAATCGAGTTTCCAATTTTTTTTTTAATATAACGAGCGGTCCATAGCAAAGAGGACGTCAGCCCGAGTCCTTGGACCCCTCGTTCATGCCTCTAGCATACTTGGTTCGCGAGATATAGCAAAAAGTCTAAAATCACGTTTTTACCCCAAAATATTCTGTTTCCATCATTCTCAAAAACTTTAACCTATTACCAAAATACACAGGGTTTCGAGACAAGCCATTTGACACGTCATAGGACCAAATCCGACCATGCATTCGTGAGATATCGGAAAAAGTCTAAAATCACGGTTTTACCCCCAAAAAGCCTGTTTCCCTCATTCTCAAAACTTTAACCTATTAATAACATGTATAGGGCTTCGAGACAATCGATTTGACACGTCACACGTCCAAATCCGACCTTGCGTTTGAGAGATATCGACAAACTTCGTAGGAAAGTAGGCGACTATCTGGCTCTCTCCTCACCACCAAAACCTCTTCTTATCAATCATTTTTTTTCAAAGAGCTCGCCCTCTTACAAAAATCCCAAGTGCGCATGCGTAAAAAACAAAAACAAAAATGTTCATCCATAGCGGCAGCCAGAAAAACGCATGCGCGATATGAGCAACAACATTTAAGTTCATTTTAGCAGTGCACCTTATACATGTCGTATTTGAAAAGAGACTTTCACTAAAAATTACAATTTCACCCCCTAGTAGGGGTAGGTTTTATTTAGGGGTTGAAATGAGTGGTCCATAGGAAAGAGGACTTCAGCCCGAGTCTAACGACACCTCATTTGTCAAAATCGGACCATGCGTTTGAGAGATATTAATTATTTTAACTTGTACAGTCTGGTACAAATAAAATGGGTGGGTTAGAACCCCCCTCACCCCCCTACTACCCCCATCTAGCGGCGAGGATATGGACTGTGCCGGCTGCCGAGGCCTGACGCATTCCTCTGGGGCAATGATTAAATGAATGACAGATGAAATGAAATGATAGTGGAGAGTGTTGCTGGAATGAAATTGTGACAGGGTAAACCGGAGTACCCGGAGAAAAACCTGTCTGCCTCCGTTTTGTCCAGCACAGATCTCACATGGAGTGACCGGGATTTGAACCACGGACCCAGCGGTGAGAGGCCGGCGTGCTGCCCCCTAAGCCACGGAGGCTTATAGTAGGGTAAAATTATGCAGATTTACGAGTAAATACTAAGGCTTGTATTCACTCAGGATGGTAGTATGGCGAAGGGTATAGAGTCGAGATGAGCGGCTTCGGTGACATAGCATGCTGATCTTCTATGCCCAAGGTTGCGGGTTCAGACCCGGCTGAAGTCGTCAGATTTTTAAGAGCGTTAAAATCCTTCAATATGCCTTCCTTCGGAGGGGAAGTTAAGCCGGCGGTCCCATGTCTTAGATTTATGGCATGTACAAGACCCTTCCACAGACTAAACTTTTGTGAAGCTAAATTTCTAAGTTAGATTTCGTTGGAATGCTCTATCAAAGTTCCAACGTTCACCATTAGGTATCAGTGACATCTGGTAGCGAAAGTTGAAATTGAACGGAACTTGTAGCTCACCCTATGGGTGTCCGCTTGAAGCAGCTACAACCTTCGGCGAGCCGAACATGTCCTCGGACACTCCCGCCACTAAAAGCCATACGATAAGTAAGTAAATTAATTAATGTAAAGTTTTTTCAGATAAAATAATAATAATAATATCGTATGGCCTCGGGTGCCGGGTGCAAGCTTTGTTATTTGACACCCAGAGGGTAGCTTGCATGTCGAATTTCGTTGTTCCTTGAGCACTATGAAAGTCAAGGAGGTTAGATATCTAAGCTCCTTGAACACTATAGCGCTTTCTAGTAGAGAAATGAGGAACTTTGTGTTGGCGGAAACTCCCGAGATTAATTTTGCCATTATGAACACGACCTACTGAATTCAAATGGGTTCTTTGACATGCCAACATCGTTTGACATGCGTGTCGTAATTTTTGCCGCGTTTCAAAAATCACTTACCACGGCCAGGAGCGAACCTGCAAGCTTGGGGGTTAGAATACCAACACGTTAAACACTCACCCGCCGTGGCTGATGTGAGTAGGTAAATGTTATTCACCGCCAAATTTAATTGGGTACATTATAGTGTTGAGCAACCGAAAACAATTATTTTTCTGAATATTAAAGACGTATAAAAAACATTAATATCCTTCAACGTTTTGCAAGTCTGCAGTGGCCAACGCAGGTTTAGCACTGACTTTTTATGATGAGTCGACAGGTTGATGCCGATTCAAGGTCACTCCCCGTCATGGATTTTCATGATTTTATTGACCCAGTATTGCGAGTCATTGAAGAGTTGTGAACCTCAGCGTGAGTTGACCTCGCAGCGTATGTAACACAGCAGGTTACACAATGCTTTTTGTCTGTTACATTATTCATTACTCCCATTGACCGATCAGTGAGCACATCCTGTTTTCCAACAGGAACTACGTAAGACTTGAGAGGATTTGCTGCTGTATCTTAACACACACACAGGAAGCAAGGGCCAGTGATTGTCCATGTAATAGCATTTATCAACGCAGTAACCTCTTTTTTAGCCTATTTTCAATTTTGAAAAAAAAAATAGGCTTATGAGATCACCATTTGTCCGTGTGTGTGTGTGCGTGTGTGTGTGAGAGAGAGAGAGGTGTGTGTGTGTGTGTGTGTGTGTGTGTCCCTAATAAATTCTAAATGGCCGGAGCGATTTCAGTGAAACTCGGTATGTTCATAGCACTATTCCGGGCAACCCCGACCGTGCCCTTCAAATTTCGTTACGTCTCACCAATCCAACATGGCGGCTGTGCGAAATATTACACCAGCATTCAATATCTCCGAAACTATTACCGATATCACCCTGGATTTTTTACGGTGATAAAGGGAACTACTAGAACTTCTATGTGAATCGTGAAAAACTGGTAACTACAAAACCAACATGACGGCCAAGCGAAGTTGCTACGTTTAAATAGACGTTTCTAGCGATTTAACCAACCAAACGCAATAAAACTTGGTGCAGTATATGTTTATACACATAGTAATGCACCAACATCTAACTTTGTTCAATTGTTTACATAACCACAAGATGGCGGCTGTGCGAAATATTTCACCGGCATCCTATATCTCTGAAACTATTAGCGGTAGCACCCTGAAATTTTGTACGGAGATAAAGGGCACTACTGGAAGTTCATCTATAAGATTTTCAAAAGCCGGTTAACTACAATACGAACATGGCGGCCAAGCGAATTTGAAAATTTAAATAGACCTTTCTCGCGATGTAATGTTCCAAACGTAATGAAACATGGTACAGGAAATGTTCATACACATTGTAATGCACTGGTATCTAATTTATTTCAATTGTTTACATAACCTCAAGATGGCGGCTATGCGAATTTTAAAATTTAGTTTTTATTTCTTGTGTCGTAATCATGCGATCGAAGTGAAAGATTGAATAATGAACCTACGCAATAATTGTCCTTTAATGGTACATGACTCTATGGCCTATACATATAACAATCCAACATGGCGACCATCCGAAATATTTAGACGGCTCTGAATATCTACGAATCTATTATAGCAATCAAACTGAATATATTTATGTTCATAGGGGCTATGAACATAAGTTCACCTATATGACTTTCAATTACCTGGTGATCACAAATCCAACATGGCGGCGACGCGAAGTATAAATATTCACATGGACGTTTCTCGCAATTTAATCATCCGAGTGCAGTGAAACTTGGTACAGTAAATCCTTATACGAATGTTAATCCACTGGCATCTAATTTTTTAATTGTTTCCATAACCAAAAGATGGCAGCTGTGCGAAATTTTAAAATCTCGTTGTTACTTCTTGTGTCCTGAAGTTTGAATGCTACACGTACACAATAATCTTCATGTAGCAGTACATAACTCTAGGACATACATATATAAAGTCCAACATGGCGACCATCCGAAGTATTTAGTCGGTTCTCAATATCTACGAATCTATTACAGCAATCAAACTGAAATTTTGTACGTTAATAGTGGCAATTAACATAAGTAGGATATATGAAAATAGGCTCTATAGTTCTTCACGGAACTACTTTTTTTTTTTCAAATCGTACTTTGTTAACTAAAGTTTGGTGCTTTTCAGTCGGTCAACATGAATGTGCCCAAAAGAGTTGAGTTATACCCGAATCCTGAAAAAAATTCATGAGATTAATAAATACACTAGGATGACAAGTTTCGATCTCAAGCGATCATCATCGCAGCCGTTACACTTAGGCAGAAATATCTATGTTTGAAAATACAGGTGAAAATATTTACAACATAGGCCTATACAATTATTTAATTGCAGTATTTGTAATGCAACTTGTCAGTGTATGCTAGTTGTAGTTTATATGATGTTAGGTGAAATGCTATATGGTGATAAAAATCCGGAATTTGTATGTATGGAGTGACTATATGTTTGTAAAAGTCAACTATGTTTGTACTGTATAGTGTAGGCTATTACTTTTCTGGTTGGATGTATTCCGTGCTGGAGCTGCTCGCAGTGTCAACTTCACTTTTTCACCAGTGACTGTCGACAAACATAGATTTTTCAGCCTAAGTGTAACGGATCTGATGATGATCGCTTGACGATCGAAACTGGTCATCCTAGTGTATTTATTAATCTCGTGTAATTTTTTTCAGGATTAGGGTATAACCCAACTCTTTTGGGTACATTCGTGTTGACCGACTGAAAAGCACCAAACTTTTGTTTACTAAGGCTACACTGAAAAATGGCTTCAAACCTCACAATCGTACTTTGTTGTTAAAAGGGAAACTTGAACACCGAAATGGGCTGCATGATAAAACATAAATAAAGTTGTAGTGGCTTTAGGCTTGTCAATATCCTCTGTGCGCTTAATAAATCATCTAATATGCATGGGGTTCCCCTAGTGGCGTAGTGACTAGCATTATTGACTGTTATCCCTGAGGCCCAAGTTCGTTCCCGGTCCTGCCAAAAAAAAGTAATTTTGACCCGAGGATTGGAACGGGATACTCAGCCTCATGAGGAAGAACTGAGGAGAGGTGGGCTTGATTCTCACCTCAGTCATTATAGAAGTGTTTCTCATTCGTTCATTCCCAGTTTTACTCCAGGAAATTCCGGAATGGTACCTAAATTAATGAAACGGCCACCTCCCAGCTCAAATTACAAATGCACAGACTAGCCAAAGTTATATTATAAATATAAATTATAAATATTTATTATCTCATGTATTTTGTTTTCAGGAACTCTGTTGGGTACATTCGTGTTGACTGACTAAAAGCATCAAACTTTTGTTTACTTAGGCAACACTGAAAAATGGCTTCAAACCCCATAATGCACAGACTAGTACAGCTATCACAATAACACAAGGTTATCAGACAGATTCGAAACATACACACCCACGTACTCGGGGCTACATGACCACGATGTCACAAAGCCCCTAAATGAATCAACAAAACAACTAATCGACTTAGGTTTCTTCACAACTCAAAGTAGGTCTTACCAGATTCAATATACGGCACTTTATGTTCTCTATGACTGGCTTTAAATTACTATACCTGAAGGATCTAAATAATCAGTGAGTTATCTAGGCTAGGCATAATAGGGAACTAGCCAGGTACGGTATCATTCATGTTTACCTCTTATTGTTCCCGTCAATACGGAGCCAAGGATAAGATGAATTGAATTTATATGTGGCCAACCTCAACAGACGTCTCCGGCAAGAGTAGTGATGATCGATTCCCCTCAGAACTATACACCTCAACAAAAGTTTAGATATTGCCATAAAATGAAGTCTGAGATATTACGGATCCTATCTTAATAGGCACTGCTTGCATTGTACTCAAATAACCCGAATATAAGACGCTTTTTTTGTTCCATACTTCTTGTATAACTCCACTAGTATTTCTCGACAAGGAATGCACTAACATTGATTTTCTCAGAATCTGTCTTTATTTGAACGTCAATGACGGATAATCATAACTTATTTTGCATATGATGGTGATAACGTGCTGATCGTCTTTTTCTCATCCCAAAAGGAAGTTGGGAAACCATAAAAATAAACGATATATTGGTCAGTTACAATGTAAGAGCGCTACGTCACAAAAGTTACTTTTAACAAATGCTGGTTCAAAATAGAATTTCGTGGAGTGTATCACAAGTAAAGATAAAGTTTCATCATCTGTATAGGAAATAGAACGGAATTTACTACCGATATCGTATTTAAGGAACAGGTAAAGTTGGCAACCTCTCCCTCCACCCCGCTTTGTGAGTTGTATGAATAGCGGAAGAGCAGTCTGTGAGCTCGTTAACGATTACCATAAGAATGGCGGCAGCTTCAAAAAGTCCCAAACAAAGGCTCTAGATTAGTCACTCACAGGCGAGGGCCTTTATTCTGCCGCCAACTACGAACTAGTTTAGCTTTACTGCAGTAAGGCACCCAGGCACGGACTTAGAAACAATAGGACTTTAAAAGAATTGCCAAATACATGCCATTATGAAGAAGAGTATAGAGCTCTGGCGTGGGTTATGTGATTAAGGGAGAGAAATAGAACGGAATTGTAAATTGGAATAGCGACTGTCCTACTCATTGTTTTAAGCGGAGAGTTAACCCCCGGACTTCAAGCCACGTGTCGTCCAAGCGCACGTCCATGGGAGACGATAATTAGGGGGAGAGGGGTGTACTCGTCTGTTCTTCCTGGATTTGATAGATCCTATGAATGTATTCATCAGTAATTGGTAGTGGTGAATATTGTTGGAATTCCCAACCAACTGTACAAGGTATCGATTTCGCAATCTTGGGCACAGAAAGTCTAAGCCAGAGTTGAGCTTCTGTAAGTTTAAAATAATCGAAACATCTGACATAATGCTAGGACTAATCTATCCCTCCGCTGAAGAAAATCTGTTCCAAGTAAAGATATCAATACTTACATTGAGTTATGAATAAAGGGCGGATGTTTTTGATATTTTACCTTCTTTCTTTGGACATTACAACGGTGCCCTCTAATGCACTGAGCGCCAAAGTGAAGAAGAATAATACATTTTTAATAATTTAATGTTTTGCCAATTCGGAATAATGAGTCATTATTTCATCCTTTTTGAATAATTTTAGAACGGTTGTTACTAATAATTTTTATATAATGTTAATGCAATATATTCTACGTACATCTATTTACCAATCATTCCCAATCGTATGGGGTTCGGGTGGAGGTGAGATGAGTTTTCATGTGGCGAATTTAGGGGCCGTATGTCCTTTTTAGTGTTAACCTCATTAGAAGAGTTACTAAGAGATGAAATATGAACGAAGATGAATGAAACTGAGCAACGAGTAGGAAGGAAGTGTTATGCAGTTGTATAATTGATATTTTCATAACTCGGGTGAATTTCATTTGAATTCAGTTCAGACAAATGTTTTGTAACACATTTATCACACATTTCAAGAATTTACTGGTATTCTGTTGATAATTTTAAGTTCATCAAAATCTTTCCCTCAGTTATCAAGGAAACAGATTACGGGTAAAAAGGAACAGGCTCAAGGATGTCATTTCTTTACGGTAAATTAGGAAACAGTCGAATACGAGATATACCGAGAGCAATGCTCCTTCAAATCATTTGCACTAAATGGCTTAATAGTGCTATTAAGTAATTACTGGGATTTGTGGTACGAATCCAGATGGCGTAGACCTAATTGAGATGTTTTTTGTGGAGTGTGGATTTATACTTTAGTTGGTTTGTTTCTTTCAAAGAAGGTTGCTTGAAAAAAAAATGGATTGCATTTAAAAGATGTTGCGTTATTGTTTTTATTATTTTTATTATTGTTATTATTATCCTTTTATGTGATTGGTCACACGTGCAGTCCAGAGGTACACAATGAGACTCCTGTCCCAAGGATCCAACGTCCAAATTTAATTCTGGTCTGAGAACTGCCTCGTGAGGACGGCTGAGAATAGCTGGGATCAAATTTCCGTATTTCCACACTTACTCTTGGCAAATGCTGTGATGTACCCTCTTAAGGTCACTATTATTTACGAACCTAGCAGCTTAAGAAGCATCCTTTTGGATTAAAATCTAGCGTGCTAACAAATGAGTCACTGTGCAGTTGCCAGATTATGCATGCAAAATAATCCTTCTTTGTCCTATCCACCTGCCTGAAAATATTCGGTGGAAGAAATTACCTTGATTTATTGTGAAACTTTTTTCTTCACTACACTCTTTGGTTAATTTCTGTTAGTTCTACTTTTGTGTTGTAATAGAGAGCAATTTAATGTCATTTATTCTCCTGAGTTCTGCAAGTAACTGTGGTGTTGTATTATTTACGGCCAATGTTCCACTGCTGTATAGGAACACGCAAACACCGGCGTTATTCTCCCAATATGACGTTAATTAGTAAATTAAGTGCGCATTAAATTGATGCTCTGTGTTGCTTGCCATACAGTAAATAATAATTAGTGACGAAGTAATTTACATTTTACCCTAATTATTTTTAATTTCTAAGATACATGAATTAGCTAAATTGTATATCCTAATTAAAACTAATTCGAATAAACCAGAAATATGCCTTTATATTGCAATGTGGTTTTTATTCAACTGACGGGAAACGTATTTCATGCCGGGAGGAGTTTGTCGTATTAATTTTAAAGAAACACGTGTTTAGGCTACACATCCTAGAGTCAAACTCAGGGATTTCCGGCAGATGTACGGCGTCCTACTGTATAAGACATGTCCAGCTGGAGTATCCGGTATTTCTACAAGTCACTCATCATCCTTCTTAGTTCAAGAAACAAGTTGGTATTTTTTTAGTTTTCAAAAATGTAATATTTTGTAAATCATGCAAACAAAATTCTAAATCTTCGAGATGCAATCTTCATATTTAGCCAGCAAATACGAATGCAGAATCGAATAGTGATGGAACAGTACTAAACAGAAATTATAAGTATCTACAGTACTTTTATTTTACTACATTGGTAAACATCCCCGTCCATTGGTTGAAAACGTCAGTTTTATGGTAGAATTTGGAATTTTTCCCAGCAGTACTAATATTCACATGTCTTTTGGCAATTCTTGAATTTCTCGTATTCCTTCTTGCCGGTTATAAAATCATGTGTTTCAATATATATCTGAATGTATTGTAACCTGTGCTACTATTGTTTGCCAAGGCTATCTCAGTATGTTACTTAAATTATATTCGCAGTGAAACATTTCTCGATCATTATCCATTTAAGATACTAGTCTACTTACTGATCGCAGGTTACTTTTGAAAATATTGTTTATATCCGGTACTGCAACAGCTTGCAATGCTGCGGTGGTTCCCCTCTTCCTACTAGAAAACAAACACTAGCGTGGACAATCTCAACGGCACGGATATTAAAAATTCCTAACAATTTATGCTTTATTCCCTCCGTGTCCGCAGGTATTGCGCTGACGAACAAAACTACAGTAGTATGTCCCCTTTTTATTGTAGTCTAACCATGTCGTGAATATTGAGAAAGTGTAGGAAATGTAATATTCTTTAGATACCTGCATATCCGATAGAGAGGACAGAATGCCGGAATTTCACTTCTCACGGGTTCCTTAACACGTTGGTAAATCTACCGTCACGAGATTTCCGTATTTATACGCCCTTAAAAACTGAGCCAGGATCGACTCACTGTCTTGTGAGTCAAGGTGAACATTAATCGACTGCACCATTCAGCCCAACACATCGGATTTCTTATTTAATGTGGACATATTCATAACTAAACTCCAGCAAGTCTTCTAGGTTTATGTTGTGTCTGTTGCCAGATATACCAAGTCGGGTTCATCAGGAGGCATTTGGTACACACTGACTGAGCCCACCGGGAAATTAATCCTTGCACCACGCTCCATCACAGAAATTGCCAGTCTATCAAGTATGGCGCTCTGAGAAACAGGATTGTGCACTCTTAACTGAAGGGTAAGCAGTTCATCAATTAATGGTCCATTAAAACTGCAGCTTTGAACAGATCATAATAATAATTATTATAATTCATTATTGTTATTAAGTTATTCATGCAGGCCTATCTTCTCGAATATAATCTTGCCCGTTATAAAAAATTATTCAACAATTACTGTATCTGTTTTTTTTTTTAATAAGAGCCACCATAATTTGACAAAGCCATATCAGGTTCTTACTGAAAGAATAATTTCATTATTATTATTACCACCGATAGCAGTAGTTAGGCTCGCTAACGCGCAGGGTTAGGCCATGGGGCCAAGCTCTCTGCGGACTCAGTAGACGTGGATTCGAGCCCCACAGTCGGCCGTTCATGAAATGGTTTCATTCATCATCATTCCTTTCGTCTCTCATGAGGTTGGCATCAGAAAGAGCATCAGGCCGTAGAAAAAACACCTGCCACATAGACTTTCATCCCATCTTATTCCCGACCCCGTTGAAAACGGGAATAATAAGGGGTAGACATTATTATTATTATTATTATCATTATTATTATTATTTCTCGTAACTGCCTTACGTTTATTATTCCGCGTGTTTTGTATTTCTTACTTTGGCTTGCCGTGCTGAACGTTACTACTAACCGCCCAAGTCAACTAGCCTCCAGTTTACATTTTGAACAACTGGAAAGCAATGTGCATATGTTACCTAGCTAGCCACACCGTACATATGATTTTAAAGTCTTCTTTTCATTAATTACAAACCAGGCTCCCTGTTTCATGAATTTCGTAATACTGAAAATAAGCTATGGTAGCTGTATTTTTATTCGCAACACACATTATTCTGTTTAGATGGCTGAAGAACCTCCGGAATATGGCTATTTAATAAGCGGGAGCTAAGGCATCCTGCCCGTTTTATTAAAATATAATGTTCATAACTCACAGGAGCCTAGCAACAACAAACATTAATGACAATGGTCAACGTGGGGATAGGATTAAAATTAATTAATCGATATTTAAAGCTGGTTTAAACAACGCACAGACCGTAGCGGAGCGGGTGGAGTTTAAATTACGTGCTGCTGTTTGAATGAGGTTTTACGTTGCATTTCAGATTCGAGTGCATCGTGAATAACGCATAGCTTGCCAGAGTGAGATTATGTATAGCAAGCTCGTGTGGAGTTGAATATGTGTGTGTGTGTGTCTGTGTGACCCATTTGATTCCACATGTGCAGAAACGAAATAGCTTTTGCCTTTCGTTTCATGATATAGCCTCTGTTGTACGTAGGCTACTGTATGCGCGAGTGTATTCTATGGCGGCTAGTCCGATAAGTGAATGGGGGCTCGTTGGTTTACAGTAGGAGATATAATGATTTCGAGCTTAGATCATAAAGATTGTATATTTTGAATGAAAATCAAAAGAGCCTTTGATAGTAACCTTGCACAGCTGAACATTATCTCAAACTCGATGTACAGTCATCAGCAATTTCAACAAGTAGTTCCGTGAAGAACTATACAGCCTATTTTCATATATCCTACTTATGTTAACTGCCACTATCAACATACTACATTTCAGTTTGATTGCTGTAATAGATTCGTAGATATTGAGAACCGACTAAATATTTCGGATGGTCGCCATGTTGGATTTTATATACGTAGGTCCTAGAGTTATCTACTGTTACATGACGATTATTGTGTACGTGTAGCATTCAAACTTCAATAGCATGATTAGGACACAAGACGTAACAAAGAGATTTTAAAATTACGCTCAGCTGCCATCTTGTGGTTATGGAAACAATTGTAATAAATTAGATGCCAGTGGATTAACATTTGTATAAGGATTTACTGTACCAAGTTTCACTGCACTCGGATGGTTAAATTGCGAGAAACGTCCATGTGAATATTTATACTTCGCGTCGCCGCCAGGTTGGATTTGTGATCACCAGGTTATTTAAAGTCCTATAGGTGAACTTAAGTTCATAGCCCCTATGAACATAAAAAAAATCAGTTTGATTGCTGTAATAGATTCGTAGATATTCAGAGCCGTCTAAATATTTCGGATGGTCACCATGTTGGATTGTTTAATGTATAGGCCATAGAGTCATGTACCATTAAAGGAAAATTATTGCGTAGGTTCATTATTCAAACTTTCATTTCGATCGCATGATTATGACACAAGAAATAAAAACTTAATTTTAAAATTCGCACAGCCGCCATCTTGAGGTTATGTAAACAATTGAACTAAATGAGATACCAGTGCATTACAATGTGTATAAACATTTCCTGTACGAGCTTTCATTGCGTTTGGAACATTAAATCGCGAGAAAGGTGTATTTAGAATTTTCAAATTAGCTTGGCCGCCATGTTCGTTTTGTAGTTAACCGGTTTTTGAAAGTCTTATAGATGAACTTCCAGTAGTGCCTTTTATCTCCGTACAAAATTTCAGGATGATACCGCTAATAGTTTCAGAGATATAGGATGCCGGTGAAATATTTCGCATATCCGCCATCTTGTGGTTATGTAAACAATTGAACGAAGTTAGATGTCGGTGCATTACAATATGTACAAACATATACTGTACCAAGTTTTATTGCGTTTGGTTGGTTAAATCGCGAGAAACGTCTATTTAAAAGTCGCAAATTCGCGTGGCCGCCATGTTGGATTTGTAGTTACCAATTTTTCAAAAGTCACATACGTGCACTTCTAGTAGTTTCCTTTATCACCGTAATAAATTCCAGGGTGATATCGGTAATAGTTTCGGAGATATTGAATGCTGGTGAAATATTTCGCACAGCCGCCATGTTGGATTGGTGAGACGTAACAAAATTTGAAGAGCACGGTCGGGGTCGCCCGGAATAATGCTATGAACTTACCGAGTTTCATTGTAATCGCTCCAGCCGTTTAGAATATATTAGGGGGACACACCGTCAAAAGGTGGTCTCATAAGCCTATTTTTTCAAAATTGAAAATAGGTTAAAAAATCATATCTGCCGTTGTAAGTGAGATAAATTAATAATTCGACCTGTAAACTAATCAGGAACTCATCGAGTTTTAGTTTCAGATGTGACTGTACTACGCCCGTGACCTTCAGTCGATGCGAAGAATGAGTGCGCGACAGGAAGCTGCCACGCCATGCCACTGTTTCAGTAGTGTGATTGCAATGGCGACAGTTCAGCAGAAAGCACAGGGTGTGTTGTGGTTAGCGGAGTTTAAATCTGTTATAACTGTTCAGCGCACTTTCCGACGTGTTATTGTAGGGATCCCTCATGCTAATATCATGAGACGGTGGTATGAACGGTTTCAGGAAACGGGCAGCGTTGACGTGAAGAAGTCCCCCGGACGCCCTAGAACGAGTGACGAACCAAGGGAACGCACATAGAAACAGTATAACGTGTGAAACATACTTTTTGAGTTGGTGAATTTAACAAAAAAATATACTCGTTTTAATAGCTCAAATAGTTACTGAGCTATGATTTTTAGCCTACTTTCGATTTTTGCAAAAAATGAAAGTAGACTTATGAGATCACTACAGGGCCAAAAATTGTGTGTCTGTGTGTGTGTGTGAGAGAGAGAGAGAGAGAGAGAGTGCGTGAGTGTTTGTACTCTGAATGTCTGTCCTCCCCTATCAATTCGAACACGGTGAATCCGAATTGAACGACATTTGGTACAGAGGTAACATTAGCAAAGGGCATCTCAGTGTCATGTTTTATATCGCCACCATCTTGACGAAAACGTAATGGCGGTCACCAAAATGTTAAAAGCTTAAATAATATTACGACCAACATAATCATCTGATCTCTACCAAATTTTTCAACGTTATACCTTTATGTATGAAGAATCTTTTGACCATACTACGAGGTCATCTGCCCAATAATTTGCGGATGGCGGCCATGTATGTGTGCCAATTGATTCCCCATATCTATTCAAACACGGTGAAACCGAATTGAACGAAATTTGGTACAGAGGTAGCACTAGCAAAGGGCACCTCATATTCATGTCTAATATCCGTAAGACACTTATTTCAACAAGCTACTACAACCAACATTCAATTACAAGCCAGACGTTTGTTTTAGACGAGTGAAAATTCTTAATGGAAGCCTGGAGGTGAGTTACTACAGTACCTGTGTTGTTATCAGCTGCCCCAAGCGGTCCGATGATTGATCAAGCTTTTTCACACTACTACTGAAGTACAGTCATTGCAAATATAATGACGTTCTGTTCGTAACTACGTAACGTGTACTTCTGCGTCACACAATACTTCGAAGTGGACTGTACTGTCTGCTCAAGTCTGGAAATCCATTACATCAGGTCGGTGGTGACAAGTATGAAGCGATAGGGTGAGAGAGTGAGTGAGTGTAGGCTCACCCACAGGCTTCAAGGTCAAGGGCAATCGTCTAAAACAAACGTCCGGCCTGTATACTCCTTGGAAAGGACAAAGAGTTATAACAATACCCATGCATTTAGGAGAAAGTAGGCTATATGTTCTTTACTGAACATCTCGTTTAAAATTTCTGCAATCTTTTTGGATGACCCTGTAGTTCTAGATGCTGTAACAGACTGAATATGTAGTTCTTGATTCTAACACTAGCCTACTGAAAAGCTTGTAGTTTTTTCGTGACCGTTATTCTTAGAATCATGTGCCACGGGACCTCCTTTCTACGTGGAATCCAAACCACACAACATGGTATTTCACTCTGAAAATCTCACATGTATTGACCGGGAATTGAACCCGATCGATCTTACTGAGAAGCATACAGCTTAACCGCTGCACTACCACGCCCCTAGCATACTGAAGATTGTGCTGTCCGACAAAAAGAAGTTCATGATCCTGACACCATCCTATCGAAGAAACACTCTGAGAGGTCAGACAGACTGAGAGAATATAACGATTCTGACCCCTGCAATAGCCAAGATAACTGAAAGTAGATCTCTATTCTGGCATCAGTTTATCAAAGATGGTGCTCTGATAGACGGGAGTGAGCACCGTTAACTCAATAGTGAACCGCAAATCAGTTATTGTTCAATAAAAACTACACCGTCGAACGAGGATATGAACTGTGGCGGCTGACGAAGCCTGTCGCACTCCCCTGGGGCAATGATTAAATGGATGATAGATGAAATGGAGTGATAGTGGAGAGTGTTTCTGGAATGAAATTGTGACAGGGGAAACCGGAGTACCCGGAGAAAAACCTGTCTGCCTCTGCTTTGTCCACCACAAATCTCACATGGAGTGACCGGGATTTGAACCACGGACCCATCGGTGAGAGGCCGGCTTGCTGCCGCCTAAGCCACGGAGGCTTTCGAATAATAATAATTATATTAATAATAATTCAATAATACTTTAAAATATTCGTATGACCTCAGGTATTGGCCTTTCAAGATACGAGTGCCGCTGAACCTAGCTGCTCTAGAGTTTGTTGTTTATTGCATCAGGAGCCTTGCGTGACGAGCAGGAGGACACAGCAATGACAAAGCGCAGCCCGCACATAAGCCAAGCTGCATTGCGCGCGTTACTTGTGTTAGACAGAAGTTATATTGTGAATTGTGAACGGAAAATTTAATAATAATGGGTGAATTAAGATTGGTGCGTTTCTAATTGTTTCGCAATAGCCCAGCTAAGCGTAACAGAAGCACATGTCACCGCGGAGATTAGAACGATGATGAGTGAGGCTGGGATTTCTATGTAATTACATATTTTAGCTCTTTCTTTTTCTCATATTATATCAATTGCTGTGTTAAAGTCCCTCATTAAGGTTGTTATGAATGATTGAACAAAATAACTGACAAGTGCAGGTGAAATAGGTTTTTCCAATGCTTCCAATTAACTTACATGCAGGAAACACTGTTACTGCACTGGGTCTCCACATCTATAATCCGCGATGAGTCATCCCTATTGGAGTTAACTGCCTTTAAATAATCCACTCGCAACGTTTCCAGAAATACCAGACAGTGAAAGTATGAATTCCCGTACCTCCGACTATCTCAAGAACAAGGACAGTCACAGGAAATACTTTTCACAACACATTTCTGAGACGTCTTTCTTGCTTAGGAATTTCCAAATCTATTATTTTCTTTGATATTTCTCAAATAGATTAGTTTTCTTTAAACACTGAAGAACATCCTTCCTGAACATCAGCCATCTCCAGAGTCAATATGGTGCCAGTTGTATCTTCGCTGGCTTCAAAGTTAAAATAATGAATACGGTTGAGGAGTCCTTTACAACATATGGCAAAGTAGTGATTTGTCAAGCTTGCAACAAAATTTGATATAAATTGTGTTTTGTGTGATCAGTAATTTCACGTGAGATTAATAATCTCATGTAAATGTTTTTTCAGGATTAGGGAATAATCCACCACAATTGGGTACAATCGTGTTGACCGACTGAAAAACATTGAACTTCGTTTACTAAGGCAACACTGGAAATGGCTCCAAACACCATAATGTAAAATAATAAACTAGAATGACTTTAGAAGATTTAGACAAGTGGGAGAAAAACAGAGTGTTTGAGTATTTCGGCAGATGAGACAAAACACACGTGAAATGCAAATAGCATAATAAAACAAGATAAGGATGTCGGGAGGAAACAGAAGGATAATTTTAAATAAATGGAACGTGAGTGAAAGCAAATGTAAATTCACTTGGTCTTTTAGGACCCAGAAAGGACGATTATAAAAAACTATTTCAAGGATAGTCGGTGATGGGGCTTAAACCTACTCCTCCGAGTCTGGAGGTAGCTTGGCTTTGTCTTAGCGTGCAATCTGCCTCAGTTGGTATAGATAAGTTACAGTAGATAGTTACTACCAAACCAAACTCCGTGGCGCTGCAGCCCATGAAGGGTGTAGGCCTATAAAGAGCGACCGCTGACCAGCCATTTGGCCTGGGGTGACGCGTGGTCAGCGCGTCAGGTCCCCTCGGCCGTTAATCTGGGTCTCCGTGACAGGGGCGCTGCCTCACTGTCGGGCAGCTACTCAATTGTCCTCACGAGGCTGAGTGTACCCCGATCCAGCCCTCACGTCAGTTTCTATAATCACTGATGGAGCCGGGAATCGAACCCGGGGCCTCCGAGTGCGAGGCAGGCGCCCGACCTCAACACCACGTGGCCAGTTGTAGTTAGGTAATAGAACTGATTTTTCAAGAGCTGGTTTATTAATTAAATATGGAGCCGATGACCTCGCTGTTCTGCCCCTTAAAACCTCAATAACTAACCACTAATTAATTAAGTGTGTGGCTACTGGATAGGCCTACTAGCAAGATTCATTGAGAGTGTGAATAATTAACATCCATGAAGGTACAATGCTCAATATAACACGTCCTTTAATTGAAAGTCTTCCATTGCTATCCCATCATTCTTGTGTCACTGCTGGCAACCCCCAAATACACACCGTATCTAATTCACCTTGATTACCATAGAATTAACTTTAAATGCCAGTGTGAAAAATAGTACCTCTTGTAGTTAAATTGGTAATTATTCAAATGCGTGTTTCGAGATGTGTCGCATATTTCATTCTCTGAGCGGTATTCGTGTAATTTATGAGGAGAGAAAAGTTTTCACCAAACTTGTAATTACATTCACTTGTGTGAGGAGGGACATCAGCAAAGTTTCCTCTGCATATAAGGTTTCATTAACACTCCTTTACTTTGTTGTTCTTCTGTGTTGACCTGGCTAGTCATTTTATAACTCAAGGAAATATGTCACATTAACATCTTTTACTTGAAAATATCTTCCGTAAAGTCTTCCCTTTTCCTATCCCACAAATTCACCCACAATTCACCGGGCCACCTTGTGGTGTATCATGCTTAGCAGTCGTCCTGGACGTCCGGGCTCGATTCCCAGCTCTGTCAAGAAATTTAATTTTGGTCTGAAGGCTGGAACGGGGTACACTCAGCCTCGCGGAGCAAAACTGGGAAGAGGAGGGTTCGATCCCCACCTCAGCCATCATGGAAGTGGTTTTCCGTGGTATTCCCACTTCTACTCCTGGCAAACAACTGGATGGTTTCCAACTTATGGCAACGGCTGTCTCCTTCTCAATCTTCACCCAACTTGCAAATACATACACTAATACTGCCATCAAAATAAGACGGGTTATCAGACAAGTTACACACAAGCACAAATACACCAGGCACATGCCCACGATGTCACAAAGCCCCTACAACTACAACATTATTCACCGATGTTTCCTTTCCCCAAATCAAACCATGCTAAGAGAGTTACTGCAATGACTTCAGACGTAACAATGCTAAGGAATATTCTTACTGAGTTTTGTAACTTGCATATTTCTGAACATAAATTTCTGAAATTTTGACCACTAACTCTGAGCTTAGAAGTTAACATGTACACCAAATGTCACTGTAATTATTTAAGCAATTTTGAAGATTTACGAATCTTTCATAAAATATTTATGCAAAAAAAAACAACAACGCAAAATTCAAAACATTACACACATATCCGTCCTCCCCCCCCCCCCCCCCCACCTCCAGGCCTCAGTCACCGCCCACTCGTATTTCTAAAATAAGTTATTATTATATTCTCAGTTATTTTAATTTAAGCAGTTTGTTTCTATTGGATGAATGCCATTCTCTTAAAATATTTGTAGACACATAGGCAGGCCATGACTGTAAGAGAAACAAGAGCTAGAACAACTAGCCTACGGTGGGGTAGACAATACAGGGTCTTTCATATAAAGTAAGAACGGCGAGCGGCGGTTTTGTCATTCGCTGCTGTAGCCGGCTTGGCCGAGCTTGTGGCGCGCCACGGCCCCCTGCTGTAGTATTGAAAGCGCGCGCATAGTACAAACTTGACCTTGCAATAAGCGTGCAGGTGTTGTCAGTCGCCAGTCTGAACCACAGCTGCTAACATGTTGAGACAGTTATCATTGCAACATCGTATTTTTGTATGTAAAATTTATTTTAATTACGATTCGGCTCGGCGGGTATGTGATGCATTTGTTCAGCAATTCCCAGATGAAGTGCCACCTTCATTAGCACAGATTCACGTAATTGTAAATTACTTTGACACTACGGTACTGGTTCAGTGTGTAACGTTCCCTGTCCTTCTAAGTGACCAAAGGTTACGTTCCTGGCGGGGCTCCAATATTGCGTTCTCCCGGAGTACAGTAGAAGAATCGCAACAAGAACAAGCACCGCTTTACTCACACCACCAATAGCATACTTACCTCTTACCTGTTCATTAGCAATGATTATAATCAGCTCTTGTGGGCGCCAGGACACCTAACACTTACTTTAGATGTGCCAAAGTATTTAATTAAAATAGTGATAGAGCACTCGAAACGTCTTTCTCTCAAGCCGTGGTATAGCTGAGCCATTAACCAATTGTCTTATCGCTACTGGGAGAAGGTATGCATTATGTCTAAAGCTAGCTACTGGAAATGAAAGTCCTACCATTACTTAAGAACAAAATTTAATTGATCAAAATTTAAAGCAGCAAAAGACGTAAAAAGAGAAACAAATGAATTTTAAAAAAATCTGGAAGTTATATTAAATTGGCGAGAGTTACAAAATGGAATATGAATTAAATTTAAACAAAAGCTGGATTCTAATTTGCCATAAACAGAATTACAGAGACTTGATTGGATTTAGTAAAGGAACTCACGGCCGTCTTCTTCATAGTGGTAGTCTGGTTTTCCCTCTGATCTTGCTGGCGGATGTTGTTTGGTTCTGCCTCAATATTGTATAGATCCTTATCTTGATACGGGCAGGGAACCAATTTGTCCCGTCTCCCGACTGACATATGTGAATGGCTTTGCTCCAAAATTCACTTTTGTGAATATGATCAAGGACACGATCATATTCACGTCAGTAGTATTAATTTTAAAACTTCTTGAACTGATAAGTTGCGATCTCGCAGCGAAGATGTCTGATAGACGTGAAGATTCAGAAAATCTGAGAAGATTGGGGGGTTGAGAGTAGATGACCATTGGTTTTTATGGAAGATGAACTTCCCCACTCTGCAGTATTTCTCGACCAATCAATTAGGTATCCTGATGACGTAGCTCCCCACTCCAGATCCCTAAGTTCTGATCATACCTCTTCATTAGTTGGGTTAACCACGTGGGGTTGCTTCTGAAGTAATTTTAAATCAGCGTCCTGATGCGATGTTCTTCCGAGAATTCGTGACGTCAGCGCTAACTGACCAACTTGCTTTGTCTAGAAGCCTCGCGTCCCCGGAATGTTTGTACATATATCTCGAAAGTCAAGTCTATTTTTGGCGGACTACCCGTGGCGAAACTGACGACACGTTGAACGACATATTTCCCAATCAAGTCTTGTATAAAATATAACCTATAACGAATCTAACTAAAATCTCCATTTTATAACTTCCGCCAAACAATAATTAAACCCCTTATATATATAAAGAAATTATGGACTAAATCTAGAATCGATATGATAATTAAAATATACATAATAATAATAATAATAATAATAATAATAATAATAATAATAATAATAATAATAAATTTTGCTGCTTATAAAACATATAAATTAAGGGGAAGTATTCGGACTGTTACATCGCCCTTAGAATTTTTTTGTCCAATCTTAGATTTGGGCGAACAAATTATATACACATTTAACCTAACAATTAACAGCATCATACAAAATTATACCCTTCAACATTAAAATATACATATATACCCTTCAATATTTACAACAATGAATACTTTGTTGTTGCTTTAAAGCGTCAATGTTCATTTCTTTCTTCCTGATATGTATGATTTCATTCATACTAACACTCGTTTGTTAGGCTGATATTCTGAGAGACTTGTATCGTTTTAATTCAAATCGTTATTTTTCTTGTCTCCAGAATAATTATAATAAATATTGCCTTCACTAATTCATCACACGACACATCACACGCATGTGATAATCCTGCATACTTGATTCCTCGCAAGTACTCTGTAATGAATTTACAAAATTTTACCTACATCACATAAAACAAGAAAGCATAGTTTTATACATAGGCATAATATTTGAGTGCAAGTTACCCCATTAATTCCAAAATATAAGGTACTAGGTCACCCTTCGCTTATCTGATTCAGATAACTCACTCATTCCAGTATATGTGTCAACAGTCGGATATGCCTCTTGTAAACTTAGTTACCTATCTCTTTAAAACTACTAATTGTATACCAGGGCATTGACACATGTTGTTCCGTTACACACGAGTCCTTACCTGACTCATTCCACGTATTTTCTTAAAGAGTGTACATTATACGTACCATACAATGTTTTGTCTCCATCCGCTAAAACATATGCACAAGGTCCAATCCTCTTAGTGATCAAGAAAGGGCCCGTAAAGATAAGGAAGAATTTCTTCATTACTTTGTCCGTTTTGCTTGATTGCCTCGGAACAAGTAATAGGACTTTATCGCCCACATCGAATTCATCAAGCTTTTTCTTCTTTTGTTGGCTTTGTCTATATTCTGCTGATTTTCTCAAATTCCTACCAGCCAACTGGATAATAATATCCTTCCCTGTTTGATTTCCCTCACTTATTCCCAGTACATTTGCTAGTTCATTATGTGGTTTCCTGCCATAATGAATTTCCCAAGGCGAAAATTTCGTACTTTCGCTCTGAACAGAATTCAACCAGAGTTCAACTTTCGGAAGCTGAGCAACCCAGGCCGAATGTCTATCATGAACCAAAGCACGAAAAAGACGAGATAATTCACGCATCGAACGTTCAACTAAATTCCCTTGCGGATAGCGAACAGATGAGTGAATGTGTGTGATACCGACTTCCTCAATTTTGGTTTTCCAATGTTTTGAGGTAAATTGCGGCCCGCTATCTGTCAAAATTCTGAGTGGGAGGCCAAACTCAGGGACATACTTCTCTAAAATCAGTCGGATACATGCTTTACCGGTAGCCTTCCTGAGAGCATATAGTTTGACGAATTTACTGAATGCGTCAACTATTACGAATATGTATTCGTATCCGTACTGACTTTTAACGACCGGCCCAAATAAGTCCGCACATAATAACTCACCGGGGTTACTTGTGATGACTGGCTGCATAGGTCCACTTAAATATCTTACTGGAACTTTTGACTTCTGACAGAGTTCACACCTAGCAAGGATTTTTCTAACCTCCTTTCCCATTTTCTCCCACACAAAGTAATGCTGAAGTTCATATAAAACTTTACTCGGACCAAAATGACCTAACTCCTTATGCGTAAACCACACCAACTCTTCTCTCATACCTTTAGGAACACATATTGACCACATGTCCCCCGTGCACTTACGTGTTACAAATCCATCCTGTAATTTGTACTCAAATCTCCCCACTGTCACACTCTCTGAGTCACCCTGTTCTAACATAAGAAGGGGCTCACACAAAACTTCATCCTCTCTCTGCTTCTCCTTAAGCTTCCTTAGGGACTCTAGCGATATTTTATTACTAGGATCGAGACATGCGCAGATCAAGATTCCCTGGTCAGCCGTGATCGTAGAACTCTCTGAACACAAATTTCTGTCCCTGGACAGCATATCAGCCAAGATATTGTCTTTCCCTCGAATGTGATGTATTACAAATTCATACTCTTGCAAAGCCAAGATCCATCTACTTATCCTATTAGAGCTTAACTTGCAAGTGTTGATAAATGCCAAAGCATGGTGATCAGTATAAATCGTAAACTTGCTTCCTAATACGTACATACGAAATTTACACAAACTATATACAATACCAAGGAGTTCCAATTCTGTAATGGTATATCGCTTTTCTGCTGCAGAAAGCCCTCGTGACGCCAATGACACAATTCTGAGATTGTCATCATCATCCTTTTGGCACAGAACTCCCGAAATTCCTATATGTGACGCATCGGTCAACAACACATACTCCCTGTCTCGAATTGGATACCTTAAAATAATGGCGTTCTCAAATCCCAATTTGAGTGCTTGAAATGCCTCGGCATGCGATCGAGTCCAAACCCACTTACTTCCATTCCTCAACAACTCCCTGAATGGTTCCACCAAGCACGCATACATCAATACGAACCTGCGGAAAAAATTACAGGCGCCAAGATAACTTCTTAACTCCTTAGCGTTCCTGGGTTCGATCGCATCCAAGATCTTCCCCACTCTCCCTTCTTCCGGTGTCACACCTTCCGTAGAAATTTTATGGCCAAGAAAAGTGATCTCCTGCCTACAGAATTTAGATTTAGTTAATTTAAGGGTAAAGCCTGCCTGATCTAACTTACTATAAACACACTCTAAATGACCTAGATGTTCCTCAAGAGACCTGGAACTGATGACTAAGTCATCGATATAAATAGTGACAAAACTACTAGTATCATCGCCTAGTGCAATATTTAAACCTCGAATTAGAGCTGCTGAGCTACTTTTCAAACCGTAAGGGGTTCTGCAGAATTGATACAAATTGTATCGGTGGCAAAAAGCTGTTAAAGGTCTGTCTTCTTTACATAATGGAATCTGCCAAAAACTCGAACTTAAATCTACTGAAGTAAACCACTTCTTTCCTTCAAAACACTGAACTAATTCTTCAATGGACTGTGACCTCAACTGATCTTGTGAAATATGCATGTTCAAAATTCTTGCGTCTAGACACAATCTTATCTGGCCATCTGGTTTAGGTACGGTAATTAGGGAGTTAGCATAAGGGCTTATAGATGGTTCAATGATCTTATCTCTTAACATGTCGTCAATCTGCTGTTGTACTGCCTCTTGGTATTTAAATGGGATAGGGTATCTATTACCTACAAAGACTTTGCGATCAATTACATTTAATGAGTGTGTGTAGCAATTGGCCTCGCCAATCCGATTCTCAAAAACTCTACTATTCCTTACTAAAACATCCAATAATTGATCCCTCTGATCAATGCCTAAAGAACTTTCCTCCACAGCCTGACATAATGCATCCTCTAGATTGTCATTAGTCAGCAAACTGCCAATAAAATTAAAACCATCGTCACTACTTCCCACCTTATTGTCACCTGACAAAATCACTTTAGTAACGCACACTCTTTGAGAAAAATCACTCTTACCTGGCTCATTAAATGCAATAATCACAGCTTTCTTCCCCCATTTCATTCTAATACACCTCTCATCGTAACACACCTGAACCTGATTAGCAGACAACCAATCAGTACCCAATATCAAGGAAAACACAAGGTTTGGGATCACCAAACATACCTGCATACCTATTACATTATTAATACAAATTTCCACCAGAACCTGCTTAGAAATGACATGAGACTTTTTACCTACAGCTGTTATTACAAAAGTTGATTTGATAGGGATTTCTTGGAATATTACACCTTCGTCTCTCATCCTATTATAAAATGACAAGCTAATGCAACTCTTGACACACCCTGTATCTATAAGCGTATCTATACGCGCCCTCAACACATTTATGCTAATGATGGAATTTAAATTTTCAATATCACTAGGTTTTGTCACCTTTTCATCATAATCGCACAAGAGATCATCTCTTACATTTAGGTCATAACCACTAAATAGAGTATTGGCTGGGAATATCAACGACTGGAAATCTGACCTCGCATTACAGTCTCGATCTAGTTTAAAGCTCCGGCACCATTAGGTTCATTTACCGACTGCTGACTGGGCACTTGATTACTTGCCTGGATAACCTGTATGTCCTCCCTAGGACTGGCCTGATTCTGACCTCCGCTAACCCTCTGGTTCTCTCTGTTCTGGTAAGAGCCTCGGTTATTGCTCCCTTGGTTCTGATTACCTACGTTACCTCTCTGGTTCTCTCTGTTCTGGTAATTACCTCTGCCTTGATAGTTATTTTGATTATTATTACCGGAATAATTATTATTATTATTGCCTCTATTGTTCTGATTATAATTCTGATTATTATGATAATTCTGATTATTAGAATAGCTCTGATTATTTCCCCTATTGTTCTGATTATAATTTTGTCCTCTCTGTTCTTGCACACCTCTATTGACATACTGACTTGGCGGCTGTTCACCATTGCTTCCTAACACATCGAAACTACTTAACAATTTCTCCATTTCTGTTACTGTACCTATCTTCTGAATACAGGCGGCCTCTTTCACCCGATATGGAAAATGTCTCAGTAACAACCTTACCATGTCGCTTTCCTGAGCCATCCCGTCTAAATACTTACACGTGAGCACCTGATTCAGGAAATACTCCGTCATAGAACTGTTGTTCTTAGGATTGTATTTACCAAACACCATACCTTCTCGTTTCTGACCTTGAATTTCCTCATTCCAGTACTTGATACAGAATTTATTTTTAAAATCTCTAAAATCTTCAAATCCATTCTTATAGACTGCAAACCATCCTCGGGTCTCTCCAACAAAAGCCTGATCTAAAATATCTACTACATTACTCCATTCAATTACTTGGTCATCTAACCTATCTTTGTATCTACTTTCCACTACTTCCATAAATTCCATCGGGCAACCTTGCTTATTGCTAAATTTAGGTAAGTCTGCCTCCCTAATGTGACTACCACTCGAACATCCTACTCTACTAACATTTCCTTCCTGCCTCATCCGTGACTTTAATTTTAACTCTAGATCTGCTATCTGTCTACCTGCCTGTTGTTCAGCCTTTTCTACTCTTTCCTTCAACACCTTTTCTCTTTGATCTAATTCTCTCCTTAAAACACTCTGCTTTTCCTGTACTTCGTGAATACTCTCCACATTATTCCTACTACATTGTTCTACTTTATCTCCCAGCTCAGACTGTACTTTAGCGATATCACTTTCTAATTGATCTTTAATCTGTTTATTTTCAACTTGAACCAGTATTTTCATGCTCTCTCCCTGAGTAGTGAGACTATTTTCTAGCTTCTCCTGTACCTTATCTAGTTTACTATCCACCTCTGAAATGACTTTAACAAAGTTCTCCTCCATTTGAGTTTTAAATTCACTTCTAATTTCATCTTTTGTTTGATCTACACTCTCCTTGAGTTTCTCATATTTCTCACTCAACCTTTCATTAGCCTTTATCACATCATCTAATTTTTGATTATTATGCTTTAGACCCTGATCTATTTTCGCCATCTCCTGTTTTAATTCTTTATTTAACTTCTGACTATTATTTTCCATCTCCTGTTTTAATTCTTTATTTAATTTTTGATTATTACTTTCCATTTCATGTTTTAATTTTTGATTATTACTTTCCATTTCATGTTTTAATTCTTTATTTAATTGCTCAAATTTATTATTATTTTCCTGTCTCATTTGAACTAATATACTCAAAATGCTATCCTGTGCTGACATCTCCGATGAACTACCCTCTACACTAGTCGCATTAGAATTTACCTCCGCTAAATTCCTAGCTTCGTCTATCTCCATCTCCAGATTCACGCTACTACCATTCTCTTCACCATCTCCCGTCACCTCTATACCACTTCGCAGCTTCATCTTATCTTTATCCGCCATACCGACACACACAAAAAAACTTATTATCACCCCCAAAAATACTTGCACTGAAATATATCCTTTTCCCTTCACGACAAACAATTGGTTTTCGGGCCTACGCTTGTGGCGCCAAATGTAACGTTTTGTTACTAACCTTGCACGAAAATATACATATATAAGAAACTCCACAGTTGTGCGTCCAAATGTAACGTTTTCGCTCCACGTTGAGCGCACAAATGTAACGTTCCCTGTCCTTCTAAGTGACCAAAGGTTACGTTCCTGGCGGGGCTCCAATATTGCGTTCTCCCGGAGTACAGTAGAAGAATCGCAACAAGAACAAGCACCGCTTTACTCACACCACCAATAGCATACTTACCTCTTACCTGTTCATTAGCAATGATTATAATCAGCTCTTGTGGGCGCCAGGACACCTAACACTTACTTTAGATGTGCCAAAGTATTTAATTAAAATAGTGATAGAGCACTCGAAACGTCTTTCTCTCAAGCCGTGGTATAGCTGAGCCATTAACCAATTGTCTTATCGCTACTGGGAGAAGGTATGCATTATGTCTAAAGCTAGCTACTGGAAATGAAAGTCCTACCATTACTTAAGAACAAAATTTAATTGATCAAAATTTAAAGCAGCAAAAGACGTAAAAAGAGAAACAAATGAATTTTAAAAAAATCTGGAAGTTATATTAAATTGGCGAGAGTTACAAAATGGAATATGAATTAAATTTAAACAAAAGCTGGATTCTAATTTGCCATAAACAGAATTACAGAGACTTTATTGGATTTAGTAAAGGAACTCACGGCCGTCTTCTTCATAGTGGTAGTCTGGTTTTCCCTCTGATCTTGCTGGCGGATGTTGTTTGGTTCTGCCTCAATATTGTATAGATCCTTATCTTGATACGGGCAGGGAACCAATTTGTCCCGTCTCCCGACTGACATATGTGAATGGCTTTGCTCCAAAATTCACTTTTGTGAATATGATCAAGGACACGATCATATTCACGTCAGTAGTATTAATTTTAAAACTTCTTGAACTGATAAGTTGCGATCTCGCAGCGAAGATGTCTGATAGACGTGAAGATTCAGAAAATCTGAGAAGATTGGGGGGTTGAGAGTAGATGACCATTGGTTTTTATGGAAGATGAACTTCCCCACTCTGCAGTATTTCTCGACCAATCAATTAGGTATCCTGATGACGTAGCTCCCCACTCCAGATCCCTAAGTTCTGATCATACCTCTTCATTAGTTGGGTTAACCACGTGGGGTTGCTTCTGAAGTAATTTTAAATCAGCGTCCTGATGCGATGTTCTTCCGAGAATTCGTGACGTCAGCGCTAACTGACCAACTTGCTTTGTCTAGAAGCCTCGCGTCCCCGGAATGTTTGTACATATATCTCGAAAGTCAAGTCTATTTTTGGCGGACTACCCGTGGCGAAACTGACGACACGTTGAACGACATATTTCCCAATCAAGTCTTGTATAAAATATAACCTATAACGAATCTAACTAAAATCTCCATTTTATAACTTCCGCCAAACAATAATTAAACCCCTTATATATATAAAGAAATTATGGACTAAATCTAGAATCGATATGATAATTAAAATATACATAATAATAATAATAATAATAATAATAATAATAATAATAAATTTTGCTGCTTATAAAACATATAAATTAAGGGGAAGTATTCGGACTGTTACAAGTGCTCAATAAAAAACACAAAATAAAAAATCAGAAAAAATACAGTGGCTTGACTCACTCGCGTCAGCCAAAATGTGATTACCAGATACAATGCCTGTATAACCCAGGAAGGACGACACTTCCAGCAACTTTTATAAGGTAATATTTCATAGAGGATTGTACACACGCTTAGAGCAGGGGGCCACGGCTCGCCACAAGCTCGGTCAAGGCCACCACACTAGCGGATAACAAACCCGCCGCTTGGCGTTCTTACTTTATAAGAAAGACCTGTAGACATATTGTCTGGTCGCCAGAGGAAGTCCGCTCAACACGCTGCGCTGCGACGCACGGGGTGTTTGAGTTTGGCCGTACGCATGCGCGGTCTATCTATTCCTGACTGACAGTCATTTACTGCTACCTCCCACATTGTACTTGTTGTTCATTTGGTTTTAAGTATGTAGTCTGTCACTGAAGGCCCCTTCCCGCTTTTCCCTCTTGCAGAGTACAAATAAAGAAAAATAGAAGGCGTGTATGAGTGAAGTTGGTAGTGACCCACTTGATGGTTTTGGAATGCGCAGCATTCAGTGCGCGGGAAGGCGTCTGCAGTTCAAACTTCTCCTGGCGCTAAGACAATACTCATACAGTGTTGTAAAATGGCGCGTGCCAGATAAGTTACATTATTTCAGTCTTTATGAAGGACAAGTATTGAATTAGCTAAGATCTTGGCTAATATTTTACATGCTCTGCAATTCATTTTAGAATACAAACCATAACAAAAGTTTGGTGCTTTTCAGTCGGTCAACACGAATGTACCCAAATTAGTTGGGTATACACTAATCCTGAAAAAAATTAAATGAGATTAATAAATACACTAGGATGACCAGTTTCGATCGCCAAACGATCATCATCAGATCCATTACACTTAGGCTATAAAATCTATGTCTGAAAATACGGGTGAAAATATTTACAATATGTACACTTGTTTAGTTGCAGTATTGGTAATGCCTACTGACGAGTTGCGATATTAATCTCATGTAATACTTTTCAGGATTAGGGTATAACCCAACTCCTTTGGGTACATTTGTGTTGACCGATTGAAGGCACCTAACTTTTGTTTACTAAGGCAACACTGAAATATGGCTTCAAACACCATAATAATACAAATAATAATGATAATAATAAGCGTTCTATTAATCCCACAGGTTGAGCTAAGTATGAATCCATACAGTATGAACAGAAGCCAATACACCGTTGTGTGGGGGTAGACGAGCCTCTGGTTACACCGTGAAATATAGTCGTGATGTCACCGTGGATATAATTACAGCCCTACACTGTAATTCCCATACGTAACAACAAGCCTTCACTCATTTACTAGCCGCCACCTCTAATGATACAATCACTTAACATTCCTAATTATCGCAAGGGGGAAAATAAATCACGTCATAATGAATACTGTGATACAGATTGTTCGTTTGATATATTAAAACTTGATTCAGTCTCTCGTGTGTCTTCGTACTGTATTATGCACATCATCTTTGACATTGATCTGTGTTAGCAATCGATCCTGGGGCTCCAAGTTGTAATATTCCAATGGAAATTACCATTTATTATAGAATAACTGTAACGTAATCTTGATTACGGTACAAATTATTATTATTATTATTATTATTTTTAATATCATTGTGTAATTATTATTATTATTATTATTATTATTGAAATATCAAAGTTATATCGTTTTATTCACCCATTAATATCAAGGGAGGGGCCATACCATATTCACGTCATTACCATAGTCATATATAATATTGTCAAGTGCTTAGATTAAGAAACAGGGTTTTTATAGAGGTCTAGGGCTGTTTTATTAGTTAAATTGTAAAGACAGGACGGGCATGGTTGGAAGAAGTTACGGACGGTGAAGCAACATATTGCAAGAAAATGTATTTCTGGAACGAAGCCACGCTGACTGGAGACAAGGGCTTGGAGAAAGATTTCGGCGGAATATATATATGCGCAACGAGAGGAATAGCGGGTTCTGAGTGGAATATTTGAAGTACGCGGGCCTGTATTCCCGCTCGGAGAAGTTTTAGCGTCGCTTGAGGACTGAGAAATGCTTTGCTATAATTGGTCTGATGGGTCGCGGGCAAATTTATGCCGCGAAACATCGGGACCATTCAGAGTGTATAAAAGCCCAGCGCGACTTCAGCACTGGCTATTCTATAGATTCTATTCTGTCATTCACATATTCGATCACGCACTCACTCATTGACTTTGTGAGTAGTAGACTCTGTCAGTCCCTCAGTAAGATGGGACTTAGTGAATTCCATTAGCCTGGTTTGTTCAAATTTGCTTACCATGGTGATCAAACTCAGAAACAAGCAGCAACAACAACAACAACAACAAGAAAACATATGTTTTCAAAGGTCAATAAACGTGTGTTGGCGTAAGATCTCAAATTAGACTGCAAGCAGACCAACGAGATGGACTTTGAACCACAAGGCACCAGGTATGTGGACCGAGTTATTATCAACACAGAAGATCAGCGCTAGCGAGAAGACAGTCAATATTGCCCCGCAATTAGGGAATATTAATGCACATATTGTACACAGCTCGAAACCTCAGATCAAATGTTAATAATTTTGTTGTAAATAAACCAGTATTAGTTAAAATGTCTTGTTCATTGGGAGTTGAATATATAGGATAGTTGGAATGCAAAGAGTATCTCATAGAGCAAGTTTATTGCCCTACGCTCCGATGATAGATCTTGGCTCAAGGAAGGGAGCGGCCGTGGCTAAATAAAATTTTAATGTGTTATCTTTACGATAACTGGCGCCCAGTAAATCTAAATTAATAAAGTGTATGTCGTCTGTCTAGACAGGCCAATGCTAAATAAGAACGATGAGGTGGTTTTAAGGAGTCTTGAGTGTAATATCTATAGAAACGTTATAAATGATCGCCCAACTTGTAGAGCGATATCCAACGACAAAGGTAGCCGTTACAAATGGCACAACCAACGTGGGACTACGAAATATCGTACTGAAGTGAATGGATATTATGTATAAATTCAGTTTATTTCAAGTATGTTAAAGTTTAAAGTTGTTTTCATGTACGATATAAACGAGTACTCTTTGCATTCATTCCGAGTTTTTCAATAAAGAGGCATATATCAAGTTAGGGAACTACGGTTATAAATTAGGAGTGTTCCTTTGATGAGTTGTTTTTTGGGTAATGAGTAACAGGGATAATTTGGGGAACATAAATTTGAGAAACCGTAGTATTATAAGATCAGTTAAAATGTCGAAATTAGATGTGCAGGGTACCAATGATGAGATGTCAAAAGTAAGCGAAAATCAGGAAACTGAGGAAAATAAACAAGACGGGGCTACAAACATCCAGATTAATGAGGGGGAGAATCCTTCCTGGCTTCGAAACCTGACGATGCTGATAACAGAACAGAACAGAAACATAGATATTAAGTTAGGCGAGCAAAGTGCAAAGTTAGCTGAGCAGAGTAAGAAGCAAGAGGAACAAAGTAAGAAATTTGACGTGCGTAGCGATCAATTAGAAAAAGCAATAGATCATAAGTTAGCTGAGCAGAGTAAGAAGCAAGAGGAACAAAGTAAGAAATTTGACGTGCGTAGTGATCAATTAGAAAAAGCAATAGATCTTAAGTTCACTGAGCAGAGTAAGAAGCTAGATGAACAAGGTAAGAGGTTTGATGAAGCCACAGAAAACTTCAATAGACAAATTAAAGAAGTAGGCCGAGAATTTCACAATAAGTTAGAAAACAGGATTAGTGAGGTGGAGGAATCATGGTCACTTAAGGTTGATGCCAGAATGCAACAAGTGTCGGAGCGAGTTGACAAAATTGACGAGGAAGTGAAAATTAAATGTAGTAAGGTTAGGGTTGACTTAGAAGGAGAAGTCAACAGTATGAAGGTCAAGTGTGATAATAATATTGCTAAAATAGGTAATTTAGAAAATAAACTAGAGAGCGATAATCAAGAAATTAGGGAAGAGGTTAACAGTAAATTTAACAGTATCAGTGAAGAAGTAGCGAGTAAGACAGATAAAATGGAGGAGAAATTGCAGAGATGTCAGAAGCAAATAGCAACAAATAGCGGTAATGTACAAATAGGAAATTTAAGTAGATTTCTAAATAAAGAGGCAGATTTGCCAGTATTCACAGGCAAGGCATATAACCCAATGGAATTCTTAAAAACAGTAGAAAAGAAGTTCGCTAAAGATTTAGAAGAGGGGATCGTTCAATGGGAACAAGTACTTGAGATGCTAGATAAATCTTTTGTTAGGGATTCAAGGTCATGGTTCAGTGTGTATAAATACCAGATGACTAGTTTTAGAAAATTTAAAGAGAAGTTCATAGCCAAGTACTGGAATGAAAATGTGCAAGAAAGAGAAAGATGTAACATTATTTTTGGGAAGTACCAAAGGAGAGATGGTGTTTCGTACACAGAGTATTTCTTAGCGCATGTACTTATATGCCAGAATTTAGAAGGTTTAGAGACTGAATCACAGGTAATTAAAACATTATTAAGGCATTTTCCTGATATAATTAAAGAAGCATTCTTCATGCAGAATATTACTACTATTGACGGGTTCGAGAAGCTATTGGAAAACTTTGACTCTCTTGAAAATAGTAGGACCGAACGCAAGCCAATAAGTCGAGGAGATAATTTCGGGCAGGGTGAGAGAGAGAGGGGAAGGGAACAAGGCAGGAATGCGAATTACGAAAGACGACTTGACAATGGGGGACGCACAGCAAATACGAGGAACGAGAATTTGAACAGAGTAGGGGAAGGTACTAGGCCAGACAGACGTACAGGTCAACAACAACAATCTACATCAGGGGCAGGTAGGCCTAATTTAAACGAATAACGGGTTGCAGTGAGGTCAACAGACAGCCCGAAGTGATTGCAGTTCAATGTCCTAGGAATATTGAGTATTTAGGAGATTTTAATATAGATGTTAGAGAAGAACTGCTTTATGACCTAAATGGTGGAAATTTAGACAATATTGAGAATGAGATTATGTCACCAGTAGTTAAACTTAATGTGTGGGGTAAAGAAGTTGATGTTTTATTGGACAGTGGAAGGGAAAACTCTTGTATAAATTTAAGATTTTTGGAAGATGTAATGAGAGAAGGTATTCATGTTGATATAATTCCAGTTAAGTCCACTTTCATTGTCACAGCTGTAGGTAGTAGGTCTCAGAAAATATCTAAGCAAGTCGCAGTTCCAATTAACATTAGTGAGTTAGTTAAATTTCAGCCCTGTTTGGCAGTTCCAAATTTAGTATATCCGGTGATTCTCGGTGCGGAATGGTTATCATTATATCAAGTTAAATTAGATTTTCATTTTGGCAGGATATGTTTATTTTGGCAGGATAAAGAAGTTCAGGTTACGTATAAGGTGTCTAAGACGGACAAACAAATGAAAGTGTGTATGTTTGAGGAAGAAAGCAACGTGGTTGTGAGTGATGAGATTCCTGAAGTAAATGAGGTAGACCGCGGAGATGCTAGTGAGAGCAAAGTTTTTAAGGTGTGTCAGGTTGCAATGGAGTCTGAACTTGAGAGTAGGATCCATGATGCATTGTCACAGTGTAAGCTGGATGATGAGCAAGGTCATCAGTTACATGAGGTATTAATAAAATATAAGGAAATTTTCAGCTCAAAACCCGGAGCAACACACTTATATGAGCATAGTTTTGTCGTTAAAGACACAAGTAGTTTCGTAGGGCCTAGGTATCCTGTCGCAACTAAATATATGAAAGCCGTCGAAGAACAGATAGAATTAATGTTGGAAAACGACATAATTGAGCCTTCAGCTAGCCATTGTTTAAATCCATTAGTTGTAGTAGCCAAGAAAGATAATTCAGTGAGACTGTGCATAGACGGCAGAATGTTAAATACTAGAGTCGAAAGCGACCTGCTGAGATCTGAAGCAGTGGAGGATTTAGTTCAACGTTTTCAGGGGCGGAAGTGGTTCTCAACAGTAGATTTTAGTAATAGTTGCTCAACGTTAGTGAGGAAATTAGGTAGGACACTAGGTAGTTATTTCAGGTATGTATTGTTGACTCATGTGATGTTATCGAGACTAGTCAGTGTTTTGTTGAGAGGTAGGAAGTACATGGAAGTTTGTAGCAACGATTGTTACGTAAGCCGTTGCCATCTTGTGCATTGGAAGGAAAAATGTCAAAGCTGTTTTTATTGTTTAGTGGACCTTATGTCGTTTCGAAGAGGATAGGAAAGAATGCCTACTTATTGAAAGATCAGGAAAATTGTGTCATTGGTACATATAACATTTTCAATCTGAGGAAATATCATAGAAAAGAGCAAGTGCTGCAAGAAGGGCAGACTGCCGTGTGTTTATATTAGAGTCGTGTCGTGGCTCTAAGGAATTGGTGGAAGTGAGATAAATCACTTGTGTTGCGTGAAACAAGAAGCAATATATATTGTGTTCTGTTATTGTAAGTGACTACAAGAACAAATGTAGCATGTAAATCCTGTATGACTGCACAGGACAATCAGAATGTTTATGTAACATTGCAAGAAGAGTGCAGATCAATCAAGGAAAATGAAAAGGGTATAATCATTATGTATGTAATTTGAAGGGTCATATATGTATATTCAGTGTATTTCCTGTTAAGTTTTAAAGGGAAGATTTGTGATTTCATCATTCATTACATTCTTTATGAAACCATGGGGACGTTTTGTAACGTAATCTTGATTACGGTACAAATTATTATTATTATTATTATTATTTTTAATATCATTGTGTAATTATTATTATTATTATTATTATTGAAATATCAAAGTTATATCGTTTTATTCACCCATTAATATCAAGGGAGGGGCCATACCATATTCACGTCATTACCATAGTCATATATAATATTGTCAAGTGCTTAGATTAAGAAACAGGGTTTTTATAGAGGTCTAGGGCTGTTTTATTAGTTAAATTGTAAAGACAGGACGGGCATGGTTGGAAGAAGTTACGGACGGTGAAGCAACATATTGCAAGAAAATGTATTTCTGGAACGAAGCCACGCTGACTGGAGACAAGGGCTTGGAGAAAGATTTCGGCGGAATATATATATGCGCAACGAGAGGAATAGCGGGTTCTGAGTGGAATATTTGAAGTACGCGGGCCTGTATTCCCGCTCGGAGAAGTTTTAGCGTCACTTGAGGACTGAGAAATGCTTTGCTATAATTGGTCTGATGGGTCGCGGGCAAATTTATGCCGCGAAACATCGGGACCATTCAGAGTGTATAAAAGCCCAGCGCGACTTCAGCACTGGCTATTCTATAGATTCTATTCTGTCATTCACATATTCGATCACGCACTCACTCATTGACTTTGTGAGTAGTAGACTCTGTCAGTCCCTCAGTAAGATGGGACTTAGTGAATTCCATTAGCCTGGTTTGTTCAAATTTGCTTACCATGGTGATCAAACTCAGAAACAAGCAACAACAACAACAACAACAACAAGAAAACATATGTTTTCAAAGGTCAATAAACGTGTGTTGGCGTAAGATCTCAAATTAGACTGCAAGCAGACCAACGAGATGGACTTTGAACCACAAGGCACCAGGTATGTGGACCGAGTTATTATCAACACAGAAGATCAGCGCTAGCGAGAAGACAGTCAATATTGCCCCGCAATTAGGGAATATTAATGCACATATTGTACACAGCTCGAAACCTCAGATCAAATGTTAATAATTTTGTTGTAAATAAACCAGTATTAGTTAAAATGTCTTGTTCATTGGGAGTTGAATATATAGGATAGTTGGAATGCAAAGAGTATCTCATAGAGCAAGTTTATTGCCCTACGCTCCGATGATAGATCTTGGCTCAAGGAAGGGAGCGGCCGTGGCTAAATAAAATTTTAATGTGTTATCTTTACGATAACTGGCGCCCATTAAATCTAAATTAATAAAGTGTATGTCGTCTGTCTAGACAGGCCAATGCTAAATAAGAACGATGAGGTGGTTTTAAGGAGTCTTGAGTGTAATATCTATAGAAACGTTATAAATGATCGCCCAACTTGTAGAGCGATATCCAACGACAAAGGTAGCCGTTACATAACTACAGACCACCTCGTATTGCAGTAGCTAGCGTTCTTGGCTGTCACTCCGGATTTGATTCCTGGCTCTGCCAAGAAATTTAATTTTGGTGGATCTGCCAAGAAATTTTACTCTGGTATGAGGGCAGGAACGGAGTACAATTAGCCTCGGGGAGCTCATCCATCCTAAAATATGTATTTCGTGGTTTTCCACTTAGCCGCTGTGGCCAATCCTAATCTCGACTACAAATACACACATAGACTATTATTACGGAAACTACAGTAACACACGCTATCAGAGAAATTCTACGCACACCCAAATATACGGGATTGAAATGATCACGATGTCGCAAGCCCCTAAATTGTTCAACAACAATAAAAATACTAACATTATTACACTTTAATGTCAGTTTTGTACGCCCAGAAATTGATAATAATATAAGTTATGTCTTATTGCAATCTACTCAGTCGTACGAAACTTTTAACTGTACCGTGATATCTTGTTTGTGTGATTAGCACCTGACCTACTTCGCAGATTTTAACAAAGGTTATTAAATTTTAACACATTAATACAAATCCGATCTGATACTTTATGGTTGGATTATCGACATCATTCCAAAATGACAAACGAAATAGATTCTTCTCCATTGCCATATCTCACGAACAAATCTCGCAATGCAGTTACCAAGAGCCGACGCGAATACTTCCGTAGCAACAAGTTAAGTGAACGTTCCTACCCTCTCAATCGGGCTGCAGCTCATGGACTCGCCTGCATACGAAACACTTTGTGTGTGCAGATGCGGTTTTGCGCCATCAGGTAATAATCGCAGTCTACCAAAAGTGTTCAGAATGGTGCTTTCTGTCTTCTGTCTACATTCTGTTTACAGCCTCATGGGTGACATATCACTGGCATTAATGTTTCCCCACTTCCAAGAGAGTTAAAAAACTTAATATTTGGCGAACCTGACAGATGGACATGTTCTCCCTAGCCACTTGAAAGAAGCTGCAGCTTTAATGACAACTAGTTCCAATAATAAATACAACAATATTTGCTGACCCTCTGATTGAGGCCACTTTGCACTGCAGTATACTGTAGTTTCCTGCAATTGTTTGGTTTAAGCAGATAGGACAGACACCAATACATAGACTACATATTCGTGTTCCGTGTTTAATTACAGCCTGTATTCTGTGTCGGAGAGATAAAAGTACGCTGCACGGATAATGGAAGATGGAAGTGCTTGGTTACACATAATGATACTACACAGTGCTGGTGGGAAACAGGCCTGCTATTGTAAATTGTCTGTCATTACGCGCCACATGACGTCATATCTGCCTGTATGGCCAATAAATGGACATACGCAATCACTGTCACACACCACAATTTGTTAATAAAGATTGACTAATAAATGCCAGCTCATGGCTTAACGTTGTTCCGCTCACTTCTTTACAATCTACATAAATAAATTCGCCTTTCTGTCTGAACATTTTGAGTAGGCTCCCAATTCGTATTGACGTCAAAATATGTAGAAAATTCCCTAGATTGTGTCACTTAAGTTAGCTTCACTGCAAATGGTCAAATATTGTTTCATCTTTTGTGTTATTTTTGTGGTTCTTTTTCTGTCATTGTCATCATTGTTACTTGTGTTGCTTTATTTAAGAATTTGGGCAACTGGTTACCAGCCCCATGTACAGTACTTGTATACTATGAAACTAATCTGTTCACCTGTCTTATTGTGACAACTAAAGCATTTCGTGTGAATGTCTCGTCGTGTAGTGCCTAGTGTTTTTGGCAACCACCTAGGAGGCCCGGGTTCATTTCCCGACTCTGTCAAGAAATCTAATTCAGGTTTGAAGTACTGGAATGTTATTGTTGACATTTAGGCTAACTTATTTACTGAAATTATTAGGGCCTAGGACTGGGGTAAATATCCTGGAACTTGGAATAAGGAGCCACTATCCTGGAGTGAATGTGGAAAAATCCGGGAGACGTTCACTGTCAGTGCCAGGAGCAGTCATATCTGTACAGATAGGCCTAATTGAAAATGAGAACATATTTAGTATTCAAACAGGAATCTCTTTCAATCAGGTGGGTGCGCTTTCTGTTTGAGCCGAAATGGCAAGAACAGCTCACCCTACAGTATTCCCTTTTTCTAAGAACTTGAACGTTAGCTGTTTTTGGGCGTTGACTGTTGTGCTTCAAGTAGAACGTGCACTTTCTTGGAATTCGATTCCCGAAGATGGAGAAGTTTTAAACATTCACTCTACATATGTGCTTAGTTTATCTATAACCGAACCCTTGCGCTACTAATAACAATTAAAATATTCTGTCACTAGTGAAAAGTATTCACAAGTTGGTCCACTAGCTAGGAGAAAATGGACGACTTTTTATTACCCCACTATTACGGGGTTGGGAGGTGAAGTGAGCACTTGATTTTACGGCCGGATGCTGTTCCAGATACCAAACTTATTAGTGGATCAGCCCGGTAGGACGTTTATTTTTGTTGTAAATTGCATTAAGCTACTTCCCTTTATCTCATACAATTATTATTTATTTCTTCATTTATTTATTTATTTATCGTATGGCTTTTATGCCGGGAATGTCCGAGGATATGTTCGGCTCGCCTGAGTCTGTAGCTGCTTCCAGCGGATACCCTGAAGGGTGAGCTGCAAGTTCCGTTCAATTTCAAGTAGTTCCAACTTTCGCCACCAGATATCAATGATACGTTGGAACTTTGATAGAGCGTTCTGACGAAATCTAACCTAACAAATTTTGCTTTACACAAGTTTAGTCTGTGAAAGTATCTTTTACATGCCATAAATCAATGACATGGGACCGCCGGCTTTACTTCCCCTCCGAAGGAAGGCATACTGAAGGATTTTTAACGCTCTTAAAAAATCCGACGACTTCGGCCGGGTTTGAACCCGCTATCTTGGGCATAGCAGTTCAGCATGCTACCGACTACGCCACCGAAGCCGCATCTCATACAATGATATTGCTGGAGATCCATCATTAGAGCTAGTAACAGCCATAAGCCCACATTGAATAAATATGTGAAACACCATTGTGAGAAAACCACATGTAATAATATTGGAACATGACCGCCACCGTAACACATGATCTCAATTATCACTTACCTAGAGAAATTTGTAGCGGCTTCAGTGGCATAGTTGCTAGCATGCTGAGCATCTATGCCCAAGATCGCGGGTTCAAACCCGGCCAAAGTTGTCGGATTTCTTAAGAGCGTTAAAATCCCTCAGTATGCCTTCCTTCGGAGGGGAAGTAAAGCCATCAGGCCTTTGTCATAGATTTATGGCATGTGAAAGAACCTTCCACTAACTACAATTGTGTGAAGCTAAATTTGTAGGTTAGATTTGATTAACGCTCTATTAAGTTCCAAGGTTTACCACCAGGTGCCAGTTGCGGTGGCATCTTGTACCCAAATTCGCAGATTTGTGTCGTTCACGGTAGGATTTGGTAGCAAAAGTAGGAACTACTTGAAATTGATCGTCTGCAGTCCTTACCTGAATTACAGATAACACACACTATTACAGCCATCACAATTAACACCGGTTATCAGACAGATTCTACATGCACCCAAAGTATAGGGGACTATATGACCGCGTTGTCGCAGCCCCTGAAGTGAGGAACCAACCAACCAGAGAAATTTGTGATTTCTGTTTGATTCATTTTATTAAGCACAGTTGACTCGAAGCCTGTTTTGCCCATTTCTAATTACAGCCTTGGCATCCATGCCTGCGAAGTGAAGTTGGATAGTTTCCTAATTCTGTCGCAAATCGTTGCCTACCTGATCATGTAGCAATCTTATCTTGTTTTTGAGGTTGAGTGAAGTAGGCTACATTCGTGTGAGAATATTCAACATTAGGTCAAATTCTAACCAATAAAATATACATTAACACACACATAAATAGACCGTTATTCTATTACGGCTGTGTGATCCTCGTCAAGGAACTAGAAACATATAGAGAAATGTCCAATTGCTGCTCAAAACTTGCTTCTAGTCAGGCAGGCAGGCAGCGCTTTTGTGGTAACTTCTGTCACTTTTTCAATTAAACCTTTAATACGTATCGGATGAGCTGTTTTAAAGGCATTTATAACTTTGGCTACATTACAGAAAATTAAGCTGTTAGTTTTAGTTAGTTATTGTTGTTTTAAGGGGTGGAACTACGAGGTCATCTGCCCCTAAGTTGTTAATTTTATGGGCTTTGGATGTCTTGAACATCAGCTTCATGCACTTGTGTGTGTTTTAAATATTTATGATAACCTGTGTTTCGGTTATGAATATAGTAGGGTGTGCAACTGTAATTATTTGAGTTGGTGCACCTCGTGGTAATGCGGCTAGCATGCTTAGCTGCCGCTCGGGAGGTCTGGGTTCGATTTCCTGACTCTGCCAAGAAATGTAATTCTCGTCTGAGGGCTAGAACGGGTTACACTCAACCTCGTAGGGCAAAACTAAAAAGAGGTGGGCTCGATTCCCACCTAAGCCATGATGGAAGTGGTTTTCCGTGGTTTCCCACCTCTACACTCCAGGCAAATGCCGGGATGATTCCTAACATAAGGCCACGGCCGTCTCCTTCCAAATCCTCACTTGACTCTCAAATACAGACAATAATACAGCCATCACAATAAAACAGGTACGGAACGGTAACCCCCCACACATCTCTCCTCGTCGTCCGCGAACCACATTCCTCTCAGGTTCACAGAGCTTGGACTCGAGCAGTACTATGCTGTGATGATTAAAATCTATAACTACAACATAAAATACTGTTTGTCTACTATTAACGTATTGACCGACTGAAAGCTACTATCATCATATATATTATGTCAGTAGTATAGATCCCTCCTGCGGCGCTCACAAGCGACTGATCGTGACAAATGAGCATTCGAATGAAAGAGAATGGACATTAGCAGTGACGAATTGCACTCTAATTTCATAAATATCTATAATATCTTTAAAAATGACTTTTAAAAAAATGTACGAAGTGTGCGATTTGCAAATACTATTGCTGTAGGAAAATACGCTCCATAATTGCTGTCCACTTCACATTTTGGCCGCCATGACGCCTGTTTCATGTCATTAGCCTATTTTCATTTTATGAAAAAAAAAGGCTTATGAGATCACCTTTTGTCCGTGTGTCTGTGTGTGTGTGTCCCCCCTAATAACTAACTTCTAAACGGATGGAGCGATTTCAATGAAACTCGGTAAGATCATAGCGCCATTCTGGTCGACCCCGACCGTGCCCTTCAAATTTTATTGTCTCTCACCAATCCAACATGGCGGCTGTGCAAAGTATTTCACCCGGATTCAGTATCTCTGGAACTATTACCGATATCACCCTGAAATTGTATACGGTGATAAAGGCCACTTCTAGAAGTTCACCTATTTGACTTTCAAAAATCTGGTAACTACAAAACCAACATGGCGGCCAAGAGCAAATAAGACATTTAAATACACTTTTCTCGCGATTTCACCATCCAAACATAATGAAACTTGGTACAGCAAATGTTTATACACATTGTAATTCACTGGCATCTAATTTAGTTCAATTGTTTACATAACCTCAAAATGGCGGCTGTGCGAAATATTTCACCGGCATTCTATATCTCCGAAACTATTACAGATATCACCTGAAATTTTGTACGGTGATAAAGGGCACTGGTACATGTTTATCTATGTAACTTTCAAACACCTGTAAAGTACAAAACGAACATGGCGGCCAAGCAAATTAAACATTTTAATAGACTTTTCTCGTGATTTAACTCTCTGAGCGCAGTGAAATGTGGTACAGTAAATGGTTATATATATATTGTAATGCACTGGCATCTAATTTAGATCAATTGTTTGTATAACCTCAAGATGGCGGCTGTGCGAAATTTTAAAATTAAGTTTTTATTTCTTGTGTCGTAATCATGCGATTGAAGTGAAAGTTGGAATAATGAAGCTACGCAATAATTTTCCTTTAATGACACATAACTCTATGGCCTATACATATATCAATCCAAAATGGCGAGCATCCGAAATATTTAGACAGTTCTCAATATCTACGAATCTTCTACAGCAATCGAACTGAACTTTTTCATGTTCATAGAAGCTATGAATATAAGTTCACCTATAGGACTTTCAGTAACCTGGTGAGCACAAATCCAACATGGCGGCGACATGAATTATAAATATTTAAATGGACGTTTCTCGCGATTTAACCATCCGAGTGCAGTGAAACTTTGCACGTTAAATGCTCATACAAATGTAAATCCACTGGCATTTAATTTATTTCAATTGTTTTCATAACCACAAGATGGCAGCTGTGCGAAATTTTTAAATCTCGTTTTTGTTACTTGTGTTCTAATCATGCGATTGAAGTTTGTATACCACACGTACACATTAATCTTCATGTAATTGTGTCTGGCTGCGTGGCTCAGGGGTAACGTTCTCGCTTACTAAGCCCAAGGTTGCAGGTTTGAAACCTGGCGCAGTCAGCTGGCATTTGAGGGTGCGCAAATGCGAGGGAGCCGTGTCAGTACATTTACTGGCACGTTAAAGATCCCCTTCGGGGCAAAATTCCGGCACCCCGGCGTCTCTAAAAGCCAGTGTAGTTAAAAGGGACGTAAAACCAATAACATTATTATTATCATGTAATGGTACATAAATAAAAATCGAACCTGGCAGCCACCTGAAATATTTAGACGGTTCTCAATATCTACGAATCTATCACAACCTTCAAACTGAAATTTTGTAAGTAGATCGAGGCAATTAACATGAGTAGGATATATGCAAATAGGCTGTATAGTTCTTCACGGAACTACTTGTTTTAACTTTCTGAGGTCTTTCCTGTCATTTTGCATGGTTTTCAGAAACAGTAAATCAAAGGAATGTGTAGTCTATTCAAATCGTATAATTTCATAAATATCGAATAACCGGTGAGTGTTACAGCAACCTTTCTCCTCAAGTCTCTCATTATAAACCTATTGGGGAAAGTGTGGTTTATGAACATGCGAGGTTTCTCGCACGGGACCGCTAGTATTAATTGTTAATAAGGCAACACTGAAAAATGGCTTCAAATCTATATTTACCTTTTGAGGATCCAACCAGCCTCCGGGCTGACTACCTAACAGACAGACCAAAAATCGAAATACCCGAAGTTGAATTCGGCAATTTGGATCTCCTAATTAACCAAGTGATATACAGTATGTCACATGCTCTTGTTCGTGTTACCCACAGTACATATGGAGTGAGGGAGGGAACCACGGAGATGGTGTCTGTTTATTCCTTGTCCTAGTGAATCCAGTGTGGTGACGCATTGGAGGGCTAGAACACTGCAGTAGGCCGTAAGTTTGTCATGAAAATGTCATGAGCATGACAAGGGAACGCCAGTACGATGATATATTGAGTCAGCAACAGAGGACACAAGTATATTTGCTCGGGCTTGCTGTCACCCAGATTCAGACTTGAGCTGTTCCTTGCTTTGCGTGAACGGAAACCTTACCTCTGCTCCAAGTTTGTCCTACTAATACATCCGTCGACAGCGAATTACGGCACGACCACAGATTTACTTACCACGGTTCTTTTGACATTGATTCACAGGGTGGAAATGGTAAAAAACAGGGTGTTACTCAAGTACGGACTGGCGAGACATTGTACCGTAATTTAGACTGCAATGGAGACTCTTCCTCAGTACTACAATTGCCAGTTTAAAATTTCACTAATCTTTATATAAAGACATTACATGCATTATTTGTTGGAACAAGATAAAACGAAAGTATATTTGTAACTTATAAGTAATGCAATATTGTGTATATTAAGGCTTTCACGGCCCGGATTATGTAAATAATTCATGTTTTTGGGGCTAATGCCATGTGTATTTAGCTTAGAACCAAACGTTTCGGAGAAACCTTGCTTCCTTTTTCAATGGAAATCCAACCCATTGAAAAGGGAGGCAAGGTTTCTCCGAAACGTTTGGTTCTAAGCTAAATACACACGGCATTAGCCCAAAAACATGAATTATTTATATAATGCAATATTGTTATTAGGCTATAATGCCATGCGCCGTAAAGAATTCGCCTTTTATTTATAACTAAGAAACACTTGAGTTAATTACTGTATACGCCAAGTCAATACTAACAAAAACACACTTAAATGTCTACAATTTATAGACTATTTGAAGTGTACATATTTCGAAACAACAATGGTTTCTTCTTCAGCGCAATTAAGAGAAAAATACTTATTCTAAGGATAAAATTAAATTAAAAATGGATATCCTTACAATACGTTTTAAAAGAATAATTTGGAAAGAACATTTATAAATCCTTAAAATTATCTATGAAAATTTAGGCAATTATATGGTTAATAATCTACTGAAAAATATGTCTATGAAAAAATATTGTAAATATTTCTCTCCTGAAAAAATTATTAGTTATTATGGTTCTCTGAACATAAACAGTATCTTGAAAATAAACTAGTAAAGCTTTTATGTATTGTACCACGGAGTTGAAACAACACATGCAGTCATTCATATCTCTGGAACTGATAACAATCTTAGACCCTACTAAGAGTTTCAAGTCTATATATCGATGTTCATTCTGTTCTTATATGCCTTCTGTTCCGCATGCCAACTATTTCAATACGTGGCGGCATCTCAATCTCGATAATCTTAAATCAGAGCATCAGATTGTCATCTACGTCGCTACCGTATGCCTTCAGTTCCGCATGCCAACTATTTAGGGATATTTAATGTATTAATATTAAATATTAAACTCCAAAATATTATTGTAAGGATATCCATTTTTAATTTGAGTTTTTCCTTAGAATAAGTAGGCCTATTTTCTCTTAATTGTGCTGAAGAAGAAACCATTGTTGTTTCGAAACATGTACACTTCAAATATTCTATAAATTGTAGACATTTAAGTGTGTTTTTGTTAGTATTGATTTGGCGTATAATTAACTTAAAGAGTTTCCTAGTTATTCTGTCAATACGGATCCAAACAATTTGCTATTATGGCAAATATTTTTGCTTATTTTATTTATAAATCAAAACTAATTACCCAGTGCCAGTTGACACTGATGATGATCACTATTAAAAGATTTGAAGAATAAATGTCTCCACTTGGTTATACAGTACCTACTTAAGTCAGACTCGACAGTGTGCTCACATGCCTAGAGGTGAAGTCTACTCATATTTTGCTTGTGGTATTTTCATCAAAACTAAGGACTCATTCACACGGAAATGACGTTGCTGGAATGTAAAGCGAATTCTCTACTGTGCTTGCGAGATCTGGATGCTCTGCAGAATGTATTTTCCGCCAGTGCACAGACCTGTTAAATCTGTGATATTAATTTCAGGATGTCTCCTGGCGACTGGCACTTCTGTTAGGATCCTAATGAAGCATAAGTTACCAGTTTGCACTAAAAAACTTGTCAATTTCAGAGCAAGAGTCTGTGTGTGTTTAGGTCTTCGGACTTTTGACTGCTTTGATGCTGCTCTCCATGAGTTCCTGTCCTGAGCTAATCATTTCTCTACATAGCTGCCACACGTTACATCCGAGACAATCTGTTCAACATATTTTAACCTTGGTCTACCTCTACAGTTCCTGTTCTCGACCCTTTCCTCCATAACTAAGTTTGCTATTCCTGGGTGCCTTAGTATGTGCCTTATCAACCTAACTCTTCTTTTCATTAGCAGTCGTCAGAAACATCTCTCCTCTCCCACTCGTCTTCATTTGTAACCCTATATACCCATCTGATTTCATCATTCTCCTGTAACACCACATTTCACCGTCTATTCTCCTATTTTCTGCTGCACCAACTGCCCAAGATTAACTTCCATAAGAGCGCCACGCTCCAGACAGAGGCTTTCAAGAATGACTTCCTCGACAAATGATGTTTATACAAAATTCAAAATTATGTTACGTTCTCTGCACCATTTCGAACAAACACATTTCGACGGTTCTAATATTTTGTACCTGAATGCACGAATCTTATAAAGTTTGAAAGTTAAGTTTAGACACGAAGAAATTTTACTTTTCAAAGGTCAAAACATTTCTTTTTTATGTTTATCCTTTCCGCGGTATGTCGCGATTTCATTCCATACCACAACCGTAAAACTAACAAGGAAGATGAAAGGAATGTCTTTTAGAGAATAGCTCCGTGACGAGCGGCCATAATTGATGAGTAAGACTGGAAATGAATCCTGGTCGTGGTGAGGCCGCGGTGATGTTAGTTGCTAAACACTCCTGCCCGTATATGTAGGAGGTTCGGGTTCGAATTCCAGCTGCGTTCTCATTTTCAAGTCGTACACAAAAAGAGATCAAGAAACTCGATATAGTTTTGATTTCAAAATTTCGTATCTGGGATGCCTGCTTGCGAATAACAATACTTTGCTCATAAATGTGTTCCTATAACAAAAAGTTCTTTAAGAGTTTAACTTTTAATATTTTTTTATCACTATACAAGTGAGTTTTAGTTGTTTTACGTAGTAATCTGTGAGGTAGAATTGATGTTTGTACATAGATGTTGAATTATTAAATGCGTTTCAAATGATGTTGGTGAAAGGTAGCCTATATTCAATTTATATTCGGTTATATCGACAAAACACCGCAAAATGAAATATTCATGCGAAAGCGACCTTTGGACACATTTTTTAGGTGGACAGAACGGCATCACAGTAGTTTATCCCAGAGATTCACAATCTCAACTCAACCGTCTTCCCCCTACATTTTCAGGAAGCGACAATTCTTCTTTTGTTTCATTTGGGACCTCGATGCAGTTATTCTTATTTCTATAATAATAATAATAATAATAGTTAGCAATAACAACAATTCTGCATACTTCTGGATACTCGCTTCCTTCATACCACTTGCAAACAATTATCTCCAGACTTTTGCAATAAACAGACACAGAAGAGTTTTTCAATTGCTCTTATAAGAAACCTCCTTGTAAAAATATTTTGAGTTAAATTGCCTTAGAAAATCTGAAGTGACAACATTCGTGGGTCAGTTGTTTCAGGACCGATGATGGATTGGCCACTCTACGTCAGCTGATTCACTCCCACGGTCTTACGACTCGACCTGCCATTCACGTTTTGTGAAAGATGAAATCTCCTGCTCATCGATGTGACGTTCAAGTGGGAGTCGCTGCATTACGCGGTACATTATTGTAATAAAATTTAGCAATCACACACGGGTTATCTAGTTCATAATATAGGAACTTTACTATTTAATTCCACCCACTTTTTGGGGGAGGGGGCGTCAGGGATCTTGGTGTTTAATTACCACTAAAGTGGACCGGTTTCGATATTGCTATTGCAGGTGCGGTTTTCGAAATGAAATGCCACATCCTTTGGTTCGGATTTCATGTAAAAATGAGATCGTGAGGCTTATACTCGCGAGAAGAGGAAACTACACGCTTGATTTAACTGCGGCACAAGATGTGGAGTGGGGAACAGTAAGGTAAACTCGCTCACATCTCCTACTGTGTCTTCCTTTTAGTTTCCCGTTTTTCTTGTACTTGACTGCGTTTCATTTCGTTTCTTGTGCTTTTTTTAAATTGTTGTTGGTTATGTAGCTGTTCATTTTTCAGACTAGAGTTGCCGGAGTTTGCCCTGAAGGGAATTTTTTAGATATCGGGAAATCAACCAATAAGAAAAGCTTGCGGTCAATGACACAGCCATTAGTCTATCCTTGGATGGGTTTAGGAAACCCGATTGCTGTTTCTTATTAACAGACATCGTGTGAAAATTAGGAGGCATGGCGTATTTTTAATCATTAATTATTCGAAAATGATACAATTATTTAACTTAGTTCCTTAAGTATTCCATAAAAAGTAATAATTTTACTAATACAGCTAATGGCCATTTATTTTATTTTCAGAACGGGCCCGGCATTTGCCTGGTGGTGAAAATGGGAAACCACGAAAACCATTTTCAGGACGAGCTAGGTGGGTTTTGATCCCACGCTCTGCCGATGACTTTTACAAATACAAACACTAGTACTCACATCACAGTGACGCAGGTGGGTGAGTGGTCATCGTGTCGGTCTACTAACCACAAGCTTTCAGGTTCGCTCCTGGCCGTGGTAAGTGTTTTTTTTGAAAGGCGGAAAAAATTACGACACCATGTCATACGATGTTGGCATGTCAAAGAACCCATTTGAATTCAGTAGGCCGTGTTCATAACGGCAAATTTAATCTCGCGAGTTCCCGCCAACACAAAGTTCCTCATTTGTCTACTAGAAAGCGCTATAGAGTTCAAGGAGCTTAGATATTTAACCTCCTTGACTTTCATAGTGCTTCAAGGAACAACGAAATTCGACATGCAAGCTACCCTTCCGGTGTCAAATAACAAAGCTTGCACCCGGCACTCGAGGCCATACGATTTTATTATTATTATTATTATTATTATTACTAGTGATGCAGGTTGACAGACAAATTCTACACTCACCCAATAATACAGGGAGCTACATAACCTCGATATTGCAAAGCCCCTTAAAGAATCAACAACAACAACAACAACAACGTTATCCCGCAGACTAGATATTTTACATTTCAACAAAGAATATAGCCTCAAAATGATGGCACAATAGTCAAAGGGACTTCCTTTAGTCATGTTTTTAATTCCTAGTTTGTACTGTGTGGTACATTTTGATGGAAACACTTCTAATCACATAACTAATTGTGATGGCTTAATGAGATGCCTAAACTAGGCCGACACTCCTCCGTGAATAAAGCACGTTATACATTCTCAAAGGGAATGGACGAGCCGTGTTGTTCATTGCTAATTTAGTGGCGGTGTGAGGAACTACCATCTGACGAGAAACACGCAGCCATAATAAGTCTAATGATTATAATGTCCCATAACTAGGACACTTAAAACAAAGGATCGTGAGTTTGAGCCCATTATGTTTTACGAGTATGTTTGCTATAGAACAGTAAGGTTTCTTTTGCTCGCCACTCCAAAACGTAATGACAAGAGTTTTCTGAGCCCTGTTAATCTCACTACAACTGCTCTAGAGTCGTGCGTAAAGTGGATAAAGGAACTCGGAAGCTGAAGCCGGCAAGAGTAAACCAGAGCTCTACAAAATATTCTTCTGAAGGGAAAAAGAATGCGGATGAATGTAAACTAAGAAATATGTAAAATTCCTTTAGCTTAAAATTTGAGGCACTTCAGTCTAAAGTGTGTTTTCTTTTAATATAGATTGTAAAAGACTTTTTTTTTCATTTACGCGATTGCACATTGTGGTCATCAGCCCCATACGCCTGGGTGAGTACATTATTTGTCTGATACCCTATGTTATTGTGGAGTCTTTGATAGTGTGTGCTACTGTAATTGAGGCTAGGGTTAGGAAGGAGACGGGCGTGGCTTTACGTTAAGAATCATCCCGGCATCAAGATTAAATTGCATATATTGCTAACATGGGGATATAAAGTCTTTGGTAAAAAAAAATACTTTTTCTATTAATAACATGGGGCTAACAACGTTTGACTGTTATTTAGGGAATTTCAACAAATATCAGTAGGGCTTACGCAACACTGGTTTTAACAGTCTTCTTTGATTCTCACCTCAGTTATCTTTTAATTGGATGTCCATGACTATCAATACTCCAGTTAAATGCCGGAATGCTGCTGAGTAAAGTAACTATTGCTTTTCGTCTATTTACATATTTATTTGTTTATTCTTCGATTTTGGCCTACTTTGGACCACGGGAAACAATTGACTTGCCGATTGGTCCGTTTTCTGTTCCCAGACATTCTTCATCCTTTCACTGTGGATTCTCTTCCTTTCTTCCGACCATATGGTCTTGGCTCTTCTCCTTTGCTTTTCTTGGAACCCCTTGAATGCATCAATCGTAACTCAAAACCCCTCTTTATTCCAGATCTCATTTGGACTGACCCCAACTTCCTCCATATCCTTTCTTATTTCATCTACCCATTTTGTGGACTCAAGATTGTCTTCGTTAGTCGACTATCGCTCATTCTCGTAAGGTGTCCATAGAACTTCAATCTTCTCTTCTGTATGGTATCTGTGATTTTTTCTGCTTGTCCGTAAAGATCTTCGTTTCGCCTCTTCCGCCATGTACCATCGTTTCTATTTTCGGGTCCGAAGATTTTCTATTTATTTAGTTATTTATTTGAGAAAATCAAATATTTTTTTGTCCGACTTCTTATTTACATTTTTTATTTCTCCGTAATAAAATGAAACACGAAAGTTATTAGGTTTTATTTTTCTGTTTTATTTCCGTTCATTTTCTCATGCAGACGTGTTTTAACATCCAGTCTTTAAGCCAGGGGAAATTACCGTAGGAGATTAAGATCCTTAACGGCCCGGCCGGGAATAGAACCCCGGGCCCTTCAGATCTAAGTCTAACACGCTAAACAATTAGCCACTGAGCCGGGCACTGCTTCTTCCCTATTCTAGTACTAATTGCAAAGTACACATACCACTGCAGGTACCAGAATGACACTTGTGAACACACATTCACGAAGTCCCTACAGGTAGAGTCCTGCGTGGATAATCAAAACGTTATCCGCATCCGCACGACTTTTTTCCGCATTCACACGTTTGTTATCCGAATGTACTGGCATAACAATAATATTTTCAATTAGATAAAGCATAAATTACTAACTACTGTCGACCAAAGTATTATGTGTACTCGAGTTTGAAGGTTGTTTGTTAAGTAACCAATAGACCTACATAAAATCCAATACCATCAACATTTTCGTCGTTCTATTTTACGTTAGTTCATGTAGGTTTGGATTTTTAAATTTATATTTTAGTATTTTTTATCACAGTTGGAACACAAAAAAGTGCACGTTTTAAGCGTGTATCAACCATGCAGCACATTTAAGGATTATTATCTCAAAAGCCCGTCATCAGATCGAATCCAAATTTTAACACAATATACATTGGAATGTTGTATAACTGGTGTATTAATTTCACAATTTTGTGTGTCCAAGAAACAAAGTTGTTATCATTGTTGCAAGGTAACTTTTTCTCGGCTCGGGGTGGTTGGAAAATGTAGTTCTTGGTTGCGTTGTAATCGTCATACATCAAAAAGTTATGCTGTATGACTGTGAAATACGTAAATGAATTCACTTATTTTATATCGGTTTGTATTTGTACGTGGAAATAACACATGATTCTCCAGCTAGCCGCTCCGGGAAGAGATGTACAGCGTTGCTGAGATGGAGTCCATCACTTCCGAGCGAGACGCGCCATGATGCGTGTGGGCACCATTTCGGCAACGCTGTACAGCTTTTCCCGGAGCGGCTAGCTGGTGAAACATGTGTTATTTCCCCGTAGAAATACAAACCAATACAAAATAAGTGAATTGATTTACGTATTTCACAGTCATACAGCATAACTTTTCGATGTATAAGGATTACAATGCAACCAAGAACTACATTTTCCAACCACCCCGAGCCGAGAAAAAGTTACCTTACAAAAATGATAACAACTTTGTTTCTTGGACACACACAATTTTGAAATTAATAAACCAGTTATACAATATTCCAATGTATATTGTGTTAAAATTTGGATTCGATCTGATGACGGGTTTTTGAGATAATAATTCTGAAATGTGACGCATGGTTGAAACACGCTTAAAAACGTGCACTTTTTGTGTTCCAACTGCGATAAAAAATATTAATATATAAATTAAAAATTCCAAACCTACATGACCTAACGCAAAATAGAACGATAAAAATGATGGTGTTATTAGATTTTATGTAGGTCTATTGGTTACTTCACAAACAACCTTCAAACTCGAGTGCACATAATACTTTGGTCGACAGTAGACGTTTGAGGAATAAGTCGTTCCCTTAGGCTATGTATGTCTTATGCTATGTTTAAAATGAATGTTATACATCCAGAATTGCAACCCTTTCCTGTACGGAATGTTAATTATGCTTAATGACGTAATTTTAATTAGATTAGTTTAAATCATCATCTTACATTTGCCATGAAAAAGAAACATAACGGAAAAATATGATGTCATAAACATCCGGGTCTTAATAATGATATTAAACTTGTTCGGTTTGTATTCTAAATAGTATCCGTAAATTTTCTCCAAACATTATCCGCAGATTATCCGCTATCCGCACAGTCATGCAAACTATATCCGCATGGCGAAAATTTTTGCGGATATCCGCAGAAACCCGCGGATAACCGCATTCGCACAGAGCTTTACCTACAGTATAGGCTATAATACGCAACGATGAGAATCTCTTTCCATTTAGCATAACTATCAAAGAGCAATGGTCCTTACATGGTCTGAACAACTGCACACCATTGCTGTGATTTTATCTGGCTCGTGTTGACAAGAGCGACAGAATCCCGTCTCATGTTCTGGATACATCTGCGTGGCGGGATGTGAAACGAGGCTTAGTAAAGCGCGTAATCCACGTTAGTCTACATCAGATTATTTTTAAATAAAAACAAGTCGCGTTTGGCAGTTCGGTTAATGCTTGTTTTCCCTTTATTTAACAGCAGCTATTTCTGTACTAGTAACCTTATAAAAACCACAGCGCACCTGGTAATCTTTGTGTAAACACAACGATTATGGATTATACAAAGTGTTGAGCTTTTATGAATTGGTTGTTCTTTTTAAACAGCACAGTATGCCCAACTACTTTCCAACCTATGTTTACATAGCTTATCCAGGAATTGAAGTTCAAACAGTTGGGATTATTAGTCATAGCCTATTCAGGTTAATATGGCTAAATCATCCCCCAGTAGTCTATTGGCTCTGTCGTTCGAGGCGCAAGCTTTTGAATGAGATAGGTTGGTTGGTTGGTTCTTAAGTTTAGGGGCTGCGACAACGCGGTCATGTAGCCCCGTGTACTTTGGGTGTGTGTAGAATTGTCTGATAACCGGTGTTAATTGTGATGACTGTATTAGTGTGTGTTATCTGTTTTTTAATATAAGTACTGCAACTTAGAATTTTTCAGATAGTTCCTACTTTTGCCGCCAAGCGCCACTGTCAACGACTACGAGGCCAAGTTCAGAACTGAGCTACTAGACGCCGCCGCAGTCGGCTCTTGGCAACGAACATAGAAACCTAAGAGCGTTGTTTACATTAACCTATCCAATTTAGCTTCACACAGGTGCAATTAGTGGAAGGTTCTTTAACATGCCATAAATCTATGACATGGGACCGCCGGCTTTACTTCCCCTCCGAAGGAAGGCATACTGAGGGATTTTTAACGCTCTTAAAAACCCGACGGCTTCGGCCGGGTTTGAACCCGCTGTCTTGGGCATAGAAGCTCAGCATGCTACTGACTACGCCACCGAAGCCGCTATTGAATTAGATAGCGCACGTGTCTTTGGTATCATATTTCCAAACTCTTACACAAATGATTCCGAACCCCTATTCTGACCCTTTCATAGAGCAGGTAGAGTGGAAGAGACATCAATGTTGGATATTTCCATGCAATAAAGAGGGAAATGGAATGCTATAATTAGGGTACATGATCCCAAAGCTATAGATAACTATTAGCAAGACAATAGAAAGTAGTTCGAAGACTGGCATTGTATCAAGTAGCTCATTAAGTCAAAAACTTTTATGTATGCATACGTAACATTACATAGCCCAGCGTAACATTGGGCGCGTCATTTTACTGCAGATACCAAATTGTAGTGCTTACTCGGATCAGATTAGTAGATAGACTAACAAATGAAGAAGTATTAACCCTTCTGGTGCCAAGCTTTTAATGAATGGTTATGTCAAGTTTAGTGAAATTACATGTCTTTTCCGGAGCAGGTAAATATATTTTAAACTTACAAAATGCTTAATTTTCTTTGTTTTCATTAAAAATAATTTAACATTTTTTTTCAAATGTAATTGGAAATTTTTCTAAGTCGCAAATGCACTCTCACACACTTCACTAGTGTTAAAATCACTATACTGTATACTTCCTCTTCCTTCAAAGAACTAGACTTATTTATTTCCAGGTATCTTAAAGCTCCGAGCACGAACGTAAACATAAAGTACTTCCAAAGATAAAACGCGCGGGAAGTCAGCTAATTCAAAGAATGCGGTACTTATTATGAATCCAATTATTCACAGAACTTAAACACATCGTTATATCCAGAAAGTGAGAACGATTCCTTCGTTGTCTTGGCCACAACAGTGACAGTACTGCGTGGTTAGAAATAATAATAATAATAATAATAAGAAAAAAAACGGGCGCCGATAGATTGGCCCATATGATTCTTTGCAAAACTTTCGTCGGTCGATATATGGGCCCCCTGGCACTAAAAGGGTTAAGACGAGTGGTTGAGGAGAAATGTTTCTGGTTACTGCTAATGAAGAGAAGAGATAGGTTGGTAGGACACGTACTAAGATACCCAGGAATAGCAAACTTAGTTTTGGAAGAAAGGGTTGACAAGAACTCTAAGGGAAGACCAAGGTTAGAATATTTATTTGTCTCAGATGTAAGGTGTGGCAGCTATGTAGAGATGAAACGATTAGCTCAGTACAGGGAGGCATGGAGAGGTGCACCAAACCAGTCAATTGACCGAAGACTCAAACACACATAATAAAGAAGGCGTTGAAGTTGTATAACCGTGTTTATTAGGGAAAGGAGTGGGGCTTGTAATAATGCACTCACCGAGATTCGAACTCCAGATTTGCTACAGTTTCCCATCTCAGTTCTGATGTATTATTTAAGGCTTTGCCGCGGGGCTAGAGTTTGAAATGCAAGTAATAGGATGTATGTCTGATCCTTGAATTTAGTATTATTTGTCCCTGCTTATATTTTATTTAACAGAGAACCAGTGAGCTGCGAGAAATCCATATTACTGTTGCATTGTTATACAGCGTTGCCACGTGGTAGCTCCCTGGGGGTGTTGTGGTCCCCGTGTTGTATAAGTGAAGCGCGCTGTACCCCGGGGGGCTTGCCCCGCGGGAAGTGATATTGACAGCACCTGCTACAGTAATGAGAGGACTGCTAGCTGCATGACTCTCGCCGGAAATTGTATAACCCTACCTAAGTTTTTCTTAATTTCCTTCATGTAATTTATTTGAAATTACTACTAGATTCTAGTTCTTCGTTTTTTTGAAGGGGAGAGCTTTCATGAACATACGGACTTCTCAGCAGCAGTACTTAGGATAGACTCAAACAGCAGCAGCAATATTAAGGTGTCCGTTGATTCATTTAGGGGTTTGTGACATCGTGACCTATGCCATTGTGATATGTGGAAATGGCCATGGGTTTATGTTAGGAGCCAGTCCGACATTTGCCTGAAGTAGAAATGGGAAACCACGGTAAATCACTTTGAAGGTGGCTGAGGTGGAAGCGAACCCACATCTTCTCACGAGGCTGAGTGTACCTCGTTCCAGCACTCAGGTCAGAATTTACATTTCCTAGCAGAGCCAGGAATCGAACCTGGACCTCTGGTGTGATAGCCAAGAATGATAGCCAATTAACCATGAGATGGTCAGTTGTATTACGGCCTACGAAATTAATGACGCTAAATAACTCTTATCACTAAATATTCTTCTATTTCTATTTTTAAATGGGAATTTGGCGACTTAAAATTGAGGCAAAAATGTAGTAAGCATGTTCGATAAGAAATTCAGCAATGTTTCAGGTGAAATAAATCATTGATCTCCTGACAGCTAATTTCGCGGGTGATAGTGCAGTGGTCAAGCTGCTTGCTTCCCACCAAGGCCAACCGGGTTCGATCACCGGTCAATACATATGAGATCTTCGAAGTGAAATATCACTTACTGTGGTTCGGATTCCCCGTAATAATGGAGGTCCCGTGACTCATGATCGCGAGATTAACGGTCACGTAGAACTACAGAATAAGCTTCCTTCCCTAGCTTTACTAATTTCGTCAATCCACTAGGAATTGATTTAAAAAACGAATCAAACGAAACTAGCACTACTAGAAGTAGAGCCATTAATTCCAAAGTAAACAACGTTAAAAGGTGGAAAATAAACCCTCTATTCAGTAAATAAATTTGCCCACTGAATAAGCCGACGCATTTTCGCTGCTAAAAATTAATATAATTGTCAGGTAATTTTACTACGGTATTTAAATTTGTGCAATTATTTTGGAAAATTTGAATCTAGTCTTCTGCTCCTTTTCCCGCACCCCTTTACCCTCACTCCGTTAGTTACTAGTACGCTTGATTTCCCACATTTTCCTAGTATCTCATTAATATACGATTGAGGCTTCTAAGTCCACACCTCCTGTGATGCGATACCACCAACAAAAGAGGGGTGTACTTGAAGTATGATTATGAAAAGGGAATGTGAGAAGGCAACCTGTAGCTTGTACCAACTAGTGAGAAGCCTTTTAGGACCCCGGTTAACTCTGTACAAGATGAAATTCCAGAGCAGAACCTCAGTACTGCGGCGAGGCGGTGTCTGAGGGTCATATTTCTTAACAGGTGGTTAGATCACTCGGGTGTTAAACGAGCTGCTGGTAAGGTGAGCGCCTGGGGCAGTGCTGAAAGCCTTTAACTGAGTTCAAAAGTGCTTTGTATAAAATAACAATCAAGTTTTAAATATACATACTCTAACAGTATCTGAGACAAGATGTCATAATTTTAACGTCATTCTCAAATTGGGGACTGCCCGAAGAGAAACAGTAAAATTAATCCACAGTTTTACCCCTTCAGACAAGCAGCTCAATTTTGAAAATATTCTCTAATGTTATGGACTTGAACTTCCAGGAACATTATTCCTTTAGGAGATATAGACTTTGTAAATTACGTACCATGAGCCTCTAGGGATATGAGGTAGGAATTTTAGGTAAATAAAATACTTAGGGTGTTCAAAAATGATTAGCACTACATTTGTATTTCCGTTCACAGGAACCATTTATTGAACAAACTCATTCAGATTACATTACAGGTATTCTCCGCCAATGTATATGCACTTTGTCCATCGCCTGGCAGCTTCCGTATTTCCGTAGTAAAACATTCGTCGGGGGTATCCCGGTGCCACTGTTGGGCAGCTGCATGGAGTTCGCCATTGGTGATAACGTTCTTACCCCGCATGCCCTCTTTCATTGCGTCGAATAGGGCATAGTCAATAGGAGCCAGATCCGGCGAATATGGAGGATAAGTGGCAGCACAGTAAATCCTAGTTCACGAATGATGGCGAGGGTCTGGCGACTTTGTGCTGCCTCCCCACATATGGCTGCAAACCTCGTGTGGATGTCTGAAGTAGTTACGCCTTCCCTCCAGAGAAACCACATTCTCCACCTTTGGCCATGCTTGTCGGCTTCCATGTTGTTTCATCGATGTCCATAAGCGTACCAGCACGCCGGAACATTTGCCGCTCCAGTGGGCTACATATGGAAGCAGTAACAGTATCTGGTGGCATTTGACAGTACTATAGTCGATCTTCACGCATACATCGACATACATTTCAAACTGCTATTTTGCAGGAGTTATAGAGGGAATTCCAATCATTATTAAACGACCTAAATATAAAAAGATACGAGCCTTACAGTAGCCGCATATGATGTGTAATGTCTGACATGTTATACTACTATGAAATTGAGATGAAATGTATGTGAAGTCATCTGATATGTTATCCTACTCGTATACTACACAGCTTGGACATTCTTAAAATGTTAATTTACGCACCGTTTTCATACTGGTACTATGATGAATGTATAGATTGAATTGGAGATACGATACTGTCACACTTGTTTGAACAAACATCACATATTATATTGTAAATTAAGAGGAGGAATGAAACCATAGTCTCTATCCTATCTACAGACTACTAGAAATAATGTTCAACAATCAAATTTCCCAACTCCTGCTTGGTGCAAACTATTGTAATTAAAATTAGATAAATCGTAATTTCATGTAGATTCTGTTAAAATGTTATGATAGATATCGTTTAAATCGATGATCCGGTAGCAAAAATAATTGCCTGGACTGGGGTTCAAACCTGAGACTTCATGATTCTCAGACCAAGATGCTATCCACGCAGCCATTACAACCACAGAAATTTAGAGTACAAGACATGTACTCATTTTCACGTGCCGGTAATAATATGGAAGTATTTTTTAATGCTCCATTAATATTTTGCTTTTTTCGATAATGTTCCTGCGTGGAATTGAGTTTGAAATTAGTTATGAATACGCCTACTTGAGATTAAAGGGAATTCCTGGTAGTGGTCTATGAAACTGAATGGCTAGCCCAGTTCCGATATAAAAACGGTATATATTACATTGATCACTGCATTACCACAATTTGGGTTAATATCTGAATAGCCATTGTGCAGGAACATAATACTGGCTTTGCGGACTAGTTACAATGCTTCAAATTAAAGCATATCATCATTTAAATACTGATACGAAGACATTTAACATGTGGTTTGTGTTTCAATCAGTTGACACTAGAGTTCACATGAGCGTTTGCCGTTCAGTATGAAAGTGTTGAACAAAGTTACTCGGGGAGTGGATGCCCATCACTTTTATCCAGAGATTGAAAAACAGTCTCTTAATAAATCATAATTGTTTTCAGCAAATATGATATAATGAATATGTTTACACCAAAGAACACCAACTTGAAGATGATTTATTGCAGAAGTATCTGTAATGGCACCTCCAAACCTTGAAGTAATCCGTAAGTTATATCCATTCCATATGGTACCACTGCCAGGAGGGATGCGATCCAGCTGGCAATGCGTCATACGCACTTCCGTCCGATCCACTTCCGTCCCATTTTTTAAAATCACTCCCACAAAAATATCCAGCAACCGAGTGGAAAGATGTTACACATCATATATATTATTTCAGTAGTATAGATCCCTCCTGCGGCGCTCACAAGCGACCGATCGTGACAAATGAGCATTCAAAGGAAATAGAATAGACATTAGCAGTGACGAACTGCACTCTAATTTCATAAATATATATAATTTCATTAAAAATGACTTTTAAGAAAATGTACGAAGTGTGCGATTTGCAGATACTGTTGCTGCAGGAAAATACGCTCCATAATTGCTGTCCACTTCACATTTTGGCCGCTGTGACCCCTGTTTCATGTCATTTTAACATACTGAGGTCTTTCCTTTTTAATTTTTCATGGATTTCAGAAACAGTAAATCAAAGGAATGAGTACTCAAATCGTATAGTTTCATAAATATCGAATAACCGGTGAGTTTTTGATGATCCAAATTTCAGTGATTGCCTTCTTAAGTTAGGGAACGTAGAACTTGGAATTCTAACTGAAATGTAAATAGTGTTCTATAATCATTTGCTTGAAATATAAACATAACAACCTTTCTCCTTAAGTCTCTCATTATAAACCTATTGGGGAAAGTGTGGTTTATGATCATGCGAGATTTCTCGCACGGGTCCGCTAGTCAATAATGAACTAGGAGAATATATTCTTTATTTATTCCTAAACATTATAATTCTTTTCTTAAACATCGAATTTGTATTTAGGCATTTTGATCGTTGGTTCCGTTGAATTTTATAGTTGGTGCATTTGTAATTAATTTTCGTTGTTTTCTCCTCTTTTCCAAACGTAAAGGACACACCAAACGTTTCTTACGAGGTGCCGGTATGATGACACGTGGTAGACTCACTGGAAGCTCAACCATATCCGGTCGTTGTTGTTGTTGTTGTGTGGTGGTGGTGGTGGTTAATGTTCTCCTTTACCGTCTGACACATTTTCAGGTAGGTTCCCATTAATATACTTAAGTTAGGCAACATTTTAACATCTGATTGTTGGTATTGTTAGAGCTGATCAGCTGTGAGTGAGCCGAAAAACCGCCTGGTGCGAGTGATAGAGGATTGGAAGGCAATAATGACCACCGCGTTGAATACCAATCAGAGCTCGCCACAGTTGCCTAGTGGGCCAAAGCGGGAGGAAGCTGACCCACCATCAAGTTACCGGGTGCTTTCGCTCAATGGCATGGGTTGGATTTTTAGATCCCTAACACAGCCAGGATCAAACTCTTAGTCTCATGAAATTCCAGCATGTAAGCTATAAACTTTTGTGATCATGTTTTTATCCACGTATTTATTATAAAATCAAGGAAAATGACCCGAATTACGGTTGGTATAATAACAACATATGGCGCATGCTCTTCCGAGTTGGTAATTCAAACTAATGATTGGGACTTCAAATAACAATTTGTATAATAGGTAGTTGGCTTAACAGGAGGCAACAGGTGGCAGGTGTTTCTCCTAACTGCCAACGTTACATGTAATTCTGTCTTAAAAACAGTTCCAAACAAGATGTTCAGTAAAGAACATATAGCCTACTTTCTCCTAAATGTATGAGTATAGTTATAACTCGTTGTTATTATCAAAGAGTATAATAGAACTATTCTTTGTTGAAGACCTTAGAAACGATTTACCTCTACCAAACGCCACAACCTAGATAAAAACTGCTACCATCATTGAAGAAAGAAAGATAAGAAGTATATCAAGAATGTTATGGATCTGGAGACATAATCGACCGGACTGGCGGCGTGGCTCAGCGGTAACGTTCTCGCTTGCTGGGCCCTAGGTTGCAGGTTCGTATCCTGGCGCAGTCAGCTTGTATTTGAGTGTGCACAAATGCGAGGGAGCCGTGTCAGTACATTTACTGGCACGTTAAAGATCCCCTTCGGGCCAAAATTCCGGCACCCCGGTGTCTCTAAAATCAGCAGTAGTTAAAAGGGATGTAAAACCAATAACATTATTATTATTATTACGACCTGCCGTGGGCAACATCCAACTTTGAGTTGAGGCATGTCTTTACACGTCTGGTTGTGCATGGCTTTCACAACCCTAATTGAATTAACAAATCTTTCCATGACCCTACAGAGACGTGTGTATACAAACTATGTGGATATTTTCGATAATATAATCCTAACAGAGCGAGTGCATTCTAGCGGCCAGAAGAAGAAACTTTTCAATAAAATCTGGAAGTTACCTTTTTGGCAGCTAGATGTCTCGAGTAAATCTGCTGGCGAATTATGTTTTAATTAAATATATATTTTACACCATAATGTGCACAATATAACGCTTAATAACATTTTCAAGTAACGCAAAATAGGCTGTTACAAACCCTTTAAAATAAAAAGTTAAAATGTATCGTAGTATCATCTTGTCATTCTTCAAATTCGATGCGCATAGAATGATAATGGTATAGTAATCAATGGATCCCCACGTAGACTAGTCGTGACATCTATTGGTGAAATATCGAACAATATAATCCTAACAGAGCGAGTGCATTCTAGCGGCCAGAAGAAGAAACTTTTCAATAAAATCTGGAAGTTACCTTTTTGGCAGCTAGATGTCCCGAGTAAATCTGCTGGCGAATTATGTTTTAATTAAATATATATTTTACACCATAATGTGCACAATATAACGCTTAATTTTATAACATCTGAGTCATTACAAAACAATAAACATATAACATTTCAAGCAAAAAACCTAGCTCTGATCGGGTTTGAACCATAGGCATTTAAGCGATAGGCTAACGCTCTACCACTGAGCTAATTGTGTCAACGAATATCGTTCTATTTAAAATGACTTACATAGAACTTGTTAGCAAATAATGATTTATACTAAACGATTTCATCACTGGAGTATATTATTTATATATAAAGCATTTCATACAAAGTTTATTTATTTTTTATCAGTACGCTATATTGCATGCAATTCTCAAATTAGTGAAATATAAGTCCGGCACAAGATATCCGCTGCCATCTTGTCTTATTACTGAATCAGTTCAGCTTTTTAAAATCACGTCTGCACTATAGTATTACAAAATAAACTTTTAATTTCGAACGTGCCTCTTCCTTTAGAACAGTTAAAACGATTCTCGGCTCGATAATCGGAACTGGTGGGTCCCATGATATGGATTATAAAGTTTGCATAATTCGCACGGCCGCCATCCTGAAATGGTATGGCGGACGACCTTGTAATTTGGTCACAAGACGCATCCTATACGAAGGTATGTTGTTACCAAATTTGGTAGAGATCGGATGATTTGGTTATTCGTTATTTGATTTTACGTTTTGAACGTTTGAGTGGCCGCCATTCAGTTTTAGTAAAGATGGCGGCGATATAAAACATGACACTGAGGTGTCCTTTGCTAGTGCTACCTTTGTACCAAATTTCGTTCAATTTGCATTCACCGTGTTCGAATTGATAGGGGGGGACGGACATTCAGAGTACACACACTCACACACACAGACACACACACACACAGACTCACACACACACATACACACACACACACACACACATACACACACACAGACAGACACACTTTTTTCGCCCTGTGTTGATCTCATAAGTCTACTTTCATTTTTTGCAAAAATCGAAAGTAGGCTAAAAACAGAATTATATTTGGCACTGTTTGCACAAACGAGCTAAATTCGCAGATATTCTAGGTAAGTTACAGAAATCTCTGTATACAACGCGTCTGCCACGGTAAAAATATATTTATTTATAGACAGATAACAGTGGCGGCTGGCGGATATCTGTTCTGGATGTTGTAATATTTACACTAAGGAGAGGTGGGGTAGGGTAAATGACTGATTGATACCAGAGAAGATGGTGTACGCGTGCTCGGTAAAACTGATGTAGTTTATTCATCTCGAATGCCGCAGTCCTGAAATCATCACATTCACCTCGTGATTAAATTGACTATTTTAATGACTTGACGAGAACAAATCGCATAAGCTATAGACTATACGAGGGCGAGAGAGAAACCCAAGTGTCGCACTCACGCTCAATGGTATCGGCAGTAGACGGCAAGTGTCGGATGTCTTCGTCCGGCTCTCTCCCCCTTTGTTGCTATCAGCGGGCAACGACCAGCCGAGTTAACTGTTGGGATAGGATATACCCGGTCTAGCATCTCAGCCATATCCTCCACTATTGAGATCTGGTCGGTACTCGCGCCTGGCAACGACCACACGGCGAGCACTCCAATACTGTTGGCACAGTCCACTTTCTCAAATAGTTCTCAGTTCTACACGGTTTTCTGAAGTATTAAATATCAAAACTATATAAATTTCTGTGCATTTAAGAGGCACATGGTTTTTGGCCTATTTTCATTCATGAAAAAATAGTCTTATGAGATCAACTTTTGTCCGTGTGTGTGTGCGTCCGTGAGCCCCTCCCTAATAAAATCTAAACCCATCCGATCTTCATCATTCTCCTGTAACACCACATTTCAAATGATTCTATTCTCCTCTTTTCTGCTGCGCCAACAGTCCAAGTTTCACTTCCATAGAGTACCACGCTCCAGACAAAGGCTTTCAAAGGTGACTCCCTTACATTTAAATCTATATTCCATGTCAACAGATTCCTTTTCGGCAGAAATGTTTTCCGTGCCTGAGCCAAACTACTTTTTATAAAATCATCTTTGCTTCGTTCGTCACTGGTTATTTTGCTTCCTTAATACTGTCGTAGAACGCTCCTACTTCCTTTATCGTTTCATCATGCATCTTTCCTCAAGTCCATACCATTAAAATGTCATTCAAATCCTCTGGCGAATCGGCTAAGATGACAATATTATCACCTAATCTCAGAAATGAAATTATTTCACCTTGAATCTTTACTCCTAATTTAAGGTTTTCTCTAATTCTGGTAAAATACCGTATTTCAAGTCCTGGGACACTTACCCTGTTCCTAAAATACAGAACAGAAACACATGTTATAAGTCAAAGCGCACGGGGCTGATGACCAATATGTCCTAAACCCCTAAAACGAATTTACATCAACATGTTTTTTACGTGGCCTCCAATCTCGTGCTCATAAAACAAGAACCTACTTTTCACGTGTAACATGCACCACCAGACGTGACATTTTCTTGCATTTACCAGGAATCAAACCAGGTTCATCTTGGTGGGGAGCTTGACCGCTGCGCCATCACGTCCTAGTGGTAGTCTATAATGAGTACTCCAAATCTTCATCGATGAATTTGTGAGGAACGAAGTTACCAGTGAATTTCTATCGAGGCTGTCTATTTATCTTACTCGATAAGTAGGGTCATCAACAGAAATACATTATACTGGATACAAATAAAATACCTGTAGGTTATGTCATGGCTTTATTCACGTAGAGAACAGAGCTTCAGCACGGGAATACCATCCACCGTTTTATTGTTTTCCATTTAAACTCGTTGGCATGCTTTATTGAACAACTGAAGCATAGGCTATTAGTCTAAAACCAAGACAACCTTATAATAATATTAAGGATTTTCTATGCGTTTCATCCCAGATGAATGTAGAAGTTTGCATTGGTTCAACTAAACCATCCTATAGGTGTTTCATCCATGGTTACTGTTTATTAAGTGCAGGCCATACTAGGATGGTATGTAAGGTAGGGCATACTGGCCCTTTCTTTAACGTACCTAAAATTACAAGCACACCTATTAGGAAAAACAGCTTTAATAACACCGTTTATCTGACAGGCTCCACATGCACCCAATAACACGGAACTGACGATTACGATGTCGTAAAATTCCATGACGGTGTTTCCTCTTCTTCCGTCGTCTTAAAAGCAGTATTATTATTAATGTTTTCTGTTATTATGCAAAGAATATTATGTAAATCTCTACTCGTCTAATATGGTATGTTTCCAATGTATTATACATGTTTTTGATGCATGATAACTTTACTGTGACATAGAAACGAACCAGAGACGTGGAGTTCTGATCGATCCATCCCATCTCATAAGGATTAAAGAAGAACACAGACGCTGTTCCAGCTGGTTGACATATTGTCTCAGAATGAAGCTCGTAATCCATTTCCGATGCTAGATGCCATGAGGCCGTGACCGTAATAACCTGCCCCGGCCGAAACTACATAGCCACACGTTGTACCAAAAGTTGTGTACACTGCTTATTGCCACTGTGTCAACTACCTATTATGTATAGTTCCGTTACTTCTGGTATTATATTGTTATTAGCCTACTTTCGATTTTTGCAAAAAATGAAAGTAGACTTATGAGATCAACACAGGGCGAAAAAAAGTGTGTCTGTCTGTGTGTGTGCATGTGTGTGTTTGAGTCTGTGTGTGTGTGTGTGAGTGTGTGTACTCTGAATGTCTGTCCCCCCTATCAATTCGAACACGGTGAACGCGAATTGAACGAAATTTGGTACAAAGGTAGCACTAGCAAAGGACACCTCAGTGTCATGTTTTATATCGCCGCCATCTTGACGGAAACGTAATGGCGGCCACACAAATGTTCAAAGCTTAAATCAAATTACGACTAACATAATCATCCGATCTCTACCAAAGTTTGCAACAACATACCTTTATGTGGGGAGCATCCTTTGACCAAACTAATAGGTCATCAGCCTAATAGTTTGCGGATGGCGGCCATCTTTGTGTGAAAATCGATTCCCCCTATTAATTCGAACACGGTGAAACCGAATGGAACGAAATTTGGTACAGAGGTAGCACTAGCAAAGGTCACCTCAGTGTCATGTTTTATATCGCCGCCATCTTGACAGAAACGTAGTTTGCGGATGGCGGCCATCTTTGTGTCAAAATCGATTCACCCTATTAATTCGGACACGGTGAAACCGAATTGAATGAAATTTTTTACAGATCTAGCACTAGCAAAGGGCACCTCATATTCATGTTTAATATCCCTATAGCACGTTGTATTTCAACAAGCTACTACAACCAACATTCAATTATACTCCTTGAAAAGGACAAAGAGTTATAACAATACCCATGCATTTAGGAGAAAGTAGGCTATATGTTCTTTACTGAACATCTAGTTTTTTACATCGTTATGCCCATCTGTTAAGCAAGACAGAACTTATTTAGCTAGTGATGTGTTTTGTTTTCTCCCAAAATCTCTTCATCTGGGCACAGAAAATCTTTGCTCGTTCTTCAGTCGATGATTTCTTGGTCCTGGTAGTCATTTTCTCAGAGAAATTATGGTTGTTGATAAATGTTCTCGCTGGAGTCGACCTTGAATAATTTCCTCTGTAATGCCAATTTCTTGAAGGTCTTTTTCCATTTCACTAAGTCAGTTGTTCTTGACTTTCATTGAGAGAACAAGATTGAGAATCCTTTTGGTGAGTCTGTCATGTTCATTCTGATAATAGCTTGCCACGGTGGCTGAGTGGTTAACGTGTCAGTCTACTAACCCCAAGCTTGCAGGTTCGCTCCTGGCTGTGGTAAGTGATTTTTGAAAGACGACAAAGATTACGAGTACGACACGTATGTCATACGAAGTTGGCATGTCGAAGAACCCATTACTTCCTAATTTTTCTACTAGAAAGCGCTATAGTGTTCAAGGAGCTTAGATATCTAACTTCTTTGACTTTCATAGTGTTTCAAGAAACAACGAAATTTGACATACAAGCTACCCTCTGGGTGTCAAATAACAAAGCTTGCACCCAGCACCCGATTCATCCAGAATCCTTCTGAGCATGCTGGACCGGGGATTTTCCCCAATATTTTCCTTTCTTATTTTTCTACGCCTCAAATAAAAGATCTACCTCCAATGATTAAGGTTTCCGAGGTATATAGTTATTATATTATTATTATTATTATTATTATTTTGTGAATGATAATACGTGATGGTAAATAACACTGAGGGTACACGTATATCGCCAGACGCAGTACATGCTGCGATATAATATTTCTTTTGAGCACAATGCAGCTTTGAATATTATGTAAGCTTCCTCACAAGAGCACTTTAAAAGCTAGTGCCTTCAAAGGAGACAAGACGCTCCAAAATAAAACAGACATGTTCTATAAGAAGCGTACAAGAGCCGAGGTGGTCCATTTTTTTCTTCCTCCATGCACGCCGTGAAATAATCTCACTACAAAATACAGTATATTCTCTACTTTGTAGTTCTTTTAAGGCAACTCCACTGGGATCGTGAAATTCGCAATGATGAAGAAATATCAGTAAATCTGGCTAATATTGTCCTTGAAGAGAAGCGTAAGGCGGAATAGTAAAAACTGTATTCTGAGAATAGCTTCTTTACTCCACGGGTATAAGATGGATGTTGCCGAACCGTTGAATATCACTCAAACAGACGAAGCCGTGGAATTAGTGAAATATAACGACGCTCAAATTGCAGCTGTTATCAGACTGGCAGGATTAAAATGTAGTATTTAAAGCTAAAGATCGTGGGTTCCTACTCAGCTGAGAATAATGATAAAATAATCTTAAGCTTACTTTAGGTGAAAATCACAACTATTGAGTTACGGAATTAGCCATCTCAAGGGATTCCAGAAACGTTTTTCTCTTTTGTACGGTAGCTTAGGATGGACTCACTACACTTTTTTTTCTAATCGTCTCTCCTATGTAGTGCAATATAATTGTAAATGTTTTAATGTTCCTACATGATAAATTAAAATCCAAAAACACAGTATGTGGCTAAATGTAAGAGGAGACCGAGAGTCATAACTTTGCCACTCAATAATAATAAGGTCCTTCTAAATTCTGACACCTTCATTTCTCAAGAGTTTCCTTCTTCTGCTAAATGCTCTGTACATGATCAACGTAGCTTAATTTCTTCAACGAGCTTTATCAAAATAAAAGCAACATTTGGATACAACGTGTATAGTAAAAATAATAATAAATCAATAACATGATTTCTGCTGTCAAGTTAGGGATGATAACCCTGTCTGGAAACAAGGTGTGGAAACGTGCTGACTGGGGAAGTTTGTTACTTTCAACCAGATACAGTATGATGAAAATTAATAAGTATGCAGCAATACTGGAATAAGCGAGGCAGGAGAAACTAGAGGTTCCAAATCAACCCTGTACCTACGTCGCCTTGTCCAGCATTCGATTTCCTCATGTAAAAATCGAGACTTGAACCCGAGATCTTTCGTCAAAAGGCCGATGTCTTTTCGTCTGCACAATGGAAAGTCTACTATTAGTAATAATTATAGTAGAAGTGTCTTCGAAGGCAAAGGAAGAAATCGTGAGGGAGACCGCGTCTCTCATACCTTAGAAACACAATCTCTCAGCTGGGTTTTGCTTCGTACGTCATGATGAAGAGAACTGCTGAAGATCGAAGGCTGTAACTGGAGGGACAATCAAGTGTAAAGACAAACATCTCTCAATTCGTTTGTTGCATATCATTTGCTTCGGATGGAATTAAAGAACGTCTACCGTATTTTTTATCTGGACTGTACTGGCCTTGCCTTCGTAACTTTACATGCGCAACAATACACTCCGGGAAGTGCTTCGCAAGAAAATGACTTTCAATCAAATAAATGAGAACAGCGGAAGAGTCACGCCAGCAAGATACAGTTGAACTTTGTAATATTGATACGACATCCATTTCTATTCGGCTGGTACATAAGTGTTCGGACAGCCTCCTATGTCTTAGGAGCATTACAGTGATCACAGTTGTTACTATAACATGTTAGAATTGTTAATGTAATAATGCGTAGCTTAGTGGTATGATAGAAGTTGTAGCATCACACAAATGGAAGTAGCGTATGTGTCTATGTTATTGATCGCGACATAATTCGAATAAGCTATGCCTATTACCTCTCCAATACAAACATATCACTGTTGTACTTTATTAGTCAGAATATATTGCGCTCGTGGGCGGCAATAATATATGAAGTTACTAGCTGTACCCGGCATGCGTTGCAATGCAATTCAAAGAAATGTTTTAATTTTGTTTATTGTAGTGGTTTTGATACACAATACCTATTTGTTGGTTCTCCGTCGGGTGCGTAACGAAAAGTTATGGGATAAATGAGTTTAAAATTTCCTCTAGTATTGAAATGCAAAATTTATATGATCATTTCAAAAAACTTATTTTTGGAGGTGTGCCACTATTGCTGCTTACGAACGATTGTATTTCTAGTCGCCTCCATACTGAAAACCCTTCGCTATTTCAATAGAAATGAGTGTTTCCATTTCCTTGTCATGCTTCTAGGTACAGTATAAAAAATAACGTTGTCTAAGTCACGTGTCATTGCGCTATTTCAGCAACATTTCCTGATGAATATTATGAAGGATTTTGTTTTAAACCTTTGCCTAATGTGTTTCCAAGTAGACGAATTGGGATGTACATTACATGAATGGATGGCATGTTCTTCAGGTAAGGTTTCAAGCCCTGTATAAACTAGGTGCGTTTTAAGGAAGCCAAGCATCGATGATTGATATGAGACGAGCTAGATACTGTGTTCGCGCGATTAAAGAGGCATAGACGAGGAATGTGGTGAGGGTGGCCAATTCAAGAAACCGCCTGTACGGCATGAGGCTTGAATAACACGTGACTAGTAGCACAAAAATAATAATTGTAGCTATTGTCTTTTATAATATTTAAATTTTGTTTCTATGAAAGACTTTTGACATGTTAACTCTTACAAGCAAACAAACAGCTTTCGAATGAGGGAAGCATTTGACATTTTAAATAATAATAAGATTAATAATAATACAAGTATTTACGAAATATAGGACCTAATAACAAATGTTTTGATAATTAGATTTTAGTTAATTTCACTTAAATGTCAAAAATTTTGATCCAGAAGTACCTGAGACAGAACATTTCCGTTTTAACAGCCTTTAAACCACATTTCACGATTGATATTATAACTTTCAATCGGCCAACACAAAATTGTAAGTGAAATTAACTGAATTCTTATTACTGTATTTTGTGTTGTCACTAAAAATAGCTTCAAAGTTATTTTCACATTTCACGAATCCATCATTCACAAAAGCAAGGTGTTCCTAAAAATGAAAATCCACAGCCTGCTTCCAGTCTCCGACCGGGTCAGGAATGGAATGAATGAAGCCCGTTTTTCTCCGGGTACTCCGGTTTTCCCTGTCAAATTTCATTCCAGCAACACTCTCCACTATCATTTCATTTCATCTGTCATTCATTTAATCATTGCCCCAGAGGAGTGCGTCAGGCCTCGGCAGCCGGCACAATTCATATCCTCGCCGCTAGATGGGGTTCCTAAAAATGTTGAGTGTTAATAGTGTTTCTGTATTCAATGCTCCCCTAAGCTACAGACGGGACTCTTTAAAACACCCCCACTGCTGCAGTATGAACGAGGGTTTGGGGGTTGGGGGCCTCATCTGCTGGTGCATTGCAGTGTAGTGCTCAGTTCCTGTTTCCGTAATTATCAGCTAATCAAGGACGGTCGCCAATCGATTGCTTGTAATCCCACATCTCGTGCGAGGACAGGCTTCATTATGCATGGGACACTGGTTTTCTCCCACGATCACATGCATACACATAATAGACTTTACCAACCACTCACATATTCTCCAAGTACCATGTTGGGTAAGAATGCTATCAACAGGTAGGTAGGTCCTATGACAACATATGTATTAAATGGACGTCTTATTAAATTCATACGAGGCAAATTCAAAAATAATTTTATTAATGTGGCCAATGACCATGTACTTTTCCTTTCAGTATGGGTCGGGGAAGGGATGTTGGAAGGAAATCGGCCGTGGACCTATTGAAAGGAACCGTCCCGGCATTTGCTTGGTGGAGAAAATGGGAAACCACGAAAACCATTTTCAGGACGGCCGAGGTGGGATTCGAACCCACGTTCTCCCTATGCCAGCGAGGCACGAGGTAGCGCGTCAGCACTCTCGGCCACCGCGGCCGGCAAACAAAAAACCTGCACGTGATTATAGTAGATCGATTGACTCTTATTGAAGGTCGCAGTACATTACATTGTGACACAGATACGCCATACTATTCTTCGATATAGTCATGTCTATAAAATACTCTTCCGTCGGTCAACACGTAATAGTTGTTGTTGTTCCATTTTAATGGCTTGACGTCGTGGTCATATAAACTCCATGTACTTGGGTGTATTATAATCTGTCTATTGACTTGTGACATTGCAGTACTTCCAGTAGTGGGTGTAATTGTAATTGAAGTGAGGATTAGGAAGGTGGTAGCTGCTGCCTGAAGTTAGGAACCATCCCGGCATTTACTTGGAATAAAAGTGGGAAATCATTGAAAATTACATCTACTGTAGGTTGGCTGAGGTAGGAATCGAACCCATCTCTTCTCAGTTTAGCCACACGAGACTGGGTGTAACCTTCGGGGTGACGGTAGAGAATGCTTTCTACTACACATCGAGATGTCTCAATACGTATTACACGTATTGAAATATCTGAAGTCGGGCAATCATGGCGTGGTTAGTAGTTGGGAAGGTGGCCGGTACTGGGGATCACGCGCTGATGCCTAAAGAAAGGGAATGAGGAGCAGAAAACAACTGCCCTCCTAAAAATAGTGAAAAACATTTTCTCATTTCTTATGAATGGAATTATTTGCCACAAATATTCATTTACGGCTCTTAATGAAGCCTCTACACACACCAATAGCAGCCCGAAACGCATCGCTGAAGACAGTTTTCCAAATCTATTTTCTTTTACGTAAAAGTATCATTTGAAGGTATTCATTATAGAAGAGCTAAGGGCATTGAGATCACTGAAATATAAAAAGAACGATGCTAGAAATAATGAGCAGTCAGCGTGAGTGTATTGAAACAGAAGGTACTGTAGGGCTGCATTGAACTTGAAGTAAAGGAGTTCTTGAATTAATTTCTGTGATATATACTTTTACATCAAAGCATATTATTGCTTTCTGTGCTGTATTGGAAAGAGAACGAGTGAACGAACCGTATATCAGATGACTGCTTGTTAAAATTGTAAAGTGACCCATTTCTTCTCCCCCTCTTCTTCACAGAAAAGGCTTCTATTCCATGCCGTATGATTAGAGACCATCCACTATAGCCCCGCCTGCCACCCCCACCCTATCAATTACCACCCTCTAATTAGAACAACTGAGAGATACCCTGCTTGCTGTCTGTCTGTATGCATGCCTGTATAAATATTTTGTTTGCCTTGCCATGCTATTTTTTTTCTGTATGAATGCCCGTCTTTAAATTTCATTTTTCTTTTCTGTTTTGATTTTTTCAGGCAAGCGCGTGTATCTGTGTCCGTAATGAGAGTTGCGCAGCGCATACAGTATTTAAAGGTGCTCCAGAAAAAAAGTAAACGATACTTCTTTGTGAGGTACTTTTATTATGTTTTGTTAAGTTGGTAATGTACTTCCTCGAAAGCAATGTAACTTGTATATCTGTCAGAAAAATATTGTACATTTTTTATATCTTTGTATTTATTTTTTAAATATTAATGTGTATATGTATATATGTACCTATATAAAATTACACGAATTTTGCTCAAACCTGTTGGATTTTTTATTTATTTTTCTGTTATTCTGCATTATCTTTCATTATGCATGTTCAGTCAATTCCTCAGTTCCTTTTTAGTTTTTATGGTGTTTGAGTGTTGCCTTAGTAATCGAAATCGGATGTTCCTCAGTCGGTCAACACCACTGTTCCCAATTGTGATGGGTTATTACAAATCCTGAAAAAAATTACTTGAGATTAATAAATACTGATATTACTTATATTTATGTTAATAAATATTGGAATGCAGCCGAAGTAAATCAGAAACCTCTACGGACATCAAATTGGCAGGTGCAAAGCTGAAGGAAGTAGGAGACTTCTGTTACTTAGGAAGCAAAATATCCAGTAATGGACGAAGCAAGGAGGATATAAAAAGAGAATATAAAAAGTAGGTTGCCTCAGGCAAAGAAAGCATTTCTACAGAAAGGAATCTGTTGACATCGAATATAGATTTCGGTATTAGGAAGTCTTTTCTGAAAGCCTTTGTCTGGAGAGTGGCACTCTATGGAAGTGAAACTTGGACTATTGGTGCAGCAGAAGAGAGGAGAATAGAAGTGTTTGAAATGTGGTGTTACAGGAGAATGATGAAGATCAGATGGGTAGATAGGGTGACAAACGAAGAGGTATTAAGACGAGTGGGAGAGGAGTGATGTTTCTGGCGACTGCTAATGAAGAGAAGAGATAGGTTGGTAAGGTACTAACTAAGACACCCAGGAATAGCAAGCTTAGTTATGGAAGAAAGGGGTGAGGAAAAGAACTGTAGGGGTAGACCAAGGATAGAATATGTTAAGCCTCGGAAGTAGGGTGTGGTAGCTATGCACATATGAAACAATTAGCTCAGGACAGGGAGGCATGGAGGGCTGCATCAAAACGTCAAAAGACTGAAGACTCAAACAACAACAACAAGGAATAACCCTTCGCAATTGGGTACAATCGTTTTGAGCAACTGAAAAACATCAAATTTCGATTTTTAGATTTTAATGTACTGTTTCTTGTTGTTAATTCATTTTTGGGTCTTGGGATATCTTTGTCATCAGCACCGTGTACTTGGATGCGTGTTGAACTTGTCTGATGACGCGTGTTTCTGTGATGACTTTAGTAGTAAAGTGGATCGGGGGAAGTTGCCTAACTTTTTGCTTCATATTTTCAAGTTGGAACAAGAAGTTCCGTGACGAACTAAAGAGCCTACTTTTCTTAAAATTAAGTTTCATGCCAATGATTAATCTACAGTATATGAACCTATCTAGAATATTGACGAAATTAAGTTGGTAATATCGAAATGTCTAATTAGTTCGAAATATACTTGACATAATGTAGCCTAATAGAGCATTACAGTTGGCAGCCCTGGTGACTGATTATATTCTTAGTAAAATCTCTTAAGGTACAGAATAAAAAAATTGGTTGAAATCTAATGGACGTTACATGCAGTTAGACATTGGATCTATCAGCGCGCCTAAAATCATGTTGGGAACAATGTCATGCATGTGTTGGTCAGAAATAATCTGAAATATTATGATATCTTGTTGTGCCAATTTTGGATGAAATCCATTTGTTAGTACAGAAGTTGCATGTATATTAAAATTGGACTTATCAGCAGGCTTAGAGTCATGTTGGCAGCACTGACGTATATTATTTTCTCCCAATTAATCTACAATGTTAGGTACTATACGTGTGCAAATTTTAAAGCAGTTGGCTTACTGTACATATTTTCTGATATATTAATATTTGGGTAAAAAATAGAGAGCCATTATTAACAATTGGCAGCCCTGGTTGTTCTTAGGAATAAGCATAGTCATATCTGTTATGGTACACATGGCACACACGAAATTTGATTGAAATCCAAATGATAGTATAGAAGTTACATGTATTTAAAGTTGGACCTCTCAGCAGGCTTAGAATCATGTTGGTAGCACTGACGTATATAAGTTACTCCAAATTAATATAGAATGTCAGGTAATATTCGTGTGCATAAGTTAAAGCTGTCGGCTTGCATACTTTCTGATATATGGGTATTTGGATTTTTTTTTAAATGAGAGCATTTATTAACAGTTGGCCGCCCTGGTGGCTCTTAATAATACGCTCAGTCATATATGTTTATGTACACATAGCACATACGAAATTTGGTTGAAATCCAATTGATAGTGTAGAAGTTATATGCATTTAAAAATTGGACCTATCAGCAGGCATATAATCATTTTGGCAACACTGCCATGTATGGCTTCCTGGAAAATTAACTGCAATATTATTATCTATACGTGTACCTATTTTGAAATAGCTCCCATTCATACCTTCCAAGATATCCAACATGGAGTTCAAATTTCAATTGCGATTTTTCAGCAGTTGGTAGCACTGACATCATTTTCAAATATGGCCGTGAGATATTCAGGTATAGATCTTTACTCCTACCAAATTTTGTTTCGATTGTTCCAGCCGTTTAGGAGTTGATAGACAGAGAGGCAGACAGTCAGACAGAAGGACACACATTTGCCCGATCTCATAAGTCTACTTTTTCCTCATTTTTGCAAATGTGAAAAGTAGGCTAAACATATATATATTATTATACAGTATAAAAATACATATCATTCCTCATTATATTCTAATACTAAAATTTAATTTACAGCAAAATTAGCAAAGTATTTTAGAATTAATAGCTAATTATTTTCAAATCAGCATTTTAGGCATCTTACCTTGAATGTCAGGGAAAGATGCCAAAATTATAAGATTTCTGTTATATCAAGTATTTTTTCTATTAGCAATATGCTTATTAATGATTTAAATACACACATCAAAAAAAGTTTTGCATCACCTCGGTTCCCAGATCTCCGGCATATAGACGTTGACTGTGTATATTGTATCCAAGATACAGTCCTTTGACTGTTCATAGATGTCACTAAAACTGCTCAAAGATGTAAACAACCATGCATGAGCAGGGCCTATTAGACGGAGGGGGTACGACAGCCGATCAGTTCCAGTCATTCCACCAGGACGAAGGTACGCTGCTCATGTTGTCTGTAGTTCTACCATGCCTAGAAGGTCAATACCGCAGTTCGATCGCGTCCGCATTGTTACTTTGTGTCAAGAAGGGCTCTCAACAAGGGAAGTTTCCAGGCGTCTCAGAGTGAACCAAAGCGATGTTGTTCGGACATGGAGGAGGTACAGAGATACAGGAACTGTCGATGACAGGCCTCGCTCAGGCCGCCCAAGGGCTACTACTGTAGTGGATGACCGCTACTTACGGATTGCCGCTCGGAGGAACCCTGACAGCAATGCCACCATGTTGAATAATGCGTTTCGTTCAGCCACAGGACGTCGTGTTTCAACTCAAACTGTGCGCAATAGGCTGCATGATGCGCAACTTCACTCCCGACGTCCATGGCGAGGTCCAGCTTTGCAACCCCGACACCATGCAGCGCGGTACAGATGGGCCCAACAACATGCTGAATGGACCCCACGGAATTGGCATCACGTTCTCTTCACCGATGAGTGTCGCATATGCCTTCAACCAGACAATCGTCGGAGACGTGTTTGGAGGCACCCTGGTCAGGCTGAACGTCTTAGACACACTGTCCAGCGAGTGCAGCAAGGTGGTGGTTCCCTGATGTTTTGGGGTGGCATTATGTGGGGCCGACGTACGCCACTGGTGGTCATGGAAGGCTCCGAAACGGCTTTACGATACCTGAATGACATCCTCCGACCCATAGTGCAACCATATCGGCAGAATATTGGAGAGGCATTTGTCTACATGGACGACAATTCTCGACCTCATCGTGCACATCTTGTGAATGCGTTCCTTCAAGATAACGACATCGCTCGACTACAGTGGCCAGCATGTTCGCCAGACATGAACCCTATCGAACATGCCTGGGATATGTTGAAAAGGGCTGTTTATGGACGTCTTGACCCACCAACCACTCTGAGAGATTTACGCCGAATTGTCGTTGAGGAGTGGGACAATTTGGACCAACAGTGTCTTGATGAACTTGTGGATAGTATGCCACGGCGAATACAGGCATGCATCAATGCAAGAGGACGTGCTACTGGGTATTAGAGGTAGTGGTGTGTACTGCAATCTGGACCACAAATGCTGAAAGTCTAGCTGTATGATGGTACAACATGCAATGTGTGGGTCTCATGAGCAATAAAACGAGCTGAAATGTTGTTTGTGTTGATCTCTATTCCCTTTGTATTTAACGGTTCCGGAACTCTTGGAACCGAGGTGATGCAAAACGTTTTTTGATGTGTGTATTAACAAAATATAACAAATCACCCAAAAGTCAGTCACTTTATGCCACAGTTGTCACAACGATTTTCTTGCTGAGCGAAAGTTTCAAGCAGCCATTGTTTTGCTTTCCCGACTCCAATCACCGCTCTTAGAAGTCATGACATAGTTTCTGAGCATTTTCTGCAAAAAAAAAAAAAAAAAAAAAACGAATAATTATTTAAAATGAGAATTGGCCACCTTCCATGTCAAAACAGCATTGGGGGTGGGATGTCCACTAGACGTAGTCTCCATTAGATGTTTGAACAAATGTGGTCACCTACAATACACACTTCAAAACATCCTTCATACAGGTGTTGGTTTCAGACCCCATGATCAATAATAATATAAAAACTGAAATTGTTATCGTTCTGACAGGCTGCGTAGCTCAGCGGTAACATTCTTAACGGCTATGCTCAAGGTTGCAAGATCGAATCTTGGCGCAGTCATTTGGCTTTTGAAGGTGCGCAAGTGCGAGGAAGCCGTATCAGTCCATTTCCTGGCACATTCAATATCACATTTGGGGCGAAATTCCAGCACCCTGGCGTCTCTAAAAGCCTTCGCAGTTAAAAGGGACGTAAAACCAATAATATTATATTATTATTATACCTGAATTGTTTAGGGCTTAAATGAACACATCCTATAAAATTTGAATAAAAATTAGTGAAAATGAAAATCCACAGCCTGCTTCCAGTCTCCGACCGGGTCAGGAATGGAATGAATGAAGCCCCCCAACTAGCGGCGAGGATATGAACTTTGCCGGCTGCCGAGGCCTGACGCACTCCTCTGGGGCAATGATTAAATGAATGACAGATGAAATGAAATGATAGTGGAGAGTGTTGCTGGAATGAAATTTTGACAGGGAAAACCGGAGTACCCGGAGAAAAACCTGTCTGCCTCCGTTTTGTCCAGCACAGATCTCACATGGAGTGACCGGGATTTGAACCACGGACCCAGCGGTGAGAGGCCGGCGTGCTGCCGCCTAAGCCACGGAGGCTTGAATAAAAATTAGTAATGCATCATTTTTCTGACCAAAATTCTGCAAATAATTACCTAGGTATGAGGTAAGTAGAGTAACTCATTGGGTCGGTTGCGGCATTTAAAAAGTTCAGAAAGAAAGTTCATCATCAGGAATGCCGTGGTGTGACATCTAACTGGATCACATCTGTTGGAAACCAGAGAAGTATTAATTTCTGTATCTTTAGCAATAATGGCCATAACTTAAGTATGATACGCACACTAGTACAGATACGAGGCTTTCATACAATCCCACATTTAGTCAACTATACGAGGCTGATGACCACTATGGCAAAGCTCCTGATTCAAATAGCAGTAACTTGAGAAAATAATCACCCTTTTAAGAAACAATAAGGAGCTACGTATGATCGTTGATTTAAGACATCACAAGGAAGTAGGTTATGGCATAATATTATAACAGAAAAGGCCAGTGCGTTAAAGCAGTACGCACCCGTGAACTCTGGGATGGGCCCCTGTGGAAATGTAAGTTCAGTTCCTTGCAATACGCACTATTTTCCTCTTGATGTAGTCCAAGTTTCACATCCATGCAACAAAATAGATAGAAAATGCCAGGGACTACAAGCACTAAGTGAATTTACATGTTACTATGTATACCTCTGTCACGCCAAACAAGTATATGTTTTATCCATTACGATGTGTCCAAGCGCTCTTTATTTCCTGTTCAAAGCAACCGGTTTCATTCCACTCTCAAACTATTATCATCGCTTAAAATGCTCACGATTTTAGGTTAATAGAAATCGTCGGATGATTTACAAGAAAATACCAAGTCATTTTCATAGGAGCAAAATCACAACAGGGAAGCTGGATGCCTCAGCGTCCAAATAAGGAAAATACTCTGATGAAAATTAGCGTATCGAGAAGGAAACTTATTTACATTGGAGCAATCTGGCAACATTGGATTAATGACTGCATGGGACAGAGTTAATAACGGTAGTGAGAAATACATACACTAAAGCTTAAAATATGCCCTTAAAAATGCCAAAATATTATCAAAACATAGACATAAATATGAATTAACATTACACTAGATGAAACCCGTCAAAACATGACGGACAATGGGAAACAAATTTGCTGAAGAAGCTTCTTATATAAGTTACATTCTTTGTTCGATTACTTTTTAGCACTATTGCAACTTTAAGGGCGTCAAAAGATAGCACTCTCAGCATTGCAGCATATTGCTGGTCATGACTGAAAACGTGATGAGGTCATCATCATCTTGCACAGTTTCCAGCCTCTGGCCGGGTCTGTTTGGAACACAAGCCTCTCCAACGTCTTCTGTCTTCCCACCATCTCTCAGCCTCCACCCTTGTCCAGTCTTCTCCTCTCTTCTTCACGCTTTCTTCCACCCCCTTCAGCCACCTGTCTCTCGGTCTCCCTCTTGGTCTCTTTCCTTCCCACTTCGTCTCGTGTATCCTCCTGAGTATCCTCTTCTCCTCAATTCGTTTTACATGTCCATACCATCTAAGTCTAGATTTCTCTATACCATCCTGTAATGGTTCCTCCTTCATTAATTCTCTGGTCCTCTCATTTCTTATTCTGTCCCTCTTTGTAGCTCCAATACTGCTTCTCAAGAACCTCATCTCACTGGCCTGTATTTTGCTCTTCTCCCTTCCTTTCATAACCCAGGTCTCCGAGGCATACGTCAGGATAGGGACATAGAACGATATATGATCTACTTGCTGTTCTGAGGGACATCCTTGCTCCATAACATGCTTCTCACACTCCTCCGAAATGCTTCTGCCTGCCTCCCCCGCTCATTTATTTCTCTATCGTTTCTTCCATTATCTTGTATCAGGCTTCCCAGATACTTGAAACTCTCCACTTTCTTCAGCTGTTCCCCACCAATTGTTATTCCTGATGTGGTTCTTTCGTTCTTCCTTGTTGTGATCACCATCTCACTCTTATTTATGCTAAATTTCATCCCATATCCTTGAATTATTCCTTCCCACACGTCCAACTGTTCCTGTACCTCCTCCTCCTCATTTCCCCAAAACATCAAATCATCTGCAAACACCATTGCTTTCATCTTTCCTTCCCCAATTACTTGTGCCACTCGGGTCATTATGTCATCCATCACCACAATGAAAAGTAACGGTGCCAGTGCACTTCCTTGTTTCAGGCCGTTTCTCTGTTCCAACCAGTCTGATCTCTCTCCTCCCACTTTCACACAGCTCACGCTCCCCTTGTACATCTCCTTTATCCTCTTTATAGTCCATTTCTCTACTCCTCTATCCTCCAGGGACTTCCATACTTTGTTTCTGCATACACTGTCATATGCTTTCTCAATGTCCAGGAAGGCCATCAGTAGATCTGTTCCATACTCATAGTGCTGTTCTTGTAACTGCCTTACAGCAAAAATCAAATCCACTGTGGACCTTCCTGCTCTGAAGCCATGTTGTTCTTCCCTCATCCCTCCTTCTATCCTTGTCCTAATTCTCTTTTCCAAAACTTTCTCGTAGATCTTTGCACAATGACTCATCAGTGTTATTCCCCGATAGTTTCTGCAATCTGTTCTACTACCTTTCTTGAAGATCGGGACAATTATTCCTTTTTTCCAGTCCTCTGGGATCTTCCTTTCCTTCCATGCTGTCCTCATCACTCGGTACAACCACTGTATCCCCACCTCTCCTGCTGCTCTCACCATCTCCACACTCAACTCATCCACACCCGGTGCCTTCCCTCCTTTCATCTTGTTCACTGCATCTTCCACTTCTTTCCATGTTAAGTCCTTTTCTGTTTGCAGTTCATCTACTGTACCTCTTCCCCGATTTCTTCTTCCTCGCCGTGGTTTCCATTTGGGTTCAGGAGTTCTTCAAAATATTCTTTCCACATTTTCTTCAGTTCTTCCCTATTTTCTATCCCTTGTCCCGTTTTGTTCACCATTCTAACATAATCCGTAGGATCCTTCCGCCTTTTATTCTTTACCATCCCATACAGGACCTTTTTTGCACCTTCACTATCCTGCTGGTCATGACTTAAAACGTGATGAGGTAAATAGCCCAATACATTCAAGAGTTTCTCCTTGAGCTTGATTGATTGTGATAAAGTAGGCCGAACGAATAGGACAGTGTTGCCTATTAAAAGAAATTGTACTGTACCAGCAAGTGTTTTATCGGAAGGTGTTAAATCAAGTCGTAGGATTTGAGCTCTCTGCCTAATATTACTGCACCTACTATATCCGAATCCAAGCAATTTCTTACAATTAATATATTACCATATATGAGTCCTTGGGAAACGTTCAGATTTCTAAGGAGCAGAACTATGGCTCAAACGTTCGGAGTATGTGGAGGCGAATCACTTAATTCCAAGGAATTGAAAAATTCAATAATAGGGAAATGAAGTAGCTGGCTTTCATCTTCAGTATCCAATCTGTTAACGCTGATGTATGTGTTTGAACTACTGGATATAAGTTCAATGACTTTTAAATTAATATCATTACATTGTTGCAGCTTGGCAAATATTTTATATTCCAGCAGATCAATTTTACCCTCACAACAGTAAAGACCAAAGTAACCACGCATAGATTTTACGCAAGAGAAATACAATGTAGAACAATGTTTACATTTGATCGTCAAAGACCTTAAAGTACACTGTACTGCATAATATCTGGAATTGTTTCTGAAATGGCCTATTTATATTGGATTTTAAATGTGGCTTCGTATTATTCGATAACACTATAGTGTCCTGCAATAACGGAGCCGCTAAATATTAAATGGCAAATAATACTTCCATTGCCGAAATCAACTGCGTAGTTAGACTCAGTACTCTAAACAAATAATCATTAAACAATTGTCTTATACAATGAAGTTCAACATGACCGTCCAGAGACTTTCATACTCAAGTTGGTTGGTGAGGAGAATGCGATGAGACTGGTCACTTAAAATAAATTCCTTATAATTGTTCCTGCCAGCGAAATTCTTTGGGATAGCTTGAAAACGCAGCTCAGAATGACGTTCTTCATTTCGTTATAAACAGTACGAAACTGCTCTAAATAAGCAATTTCCATCACCTGTTATAGGTTATGACAGTACATTTTGCAGGGGAACAGAATCACTTCGCCAACTACTGGAACGACCATAGGCCTATACTCAATACTCACTTCGGCAGTCACCCTAATGGAGGCAGTTTTTGAATTATATGTCCCGTGCATGTCAAAAATCGTATTAACACATGGAGGCCCACCTATTCTTGTCTATCGCCCCGGAGACCCGGGTTACATTTCCTGCTCTGCCAAGAAATTGAATTCTGGTCTGAGGGCAAAAACGGGGCACATTCAGTCTCTTGAGGTATAACTAAGAAGAGGAAGGTTTAATTCCCACCTCGACAATCTTGGATGTGGTTTTCCGTGGTTTCCCACTTCAACTTAAGGCAAATACCGGGATGGTTCCTAACTTAAGGCCTTGGCCGTCTCCTTGCCAATTACCACCTTAATTACAAATACACACTGTAATGCAGCCATCATAATAACACAGGTTATGAGAGAAAATTTCAGACATACACACCCAAGTACACGGGGCTGAGTGACCACGATGTCGGAGCCCTTCAATCGAATTATGTTTGCCAAGTGTCTCTTATGGCGAAAGCAATTGTGGACACGCGCGAGTGCCTGGAAAACTACTTTTTTCTTTAATAATTTAAGAGTATATCGACGATGCATAATTATACCTTTTTGTCTAGGACGCTAATAACTTGACCAGCGAAGCATTGGGAAGAAATTGCAATATTAAGGTACATGAACAACATAGCCTACACATTCAACTGTCGGTTAATGTTCCTCAAAATTACCCTTCTTAAATATTCCCCTTCTTTATAATTCTCCATCACGTGAAAACGTGTCATGTCTTGGGTTTTAAATATATCGATGCAATGGTGCTGCCATCTGCTGTCAGTTACTGGAACTATATGGGCGATGTACTGCCATCTTTTGTCAGTTATAGGAACTGATTGCAGATATTTAAACGGCGTACTGAGGACAACAGTTTGCTCAAGTTTGCTCTTTTGATCACATGCTGTAATGCAATGGTAAAATGGAAATAAAACGTATTGAGAGGGAATGTAGAAATATGTATCTTTTACAGACATAAAACCTTACTAATACTCCTTGATTAAACAGTGGTAAAAAAAATGTATATATCGGGGAGGGCAGGGATCGAAACGGTTAACCTTGAAACCAAAGTCAGTCGCCTTAACCACATAGCTACTCGCGCACTCTTGTTCAGTAGCAGACGCAGCCATTCATTATCTTCAAAAGCTGCTGTCTGAAGGAAATAATCCATTTCATTATCCAAATAAATCAATGTTGCACATTCGTATACGTTCATACTGTTATTATATTTTATTGTCAGAACTTGGTTAATGTATGTTTTCAATTACATGGAAGCTTATTAAATAACTTACATTTTAATGGACTTTTCACCGCCATTTTGTCATGACCTTAGGCGGATTGTGCGCATGCGTGAGGGGCCAGAATTCTGCTATTTTCTATATTAATTCAAAAATATACCGAGAGGGAATGTAGAAATATGTATCTTTAACAGACATAAAACCTTACTAATACTCCTTGATTAAACAATATTTCAGTGGTTAAAAAAAAAAAAAAATATCGGCGAGGGCTGGGAGCGAACCGGTGAACCTTGGAACCACAGCCTGTCGCCTTAACCACATAGCTACTCACACACTCTAGTTCAGCAGCAGACGCAGCCGTTCATTATCATCAAAAGCCGCTGTCTAAAGGAAATAATCCATTTCATTATCCAAATGAATCAATGTTGCACATTCGTATACGTTCATACTGTTATTATATTTTATTGTCAGAACTTGGTTAATGTATGTTTTCAATTACATGCAAGCTTATTAAATAACTTACATTTTAATGGACTTCTCACCGCCATTTTGTCATGACCCCAGGCGGATTGTGCGCATGCGTGAGGGGAAAGAATTCTGCTATTTTCTATATTAATTCAAAAATATACCGTAATATATTTGTTTATTTTATAGACACTCTGCAAATCTAGAGGCCAAGAGCTTTCATTAGAGTGCTCTACGAAGTAAATCGGTGCTGTCGTTCTCTCAATCTCGTGGTAACAAAAATCACCTTACTGTTTTAAATATATAGATTGTAAATCGCGATGTAAATTATATAGATTAAAGTATTGTTTGTGTAAACTTTTATGAAAAACACAAGTAACACAATGTGAAGCTCAGTTACACACTTTGATTTTTTGACATTTCTAAGCCCTTCAAAGGCTCCCTGAAAAATAGTCCATGCTGTTGATTATTTTAGGGGCTTTGTGACATCGTGGTCATGTAGCCCCGTGTAAATGGTTGTGTAGAATTTGGTCTGATAACCTGTGTCATTGAGATGTCTGTACTGGTGTGTATTTGTAATTGAGCTAGGATTTGGATAGGATGCGACCGTGCCCTTAAGGTAAGTACCATGCCGGCATTTGCCTGGAGTAGAGGAGGAAAACCATGGGAAACCACTTCCACGATGGCTGAGATAGGAATCGAACCCGCCTCTTCTCATGTTTGCCTCACGAGGTTGAGTTGTCCCCGTTTCAGTATTCAGACCAGAATAAAACTTCTAACCCGGACCTCCATGGTGACAGCCAAATATGATAGCCACTACGCAACGAGGCGCACCCCTGTAAAAGAAAGAAATACAGTATGTACAGAAGAACTAATATAACTTATTTTCAAATGTTCTACTGATCCTTCCCATTTCAAAACTCTCCCTTGAATTAAATAAAATGATGGACTAAATTACTTCTCGTTTTTTATCTATATTTTGATAAAATATTGGGCAACAATAACAAACTCATCACTCAATACCCAAACATTGTAGTCAGTTTTGACAATGAAGATAAGAAATATCTAAGTTGGCGTTTATTTTAGACGATAATATGAGTGTCATCTATAATTGAGAAGCACTATTCTAGAAAATTATACGCCAGATCGTTTCACTCTTACCAGTAACCCAGATTCCCTGTGCTTGGGCAATTCCCTGAAGAGTTGGAGGAATTTATTGGTGAGGAACCGGGTGAGTAAGCCGTAGTCGTTACGGCGTGGCTGCAGGCAGTCGCTCTCATCCGGGAGGCGAGGATTTCGAATCCCCCCGCCGGCAACCTCGGAGATGGTCTTCTGTGGTTTTCCATCTTCCTTCCAGGCAAATGCCGGGATTGGTCCCTAACTATAGGCCACAGCCGCTACCTTCCAATTCCTTGCCCTTATATTCACACTTTCCTCCCCAGACAACACTCCACACGTGACGGTACTTGTAGCTCACCCCATGGGTGTCCACATAGAAGCAGCTACAAACTCTGGCGACCCGAACATGTCCTCGGACACTCCCGGCAGTAAAAGCAACAAATAAATAAATAAAAACAAGATGTTCAGCAAAGAACATATAGCCAACTTTCTCCTAAATGTATGGGTATCTTTATGACTCTTTGTCCTCATCCCTAACACAATCACCCATACCACAATGTATTGTTTGTTTTCTTTTATATTGATAATAAGCCAGTAAGTGTCAAAATCAATATTATATACTTTATGATGATTGAATAACAAAACTACTAACTTATTGTAATGCATTCACGTCCGTTAATCTCTATATTAAGCCAGCCTGCAAAATTAAGAATCTTCCGCCCCAATCACAGTAGGTGGTGCTGCGACCTATCAGTGAATTAATCTTTATCTTGTACGCCTATGCACTGCCATCGTAATGCACTACGATGGCAGTGTTCTATGGGTGTTGAATGAGTAGGCAGTTTAAAGTAGCCAAGAGGGAGGCGATCCAGCTGGCAGTGTTTAAAGGTATTCGGAGCGCGATCGTGGCTAATAGTTGAACTACCAGTATTACAAAATTGCCATACTTCAGGAGGCCAGCTCAGGCATTTACACAGCGTTATGTTTGGAACAATATTACCCACGTAACCCACAAGAGGACAGCACCGTACAGAGGCATTAAGAAGGCTGTGGTTAATGACAACGTGTATCTAGTTCTTCTATTCTCCTTTTCCTAATGGCTTCTGTTTATGTGCGATGCTGGGACTGTGATTTTATTAATATACGAGTGTATACTTTATCCTCTCCTTTGAGCTAAATGACATTTTATTCAGTATCTGTGGAAAAAGCTCGTGCACATCATTTGTAAAAGAATTCAAGAAAAAAAAACCAACTGTAGCAGTACTCGATCCCCAGTCAACTGCGTGTCAGACTAACATGCTAGCCCAGAGCTAACCGTATCCATGACGTCAGGTGTTCTTAACTGACATATTAGATACAAACTGTTGGCAAATAATGACTTTAAATAAACGATTTCTTCACTGCAGTACATCTTCATTAAAGATCATTTCATACAAAGTTTATATTATTGTATCAGTACGGTATATCACATACAACATACTAAAACTACTGAAATATAAGACAGGCACATGAGGACAGCTGCCATCTTGTCGTGTGACACAAACGGCTCAGCTCTTTTAAGCCACTCATACTGTATAATATTATAATATTAAATTATAATAAATAACGGATCACGACCTTCAGGATAGCTTAAACCCCCCTAGGCTCGATAATCGGAATTGGTGGGTCTTAAGCTATTTATTAAAATGGTTGCATAATTCACACGGCCGCCATCCTGAAATGGCATGGCCGATGACCTTGAATTTTGGGTGAAAGACGCGTCCTATATAAAGGTATGTTGTCACCGAATTTGGTAGAGATCGGATGATTAGTGTAGCCGTAATTTGATTTTACGTTTTGAACATTTGAGTGGCCGCCATTCTGTTTTGGTAAAGATGGCGGCGATATAAAGTATGACACTGAGGTGTCCTTTACTAGTGCTACCTCTGTACCAAATTTCGTTCAATTCGGTTTCACCGTGTTCGAATTGATAGGGGGGGACAGACATTCAGAGTACACACACACACAGACTCACACACACACATACACACACACAGACAGACACACTTTTTTCGCCCTGTGTTGATCTCATAAATCTACTTTCATTTTTTGCAAAAATCGAAAGTAGGCTAATAAAAACATTGGCGAGGAATTTTGCTCTAATGGGGATGTTAACATTCCGATAAATCTCGTAACAGGTATCTCCCTGCTCTATGATACGATCCTGGAACCTGAGGCGCTTGGGAAAAGAAGCCAATGACATTGTAAATATCGTTATTATATTAGACAAACCCAAAGAGTAATTCGCTAGTAATATCGTATGCTAAAAGAGTATCCTTCAAGGTTCAAAGTGCTCTCATTAAGAGCCAATGGGCGTAGTAAATCTTCCTTGTGGAATAAAGTCAAATTAGAAGGGCTAATGGGTATTTTATTAGGCGTACATTTAAGCATTTCTTGTTTTGCTTTTCATGGCAGGGCCATAACAATGAAGAAATTTTATAAGAGTGTTATCATTGACGTGAAAATGTGTTAAGTTACCACTTTTCTTCTCCACTAAAGTGTTAAGTGCATGAATAGCATGGAGGCGCGGTTCCGAACCCATAAAATATTAAGAGTTGAGGACTCCACCTACATCTAACAAAGCTCCACGCGGTGGTCTGTGACCCTGGACGTCTCCGAAAGTCTCCCCCTCATCATAAAATGACACCATATACCACACCACCCATCCCCACAAAGTTCAGCACCCTCACACAATGCAGTCAACAATTCTATCAGCATGCCGTCATCTTTACTACCAAGCTTTCTGCTGCTATGCATGGGTGTTATTTTTTTAGAGGTAGATGGAGTAGGGAGAGGTATTTCAATCTTATAATTTGTGGGTTGTCTTCCTTCTCTCACCCTCTTCATTCTTGGAGACTTCGCCTTTTTCGTTCTACCTGAGTAACCAGTCGTCTTCTCCCCCAACAGCTCTCCTCACGTGGCGGTCAAACCATCTTTATTGGGGCCTGGGAAAAGAAGAGCCTTGCGGTACACCCATCTTCATAAGAAAAGACATCAACATAGCAGTGAGGGACTTACCTGTCAGCAGGGTTCGCTCCCTCACAATTATCAATTCCCAGACTATGTCCCCTCCTTCCTCAGCAACCCTTTCTCCTCCCCCAAAGAAAGGATTATTAATTCCCCGTTTATTCGCGAACCATGCGTTAAATAGAGCAACAACATTCGTGCTATGGGGCAGGGGTTTCTAACTTTTCTTCACCAACACCGGAAATAGAAACCTCGTATGTATGTCTACCCCTCACTATTCCCGTTTTTCCTACGGGGTCGGGGATGAGATGCGATGAAAGTCTTTGTGGCGGATAGTTTTTACGGCCGGATGCCCTTCCTGATGCCAAACTTATGAGAGATGAAATGAATGACTGTTAATGAAACTGGACAAGGATGTTGAAGGAAGTGGCCGCGGCAAGTCGGAAGGTACCGTCCCAGCATTTGCCTGAAGTTTAAAATGGGAAACCACGGAAAACCATTTCAAGGACGGCTGACGGTGGGGCTAGAACCCACGTCTACTGAGGCCACAGAGAGCTTGACCCCATGGCCTAGTGCTGTGCATTAGCGAGCGTAGCTACCGCTGTTGGTAACCAGAAACTTACATTACTTAGTACTATTTAACTGTTGACAATTATTTAAAAGTTAAAATGGAACGTTATCAAATTCCGGATTATATCCAATATAGCCATGGTTCCCAAAGTTGGGTCCCCGATAAGGTTTCAGGGATCCAGGGGGAAATTTTGATTTTGATCAGAATAATTAAATTTTCTTCCGATTTTTATGTTAGGAAATATAGATTTCTAATAGTCTATATTCATTTCTAAATTGAAATTTTATCATGTTTTTAATTCCAAAATTAAGTTTCATAATACCGAGTGTTTGATAGAATGTTTCAGTATTTTATTGCCTACCCGTAGCCTACCAAGCGACCGCTGCACAGCCATTTGGACTGCAGATATTGGGGTGACGCGTGATCAGCGCATCGGGTCCCCTTGGCCGTTAATCTTGGTTTTCGTGATCGGGGCGCTGCCTCACTGTACTCAATTGTCCTCACGATGTTGAGTGCACCCCGTTCCAGCCCTCACGACAGTTTCTAAAATTTCTGACGGAGCCGGGAATCGAACCCGAGGCCTCCGGGTGAGAGGCAGGCGCGCTACCCCAACACCACGGGACCGGCATCTTCAATTAATGGGATATTAAAATATTGGGAAAATCAAATAGTCTCCAGTATTAATAAGAATTCACTTTAAAAAAAATTACTATGTGATGGCACACACAGAGAGAGAGAGAGAGACAGATGCACGAACATTTAGCTTTTTGTTTGAGTCTTCAGTCTTTTGACTGGTTTGATGCAGCTCTCCATTCCTCCCTGTCCTGAGCTAATCGTTTCATCTCTACATAACTACCACACCCTACATCTGAGGCAATCTGTTTAACATATTCTAACCTTGGTCTACCCCTACAGTTCTTGTCCTCAACCCTTCCTTCCATAACTAAACTTGCTATTCCTGGGTGTCTTAGTATGTGTCCTACCAACCTATCTCTTCTCTTCATTAGCAGTCGCCAGAAACATCTCTCCTCTCCCACTCGTCTTAATACCTCTATGTTTGTAACCCTATCTACCCATCTGATCTTCATCATTCTCCTGTAACACCACATTTCAAATGCTTCTATTCTCCTCTTTTCTGCTGCACCAATAGTCCAAGTTTCACTTCCATAGAGCGCCACGCTCCAGACAAAGGCTTTCAAAAATGACTTCCTAATACCTAAATCTATATTCGATGTCAGCAGATTCCTTTTTTGTAGAAAAGCTTTCTTTGCCTGAGCCAACCTACTTTTTATATCCTCTTTGCTTCGTCCATCACTGGTTATTCTACTTCCTAAGTAACAGAAGTCTTCTACTTCCTTCAGCTTTTCACCTGTCAATTTGATCTCCATAGAGGTTTCTGATTTATTTCGGCTGCATTCCAGTATTTTTGTTTTAAATTTATTAATTTTCATCATGAATTCTTTCTGTAAGACGGAGTCCATACCATTCAAAAACTCATTCAAATCCTCAGGCTTGTCGGCCAAGATGACTATGTCATCAGCAAATCTCAGAGTTGAAATTATTTCTCCTTGAATCTTCACTCTCACTTTAAATTTTTCTCTAATTTCCTTCATTGCTTGTTCAATGTAAAGATTGAAAAGTATGGGTGATAAGTTGCAGCCTTGCCTTACACCTTTCTGAATACCAGCTTCTCTCTCATGTCCTTCAACTCGAATGACTGCTGTCTGGTTTCTGTATAGATTGTATATCACCCTCCTATCCCTGTACTTTATTCCAATCGATTTCAAAATGTCAAACAATTTAGTCCAATCAACGTTATCGAAAGCCTTTTCTAAGTCTACAAAAGCCATGAACGTTCTCTTATCCTTCCTTATTCTACCTTCCAAAATCAGCCTAAGACTTAGTACAGCTTCCCTTGTTCCTATATTTCTCCTGAAACCAAACTGGTCTTCACCCAACTCCGTTTCTATCTGGCTTTCAATCCTCTTGTAAATTATCCTAGACAGGATCTTTGAAGCATGAGTAATCAAGCTGATTGTACGGTAATCTTCACATCTGTCAGCTCCCACTTTCTTTGGTATAGGGATGATTACATTCTTCTTGAAATCAGGGGGTACCTCACCTGTCTCATAAATCCTACACACCAAGTGAAATAACCTGATCAGACCTTCATCTCCTATGCAGCGTAGCAACTCAATCGGTATATCATCTATGCCTGGTGCTTTGTTCTTGCTTAAGTCTTCCAAAGCTCTATCAAATTCTGATCTCAATATTAAATCTCCTTTCGCATCCTCATCAATTTCCTCCTCCCTTTCCATTACATGATTCTCAATCTCCTTTCCCTTATACAAACTCTCTATGTAAGCTTTCCATCTCTCAACCTTTTCTTCCCTATCTGTTAGAGGCTTTCCATTTGTGTCCGTAATATTACAGCACTTAGTCTTCTTTTCCCCAAAAGTATTCTTAATCCTTCGATAAGCTGTGTCTACTTTTCCTAATTTCAGACAATTTTCTATACCTGCACATTTCTCTTTCAACCATTCTTCTTTCGCTTCCTTGCACTTCTTGTTAACCTCATTTCTCAGACGTCTGTATTCTGCTTTCCCCTTCTCATCTCTTACATTCTTGTGTTTCCGCCTTTCATCCATCAATTCTAGTATATCCTGAGTGATCCACGGTTTTCTACCTATTCTTTCTTTCCTACCAATGTTTTCTTCTGCGGATTTTGTTATTTCATTCTTCAAAAGTGCCCATTCGTCTGCAATTGAAGTTTGTTTAGGGTTTTTCATTAGTCCTTCCTTTATACTCTTCTTGAATCTTTCGTTTACATCCTCCTCTTTCAGTTTGTCTATTGCTTTAGTAGATCTCATAAGTCTACTTTTATATTTAAAAAAATGAAAGTGGCTAAAATAGTGTTAATTATATACAAATTGGAATATAGTTACAACAAATGCATTTTCACGACCAAAGAGACTTTAGTTAGTTATTGATGTTTTAGGGGGCAGAACTACGAGATCATCCTCCTTTAAGTTGTGGTAAGTTCATTGAGTAGGCCCACAAGCCATGTAGATATTATGAGTCCTAATGATGTGTGCAGGATTCGAATCCGCAACCTTTTGCTTTGATACACTCTTCAGTAAACGCAAGTATATTGTTACGTGCCACCCCCTGGTTGCACTTTTGTTAACTGGATTACGGTGGGTAGGAAGCACAACACCAATTACTGCTTAAATAAATAATTAACTTTATTGCGGCCAGAAGGATACAGCACTCTTCAGTAAATACAAGCAATTATTACCTTACTCCAGTTTCCTTACGGCGAGAACACTTCCCCTTTCACTTGTCAACAGACCACAGTTAATCCTCTTCGCTAATGAGTCCGGTCCCGTACGCTACCTGGAAATAGCTGCACCCAGCCTGTCACCGTACTACACACTGTTTCACAATGTAGCACAATCACTTCTGTCGCACTGGAAATAAACACTCTCGCTCAAGACACAGTTCCTCTGTAGGAGTCTAACTTCCCCGCTCCACTAGGGGTTTCGCAAGTCACCACACATCTGTCGCTCAGGATAATCGCTCATACTAGCTCGTAAAACACAACAACAACCACTGCTTGACAGGTCGCACTTATATAGCTGGCCGGTGACTCAATAAATGCTTCTAGATCCATCCAGGGTTCACGGCTTCTCGAGGTTCCCATCGCTGGTCCAATCACGAATATTCTGGACTATCCCTTTGTCCTAGCAGCCCTGTTGCATAAGGCGCACGCAATACAGGAGGCAGGCCACAGCCCAGCCCTGGGGCAGTTGTGACTCATGCGGCGAGCGATGACACAAACTCACAGCCGTAACACCACCCCCTTCCTAAAAAGGCTGATCGTCCCGATCAATCATTGGTCCGTCTGTGTCCCTCCGTAGGCTGCCAGGCGATCTCGGTGCACGATCTTCATCTTCGCCCTCGGGCTCCGCTGGATCCTGTAGACGACATCGTTGATCCGTTTCACGACTCGGTACGGGCCCTCCCAGAACGTCTGCAGTTTGGGTGACAGGCCTTTCTTCCGTAATGGGTTGAAGAGCCAGACCAGGTCGTCCTCGTGGAATCCGTCTGCTGGTCGTATCGGGTCTTCATTTGGTCGGTCTCGATCCGCAGTTTCCTCCTCGCGAACGCGTGTACGTCCTCCAGTTGGTCGACCAGTCCTTAACAATACTGGCTTACCGGGATCGGATCATTCCCAGGTCGGCCGAAGGCAAGATCGACAGGTAGACGGAGCTCCCTCCCAAACATGGCCCGGGCTGGAGAGCACCCGGTGGCTTCATGCACGGCGGCGCGGTAGGCCAGGAGAAATAGTGGAAGATGTTTGTCCCAATCCCTCTGGTGCCCGCTGACGACTATTCGGAGATGGTTCTCGATGGTGCGATTTAATCGCTCTACCATCCCGTCGGACTGAGGGTGTAGTGGCGTTGTCCTTGTCTTCCGGATTCCCAGCAGCTGGCATAGGTTCTGGAACACCTGCGACTCGAAGTTCCTCCCTTGGTCGGAGTGCAGCTCCAGGGGATCTCCGTACCGGCTGACGAATTCCTTCACCAGGGTCTCTGCAATCGTGGCGGCTTCTTGGTTAGGGAGCGCATACGCCTCCGGCCATTTGGTAAAGTAGTCGCTGACGACTAATATGTAGCGGTTCCCTGCCTCGCTTAACGGGAATGGCCCAGCAACATCGATGGCCACTCTCTCCATGGGGCCGCCCACGTTTTAGGTCTTCAGTGGACCCCGTCGTCTTCGTCCTGGGCCCTTGCTGGCTGCGCAATCGTGGCACCTCGCGCAGTAGTTCTCCACGTCTGTTTGGCATCCGATCCAGTAGAACCGCTCTCTCAGCTTCTCCAGGGTCTTCTTTATCCCTAGGTGTCCACCAGATGATCCTCCATGAACTTCCTTCAGGACTTCCTCCGTCATAGCCTTTGGAACGACGACTTGTTCCCGAGATGTCTTCCCGTCGGTGCTCTCCCAGGTACGGCAGATGAGGCCATCCCTTACAATCAGCGAGTCCCACTGTGCCCAGTAGGACTTAAACTTCGGGCTGCAGTCACTCACAATGTTCCACCCAGGTCTGGCGATACAGGCCCTCTTCCATTCGGCTATCAGTCCCAGGTCATCATCTTCTGCTTATGCCCGCGTGAAAGATTCGCGGCTCCAGTTCCCTTGAAGTTCCACAGTAGTCCGTCGGCACAGTATCCCGGTGTTCTCCTCCCTTCGGGCACAGAAGGTGCAGTCTTCGGGGCACGGTCTTCGTGACAGGGCGTCGGCGTTAGAATGCAGTTGGCCTTTCCTGTGCTGAATCTCAAAGTTGTACTGTTTAAGCCTCTCTAACCACCGCGCGAGTTGACCCTCGGGCTGCTTGAAGTTCAGGAGCCACCGCAGGGATGCATGGTCGGTCCTGATGAGAAATTCTTGCCCGTACAGGTACTTGTGGAAGTGTTCAATGGTCATCACGATGGCGAGCAGCTCCTTCCTGGTGACGCAGTAGTTCCTTTCTGGCTTTGACAAGGCCTTGCTGAAGTAGGCCACTACTCTCTCCTCGCCATCCACTACCTGCGACACTATTCCCCCTATGCCAAAGTCGCTGGCATCGGTATCGACGATGAACCTTGTTCCAGGTCTGGGGTAGGCCAGAATAGGCGCGGTGCACAGAGCCTGCTTGAGTTGTTCGAAGGCACTGTGGCATTCTGCTGTCCACGTGAAGAGTTGGTCCTTCTCAGTCAGTCGATGTAAAGGTTTGGCGATGTCGGTGAATCCCCCTTGGGGCTCAACTTCAGCTGGGCAGCCCGTAGCTTCAACAAGATCTCCTTCAGGTTGCTGTAGTGCTCCTCGAAGCTTCTCCCCAGAACGATGACGTCGTCTAGGTAGACCAGGCAGGTCTTCCAGTGTAGTCCCCTCAGAATGGACTCCATTAGCCTTTCGAAGGTCGCAGGGGCGTTGCACAGACCGAATGGCATGACGGTGAACTGCCAGAGCCCGCTGCCCACAGAGAACGCCGTTTTCTCGCGGTCCTTAGGGTGGACCTCCACCTGCCAGTAGCCACTCTTCAAATCCAAGGTGGAGAACCACCTTGACCCTGATATGTTATCCAGCGTGTCGTCGATCCGGGGTAGAGGGTAGCTGTCCTTCTTCGTGACGTCGTTCACCCGCCTGTAGTCCACGCAGAACCTGGTGGAACCGTCCTTCTTCTTCACAAGCACGACCGGAGAACTCCAAGGACTATGTGATGGCTCGATCACCCCTTGATCCTTCATCTCTTCTACCATCCGGTCGACTTCGGCTTGCTTGGCGAGCGGGACACGTCGGAATGGGGCCCTAATCGGTGCGCTGTCCCCAACGTCGATTCTGTGCTGGACCAAGCTTGTCCTGCCGAAGTCTTTGCTCCCCACGGAGAAGACATCCTGGAATTCGCGTAGCAGTTCCTGAAGTTGGCGTGATTGTTCCTCGTCTAAATGGTCCTGGGATCCTTGGTACAGCTTCTGTAGTTCTTCTGGCAGTGTGCGTCTTCTTCGGTTGTCCGTCTGTCGTGTCAGTGATGCGGGCAATCCAGGTAACGGGCTCGCAGACTCCTAGGTTGGTGTCCCGGTGAACCGTAATGTCGTAGTCGTTTAGGTTGGACAGGCGGACGTACGGCCGAGTCGTCGTGTTGATGATAGTCTTGGCAACTAGCAATCCTTTTGTCTGGATGTCCTCATATTTTGGCTCGATGACAGCCGCCACTCCCTCAGCAGTTCCGTCGACAATTACGGCAGCGCTGACCTCCGTCCTGGCGGGAACGATGACGTCTTCTCTCAGCCTTACTCGTCGTGCGGTGATGGACTCGTGCGCAGGTTGCAAAGCAAGTTCCTCACCTCCGAAGTGCAGAGTGTTGGTACTCTGATCCAAGATGATGTTGTTCTGGTCCAGGAAGTCCAGTCCGATGATCACTTCATTTGATACGTCAGCCACAAGCACTGGATGCTTTATCGCCCGTCGACCAATGACGAACTCCAGTGATGCTTCGCCATGTACCGGTGCGGTCTCTCCGGTCGCGGTTATTAGCTGGAGGTTCCTTTGTGTGGGTTGCACTCTCCACTTCGGGATCACGGTGGGACTGACGATGGTCCTCGATGCTCCCGTGTCGATTAGCATGTGCCAGCTCTCTCCGTTGACGACTCCGTAGATCATCAGGCTGCTATTGTCCCTCCGTAACTGCGTCACACGAACTTGGACTGCCGGGGCTTGACGACTGTCACAAGCCAACCTTTGCCCCCCTAGGCTGGCTGATACTTGCTTTCCTGGGCCGCGCGGTTTCCCTACGACTGACTGTCCCGACGGAAACCCTTGGCGGCGGCGATCACCGCAGTCCTTGCTCAGGTGGCCTCTCTTACGGCAGGTCCAGCAGGTCGGTAGTCCTCTTCCGGGCCGCCTCTCCGGTTGCCTTCCGGCTGTTGCTGGGGGCGCCCCGACTATCGAAGAAACGGCTTAGCGCCTCCATTAATTCGTCGGCCAGGGGCTTGATCTCGTTGGTTTTTACTGGTTCGTCGACGTCCACTTGACGCACCCGCGCGCGCATTCTGGATGCCTATTTTGCCGTCTCGAACTCAAGTGCGGGGCTCAGCGCATCTGTCAGGGTCTTATTGCGCGCGAGTCGCAGCGCCTGTTGAGTGTCCGAGTCCCGTAGCCCGTCGGTGAAAGTCTGCGTCGCTATCTGCTCCAGAAAGTCGGCCGGCGCTGTTGGGTAGGCGAGCCTTACGAGACGTGCGATGTCCATCTCGAACTCCTGCAGGGTTTCCGCGTTCTTCTGTACCCGGGTCTGGAGCTGCATCTGGTAGGCCTGCTGAAGATGGCTAACTCCATATCGGGACTCCATATGGGCGATCAGTGAATCGTAGTCCTGGGATCCAGTCGGGATGGCCTGAAGGACGTTAAGGGCGTCACCTCTCAGCGCTACAATGAGAGCTGTAGCCTTTTCTGTGTTGTTCCAGTTATTTATGGAACAGGCCGCCTCGAACTGACGTAAGTAGGTGCTCCTCGGGATTCCGTCAAAGGTTGGGGGCGTCACTCTGCTATGTCCCGTTCCTGATATTCCCGGTGTAACGTTGGGCGGGCGTTGGCGCAGCTCGGCAACTTCCTCTCGTAGAGCGTTGAATTTCTCTTCCACCCCCGTCAGTGGGCGTTGGCGCAGCTCGGCAACTTCCTTTTGTAAGGCGTTGAATTTCTCCTCCACCCCCATCAGCGGGCGTTGTCACAGCTCGGCAACTTCCACTTGTAAGGCGTTGAATTTCTCCTCCACCCCCATCAGCTGTCGTTGGCACAGCTCGGCAACTTCCACTTGCAAGGCGTTGAATTTCTCCTCCACCCCCATCAACGGGCGTTGGCGCAGCTCGGCAACTTCCACTTGTAAGGCGTCGAACTTCTTTTCCACTGCCGTGACTTCCTCACGCAGACCCAGTTCTAATTTCTTCAGGTCCTGTGTCAACATATTCTGACCGTCTTCCATCTTCTTCTGGCCGTCCTCTATCCTCTTCAGGTCCTCCGCTAGCTTATTTTGACCGTCTTCCATCTTCTTCTGGCCGTCTTCTAGTTTGGCAGTTAGGTCCTCGGCTAACTTCTTCTGGCCGTCTTCTAGTTTGGCAGTTAGGTCCTCGGCTAACTTCTTCTGGGCGTCTTCTAGTTTGGCAGTTAGGTCCTTGGTTAAATTCTTCTGGCCGTCCTCCATCTTGGTTTCCATGCCATTACCTCTTCTAGCAATGCTGCCAATTTCTCCTCCATTTTAGTTATTTGTCTTGTAAAGGGCATGCACTCACAGGAAAATTAGAGAAAATGACCTGCTCGGGTTTTGAAACCAGGACCGTCAGGTGTTGTGCTTGATTTCGTAATCCGGCTTCTGACACCAGTTGTTACGTGCCACCCCCTAGTGGCACCTTTGTTAACTGGATTGCGGTGGGTAGGAAGCACAACACCAATTACTGCTTAAAGAAATAATTAACTTTATTGCGGCCAGAAGGATACAGCACTCTTCAGTAAATACAAGCAATTATTACCTTACTCCAGTTTCCTTACGGCGAGAACACTTCCCCTTTCACTTGTCAACAGACCACAGTTAATCCTCTTCGCTAATGAGTCCGGTCCCGTACGCTACCTGGAAATAGCTGCACCCAGCCTGTCACCGTACTACACACTGTTTCACAATGTAGCACAATCACTTCTGTCGCACTGGAAATAAACACACTCGCTCAAGACACAGTTCCTCTGTAGGAGTCTCACTTCCCCGCTCCACTGGGGGTTTCGCAAGTCACCACACATCTGTCGCTCAGGATAATCGCTCACACTAGCTCGTAAAACACAACAACAACCACTGCTTGACAGGTCGCACTTATATAGCAGGCCGGTGACTCAATAAATGCTTCTAGATCCATCCAGGGTTCACGGCTTCTCGAGGTTTCCATCGCTGGTCCAGTCACGAATATTCTGGACTATCCCTTTGTCCTAGCAGCCCTGTTTCATAAGGCGCACGCAATACAGGAGGCAGGCCACAGCCCAGCCCTGGGGCAGTTGTGACTCATGCGGCGAGCGATGACACAAACTCACAGCCGTAACAATATAGTCAGGTTATCTTCGTTATCTTCGGACTTTGATGATATGTGGCTTCGCACGCCAGTATTCTTGAAATGGCTTAACTTGGTTTCTCATTGCCAACTCGAGGTAAATGCCATAGCGTTAATTTATTAATAAGCCACGGACACTTCCTTCCAACTTCGGGTAGGCTATATTGCGCGCTTCGGAAGCACTATTGCGCTACTAACCACCGACTCGAAAGAAATATACACAGTCAGTCATTTTTGAAAGCCTTTGTCTGAAGTGTGGAGCTCTATGGAAGTGAATCTTGGACTGTTGGCGCAGCAGAAAAGAGAGGAATAGATGCGTTTGAAATGTGGTGTTACAGGAGAATGATTAAGTTCAGATGGGTAGATAGAGGAACAAATAAAGAGGAATTAAGACGAGTGGGGGAGGTTAGATGTTTCTGGCGGCTGCTAATGAAGAGAAGTGATAGGTTGGTTGGTCACATACTAAGACGTCCAAGAATAGCAGACTTAGTTATGGAAGGAAGGGTCGAGGACAAGAACTGTAGCTGTACAGCAAGACTAGAATATGTTTAACAGTGCTTGGGATGTAAGGTGTGGTAGCTCTGGACAGATGAAACAATAATTAGCTCAGGACAGAGAGCCATGGAGACTGCACCAAACCAGTCAAAAGACTGAAGAATCAAACAGCAACAACAACAACACATTAATGATGTGAATGAACTCGACAAGGAAACATTTTAGGTATTAGGTAGTTATATTTGTTGATTTTTAGCCTACTTTTCACATTTTGTAAAAATGAGGAAAAGTAGACCTCTAAGATCGATCCGGGCAAATGTGAGTTTGTCTTCTGTGTGTGTGTGTGTGTGTGTGTGTGTGTGTGTGTGAGAGAGAGAGAGAGTGTGTGTGTGTGTGTGTGTGAGAGAGAGTGTGTGTTCCCTCCTATCAACTCCTAAACGGCTGCAGCTATTGAAACCAACTTTGGTATTAGTAAACAGCTATACCTGAATGTCACAAGGGCATATTTGAAAATAACGTCAGTGCTACCAACTGCTGAAAAATCACAATTGAAAATTGAGGTCTAGGTTGGATATCTCGGAAGATATGCATGGGAATTGTTCCAAAATTGACACCCATATAGATAATATTACATCAGACTAATTTACTGGAACCCATATATTAGAGTGTTGCCAACATGATTCTATGCCCGCGGATAAGTCCAATCTTTAAATGCAGGTAACTTCCATACTATCAATTGGATTACAACCAAATTTGGTATGTGATTTGCGCACTGGAGCAGATATGAATATGCCTTTCTTAAGTGTCAACAGGGCTGCCAACAATTGAAAAATGCACTCTATACGTTTTTACCCTAATCTCAATATATCGGAATGTATGCTGACCAATAGTTCTAAAATGTGCATACATATAGTACCTGCAAATGTAGGTTGATTTTCAGTAACCGATATACGACAGTGCTACCAACGTTATTCTACGCGTGCTGAGAGGTATAATGTTATCACATGTAACTTCCATACTAATAAATGAAGTTCTTTCAATATTGGCACATATATAGATCACAATATTTCAATTTCAATATGAGCATCCAATTTATGGCAGTGTCGTCAACCTGATTTTACGCATGCTGATAAATTCAATATTTAAATACATGTAACGTGCATAATATCTATTGGATCTCAACCAAATTTTGTATGTTCATTGTGTACCTTAAGAGATGGAACTAAGAATACATTTAGAGTCGCCAGGTTTGCCAACTGTTGATATATGGTCTTTATAATTTGATGAAATGCTATTTAGTTCGTCGCGGAACTACTTGTTTAATATACGGTAATGAAAGATTGAAGAGTCGATTCCCGTATAACTTAGTGGTAGCTAGGGGTGAATATCTTTAGGGTCCAGTTGTTGACATCTACGTCCCAAAGAGGTTTCTGTTCCTAGGGTTAAGTAAAAAAGGAATTGCATTACCTCCATGGCTTTGTACTTTTTCTTTTCGTGTGGCCTCCTGAGAGGCTGAGTGCAGGTCTTTCTAGTCGACCTCCGTGGGCGACCAGCGCACTGGAATGAGAGAATGGATGAAGGGAATGAAACTGGGCAAGGATGTGGAAGGAAGCGGCCATGGCCTGTCAGAAGGTACCGTCCCAGCATTTTCCTGGTGTTGAAAATCGGGAAACCATGGAAAACCATTTCAATGACGGCCGACGGTGGGGCTCGAAACCACGCGTTTACCGATTCAGCAGAGGGCTTGGCCCCATGACCTAACGCTGCGCTTTAGCGAGCGTAATCACCACCGTCGGTATGGCTTTGTACTGTAAAGTACAGTTCTTGGAGATGGCTTCCTAGATGGCTGTTTCCTAAGCTGATTATTTTCGCTGCTCAAGTCTGCAAGAAGAGAAGGATTTGAGGGAGCAAGTGAGATAAATCTCGGACCCTCCAGTCTTCGCATGTGTCCACAGTGAGAGAAGTAACGTCCAGAATGAACTTTAACTGGACGTTAAATAAAGAGACTGTACAACTTTCTAACCTGCTTCTCATCTTCCAATACTTCTTATTTGATTGAAAGCAAAATCCCTGGTTCTGTCTCAAATTCACGAAGCAGTTCACTCAAAATAAAATATTGTTGTGGAAATAGCCTTTATAACCATATTAGCAACATATCTTGGAAGATTGATTATTTAAAGATTACACACATAGGACTAAAATGTCTCATTGGATGTACATAATCCACTATTTTACATAAAAGACACCATTATGAACAATCGTTAAATTTAACAATTTATAATCTACTATAACACTGCACTAGAATTATCTGAGAGAGTAGGGGGAGGGATGGCGGAGAAAGTACAGGGACACTACTTAATTTACAAGTGAGTAAATCAACTTCCGTTCAGCTCATTCCGTAGTGACCAGCATACTTCACTGTCACCACGAGGTCAGGGTGGTGGCGTAGTGGCTAAAAATGTTGTTGGCCTTTCACCCTGGTAGTCCGGGCTCCATTCCCAGTCAATGTGAGATTTTCAAAGTGAAATGCCATGTCCTGTGGGTCGGATTCCACGTAAAATGGAGGCCCCGTGGCTCATGATCGTGAGATTAACGGTCACATAAAACTACAAACTTCATTACACTCTGGTGAAGAAAGTACGTTAATCATGTGCAGGTGGCGTTGGTGTAATGGTGATGTTAAGGTGACCTAGGACTGAAATTTAGATTATTTAATAAAAATGTTAAAAAAAGTTTTTCAGTATTTCTTTGTAAAAATTGCTCCATCCTACCACTATCATAAAATGGCTGATTGTTTCAAGTTACGCCATTATTAAAGGTAGTACGGATGTATTTAATGCAGGACTGTTCTGAAGTGTACAAGTATAAAAGCTCCTAGTGCCAGAATGTGAAGTTGTAGTAATATGATCAACTAACGAAACATACGGATTTTCGTGGTTAATTGGAAGTAATTCTGCAAACACCTGAACATGGCAACACAGAAATCAAGTTCTTAAAGTAAGTTTTGTTCATAATGTATGTGAAACATACTGCCAAACTTCAAATTAAATCATATAAACATGAAAGGAAGTGGATGTTGAAGTAAGTTAGACATTTGCCCGGAGTAGAATTTAGAATGCACGGTAATCAATATATTCTCAGTTTTGCCTCACACGGATTAGTGTTCCATATCTCAGACCCGAAGTAACCTTTCTTTGGCAGAGACAGGAATTGAACACGGACCTCAGAAGTGCCGCCAAAAAAGCTAGCCACTACAAATCGAGGTGGTAATTACAGGCACTCTGCATACGTATACAATACACTTAGTTTTTCCGAGCCTGATAGTTCTAGCCGCTCCTGAAAACTTACTCTGTTACGAGTAAATAGACGTACCCTGAATAGATTAGAGGTAGATACCCTTGCTGTTCCGTCCCTTGAAACAACAATCATCAGCTTATAGCCTATATAAGAGTTTAGTGCTTTTCAGTCGGTCAAAGCTCTAAACTCTTGTTTACTAAGGCAACACTGAAAAAATGGCATCACACCACACAATTGTAGCCTATATATTCAATCGCTCATCCTCCAAGCTCGGCTCACCCACGGACTCTGTGAGGGACCATTCCTCTACCGCCATAAGGACGGTGTCTGTGAGCTGGACACATTTTGTCAGCAGATACAACTGGGGATAGTGACAGGCCGATCGCCCAGGCGACCGCTAACTTGGGTCTAATGAAGGAAAGGTCAGGGAAGGGAGTGGGAAGGAAGTCGACCGTGGACCTGTTGAAAGGTACCGTCCCGCAGTTTGGCTGGGGGTAAATAGCTACATATGGTTGCGAAAGCTGGACCATAAGGAAACGAGATAGGAAGTATAATGATGCTTTTGAGCTCTGGTGTTGAAGAAGTACACTGCGTATTCCTTGGACAGCCAAGAAGACAAATGTATGGGTAATTCAAAAAATCAAACCAGATCTGCCTCTTGAAGCATTTGATAACAAGATTACAGCTGTCATATTTTGGACACATTAAGAGACGTTGTGATTCGCTGGAAAAGACAATTATACTTGAAAAGGTGGAAGGGTCTCGGAGAAGAATGCGGGAGCATTGAGATGGATCGACTCCATCAAATCCAACATGAGTAGGCCTATGTCAGTGAAGGGCGCCAGCAAATGTTCTCCGCAGTGACTGCCGGCTTCTTGCAGAGCATTTTAGTTCGCAGCATTTGCGGCATTGTGGCCAAGTGTCCTTGACAGGATGAATCCCACACGTGTGGGCTGTAGGCTGTCGAAATCGTCAGTGAGTATTGCAATAAGCGAGCGTATGTGTCATCAGCACTTCCAGTATCTCTTATGAATGGCTGTGGTGAGTACAAAGTTTACTGTTTGTTTTGATACAAGCGATAGTCGTGCTGCCAACGAAACTACTGATAATAGCTCTCGCAGACGCATGTAGGCACTGCGGAGAACATTTCCTGGCAACCTGTATATGGCTGAAGACCGAATCATATGGATACAGTGCATCCATGCAGTCACTAGGAGTGGACGCCGACTTGGTGGCACCTGATCATCATCATCATCAGATATGGGAAACTATGGCAAACCATTTCCAGGAAGGCAGAGGTGGGATTCGAATCCACGCTCTCCCGATATCAGGGAGGCACGAGGTAGCGCGTTAGCCCTCTTGGACACCGCAGCCGGTATCATCTTATTTACTGTAGATTAGAATACTTATCATTGCAGGAAATTAATGATCTCTCATTCAAAGAAACGTAAGATGTTATTTTCTAAGAATAGTCGGCACAGTGCCCCTGTTTCTTTGAGAGTCGCGTGTATTGACGGTTTCCCATCACCCTCCGTGGGCCTTCATTTGCACTCCGCAAAATATATAGCGTGCATTCACGAACAGTGGCATTAACAAGCGAGTGGAAATCACAGAGCTTAAGCATTCATTCCAATTCAGCTGCAATTTTCACCTAGTTTATGGGTAATAATAGTATCTTAGATTTGTGATAAATGGTGTTCGTTTTCTCGATAAAATCTCGTAATACTCCTGGGTCCCTATTCTTTACCAATATACTAGGTCCACATAACACAGCACTTCACATTTCTCGTTACCTTGGCCACAGAGTTATATCGAGCAAATACACTTAACGAGAAATAACCTGGCAGTTGCTGATACTGGTACTGATGGCGTTAGTCCGCCTCGTTGCGCAGTGGCGGGTTCGATTCCCGGCTCTGCCATGAAATTCAATTCTGGTCTGAGGACTGGAACAGTGTACACGCAAGCCTAATGAGGCAAAACTGAGAAGAAGGTGGGTTGGATTCCCATCTCAGCCATCATGGAGGAGGTGTTTCGTAGTTTCTCACATCTACTCCAGGCAAATTCCGGGATGGTTCCTAACATAAGACCACGGCCGCCTCCTTCCCAATCGTAACCTGAATTACAAATACTCACACTAATAAAATCATCACAATAACACAAGCTATCAGACAAAATTCCAGACGCACCCAAGTACACGGGGATGTCCACCACGTTATCCAAGCTCTTCAAATGAAAGAACAGCAAAAACAACAACTGTTCTGAACCGTGTGCAATCCGCAGAAAAATGATACATAGGAGATTATTAATATTATTATTACAGTATTATTGCTGTAGTTTCGGCCAACTACGATTTTCTTTTTCATGTCTTTGCACCCGGGTTTTGTCGTTCGCCCAGTATGCCCGCATGTATTATTATTTTTAACCTACTTTTCACATTTTGCAAAAATTAGGAAAAAGTAGACTTATGATATCGATCCGAGCAATTGTCCTTCGGTCTGTCTGTCCTTCTGTCTGTCTGTCTGGCTGGCTGGCAGTGTGTGTGTGTGTGTGTGTGTGTGTGTGTGTGTCCTATCAACACCTAAACGGTTGCAGCCATCGAATCCAAATTTGGTAGGAATAAAGATCTATACCTGAATATCTCAAGCCCATATTTGAAAATTATGTCAGTGCTACCAACAGCTGAAAACCCGCAATTGAAATTTTAGCTCCATGTTGGATATCTTGGAAGGTATGCATGGGAGCTATTCCAAAATTTGCACACAAATAGATAATAATATTTCAGTTTAATTTCCAGGAGGCCATGCATGACAGTGTTGCCAAAATGATTCTAAGCCTGCTGATAGGTCCAATTTTTTAATGCATATAACTTCGACACTATCAATTGGATTTCAACCGAATTTCGTATGTACTAATGTGTACATAAACAGATATGACTGAGCGTATTCTTAAAAGCCACCAGGGCTGCCAACTATTAATAAATGCTCTCTCTCTATTTTCTTATCCAAATACCAATATATCAGAAAGTATGCAAGCTTACAGCTTTAAGCTATGCACAAATATGGTAGTTCCTGGCATTCTAAATTAGTTTGGAGTAACTTATGTACGTCAGCGCTACCAACATGATTCTAACCCTGCTGATAGGACCATTTTTAAATACATGTAACTTCTATACTATCAATTGGATTTCAACCAAATTTCGTATGTGCTATGTGTACCATAACAGATATGACTATGCTTATTCTTAAGAGCAATGAGGGCTGCCAACTGTTAATAAATGCTGTCTCTATTTTTACCCTAATTATCAATATATCAGAAAGTATGTAAGCCAACAGCTTTAAAATTTGCACACGTATAGTACCTGACATTCTAGGGAGAAACTAATATACGTCAGTGCTGCCAACATGAATCTAAGCTTGCTGATAGGTCCAATTTTTAAATGCATGTAACTTCTATACTAACAAATGGATTTCATCCAAAATTGGCACAACAATAGATCATAATATTTCAGATTATTTCTGACCAACACATGCATGACATTGTTGCCAACATGATTTTTGTGCGCGCCGATAGATCGAATGTCTAACTGCATGTAACGTCCGTGCTATATCCATTGGACTTCAACCAATTTTTGTATTCTGTACCTGAAGAGATGGCACTAACAATATATTCAGTCACCAGGGCTGCCAACTGTAGTGCACTATTACGCTGCATTATACCAGGTATATTTCGAACTAATTAGAAATTTCTATATTACCAACTTAATTTCGTCATTATTCTAGATAGGTCCATATAGATTGGCATGAATCTTAAATTTTAAGATAAGTAGGCTCTTTATTTCGCCACGGAACGTCTTGTTTAGTTATTTTTATTGAGTTATTATTATTATTATTATTTATTTATTTATGTTACGCATGCGCTTACACATGGTCAGCTCATTTGCAACAAAGAAAACATTTACAAACCCAAATATACATCGTAAGGAGTAAATTCTTCAATCTCTCGGTGGCTGAATTATTTAGTAGCACTGAGGGACGGAACAGCAAAGTATATACGAATATTTACATTAGTTTTGTTATTATTATTATTATTATTATTATCATTTTATTTTTCCCTCTAAGTTCTGTAATCGTAGAATCCACTGTTCAGTGTCGTCACATTGTAATTTGCACATGCCAGGAATAACGCTAGCCATCACTTCTCATTCGACTTGAGCGTTGCTCTTTTGAATTTCAATAACCAAGCCAATCACAAAGCAAAAATTGTAATACTCTGACGCGTTGCGCTGTACTGGCACGCATTGAATTGGGCTGTGTGATGTATAATATATTGTTCGTTTGTTACCACCGAGAGTAACATCAACAATACCGTCCCCCAGAGCATACCACCCACACGGCAACAATAAAATAATATAATGTACGTATTTCTCTATTGCCAGTAGACATGTAGTCCCGAATCTCCACCAACACGATGCTACGGGCAGACGTACGAGCATGTTCTGACATTATGTGTACACTCGTATATTGCACCGTACGACAGCACAGACGCAATTTCGAGGGGAAATATATTTAGATGTTGGAAATAAACATGTGATTGTCGGGCCTCTCCGTCCTCCCTTCTCCTTTACGTATGTTTGGATCAGTGGCGTAACTAGCGTTTGCCTCTGGAGGGAGATAAGATGAGTCACAATTTCATTGGAGCGGGGGTGAGAGTTTGGACATAATAATACATAATCAATCAATGAAAGCCAATATACGATTTAGAAGTTTCAAAACCTCTTATCTATATTTGCTTTTCATTTTTGCTGGCTGTCTGACCGTAAGCAGGGCCAACGAGAGGGAGGGGTAAGTGGGGCTGTAGCCAAGCGACCCAGAATTGCAGAGGGGCCCAGGTGGTAAAAGGACTTAGAGATTGGACAACTTTATTTAATTTAATGTCTGAACTATTAGGAAATTTTCTGACATGACTATATTCGATGAAAATACAGCCAGTGAATCTTATATATAAAAACTAGCAACCCAAACCGGCTTCGCCCGGGAGCAGTTATGAATGCATTACGTGATAAGCGCCTTTTTTTTTTTTTTTTCAATGTCAATGAACAACGACCAATATCCGTTTTACAACTCAGCATGATGGGTTAAAATCACTGACTGGACTATTAATTATATTATCACTAGCAACCCGACCCGGCTTCGCCCGGGAACAGTTATGAATGCATTACGTGATAAGCGCTTTCTTTTCCAATGCCTATAAACAACGACCAATATCCGCTTTACATCTCGGCATGATGGGTTAAACTCACTGACTGGACTATTAATTATATTATCATGCAGATGTATGTGCAACAAATTCTTGTCAGACGTAATTGAAGAATGGCGAAATCCCCCTTCCGTCCAATCTTAACTTGACTGTGAATTTTGCGGAACGAAAAGTGCATTGGCGATGTGAAGACAAGCCGAGTTGCACTTCCAGGGAAACTCCAAACACAACCTCTCTTCTCTAAAGTTTTTAACTCAACACGACTCGACAGTTTGCTGCTGGCTGTATCTGGGGCAATAGGCTCGTCCACTAGCTAAGCTGTACCTGGGGTGATATACTCGCCCCTAGCAAGCTCGTAAACTGTCGCCTCAGTAACTGAATGGAGATTGTTGGAAGAAATGAAAACGTAAAATCACTTATAGTAGGCGATGTATTGATAGAGATATGCTCTCCAGCGCTTTTTGTAGAACGTTTCATGCTGATCAATTCTTACACTCATAGTTTATAGATATTTTTAACTGTTTGCCAGCGTAAGCTTAAAAACACACGGACGCCAGTTTTTTTACCTTTTCATTAAAATCGTTAGTACTTGACTTCCTTTGGTCATAAATTAATTATTTTCTACAGAAACCTTACTCGAGATATCCTTTACAGAAAGGTGAAAACCGCATCAAAATCCATTCAGTGGATCTCGAGATTACCCGTGACATCCAAGAATCGGGGACTTTGTTTTTTACAAAGTAGAGATTATACGCCAATCAGTATAATTTAATATAATAAAATCCCCCTTCCGTCCAATCTTAGATTGACTGTGAATTTTACGGAACGAAAAGTTCACAGGCGAAATTAGAGTTGCATTCCCAGGGAATGGCGAGGTGAATGAAACTCAAATCCCCCTTCCGTCCAATCTAAACTTGACTGTGTTTCACAGGCGAAATGAAGAAACCCCGAGTTGCACTTCCAGGGAAACTCCAAACACAACCACCCTTCTCAGAAGTCTTAACTCAACACGACTCAACGGTTTGCTGCTGGCTGTATCTGGGGCAATAGGTTCGCCCGCTAGCTAGGCTGTAACAGGGATGATAGACTCGCCCTTAGCTAGCTCGTAAACTGTCTCCTCAGTAGTTGAATGGACATGGTTGGAAGAAATTAAAACGTAAAAATACTTATAGTGGGCGATGTATTGAAGATAGACATATGCTCTCCCGGACTTTTTTTGTAGAACTTTTCATGCTGAACATTTCTTACAGTCATAGTATTTAGATAATAATGTTTAACCGTTTGCCCAGCGTAAGCTTACAAAGCGCTCGGACGCCAGTTTATTTTTTTTACTTTTCCGCTGAAATCGGTAATGCTCGGCTTCCTTTGATCATAAATAAATTATTTTCTACAGAAATCATCCTCGAATGGTGAAAACCGCATCAAAATCCATCCAGTGGTTCTCGAGTTTACCCGTAACATCCAAGTATCGGGGACTTCGTTTTATACTAACAATGTAGAGATGGAAATGTATATCTGTCCGACGTTAATGGACTCCGACACCGTTTAACCGATTGCATTGAAATTTCGTAGAGTTGTAGTGCACACCCCCAGGAATGTTTTTGGCAACAATAATTTTAGATAGCCGTCTCCATTCTTTCATGTTTGCCCTTTGACACACATTCACACCGTTTTTCTGGGCTCAAATCTACACCGTTTCACCGATCTGAACCGAATTTTACGTCCTTACCATTTGGAACAAGACGAGTAACACTATCTACTTGAAAATTCGGACAGCCCTCTCTATTCCCTTCATTTACGCCCTTTGGCACAAATAATGAATTTCTATGCCCCACAAGCTTTATAATTTTATTTAAGGGCGTCATCACGAGGAAGGGGACTTACAGCATTGGCGAGGATTCGTTATTTTTCAGTATCAGTGGAAAAATGTTATTTTCCTTGCTTCTGTGCATACAGTACTTTATTTGATTTTCTCTGTTTTGCCGACAGAATCTATACCATGTGTTTTTTTTATATACAGGTGGTGGCACGGTTCGTACGGAAGTTCTCGACACTGGCGTCTATCTATTTAATAGTATACAAAACATTACAAAGAGAACATAGGCCTAAAATTAATTTTATAAATAACCATTGTGTTTTGCGTTTTTATTCCGGGGTAATTGCGAAGTTGCCACAGATATACGGAAGTACCTAAAGAGGTATTACATGGAAATACAGAGGGACAGGGAGGACGTGGTCAACCAAGAACCAGATGGATGGATGGAGTCAATGGAAAATAGGCTGTAGAAATTGGAAAGTTATAGCGTTGTACCGAGATAACTGGCGGTAGGTTGTTGAAGAGGTCTAGGTTCATAACGAACTGTAGAGCTACAGAAGTCATGGTAAATCACTTCTGGGATGGCTGAAGTGGGAATTGAATCTGCTCTTAATTCACCGTCCCAGCTCTCAGATCATAATTAAATATCTTGGTGGAGCCGTGAATCTAATCCGGATCTCAGGGGTGACATCCAAAAATGCTAGACACGAGGTGGTTGATCTGGTTTGAATACCTTCTCTGCCGTGAAGAATTTTAATCCTAGTTTGTGGTTTCGAATGGGGTACATTTAGTCTCACGAGGGCAACTGGGAAGAGTGATGGATTAAAATCTCACTGGCAGTTATCCTTGAAGTGGATTTCCGTAGTGTATCCATTCGACGCTAAGGAGATGCCGGGATGGTTATTAGCTTAAGACCACATCAGCCTCCTTCACAGACCAAGGACCTATTACAAGTATACACCCTAGTACAGACACCACAATAACAAGACAGCACCCACACAACCAAGATCACGGTGCTAATGACTTCAATGATCCAAACACATCCAAGAAACAACAACGAATTTACTTATATTGGTGACTCGCTTCTAGTTCCGTGTAAAAGAGTAAAAAATTACACACATTTTATAAGGATTATTAGTCTAACAATATACCTCAAAACGTATGTTCTTATAAAACGAATGTAATCAATACAGTATATCTGGCACAGACTATACACATGTGGAAGAAAGTGATGAGCTCATAAAGTGATCACGCCTTCGCAATGGTCAGGGGGAGTGAAGGAAATTAACCCTAATTTGTTACCATTCCACACGCTGACAAAGATTACCAGACTCTATTCACAGACACTGGCAGTAAAGAGAGAAAGATACCGTATATAGCCTACAGTAAACCTCGGATCGCCACTAATACAACTTCCCATTGCAGGTGATAATCGAACCGAGCTCTTCTTAGTTTTACCTCACGAGTTTGAGTGTGCCCCGTTCCTATCTTTAAACTAGAATTGAATTTATTGTCAGAGTCGAAACTCGAACCCAGGGCCTCTAAGTCTGGAGCATCAATATGTACCCCGAAACCACTGGCAGTGGAGCACTGACTGTACCAGTCAGCAACGTATAAAATATTGCATCAAGGCTTCAGTAAGAATCTATCATAGCATAGTCTATTTTTCAGACGGCCAAGATGATTGTGCCCAATATTATTAGGCTGGAAGCAGGGGTGGCTTCTGATTAAACTATTAGGTTGGGCCAAATGATATTATTGTTGTTTCAATGTTAAACATTGTTTTATATTTGCCATTTATTGTTGCCAATATTGACATTATCAACACATCACTACATTTGAAACCAATTTAAATAAATAGTTCATACATTAAAACTGTACTCACACGGCTCCTTATTTGTAAATATATTTTCCTCTCCTGTGCTCGGGTGAAAGAAATGTATCAGCTTGGTTGATGAGGTCCTATTAATTTAAATTCTAATTTTGAGTTCAGAGGTATAGAAGAAAAAGGATTTGTTAATAAGAATTCCACTTCATTCATTTTTCTATGTTGCACACAATCAGCATATTAAATAACTACGTACCGTTCAACAAAAGTAAATGTATAGAAATTAACTTCATTCACATAACTCATTAACACACTTGTATTGTACTTGGAACACCAGATATCTGAAAATGTATAAATACTATTTTTGTGTAGAATCTCAACTTCAGCAATGGCTAAGTAGGCTACCTGGTAAATGGTGTGGATTTGACCCATTCTCCCGTAATCCGGATTGACCTTCAAACAGAAAAGCAGGAAGTGAAATGGAGAGATCTTCTATTTAACTCCAACGGAACATTAAAGGCCAATTCCCCTTGGAGAGAAAAGATACTGATATCGCGCCAGGAGATGGCAGTCGGGTTTGAACTGCAGTTGTCTTCCCGCTCACTGCGTATCGCGCATTCCAAAAACATAAAGTTGGTCACTGTTTCCATTACTGTACCTGATACTGCCACACTGTTTAAAGTAAACATAAAGGCCTGTAAGAATATCGACAGTGGGAAGGAAGGTAACAATACACACACACACGTGAAGCCCGATAACAAATTATCATACAGGCAGTAGCAGCAACTGACTGCCAGCCGATATATTTAGGTTTGGAATAGGCGGGTCACGCATGCGTACTACAAGATCCTCCTGATCCCATCGCAGCGTGTTGAACTGCCATCTCCTGGCGCGATGACATTAATCCTTCCATAGCATATAAAAATTCGCCAGAAGAACAGTGCCAAGTCCATTGTTTTCTCACCCGGCCCTTCACTCCATATACAGTAGAGTCCCACTCAACCGACTTTCGCGTATCCGACACTTCGTGTTATCCGACATTGTTCCCTTACTGAATTGCATTCCTGGTTGTGAGGACGCTACGACTCAAGATGTGAGCAAGTGGTGTGCACAAGATCAGATGTTTGAACTAACTGACCCTAATATTATTGATCCCGTGAATGCTAACGATGACCTCGTAGTTCCACCCCTTAAAACAACAATTTGAGATCTAGAAGGGAATTACACAGGTTATCAGGCAGATTTCAAATACACCAAAACCAGTGGCGTAACTACGGGGGGGGGGGGGGGGGGGGGGTGATCAGGTGAATCAATCCCCCCAATCCATAAATAAAATTTGATGGAATTTTTAATTATGATTAAAACCAATCTTCGGAATGATGACAAATGATTGGATTGTGTTTGAAAGCATTTCTTTTCACTCCTGTAACATTTATAGTGTTACTGTAACTTACCACTTACTGAAAATCCACAGCCTGCTTCCAGTCTCCGACCGGGTCAGGAATGGAATGAATGAAGCCCCCATCTAGCGGCGAGGATATGAACTGTGCCGACTGCCGAGGCCTGACGCACTCCTCTGGGGCAATGATTAAATGAATGACAGATGAAATGAAATGATAGTGGAGAGTGTTGCTGGAATGAAATTTTGACAGGGAAAACCGGAGTACCCGGAGAAAAACCTGTCTGCCTCCGTTTTGTCCAGCACAGATCTCACATGGAGTGACCGGGATTTGAACCACGGACCCAGTGGTGAGAGGCCGGTGTGCTGCCGCCTAAGCCACGGAGGCTTGACTTACCACTTACTGAAGGAGCAAAATGAACTGTTCAGTTTGGCAGAGGAGAGAGTATGGCACTATCTTTCCTTGTCCCTTTCCTAAAATACTCCACTTGTCAGGTACCATTCTGTTAGTATCCAAGTGTGAGTCTCATTGTGGAAAGTTAATAATATTGTGTTTACTTGTATTACTGTTTTAAGTTAAACTTTGGTTGTAAACTATTGTTTATTAATATTTATATATTGTTGAGGAATGCGTTTTTAATGGGCCAGATGATTTCGCGAAGAAAACTGGACTCTTGTAATTTAATATCAACAAAATTGTTAATTTTCGAGCATTTGTACATTGATAATCTCTACTTAGTATAAAACGAAGTCCCCGATTCTTGGATGTCACGGGTAATCTCGAAAACCACTGGATGGATTTAGATGCGGTTTTCTCCATTCTGTAAAGGATATCTCAAGGGAGGTTTCTGTAGAAGGTAATTTATTTATGATCAATGGAAGCCAAGCAGTAACGATTTCAGTGAAAAAGTCGAGAAAAAAAACTGGCGTCCGTGCGCTTTTTAAGCTTACGCTGTGCAAACCGTTAAAAATATCAGTATACTAGGAGTGTAAGAATTGTTCAGCACGGAAAGTTCTACAAAAAGTCATGGAGAGCACGATATCTTCAATATATCGCCCACTATAAGTGATTTTAGATTGGACGGAAGGGAGATTTGTGTTTCATGGACCTCGCCATTCTTAAATTACGTCTGAGAAGAACTCGTTGCACATTCATAACTGTTCCCGGGTGAAGCCGGGGCTGGTTGCAATTAAAACTCTAGTAGATAGGAGGTTTTGAAATTTTGGTACCGTATATTAGCGTTCAGTTCAGCGTTCAACACCCCCCCCCCCCCCCAATGTAATTTTGTTCTGAAATTTCGGGACCGTATATTAGCGTTCGTTGTTCTGAAATTTCGGAACCGTATATTAGCGTTCATTGTTTTGAAATTTCGGAACCGTATATTAGCTTTCAGTTCGAGCACCTCCTCTCCCCCCCTCCCCCCCCTCCCCCCCCCTCCCCCCCCCCCCCCCAATCCCCTCCACAATGTAATTTTTACTCAGCTCATCTCCCTCCAGAAGTAAACCCTAGTTACACCACTGACCCAAGTGCACTGGACTACATGATCTAATGTCGCAAAGCCTCTAAATCTTCAATAAGATCAAGTTAACTTGATTAGCCTCAATATGCGACAAATTCTTGCGGCAAGTTTTTGAAGCCTTTGACGCTGTAATTGATTACTTCCTTTTCCCATTTCCTCGAGAACAAGGCCGGAAGAAAGGGAGAAGAATGTCAAGCGTATCCGCAGACCATTTGTTGAAGTCAGATTGAATCGATTATAGATATTCGATTGGCCTAGTGGTATATCGACTAGTGTTGTGCCGACCACCCTATATCCGGATTGCGTGGTCAGGATGTGGTGTGCCACTGACTGTCGTGGCGAGGGGGGAGCACTTGATTGTTCAGTAATTAGGCGACAATAGAGGTTCGAATCTCATTTAAGTCAATTCTCCCCTGTTTCAATCTAGACTCGTGGTCGCCCAATTACTTCTCATCGAAGGTCACGTGATATATTTATGTTGCCAATTTGAGAAATGTAGCGGTAGTCTAGGGGCACGCATTCAGATTCATGTCCCATATAGCAGGATGAAACTTTACTAGTCCGACTTTGTGACTTCGTTGATACATTCCCGGAGATGTTAACTGAAACATAAATACCATATTTTTGCTTTCGGTCTTATCGATCAGAAACTCCTATGGATGTCAAATTGGCAGGTGAAAATCTAAATGAAGTACTTAGGAGACTGGCTGCGTGGCTCAGATGTAACGTCTTTGTCTGCTGTTCCCAAGGTTGCAGGATCGAATCCTGGCGCAGCTAGTTGGCATTTGAAGGTGCGCAAATGCGAAGGAGCCTTGTCAAGATTTATTGACACGTTAAAAAAAACTTTGGGGCAAAATTCCGGCACCCCGGCGTCTCTAAAAGCCACAGTAGTTAAAAGGGACGTAAAACCAGTAATAGTTAATTATGTTACTTAGGAAGCAAGATAACCAGTGATGGACGAAGTAAAGAGGATAAAGAAAGTCGTTTGGCTCAGCCAAAGAAAGTATTTCTACAGAAAAGGAATCTGTTGACTTCGAATACAGATTTAGATATTTGGAAGTCATTTTTGAAAGTCTTTGTCTGAAGCGTGGCGCTCTATGGAAGTGAAACTTGGACTGTTGGCGCAGCAGAAAAGAGGAGAATAGAAGCGTTTGAAATGTGGTGTTACAGGAGATTGATGAAGATCGGATGAGTAGATAGGGTAACAAATGAAGAGGCATTAAGATGGGTGGGAGTGGAGAGATGTTTCTGACAATTGCTAATGAAGAGAAGACATAGGTTGGTAGGACACAAAATAAGACACCCAGGAATAGGAAAGTTAGTTATGGATGGAAGGGTCGAGGATAAGAACTGTAGGGGTAGACCAAGGCTAGAATATGTTAAACAGATTGCCTCGGATGTAGGGTGTGGTAGCTATGTAGATATGAAACGATTAGCTCAGGACAGGGAAGCATGGAGAGCTGCATCAAACTAGTCAAAAGACTGGAGGCTCAAACAACAACCATCATCGGCTCGAAATCATTAATTGAATTAATTTCCTGCCGCGTTAGCTCAATTGGAGGCCAGTGTGATCTGGTTAGAATGTCACAAGAAAAGGATAGAGAAAATCTACACATTATTGAAGGTTCTATGAATCAAGTGCCAATAAAAGATTGGATTCTGTTCAGCATTAGCATAAGAATTTGGCACCTGTGTATTAGGTTATAGCATACTATATACTGTAAATTCACTGCCAGAGAAATACAAAAATAAGTTGTAAGACGTCATAGGGTGAAACATTTCAAGATAATGTTTGCGAAATTCGACTTTTACTTGTAAGATAGTGAATGGCGTTCGAAAATAAACTTTTCACTTAAATACAACGAGATTTAGAAATTACATTACAAAAATTAAAACGCACAGAAAAAATTCAGAAATCCATGAAATTTGTTTTGGAGAGGGGGGGGGGGGGGGCTTTTAAAATATAAACGTAAACTAGATAATGGCAGGAAGTCACAGGGCGAACAACGAAGGAGGGGCCCACAAATCCCAGGCCTGGGGCCCATGCTCCCTCTCCACGGCCCTGGATGCCGCCACTGCTGAACGACGATGTCAAGCGGTAGGTATACTCTTTCACACACACACACACACACACACACACACATGTATTACATGTATTGTTGGCGGATCCTGTGTAAGTTCACTTTAATCCTCGATCCTCTTTGCAGGCGAGGATGTGGGCACTACCATTTCTTCTCTCCTTTATACTCTAGAAATGTTCACAAAGCCGCTTTATTCTGCTACAGCAAAAGGTTTTCACAGTAATGATGGTGTTCTTGCAGAAAGAGAAAGGAGGAGTTTTTATCATTATCTACTTGTTCCCAGAATGGCTATGCAGCAATCTACTGTGCGTTTATTATAAGTGTAAATTACTTTTGACGTTTATTTAATGAATCCCTCGGAAAATAAATTCTTTCATCCGCGTAAAGTTTTAGGACGGCATTATCTTATTCAGGTAATGAATTAGTCCCCTGGGTTTCGTTACGTGATATAATACAGCTTTGCAGTGAAAATGTATATAACCGACCAGTTCTTGATTAAAGGCCTCCTGTGTCCAAAACTTGCGTTTCATTGTGAAAACCTATGGAATATAACAAATAATGATTACGTCAATTGAATCGTTATTTCAGAAAGGGGTTAAGTGACAAAAAAAAGCCATTATGAGAAAAAGAAAGAAACCTTAAAATCTCATACAAATATTTTTATGGATCTTTAAAACGCACCAAAAATGTGTTTATGTATTTGAAACGTAATAACAAAAATTATATTTGTTTTGCTATTTTGTATCGTGCAAAAAAAAGAACTTAAAATCTCTGTACTTTACACCTTCCAGCATTAAAGAAGTAGATCACGGATATTTTGTTAGCAAAACTGAGAAATATTTTACGGTTTTGTAATGAAAACGAATTGTATGCAAAGCAGTTTATTTATATGTGTATTAGATAACATTACAAATGCAAGAAAACCATTATTGTAACTAACGACACCTTTTCAAAAATAGTTGGTACTTTCTTTTAAACTGATTAGTCTCAAAGTTCTAAGCCATAAATTATCTGGTTGGTAGTATGTATTCGTCTTCTAGCTCCACAGTACATTCTTCATCCGTAGTAGGCAATTGCAATATATCGTTGTTTATGTATTTGAAACGTAATAACAAAAATTATATTTGTTTTGCTATTTTGTATCGTGCAAAAAAAAGTTAAGGTTCGAGGTTAGTAAGGTCTTTTATCTTCTTCACATTGATCTCAACCAGAAACAGAAGTTGTTTGTAGGTCCTGGGCCAAAACTAGTCATAGGGTATAAGAAGTACGGTTTGAAATATTAGAACAGAAACGAGTCACGCAGCGTCCCTTGACCCCTTTCTGCACTAAACGCAATTTTGAACATAATGCCTTGCTGTAACAAGAGGCAGGAACTTGACTCCTTTCTGCACTAAAATATACGTCTACCCTTACAGAATATCTTCCCACAAGTAACTCATTTCATCATATTTTGTCACTTGACACCTTTCTGAAATAAACGATTCAAATGATGATTATTGGACCCAATGCAGCCCAGTAAAATGAAATATTCAAAGCCATTTTTCAGTGTTGTCTAGTTCTATTAAAGAAAGCTTTTCAGTCGGTCAACAAAATGTGTGCTCAATTACATTAGGCGGGAAAACTGAAAGAAATATTACAAAATATATTTATCACAAAATTACACACTTTTAGGCTATGTACTGGAAAGATTTCTAAGAGCCCAGTAAACATTTACGTTTGAAGGGAGGTTTTTCTCTATCGCTGTTGAATCTCTCATTCTGGAGTGCAAGAATGATCATACTTTTCAGAGAAATATTGTCACGTGTTATACTATTTCAATGGCATAGATAAATAGCATCTCCTTTCAATTACGCGAGTAATTATTATTATTATTATTATTTTCGAAATATTTATTTAATGCAAAATTATGTTATTTGGGAGTGATTTATTTTGGTTCAGTTTGTTGAGTTGCCATTGTTTTTCTTGAAGCAGACATTGCATTCTTGATTCAAGGTAATACTTTGTTTTTATTTTGGAAAATCTTAGTTGTTCGAATATTAACTTGGTTCACGCACATTTGCTACAATGTCACTAGACGCTATCAAATCACTACCATTAATAACAATTATTTTGCCTGTGTCTTAATAAATACGGTATGTATGTCTTGTCTAGAAAATGTAGCTCTATATGTAAAATAATAATAATAGTAATAATAATAATGATAATGATAGGACTAATAATAATAATGGTATTGGTTTTACATCCCTCTTAACTACCATGGCTCTTAGAGACGCCGGGGAGCCAAAACTTTCCTAGCGATTAACTAAGTAACTAAATCACTAAATAACTAAATAACTCAATAACTAAATATATAAACAAAAATAAAATGAATAACTAAATAACTCAATAACTACTTATCTAAACAAATAAATAACTCAATAACTAAATATATAAACAAAAATAAAATGAATAACTAAATAACTCAATAACTACTTATCTAAACAAATAAATAACTCAATAACTAAATATATAAACAAAAATAAAATGAATAACTAAATAACTCAATAACTACTTATCTAAACAAATAAATAACTCAATAACTAAATATATAAACAAAAATAAAATGAATAACTAAATAACTCAATAACTACTTATCTAAACAAATAAATAACTCAATAACTAAATATATAAACAAAAATAAAATGAATAATTAAATAACTCAATAACTACTTATCTAAACAAATAAATAACTCAATAACTAAATATATAAACAAAAATAAAATGAATAATTAAATAACTCAATAACTACTTATCTAAACAAATAAATAACTCAATAACTAAATATATAAACAAAAATAAAATGAATAACTAAATAACTCAATAACTACTTATCTAAACAAATAAATAACTCAATAACTAAATATATAAACAAAAATAAAATGAATAACTAAATAACTCAATAACTACTTATCTAAACAAATAAATAACTCAATAACTAAATATATAAACAAAAATAAAATGAATAACTAAATAACTCAATAACTACTTATCTAAACAAATAAATAACTCAATAACTAAATATATAAACAAAAATAAAATGAATAACTAAATAACTCAATAACTACTTATCTAAACAAATAAATAACTCAATAACTAAATATATAAACAAAAATAAAATGAATAACTAAATAACTCAATAACTACTTATCTAAACAAATAAATAACTCAATAACTAAATATATAAACAAAAATAAAATGAATAACTAAATAACTCAATAACTACTTATCTAAACAAATAAATAACTCAATAACTAAATATATAAACAAAAATAAAATGAATAACTAAATAACTCAATAACTACTTATCTAAACAAATAAATAACTCAATAACTAAATATATAAACAAAAATAAAATGAATAATTAAATAACTCAATAACTACTTATCTAAACAAATAAATAACTCAATAACTAAATATATAAACAAAAATAAAATGAATAACTAAATAACTCAATAACTAAATGAATAAAATACTAGAAGATTAAATAACTAAATAGTTAACTGAATAACTTAATAACTAGGGGCAGATGACCTCATAGTTCTGTCCCTTAAAACAACAATAACTAACTAACTAACTAACTAAAAATAAACATTTAAGTAAAAATTAAAAATGAATTAAATAAATAAATAATTAAATAAATGAATAACAAAATTATAATAATAATAATATCGTATGGTCTCGGGTGCCAGGTGCAAGGTTTTTTATTTGACACCCAGAGGGCAGCTTGCATGTCGAATTTTGTTGTTCTTTGGAGCGCTATGAAAGTCAAGGAGGGTAGATATCTAAGCTCCTTGACACTATAGCGCTTTCTATTAAAGAAATGAGGAACTTTGTGTTGGCGGGAAATTCCGAGATTAATGTTGCCATTATGAACACGGCCTAGTGAATTCAAATGGGTTCTTTAACATGCCAGCGTTTCGTGATTTTTGTCGCCTTTCAATAATCACTTACCACGACCAGGAACGAACCTTCAAGCTTGGGGTTGGTAGTCTGTCACTCACCTACCTTGGCAAGATAACAAAATAATTAAATAGCTGAATAGCTAACTAACTAAATAAGTAAATCAACACATAAATGATTAAGTAAACGACTAAATAATTAAACAACTGAATAGCTACCTAAGCAACTAAATAAATAAATAAATAAACGACTAAATTATTATGTAACTAAATAAATAAATAAATAACTGAATAGTTGACTAACTAACTAACTAAATGCATAACTAAAACTAAATAAATAAAAAAATAACTAAATAATTAAGTAACTAAACAAATAATAATTAAATAACTATCTTGTTACTAGTAACATCAATGTTGCCAATATACCTCTTTTCTTACACGATTATTCATGACCACTAGGCACACAAATAATGAAAATCGCTAGTTTATACTGTGATACATGATTTGTTACAATGCTTCGTCAAGAAAATAAACGCTAACCTGTTTATATAATCGACACAAGAAGAGACAACTATGCTACTGGCAATACCCACAATACCTTTAAAGCACGAGGGGCAGAAAATGGAAGCCGACACCGGGACTGAGTGGCAAGAGTTTGGGGATCAATGTTTTCCGACTAGAGATGCGTTGGCCGTCGCGACTATACGCTGCTGTTTGATGCAGCACTCCACGCCTCCCTGGCCTTAGAAAATGTACCATTTCTATATAGCTACCACACCTTACATCCGAAGCAAACTGTTTAGCATAATATTCTAACCTTAGTCTACCCCTACAGTAGTTGTCCTCGACCCTTCCTTCCATAACTAAATGTGCTATTCCTGGGTATCTTAGTATGTGTCCTACCAACGAATCTCTTCTCTTCATTAGCAGTCGCCAGAAACATCTCTCCTCTTCCACTCGTCTTAATACCTCTTCGTTTGTTGCTCTATCAACCCATCTGATGTCCATCATTCTTCTGTAAAACCACATTCGATATGCTTCTATTCTCCTCTTTTCCGCTGCGCCAACAATCCAAGTTTCACTTCCATCGAGTGCTACGTTCCAGACAAAGCCCTTCAAAAATGAATTTCTAATACGTAAGTCTATAAAAACAAAAGTTTGGTGCATTTCAGTCGGTCTACACGAATGTACCCTAAAAAAGCTGGGTTATGTCCTAATCCTGAAATAAATTACGGGTACATTCGTGTTGACTGACTGAAAAGCACCGAACTTTTGTTTACTTAGGCAACACTGAAAAATGGCTTCAAACCTCACAACGTAAGTCTATGTTTGATGCCAACAGATTTCTTTTCTTTAGAAATACTATCCTATGCCCGAGCCAACTTACTTTTTAAATCCTCTTTGCTTTGTCCATCTCTGGTTATTTGGCTTCCTAAGTAGCAGAAGTCTGCTACTTCCTTTATAACTATTGATAAAGTGGAATTTCACTAGGCCTAAATTTTAATAATTTACTGAGGGGGGTCCCTCAGACCCTCTAGCGAGGCGATGTTCATTAACCCCAGTACTTCATAGCTTCAGTACTTCTAAATTTAGAGAATAAGCCATGCTCCGTTCTATAAAGTAGAGTACGATCACACCGCAATTTTAAGCGAATAAATAAAGTCCACACAATGCATTACAATATACAAAGAAACGTTCACTTAACATTGCATTACAATGTAATCACATATTCGTACAGCGAGCATGTTAACTCAAACAATATCCTAAGTGGTTTCCATGCAATATTTGTTATCTCTACATTAGTAAAAATATATGCACACTAAAAGTACTATATACACATGGTTTTATTCTGGGAGGTTTACATTTCATCAGAAGTTGGCCACTTTGTGGTGGTCTTCATATCCACTCTATCATAGCTTGTTTTAAATTATCCTTGGTCTATAAATAAAAATGTAGCCGTATGCAATTCTTTCTCATTCCGCAGAGGCTCTATAAACATTTCCAAACTGTTGAAAAAAATTCACAAAATATTTAGCCGCTGTAAAGTGGAGTCGGTGTGTAGCAAACGCTCGCATAAATAAACCAGGATCGTGCAAAATTTGCTACAATGAGTGATTGTGTATTCTCAGTGCTGTTTATAGCTGTTAAGTGGGTAAATGGTTAACTCTCTAGTTGTGGGTCCCAGTTCAATGGGTGGGATTCGGTGGCGTAGTTGGTAGCATGCTGAGCTTCTATGCCCAAGGTTGTGGGTTGAAACCCTGCCGAAATCGTCGGATTTTTAAGAGCATTAAAAATCCCTCAGTACAGTATGTCTTCCTTCGGAGGGAAAGTTAAACTGACGGACCCATGTCATAGATTTATGGCATGTAAAAGAACCGTCCACTAACAAAACATGTGAAGCAAAATTTGTAGTTTAGGTTTGATTAATGCTCTTAAGTTCCAACGTTCGTCACTAGGCGCTGGTTGCGATGACATCTGGTAGTAGCCAAGTTCACAGCTAGATGTCGTGGACGGTAGCATTTGGTAGCGAAAGTAGGAACTACTTGAAATTATTGTAAACAGTCCTTACTTGAATAAAAAGAACCACACACACACACTAATACAGTCATCACAATTAACACCGGATATCAGACAGATTCTACACACACCCAAATTGCACGGGACTACATGGCCGCGTTGTCGCAACCCCTAAAGAACCAACCAACCAAGTTCAATGCTGGGCTACGGGATATTAACCTCGTATAGTAGCCTAATTTCCCTTTGCTAGGGAGCTGCGAGGTTGTGACGACTTGATCATTCTAATCTCATTACGACATGCTGGTAAAGTCGAAAGTTTTTCACCAGGCCTCTTAGAGGCTATACTTTATTTTTATTATCATTATTATAATTATTATTACTATTATTATTGTTGTTTATTGTTTGACAACATTATCACGGCAAATACCGGCTACATTTTATGTTACAGCCTGGTTCGGCCTTAGCAAGGAACCATCTGCACTGAGATAATTTCATATACACTGTTCAGAGACTTCACATTACCTTTCATCCATGTCGTGCCCGTAGTCTTCATGAGTCTCCTTCATTTATAGGATGAGCTAAATTTCCATCAGAATCACCGAGGGTATCGTCACCAAGGAACTTCCTAACAATATGGCAGGTGTTTAACAGAACTGGCTTCTGTAGTTCAATATACAGTATATCTGCGGGTGTAGATTCAATATTGATAGACTACTGTGGCGAGTTTTGTGTATATCACCAGTACACGATACAATTATTGGGATGGTAGTCACCGACTTAAGTTTCCACATCTGCTTTATCTCAATTGCTCTTGGTTGGTTCTTAAGTTTAGGGGCTGCGACAACGTGGTCATGTAGCCCCGTGTACTTTGGGTGTGTGTAGAATCTGTCTGATAACCGGTGTTAATTGTTATGACTGTATTAGTGTGTGTTATCTGTTTTTTAATTCAAGTAAGGACTGCATACTTTTGAATTTTCCAAATGGTTCCTACTTTTGCCGCCAAACGCCACCGTCAACGACTACTAGTTCAGAACTTAGCTACCAGACGCCACCGCAGTCGGCTCTTGGCAATGAACGTAGGAACCTAACAGCGTTGTTTACATTCTTAACCTATACAATTTAGCTTCACACAGGTGTAATTAGAATTGCCAGCTCTGTGTACTTGGATATTTTAGTAGCAGCTGTTGTTTGGATGTTTTGAGTGTTGGGACATGCGATATCTATCAGTAATGCCTCTCTGGGTTCTTTATTGATGACAATGATATCTGGCCTGTTGTTACCGACTGCAACATCTGTCACAACTCCTCTGTCCCAGTAGAGCTTGTGTGTGGCATTTTCGAGTACTGCAGATGGTGTGTATTTCCAATATAATAGGGAACGGAGCTTTGGAGAAGTTTGTACTTCAAGGCCAGTTTCTGGTGGATAATTATGACAACTTGATCGTGGTGATGTTTGTAGTCAGTGTTGGCAATGTGGGAACAACCTGATATTATGTGTTGAATGGTCTCACTACATTTGCCACAGCGGCGACACTTCTCACTCTCTGTTGCTGGATATTTTATAATAAATTTCCGATAGCTTTATTCTATTATTATACCGCAGCTTCTTCGATGTGCCTTCCTCATGAGGCCTAGATCGTGTGCTCAATTTAAGGGGGGATGTAATGAAATTTGTGTCAAAAATCGATTTTTTGGAAACGTGTTATTCGTAATCTACATAGTTTAATTTATATTTTGTATACATTTTATAGTTATCGGAGGTATCGAAGTTCATTAAAAAACATTAAATGTCAAACTCTGCACCTATACTTGGTGTAAATCCAGGAGTGTTCACCATAAAGGCGTTCAACACAGTTGACAAGAATTGACTCATGAAAGCTGAGAAAGGCATGTCTGATTTTGAGCTGGAAGCCAGACAGAAAATAAGAGGGCAGAAAAGAATGTTGGAGGATGAAGAGTATGAATATGGAGGATTTTAAAAATCAAATAAGCATTTTTCATGTTTGAATATGGTAACCAAATGTTTAAATGCATTTTTCTCTATTATACATTTTTTGTAGAATCTGAAGCCTTTTCCCAAAAACTATAAATCGCAGAGCTATGACTTTTTCAAGAGTTGTTCATTACACATTGTGGAATATTTGGAACTATAATTGTAATCATTACTTATTTAAATGTTTATTCATAGGGTTTTATGTGATGAAAACATGTCTTTTGTGCGACAGTAAGTTCAAGATTTTTTAAGTAAAGAACTAACATGCATATGTATTTTATTTTAGTTCAGTATTCATATTGTAGTGATAGCTTAATACAGTAAAAATTTCAACGTGATTGTATCATTAGAATTCCTGTTATGGCTTTCATGCAAAAAGGGCATAACTATTAAATGTCGTATACTATTAATGTACATGTATATGCCTTACATCTAGGTCATTACTTATATTTGTTTTTCATTTATTACAGTTAGTTATCTATCTACACACAACATTTCATGCTTTTAACTCAAAAACTATGATTGTAATGATTTTTAAGGAAAAGCTTGCATTTCCGATTACATCCCCCCTTAAGGCCGAGAAAGTCGGGTGTTAAAGTTAAATATATTTCTCAGTAGACAAAGTAGCAAATAAGTAAAATTAAGCAATTTCCTCAATTGTACCAAACGTTGAAGGGCTAAAGGGCCGAGTTAGGTTTCAAATTGTGGGTCTTGGAGACCTATAACAAACAGAAAAAATCATATTTCGAAAATCACTTCCGGCCTAAATGCTTCTTCTTCTTCTCAAGACGCCATCTTCTCCCTACGAAGGTTGGCGATTCAATTGGCAACTCCAGCTATCTGTTATGACATCTAGCGGTAAAAATGAGAAACTTACCAAGTAGGGTACATTTGTCACGTGGTGACTGTTTGTATATGGTTTCTTGTATTGGTAAACAGATCGTGGTAAATTGTTCGTGTCTTTATACATAAGTAATAAGTTTTACTCGTTGATAGTGTGAAAAATTAGTAAAAGCAAAGTGTATTGCTCAGTTTACGGCTGTAAGTCGATGTAAAAGAGGGCTGCGGATATACGTTTTCATCACTTTCCAAAAGATGCAAATAGCAGTAGCCGAAATGTGATGATACCTAATAATACCTAATAATAATACCTTTCCACCCCGGGAAGGATCTAACACTTGTCGAGCTAGACAGACAGAAGACCTGCGACGTAAAGCCAGCAAAGGTTATTCAGTTTAAAAACAGCTGTTACGATGGGCGCGCTGGTATGATTGAAGTTACTTGAATAATTAATTAAATAATTAATTATTGGCTGCTTGGTAGGGAGAAGGGATGAGTTTAACTTGTATTAAAACTCGGGGGGCGACAGGAATTGCTTGATTTGGATAGTTAAAAGGTGGGTTTGATGTTGAATATTTGAATGGTAGCGGAATCACTCATTCTACAGTGCCCACGGGGAGGCAAATTAGGCCTATATGACTCGTAGTGGAATAGCTCGAATATCGAAGAACTTAGCGATTACGAGGTGTAGGCTTGGCGGAAAGGCTGGCGGATCATCAGTTTGACATCAATTCACGATATAAGTCGGAGCTTGGAACAGTGGCGTCTGGTTTGCGTGGATGCTAGTCTCGGAATGATAAAAGTAGCACAGCTTCGGTGTGTTATTTATTTGTTTATGTACCGTATTTCTCTATTTGAATGTCCTCGGCGTTGACTCAGGATCGACATTTACATTATATTGCGCATAATAGTACCGAAATAATGTCCGAAGTGTAGCCCTGTGTAAATTTGAATCAGCTGATCTACATCAACCATAAAAACTGATGCTTGATAATATGCAATGACACCAAAAAATCCAGTGGAACACACAAATTAGATCACGTGTATCGCACAGTTATACATACATACAATTAAAAATAACACTGCCATTACTTTAGAGACCACATTTACTGATTATAACCGAAAAATAAAAAGTGTTCCATATCAAACGCGTGTTATTGAGTAATTTTACCCTACTTATCCAGACGACCGCAGCGCCCCAAGTGTTAGTTTGAGTTGCCAATTGATTATGATTACACGGTTAACAGCTGCTCGGAAGATTTCGATGGATGTGCGTCCATACCATCTGCACAAGTCTTTAGGCCATGAATTTCTCCGTCTTCCTACAGATCTTTGTCCACCAATTTTCCCTCGAATTATTTGCTGGAGAAGTTTCTATCGTTCGCTCTCATGATGTGCCCAAGATAACTAAGGTTACGTTCCTTGATGGTAACTAGAAGCTCCTTGTTCTTTTTAAAGATTTTGAGGACTTCATCATTTGATTTCTTTTCCACCCAAGATATTCTGAGTATTCTTTTGTACAAGTACATTTCAAAGGATTCAATCCACCTCTCCATCAATGGATTGAGCGTCCAACCTTTGAAACCTTACAGAAGGACAGGAAATACATAACAACGTAACATACGAACTCTAAGCCTAAATGCAGTTCCGGAAAAACAGCCTCAAATCGATTGTTTCGTTACATCTTTTCCTTTTTATTCAAATCCTAGCCAAATTAACTTATTTACATAGTTCTGTCTTAAAGTCGCCTCCGTAGCGTAGTGGTCAGCATGGTTAGCTGCCGCCCCGGAGGTCCTGGGTTCGATTCCCGGCTCTGCCACGAAATTTGAAAAGTGGTATGAGGACTGGAACGGGGTCTACTCAGCCTCGGGTGTTCCAAATGAGTAGAGGTGGTTCGATTCCCACCTCAGCCATCCTCGAAGTGGTTTTCCGTGGTTTCCCACTTCGTCTTCGGGCAAATGCCGAGGTGGTACCTTCTTCAAGGCCACGGCCGCCTCCTTCCCTCTTCCTTGCCTATCCATCCTGGCCATCCATTACCTTCCCTCATGAGGCCCCTGTTCGCTTTGCAGGTGAGGCCGCCTGGACGAGGTGCCAATCACACCTCACCAGTTGTATCCACTCCGATTAGATGTTCCCAGCTCTAGGACACTGCCCGTAGAGGCGGTAGTGGTGAGTTCCCTCGCTGAGACCGTGGGTTCCACCAACCTGGAGGATAAACGACTAAGAAAAAAAAGAAGTTCTGTCTTAAATATGTTCCTTGGTTCCATACCCTCAGGCATTTTCGAGTTTTTGAAAAATCTTCACACCGGAAGTAGTTATAAGAGTTTTATTTGATACTCTACTTTGACTCACAGTAGGACTCGTAGTGATAGAAAAGGCAAGCGGCTTATCTTATTGACCGGATGCGATTAAGTTTCACTGACTCAAGGTAGCACTTGTAGTGGTAAAAAAAGGCAAACTGCTAATCTAATCGACCGGATATGGTTGAGTTTCCTGTGAACAATCATCTCCTAATGGTACCATGTACGTAAATTCCTGAGTCCATATCCCCTAAAGCAATAGTGTTCATGGTAGGTCTAGTTTATGACATTAAAGGATGATCCATGCCTGAAGGGCTAGAACTGAGGATTTTTGGACTGCAGCAAAAATCCACATCACTCAGAGTTGTTTGACGTCGGGTCGTCAAAGATTTCTCGTACAATATTTGATGATAAGGCCTACAAGACAAATTTAATGAAATCTCAGCCATAGGTCGCCCTGTAGAGATCCGGTTTTCTCTGCCAGATAGCAGTGTAATAATAATATCGTATGGCCTTGGGTGCCGTGTGTAAGCTTTGTTATTTGACACCCAGAGGGTAGCTTGCATGTCGAAAAGATTTCTCGTACAATATTTGATGATAAGGCCTACAAGACAAATTTAATGAAATCTCAGCCATAGGTCGCCCTGTAGAGATCCGGTTTTCTCTGCCAGATAGCAGTGTAATAATAATATCGTATGGCCTTGGGTGCCGGGTGTAAACTTTGTTATTTGACACCCAGAGGGTAGCTTGCATGTCGAATTTTGTTGTTCCTTGAAGCACTATGAAACTCAAGGATTGGGGCGTGGTGGCGAAGCAGTCAAGCTGTTGGCCTCTCACCAAGGTGGACCAGGTTCAATTCCCGGTCAATGCATGTGAGATTTTCGAAGTGAAATGCCATGTCCTGTGGTTTGGATTCCACGCAAAATGGAGGTCCCGTGACTCATGATTGCATGATTAACCGTCACGTTAAACTACAAGCGTCCTTTCCTTTTAAAGTCAACGAGGTTAGATATCTAAGTTCCTTGAACACTATAGCGCTTTCTAGTAGAGAAATGAGGAACTTTGTGTTGGCGGAAACTCCCGAGATTAATTTTGCCATTATGAACACGACCTACTGAATTCAAATGGGTTCTTTGACATGCCAACATCGTATGACATGCGTGTCGTAATTTTTTCCGCCTTTCAAAACTCACTTACCACGGCCAGGAGCGAACGTGCAAGCTTGGGGTTAGTAGACCGACACGTTAACCACTCACCCACAGAGGCAAATATAGCAGTGTGAAACTGATTGTCGAATTTGGGGAGTAGATCGCCTCAATGACTCCAACTAAAACCATCTACGCTACGGTAGTTAAGAAAATGCGTAGACATTAACCGTTATGAAGATAGTATAGCTATTATCCGTGTTGACTGAATATTATTCTATAATATAAGTAGGGGCCGATAACCCAGATGTTAGGCCCCTTAAAACAACACATATCATCTTCATCATATAATTATAAGATCCGCCTTGTCAAACCTTAAAAGGTTGTTTACTAATTGAAATAAACGTAATGTTTCTTTAGTGGGGGCTGCGTAGCGCAGTCGGTAGAAGCACTGAGCTTCTAACTGAAAGGGAGTGGGTTCGATCCGCACACAGGTAGTGGATTTTAGAAACAAAACTACCACTTTCGGAAACGCATATAGCCCTTGGGTTCACTCAGCCTACACCAGAAATGAGTACCAGGGTAATTCCTGGAAGCAAATACGGCCGGGCGTGGAGCTGACAACTCCATCCCATCTAGTGCCGATGTCACAAAAAGTGGAAGCCTCTACCTTCCACTACTCCCAGGGCCTCCATGGCCTGTACGGAGTTGGCTTTGCTTTTTTTTTTGATTCGTTATTACATTGATAACGTCTTCATTGCATATTCAACCACCGATGCGCTGTTTTATGATTGTAATTGATCATATTTTCTCAACTTAACGTTATCTACAGTTTGGAATATCAATGCCCATCTATTCCATACGTCCTACAATTTATATATTACACTTGACTATTTCATTCATGGTATAATATACTTTAACCATTCTGAACATCTACGGAGGTAACAAAAAGAAAACAAGAGTTCCTATTTCTTATTCGAGCAATATTTCAAGGTTAAATAAGAGGTATTTCTACGCATTATATCATTCTTTGTGCCTGGCTGGAAGCATTAACCAGTGACATTCAACAACATCCTATAGCCTACGAGTATATACGTTTGTTTAGAAACAATAGATGTTTTCCAGCAATACTATTCAAGATTGAATAATCTTCATCTTTTGAAGTATTTATACGCATTATATCATTTTTTGTGCCTGGCTGGAAGCATTAACCAGTGACATTCAACAACATCCCAGATACGTTTTCCTATTATGTTTATTTCAAGGATAATTGATTTATAATATTATGTTTTTATTATTCCTTTTTGTGTCCATTCAATTATTTTAAATTAATGAATTTCTGTAAGGATTTCCATTTTCTTTTTGGTTCTTTGTTGATATAGCTTTTCTAAGATTTTCTCGCGCTGAAGAAGTTATCAATGTAATAACGAAACATGTACGTATATTTTAATTAGTAAACTACCTACTAGTTTTTGGCAAGGCGAATCTTATAATTATAGATTAATGGTAGTTAAGAACATATGTCTATTATTATTTGTATTGTTTTTCTCTATTACACAATTAACTTGGAGACTGGTTCGAGCCTCAAGAAGTAAGTTACCACTTTAATATTGTGAGGTATGAAACCTACTAATACGCAAGGCAGCACTGTAATGATGTATACTAGGCAAGGTGAGGAATGAGGTAGTTTGCCATTACTTTCCTAACTGAGTCATTATACCAGTACTGACCCTACGAGTATAGAACCTTTCACAACATCCACCGGCACTGACTGTACCTTGAATGTCATTACTCAGCACCACCCATACTTCAGTAGCTTCCATATAACCACAGCCATGAATGAGACTGCGACATCGGAGAAAAGCCACATTTTATTCTAGCCTCTGTCAACAGACAAATACGGGCTTGATGGGACAGTGGTCAAGCTGTTGGCCTCTCACTACGGAGGACCGGGTTCGATACCCTGTCAATGCATGTGAGATTTTCAAAGTGAAATGCCATGTCCTGTGGTTCGGATTCCACGTAAAGAGGAGATCCCGTGGCTTATGATCTCGAGATTAACGGTCACGTTAAACTAAAATCTTCCTTCCTTCAACAGAAAAATACAAAAATACTGCATTCATCAAGAGATAGTATTATTATGATTATGATGATTATTATTCGTCCCAAGTTGCTGATAGCAAAAGTTTTGGAACTAAAAGATACATAGACAGAAGAAAGAAGACATGCCCTTAGCGAAAGGATATGCACGTTTTGGGAATATAAGAAGAACAAGCAGATCAATGCCAACTAATGGTTCTAAGTGCTCCGTAGAGGGCCAAACGCATTATAATAGTAATTTCATTCATTTCGTATAGGCCATCTATGGACCGCGTCATTCCAACTGTCTTCTACTGGCTTTGATTTTTGCCCAGTACGCCCGCATTCGTTCTCGGTAGACTTCCTTCCGTTCCTGGGTCAAAATCTTTCCCGTTTTCAGCTTCGGTTTTTCTTGGAAACCTTTGCAAGCTTCAAGTTTCCTTTTGAGTGGGGCGCGCTCCTGAATGTCTGTTGGTGATATTCCCACTTCTTTCAGATCTTTATCCAGTTCAATGAACCAGGCCCATTTCGTTTTCCTCTCCTGAAAGTAAGTTATGTTGCGGTTGGTCAGTCTCGCTGGGCTCATTCGTTTCACAATTATAATAGTAATAATAATAATAATAATAATAAAAATATGGTAGAGTTAACGTGCCATATGTGTCATGTTCCTACTCGTGCGATACAATACCACAGTCCACATATTAATCTCTCACAAAAGAAGTCTACAATAAATTAACTAGTTAGTAAGCACATAACTTCATTCACCAGTAACTAGAATTCCGTAGACATTTTCTTAAAGCGTACGTGAAACTACGAGGTTGTGTTCATTATTCTTTATACAGGTATAGGGGTGAAGCATACCTCTTCTTTACATCTTGACTCATGCATGACCTCTTGCAATTCGTCAGTAAAGCAGCAAGGCATTTCCCATTGCCCATTATTTTAGCGTACAGAGTAAAACTTTTCTCTAGGCAAAACACAAGCTTTCTTGTTGTTTGACACAGTTTCACTGGAGAAGCCCTACTATTCCCATGAGCACATATGAACTTTTTGTCCCGTCTTTTATTTTGCGGTTCGAACAGTATAGGCTATACGCTACGCAAGACTCTGAAAAGACGGACAATAATATTTATCGTTCTTACAGCGTAACTAGTTCGAATGATTCGATCACTGGAGTGGAGATGATGCATCCATGACTAAAATACACTGGGTGTTTCATTAATGCACAGCAAAATTTCAGTGTTAGAAACCATACATAAAGCTGTTTGAGTCTTCAGTCCTTTGACTGGTTTGATGCAGCCCTCCATCTCCCTGTCCTGAGCTAATCGTGACATCTCTACATAACTACCACATATTCATCCAATACAATCTATTTAACATATTCTAACCTTGGTCTACCCCTACAGTTCTTGTTCTCGACCCTTCCTTCAATAACTAAGTTTGCGATTCTGGGGTGTCTTATTATGTGTTCTATCAACCTATCTAGCTTTCGGCAGAAATATCTCATCTCTCTCACTTGTCTAAATACCTCTTGATTTGCTACTCTATCTACCCATCTGATCATCATCATTCTCCTGTAACACCACATTTCAAACGCTTCTATTCTTCTCTTTACTGCTGTGGCGACAGTCCAAGTTTACCTTTTACGGACTTTTCAATAAATATATATTTTAATGACGTACGGTATTTTTAAGATCAATTTCATGAAGATTACTATGCGGAAAAATTGAAGTAAAGTGAATTTGAAAAAACGGCTGAGTTAAAGTATAACACATGTAATGAGGAATAACTTCTATAAATGTCAAACTTGCATGTAGAAAAGTTCCAAAGAAATGTATTTTTGTAGTAAAACATTTTAGCGAGAAATTAGAATGGAAGTTTTCCCTGTTTTTAGAACATCACAACACCACAGGTTTCCTCGTCTTCCATTTGAAGCAATAACTTCCATTTTGCAGTTTTTCCATGACCCTTTACTCTTGTTTCTAATGGCCATTTTGCTTTCATAAAATTGTTTGTTTAATGTCTATTGCCTAATAGGAAGGAATTTCAAAAATATACGCCAGTCGGTTTGATAATAGGAAAATTTTGGAAAAGTATCCTTAAGGAATGAGTTATTAAGAAAATAAAAGTATCGGTAGAAAGCCAAAGGTCAGTAGATTATAGCGCAAAATGCGACATTACCCTTGCAGTGGAAGCCGAAAGGTGTTCGACCATAACAGAATCTAGGGGTGTTGCAACCAAAAGTCTGAACTTCTAGGATATGTTATATGCAGTTGACAGTATTGACTCTCCTCTGTGATTTATATATTGTCTTTTTTTTTGACTTTGTAACTATTTTATTTTCATACGAAACCACTCTGCATCGTAGAGGTGTCTGCATAAAATACAGCCACCTATTCTCTCTCTTACTCTTTATATGACCCTTTAGGAAGAGTATATGGAGACACAAAGAGAGACAGAAAACAGTGTATGAATGTATGGTGGAGTGAGAAAGGGAATGAGAGAGGGAGGGAAATGGGGGACGATAGGGGGTTCTAATATCCAACACAAAGCGACGAACCCCCCGCTGACTTTCAAATTATTTATCTGTTTCATTTTCGCTTCCCAACCGCACGCTAGCAAGCGAGTTGAGCCTAGCTGTAGCACATTTTGGACTCATCACACCAACACATAGGAACCCCAGAGAGTTTCCATCTCTGTCACACTGATTCATATTACCTTTATTTTCTGTCTTTGTTCTTTTTTATTTTTGTCTCACAGGTGGAAGAGAAAGTTAGAGCTATAAACACTCCCTCTCTCTCTCACACTCGTTCCGTACCTTGGGATTCGAATGCATCCAGAGTGGACTTACTAACAAAGATATATCGCATGTCGTAACATTCTATCACTCTGTGTGGTTTTTTTTTAGTGAGTGGGGTAATGCACCACACTGGCCAAGTTAACATACAGTACTATACATTGTCAACACACTGTAGGCCTAAACGAGGAATTAATCGTGGAAAAATGTGTGGAAACGTTTTACGATATGAGATGATGAAAATGAAAATCCACAGCCTGTTTCCAGTTGACCGACCGGGTCAGGAATTGAATGAATGAAGCCCCCATCTAGCGGCGAGGATATGAACTGTACCGGCAGCCGAAGCCTATCGCACTCTTCCTGGGCAATGATTAAGTGAATGGCAGATGAAATGAAATGAAAATGGAGAGTGTTGCTGGAATGAAATATTGATAGGCAAAACCGGGATTGGAACCTCGGACCCCAGCGGTGAGAGGCCGGTGTGCTGCCGCCTAAGCCATGGAGGCGTTGGGATGATCCTATAAGCAATTTGTAAGACATTTCATGATGAACAGTCTACTATTCTATTTTATAGCTTTTGCCTAGGTATTAGAAAGTAATTTTTAAAAGCCTTCGTCTGGACTGTGGTACTCTATGGAAGCGAAACTTGGACTGTTGGCGCAGCAGAAAAGAGGAGAAGTGTTTGAAATGTGGTGTTACAGGAGAATGACGAAAATCACATGGGTAGATAGAGTAACAAATGAAGAGGTTTGGCCTATTAGGACGAGTGGGAGAGGAGAGATGTTTCTGGTGACTGCTAATGAAGAGAAGAGATAGCTTGGTAGGACACGTTAAGACATCCAGGAAAAGCAAACTAGGTTATGGAAGAAAGGGTCAAGGAAACGATCTGTAGGGGTCAACCATGGCTAGATGATAAGGCAAAACAGATTGCCTCGGATGTAAGGTGTGGTAGCAATGTACGAGAGATTTGAAAATATTTAAATTGCCAGAAGAAAATCCAATTTACTGTAAGTTTTTATAATTAATTAGCAAATTATTCCGTTAAATACACTTAAATTTGTGTATGCGCGGGGCGTTCAATATATAATGCAACACATTTTTTTTTCTAAAAGCAGGTTTGTTTTATTGAGGATTCAAATACACCATGTTATTCCCCAATCCTTTGGTACAATTCCGTATTTTTCAACATAGTCTCTGTTCAATGCTATGGTCTTACCCCACCGTAATGTGAGGGCCTGTATGCCTGCATGGTACCACTCGACTGGTCGAGTTGTCCTACATCGATAACTTCCCCAACATACAGTATACGTAGTGCTTGCCGCGGAGAGCATCCTTCGTTGGGCCAAACAGATGGAAGTCAGACTCAGAAGGCGCGAGATCTGGGTTGTAGGGTGGATGAGGAAGAACAGTCCACTGAAGTTTTGTGAGCTCCTATTGGGGACCAAGTATTCCCTATACGAACAATGTTAATTTAGTAAAACTTGGGGGTGCTCATCATCCAAAGTATTGCAGATAGAGCAGTGAAATTTGATATTGTAGTAACAGTCGCCTTTATCTCTGTGTTAAATGCATTTTAAACAAAATTAGTTCATCCATTTCATTTTATAGTTTACTTTTTTCATGTAAGTAAAAAAAACTATTTTTTTTTCTTGCACATGCATTTCTTATGAGCAAAGTATGAATTAGTTTATAATGAATTTGTGTTTAACATGAAGATCAGTGTTAGTTTCAAAAGTGGTACTAGTTTTACCCTTGTATCTTTCGTAGTTTCCAAGATGAGCACCCCACACCAAAAAAAAAAAAAAATGTTTCCAGATATTTAACTTCAAAGTTAAGGTAGAAAAGAACATGTACTTTTTGTGGTTTAAAACTTTCCAGCTCCATACTCTGGATCATCCACGTCTTCCTTCCTCCGTTTGGCTCCTCTCCTTTTCTTTCTTGCTTCTTTGGTCATCTGTTGTGCCTGTCGATCAGCATTTTTCACACGCACGTCATCCGTTTTCTGAAGCTGTTGTATGGTGTTAAGGCCTGGTTCAATCCCTAGGTGGGCAAGGCCTTGTGCTTTTCCAATGTTTCCCATGTTGAAGCAGAGAACACTTTCCAGCACCCCAATTTTAAGGGTATCATACCCAACAAACACATTCTTGGGTATTATAGTCCATATAATGTTGTTAAACGACTCATTCGGGTTCTGGGTTTTGCCATGTAAGCATTTTCTTAGAAGGTCTGGGTGAGCCAAATCCCGATATATGGGTTTTATGGCATCTAAAATAGACTCAGGAAGGCCATGGTGCTTGTAGTTTGCCCTTTCAGAAGAATTATACTTACACCATGAATCTGTTGGGCAGAGTCCATGTTGAGGTTGATTGTCTGTCGAGAGCTTATGAAAATATGTGCACCACACTGCTTTTCTCATCTTTTCCAAGTCATGCACATTTTCTCTTATAGCTTTACCATAATACTCCTGCAGCTTGTCAATTGCACTACCAGATAATCTGTTGACTCCCCCAATACCTTTGCCATCGGCTTATTTCTTCCCCTTCCTGTCTTGAACCAATCGTCTTAGCCTGGACCCCATTCTTTTGTGAACATGCCCAATGCACTCTAACTTTTGTATGTTAAGGTTTTCACCATAGGAATGACATGAAACAACCTTACTAAACCCCTTACTGTCACCATCCCCCAAGTATTTTACATATTTCAAACCTCTACTTTGCTCTGATCTCTGAAACATGCGAACTGCCCCTTCAGCCTCCATAGCACCACTTGTTCCTTGAAAATTTGCACATTTTTCATGACTGTTTCCACTCTTTTTACATACCATACAATATTTTGTAAGGCATTCAATATCTAGCACTTACCCAGTGTGTACACTAGTTGCAGTTACAACTCCATTCAATGAAGTGTGACCTCGCTTCTGCCAGCTTCCATCTATAGCAACTGCTACTTCATTTGAACCACTGTTCTCTAGTATAGCTTCCTCAGCTGCAGACTTCATACAGACTTCTGCAACTTTCTCAAGTGACTGCAAAATAACTTTGTTTACAGAATGAAACTTAGTTGGGGGGGCTGGGGTATTTAATAATGAACACAGTGTCCTACCGGCTGCACTGCCCATCCCAATACACCTCATACCATACACAAACCTCAGGTTAATTTCATGACCTCTATCTGTCTGCTTGGATGTGCTAAATTGATACTCCCTTTCACAATTATCACATTTTATACACATGGCACTAGCAAGGCCCATTCGTTTGTCAGTGTTTTCATGCACAGATATGCAATCCACATGATTACAATACTTACACTCTACAAATTGTCTCAAAGCTACAGACAGCAGTTCAATATCTACAAACTGAAAACCTGTGGTCACTTTATTTACATCTGTATTACTGTTGCCAAATTTAGTAAACATAGATCTTGAAGAAGAAATTTTCCTCCTTGATGCACTTGTAGGACTATATGTACAGTCATTTAGAGTGGACCCACTGGTGCTTGTAGGCCTAACCTCACTTTCAATATTATTTCCTTCACTGTTTTTTACACTTCCACTACCTGCACCACTACATGTATTACTCCTTAAAGATGTATTCTTGTTCTTATACTGATTTCCATGAGTTTTTCTTCGGCCTAATTTCTTAGCATTACCCATTTTTTCCCGGCAAACAAGATAATATGGTTTGTATCAAAACAAATAACTCCCTGTGTTAAGGATCAAAATATACCAACTCCCTGTGTAAAAACAAATGAAGGTGACATAAAGACAGTAGCGCCAACTTCAGCTACATTAATTCCTCTTTAAAACGAGGGTACGCACATCAATCTGACACAAAAAGTAACGGAATAGAAGTTGATAAAGTGTACTTCATATGAAAAGGGTCGTCACCAAGGTTACAAGCATGCACTAATTGTTAAAAATGAGACATTTCCATATTGATTTAGGTTATGAAACTCTAGAATTATATTTATTAGACATCTCTCAGCATGAAAGTGGAATTAAAAAAATCATCCCATTGAAGGGTACTTGGTTCCCTTAAAGCAGGAGGCCTTGGCGCGTCAAAAGCTCGGCCAAGGTGACCGCAGCTGCGGTTAAGAAAGCCGCCGCTTGGCACTCTTATTTTATATGAAAGACCCTGTATACGTAGTGCTTGCCGCGGAGAGCATTCTTCATGGGGCCAAACAGATGGAAGTCAGACTCAGAAGGTGCGAGATCTGGGCTGTAGGGTGGATGAGGAAGAACAGTCCACTGAAGTTTTGTGAGATCCTATTGGGTGTGCAGGCTTGTGTGAGGTCTTGCGTTGTCGTGGAGAAGAAGAAGTTTGTTTGTATTTTTGTGGCTACGAACACGCTGAAGTCCCTTCTTCAATTTCCTTAGTGTAGCACAATACACTTCAGAGTTGATCGTTTCACCACGAGGGAGAACATCGAACAGAATAACTCCTTCAGGGTCCCAGAAGACCGACTTTACCAGCTGAGGGTACGGGTTTGAACTTTTTCTTCGTGGAAGAGTTGGTGTGGTGCCACTCCATGGATTGCCATTTTGTTTCCGGTTCGAAGTGATGAATCTATGTTTCATCACCTGTGACAATGTTTGACAAGAAATTGACACCTTTAGCCTCATAACGAGCAAGCAATTCCGCACAGATGTTTCTTATTTGCTCTTTATGGTCTTCCGTTAGGTGTCGAGGAACCCTTCTACAGTAGATAGTCGCGTTCACGCATGGTTCTAATAATGTGTCATAGAATGTTGTTGGTTGTTTGAGCCTTCAGTCCTTTGACTGGTTTGATGCAGTGCTTCATGCCACCTAATCCGGAGCTAATCGTTTCATCTCTACTATCTACCTTAGTTTGGTGTAACTTATATACATCAGTGCTTCCAACACGATTCTAAGCCTGCTGATAGCTCCAGATATAAATGCATATAATTTCTATACTATCAATTGGATTTCAACCAAATTTCGTATGTACTATGTCACAGATGTGACTGTGTATATTCTTAAGAACCACCAGGACTGCCAACTGTTAATAAATGCTATCTCTCTATTTTGTAATCCTAATACCAATATATCAGAAAGTATGCAAGCCAATAATTTTAAACTTTACACACGTATGGTAAATGACATTCTAGATTAATTTAGAGTGTAACTAATATACGTCAGTTCTACCAAAATAATTCTAAGCCTGCTGATAGGTCCAATTTTAAAGGCATGTAACTTCTTTACTATCAAATGGATTTGAACCGAATTTCTTATGTGCTATGTATACCATAACAGATATGACTATGCGTATTCTTAGGAGCAACCAGGGCTGCCAACTGTTAATAAATGCTGTCTCATTTTTAAACTCTAATATCAATACATCAGAAAGTATGCAAGCAAACAGCGCTAAACGTTGCACACGTATATTACCTGACATTCTAGATTAATTTGGAGTTTCTAATATACGTCAGTGCTGCCATTATTATTCTAAGCCTACTGATAGGTCCAATTTATAAATCCATGTAACTTCTATACTAACAAATGGATTTCATCCAAAATTGGCACAACAATAGATCATAATATTTCAAATTATTTCTGAGCAACACATGCATGACATTGTTGCCAACATGATTTTACGCGCTGATAAATCCAATGTCTATTTGCTTGTAACGTCCATGCTATCCATTGGACTTCAACCAAATTTTGTAAGTGCATTCTGTACCTTCAGAGACGGAACTAAGAATATATTCAGTCACCAGGGCTGGCAACTGTAGTGCTCTATTAGGCTACACTAGGTCAGTTATATTTAGAATCAATTAAAAATTGTCCTTATGATCAGTAGTTGGTGTACAAACCACTACCTTGTAAGGCGTAAAGGATATTTCAACTCTCAAACTGTAAAACGATCAACAAAATGTGTACACTCTGAACTTTGCTTGCCTAGTCCTGCAGTCCATCATAGATTCTAACTAGAAGTTGAACTTCATGAAATTCTGACAGCCAAGGATGATAAATGTAGAGAGAGCTACTTGATATGGACCGCTAAGTATGGACAACAGGGTCATCACAATTTTTTAGCTGTATTTTGGAGAGACACACTTCAAGTTTAATTTCATGACAGTAATATTGTTGTTAAACAATAGACTGTTATTTTCCTCGTCATGTCAAACCCCGTACTCAAGTTCCGACATCATAACATTGTTCTCCAGTACATGTCAGAGAGATTCATTAATCATCCGCACAAAACTTTAGTGTCAATTAGCTCTTCACTAAAACACACATCGTAATCAAGTTAATAGTATACAAGGTGTAAATGGATTAAGTACCAGGATTTCAATGGGATATTAGGACACAATTAAAGGTTCTTTGTGGCCGTCCATTTGCAATGAAACTTTTTAAACTTCATAGTTACAGTTACCAACACAAATTAAATCGAAATAACCGTTACATAAACATTGTGTGAAAAGTAACTGCGTTACAGTTACGCTTATCGCATCATTACTGTTCAGTTATCTCCATGTAGCCTATAAAAATTGATGTTTCTTGATAGTCCACCTGTTTGTCTCGTGTGCGTTCATATACCATTCATCCGATTGCGATAAAACTTTGGTGAGTTATTGTGCACACTCCTGCGAAGTTTTGTGAATTAGTGAATCCATCCTACAATTGGTGGCGCACGAGTCGTTTCAACTTGGGCTGCTCATGCGTTGGAAAGCCTACTGATTTATTCATGTACGCACCAGACACAAACACAGAAAATGTTGTGTATCCAAAAGGACTTCCTTAAACAAAATTACAATACAAGTCCTTTGTTTGTTTGTTTGTTTGTTTCTTTCTTTCTTTCTTTCTTTCTTTCTTCCTTTCTTTTTTTTCTTTCTTTCTTTCTTTCTTTCTTTCTTTCTTTCTTTCTTTCTTTCTTTCTTTCTTTCTTTAATTGGCATTGCAACGCATGCCGGGAACAGCTCGATTTTGCATAACGATCAATGCAGTAATTACTCAGTTGCGATCTGTAATATTCTGCAAGAAAAAAAATGTTACTTGTTAGTTGTTGCTTATTTTAGGTGTTTTACGACATCGTGGTCATATAGCCTCGTGTACTTGGGAGTACGCGTAATTTGTGTGATTACCTGTGTTATTGTGATGGCTCTACTAGTGTGTGTATTTGTAAATTGAAGATATGATTGGCTTTAAGTTAGGAACCATTCCGTCATTTGCCTGGAATAGAAGTGGGGAAACCATTCCAGGATGGGTGAGGAGGGAATCGATTACTCCTCATCACTGTTTTGCCTCACAAAGCAGAGTATACTCCGTTTGCAAGAAAGAAGTTAGTATAACGAGGAAACGCTCTCTTTCTCTCCCTGAACAACAACGCTTAATATTTAGATCAGAATGACCTTGCTGTATGGAAGTAGGAGCTGCGTAGATTCAGGATATTTCATACTTAAGCTAGAGGTAACTGATATGAGGGTAGCACGAATGATTACTGGGATAAATAAATGAGAGTAGTGACAGGTGGGTACTCGTAATGACGAGATAAATAAACACTTTAGATGAAGCTGTTCGTATGAGCCTACTCAGATGGTGGGGTCATGTGATAAGAAATGTGGGACGAGATATTACTGTAACTAAGAGGTTAATGAGCTCGACTATAGAGGGTAAGAGGGTAAGATGAGCAGGATTAGTCCTTGGAGACAATGGTTAGATTCAGTGCTGAACAGTTTCAAAGTCAGAGGTGTAGAAGCAGAAGAGGCAGCAGTGCTAAATGCTAATAGGGAATCATCGAGGTGACTTTCTGGCAAATCGAAGCTTTTGTATTGTGCATTACTTGAGATATCAAGTCCACCTCCTAGCGTAGCGGCTAGCGTTATTGGCTGTCGTTCCGGAGTCTGGGTTGGATTTCTGGCTCTGCCAAGAAATTTAATTGTGGTCTGAGGATTGGAACGGGATCCACTCAGCAGCCTCGTGAGGCAAGACTGAAACGTGATGAGTTGATTCCCATCTCAGCATTCCTGGAATTGAATTTCCGTGGTTTCCCACATCTACTCCAGGTTCCTAACTTAAGGCCACGGCTGCTTCCTTCCCGACCCTCACGTGAATTACATATAAACACACTAATACAGCCATCATATTAACACGGGTTAACAGATAACATTCCACACAGACCCAAATACACGGGGATAATTGACCCGATGTCCATGTCCCTCAAATGAAGCAACAACAACAACTTGAGAAATTAAATCACATATCTAATTCTCAGAAAATCTCTGTTATTTGTATCTAACCAAACACTGTTTTTAGGTTTTGCTTTAATATGACTGAATTGAAATGAAGAAATAAAGGTATCTGAGCCACAGAATGAAAGTTTTCTTTCATTAGAATATTAAAGGCAAATACCAGCATATAATTTTTAGCCTATTTTCAATTTTGAAAAAATAGGCTTATGAGATCACCTTTTGTCCGTGTGTGTGTGCGTGTGTGCGTGTGTGTGTGTGTGTGTAATTCGTGTGTGTGTCCCCCCCCCCCCCCTAATAAGATCTAAACGGCAGGAGCGATTTCAATGAAACTCGGAAGTTCATAGCACTATTCCCGGCGACCTCGACCGTGCCCTTCAAATTTTGTTACGACTCACCAATCCAACATGGCGGCTGTGCGAAATATTTCACCAGCATTCAATATCTCCGAAACTATTACCGATATTACCCTGACATTTTCTATGGTGATAGAGGGAACTGCTATAAGTTCACTTATGTGACTTTTGAAAACCTGGTAACTACAAAACCAACATGGAGGCCAAGCGAATTTGCGACTTTTAAATAGACGTTTCTCGTGATTTGACCAACCAAACGCAATGAAACTTGGTACAGTATATGTTTATATACATTGTAATGCACCGACATCTAACTTCGTTCAATTGTTTACATAATCACAAGATGGCAGATGTGCGAAATATTTCACCGGCATTCTTTATCTCTGAAACTATTAGCGGTATCTCCCTAAAATTTTGTACGGAGATAAAGGGCACTACTGGAAGTCCATCTATAAGACATTCAAAAACCGGTTAACTACAAAACGAACATGGCGGCCAAGCGAATTTGAACATTTTAAATAGACCTTTGTCGCGATTTAATGTTCCAAGCGCACTGAAACCTGGTACAGGAAATATTTATACACATTGTAATCCACTGGTATCTAATTTAGTTCAATTGTTTACTAACCTCAAGATGGCGGCAGTGCGAATTTTAAAATTAAGTTTTTATTTCTTGTGATGTAGTCATGCGATCGAAGTGAAAGTTTGAATAATGAACCTACGCAATAATTTTCCTTTAATGGTACATGACTCTATGGCCAATACATTTAACAATCCAACATGGCGACCATTCGAAATATTTAGACGATACTGAATATCTACGAATCTATTTTAGCAATCAAACTGCATTTTTTAATGTTCATAGGGGCTATGAACTTAAGTTCACCTATAGGACTTTAAATAACCTGGTGATCACAAATCCAACATGGCGGTGACGCGAATTATAAATATTCACATGGACGTTTCTCGCAATTTAACCATCCGAGTGCAGTGAAACTTGGTACAGTAAATCCTTATACGAATGTTAATCCACTGGCATCTAATTTATTTCAATTGTTTCCATATCCTCAAGATGGCAGCTGTGAAAAATTTTAAAATCTCCTTGTTTTTTCTTGTGTCCTAATTATGCGATTGAAGTTTGAATACTACACGTTCACAATAATCTGCATGTAACAGGACATAACTCTAGGACCTACATATATAAAATCCAACATGGCGACCATCCGAAATATTTAGTCGGTTCTTAATATCTACGAATCTATTACAGCAATCAAACAGAAATTGTGTATGTTGATAGTGGCAATTAACATAAGTAGGTTATATGAAGATAGGCTGTATAGTTCTTCACGGAACTACTTGTTCTTTTATTCCCCCTATCTCTGGAGATATAGGCATACGTATAAAATGTGGTGTGGTAGTTAACTACGGACACTGGGGGTACTTTGTGACTTGTCTGTGGTTCTCCTACTGGAGAGTTGTAATGAGTTTCCTACGACAGTCCCTGTGCGGTCACTTGTACTCATTGCACCATCCGTGGTTGTTTTCTAGCCACGGGATACAAACACAGGCCTGCGTAATTAACAGTCCGTTGTTTCCCACTCCATTCTGTCCCTCTCCGCTGCTATTTCCTTGAATTCGTGTTCTAATCAATTAATACGTATCGTCCCTCTCTAAATGAAGCTCAGAAGTACATTTTAAATTAAAAGACAATTTGTTTTCTGGATCGAGGAGATGGACACGGAAAGAGCAGAAGGGGTGGGCCGCCTACTTTAAAGACCAACCTCTCCAGCTCACCTGTACTGGCCGGCCCGGAGCTGTTCGGCCCTGAATGAGCTGGGTTTTTGATGTGTAACATATTTTCCCTCGGTTGCTGGATATTTTTTGTGAGAGTGATTATGGAAAAGGGACGGAAATGGGACGGAAATGTGGAAAAGGAAACATCGCATACGGTTTACTTCAAGGTTTTGAGGCCCCATTAAAGATATTCCTACAATAAATCATCTTCAAGTTGTCGTTCTTTGGAGTGAAAAGATTCATTATATCATACGAATATATGCTGAAAACAATTATGATTTATTAATTCAATCTTCATACTTTTGCTGTGGAATGTATATCGCATATACTTGCGGACCGGTCAGGATTTGGCACAGTTTTACAAGTAGTTCTTTCAATAACCAACATAGTTCACTGTTAACAAGGGATTTGCGCTCCTGGCAAAACTAATAGTGTCATCGGCTTTTTAATATCTCGCGAACCTATAATGCTAGGGACTTGTTAGAGGTGTCCTAGGAGTCTAGGTGACACCCCCCCGTTTTTCTATAGCCCCCTTAATTTAACCAAAGAACCCAAAACGAATAGGTCATCGGCAATTTATTATCTCGTGATCCAATAATGCTAGGGACTTGTATGAGGTGTTCTAGGCGTCGGGGTGACGCCCCCCGTTTTTCTATCCCACTCTTAATCTAACCAAAGGATCCAAAACTAAAGGGTCATCGTCTGTTTAATATTTCACGAACCAATAATGCTGTATGAGGTGTTGTAGGACTCGGGGTGACGCCCCTTTTTTCATGATTTTGTGATTAGCAGAGATGGGTAAATACAGAGCGGAATACATGCGAAATTATCGACAAAAGAAACGTGAGAAAAAAATTAAAAACTGGGGGAGTACTGCCGAAAAAAATTGACTTCACATATATTTCATCTCAATTTCTTAGTAGGATAACATCTCAGGTGTTACACATCATATGCGACTACTGTGAGGCTCGTAATATATTTTTCCATTTAGGGGATTGAATATATTGGGCCGGCGCTTAAGTCCGTGCCGTTCTTATTAGAATAAAATGCAGTTCATTATATTACAATAATGAGACTGATACACAAGTTCATAAATAAACCAATCAATCAATAAATCAGTCACTTAGTGACGTATTCACCATATTTGTCAATGACCGCCTGCCAGCGTTGTGTGATCGCATTCCAAAATTTGTGTCCGTTCCCGCCTTGGTTGGCGAGGATTATTGGGAACCAACTGATTTAGGTGGTTTTCAACGAAAAAGTGAAGGTTCTCCAGAACGCGGTTCATCACACAAGTCGAATTGTCTCTCTCGGAAACGCAAAAACCATTTCCATGACGTACTCGCAGCGAATGCTTCTCTCCCGTACACACCAGAAATTCATAACGTGGCTTCTGCAGAACTACTATAGGATTTTTTATATTATGGATACTCGAGTTTAGGCCTTAATTACAACCAAACCAACACACCTATTGAAAAGCGAGATATACCAATATTTTCCTTGTTTAATTGTGCGTTAGACTATATAAGCCAATTATTTTAAAGTTTATTAATTATTTATTTATATGTGGTTGTACGAAAAATTGTCCGTGTTTTTGACGTCTTTTCTAGGAACCGCTCACTTAAAACTATATACATGGAAAACTACTTGGCTGAGGGTAATGAAATTTTTATATGTGATAGGCACAAGTATTGGTAGTGCAAATCTCAAGTTTCAATTTTTTCAACTACCCAATAAAAAGTTTTTATACTTTTTCTGACATAACGTTTTCTCAGCCCAGGATAAACGTACAGCAGGAAACTTGGTCTCATTTTGGAGCTCTCATTCGTGATTATCGGAAACTACGACCACTGTAAACGTACAGTGTGATGACGAATTTATGAAGAGTAATATTAATGGGAGATTTTGTGCGTTGTAGCTCGTGCGAGTAAAAGCGAGCGGGCTTATGAAATCCGATGCAGCGTTGCCGCGTTAAGTGCAGTGTCGCGGCTGGCAACGAACGAACACTGCTTTAAGTTTACATTCAACCTTTAATTTTCTTTCCTCGTACAAATTTCATTTTCCATCACCTTTTTCACATAAGGGCTTTGGACCTTCAATGGCAGGTTTAAAAATGGTTTGCTTCCTAATTTGGAAATGTCATACTAGGCCTACACAATTTTTACATGGGTTATTTACATTATTTACATATCTATACAATATTAAATTCAATCAGTATTCTTCGTCTGAAGAATCACTCTGTTCCGATGAATCAGAACTGCTGTCACTCATGTTAATTATGACTGGCTCGAAATGAAGGACATTTTCAGACAGTCCATCTTTCTCCCAGTAGTGGTCTTCAATTATTTTAGCGTGTTTAATACATTGTTTCCAGAGTTCGGGAGTAACGGTACGCAAGGCTTCTCGGCATAAAACATTCATTGCTTCCGTACTTCTACCATTTTGTAATATGTTAGCCATATTTGTTTTTGCTATTTTTCCTTTAACGTAAGCTCAAATAAGTTCAATTGGATTGAGCTCGCAATGAGCCACTGGTAACCAAACAAACTTTACATCCGGTCGAAGTCGTTTCGTCAGTTGTTCCAGCTTCTTCACTGGAGTTTGAAAATAAGGCCTGGCAAGGACAATTAGCTCTGATTTAGTCAGCTTGTTGTAATTGACAACTCCAAGTGGTAGCGATATATTCTTTGATGTTATCCAGGTTATAATGTCAGGTTTCAGCCACGACATGTTCGGGTTTTTAGTTGCAGGATCGACTGTCGTATGATATGGGGCTTGATCTATAATAACTGCCGACCTTTGAGGCAATAAACTCAGCACTTTCATGAACCATTCTTCGTAATGAGTCGAGCTCATTTCGTTGTGGTAATCACCGCTCCCTTTCTTGCCGATAAAACATAGTTCTGCACCGTCAAGAAATCCTTCTTCACTTCCTATATGTAAAATTATGATGCGTTTCCCAGCTCCAGACGGTGTCTTGAAACCTCCACGCCATCCATAAATTTCCTGAATGTACCCTCTGTATTGATCATAATTGTCGAAGTTATTTTCCAAAGCATCAACCACGTTTTCTTGCCACCCATATTTCATAGTGTGGTTCTGTCCGCACCAGGTCTCGTCTGTAAAGAAGATCTTGTAGCCCTGTGCTCGAAGTTCTCTCATTCTTCTCTGGAATGTATGTCGGGATGCAGCAACCGTCACGGATTCCATTAGCACTGGTTTCCTGTTCAGTTTTTTGAATCGGAATCTCAAGCCTTTGACTACTTTCAAAAGCGTAGAAATTGACATATCAGGAAAATCGTTCATATTTTCGGACAGTTTCTCGCGGAGGTTTTTAATTGTGGGAAATACCTTATTCATGTAAAAATCATGTATAGTTTTTCTTATTGTGCCCAAAGTAAAATCATCGAGTTGGATTTTCAGACGACCTGGCCCGGGCCTCACACACTGCTTCTTTCTTGACCTGGATGACATATTTTCATTTTCCCTTGAAGTGGCTCCTATTCTCTTTTACTGATGACACTGATAATCCAAGACAATCTGCCACTTTCCGATACACAGGAAACCTCTTGTCCCCTAATTTTTCCCCTCATTTCGAAAGAAACAGAACAGAACTAGCGCAAGTTCGCCCTTAGACATTGGTGGTCTCGGAGGCATCTGGAAGTGATGTGGCCAATATTCAGTAAACAGGAAGACTGAAATAGCATGAGGACATAGCCAGCCAGGTCACTCGCATTCCATTCACAACTGCCCGGGGCGAGGGTAGCCGGCAACGCTGCACTCGAATTCACCACCTCGTCCGCTTATAATCGCACGGGCTACAACGCACAAAACCTCCCATTACTATTACTCTTCATGAATTCGTCATCACACTGTACGTTTACAGTGGTTGTAGTTTCCGATAATCACGAATGAGAGCTTCAAAATGAGACCAAGTTTCCTGCTGTACGTTTATCCTGGGCTGAGAAAACGTTACGTCAGAAAAAGTATAAGAACTTTTTTATCGGGTAGTTCAAAAAAATTGAAACTTGAGATTTGAACTACCAATACTTGTGCCTTTCACATATAAAAATTGCATTACCCTCAGCCAAGTAGTTTTCTATGTATATAGTTTTAAGTGAGCGGTTCTTAGAAAAGACGTCAAAAACACGGACAATTTTTCATACAACCACAAGTAAATAAATAATTAATAAACTTTAAAATAATTGGCTTATATAGTCTAACGCAGAATTAAACAAGGAAAATATTGGTATAACTCGTTTTTCAATAGGTCTGTTGGTTTGGTTGTAAAAGGCCTAAACTCGAGTATTCATATTTAAAAAACCCGATAGTAGATCCTCGATTCAACTCAAAGAGTAAAATGTGTAGAAAGCGTTCATTTTTCTCTACTTGACATTCCATACTTATTAGCCTTGTAAATGACCAGAGCGAGCTGTTAACAACATACAAATTTCTGTTCGCAACAAACTCAAAATAGAAGTAAGAAAACAATTGAAAAACGAAAACGAAGGTTTCACAATGCACGGACTTATGCTTTGACCCTATAGTGATCATCATATTGCGGTAAATGTTCAATCCAATTTGGACAGAAATAGGATTCTGATTAAACAAATTTTTGAAAAATCTCTACTTGAACTTCTAGACTTCAATTCCTGAATTCTCTATCGATCGCAAACTCTTGGGTCACCATTTACTCCACCTCTGGAAACCTAAATAAAACTGCGGATTCATAGCAGCAATATTCCTCTTCGCATATTTATGAAGCGATTAGTTTACTTAGCAGACGCTCAATATCGGAACAGACCAACTCGCTGCATGTTGAGTACCTCGGTGTATTTAGCAGCTTCAGTGGCCGAGAACCTCAACCGGGACTCGGCATAGCAGTAGCAAAAATTCACTTAATATGAAACATGAGGATTAATGGGACAAAGAGCTTCCATGGAGGAAAAACATTACTGAATAGAGAGTCTTGAGTTTTAAAATACTAACATTGTGGACTAAGAGGCATAATCCCCTCAACATACCACCTGATTAGGTTACATGACAGGTATTGGGTTTTCCACATTACATTTTTAGAGTAACTATGAGCTGTGCGAGGTTTCTCTGAAAGGGCCGCAAGAGAAAGCAGCACAATCCCTTCATTTTCCCTTTCATCCTGTAACCCTTTCGTCTACTGGCCGATGGTAGGTTTACTTTTTTTTGTTACTCAGTGTTCTTTACCAAAACAAACCTTTAATTTATTTCAAACATATTTATTATAGTTTACTAAAACTTACTTAACAGATTTTTATTCACAATGTAATAAAAAACTAGAGCCTGGTTTCTCCCAAGATACCTTAAGACACAGCATGCCTCTCAATCTTGTTTTGGGTATTTCATTAACAAACATTTTTTTTTACAATTTGAAATCTAGTAGTATTTTCTTATCAGAAATGTCAGGTGTTGGCATTCTTGTAGATATGGTGCTGCAATATGGCCACAGAGTATTCATCCAAATTTCAAAGATTACCTTCTAGTGCTACAATTTCATTTATGTTCGACCCTGACTATTATGTTTCTGAAAACTGTATCATAATGATGGTCATTATAACACTATTATTCATTATGAAACAGTTTCTCCCACCAATCACAGCTCAAGAAACAAATTTTTTGACCAATTAGATAAGGATACCTTCGCGCATGCTCTCAAAATCCAACATGTCTATATAAATTACCGAAAGTGCACCGTCCAAATGTTCGCGTAAATAAACTGGTGAATATGAGACAAGAAATAGCACTGTACCTTAATATACCTAAATCCAATTTCTACTCGGCGCGTTGATTTCAAACGACAACGGTGACAGTTTTGCTAAATACTGGTTCACGATCTGCACATCTGGCATTGAAGCTCTTAGAGCGCAGGCTTCGGCCGGCCAGAGAGCTTGGAACAGGGAGATGTGCTACCTAGCGCACCACCCGAGCACAAAATTCTAGTTACTGAACAGATATTTATGAATATTTATGTTAAAACATGTAATAAAGTTATAATTATCGTCGAACATAAACAGTCGTATGCAACTCGCCTATAATGGTAATTAAGACACTCGTATGGAAATTATAAAACTCGCTAAAGCTCGTTTTATAAAGACACTCGTGTCTTAATTATAGCCATTATCGGCTCGTTGCATAATGTACTATTATACCATTCTGATTGATTGTTTATTTTAGGATTATTTAAGTGTAATAACTAACTAATGCATGTAATTGTTTCCTGGAGTGTGTATACATATTTATAATTTTGTACCCCGCCAAATTTATTGGGCACAATCGTGTTGACCGACTGAAAAGCAGCAAAGACAATTTGTATAGGCAACAATGAAAAAGAATGGCTTCAAATTTCCACCTGATTCATTTTATCATTATAATTTCATTTCTGGATTCTAGGGGTCAACATAACGTTGGTGTCAGATGAGATACAGTAATCCTTGCCTTCAACGGACCCTTAAACGGAAACTTGTCTTAAACGGAAATATTTGATGATCCCGCGAACGTAGGGGGAAAACGTGTTAAATGTCCTTCTTTAAACGAAACTGTGTTAAGCGGACAAAGGAAATCAAAATACACATTTTCAAGCTCCAGAATGCAGTGTTTAGGAAATTTTCAGGCACCCTGTGAAAGTCTACCTTGTCTGCTGTAACAGTTGATTCTGTAGATAACAAGGATTGAGCAACTAAGTCTTCCATCTAGTGTTCCTCTACAGTACTCGCACGTCAAAGTGCACGGCTAATTGCCTTTTTCATGTCCTCCAAGCCTTTCCCATTTCTCGTTTTAATGAGCTATCAATCAACAAATGCCTGTCTTAATCTCGGCCCTTGTCAATCAACTTGCAAGGGAAGTATCAGGTAAGAGAGGTCGAAACATATCCTGAAACTTTATGAACGCAATCGTTGTACTATAAGAGGACCATGTGCGGAAAATCAGCTGCCAGATTGAACTGCAAGGCTCCGAAATAATGTGGCGAATCTCTCATATAAATCAATGGGAGGTAGCGAGTACCGTACATGTTGGAATTGACAGCCCTGACCGCCCAAGAAATCAAGGCGGGTGGGAAGGAGCCGCACGCTCCCGCCAGGTTATACGACCCGCCTCGCTACTACTCCGAGTGCCACAGGGATGTCCAGCGTACCAGGATGTCAGGTACGATTTCGGAGCCTTGCAGTTCAATCTGGCAGCTGATTTTCCGCACGTTCTCCTCTTATAGTACAACGATTGCGTCTACAATGTTTCAAGATAGGTTTCGAACTGTCGTACCTGATAGCCTACTTCCCTTGTTAGAATTCAGCACTTCTTATCTTACATTACTGACAATTCGGTAGTAGTTATTATGGCTTCGAAAGCTAAAGTTGTCCTTGATCTTAACACGAGAGCAAAAGTGATACAGTACTATATTAATTCATAGAAGAAATATGTAAATACAACATTGAATGTGGTATGTACCCAATTTTATTTTTTCTCAGTATGTCCATTATATGCAAGTCCGTGGTTTAATTATTTTAGCATAGACCAACTAGTACCTTCGTTAACCGAAAAAATAACTTTATCTGAAAAATTTGCGAGTCCCGTTCGATTCCGTTGAAGGCAGGTTTTACTCCATTTAGAATAATCTATTGTTTTTAGCCTACAGTACTTTCGATTTTTGCAAAAAATGAAAGTAGACTTATGAGATCAACACAGGGCGAAAAATTGTGTGTATCTCTGTGTGTGAGTCTGTGTGTGTGTGTGTGTGTGTGTGAACACTGTGTGCCCCCCCCCCCTATCAATTCGAACACGGTTAAACCGAATTGAACAAAATTTGGTACAGAGGTAGCACTAGCAAAGGGCACCTCAGTGTCATGTTTTATATCTCTGCCATCTTGACGGAAAAGTAATGGCGGCCGCCCAAATGTTAAAAGCTTAAATCAAATTACGACCAACCTAATCATCTGATCTCTACCATTTTTTTTTCAACGTTATACCTTTATGTATGAAAAATCTTTTGACCAAACTACAAGGTCATCAGCACAATACTTTGCGGATGGCGGCCATGTACGTGTGCAAATCAATTCCCCCTATCAATTCAAACACGGTGAAACCGAATTGAACGAAATTTGGTACAGAGGTAGCACTAGCAAAGGGCACGTCACTGCCATGTTTTATATCGCCGCCATCTTGACAAAAACGTAATGGCGGCCACCCAAATGTTAAAAGCTTAAATCAAATTAAGACCAATCTAATCACCTGATCTCTACCAATTTTTGCAACATTATACCTTTATGTACGAAGAATATTTTGACCGAATTACAAGATGATCAACGGAATAATTTGCGGATGGTGGCCATGTAGGTGTGCAATGGATTCCCCCTATCTATTCAAACACGATGAAACTGAATTGTACGAGATTTGGTATAGAGGTAGCACTAGCAAAGGGCTTCTCAGGATCATGTTTTATATCGCCGCCATCTTGACGGAAACGGAATTGTGGCCACACAAATGTTAAAAGTTTAAATCAAATTACGACCAATCTAATTATTTGATCTCTACCGAATTTTGCAACAACATACCTTTATGTGGGAAGCATCGTTTGACCAAACGACAAGGTCATCGACCCACTAGTTTGCAGATAGTGGCCATGTATGTATGCAAATCGATTCCCCCTATCAATTCAAACACGGTGAAACCGAATTGAACGAAATTTGGTACAGAGGTAGCACTTGCAAAAGATAACTCAGTGTCATGTATTTTATCGTCGCCATCTTGATGGAAACTTAATGGCGGCCACCCAAATGTTAAAAGCTTAAATCAAATTGCGACCAACCTAATCATCTGATCTCTACCAAATTTTGCAACAACATACCTTTAAGTGAGAAGCGTTCTTTGACCTAGCTACAAGGTCATCAGTCCAATAGTTTTGCAGATAGCGGCCATGTATGTGTGCAAATCGATTCACCATTTCAATTCAAACGCGGTGAAATTCAATTTAATGGAATTTTGTACAAATGTTGCACTAGCAAAGGGCACCTCATATTCATGTTTAATATCCGTGTAACACGTATTTCAACAAGCTACGACAACTAACATTCAATTATAGTCCTTGAAAAGGACAAAGAGTTATAACAATACCCATGCATTTAGGAGAAAGTAGGCTATATGTTCTTTACTGAAAATCTTCTTAAATTGTATGCTGTATTTCTGTAATCATATTATTGCTGTATTAATTTAATAGACACATTTAGCTGATTATTTATGAAGACATTTTTACTTGTTTCAGGTACGTAACTTCTGTAGGGGTCTTGCTCTCACCTAAGAACAATCAGGTTAGTTCATAGCTCTTGCATGAAATAAAAAGACTCATCATTAAGCTGTTTTGCTGTTGTCTGTTGAGTAAGGCTTGAAAGTGTGAACACAGTCGAGATTCGAACCCGAATCTTCTGCTCTCCAGGAAGGTGCGCTTAGCCACTTAGGGCCGTTTTCACCCACGTCTATCTCTTAATCCATCATTAAAGGTAATTTAACTTTGGCACGAGCATTTCATTAAACAGAAACGCTCGTTAACTTACCACTAACAAGGAATTACGTTAAATGACCAAATATGACCACTCTACTCCCTAAAGCATCGTTATAATGGTGGGAAACAGCCAAACTCTACCACGCGGATCCCTCAATGGCGGTTTGTTTCCGAGTTTCACATGAACTTAGGGCCGTATTCTCCAACTTTTAATTAACGATTAGTTAGTTAATTCCTATTTAACTTAAATGGCAGAGTTAATGCATGGCTATCGTCGATGCATTTCACAAGGCCATTCGGGTCATAATTACTTAACTTTGCTGTACGGCTCTTGCGAATGCGTAGGCTCAGTTTCACACTGGAATAATAAGCGTGTAGCACTGATCGTTGTTTGCGATGCTTCCTTGAGAAAGGGAAGTACAGAAGACCTTACTCATGACAAAAGCTTAAAATTATATTAACAAAATACAGTAAACTCCCGATTATCCGCGGAATTGACTAGCGGATACCGCGGATAATCGAATTTCGTGAATAAGCCGCAAAATTGCTGATAATGGTTAAACAAAGGACGAAGGCACTAAAAACAACACACAGGTGCTTTAAATAAGTTTATTATACAATAAATCGACGTACATGATAACAAAACTCAGTTGATGTTATGTGTGTTATTAAAAAGTCTTGTTTACTGTTTAACAAAAAAAATCGTCATTTGCTTCTGCTTTTTCGTTGTGAAACACTTTTTCTTTATTTGTGATTTGAGTTTTCTCAACACCATCTTATCACAAAGTGATGCGTCGACTTGCTCTTCAAGGTCCAAAACTGCTCAAGCACACACGACGTACAGTGTGTATACCGATATACAGTACAGTACTGTACAGTAATACTGAACTACTGTACACGTTTTGTACTGTACATTATTAAGTGTACTGTACTGTATTTGCGATTTACGATTTTCATTACGTTTAAGTATTTAGTAACTTTATTTCAATTTTTGAGAAATAATTTTCGGTTTCAAAACCTTCCTTTTTTTATAAATATGTTTTCCTACAGGCACCGCGGATAATCCGCAAAGTGGATAAACCGCCCGCGGATAATCGAGAGTTTGCTGTATTTAGAACTGGCAGTTATGTGTATAACCTACATTGCTTACATAGCTAATAGGACTCGTATTTGTAGTGGTTGCGTTGCAGACTCGCAGATCACTATGCAGACCTGGGAGAAGTTCAAATCCCACTTCGGACATGTTTTCATTTCCGTATTCTTCTTTCCTGGCATTAGTAACATGTATGATCTTTTATTAAAAAAACATTAGTCGGTTTAACCTCCAGGGATGGCTTTTCCCTCGGACTCAGCGAGGGATCCCACATTCACCACCTCCAGGGCAGTGTCCTGGAGCTTGAAACATCGGGTCGAGGGATAAGTTACAACTGGGGAGGTGGGACGAGCACGTGCGGTGAGCAAAGCGAACAGGGGCGTTATGAGGGATGGGAAGGGATGGGAAGTTTGGCAGGGATAGGCAAGGAAGAGGGATAGAGGCGGCCGTGGCCTTACGTTAGGTAGTATCCCGGCATTTGCCTGGAGACGAAGTGGAGAAACCGCGAAAAACCACTTCGAGGATGGCTGAGGTGGGAATCGAATACCCTCTACGCATTTGGACCACCCTAGGCTGAGTAGACCCCATTCCAGTCCTCATACCACTTTTTAAATTTCGTGGCAAAGTTGGAAATCGAACCTTGGACCTCCGGGGTGGCAGCTAAGCACGCTGACCACTACACCATGGAGGCGACTTACCTTTTATAATTAATTTCCATAAACATATTTTATATTCATATGGGTGAATATTCGTTCGAAAGTCGGAAACAAACCAATTCTATCGCAATTGCAAAATGCGCGTGGTAGAATGCAGCTGTTTCCCTCCACTTTAACGATGCTTTAGAGAGTTGAGTGGTCAGATTTGACCATTTAACGTAACTGCTTGTTAGTGGTAAGTTAACGAACGTTTGTGTTTGATGAAATTCTCATGCACAGTTAAATAACCTATAGTGATGGATTAAAAGATGATTGACGTCGGTGAAAATGGCCCTTACACCACCGAAACCACAACCCGATTGAAGCAATGTTTCAACTCTTAAATGGAAAGACGCTGTTATGGCGGCTTCCAGAATGACGAGGAAATACAGTACGGTACCTCTGATATCTGGAAATTGTTGTTGTTTATTCATTTTAATTGCATGGGTCTTCTTGGACATCAGACCCACATAGCCTACTTGAGTGAGTATTGGGTTTTTCGAACACCTTTTGTTTCTGTAGTTCCTGTAGTAGTGGGGTGCAATTCAAGAAGTTGCCATAATTGCGCCGTTTCTTCGAAGACTTGAAAATTTGGCGCAATTGGGGCGTGGCCATATGGGTGTGACTGGGTAAACGCACTTGTCCAGACAGCAGGAGATTTGGGTTCGAATCGCGACTGAGTTTACATTTTCAAGTCTTACTCAACAAATAAGATCTTCCCATGGCGAGCAATGTCCTAAAGCCATTTCAATGTTTTGTTGTTGTTCAGACATTCATTGAATCAAGAGGCTTGGGACTTCTTGGTCATCAGCCCCATATAATTGGGTGTGTATTCAGATTATCTAATAACCAATGTTTCTCTAGTACTGTAAGTGTAGTAGCCTGCTGCCGGCCACGTGGTGTTAGGGTAGCGCACCTGTCTCTCACTCGGAGGCCCTGGTTTTGATTCCCGGCACCATCAGGGATTTTAGAAACTGGCTGCAACCGGGTGCACTCAGCCTCGTGAGGACAATTGAGTATCAGTCTGAGAGTTAGGCAGCGCCCCGGTTACGGAGACCAAGATTAACGGCCGAGGGAATCCGACGCGTTAACCACGCGTCACCCCTAGGCCCACGGGTGTGATTCCCGGCTCTGCCAAAAAAAAAAAAAGTCTGGTCTGAGAGCTGAAACGGGGTCCACTCACCTTCGTGAGGCAAAACTGAGGAGAGGCGAGATCGATTCCTACCTCAGTCATCATGGAAGTGGTTTTACGTGGTTTCTCCCCTTCTACTCTAGGCGAATGCTGGGATAGTACCTTACCTAAAGCCACGGCTGCGTCCTACGAAAATCCTACCTCAATAACAAATATACACACTAGTACAGACATCACAGTGACACAGTTTATCAGACAAATTTCAACACACACCCAACATGACTACGATGTCGCAAAGCCCCTAAATGATTCATCATCATCATCATCATCATCATCATCAACAACAACAACAACAACAACAACAACAACAACAACAACAACTACGAAGTAGCCTGCAGGCAGGGATTGGGAAATTTAGGAATTCCAGTAAGGCTCCATCTCAGCATTTCCCTAAAACCAATATGGAAAATTACCTCGACTCTCTGTCCATTGCAATAGTAGAGCAAGAGTTATCGGTGGATACGCTACTGCATAATTTATTCACTTGTCTATATTACGGTAAAAAAAAGAATGTACTTCACTTCCAACTCCTTTAATAAACTAAATTTACAATTCTATTGATTTTGATATGTATCCAACATTTTAATGATGGTTGAGCAATAACCAATATTTTACATGGAAAGGAAATGAAGGTAGAAATTTTGAATATACGACCTAAGCCTGAATAAATTCAATTTCCGTGAACAAAAGTACCTCCATCCGGTCCGTTCACGGACACCGTCATATGAGGGAGAAGGAATTCTCCATGAGAGAGAGAGAGAGAGAGAGAGAGAGAGACAACTTTGGCAAATATTCAAACAATATAATAGTTAAAAGCACACCTGGTCAATAAATCTGTATCCTGGGCAGCTTCCAGTTACGTCACGTGGCGTGTACGGTATTGTTGAAGTGTTAGGAGCAATGATTTACGGATGTACTAGTGACTACAGTAGAACCGAGGACAGGAAACCAAGCCGTTTATAGCTTCACACTTCTACAAAAACAGCGCCGCACAAGTGTACTGGAAACAGTATTATCGATGTGAGGTGTACAGACTTTCAACTTATTGTGTATGGAAAGCTAATAAAAATAGTTGTTTTTATACGAGATTTTTAGACAAAATAATAGTGTCTGTATGATTCTCTCTGGATGGGGAAATTGAGTTGCAGAAAAGTCTATGCATTGAGCTCTCAGTTGCGATGTACAGTATTCTGCTAGAACGGAGTTAAGGGGAGTATGAATGACCATTTTGTTCAAAGAATCGTAATTTTTGATTTTGATGCCTAAACATTACTTGGAATTTGCTGATTAATTTGGTGAATGATTTATTAAATTTGCTTGATTAGAAATATGTTTAATTTAATTTAATTACTTGCACGGGGTATTTTCAGGATTTTAAATACAATTTCTCAGTAAACACTTCATATCTCAAGAACCATAAGGTTTGTGGTTTGATTTAAATTCTAGTGGAAGCATTGCTGCAAAAGATAGTGGGACTGGCATAACAGTAAGTTGTGTTTATTGTTTACGTTTTGCATGCGATATTCTTGGTATAACGTGCATTTTTTTCCATATTCTGTGCCATTGTGTTGCGGATCTTGAGTACATTTGATCATGACAAGAGCAAAAGGAGTGTTAAAGAAAGTAAAAACAAAGGAAATTGCTACTACAGAACTTATCCAGGTGTAAGCGAGGTTGTGAGTGAGGTTAGGAATGAAAGTTCACCTAATACTTAAGCTCTACACCTTCAAGCTCCTCCCCGGAAAATAAATGTTGTTCCGGCGAGAGGTGTAAATACAAAATAGCTGCTGCAGTTGGAACATTAGATAAGTTTACCCACAAGAACTCTATACATGAGGCTGTTATGTTGGCTATAAAGCCAGTTTATAGAGATTTGCCAAATCCAGATCTACTGAAGAAATGTCTGATAGGGAAAACACAAAACGTGAATGAGTCATTCAGAGCTTGCCACGGTGGGTGAGTGGTTATAGTGTCGGACTACCAACCCCAAGATTGCAGGTTCGCTCCTGACCATGGTAAGTGATTTTTGAAGGCGACTAAAATCACGACACTCATGTCATACGTTGTTGGCATGTTAAAGAACCCATTTGAATTCAGTAGGCCGTGTTCAATGGCAAAATTAATCTCGGGATTTTCCGCCAACACAAAGTTCCTCCATTCTCTACTTGAAAGCGCTGTGGTGTCAAGGAGTTTCGATATCTAACCTCCTTGACTTTCATAGCGTTCATAGGAACGACGAAATTCGACATGCAAGCTGCCCTCTGGGTGTCAATTAACAAAGCTTGCACCAGGCACCCGAGGCCATACAATATTATTATTATTATTATTATTATTATTATTATTATTATTATTATTATTATTATTATTAGTCATTCAAAAATGTAGTGTTGACAAGAGTACCTAGAAATGTATGTGTGGGGTACCATACATTGAAGCTTGGTGTGTATGATGCTGTCATCACATTTAATTATGGCAATACTGGTAGACTGAAAGTCATGGAGGAGCTGGGAGTGAAGACTGGTTGGAATACACGAGCCACACTGAAGGAACTGGACAAGGAGCGAGTCGACAAGGCAGAGCTACTGTCCCAAAAAGTGTCCAAAGAGGCAAGTTCTTTGAGGAGGAAGAAGAGGATGTACTCGGACAGTGTAGGAGATGATGAAGACTACACTGCCGGCGCATTTTAGCTGTTGTTTCCATTGAAACGTGAGTTACAATCTAAATTATATTTTAAAGGCAATTTCTGAAAAACGTTTCCTTTTCAGTTAAATGACCTGTTATCTCCGGGTCTATAGAAGATAGACTCTTGATTCTTTCACTGTTCATGTATAATACCCTTGTAATACCACACCTCTAAAATGGTAGAGATGTATATTTGAAGAAAAATGCACAAACATTTGACAAAGAAAAGTGTACAAATATAAAACACAGAAACATATTCTACCCCAACTCCTAGAATATGTACTTCAATCAAACTAAAGGAGTAAGTACATAAAACATGTATAAATGACCTGCAAAAGTGTCATTGCCTTGCTGAAGTTGTTCTTGAGAAAATGGGTCATGAAATTAGCAAATTTAACATTAACGGGATAGGCCATGCATACTCCCCTTAATGTCGCGATGTTCTTCACCAAAGTTCCTTAAAATACTACATTGCAAATGTATTAACGCTACAAAATACTAAATTCTAAATTTGATTTCACATTTTTAACCCGACAGCTGTAATAAGTAGCGTGAAATGAAAATATATATTTAACAAGCAGAAGTATCCTTTCTTCGAACGGTCTTCGGTATTAATAACCAGACGTTATCAATTGAGCTACTGTTGCAATGGTTAGGGGCTTGGAACCTGTTTGTCGACAAAGAAAAATAATTAGTTAAAATGTGCTCTCAAACTAAATTTACCTAACGTGTTCTTCCTGACGTGAAAATAAAATTGAAAACCTCGTAGACGAATCGCAATACACGTCACATACAAACTGTCCCTCCCTAACCGTTGTGTCAAGTGCCCGACCACAGGAAGACCCCTTTTATAAATTATAAAGGCTTGTGGTGCATGAAAATTCAGTTTTTTTTAGCCTCCTGTAACAGTAGCCTCATCCCCCCTTACCCTGTTTATTAGCCAAAACGATAATAATAATAATAATATTAGCATATCAAAATAAATGATCACATGACATTACCACACCCAGAATTAATAATAAAAAACACACGAAAGGGCAATTTAATTACTCGCTAGGCCAGCTGAGTTCACAGCAAAAAAAACCTAGGAGCGAATGTTCCGATTTGCTTGGTTTTCAAGAACACCCTCATTCGATTTAGGAAAAGAGAGAAGGCGGGACGAAACCAATGTCAAGACCAGCTTGTTGAGTGGAACGCTGGGTGCGTACCTCAGCAGGCCGTATTAAATTGACCCTGCCAAAGATGAAGAATGAAAAGGGGAATAATCTTCCTAGTGACTTCATGCAATAAATAATATGACAAATCGAAATAAGCTAACATGTATTGAGCAGTAAAATAAAACAATTACAAGAGATAGCCTTCCACCACTTAATTAACTAACTGACAAATATGATCTAATTAAAACACCAATGAATCACTTAACCTAAACTAACCAGGCACTTGCCCGGGTGGCAAGATTACACGCATCTACATTTATGATAGAAAAGAAATTGATTAGAATGATTCCCCTGACGACAAACTAAAGGAATAACAACACGAGAAAGGCAATGCCTTCTCTAAAAACAAAGCTGCGTCAAACAACCGAAACGGCCCTTAATGGAACGGAAAAGATCTGACAACCTCCACAGTGCAGCCTTGACCGTCCCGTCGAGGCTGTCTGACCAAGAATTAGAACCCACGAGGTTCCCATCCAGCTAACGGGAAAATAGGGCAATAAATAATCCACTCTGCAGTGATTACATATAAAGGTACCACCCAAATTGTACAAACCCTTCCAAAATATTACATACTAAAAATAATAATGTCAGTCCGCTCAAAATACGGTCCATCGTCACATGGCCTTAACGACATAGCAAAATGACACAGTTTAGTGTTCCACCGAAAGGTTGCCCCTTCTAACAAAAGGTTCATACCACCTGCTTTATTTCAGCCCTCCGGAGGAACTGGCTGTTAGTTCCCCCGGAGGCGATCGCTTTTAAGTCCTTCCGTCACCAACCTTCGTCTCGTACTGTTCTCTTGAGTCACCGATTCCACCCTTGTATATCAGCGTATCCCCCACCACAAACCTCCAGTAGTACCAACTGCGACTAGTTGCACAACCGGCCAAAACAAAGCCAGGGTTCAAGGTCTTGAGTGGGTACTATAGAATATCATCCCATACAGGTTACTGCGTAGAAACCTTCTAGGAGTCGAGGTGTTACACAATGTCCTTTGTAAGATCTTTCTCAGAATAAGAGCTTGGCGAATGCAGCTGACAGTAAATGTTCGCTTTTCCAAAGTTTGCAGACACAAAGCTCGATTTTTTCTCTTGACGAGTGTCTATCATGATAAGCCAATAAGTGACAGCACACACAAAGGCACAAATCCTGGCAGGAAGGGGCTAGGCGATCCCATTTCAGCAGTAGCCAGGTGCCAACTTGGTGAATGGAATTCTCAGAAAGGGGCTGGTGTATTTTCTCATGAGAATCTGCCCAGACCTGGAGCTCCAGCTGCGTCTCGAAGATAAGATGAACATGTACCGATTTGCAAAATTGGTACATCCTCCTCCTCCAAAGGAAGACGATGGGGAGATGATGAACAGGGTGATGGTGTCCAGCTGGTCTCTTGGCAGCTGAAGAGGCTACTCCAATCTCCGCCAGCGGACCTTGAAGTAGATCTCCTCGGGCAGAATGATGCCATGGGACCTAGATGGTACCTCCAAACTGGGCCCAGATTGGTAGTACACGTCCCACATAGTGACCACTGAAACACACATCAGAACAGCAGCGTATGGTCCAAATACAGTTCCCTAAGAGGGAACAATCGTTCCAGGCCAGTCAACCAGCCCAAACAGCCGAAGTTATCCCAGGAAGGATAAAAGAAAACATTACACGAAGCATTAGTGTCCCATCGAAGTTCACTTAAGAGTCCTTCATGTCACAAGGGATACTTGAGGCTTCAAACAAGGTTCTACGCAAGGAGATAGTGTTCAGGCCATAATTAAGGGTCCACTGAAGTATTAAAATCACACGAAAGGGGCAACCAACTATACGATATGACTGACGTTAACAAGCTTAATTGAAAGTTCACTACAATACTTAGCAAGAATAACTAAAATTTAACTAAGGTGTACAGAACCCAGAATTTTTCTTTAGAATATGCAAATCAAAGGCACCTACAAACTTGCCCACCAAAATTTTTAAACAATTTTTCAAAAATGAATTTACTTTAACAAAACCGAAGGACCATTTTTCTGCGACTTCACGAAATCAGGACAGCACGTAACTATTTCCAAAATTCACAATGACAATTACATTAACATGCCGCACGGGGCATTCCATCAGAACTACATTTACTATACCGCCCGTGACACCGCTCAAGTTAATACATTACAAAATTACCTACCGCACCGAAGGCATCACACAGAGCTCGTTTTGATATGCACACAAACACAAATTACATGTCTTGCTCAATTTTACATGTTCCTGACCCACGCTGCCCTCAGTGGCCTCCAAGGACAGGAGTAACAGAGACCACAACATCCTATCACGCAAGCACACTAGCAGCAAGACAAACAAAATAAGGAAAAACCACGTCACCCACATAATTCACACACACACATTCACACTTTAATAATAAGAATGCCCTTAATTCCATCGGGCTGTCACCCCGATATTTCTCCCACTCCATATCTGCCAACGGGCACTGTTCCCGGTGACAACACAAAACATAAATAACCCTAAATTCCATCGGGCTGTCACCCCGATATTTCTCCCACTCCATAACTGCCAACGGGCACTGTTCCCGGTGACAACACAAAACATAAATAACCCTAAATTCCATAGGACAACTAGCGAACCAGGAAAACAGCACGAGGACTGCAGTTCGTAACCTGACGTGAATTATTAAAACAGTATGCACTGTCATTCACACACTACACAAACAAACACCGCCCTGTCCTTCACATGACAGGTCCTCTCCCTTATGACACCGGGAGGAACATCACTCTTGCGCCACCAAACCCTGGCCATCATGACAAAATCAGCTCGGTACCTGAGCTCCACCTCTGGATCAACTCACGACCCCACAGAGGGTAATCAACATCTTCCCCTACAAAGGCATGGCCGCCTCAGAAGATGACAGTACAACACATTACCAAAACATAAATACACATTCGACACAAGGTAGGGCACCCACCAAGCGTCACACACACCCAAGTGCACGTGGTTCACCTTCCAATCACACAACACAGACAATCACAACCCCGAAAATTTCTCTACGTGGCGTTACCACAGACTACAGACGTCTCCAACTAACAACGTGTGTCACCTACCATTAATATTCACCATCCAAATACCGGGTGACACTTTATGACCACACTCAAATCGAACCCATGATGCTTCAACTCACCACTGTCATCAAAACGTTCTTAAAACATTAACTTCACGAAGCTACTTAAAATCTCAAAATTCACAACCTCCTTGACTAACAACACGTGTCTGTATCTCACCAAATGCTAACGCCAATAAAATCTCTCCCAGAATATCAAAACTAATTTATTCAGAATTACAAATCACAGAAGTGACAGATGTTACATCTCAAAATGGCACGAAGCAATTAAAATCTTCAAAATAAATCCATAAATCCAGCTCGCACCTAACCACATTGGAACCTCGCACTAAAAAAAACTGCCAAGCTATCAACACTCTATTACTCAGAGAATTTAAATTATTTTTACCACCAAACATAATTACTCCAGTAACTACCCAGGACACTAACTGTCACTAAGGCTCACAATCGATCAGAACATCCGGTGGCAACAGCCGAACTCACACACACCCAAGATGACGGGGCTACTCGAAATTTTAACGAACCCAGAACTTTTCAGAGTTGAGACTACAACAGAGACCCTAGCGGTCTAACAGATCAAGGCTGCAAGTTATAAATAACTAACCAACTAATGCACTGAAGCACCCTCAAGTGAAAACTCCAGAATCAAAATATCAAAATATGCATGAACGCCTACAACAGCTGATTGTGAAGTGAACACACCCAAGCTAACGGGAGTCTACATGAAATCTCACGAACCTACAACCCTTCAGAAATGCGACCACAATAGAAATAACCTAGCCGCCTAACAGCAAGAAACTGCAAGTTATGAATAACTAACGAACCAGCCCATTTCAATGCCATCGCAAACGAAGCATTGCAACCTCCCAAAAATCTCAAAATCAGACTAGTGAACACAGCAGCTGACATACAACGACAACTCAGCATGCCACCGCAGGATATCTCCCTAAAGGAAAACTTTCACCAACCGAACTACCAAATAATTTTTTTTTATATATACCAACAATCAACAAGTATTCCCAGAGTTACCAACTTCATCACCGGAACTCGAACACAGGACTCCAGTTCCTAACATTCATCCATCATCCATCACACATCCTTCTCAAACATCCCATTATAAGATTTTACCACCCACGACAATAACCCATTACATTCAATTATGCAAATTAGCAATCGTACAAATATCATGAACACAAAATACCCTATGGTATAGAAACACTTACAGACAGCTCACCAATTGTGGCCCAACTCTCCATACAAACTGGACGAGTGGCTTCTAAATACCCCCCAAAAAATTAGCCTTTCACCGAGATAACGAAGTCCCATACCTTTCAGTCACTCGAGTCGGGCAAATGCTATATACACCCTGCCCGGGCCCAATCAAGATGGTACTCACACCCCAAATTAAATGGACTCCTGACAGTAGATCCCCATACGAAGCACATCTGCATAATAGGTCCATTTTCAAAATGCAACTAATACAACTAATATAAAATTAATAATAATCCATCTTACGTTACTGGCAATTAGGCCTCAATTACTCCCACCCAAATTCAAATTGCAAACCTACATCAATTCATTCACACATGACTTTCATTCAATCAGCAGGATTAAAAAAAACTGAAGGATTACCAAAGAAAATAAATACAATTTTGACCACCAAAGAACACCAGTTCGATTCCTACTCAGGGCAGCAATAAAAATCGCATCATCACACACTCTTTCATCCTGAACACAGTGAACCACAGAAATATATTCATACCTCCACCAGACATGAGTGCTCCCTTCCCTGAACAATCCTAAAATTCCCCATTTACAACAGTATGTTAGTATTCGGATCGTCAAGACACTATAACGCCAACGGAGTATCAACTCACGTGAGGACCTGATAAAACAACCCGTAGTTGTAGCCCTGAAATCACAGTTCTCCTTACATCGTAGGAAAACGTCCTAAAACGAAAGACACGAATCGGGGGAAAATATTTATTTACACCCTAAATGAGATGCGACGTGAAGGTGACTGCCTCCCAGAAACATCCCACTTAGTAAGTCACTCAACGAACACACACTAATATACTGAATATCAAAGCCATTTAATACTTGACCAATTTAGATGACAATCTAACCTTAAAATCCCCATGTCACAACAAGACTATTTACTCTCCCCCCAATTACTAAGCAAACTTAAACATAAATCATACATACATAAACACTCACCTGATTCATTTATACTGAATTAGCACACACGCAATTCGACATTTAACATCATTCAAAACACAATTACCGAACGTACATATAGACAGCAATTCGACCATTTTCCAGAATTAATTTAACGCAGAATAAGTTGACAATACCAAATTTTAATACTCTCACGGTCCAATTTAATTTGACAGAACTACCAACAGCGAAATAATTAACCCCCAGCTAAAGAAATGACAACAAAACATGAAATGTTTGGCCTAATGAACAGCTGATCACTACCAATTATACCTCACACGTATTACGCACAGCAAATTGCAGAATTTCAGCCTTACATCACTAACAATTATTACGAATAATTACAGATTTACCCCCAAAGAACCTGCTGGTGATAAATCCACACACGCAATTCACATTTTCACTGACATCAGTTGTATAAAATAATAACTTGTCACAGACGTCGGCCATGATGGTTCAAAATCACTACGTGATTCAACAGGCGTGTACTAAACGCACATCAAAACAGACACTAAGTTATTCTTACTGGAAATACAAGTTTATCAATTTCAGCCTATTTTCAAGAGAATTTAAAACATCACTAATTTTTAAATTTTACCAAAACTACTTCCAATCAGACAAACATTTCATTCTTTCCAAACACGTGACACAATTTGTCAAAACAACACTTCCCGAGGTGTAGATTTAACACAGGCGCAGTAAAATTGAGCTGGACTATTTCCTACAAGAACAGAATGAATATACAACCACCCCAAAACCATACAAACAGCATATCAAAACTCACCACGTGTGAAATTCCTTCAGCCGGTCAACTCGTCAATCTGGCAACGCAGCACGGCCATTACTCTCCCGTCAGTCCTGACTTTCGTCCAGCGCACGTGATCGCCACTTTCGACTATCTGCTCGACTTAACAGCTGACGACAGAATTGTTCATTTGGTCTTCGGTGTACATAGCAGGTTATTTTACATGAAATCAAATCACAACATGTATTAGGTTCTGCTCTAATTGCTACCCTACCTATTGGAGAAAAGATTAGTAGTATGGAGGGCCCAATCTACATTAATTAAGTTACTGGATTTAATTTTAATTAATAACTGCAATCAGTCAGCAGGAAAGATTATATTCTAATGGCAAGATCACAGAGCAAAACCATGCTCTGCTACCATTGTAACAGTAGCCTCATCCCCCCTTACCCTGTTTATTAGCCAAAACGATAATAATAATAATAATATTAGCATATCAAAATAAATGATCACATGACATTACCACACCCAGAATTAATAATAAAAAACACACGAAAGGGCAATTTAATTACTCGCTAGGCCAGCTGAGTTCACAGCAAAAAAAAACCTAGGAGCGAATGTTCCGATTTGCTTGGTTTTCAAGAACACCCTCATTCGATTTAGGAAAAGAGAGAAGGCGGGACGAAACCAATGTCAAGACCAGCTTGTTGAGTGGAACGCTGGGTGCGTACCTCAGCAGGCCGTATTAAATTGACCCTGCCAAAGATGAAGAATGAAAAGGGGAATAATCTTCCTAGTGACTTCATGCAATAAATAATATGACAAATCGAAATAAGCTAACATGTATTGAGCAGTAAAATAAAACAATTACAAGAGATAGCCTTCCACCACTTAATTAACTAACTGACAAATATGATCTAATTAAAACACCAATGAATCACTTAACCTAAACTAACCAGGCACTTGCCCGGGTGGCAAGATTACACGCATCTACATTTATGATAGAAAAGAAATTGATTAGAATGATTCCCCTGACGACAAACTAAAGGAATAACAACACGAGAAAGGCAATGCCTTCTCTAAAAACAAAGCTGCGTCAAACAACCGAAACGGCCCTTAATGGAACGGAAAAGATCTGACAACCTCCACAGTGCAGCCTTGACCGTCCCGTCGAGGCTGTCTGACCAAGAATTAGAACCCACGAGGTTCCCATCCAGCTAACGGGAAAATAGGGCAATAAATAATCCACTCTGCAGTGATTACATATAAAGGTACCACCCAAATTGTACAAACCCTTCCAAAATATTACATACTAAAAATAATAATGTCAGTCCGCTCAAAATACGGTCCATCGTCACATGGCCTTAACGACATAGCAAAATGACACAGTTTAGTGTTCCACCGAAAGATTGCCCCTTCTAACAAAAGGTTCATACCACCTGCTTTATTTCAGCCCTCCGGAGGAACTGGCTGTTAGTTCCCCCGGAGGCGATCGCTTTTAAGTCCTTCCGTCACCAACCTTCGTCTCGTACTGTTCTCTTGAGTCACCGATTCCACCCTTGTATATCAGCGTATCCCCCACCACAAACCTCCAGTAGTACCAACTGCGACTAGTTGCACAACGGGCCAAAACAAAGCCAGGGTTCAAGGTCTTGAGTGGGTACTATAGAATATCAGCCCATACAGGTTACTGCGTAGAAACCTTCTAGGAGTCGAGGTGTTACACAATGTCCTTTGTAAGATCTTTCTCAGAATAAGAGCTTGGCGAATGCAGCTGACAGTAAATGTTCGCTTTTCCAAAGTTTGCAGACACAAAGCTCGATTTTCTCTCTTGACGAGTGTCTATCACGATAAGCCAATAAGTGACAGCACACACAAAGGCACAAATCCTGGCAGGAAGGGCTAGGCGATCCCATTTCAGCAGTAGCCAGGTGCCAACTTGGTGAATGGAATTCTCAGAAGGGGGCTGGTGTATTTTCTCATGAGAATCTGCCCAGACCTGGAGCTCCAGCTGCGTCTCGAAGATAAGATGAACATGTACCGATTTGCAAAATTGGTACATCTCCAATGGCCCAAATTCCTAAAAGCAGCAAAAGATAGTCTACTATTTCAAATCAGGAATTCTTGAAAATGAAGTTGGTGTTTGGAGATATAATAGACCTTCTGTACGACATATCGCACGTGTAATAAGTCGTGTGAAAAAATCTAGGATACTCCTTGAACCCCTTAGGCGCATTGATTAATTTTACAGTTTTAGTTAGTTCCGTGATAACCTTATAGCCATTTGCCAACCTTCACAGTAATGTAATAAATTTAATTGTATTGCATCTTACAGAAATAGATGGATGTCACCTCTTGAGTTACTGTTGTCATGGTTACTGGCTTGCATTCCTTCTTTAGTTTATTAAATGAAATTAGTTTTCTGGGAATATCTAAGAAACTGTTGGTTTAAGAGTCTTAAAATTTAGTTTTTGAGGTCCCTTTACGGCTCTTTAGGGGCCCCGAGTTTTGTTTCTGACACCAAGGGTTTGAAAATGTGCTTCTTTCTCGTCGTTGTAGCCTACGCTATAGGCTAATAATGATAATAATGATAATAATGATGATAATAATACTGATAATAATATAACTATATAGGTATAGGGATATAATATACCTTCCGTACCATACCCGCACGTGTAAATCACGTGAAAAAAAATCTAAAGTACCCCTTGACCCCTTAAGCGCATCATATTTTGATGAATATTTCAGCTTAATTTGGATCCGTTATAACCTTATGGCCGTTTGCAAACCATCACAGTAATGTAATAAATGGAATTGCATTGCGTCTTACAGAAATAGATGGACCTCTGAGGATTATGTTGCCATGGTTACCGGCGTGCATTCTTTCATTAATTTAGTGAAATTCGTTTTCTGAGAATATCTCAAAAACTGTTGGATTTAGGGCCTTAAAATGTGGTTTCCCGAGTTTCGTTTCTCACATTGAGGGATTGAACATGAGCTTTGTCTCACCATTCTACGCCTATTTCAGCATGTATTTTAAGGGGGTAGGCCCCCTTTTATGAGAGGTACGGAGAAGAGTTACATCTATGATTAGTGTCGTGCCTCTGATCTGTATCAAATTTTACGTTGATTCACCCAGCCGTTCTCGAGTTATAAGGACACAAAAAATTGTCCACAGACAGACAGACAGACAGACAAAAAAAATATGTTTGCGCTCATCCGTCATAAATCAGTCTGAAACGCGCAAATATCGCAAATTTCCGTGGAAATTCAGAAAAAACAGACAAACTCTCATTTTTAGCCTATTTTCATTGATGAAAAAAAATAGGCTTATGAGATCACCTTTTGTCCGTGTGTCTGTGTGTGTGCGCGTGCGCGCGTGTGTGTGTGTGTGAGGATTTTTGTGTGTCTCCCCCTAATAACTTCTAAACGGCTGGAGCGATTTCAATGAAACTCGGTAAGTTCATAGCACTATTCTGCGCGACCCCGACCGTGCCCTTCAAATTTTGTTACGTTTCACCAATCCAACATGGCGGCTGTGCCAAATATTCCACCAGCATTCAATATCTCCGAAACTATTACCGATATCACCCTGGAATTTTGTACGGTGATAAAGGGTACTAGCTTACTTGAAGTTCACCTATGTGACTTTTGAAAACCTAGTAAACACAAAACCAACATGGCGGCCAAGCAAAGTTGCGACTTTTAAATAGACATTTCTCGCGATTTAACCAATCAAACGCAATGAAACTTGGTACCGTATATGTTTATACACATTGTAATGCACCGACATCTAACTTCGTTAAATTGTTTACATAACCTCATGATGGCGGCTGTGCGAAATATTTCACCGGCATTCTGTATCTCTGAAACTATTACCGGTATCACCATGAAATTTTGTACGGAGATAAAGGGCACTATTGGAAGTTCATATGAGACTTTCAAAACCCGGTTAACTCCAAAACGAACAGGGCAGCCAAGCGAACTTGAATGTTTTAAATAGACTTTTCTCGCGAATAAATGATCCAAACGCAATGAAACTTCCTACAGCAAATGTCTATACACAGTGTAATGCACTGGTATCTAATTTAGTTCAATTGTTTACGTAATCTCAAGATGGTGGCTGTGCGAATTTCAAAAATTAAGTTTTTATTTCTTGTGTTCTAATCATGCGATCGAAATCAACATTTGCATAATGAACGTACACAACAATCAACATCTAATAGTACATAACTCTATGGCCTACATATATTAATATCCAACATGGCGACCATCCGAAATATTTAGACGGTTCTCAATATCTATTCATCTACAACAGAAATCAAACTGAAATTTTGTAAGTGCATTGAACCCATATGCTATTGGTTCAAGGGTCGAATCCATATTTTATTGGCAAAAGAAGAGAGGAAAAAATACAGTCTTTAGAATGACTTGGGAAGATTTTAGGAGTAGGCTGTTATAACGTGGCACAAGAATAGGTGACCACGAGTCATGCGAACGTGAGACATGCTTGACGCATCGATAAGGAGCTGGCTCATGATTATTAATAGAACGATAAAAACTTTCCACTGCGTGTAAGAGAGAAGAGGTTTCGGAAATAGACCTTACGCAGCTATAAAATGACAACCTCGCAATTGCGCAAGAAGAGAAATAATTAGAATTAAGCCATTTGCGAGCATTTAATTAATGAAAGAAACACATCATTGTGGATCATTCTGGAATAGAGATTTTTGTGTGGGGAAAAAGTTTATAATATTTGCACAGGAAAGAAGTGCAGACGCAGCATGACGTCATTAGTAATTCCCCGAGACCAGAGTTGGTAGGGATAGAAAAATAAACCGCAACACCCACGTATCTGAAGGGCAAAATCATTTAATATCTTGGAATTGTGCGATCGATTTTCATGATCAAAGAAACCAGTTGACGTTTAGAACAAGAGAGTTCCAGAGATATATTTTTCAAAATTATACGACTATTACTTCCAAAGTTAATGCTGAAGAAGATGCGGATTTTATCTTTTTGTCGCCGATTTGTATAAGAACCCTGGACGTGCCCGGAGGAGTATGCAGTTATTCCGAGAGCCCGAGAGGGGGCGTCCGGCTGTATCAAGTGCATGCAGTTATTGTCAGCCTGCGGGCGTGACACTGTGTCACTGTCATCGTTAATTCAGTATTGAACGACCGCTGAGGCGGGGCGTCGCTGTATCGACAACAATCCAGTTCCGTGAGCGCCGAGACGCTGCACGATGAAGCATCGACCACAAGACAAGCTACAAGTGAACTCCTAGTACAGGAGAGCTGCATCAAAGTATATTCAGTTATAAAAGACGCCCGAGAGCGTAATACTGTGACGCAAAGTATAACAAGTTATTTTAGTGAACGCGTAGACGCTGCACGCAGAAACAATTATCGTCAAAGTTCATTAGTGCAGTCAAAGTTAGGCTGTGGACTTGAAGAAATAACAGGCGATAGGTACTCGAAAAATAGTTCAGTTAAAGAAACAACGCATCATAAGGTTTCGAAGTACCCAAGGAAGTGAAATAGACAGTTCTATCGACGTTAAGGAACCCGATCAGTGTCGAACAAAATAAGTAACGCCTAGTGTTCCGGAAAGGTAGGGACTAGAGCGCAGGACGATAAAAATTAGGAATTGTAGTTCCAGGCTTTGTCTAGATAGACAAATGAACAGTAAACATTGGGGAGGACTCCAATAAGCTACGAATTAAAGTAATAGCAAGTAATGCAAGGAAATTACTAGGTCACCGATAAACTATTCGAGCGGCCGCAATAGTAATACATTAAGGACAGACTTTTATCTAGACGAACCAGCTAGCGTCTAGCAAGAAACGACATCGTGCAGTAAAGTATAGAAGCCGATAGTCAAACCCCGTATTTGGAGATTAGCCGTTCCAGTGAGGTGTAGTTCGATCGAGACTTTCCATCATCTCGTCAGATTAGGAAGCTGACGTTCTATAAGTGCCACCTTTGGAAACGGGAAAGAATAGAAATCACGTGTGTAAGGCGAAAAAGTAACGCCCAAGTGATAAAAAAAAGTTATGTAATGTAAATATAGTAAATTTTTTGAGTGCAATATTTTTAGTGAATTTGTATTGTGTTAAGTGAAACGAATACAAAATGGTATTCATTATATTCCAAGTGATTAAGGTAAATATTTTATGTGTTGTTAAAGAAGTGTCATTGAGTGTAAGTGTATCCATGGAAATGGCTTAAAAAGGCAGTGAGTGGGCAAAAATGTTCCATCGCTGGAGAATTCGGTCGTTGACCGTACAGTCGTGTGAGTAACTATTTCATTATGATATGTGTTTGGGAAGATTCGCGTATAATCCTCATGAGAAAGAGAGAGTAGGGATGTTGAATAACAAGTAAAAGAAAAATAGCGCGATCTGAATGATTAATTTGAGATAAATATAATAAATATGTGAAATGTAAATGAATCCCTTGGGGAATGTATTCAGTAAAATATCAGTGTAATTGATAAATGATATAAATATGAGAAAGCAAGCGTAATAATAATAATAATAATTACATAAATGAATGAATATTATGATGAATTATATATGAAAAGTAGTAGCTTCCGAGCTCCTTTAAATGAATTAATACATGTTATGAATACATGTTCTTTATGGTAAAATGATTATTGTCAAGGGAGAAGAGTAATATATATTTTGAGATGTAGATCAAACGTTGATTTTGAATTTATTAGTTCTTTGAAGGCAACTTGGCTAATTAATGTATAAGCGCCATGTAGCGCATTTAAGTAATTTGTCACGCTAGGAATGCGTTGAAATGCTCGGTAAAACTAATTATGAGGGACAGTTGGTCGTGGTAATTGAACTATGGTAAGTCCTCAAAAGTTGTGATGTGATCACGAGGCAGTGTGTTGTATGGTAAAATGGGTGCTAATTATGTTGTATTATGAGCGCTGGTAATAGGCAAGGCCTGCCCTAAGTCGCAAATGTTATAAGTCCTCCAATTTGGGATATTGCTCCCGAGGCATTTGAAAGGATCGAACCGAGAGTTGTCCGTGTTGAAGCCCCTAAATAATGTTTGTATTATTGAATTATTCTTACCCGCCAATGAGGACACTTCATAATTATTATATACCGAAGCCAAGAGATTAGGTCTGTTGAGCCTAAATAAGTTGTTTTAAGAATCAGTATTAGAGGCCTTGTCATTCAAAGAATTACATTTGAAACAGCTGTAGGAAAGCTGATGGTAGCCAGTCTCTTGTAGAAGTGAGACTGAGAACTCTCTGTCTCCCTGCAATAAATCACGCTAAGTAATTAAGACTAGACCCTTACCCTCGATGTATCGCGGTAGGTCGGGGAACGGTCTGTTTGAGTTATAATACACAGAAGTGTTTAGAGTTTGTTTTAACGACCCGGTCTTTAACCGAGGTCCCTTTATATAAATGATTATCACTTGCAGAGTTCAGATCGTGGCTTTCTTATAATATAATGGTCTTTTCAGACAGAAATGATAAATCCCTAACTTTATGATTATATGATTTAGAGATTCACGAGTTCTATTGAAGACATTAGATTCCGGAAGTGATCTTAATTTTGACATGTTCAAGTAGTCTTCTGTAGCTCGGGAGTACGCAAATTTTTCCCAATCACAGTAGTGAGTTGTTAACTTGAGTGAGAGAGATGGTAACATATGAACATTGTGAAAGCCCAAAATAAAGTGATAATTAACAATACTTTGGTAATTTTGATATTTATGATTAAAAGATATACTCATGTAAATAATAATGGATGTGTATTACAGTGATAACACAGTGTAGATAAACATTACCGAGCCGTTTTGAGCTCTTGATTTTTATTTTTATTTTAAAAGGACACCATATGGAAGTGAAACTCAGTAGAAGTTTGTTGGTTTATGGAAAACCAATTATTATGATTTTATAATTGTTTAATATGAATTCCTTGTTCAACTTTGAACAAGTATGAAGTGAAGGGTCAGTATTTTATTTGTTTAATTTTTTTTGTAGCGCCATATATTTGGATAATTAAATGTTTTAATAGTAGGAGTTGATTTTTGTTATTTTTGGAAGTGTATCCTCTATTTAATCCAAAGTGTGTAATACACAGTGTGGGAGAACAAACCATGAACCCCGATACTCCCGATTGAGCATTGCTGGCAAACTGTGATTTGCATATTTCAATGTTGAATGGGCACAGTATAGAGGCTATAAGCAACTATCTATGGGACATTCAATAACCTGGCGAGCACATATCCAACATGGCGGCGACGCGAAATTTAAATATTCAAATGGATGTTTCTTGCGTTTTAACCATTCGAGCGCAGTGAAACTTGATACGGTATAGGCTTGTACAGATTTTAATCGACTGGCATCTAATTCATTTAAATTATTTTCATAACTACAAGATGACGGCTGAGCGAAATTTTAAAATCCCGCTTTCATTTGTTGTGTCCTAATCAAGCGATTGAAGTTTGAATAAAACACCTACACAATAATCCTCATGTAATAGTACATAAACCTAAGGACTATAATATAAAAATCCAACATGGTGACCATCCAAAATATTTAGACGGTTCTCAATATCTACGAATCTATTACAGCAATCAAACTGACAATTTGTTAGTTGATAGAGGCAATTAATATTAGTAGGATATATGAAAATAGGCTATTTAGTTCTTCACGGAGCTACTTTTCATATATAGAGAGATAATTCAAACAGCCACTATTTTGAAATTTGTAAAAGAAAAGAATGAAAAAATATTAGGATGGGGTTGGATCCTACCTGTTTTACGAGTACAGATATACGGTGGTCTGACCCCGTTTTCATGCGCGTTATGTTATTGTGCTAAACCTGTTGGCAAGTACAACTACTGATAAAAAACACAAGTTAAATTTTAGATAAGTTGGTATGTTTTCTTTTACATCAAGCAATTAGAAAGCACCTCAGTGTTTAACATGTAAATGACTTTCTAAAATTTCTATGAATGTTGGATTTGTCGAAACAGCTAGTTAGAGTGGATCAATATTAGGGATATAATTACTGTTTAAATAATGATATGTATACAGTACTTGGAACTCGGTCAACATAAATAGTGAAGGGACGCCGTTCGTCCAGTTCATTGAAGGTAGGGAGGGGATTAATATCGATCTACTGCATTCAAATATGACTTAATATCAGTCAGTTAAATATTTACTCTAAATTTAGTGTACTTCCTGGTTTCTTCATGAATGTATGAATTTCTAAAATAAATGAATGAGTGCGTGTCATTGTTAGAGATCCAAACGTTCAATTATTACCCTACGACATATTTTAGCAATTTGGAAATCATTTTCGGCACATATTGTTAGGCTTTCTGTTCAAATATTTCTCATGACAAGTGTTTACGATATTTAACATGTAGCAGAAACAACAACTACTCTATGTTGATTTTAAAAAGTGTGATGGTAGTATTACCCGCTCACTTTCAGATTATTTAAGACATTTTGCAACCTACTTTACATAACACAAACATTCCGGAGGATGCCCTTAATCGATGGAAAATGTATTATGCATAGGACCTTTCTGAAAGCCATTTAAAATCAATCAATGAGTCAGCTTGGCGTGACTCTGTATCACAAAACAGTCTGAAGTATTAAAGGCATCACCTTTGCTATTTTGAGGTAGTTCTACCTTGTCTATTGTGGATACGTCCTGGCGTTTTCTCCGAAACAAACATCTTATTTTCCCGTTAAAACTTCATCGGTGGTCTAATTTTATCTAATTCTTGTCAGATTTGGGCTATATCAGATAATCGATTATTGTCTTCTGAAGAGCGTTTAATGCGAAATTAGAATCATAATTTGAAGGTTAATAGTAAGATTTATAAAGCAGGAAGGGAATGCTTACCAGCATTCATATTTGATAGATATCGAAGATTTTCTGTGATCATCTCGTGGCGCAGGAGCAAGCGCTCTTGGCTCTCACCCCAGAGGTCCAGGTTCATTGTAAGCTCTGCCAAAAATTTAATTCTTATCCTAGGATGGAACGGGTTACATTCGGCCTCGTGAGGAAAACTGAGATCTATGTAGCGTGATACTTAATTTAGAGTCTAACTAACACAATTCGACGATTACACCACCCCTATTCCTCCTTCACGTGTCTACAACACGCTGATTACCTCCGTACGTCACATACGCTAAGAGGTGGATTCAATTTCCACTTCAAACATTCTAGAAGTTGTTTTCCGTGGGTTTCCACTTCTACTCCAGGTGAATTCTGGGTGTGTACAGTGCCCATATGGAGACGGGTACAGTACCTAAGTTAAGGCCACGGCTGCCTACTTCCTCAAACGTATCTTCAATTACAAACACACTAACACTGACATCACAATCCATTTCGTGTGGGGCCTTGTGTCATCGTGTTCATTTAGCCCCATGTACTTGGGTGTGTGTAGGATTTGTCTGATAACCTCAGACCGGTATTAAATTTCTTCATAATGTCGATTATTCAGGTCCGTATTGACGTAACTATAACTTTGAAAGAATAATAGATATTCCGCCTTCAATACTGTTTATTTCTAATTACTTACAGGGACATGTTTCGGGGGCTAATACTCCCCCTTCCTCAGCCTGTCAAACAAAACTTCACAAAAGAAAAACTTTCCTTGTATAAGCTCATACAAAACACATGAATAATGAAATAACAATTATTTCATTATTCTTTATTCTTCATGTGTTTTGTATGAGCTTATACAAGGAAAGTTTTTCCTTTGTGAAGTTTTGTTGGACAGGCTGAGGAAGGGGGAGTATTAGCCCCCGAAACATGTCCCTGTAAGTAATTACAAATAAACAGTATTGAAGGCGGAAAATCTATTATTCTTTCAAAGTTATTAAATTTCTTATCAGAACTCAGGTCCTAGGAGGTAAGAGCCGAGAATGAAAGATTTCCTGTTATCTGCCTGATTCAAATCTTAGCTGGTGCTAAACAAAGAGGAGACAAGTCAGACTTTCTTCGGGTCCAATGATCTCCCTGCTGTTTTCCAGGAATGCTCCTCGTGGCGGTAGTGATTGTTGTTTTAAGGACAAACATCTAGATCATCTGCCGCTAATGATATGGATGATTATGAAATGAAAGAAATCGACTGCCATAGCTAGTCTACTGACTAGCATACATATTAGAAGAATAAATGAACAAAAAAAAGATAGGAAGAATGCAAATCAATGACAGAGAAAACCCCTCAAAAATGATGATTAAGGGGCGCGAAAGGGAGTAGAGCCATGAGGAGCAGATAAGAAAGTGGAAGAGGAGAAATTCTCTCCCGAAGTAACTAGAAATTCTCTTCATTTATTCATGTTTCATATTCACGTAGGTGCGCGTTAGATATCGTCAGGAGTACCAAGTCCTCAGCCCCGGACAAGACATCACTTGCCAATATGGCACGTGTTTGGAATCAGATTCAGTGAATTCAGATATATTCAACTCCCAAACCTTCTAAATTATTCCCCAGTTGCATTCGTCTTCATTTCATCTCTCATTAGCTCTTTCATGAGGTAGGCGTCAAGAAGGGCACATGGCCGTTAAAACCACCCACTACATACTGTAGACATTCATCGCATCTCATCCCGGGTTCCGTTGAAACGGGAATAACAAGGGTAGTGTACTTATAGTTATTGGTTTTTGTTTTAATTAGGGTACGTGACATCTTCGTGCTTGAACCCCGTGAACTTGTTTGTGTATTGCATTCGAAAGATAACCTGTATTATTGTGATTACTGTTGTAGTACTTGTAAAGATAAACTTTTAAGTAGAGAATAGAGGTAATTATAAAATGTAACTAAAAAATGACATTCCACGGAAAGCAAGATTTGAAACATTCTAACAAATAGCTGTCAAAGGTATTTGAGTACTTAACCCCTTAAATCGAATATGCTGAGCATTTTTTATATTATGAATCACAGAACCAGCAACCTTAAGACGTTTTAAAATATGATGCCATCCTGGCATTTGCGTAGAAGGAGTATGGAAACCTCTGGGAGAAAAGTACACTCAGGATAGTTAGGATGTATGTGTGTGTCTGATCGTCCCTCCTCAAATAACTTTTATTCGACTGGACCGATGTGAAATATTTCACGCAGCTCCCATGTTGCTGCAGCTCCCCTTTGTGACTTAACATGCTCAGCTAATCTGTTGGATATTTTATTTCTTTATGCGCATGTTCAGCGTATACTTGCTTGTTGTCAGATTTTGATACATTCCTTATCAGGGCTCTTAGAGCCATCAGACTTGCTCGCTGAAAATGCGTCGACACCACACCACGTCGCATCATGCCGCACTATGTTGGAGCCCGCCGCGGGCAGAATATCACACTCGGTTTTTATAGGCGGGGGACCGCAAAGGTAGCCAAGCAGAGCCAAGCCAGTATAGCGTAGATAAGAGCTCGCAGTAAACGGTCGCAGATAAGGCGTGTTTTCGACCTCACAAAAAGGGCGGCCAAGTAGTTCACAAGGGTCAAGAGTAGCGCAGAGCAAAGGGATCACCACTTTATACTGTCATCGTAAAACCTAGCCGAGGGTGGAAAAACTTGTTTTTGATGAATGCATATAAAAGTGTGGATAAGGCAATAGAAGGGTCGCTTTTAGTGCACAGAGATTAAAGTTACGAACCAGTTTACAATACATTGTCTCCGTTCCACTTTACCCTTATGCATATGTGACCTATTCACTGAGGCATGTAAGCAAGAGAATTGAAAGAGATGGACTCGAACCAGTGGCTAACTACGGGGGGTGATCAGTGGGGCCAATTCTCCCTGAGCCAAATAGAGTAAAATTGAAATTTGATGAAGTTTTCAATTTGAATAAAACTTTACTTTGGATAAGTGACAAAATTAATGAATGGATTGTTTTTTGGAAACATTTATTTTCACTCATGTAATTTCTTTATCGTTACTCTAACTCAACACTTGAGATACTCGTAAATGAAGACTCCACGGAAACAACGGGGTAAGTCACATTCTCTAAATTTTTGAGGAGAGCAAATTTAATCTTTCAACACTAAAAAGAAATACTAAAAACACCCCAATTGAGGGTAAGCATTATTGTTTTTTTTTGCCATTATTATTTTCTTATAAAGGAAGTACTTGTAAAACAAATAAAAATTATGAGTAATGTGAGAAGATATGGGACATTCATTCCGTTTCCACTAATAAAAGAAACCTCTGTATCTCGGTGACATTTGAAATTAATTTCAACTGATCTGTAGTGACGATGGCTGGCCACCAGAACGCGCCACAAAATCATTATCGAAAAAAATGGACTTACCCCGTTATTTCCGTGGGGTCAGCAGTTCAGTTAGTCAGAGGGGTGACAATGAGATAATAATAATAGGATAAAATGGCCATTTAACACGAATGAGCTCCGGAAGAGTGTCCAATCGAATCTGTGCCTACTTCGTGGGAAAGAAAACCAGAGGGATCTGGTTTACAGAGGATGAAAAAGACCTACAACAACTGGGGATAGAGCCTATCACATGAGGACATCTTGGTACGTGACTCTTAGAAGAAGGAACTTGGGGAAATAGAGAGTTTTCAGCCAAACCCATATTGAAAATCGGCAAGAAGTGGACCAAAGAACGAAATGAAGCTCACCGAAGAAGAATGCGTGAACACTGGACCAATGTAAAAGAACGAGGGAGAAGCCAGTAGAAATAACGTGGTCCATAGAAAACCGAAACGATTATAAAAAATAAAAATAAAATATAATAAGATAACATTTTATCGGCACCGACCCCCCGAATGACGTAAACATGATTAACCTATCGAATTTTCCCTTCTTTCCGAGAAAAGAAGACAAGGGAGCCAGGTGCAGTGAGATACGAAAAGATCTGCACGAGATTGGGATCTCATGAAAGATACAGAGAAGCGTGACCAGCTTAAGAGAAAACTTTTCAAACATCGGAGTTTCCAACCTATGCTGACAATGAAAACTGGAAAGACGTGGACAAGAGATAGAAAGGAACAACACCGTCTACGAATGGAGGAATACTGGAATAAATTAAAGCTAAAATAAAACAGCCAGGTGCTGGTCTTTAGATTTTACACCCATGTATGAACTGCGTGTCATGATGAGGATAAAATGATGAAGACGTCATGGACACCAATTCCCTGAGCCAGTGGAAATTAACATCGTAGATTAATGTAATTACGTCCCGGCCTGGAATTGAACCTGGGATACTTAGGGCCAGAGCCTAGAATGGAAACCAGTAGCCATGGGTCCAACATAATAGTCTATTATTATTATTATTTCTTTTCTTCTCTTTTCTTTTCTTAGTCGTTTACCCTCCAGGTTGGTGGAACCCACGGACTCAGCGAGGGAACTCACCACTACCGCCGCTACAGGCAGTGTACTAGAGCTGGGAACATCTAATCAGAGTGGATACAACTGGTGAGGTGTGATTGGCACCTCGCCCAGGCGGCCTCTCCTGCAAAGCGAACAGGGGCCTCATGAGGGAAGGTAAGGGATGGTGAGGATGGATAGGCAAGGAAGAGGGAAGAAGGCGGCCGTGGCCTTGAAGAAGGTACTGTCCCCGTTTACCTGGATAGTAGGCTGTCAGATATCCGCCCCCTCAATCGGATTGCCAACTATCAATTGCACCGGCACAGTTACATCAATGAAAATGGCACTGACAGATACTATCGAGATAAGAGCACAGAAGTTCACAGGAAATCATTGTGGAACACACCAAAATAGACGGGGGTTCATACTTACCGTTACTTACCTCTTAATTATCTCGGGGTTTGAGTTGACAACAGGATCACTAAAGTCTGTTCACACAATAACCTCCACCATGACATTTAAAAATGAACCAAAGCGAAGACGAGAACTTTGAACTGTACAAAATGCTTTATTTCTAATAAAGGGTATGATTTTACTAACACAACAAAATCAACGTGGCTATCAGTAGCCCAAGTCAATCTGACTACGTCCTCAGTAGGACTTGCAAAAATTATCATACAACATGATATAAAACATTTTAGCTCCCAAGAGCTCCAAATAACGTAATATTCATAACACTATTGGATTGGAAAAGGACGTAAGGGTGTGACATATATAAAGCATTTGGTTTCCTTTTAATAAACATGGCAATGGTATTTATAGTCGCAAGGCCGGAGTGTGTACGACCTCACTCTGATAACCAGATGTTGGCCCAGCTGCGAGCTACCCTCGAACCTGTTGCATACTGGTCAAATGCACTCCCTTCTCACATGCTATGTTACGTAAGAATACAGCTTTCTCTCTCAAGCTTTTAAATGTCTACAAGACAACTCACATTATTTACGCAAATCTTTCAAGTACTTTGCTCACATCCTATTGGATCATTCTGTTAATTTCTTAAACTTGTTAACTTCAATCCAAATGTTTAATTAGCTCTTAAATGTTTATAACAAAATCACATAAATTATTTATAACAATTAGAAATTGTTTATAATATTTGTCAAAGACAATATAAATATTATAAGCACGTCTTTAACATCACTCTCGTTTTACATTATTTTCAAAAATATTTACAGCAATTATTTACAATATTAACATTTAAATTGTTTAAATTATTAATTTAATAAATACATTGACCACATGTTCATCCGGTTGATAATTTTCATAATCGTGTTTAATATAATCGACCAATGAAGGTTAGTTATACATGTTAATGTCACAATCTGGTTTAATAGAGGTTTTAATAATGATTTGTGACGGCAACCTTCATTCAAAATCTTATCTCACATTCTTTCAAAACTCGTGTTAATTATAACAGTAAATCACTTGATTTATTTTCAACGAACTATGACAATCTTACTCCAGCGGAAAATACTTCGCAAACAAGTTAATGCACAAACTGCATTAAAAATATGCCCAAAATCATCATATATTAATCTATATGGTATTAAACTTCCACATAACTTACAAAACTTCCACAAATAATTCTTTAACATTTATTCCTGTGGGAACTTCCTTCATATTCAAGGGCATTATACCTCAGCGACTTTCAACACGCGCTGCACTAGCGATTATACATTTATAGTTCACTTAAAATTTTTTATAATCATTACTTGTTTCAAAACTGTTTTTCTATAACCTTCGTGGATTTCATTCATGAACCGAAATGAAGTCAAAACTTGCCAATCACAAACAAATTTAATAGTGAATACGCTTATATACGCCTGTCTGGTCTATCAAAATTTAAGATTAACATCTTAAAAGAAATTGTAGTATGAAAATACTATCTTCAAATAAAGTGCGATTAAAATGCAAAGTAGTCGAATAGAATCCAATTAGACTGGGGAATGCAAACATCGTTATATAAATCTCTAATTGAGAAAAACTCCTAACTAAAGTTCTTGACATTAATGCATTCAAAAATTCATTATTAAAGTTACTCTTTCACAAAAGTGTCTATGGTGCAATGTTCATTCATAACTGACGATAAATGTCTTTGTTGCAATCAATTCAAATAACGACTAGTATTTCCAAGATCGTCGACAACGTAAGAGATTTTAACGCTCTAAAATCATTTAAATGTTCTTCCTTCTTGATGATGACAGAAAATTGTTCAAAGTAATTAAACTGGGGTAAAATTACTTTAATAAAGTGACACGCTGTCTGAATTTAAATCTGCCATAAAAATCATTAACTTACAGTCAAATCGTGACTATAAAAAAATATTAATTACTGAAAAATCTAAATATCAGTCTCAACTGATCCAAAATCATTAACTATGCCCATGACAAAACAATGTCTTAATAAATCGTCGAAAAATGCAAAACTCATCAAGGTGTACTGAGAATAAGAATCTCAACAAGAAAATAGGGCAAAAATACATGAGGATAAAAATATGGGAAAAATGGTTGCTCAAACATCATTAGTATACTCAAATACAATAAACGTTCACGACTACCTTATCTGCCGATTGACGTTCCAGAGGAAAATTCCCCAAAGAAGACTGCTGATGGATCCATTTCACCACGTTAAAGTTGAGCTCCATCCTCGAAATAGGAAATAGCACCCTCGGAGAATCGAACTGCTTCCTTCTCCGTGAATCGCTCTGCTCCTCGAAGACGAATAGACATCCTTCCGGCAATAATCTTCTTTGTGAGTCGGGACACCCCTGACCTCTCTTGAAAAATTCCCTGAAGTTCCAGTAGACAATCGTCATGAAGTTTTGTAGAAATTTCCGAAGAAATTATTCATATTCAGAGTATGAAATTGTTTCTATGGCTGTTCGATGGTATTCAGCCTTTAATTACGAAACATGGGTGTAGATGGTATTCACCGCATGTTCGCTTGTGTGGAATAGCAATTAGCGAAGTTCCATGTCGCTATCTTACTCCGTTGAAGTATGTCCCAATTGCAATAAGCGCTTTAGCCTTCCATCTGCTCTTCGGTTGTAGAGTTAGAAGAACAAACTGCCGTATTCAATTGCTCCATTATACTGTATCGTTCTGTAACCAAGCAATCTGAAGTCTTTCTATTCCACTCGCAGCGTCAGCCGTTGCGTTGATTCTGGCTATACAAAAGTGCTTCTCTTGTGGCGAGATAATCACTTTTCTCAGTCGTATAAAACTGCTAATATCTTTCGAACTAATCGGTCGAAATTGTTCAGCTTTTCTCTATAACTGCATGTAGCACTGCACAATACAATTAGCTTATCGGTGACCGCTAACTGTTCGAAGCTAAACTTGTAGAAGCTTTCTAAGGTCCGTTTCAACTTCACCTAGTTTGACTTGGATCTCGTTACTATAGTGGCCTCGCCACGCGTTATAAAGACGATTCTTTTCACTGCTGTTCACTTCGACGTCTCACTATAATGAATGTATAAGAAAAGAACTTTCACAATAGACTTCGATGATCTGAGAATGAGATCTCAGAATGATCAGAGAACGAAGGAGACTCCTCTCTTCTGCGCAAGCCCTTTTATTAACTTCTCGAGGGGCGTTTACCTGGATAGTAGGCTGTCAGATATCCGCCCCCTCAATCGGATTGCCAACTATCAATGGCACCGGCACAGTTACATCAATGAAAATGGCACTGACAGATACTATCGAGATAAGAGCACAGAACTTCACAGGAAATCATTGTGGAACACACCAAAATAGACGGGGGTTCATACTTACCGTTACTTACCTCTTAATTATCTCGGGGTTTGAGTTGACAACAGGATCACTAAAGTCTGTTCACACAATAACCTCCACCATGACATTTAAAAATGAACCAAAGCGAAGACGAGAACTTTGAACTGTACAAAATGCTTTATTTCTAATAAAGGGTATGATTTTACTAACACAACAAAATCAACGTGGCTATCAGTAGCCCAAGTCAATCTGACTACGTCCTCAGTAGGACTTGCAAAAATTATCATACAACATGATATAAAACATTTTAGCTCCCAAGAGCTCCAAATAACGTAATATTCATAACACTATTGGATTGGAAAAGGACGTAAGGGTGTGACACATATAAAGCATTTGGTTTCCTTTTAATAAACATGGCAATGGTATTTATAGTCGCAAGGCCGGAGTGTGTACGACCTCACTCTGATAACCAGATGTTGGCCCAGCTGCGAGCTACCCTCGAACCTGTTGCATACTGGTCAAATGCACTCCCTTCTCACATGCTATGTTACGTAAGAATACAGCTTTCTCTCTCAAGCTTTTAAATGTCTACAAGACAACTCACATTATTTACGCAAATCTTTCAAGTACTTTGCTCACATCCTATTGGATCATTCTGTTAATTTCTTAAACTTGTTAACTTCAATCCAAATGTTTAATTAGCTCTTAAATGTTTATAACAAAATCACATAAATTATTTATAACAATTAGAAATTGTTTATAATATTTGTCAAAGACAATATAAATATTATAAGCACGTCTTTAACATCACTCTCGTTTTACATTATTTTCAAAAATATTTACAGCAATTATTTACAATATTAACATTTAAATTGTTTAAATTATTAATTTAATAAATACATTGACCACATGTTCATCCGGTTGATAAATTTCATAATCGTGTTTAAAATAATCGACCAATGAAGGTTAGTTATACATGTTAATGTCACAATCTGGTTTAATAGAGGTTTTAATAATGATTTGTGACGGCAACCTTCATTCAAAATCTTATCTCACATTCTTTCAAAACTCGTGTTAATTATAACAGTAAATCACTTGATTTATTTTCAACGAACTATGACAATCTTACTCCAGCGGAAAATCCTTCGCTAACAAGTTAATGCACAAACTGCATTAAAAATATGCCCAAAATCATCATATATTAATCTATATGGTATTAAACTTCCACATAACTTACAAAACTTCCACAAATAATTCTTTAACATTTATTCCTGTGGGAACTTCCTTCATATTCAAGGGCATTATACCTCAGCGACTTTCAACACGCGCTGCACTAGCGATTATACATTTATAGTTCACTTAAAATTTTTTATAATCATTACTTGTTTCAAAACTGTTTTTCTATAACCTTCGTGGATTTCATTCATGAACCGAAATGAAGTCAAAACTTGCCAATCACAAACAAATTTAATAGTGAATACGCTTATATACGCCTGTCTGGTCCATCAAAATTTAAGATTAACATCTTAAAAGAAATTGTAGTATGAAAATACTATCTTCAAATAAAGTGCGATTAAAATGCAAAGTAGTCGAATAGAATCCAATTAGACTGGGGAATGCAAACATCGTTATATAAATCTCTAATTGAGAAAAACTCCTAACTAAAGTTCTTGACATTAATGCATTCAAAAATTCATTATTAAAGTTACTCTTTCACAAAAGTGTCTATGGTGCAATGTTCATTCATAACTGACGATAAATGTCTTTGTTGCAATCAATTCAAATAACGACTAGTATTTCCAAGATCGTCGACAACGTAAGAGATTTTAACGCTCTAAAATCATTTAAATGTTCTTCCTTCTTGATGATGACAGAAAATTGTTCAAAGTAATTAAACTGGGGTAGAATTACTTTAATAAAGTGACACGCTGTCTGAATTTAAATCTGCCATAAAAATCATTAACTTACAGTCAAATCGTGACTATAAAAAAAATATTAATTACTGAAAAATCTAAATATCAGTCTCAACTGATCCAAAATCATTAACTATGCCCATGACAAAACAATGTCTTAATAAATCGTCGAAAAATGCAAAACTCATCAAGGTGTACTGAGAATAAGAATCTCAACAAGAAAATAGGGCAAAAATACATGAGGATAAAAATATGGGAAAAATGGTTGCTCAAACATCATTAGTATACTCAAATACAATAAACGTTCACGACTACCTTATCTGCCGATTGACGTTCCAGAGGAAAATTCCCCAAAGAAGACTGCTGATGGATCCATTTCACCACGTTAAAGTTGAGCTCCATCCTCGAAATAGGAAATAGCACCCTCGGAGAATCGAACTGCTTCCTTCTCCGTGAATCGCTCTGCTCCTCGAAGACGAATAGACATCCTTCCGGCAATAATCTTCTTTGTGAGTCGGGACACCCCTGACCTCTCTTGAAAAATTCCCTGAAGTTCCAGTAGACAATCGTCATGAAGTTTTGTAGAAATTTCCGAAGAAATTATTCATATTCAGAGTATGAAATTGTTTCTATGGCTGTTCGATGGTATTCAGCCTTTAATTACGAAACATGGGTGTAGATGGTATTCACCGCATGTTCGCTTGTGTGGAATAGCAATTAGCGAAGTTCCATGTCGCTATCTTACTCCGTTGAAGTATGTCCCAATTGCAATAAGCGCTTTAGCCTTCCATCTGCTCTTCGGTTGTAGAGTTAGAAGAACAAACTGCCGTATTCAATTGCTCCATTATACTGTATCGTTCTGTAACCAAGCAATCTGAAGTCTTTCTATTCCACTCGCAGCGTCAGCCGTTGCGTTGATTCTGGCTATACAAAAGTGCTTCTCTTGTGGCGAGATAATCACTTTTCTCAGTCGTATAAAACTGCTAATATCTTTCGAACTAATCGGTCGAAATTGTTCAGCTTTTCTCTATAACTGCATGTAGCACTGCACAATACAATTAGCTTATCGGTGACCGCTAACTGTTCGAAGCTAAACTTGTAGAAGCTTTCTAAGGTCCGTTTCAACTTCACCTAGTTTGACTTGGATCTCGTTACTATAGTGGCCTCGCCACGCGTTATAAAGACGATTCTTTTCACTGCTGTTCACTTCGACGTCTCACTATAATGAATGTATAAGAAAAGAACTTTCACAATAGACTTCGATGATCTGAGAATGAGATCTCAGAATGATCAGAGAACGAAAGAGACTCCTCTCTTCTGCGCAAGCCCTTTTATTAACTTCTCGAGGGGCGTTTCCATCCCTTCCAAAGCGTGATACTACGTCATCGCTAGAAGTTCTAACTTCGTTAATACATGACGGATTTTCAAAATTCAAAAACTGAAAATAAATTTCACCAAAATTCCAAATCAATGCTTTTACTGCAAATGTATTTCCACAATTCTGCATTCCAAAAGTAATAAAAATACCATAGTTTCATCAATCTCCGTCTTCCTTTAAACTATCGTTGATTGGTTCAAGCCTCCCCTCCAATAGCATAGTTTCTTCCTCAGCAGAATTCCTCGTTTCCTGCGACTGCGTCGTAAATCTTGGAACATTCTCGACTAAATGCTGACGTCACTGAGAATCTCAGCTCAAGTAGCCTGCTGGTATAACATTTACGTCATCCGTGCTTACGTCATGACTACCCACGTCATAACTATGACAACCATAACTCTCCTTATAAATTTCAAATATAGCCACCGTGGTCTCTACATAATTCAATTACGGGGGCAGTACCATCCCGGCATTTGCCCGAAGACGAAGTGGGAAACCACGGAAAATCACTTCGAGGATGGCTGAGGGGGAATCGAACCCCCTCTACTCATTTGGGACACCCGAGGCTGAGTAGACCCCGTTCCAGTCCTCGTACCACTTTTCAAATTTCGTGGCAGAGCCGGGATTCGAACCCAGGACCTCCGGGGCGGCAGCTAACCATGCTGACTGCTACGCTACGGAGGCGACATTATTATTTATAATAATAATAATAATAATTATAATTCCAGTTGTTGTCTCTGTGAATGGTCTACAGTAGTTACAATGGACTGGGGGAACTTGGCTTGAAGAAAAACTATTTGCAGTTATAAATGCTAAATGCAGCCCTCCTTGGTAATGCAAGTATAGTACGTAAGCAGTGGCGTAACTAGGATTTACTCCTGGGTGGGGGGATGAGTGGAGTCAAATCTGAACTAATTGCGTTCCTGCATTTGCAGTTGTTTTTAAATTTTGCTTTGTGTTTTTGATTTTTGGTTTTGTGTTTCTGTTCTGCTTTTGCTTTGAATTTTGTTTTTCGTTTTGTGTTTGTTTTCTGTTTTTGCTTCTATTTTTGAAATTTGCGTTTCACTTTGTGTTTTTAGTGTTTGTGTTTGTTTTCTGCCTTTGCTTATGATTTTGAATTTCGATTTTGGTTTTGTGTGTGTTTTCTGCTTTTGCTTTTGTTTTTGATTTGTGCGGAGGACAAAATAAGACAATCATTGAAAGCAAACATACACGCTTTCATGTTTGGTCCCGATAGCATTTAGCCTACAACGTTTAATTTGCACCTGTCACTGTGCAAAAGCTCGGAAGTGAACGGATTTGGCCGGCACTAAATATCTTACACGATAAAGATAAATGAATGAACGTATTATAAACGTACATATTACAGTCGTTTGTCTTCAATCCAAAATTTGACTTTTTAAAATAACAATTTCATCAAATTACGTTTTTTCAAATTATTATTTGGCTCTGAGGGGAGGGGGGGGGGAGGAGGAGGGGGAATTGGTCCCCCTAAAAACACCCACCGTATTTACGCCAATGTACGGAAGATTTTGTCTCTTTGGTGACTTCCTCGGAAACATCTTGAGATCCTGTGTTATTGTCAGTGTCTTTGGGCTCGCAAGGAGTCTGACGGTGATGGTTTAGTATTTTTATGTTAATTTCATATACAAATAATGAAATGAAAATCCACAACCTGCTTCCAGTCTCCGAGCGGGTCAGGGAATGGAATGGATGAAGCCCCCAGCTAGCGGCGAGGATATGAAGTGTGCCGGCTGCCGAAGCCTGTCGCACTCCTCTGGGGCAATGATTAAATGAATGACAGATGAAATGAAATGATAGTGGAGAGTGTTGCTGGAATGAAATTGTGACAGGGAAAACCGGAGTACCCGGAGAAAAACCTGTCTGCCTCCGTTTTGTCCAGCACAGATCTCACATGGAGTGACCGGGATTTGAACCACGGACCCAGCGGTGAGAGGCCGGCGTGCTGCCGCCTAAGCCACGGAGGCTGGCAATTTCATATACAAATAATAATAATAATAATAATAATAAATAATAATAATAATAATAATAATAATAATAATACAAATAATCATTGATGGATGGTGGAGGACTTTCTCCGTAATACAGCATGTTCATAACTGAGGTGGTAGCAAAGAGTTATCAGTGTCTACTAATCTTTCAGGGCAGTGAGATAACCCTAAACACTGGCCTTTGTATTCCGCGAACGGAACGTCTCGAGTGAAGAGAAGGATGTGTCTTCAACACTTGTTGTTGAGGTCTTGCAGAGTGCCAGAGGTGTGTTTACTTACACGGGGCATTGACTCACAGACCCTGAGGCTGCTGTCATGTTACTTTCTCTGTCCTTGTCCTTGCTCTGGGTCGATACGCAACTTGTGTGAGAGAGAAGGTTCTCCTGTATCCGCCTTATGCGTACTGTACTGCTTCCTGTGCTCTCTTCAAGTCATGCTGTTCTGCGCTTACAAGATGAAGATGTTTATGTCTTAACTTTATCTGTCAGTAATGTTGAAAATGATTACAGAAATGATTAATATTACCACAATTTCCCGATAGCAGTAGCAGCTACGATCGCTTATGCGCAACGCTAGGCAATAGTGTCAAGCTACCTGTGGATTCGGTAGTTGTGTGTTCGAATCCGTCCTTGATATGGTTTTCTGTGGTTTCCCATTTTCACCTCCAGGTAAATGCTGTGACGGTAATTTCTAATGGGCCACGGTTGCGTTTTTCCTCCTCCTTGCCCAGTTTTATCCAACTTCATTCATTCTTTTTATCTCTCATTAATTCCTCTCATGAGGTTGCGATCAAGAAGGTCATCCAGCCGTAAAAACCAACCGCCACAAGTGTACTAGTGGATATCAGCAACGTCTTCAAATGCTCATCAGTTAATTGTAATCTGTAAATATTTTTGGCATACAGTAGAACTCCTTTTATCCGAACTCCGACTATCCGAATAGCTGATCATCCGAATCGCTTTCACAAAAACAAATTAAGACGGAAACGTACTGCGATTCGCAAAATAATGATTCAGTCTAGGCGCGCTATTGTCCTTCCCTCCACGAAGCTAGCGTATGTAGGCGCAGCGCTAACATTAGGCTATTGGTATGATGGGCTTTTTCGACCGAGATGTTCAGCAAACAATGACTTTCATTTACTATTATTGTACAGTACTTGTAGGTACGTAGGCTACGCTATATAACATGTACAAAAGTTGCCTTTTTCACTTAATTACATAATTAAATAGGCCTATGCATACAGTAGGCTACAAAAAACTCTTTTTCTTTAATATACATATCGTATGTATACCATGTATCTAAATCCAATTATTCGAATTTTTGATTATCTGAATGGAGTCCAGTCACAATTGATTCAGATAATTGGAGTTCTACCGTACTTCATTTTGGAGAATGTTTTTTTTACAATGTTAAGTATTCCCGAAAGCGGGAAATAGCCACGAGGAATCGGAGCAGATTCCATCACCGCAACATAGCCTAGATATCTCACTCTCCGGCTAGTCCAGACACAAAAATTTGCATGTAATTAAAAACTACAATATGTTGGTATGATAAGTTGGCCGTTAGGGACTTAGTGGGGGAATCCGTGTGGGCCTTAGTATAAAACGTTTGGAGACCCCCCTTTAGACCCACAAACGGGCATGGACACACCAATCATATTTTGAAAAGCAGCGTTTTTGGTTTTTTGGTTTGAACTTGATCTGTGGATATTTGCTTGTGTGCTAAGGGGCAGATGACCTAGACAATTCACCTCTTAAAACAACAATCACTAATCAACACCACTGATTGTGTGTGAGAAGGTCACTCTCCTCCTATGTCCTGCTGACCCATCGTGGGAGTTTTGTGGTACCGATGTTTGCAAAGTTTGTATACATGAACATTCTGGGTTTAGTCGTTTTCTTCCATTTTATTCTGCCTTGAGTGAGGTGTACTGCCTTATATACGCAGTACCCTACCATACTCATCGTCAGAGCAACCCTGTTAGTTGAAGGCTTTTCCCCGCGCCTTACACACTTCTTGATGTGCACCTCGTTGCAAGATCGCGGGTTCAAACCCAGCCAAAGTCGTCAGATTTTTAAAGAGCGTTAAAAATCCCTCAGTATGCCTTCCTTCGGAAGAGAAGTAAAGCCGGCGGTCCCATGACATAGATTTATGGCATGTTAAAGAACCTTCCACTAATTACACCTGTGTGGGGCTAAATTATAGGTTAAACATTTGACAACGCTCTTAGGTTCTAACGTTCGTCGCCAGGAGCCAACTGCGGTGGCATCTGGTAACCTAGTTCTGAACTAGTAGTCGTTGACGGTGGCGTTTGGCGGCAATAGTAGGAACTACTTGAAAAAAATTCAATGTCTGCAGTCCTTACTTGAATTGAAAACAGATAACACTCACTAATACAGCCATCACAATTAACACCGGTTATCAGACAGATTCTACACACACCCAAAGTACACGGGGTAACACGACCACGTTGTCGCAACCCCTCAACTAAGAAGCCAACCATCCGCTTCGTTGCGTACTGGCTAGCACTCTTGGGTGTCACCACGGAGGCCCTGGTTCAATTCCCGGCTCTGCCAAGAAATTTAATTATCCTCTGAACTGGGTTTACTCAGCCTCGTGAGGCAAAACTGAGAAGAGGCGGGTTCGATTCCCACCTCTGCCATTCTGGAAGTGGTTTTCCGTGGTTTCCCCACTTCTACTCCCGGCAAATGCTGGGATTGTACCTAACTTACGGCCATGGCCGCTACCTACCTTCCCGTGGCTCATGATCACATGATTAACGGTCTCGTAAAACTAAAAGCTTCCTTACTTCGCTTCCTACCCTAAACCTACCTCAATTGCAAATACACACATTAGTACAGACATCACAGTGACACAGGTTATCAGACAAATTCTACACACAGGCAAGTACACGGGGTTAAATGACGATGATGTTTGTTTCAAAGCCCCTAAAATAAGAATCAACAACATCAATCATCAACACTTCATATTATAACAATAATGATAGACTAATAATGAAATTAGTTGTACGTCCCTTTTTGCTACTGCGGCTTTTAGAGACGCCGAGGTGCCGGAATTTGGCTCCGAAGGGGATCTTTAGCCCACGAGTAAATCTACTAACACGGTCTCCTCACATCTGTGAACCTTCAGAAGCCAACTGGCTACGCCAGGATTCGATCTTGTCACCTTGCATGCGTGAACTTAATCGCTGCACCAAGCAGCCTGACCTTCTTGAATTGAATATCCTATGCTATCAGGGCCGTAGAGAGCGATCACGGGTCCTAGGACAAGGTATTCTTGGCTCCACGATTTTTATTCAACCTGTGACATAATTTTGAAATTACGATATTATGCTTGCAAATTATACCCCCCCAACCACACACACACACACACACACACACAAAAGGAAGTTCCGTAGAATTTAGCTTGCACTACTGAATATTAATTTACATTGCTCTTAGTTATTCAGCCACTCACCTTCTTTTTTCATTTTTGTCTCTCATCCGTTGCCCTTTTATTTGGACATTTTGATCATTGAGCATTAAAACTCCATTTTCGTTGTATCTGAAGGTGTTCAGGGACCACAAGAATAAGCCATACTCCTTTCAGAAATGTAAAGGGTCGACTTTTTCTGAAAATAAATTAGAAACCCTACGCTCCACAAGGAGTTCTTGAACTTCAGCACGTTTTGAATTAAATGGACAACTCTGGCAACTTTGCCTTCTTCCTGGAAGAAAAATTAAATGGTTATTTCTAAAATTAATTGTGTGTTCACTTTGTAATATTTTGGATACTATTCATTGGCTGTATTTACATCCAACAGAGCCATATGAGAAATATTCAAAATAGCTTAACCATTAAATTAAAGAAAGCTGTCCACTGCCTCGGTCCCCTCAGCAAATCCGGGCCCCGGGGCTACATCCTCGCTTGCCCCTGCCTCTCGTCGGGCCTGTATGCTACCATATATTCTGGACACTTTTCAAAGAACTGCCCCCCCCCCCCCCTAGGGGTTCACATCTAGTGGGACGTGGGTTGGCGACCACGGGGCCCCAGCTGAGTCCGGCATTGCTTCCACTTACTTGTGCCAGGCTCCTCTCCGTCTTCTTTCCTGTCGACCTCACTTGATCAACTCTTGTTCTCCTCCGACCCCGAAGGTATTAGGGTATCTGAGGCCTAGGGAATCTCTTGCTTTCCCGCCTTAATTGGCCCTTGTCTCATATTTTCTGATACCCTCCTTGTGGAGGGGTCAGCCTTCATTTTCTTTCCATGTTATCACCTGCCTTCAGCTCAAGGCACTCATGAGGCAGGGTGTATGTAGCCCCACCACGTCTGGTGCACCCTAGATATTGCTACACCCTCAGGGGCTCACGGTTGGTGAGTTCGGGAGTTGGCGACCCCAAGAGATTCCTGAGCTGGATCCGGGTTTCTCCCTTTTTTCGTTACCTCTGGGACGGACCCTCTCCTCTTTCACTTTCCTATCTGCCTTTCATGGCTCTCCTTCCTTCTAAGTCCCTCAATCCGCATTCTTTGAGGGTTGACGGCATTTCTTTTCCTCCTGCCCTTTATTTGCCTTATTCTCCTTTCGTTTTCCATTTCTTCTTCTAGTGTATAAGTTAGTAGTTAGTTTTAGTTACAGTTTACATTTCATTATCATCAACACGATCACCCAAACCATTAGGGGCCGATAACCTAGATGTTAGGACCCTTAAACCAACAATTATCATCATCATCATCATCATCATCATCAAAGAACTGCAGAAACGTACGGTTTGTTATTAACAGCAACCTCTGTTTGGCATAAACTTCTTTTAACACAGACTCATTTGTCCATTGTCCAAGACATTCCTAAAATGCGTCTGCACGCTCAGATTTCAAAGGACTCTTTTCACTTTACATCGGATGTACCGCAATTACCAGAGAGATTATTAACACTTGCCTCAGAGAATGTTAAGTACAGTAAAATAAAGTCCTTTCTGTATTTGAAAATAATTTAGAAATAGCTGGCTAGTAAATGGGTGATTTGATTTCGTATCCAATTCTAAAGAGTGTTTTATTCTTTCACCACAATATCCCTATTTACTCTGTTTATTTTCCACTTCGTACTCTTGGAAAAAAATTCCTTCTCAAAGTCGGACTGCGGAATTTAAGCTCGGGCAATATTATCCCTGCTTAGGATTAAAAAGAGAGCTGCTAAAAGAATAATAAATATTAATGATGTGATATAAAAAGCAAACAGCAACAGGATTTGTGTTTTACATTACTAAATGTCTAGCAAGCTTGGTATCATTCTCTTAGGGGGGGGGGGGGGGGGGGGGGGGGGCAAGAAATAAGGTGAAATCATTTTTAATAATACGGAAGACATGACATTTTAGTGCTAGATTCCCTTAGGAATACCCGGGAGAGTATTCGCCCCGACTCTAAATTGTCTGGCTTGGATAGCATGGACGTGAATTAAATTCCTTCTGTTTTTACTGCACAGCTTCTTTTTTCATTTGAGTTTTATTGTTTCCGTCTCACGCGTCGGTTTATGGTACTGGCAAAGGAAATGGGGAGTGTGTCATTTTATAAGAAGTTGAAATGAGAGGAAAGCAATAGTTTTACGTTTTAAATTGAAGTCGTGGGTATTTTTTCACACGCCATAATACTGAATATATAAAATAAAGCACTCGGAAAATGCCAATTTCTTTGCAAAGCCGTTGAATATTGTATTTCATTATAACCAACTGTATCGACAGTTTCTCTGTGGAATATATCTTTCCGGTTGATTATTTTATGTTTGGCGTCGCAATTGCTTACTCACAAGAAAATAACGCGATTAGAGAGTGAAGATGAATGAAAATGAAAATCCACAGCCTGCTTCCAGTCTCCGACCGGGTCAGGAATGGAGCCCCAATCTAGCGGCGAGGATATGGACTGTGCCGGCTGCCGAGGCCTGACGCACTCCTCTGGGGCAATGATTAAATGAATGACAGATGAAATGAAATGATAGTGGAGAGTGTTGCTGGAATGAAATTTTTGACAGGGAAAACTGGAGTACCCGGAGAAAAACCTGTCTGCCTCCGTTTTGTCCAGCACAGATCTGGAATGAAATTTTGACAGGGAAAACCGGAGTACCCGGAGAAAAACCTGTCTGCCTCCGTTTTGTCCAGCACTGATCTCACATGGAGTGACCGGGATTTGAACCACGGACTCAGCGGTGAGAGGCCGGCATGATGCCGCCTAAGCCACGGAGGCTTCGATTAGAGAGTGAAGATATCGAGCAATTTATTATGCTAGGTTATGTTGTAAAACTCTTCATAAATTGAATTAATGTTATTACGTCATAACACCACAGTTCTAAATTGTAAGCATACAGGGTTATTCTAATAGTTACCTTAAAGTTACATAAAACTCATAGGTGTACAGTATGTTTCACAAAACTCATGCTCTTAAACCAAAGGAAGTTAGAAGGTGCGGTTTGTGCCAAAATCTTCCTAATCGTCTCAATCGCACAAGAAATATCTTGCATTTCTTGAAATGTCAACTGAAAGTATATTTTATTTGTTTGTAAAATGCGTTTAAACAAATTAACTAGATGTTATTCCCTGCAAGAACTGTGTCGCGTCGAGCCCACATAGCAGTAAAGCTGGGCGAGAGGCCTATACCCATGGGGCGATAAACAAGTAACATATCGAAAAAAATGACCATTCAAAAGAAATAAATACCCGGAGCAGTGACGAATTGCACACTGATTTCATAAACATCGACAATTTGTTTTAAAACAAACTGTGTCTCGACGAGCCTTACTGGTTATTATTATTATTATTATATTATTATTATTATTATTATTATTATTATTCTTTATTTGTTTCACCCAACTTTGGGGTACATGACATCAATCACTTTTTATTGTTTTGAGCTTTCCTTTAGGTCCAGTATTGCCTCATCCTTTGAGATCTTGCTTCCCTTTCTTCGGCAGAGATGTAGATCGTACGCTTTTGTTTGATTTTAACTTGGAACCGTTGTTTCTTATCCTTGGTGACGGTTTTGGCTGTTTTGTCCATGAGCATGGTGTCTGTAATTTGGTGTTCCACGAGGTCATTCTCGGTTTCCTTAAACCAAAGAGTTTTTTTTAAATTACGAAAGTGGTCGAAAATCTTTTTGGTTAGTCTATTTGAATTCATCCGGAGGATGTGCCCATAAAATCAATTCTCCGTTTTCTTATTGTGTCCGAGAGTTTTTCAGTCTTTTGGTAAAGAGTTTCGTTCCTGACATGGATTAATTTGTTGTTATGAAATTTGGGGCTTAAGATTTTGCGTATTATCTTTCTTTCCGTGACCTCCAGCCGTTCAAGCGGTCTCTGGGTGGTGAGAGACAATGTTTCGGCTGCATATAAGGCTTCTGGTTTATTATTATTATTATTATTATTATTATTATTATTATTATTATTATTATCCTGGATGTCTTGCTTCATCCATTGACTCTGACAATGATATTCATTTCATTGCTCAAACTAGCTGTAACCTGGAGCTAAAGCCTAATTCATATCAGGGTTACAAATATGATGAATTTGCCGTGGTAATCCAGAAGGGGGGCTAGCTTGATATTTGTCCGAAGTGCTGCAAACATCACAACATAAATCCGTTGTCTCTCATGTCACTATAATTACAGTATGGAGTTTGTTAATTAATAAAATATCCTATTAATAATTATTTGTTACAAGGTGAATAATGAGGATGAGGGTATGGGTGACAGCAATTTTGTATGACTATAGTTTGTTCGTGTATGAGCGAGGATATATTATTATGAGATTACAAAGCATTCGCTGAAGCCCAAACATTTCATCATACAGTAAAAACTCGATTAACCGTCATCGTCGGGACCGTGGTCGTGACGGTTGAGCGAATAGACGGATAACAGAAACACTGTATTATTCTTCCAAAATATGACCTCAATCATTTATATTATAGACAGATATCACTCTCACAGTAATGTAATATATTTCTGAGCGAAAAGAAATTAGTTTGTAATAACAAATAAAACTATTATTACTCGATAAAAACATCCGTACAGTAGCAACAAATGTGGCAAAATAATGTACAGTGCGGTAATATAAACTTACAGGTGAAATAGTTCATGTAGCTTGAAAATAGTCAGTTATTTTATTCTGCCTCTTTGATGCTCGAGCTTTCCCCGCGGCAATATTTCGTATTTTTCGGAGCAGTAGTGTGCGTTGCATTGGCCTCTTCTTGACTTTCAAACCATTCTATACACTTGGACAGCATTGTTTCAGCCTCTGAGTGGCTAATAGTTTGTTTTTCGGCATGTTTTGAACACTCGTCCATTCTATGGCGGGCAGGTACACTCACTTCCCACTAAAATAGAGTAAGTAAACAAAGCGAACGCGTCACTGCAATTTAAATCACTTTGTTATTGCAGTATTATTATGCTGTTTCAGCAATGACGGTTAACAGAAACTGACGGTTTAAAGAGTGACGGTTAAACGAAGTTTTACTGTACTATTAACTGACTCGCACTCTCAGATCTTAGAGAAACATTGAACATCTGGCCACTCCTGATGTAAAATGTAGGGTTTACCATAATATTTCAAATATATTCTATGCTCTTTTTTATTCGTCGGTCAACACGTAGACGTTGATTAATATTAATATTAATATAAGCAACTCAAAGTACCGACAGCGGTAGCTACGCTCACTAAAGCACAGCACTAGGCCATGGGGCCAAGCTCTCTGTGGACTCAGTAGACGTGGATTCGAGCCCCACCGTCGGCCGTCCGTGGTTTCCCCATTTTCAACTCCAGGCAAATGGTGGGACGGTACCTTCAGACAAGCCACGGCCGCTTCCTTCCACAACCTTGCCCAGTTTCATTCATCATCATTCATTTCATCTCTCATTAACTCCTCTCATGAGGATGACGTCAGGAAGGGTATCCGGCCGAAATAACACCCGCCACATAGATTTTAATCGTAATTCATACACGATCCCGTTCGAAATGGGAAGGTACCATCCCACCATTTGCCTGGAGTTGAAAATGGGGAAACCACGGAATACCATTTCAAGGACAGCTGACTGTGGGGCTCGAACCCACGTCTACCGAGTCCGAAGAGAATAAGGGGTAGACATACATAAGCTACTCAAAATAAACCTGACAATACTTGAAATAAATCCACAGATGATACACTAACAAATTACACAAAGCACTACAAACCAAATTTTCAGCGAAATGACATGTTTCGTTCGTCATACAACATCTTCATCTCGAAGGAAAATTAAGTATCTAATATGCCAACAATGGCAGAGGTGCAAGATAGCATTTTATCTCTCTTCATAAACGTGTGAAACAGACTGGGAATCCCTTAATCCGTTTTCCTAAAAGGCGCCTAACTGGCACTGAAGGGATTGATCGCCACCATTTATACAGGTGGTATTTTGGTGGTTTATATTTCTCTGTGTTGATGGTTTAGCTTCGCCAAATTTTATCATTCACATTGGCTATTTCAAAAGTATTGTTTAATTGATTTATTGCAAGTTCGGTAATCTTTGCTATTAATGCCAACATTGTAATTAAATACATATATAAAAATTATATATAAATAAATACATACATAAATTAGTTAAATACTGAATTCATTAATTTGATCAGTTATTATTATTATTATTATTGTTTATGTATTTTAATTTCTTTTATTGATTAATTAAATTAATTTTTCATTCAAATAAATATATAAATACACAAATAAATACAAGTTAGTTACATTTTTCTAGTCCTTCTTCTTCTTATTATAATTGTTTACATTTTGTACACCATATTATTCCCGTTTCTATGGGTCCGGGGATGAGATGAGTTTCATAGGTGGTGGATGGTAGACTATATACCGCTAGATTCCCTTCCCTTCATGAGAGGAGTTAAGTAGATATGGACGAATGTGAATTGAATTGGACAATGGGTTGGAGGAAAGCAGTCCTGTCATATTAGAAGGGATGGTCCCGACACTTGCCTGGAATTGAAAATGAGAAGCTACTGAAAACCATTTTAAGGACGGCTGACAGTGGGGTCAAACCCACTCATATTTCTTGACCGGATTTAGATCTCATGGTCTTGCATATCAACGCGCGTTGCTACACCAGCCTGTCCTGCAGATCTGCTTGTAATTAATAAAAACAAAGTCTTTTTCAGATAATACAGATATGAGAGTTCAATGCAAATATATTGTTTGCATAAGTAAACAAATAAAAAAGTAAGTCGTTATATGTCATAAATGAATTTCATAATAAATAAATAAATGAAAATATATAAAAAAAATCATTGTCCGGAGATTTTTTTAGCATTATGGTAATAAATCCCAGTAGCTGCTTTGAAGGTTTCGCAACAGTGGATATCGCACTTTCGATGATTATGTGACATTAGCGTATCGGAAGAGTGGTGGCTTTAAATCCATCCACAGAAGTGTCGTACCTCTACAGGCCTTCCCTCCCCAACTCTAGATGAATGCTGGGATGGTAACTGACAGAAATACCAAGGTGGCCTCCTTCTCCAATCTCTAACATATTCTTTGGGAGTCGTAGGGTAAAATCAACGTAACGCTAGGAAGGGTCTTTGATCCCCAACCAATTTTCTTCATTTCTCAAGATCCACCATTGCACCCACCTATCTTCATTTCTTTCCTCATAGCCTTCACAGTCACAGTTCACACCCATTATTTTCCGTCCGACTATCTTGATTGCATTCTCTACCAATTTTATTATTTCTTCCATTTGATCATTACTAATCATTAGATATATCCCTAGCTTTGTTAGTCCATCAAATCATACAATAGGATAATGTATAACCACGAATGTCTTTTGTTGTGATAATTTGGTTTTTTGACTCTGATAGCCTTTCACTTCCAGTTAGTTTTCCACAATCCTCCAGGAAAATGCCAGGAGTATACCTTTTTTTCAAGTCCCAGGGTATCTACCTCAATCCATTACCCCAATACTGTATACTACTACAGTCACTAAGAAACACTGGTTATCACACAAATCCACCAAAGTATGGTGTCCAGGTTGCCTCTTAAATGAATTTCCAACAACAGCATCAACAACAACTAGCTTCAACAGTAAATCCGTTATTATCTATAACGGCAGATATAACTTGCTTACATTTAGAAAGTAATTTATCCAATTTTTGGGGTAACTACATTTACAGATGATGAGCTTTTGGAAGCACTCAAGGGGATGAAGAATGGAAAGGCTCCAGGATTTGACGGTATTCATCCCGAATTTATAACACACTGTGGGAAGAACACAAGACAATGGCTTTTACAGCCTTTTTCAAATATCATACTGACAGGAAATCTCCCTCCAGAATTCAAACGGACAAATGTTCTGGCCATCCTGAAACCAGGGAAACCTGCCGATAACCCAGAGAGCTATAGACCAATAGCCTTGATGAGTGTTTGTTACAAACTCCTGGAACGGTTCATATATAATAGGATTAGTCCACATATAAATGATATCCTCCCTCTTGAGCAGGCCGGTATCAGACCAAATCGGAGCTGTGAAGACCAAGTGCTAGCGCTGACGACGCATATTGATGCAGGCTTCGAAAAAAGATTGAAGAGTGGTGCAGTGTTTATAGACCTTACAGCTGCAGGCCTCGGAAAGGACGGATGCAAACTACGACGACCCGGATATGCTAATGGACTACGAGTTGGGACATTAAACATACAGACACTGACAGGAAAGGTGGAGGAGATTGTAGATGTGATGGAGAGAAGAAAACTGGATATACTGGGCTTGGCAGAAACAAGATGGAAAGGAGAAGGTCGCAGAGAACTGAGGAAAGGGTACCGGTTGTACTGGAGTGGGAACAGTGAAGGAAGGAGCAGCGGAGTAGGAGTAGTTGTGAGAGATGGTGTTGTGGTTAATAGAAATGGATAACTGGAACACTACAATCTGATCTTTATTATCTAACCAAGATGTCACAAGTGAAGTAGTAACAATAAAAACAAAACACAATCATAAATCGCAATCCATAGATTGCAACTCTCAAGAGTTGCAACGTCTCAATTCCCCACATCCTCCCCACCCTGGTCAACCTCCAGGGGAATGACCAGCTGAATGGGGCGGGTTATTGTGGTTCCGGTAGGGGTACGAAGAACCACCGTCCTGACGACTGCATCTCTACCAACACGGAGCTCCTCAATGCGGGCCTTTGCCCACATGTACCTCGGCGTCTTGTCTTCCTGGAGAAGTGCTAGGTCACCAACCCTTAATTGCGGAACTTTTCCCCGTGGTCGACGAACTTCATGGAAATTTCTCAATTCCAGGAGATACTCCTTCGTCCAGCGTTTCCAAAAATCATCCGATACCTTCTGTTGCGCAGCCAGCACTTTGGGCAGATCTTCATTCCCCGCACTTGCAGGTCCAGTCGGTATCGTGGTGAAGCGCTGTCCAATCAGAAAGTGGGCCGGCGTTAGAGCATTTTCTCTGTCTTGGGTGATGGGCCTCGAATTAATGGCGGCTTCGATATTTATCAAAGTGGTGTTCAATGCTTCCTCGCCGATTAATGATTTCTCCAGTACCTTTCGCAGACACCGCTTGGTCGTGCCTACCATCCTCTCCCACCAACCTCCCCACCAATACGCCATTGGAGCAATAAATCTCCAGGTGATGTGATGAGCGAAGTACTGATGTGTTGGAGGGGCTGTGAGAGAAGTCCAGATGGACTTGAGTTCTCTGTTGGTCGCGTGAAACGTCTGAGCATTATCAGTATATATCGTGTGTGGTATCCCTCGTCTTCCAACGAACCTCTGAAGTGCCAAGAGGAACGTGTCGGCAGTCATGTCTGAGCACAATTCCAAGTGTAACGCGCGGGTCGTAGCGCAGGTAAGGAGTGCTATGTAACATTTCTTGCTCGTGGTCCCCACCTTCACATAAAGGGGTCCAGCGAAATCAATTCCCGTGACTTCAAAGGGTTTCGTTGGTGTTACCCTTAATTTGGGTTGTGGAGCTTCGATTGCTTGGGCGAAGTGATTTTGCGCCATTTTGCAAGGAAGGCACGTACGTAACACTTTCTTGACTGCCTGTCGTGCTCTGAGCACCCAAAATTCCGTACGTAGTTCTGACAACACAATTCGCACCCCCAAATGGTGAAGTCTGATGTGCGTTTGTCTGATGAGTAATTTTACAAAGTGATGGGTGCCATCCAAGAGTAACGGGTGTTGTAATTCTCTAGATAACTCTGCAAGTTGTAGACGACCACCTAGACGAATGAGTCCATTCTCCAGAAATGGGTTGAAGCGGGCTATTCTTGATTCCTTTGGCAGAGCTACACCGTCTTTTAGAGCCAGATATTCTGCAGGGAAACACTCCTTTTGTACAGTTTGAATCCAATATTTGCGTGAGTTTTGAAGCTCTTGTGCTGTTAACTCCCCAGAGAACCGTTCTTTTCTTCGAACATGTTGCAAGAAACGAAGTATCCACGCTGTGATGCGAAGTAACCTCCAGTAGGAACTATATCTGGAAGGATCTAATAGGGGTGAAATTTTCTCAAATTTAAGGATATTGAAGATGGTCTTCTTTTCTTCTGGCAGTTGTACACGGGAGGATAGTTGGCTAGGCCAATGTTCTGGTTGTTGTTGTAGCCAAGGAGGCCCATGCCACCATCCAACAAGGGACTTTATCTGTACCACTGAAAGTCCTCTCGACAAATGATCTGCTGGGTTTTCTCCCCCTGGACAGTACCTCCATTGACGAGAAGATGCATCAAACACAATCCTCCATTTCGTTTTCCCAGATTTACACTTCTTAACTAAATGGTGAGGCAAGTAGAACGTATCACCAGTTGTTTCAGAAGGAGCATGTTCAACATGGCGTTTTATAATATAGTCCATCATCTGTGAATAAAAAATCTCCTTCAAAGGTTCATTCGCCTCTAGTCTCTTTTGCAATGCGTTGAATCGTTTTACCGCATTAGCATGGTTGTTGGGCAAGATGATACCTGATTTTCTAGGAAGAGAGACCACACGCCGATGGTCTTCTATTCGGTAAGAATCATGAAATTCCTTAAGTATCGCAGAGTTATTGGAACTGAAATATTTATCCTGGCTTTCCCTGATTCACATTGTTTCCAGATCCCAGAACTGTCTGAGTGTCTCATCTAAAGGTGAGGATATCTGTTCAGAATGAATATGGTTTACCAGTGATGAATTCAAGGTGATGCCTGATCGATTTCCTGTCAATACCCATCCAAACATGGTTGGTATGAGTACCACGGAGGTGGAAATGCGCACTGGTGAAGTGTCCTTTACGATTTTTCAATAACAATCTCCTCCAATAAGTATTTCGATAGGCAAGGGTGGCTCTGATTCATTCTTTGGGTCAGCCAACTGTAGTTTTTGAGTGTGTGCTAACATATTAACATCATCAGGAACGACCGGATGAGCTGAAAAGGCATGGCTACTCTCAAATGCAGTAATATTTGTAGCCGAGTTTGTCCAGATGCTCTTTATGGAAAACTTAACAAGGTTACGTACACTCCGATTGGTTGGAGACGATTCAAAGGCGCCAATAGTTAAGTCTTGGCGGCCAATAACTTCGAGTTTCAGTTCGTTAACTAGAGACTCAAGGATAAAACTGGATTGACTTCCAGCATCCAGTATGCAACGCGTCTGTTTAGTTCGCCCATTGGGACCCGTAACCCATACTCGCGCGGTCTGCAAGTAAGTAAAGTCGGATGGAAGAGAATCTATCTTGTTAACGGACGTAATGGTTGCCGCTGCATTAGTAGATAAGTTTCTACTGCAGACAGATCTGTGATGCAAGGCTTTGCAGGAAAAACAGAATGCCTTACCCTTTCAGTTGCAGTTCTTCACGGAGTGTCCGCGGTTCAGGCAAAGAAAGCAGCGGTTCGTGTTCCTGAGTTTGGTAAGTCTATCGTTAACGTTAGAAACTGTCTTGCATTCTTGCGCCCAGTGTCCGCGGGATTCGCAAAAGACACAAAATGGTTCCGGTGCAACCTTCCTATTGGATTGTTTCTTATTTGAATCAACGCGCAGTGCTGCTGTCGCGGGAACATGAGTCGAAGCAGATGTAGATCCACGAATCTTGTGCGTCACCATAGCCCCATCTACTTCTTCTCCCAAGAATTCCATGAGCTTGAGAATATCGCCTTCCGAGATATTTTCCCTCTTCGTCTGAATTATCCAACGGCGACAAATATCAGCGGGAAACGTTCTAAGTATTTTTGGAGCAAGAACTCTCCCGTAGCCGTTTACGTCTTCTCCAAGCGCACGAAGAGCTTGTATGTGTCGATGGCAATCGATGAACGTGTCGTTGAGTGCTTCAGGAGTAGCGAGCTGAATAGGTCTGATCCCCTCTAAGTAGTCTAAGTGCGCCTGTATTATTCTGTTTTTATCGCCATAGCGAGCTTGTAGGATCCGTTTCGTTTGCTCGTATGTATCTGGTATTACGGCGATTCCATCGACTAGCCGCTTCGGCTCGGCTTCCAAGTACCCACGCAAAAATATGTGTTTATTTATGGTAGGAAGGAAAGGGTCTTTATCAACGGATGACTCGAATTGCTCCCAAAAACGTGGCCAAGTTGCGATGTCACCAGCGAAGGATTCTAGCTTAATTGGCGGGAGTCGAACTGAGTGTGAAGCCAGAATTGGAATAGTAGGTGTAGTTGGCAGTGATTCAGGGATACTTAAATTAGCGGCTGAATTTGACAATTTACTTGCAATTGTTCTCGATGCCCTTGTGATAGCGCGTTTCGCTGAGTCTATATATTCTTCACAACTCTGAACATCAGTATCGTATTCAGTGTCCGATAGTAACTCATGTATAGAATCATCAAGTGTGGTTAAGTTGTTGAGAGTTTCCTGTAGTCTATCTCGGTAGTGCTCCCAGTCTTCGAATGAAGTATTATCAGTGAAACTGTTAATTTCCGTAACAAAGCGTGTTGTATTTGCCCTCTGTCTGGTTCGCTTTCTTCTTAGATTGTGTAAAATTCCATCTGTTTGATCGTTATTGCTCATGTTGTACGTGTTTTCACGGAAATGTGCAAGGCAAAGAGTTGTCAATCTGTTATCTGAAGTATCGAATGATTTTCGGTCAGGTGCTACTAGGATCGCTAGTGTCGACGCTTAGTTTGTGCGTTAATTACTATGGTCAGTTTTATATTATCTATGGCCTGCGCTCCAATTTATAATATCTATGCTTAGCACCAGTTGACACTACAATATGCACGAACGAAACATACTGTTATTACACATATACATAACCAAACAAGAAGTTATTTGAGTTATTCAACAGTTATTCGGTTTACAAATGTGTAGCTTTGTCACTTATCTGTAGTCGGTTGCGAAGTTGGAAACCTTCCGTCCAGTATAGTGTAATTGCAATCTTCCCTCACAGTCTGGAGGTTCCGTAATGCAATTGCAGAGTAAAAACTTACGAGAGGCTTCAATTCCTGCAGTCTAGGCCTAACCAGATTATTCCTTAAAAGCACTTGATATCATGCGATATCCCGAGTGTTTACGGCACCAAATGTTGTGGTTAATAGAAATGGATAACTGGAACACTACAATCTGATCTTTATTATCTAACCAAGATGTCACAAGTGAAGTAGTAACAATAAAAACAAAATACAATCATAAATCGCAATCCATAGATTGCAACTCTCAAGAGTTGCAACGTCTTAATTCCCCACAGATGGAATGAAGGAAGAGGTAAAGGGAATAAGTGACAGGATCATGAAGATCAGAGTAACTGTAAAGGGAAGAAGCCTGGAGATAGCCCAGGTATATGCCCCTCAAGTTGGATGTGCAGCTCAAGAGAAGGAAGACTTTGAGAAGGAGCTACAACAGCAGTTGAATGGTCAGAGCATCATTGTCATGGGAGATTTGAATGCACATGTAGGAAGTGAAAGGCAAGGATATGAAAATGTATTGGGAGCAGAAGGATGGGGTAGCAGGAATGAAGAAGGGAGAAAGTTGCTGGATTTTTGCAAGAGAAACGGTTTAGTGGTAGGCAACTTCTGGTTCCGGAAGAAAGAAAGCCACAAGGTAACGTGGTACAGCAGTGATTTAACAAAGAAATCTTTGGTAGATTACATGCTGTACGACTGGGAGATGAAGAGAAGTGTCAGAGATATAAAGGTAATACCATCAGAGGCCTTAGATAGCGACCACAGAATACTTGTAATGAACCTGGGAGTTGTTAAGGATAGCAAGAGGACAGAGTACCAGGAAAGGAGAATCAAAGTATGGAAACTCAAGGAAAAGGAAGTCAAGGAAGAATTCCAGAAGATGATAAGGGAAAGGATGCCAACAGACAATCCTAAAACAGGGGAAGAGGAATGGAAGCAATTCAAGAACACAATGGTGGAAGCTGCAGTGGCAGTATGTGGAAGAACTAGCAACAGAAAGCGGTGTAAAGAGACACCATGGTGGAATGAGAGAGTAAAAGAAGCTGTGGGAAGGAAGAACAAGGCTTTCAGAGTGTGGTTCCAGGAAAGAACTGATCTGGCAAGGGAAGATTATAAGATAAAGAAGAAAGAAGCAAACAAGATTGTCGCAGAGGAGAGGAAGAAGTGGATGGTAAAGTGGACAGAGATGATGGAGGAAGACAGCAGAGGAAATAAGAAAGTACTTTATGGGATGGTCAAAAGTAAGAGAAGAGGTCTGCGAGAGGATGTGGTAATGATGGACAAAAACGGAAATGAGGTACACAACAAAGAAACACTCAAGACAGTGTGGAAAGAGTACTTTGAGGATTTGCTGAATCCAAATGGTCATAGGGAGGAAGACAATGTATTGGAAGATGGAGAAGACAACACAGGAATGGAAAAGGACCTGAATTGGAGATAAATGGAGATGGCTATAGACAAGATGAAAGGAGGAAGGGCACCGGGTGTGGATGAAGTGAGTGTTGAAATGGTGAAGGCAGCAGGGGAGGTATGGAAACAGTGGCTGTACCATGTGATGAGGGTGATATGGAAGGAGAAAAAGACCCCAGAAGATTGGAAGAAAGGATTAATTGTCCCAATATTTAAGAAAGGAAGCAGAAAGGAGTGCAGAAATTACAGGGGAGTCACACTCATACCTCACTGTGCCAAGATATATGAAAAGATATTAGAAAGTAGAATACGAGCCAAAGTGGAGAGAAAATTGAGAGAGGAGCAGTATGGTTTCAGACCTGAGAGATCAACAGTGGATCTCATATTTTCAGTGAGACAGCTCCAGGAACACCACTACGAATTTGGAGAGTATCTGTTGATGGCCTTCCTGGACATCGAAAAGGCCTATGATAGTGTGCGTAGGGAGAAGGTTTGGAAAGCAATGGAAAACATGGGAGTGGAAAAAGGGACTGTAGGCAGAGTGAAGGAGATGTATTGTGGAAGTGTGAGTTGTGTGAAAGTTGGAGGGGAAAGAACAGACTGGTTCAGACAAATGAGTGGCCTGAAACAGGGTAGTGCGCTGTCACCCCTTCTCTTTATTGTGGTTATGGACGAGGATAGCAGGAAAGATAGGAGAAGATAAGATGAAAGCAATGGTGTTTGCAGATGATCTCATGGTCTGGGGAAACAGGGAGGAGGAAATTCAGGAGCAACTGAAGGCTTGGGAAGATACAGTGGGAGAGTACGGATGGAAGTTCAACATCAGTAAATGTGAGATCCTGTTAACGACCAGGAAAAAGGACAGACCAATGAGTGGGATAACACTTGGAGGTGGACAGCTGAAGAAGGTGGAAAGTCTCAAGTACTTGGGAAGTATAGTGGAGGAAAATGGGAGAAATGACAAAGAGATTACGGAACGTGGCAGACAGGCAGAAGCATTTCTGAGAAGCATTAGGAGCTTAGTGTGGAATAAAGATGTCCCACAAAAAAGCAAGGAAGTGTTATACAGAAGCTACTATATCCCGATACTGACTTATGCTTCAGAAACGTGGACAATGAAGAAAAGAGACATAAGCAGAATACAGGCAGGTGAAATGAAGTTCCTGCGAAGTAGGATCGGAGTAACAAGAAGATACAGGGTGAGGAATGAAAAGGTCAGGGAAATGGTGAAAGAGGAGCCCTTGCAAGGTAGGATTGAGACATCAAGACTGAGGTTGTATGGACACTTAAAGAGAATGGATGAGAAGAAGATTCCCAAGAGGATACATGAGATGCAGATGCAGAAGAAACGGCCAAGGGGAAGACCAAGAGATAGATGGCTGAAAGGAGTGGAGGAATGTGTCAAGAAGAGAGGCGAGGACTGGACCAGAGTGACAACGGAGAGGTGGTGGGAAGAAAGGACTAAGTGGCGAGGCTTGTGTTCCAAACAGACCCAGCCTGGGGCTGGAAACTGTAAAGATGATGATGATGACAGCTGCATACAACACGGTTTGGAGGGAAGGTGTTGTGTACAAGTTCCTTAAACTGACAAGATGCAAGCTACTGGCACAATTACTGAACAATATGTTATCAAATAGATGATGATGATGATAATTGTTGTTTTAAGGGGCCTAACATCGAGGTTATCGGCCCCTTGTTATCAAATAGAATGGTACAGGTTGTAATGGGTGGAAAACGAAGTAAAGTTAAAGTCCTCAACAATGGTCTTCCTCAAGGCTCTGTGCTGTCTCCTGTTCTGTTCAATTTGTACACCGCGGACATACCACTTACCACCTCTCGTCAGTTTGCTTATGCTGAAGACATGGCGATAGTAACTCAACATTCCTCTACGGAACAGATTGAGGAAATTCTTAATGCAGATCTCTCTACCTCGAGTGATTACTTCAGAAAGTGGTGCCTGAGACCAAATACCACCAAAACAGAAAAATGTTTTTTTTCCATCTCAACAACCGCCAGGCAAATGTTGCTTTAAAGGTCTCACTTGATGGTACACCACTACATTACAACCCTCACCCAAGATATCTGGGCGTTAGTCTTGATCGCACACTATCTTTCAAGAAACACCTGAACAATTGTGCTGCTAAACTACAGACTAGGAATAACATCCTCCACAAACTCGCTGGTTCAACATGGGGAGCTTCTGCATCCACTCTTCGAACACCAGCAATGGCATTGGTGCACTCTACAGCAGAGTATTGCTCTTCAGTGTGGCTTAACAGTCCTTATGTTAAGAAGATCGACGTAGTCTTGAATCAAACCATGCGTATCATCAGCGGCACCGTTAAATCTACTCCTCTGTTTTGGTGGGAGATATGGAACTGCGCCCATAATCAGTGCTATTTCCAGATCCTTTTAATTAGGCCGATTGAACTGCGCCCATAGTCAAGTCGGCTGTTAGCCCAAGGTCGGTTTAAGGGGAAGTGACGGACTGTCTCCCACCACTAGCTTCTGCACTGCTGAGAATAAGAGGTAGTCCCCCATCCCGATTAGCAGCGGGGGTGGCAGCTAATCACTCTAACCACTACACCACAGAGGCGAATAATAATAATAATAATAATAATGAAAATCCACAGCCTTTTTTCCAGTCATTGGCCCGGGTCAGGGTTGGAATGAATGAAGCCCCCATCTAGCGGCGAGGATAGGCATTGTGCCGGCTTCCGAAGCCTGCCGCACTCCTCTGGGACAATGATTAATGAATGACAGATGAAATGAAATGATATTGGAGAGTGTTGCTGGAATGAAAGATGACAGGGAAAACGGGAGTACCCGGAGAAAAACCTGTCCCGCCTCCGCTTTGCCCAGCACAAATCTCACATGGAGTGACAAGGATTTGAAGCACGGAACCCAGCGGTGAGAGGCCGGCGTGCTGCTGCCTAAGCCACGGAGGCTACAATAATAATAATAATAATAATAATAATACAACTCTCTCTAATCCACCATAAATAACTACCCCTCTAGTTTTCTTATACAATAAAAAAATATAATAATCTTCTAAATGGTAAGATTACCTCAAACTAGATTATTAAACGTTTGCAATAACAAAACTATTTTTAAAATATGGTTAGGTTGTCGAAAACATCCCAATGTACCAGTTAATGCTAATATTGCTAGAACAAAAATTAAACATTAGACTGTTTTGAAATCTGTACCTGTTTTATGTATCCCAGGCCAACACTAATCACTTGTCCGCAATCTGGACAGGGTATATTTAGTTGTTCGCAATCTGGACGGTTTTTGACTTGTTCGCAATCAAGACACAACCGATTTGAAATGAGTCATTTCAAATTCACAACACTCGACACAACATAATTCGGTAGAGGGGTGGAGGGAGGGAACCTACCTGACCGCTCTCAATGGGCGCAGTTCCACTGCCACTTTTGGAAGTTTGATGCTAATGATCAGGGTCATTAGTGAAGCTTGGGCGCAGTTCCATACAACCCGTTTTGGTTACCTGTGTTGAGTCATATTGAGCCTCCAGATATAAGACACCTCAACCACCTGGTAAGAGAGTACAGAAAAATAACATTAAACACAGCCCTTCCGATCCACCAGGACATAGCTGTAGGATTCAGGCGCGTAAAATCGAGATCTCCACCAGTTCAGACGGCACAGTTGCTCACCAGCAGAAGCTACCTATGGAAAAACAGAATGGCAATCTGTTTGGAACGGCACAGCTTCGAAGGAGTGGCAGACATTATTTAACATCAAGCACCCTCCGGCTGGTTTTGATCTCCCACGAAGAACTTGGGTTGCCCTCAACAGAATCCAAACCAAGCACGGGCGATGTGGCTCACTGCTTCATAAGTGGGGCATGCGAACTTCCCCCAGCTGTGACTGTGGTGCAGTGAATCAAACCATCCACCATATCGTAGCAGAATGTCCGAGGAGGGCGTACTCTGGATCAATCGACGACTTTCTCGGAGCATCATTTTCGGCAATTGTTAACGAAGTTCAAACAGCTCTGTCATAAGAGAGACAAAGTATTCACAACAGAAAATCATATAAAGGGCAGCAGACATGCTAACATCCTGTAACCGAACAATATCTCAACGTAGAGTTGCCAAATATGTTAAGCGTATGATGAATCATACCATGAGCATTCCAAAATTCATGTCGTCGGACACTCCCGGCACTAAAAACCATACCATAAATAAAATTAACGTACAAAATTGTCTCTTGAGACATGGGTGCCAGTCTTCACAGACCAGTATTCAATGCACTGAGGTATCGATCTCGGTGTTACTTAAAGGAACACCGAATTCTTCAATTTTCCCAGTGAATATATTCTAGCTATGAAACGCTGGTGGTTTGGTTGATCACGTAAAGCACAATTATAGTAAAGAAGCTATAGAAACGGGCAATTACAACAATATTCCCAAGTCAATTTACTACATTTTTGAAGTGCTGGAATGCAAAAAGTTATATCTCGTGAGGCATGTACTGTGCATTATTTTTTGTTCGATAGTCGATAGTGTGGCAGCGCTGGGGGGAGGATCGATATCTCGCTGAGACACAGCGCACACAGTCAGTCCCGGCCCGTGGCGTTAAGCCCCCGTTAAGTCCTAGCACCGGGACCAACCGCTTATTAAGAATGATTTATTTCCTAATGCACACAGCTAACGGCTACGCCTGGCTGCCTGCCTTGCTTTTAAAATCGATGGTCTGTACACCGCACCGCAAGTAGCAGCGTCGCGACGCGACTCGTCGTGTGGTGTGCAGCGTTCCAGCTGATGATTGCCTCCACGGTGTAAGAAAGGACACAGATTTTATTGAGATATACTGAAATACACGGGGGCCCTACGATAGTTTCCCGAAACCAACTTATTTTTATTTTTCACTTTCAAAGTTTATGGTGATAGGGCTAGGAATTTTATGTAAATATGCGAAATATGTACATATTTATGTAACATTATTAGGTGAAATATGTATTAAAACTTTTAAAATATGCAATATTAATTTAATGTATCCTTCTTATACATGATGAATTTTAAGTACATCGACAGACTCCAGGGAGGCCTTCCTGACTGGAAATGGAGCGAAATAGTCCATAACAACATAATATGTCCGGAAATGCATCGTTGCCACGGTAAACATCATCTGAACTTCCTGCAGAACACGCTGCCATTATTGCTTGATAATGTGCCTTTGGCAGCACGATAGGTCATGCGGCTACTCCACGATGAAGCGCCACCCCACTTCCACATTACTGTTCACCGACACCTCTACAACACCTTCCTTATATGGGGATGGTACGCAGAGGCCCTGTTGCATGGCCTGCTTGATCACCGGACCTAAACCCTGTGTATTTTTACTTGTTGTGAATGGTGCGACCGTTCCCGATGTGCAGAACCTTCAACAGCGTGTCCGCGGGTTCAGGTACAGGCCGGAATATTCAAAAGAGTGCCGCAATCTATGATGCGACGTGTGAACTTTTGCATTGAATCCAATGGTGGCCACTTTGAACACTTATTGTTTCATGGATGAGCTTCAGACCGTGTACAGTGTGCTGGGATTACTTTGCTGTCGTTGCACACTTGCCGTCCATTTCCGGACATACAGTATGTTGACAAGCCCCGTTTTTCCGCAGTTCCAACTAGGAAGCCTTCCCTGCAGTTTGTCCGAGTACTTACAATTCTCCATGTATAAATTATATTTTACACATGATATTACTTAAAGATTCCTGAATGTATTCATTGTATTTTTGCAAAACAAAGTGTGGTACACTAATTAGTTAATGTCCATATAATAGGAAATCTAAATAAATTCCATTATTATGTATGAGAAAATGCATACGAACTCAAGAATAAGTAGTCTACTAGCGGACCCATGCGAGAAATCTCGCATGTTCATAAACCACACTTTCCCCTATAGGTTCATAATGAGAGAGTTAAGGAGAAAGGTTGTTTTGTTTTTATTTCAACCAAAGAACACTATTTACATTTCAGTAAGAATTCCAAGTTCTAAGTTCCCTAACTTAAGAAGGCAATCACTGAAAATTGGATCATCATAACATTTCCGGTAATTCGATATTTATGAAATTATATGATTTGAGTACTCATTCGTTTGCTTTACTGTTTCTGAAGTCCATGACAAATGATAAAGGAAAGACCTCAGAATGTTAAAATGACATGAAACAGACGTTATAGCGGCCAAAATGTGAAGTGGATGGCAATTATGGAGCGTATTTTCCTACAACAAGAGTATCTGCAAATCGCACACTTCGTACATTTTTAAGAACGTTTTTTTTTTAATAAATTATATATATTTATGAAATTAGAGTACAAATCGTCACTGCTAATGTCTATTCTCTTTCATTTGAACGCTCATTTGTCACGATCGGTTGCTTGTGAGCGCCGCAGGGGTGATCTATACTACTGAAATAATATGATGTAAGGGGGTTATTATTGTTTGCAGTGTGAGATGAAATATAGCAGCCTGTCTGAACAACAGGTTGAAAAGTAGAGCCTCAGGCACTCACTGGACAACTGAAATAACCTTGAGTTCAGCCACTGAGTCTGCGGCAGGGTGTGACGTGAATCCCCAGGCCCTTATCTCAACTGATATCTTTCTAGAAATTCTTCCCTGGCCCTTTCTCAGCAGCTTATGACTTGTCTGGAAAATCCGTTTCAAACCTGAGTTTCTAGTGAAGAAATATTGTCATACGGACTGTTTTGAATTACCATATACTTCGGTTGGTTGGTTGGTTGGTTCTTAAGTTTAGGGGCTGCGACAACGCGGTCATGTAGCCCCGTGTACTTTAGGTGTGTGTAGAATCTGTCTGATAACCGGTGTTAATTGTGATGACTGTATTAGTGTGTGTACCTGTTTTAATTCAAGTAAGGACTGGAGACGATCAATTTTCAAGTAGTTCCTACTTTTGCCGCCAAATGCCACCGTCAACGACTACTAGTTCAGAACTTAGCTACATGACGTCACCGCAGTCGGCTCTTGGCAACGAACGTAGGAACCAGAGAGAGCATTGTTTACATTCTAAACCTATACAATTTAGCTTCACACAGGTGTAATTAGTGGAAGGTTCTTTAACATGCCATAAATCTACGACATGAGACTGCCGGCTTTACTTCCCCTCCGAAGGAAGGCATACTGAGGGATTTTAACGCTCTTAAAAAATCCGACAATTTCGGCCGGATTTGAACCCGCGATCTTGGGCATAGAAGCTCAGCATGCTACTGACTACGCCACCGAAGCCGCCTACCATATACTTCACTAGCGAAGAAATACCTTTCTTTACAGTAAGAGACAGAATATTAATTTTGCCTAAAGGTAAAAGTAGGCCTATGTAAAAACAAGAAGTTCCATGACGAACTAAAGAGCCTACTTTTCTTGAAATTTAAGATTCATGCCAATGATTAATCTATATGGACCAATCTACAATAATGACGAAATAAAGTTGGTAATATCAAAATTTCTAATTAGTTTGAAATACACCTGAAAAAATGTAGCCTAATTGAGCACTACAGTTGGCAGCACTGGTGACTGAATATATTGTTCGTTCTATCTCTTAAGGGGACTTATGAGTGAGTTTCCAAAATCCGAAACTACTGGACAGATCAATTTGAAATTTTAACCACATGTAGATATGCCTCTAATTAGAGGATATTCTGAATTTCAAATTGATTACTCAAACCGTTTCTGAAATAATAATAAAAATATTGTCAAAACATAGGGTCATAAAAAAAGTTCCTTGCGATGGAGTTTTCACTTATTTTCATCCATACTTGGTAAACAATAGCACAATACATGTACAAATGGAAATCGCTCTGGAATTTTATGTACCTTTTATATGAGAGTCAGAAATGATAGTCAAAGTGATAATATTCATGTTTTGCCCTAAAAATAAAAATTATTTATTTTTGAAAGCAAAAAAAAAATACAGTTAATTTTCACTGACATAAAAATCCAGAGCAAATTGTAATGTTCATACATATTTTAATATGCAAACCAACTTTGAACCAAATATCTTCAAAACTGCGATACAAGGAGCATTTTTATGATATTACATGTAACAAAAATAACTTCATGAGAAAACAGCAATTGAAGTTGGAGGTTAGTTACTTACATCAGAACTGCCCTGCACCATATGTACAGCCCTCAGACTTCTTCATCCTGTCTTCTAGGGACAAGTTCAGCAGTTTTCTCTTTTTTTTTTTGCAGTTTTCTTTGCTGGGGTGGTCCTTTTTCTGCTCTGTCGAAGACGTATGTGGTCACGTTGCTCACTGATCTTCACTGAAAGTCTTGTCTTATTAAGGATGCGCCTCCATCTTTAAATCACCGCCTGGGCTTTAAAAATGGCGCCACGGGAAAAAATCCAACACGCCTTGATTCTGAAAAGGTGCGGGCACCAATTTTCGGTAAAATCCAAATTTCCGTATTTTGGTCCATATTTCATGAAAACTCACTCATAAGTCCCCTTAAGGTACAGAATACAAAATTTGGTTAAAGTCCAATGGATAGCATGGACGTTACATGCAGTTAGACATTGGATATATCAGTGCGCGTAAAATCATGTTGGCAACAATGTCATGAATGTGTTGGTCAGAAATAGGCTAATCTGAAATATTATGATCGAGTGTTGTGCCAATTTTGGATGAAATCCATTTGTTAGTATAGAAGTTACTGGTATTTTAAAATTGGACCTATCAGCAGACTTAGAATCATGTTGGCAGCACTGACGTATATTAGTTACTCCAAATTAATCTAGAATGTCAGGTACTATACGTGCACAAAGTTTAGAGCTGTCGGCTTGCACACTTCCTGATATATTGATGAAAATGAAAATCCACAGCCTGCTTCCAGTCTCCGACCGGGTCAGGAATGGAATGAATGAAGCCCCCAACTAGCGGCGAGGATATGAACTGTGCCGGCTGCCGAGGCCTGACGCACTCCTCTGGGGCAATGATTAAATGAATGACAGATGAAATGAAATGATAGTGGAGAGTGTTGCTGGAATGAAATGTTGACAGGGAGAACCGGAGTACCCGGAGAAAAACCTGTCTGCCTCCGTTTTGTCCAGCACAGATCTCACATGGAGTAACCGGGATTTGAACCACGGACCCAGCGGTGAGAGGCCGGCGTGCTGCCGCCTAAGCCACGGAGGCTTGATATATTGATATTAGAGTAAAAAATATAAACGGCATTTATTAACAGTTGGCAGCCCTGATTGCTCCTAAGAATACGCATAGTCATATCTGTTTATGCACACATAGCACATACGAAATTTGGTTGAAATCTAATTGATAGAATTGAAGTTACGTGTATTTAAAAATTGGTCCTATCAGCAGGCTTAGAATCATGTTGGTAGCACTGACATATATTAGTAGCTCCAAATTAATCTAGAATGTCAGGCACTATACGTGTGCAAAGTTTAAAGCTGTTGGCTCGCGTACTTTCTGATATATTGGTATTTGGACAAAAAATAGAGAGATCATTTATTGACAGTTGGCAGCCCTGGTGGCTCTTAAGAATACGCTCAGTCATATCTGTTTATGTACTTATAGTTCATACGAAATTTGGTTGAAATCTAATTGATAGTGTAGAAGTTATATGTATTTAAAAATGGACCTATCAGTAGGCTTGGAATCATTTTGGCAACACTGTAAGGTATTGCCTCCTGAAAATTAAACTGAAGTATTATTATCTATATGTGTGTCAATTTTGGAATAGTTCCGATGTATAGATTCCAAGATATCCAACATGGAGTTCAAATTTCAATTGCGATTTTTCAGCAGTTGGTAACACTGACATCATTTTCAAGTCTGACATTGATATGTTCCGGAATGGATATTTACTCATACCAAATTTGGTTTCGATTGCTGCAGCCGTTTAGGAGTTGATATGGGGGGGGGGACACACACACACACAGACAGACTCACATTTTCCCGGATCGATCTCATGTCTACTTATCCTCATTTTTGCAAAATGTGAAAGGTAGGCTAAAAATTATGAACAAATATGTACAATAAAGAGACAGACTATGGATTTTTACATGTTAAAAAGTAGAAATATGTAAAAAAATGTCATTATGATCCAGTATGTAACAAGTAGTTCCGTGAAGAATTAAATAGCCTATTTTCATATATCATACTTATGTTAATTGCCTCTATCAACATACACAATTTCAGTTTGATTGTAGATTCGTATGTACCCAGAACCGTCTAAATACTGCGGATGGTCGCCATGTTGGATTCTTATATATGTAGGCCATAGAGTTATGTACTATTACATGAAGATTATTGCGTAGGTGTAGGCCTATTATTCAAATTTCAATCGCATGATTACGACATAAGAAATAAAAATGAGATTATAAAATTTCACTCCGCTGCCACCTTGTAGTTATGAAAATAATTGAAATAAACTAGATGACAGTGGATTAAAATTTATATAAGCATTCACCGTACCTATTTGACTGCGCTCGTATAGTTAAATCGCGAGAAACGTCGATTAAAATATTTGAATTTCGCGTCACCGCCATGTTGGATTTATGCACACCAGGTTATTGAAAGTCACATAGGAGAACTTATGTTCATAGCCTTTATCAACATAAGTAATTTCAGTTTGATTGTTGTCATAGATTAGTAGATATTGAGAACCGTCCAAATATTTCGGTTGGTCGCCATGTTGGATTTTTATATATGTAGGCCATAGAGTTAGGTAGTTTTAGATAACAATTATTGCGTGGGTTCATTATTCAAACGTTGACCTTGATCTCATGATTAGGACACAAAAAATAAAAACTTAATTTTAAAATTTCGCAATACTGCCATCTTGACGTTATGTAAATAATTGAACTAAGTCAGATATTGGTGCATTGCAATGTGTATAAACATTTGCTGTAGAAAGTTTCACTGCGTTTGGATGGTTGTTTCACGAGAAACATCTATTTAAATGTTTCATCTTCGCTTGGCCGCCATGTTCGTTTTGTACTGAACAGGTTTCAGAAAGTTACATAGGTGAACTTGTTGTCGTGTTCTTTATCACCGTTCAAAATTTCAGGCTGATATCAGTACTAGTTTTGCAGATATAGAATGCTGGCGAAATATTTCGCACAGCCGCCATGTTGGATTGGTGAGACTTAATAAAATTACGTACGGGGTCGGACATAATAGTATTCTGTGTTTACCGAGTGTCATTGAAATCCCTTCAGCCGTTTATATTTTATATGCCTATTTTAGCCTATTTTCAATTTTGAAAAAATAGGCTTATGAGATCACCTTTTGTCCGTGTGTGTGTGCGTGTGTGTGTGTGTGTGTGTGTGTGTGTGTGTGATTCGTGTGTGTGTGTCCCCCTAATAAAATCTAAACGGCTGGAGCGATTTCAATGAAACTCGGTAAGTTCATAGCACTATTCCGGGCGACCTCGACCGTGCCCTTCAAATTTTGTTACGACTCACCAATCCAACATGGCGGCTGTGCGAAATATTTCACCAGCATTCAATATCTCCGAAACGATTATCGTTATTACCCTGACATCATGTATGGTGATAAAGGGAACTACTATAAGTTCACTTATGTGATCTTTGAAAACCTGGTAACTACAAAACCAACATGGCGGCCAAGCGAAGTTGCGACTTTTAAATAGACGTTTCTCGCGATTTATCCAACCAAACGCAGTGAAACTTGGTACAGTATATGTTTATATACATTGTAATGCACCGACAACTAACTTCGTTCATTTGTTTACATAACCACAAGATGGCGGATGTGCGAAATATTTCACCGGAATTCTGTATCTCTGAAACTATTAGTGGTATCTCCCTGAAGTTTTGTACGGAGATAAAGGGCACTACTGGAAGTCCATTTATACGACTTTAGAAAACCGGTTATATACAAAACAAACATGGCGGCCAAGCGAATTAGAAAATTTGAAATAGACCTTTCTCGCGATTTAATGCTCCAAACGCACTGAAATCTGGTACAGGAAATATTTATACACATTGTAATGCACTGGTATCTAATTTAGTTCAATTGTTTACATAACCTCAAGATGGCGGCTGTGCGAATTTTAAAATTAAGTTTTTATTTCTTGTGATGTAGTCATGCGATCGAAGTGAAAGTTTGAATAATGAACCTACCCAATAATTTTCCTATAATGGTACATGACTCTATGGCCTATACATTTAACAATCCAACATGGCGACCATCCGAAATATTTAGACGGCTCTCAATATCTACGAATCTATTGTAGCAATCAAACTGATTTTTTTATTGTTCTTAGGGGCTATGAACTCAAGTTCACTTATAGGACTTTAAATAACCTGGTGATCACAAATCCAACATGGCGGCGACGCGAATTATAAGTATTCACATGGACGTTTATCGCAATTTAACCATCCGAGAGCAGTGAAACTTTGTACAGTTAATCCTTATACGAATGGTAATCCACTAGCATCTAATTTATTTCAATTGTTTCCATAACCTAAAGATGGCAGCTGTGCGAAATTTTAAAATCTCCTTGTAACTTCTAGTGTCCTAATTATGCGATTGAAGTTTGAATACTACACGTACACAATAATCTGCATGTAACAGTACATAACTCTAGGACCTACATATATAAAATCCAACATGGCGACCATCCGAATTATTTAGTCGGTTCTCAATATCTACGAATCTATTACAGCAATCAAACTGAAATTGTGTATGTTGATAGTTGCAATAAGTAGGCTATATGAAAATAGGCTGTATAGTTCTTCACGGAACTACTTGTTTGTTGATAAAATAAGCTAAAAATGATATTTAACTATATGATAGCTAAGGTTCTAAATCATGGACATTTATAATTTCTAATTATGAATAAGCAATTGAGAAAAAATATGACTATAAGTAACTTAAGATAACCTAGATGAATTGCTGATATTTAACTTTAGATAAATTTAAAGCTACAACTGTATTTTTTTTTTGTCTGTAATACGCAGTTTTTGTGTTTCCTTGGGATTACCAATAGGTACGAATTGGTTTCCAAACTGGTAAGTTAATAATACTTCTACGATTTATCTTCATTTATCATTTAATTATATTTCGAGTAAGCCATGAAATACATCATTGGCACAAAATTCAAATTAATAGTTATACAGTCACAATACCTTTAAATACCTTTCTAATTACGAGAGGGGTACGCATTGGCCGTCACGACTATACTCGGGTTTGTGGCTTTTATCATTTAAAAATAAAAGAATCGTATTTGAAATCTGAATTCAGCGTTTAGTTGTATCTATGATTTTCAGGTATAGCATTTTGTAATAAATTTGTTACATGAAAGATTTTGTGCAGTATTGTGTGTAGCAATTAGGACTAAAATAATTTCCTTTTTTGCTAGTCAACAAATTTACAAATTATTACATGAAACTGAAATAGAAGAGTACATTTGTACTACAATTATTGATGTCTTGCCTGTGATAGATACCACTAGACATCAAATTTTAACTTTTTGATTTTTCAAAGGCAAAAATAGTTGATTTATATGGATTTGAGTGTGCAGAAGTTAAAAATGACGGTAAAATATCTAGATTAACTCAGGTTTGGAAGTTATAGAAACTTTTATGTCCTTCACATATTATAACGGGTCAAAAATTGTTGGGGTTATTAGCACATTTGTGGAACATTATAACAGAAGTTTCGATTCCACACAGTAACTGAAAAACTCTTGTAAAAATCACAATACAAAAAGGAGCAGTTTTGATTCCATAGAGTAACACAGAAACTCGTGTCACAATACACAATGGATCACTACGGAAAACAAGCAATCATAGACTGTGTAAGCTAGAAACAAAACACAACATTCGTTGGCATTCCCAAAATAAGAAAAAACGAGAGCTAACACAGAAATAAGGACATAACAAGCGTCATATAACACGAAAACGGGAGCAAAAGAAAACGAAAATTATTGTCATTTTCGAATTCAGCGTACCAAAATCTATTTTTGTTCATGTAAAAATTTCATTATTGAACAGTGTACCAAATTTTACGTTGATCCACCCAACCGTTCTCGAGTTATACGCTTGCAAACAAGCAGACAGACATACAAAGTTTTTAGTTTTGCCAGTATTCGTCATAAACCCGTCTGAAACACGTAAATAACACGAAATTCTTCGGAAATGTCGGAAAATAACCAGACAAACTTTCATTTGTATGTAGCCTGTAGAAAGAGAGTGTAGGCTACTGTATTTGAACAAACATAGTTAACATTTGTTCGTTGTTCGTTAAATAAAACCCTCCCATCAACACATTCCAAACCCAGCCTGCACAAAAAAGCTATTTTTAGTTAACGAGTAAAAGTATAGCGAATTTTTACTGTCCCTGCGAAAGTATACACAGCTAATTTCTTACTATTTGTTTATTTTATGGAAAATCAACAATATTGCATCTCTTTCGCAGAAAGATAACAATTTCACTATTTGAGTAAATTTCGCATTATATCACAAATTAAATACGACTAAAATCCACTGGTACACGACGTGATGGAATTGTACAAATTTTGCATAAAATTATGCAAGTGCTATGAACCGCAAATTCTATATGGCGGTGCATATTGAGAATCCAATCAGCCTCTGATCTGTCTATCCAGCACACAGATGCAATTTTACATCGTCATTGGTGTTATGCATGCCCTCGGAGCAATGTTGCTGCATGTGAACATGTTCATATGTTAATGCTCTGCTGTGTAATGACAGTTTACTTACCATTAAATGTGTTATCTTAATCACAAACTCAATATATAACTACGCTTGCATTAAGTTACCTGTGTAGGTAATAATATCTTGAACTGCTTACTAATTTTTAACAGCGATAAAACCTTAGTAATTATAGCCTACCCTACCTCTAGGGAAATACTACCTTGCTGGTGAATGTACAGTCAGATACAGAGTAAATTAACACCAACTTTCCTTAACGTGAGAGATAACACAGCTTAAGAAGCCAAATGAGTAACAATTTAAAATGTACTGTATGGTTGTCATTATAACAAATCTTGTACAACAATTATATGAACATCTCAAAGAAAACAATCATTAAAAAAGCAAAACAAATCTTATATTTTTTTTAAACCTAATTCTCAGAATTTGGTCTTGATTTGAGATACGCTTCGTCGTTTTCTTCTTATTCCCCACTCGATACGATTTTTAAAATATTTATTAAGTATATAATCACATTGGACTGTGACTCTACCTGTTGTATTTTCTATCAACTAATGTAATGACCTCAGATACACTTACTGTTATTCGGAATGTGCATATTATATTCTCGTCGGCTATATACCGTTGAACCTCGATATCTCGAATCGTTAGGAGATGTCAAAATAAATTCGACTTATCGAAAAATCGACTCATGGAGATACGTATGAAAATTGTTACAATTTGTGATGTAGGTCTACTGGACGCAAAATACTAAAAGGATGGAAGTTTGTAGTTTTACGTGACCGTTAATCTCGCGATCATGAGCCACGGGACCTCATTTCTACGTGGAATCCAAACCACGGGACATGCATGGCCTTTCACTTTGAAATCTCACATGCATTGACCGTGAATCGAACCCCGTCTGCCGTGATGAGAGACCGACAGCTTGACCGCTGCACCACCACAGTGGTAGCCTGGGAAAATTCCTAGTTGAGGGTTCAACTGAAAGTCATTAACTGCTGCACAAATAACTAACTAATGGATAAACTGTAGACATGTTATATTTCAGCTCAATGTTATAACGAAAACAAAGGCTTTCATAAGCATGGTTCGGAAATAATCGCAAGAAAATGTATTGTTTGCTTGGTACTATCATCAGGCATTTGGAGGTCGACTAAATTCTACAGAATGAGGTAAACATATGTCTTAAATCAGAAACAAATAATGTCAGTCAAATTGGCAGGTGATAAGCTAAAGTAAGTATGAGACTTCTGCTACTTAGGAAGCGAAATAACCAGAGAAACTCTACAGGTCAGCCCGTTGCCAATAACAATCTGTCGAATGCTAAAATGTAATCGCGGAATAGTGAAGTGCGTATAATATCCGTAAATGTAAATTCATAATATTGTCGGGTGAAATCAGTTCTCTTCCACTAACTACAATAAATTGAGTGAGGCGTTGTCGCAGCCCCTAAACTGAGGAACCAACCAACTGTTGAATTAAAATTAAAAATAATTATAATTGTGTTACCTGTCCCATTAACGAATGTTAATCAAAATATATATGTCAAGATTTGAAGCCTATTAACACTGTCATTTGTAACTCTTCAGTCGGTTAACACGAATTTTTGTTTTGTCTAAGTTCATGATTTTTATTCTCAGTGACTTGAATCTTTCAGCTTTGAGATTTACCTCGCTGGCATTTGAAATGTAAAATTTGAAGCCATTCTTTCAGTGTAACCTGTATAAAATGACAGTTGATCAGAATAGAAAACTATATTTGCATTGTCAGACCCAGGGATATCCAATGTTCTAGATGGTATTAATTTACTTATATGTCAGCTGTCTCCAAAGTCAATATTGGCGACAGCCCATAATTGCGAACCAAGCGATTTTGAACACTTTATTATTGGCAAAATAAATAGAACCCATTGTTTTCATTTATGATCACAATCGTATTTACATTCTGGTAGTTTGACTTGCTGGCTTTAGTTTCAAGTTACAGGGATGCATAAACATATTTTTATGCTCCATTATTTCTGCGAGCAACCAACCAGACTTTAAGTGTACAATTAATCAATCATAACACTCACATACGTTTTCCTTCTCAAGTAGAACTCGACTCCACTGGACGAGGCACTTAAATTTAAGAAGCCCAGAAACATATCTCAACGCTTATTGTTTCATAAGAGAATCATTTTATTTTTAGGTCCATTTTATGAGTGGGAGTTGGTGTTGGGGCTTGGTTGATTGCCCTTCGTTGGAAGACAGTTATAATGCTATAAATATTGTAGCAAAGCACAAGAGAGTTGGTTTGTTTGTTATATGGACCTTACGTCTTAATACGCGTGTCGATAAACTTGTTAGGTTAATGCGAAATAAGAAGGTTCTTTTAGAATTGCGAAAAAGAGAGCAAAATATCCTCTTGAAATATGAACGCAAGGACCTAAGCATAAATATCATGTTTTTGTTTTAGACTTTTTGTGTACTGTTTCAGCAATCCCAAATACCAATTGCCTTCCAGAACAGCAAGGCAGTACTTAAAACAAGCATGCGACTCCGTCTAATGCAGTGACGATTTTTTTCAGACCCCAGTAGAGTAGCCGAACTCATTATTTCTTGCATAAGGACTGCGATGAAAAGCCCCATCAAGCCTGAGGTCAGTGGTTCAAATTCCAACACTGACAGCTTAATCCTTATGTTGTTACTCCCCGGGTATTTTCACACTCCCTTCAAGCAAACGCGCAAATGGTACCTTATTTCAAGTTCCAAAACACCTAATAAATATTCGACTTTAAGAATTACATAAATAGCCTAGACACTACTGTACTAACCACCCCAGAAATACAGTACAGATTATGCGACCAATTCAGCACACACCAAAATACACGGGTCTGTAGAGTAAGGTATTCATACAAACATGCTTTGAGAATATTCCCATAATTGTAAACCAAACTTTTCGAAATTATTTTAGTGGTTAACTAGAATGTAAATAAAGGCTGTTATGCCATCAGATTGGTTAACTTACAAAATGGTGTCCAAAATATTTTTGTTAAAAATATGCTCTATTTGAGATCACCATGCAACATTGAATTTAGTCCATATCAATTTTCTTTCACATAACTATTAACATTAGTTTTATTGATATCCCCTGTTAAATTTATTAGTTTATCAATCACTATTATACCGAGAAATACATTCCTTCAAAATGCGAAATTTCTAAAACCTGTTTTTCCTTTCTTTATATCCTTTTTTTGAATGGGGATATATGATTTCTCAGCTTTAGTACATACAAGACATTTCTAACTTAATGGTTTTTAAATTTGAGAACTTGTTGAGGTTGATAGGTGAATTACAACTTGACTTATTGATGTTTGAAGCTGTTAAGGAAAGCAGAATTCTTAGTCGAAATTCGACGTTTTTCAGTCGGCCAACACGATTGTACCCAATTGTGATGGGTTATTCCCTAATCCTGAAAAAAATATACATGAGATTAATAAATATACTTGGATGATCAGTTTCGATCATCAGATCCATTACACTTAGGCTATTAAATACACACATCAAAAAAAGTTTTGCATCACCTCGGTTCCAAGAGTTCCGGAACCGTTAAATACAAAGGGAATAGAGATCAACACAAACAACATTTCAGCTCGTTTTATTGCTCATGAGACCCACACATTGCATGTTGTACCATCATACAGCTAGACTTTCAGCATTTGTGGTCCAGATTGCAGTACACACCACTACCTCTAATACCCAGTAGCACGTCCTCTTGCATTGATGCATGCCTGTATTCGCCGTGGCATACTATCCACAAGTTCATCAAGACACTGTTGGTCCAAATTGTCCCACTCCTCAACGACAATTCGGCGTAAATCTCTCAGAGTGGTTGGTGGGTCAAGACGTCCATAAACAGCCCTTTTCAACATATCCCAGGCATGTTCGATAGGGTTCATGTCTGGCGAACATGCTGGCCACTGTAGTCGAGCGATGTCGTTATCTTGAAGGAACGCATTCACAAGATGTGCACGATGAGGTCGAGAATTGTCGTCCATGAAGACAAATGCCTCTCCAATATTCTGCCGATATGGTTGCACTATGGGTCGGAGGATGACATTCAGGTATCGTAAAGCCGTTTCGGAGCCTTCCATGACCACCAGTGGCGTACGTCGGCCCCACATAATGCCACCCCAAAACATCAGGGAACCACCACCTTGCTGCACTCGCTGGACAGTGTGTCTAAGACGTTCAGCCTGACCAGGGTGCCTCCAAACACGTCTCCGACGATTGTCTGGTTGAAGGCATATGCGACACTCATCGGTGAAGAGAACGTGATGCCAATTTCGTGGGGTCCATTCAGCATGTTGTTGAGCCCATCTGTACCGCGCTGCATGGTGTCGGGGTTGCAAAGCTGGACCTCGCCATGGACGTCGGGAGTGAAGTTGCGCATCATGCAGCCTATTGCGCACAGTTTGAGTTGAAACACGACGTCCTGTGGCTGAACGAAACGCATTATTCAACATGGTGGCATTGCTGTCAGGGTTCCTCCGAGCGGCAATCCGTAAGTAGCGGTCATCCACTACAGTAGTAGCCCTTGGGCGGCCTGAGCGAGGCCTGTCATCGACAGTTCCTGTATCTCTGTACCTCCTCCATGTCCGAACAACATCGCTTTGGTTCACTCTGAGACGCCTGGAAACTTCCCTTGTTGAGAGCCCTTCTTGACACAAAGTAACAATGCGGACGCGATCGAACTGCGGTATTGACCTTCTAGGCATGGTAGAACTACAGACAACATGAGCAGCGTACCTTCGTCCTGGTGGAATGACTGGAACTGATCGGCTGTCGTACCCCCTCCGTCTAATAGGCCCTGCTCATGCATGGTTGTTTACATCTTTGAGCAGTTTTAGTGACATCTATGAACAGTCAAAGGGACTGTATCTTGGATACAATATACACAGTCAACGTCTATATGCCGGAGATCTGGGAACCGAGGTGATGCAAAACTTTTTTTGATGTGTGTATATAGAGAGATAGAGATACTAACAGGCTTACATTTAGACACATACACACATCAAAAAAAGTTTTGCATCACCTCGGTTCCCAGATCTCCGGCATATAGACGTTGACTGTGTATATTGTATCCAAGATACAGTCCCTTTGACTGTTCATAGATGTCACTAAAACTGCTCAAAGATGTAAACAACCATGCATGAGCAGGGCCTATTAGACGGAGGGGGTACGACAGCCGATCAGTTCCAGTCATTCCACCAGGACGAAGGTACGCTGCTCATGTTGTCTGTAGTTCTACCATGCCTAGAAGGTCAATACCGCAGTTCGATCGCGTCCGCATTGTTACTTTGTGTCAAGAAGGGCTCTCAACAAGGGAAGTTTCCAGGCGTCTCAGAGTGAACCAAAGCGATGTTGTTCGGACATGGAGGAGGTACAGAGATACAGGAACTGTCGATGACAGGCCTCGCTCAGGCCGCCCAAGGGCTACTACTGTAGTGGATGACCGCTACTTACGGATTGCCGCTCGGAGGAACCCTGACAGCAATGCCACCATGTTGAATAATGCGTTTCGTTCAGCCACAGGACGTCGTGTTTCAACTCAAACTGTGCGCAATAGGCTGCATGATGCGCAACTTCACTCCCGACGTCCATGGCGAGGTCCAGCTTTGCAACCCCGACACCATGCAGCGCGGTACAGATGGGCTCAACAACATGCTGAATGGACCCCACGAAATTGGCATCACGTTCTCTTCACCGATGAGTGTCGCATATGCCTTCAACCAGACAATCGTCGGAGACGTGTTTGGAGGCACCCTGGTCAGGCTGAACGTCTTAGACACACTGTCCAGCGAGTGCAGCAAGGTGGTGGTTCCCTGATGTTTTGGGGTGGCATTATGTGGGGCCGACGTACGCCACTGGTGGTCATGGAAGGCTCCGAAACGGCTTTACGATACCTGAATGTCATCCTCCGACCCATAGTGCAACCATATCGGCAGAATATTGGAGAGGCATTTGTCTTCATGGACGACAATTCTCGACCTCATCGTGCACATCTTGTGAATGCGTTCCTTCAAGATAACGACATCGCTCGACTACAGTGGCCAGCATGTTCGCCAGACATGAACCCTATCGAACATGCCTGGGATATGTTGAAAAGGGCTGTTTATGGACGTCTTGACCCACCAACCACTCTGAGAGATTTACGCCGAATTGTCGTTGAGGAGTGGGACAATTTGGACCAACAGTGTCTTGATGAACTTGTGGATAGTATGCCACGGCGAATACAGGCATGCATCAATGCAAGAGGACGTGCTACTGGGTATTAGAGGTAGTGGTGTGTACTGCAATCTGGACCACAAATGCTGAAAGTCTAGCTGTATGATGGTACAACATGCAATGTGTGGGTCTCATGAGCAATAAAACGAGCTGAAATGTTGTTTGTGTTGATCTCTATTCCCTTTGTATTTAACGGTTCCGGAACTCTTGGAACCGAGGTGATGCAAAACTTTTTTTGATGTGTGTATAAGAATGAAAGTTTTTCTGGTTTTTTTTCTGAATTTCTACGGAAATTTGCGTTATTTACGCGTTTCAGACTGTTTTATGACGGATGCGCGCGAAAATATTTTTTTTGTCTGTCTGTCTGTCTGTCTGTCTGTGGACAAAGTGGTTGTTCCCTTATAACTCGAGAACGGCTGGGTGGATCAACGTAAAATTTGGTACAGATATCCTTCAGAGGCACGAAACTAATTATTTATGTAACTCGTCTCTGTACCTCTCATAAAAGGAGGCCTACCCCCTTAAAATAATTGCTGAAATAGGCGTAGAAGGGCGAGACAAAGCTCATTTTCGGCCCCTCATTGTGAGAAACGAAACTCGGGGGCCCTAACCACATTTTAAGGCCCTAAAACCAACAGTTTTTGAGATATTCCCAGAAAATTAACTTCATTTAATACAATAATGAAAGAAAGCTAGACGGTAACCATGGCAACAGAAACTCACAGGTCCATCTATTGCTGTAAGACGCAAAATAATTCCATTTGTTACATTAATGAGATAGTTTGCAAACGGCTAGAAGGTTATAACGGAACCAAATTAAGCTGTAAAATTCATAAATACATATAATGCGCTTAAGTGGGTCAAGGGGTACTCTAGAATTTTTTCACGCGATTTACACGTGCTGGGGTGCCACGGAAGGTCTATTATATCCCTATCCCTATATTGTTATATTATTATTATAATTATTATTAATACACTACGGAAAGGAAGACCCCAGAGGACTTGAAAAAGGGAATAATTCTCCCGAGCTTCAAGAAAGGTAGTAGAACACAATGCAGAAACTATCGGGGAATAAAACTGATAAGTCATTGTGCAAAGATGTTTGAGAAAGTTTTGGAAAGAAGAATTAGGACAAGGATAGAAGGAGGGATGAACAACATGGCTTCAGAGCAGGAAGGTCCACAGTGGATTTGATTTTTGCTGTAAGGAAGTTACAAAAACAGCACTAGGAGTAAGGAACAGATCTACTGATGGCCTTCCTGGACATTGAGAAAGCATATGACAGTGTATGCAGAAACAAAGTATGGAAGTCCCTGGAGGATAGAGGAGTAGAAAAATGGACTATAAGGAGGATAAAGGAGATGTACAAGGGAAGCGTGAGCTGTGTGAAAGTGGGAGGAGGGAGATCGGACTGGGTGGAACAGAGAAACGGCCTGAAACAAGGAAGTGCACTGGCACCGTTACTTTTCAGTGTGGTGATGGATGACATAATGACCCGAGTGGCACAAGTAATTGGGGAAGGAAAAATGAAAGCAATGGTGTTAGCGGTTGATTTGATGATTTGGGGAAACAAGAAGGAGGAGGTACAGGAACAGTTGGACGTGTGGGAAGGAATAATACAAGGATATGGGATGAAATTTAGCATAAATAAGAGTGAGATGGTGATCACAACAAGGAAAAAGAACCACAACGGGAATAACGATTGGTGGGGAACAGCTGAAGAAAGTGGAGAGTTTCAAGTATCTGGGAAGCCTGATACAAGATAGTGGAAGAAACGATAGAGAAAAAATGAGCGGGGGTGACAGGCAGAAGCATTCCGGAGGAGTGTGAGAAACATGTTATGGAGCAAGGATGTCCCTCAGAACAGAGAAATGATCATATATCGGACGTACTATGTCCCTATCCTGGCGTATGCCTCGGAGACCTGGGCTATGAAAGGAAGGGAGAAGAGCAAAATACAGGCCAGTGAGATGAGGTTCTTTAGAAGCAGTATTGGAGCTACAAAGATGGACAGAATAAGAAATGAGAGGACCAGAGAATTAATGAAGGAGGAACCATTACGGGATGGTATAGAGAAATCTAGACTTAGATGGTATGGACATGTAAAACGAATGGAGGATAAGAGGATACCCAGGAGGATACACGAGACGAAGTGGGAAGGAAAGAGACCGAGAGGAAGACCGAGAGACAGGTGGCCGAAAGGGATGGAAGAAAGCGTGAAGAAGAGAGGAGAAGACTGGACAGGGGTGGAGGTTGAGAGATGGTGGGAAGACAGAAGACGTTGGAGTGGCCTGTGTTCCAGACAGATACGGCCAGTGGCTGGAAACTGTGCACGAGGATGATGATGATGATACTACGGCCTACAACGACGAGACAAAGCTCATTTTCAGCCCCTTGGTGTCAGAAGAAAACCTCGGGGCCCCTAAACAGCCGTAAAGGGTCCCTGAAAACTACATTTTAATGCTCTAAAATGAAGAGTTTCTGAGATATTCCCAGAAAACTAATTTCATTTAATAAACTAATATAGGAATGCAAGCCTTTAACCATGACAACAGTGTCTCAAAAAGGTACATCCAACTTTCCATCTATTTCTGCAAGAAGTAATGCTACTCCATCTATTAAATTTCTGTGAAAGTTTGCAAATGGCTATAAGGTTATCACGGAACCAACAAAAACTGTAAAATTCATCAATGCGCTTAAGGGGGTCAAGAGGTACCCTCGATTTTTTCACAAGACTTAAACATGCGATGTGTCGTACAGAAGGTCTATTATATCTTCAAACAGCAACATTATTTTCAAAAATTCCTGAATTTAAATAGTTTTTCTTTTCTTTTAGGAATTTGGGCCATTGGAGGCTGAAAACCCTGAATTTTCATGCACCACAAGACTTTATAATTTATTAAAGGGGTCTTCATCTGGATACGCACTTGACACAACAGTGAGGGTTAGTTTTTATGTGTCGTGTATTGCATTTCGTCTACGAGGTTTTCAATTTTATTTTCACGTCAGGAAGTACACGTTAGGTAAATTAGTTTCAGAGCATATTTCAACTAATCATTTATCTTTGTCGACAAACAGGTTTCAAGCCCCTAACCATTGCAACAGTAGCTCAATTGATTACGTCAGATTATTAATACCGACGACCGTTCGAAGAATGGGTACTTCTGCTAGTTTACAATATATACACTTATTTAGTTGCAGTAGTAGTTAAGATAATGCAACTAGTATATATTTGTTAGTTATAGACTGTGTGATATTTATTTATTTATTTATTTATTTATTTATCGTATGGCTTTTAGTGCCGGGAGTGTCCGAGGACATGTTCGGCTCGCCTGATTCTGTAGCTGCTTCCAGCGGACACCCTTAGGATAAGCTACAAGTTTCGTTCAATTTCAAGTAGTTCCAACTTTCGCTACCAGATATCAATGATATCTAGTGGTGAACGTTGGAACTTTGATAGAGCGTTCCGATGAAATTCAACCTAACAATTTAGCTTCACACAAGTTTAGTCTGTGGAATGATCTTTTACATGCCATAAATCTATGACATGGGACCGCCGGCTTTACTTCCCCTCCGAAGGAAGGCATACTGAAGGATTCTTAAAGCTCTTAGAAAATCCGACGACTTCGGCCGGGTTTGAAACCGCGATCTTGGGCACAGCAGTTCAGCATGTTAACAACTACGCCACCGATATTTTGTTAAGATACTGAAAGTGGTGATTGACCTCCAAATTTCCTTGCTTAGTGTGAGTATGGGGTCACTTATATTTCTGATGCTATGGGACCTGAAGCATCGTGAGATATCCTATGAGTTGAATCCCGAAGCACGTAACCTTTTTGCAAGTGTAGTCTCGTCGGACCGAGAGACCTCTTACTATCAGGCTAACATGTGGGGTCCTCTTTGCACATATGCTAGCACTTGCCACTTTTTATGTGAGGAGAATGGCATATTGCAGCCTGTCCTTAAAGTATAGTCTATTCTCTGAGACAAATGTTGAAACCATTTCGTAAGAGTGGAACTTATGTGTTATTTTATGAACGATGGAATACCCAGGACCTCACCATTTGTGTTATCACTGAAATGTAACAACACCCATCTTTTCATCTGCTGATAGGTGCAGCTGCAAATCAATGCATTGCTCGTTGGAGGCAGATAGTGGCAGCTGAAAAATCTTATATCACAAGCATTGGGCGACTTCTCATGTTGGTGGCTGTGATTTGAACCCTTGTGAAATCAAAGACCTTTAAGTTTTCACTTCTAATTGTTGTTGTTGTTGTTGTTGTTGTTGTTGTTGTTGTTGTTGTTGTTGTTGTTTTCGTCGCCATCAGTCCTATAGTGCATACAACAAGAGTTATATAAAATTTCACTGATACTACTAAGAAACCCTGCGGAATAATAAGGTCGCGTTTTTTCTAAAATTGGTTTATTTGTAAGGTTGCTGTTGTTGAGTACTTCTCTTCAATAGCAGTCGCCAGAAACATCTCTGCTCTCCCACTCGTCTTAATGTCTCTTGGCGTCTCTAAGAGCCGCAGTAGTTAAAAGGGACGTAAAGCCAATAACATTATTATCATTATTATTTATTTATTTATTTAATCGATTGTTCCCCTTTAGGAGAGCAATTGAATTTGAATACATGATTTCGTTTTCCCGCTTCTCTTCCTAAAATCTCTTCATCCTCTCAGAATGCTCCTTCTTCCGCTCAGCTGTCCATTTTCTTCCAGGCTGTCGTGATGGTCTATCCTCAAACTTAACATTTTTGATTTTATTCCGGCACTCAGTGCGGTCCTCGAGATTTTGTATGTTGACCTGTCGTAAGTCCCTCTGAACCTCTGTCAGCCACTCCGTGCCACACTTACTCTGTGTTATAACGCTGAGCAATTTCTTCGCCGTTCTGAAGTTTTCCATCTTGTAAATGTGTGCTCGGCATTTTCTGATTACGTCCGTTATCGTGTGGATCTTTTGGTAGAGTTCGTTTTGAGGTTTCTTCATCCAAATACCGTTATTATTAACTGTCCCGTAAATCTTTCTGAGAATATTTCTTTCCTGTTTTTCTATATCCTTAATTTTGGAATGACTGTCGATAACCATTGTTTCGGCTGCGTAAGTTGCTTCCGGAAAAATCACCGTTGTATAGGGCCTTAATTTTGCGTCTAGAGGGATGCACTTCTTGTTGTAGTGAGTCCGCGTTAGCTTGTAGGCCTTCTGTAGTTTGGTGATTCTTTGTTCATTGGCGATTCGGTTTAGTCCCGAGGACTGTATGATTTCACCGAGGTATTTAAAACGGAGGACTTATGTTATTATTATTAATAATAATATCTCTTCATTTGTTACTCGATCTATCCATCTAATCATCATTCTCCTGTAACACCACATTTCAAATGCTTCTATTCTCTCCTTTCCGACTTCGCCAACAGTCCAAGTTTTACTTTCATAGAGTGCTACAATCCAGACAAAGACTTTCAAAAATGACTTTTTAATACCTAAATTTATATTTGATATTAACAGATTTCTTGTCTATAGAAATGCTTTCCCTGCTTGAGTCGATGTACTGTTTTATATCCCCTATGCTTCGTCCATCACTGGTTATTTTGCATCCTACATAGCAGAAGTCTCCTACTTCCTTTAGGACTTCACCTGCCAACAGGGGTTAGCAAATGGTAAATAATTATTCATTACGAGTCCTTATACAGGTCAAGTAGAGACCAGTACTCGAGAGTTAAATCCAGCTAATGTGTTGATTCTCCCTTCTAACCCTCACTTTTACAGCAGCCAGTGCAGTGTAAACTACCCCTCTAGAGCAGCATTACTGCGGCGATGTTCAGTTGATGAGATCTGCTCCACATCTTTCACCCCTCAACTGTCGATTAACGCTAGTGATCTGAGTAACCTCTTGTCACCCACTCTCATCATCTCACCTGACTCAAACGCTCAAGTGCCTGTAATCAGGTGCACGGCCCAGCTCCCCTCTAAGTGCTCCCACACTTGAGATGCCAGCCACTAAATCGACCCATATAGCCGTGCGGAAGATCCATTCAGAATTCCTTTCAGGAATGGATTGGAAAATGAATTCGCTACATTAATCAGCCACTAAATTTGATTTAAAGACCTTTACGGGTAACGCCAATGTTGATCATGACATGTCATACTACTGTTTCCCAAAGTAGACTATTATGTGCACTGGAGTTTGAAGGTTGTTTGTGAAGTAACCAATAGGCCTACATTGAATTCAATAACATCATCATTTTTGTTGTTCTATTTTACGTTAGCTCATGTAGGTTTGTAATTTTTAATTTATAGTTTAATATTTTGTATCGCAGTTGGAACACAGAAAGTGCCCGTTTATAAGCGTGTTTCAACCATGCGTCACATTTAAGAACTATTATCTCAAACACCCGTCATCAGATCGAATTCAAATTTCAACACAATATACATTGGAACGTTTCACAGCTAGTTTATTAATTTCAACATTTTGTGTGTCCAAAAAACAAAGTTGTTATCATTTTTGTAAGGTAACATTTTCTCGGCTCGGGATGGTTGGAAAATTTAGTTATTGGTCGCGTTGTAATCCTTATACTAAAGAAAATGGAAATTGCAACACCATGAAGGCATTGGTCGTTTGTGTTGATTTTCAAGATATGGAACGATGCCATGTAGGTAGGTAAACGATCAAAGTTTCAGACCCATTGGATTGTTGCTACAGGTCTCCCCACGTGATTGGTCGCGGAGGAATCAACTCCAGTATGCGGACTCTGGTGTAGCGTACTGTAGTTGACTTGCAGTCTGTGCAGCGAAGTGTTCCCCGTCAAACATGCCTCCACGACAGAGAAGAGCACGCTATCAACAACTGTCGCCCTTTGAGAGGGCTCGGATAATTGGGCTGTGTGAGGCTGGATTATCGCTAAGGACTGTCGTTGCACGTGTTGGCCGACAGGCATCTACGGTACAACGTGTATGGCAGCAGTGGTCAAATGAAGGTACCCACACTCGTAGACCTGGCACAGGCCCAGCGCCACAGACAACTGTGAGGGAGGATCGCTGCATCATTCGGATGGCCCGGATGGAACCCCATGCAACAGCAGCGCAAATTCGAGCAGCTGTGGCACCCCACGTTACACAACAAACAGCTGGTAATCGCCTGCGTGCAGCTGGCTTACGATCCCGTGTCCCTGCAGAAGGTGTGTCATTGACCCCTCAACAGCGACGTGTAAGGCTGGCCTGGTGTCGAGAACGATCGACGTGGGTTGACGAATGGCATAGGGTCGTCTTTAGTGATTAATCGCACTTCTGTCTTGCCCGCAGTGATCGCCGGAATCGCGTGCGCCGACGTACCGGGGTGAGGGGCCGCCCAGACCTTATTGTCGAGAGGCACACTGGGCCAACACCAAGCATTATGGTCTTGGGAGCTATTGGATTTAATGTGAAATCACAATTATTGCTTGTTGAGGGCACTATGACTGCTCGACAGTACGTTGATAGGGTACTCAATCCAGTGGTTGTCCCTATGATGGCGAACATTGCTAATGGGAAGTTTCAGCAGGACAATGCCCGGGTTCACACTGCACGCATCCCCAGAGAAGCTCTCCACGACATCACAGCCTTAGAATGGCCGGCCAGATCCCCGGACATCAGTCCTATTGAGCATGTATGGGACATGATGGGTCAACAACTGGTCAACCGTCCTCAGCCACCCCCAACTCTGGATCAACCTACCCGTGCAGGTCAGCAAGTATGGGCCACAATTCCCCAGGAAGCGATCCAGGGCCTTATTGACTCCATGCCTCGACGAATTCATCAATGTATTGCAGCTCGTGGTGGGCACATCCTGTATTGATTGTTGTCCAAACTTGCGGTCAGAGGGATCTGAAAGTGTAATCATCGAATCACAATCGAACACTCGTCTTGCATGTTCAAGTGCAGCAATGTAACACCACTCCTTCTGGGTGTTGCAATTTCCATTTCCTTCAGTGAATTATAGGCTACATCAAAAGGTTATGCTGTATGACTGTGAAATACGTAAATTAATTCACTTAATTTATATCGATTTGTATTTGTACGGGAAAATAAGACATGGTTCAGCAGCTAGCCGATACGGAGAATGCTGTACACCGTCGCAGAGATGGAGCCCATCACGCGTCATGGCGCGCCTCGCTCGGAAGTGATGGGCTCCATCTCGCTTTCTGTTCCAACTGCGATAAAACATATTAAAATATAAATTAAAAAATCCATACCTAAATGAACTAACGTAAAGTAGATCAACGAAAGTGATGATGTTATTGGATTTATGTAGGTATATAGGTTACTTCACAAACAACCTTCAAACTCGAGGGCACATAATATTTTGGTCGACAATAGGCTATACAAGTTACGAGTGTTACCTGCCTGGTAGGCATATTTTATTATTATTGTTATAATAATAATTATTGGTATTTAACTTTTGGGGCCGATAACCTAGATGTTAGGCCCCTTAAAACAACAATTACCATAATCATAAATTAATTTTTAGCCTTCTTTTAACATTTTGCAAAAATGAAGAAAAAGTAGACTTTTGTGATTGATCCGGACAAATGTGTGTCTGTCTGTCTGTCTGTCTGTCTGTCTGTCTGTCTGTATGTATGTATGTATGTATGTATGTATGTATGTGTGTGTGTGTGTGTGTGTGTGTGTGTGTGTATCCCCCCCTGGCAACTCCTAAACGGCTGCAGCAATCGAAACAAAATTTGGTAGGAGTAAAGATCTATACCTGAATATCTCAATGCCGTATGTGAAAATGATGTCAGTGCTACCAACTGCTGAAAAATCACAATTGAAATTTGAGCTCCATGTTGGATATCATTGAAGGTATGAATGGGAGCTATTTTAAAATTGGCACACGTATAGATAATAATATTTCAGTTTAATTTCCGACAGGCCATACATGGCAGTGTTGCCAAAATGATTATAAGCCTGTTGATAGGTCCAATTTTTAAATGCATACAACTTCTACACTATCAATTGGAATTCATCCAAATTTCGTATGTGCTGTGTGTACATAAACAGATCTGACTGAGTGTATTCTTAAGAGCCACTAGGGCTGCCAACTGATATTAAATGCTCTCAATTTATTTTATCCAATTACCAATATATCTGAAAGTATGCAAGCCGACAGCTTTAAGCTACGCACACGCATAGTACCTAACATTTTATATTAATTTGGAGTAACTTATATACGTCAGTGCTACCAACATGATTCTTAGCCTGCTGAGAGGTCCGACTTTAAGTTCATGTAACTTCTATACTATCATTTGGATTTCAATCAAATTTCGTATGAGCTATGAGTACTATAACAGATATGACTATGCGTATTCTTAGGATCAACCAGGGTTGCCAACTGTTAATAAATGTTGTCTCTATTTTTGTACCCTAATATCAATATATCAGAAAGTATGCAAGCCTATAGCTCTAAACTTTGCACACGTATAGTATCTGGCATTCTAGATTAATTTGGAGTAACTAATATACGTCAGTGCTGCCAACATGATCCTAAGCCTGCTGATAGGTCCAATTTTAAAATGCATGTAACTTCTATACTAACAAATGGATTTCATTCAAAATTGTCACAACAATAGATCATATTATTTCAGATTTTTTCTGATCAATACATGCATGACATTGTTGCCACATGATTTTACGCGTGCTGTTACATCCAATGTTTAAATGCATGTAACGTCCATGCTATGCATTGGACTTCAACCAAATTTTGTATTCTGTACTTTAAGAGATGGTACTAAGAATATATTCAGTCACCAGGGCAGCCAACTGTAGTGCTCTATTAGGTTATATACAATATTTCGAACTAATTAGAAATTTCGATATTACCAACTTAATTTCGTCATTATTCTTGATAGATCCATGTAGATTATTCATTGGCATGAATCTTAATTTTTAAGAAAAGTAGGCTCTTTAGTTCGTCACGGAACTTCTTGTTATCATTATGATTCACATGGTCACAATGTCATTGGGTACAATTCACCATTTCATTGGAATTTGTTGCAAAATGGAGTGGAGTTCCCTATACTGGTAGGTTCAGGAAGGAACGAACTATGGAGCAAGTCTCTAAAATAACTACTTACTGCATACTGGTAGGCGTCTTATATCCCGACTCGTCAGGGATTTTAGAAACTGACGTGAGGGCTGGAACGGCGTGATCTCAGCCTCGTGAGGACAATGATGATCAAAGAGACAGCGGTTCGGTCAAGAAAACCAAGATTAACGGCCGAGGGTATCCAACGTGCTGACCACGTGCCATCCCACAATCTCTAGGGCAACAAGGATGGGCAGCGGTCGCTTGGAAAGGCCAAGGCATTTCAGGAGCTTAGTGCCACGGGGTTTGTTATTATTATTATTATTATTATTATTATTATTATTATTATTATTATTATTATTATTATTATTATTAATTTTTGACATCATTATCACGGTAAAGAAAGCCTCCGTGGCTTAGGTGGCAGCACGCCGGCCTCTCACCACTGGGTCCGTGGTTCAAATCCCGGTCTCTCCATGTGAGATATGTGCTGGACAAAACGGAGGTAGACAGGTTTTTCTCCGGGTAGGCTACTCCGGTTTTCCCTGTCAAACTTTCACTCCAGCAACACTCTCCACTATCATTTCATTTCCTCTGTCTTTCATTTAATCATTGCCCCAGAGGAGTGCGTCAGGCCTCGGCAGCCGGCACAGTTCATATCCTCGCCGCTAGATGGGGACTTCATTCATTCCATTCCTGACCCGGTCGGAGACTGGAAGCTGGCTGTGGATTTTCATTTTCATCGCGGTAAATACAGGTTACATTTTATGTTATTGCCTGGTTCGGCCTTAGCAAGGAACCTTCTCTACTGAGGAACGTTTGTAGATAACACTGTTCAGAGACTTCTCATTACTGTGCCCACTCTCTTCACGAGTCTCCTTCATTATTTTATAGAATGAGCTAAATTTTCATCTGAGACTTGCTGAGTGTTCGACCAGAGTACTTTCAACAAGGAACTTCCTGACAATATGACAGGTGTTTAACAGAACTGCCTTCTGTAGTTCAATATATATCTGCGGATGCAGATTCAATACTGATTATTAGGGGCAGATGACCCCTTAGTTCCGCCCCTTAAAACCTCAATAACTAACTAACTACCTAACTAACTAAATAATACTGAGTATTATTATTATTATTATAATTATTATTGCCGATCTGGATTGGTGAACTTGTTTAGGCGCATGGCTATGGCACAAGATACATGGTGTTACAATGCAATCTAATAGCGTAAGTTACGACTGCTTCCTTCCAACTTCTTCTCCAGGTCATTTAATTCTGTAATTTATTCTATCTTCAACAAATAAAAGTTATAACAACGTAGACTTCCACGGCCAGCGTTCATAAATATGTACAAGTTATCCGAGCTGCTAGGCCATGGTCCAAGGCAGGATGTTATCTCCCGAGGTTTCACCAAAAACTGTGTCCGGCTTTATCAAGGGTCCGCCCCTATCGTTAGTCAGCATTCGACTGCTGGACGCAGTTTTCGGCGAAACGTCGGGAGATAACATCCTGCCTGGACCACGGCCTACAATCCCGGACAACCTATACACACATAAAAGTTGCTTCGAAGGAGATTTTCACCATAGTCCCCCTTTAATGACTGGTAGGATGGAAAGTTATAGAAAAAATCAGTGCCATGCATGTGATGGATAGGCCTACAAATTCCATATTTTACGTTGATCCACCTAGCTGACAGATAGGTAGACAGACAAGAAATGCCTAGAAGTTAGGTCGTTCTTAAAACAACAGATATCATCAATCGTAACCATCATCAGTTCCTTCATTATCATCATAACTAATCCTCTGAAGAGGTTGGCTTCGGGATTGGCAACCAACCGTGAAACCTAATCATCGTAATAAAGACTCATCTCACATCACCACCGACCTGCAGAAACCCAAAGAAATAAGAGGTCAAAATACACTGACGGAAAAAATATCCCAACACCAAGAAGGAGTTGTGCTAAATTAACGAACGTTGGTGGGTGTGTTTTTACATCTGAAACATGACGTTGATTCAAATTTCCCGCAAATCGCATTAGCTTAGTGCTAGTAGTGGGCCCATAACGCTGCACATCAGGTTTGCTTTAAATACTGGCTGTACTGTGCGAGTTTGTTAGTTACCTGTGAGATTGGACGAAGTGACTGTGAGTGGGTCAAGAATGCCTTTACGATGACGAAAAGGCCAGTATCAACAGCTCATTGCGTTTCAATGACGGCGTGTAATAGGGCTACGACAAGGTGGATTTTTCTTCCACGCTATTGCAGAACGATTTGGCAGGAATGTCTCCACTGTGTGTGCGTGCTGGCAGCAGTGATCACAAGGAAGTACGGTCACAAGAAGACCGGGTTCCCGGACGTCCCCGTGGAGATGGAGGACCACCGTATTCGGCGTTTGATTTGGCGCATCCGACGGCGTCTGCAGCAGCAATTCGAGCGGCAGTTGGAACCACAGTGACGCAACGAACTGTTCGAAATCGGTTACTTAAAAGGCAGCTCTGAGCGAGACGCCCTGCGGCGTGCATTCCACTTACCCCAAACCACTGCTGTCTGCGACTTCAGTGGTGTCAAGCGAGAGCTCATTGGAGGATGGAGTGGAGGTCAGTTGTATTTTCCGATGAAAGCCGATTCTGCATCGGTGCCAGTGATGACCGTGTGTTGGTTAGAAGGAGGCCAGGTGAGTGCCTGAATTCCATCTGACTGCGGCGTCGTCACACTGGACCTACACCGGGCGTTCTGATCTTGGGAGCAATTTCCTATGACAGCAGGAGCATTCTCGTGGTTATCCCATGTACCCTGACTGCAGATGTGTACGTCCGTTTGGTGATTCGACCTGTTGTGCTGCCATTCATGAACAGCATTCCCGGGGGGGGGGGGGGGGTGTATTCCAACAGGATAACGCACGCCCCCATGCCGCTGTTGTAACCCAATGTGCTCTACAGAGTGTCGACATGCTGCTTTGGCCCGCTCGATCCCCCGATCTGTCTCAAGTCGAGCACGTATGGGACATCATTGGACGATAACTCCAGCGTCATCCACAACCGGCATTAGCCATCCCTGTATTGACCAACCAATTGCAACAGGTATGGAACTCCATCCCACAAGCTGACATCCGTTACTAGTACTTCACAATGCATGCACGTTTACATGCCTGAGATCAACAGTCTGGCGATTATATCGGTTATTAATGGACCAGCATGGCACATTTGCGATGGATTTTCTCAAGCGGACATTAACCTGTTGTCTTGTACCTTTAATCAGTTAAGTATGGTACCTCACCAAATATATTGCCAAAATTCTCGTGCTCTACATTCCTTATTTCAAGTTGTTGGGATATTGTTTTCTGCCAGTGTACATTAGTATTATTATTATTATTATTATTATTATTATTATTATTATCATAATCGCTAACTGTAGGCAAATGCAGGGACGGTACGTTTTTATAGGCCATGGCTGCTTTCTTCCAATTCCTTAAAAAGTTTTTATTTATCCACATTCATTTAATTTTTTATTAACTCCTGTAGTATAGAACCCTTTTAGACGCTCCCAAGTAACCGGTCTTAACAAATGAGAGTTCAAAAGAAAGAAAATTTCCCGAAGCTGTGACGAATTGCACACTGATTTCATACATATCGATAATTTGTTTATAAACAAATGTTTAAAGAAATAAAAAAGACGATGCTAGAGCATCGCATAACAGTAAAGCCGGTCCCGTATACAGCCATCCTTCCTGCCAGGACTGTGCCGCGTCGAGCCTTATTGTAGCGCGAGGCTAATGGACAACGACAATTATATTGGAATGGGAGATTTTTCGCACGGGCCCCTTAGTTATTATTATTATTAGTCGATTATTACTATTATTAATAATATTATTTCCTTACAGAATCCCTTCCCTGACCAGTCCTGACAATAAAATAAAGGGGCTTTGGCTGCATTAATAAAATTATTAGCCTATTTTCATTTTATGAAAAAAAAAATAGGGTTATGAGATCACCTTTTGTCCGTGTGTCTGTCTGTGTGTGCGTGTGTGTGTCCTAATAAATTCTAAACGGCAGGAGCGATTTTAATGAAACTCGGTAAGGTCATAGCACCATTTCGGCCGACCCCGGCCGTGTCCTTCAAATTTAACTACGTCTCACCAATCCAACATGGCGGCTGTGCGAAATATTTCACCAGCATTAAATATCTCCGAAACTATTACCGATATCACCCTGACATTTTGTAAACCTGATAACTGCAAAACCAACATAGCAGCCAGGCGAAGTTGCGACTATAAAATAGACGTTTCTCGCGATTTAACAAACCAAACGCAATGAAACTTGGTACAGTATATGTTTATACACATTGTAATGCACTGGCATCTAATTTAGTTCAGTTGTTTACATAACCTCAAGATGGCGGCTGTGCGAAATTTTAAAATTAAGTTTTTGTTTCTTGTGTCGTAATCATGCGATCGAAGTGAAAGTTTGAATAATGAAGCTACGCAATAATTTTTCTTTATGGTACATAACTATATGGCCTATACATACAACAATCCAAAATGGTGACCATCCAAATATTTAGACGGTTCTCAGTATCTATGAATCATTTACAGCAATCAAACTGTTTTTTTTAATGTTCATAGATGCTATGAACATAAGTTCATCTACAGGACTTTCAATAACCTGGTGAGCACAAATCCAACATGGCGGCGACGCGAAGTATAAATGTTTAAGTGGACGTTTCTTGCGATTTAACCATCCGAGTGCAGTGGAACTTTGTACAGTAAATGCTTATACAAATGTTAATCCACTGGCATCTAGTTTACTTTAATTGTTTTCATAACCACAAGATGGTAGCTGTGCGAAATTTTAAAATCTCGTTTTAACTTCATGTGTCCTAATCATGCGATTGACATTTGAATACCACATGTACACAATAATCTTCATGTAGTAGTAGCCTACATAAATAAAAATCCAACATAGCGGCCATCTGAAATATTTAGACGGTTCTTAATAACTATGAATCTATTACAACAATCAAACTGAAATTTTGTGTGTTGATAGAGGCAATTGACATGAGTAGGATATATGAAAATAGGCTGTATGGTTCTTCACGGAACTACTTGTTATTTTTATTGTAATCACATTCATTTCACCACATGAGTGGGACAAATCAACATATCGTCGGCTTGTTTGCAAGACGGTATGGCAACTTCTTTGAGGGTGGCACATTGAGAAACGAGCGAACAATGGAACAGGTCTCCAAGTTGACGGTCTTCTGCGTGGTGATATGTAATAATAATAATAATGTCATTGGTTTTACTTCCCTTTTAACTACACTGGCTTTTAGAGACGCCGGGGTGCCGGAATTTTGCCCCGAAGGGGATCTTTAACGTGCCAGTAAATCTACTGACATGGCTCCCTCGCCTTTGCGCACCCTCAAATGCCAGCTGACTGCGCCAGGTTTCGAACCTGCAACCTTGGGGTGGTGATATGTAGACCAGGATGTATTCCCAATATTTCGTGATTGTGAGCCAATGATTTAGGGATAATGCCAGTAGAAGAAATCCCTATGGGCAGAATCACTACACTTTCCTGTCTCAACATTTGCCGTGTTTCCTCAGCTAAGGGCAGATATTTGGTGATCTTCTCACAGCAGGTTTGTTGCAGATTATAGGAATTGGGCACTGCAATATCAATGAGGAAGGTTCTCTTCCGCACCTTGTCCACAAGAACGATATCTGGTCGGTTTGCTGGTATGGTTTTATCAGTAAACTGATCGGTCCCATAATAACTTTGAATAGGATTTTCCAAAACGGCGTCAGGAACATACTGATAGTTAGGTAAAGTATTTTCAGATAATAAGTGCTTTTGAGCAAGGTATAGGTGCATTTTTTTGGCCACTTGGTTGTGCCTTTTCATGTAACTGTAGGCTACAGGAGATTGCTTGGCAGCCGTCTGTGATATGTTGAATTGCTTCCGGTTACAAGTGGTATACGGTAACTTCTTGGAATGCTCGCGAACCCTTGACCTTGCTGCAAAGACATGAACCCCACCAGTGCGACGGACCCCTGTCCACTCAAGTGAGCAAGCCGAAAGGAGATAAGCGGAGCGCCTGAGGGGAAATTGAGGGGGGACCGGGGGAGGAGATATTTTTCACAGGGATCAATAGCATGCTTTGTACTCAATACCAGATATCGCCAGGGTAATTAAATCTCCCAAATCACAGGAACATTCAGCACTGCGAGTCCATGTTTATTGATCCCATTGGCTCTGCAATGCCTTCAGGACTGGGATGCAAACATATACATAGTTTCCATTTCCAGACAGACTGCAGCTTGGTTCATTGCCGTCATCATCATCATCATTATCATCACTTGCTGCTTCCTTAATTCACCTAATGATTTCGAAACTGTGGGTTCTATCCGGGTAAGTCTTTCTCCACCGTATTGCATTTACTTGAAACGATCCTTCCATCCCCCCCCCCCTTTTTTCCAATCTGCCTTTCATGGCTCTATTTCCTTCGAAGTCCCTCAATTCTCACTCTTTGATGGTTGTTGGTTATTCTTTTCCTCGTATTTTTAAATTCTTGTATAATTTGTATCCATTTCTCCTTGTAGGGTCTATTTTATGGTGTAGTAACTACTGTAGCATTCTTGACTGTCACCGTAGTGGTACGGGTTCGATTCCCGATTCTGCCAAAAAATTGCATTCTGGTCTCAGGGCTGGAACAGATTTCACTAAACATGAAACTTAAAAGAGGTGGGTTCGATTCCAATGTTAGCCATCCTAATAGTGTTTTCCGTGATTTCCCACTTCTGCTCCTGGAAAATGCCTGTAGTGTACGTAAATTAAGACGACGGTTGTCTCCTATCCAAATCCACTCTCTAATTACAAATATACACTCTTGCATAGCCATCACAATATCACAGGCTATTAGACAAATTTCACACGCACCTAAGTACAAGAGTCTACATGACCAAGATGTCGCAATGCCCCAAAATGAATCAACCTCAATCAATACCGGTACAATATGTTTTGATAAGCTTGCTGTATATTTTTATGTTTGATACTGATGAAGAACTAAGACTTTTGAGACATGTTTATCATCTGTATTGAAAAACTATTGTATTATCTAGGCTGAATATTTAAATACAGTACAATATTTAAGTTGCTTTATTTCCGCTTATTCGTGGCAATACGGTTCCTTACATAGAACACATTGCATTCTATTACACTTTTCTTCAACATTTTTGTGTATAAGCAGTATATAGCCTACAAATATTCATGGTTCTCCAATTAGGTACGAGTATGTAGTATTTTTCATCAATAGAGTTGGGGGTGGGGGAAGGTTCTTCAGCAAGTAGCCTATAATTTAAGTGCCACTGGCAGGTGAAACAATGAAAGTAAAGTCAAGTTAAAATTTCTCCTGTTTTATGCTTATAGAGTGTAGTTTAATTGCTAAAAAGTATATTTATTGGTTCTTAAACCCTGCAATCAATAGCTCACAATCTATGCATGAAAATAATTTCAAACTTGAATAGGCGGTGCTTAGTCATGAAATTTAAGAAACGGAAGGAGACTTGTAGTTCTATGTGACCGTTAATCTCACGATCGTGAACCATGTTTACGTAGAATTCGAACCATAGGACATGATATTTCACTTCGAAAATCTCACATGCATTGACTGGGAATCGAACCTGGTTCACCTTGGTGTGAAGCAAACAGCTTGATCGCTGCACCATCACGCCATCCAAATTTTAAGTAAAATGAGGAGGCTCTTCAGTTCTTCACGGATTTTTTTTTGGTGTTATTTTGTCATTATGGTAAATTTTAATATTAATAGGTTTAAATCCAGCACATCTGCTCAGAAAAGAGTGAAGCAATTCCAGGTTGATATTTTCAGAGTGTTTTGCAACATTTATTAAACGCAATACACTTTTTAAATGTGTTGCAAGTGATATGCAAAGTCAATGTGATTTACAAGCTTTCGTTTCAGACACCGTTCCTTAAAAAGTTGTTTTATAAATATATTTATACAATATTTTGTTCTTTGAGAAGAACAAAATGTGAACTTCTTAGAAAATTCTCCGTCTCCCGGAGGGAGAACATTTCCCAAAGGCGAATATCTGAGGGTCGGGCTAGGGCTACGAAAATAAAGGCCTTACACCACTGTTCTGAGCCATAGCTTCTCAGTGCTAATGCCTTCCTGGAAGTTGTAAATATAGTTAGGCCCAAAGTCTTATTGTTGATGTTGTTGTTGTCTCATTTAGGAGCTTTGCGACATGTAGACTCAGTAGCGTAACTACGGTGGGTAATAATAACAGTGATCGTGTACCCTCCGGAGAGGCCAAGTGCAGGTCTTTCTAGTTGACGCCCTTGGTTGACCTGCGTGCCGTGATGAGGATGAAGTGATGACGAAGACTTCACATACACCCAGTCCCCGAGCCATTGAAATTAACCCCAGGAGATTTAAATCCCTGATGGCCCAGCCTTGAATCAAACTCGGGGCACTTTGGGCCTAAGCCTAGCGTGCTAACCATTTAGCCACGGAGCCGGACACCATTGTGAGTGATTAGGGGGATTAATCCCCCCCCTACCCATCAGAACCAATTAATAGACTATAAATATGTAATTCGATGACATTTTTATTTTGGATCAAACCAGTTTTCGGATTGACGACAAACGACAGGATTATGTACGTTTCTACTAATTCTTTTGAGAACGCTTCTCTTTACTCGTGCACAAGTTTTAGTGTCACCTAATCTTAACACTTGCTTAAGTAAAACTGTTAATTTTCTAGCTTTTGCAAATTGATTGGTGCAGATAAAACGTATTAAATACAATCGAAATCAAACACGGAAACAAAAACATGCAGATATTTGCTTTCATTGAATGTGCCCCATTTTGCTCGAGCCCCCACGTCCCAAATGTGATTTTGACACCACTCAACCCCTTCCAGAAGCAAATCCTAGTTACACCACTGCGTGGACTCGTGTATCTTACTTGTATGTGTTTGAAGTCTGATAACCTGTGTTATTGTGATTACTGTACTAGTGTGTCTGTGTTTGCAGATGGATAGGAAGCGGTCGATGGGGGTGGGGGAGGGCGAAACCATAGAAACCCACTTCTAGGATGGCTGAGGTGGGAAATATACGCATCTTATCAGTTTTGTCACACGATGCAAAGTGAACTCCGTTCCAGCTCTCAGACCAGAATTAAATATCTTGAAACAGCCCGGAATCGAACCCACTCTTCTACGCTGACTGCCAAGCATGGTAGTCACTAAGCCATGAGGTGGACAGAAAATAACTTTACTTTGAGTTCGAGTTAAAATCACATCCTAATGAGTTTTCTAGAAAGGCAACAGAGATTCCAGGAAAGAAACATGCTCTTATAGAGTTGTTGGGGAAATAAGGTTTCTTGTGATAAAAATAGTTTGGGATCGACTCCTGTTTCTCTTTTTTGCTGCAGGACCTTTCTCCATTTCAGGGTAGAGTGAGTGTTTTGTTGCTGGTGGTCCCGCAGGAGTTCTGAAGAAGCGAGTGGGGTGCATTGAAGCGGCTGCATATTGGAGCCTCACCGGAAGTCGAGGAAGGCAGGCTAGGCACTGGGCTATAAATCCACCTGACTGCAGGCGTAATTGAAGTCTGGCCGGCGAGGTTCTGCGGCGTTAGAGCAAGTTGAGCAAGTTATACAACCCGGGCCACAGTAGCGTTACACCAACAATATTCTTAGGGTGAAACGAGTAAAACTAATTCGGACACTTTCAAACGTTTAATTTCCATGCGTATACACCGATTTCTTTCTAATATTGGAGGTGGCTCAACTCAGCAATTAAATCAGATGTGAAAAAAAAATCCACAGCCTGCTTCCAGTCTCCGACCGGGTCAGGAATGGAATGAATGAAGCCCCTATCTAGCGGCGAGGATATGAACTGTGCCGGCTGCCGAGGCCTGACGCACTCCTTTGGGGGCAATGATTAAATGAATGGCAGATGAAATGAAATGATAGTGGAGAGTGTTGCTGGAATGAAATTTTGACAGGAAAAATCGGAGTACCCGGAGATAAACCTGTCTGCCTCCGTTTGGTCCAGCACAGATCTCACATGGAGTGACCGGGATTTGAACCACGGACCCAGCGGTGAGAGGCCAGCGTGCTGCCGCCTAAGCCACGGAGGCTTGGATTAAATCAGATGTAATTATTATTATTATTATTATTATTATCTATATATTTAAAACACTAAGCTGTTTTTTGTACACACGAGATTGTGAAAACGACTTAACCGATTGGCTTCGTAAATCATTCTAACGAAAGCTCTTGGCATGCAGATTTGCAGGGTGTCTTTCAAATAAACAAATATGTTATTATATATTTTTAAATTTATAAACAAAACTGCAAAATTATTGGCTCAAGCGCATGCGCAGAATCACCTTGGTTAATGACAGACATGGCGGATGTCCACCGCGTTTTAATGTAATAGTTATTTATAAGAATTATAATAAAGGAAGGGAATATCGAATATGAAGTTTCCACGATATAAACAGGAATAGAATATTATAAAGGACGGGAAATGTAGAAGAACTTATACTGACTGTTGAGTGTGAATGTTGCTTAAGTACCTTAATATTGCGCTACAACTCCAGTGATTCGGTAGCTCAGATGGCAGCGCTCAAGTCTTAGTATGTGCATCGCCCTATGGGAGCAGTTCGAATCCCACCTCCGCCACATATTTTTATTTCCCAATTATTCTTTCTGGCTATTGGTAATACATTGTCTTAACATATTTTACTTTTATTATTCCCGTAAAGTAAGGAATTCTCCACGAATTACGTTTCCATACACTTTTAAATGATTAAATAAAATATGGCCATAATCGCTTTCGCCATGAGAGACAATTGACGAACATAATTCATTTGATGGACTCAGACATCGTGGTCACTCATCCCCGTCTACTTTAGTGTGTGTGTGTGTGTCAAATTTTCTCTGATAACCTGTGTTATTGTGATGGCTGTACTGATGTGTGCATTTGTAATTAAAGTGGGGAATGGGAAATTGACGACCGAGGCTTTAAGTTAGGAACTATCCCGGTATTTACCTGCAGTGGAAGTGGCAAACCACGGAAAAGCACATCCTAGATTGTTGAGATGGGAATCGAACCTTGCCCTTCTTAGTTTTGCCTCAAGAGTGCGCCCCGTTCCAGCCCTCAGACCAGAATTACATTTCTAGAGAAATGGCGGATAAAGGATCCTCCGTATCGTAGTGTGATCTTTGTTTTTTAGAATTAAAAAGAGGGGATTGAAGAACTTCAACAGGCGTTTGAGTTCGTTTGTTGTTTAAGTAACTTAATATTGCTTTCGAAGTCTGTTGACTGGGTGGCTCAGGGGTAACATTGCGGACCCAGGAATGAATTTAGCATAGTCGAAGGAGTTCACATCTCACCTCAGACATGTATTTCTATTTCCTAATTATTCTTTCTGGCTATTGGTAATTCATTGTCTTAACATATTTTACTTTTATTATTCCCGTACAGTAAGGAATTATCCTCGATTTGCATTGCCATATACTTTTAAATTATTAAATAAAAGATGGCCACAATCGCTTTCGCCATGAGACACAATTGACGAATATAATTCATTTGATGGACTCAGACATCGTGGTCACTCAGGCCCGTCTACTTTGGTGTGTGTGTGTAAATTTTTCTATGATAACCTGTGTTATTGTGATGCCTTTACTGATGTGTGCATTTGTAATTCATGTGGGGAATGGAGAATTGACGACCGAGGCTTTAAGTTAGGAACTATCCCGGTATTTACCTTCAGTGGACGTGGCAAACCACGGAAAACCACATGCCAGATTGTTGAAATAGGAATCTAACCTTGCTCTCCTTAGTTTTGCCTCAAGAGTGCACCCCGTACCAGTCCTCAGACCAGAATTAAATTTCTTGGCAAACCAGGGCTCGAACCCGGAATCCGGGGCGATAGCTCAGAATTTAGCCTTAAGATTTGGCTTCCCTGTGTTTATACGATTTTTGACAAGCACTGAACATATAGTCTAACCCTTAAACTCTCCATTACGGTGGCTGTCGAAGTGAGTCTATGCTCATTCCAGTAGTTGGCGAAGTATGCTCCCTTGCTTAATTTACTGTCATGGAAATGCAAAGGATTGTACCTACAACAGGTGCTGGAAATTGCTTTTTTAAGCAGTTTCGTACTGTTTATTCCAAAATGCAGAACGTCATCCTGAGCTGCGTCTGCAAGCAAATTGCAAAAATTGGTGTTGGCATGAATAATTATAAGGATTTTATTATTGGCGATCAGTATCATCGCATTCTCATCAGCAACAAACTTGAGAATGAAAGTATCTGAACTTCACTGTATAAATGAATATTATTGTTTAATGATTATTTGTTTAGAGTACATAACAATGACTCTAACCACGCTGTTGATTTTGGCAATGGAAGTATTATGTGCCATTTAATATTTGGCGGCTGCGTTGATGCAGGCCACTATAGTGTTATTGAATATGACGCTAATTTGGAGAAAAATGCTACAATAAATATATCCATTTGACGAAAAAGAATATTAGCCACAAAAAAGTGGGAAATCGAAGAAAAATACGAAGCCACTTTTAAAATCTAATATAAATATGCCATTTCAGAAACAATTCCAGATATTATGCCGTACAGTGTAGGATCCTTGACGAACAAATGTAAACATTGTTCTGCACTGTATTTCTGTAGCGAGAAATCTACGCTTGGTTACTTTGACCTTTGGTGTTGTAATGGCAAAATTGATCTTACTAAATATAAAATATTTGACAGACTGCAACAATTTTTCACTGGAAATGATACCTCAAGGAATTTAGGAGAGAATAATCGGCAGTACAACAAATGCTATATCCTTGGTTTCATTTGGTGCCAATGTCACTGTGCCACATGCATACGGTCCATATTGTTTTAAAATGTATGGAATTGCACATCATCGCATTTCTTCGTTAATGTATATTCCAAAATTATAAGCGACGGTTCTTGCGGCCAGTTGTATATATTAGACTCCTCAGAATTCTTGAATTCCTTGGAATTAAGTGATTTGCTTCCACATACTCCAAACGATTGACCCATAGTTATGCTCCTTAGAAAACTGAAGTTTCCTAAGGGCTCATAAATACTACCATATTAATTATAAGAAATGTGTACGAAAATTGCTTGAATTTGGAAATAATAAGTGCAGTTAAAATCAGGCGGATGATCTAACCCTTCGATTTGATTCCATATTAATTATAAGAAATATGCATGAAAATGCTTGGATTTGGAAATAAGTGCAGTTAAAATTAGGCAGAGAGGTCTAATCCTTCGACTTGATTTAACACCATAGGATAAACCAATCAATTTCTTTTAAGAGGCAACATTTTCCGATTCGCTTGGCATACTTTATCACAATCAATAAAGCTCAATGGGGAACTCTGGAATCTTTTGACGCTCTTAAAGTATCAATAGCGCCAAAAAATAATTGTACAAAGAACGTACAATGAAGAAAATGGAAATTGCAACATCCAGAAGGAGTGGTGCTACATTGCTGCAATTGAACATACAGGACGAGTGTTCGGTTGTGATTCCATGATTACACTTTCAGGGCAATCTGACCGCAAGTTTAGACAACAATCAATACTGGATGTGCCCACCACGAGCTGCAATACATTGATGAATTCGGCGAGGCATGGAGTCAATAAGGCCCTGGATCGCTTCCTGAGGAATTGTGGCCCATGCTTGCTGCACTGCATGGGTCAGTTATTCCAGAGTTATGGGTGGCTGAGGACGGTTGGCCAGTTGTCGACCCATCATGTCCCACACATGCTCAATAGGGCTGAGGTCCGGGGATCTGGAGGGCCATTCTTAGGTTGTGATGTCTGGAGATGCGTGCAGTGTGAACCCGGGCATTGTCCTGCTGAAACATCCCATTACCAATGTTCGCCATCATAGGGACAACCACTGGATTGAGTACCCTATCAACATACTGTCGAGCAGTCATAGTGCCCTCAACAGGCACTAATTGTGATTTCACATTAACGCCAAGAGCTCCCCAGACCATAATGCTTGGTGTTGGCCCCGTGTGCCTCTCGACAATAAGGTCTGGGCGGCTCCTCTTCCCGGTATGTCGGTGCACACGATTCTGGCGATCACTGCGGGCAAGACAGAAGCGCGATTCATCACTAAAGACGACCCTATGCCATTCGTCGACCCACGTCGATCGTTCTCGACACCAGGCCAGCCTTACACGTCGCTGTTGTGGGGTCAATGGAACACCTTCTGCAGGGACACGGGATCGTAAGCCAGCTGCACGCAGGCGATTACCAACTGTTAGTTGTGTAACGTGGGGTGCCACAGCTGCTCGAATTTGCGCTGTTGTTGCATGGGGTTCCATCTGGGCCATCCGAATGATGCGGCGATCCTCTCTCACAGTTGTCTGTCGCTGTGGGCCTGTGCCAGGTCTACGAGTGTGGGTACCTTTATTTGACCACTGCTGCCATACACGTTGTACCGTAGATGCCTGTCGGCCAACACGTGCAGCGCCAGTGCTTAGCGATAATCCAGCCTCACACAGCCCAATTATCCGACCCTTCTCAAACGGCGACAGGTGTTGATAGCGTGCTCTTCTCTGTCGTCGAGGCATGTTTGACGGGGAACACTTAACTGCACAGACTGCAAGTCAACTACGCTACACCGGTGTCCGTATACTGGAGTTGAATCCTCCGCGACCAATCACGTGGGGAGACCTGTAGCAACAATCCAATGGGTCTGAAACTTTGATCGTTTACATACCTACAAGGCATCGTTCCATATCTTGAAAATCAACACAAACGACCAATGCCTTCATGGTGTTGCAATTTCCATTTTCTTCAGTGTATATAAGAAAATTCTTCAGTAAATATTTTCTTATTGACCGTCATGTATTGACGGGTTTCAACTAGTTATTATTATTATTATTGAAGCCTCCGTGGCTTAGGCGGCAGCACGCTGGCCTCTCACCGCTGGGTCCGTGGTTCAAATCCCGGTCACTCCATGTGAGATCTGTGCTGGACAAAACGGAGGCAGACAGGTTTTTCTCCGGGTACTCCGGTTTTCCCTGTCAATATTTCATTCCAGCAACACTCTCCACTATCATTTCATTTCATCTGTCATTCATTTAATCATTGCCCCAGAGGAGTGCGTCAGGCCTCGGCAGCCGGCACAGTTCATATCCTCGCCGCTAGTTGGGGACTTCATTCATTCCATTCCTGACCCGGTCGGAGACTGGAAGCAGGCAGTGGATTTTCTTTTCATTATTATTATTATTATTATTATTATTATTAGCCTATTATTATTGTTATCACAAGGTTAGAGCACAATAAAGCTTGTAGACTAATGATCAGTGACAATTATTATACAATTTGAAGGAAGAATTAAGACAAGTCGGGTATGTCTTGTTGACTGCCCTAAGAGAATACATTCATATCCTCAAAAAGCCTTAAACAATGCATTTATGACCTGAAGAATGCCTTAAATAACTCAGTTATGACCTCAAGAATGCCTTTGATCCTGTGGTTGGGATTCTACGTAAAGAAGAAAGGAGGCTCCCATGATCCTTGATAGAAAAATGAAACCTACGTGAAACTGAAAAACACTCCGTTTGCCTTGTATTGTTACTGGTCACAAAGATTTGTTGGTTCATTTCTTTCAATCTTGTATTAATAATAATAATAACAGTTTAGACTAGTATTTTCGATGGTCACGACTAAATCTGGGTTCGATTCCCGGCTCCATCTTTGGCATGCAAGTCACCCAAGTAATGTCAATTTCAAAAACACCCCATTAGAGCAGCACAGCAATAAATGTTATCTTACAAACTCAACCCCCCCTAAATGAATTAACAAAAACATCATCAACGAAGGTTTGTGTCAGGCGAAAAGGTCACTCAGGAAATTATTTCAATTTGGTACAATATTAATTCAGTGAATGGAATAATCCATAGAGTAAAATACAGTAGATATATTTTCTGATAGTCTAACTGAAAAATGCTCGTGATTTCAACTGTCTGCTTGGCTTTGTTCTGCCACTCCTATTTTCGGTGGAGGGACAGGAATGTTGGGATTTTCCACATGGAGCCCTGCTCATTTACTGTACCAGGAATGGAAGTTTGTATACGATAACGAATGGCAGGTCTCCAGGGTGTGTAGAAAAACTAGAGATGAGAAATGTCAGTCATTTGTTTTGTTTGTGCGTTCTCAGAATATCTTCTTTTCTCCTTTCTCGAACCATACATACCTCTTAAACGATTAACGGTCCGTGTTTAGTGGTGGTCCCCTACTCCCGAAGTAATTAGTGCTGGACAATGGTAGGATTTCTTAACACAAAATCAGCTGGAATTTGTGGTGAAAGGGCCGGCAATTGACGCCAACAGAGTTTGGAAGCAACGAGTTATATTCACAGCCCTGTGTGGATACGTAAAACGTATTCTGCACCTGCTTTTTATTTCCAACCGCATCCGCGGATATTGCTCAGTGACTTAAATCCCAGGAGCAGTGTGACCCGTACCTTAAAGAAACTTGGGCGCGAATCATTTGAGGCTAGGAGGATGAAATCTAGACTGCGCTATGTACATCACGAATACAAATGAACCAGCATGGGATGAGCTTAGCAAACGTATGGGAAAGCCTACATACATGAGTAGGAGTGATCGTTCTTTCAAAGTTAAGGGCCGACCACAGCGTACAAATTATGGTAAATATTCCTTCGTAAACCGAGCCATTAGCCTAATGACTGTAATTCTCTACCTGCCGCAGTCTTAGAGCCTTTCCCCAAACATATAGGTGTGTTTAAGAAATGACTGACAATTTGTTTAAATAAATTAGTTTAATTGTTATTGAATTGTTACGTATAATTGTTTATTTGTTAAATATGCCCAATTTGCCACCAGGGGACACGCCCCCATTGCAAATTAATGAACTGGCTAAACCATTCCACTGCCAGCCACGTGGGGATAACGCGCTTACCTCTCACCCAGAGGACCTGGGTTCGAATCCCAGCTCCATCAGAGATTTTAGAAACAGATGTGAGGGGTTCACTCAGCCTGGCGAGGGCAATTGATTAGCTGTCTGACAGTGAGGCAGCACCCTAGTCAGGAAAGCGAAGATTAGCGGCCGAGGGGCCCCGACGCACCGACCTCGCGTCATCCCACAATGTGTAGGTCAATGGCTGGGCAGTGGTCACTTGGTAGGCCTAGGTCGTACTTGGGCTGTAGTGCGACGTAGTTTGTTTATTATCATTGTTATTAATATGTTTATTATTATTATTATTATTATTTTCTTCGTTTTGCCCACTTAGGGAGCGCGCTTGAACTTGTTGACTCGGGTTGATGGAGCTTTCCACTTCTTCTCCTCCCTAAATCTCCTCATGAACTCGCTATGCCCCTTCTTACGTTCCTCCGTCCATTTTTTTCCAGTGGTCTTTTTAGCTTTTTCGGCGAAAGTGTGATTTGTAACTCGGGTTCCAAAAGTCTTGCGATTCATGATGCTATCTTCTGTAATGTTTATTTCCTTTAAGTCCTGTTTGATTTATTCTAACCAACTGATTTTGACCTTCTTTGAATTAATTATATCAAGCAGGTTTTTTTTTTGCATATCTGGTGTTGTCCATTCGGCAGATGTGACCATAAAATTTCAATCGTCTCTTACGCACGGTATCAGTGAACTTATTGATTAGGGCCTACTGTGTACAAGTCTGTGGTTTTCCTTTTAATCCATATACCATTAACATAAACGGGGCCATATATTTTCCTGAGAATTTTACGTTCCTGGATTTCGATTTCACCAATTTGAGAGTGGCCTCCTAGAGATATAGTTTCGGAGGCGTACAATGCTTCCGGAAGAACAACTGTCTGGTAGTGCCGTAATTTTGAATTTCGTGACATCACTCTTTTATTATAGTGATTCCATGTTATTCGGTATGCTTTCTGAAGTTTGGTAGCTCTTTCTAAATTAGCTTTCCTGTCCAATCCAGACGGTACAATAATTTCTCCTAAATATTTGAAGGAAGGTACGTGTCTAATTTTTCATAGTTGGTCTGTAGTGGAGATCTCGGGATATTCTGGTCTCCATTTACTACGAAATGCGTCTTCTCATACGATATTTGGAGTCCTGTATTTGATGCTAACTCATGTAACTTCTCTATGACATACTTGGTTTCTTCACTAGTCTTGGTAAAGATAGCTAGATCATCAGCAAAAGCTAGGCATTTTACTTTTATTTTCTGTTCCAGAGTACCAATGCTTATGCCTTTGATGTTGTTTTCCCACTCCCTGATGACTTTGTCTAACACTAAGTTAAAAAGCAGTGGGGAGAGGCCGTCACCTTGTCGAACTCCGGTATGTAATTCGAAAGGCTCTGATAGTTCACCTAGGAACTTCACTTGAGATGTTGTGTCAGTGAGAGTCTGGCGGATTAAGTCTCTGGTTTTCCTGTCAACTCTGAGCTCATCTAGGGTGTTCAGAACAGTTTGTCTGTCAATAGAATTATACGCCTTCTTAAAATCCACGAAGGTGACAAATGTGTTGGTACTGCGGAGTATCCTTAATATCGTCTTTAGGCTCCAAATCTGCTCCGAACACGATCTACCTTTCCTAAAGCCTGCCTGGTATTCACCAATCAAATGATCAGTTTGTTGTTCTACTCTGTTTAAGAGTGCTTTAGATAATACCTTGTATATAATTGGTAAAAGTGATATACCTCTGTAGTTGTTGGGGTCCGCTTGGTCGCCCTTTTTATGCAACGGATGGATAATGGCATTCTTCCAGTCCTTCGGAATTATTTCGCTCTCCAATATTTCTGTTAGGAGTGTATGAATTCTCCTTATGAGGTCATCTCCTCCTATTTTCAACATCTCAGCAGTTATTCCATCGTTCCCAGGGACTTTGTTATTTTTGAGCGATTGGATTATCTCTTTTATTTCTTGAGTTGTTGGGGGAAGTGAGTCTGGGTTTGGTACAGGTTTTTCAAACTGCAGTCTTTCCACTGGAGGATCACAGTTCAGTAGAGTTTGGAAATAATCAGCCAGTATCTTGCAGTTCTCCTTACTGTTTGTTTCTAGTCGTCCATTACGTCGACGGAAACTTAATGTTGGTGGTTTGTACCCTGAAAAGTCCTCACGGAATGTCTTGTAAAAATTTCGAGTGTTGTTTTTCTGGAAATCCTGTTCTAACCCTTCGAGTCTGATTATGTTGTAGGCACGTTTTTCGCGCCGGATTGTTTTAGAGGTCAGTTTTTGAGTTTTTAGGAAGTTCTCCCATCTTTCCACTGTTCGATGTCCATTCCACTGATGCCATGCTTTGACTCGGTCATTGAAGGTTTCATCGCACGTTGTGTTCCACCATCTGTGCTTTCTTTTCCTAGGTGGTTGTCCTAATTTCTTGGCTGATGACTGTTATGTTTTGCGAAGGTCTGGCCACTCCCTAGGATTTTCTTCCTGTAAATCTCGTACGAAAACCTCGGCGTTCTTCCTCAAGCAGTCCGGATCAACTCTTGGAAAACGGTTGCCTTTAGGTTTGGATCTGTTTGGTTGAAACCGAACCTTGATTTGCGTGAGGTAGTGATCCAAATCTACCACTCCCTTCCGTACCTTAACATTCTGAATCTCCAGCATATTCTTTGCGGAAATAGCCACATGATCTATCTGAAATTCCCCTAATAAGGGGTTAGGTGATCTCCAGGTTTTCTTTTTGTGTAATGGTCTCATAAAGTGCGTGGACATAAGTCTCAGCATGAATAATGTACAAAAGTTTATTAGACGCTCTCCATTCTTATTAGTCCGTCGATGTGCGGGATGGAGTCCTACTATTGATCTGTATATCTTCTCTCTGACAACCTGTGCATTGAAATCCCCTAATAAGATTTTCACGTGATGTTTGGGGATTTTACTTGTAGTTTCCTCTCGTAATTCCCAAAAGTCTTCTACATTCTGTGGATTTCTCTTATTGTCTATTTTAGTGGGAGCATGGGCATTTATCAAGGCATATGCCTTGTTGCTTGATTTTACTGTAAGCACTGAAATTCTTTCGCATGGCGATGTGAAGTCGATAACTGAATCTAAGATAGTTTTCCTCACTGCAAAAGCCGTCCCCAACATTAATAAATTGCCTGTGATATTAATGGCTGGTTTACCCTTAAATATCCTGAAGTTTTCAGAGTCGAAATGGTTCTCATCTTGGAATCGTGTTTCCTGAATTGCTAGGATTTGAATATCAAATTTGTCCAGGACTTCAGTCAGTTGTTTGAGCTTTCCTGTTTTCAACAGGGTATTGATGTTAATAGTACCCAAGAAGTTCTTTTTCTTGGGGCGAAGAGATTTTGAGAAGCTCCGATCCTTCTCTGAAGCATGATTTCGTTCCCGATCCCCCAGAATCCGATGATCGGGAAAGACCGGACGTGTGTCCGGGGCCTAGGGTAGTTGCGTTAGTAGTGTGTGTTCCATCATGCCTTAGTTACAAGTTGAATATACAACTAGTGGTGATCTTAAGATAAGATCACGAAATTACTACTCGATTGTTGAGATCGAGAGGTGCCTCTAGGTGTTCTCTGGCTTAAATGTGTTTGGTCCGCGAGAGCTATTTTTTTCGCTCAAATCCGCCGGCAAGCCGGTGAGGACCCCCCTATCCGCCACCTTGGACGCGCCACGTCGGAGTATCACCTCTCCGCCTGCTACGACAGCGTAGTAGGTTCGTGGTATTATTTTTGTTATTATTATTATTATTATTATTATTAATACTAGTGAAGATGTGGCAGTTCTTGATGAATATAGTATTTTTTTGTACTTGTCTGATGGCACAGGCTAGAGTAAAATGTGGCTTATCACCAATGTCTCAATCTCATTCATTGATGATCATGATGTTGTTTGTTGTTGTTGTTAGTTCATCGAGGAGCTTTTTGACAAAGTGTTTACGTAGTCCCCTATACTTGTGTGTGTGTAGAATTTGTCTGATAACCTGTGTCACTGTAATGGTTGGATAAGTGTGTGTAGTTGTAATTGAGATGAGCATTTGGAAGGAGACGGCCACGGCCTTAATTTAGGAACCATCCCGGCATTTGCCTGGAGTTGAAGTGGAGAAATCACGGAAAACCACTTCCAGGATGGCTGAGGTGGGAATCTAACCCACCCCTTCTCTATTTTGAGTGTTTTGCCACACGAAGCTGTTTCACGTTCCAGCTCTCAGACCAGAATTACATTTCTTAGGAGAGTCGGGAATCAAACCCGGGTTTCCGTGGTGACAGCCAAGAATGCTAGCCACGAAGAGGTTGTCATGAAGACCACTTGTACACAAACAGAGGCTTCCAAACCAGACTGGGGGCTGAAAGGCAAAACAGTCTTGAATGAAATTGATTGAATGCCTCATTATTATTATTTATTTTGCGTAATACACATTCCCAGCATTTATCATCCTGAATATTTGCCTGAACTATATAGCTTATCTAAGATAATTATTGGTTGCCACAACTTGATTCCTGGATTGCAAGCATGAATCCTTCGGTCTCAGTGAACCAATGTCGACATGTTTCTGGTTGAGATCATACGGATGACGACCATGCAGAGCTTTCTGCGTCCACTGCTGAAGCTTGATGGCTGAATATTTGTCATCAGTGGCTAACTGTATATCCCTTACGTGAAGAAGATCCAGAGGTGTGCACTTGTCATCTGCCTTCACAGCGGCTTGATGTATGGGAGAGTCACGTCTGTGCCCAGAAAATATATCTGAAGGTTCCTCACTTGCCTTGCAAGTAGAGATGAGCTTAACCGATATTTCGGGATATCGGTGACTGGCGTATCGGTGACAGAAAAATCTATGTCACTTTTATCGGTGACTCTGTCACAGGAAGCACGTAATATTCACCTTTTATAATTTAAGTGTTTTTATACCAAATGCATAGGGAAATGTTTGTTAACATGATGTGCAATAAATTAACAAACGGAATGTCATTACCCGTGTCGTGTCTCTGAGATACCAATTATTTACAGAATTTAATGTAGGTTTAAAAGTAAAATGACTACCATCTTTACTTGCATGTAATTGGATGATGTCCGTGAGCCCTCGTCCACCACTTTGACGCGGGATTGTCAATCACTCAACATCTGACTTATTATTATTAGTATTATTATTATTATTATTATTGTTATTATTACAGAGAGAATAAGGATTTATATTGTCATATAACGAAGACTTGGAACTTTTTTGAAAATCTAATACTCAGTGAATGAAATACTTTGCACTCATCACCCATTGTTTGTACAATCAGATAGTGCAGATTTGCATGGGCGGGGCACCTGACGTGAAGGGGCGAAGCAAGAGTAGCATGTAACGTTATAATTAGTAAGTCCACCTGGAAACGCCCAGGATAGGCATACAGTGAGAAACTAGGGCAGGATAGAGGAAGATTCCGTCTTCTGAATGTCATTAATTTGATTCAGTGAATTAGATTAGCACTTCCGTTTCCTGTATGGATGATAAGAGGGAGGATACATAAATCCCTTGACGCCAAAATGTATACCTAACGAGTAAATTACGCCTATTCAGTCACATGCTTTTGGTGGAAATTATGCTCAATGTGCACATGAAGTGCACTGGGTGTTTTCTAACGTACTGTCGTGGTTTGGCGACGTTTATAGCCAGTAGTGCGTACGACACAGAGATATGGCATTCATTTTTTTATCATTTTAAATGATCTTGTCGACTTCGTCGTTACCCTGGGGTCTGGCGTTACGTTACGGTGACGGGACGAAATGTACCCAGATGCACTGAGGTGTGTGACGTCATAGTACCGCTTGGTGCATGTGTTCCCCGACAATCTCTACTTCGTTAGTATAAGACAAAAATCCCCGATTCTTGGATGTCACGGGTAATCTCGAGAACCACTGGATGGATTTTGTTGCGGTTTTCACAATTCTGTAAAGGATAGCTCGAGGAAAGATTCAGTAGAAAATAATTTATGTATGATGAAAGGAAGCCAAGCAGTAACGATTTCAGTGAAAAAGTCGAAAACAAACTTGGCGTCCGTGCGCTTCTTAAGCTTACGCTGGGCAAACCGTTAAACATATCAATATACTATGAGCGTAAGAATTGGTCAGCATAAGAAGTTCTACAAAAAATTCCGCGAGAGCATATCTCTATCTTCAATACATCGCTCACTATAAGTGTTTTTAGACTGGATGGAATGGGCTCGACCCGCGTGCTCTGGTGAGCGTGACGGCATCCCGCGCGCTTGACCTTGCTTTGCCCTTGGTTTGCACTTGCCGTTCGCGAGTAATTTGAAACAAGGTAAAGTATTATAAAGCAAGATAAGTATTATGCAGATAATTTTCTAACATGTCAAGAGTCTTTGACTTCGAGCGAAGCGAGAAACCTCCAGCCTTTCTAGCATTTTTCAGCATTTGTAGCATTTAAAATGATACAAAGTCTAGTCTTTCAGACTGACTGTCACTTTTTTCAGGTATGCTCTATCTGGAAGAGTGAGTTTAAGTGAGTGTGTCGGCCATGAAAAAGCGGGCATTCTGTATTGCTAAGTTAGTCATATGAGCTACATGTGGACGTGGATTGCCCTGTTGGAATTATATACCCTTCTCAAAATGGAAGAGACTGCATAATTAAGTTATGTTACGTGGCATACGCTAAATAAATAAATAAATGTGGTTAGCGTCCATTTAAATAAATAAATAAATAAACAAATAAGCCATTTTAAAGTTTCTTTTAGCTATTGTGGCTTTTGAGGCATTGGGTGCAGAAATTTAGGCCTGCAAGGGATCTTCAATACACCTATCTGTATATCTAATGAAATGAAAAAATGAAAATCCACATCCTGCTTCCAGTCTCCGACCGGGTCAGGAATGGAATGAATGAAGCCCCGGTCTAGCGGCGAGGATATGAACTGTGCCGGCTGCCGAAGCCTGTCACACTCCTCTGGGGCTATGATTAAATGAATGACAGATGAAATGAAATGATAGTGGAGAGTGTTGCTGGAATGAAATTTTGACAGGGAAAACCGGAGTACCCGGAGAAAAACCTGTCTGCCTCCGTTTTGTCCAGCACAGATCTCACATGGAGTGACCGGGATTTGAACCACGGACTCAGCGGTGAGAGGCCGGCGTGCTGCCGCCTGAGCCACGGAGGCTCCTATATCTAATGAAACAACCTCAAATCTATTAGTAGATGCTTTTTAGACGGTCAACACGAGTGTGCCCAATTATTGCTTCAAAATTAATATCCTAGTGCCTGAAATAAATTGCATGAATTATTTATACACTGAATTAAATAATTCTCACACAAATGGGGGGCTTAATTGAAAAAATAGTTTCGTTCGTCAAGGGAATATCATCAGAATCTGCTCACATAGATTTAAGTTAGGTTCTGCGGATATGTATATAACACTAGCCTATGTATTTTCAATTATTAGCCTACAGACATTTGTTATTCAACTTTGTAATGTGTCGGTTATTTTAACCATTTGTTTATTCCATTAATATATTCAAGGAGAAATAAATCCAACTCTGAGATTTGCTGATGACATCGTCATCTTGGCCGAAACGCCTGAGGATTTGAATGAGTTTTTGAATGGTATGGACTCCGTCTTACGGAATGAATACATGATGAAAATTAATAAATGTAAAACAAAAATATTGGAATGCAGCCGGAATAAATCAGAAACCTCTATGGACATCAAATTGGCAGGTGAAAAGCTGAAGGAAGTAGGAGACTTCTGTTACTTAGGAAGCAAAATAACCAGTGATGGACGAAGCAAAGAGGATATAAAAAGTTGGTTGGCTCAGGCAAGGAAAGCCTTTCTACAAAAAAGGAATCCGTTGACATCGAATATAGATTTAGGTTTTAGGAAGTAATTTTTGAAAGCCTTTTTCTGGAGCGTGGCGCTCTATGGAAGTGAAACTTGGACTATTGGTGAAGCAGAAAAGAGTAGAATTGAAGCATTTGAAATGTGGTGTTACAGGAGAATGATGAAGTAATAATAATAATAATGTTATTGGTTTTACGTCCCTTTTAACTACCCTGGCTTTTAGAGACGCCGGGTTGCCGGAATTTTGCCCAGAAGGGGATCTTTAACGTGCCAGTAAATGTACTGACACGGCTCCCTCGCATTTGCGCACCCTCAAATGCCAGCTGACTGCGCCAAGTTTCGAACCTGCAACCTTGGGCTCAGTAAGCGAGAACATTACCCCTGAGCCACGCAGCCAGACGATTGATGAAGATCAGATGGGTAGATAGGGTGACAAACGAAGAGGTATTAAGACGAGTGGGAGAGGAGAGATGTTTCTGGCGACTGCTAATGAAGAGAAGAGATAGGTTAGTAGGATACATACTAAGACACCCAGGAATAGCAAGCTTAGTTACGGAAGGAAGGGTTGAGGACAAGATCTGCAGGGGTAGACCAAGGTTAGAATATGTTAAACAGATTGCTTCGGATGTAGGGTGTGGTAGCTATGTAGAGATGAAACGATTAGCTCAAGACAGGGAGGCATGGACAGCTGCATCAAACTAGTCAAAAGACTGAAGACTCAAACAACACCATCTTACACTTCTTTAATTTTGCGTTATTTGCTAATACTTTTTGTGTGTAACTCTTTCCAAAGTTAAATTTTGCCTTGGAAAGTTATTAAAGTGATTGCGTTCTAGATTGTTTTGATAGTAACCGTTACTATTCAAATTTATTGATGAACTTGGTTAGTTAAGTTAATTACTTAAAGAGACTGTTAAAAGAAACAGTTAGACTAATAACGTGGCTTTGTAGACTTAGCTGATTTCTGGGAGTTTATGTACTGATGTCAACTTCACTGTCAACTTCACTGTGAGCACTAAAATTAGTACCTATCAAGGGTTGGTTTCTCAGTTTAGAGACTGTGACAACGCGGTCGTGTAGTCCCGTGTACTTTGGATGTGTGTAGAATCCCTCTGATAACCTGTGTTAATTGTGATGGATGTATTAGTGTGTGTTTCTGTAATACAGACGATCAATTTCAAGTAGTACCTGCTTTTGATACCAAATGCTACCGTCAACGACACCTAGTCGCGAACTTGACTACTAGATGCCACCTCAACCGGCACCTGGCAACGAACGTTGGATTTTTATAGAGAGTTAATCAAATCTAACCTACTGGGAATTTTTAACGCTCTTAAAAAATCCGACGACTTCGGCCGGGTTCAAACCCGCGATCTCTACGCCACCAAAGCCACTCTATGAAGGGTATTCAAGTCAAGTGGACGTGAATACATAAACTCCCAGAAATCAGCTAAGTCCACAAAACTAAATAATCAACTCAGTTACACATACTTTACCGTTACCGTTATATATACAGTAGTTGCTTAATTAGTTATTGTAATATCAAATTTGACAGAGGACACAGAAGAGCTCCCAAGTTAACTTAAATAATAATTTTATTAATGCAGCCAACGGCCATTTACTTTATTTTCAGGAAATATCAGCGAAGGATTTTGGAAAAAAATCGGTCGTTGACCTATTGAAAGGAACCGTCCCGGCATTTATCTGGTGGTGAAAATGGAAAACCACGAAAACCATTTTAAGATGGCTGAGGTGAGATTCGAATCCACGCTCTGATTACACTAGCAGGGTGCAGGGGTTGCGGACTGAGCCGGGTGACACCATCAAAGGGGTGACACCAAATCATTTGTTGTTATCGGCCGAACATCGACTGGAAACCGATTGCGTTGTATGTTTTCTTTCCAAACACAAAATTTGAACTGCACAGACGATTTGAAACATTAGATTCAATATTTCCAGCATTTTCTAGATTACTTTATCTGGAATTTACATCTTCATTATTTTTTATTATTTTTAAAATTCATACAATTTTCTCTACAGCAATTAATCACATTTGTAACAGGTCTGGTTTTATTTTTATTCATTTTAGATAGCAAAATAATTTAGATATATTATTTGATTTCACCTCCTCAACTAAATGTTAATTTTAACAATTTTACATATTTCCAATCTATTGAATCGTTCTTTATACTCAACAGCCCTAAGCAATTATTTTTTGATTCTAGTTATCAGATATATTTTCTTCGACGTGCAACTTAATACCGTACTTGTTACCTTTTTAAATGTCCATTCTTTTGCTGATTAAGGCCATTTTGTGGACGAAACCAGTACTATAATAATATTAATATTATTAATAATAATAATAATAATAATTATTATTATTATTGAATAAAGCATTTTCTCGATAGAGGGCCTCAATAGAAAAAATCCCCCCCCCCCCTCCACCAAAAATAAGAAAAAAAAGGAAAGTAAAACTCCAAGGCAATTTTAAACACATGACATATTAAAAACAACATTTAAATGGCAATAAATGGCATATATGTCACCATCTGGAAACCCTGATATGGGAGGAGGTCCATGGTGTGAGGGCGGTGGGGTGACACCATTAGCCACCGCTGCGGGCGACACCAACGTTAGTGGCACCACTTCTCCTAGGACAGAAAGACACACACCAAAGCGGACTTGTACTGAGGAGGTCACCACTCTAATCGTGGTTGTTTGCCGCAATACCACGTGTTGAATCCAAGGCTTGGTGTATTATTCAGTAGACTCGCGGCACGAAAGCCATGCCTGTAATTATAGGCTATGTTTCATTGCGGGCCCATCCAAGCAGCAAGCAGCCTAGCACAGGCGAGATCAATACAAGTACATTCCAAGTTTATTTGATTCGTATCACCTGGAAGCGGGTCAAACTTTCAAGGCTCACCTGCGATCCGTGCTCGCGCTACAAGGCTAGTTGAGAGACAACGTCCCCTCAAAATGTATACAGTAAAACCTGCCTTCAACGGAATCGAACAGGAATCACATATTTTCCCGTTAAAGATTGGTTTCCGGTTAACAGAGGTAGGTCCATGCTAAAATAAATAAACAATGGATATGCGTATAATGGATATACAGTACAGAGAAGAAATTAAACAGTGTACAATATACTGAAAAGTTCAGTGAATGTGTCTATATTACGAACAGATTGTTGGCTTACCTGAAACAGCAGGTACTGTCCTATGAAGTAATCCCCGTGGATGGTTATGCACTTCTGAGAGTGTCTGTACAAGTCCTGGAAACTCTTTAGGGGTAGCCTTCAGTTGGATCGTCACATTACGTTGGATGTCCGAAATGTCCGAAAACCTCTGGCTCTTCAGGGCTTTTCGGTGACCCCTCGACCTGGACCTGGCCACTCCATACTTTGACGCTTGACTTCGGGGTCGTACCTCAGACACCAGGTGTCGTCGCCCGTGACGATGGTTTTCAGAGCCCTTCCATTCCACAGAACATTCACCCTTCTCACTGCCTCCCGCCGAACAGGTGTGCATGGTAGGTTGCATAAATTCATCTTTTTCACTGCCACCCGCCGAACAGGTTTGCATGGTAGGTTGCATAAATTCATCCTTCTAAACACGCACTGTGTCAAACAGGTCTTACACGTTGCGTTGTGTGTCGCCAATGTTGCCAGGTCGACCGTTCTGACTTTATTCACCGAACGCAACATGACGAGGCTTTTGAACACCATCCCAAAGAACGTCTTCTTGCAAAGTTTCACGGACATGTATCGCCGATCTCAGCATTACATAGTTGTGGGAGGGGGCTATTTCGAAGGACAGGAGGGTCACTGTCGTGCATTGTTCATCTACGAGGTTGATAGTACAGGACTATTCACCGAACTTTATTGTCACAGGTTGTATTTACATATTACTGGCACGAATTAATACAGTACAGTATCACTTTTACTCTCGTGTTGAGATGAAGCACAACTCTTACTTTCGAAGCCATAATGACTGCTGCCGAACTATGCCAGTAATGTAAGTTGTGAAGTGCTAAGTTGAAAGCAGAATTCTACGCTGATTGACAAGGGCTGAGGCAAAGACAGGCATTTTTTGATTGACAGCTCATTAAAGCGAGTATTGGGAAAGGTTTGGGGAAAAGGAAACAGTCAATTAACCGTACACTTTGACGTGCAAGTTGGAGAGTAAAAGAAGCTATTATTAGAAACAGTTCAGTCGGTCAAGCGAGAACAAAAGAAGGAAGACCTATTTGCACATTTCTTGTAGGCTATAGAATTCAATGTTAAAATTACTTTCTCTGAGTGTCTGGAAATTTTCTAAACACTGTATTCTGGAACTTGCAAATGATTCGTTAAACTGGGTACTTGGATTTCCATTGTCCGCGTAACAAAGTTTACGTTTAACGAAGGGAATTTAACACGTATTTCACCCCTAAGTTTACGGGATAGTCAAATATTTCCGTTTAAGACAAGTCTCCGTTTAATAAAGGGTCTGTTGAAGGCAGATTTTACTGTACTACATTTTTACGGTCGTTCGCAGATACTTCGTTGTTTTCTAAACGTCTATTAAACAACAACAACCCCTGGCACTATACAGCCCATGAAGGGCCTAGGCCGACCAAGCGACCGCCGCCCAGCCATTTGGCCTGCAGATATTGGGGTGACGCGTGATCAGCGCATCGGGTCCCCTCGGCCGTTAATCTTGGTTTTCGTGATCGGGGCGCTGCCTCACTGTCAGACAGCTACTCAATTGTCCTCACGAGGCTGAGTGCACCCCGTTCCAACCCTCACGTCAATTTTAAAATCCCTGACGGAGCCGGGAATCGAAACCGGAGCCTCCGGGTGAGAGGCAGTCACGCTAGCCCAACACTATGGGGCCGGCTCTAAACGTCTATTAACACTCAAAACTTACCTTTTTACATTGCTCTGCACTATACTTACTGTTATAATTGCAGGGGATTTTAGTCGTTGGTAGAGTATGATGATAATAGTTGTTATTTTAAGGGGTCTGCATCGAGGTTATCGGACCCTAAGAGTTTGGGTAATTATGAAAATTGATGAACACTAGAAATGAAACTACCTACAATTTACAAACAACTTACGGGCTAGAAGAAGAATAGGTTCTCAAAGAAAGAACAAGGGAAATAAACGACAGGGAAAAGAAATGCCCTCAATCTTCAAAGAATGAGAATTGGGGGATTTGGAAATTAGTAGAGTCATGAAAGGCAATAGGAATGGGAAAGAGGAGAGAGTCCGTCCCAAATCAATGTAAAGGGGAGAAATCTGGATCCAGCTCAGGAATCCCTCGGGATTGCCCACTCCCTAACTCATCTGCCGTGAGCTCTTGAGGGTGAAGCACTATCCAAGGTGCACCATAAGTTGTGGGGTTACATACACCGCTCCTCCTTCAGGACCTTGAGTAAAAGGCAGGAGATAACATGAAAAGAAAAACAAGAGGACTGACTCCTCCAAGAATGAGAGTATCAGCAAAGATGAGACAAGGCCCAATTTAGGCAGGAAAGGGAAATCACACGGATACCCCAATGCCGTCGGGATTGGAATAGAACAAGAGTTGACCGAGGGAGGTCAACTGGAAAGATGACAAAGAGGAGCCCGGCAGAAGTAAGTGGAAGCAATGTTGGATTCAGCTGGGGTCCCGTGGTCACCAACCCACGTCCCTTTGGGACGTTGGTAGAGGGGTCATACCATTTCCCGTGGCGTGAGTGGGGAATTCTATAGACTACTTGCTGGCGTCAGCGTGAAAACTCTTAATTCGGCAAGCATTGTGTAGGAGTGTCTCTAGGCGTGCTCGTAACCAGCTGTTTTAACTCTCCGCGTACCTAAATATTCTAGCGACGAACAGCAGTGGATAAGTACACGGGGCTGATGACCACGTCGTTACCCTACAGCAACCACAAGATTAATGGTAGAGATCCTTGATGTAGCAATACCCAGGGGATTGACTCAATGTCTTCCAAGTCTGAGTCTTTTGTTAAATGGTGCATAATAGAACCAACTATTCGGTTCGAAGTAACGCCTGAACAAGTGAGCCAGACATAAGCTCGACCCTATTGTACAAGGAGAAATATCACCTCGAGACCATTACCATTATCAGGTTTATGATCAGAGCAAGAGTTACCACCTCACGATGACTCGTTTAACGTTTGTGGGAACTTTGGGTTGAGGAAGTACAGTAGGTGATAGTGTTGTCGGCAATTGAAGGTTCTTGTAATGTTCACAGAAACAGTATTTCATTCTTTTAATTTATACTATTTAGTCTGTCGACACGCTTTTGCCCAATTAGATTTGGTGGGGTAACTATTATACTGAATAGATAACACACTTTCCTGAAAACAATTAGGCTTACATGTAGGCTACTGTATTAATATTATTCACTGATAAAGGGGGAATTCAGAAATTCAGGAAAGTGATATATATATCTATCGTTACCCCGCGTAATCTAATTGGGCAAGAGCGTGTTGACCGATTGAAAAGTATAAATTTATAATTATTACAGGCAACATTAAAAAAAGAAATAGCTTAAAAACTTCACAAGTTTTTCTTCTTTTACATTTTGAATGATCAGCTAATATTTTGCATTTATCCTGGACGAGGCGTATAGTGATCAAATGAGCCGTTAAATGGTTCAGAATACTTAACAATTCGTTAGAGACTATTTTTAACTGTTCTTCTAGCCTTTAGCGAATCCTGGATTAGTCCACTTAGCTACATTATACGTATCACAAATCTACCCTCTACTAGATTTCTTGAGTACCTACTGTATGTGCTATGAATTCACGGGTATTGGCCAATAAGGTCTGCCTATCCAAGGGAATTTTCTTTTCCCACTCCCGAGAACGTTGAGGTCTTGTGAGTTAACATTGTATGTTACTTTTAGCTTATTTTCAATTTTGAAAAAATAGGCTTATGAGATCACCTTTTGTCCGTGTGTGTGTGCGTGTGTGTGTGTGTGTGTGTGTGTGAGGTGTGTGTGTGTGTCCCTAATAACTTTTGAACGGCTGGAGCGATATCAATGAAACTCGGTAAGATCATAGCCCCATTCTGGCCGACCTCGACCGTTTCCTTCAAATTTTATTCTGTCTCACCAATCCAACATGGCGGCTGTGCGAATTATTTCACCAGCATTCAGTATCTCCGAAACTATTACAGATATCACCCTGACATTTTGTACGGTGATAAAGGGCACTGCTAGACGTTCACCTAAGAAACCTTCATAAACCTGGTAACTACAAAACCAACATGGCTGCCAAGCGAAGTTGAGACATTTAAATAGACTTTTCTCGCGATTTAACCATCCAAACATAATGAAACTTGGTACAGAAAATATTTATACACATTATAATGCGCTGGCGTCTAATTTAGTTCAATTGTTTACATAACCTCAAAATGGCGGCTGTGCGAAATATTTCACTGTCATTCTATATCTCCGAAACTATTAAAGATATCACCCTGATTTTTAGCCTACTTTCGATTTTTGCAAAAAATGAAAGTAGACTTATGAGATCAACACAGGGCGAAAAAAGTGTGTCTGTCTGTGTGTGTGTATGTGTGTGTGTGAGTCTGTGTGTGTGTGTGTATGTGTGTGTGTGAGTCTGTGTGTGTGTGTCTGTGTGTGTGTGAGTGTGTGTACTCTGAATGTCTGTCCCCCCCCTATCAATTCGAACACGGTGAATGCAAATTGAACGAAATTTGGTACAAAGGTAGCACTAGCAAAGGACACCTCAGTGTCATGTTTTATATCGCCGCCATCTTTACTAAAACTGAATGGCGGTCACTCAAACGTTCAAAACGTAAAATCAAATAACGACTAACCAAATCATCCGATCTCTACCAAATTTGGTAACAACATACCTTCGTATAGGATGCGTCTTGTGACCAAATTACAAGGTCGTCCGCCATACCATTTCAGGATGGCGGCCGTGCGAATTTTGCAAACTTTATAATCCATATCATGGGACCCACCAGTTCCGATTATCGAGCCGAGAATCGTTTTAACTGTTCTAAAGGAAGAGGCACGTTCGAAATTAAAAGTTTATTTTGTAATACTATAGTGCAGACGTGATTTTAAAAAGCTGAACTGATTCAGTAATAAGACAAGATGGCAGCGGATATCTTGTGCCGGACTTATATTTCACTAATTTGAGTATTGCATGCAATATAGCGTACTGATAAAAAATAAATAAACTTTGTATGAAATGCTTTATATATAAATAATATACTCCAGTGATGAAATCGTTTAGTATAAATCATTATTTGCTAACAAGTTCTATGTAAGACATTTTAAATAGAACGGTATTCGTTGACTCAATTAGCTCAGTGGTAGAGTGTTAGCCTATCGCTCAAATGCCTATGGTTCAAACCCGATCAGAGCTAGGATTTTTGCTTGAAATGTTATATGTTTATTGTTTTGTAATGACTCAGATGTTTTAAAATTAAGCGTTATATTGTGCACATTATGGTGTAAAATATATATTTAATTAAAACATAATTCGCCAGCAGATTTACTCGGGACATCTAGCTGCCAAAAAGGTAACTTCCAGATTTTATTGAAAAGTTTCTTCTTCTGGCCGCTAGAATGCACTCGCTCTGTTAGGATTATATTGTTCGATATTTCACCAATAGATGTCACGACTAGTCTACGTGGGGATCCATTGATTACTATACCATTATCATTCTATGCGCATCGAATTTGAAGAATGACAAGATGATACTACGATACATTTTAACTTTTTTATTTTAAAGGGGTTGTAACAGCCTATTTTGCGTTACTTGAAAATGTTATTAAGCGTTATATTGTGCACATTATGGTGTAAAATATATATTTAATTAAAACATAATTCGCCAGCAGATTTACTCGAGACATCTAGCTGCCAAAAAGGTAACTTCCAGATTTTATTGAAAAGTTTCTTCTTCTGGCCGCTAGAATGCACTCGCTCTGTTAGGATTATATTATCGAAAATATCCACATAGTTTGTATACACACGTCTCTGTAGGGTCATGGAAAGATTTGTTAATTCAATTAGGGTTGTGAAAGCCATGCACAACCAGACGTGTAAAGACATGCCTCAACTCAAAGTTGGATGTTGCCCACGGCAGGTCGTAATAATAATAATAATGTTATTGGTTTTACATCCCTTTTAACTACTGCTGATTTTAGAGACACCGGGGTGCCGGAATTTTGGCCCGAAGGGGATCTTTAACGTGCCAGTAAATGTACTGACACGGCTCCCTCGCATTTGTGCACCCTCAAATGCCAGCTGACTGCGCCAGGATACGAACCTGCAACCTAGGGCCCAGCAAGCGAGAACGTTACCGCTGAGCCACGCCGCCAGTCCGGTCGATTATGTCTCCAGATCCATAACATTCTTGATATACTTCTTATCTTTCTTTCTTCAATGATGGTAGCAGTTTTTATCTAGGTTGTGGCGTTTGGTAGAGGTAAATCGTTTCTAAGGTCTTCAACAAAGAATAGTTCTATTATACTCTTTGATAATAACAACGAGTTATAACTATACTCATACATTTAGGAGAAAGTAGGCTATATGTTCTTTACTGAACATCTTGTTTAGCCTTCTTTTCACATTTTGCAAAAATGTGGAAAAAGTAGACTTATGAGATCGGGCAAATGTGTGTCTGTCTGTCTGTCGGTCTGTCCTTCTGTCTGTCTGTCTGGCTGTGTGTGTGTGTCCCCCTATCAACTCCTAAACGGCTGCAGCAATCGAAACAAAATTCGGTAGGAGTAAAGATCTACACCTGAATATCTCACAGCCATTTTTGAAAATGATGTCAGTGCTACCATCTGCTAAAATATCGCAATTGAAATTTGAGCTCCATGTTGGATATCTTGGAAAGTATGAATGGGAGCTATTTCAAAATTGGCACACTTACAGATCATAATATTTCAGTTTAATTTCCAGGAGGCCAAACATGGCAGTGTTGCCAAAATGATTATAAGCCTCCTGATAGGTCCAATTTTTAAATGCATATAACTTCTACACTATCAATTGGATTTCAACCAAATTTCGTATGTTGTATGTGTACATAACCAGATATGACTGAGCGTATTCTTAAGACCTACCAGGGCTGCCAACTGTTAATAAATGCTCCTAATTTATTTTATCCAAATACCAATATATCAGAAAGTATGCAAGACGACAGCTTTAAACTATGCACACGTATAGTACCTGACATTCTATATTAATTTGGAGTAACTTATATACGTCAGTGCTACCAACATGATTCTAAGCATGCTGATAGGTCCAAATTTAAATACATGCAACTTCCATACTATCATTTGGATTTCAACCAAATTTCGTACGTGTTATGTGTACCATAACAGATATGACTATGCGTATTCTAAGGAGCAACCAGGGCTGCCAACTGTTAATATGTGCTGTCCCTATTTTTGTTACGCTAATATCAATATATCAGAAAGTATGCAAGCCAATAGCTCTAAAATTTGCACACGTATAGTACCTGGCATTCTAGACGAATTTGGAGTAACTAATATACGTCAGTGCTGCCAACATGATTCTAAGCCTGCTGATAGGTCCAATTTTAAAATGCATGTAACTTCTATACTAACTAATGGATTTCATTCAAAATTGGCACAACAATAGATCATATTATTTCAGATTATTTTTGACCAATACATGCATGACATTGTTGCCAACATGATTTTACGCGCGCTGTTAGATCCAATGTTTAACTGCATGTAACGTCCATGCGATTCATTGGACTTCAACCAAATTTTGTATTTTGTACCTTAAGAGATGGAACTAAGAATATATTCAGTCATCAGGGCTGCCAACTGTAGTGCTCTATTAGGATACATAATGCCAGGTATACAGTATTTCGAACTAATTGGAAATTTCGATATTAGCAACTTAATTTCTTCATTATTCTAGATAGGTTCATATTCTGTAGAATAATCATTGGCATGAAAAGTAGGCTGTATAGTTCTTAACGGAACTTCTTGTTTACGATGATAAAGGGCTTTGCTACAAGTTTATCTATGTAACATTCAAAAACCTGTAAAGTACAAAACGATCATGGCGGCCAAGCGAAGTTGAAACATTTTAATAGACTTTTCTCGTGATTTAACCCTCTGGGCCCAGTGAAATGTGGTACAGTAAATAATTATACATATTGTAATGCACTGGCATTGAATTTAGTTCAATTGTTTACATAACCTCAAGATGGCAGCTGTGCGAAATTTTAAAATTAAGTTATTATTTCTTGTGTCGTAATCATGCGATCGAAGTGAAAGTTTGAATAGTGAAGCTACGCTATAATTTTTATTTAATGGTACATAACCCTACGGCCTATATATATAACTATCCAAAATGGCGAGCATCCGAAATATGTTGACGATTCTCAATATCTACGAATCTTTTACAGCAATCAAACTGATATTTTTTATGTTCATAGAGGCTATGAACATAAGTTAACCTATAGGACTTTCAGTAACCTGGTGAGCACAAATCCAACATGGCGGCGACGCGAAGTATAAATATTTAAATGGATGTTTCCCCCGATTTAATCATCTGAGTTCAGAATATATGAAAATAGGCTGTATAGTTCTTCACGGAACTACTTGTTTGTTATTGTAGACCAGGGGTCTCCAAACCTTTTAGCCAAAGGGTCACACTGACTCCTCCACTAAGTCCCAGGGCCAAGACCTAGCTAGCTCATCATACCAACATACTGTAGTTTTAAATAACGCGCAATGTTTCGTTTCGGGGCTAGCCGGCGAGTGATATATCTGCGGCGCGTGTGCGGGGGGTAATTAGCAACGCAGTGATAATTTTTAAGGAATACAGTATACTTAAGAGTCATCATTCTCGAAATTTTATAAGAGTCTTCCACTCACACAGTTTCATCAGTTGAATACATTATCTCTTGGCTTTTACTTAGCTTTCTGCACTACTTATCTGTGTAAAAAATCATTTTCAAAAATTAAATATAGCCTACAAAAATTCATTTACAGAATTCTCTGCTGAGAATTTCTATTAGAAAATTTCATCCACAACTGCAAACAATAAATTGTCAGTGGAAAGTTATAGATACATATACATCAATTGTGCCCGTTTAGACCGGAGTCCGCACGACCACATATGCATTTTACCAAGAATCAGTCAGCACGAGAGTCAAAATATCCCGGAGCGCCAGATGGGTTAAAGCTAATCGCAAAAACGACATCAAATAAAAAAATGCTTTACTGATTTTTGGCTCAATGCAACAATAAGGATAGAAGGAGATTCAACTGGGTATAACACATCACGTAAAATTATCTCATTTTATTTTGAATTTAAAATTGACTGCAAAAATGCTCAAAGCAGCATCATTCACGTGTGGCGACCCACACTCCTATTTACACAATATACAGAAATTTTCCAAACACATTTGACAATTATTTTTTGGAAACACAAGTCTGATTATTAGTCCTGTAGACTGTGTTCCAAAATTATTTATGATTAAATCCAGTTCAAATTTAATTGTCTCTACTGGAAATATCGTAGTTCACTGTTTGAATTTTTACATAACATTAACACTCGTAGAATAAATGTTCATACAATTTTTACATAACATTAGCACTCGTAGAATAAATGTTCATAGAATTTTTAACTTTCACTTATTTTTCCAGTTTCAAAAATATATTGTCAAAAAATATTATTATTTCTGAATCAACCCAAATTATTTACACATATTGATAACATCTGAAAAGTATTTGACCTTGAGCATAGCATCGAAGAACTGTGCGAAGCACAACAAAAATTAATTGTTCTTCTGACATTAAACATTCGAGAAGTGACTCGATTAAGAACTTCAAGTTCCTAACAAAATATATGATTTCTGAATCATCAACTTGATTAATAAATTGTTGAACCATTCAACTGTTTAATTTTCCACTTGGAATCATTATTATGAAAAATATTTATATTCATGGCCATTTTAGTAACTTTCACAACTTGCAATTCTTCGACAGAATGCGGAAATTAGAATTGTAGTTTCATAATAAATTCATTTAGTTCATGGCACTAGGATTGAAAATATCCTTCAAATTATTCGTGGTTAAAGAATTATTTTTAATTGGCAGTGGCCCATTCTATTATTTGTGTAAGAACACAATATTCCAACAACAACGGTCTTCCTCTGAAGAAGAATAAACTACTATCATGACAAATCCGGGTTCTAGCAAAATCAAAGTTTTAAATGGAATTCGTAAACAAGGTTGAAATAAGAACTGATGGTTTCTAAGAAATAACCTTCGGGTCATTCATACGACGAAATGTGTAGTTCCAATACTCCTTCTATAAACCTGAGCCATCGAACCTGCTATTTGATTGATGCTCGAAAAAACCTCTTCATTCCTGCGACTTAAACATGCGCACCTGGGAATGGCATTTCAACTACTCCACACATATAAATTTTCTTCCCAAAATTTATACAATAAATCAAGCCTCTGCTTGTTATCAACACTGGAAGATTAATAAACTTACAAGTTTATTTTATTTTACCATTCAGTTCAACCCGTGAATTTACCATACGTATGAAAATCTTTATTTCACTTTCGAGTGTATTTACGTCATGATTTTATATAAATACAAAAATATCCTATTTGATACAAATATCATTTGCTTCCCGTTTCATGCCTCTCCGTGTTATCTGAAAAATATACTTTGCTCATTGCAAATATCAACTGTTCAACCAGAACTGAAATATTGGTTGAATGCGGGCTTGCGCTAACCACTCTCCTTCGGAAAATCTCCTGTTCCAGACTAGAAATGATTAAACTACTTCATAGGCTCTCTCTCAATACATATGATTATTAGAAAATATAATATCCAAGAATTATTTAGAAAAATTATAAAAATTATTATTATTATTATCGGTGGATTATTATTATTATTATTATTATTTGTCATATTTTAAATATGTTTAACTATCATCTCATTATGTGAGAATCCACATGTTCGAACCTTCGAATATGGAAAAAATATCCATTCCTCAACAAAAATAATTATTAACTTTTACAGTTACATCGGCTGATTACCGTGATTTCCCAAAAATATGAAATATTCAAATAAATGCTCGATATGCTCGGTCATCGATCCTAAACTGTTCTGAGTGCTGAAAATACTCAGAATAACTCTAACAAGTCTTGCGTAAATCATTGCAAGATTTAAATACGAAGAAAAAATAAATGTGTTGGTCATCTGCAGAAAAAATAGTTTGTTCAAATTAGCTAGGCATAATATAATTCAAATGGGGCTTACATTTCTTGATGGTCTTGAAGCGTAGTGAACCTGGTCTGTACCAGATTTATCCATAGACATGCCCTATCGGACAAGCATGTATAATCCTTGTATCGGCCGCCATTATATACCCACAATCCGTCTAACAAGACATAGTGGTAGTATCTCTTGACGTTTGAAGTAACTGTTGATCCATTTTAATATGGGCTTCTATTAAAGCCATAACAGTTTGATTAAATGGGGTCAGATCTAAGTGATCTATTCTTAGATATGTCAGTTGTAACATAACTCACGGTAATCTTTTCAGTACAAGAAAACACTGACAATCTAACCAATCAACGGCTGTTCTGAAGATCGTTCCCTGGGCATGGCTTCACACCATCTACCATGCGCGAAGCAACATGTAGTTTCCCTGCGTAGACTAATGAACAACACCGTGATAGACTGGTCTTCATTGTACTGATAGATCGGAGTGGTTATTAAGTTACAAATATGAAAACTGACTAAATGGATTTAAATATCCAAGTATTAGGTTATTACTGGACTGTGACAAAGTACTAATTCTAGACAAAGTCTAGCATATGTCCATGTAGAAATAAAAATATTTCTACCAGTGTCTGTAGAAAAAAAATTAATCACCTAGTGATTCTCCTTGCCGGAAACTTACTAAGTTCCACTCGTAGCGCAGCACTTTTGTGACTATCACAACTTTGTAAATAACTTCTGCGTAGATCCGGCAACCATGTGCCTTGGCTCAGCGTAGTAGCACCTTGCTAAGCAAGTGCTTGTGTCGAAGTGAGCTATTGATGCCTGAGCCAGCCGGCTTTTATTCAAAACAGCCAGGGTCACGCGTCATCACGCTGAAATCTAGAAATCCTCATATCTCTGGTATCCCTGGTCCGATTTACTTGATACTAAGTGCGTTCTCTTTCATTTGGCCGTGCCAGTAATCTGATCCCAGTCTCAAGTCTCTACTCCATGGTTAACTATTTAATCAATAAATTGCCTCGACCTCTGCTATTACTCGCTACGTCACTTGACATGCTCTTAGCGGTATATTCTTTCCAATTGCTTCGAGAAGCAATGTAGCGCGATATTCAAATATCTCAACTTTCAAAAGCGGCTGTAGCCTTTCCCTTGATATCTAGGTGTCTGAATCTTGGAATACCCATTCCTAGAGTTGGGCACACAATATAATTTTATAATAATTACAACAACAACAAGAATAAGAATAAGAATAAGAACAACAATAATGAAATAATAATAATAATTATGATTAATTTCATTATGTGAATTACCTATGTATGGTACTCACTCGCCTCCATGGTGTAGTGGTCAACGTACTTAGCTGCCACTCCGGAAGTCCGAGGTTTGATTCCCGGCTCTGTCATGAAGTTTGAAAATTGGTATGAGGACTGGAAAGGGGGCTACTCAGCCTCGGGTGGTTCAAATGACTCCTCTAGTCATTCCCACCGCAGTCATCCTCGAAGTGGTTTCCCGTGGTTTCCCACTTTGTTTCTGGGCAAATTCGGGATGGTACAAAACGTAAGGCCACGGCCACTTCCTTCCCTCTTCCTTGCCTATCCCTTCCAATCTTCCCATCCCTTCCCATTCTTCATAAGGCCCCTGTTCGCTTTGTAGGTGAGGCCACCTGGGTGAGGTGCTTGTCCCACCTCCCCAGTTGTGTCCCCAAACCCGATGTTTCAAGTATCCAGTACACAGCCCTGGAGGCGGTAATGGTGGGATTCCTCGCTGAGTCCGAGGGAAAAACCAACTCTGGAGGATAAACCGAATAAAAAGAATGTTGTCATTTAGACTTTCACGGCCCGTGTTACTATTCATAATGTTGAATTTTGGGCTTATGCCGTGTTTTATTATACTAAAATTCGACGCGTTTCGAAAGAAACCATGTCTTTCATCGTCAGGAATAATCTGGAATACGACAATGTTGCTAAGAGAAAGCAACGAAGAACATATAGAAGGTGCCCAAAGATGGACGCCATTATAGCCCCATGTTAGGTACAACGGAAAGCAGCAGTGAATTACTTTCTCAGGGTTCTGATAATAGGTAGCCAGGATTCACTGAGATTGTAGCCAGTGTCGCGGTTGAAATTATCTGGGTGTTTACGTATTTCAACCGCCTCCCTGATGATTCTGGGACGATATTGCTTTATACGGGCAAGAACATCCACTCCTTGGAACATGACATCATGGCCAGGTGTTAAAGTATGATCGGCAACAGCTGATTTATCAGGTTGAATGAGCCTGATACATCTATTATGTTCCTTAATGCGAGTGCATATTGTTCTCGAAGTCTGCCCGATGTAAACCTTGCCACAAGTACAGGGAACTCTGTAGATACCCGGTTGTTGCAATTTAGGCAAACTGTCCTTAGTTGGTCGCAGGAGTTGCCTAATCTTAACAGAAGTTCCAAATACAGTCCGTATGTTGTACCGACGTAGGATTTTAGCAATACGATCCGTTGTGTTATGTATGTACGGAAGGTAAGCAGTTCCTCTTACATCTCTTTTCTCAACTGACGTCCTATTATTATTTGTTGGTTTCAGAACCGTAGAAATCAAAGCCTTGCTATAACCGTTGCTCTCAAAGGTGGTTCGCAGGGTGTTAATTTCTTCTTGTAAAGAAGACACTTCACAAATCCTCCTAGCCCTGGTAGTTAGAGTTGTAAGGATACCATGTTTCTGGGCAGGGTGATGGTGAGAACTTGCGTGGACAAAGCTCCTGTTGTGGCTAATTTCTTCACGGAGAACTTTGAAGAGAAAGCTTTGTCGTCGGCTCCTTTCAAACCGAAGATCTGCTGGCGTTATGTGGATGACACGTTCGTTGTTTGGACGGAATGTGAGGAAAATCTTAGCCATTTCCTGGATCACCTTAATCTCCAGCACCCTTCTATTTGTTTCACCATGGAAAAGGAATCTGACGGCAAAATACCTTTTTTAGATGTTCTCGTCACCAAGAAAGAGGATGGATCTATAGGACACAGCGTTTTTCGTAAGCCAACACACACCAATAGATATCTCCACGCAAGTTCTCACCATCACCCTGCCCAGAAACATGGTATCCTTACAACTCTAACTACCAGGGCTAGGAGGATTTGTGAAGTGTCTTCTTTACAAGAAGAAATTAACACCCTGCGAACCACCTTTGAGAGCAACGGTTATAGCAAGGCTTTGATTTCTACGGTTCTGAAACCAACAAATAATAATAGGAAGTCAGTTGAGAAAAGAGATGTAAGAGGAACTGCTTACCTTCCGTACATACATAACACAACGGATCGTATTGCTAAAATACTACGTCGGTACAACATACGGACTGTATTTGGAACTTATGTTAAGATTAGGCAACTCCTGCGACCAACTAAGGACAGTTTGCCTAAATTGCAACAACCGGGTATCTACAGAGTTCCCTGTACTTGTGGCAAGGTTTACATCGGGCAGACTTCGAGAACAATATGCACTCGCATTAAGGAACATAATAGATGTATCAGGCTCATTCAACCTGATAAATCAGCTGTTGCCGATCATACTTTAACACCTGGCCATGATGTCATGTTCCAAGGAGTGGATGTTCTTGCCCGTATAAAGCAATATCGTCCCAGAATCATCAGGGAGGCGGTTGAAATACGTAAACACCCAGATAATTTCAACCGCGACACCGGCTACAATCTCAGTGAATCCTGGCTACCTATTATCAGAACCCTGAGAAAGTAATTCACTGCTGCTTTCCGTTGTCCCTAACATGGGGCTATAATGGCGTCCATCTTTGGGCACCTTCTATATGTTCTTCGTTGCTTTCTCTTAGCAACATTGTCGTATTCCAGATTATTCCTGACGATGAAAGACATGGTTTCTTTCGAAACGCGTCGAATTTTAGTATAATAAAACACGGCATAAGCCCAAAATTCAACATTATGAATAAAAAGAATGTTACTTACTGGAAGTTTTTAGAATACGTCTCATATCATAAATTACATTTAAAATGTTCAATTTTAATCAAAATAAGCTATGGTGGGCCGGATTGGTGTTGCTAGTGGGCGTTAGTTTGGAGATCAATGTCGTAGAGTGTGAATTAATCTACGCCAGGTGCGCAAAGCTAGTGTAAAATAAGTTAACACAGCGGTACTCTCTCCTAAATAGTGAACTGGCTCGATGGTCTCCAGTTCTTTTAGAAGCCTAGCTTGTAGCTTATTCAGTTTATATCTGGTCCCTGTATCCCCTTAGAATCTGCTTTACTTAGCTCCTAAGAAGCTAGCTAATGTGTTTAAACTGGCCCAAAGCTTCTTAGAGGCTGTCCCACTGTCTTGCTTCTTTTCCTCAGGCCAGAAGGAGTTAGCTTCATTTCTTATTGATACCTTGGCTTCTTCTCCAAAAGCCTTTTATGTTTAACATGTAATAAGTTGACTTGTCTTTCTTCTTCCCTGGAATCATATTTTCTGCTTTGTTCTTCTCCTCCTCGTTCTCTTCTTCACATTCCTTCAGTATTTCATTCTTCCCTCACCCCCTTTTATATATACATTCTATATTCTGTCCGCTCAGCTTTCCATGTTCATATTTTAAACATTCATCAGCTTCTTTCCGTATGTGAAGAGTCACGAGCCCCCGTTTGATTTCCTTCCTCTGTGTTTTGTAAAGCAGATTAACTTTTTGCAATATTATAAACGGATTTTGATTTTGCTCCTACTGTTCTCATATCCTTCTCTCCGCCCTTCTGTAACCTCCCCCTTTAACCCTTCCTCTCTCTCGTGTCTTTTGTCGTTTTGGTTGAGAGCGCACGTTCCTTTAGATTAAGAGACGGGTTAAAGGAAAAATGGTTCAACAGACCTTCTTTTCCTTCAAGTGGTGAAATCACGGATGTTTTTGCGATGTCTCCTTGGCATGTTCTCTCTTGTAAGGATTCTAGTGTGTTTGTGTTTTAGTAATCAGCTCATAGGCTGTTTGATGTAGCGCTCTCTGCCTCTATTACCTATTTATAATACATACGTAGCTACTGCATCATAATCAAAGGCTACCTGTCTAACATTATTCTAACCTTGGTCTTCCGATACAGATCTTTTTAACCTCCTCCATAATTAAAGTGTTAGAAACCATGCTTTTAGTGTTGCCTAGTTCTATGAGGGGAGTTCAAATGAAGAGGTCCGAAACGTTACTGTGAGTGCAATTTATTCGTTATTCAAAAGTAATCACCACAGGCCTGTGCACAGGTGTCCCATTGCTTCACTAGCCGCAGGATTCCCTGTTCCCAGAAGTCTTGTGGTTGTGACAGGAGCCAAACCTGTACGGTGTCCTTTAGTTCGTCGCCCGATTGGAAACGTTTTCCCTTGAGACGAACCATTAACAGTGACGTGTATTGTTTGACACTCCGTAGCCTACGCAAGTCCATCAAGAACAAACGGCCTGGACTGCTCACGGAGGGAGTGATTCTGCTCCATGATAACGCTCGCCCACACTTCCCTAACGTCACACAAGGTGTATTGGCAACTTTCAAGTAGGAGCAACTTGAGCATCCGCCCTACAACCCAGACTTGTCACCCTGCTACTTCCATCTGTTTGGTCCGTTAAAAAAAATATCTCAAGGGAAAACATTTCCAATCGGACGATGAACTAAAGGACAGGATTGGCTCCTGTCACAACCACAAGACTTCTGGGAACAGGAAATCCTTCGGCTAGCGAAGCAATGGGACACCTGTGCACAGGCCTGTGGTGATTACCATTGAATAACGAATCAATTGCACCCACAGTATCGTTTCGTACCTCTTCATTTGAACACCCCTTACATTAAAGAAAGCTATCCAGTCGGTCCACACAAATTGAATCATTCTGAGCTGAAAAGCATTAAGTCAAAAATGGACATTTCTTAGACAATTAGTATTTTGAAGTATTGACCCAAGGGCTTTGGAACGGCATAGGAAATAATTAAGTGAGCCTTCTGTTTAAGCCAGAAACCACTGCAACATGTAGTCCGATTGGAGGAGAAAAGCATTAAGTCAAAGACTTGCTGCCTTTCAGCGCCGTATTCCGTACGTAATGTTGGGTGCACTGCCAGATTCCCGCGTGTTTTAGTGCTATTGTAAATTACATTGTACAGGGTTTACGTGGCTTTTATTTTGCAAATCCATTTTAAAATAAAATATCATGTGAAATATTCATGCTGGAAGGCTTTATGCTGTAGCCTACTAAACTGACCACAGAGCTGAAAAGCGTTAAGTCACGTGTCCAAAATGGATTTGAAAAATATATTTATTAAAATGAAATTGATATTCCACTAACACGAGTATAACCTGCATAGTTGCTTCACAGCATTGATGACGAATATAGTGTGTTTGTTAAGTTATGTTAATGACGTTTATCTGACTCCTAGTGAAAACTGACTTAATGTTTTTCTGCTCTGGGCGATTCTATTGTGCCCAATTACATTAGGCGGGAAAACAAGTATTTATACACCCTAACCTGAACGTAATATTACATAAGATATTTATCACAAAATAACACGCATTTGTGGATTCGTATTTAGGCCTAATACATTTTGTTGTCAGTAAAGAATTAATTTAAATATGATCAATTTCGCGTCAATATAAATATCTTATGTAATATTTATTTCTGGTTAGGGTATAGGCTATAACAACTTGTTTTCCCGCCTAATGTAATTGGGCGCAATTTGTGTTGATCGACTGGAACGCTTTCTTGAATAATCCTACATTTATGGATTATTTCAATTAGAGGTTGGGGACATTTTTAGAAAACTGGGCTGTGAGTCTATGTTTGCGTGGTATTCGTCTGGTAATCTGTGATATTGTTGTGACTGTAGTAATATGTGTACGATCTAGTTTTGGGATAGGTGCCTTGAAGGATGGATGGGGGGTGGGTGAAGGAAGGAAGGAAGGAAGGAAGGAAATTTTTCGCACAGGCCCTCTAATTATTATTTATTTATTTATTTACATTGTTTAGACCCTAAGGATCACATTAAACAAATTATGTTCTGGTGCTGTTCTTCTTGTTCTTCCAGAACTCCTTCATCATCTCACTGTGTCGGACTCGACGTTCCTCCGTCCATCCTTTCCCTGGTCTCCTTGGTCAATCTTCATGTGTGACTTCCCAACTGTGGTTCTTATGTCGGAATGTCTTTCGATCGTCTATGTCTATTGGTATGATGTTGGCACTTTCGAGATCAATTTGGACTTGGGTAACCCAGACAGTTGTCACTTTAAGTATTCGTAAGTAAGTCAATATTCTCTTTGTTAGCCGGTCGTCATTCAGTCTCATAATGTGGCCGTAGAATCTCAGTCGTCGCTTGCTGAAATCTGACTCGATGTTAGAGTATCTCTCTGTGATTGTGTGTGATTGCAGACGATATCCATCATCTGTGAGTTTAGGGCCCAACATTTTACGGATGATTTTTCTCTCAGCCTTCTTGATGTTCTCAAGATCCCCTTTGTAGTTGAGGTTTAGTGTCTCGCTGGTGTAAAGTGTCTCAGGTTTGATGACAGTCGTGTAGTGCTGAATTTTGGTGTTGATGCTCATGCATTTCTTGTTGTAAATATTTGCGATTTTTTCGTATGCTTTCCGCAATTTAAGTTCACGAGATTTTTGCGCCACTCTTTCCATACCTGTGGGTTCAATAATTTCACCCAAATACTTGAATTGATTAATTCTGTTTATCATACCGTACTCTGTGAGTAAATTTTGTGCTTGAATGTGTTTTGTCGATATAAACTCGGTCTTTGTGAAGGAAATTTGTAGTCCGACCTTTTCAGCACACTCTTTTAAGACCTCAATCTGAAGAATTGCCGTTCGTTCATCTGCGGAGAGGATTGCAAGATCATCCGCTAAAGCGAAGCATGTCACGTCAATATTATCCGTTTGCCTTCCTAGCATGACGGGCTTCCAGGTATTCCGACTCCTCAGTTCATTTTTCCATTCTTTGATGACCTTCTCTAGGACGATATTAAAGAGTAGAGGGGAGAGCCCATCACCCTGCCGTACACCTGTCCCGATGAGGAAAGGTTCAGATACTTCACCAAGGAACTTGCCTTTGGAAGTTGTTTCAGATAGGGTATGTTGGATGAGGCGTCGTGTTTTCGGGTCGAGCGTGTATTCTTCGAGTATATTAAAGAGGGATAGGCGGTCGACAGAGTCATAAGCTTTCTGAAAATCGACGAATACGCATATGGTTGGGAGATTTCGTAAAGCTCGAAGTTTCAGTGTGGACTTGAGGTTGAAAATTTGTTCAGTACTTGATCTGTTTTGTCTGAACCCTGCCTGGTATTCACCAATGAGAGGCTCGAGCTGTTCTTGTGTGCGTTGTAGGAGGCAAGCAGAGAAGACTTTGTAAGGTACAGAAAGGAGGGATGTCCCTCTATAGTTATTCACATCCAATCTGCTCCTTTTTTGTAGAGTGGGTGAATGAGTGCGCATTTCCAATCATCTGTGAGTTTTTCACTTCGCCAGACTTCTTGGATGATCTGTGTAATTTCCTGCAGTGATCGTGGTCCAAGATTTTTCAGCAGTTCCGTGACAATTCCGTCTTCTCCTGCTGTCTTTCCATTCTTGAGTTTTTTGATATGGCGAGTGATTTCTTCTTGTGTTGGTGGATCAGCGTCTGGCTTGACGTGTTCTGGGGTCGTATGCAAGAAACGTTCAGGTGGTTCGGGACAGTTAAGGAGCCCAGAAAAGTAGCGTGCAAGTTTATCGCAATTTTCACGATTAGTGCCAGTTTTCCATCCTGTTTCCTAAAGGTTACACTTGGCGGTGCATAATCCTTAATATTATTCGCGAAGTTCCTGTAGAAATTCCGACTATCGGAGTTTCTGAAATCATTCTCCATGGACATAAGTTGCTCAGTGATATAATCACGCTTGACTTTCCTGATAGTCTTGTTTGTCTGTTTGCGGATGTCGAGGAAGTGTCGCAGAGTTCCTGGTGATCTACTGCTGTTGTATTTTTGGAATGCGATTCGGCGATTGGCAATGGCTTGATCACACTCAGAATTCCACCATGGATGTTTTGTCTTTCTTTTTAGCGGGATCAGTGATTTAGCTTGTACAATAATTTTGCTACGAAAAGCGTTCCAGTTATTCGCCGGTTCCTTTTCCCATTCCTCTACAATATTTGTTTCTTGAATCATAGCTAAATCGAATTTCGGGATATGTGGTTTGCGACGGTGAACTCTCTTTGGGGTGAACTTTACTTTGATTCTTGTGAGGTAGTGATCCGAGTCGATATTCGCGTCTAGTTGGACTTGAACGCCGTGAATGGTTCAGTAGTGGGCGTAGGAAATGGCGACGTGATCAATCTGATACTCACCGAGATGTTGGATCGGAGATCGCCATGTTTTCTGTTTATGCGGTGATTTTCTAAAGTGCGTGGACATAATTTTAAGGTTGAATTGGTGACAGATGTCAAACAGACGCGTGCCGTTAGTGTTCGTGTTTTGGTGTGCGGAATATTTACCGACGATTTTTCGATAGATTTTCTCTTTGCCAAGTTGAGCATTGAAATCTCCCATGAGGATTTTAACGTCGTCGCGGGAAATCTTGCTCGTGATGTTCTCAAGTTTGTTCCAGAATTTTTCAACCGTTTCAGGGTTCTTCTTATTGTCAACATTGGTGGGGGCATGCGCAATGATGAGTGTGAAATTTTTGTTGGCACATTTGATGCGCATGGTCATGAGCCGACTATTGACGGGTGTAATTTCCATGACGGAGGTGATAATAGATCTGTGTACAAGAAACACCATACCGAAAATTGGTGCGCCCCTTGCGACTCTTTGTTGTGTTTTGCTTTTAAAGATGCGGTAGTTTCCGTAGTCCATAGTGTCGTTGTCTGTCATTCGTGTTTCTTGAAGAGCAAGGATGAGAATTTTTTGTCGGTCAATTTCCTGCGTGAGGTCATGTAATTTACCTGCTTGGATCAATGTATTAATGTTTATCGTTCCAAGGAATGATTTCTGGTTGTAGGGAAGTTTACCAGAGATCTCCGATACTCTCTGTTGCGCACGTCTGAACTCCCCAGAATCCGAAAGTTCAGTGGCCGTCTGTTGACGGGTGGATTGTGAACCACCTGGGGTAAGATTGTCCTCTAATTATTATTATTATTATTATTATTACTATTATTATTATTATTATTATTATTATTATTAAGTTGTTTTATAAGTAATGTCGTTTTATTTATGTTCGGTGGTTTATAAGATAGAATTGTTTTTGTTTGTTTCGCCAATGCAATTTGCAGGAGGCCATGACTAGAATTACTGCCAGCTTCGTGGTGTTGGGGTAGTGCGTCTGCCTCTCACTCGGAGGCCCCGTGTTCAATTCCCGGCTCCGTCAGGGTTTTAGAAACAGACGTGAGGGCTGGAACGGGGTGCACTCAGCCTCGTGAGGACAATATTGAGTAGCTCTCTGACAGTGAGGCAGTGCCCCGGTCACGAAAACCAAGATTAAAGGCGAAGGGGATCCGATGCGCTGACCACGCGTCACCTTAATATCTGCAGGCCAAATGGCTGGGCAGTGGTCGCTTGGTAGGCCTAAGACCTTCATGGGCTGTAGTGCCAGGGGTTATATTTTATAATATGACTAGAAATGCGCATATTGCGGAAATGTATCAGTCATCAGTTGTTGATACACAATCACAAATGGAACTTGGAAAATCAAACAGAAGCTGTAGATTTTTATCGGTAACCCCGTGGATGATAGATGTATCAGTAGAATTGTCACATGCGATGAAAATTGGGTCTATTACCGCAATGCTGACGCCACGAAACAGTGGCTGAGTCCCCATCAACTCATCGTTAAAAAGAATCGGTTCGGCCCCTAAGTGATGTGTGTCTGGTGGGATTATAAAAGAGTGATTCACTGGTAGTTTGTTCCAAACGGGCGTGCAGTTAATGCGGATCTTCATTCTCAACAACAGGAACGAATTCATGAAATTTTGAGACGGAGATACCAAGCATTAGTTAACCAAAATGGAGTTCTCTTGCAGTAGGACAACCCAAGACCTCATACTCCACGAAGAACCATGGCAAAAATTGAGGATTTGGGAAGAGTCGAACTGCTACCACATCCAGTATACTATCCCGATCTTGCGCCTTCATATTACCGTATTTTTCGATCCATGACCCATTCCTTGCATGTAAGAAATTTCAAAAACATTGAAGCCATGGAAGTGGGTCTCGGGGAATTCTTCGCAACAAAACCCTGAGATTGGCACCGTCGTGGGATAAGAATGCTCGCTGAAAGATGGCTCAAGACCGTAGAAACTGATGGTACATAGTTTCAAGAATAGTTTGTCAGAAGATTTTCCAAACAAAATTTTCTTTAAAGAACGACATTACTTATGAGACATCCCCTATATTATTTGCCAATTGGTTGGTTGGTTCCTCAGTTTAGGGGCTGCGACAACGCGGTCATGTATCCCCGTGTAACCTACTTTGGTTGAATGTAGAATCTGTCTGATAACCGGAGTTAATTTTGATGGCTGTATTAGTGTGTGTTATCTGTAATACAGGTAAGGACTGTAGACGATCAATTTCTAGTAGTTCCTACTTTTGCCACCAAATGCTACCGTCAACGACACCTAGCTGTGAACTTGGCTACTAGATGCCAGCACAACCGGCACCTGGCGCCGAAAGTTGGAACTTTAATACAGCGTTAACCAAATCTATCCTACAAAATTAGCTTCACAAGTTGTATTTAGTTGATGGTTCTTTTACATGCCACAAATCTATGACTTTACTTCCCCTCCGAAGGAATGCATATTGAGGGATTTTTAACGCTCTTAAAAATTCCGACGACTTCGGCCGGGTTTGAACCCTTGATCTTTGACATAGAAGCTAAGCATGCCACCAACTACGCCACCGAAGCTATTGTGCTTGCTTATTTCAAGTCCCGGGGTATCTTCACCATCATTGTCCTAAGTGCACTTACACGGAACTACAGGCAGCACAAAAACACAGGTTGTCAAGCAATCTTAACATAGACCCAAGTACAGGGGCTTGATGACCAAGAACTCGCATGGCCTTAAAATGAACAATAGCAATAATAATCTCCAAACCCACACGGGAATAAAATTGTGTAGAAATTCCCCGTCTAAATTGCTCCTATAACACTGATGCTGTACCATCTTAGCATCCCTCAGTGGTCCAAACGAGACAGTCGACCTGTTTAATGCTCGATAAAATTTGGCGACGAGTATGTTTACCTTGGACCCTGCCTAAGGCCACACATACTGTATGGATGAACTTTCCTCTTGTTTGCCAAGTGGCATTGCTTCTTCTCACTCATCTAGTATTCAGAGGTGTGGACTGATGGGAAACTTGTAATGAAGTGTTTCCAGGCCACACATTAAGTTAGTTACGGTCTAATCATAAGGAACTTCCTGTAGGTAAATTAGAGGAACACCCATAGTCTTTGAGCGAATAGCACGAGTTTTGCATTCCAATGTAAAGGCATAGAAGAGTTTAACTGTACTTAGTTCTAAAGTAGTTCCATTATAAACATGTTCCCATAGATATAGAAAGCTACCTATTGCAATGGGTACCATATTATGACTTCCTAAAAATGTCGACACATCCTTTCGTTTCACATCTCCCAGACCCCAAAACCACTGTCAGTTCACAAGTTTACATATGAATCGTCCAGTTGCAAAACTCGTTTTATCCACGTGTGAATAAGAATCATTTTCTTGAGAAATGTTCCTCTGGACTTTGCCTCACGTAGGCTATCTTTTGTGTTTGTTGTATTCTGCTTTCTGCTTTCTGTTTTTTGCTTTGTGTTTTTGGTTTTTGGTTTTGTGTTTGCTTTGTGCTTTTGCTTTTGAATTTTACTTTTTGGTTTTCTTTCATGGTTTTGGTTTTGTATTTGTTTTCGTTTTTTTTTTCTTCTGAATTTTGCTTAGTGTTTCTTGTTCTTTGTTTTCTGCTTTTGCTTTTATTTTCTAATTTTGAAAATAAAACATATCAAAATAAATAAAACAAAATAAACAAAACAAAATAAAAACAAAATAAAATAAAACAAAACAAAACAAAAAAAACAAAACAAAAAATTAAATAAAAACAATTGAATACAAAATAAAACGATATAAAATAAAACAAAACAAAATCAAAATGAAACAAAAATTCAGTTAAACAAAACAAAATAAATCAAAATAAAATAAACTAATTAAATAAATAATTTCACGACATGGTCCTTATTCACAAGTTTTGCAACTGGACGACTCATATTATAACTAGCAACCCACCCCGGCTACGCCCGGTATCTTTAACGGTTTACCCTGCGTAAGCTTAAAAGGTGCACGGACGGCAGGACCCAGACGCAATTCAGAAAAGTCGAGGTGAACAGCGAAAATCCAAACACATATACTCTTCTCTGAAGTCTTAACTCGACACGACTCAACAATTTGATGCTGACCGAAGCTGGAGTGATAGGCTCGCTAATGCATAATGTACATCAGCGGCCAAGTTGAGAGATATTTTACTATAGGTCTATTAATAGCGACATGTTGACGTTCAAATCATCAATAAGTTTGGAAAAATTACACCGAGAATAGCTTAAGAAAAAATACTTTTAATTCCTCATATTCTGATAGATTTGCCATTCAAGTGTGCAAGAGTGCAGTTCCCTCTTCAAACAATATTCGCAATTTCTATTAACAAAGCGCAATGACACACACTTAACAGCAGTAGGTGTACATTTAGACAAAACCATTTTTTCCCATACGCAACTGTATGTGGCGTGCTCATGAGTATCCGGACAACAAAATCGTTATATCTCAGCAGAAGATGGCAAAACCAAAAACGTAATTTTCAAATGTGTTCACATAATGTAACATCGTACCCTGCAGTTTTTCATAACTCTATAAAATTCCCACTTTGCTGCTCATATCAATATACTAAACTAACCTAACCCCGTGGCACTACAGCCCTTGAAGGGCCTAGGCCTACCAAGCGACCGCTGCCCAGCCAATTGGCCTGCAGATTTTGGGGTGACGCGTGGTCAGCGCGTCGGGTCCCCTCGGCCGTTAATCATGGTTTTCGTGACCGGGGCACTGTCTCACTGTCAGACAGCTACTCAATTGTCCTCACGAGGCTGAGTGCACCCCGTTCCAACCCTCACGTCAGTTTTAAAATCCCTGACGGAGCCGGGGATCGAACCCGGGGCCTCCGGGTGAGAGGCAGGCGCTCTACCCCAACACCACGGGGCCGGCTATCAATATACTGCATGTATCAAAATTATCAGAATTAGAATGCATCGTCCCCATTGTCTTGATCGCGAGCGAAGCCGCATGTACCTACTAGTATACAGATATTTTTTATCGGTTTACCCAGCGTAAGCTTAAAAGGCGCACGGACGGCAGGTTTTTCATCGACTTGATTCACTGAAATCGTTACTGCTCAGCTTCCTATGGTCATAAGTGAATGTTTTTCTACATAAACCTTCCTCGAGAAATCCTTTACGGAATGGTGAAAGCCGCATCAAAATCCATCCAGTGGTTCTGGAGATTACCCGTTACATCCAAGAATCGGGGACTCTGTTTTATACTATGTGAAGATTCTCTTTCTTTCTTTCTTTCTTTCTTTATCGTTTAGGCCTACTTAGGACCACGGGGCTCGTATCCACACTTCGGTAAAGTTGTTGCTTTCTTCTTCTTCTTCTTGAGTCAGTTTTCTTTCCTCTGTCCTGTAGTCTTCTTACTTGTAAAAGACGTGGGAAAACGCCCTGTCGGATGACCTGACGGAAAGGCTGCTTGAGCTTTCAGCTCTCGCAGTTAAGAGGCACACGTGTGCTTCATAAGAAGAGAGGTAGTGCACAGTTTGCTACTCCTGTGGCGGTCCAGCTGCGGACACCAAGAGCCCGCTGATGAGCCAGCTTGATGTTCCTAGGCGAAACTCCACACAAGACACGACACAAACCTAGAAAAATTCCTGAGTTTTATTTCACGGGATATGAAAGCCAATATACAATCTTTATAAGTCTAAGAGTTGTTTTGCATGTCAGAAGCTCAAATATCTTTCGATGCCAACAAAAATGTCATACCTTTGTGAGAGACAGAGAATGTAAATATTTATTAAATGGATATTCTCCAAGGAGCCCTTTTATCACTCCCAGGGACCCCTAGGGATTTGTCGACCATAAGACGGGTAACCCTGTCTACAAGTTTTTGTGGCGTCTGCGCTCACATGGCATGTGCGTCCCTGATTACGCGGACATTTTTTTTTTGTCTGTCCTCCAAATGTGACATTATGATAGCTTGACTGTCTCCACCAACGCTGCACTCAGATATTCGATACGTCGATTGACCTCACTTGACGACCTATTCAATATTTACCCTAGGAGGATTTTAACCAGTTTAAGCAATGAGCACAATAAATGTTTACCAGATGATAAACTGTTTCCGCGGCATCACAAGTGAACAAAGATGTGCTGCGGGTGTAAACAGGATGGTCTTGTAATGTTTGTGCACACAGTGTTGTCAGTTCTCTTGCGCTACGATCTTGAGCCCTTCCATGCACACATTATTGGTAAATGTTGGTTATTGTGATGGTTGTACCAGTGTGTGCATTTATAAATTCGGTATAGAATCGGGAAGAAGGTGGCCGTGACCATAAGATAGGAACCATCCGGCATTTGCCTGGTATAGGAATCCCCATAGAACATAGAGTATAACTGAAGTGGGAATTGAACTCTCATCTTCTCTGTTTGGCTACACGTGGTCGAGTGTACCCCGTTCCAGCCCTTACAACAGAATAAAAATTTTGTGGCACAGCCGGGAATAAAACCTGGGCCTCCAAGGTGATAGCAAAGAATACCAGCCGCTAAACCTCGAGATCAACAAGATCAACTGAAAAGTAAACACAAAACTGTAACGTACTTACTTTCCACACAAATAAAATTTACGAGCCGTACAGTAGTCGCATATGATGTGTAACATCTGACATAGAAGAAACCTCACGTGAAATTGTTGATACACCGGTATTTTATAGTATTATTGGCACAAATTCCGTAGCGTAGCGGTCAGCATGGTTAGCTGCCACCCCGGAGGTCCTGGGTTCGATTCCCGGCTCTGCCACGAAATTTGAAAAGTGGTACGAGGACTGGAACGGGGTCTACTCAGCCTCGGGTCGCCCAAATGAGTAGAGGGGGTTCGATTCCCCCTCAGCCATCCTCGAAGTGGTTTTCCGTGGTTTCCACTTCGTCTTCGGGCAAATGCCGGGATGGTACCTTCTTCAAGGCCACGGCCGCCTCCTTCCCTCTTCCTTGCCTACCCATCCTCACCATCCCCTACCTTCCCTCATGAGGCCCCTGTTCGCTTTGCAGGTGAGGCCGCCTGGGCGAGGTGCCAATCCCACCTCTCCAGTTGTATCCCTTCCGATTCGATGTTCCCAGCTCTAGGACACTGCCCGTAGAGGCGGTAGTGGTGAGTTCCCTCGCTGAGTCCATGGGTTCCACCAACCAGGAGGGTAAACGACTAAAAAAAAAAAAAAAATGGCACAAATATTAATCTATTGTAAAAGGGAGTGTTTTTCAGATATTGTAGTTTATAATACGGAACTCATTTTATTAGATGATTTGTAGCTTCCACCAGCACTAGCCTAAATAAAGAATACGATATGGATCAACTAGATTAATAGACGCGACACCGCTCATAACCTTAAATTCCTTATAAACAGGTCCTCTTCATTCACAGACTAACACGTAGCCTAACTTCAAATGGATTCTGTTAAAATGAGTCATATTGATATGATAAATATCGTTTAAAATGATAATCTGGTAGCAAAATATCTACCCCGTCCGGGATTCGAACCCAAAATCTCTAGCTTCACATTCATACGCAATAACCCACGGCTATTTCGACTACGCAAATATTGTGCACAAGATGGTGACTTATTTCCACGTTCCAATAATACTGCTTTACGGAATTAAGTTTCATTTATATTTTGCTTATTTCGATAATGTTCCTGAGTGACATTGAGTTTAAAATGCCTTATGCCAATGCAATGCCGACTACTTACAATGTTTGATATTAAGGCATTTTACCATTTAAATACTGATACGAAGACTTCGAACATGTACCATGTCATTTGTTTAAATCACTTGACACCAGAGTTCGCTTGAGCGTTTTCCGTTCAGTATGTCATATACATTCCACATGGCCGAGAGTGCATCATTGTATCAATTTTCGACACCGCACGCTGATTGTTTCTCTTACCAGTGCCAGCTGGATCGATCGATCGAGTTGGCAGTGCGTCTTATACTTCCGTTCGATCCACCACTGCCAGCTAGGGCACACTTCCATTCGATCGATCGAGCGGGCAGTGCATACTTCCGTTGTCCACCACTGCCAGCTAGTACACTTCCGTTCGATCGATCGAGCGGGCAGTGCATACTTCCGTTCGATCCACCACTGCCAGTTCGATCGTTCCGATCCACTTCCGTCCCCAATTTTCAAAATCACTCTCACAAAACTATCCAGCAACCGATCGGAAAGATGTTACACATCAAAAACTGTAGCCTAACGGTGACTGTAACATAGTTACTTTCCACACAAAATAACTGTAATGTAGTTACTTTTATGTTCGACCCTCACTATTATGTGTTAGAAAACTGTATCATAATGATGGTCATTATAACACCGTTTTTCATTATGATACAGTTTCTCCAGCCAATCAGAGCTCGTTCATTGACCAATTAGGTAACGATACCTTCGCGCATGCACTCAAAATCCAACATGTCGGACATAAACACAACATCGAACTATAATAAATTACCGACATGGAATACGCACCGTCCATATGTTCGCGTAAATAAACTGGCGAATATGAGACAAGAAATAGCACTGTACCGGTACCTTAATATCCCCAAAACCATTTTCTACACAGCGCGTGGTTTTGACACGACTTCAGTGACAGTTTTACTGAATACTGGTGCGCAATCTGAACATATGGTATTGAAGCACACAGAGCGCATGCGTTGGTTGTCCAGAGAGCTTGGACAAGAGAGATATACTACCCACCGCAGCACCCGATCACAACATTCTACTGTAGTGACTGAACATATATTTATGAATATTTATGTTAAAACATATAATAAAGTTATAATTATCGTCGAACATAAACAGTCGTATGCAACTCGCCTATAATGGTAATTAAGACACTCGTATGGAAATTATAAAACTCGCATACACTCGTTTTATAAAAATACTCGTGTCTTAATTATAGCCATTATAGGCTCGTTGCATAATGTACTATTAAGAATTACCTTTGTATAAAACTAAGCCACTGTTTCTGAAGGAAATGAAAGGAAAGCGTGCGTGATATATTTCACTGGTGAACACTGAGATTGGCCACTCATTCTACCTGTCCACACAACATTTGAATTGCACAAAGGATTCGATTAAACTCGAAGTACTTCGATCGACGACTGAAACTCGAATGAAATGAGCTCATGTGTTCTTTGTCACAAAAAGGACAGCGTGTTGCGCAGTTCATTTAGCCAATGCATTAAAGAGAGACGGATGGATATTGAAGAATAATTAATTAAATTGATGTAATCAAAATAATTAATTAATTCTGAAGTTTAGTTAAGAAAATTGTTTTTCACGTTTCGAATATAAACAGCATAGTGGACGCAGAGCAGCGTACTTTTTAATCCACACCAGGTAATTGAATAGACCCTTTTTTCTGTGTTTTGTTTGACAGTGCAAGTAGTGCTGTGTAATTAGTACATTAATGACTGGTCTGGATTAATCGCAGGTAGCGGGCAAGGGGGAGGGGGATATAGTAGCTACTGGAACGGTACAGTCAACCATCCCACGCCTCTAGGGGCTACACTGGAAACTAATTCTACTGTGATGTGATGCAGAGGGATGTGTGTGTGTGTATAAATATACAGTATAGGCCTATATGCTGTGTTTTGTCACGTTTTTACAGCTGGAGGAAACATTTTTTCCACGAGATTACACTGTCTTGTTTCTTCTAAACTTTCAGTTGGCAATGCTATTATGATTACTGTATTATTACTATAACTGTAGGAACCGACAGTGGTGGCTATGCTCGCTAAAAGCGCGGCGTTAGGTCATGGGGCCAAGCTCTCTGCTGACTCGGTAGACGCGTGGGTTCGAGCCCCACCGTCGGCCGTCCTTGAAATGGTTTTCCGTGGTTTCCCATTTTCAACACCAGGCAAATGCTGGGACGGTGCCTTCTGACAGGCCACGGCCGATTCCTTCCACATCCTTGCCCAGTTTCATTCACCATCATCCATTCCATCTCTCATCCCGACGCGCAGGTCGCCCACGGGCGTCGACTAGAAAGACCTGCACTCGACCTCCCAGGAGGTCACACGAAAAAAAAAAAAAAAAACTATAACTGTTATTATTATTATTATTATTATTATTATTATTATTATTATTGTGCCCATTCAGCATGAAATATGCAAATCACAGTATGCCAGCAATGCCCAAATCGGGATTATCGGGGTTATGGCATGTTCTCTCACTCTGTGACTTACACATTTTGGATTAAATAGAGGATACACTTCCAAAATAATAAACAAAATCAACTCCTACTATAAAACATTTAATTACTCAAATATATGGCGCTACAACAAATTAAACAAATAAATTACTGACCCATAATTCATACTTGTTCAGAGTGAACAAGGAATACATAATAAAACAAAGATTAAATCATAATAAATGGTTTCTCATAAACCAACAAACTTATATTTCTTTTCACTTCCATATAGTGTCCTTTTAAAATTCAATAAAATCAAGAGCTCCAATAGGCTCGATACTTTTTATTACACTGTGTTATTCTTTTACAACACATCACTTCCTATTTTATGAGTATCTTACCGGGTGAGTTAGCCGTGGTCGTTACGGCAAGACTGTTGGCAGTCGCTCACATCCGGGAGGCGAGGAGGTTCGAATCCCCCCGCCGGCAACCTTGAAGATGGTCTTCTGTGGTTTCCCATCTTCCTTCCAGGCAAATGCCGGGGTTGGTCCCTAACTATAGGCCACAGCCACTACCTTCCAACTCCTCGTTCTTCCATTCCTACTCCCCTTCCCAACGGTACTCGTAGCTCACCCATTGGGTGTCCGTCTCGAAGCAGTTACAAAACTGGCGAGCCGAACATGTCCTCGGACACTCCCGGCACTAAAAGCCATACGCAAAAAAAAATGAGTATCTTATAATAAAAAAAAAAATATAATTCTTATTAAAGTACTGTTACTCATTTACTTAAATTTTTGGGCTTTCACAATGTTCTCATGTTACCATCTCTCTCAAGTCAACAATTCACTACCGTGATTGGGAAACACTTGCGTACTCCCGAGTTATAGAAAACTACTTGAACACGTCAAAAATTAAGATCACTCCCGGAATCTAATTGTCTTCCCTAAACTCGTGAATCACTACATCATAATTATAACATTACATTAAGGATTTATTGTTATCTGTCTTAAAATACCATTATCTAATAAGAAAGCAACGATCTGAACTTGCAAGCGGTAATCTTCATCTAAAAGAACCTCGGTTCGAAGACCGGGTCGTTAACACAAACTCTAAAACACTTTGTTGGGCTATAACTTCAAACAGACGGCCTACCACAAAACATCAAGGGCAAGGGTCTGGCCTTGGCCACTTAGTGTGATTTATTGTCACGGAGCAGGAACTTCAAAGTCTCGCCCACCAGAGACAAGCTACCCTCGGCTTTATACAGCTGTTTCTTAATGTAGTTCTTTGAACAAGCAAGGCTTTCAGTTTACATATTTTAACAACATATTTAGGTTCACAAGACATATTCTCTTAAACTCGGCATTTATTAATTATGAAGTGTCCTCATTGGTGGGTAAGAATAATTCAATACAACAACAAATACTTAGGGGCTTCAACTTAGACGAATCTAGGTTCGATTCTTTCAACTGCCTCGGGAACCATATCCCATACTGGAGGACTTATAACATTCGCGACTTGGGCGGCCTTTGCCTTAAACCTGCGCTCATAATACAATAAATATTTCGCACCCTTTTACAATATAATACACACTTGGCCTCGTGATCACATCACTATTTAGAGGACTTACCATAGTTCAATTTCCACGACCAACTGCCCCTCATAATTTATTTACCAAGTATATTTAGGTTCAACGCCTTCCTAGCGTGACAAATTACTTCAATGCGCTACATGGCGCTTATACATTACTGCCAAGTTGCCTTTCAAAGAACTGATAGTTCAAAATCAACATCTGATCTACATCTCAATTTTATATTAATCCTCTCCCGTGACAATAATCGCTTTATCTTAAGAACATGTGTTCACAACATGTATTACTTCTTTTAAAAGAGCTCATAAGCTATTACTTTTCTATAATTCATCATAATCTTCATTCATTTATATAATTGTTATTATTATTATTACGCTTGCTTTCACATATTTAAATCATTTATCAAATACACTGATATTTTATTTCATACATTTCCCCAAGGGATTTATTTATCTCACATAATTATTTTATACTTTCTCAATTTAATCGTTCAGATCGCGCTCTTTTTCTGTTATTTGTTATTCAAAAACATCCCTATTCTTTCATTCTCAGGTGGATTGTACGCAAATCTTCCCCAACACGTAACATAATGAAATGGTTACTCACATGATGTTACGGTCGCCGACCGAATTCTCCAGCGATGTTTCATTTTTGCCCACTTAATGTGTTTAAGCCATCTTGATTAATCCCATTTCACACAATGAAATTTCTTGATACACATACACATTATTTACCTTAAACACTGGTAACATTTTGAACACAATTCTGTATTCTTTTATCATACACAAATAAATTCACAAAAAATTATTACACTAAAACAGATTTTACTATATTTACATTACACTGCTTTTAATCACTGAGGCTTTGATTTTTGCCTTACACACGTGATTTCTTTCTTCCGCGTTTCCAAGGGTGAAACTCTTAGACGTCAGCTCCCTATCTGGCAATATGATGAAAGTCTCGATCAATCTACCCCTCCCTGGAACGGCTATTCTTCAGATGCGGTTTTCTGACTATTCGGCTTCTATTTTTACTAGCTCGAAGTCATTTCTTTCTAGACACTATTTATTTTGTCTAGATAAAGTCTGTCCTGTTTACGGCCTCTCGAATACTTTATCGGTGACCTATGATTCCCTAGAATTTACTGCTATTCCTTAGTTTCGTAGCTTAATGCTTTTACTGTTCGTTTGTCTCCTGTTAGACAACGTCTTGGATTAAATTTTCACTTCTTATTATTCTTCGCTCTAGTCCCTATCTTGTCGGTACACTAGGCATTACTTATTTCGTTCGACCCTGATGGGGTTCCTTAACTCTGCTAGAAATGTTTGTTTCACGATCGTTGGTACTTCAAAACGTTACGATACTTTCGGTCGTTTAACTGAACTGTTATTTGAAGATCTATCGCCTGTTCTTTAAGTTCGCAGCCTAACTTGGACTGTAATACGGAACTTTCACTATAAAGACTGACGCTTGCTGAACTAAATCCTGTACTAGGATTTTTCTAAGTCTTCACACGGCGATACTATGATGATACTTCTCGTACTATGACCTGGACACTGTGATGCAGCACCTCCCCACGAGGTCTGCTGTAAACTGCATATACGATGTGATGTAGCGTCACGCCCCCTGGACGGACTAAAACTGCATTCGATGTTTGATGTAGCCTGACGCCCCCCTCGGGCTGTCGGAAACTGCATGATTGGCCTGGCTCTGCCAGGGCTTTTATACAAATCGGCGACAAAAAGATAAAATCCACGTCTTTTTCATAACTAACTTTTGAAGCAATAGTCGCACACTTTTAAAAATTATATCTCTGGAAAGCTCGTTTTCTAAACGTAAACTGACTTCTTTGCACCTGAAAATCGATCGTACAATTCCGAGATATTAAATAAATTTTGCTCTTCAGATACGTGGGTGTTGAGTTTTATTTTCAATCCCTACCACCTCGGGTCTCGGGGAACTTTCAATTACGTAATGCCGCGTTTGCACTTCTTTCCTGGGCAATTATTATAACATCTTTCTCCACACAAAAATCTCTATTCAGAAATGATTCACAATGATGTATTTCTTTTGTTAATTATATTCTCGCAAATGGCTTAAATCTAATTATTCTTCCTCTTGCACAACTGCGAGGTTGCCATTTTATTGCTGCGTAAGCTCAATTTCCAAAACCTCTTCTCGCTCACTCACGTGGAAAGTTTTGATCGTTCTATTAATAGTCGTGACCGGCTCCCTATCGGTGCGTCATGCATGATATCATTTCCTGGCCACCTGGACTCTTATTCTTACATAACATTATACCCGTCCTCTACATAAAATCTTTCTAAGTTCCACTGAAGACTGTATTTTTCCTCCTTTCTTTTACCAATAAAACATGGATTCGACCCCTTGAACCAATGGTACATGGGTTCATTATGTTCACCATATCGTTGGGTACAATTCACCATTACATCATAATTTGTTGCAAGATGGAGTGAAGTTCTCTATATTGGTAGGTTGAGGATCGAACAAACTATGGAGCAGGTCTCTAAAATAACTACTTTCTGCATACTGGCAGATTATGGTGGAGCCCCAGTTTATCAAGGTTGGCCTTCAGCGACTTCGGTATGATCCCCGTGCAAGAGATTATGATAGACAATAGTGACAAATTCCTGTCGCCACATCTGTCGGATCTCTTCAGCCAGAGGCATGTATTTCGTCACTTTGCCAGCATAAATGTGTTGGATAATATGCGAGTTAGGGACTGCGATGTGTATTATTATTGTTATTATTATTAACTAATGTCGATTCTACTACCGGTAGTATCGTGTACAATGAATACAAACCAAGACAACATTGTAAGGTAGGGAGTAATGATTACAGTACATGAATCAAACCTGGAGTCTTTGCCTTCTACTTAATGCCCAAAACTTAACGAAAAAATTTGCCAACGATGCGGCTCTCTGAATACCCAAGTCTAGGAATGTCTATTTATTATTATTATTATTATTATTATTATTATTATTATTATTATTATTATTTATTATTATTATTATTATTATTATTATTATTATTATACCGACAGTAGTGGCTACGCGGGCTAATGCGCTGCGTTAGTTCAAGGGGCCAAGCTCTCTGCTGACTCGGTAGATGCGTGGGTTCGAGCCCCACCGTCGGCTGTCCCTGAAATGGTTTTCCGTGGTTTCCCATTTTCAACACTAGGCAAATGCTGGGACAGTACCTTCAGACAGGCCACGGCCGCTTCCTTCCACATCCTTGCCCAGTTTCATTCATCTTCATCCATTCCATCTCTCATCCCGACGAGCAGGTCGCCCACGGGCATCGACTAGAAAGGCCTGCATTCGGCCTCTCAGGAGGCTACACGACAAAAAAAATTATGATTATTATTATTATTATTAGGTTATTATTATTATTATTATTATTATTATTATTATTATTATTATTATTATTATTATTATTATTATTATCTGGGCTTGGGATTCGTTGACCAATAAACTATCCATTAATGCATCCCAATAACTTCATATTTTTAAATAAATGTCCTTAAAATGCCCTAAAATATGTTAATCTCCCTGTAATCAGTATGTTTCAACATTTAAAATAATCATCATATAGAAATCATGTGCATCGTATAATTTAGAACTGAATATTAGCGGATAATTCGCCTCCGTAGCGTAGCGGTCAGCATGGTTAGCTGCCGCCCCGGAGGTCCTGGGTTCGATTCCCGGCTCTGCCACGAAATTTGAAAAGTGGTATGAGGACTTGAACGGGGTCTGCTCAGCCTCGGGTGGTCCAAATGAGTTGAGGGGGTTAGATTCCCACCTCAGCCATCCTCGATTTGGTTTTCCGTGGTTTCCCACTTCGTCTTCGGGCAAATGCCGGGATGGTACCTACTGTAAGGCCACGGCCGCCTCCTTCCCTCTTCCTAGCCTATCTATCCCAATCTTCCATCCCTCATGAGGCCCCTGTTCGCTTTGCAGGTGATGCCGCCTGGGCGAAGTGCTGATCACACCTCCCCAGTTGTATCCATCCCGACCAGATGTTCCAAGTTCCAGGACACTGCCCATAGAGGCGGTAGTGGTGAGTTCCCTCGCTGAGTCTGTGGGAACCACCAACCTAGAGGGTAAATTGACTAAATAGATATATATATTAGCGGATAATTTTTGTTTTATTTTAATATCTACCCAGAGACTGCCATAAGACAAAGTATACACAAAACAATAAAATAGTATAAAAATTAACCCTTGTAATATACTTTAGCTGGGAATTTTAATAAAAAATAATTTCTGAAATCACACGCCAGAGCACGTTCCATGATAACTTGGTGTATGGGTAGATGAGCGACTACCCTAATCATTCGTGGTGTGGAAGAGAGTGGAGCAATGCTTTTGCACTGTGTAGTGCTCGATAAACAGCGAGGTATAATAATTATGCCGAGTTGAGTATAAAGTACGCAAGTTGAAGAAGCGTTAATGCATCACTCACGTCTATCTACCTGTCTCACTAACAGATCTATACGGAAATGGCATGATAACGTTCGGCTAATGGAAAATATAACGACATTCCACACTAAAATTTTGATCAACTAGGAAGCAGATTCCTGCTTTCGTAATAATAATTTGAGAGATGGAACTTCACAGATATCGAATCGATATATGGATATGACTACCATATTCTGTCTCTTTCTCCTCGTATTCACTCACTCACTCACTCACTCACTTTCTGCCACAATAATCAACCCTTTGAAAGGAAACTAAAAACCTCTGCATGCCACTCTCAGCATCTCAAGGGGTATTATTATAACCTCATAGCGTAGTGGGTGGCATTCTCGGCTATCACCTCTGAGGTCAGTATTCAATTCTCGACTCTCCAAAGAAATTTAATTCTGATCTGAAGGCTGGTACGCGGTAACCTCAGTTTCGTGAGGCAGAACTGAGAATAGTTGGTTCAGTCCCCAATTAGTACCCCAGCTGACCAAGATGTGGTGTTCAGTACTTTCTCACTTCAACTTCAAGCAAATACTGTATGGGGATGCTTCTTGACTTCCACACACACTAATATAGACACCACAATAACGCAAGTTATCAGACTAACCCGGGAGTTCATCTCCTTGGTGTAGCGGCTAGCTTTCTTGGCTGTCAACCCAGAAGTTCGGGTTCTATTTCCGGTTCTGTCAAGAAATGTAATTCTGGTCTGAGGGCTGGAATGGGTTACACTGAACCTCGAGAGGCAAAACTGAGAAGATGTGGTTTCGATTAACAACTTAGCCATCCTGGAAGTGGTTTTCCATGGTTATTCACTTCTACTTCAAGCAAATGCCGGGATGGTTCCTAACTTAAGGCCACGGCCGTCTCCTATCCAATCCTCACCTGACATACATAGAATTTAGAATACCCTCTGTTGGATAGCCAGAAATTGGGGCGAGAGTGTTATTTATTCCAACCACCTTGATACATATGATTATTAGTTACAGTGATTCCGTAATAGTCTAATACAAAAATCTTGCTCAATAAGATTAATAAATCACTAAATGAATTAAAAAAGAGTCACAGAACTTACAAATAATTTTAATAGCATTAAATATTATAAACAATATTATCGAAAACACTGTATGTCTACCCCTTATTATTCCCGTTTTTCCAACGGGGTCGGGGATGAGATGCGATGAAAGTATTTGTGGCGATGGTTTTTACGGCCGGATGCCCTTCCTGACGCCAACCTCATGAGAGGAGTTAATGAGAGATGAAATGAATGATGGTGAATGAAACTGGGCAAGGATGAGGAAGGAAGCGGCCGTGGCCTGTCAGAAGGCACCGTCCCAGCATTTGCCTGGTGTTGAAAATGGGAAACCACGGAAAACCATTTCAAGGACGGCCGACGGTGGGGCTCGAACCCACGCGTCTACCGAGTCAGCAGAGAGCTTGGCCCCATGACCTAATGCTGCGCGTTAGCCAGCGTAGCCACTACTGTCGGTTATCGAAAACACTAATAATGGATATTAACTATGCACTACGTTAATATTATTCTATCTTGTTCTAATTGATACAGAGCGGCTATCCTAGACTTTAAGTAAGTTTTTTAGTTTAGGATACTGTGTTCTTATATTTGTATAACATGCATCTTTGTTGTGTTTCTCAGTTGTCGCTTTCCTATCCACTTACTCTTGGCAACATTAAATAGTTTCATGTCCTCCATTCCCTTTTTTTTTAATGTAGTCCTGACCTGAATTACGTATACACGCACTACTAGTAGGTCTATTACAGCCACTACAGTAACACAGGTTACCAGACACACACACCCAAGTACACAAGGTTAAATGACCGCGATGCCCAAGCCTCTCAAACGAAGCAACAACAAGACTAACCCGGGGGAAACAAACACACTCTTAAACCTACCAGCTGTAACTCTCCCGTCGTATTTGTGGTGAACGATTTGACGCGTATGGCTAAGCCGTGGGGTCCTAAATAAATCAACAACAACTATTTTTTTTACGTTTTATACTTATAATCGTCGGGGTTGTAGAAAAGCAATATATTTTAATTGATGAAATTGACGCAGAGGTTTCTCAATTCAGCCAGTTACGCACACGCACACAGTACCTAGGTATTACCCCATTACTCCCGTAGGACTGTCTGACAGACCATTCAAGCTGCCATTTGTCGTGACCCAGCAGGTGGATAAGGGAAGGTAATGTGACAACACATCCAAGATATGAGGCAGTAGGGGTGAAAATTAATTGAATATGGCGTCTGTACATGCCTTGTACGTACCATCACATTCCTAGCTTTATGTCGACATTGCATGCACTCTCCATAAGACAAACGTTATGTTAATTTTATTGTTCGAGAGGTCACAAATCTAGCCGACATGTCACACACCTCTCTACCTGTTTTGGTATTCACTCTACGTATGGCTCCCGAGTCAATGAACTGCCACTTCATTTTCAGCTATTCAACTCTTACTCGCTGTGTAATAATTAGCGTGCAATTGTTTAACACACTTCACACGTGTTAGCGAGTCCATTTGATATACATTACCATGTGTTTGCAGTGCTCTGCTATTAGGCAGGTCTTCATATCCAATTGGCTCAAAAGCATCCTTCACACATTTCACCATATTTTTACTATTCTAAGGAATCGGCTTCAGTGGCGTAGTCGATAGCATGCTGAACTGCTATGCCCAAGATCGTGGGTTCATACTCGGCCGAAGTCGTCGGATTTTTTAAGAGCTTTAAGAATCCTTCAGTATGCCTTCCTTCGGAGGGGAAGTAAAGTCATTGATTTATGGCATGTAAAAGTTCCTTCCATAGACTAAACTTGTGTGAAGCTAAATTGTTAGGTTAGATTTCGTCGGAACACTCTATCAAAGTTCCAACGTTCACCACTAGGTATCATTGATATCTGGTAGCGAAAGTTGGAACTGCTTGAAATTGAACGGAACTTGTAGCTCACCCTAAGGGTGTCCACTGGAAGTAGCTACAGGAGTCAGGCGAGCCGAACATGTCTTCGGAAACAGCCGGCACTAAAAGCCATAGCCTACGATAAATATAAATAATTTCTTATCTCACTAACTCCTCTCGTTAGGAAGGGCATCCGACCGTAGAAACCATCAGCCACGTAGAATTTCATTGCATCTAAACCCCGACCCCGTTGTAAACAAGATTAATAAGGGGTAGACATAGATAGATCTTTACTATTCTGAGTCACCTCATTTTTACCCTTTCCTACAACCGCCCATTTGTCAACCAAAATGTTAAAAGGAAGGACGCTTGTAGTTTTACGTGACTGTGAATCTTATGATCATGAGTCTCGGCGCCTCCATTTTACGTGGAATCCGAACCACAGGACAGGGCATTTCACTTCGAAAATCTCACCTGCATTGCCCTGGAATCGAACGCGGTTCACCTAGGTGAGAGGTGAATAGCTTGACCACTGCGCCGCCACGCCTCCAATCAAATTGTTTGTTATGCCTTTCACTGAATGAATTATACTGCTAGATGTCAGAGTTCCTTGATCATGATGCAATTGAAGGGTTTATTCCAAGAACCAAACAAGACGAAAAATTAAATTGTTCAGAAACTTAAAAACAATCAGTATAGCCTAGTTGCATTTGTGCTGAATGAAATATAAATTGCTTCTAGACTTACTATAGTCTCACCAACAGCTTTACATTGCTCACAAAAGACATAAATATGTTATGAGAATAGTTGAGAAAACCTATAAAATACCTTTGTCTAGTCTGTTTCTTTGCCAAAGTCTGGGAAGAATACAAAAATGAAAAATATGATAATCCTCAAATACGATTATTTATGATGTAAATCCTAACAAAGCACAAACCATTATTGAATGCCAAATATTCCGGCTGATTAATTATCTTGAAAAAGCTTTGGAAAAGCAATGGACTTGTTTTATTTGTATAGAATAACCAATATTTCACACCCGTATATAACCCGACCTGTCTGCTTTTTGAAGACAGCGATAATATCTAAACATGGAGCTGGCTTTCAAGAGGAAGAAGATGTATTTATCTCAAAAAGTAAATTTTTGGACCTGTCTGGTTTTTGTAATGATCCCTTCAATTGTTGTTGTTTTATTTACTCCAGTTGAATGGTATTTAACACTTATTCGGATTACTAGGGTCTGTAAGGCCAAGCAGATTCCTTGTTTGTTTATTAATCTGTTTATTTTTTGCTGCGTTTGTGACTGTTTGTTTATTTGATATTTTTGTCTGCACAGTTGTTTTTCTTATTTGTTTGTTTGTAGCATAAGTATTCCGTAAATTCAGACTGAGGGCGACATATGTTTCATGTTTCTCAAATAACTGACTTAAGTTACATATCCTTACTTTATCCCTCAATAACATCTGTGAGTAAATTACGGCACTAATTTCCCTATCAGTTATTATTACCTGGTGCATTACGTTAAGTTGTTTGCGCTTTGCCTGTCAAAATACACTCCATCGCGCCTAGCATACAGACTAGCTAGAGAGGCCTTCTTCTTTGAAGAACTGAGGATGCGTATACTCTTGCCTTCTTCAGAAGGTTACGAGAAGATGATGAAGGAATTGGAGGAAGAGGGAGAGATCTGGATGGATTTCTACTCCACGGACGCGATGAATACGGACGAGTGGTTGCAAGGATCTCACGAATTAAGGCATATAGTGACAGGGTCCGCTGTGCATGGATTTCACCACAGAATTTGCCAGGATAAGAGCTATCACCAGCCGAACTTATTATGTGTGTGTAGGTTATGTGAGAACAGTTGTAACAGATATCATGTGAAACTATGCAAAAAATGACAGTGCTTCTTAAGTGAGTTTTGTAAGGACAATTAACTTATGCATATTGTGCGCATTTCTCCAAGTAAGTAAATACGTTAGGATGGTCTAGCAAGGGTTGCACGTTATCACACAGGCTTTGCTTTAGCTCTTCTCTTTGTTTCCAAAACATTGGTTGAAAGTAAACCTTAGCCTGACTTGGTGTTGGTGTCCATAAACTGACAGTATTGGGCACTTAATCTCCTGCTTACTTATAGATTTTGAATTTTGTAATTTTGTGTCTTGATTATGAAATTCGGTGTATATTTAGTCTACATGCATATTTATTGTTAATTGCGTTATGTTTTGACATTTTGAATTTCCATGTCTAAATTATGAAATTTAGTATAGGTTATTTATTATTAGCTACGTCATGTTTTGTCATTTTTCAGTTATGGGGTATTTGCTATCTGAAAATCTTTGTGAAGTATTGGAGGATATCCCCTAATTTTTCTCTTCTCTATTTCATGTTCCAGGTGGGTGTCATGATCGTAGCTGATTCTATCTCTACAAAATAGTCGTCACGGTAAGTTCCACCTCAGTTCACCTGCTGATATCATGCTTCATTAAATACAGTAATTTGTTTGTGACATTCATAATTATTAACCTTCTGTCAGGTGCGGTATCGCGAGAGACGAGATCGGGTGCGGTGTATCAAAATGAGGCAGCTTCGGTGGCGTAGTTGGTAGCATGCTGAGCTTCTATGCCCAAGGTCGTTGGTTCAAACCCGGCCGAAGTCGTCGGATTTTTTAAGAGCGTTAAAACCCCTCAGTATGCCTTCCTTCGGAGGGGAAGTAAAGCCGGTGGTCCCATGTCAAGGTTTATGGCATGTTAAAGAACCTTCCACTAATTACACCTGTGAGAAGCTTAATTATATAGGTTAAGAATGTAAACAACACTCTTAGGTTCCTACGTTCGTTGCCAGGAGCCTACTGCGGTGGCGTCTAGTAGCTAAGTTCTGAACTAGTAGTCGTTGACGGTGGCGGCCAAAGTAGGAACTATTTGAAAAATTCAATGTCTGCAGTCCTTACTTGAATTTAAAAGAAAACAGATACACACTAATACAGTCATCACAATTAACACCGGTTATCAGACAGATTCTACACACACCGAAAGTACACGGGGCTACATGACCGCGTTGTCGCAGCCCCTAAACTGTGGAACCAACCAACCATGTATCAAAATGATCACACAACATATTTACTGAATTTAAATTGTGTTTGCAAATATTTATTAAGCATCTACATGAAGATACCTGAAATACTCGTAGTTTACCACTTACATTTCAAAAAACTGACATTATTTTGTTCTTTGAACTCAGAATATCTCAAATTAGTGCTGGATTTTATATCACAACAAAAATATATTGTAGGTCACTTACAGAAACAACACATCAATTTGATATTTGAATGTAAAAGAATGTTAAAACGACCCAAAATAAAATAAACGCATTCTACATTCTAAATTATTGTTGTATTACTGTACTCACTGTGTGGTGTAGATAACCAAATAAACGTATTTTTGAAATGAAATAGGAAGAGGCGCAGTGTACCAAATTGATCAGTCAGCTGATATCTTGACAACATAGGCTACTAGTAGTCAGTCACATTATGCAGTTCAGGACAATGAAGAGGGATGAGAGACAGGAAGCTATTATCGAGAAGAAACTTTTACTCCCGATTGTCGACAAACAATTGACAGAGAATGTCAACTTGTATCAATCTGATCAGCTGTGCTCGACGGAAGGTTAATAACTAATTTATAGTTGCGACAATTGATGCTTTTCACTGGTTGAAATTGAAATAAATAGAAGCATTCATTCTAGAACATCGATCTACCATGCTAGACTATACATACAGTAGAAGCATATTGAATTTGTTAACATCCACATACTGTAATTTCAATATTAAAATGTAGACTTAATAGAATTCAGAGACCGACAGTAAACCACACCCAGCAGTTGAAATTCCGGTTAAAAAGACCTGAGCCAGAAGACGAGTTTACAACCTCCTCCGTACGCTCACTGGCGGAGCGTCCCATTCAGTGAACCAGCCACTCACAACAATAACAATAGCCACGCGCTAACGAAATCAGGGAAGGAGTACCAGACGTTGCTAGAATTATGTTAAGCTTCGTGTTAATTCTTGAACATTCCGATAGCCTTTATAACGTCACACAAACGTCACTTCTAACCATTCAGAACTATTTTTTGAAAATGTCAGCCACACTTGCTGGCGAAACGTCAGGTATCATGAAGCAGAGAACACGGCCTAACAACCCGACATGCCATTGAGAAGAATCATTCAATCTCAGACTTAGTACTATGAAGTGTATTTCATTTTTACCCTTCCCTACAACCATCCATTTATCATCCAAAATTATTGTTACATCTTTCACTGAGTAAATTGTTCTGCAAAATTTCATAGTTCCTTGAGCATACTGCCATTGTTGTTGTTGTTGTTGTTGATTAACCGAAGTCGAAAAGCATTTAACACTTTTTCGGCTTATTAAGGTCTATCCGTCTATATTAAGCTGAAGTCCATGTCTCTGTGGCTACGTGGGTTGAACCAGTAGGCCTAACTATGCGTTTTGCTGAGAAAGAACTCTATAAAATTGAAACATCTGATACTTCTGGGTTCGAGATTTTAGATTGACAGACAGGAGAAGAATGACCCAGTTTTAGGTGGGCAGTTGAGACTTTGCATGGTTTCAAGTGTTGATCTTTCTGATCAGAATATAAGATCAGGGCTGAGGGATCCGTTACGAAGGCTGGTTAACAATCGTATCATCCTACTGCTGAATTGAAATCAATTTCACTACTTTGCCACGCAGTTGGTTTTCATCACATCTTTCTTTCCAGAAATAATGTATTCAATCTGAATAGCTCTGTTTCTCTTAATGAAATGTCTTCTGTGTTATTACTAACCGTAACGCTAGAATCCCCTGCATTTACATTTAGCGTAACTTTCTAGTATTCTTTTTTTTTTTTTCCTGCACGTGTTTCTTCCATTTCAAACTTGGTCATGCTGCCATGCTTTTAGTTACACTTGCTCTTTCATAGTAATTGAATTCTCTTAAGGTGGGTTTCTTTACTTAGCTTAAGTCCATGTCTCTGCGTCTACGTGGGTTGAACCAGGAACTCGTAAACAATAAGTAATGCAAACAGACAAAAGGCCAAGATAGTGGGCAAGCCTCTTCACACACGAACAGCAATTCTCTTCACGGCGCTACGGATGAATTTTCATTGATTACAAGCAGAACTGTTAACAAAAACGTGTAGGTAAAATTGAAGATTGACTGACGCTCATCGAAGATAAATTGTAGCGTGAAGCTGTTGAAAACTTGATTTGTTACTGCATTCCAGTTCACATTTTTCTGGCTCTTGTTGTTAGAGGTTATTTCCAAAAGGCCTGAGGTACAGTAAGTGTACTTACAAAAATAATTGCAGATTATTAAAAGGATGAAGATGGAAAAACATGCATGCGAAGGTGAATTAATAATTAAGCTACTATATTTATGCTTCTTTTTGGATGTATTTAATTCGTACCCCCCACTTATAATTCTGAGCATGGTCAGCATGGTCAGAGGATAATTTGTAGTGAAACGAGTAGGGGAACACTCATCGGGTGCATACCCAGCCCCCGCCGGCCGTTCCTCCCCCCCCCCCCCCCCTCCCCCTCTCTCCCCTCCCCACACACACACACAAAATTAGACCAAAATCAGGGCTGTAGAGATGTGGAAATGCGTTCCAATAACGTAAGTAACGACTCCACAACAAAATTTTCCTTCATTGAAGGGTAACAAAGTGATTAAATATATAAATTGTTACATAGTTCCTTTTAACAGTAACGATATTTTTCAGAAAGCAATAGGCCTATGATATAACTAGAGGTGGTGATTTTTAGCATTTAGAAATCATACATTTAGCATTATGGTTTGAACATTTAGTAGTTTGTACTTTTTATACATTTACAATTTAGAATTACAGTGGATCGATTCCAAGCAAGCTTTGAACAATAACGTCGAGTGTGTGATTATTATTGTTTACAAGTATTTTCAAACGATCGTGTGTTGCTGTAAGCACAGTTGTACAGTCGGGATTATTTATACCTTGTTCGAACATAGCCTATTCTTCCCTTGTATCTTGTAATTTATTCCGTCAACACATCATCAAGTTCATGTTGGCATGTCAAAGAGCCCATTTGAATTCAGTAGGCCGTGTTCATAATGGCAAAATTAATCTCGGGAGTTTCCGCCAACACAAAGTTCCTCATTTCTCTACTAGAAAGCGCTATAGTGTTCAAGGAGCTTAGATATCTAACCTCCTTGACTTTCATAGTGATTCAAGGAACAACGAAATTCGACATGCAAGCTACCCTCTAAGTGTCAAATTACAAAGCTTGCACCCGGCATCCGAGGCCATACGATATTATTATTATTATTATTATTATTATTATTATTATTATGTGATGATAATACTGTGATTGTGTCAGAAACACTTTTACCATTAGCCTACTGGGTGAGTCAGCCGTGGTGGTTACGGCGTGGCTGAGGCAGTCGCTCACATACGGGAGGCGAGGAGGTTCGAATCCCCCGGCGGCAACCTTGAAGATGGTCTTCTGTGGTTTCCCATCTTCTTTCCAGGCAAATGCCGGGGTTGGTCCCTAACTATAGGCCACAGCCGCTACCATCCAATTCCTCGTCCTTACAACCACACTCTCCTCCACAGACAACACTCCACGCACGACGCTACGTGTAGCTTACCCCATGGTTGTCCGCATAGAAGCAGCTACAAACTCTGGCGAGCCGAACATGTCTTCGGACACCCCCGGCACTAAAAACCATACGCTAAAAATACACACAAAAAAAAACGTTAGCCTACATGAGCTCAGTGATGTAGGTGATATACGTCACAGGATGCAAGAGAAGAATATTCTTGGACGAGGTATAAATATTCCTCCCTTGCGATGCCCGCTGTAAGATTATTTTTCAAGTTAAATGTGTTTCACGACCTTCATAAACATGTTTAAAATTATCCATCCAACTCTAGTTTCAATTTGTATATTTTATGTAATTAAAAGAAAAGTTTGCGATCTCTCTAAAGCCACTTGTATAGTCTCTTTCCTGCAGCTCTTCACATAAAAAGTATCTCATTAATGCCAAACATTATAAAAAAAAAACGCCCCGCATTCCTGTTTCTAACTCTGAACTGCGCATGCGTCGATATCGGCCATTGAGAAAGACACAATAGCCTACACGTTTCCACCCTCACGTAGTGCACAAGAAATGGAACGAGTTAAGACATTTTAGTGAAAGTGAGCTTGATGCATTACTCTCCTCCCGCAACATAACATGAATTTAAATGACGTGGGTTGAACCGGAAAGATGCAACGCACCATTTTATTATTACAGTGAGACCCCTCAAATCCGAACTAATTGGGGCTGTAGCCTGTTCGGATTTCAATTTGTTCGGATTATCCGAAAAATTTGCATAACCTACCATAATAACCAGCCCTCGTTACGGTATCGGACTGTACATTGAGCGAGATAGGCTAGTGACAGTGAGGATGAAGAAACTTCGACAATGTGACTTATACTGAAGCTGCATCTGCTCTTGACGTCGCATTGTGCTTCGTAGAACAACACGCTGCAGCCACGCCAAACGATGTCATGTTCATGTGACACTGGCGCTCAATTGCCACCGCGGGAAGATTTTCATGACTTCAACAATTGAAGATAACTGATTTCTAGTGAAAGATTACGTGATATTTTGTGTGTTTCTATAGTCACTTCATTGTTTTTGCAAAGTGATTAACCTACGGAATTACAATAACCAACTATTCCGTTTTTCAATCCTGGATGAGATGAGTTTGTAGCGTGTTTGTCAGGTATGTTAACTGTACTTCTTTGTTAATTTATCAAATAATTATGTAAATTAAGGTTATAATGTCGAATATATAATTGTTTTATGACTAAATAATTTTCTCTTTTTTTGCGTGCGTTTTTCTAACTTAAAATTGTCGGAAAGAAGTCGTTCGGATTACCCGGGATTTCGGATTTCCGGGGTTCGGATTTGAGGGGTTCCACTGTATATTTCAAGTCTCCTATACAGGGTGTCTTTTATGTACCTTTGGAGAATGATAGGTCGTGTAGGGGACGGGTATAGAAGTAATTTGAGATAGGGAACCTGGGGTCGGAGCGGCCTCCTTAACCCATAAAATAAGGGTTGATTCAGGCCCTCCACCCTGTCAGTTGGGCAACCGAACCAAGCCTCTATTACCTTTTTCAATCCTTTAACTCTTGGCAAGATTCATTTCACCATGTGGTGCTGGCGTAATAGATAGCGTTGCGGTGCGAAAGGCCGGTAGTCCCGACTTCGATTCCGGGCTTGGGCAAAATCCTTTTATTTTATTTTATGTTATTTGTCGTATTTGCACTCTCTTCTCTGACGTAGCACCAGACTGTATTATGTGACTCCAATACGACAAATAACAAAATAACACAAAAAAGAAAAATTGACCAAGCCTGGAATCGAACCCGGGACTACCGGCCTTCGCACCGGAACGCTATCTATTACGCCAGCGCCACATGATGAAATGAATCTTGGCAAGGGTTAAAGGATTGAGAAAGGTAATAGAGGCTTGGATCGGTTGCCCAACTGACGGGGTGGAGGGCCTGAATCAACCCTTATTTTAGGGGTTAAGGAGACCGCTCTGACCCCAAGTTCCCCATCTCAAATTACTTCTATACCCGTCCCCTACACGACCTATCATTCTCCAAAAGTACATAAAAGACAGCCTGTATACGACAGTTACAATCAGGGTCGTATATACAATTTTTTGGGGAAGGGTGAGGGGGGGGGGGGGGGGGGCGGAGGGGGGGGGGGGGCTAACTATCCTGGAAAATTGTGAGTATTCTCAGGGGATTGTCACCGCAAAATACGCAGAATTATCAACCAATATCTTAGAGCATATAACTCTGTGTAATTATTTTACATACGAATCGAAGTTTATATACCATACAGTTATTACTGACAATACAAAAAAGAGTTGTAAAATACAACACAACACACAAATAAAATTTTATACTTAATGAATTCTCTGTTATAATCTACGGAGTATGAATGGCAAATATCTAAATATTTGTCAATTTGCTAAGCAGAAAGGTAAACAGTTTTTTTTTATAAGTTGATAATTTATTTCTCAAATGTACCGTAAGTTACTGTGGGATTCACAGTTTTGCCTCACAAGGCTGAGTGTACCTCGTTGCAGTCCTCAGACTAGAATTAAAATTTCTTGGCAGAGCCGAGAATTGAATTCGGACCTCCGGGGTGGCAGCCAAGAATGCTAGCCACTTCACCATTAGTTAGTATAATTTCAATCTTAATATTGTTTATAAATTAGCCAATAAGTTAAGATTAGGGTACAACCAAATTTACAGTTATTTTATGCTCTTTACCAAAGCAACTATTTCTTAATTTTTATTGGCTTTCTTCGAGGGGGAGGTGGGCTGGAGCCCCCTCAGCACCCCCTTATATACGCCCCTGGTTACAATAGAGGTCCATCTCGTGACATAGTGACTAGCATTCTTGGTTGTTACCGTCAACGTTCGGGTTGGATTTCCGGCACTGACAAGAAATTTAGTTCAGATTTGGGAGTTTCGAACGGATTGCACTCAGCCTCGTGATGCAGAACTAAAAAGAGGAGGGTTCGTTTTCCACCTCAGCCAACGTGTCAGTGGTTTTCCGTGGTTTCCCTACCTCTATTCCAAGCAAATGCCGGGATAGTTCCTAACTCAAGGCCACGGCCGTTTCCTACCTAATCCTCCCCTTAATTACAAATACCCACACTAATACAGCCATCACAATAACACAGGTTATAAGAAAGTATCCCATACACACCCAAGTACATGGGACTATAAGTAAAGCCCTGCGCGGATGTTGATATCTGCGGATAAACCCGCGGATATCCGCAAAATGTTTCGCCATGCAGATATAGTTTGCATGGCAGTGCGGATAGCGGATAAGTTGCGGATAATGTTTAGAGTAAATCTGTGGATAGTTTTAAGAACACAATCTGAACTTGTTGAATATCATTACTGTACTAGGACCCGGATGTTTATGAGATATATTTTTCCGTTATACTTTCTTCATGATAATAAATAATAATAATAAATGTAAGATGATAATTTAAGCCGGTTGATTGGTTTCTTAGTTTAGGGGCTGCGACAACGCAGTCATGTAGCCCCATGTACTTGATGATTTAAGCTAATCTCATCCAAATTATGTCATTAAGCATAATTAACACTCCAAACAGGAATGGGTTGCAATTCTGGCTGTATAACATTCATTTTAAACATTGCATATGATATACATAGCCTAAGGAAACGACTCTTCCCTCAATTGTGTAAATGTGTTGCATTAGTAATTTATACTTTATCTAATTAAACATATTATTCGGATAACAAACGTGGAAATGCAGAAAAAATTCGTGCGGATGCGGGGCGGATGCGGATAACGTTTTGTTTGTCCGCTCAGGGCTATAACTACAAGATCATGATGCCCAAGCCCCTCAAATGAAACAACAACAAAAACAATAAGTACCTGAACACCATGTCATTCTCGACGGTTACATACACTACTAAAGTCACCTCAGAATCTCACGTTATCAGACAAATTGAATACACACCCAAGTACACAGGGCTGATGGTTAAGGTGTCCCAAGCCCCTTAAACAAATTATCGACAAATAATAAGTAACGTCTTTAAAATGTATTTTACCCTTATTTGCCCCCCCCCCCCTCTTTTTACGTTTTATATGGTGTATTACCCTTCTTGGCACCATGGGGAGTTAAATGGAGAAGTTGGTCAAGTGTTGGACGGCAGCTGCCGTGTCCGATTAAAATTAACCATCCAGGCATTCGCCTGAAGTTGAAAATGGGGCACACATGGCAAACCATTTCAGAGATGGCTGACGATTGAGTTTAAACCCACTCTTCATCTCAGTCTGAATAGAGACTGATCCCATAACTTTGAACGTTAAGCTATCCTGATCGGTAGCAGTTGCAAGGGAAGTAAGATAATATATGTAGGTCTATGAGATACAATATTTTACTAAAACAATGATCTCAGATACAAATGTTATTATTGTTAATTCAATTTAGGGGCTTGGAACATCTTGGTCATCAGCTCTATGTAGTTGGGTGTGTGATAAACTTTGACTGATAACCTGTATATGGATGTGGTGGCTGTAGTAGTGTGTATAACTGTATTAGGGACAGGGATGGGGTCATGTGACCCGGGACTCACCAGCATTTGCCTGGAGTGAGTGTGGAAAATATCGGGGCAAAACCACAGCCAGGTTGGCTGCTGGCAGTGCCAAAATTCGAACCTGCAATGTCCTGACTTGCTGCAGCTGCCGTCGTGGCCGTGGTGCACGTTTTAAAAACCACGCCGTGGACATATTAATGTTAATACACTTCATTAACAAATCAAATAAGCAATATGCAATTTTTTGCACGATACATTAGAGACTTGGCAAATGGTCTTATGAATACCTAGTCACTGGTTGGTTGGATGTCCAAGTGATTATCTTGCTAGGATTTGACCTGAAAGGTTCGAGTTCAATTCCCGGGTATTTTAATTTCCAGTAGTTGATTCTCATTGCTCAAGACTGGATGTTTGTGGTGTCTACGTGATCATTTTATTCTCATTACGACACGCAGATCGTCCAAGGGCGTCAACTAGAAGAACCTGCACCAGGCCTCCCAGGAGACAACACAACTTTTCATTACACTGCATGTTGTTTGAGTAATTGATATACATCAGTATAAATTTCGGGGCATGGCAGAGCAGAGGAAAGTTCCCAATGGGTTTCTTGGATTCTATTGTTATGGGTTCTAAACAGCTTTCAACAAATTACAAATATTCCCATTGATTCAATTAGTATCTTTATAAACAGTCTCAATTTAAAATTCCGACTTTCTTTGTTGAGTGTACCGGCAATGTCCAATATGAGCCTTTATATGCAACCATCTTTAGAATGTCCACTAACATATCAAATGTAGGCTATGTTTACATAATCCTATGTGCTTGTGGATTTCCAGCGCAACTGACCTTGTCATATCTTGCACTCAATCATATATCTGTACCACATAGGGTGGTTTTAAAATGTTTATTTTGAGTATCCAATATTTAACTTCCATGGAATTGATAGTACTGTAGTTAAGGAAATCAAGTCAATTGCATTACTGTAATCTATGTGTACGCACCATCTTGCTCTATTTCCAAAATACAGTAATGCTAGGGTACATCAAGGTTCATATTGTAATTCTTTTTTAATACGCTGTGATTTGTTTTAGAAATAGATTTATTTACTCATTCATTTATTTATTTATTTATTTATTTATTCATTTATCTAATTGTTTATTCATGCACTGTATTTATTTATTTATTCATTTATTTTTTAAATTTGTATTTATTTATTTAGTTAAATAGCTTGTCAGATAATTATTTAGTTCTTTATTCATTTGTTTGTTAATTAATGTATTAAATATTTATTTATGTATTTATTTATTTATTCATTTATTTGCTAGTTTTTTATTTATGTATTTATTTATTTAGTTAGTTATTTCGTTACTCAGTTAGATAGTGTATGAGTTAGTTATTCAGTTAATCAGTTATTTAATTGCTTATTAATTAATTTATTAAATAATGTATTTATTAATTTATTTATTTGTTAATTAAAACTCAGCAATTCTTCTAGGCACAAACCTAGAAGAAAATCCTAGAAGAATTGCTGAGTTTTAATTCACTGGCCGTGAAAGCCAATATACCATCTTTTTGGAAGCCTTCATAGGGAGGTTGAGGCTGCTTGGGCTTTTAGTCCTCGCAGTCAAGAAGTGCAGTTGCACCTTATATAAAGGGAGATGGCGCGCAGTTCGCTACTCCAGTGGGGGTCCGGGCGGAGACACCAAGAGCCCGCCGATGAGCCAGCTTGGTGTCCTAGGCGAAACCCCACACAAGACACGGCACAAACCTAGAAGAATTGCTGAGTTTTAATTCACTGGTAGTGAAAGCCAATATACAATCTTATTTGTTAATGTTTTATTTAGTTAGTTAGTTATTTAGTTTGTTAGTTAGTTTGTCAGTTATTTATTCAGTTATTTATTTATTTGTTTATTAATTAATTCATTTATTATATGGCATTTTTATGTATAGCCTAAGTTTCTTACTTTCTGCCGCTTGATAATATTGCCATTTTTAGTTGAATAGACAGCATAATTAGCAGAGGAATTCATCTATAGTCCCTCATTATTATTATTATTATTATTATTATTATTTTGTTTTGTCAGTTGTTAAGCTAGGTAATCTTTTTTTCTTTCTTATTTTGGTTTAAACCAGAACAATGTATATACAACATAAAGGGACTCATCTTTTGTACACATTGTGTTTAATTCAATAAATGATAATTAGCCTCAGTCGCAGTTTTTTGACTTTAAATTCAAATTCAATTTTAAAAAAATCTGAGCCATGAGTAAGTGAAATGCTCATCTAGTTCTAGTAAAATTCCGTATTTCGGATGTTTGGTACAAATATTTTCAATTCCTCATTGTCCAGGCTCAAAATGGTGTACAGTCCTACGAGCGTGAAGTTTCGGACACCAAGTGAGCCAGGTGTGGGAACTGTCCATTGAATCCCTTGGTAAAGATGCAGTCTATTCAACATGCCACGAGCCCTTTGAGTCACAGTGCAGCAATAGCTGTTAAGATGGTCATTCGATCAGAGCATCCAATCATCAGGAAACACCACCCGATACAGTGGATTAACCTAGTGAACGAAAGAAAAAGAGTGAGAGAGAACGAAAAGAAGAAAGAAATGTGGGGGATGGGGAGAGAGAGAGAGAGAGGGAGAAAGTGCACGGATTATCTGTGAGAGTGCCAAATCGTTAGAAATCAAATTTTCATGCGATGTAGCAAACGTCATCCATCTTCTTTTTAATCAATTGTGAGTGACTGCTGCCAATTCGCAGATCCAAGATAACAGATGCGTTTGACAGTAACATTGAGAGATTCTGTAATATCGCTGAGTTTCATTTAACTTTTAATAACTGAAGGCTCCATGGCAGACCGGTCAGTGATCAGCTTTAAATCAGCTGTCCACCCGGAGCAGATTTGGGTCACACGAGACAGATGGTCTCGGCTCATTTACGAACCCTATTCGAATTAAAGATGCGTCGGGTGCACAAACATTTCACGAGATATTTTGTAGAGTATTTAAAAAAATTGAGCGTATTAATATGCAGTTTTTAAAATGTAGTTCACCGTCAGTTTTAAACATTAACCCCTCTGATACCAAGTCATTATTAAGAGTGGTTATGTTAAAAATGACAATCCAAGTTTAGTGAAACTACATGATATTGACTTAAAAAAATCTATGATAGGTAAATATATTTTAACCGTATTTGATGCTAAATAATTAATACATTGCTTTGTTTCATTAACAATACTTTAATTTTTGTAATTATCAAGAGTCTTGTATAATTTAGACAGCCTACTGTACATGCTCTAAATAATATATTTTGTTATTTGCTTGTTAATACTTTTGAATTTCGTATAAATATCCCGAGTTTAGAGTAATTGTATCAAATAGGCTTCGTGTACGATCAATTTCAACAAACAAACACGGCTTCAAACATAACACGTGTGAAAAGTCAGCTTCCTGCAACATGTTCAAAGAACATTTATTACGAATCCAATATCACGGAACTTAAAACGCATTGATATATTTATAGAGTGAATGATTCCCGCGTTATCTTGTCTTGTTTATAGCAGTGATAGCACTGCGTGGTTGGAAATAAAAATAAAATAGTTATAAAGAAACGGGGCCGATGGATTGGCCCTAAGCAATTTTAGCAGAGGCTTCCTCAGGTGATATATCGGTACCTGGCACTATAAAGGTCAAACTAAATTAAGCTTGCCTCCCGAATGATCTACGATATTATTTATTCCTTGAGCATAAGGACATTGCGTCAAATGAAAAATAATAGATCTGGTCATCTCAATCTGTCAATGTTTCGCTCCGGTGCACCTTTGAGCTCGTCATTTAGTATGGTACACCACACCAAGATGCTGGCTAGTAACTTACAGTATATACTGAGAATACAATCACTGCTCGGTTCTTATGAACCACAAGTAAGCCAATATACTGTGAGAACACACTGTATTCCGGCCTGCGTAGGAGATCAAATTTAAATTATGGTTTCTCGAGGGATCCATTTCACATCATAGCTTTCATTAACGTTGGCAAACGTAGTGTCAAACAATTGGAGGATGCATCGCACTAGACATTCTGTACCAATCACAGCGCAGCATTTCAAAACACCTGAGGCTGCACTGCAAGCAGAATATGCTCTCCATTGAGTCTATCACGTGGCGATTTATAATCATTATACTACTACTATTAATAATAATAATAATAATAATAATAATAATAATAATAACAGTAGTAATAATAATAATAATAATAATAATAATAAACATACAAGTTTCGTGACTAATTTTTACCCCACTATCAAATATATACCGTAATTAGTAGCCTATTTTTCTTTTATCTGCCGTGGTCTGGATAGAGCAAGTCGGACGTATCTCGTGCAAATACGTCTTGGTTAATTTAACTTACACTCGTAAGCGTGTGTATTATCTTAGTGATCTTCGTTGTGATTCTTATAGTTCATTTGCTTAGAACTAATTCAAGAAGTGAGCCGACATATCTCGTCGATAGATTGAATGACATAACATAGGATGAAATAGGCCGACAAGGTTCCTAACTTAAAACAACGGTCGTCCTTCCCAATCCTCATCTGAATTACAAACACACACACTAATACAGCCATCACAATAACACAGGTTACACACAGGGCTAAATAATCCCGATGCCCATGCCACTCAAATGAAACAACAACAACAAGGCTTGTTTTGGAAAACTATGAGATATTATTGTCATTCGTAAAAAAGACTTGTCTCAATTTCAAATAAGAAGCTGAAAACTTGGTCTTATTGAATGTCTGCAGTTTCAATCACATTTTAATTCATACATAATTTAAAAGGTTGACCGTCTGTGGCAGTAATAATTCTTACTTATATCGATTGCACAGCATTTCCTGATGACACCCAATGGTGTCACCTGTCTACATAGCTGTTACTATAATGTACTGTGTATCGATCACTTGGTTAGCCATTTACAAACGAATAAAGGAAACGATTCCGTACAAATCCACATCAAACAACCAAAATGTGATTGTTCAACATTGAAGGAACATATAATTTATTACGATTTATTAAAAATCGTTATAAGTCTTAGGTCAAATTTATATCATGCTACCTTTATAATGCTGTATGAATAAGGAATAATATACCGTAATAATAAGAGTAATGTTTTGTTGTTGTCGTGTGGCCTCCTGAGAGATCGATTGCGGGTCTTTCTAGACGATGCCCATGGGCAACCTGCGCGCCAGAATGGGAGATGAGGTAAATGGATGAGAGTGGGCAAGGATGTGGAAGGACGCGGCCGAGGCCTGTCAGCTGTCCCAGCATTTGCCTGAAGTTGAAAATGGGGAAACCACGGAAAATCATTTCATGGACGGCCGACGGTGGGGCTCGAACCTACGTCTGCTGAGTCAGGAGAGAGCTTGGCCCCATAGCCTAACGCTGCGCTTTAGCGTGCGTAGCCACCACTGCCGGTAATAATAGCAATAATAAATAATTATAATAAAATCTGTGTGAGTATAAACTTGGCTCAAATAGTGTGATTATACAGTATTTTCAATTGGTCCTTCCGCATACAAGAACGTACTCAACTACGGCAGGGATTCTCAAACCTTTTCTGTCGTGCCCCCCTCCTAAAACATGAACTAGGCCTATCTAGCGCCCTCCCCCACACCTCTCTTATTCTTCTCTATTTTCTTATCTCTTATCATAGGATACTTCGAACAAAAAAGGCGGATCACACGATCAACAGTATGTGCTTCTGTCTAATTTCTGCAACTACCAGCTATTATTATTATTATTATTATTATTATTATTATTATTATTATTATTATTATTATGATCAAAATAGTAACAGCGCACATTTTACTATTCCTAGAGCACAACAAAGTACAACAATTTTTTGCCAACAAAATTCATGCATTTGTGTTACTCCAAGGTGTTAATAGTACATTATGCAACGAGCCTATAATGGCTATAATTAAGACACGAGTATTTTTATAAAACGAGCGTATGCGAGTTTTATAATTTCCATACGAGTGTCTTAATTACCATTATAGGCGAGTTGCATACGACTGTTTATGTTCGACGATAATTATAACTTTATTATATGTTTTAACATAAATATTCATACATATCTGCTCAGTCACTACAGTAGAATGTTGTGATCGGGTGCTCCGGTGGGTAGTATATCTCTCTTGTCCAAGCTCTCTGGACAACCGACGCATGCGCTCTGTGTGCTTCAATACCATATGTTCAGATTGCGCACCAGTATTCAGTAAAACTGTCACTGAAGTCGTGTCAAAACCACGCGCTGTGTAGAAATTGGTTTTGGGGATATTAAGGTACCGGTACAATGCTATTTCTTGTCTCATATTCGCCAGTTTATTTACGCGAACATATGGACGGTGCGTATTCCATGTCGGTAATTTATTATAGTTCGATGATGTGTTTATGTCCGACATGTTGGATTTTGAGTGCATGCGCGAAGGTATCGTTACCTAATTGGTCAATGAACGAGCTCTGATTGGCTGGAGAAACTGTATCATAATGAAAAACGGTGTTATAATGACCATCATTATGATACAGTTTTCTAACACATAATAGTGAGGGTCGAACATAAAAGATAATTATTTCTCCTTGCTTATAAAAAAAACACCTGCTGCATTTACAGTTATATGAATTGAACAAATTTTGTTTATTTCCTTAATTAGCTCTTTAGCTGTGGCATCTGTGTTGCTTTTAGTTCAATAATGCTTTTATTATATGAAAGCCTGTGACTTATAAATGACAATATAAATAATATATAAAATTCCTACTCACTGCCTTTGACTGCAAAGGCCTGGCTAGTTTCAAGTCGACAGTGGCATAATAAGCAGAATCTATTCTTGTAAGGAAGTGGCGGTCACATTGTTAAGCGACTTATTGTAATTGGTGGTTGTTAAGTGTTTGGGAAGGTGATATTGCTGCGGGTGGTGGAAGATAGGGTGCTGTGTGGGAAATGTTACTCTACACCTTTTCTCAGAATTCCTGTTGGCAGGATCTACTGGCCAGTTCTTCAGAAATAAGATAGACAAATTACGAGTTTGTTAGTCTTGAATGGCCGTGGAGGCTTCCTGTCTATGATAGGTTCATGGATATGAGGATAGCAATATTTGTTACACAATATGAAATACATATAAATAAATAAAATATTCCACGGCTCCCTAACGTTTAAGCACTCTCAAATTTCAACTAACTACGCCGGGGTTTCATCCCGTAATCTAGGGCTCAAAGGGCGAGAACGTTACCACTGCCTCACGTAGTCAGCAGCCAAAAACGATCTTAAAGAAGTCCTCCAAATTAATCACACGAAATATAATTTGCTATCCAGCTCATGTCAAATATGGTTTGTTGTAATAAATTCCTCTCTCAAACAATCGTTTTCATTTTGTGATATTTTGCATATATATATTGATAAACGCATTCAATAAGAATATGCACTTGTATGAGTATTTTCAAGTCTGGTCATGAATGAATTAAATTATACTCGCAACTTGTTTTTGTGATTTATTTCCGCACGGTTTAAACCAACTCTCCAAGCGTTACAAGAAGTAAGTAAGCAGTTGCTACGAGCTGGAGTTGTAGTGAGGTGCTGGGCAGGAAATGTTTAGTCGGAAACATCGCTTAATCGCCGGCCCTATTAAACCATTACAATAATTAAGAAGAGCTGAATAATAAAGACATCCTGGGAAGAGGCTCACGAGAAATTCATCATCGGAAATTCAGCCCCAACAAGCACGACTTCTCATGTTTTTTGCAGTCAAAACAATACTTTAGGAAAAAGCTGCTTTCAAAACGGACAGCCTAATAGTTGATTGTTGTTGACTCATTTAGGGGTTTTGCGACATCGTCGTCATGTGTGGATTTTGTATGACCAAGAGAAGGCTGTAGTAGTGTGTGTATTTGTAATTCAGATGAGAATTGGAAAGGAAGTGGCCGTGGCCTTAAGTGGCATTCACTTGGAGTAGAAGTGGGAAACCACAGAAAACCAAATCTAAGATGGCTGTGGTGGGAATCGAACCCATCTCTTCTCACCTTAGCCTCATGAGGCTAAGTATACCCCGTTCCAGCCCTCAGACCAGAATTGAATTGCTTGGCAGAGCCGGGAATCGAACCCGGGCCTACGTGGTGACAGCCAAGAGTGCTAGCTACTACGCAACGAGGCAGACGCACAGCCTAATGGAAATTGACGCCTATTAGGTAAATTTTGTTGTTGTTTTTGTTGTTGTTACATTTAGGGCCCTGGACAAAGCTGTCATTAGCCCCGTTTACTTTGGTACAAGCGTATAAATTCTGTCTTATATTCTGCGTTATTATGGTGTTTGTAGTAGTTTGAGCATTTATAATTGAAGCTAGTATGTAAATAGAGTTGGCCATGGCCTTAAGATGGAACTATCACGGCATTTGCTTGGGGTAGACATGGGAAACCACGGAAAACCACATCAAGGTTTTTCCTGACTTTTACTCCAGGCGAATATCACTGAAAGCCACGGCCGCTCCCTTCTCAATCCTCATCTGTATTACAAATACACACACTAAGGCTTGGAGTACCCTGTAAGTTGCAATACTCAGATTAGAATAAAATTTCTTGGTAGAGCCAGGTATCGAACCTGAACCTCAGGGATGACAGCTAGGAACCTTAACCACTACACCACGAGGTGGTCACGGGGCACGAACTGAGACCCATGATTATCAGCCACGGAACTTCTTTGTCACATCAAAAAGGAATCGTTGTTTTGTTGTTGTTGTTTATCTTAGGGGCTGCAACATCGTGGTCGTATAGCCCCATGTATTTGGGTTTGTATAGAATGTGTATGATAACCTGTGTTATTGTGATGGCTGGTTGTGGGTGTATTTGTAAATTGAGGGATATTATTGGGAAGAAAGCGGCCACGCCAGCATTCGCCTAGACTAGAAGTGGGAAACCACGGCAAATCACATCCAGGATGGCTGAAGTGGGATACAAACCCTCCTCCTTTTCTCAGTTTTGCCTCACGAGACTGAGTGTACCCCGTTCCAGCCCTCACGGTAGAATTAATTTATTTTGGCTGAGCTGGGAATCGAACCCGGACCTCTAGGGGTGACAGCCACCACATCACGAGATGGTCGAAATAAGAATCACAAGTCATGTCATTTTACTTCGAAAGTCGTACAAGCATAAACCGGTTTTGAACCCGGTCCGCATTGGTAAGATGCAAGCAACTTAACCACTGCGCCATCGTGCCTTATTGATGACCAAGACGTCCAACAACAACAACAAATGTTCCTTATTGTGGCAAACTAGCACGATGCCTGTTATTGTTTCTTTAATTGAAGTTCTTGGACATCGTGATCATTTAGTCCTGTATACTTATGTGTGTGTATATATGTATAAATAATTAGTCTGATCACCTGTGTTATTGTGGATTCTGTAGTAGTGTTTGTATTTGTAATTTAGGCAAGGTTTGGGAAGGAGGCAGCCATGGCCTAAGTTAGGAATTATCCTGGAATATGCCTGAAGAAGAGGTGGGAAACCATGTAAAACCACTACCAGGGTGGTTGAGGTGTATATCAAATCCGTCTCATCTCTGGTTTTTCTCACGAGATCGAGTGTACTATCCCGTTCCGTTCCTCAGACAAGATTTTTTTTTTTTGGCTGAGCCGGGCGGGAAGCGAACCTGGAACTCTGTGGCGACTGCCAAGAAATTTAGCCTCTATACCACGAGGTGGGCTTGTACTAAGCGCAGTTGATGTTATCTGTTCTATGTATATTTCAGACCAGCCAAAGAAAAAGAACGATACGGTAGACTTTTATACGAGGTCAGATAGGAGGAACATTATGTATTAGTCGAGTCTCAATAGAGTGCAAGATACCGTGACATTAGCGGTCTCACCCAACAAATGAGATCCTCTCCATTGTGTACTCTCGTTGAGCTCGAGCAGAAAGACGATACTAGTACACTCTACATGACTGCGAAATAGGAGAAGCTAGAAATATGCAGTGCCCCTCATTTGTAGACGCAGCTTTGTATATCTTGGGCATCTTCTTTCTTATCCTTGGGAATTAAATAGCTTCTGACAAATGAAGGATTTGTACTATTACGTCGGGGTAGGGCGCCTGCCTCTCGCCCGGAGGCCCCGGGTTCAATTCCCGGCTCCGTCAGAGATTTTAGAAACTGACGTGAGGGCTCGAACGGGGTGCACTCAGCCTCGTGAGGACAATTGAGTAGCTGCATGACAGTGTGGCAGCGCCCCGACCACGAAAACCAAGATTAACGGCCGAGGGGACCCGATGCGCTGATCACGCGTCACCCCAATATCTGCAAGCCAAATGGTTATGATTTATTATAATGTACAAATAGTGCAAACTACCTAAATGGAAGGTTTGTTGTTATTGTTGATGTTTTATCTTTTTAGGGGTGAAGTGGGAGTGAACTTACCTCAAAAACTGTACAAAATTAGAACATTACCTTTATCAAGAACCAGGCGTGAGCACGGCATAAGCGTCAGTTCGGATTCTGAATGAGGCTATGTATGCTGGTTGGTAAAACTAACGCAAGAACAGCCGACGGTCGAGTTCTATACCTCCACTAATAGTCTTCTAGTACAAAGATATCATGGTTCAATGACCTTGCGCCTTATTACGCATAGCTAGCCCGGTTGGTAGGCGATGAACATACTAGAATAAGTACAAGGCCTATGAATAAAAAGCTCTGAACGAATATGCACGTTGATGAAGTCTAGCATCAGCTAAAGCGACCTATTTAAGTCCCGTGACATATAGATGGAGAATCAATAGTATGTTTCTTAATTAAGAGCAGATGCTACCTATTGGTAGGAATTAGATGAATTTCCCTAGATTAAATTGGATTTGAACTCACGATCTTGCGTCACAAATCACTGGCGAGTCTTTAATTATCGTATTAAAGACAAATAGTTCATTCAAATGAACCGAGAATTCATTTCTGACAGAACCCACTTCAACAACGAAAGGCACAATGGTTTCAAAATAGAATCTCTTATTACGAAAGGGACTAACGAACGGTCTGAAGGTATTTGTATGTATAGTCTATTGTATATATATCGGTTAAAATATTGCTTGGTGAGTAATTATACTGATCTTCTATAGTTTCACTTATTCAACTCAATTTCGATTTACATGCACTCCCATAGCCTATCTTGAAAAATTAAGAAGCCTAATGGCATATCATAAATACTTTTCAAAGATGTTTCCGCGAAATATTAATTGTTAGAAAGCCTTACAGTATACCAAGGTAGCTACGCTCACTACAGTAAGTCATAGGGCCACAGGATCTGGCTATCTATGGACTCGGTGACACGGTGAGTTCGAACCACCTGCTCAGATGACTTTGAAATTGTTTTGGTTGTTTCCCGTTTTTCTTATAGCCCACGACCACTTTCTTCAAATCTTTACCCAGTTCGATTCATTTTCATTCATTTTGTTGTTTGAGTCTTCAGTCTTTTGACAGGTTTGATGCAGCTCTCCATGCCTCCCTGTCTTGAGCTAATCGTTTCATCTCTACATAGCTACCACACCCTACATCCGAGGCAATCTGTTTAACATATTCTAACCTTGGTCTACCCCTACAGTTTTTGTCCTCGACCCTTCCTTCCATAACTAAGCTTGCTATTCCTGGGTGTCTTAGTATGTGTCCTACCAACCTATCTCTTCTCTTCATTAGCAGTCGCCAGATACATCTCTCCTCTCTCACTAGTCTTCATACATCTTCGTTTGTAACCGTATCAACCTATCTGATCTTCATCATTCTCCTATAACACCACATTTCAAACGCTTCAAGTCTCCTCTTTTCTGATGCACCAATAGTCCAAGTTTCACTTCCATAGAGCGACATGCTCCAGACAAGGCTTTCAAAAATGACTTCCTAATACCTAAATCTATATTCGATGTATTTTCAGTAGAAATGCTTTCCTTGCCTGAGCTAACCTACTTTCTATATCCTCTTTGCTTCGTCCATCACTGGTTATTTTGCTTCCTAAGTAACAGAAGTCTCCTACTTCCTTTAGATTTTCACCTGCCAATTTGATGTCCTTAGAAGTTTCTGATTTATTTCGGCTGCATTCCAATATTTTTGTTTTATATTTATTAATTTTCTTCCTATTAATTCCTCTGACGAAGTTGGTTTCAGAAAGGGCATCCGGTCGTAAAAGCCACCCACCACCCACATCATCACGAGCCATATGGGAACAATTACGTGCAGGAATACAATCAGTAGCAAGATCGAACATCAGAAATGACGCATTTGTTGTCCGCCTCGTTACGTATTGGCTAGCACTCGTGACTGCTACCGCGTTGGCCCGGATTCTATTCCCAGCTCTGCCAAGAAATTTAATTCTGGTTTGAGGGCTGGAATGGTGTACACTCAGCCTCGTGAGGCAAAACTCAGAATAGGTGGGTTCGATTTCCACCTCAGCCATCCTGAAAGTGGTTTTCCGTAGTTTCCCACTTCTACACCAGGTGAATGCCGGGATGGTTCCTAAATTAAGGCCAAGGCCAGCTCCTTCACAATCATCAACTGAATTACAGTACAAATACACATACTAATACAGCCAATACAATAACACAGGTCATCGGACAAATTCCACACATACACACACACCTAAAGTACATGGGGCTACATGACCACGACCACAATGTCGCAAAATCCCTAAATTAATGAACAACCACCAACACATTTGTTGGTGGTGGTTTAGGCCCACGTCCCTGGTGGAGATTACTATTTAGTATTGTTGTTGTTTCTTTCTTTTACGATTTTGAGATCGTTTTCATCAGTCCCGTGTACATGGGTTCATGTACAATCTGCATGATAACTGGTATTATTGTGGGGGTATTTGTTATTGAAGAAGTGATTTAGAAGGATGTCATGGAATTCAGTTAGTACCATCCCTGTAGCCTATTTGCTTCGAGTAGATCGAAAAACCTTGGAAAACGGCTTTTTTGATGGCTGAGGTGTTTTAAACCCATCTATCCTCAGTTTCGTATCACGAGGATGAGTGTGTCTCTGTACTACCTTGGGGGCGTGGTGGAGCAGCGGTCAAGCTGTTGGCCTCTCACCAAGGTGGACCGGGTTCGATTCCCAGTCAATGCATGTGAGATATTCGAAGTGAAATGCCTTGCCCTGTGGTTCGGATTCCACGTAAAAAGGAGGACCCGTGGCTCATGATCGCATGATTAACGGTCACCTAAAACTAAAAGCTTCCTTCCTTTTTTTTCGGTCCTACCTACAGACCAATTTTAAATTTTATGGTAGAACTGGCAATCGAATCCAGGACCTCTGTGATCCTGATAGCAGCCATTAACGTTTGCCGCTGAGCCATGGTGCTGCACAATCTGTAAGTTTAAGAACAGAGAAAGCAGATTGATCGTTTTAGATATAAACCTTTGTCGTTTCCAAGTCACTCAGTGTGCTCGCGGGATGTGTTACAGACCACCGTGGAGCTATAAAGGGACGTGTTTTGTCCTGATAAGTATGCTCACCACCAAACACTGGTCTCCCCTTCTCGCCTCGGTTATAAAATTCAAATGTTTCTGAATCTGCGTGTTTTACCTTTTCCCCCACAAAGCACGTTAGATATAGCACCTATATATATCAAGTAAGATATATTTTTATAGCAGAAACAGAAATATTCACAATAACTTTGAATAATGCTTTCACTTACTTCATTCTATATGCAGTATCATTAAAGTCCCACGTTATAAAATACTTCCACATCTAAAATGACGGCGTCACATTCGCACGAGTAACTAACACCACGTACATTACCCAGGTGTCCAGTCAACGCCATATTTTAAACATGTAGATTTCTTTGCAGTACAATAATGTAAGATATATTGCATATGCATTTCAAGGTGGGGACCATATCCAAAGCGACCTTTCTCTGTTTGTTAGTTAACGAGGATTTATATTCATACATCTAATGATGATCTTTGAGATTCTCAAGGTAGTTATTAATATATGTTTGAACATTTTGTCATGTTTTTATATTGACGATGGTGACGTTTCGCCTTCTTCCGTGTAGGACATTTCCTTTAAAAACGTTTAGAGTTTCGTAAACCTAAGACTTTACTGAATAGAGGTCTTTATATTAACTAACCATCGTAAGGGCAATTTCTACTATCACAGACACTGATGGTCGAACCTTATTGTCCTATTTTAACGAACTTACTTGTGGAATTGTTAATAATTCTGAGAACCAAATTGCTTCTGTATCACGACCTATGGCACAGAATAAAACATGAAAACAATTATAAAAGTGAAAATTAAATAAATTATGGATATAAATTAAAAAAAAAACAAAAAAAAATATACAGTATACATTTACATTATAAAAAAACAAAAGACAATTAAAATTACAATACAAGTAAAGATCACAAAACTAAAAGTGCGTAATTAAAATCATCAATTTAGAACTACGAAATTAACAAGTAGTTCCGTGAAGAATTATACAGCCTATTTTCATATATTATACTTATGTTAATTGCCTTTATCTACATACAAAATTCCAGTTTGATTGCTGTAATATATTCGTAGATATTGAGATCGGTCGAATGGTAGCCATGTTGGATTTTAATGTAGGCCATACAGCTATGTACTATTAGATGAATACTATTGCTTAGGTTCATTATTCAAACGTTTACTTCATTCGCATGATTAGTACACAAGAAAAAGAAACTTAATTTGAAAATTCTGCGCAGTCGCCATCTTGAGGTCATATAAACAATTGAACTAAATTAGATGTCAGTGCATTGCAACGTGCATAAACATTTGCTGTACCATGTTTCACTGCATATGGGTGATTAAATCGCGAGGAAAGTCTATTTAAATGTTTCTTCTTCGCTTGGTCGCCATGTTCGTTTTGTAGTTAACACGTTTTTGAAAGTCACATAGGTGAACGTCTATTAGTGCTTTCTATCACCATACAAACTTTCAAGGTGATAACCGTAATAGTTTCGTATATATTGAAAACCGGTGAAATATTTCGCACAGCAGCCATGTTGGATTGATGAGACGTAATAAAATTTGAAGGCCAAGGTCGGGGTTGGTCAAGATACTGCTATGACCTTACCGAGTTTCATTGAAATCGCTCCAGCCTTTTAGATTGTATTAGGGGGAGGGGGACACTTACATGGACGCACACTCACATACACGCGGACAAAAGGTGTTCTGATAAGCCTATTTTTTCTTAATTTAAATTAGGCTAAAATACGAAATTAAAAATATATATTCAAAATTACATAATTTACAAGTACTGTGTTTCCGTGAAGAACTAAATAGCCAAATTGCATACATTATACCGGTAGGCCTACTTACGTTAATTGCATCTATCAACATACCAAATTTCAGTCTAGTTAATTATTGTTTTTATGGGACGGAACTACAAGGTCATCTGCCCCTAAAAATCAGTTTGATTGCTGTAATAGATTCATACAGTAGATATTGAGAACCATCTTAACATTTCTGATGGTCGCCATGTTGGAGTTTTAGTCATTTTACATTTATCTCATAAGCCATCTTTTCATAAATGAATATAGGCTAAAATTACAAAATTAAAAATATGCTAATCAGAATTACAAAATTTCAATTGTAAAATTAAAATGGTGAAAATTAAAAATGCAAAATAAAATTATTAAATTAAAATTGTAAAAAGTAGAGTTAAATTGAATAAATACAAATAAAATATTTAACAAGAAGTTCCGTGAAGAACTATACAGCCTACTTTTCATGCCAATGATTATTCTACAGTATATGAACCTATCTAGAATAATGACGAAATTAAGTTGGTAATATCGAAATATCTAATTAGTTCAAAATATACCTGGTATAATGTAGCCTAATAGAGCACTACAGTTGGCAGCCCTGGTGACTGAATATATTCTTTGTTCCATCTCTTTAGGTACAGAATACAAAATTTGGTTGAAGTCCAATGGACGTTACATGCAGTTAGACACTGGATCTATCAGCACGCGTAAAAGCATGTTGCCAACAATACCATACGTGTGCTGGTCAGAAATAATCTGAAATATTATGATATCTTGTTGTGCCAATTTTGGATGAAATCCATTTGTTAGTATAGAAGTTACATGTATTTTAAAATTGGATATATCAGCAGGCATAGAATCATGTTGGCAGCACTGCCTTGTATTAATTACTCCAAATTAATCTAGAATGTCAGGTACTATACGTGTGCAAAGTATAGAGCTGTTGGCTTGCGTACTTTCTGATATATTGATATTAGGGTTAAAAAAATATAGACAGCATTTATTAACAGTTGGCAGCCCTGATTGCTCTTAACAATACTTATAGTCATATCTGTTATGGTACACATAGCACTTACGAAATTTGGTTGAAATCCAACTGATAGTATAGAAGTTACATGTATTTAAAAATTGGTACTATCAGCAGGCTTATAATCATGTTGGTAGGACTGACGTATATAAGTTACTCCAAATTAATCTAAAATGTCAGAATATACGTGTGCATAGTTTAAAGCTGTTGGCTTACATACTTTCTGATATATTGGTATTTGGATAAAAAAAATAGAGAGAGCAATTATTAACAATTGGCAGCCCTGGTGGCTCGTAAGAATACGCCTAATCATATCCGTTTATGTACAGATATTACATACAAAATTTGGTTGAAATCCAATTGATAGTGTAAAAGTTATATGCATTTAAACATTGGACCTATCAGGAGGCTTAATATTATTTTGGTAACACTGTCATGGTTGGCCTCCTAAATATTAAACTGAAATAGTATTATCTACATGTGTGCCAATTTTGGAATAGTTCCCATGTATACCTTGCAAGATATCCAACATGGAGCTCAAATTTCTAGTGCGTTTTTTCAGCAGTTGGTAGCACTGACATCATTTTCAAATATGGACGTGAGATATTCCGGTGCACATCTTTACTCATACTAAATTTGGTTTTGATTGCTGCAGCCGTTTAGGAGTTGATAGGGGGGGGGGGACACACACACACACACAGGCAGACAGACAGACAGAAGGACAGACAGACAGACAGACACACATTTGCCCGATCTCATAAGACTACTTTTTCCTCATTTTTGCAAAATGTGAAAAGTAGGCTAAAAAATAATTTTATCCTTTAGAGGGTTAATTCGGTAAATGTGGCAGAATAATATTTCTGTGAAATGATACACATAGTTTAAGAACAGGCACATAGAAACAATATTTCAAGGAAACAAATAACATAGAACCTAACCTTCGAAGGGGGATGCATGGAAGAGGGACCACCAGTTGACAGGAGTCAACATGTATTCGCATTCCCCTGACGTTTATTATCCGAAGTTCAAAGGGCACTTTATATTGATGACTGACTAAAAAGCTAGATTTTTCAACGTATATTTCATGATTTTGAACTCTATGGTTGGAATTTCAAAGCCATTTTAGACACAACCAGCATCTATAATTTAGCAGAAATTATCTATGATCAGATGTGTTATTTTAGCTGTTTTATTTGCATGTACCTAGGTATATTTAAGGTAACTATTACCAATTATTCCGTGGTGTTGGGGTAGCGCGCCTGCCTCTCACCCAGAGGCCACGGGTTCGATTCCCGGCTCCGTCAGGGATTTTAGAAACTTACGCGTGAGGGCTGGAACGGGGTGCACTCAGCCTCGTGAGGACAATTGATTAGCTGTCTGACAGTGAGGCAGCGCCGCGAATACAAAAACCAACATTAACGGCCGAGGGTACCCGATGCGCTGATCACGCATCATCCCAATATCTGCAGGCCAAATGGCTGGGCAGCGGTCGCTTGTTAGGCCTAGGTCCTTAATGGGCTGTAGTGCCGGAGGTTATTATATTACCAATTATTGAATAATTCACATTATTTATGGCTATTCTTTCAGAAATTTACTTGAGAAATATGCTCTTCAGTTACCACTCATCCGTCTTCGAGGCTGTGGATAGGATACTATGGTTAAAATGGCTCGAATTCCCGTTGGGTCATGGGATTTTAGCTCCGTATTGTTAATTCCCCGGGTTCTGTTACAGGGTGTTTGTGACGTCTTTGTCTTGGCGAGTAGATCATCACGGGCATTAACTCAAATGACCTGCATCTGGCTTCTCCGGTGACACACATCATTATTAATTACAACCCAAGTTCTCTTAACTCTGTGTCTGTCAATTCATATCCTTATCAAATAAAAACCCCAAGACTTGAAGCTTTATTTTTTAAATTCGCAGAACTATGACTAAATTATTGATACAATTGGAAGCTTTATATCAATAGTGCTTAATTGGTATTCTAAGAAATTGGGGGCTATCATTTGACTCGATGACCCAGAACATTGACACAGGCGTAGTTCAGAGGTCAAGCCATTAATTTCCCCTCAGCTGCAAGGCACATTCCCGAACCGCTCACATTTCTTCCCTCTACTGGTCATCCATTCATTGCTAAATTAAGACTTTTATCGTTTCCTTTATTACTTTTAAACTGCTTCGTACATCGAATCTCAAACAAAACATCAGTACAATAATTTTTACGTTCCTCTTCTTTTCCTTTGCACTGATAACGTTCTGAGTTATATAGTTCGGAAGGCTGTTTTAGTGGTCTTTTCGTTAATTGCTCATGGTCGGCTCACATTACAGAGAAATCTTTACAGAAGGAATAGCGATACCGCAATAATCTATATAACTGAAGAGCACGTATCTGAAGTTAATCTCTGAAAGAATAGCCACAAATTCAATAAATTACTGTATTTGTAATAATTGCCTTAAGGGATCTGATACGCCTGGAAATATGATATTTTTTGATGTTTTGTTTTTGATCTCGAATGAAAGAATACACATTTCTTGACCTAAAGCTGAAGTTTTATGGTGAAATTGTCGATTTTGACTGAGATATTTCGATTTAAATTCATTCATGTACTGAAATGTCTGTTGTGTGGGCGTGTAAGTGGAAATGTATACAGCCTACTATGTTTAGAGCCATTTTCCTAAAAGTTAAATATTTTCACACAAAAACAAAATAACTCATATTGCATGAAATTTAGAATTCCCCTTGTTGGAACTAGGTTATAGAGGATGAACCTCAATTATTGAATTCCTTTGAAAAATATGCTCAGTGCACCTATAACATCATGTGAAATTCTTAATTGTTTTCAATATTCAAATGATATACCCACAAAAGGGTAACTTTTTCTTCCACTACGTTTATAGAATGTAGTGTAATTTAGGGTAATTTAGTGTTGTCCTTGAGGGAAATAGTTAATGCCAATCACATTGATAGTTTTCAAGAATGGCGTAGATGACCTCGTAGTTCCTCCCCTTAAAACAACATTAACTAACTAATAACTAGTTCTTAATTTCTTTTTGTAACATTCAAGAAGGATTTATTAAATATTCCAATATGCAAATTTTATTAAACTTGCATTTATTGAAATTTAAAACTTTATACATCTAATGAATGCCCAGCATTTGTATTAGAAGTGAACAAAGTTTAATTAAAATCCCTGTTATGGTTCCATAGATATAAAGAAATTTACAAAATGCGTAGGTTCCCGGTATATCAGGCCCCTTAAAACCAGCTATACACCTGTTACTAAAACAGTTAAAATAACACGTCTGATCGTAGATATTGTATGTAAAATAAGAGATGCAGGTTGTGTCCCAAATTGTTTAGAAATTGCGACCATAGAGTCCAAAATCATGAAAAATAAGTTTTGAGAAACTGTCTTTTTAGTCGGTCATCAAGTGAATGTGCCCTGTGACCTTCCGAAAATAAATGTCAGTGGAGTACAAATAAGTGTTGATCCCTGTCGACTGGTGGTCCCTCCTCCATGTACTGTGTTAAGAAAAAGGAAGATTGTAGTTTTACGTGAACGTTAATCGCGAAATCATAAGCCACGGGGCCTCCTTTTTACGTGGAATCCGAACCAGAGGACATGGCATTTTACCTTGAAAATCTCACATGCATTGACTGGGAATCGAACCCGGTCTACCATGGTCTGAGGCCAACAGCTTGACCGCTGTGCCACCACGCCCTCTGTACTGTATTAATACGCAGCGGTGTTTTTCTTTCTTTCTAGCAGCTAGCATTCTTGGCTGTCGCCCCGGAGGTCCGTGTTCAATTCCCCTCTCGGGCAAGAAATTTTAATCTGGTCTGAGAGCTGAAACACGCAGCCTCGTGAGGCAAACGTGAGCAGTGTAGGGTCATATTCCTGCCTCAGTCATACTAGAAGTGATTTTCCGTGGTTTTCTCCACTTCTACTTCAGGCTGGGACAGTACGCGAATTAAGGCCACAGCAGATTTCTATCCAAATTCTAGTACAACCATCACAATGGCACAGGTTGTCAAACATATTACACATACAGCTAGGTAGATGGGACTACATGACCACGATGTCGCGAAGCCCCTAAATGAATCAACAACAACAATACTCAGGTAAAATGACATGAGAATGTAGTGGTACTTGCCTATCACTAAAGAAGAACGATTTCGATTCCTGGTTAGCGGATGCGAGATTTTTGAAGTGAATAATCCAGTTATTCGTATTCCATATCAACGAAAGCTATTTGTTTTACGATTGTACGGTCATGACGAGCCTACAATCTAGCTTGCCTTGCCATCAGAAAGGAAGATATTCAGAAATTTAGCTCCGTCATTAGTAGCACCATTGATATTATAATTATGGCGTGCCGAGGTTCGTGTTGCGAGAATGTAGGCCGGTATGAACAAGTTAAGTATGTAAGCTAGAATAGCAGGCGTAGGAATGCAAGCGAATTTCCGCGATGCTGGCTGTGGAAAGTAAGTCGCGCTGCGCTATTCTGCCTTCCCACGCACGGTCACACAATGACAAGGCCTGGAATGTGGGTAATTGCTCGCCAAAGTTTCACAGTGGCAAGGCGAGGATGGGACGTATTGCACAGCTCACAACGGGCGACATTGTGTCTATGGCGATACAGGATTCCCGCTGTGTCAGATCACCTAATTACTACCTGTCTGCCAACAACTTAGAGATAACAGATCGACCTCTTGAACTTCCCTCTGAGTGTCAAAGGCAGTTGATTCCAGATTCCTTCTCGGAGGCAGTTTGCTTGGGTGCTCCCAGAAACAGAACTGTAAACAGTTCAATCACCTCGTGGTAGACATACAGTAACAAAATGCGGAGTTGGTATATTGACTTTCACGGCCAGTGAATTAAAACTCAGCGTGTCTGATTTTGTCCTGACAGAAAAGATTCAACAAATTGTAAACAGTTTGATTTCCTTCTGACAGAAATAATGTAACAATATGCCATGAGTTCGAATTTCTACTGACAAGGGTCAACGAATAGTAAACAGCTCGATTCCCTTCTGGTAGAAAAAATTCAAATATTGTAAGCCATTCGTTTCCGTCGCGACATAAAATAGTAATGAATTTGTAAACAGTTTAATTATTCTCTTCTCATAAGGAGCGTGATGGCGCAGTGCCTTTATGTTCTTCTTTAGCTCGGGCGGCCGAGGATCGATTTCGGTGACAGCATGGTGGAATTTCCACCTGAAAAATAACGTGGCTTCAGAAAGTGCATTTGGCTTAAAATTCAAAGAGAGCCAGGTTGGCTTCGGCGACTCAAATTAATTGAGATAAACCGCTGAAAGTAAAATTTCCATTCCATCCTCATCAAAAACAAAAACAAAAACAAAACAAAAACAAACAAAAAAACCAAAGACAAAAACAAAATCAAAAACAAAAACTGGGGCATTGACCTCGTAGTTCCACCCCTTACAACTACAATAACTAACTAACTAAACACAAAGACAGGGCCAATGACCTAGTAGTTCCACCCCTTAAAACAACAATAACTAACATAAACATAAACATAAACATAAACATAAACATGACATAAACATAAACATAAACATAAACTTAAACATAAACATAAACATAAACATAAACGTAAACGTAAACGTAAACATAAACGTAAACATCAACGTAAACATGAACATGAACATGAACATGAACGTAAACGTAAACATGAACATGAACATGAACGTAAACGTGAACATGAACATGAACGTGAACGTGAACGTAAACGTAAACGTAAAGGTGAACATGAACATGAACATGAACATGAACGTAAACATGAACATGAACATGAACAGAAGCAGATGCAGAAGCAGAAGCAGAGACAGAAACAGAAGCAGAAGCAGATGCTGAAAACAAAACGAAATTAAACAAAACTACACGAAACCAAACGAAACAAAATTAAACGAAACGAAATTAAATTAAGTGAAACTATTCGAAACGTAAAGAAACAAAATTAAACGAAATGAAATGGCATTAAATGAAACTATACGAAACTTAACGAAGAAAAAAATGAACGAAACGAAAACAAACGAAAAGAAATGAATCTGACCTCAACGTGACTCATTGCATAACATAACAGAGTTGTCATCCTTGAGATTCGGGATCAATTCTTGATTCTGACAAGAAAGTTAATCGAGGTCTGGTTGCTGGAGGGAGCATCGGCATCGTGAGGCAAAACCGAGAGGAGAGGAGTTCGAATCCCACCCCAGCCGTCCAGGAAGTAGATTTCCGTTGTTTCCTACTTCTACACCAAATGCCGGGTTGGTTCCTCAGTTTAGGGGCTGCGACAACGCGGTCATGTACTGTAGACGCGTGTACTTTGGGTGTGTGTGTTATCTGTCTGATAACCGGTGCTAATTGTGATGGCTGTATTAGTGTCTTATCTGTAATCAGGTAAAGACTGCAGACAACTAATTTCAATCATTACCTACTATACCAAATGCTACCGTCAACGACACCTAGCCACGAACTTGGCTACTAGATGCCACCGCAACCAGCACCTGGCGACGAACGTTGGAATCGATATCACCACCAACTATGCGGCTTCGGTAGCGTAGTCAGTAGCATGCTGAGCTTCTATGCCCAAGATAGCGGGTTCAAACCCGGCCAAAGCCGTTGGATTTTTAAGAGCGTTAAAAATCCCCCAGTATGCCTTCCTTCGGAGGGGAAGTAAAGCCGGCGGTCCCATGTCATAGATTTATGGCATGTTAAAGAACCTTCCACTAATTGCACCTGTGTGAAGCTAAATTGGATAGGTTAAGAATGTAAACAACGCTCTTAGGTTTCTATGTTCGTTGCCAAGAGCCGACTGCGGTGGTGTCTAGTAGCTACGTTCTGAACTTGGCCTAGTAGTCGTTGACGGTGGCGCTTGGCGGCAAAAGTAGGAACTATTTGAAAAATTCTAAGTTGCAGTACTTAAATTAAACAAGATGTTCAGTAAAGAACATATAGCCAACTTTCTACTAAATCCATGGGTATTGTTATAACTCTTTGTCCTTTTCAAGGAGTATAATTGAATGTTGGTTGTAGTAGCTTGTTGAAATACGACTTGCTATAGGGATATTAAACATGAGTATGAGGTGCCCTTTGCTAGTGCTACCTCTGTAAAAAAATTCATTCAATTCGGTTTCACCGTGTTTGAATTGATATGTGGAATGGATTTGCACGCATGCATGGCAGCTATTTGCAAACTATTGGGCTGATGACCTTGTAGTCAGTCATAAGATGCTTTCCCCAAAAAGGCAAGTTGCTGCAAAATCTGGTAGAGATCAAATTATTAGGATGGTCGTAATTTGATTTAAGCTTTTAACATTTGGGTGGCCGTCATTCCGTTTCCGTCAAGATGGCGGCGATATAAAACATAACACCGAGGTGCCCTTTGCTAGTGCTACCTCCGTACCAAATATCGTTTAATTCGGTTTCACCGTGTTTGAATTGATAGGGGGAATCGATTTGCACACATACTTGGCCACCATCTGCAAACTATTGGGCTGATGATCTTGCAGTTTTGTCAGAATATGCTTCCCACATAAAGATATGTTTTTGCAAAATTTGGTAGAGACTAGATTATTAGGTTGGTCGTAATTACATTTTAACTTTTAACATTTGGGTGGCCGCGATTACTTTTCAGTCAAGATGGCGGTGACATAAAACATGACACTGAGGTGCCCTTTGCTAGTGCTACCTCTGTACCAAATTTCGTTCCATTCGGTTTCACCGTGTTCGAATTGATAGGGGGAATCGATTTTCCCACAAAGATGACCGCCATCCGCAAAATATTAGGCTAATGACCTATTAGTTTGGTCAAAGGATGCTCCCTCCATAAAGGTATGTTCTTGCAAAAATTTGGTAGAGATCGGGTGATTAGGTAAATCGTAATTTGATTTAAGCTTCAAACATTTGTGTGGCCGCCATTACGTTTCCGTCAAGATGGCGGTGATATAAAACATAACACCGAGGTGCCCTTTGCTAGTGCTACCCCTGTACCAAATATCGTTCCATTTGGTTTCACCGTGTTCGAATTAATAGGAGGAATCGATTTTGACATAAAGATGGCCACCATCCGCAAACTATTAGGCTAATGACCTATTACATTGGTCAAAGGATGCTCCCTCCATAAAGGTATGTTGTTGCAAAATTTGGTAGAGATCGGATGATTATGTTAGTCGTAATTTGATTTAAGCTTTGAACATTTCTGTGGCCGCCATTACGTTTCCGTCAAGATGGGGGCGATATAAAACATGACACTGAGGTGTCCTTTGCTAGTGCTACCTTTGTACCAAATTTCGTTCCATTCGGTTGCACCGTGTTCGAATTAATAGGGGGAATCGATTTTCACACAAAGATGGCCGCCATCCGCAAACTATTACGCTGATGACCTATTGCTTTCGTCAAAGGATGCTCCCCCCGTAAAGGTATGTTGTTGCAAAATTTGGTAGAGATCGGTTGAAGAGGTTAGTCGTAATTTGATTTAAGTTTTGAACATTTGTGTGGCCGCCATTACGTTTCCGTCAAGATGGCGGCGATATAAAACATGACACTGAGTGCCATTTGCTTGTACTACCTCTGTACAAAATTTTGTTCCATTCGGTTTCACCGTGTTCGAATTAATATGGGGAATCGATTTTCACACAAAGATGGCCGCCATCCGCAAACTATTAGGCTAATGATCTTGCAGTTTCGTCAATGGATGCTCCCGCCATAAAGGTATATTGTTGCAAAATTTGGTACAGATCGTATGATTAGGTTAGTCGTAATTTGATTTAATCTTTGAACATTTGTGTGGCCGTCATTACGTTTCCGTCAAGATGGCGGCGTTATAAAACATGACACTGAGGTGTCCTTTGCTAGTGCTACCTTTGTACCAAATTTTGTTCAATTCGTTTTCACCGTGTTTGAATTGATGGGGGAATCGATTTTCACACATACTTGGCCACCATATGCAAACTATTGGGCTGATGATCTTGCAGTTTGGTCAGAATATGCTTCCCACATAAAGATATGTTGTTGCAAAATTTGGTAGAGACTAGATTATTACGTTGGTCGTAATTACATTTTAGCTTTTAACATTTAGGTGGCCACCATTACGTTTCAGTCAAGATGGCGGTGATATAAAACATGACACTGAGGTGCCCTTTGCTAGTGCTACCTCTGTACCAAATTTCGTTCCATTCGGTTTCACCGTGTTTGAATTAATAGGGGGAATCGATTTTGACACAAAGATGGCCGCCATCCGCAAACTATTAGGCTAATGACCTATTAATTTGGTCAAAGGATTCTTCCTCCAATAAGGTATCTTGTGGCAAAATTTGGTCGAGATCGGATGATTAGGTTAGTCGTAATTTGATTTAGGCTTTAAAAATTTGTGTGGCCGCCATTACGTTTCCGTCAAGATGGCGGCGATATAAAACATGACACTGAGGTTTCCTTTGCTAGTACTACCTCTGTAGAAAATTTCGTTCCTTTCGGTTTCACCGTGTTCGAATTAATATGGGGAATCGATTTTCACACAAAGATGGCCGCCATCCGCAAACTATTAGGCTGATGACATATTAGTTTGGTCAATGGATGCTCCCGCCATAAGGGTATGTTGTTGCAAAATTTGGTACAGATCGGATGATTAGGTTAGTCGTAATTTGATTTAAGCTTTGAACATTTGTGTGGCCGCCATTACGTTTCCGTCAAGATGGCGGCGATATAAAACATGACACTGAGGTTCCCTTTGGTAGTACTACCTCTGTAGAAAATTTCGTTCCTTTCGGTTTCACCGTGTTCGAATTATTATGGGGAATCGATTTTCACACAAAGATGGCCGCCATCCGCAAACTATTAGGCTGATGACATATTAGTTTGGTCAATGGATGCTCCCGCCATAAGGGTATGTTGTTGCAAAATTTGGTACAGATCGGATGATTAGGTTAGTCGTAATTTGATTTAAGCTTTGAACATTTGTGTGGCCACCATTACGTTTCCGTCAAGATGGCGGCGTTATAAAACTTGACACTGAGGTGTCCTTTGCTAGTGCTACCTTTGTACCAAATTTCGTTCAATTCGCGTTCACCGTGTTCGAATTGTAAGGGGGGGGGGGACAGACATTCAGAGTACACACTCACACACACACACACACACACACACACACAGACAGACCCACTTTTTTTTCGCCCTGTGTTGATCTCATAAGTCTACTTTTTTTTTGCAAAAATCGAAAGTAGGTTAAAAAAAGATAACACACACTATTACAGTCATCACAATTAACACCGGTTATCAGACAGATTCTACACACACCCAAAGTACACGGGGATACATGACCGCGTTGTCGCAGCCCCTAAACTTAAGAACCAACCAACCACCACCACCAACTATGTGCGACGACAAATTTCCATGAAGTAACGAATGAGTGCGTGTGTATGCCTGCTTTATGTGGTGAAGGATGTGAACGCAATCTCATCAACAGATGCAGGAATAGGACAAAATCAGTTTTGGAATGTATTTGTAAAGAGCCAACAGGAACTGTATTTTGGCCATTCGGCTGCAATTAAATTTATTATTATAGAGCGTTAATCAAATCTAACCTACACATTTTTAACTTCACACAATTGTTGTTAGTGGAAGGTTCTTTTTCACGCCGTAAATCTATGACATGGGCTCGCCGGATTTACTCCCCACCGAAGGAAGGCATACTGAGGGATTTTTAACGCTATTAAAAAAATCCGACGACTTCGGCTGTGTTTGAACCCGCGATCTTGAGAATAGAAGCTCAGCATGCTATCAACGACGCTACTGAAGCCGCCCCAAATGCCGGGATTGTTCTTAATTTAAGACGATGCCCAGCTCCTTCTCAATCCTCATCTCAATTACAAATAATACACACACAACAATACTACACCCAAGATCACGTACCTGTATTTACCACGAGGTCCAAGACCTCAAACGCCACGACATTTAAAGGCTCTAATTTGCTACTCGTGGGATTCTCTACGTGAGAGGGAATGAACAGTTCATACATCCTATCATTTAATTAGCTTCCTAGAGACACGGGTTCGAGGAAGTCGGATCATTGAAGGGCACCAAAAATCCACGGCGCTGAGAGTCAAAAGAGACCTCTCGTATCACATTTTGCTGATTACAAGACAAAGAATGAATTAAATTTCAGCAACTGGTCAGCCAATAGAGTTCTGGTTTTCATTGCTAGATGGCAGTGAAATTGGAGAATAGATCGTTTCAATGGCACCACACCATGGTATGTTAGGCCATACGATCATACATGTATATATCAACTTTAAGGTGTATGTTTTACAGAACTCAAGCTCTTAAACCAGAGGGATTAGATGCGGTTTGTACCAAAGTCATACATATCGTCACAATAATACAGGAAGAATCTTGCATTTCTTGAAAAGTCAAGGGAAATATATTTATTTCTTTGTAAAGTGCGATTAAACAAATAAACAAGACGATAACCCCTGACAGAACTGTGTTGCACTGAGCCCGCATAACAGTAAAGCCTGGTGGGTGGTATATATAATTGGGGTGCACACAAGTAACCGATTGTAATAACAGCATTCAACAGAAAGAGAATTACCGACAGTAGTGACCAATTGAACTCTGATTTAGTTAATTATTTATCTAAGGAGAGCGTTTAAACAAATGAACAAGACGATAGCCCCTGCCAGAACTGTTTCGCGTCGAGCCCACATACCAATTAAATTGGGCAGGTGGTTTGCACACATATGAGAGTTCAAGCCCACTAGTTTTTAGTATTTCTAGATTTAATGCAAGTCATAATACTACAATAAATAACCCACGGGCATAATGTACGTGCAATCAGTAAATAAATGAGTTCATCACCAAATATGGCACGAAAAGTCTATAGGTGCCAACATCTTCGAATCAGATTGCTGTGAATTTGCCTTACCCTTCAAAAGTTCGAACTGTTCTGCAGGAAATCAAGTTCTTGATTTTCAAATCAAGTTTTTCTTTGAATTACAAATCTTGGTTTAGTCATATTTGACTATAGAGTGGTCATAAATCATTTGAGTTGAGGACTCCTTATCCTCCTGTATGTCATATTATGATTAAATTATGTATGACTTTTCAAACCACTGTTGTGTGTTCGGTCGTTCGTCTTTGTAACGATCATAAATATTAGATTATAATAATAGTCCAGTCAAAATATACATCCGACCTTGCAAGAGGACATGTAGTTCTAATTTTTTTATATGTTGTTTGGACCTCTGCCAATAGTAAAAAACCAAATTTGCAACTTCAAAAGTCCTGTGCTAGCTGTGTAATAGCCAAAAAACAGCCAGATATTTGCACTTTCTTCAGTGTTTGCTCAATATTATCTAAACAATGCGTCTGAGGGAAAACATTTTGAATACCTGTTTACAATTACATTAAATTGTCTATAATTTGAGTCCCAAGCGAGCTCTGTACGTTTAGTAGTTCCCGAGATACAGTTATTCAAAAATTGGATGTTTTTTCAAAAAAGTAAAAATTGTTGGTTTTGGTCTCCTAATTTGACAAATATCGTTCAAAATACTCATCCTATGAGAAATGTCATTCATAATGAACATGAAGTTTATTTGTTTTCCTTTAATTTGAGCTTTGACGGGTACTTGTAGGCCCAGTGCTTCTTTCAAATGTGGCATGTAACTGAAATCCTTGAAAATTTTAATTTGAGAAAAATGAAAGAAGTGACATTATATCTAAAATTATTTTACAATTATGAAGGAACAAGACTCATCGTAATTTAAATTGTTTTGTTGGCCCGGGTCTCGAGAAATCTTCCTCTGACGATGGTGCAGGTTCATTGGAGGGATTTTTGAACTGAGCAGCAGGCGCAGGCTCGTTTTGCAGTTCTAGCAATATAGCGGTTGGAATGGATGTCTTCCTCATCGTCAGAATCCTCTATCTGAAGCGATTGCTCGTTTCGACATATTTTGCCACCACAAATCGACAAAGGGCTGCGCATTTCAGCCCAGCTTTTAGGCAACTGCAACCGCCGCTGGAATTGCAGGAAATCATGCGCAGTAGGTGCTGAGATACAGGATCCATAGTGGTAGTGATAGGGGTAAACTCTTGATCATCAAGCTTCATACCCAATCTGTAAGACTTTTGTTGACCCCCAACAACTTTTGAACTTGGTGGTAAGTTATGTAAGCATCCTCTGTTGGGGGCAAGCAAGCAAGATTGATTTTGATGCTGGCTGCAGATGTAACAAACAGTTGGTAGCGAAGGCTATTCAGGGCGTCGATTAGGAAATCACCCCCGTACAAATACATAAAGAACTTCTCCTGAGCTTTTGCTATCGTTTCGTTACTGGAGCCTGGCAGCAGGAAAAGTTCTGCCAGTTCTACAAGTTGGGAATTTTTGTATACTGTTTATTAGCTAACTTGATTTTACCATGCTCATAAGGGGCTGAAGTGGTGTCGCACCCACTGAACACATGGATAACAAGTAGTTCCGTGAAGAACTATACAGCCTATTTTCATATATCCTACTTATGTTAATTGCCTCTAGCAACATACACAATTTCAGTTTGATTGCTGTAATAGATTCGTAGATATTGAGAACCGACTAAATATTTCGGATGGTCGCCATGTTGGATTTTATTATATATGTAGGTCCTAGAGTTATGTACTGTTACATGCAGATTATTGTGTACGTGTAGTATTCAAACTACAATCGGATAATTAGGACACAAGAAGTAACAAGGAGATTTTAAAATTTCGAACAGCTGCCATCTTGAGGTTATGGAAACAATTGAAATAAATTAGATGCCAGTGGATTACCATTCGTATAAGGATTTACTGTTCCAAGTTTCACTACACTCGGATGGTTAAATTGCGAGAAACGTCCATGTGAATTTTTATATTTCGCGTCGCCTCCATGTTGGATTTGTGAACACCAAGTTATTTAAAGTCCTATAGGTGAACTTAAGTTCATAGCCCCTATGAACATTAAGAAATTCAGTTTGATTGCTATAATAGATTCGTAGATATTCAGAGCCGACTAAATATTTTGGATGGTCGCCATGTTGAATTGTTAAATGTATAGGCCATAGAGTCATGTACCATTAAAGGAAAATTATTGCGTAGGTTCAATATTCAAACTTTCAATTCGATCGCATGACTACATCACAAGAAATAAAAACTTAATTTTAAAATTCGCACATCCGCCATCTTGAGGTTTTGTAAACAATTGAACTAAATTAGATACCAGTGCATTACAATGTGTATAAATATTTCCTGTAGCAGATTTCAGTGCGTTTGGAACATTAAATCGCGAGAATGGTCCATTTAAAATTTTCAAATTCGCTTGGCTGCCATGTTCGTTTTGTAGTTAACCGGTTTCTGAAAGTCTTATAGATGGACTTCCGTAGTGCCCTTTATCTCCGTAAAAGATTTCAGGGAGATACCGCTAATAGTTTCACAGATATGGAATGCCGGTGAAATATTTCGCACCTCCGCCATCTTGTCGTTATGTAAACAATTGAACGAAGTTAGATGTCGGTGCATTACAATGTATATAAACATATACTGTACCAAGTTTCATTGCGTTTGGTTGGTTAAATCGCGAGAAACGTCTATTTAAAAGTCGCAACTTCGCTTGGCCGCCATGTTCGTTTTGTAGTTACCAGAATTTCAATGGTCACATAAGTGAACTTATAGTTGTTCCCTTTATCACCATACAAAATGTCAGGGTAATATCGGTAATAGTTTCGGAGATATTGAATGCTGGTGAAATATTTCGCACAGCTGCCATGTTGGATTGGTGAGTCGTAACGAAATTTGAAGGGCACGGTCGGGGTCGCAGGGAATAGTGCTATGAACTTAACGAGTTTCATTGAAATCGCTCCAGCCGTTTAGATTTTATTAGGGGGGGACACACACACGAATCACACACACACACACACACACACACACGCACACACACACGGACAGAAGGTGATCTCATAAGCCTATTTTTTCAAAATTGAAAATAGGCTAAAAACCACTGTACCTGGTGAGTGCTGAGCAGGTGAAAGAAGAGCTTGAGTAACGGACACAGCCGGCTTCACCTTTGCTACTCTTCTAAAGGTAGATGTTAGTTGCACCTGAGCCTAAACCATTGAGGAAAACGAGGTCAACATCTTCTACTACAATCGCACGGTCGAAGGTAGGGCTTTTGGATAGTGCCATGGCAATGATGTCCCGATCAGCATCTTCTTCGGCTACTCTTACTTGTATGCCATGCTGCCCGAATGAATCGCAAAGAAGTTGTATGAGGCACCTCTTGTTGTTCTCATTGGCCAATACTTTTTCCTGAGGTATTTGGATGATAGTGGATTCTTCAAAAACGATGTCATTGCAGAAGTGAGTTACACAGTGTCGGAGTCGTTCAGCACTTTTTGTGTTTTTGTTAGCGGCCTCTTCAGGATAACCGTCAAAAACAACCGAGACGTTGCCACCAAAGTGGTTTTAATGTAGCTGACTAACCTGAAACAATGGCTGTCACGGACGTTTTGCGCTGCCAGACAACCTTGTGTAAAACATAGTCCCCACCCAAAACAATGTAAGTATTGGAGCCAGCTGGTATGTGGTAGGATAGTGGAGTGAAAGCAGAGAAGAGACTGGACTTGTTCCCCTTTTGCATCCCCTGTTCATTAAACAAAGGCATTGGAGGAGTGCGTCAGGCCTCGGCAGCCGGCACAGTTCAAATCCTCGCCGCTAGATGGGGGCTTCATTCATTACATTCCTGACCCGGTCGGAGACTGGAAACAGGCTGTGGATTTTCATTTTCATTGGGAATGGGGCTAATTCATGTTCAAAATGTTCTTTCAGTTCGTCGTCCCATTTTTTGGTTATGCGCACCCTTTGTAAAATAGTAAGAGGATCGACAACTACTCTCTTGTTCCCCACTTTAACAGAGGTGGTGATGGATTACAATGTGGCTACTTTGTCCTTACGTTTAAAGGTTACTTTATCAAACGTATTCCCAATGATTTTCTTAGCACCTTCAGTTCCCTGTTGTAGCGACAAGTGGCAATTTATGTTAGGCCACCAACTATTCCACTACTGATGGATACCAATTTATTTGTGATGGGAAATGGAGGGTGGAGAACAAACCAGTTTTTAAGTTTCTCTGCATCACCTTTATCTCGAATGATTCGAGAAGGCCTCATATTAGTAACTTACCGGTATCTAACACATCATTTCAGTAAATAATTAATAATTAACACGAAATCATTCCCATAATAATGAAACTATTGCTACGTATACTTATCATAATATTAACTCCGATTTAATCAGTACAGGCCTTGTACGTGATGTCTGATACGCTCGGACTTGTTTTAATTGATTTCATCCGTTTTCTATTTTTCAAGGTTTTCTGTTACATGCCACTTTTGGGAGAAGTACTAGGCCTACAGGTACCCATCAAAGCTCAAATTGAAGGTAAACAAATAAACGTTAAGTTCATTGTCTATGACATTTCTCATAGGGTGAGTATTTTGGGCAATATTTGTCAAATTAGGAGACCAAAACCAACAATTTTTACTTTTTTGAAAGAACATCCAATATTTGAATAACTGTATCTCGGGAACTACTAAACGTACAGAGTTCGCTTGGGACTCCAACTGTAGACAATGTCATATTGTTGTAATCAGGTATTCACAATGTTTTCTCTGAGACGCATACTTGAGACGATATTGAGCAGAAACTGAACAAGTAGTTCCGTGAAGAACTATACAGCCTATTTTCATATATCCTACTTATGTTAATTGCCACTATCAACATACACAATTTCAGTTTGATTGCTGTAATAGATTCGTAGATATTGAGAACCGACTAAATATTTCGGATGGTCGCCATGTTGGATTTTATATATGTAGGTCCTAGAGTTATGCACTGTTACATGCAGATTATTGTGAACGTGTAGTATTCAAACGTCAATCGCATAATTAGGACACAATAAAAAACAAGGAGATTAAAAAAAAATTCACAGCTGCCATCTTGAGGTTATGGAAACAATTGAAATAAATTAGATGCCAGTGGATTAACATTCGGATAAAGATTTACTGTACCAAGTTTCACTGCACGCGGATGGTTAAATTACGAGAAACGTCCATGTGAATATTTATAATTCGCGTCACCGCCATGTTGGATTTGTGATCACCAGGTTATTTAAAGTCCTATAGGTGAACTTAAGTTCATAGCCCCTATGAACATTAAGAAATTCAGTTTGATTGCTAAAATAGATTCGTAGATATTCAGTATCGTCTAAATATTTCGGATGGTCGCCATTTTGGATTGTTAAATGAATAGGCCATAGAGTCATGTACCATTAAAGGAAAATTATTGCGTAGGTTCATTATTCAAACTTTCACTTCGATCGCATGACTACATCACAAGAAATAAAAACTAAATTTTAAAATTCGCACTGCCGCCATCTTGAGGTTATGTAAACAATTGAACTAAATTAGATACCAGTGGGTTACAATGTGTATAAATATTTCCTGTGCCAGGTTTCAGTGCGCTTGGAACATTAAATCGCGAGAAAGGTCTATTTAAAATTTTCAAATTCGCTTGGCCACCATGTTCGTTTTGTAGTTAACCGGTTTTTGAAAGTCTTATAGATGGACTTCCAGTAGTGCCCTTTATCTCCGTACAAAATTTTAGGGAGATACCGCTAATAGTTTCAGAGATATAGAATGCCGGTGAAATATTTCGCACATCCGCCATCTTGTGATTATGTAAACAATTGAACGAAGTTAGATGTCGGTGCATTACAATGTATTTAAACATATACTGTACCAAGTTTCATTGCGTTTGGTTGGTCAAATCGCGAGAAACGTCTATTTAAAAGTCGCAAATTCGCTTGGCCTCCATGTTGGTTTTGTAGTTACCAGGTTTTCAAAAGTCACATAAGTGAACTTATAGTAGTTCCCTCTATCACCATAGAAAATGTCAGGGTGATATCGGTAATAGTTTCGGAGATATTGAATGCTGGTGAAATATTTCGCACAGCCACCATGTTGGATTGGTGAGTCGTAATAAAATTTGAAGGACACGGTCGAGGTCGCCGGGAATAGTGCTATGAACTTTCCGAGTTTCATTGAAATCGCTCCTGCCGTTTAGATTTTATTAGGGGGGGGACACACACACGAATCACACACACACACACACGCGCACACACACTTGGACAAAAGGTGATCTCATAAGCCTATTTTTTCAAAATTGAAAATAGGCTAAAAATGAACCCCAAATGACAAGAAGGTTACCATCCCCATAAGACAGTAAAATGTTAAAAATATGCATAGAAAGGCGACAAAATGTTAACTAACCTCCAATTGTAAAATACTTTCTCGCAATAAATGAGGTCTGATCCTCCTACGAAAACCTGCATATTTTGCCTATTATAGCCTATCCCCTAGTTTGCCCGGTGAAATCTACCTCCGCCTTCCGGCGAGCCGAGAGGAATTTTTTACTATTGGCAGAGGTCCAAACAACATATAAAAATAGAACTACATGACCTTTTGCAAGGTCGGGCCCCTTTTTATGTCTAATTTGACTGGACTATAAGGCTAAGTAGCCTACCTTTTCTTCCATCACATGTCTGCCTTTAGGATTCTTCATCCAGATATAAAAGATTACTTTCAGAATTCAGCAACTAAAGGTATAAACATTGAGCATATGTAGGGCCCTACTATGGGCAATGATTTATTGTCTGTTCTAAGGCCATCATAAGCACACAGTGCTGATCTTATACAGGATGCCATCCAGGCTATTGAGTTATCTACTCCGACCACCTCGTGGAGTAGCAGCTAGCATTTTGCTCCTGAGGTTCAATACCGATTCCCGGCTCTGCCATGAAATTAAATGCTGGTCTGAGGGCTGGAAAGGGGTACACTCAGCCTCGTGAGGCAAAAGTGAGAAAAGGTCGGTGCATCCTAGAAGTGGTTTTACGTGGTATCCTACTTCTACTCCAGGCAAACCATGGCTTCCTCCATCACAATTCTAGCTCAATTACAAGTAGGACCTACTCACACTAATATAATAGTACATTATGCAACGAGCCTATATTGACAATATTTAAGACACGACTATGTTTATAAAACGAGCGTAGCGAGTTTTATAATTACGATACGAGTGTATTAATTACCATTATAGGTGAGTTGCATACGAATGTTTATGTTCGACGATAATTATAACAATTGTATGTTCGAACATAAATATTCATAAATATCTGTCGAGATTCCACCAGTTTTATGTACTGAACAGAGCGCATGGGACGCAGAGAATACCTTGTATTTGACCATGGCCTCCAGGAATACCACTATGACACTCGCCACGCAGTGAAATTTTAAATAGGGGGACATGGAAGTGAGCGCAGGTGGGAAGCTATCCTCACCTAATTGGTCACACAACTGTTTCTTGAGCTCTGGTTGGTGGGAGAAACTGTATCATAATGAAAACTTGTACTATAATGGGCCTCATTATAGTACAGTTTTCTGACATATAATATTTACATTTCGCCAGGGTCGAACATAAACACCCCAATAACACACTCTATCGGACAAATTACCCTACCCATCCAAGTACACGGGCTGAATTGACCACGATGTCGAAGCCCCTAAATAAATAAAAAAGGACAATGAACTTCGACGTTCTGTCACAACTGCCATCTATCAGGAAAACCGAAACTCTAATTGGGCAACTGAGATGTGATGCGAGAAGTTTTTAGTGTGCCAACGTGCATGGAATGAAGTGCTGTGGTTTATCTGTCTTCATCAATCTGACTTCTTTAGGTGAAAATCGAACCCACGATCTTCGGATTATACGCCGAGCACTCGATCTACGACAACGCATCGAGGTAACTAAGATCATGTTATTTTGTATATTTCCCTTAAGTTGAAAGATAAAGTTGGTAGTACAGTATTTGTCATTACCGCTATATCCTCAAAAATCAGTTCTTATGGGTTCAAGACTTCTATTCATCGTCAACCTCGTACAGTGGCTAGCACTCTTGGCTGTCTTCGAGGAGGTTCGGGTTCGATTTCTGGCTCCGTCAATAGGCCTACATTTAAGTTTGGTTTGAGAACTGAAACGAGGTATACTCAGACTAGTGAGGCACCACTTAGAAGAGATGAGTTCGATTCGTGCCTCAGTAGCTTTCGGTGGTTTTCCTCACTTCTACTCCAGGCGAAGGATAAGATGGTATCTAAATTAAGGCCATGGTCACTTCCTAGCGAAATCCTAGGCCCAATTACAAATACACACAACAGTACATTCATCACATTAATGATGAGTTAGCTGTGGTCGTTACGGTGTGGCTGCAGGCAGTCGTTCACATCCGGGAGGCGAGAAGGTTCGAATCCCCCGTCCGCAACCTTGAAGACGGTTTTCTGTGCTTTCCCATCTTCCTTCCAGGCAAATGCCGGGGTTGGTCCCTAACTATAGGCCACAGCCGCTACCTTCCAATTCCTCGTCCTTACTTTAAAACATTCCTCCCCAGACAACACTCCACACGCGACGGTACTTGTAGCTCACCCAATGGGTGTCCGTATAGAAGCAGCTACAAAACTCTGGCGAGCCGAACATATCCTCGGACACTCCTGGCACTAAAAGCCATACGCTAAAAAAAAGAAAAATCACATTAATACAGGATAGCAGAAAAATGTCACACACACCTAAATACACGCGGACACATGACCTCGATGTCACAAAGTCCAAATTAATCGACAACAACAACTTCTCATACTTTTCAAAACAAAATGTACAGTAGGATCGTTCATTTAAGTTAAGATTAAGATAAGAATAAGTAGCCTACCTCCACTTCCATCAAATGCCTGCCTCTAGAAGTATGCTTTCTGATTTAAAGGATTACTTTTCGAACTCTGCAAATATCGAGTCTGTGTACTGTACTAGCGTCAGTAATTTATTGAGCTCCATCGGCAGGAGAGTAACAATTCACTGGCTTCAGAGGATGTTCTTTTAAGGGCACTTTGACATCACTGCCAAATATATGGCGTCGTTTGTCTCACACACTGCCGGGTAATGTCTTTTATTGTTGTTCACTGAATTAAATGGCTCCAGGCTAGATTATGACAAATCGTATACAGGAATAATTCATAGAGTTTCAGGTAACTAGTTGAAATATTTCTCATTTTATAAGTACCATATCTCTGTGGCAATTTGTTAGGTTATCTTTGTTCCGGTCGAATGAATGTTCCATGTTCTCACTTTATCCATATTCCATAGCATTCTATCAAACGACTTAGCCATGTTAAAGCACCGGGTCTCGTGATATCTCTAAAGTTAAGGAATATTGGGTCGGGAAAGTACTTGGAAGGATGACCGGTTCTGGATGACTAAAATATATTGAGGGGGAAAAGCAAGGAAGAGAAAAAAGAAACTGGCGAACCCTACCGCAAGTGAATTGTGGCTCATGGAAAACGCCCTCGGATGTGAGACATGCCTCTAAGGCAGGAAATCCTTCCTCCTCCCTATTCCTTACATTGCATTCTGAGTATAGATAAGCCTTGTTAGTGTCCTTGCAATGTGTGTGAGAACAAAATCAGAATCCCCCTTAAGGTTTCTCCAATTTATTCTATCTAGCCTATATTGTGACCAGTGATGGACGAAACAAAGAGGATATAAAAAGTAGGTTGGCTCAGGTATGGTAAGCATTTCTACAGTAAAGAAATGTGTTGACATCGAATATTTTGGGTGTTAGGAAGTCATATTTGAAAGCCTTTGTCTGGAGCGTGGCGCTCTATGGAAGTGAAATGTGGACTCTTGGTACAGCAGAAATGGGAGAATAGAAGCATTTGAAATGTGGTGTTACAGGAGAATGATGAAGATCAGATGGGTAGATAGAGCAACAAATGAAGCGGTATTAAGACGAGTGGGAGAGGAGAGATGTTTCTGGTGACTGCTAATGAAGAGAAGAGATAGGTTGGTAGGACTCATACCCAGGAATAGCAAACTTAGTTATGGTAGGAAGGGCTGAGGACAAGGACTGTGGGGGTAGACCAAGATTAGAATATGTTAAACAGATTGCCTCTGATATAACCTAAAGTGTGGTAACTATGTAGAGATGAAACGATTAGGTCAGAAGTATGGAGGGCTGCATTAATCCAGTCAAAAGAGTGAAGACTCATACACAAGCACATTGTGACATACAAACCTCCCCAAATATACATGTATTATATGTTAGACACCTAATGTTCGTTTGGGTAGCTGTAACACGTCCTAGAACAAGTGACGTCAGTGTTTCCATGTCAATGAAGCTGCCTTGGCCTTCAGGCGAAAGGTGTGCGTTCAGTTGTGCACTTGACCTTGAGAGCTCAGCGGAAGGAGGGGTGTAGAGTGGCACGGGGAGCGGGCCGAATACTTCCCTTTCTGAAAACATTGACGCGCGTGATAGCAGGTTCTCACTATCAGACATCGACACGCTCAGCATGCCTAATGTTCTACGCTGCAGTAGTACACCGGGAGAGTGGGATGGGGAAGTGCAGAGCTAACTGCGGGTAACTGTACCTGTAGATTCAGTGAAATGAGCTACTAATAGAATCAGTACTGCTCCGTGATGAAAGTAATGGCACGCAACCTCTCTCCTTATCTGGTAGGTCTATGCCTCATTTGAGGGGCGCTTTGTGTTCTTGGGATTTCTATTTGTGTAGGTTTAAACAACGGTGGTATTTTTTGAGCTGCGTAGCTCAGCAGTAGCGTACTCGCCTGCTGTGCCGAAGGTTGCAGGAACAAATCCTGGCGCAGTCAGCTGGCATTTGAGGGAGCCATGTTAGTAGATTTACTGGCACGTTAAAGATCCCCCTCGGGGAAAAATCCCGGCACCCTGGTGTCTCTAAAAGTGGCAGTAGTTTAAAGGGACGTAAAACCAATACCGAAATTATAATTATTATTAATTTTTGATGATACAACCAGCCTACGGACTAATATCCTAACAGATGCTAATATTACCCGTTTGGTCTTATTGTTGTTTACAGTCTTGCTGAGCTTGCATTAAAGCGGCGTCTCCCCTTTACCCCACTAGTCTACAAACTTTGGGATAAACAAAGCACAGCGCAGCCTTGCTCAGTAGCAATCGTATCTCAAACGATTAGTACTTGTGCTCCAATCTAACAGAAACGCCCAACAGAAGCTCTTTTGTAGGTATGCTCATTTTGTAGTAGACAATTTCTATAAAACCAGGAATTCATTTTATGTATGAATCAGTGTGGGGCCCCTTAATTGATAAAATATTCGTGCTCACTACAACTTACGATATACCATACGACTATCCTACAACTTCGCTAATCATCCATTCATATTAACTTCCATACAGCGGTGAATCAACAGAATTACTAACTTCGGCCACTGAATGGGGCTGTTCGCATCGAAGTAAATGAAAATCAATGAGAGGGACTTTAATGTAATACAAGCACTGGCGCATGTTCAACTTTCTATTACATTTTCTCTAATGAAAGCGGGAGTAATTTGCGAGTTAAACTTCTATATAAATAATTTAGCAGACCTCTTTCACTCCGGCCGAGAGTGATGAAGTATGAATTGAATGGGCGTAGAAACATGGAGCAAGCCGTATGAGGTCATTCAAATAGTTTTAAACAATATATTTTCGCTTCTGAAATCATCAGACTGCTTTTATGTAATGCGAACATGCTTCAATCTTTGAATTTAAATAAACGGATCAAGAAGGGAAGTCATTTCTACTTGAGGAGGTCTTGTTCGCTGAATTGTAAGCATAGGCTATAACGTATTTTTTCACTTACTATATCAAGGCACTAACGTCTTTTTATTATAGATGGGGGCGTGGTGCCACAGCGGTCAAGCTGATGGCATCTAACCAAAGTGGACTGGGTTCCCCTCCTGGTCAATCCATGTGAGATTTTTGAAGTGAAATGCCATGTCTTGTGGTTCGGATTCCACGTAAAAAAGAGGTCCCGTGGCTCATAATCACATGAATCATGGTCACGTAAAACTACAATCTTCCTTCATTCCTTTATATTATTGAAGATACAGAGCACAAATTGTGCGTAATGTTGATTACAAACTTGAATTAGCATGTGTACTGTCACCTCACACTTTCACAAAAGATCACAATTGATGATCCCCGAATTGTATATGTGATCACGTGCTATCGGCAGCATTGCACATCACACAATTTACATAGACAGGAGTTAACAAAGTGTCGCTGGTCTTGGTTAGCGTCTGTCGCATGTCCTGTTCTGTAAAACTCGGGACATATGTCTTCCCTCTTCTTCACTCTGTCCAGGCATCTAAACTAAACTTTACCAAACTAAACTAAAATGAACTAAACTGAGATAAGCCGAGCTAAACTGAACTAAACTGAAGTGAACAATGGGTGTATATTGTCATTATACACCTCATTCGGTATAAAAAATAACAAAGAAGACTCTTCTTTTATGGCCATGTAACACGAATGAACTCCGGAAGATTGTCCAATCGAATCTGTGCGTACTTTGTGGGAAAGAAAACCAAAGGGATCTGGTTTACAAAGGTGGAAAAAGACCTACATGCACTGAGGATATCACATGAGGACATCTTGGAACGTGACTTTTTGAAGAAGAAACTTGGGGAAATGCAGAGTTTTCAGCCAAAACCTATATTGAAAACCGGCAAAAAGTGGACCGAAGAACGAAAGGAAGCTCACCGGTGAAGAATGCGCGAAAACTGGGCCAATGTGAAAGAACGAGGGAAAAGGCAGTTGAAATAACGTGGTCCATAGAAGACCAAAACGATTATTAAAAAATAATAATAATATCGTATGGCCTCGGGTCCCAGGTGCAAGCTTTGTTATTTGACGCCCAGAAGGCAGCTTGTATGACAAATTTTGTTGTTCCTTGGAGCGCTATGAAAGTCAATGAGGTTAGATATCTAAGCTCCTTGACACTATAGCGCTTTCTAGTAGAGAAAGGAGGAACATGAAGGTTGGGGGAAGTGGTTAATTTTGCAATTATGAACAAGGCCTGCTGAATTCAAATTGCCAACAACGTATGACATGCGTGTCATGATTTTTGTCGCCTTTCACTTTCCATGGCCAGGAGCTAACCTGCAAGCTTGGGGTTGGTAGACCGACACGATAACCACTTACCCACCGTGGAAAGCATTCGGTATAAATACAAAGTTTTAACTCAAAAATACAAAATGTTCCGGTATGGCTGCGTCGCTGCGAGTGAGTCGTGTCAGTAGATTTACTGACACGTTAAAGATCGCCTTCGGAGCAAAATTCCGGCATCCTGGCATCTCTAAATGCCTCAGTAGTTAAAATGGACGTAAAACCAATATAGTACATTACGCAACGAGCCTATAATGGCAATAATTAAGACTCGTTTTATAATTTACATACGACTGTCTTAATTACCATTATAGGCGAGTTGCATACGACTGTTTATGTTCGACGATAATTATTATAACTATTTTATGTTCAAACATAAATATTCATAAATATCTGTCGAGATTTCGCCAGTTTTATGTACTGAACAGAGCGCATGGGACGCAGAGAATACCTTGTATTTGACCATGGTCTCCTCGATTACCCCCACTATGACACTAGGCCACGCAGTGAAATTTATATTAGAAGGCCTTGGAAATCAGCGCAGGTGCGATGCTACCCTTACCTAATTGGTCAAGCAACTGTTTCTGAGCTGTGATTGGTAGGAGAGACTGTCCCATAATGAAAACTTGTACTATAATGAGCCTCATTTTACTACAGTTGTCTGACATATAATACTGTATTTACATTTCGACATCGTCGAACATGAAAATGAAAATCCACAGCCTGCTTCCAGTCTCCGACCGGGTCAGGAATGGAATGAATGAAGCCCCCAACTAGCGGCGAGGATATGAACTGTGCCGGCTGCCGAGGCCTGACGCACTCCTCTGGGGCAATGATTAAATGAATGACAGATGAAATGAAATGATAGTGGAGAGTGTTGCTGGAATGAAATTTTGACAGGGAAAACCGGAGTACCCGGAGAAAAACCTGTCTGCCTCCGCTTTGTCCAGCACAAATCTCACATGGAGTGACCGGGATTTGAACCACGGATCCAGCGGTGAGAGGCCGGCGTGCTGCTGCCTAAGCCACGGAGGCTCATTCGTCGAACATAAACATTATTATTACCAAAGTGTTCCGACATGAAAGTTTACTTTATTTATATAGGTTATTCATAAACATATTCCATGTTAATGCAATAAGAAATTAGCCGTTTTAATAATAATAATAATAACAATACCGCATCTCTAGTACAAATTAAGCTACTTGTGCTGATAGTAGCGAAAGGAGAATTAGTTCACTGTACGCGGAGTGAGGGAAAAAAAAGCTCTCGTTCCAACAATCGGGGCGGTGCTGGCGGCAGTAAAGCAAGCCCGATGGCCCTGGAAGAGGGCGATATCGTAGGGCCATAGGGCGTAGGGCAGTGTCTATATTAACCGAGGCCGAGCCCAGCCTGTGTGTGTTGCTTATTTCAAATGGAGAGTGGCGAGGGGGGTAAGAGGGGGCCACTTCACAAGATTGATCGGTCCTTGGCGAGCACAGTCGATACAGCATCGAGAGCTGTGGGGTACGGGATCTCAAACAGTGGGGCGCGGCTTGCTAACTACAGGACCCTCACTCGTGGTCACGTGATCTAAGTCGGACTGCCGGAGTAAAGCTTAACAAGTACCGAAAATTACAGCTTAAAACTAGCGACGTTTTCAATTAAGGTATGTTGTTGTAATTGTTGTTAATATTTCATGTTAGGAGCTTGATACCTCTTGTTTATCGGCCCCGTGTAGTTGGATGTGTGTTGAATTTGTCTGACAACCTATATTTATGTGATGACTGTAGTAGTATGTGTAGCTGTATTAGGAAGGAAGGAAGATTGTAGTTTTACGTGAACAGACAACATGACATTAGGTGCCACGGGACCTTTTTTTTACGTGGAATCCGAACCACATGACATGGCATTTTACTTTCAAAATCTCATATGCATTGACCGGGAATCGAACCCAGTCCACCTTGGTGAGAGGCCAACAGCTAGACCACTGCGCCACTATGCTCTTGGCTGTATTAGGGTCAGGGATGGTGCCCCGGGACTTGAAAGAGAGTACTATCCCGGTATTTGACCGGATGGTGTGTGGAAAAACCCGGGGTAGAACCGCACTCGGGATAGTCGCTGCCAGCACCGGGAATCTAACCTAAGATCTCCGGACTTGCTACAGCTACACGCCCGGTCGTGGTGTACGATTCAATGACCACGGCTGGGTTTCGGTTCGATTCCCGGCTCTATCAAGTAATTTAATTCTGATCTGAGTGAGGACTGCAACGGGGCGCACTCAATCTCGTGAGACGAAATTGAGAAATAGTGGGTTCGATTCCTATCCCAGCCATCTTGGAAGTGGTTTTCCATGGTTCCCCACTTCTACTCAAGGCAAATGCTGGGTTGGTTCCTAACTTAATGCCTCGGCTGCCTCCTTCCCAATCCTCGCCTAAATTACAAATACACGCAGTAATACAGACAACATGACATTAGGTTATCAGGAGAATTCTGCAGCCACCCAAGTACACGGGACTAAATGACCATGGTGTCTAAGCTCCTTAAATGAAACAACAATAACAGGCATATATTATGACGGAGAGGTTAACGCGAGTGGTCACTTGTGCCGAATAAACCAAGTCTGTAGCTAAAAGTTTAGTCTATCCTTTTGTGTTTATACTAGCAGTCACACCCGGCCTTCTCCAGGTTGTCATCTCATATTCAGAGCAGTTTGCAGCATTCAATACATTTGAACTTTTCTTTAAAACTCTGCCTACCCCATCACAAAACCTACGGACTGGCTGCGTGGTGTAGCGATATCGATCTCGCTTGCTGTACCCAAGGTTACAGGATCGAATCCTGGCCCTAGTCGGTTGATATTTGAGGGCCCGCAAATGCGAGGGAGCCGTGTCAGTAGAATTACTGGCACGTTAACAATCCCCTTCGGGGCATAATTCCTCCTCCCGGCAGCGGCTCTCTAAAAAGAAAGCCGCTGTAGTTAAAAGGGCGAAAACCCAATAATATTATTGCTATTATTATTACTAGCGGACACGTGCGAGAACTCTCGCATAATGGGTTATGTGCGCCCCATGTGAACAGACTACCCACCCGGCACTAGTGCTATGCGGGCTTTACGCGACACAGTTCTGCCAAGGGCCATCGTCTTGTTTATTTGTTTAAAAGCACTTTATAAACAAATAAATATATTTCCATTGACTTTAAAAGAAATGCAAGATTTTTCCTTTACTATTGAGACGATTTGGAATATTTTGGTACAAACCACACCTTCGAACTCCCTCTGGTTTAGGAGCTTGAGTTTTGTGAAACATACACCTTAGCGTATTATATAAAAAGATTATCAAAAATTGTTCATTAAGCACAGTTTGGACATGTGCTAAGGATAGCGGCTGACACTATAGCAAAGACTGGTTACGTGTTGGAAGTCGCCATTAATAGACCAAAAGGACGACCAAAACAGCGATGGGCCGATACCCTTCACAAAGATCTGAAGAGCGTCTTCTCCACCCTGACATGGCCCAGAACAGAACTAAATGGATACATCGGATCCATGTAGCGGACCCTGCCACCAGGCGGGACAAACGCTGAAAGAAATGAAGAAGAAGTTCATTAAGCACAGTTATTCTGGTCTTCGGCAAAACTTCGGTGGGCGTACACAAGAAGCTTTCCTGACAATATTACAGCTGTCCAGGGTTGTTGTCTTCTGCATTTTCTGATGGATGTTGAATGGTAGATACAGTTGGTGTAGAGCTGATTTGGTATTACTCTCGTGGCTGAAATATTATGTTTGAACAAATAAACAAGAAGCACGCATAACAGGTGGGTTATGCAGATGCGAGATTTCGTGCACAGGTCCCAATATCCAGCAAACTTATGAATATAGATGTAAGAAAATCCTTTGCAAAATCATTTTTATGAAGTACACTGCTCTATGGAAGTGAAAGTTGGACTCTGGGTAAATTGGAAAATAATCTACTTGGAGTTGCTGAAATGTGGATGTGGCGGAAAATGACAAGAACGAGCTGGATGGAAAGAAAACCCAACCTGGAAGTCTTAAGGGAAGTCAGAGAAGAGAGGAGATTAATGAAGGAAATGGGAAAGAGAAAAATAAAATGTATTCATCGTTAGCATTCTTGAAGAGAAAATGCTGGGAAAGAAAGGAAGAGGACGACCTAGGACGAAGTATTTGGAGGACATCAAGAATAGAATGGTATGTGACAATTACATGGAACTGAAACGAACCACCAACGACAGAAGAGTGAGGTTGCATCGAGAAGGCATGATGATGATGATGATGATGATGATGATGATGATGATGAAGATGATGATTATCTGAAGTATGATGCAACATGGAGATATCCAGAAGAGCTGTTTATCCACGGCAAAGCCAAGTACGATTGCTGGTTGGAATATTGATTTAATAAAGTAGAGTGACTGTAAGAAGGTACAAACTGCAGGGGAGTAAAGGAGTTTCCTAACCAACATGATCGTTTCCACTGTACACGAGTGAACAAGTGTTTCCTGGGGATGTACAGTAAGCTTGTAACACTCGGTCCCAGCATTTGACAGGTGACAAATGTAAGTAACGATTTGCCATTTTGTTTAGCACGACTCTGCTGTGAGTTATTAACTATGCATGGAAAGAAAATTGTGGCTATTAATCTTAACGAGTGAGAAATGGTTCCCGTAGCAGTTATTAGTGTAACAAGTTGGTTAGTGTTAGACGGCAGTGCTTGCTTTGTCTGCCAGACACATCTGAATAATGTATGCCTCTTGTATGTTGGTTTGGGTGACGATGTCATATAACTTCAGTTTTCTTACCTAGAGTTTTAAGCTAGTGATTGGTTCCAAGAAGAATAGCTTTTTAATATTTATTCGTAGACCAGATTTAAGTGCACACTTACCGCTTATTTGTTTATGGATTTTTAATATAATCATGTATGTATTTATGTACTATGTCTACTTATTAATGTATTTAATCATGTAGATAATCATTTACTATGACGATGCCGGAAGACAAAAATGTTCGGAAATAAAATATTTAAGGTTGGTGGAAGTTCAAACCATTTATTTGTATATACTAATGTGATTCCACCAGGTACTTTCAGTCACTTTTATTATTATTATTAATTTATTCATTTCTATCTTTTATTCATTTAATTATTCATTATATTTATTTAATTTTATATTTCTTCATTCAGTCATTTATACATTTTTAATACATTTGTTTATTTATTCGTTCATTTATTTATAAAGTGCGTTCAAAAAGTAACGAGCCGGAGGCTGGAATACGCAAACCGGTGACGACATCGGCTAATCTTGGCGTGTGTAACGAGGTGTGGTTCCGACCAGAGCGTGGAAGGTCATAGCCCGTCGCTAGAGGGCACGCGAGCACGTCACGTGACGATACAAAGCGAGAAGCAGCATGCATCAATCGTCCAACGCTGCCAGTCGCATTGCAAACAGTGACATGGAGGCGTCAACCGAAGAGCAAAGAGGTGTTGCTCGGTTTCTGACAGCGGAAGGAGTAGGGTGAACGGACATTCATCGCCGAATGTCACAAGTGTACGGCGAACACTGCATGTCCCTTGCAAGGATCAAGGCGTGGCACAAGCGCTTCAGGGAAGGACGGGTGTCGTTAGCCGATTATGCCCGGTCTGGGGCACCCCCCTGCATTACCGATGACAACGTCCAGCTCGTTAATGCACTCATTACCCAGGACCGCCGAGTGACAGTGAACGCCATAGCCGACGTGGTCGCTCCACGACAATGCACGACCTCATACGGCCAACACAGTCGCGACACTCCTGCAGAATTTCAAATGGGAGGTTCTCGGCCACCCTCCATACAGTCCCGACCTCTCTACCTGTGAATACGCCATGTTAGGTCCCCTGAAAAGGGCTCTGCTGGGCCAACGATTCACCTTAGACGCCGACGTCCAGCTGTGCGTGTGGAACTGGTTCACATCGCAGCCCAGGGAATTTTATGAGTTAGCCATTCACCGCCTCGTGTCACAGTGGGACAAGTGCCTCAACAGCCAGGGCCAATACTTCTAACATACAGGTACTGATTTCTGTAATTATGCCTCCGGCTCGTTACTTTTTGAACGCACCTTATACTTATGTATTTGTTTATTTAGTTAGTTATTCATTTATTCATTCTTATTTTTATTTATTTACTTATTTATTTTATCATTTCAAATGAACTTGTCGAACTTCGTCGTTATGCTTGGGTCTAACATTATGCGTTACGGTTACGGCGTGTATGACGTCATCATGTTGTTCAGTGCATATGCACCGAGTCTGAGTTTACTGCTGGGGTCTGCCGTTATGCGATACGGAGACGGCGAGTGCGTGACGTCAGACAGGAGTACAGGGTGACTCCTAAAGAGATGAACACGATGTCAGATAAGAATACAGGGTGACCCTTAACGATGTGTACAAGATGTCAGACAAGATTACAGGGTGACTCCTAAAGATATATACAAGACGTCAGATAAGAATACAGGATGACTCCTAAAGAGGTGTACCCGATGTCAGACAGGAATACAGGATGACTCCTAAAGAGGTGTACCCGATGTCAGACAGGAATACAGGGTGACTCCTAAAGAGGTGTATAAGATGTCACACAGGGATACAGAGTGACTCCTAAAGAGATATACAATATGCCAAATAAGAATACAAAAAAGCAAGGAATGACGCTATTAGTTTTACGTGACCGTCAATCTCTAGATCATGAGCCACGGGACCTCCTTTTTACGTGGAATCCGAACCACAGGACATGGCATTTCACTTCGAAAATCTCACATGCATTGACCGGGAATCGAACCCGGTCCGCCTTGGTGAGAGGCACACAGCTTGACCACTGAGCCACCACGCCCCCATAAGGATACAAGGTGACTCTTAAAGAGGTGTACAAGATGGCAGAGAAGAATACAGGGTGACGTGCACAAGATGTCAGACAAGAATACAGGGTGACTCCTAAAGAGGCGTACAAGATGTCAGACGAGAATACAGGGTGACTCCTAAAGAGGTGTACAAGATGTCACTCAAGAATACAGGATGACTTCTAAAGAGATATACAAGATGCCAGATAAGAATACAGGGTGCCTCCTAAAGAGGTGTGCAGGATGTCAGAGCAAAATACAGGGTGGCACTTACCGAGGTGTACAGTATGTTAGATTCAATTCAAATAGAGGGTGACCCTTATCAATTCAAATTCAAGAGGTTTGCAAGATATCAGATTCAAATAATGGGTGACCCTTAAAGATTTCTAAAATATGTCAGACTCAAATACAGGGTGACCCTTAAAGAGGTACCCGCCCGGTAAGCCTAAGTTAATGGGTAATGGAGTCTGTTGAAAGAGTCCTGGGGCCTCGAGCGAAGCGAAGCCCTCCTGAGCCTTTCTAACATGTGTAGCATTTGTAGCACGCGTCATTTGAAATGATATAAAGTCTAGTCTCTCAGACTGACTGTATCTTTTTTATTTCATTTATTTATTTATTTACTTATTTATTTATTTATTCTTCTCCGGTCGTTCTTAAGGCAGTCTGGCTTTCTCAGACATTGAATCAATTAACAACACTTTATCAATGATTTAAAACATTAAACAGTATATTAGCCTACTTTCGATTTTTGATAAAATGAAAGTAAACTTACGAGATTTACATGGGCCAAAGGTTGTCAGTCTGTCTGTGTGTGTGAGGGGGGGGGGGCTTTCAATTCAAAGAAACGACGAAACCAAATTGAACGAAATTTAGTACAGAGTTAGCACTAGCAAAGGCCACCCCAGTGTCATGTTTTATATTGCCACCATCATTACCAAAACTGAATGGTGGCCACTCAAACATTCAAAACGTAAAATCAAACTACGACTAATCTAATCATCCGATCTCTACCAAATTTGGTAACAACATACCTTCATATAGGACGCGTCTTGCGCTCAAACTACAAAAGTCATCAATACTAGTTGAGACACCTGATGACACGCTTTGCGATCCACGGTTTTAATCATCATATTTGTGTGACATTGTAATTATTTCAACTATTTAACCAACAGTCTTAATTACATTTTATTTCAAGAAAATCATAGTAAAAGGTTTTTGTAGAATGTCCACTAAAAGAGGAGCCTTGTTAATGTAACGTTTTGTTTAGATTGACTTATTCTACTTTTCGTGTGAGTTTAGAGCAGAGGAACTCAATGTCTTTTTACTGACCATCCACTCGTGAACTATTTAAAAATTCGTGGACTATAGTTTGAATTCACCTGATGTGGAGGGTGCATTCCAAAGTCAATGAAACAATAGAAAACGGACTCAGATCAGATATCCCTAGGAATACCCAATTCTTGACATTTTCAGAGGCCATCCCTAATGGGAAAAGTTATAAGTCTTCAGGGGAGCTAACCTCATTGCCAAGAGAAGTCTTTTCCCACCACGTCGTGTTCTTTTGCATGCTGCCTTTTTGATTGGCCTATGGATCTTTCAAGCATAAAAAGGCATCTTCATTGATTATATATAGAATGGTGAAGTATTTTAATGCCACGTTTGTCATCTCAAGCTATTGACCTGTGCTTAAAACGGGACTGTCTACTGGTCTTCTTCATACTGTACATCTTCATTAACATTTGCAGGCCGAATACTATCGCCGTCACCAACTACTTGATTTTGATCTATACCTTAATTTTTTCTACAACCATATTGGGTTAAATAACCATTTCAGTGCTACACTTTATCATAATTTCATTATGTTAGTCTAATGCTTTACAATTGGCTGATGAAGGGGATAAAAATTGTTAGTTAATCCCTGAAACATGTAACTTACCAAGATTAACTTTATTAATAAATATTTTCATTAAAGTATTAATTCTGGTGGTTATATAAATCTTATTAAAGACTATTCAGGGTAGAAAACATTAATAAGTAGGGTGATGAATGATGTCAGCAGTTGGTCAATGAAATAATTTTGAATGAAGCGTTCTGAATGGTTTAAATAATTTACGCACCTCTGTAGAAGAGGATGCTAGTTGCGTACAAACAGGCAGCACTTGGTCATGGCGGCAGTGTTAGTAATGAATGACTGGCAGCTGGAGCCTAAAGTCTTCATGAAATTGTTAATTACCTAATGAGACCCATGACGTATGGGTCAGTATGTATCATCCAGCGTATCCAACAGGTTACTGAGAATAATAATTACTTTGAAGTGATTTCCCCTCCCGCATAGACCTTGACATGCATGGAGGTAAACACTCGTCCTCGCTCTGGCAGATTTATAACTTCCTTTCTTACTTTGCAAACTGTATGAGTTCAGAGTAAAGTACGCTACTTTTAGAAATGGCTCACTGACGTCAAGGAGACCAGTGATACGTTGTTATGAATTATGTATTCTTATTATACGTTTACTAAACAAATGCATGTCTTAAAATTTTGCATGACTACAAGCTATACCAAGTGGTGCACTTGCTGAAAGCAAAATCATGCACATCCATGCTTACTTTACATACAGAAGTACACTTAAATTATTGTAATATTCCTAGGTTCTCGGCGATTTTGATGGTTATCTTTGGGATGCATTAAAACGCTTGTATGCTTACGGAGGTAAAAGAAAGATTAGAAAGATTTATTGTGCTAGTAAATTGTAGGTAGCTTTATGCTCAGTACGACATACCACTATTGTCGATAAAATTATTTTCTGTAGGCCTATGCAGCTGTGTATTTCTATACGGTTTTTATTCCTGCAGTCGGGGATAATTGACTTGTAACTTCCGTTGCTGTTGTTGTTTCTATGAGGGGCTTGGACATCGTGAGCATTTGGCCTCGTGTAGGCCTACTTGGTGTGTGTGGAATTTTGTCTGGTAAATAATCTGTGGTATTGTGATGGCTGTATTAGTATGTGTACTTGGTGATTCTGGTTAGGAATGGGAGGAGGTGGTCATGGCATTAAGTTATAAACCATCCCGGCATTTGGTTGGGGATAGAAAGAGAAAACCACGAAAAGTCACTTCCAGGATGGCTGAAGTGGGAATCGATCCCTCACGGTCACTTCCTACCCAAATCCTACCTCAATTGCAAATACACACGCTAATATAGACGTCACAGTGACACAGGTCATCAAACTAATTCTACACACACCATAACGTTATCTCAATATTTCGGTTACAGTCATTTCCCATCTCTTAATCAATGGTCATTATATATATAAGAGTATTCACGAGGTTTTGAAGCCAAAAAACTCAAGACTAACCGATCTTACTTCAAAATCTGCATTTGACACCTTCTCGTGGTGTAGTGGCTACCATTCTTGACTGTCAACCGTGAGGTCTGAGTTCGAGGAAATACTACGAAATTGAATTCTGGTCTGAGTACTGTAGACTACTGGATTGGGGTAAGCTCAGCCTCTTGAGGCAAAACAGATTAGATTCAAACATCTGAGAAGGGATTTTCCGTAGTTTCCCACTTCTGTAATACGCCAGGAAATGCATTGATGATACCTTCACTGGTTGAACACATTATTTTTACATAATTTACGGCCGGGCCGAATAGCAGATTTCTAATCGAACCACCGGCACACGTAATTCTCCTCCCGTCCTTCCCTAAATCACAAATACAACCACACTTCAGTGTGCTCCCTTCTTTAATCACCAACCAGTAATTAACTAACCATTCAAGTGCACATGACTATTCGACAAAACAAACAATAACCTGACACACAATACAAAACAAGTAGTTCCGTGAAGAACTATACAGCCTATTTTCATATATCCTACTTATGTTAATTGCCTCTAGCAACATACACAATTTCAGTTTGATTGCTGTAATAGATTCGTAGATATTGAGAACCGACTAAAAATTTCGGATGGTCGCCATGTTGGATTTTATATATGTAGGTCCTAGAGTTATGTACTGTTACATGCAGATTATTGTGTACGTGTAGTATTCAAACTACAATCGCATAATTAGGACACAAGAAGTAACAAGGAGATTTTAAAATTTCGCACAGCTGCCATCTTGAGGTTATGGAAACAATTGAAATAAATTAGATGCCAGTGGATTACCATTCGTATAAGGATTTACTGTTCCAAGTTTCACTACACTCGGATGGTTAAATTGCGAGAAACGTCCATGTGAATTTTTATATTTCGCGTCGCCTCCATGTTGGATTTGTGAACACCAAGTTATTTAAAGTCCTATAGGTGAACTTAAGTTCATAGCCCCTATGAACATTAAGAAATTCAGTTTGATTGCTATAATAGATTCGTAGATATTCAGAGCCGACTAAATATTTTGGATGGTCGCCATGTTGAATTGCTAAATGTATAGGCCATAGAGTCATGTGCCATTAAAGAAAAATTATTGCGTAGGTTCAATATTCAAACTTTCAATTCGATCGCATGACTACATCACAAGAAATAAAAACTTAATTTTAAAATTCGCACATCCGCCATCTTGAGGTTATGTAAACAATTGAACTAAATTAGATACCAGTGCATTACAATGTGTATAAATATTTCCTGTACCTGATTTCAGTGCGTTTGGAACATTAAATCGCGAGAAAGGTCTATTTAAAATTTTCAACTTCGCTTGGCTGCCATGTTCGTTTTGTAGTTAACCGGTTTCTGAAAGTCTTATAGATGGACTTCCGTAGTGCCCTTTATCTCCGTGAAAGATTTCAGGGGGATACCGCTAATAGTTTCACAGATATGGAATGCCGGTGAAATATTTCGCACATACGCCATCTTGTGGTTATGTAAACAATTGAACGAAGTTAGATGTCGGTGCATTACAATGTATATAAACATATACTGTACCAAGTTTCATTGCGTTTGGTTGGTTAAATCGCGAGAAACGTCTATTTAAAAGTCGCAACTTCGCTTGGCCGCCATGTTCGTTTTGTTGTTACCAGATTTTCAAAGGTCACATAAGTGAACTTATAGTTGTTCCCTTTATCACCATACAAAATGTCAGGGTAATATCGGTAATAGTTTCGGAGATATTGAATGCTGGTGAAATATTTCGCACAGCTGCCATGTTGGATTGGTGAGTCGTAACAAAATTTGAAGGACACGGTCGGGGTCGCAGGGAATAGTGCTATGAACTTACCGAGTTTCATTGAAATCGCTCCAGCCGTTTAGATTTTATTAGGGGGGGACACACACACGAATCACACACACACACACACACACACACACACACGCACACACACACGGACAAAAGGTGATCTCATAAGCCTATTTTTTCAAAATTGAAAATAGGCTAACAAGATAACTGTACCTATCATATATATTATTTCAGTAGTATAGATCCCTCCTGCGGCGCTCACAAGCGACCGATCGTGAAAAATGAGCATTTAAATGAAAGAGAATAAACATTACCAGTGACTCAATGCACTCTAATTTCATAAATATCTATAATTTCTTTAAAAAATTACTTCAAAAACTGTACGAAATGTGCGATTTGTAGTTACTGTTGCTGCAGGAAGATACGCTCAATAATTGGTGTCCACTTCACATTTTGGCCGTTGTGACGCCTTTTTTATGTCATTATAACATTCTGAGGTCTTTCCTTTATCATTTTGCATCGATTTCAGAAACAGTATGTGTACGTTTTCAGAATCAGTTGGCTAAATCAATGGATTGGCTACTCAAATCGAATAACCGACGAGTGTTACTGCTAAGCATTCAATCAATAGACTCAGCACAAACATGATTTAAGCTCATCCGTCTAAACAATGGATTTATTATATTCCAGGTTTGTTAATATGCCGCGATACAGGATTTTCTTCTGCATTCTAATTCCATAAATATCGATTTTTGTAAGAATTGTGCTTTTTACAAATACTGTTGCTCTAACATGCTGCAATTCTGAGTTGTCGTCTAAAACATTAAAAAAAACATTGAACGTTAATTCTCTAACGGGTTTTCTTCTATCTGATTTTCAGAATCGGTAAATCAATGGATTCGGTACAGGTTTTTCTTCTGCATTCTAATTCCATAAATATCGATTTTTGTAAGAAGTGTGCTTTTTGCAAATACTGTTGCTGTATCATGCTAGAGTTGTTGTCTACAACCTTAAAACTATCATCATCATCATCATCATCATCATATAGGCCTCTTAAATTAGCGGTGAAGAATTGCATTCTAATTTCATAAATATCAATTTTTGTAAGAAGTGTGCGATTTGCAAATACTGATGCTCTAACATGCAGCAATTATGAGTTGTCGTCAAAACCCTTAAAACTATTAAACGTTAATTATTTGACGGGTTTTTTCTTCTGCATTCTTATTTCATAAATATCGATCATTTCGCATGGTTTTCAGAAACAGTAAATCAATGGATTGAGTACTCTAAATCGTATAACCGGCGTGTGTTACGGCGTCTAAAACCTTAGAACTATTAAACATTAATTCTTTTGCAGGTTTTTCTTCTATCGTTTCCCATGGTTTTCAGAATTACTAAATCAATGCATTGGGTACCGGTACTCAAATCGTATAATTTCATAAATATCGAATAACCGATGAGTGTTATGATGATCCAATTTTCAGTGATTGCCTTCTTAAGTTACGGAACGTACAACTTGCAATTCTGACTGAAATGTATCGAATAACCGGTGAGTGTTACGGCTAAGCTCTTAATCAATGGACTCAGCACAGTAATGGAATCAACATTGACGAATTGCATTTTAATTTCATAAATATCAAAGAAAGGAACCAGCCACAGCTCGCTCTCATGCTGACGCTCCACTCCACCCCTGTAGGTAACGTGCAAAGAAGTTTAGCGTTGAGCGCTACACAGAACAAGGAAAGGACCCCTGTAGGTAACGAGCAAAGGAGTTCAGCGCTGATCGTTGCACTTAGGAACAAGGAAGCCTCACTGTAAGCGGGACGTGAAGAAGTTTTCCAACGATGGCTGTCCTGATAAGGGAGAAGGAGGCTTCTCAGCCAAAAAGTTAAAGCAGGAAATCTTGACCAAGATGCTTTCATAAATATCGAATAACTGGTGGGTGTTATGATGATCCAATTTTCAGTGATTGCATTTAAGTTAGAGAACGTAGAACTTGGAATTCTAACTGAAATGTAAACAGTGTTCTATAATCATTTGGATGAATTGAAAACATAACAACCTTTCTCCTTAAGTCTCTCATTATAAACCTATTGGGATATGAGTAGTTTACGAACAAGCGAGATTTCATAAATTTCATAAATTTCTAATTTCTTAAATGTCTATAATTTATACAAAGTGTGCGATTTTCAGATACTGTTGCTGTAGGAAAATACGCTCCATAATTGCTGCCCACTTCACATCTTAGCCGCTGCGACGCCTGTTTAGTGTCATTTTCACATTCTGAGATCTTTCCTTTATCATTCTGCATAGATTTCAGAAACAGTAAATCAAAGGAATGTGTACTCAAATCGTATAATTTCATAAATTAGCGGTGATGAATTGCATTCGAATTGCTTAAATATCAATTTTTGTAAGAAGTGTGCGATTTGCAGATACTGATGCTCTAACATTCTACAATTATGAGTTGTCGTCTAAACCCTTAAAACTATTAAACGTTAATTTAATTTACAGGTTTCTCTTCTGCATTCTAATTTCATAAATAGGTATCGATCATTTCGCATGGTTTTTAGAAACAGTAAATCAATGGATTGAGTACTCTAAATCGTATAACCGGCGTGTGTTACGGCGTCTAACACCTTAGAACTATTAACCATTAATTCTTTTACTGTTTTTTCTTCTATCATTTCCCATGGTTTTCAGATTTACTAAATCAATGGATTGGGTAATCAAATCGTATAATTTCATAAATATCGAATAACCGATGAGTGTTATGATGATCCAATTTTCAGTGATTGCCTTCTTAAGTTACGGAAAGTACAACTTGCAATTCTGACTGAAATGTATCGAATAACCGGTGAGTGTTACGGCTAAGCTCTCAATCAATGGACTCAGTACAGAAATGGAATCAACAGTGACGAATTGCATTTTAATTTCATAAATATCAAAGAAAGAAACCAGTCACAGCACGCTCTCATGCTGACGCTCCACTCGGGAAACGAAAGCACCCATGTTGGTAACGTGCAAAGGAGTTTAGCGTTGAGTGCTACACACAGGACAAGGAAAGCACCCCTGTAGGTAACGTGCAAAGGAGTTTAGAGCTGATCGTTGCACTTAGGAACAAGGAAGCTTCACTGTAAGCGGGGCGTGAAGAATTTTTCCAACGAGGGCTGTCCTGTCCGTCCTGATAAGGGAGAAGGAGGCTTCTCAGCCAACAAGATAAAGCAGGAAATCTTGACCAAGATGCTTTCATAAATATCGAATAACTGGTGAGTGTTATGATGATAGAATTTTCAGTCATTGCCTTCTTAAGTTAGAGAACGTACAGCTTGGAATTTTAACTGAAATGCAAATGGTGTTCTATAATCATTTGGTTGAAATAATAACATAACAACCTTTCTCCTTAAGTCACTCTTTATAAACCTATTGGGGAAAGTATGACTTATGAACATGCGAGATTTCTGGCACGGGTCCGCTAGTAGTCTATAATCCTCCATGGAATGCAGCAGGTCTTTCTTTCACTCTCCGGGGAAGTCTGTTGCTGTCAAGGTTACTTAAATACTGCTGTAATGCTAAGAAACGAATGGGGACAGTCTAATCCTTACCTGCTTTTAAGGTAAGAATAATTCTTCTTCTTCCTTCGGCTTTTCCCAATTAATTGGGGTCGCCGGAGCCAACCAGTCTCATTTTGGTTTTGGCCGGGGATGTAAGGCCGGATGCCCTTCCTGACGCCACGTGATTTTTCAGGTGAAAATTCCACCCCGCTGTCACCGGGATTCAAACCCCGGCCGTCCGGGTGAAAGACGAGCTGCTTAGCCACTGCGCCATCACGCTCCCTTTAAGGTAAGAATAATTATGCATCGTAAAATTCTCCTGCAGCCCAGTAAAAGAAACATCGGTTGGTTCCTCAGTTCTGGGGCTACGACAACGTGGTCATGTAGCCCCGTGTACTTTGGGTGTAATTCAAGTAAGGACTGGAGTCAATAATTAATAGTTCCTACTTTTGCTACCAAATGCTACTGCGCACGACACCTAGCTTGCAGACTTGGCTACTAGATAGCATCGCAGTCAGCACCTGGCGGCGAACGATGGAACTAATAGAGCGTTATCAATTCTAACCTTCTCATTCGGATTCACACAAATGTGGTTAGTGAAAGGTTCTTTTTCATGCCATAAATCTATTACATGGAACCACCGGCTTTACTTCCCCTCCGAAGGAAGGCATACTGAGGAATTTTTAACGCTTAAAAAAAATCCGACGATTTCAGAGGGGTTTGAACCCGCGACCTCAGTATGCTACCAACTACGCCACCGAATCCGCGAAGAGGCCAAAGGTCTAAAATGCATAACAGTCTTGGTTGGTTGGTTGGTTCCTCAGTTTAGGGGCTGCGACAACGCGGTCATGTAGCCCTGTGTACTTTGGGTGTGTGTAGAATCTGTCTGATAACCGGTGTTAATTGTGATGGCTGTATTAGTGAGTGTTATCTGTGATTCAGGGAAGGACTGCAGATGATCAATTTCAAGTTGTTCCTACTTTAACTACCAAATGCTACCGTCAATGAAACCTAGCTGTAAACTTGGCTACTAGATGCCACCGCAACCGGCACGTGGCGACGAACGTTGGAACTTAAAAGAGCGTTAATCAAATCTAACCTACAAATTTAGCTTCACACAATTGTAATTAGTGGAAGGTTCTTTTGCATGCCATAAATCTATGACAAGGGCCCTCTGAAGGAAAGTATACTGAGGGATTTTAACCCTCTTAAAAATTCGATGAATTCAGCCGGGTTTGAACCTGCGATCTTGGGCATAGAAGCTCAGCGTGCTACCAACTACGCCACCGAAGCCACCCCTACCTGCTTTTAAGGTGAGAATAATTATGCATCTTCAAATTCTCGTCAATAATAAAACTAGGAATAATAATTCAGAAAATGTTCTTGTGGTTTTATCTCCTTTTTACGTGGATTAGAACAATGATCTCATTGCGTAATTTTTTCGGTACCTAAGAAAAACATGCTTTGAAACATCTGCACATTGTAAAAACTCGGTCAGAGGGCCACATCAAAAGCCTTCGGCCCGCGGGTCTTATGTTGATCACCCCTGCCCTACAGATAATTATTACATAGCAAGAGTGTTGCAGAACTACTGGAAATTACCCCAGTTCGCTATTAGCCATTAGCAAGCGGGTCTTGGTTTTATTGCGGGCTCTGTGTTGAATGTTGATGGGTCCAGCATCGCCTCGCTACAACAAAATACCTTGGAGAGTTAGGTCAGCGATTCACTCGCCTCTCAATGAACTTGCGTGTTTAATTTACACACTAACGTCAGTTGCGTAACTACTGGGGTTGATTAGTGGAATCAATACCCTTCCCGAGCCAATTATTAAAAATTTCGTTCAGCTTTAATTGTGAATAAAACCAATCTTTGGATTGATGTTTTTGTTGATTCATTAGGGGCTTTGCAACATCGTGGTTGTGAAACCCCATGCACATGGATAAGTGTGAAAGTTTTCTAATAACCTGTGCTCCTGTGGCAGCAGTATTAGTGTGTGTATTGTAATTAAGATGAGGATTTGGAAGTAGGTAATGCGGGCCCCGTTGTGTTGGGGTAGCGCGCCTGCCTCTCACCCGGACGCCCCGGGTTCGATTCCCGGCCCCGTCAGGGATTTCATAAACTGACTTGAGGGCTGGAACGAGGTGCACTCAGCCTCGTGAGGACAATTAAGTAGCTGTCTGACAGTGAGGCAGCACCCCTGTCACGAAAACCAAGATTAACGGCTGAGAGGACCCGACGCTCTGACCACGCGTCACCCCAATATATCTGCAATTCTGCAGGCCAAATGGCTGGGCAGCGGTCACTTGGTAGGCCTAGGCCCTTCATGGGCTGTAGTGCCAGGGGTTATTTTATTTGGAAGTAGGTGGCCATGGCCCTAATTTAGGAACCATTCTGGCATTCGCCTGGAGTAGATGTGGGAAATCACGGAAAATCACTTTCAGGATGGCTGAGGTAGGAATCGAACCCGCCTCTTCTCAGTTTTGCCTCACGAAGCTGAGTATACCCCGTTCCAGCCCTCAGATCAGAATTGAATTTCTCAGCAGAGCCGGGAATTGAACCAGAGCCTCCGCGGTGACAGCCAAGTATGCTAGCCACTAAGGAACGAGACGGATGGACTCATATCGATGACAATTCATTGGATTGTAATTACTAATTTTAGAACATGTTTTCTACTTGTGTAAAATTCTTAGAAGTAAGTTACCTAAACAAAAACATACCTCTTACTGAATTAGCAAAATGGTCAATAGTTCAGTTAGCCAGAGGGGAAGTCAGTGAGACGGACGCAGCACATTCTCCTTTCATCCCATTCCGAAAATTCATCACATGTCAGTTGCCATTCCGTTTGAATTCGCGTGTGAGTAATCGCAGTATACAGTAGTGTAGTTTTGTAAGGTGAATAATATTGTGTGAGTTGAATTAATATGTTATTATTATTGGTTATTAGTTAGAATTATTAATTGGAAACTGTGGTTCATAAATGTTCATACAATGCCAAGAGAATAAAGGGAAGGGTGATTTCGTTAAAAATGTCCGGAAATTCGACTTGATGTTTTAATACCAACTTGTATAGATGCCAGATTTTTTAACTTTTGGTCCAGTCCTCACCCCTATGTATTTTTGGTAGATTTCATAAGAAAGCTACCTATTACAATGGGTACCATATTGCAACTTCCTAAAAATTCCGACATATCTTCGCTCTTCCCATCCCCCAAACCCCAAAACCATCGCCAGTTAAAATGTTTATACATATTGTATATAAGTGGGTATATACTGTATATCACCTTCTTGTAGACACGATAACTACCGCCATTTTCACCAATCACTTATAAATAAAATAAAATAAAATAAAATAGAATATAACCATTTAAAATCTCCGTTGAGTTTGATAATGGGAATAATCGGACCAAGGGGGTGGAAATAGGCGTCTTTTTTCGAAAGAGTGACATATCGCTACAACCTTCTTAGTATGTTAAAAATCGAATACATTCAAAGTTCAAACTATACTTCGTATAAGGGCCAAAAACTTATCTCAATAAAGTTTTTTTATAGCACCATCCATTGACCAAACGGGTGGTAAAAATTGAATTTTGAGAGAAAAATATCATACTTCCCTTGATCGGCACAGTATCAAAACCAAATGAAATGGTCAGTAGTCCTCTAAAAATTACCTAAAACTTTAGTCTGAAAGAATTTTTCATATGACCCTCCCCTACGCCAAGGGACGAGCAAAATATTTTCGGAATAATAAGATGGAGCTTTTCGAATGCTTAGCATGTGGTACTTTTGTTGGTATACATCAAATGGTAATTTTAGTGAATTCGAAATATTTTCTCAGCTCGGTGAAATCTACTTCCGCCTTTCGGCGTGCTGAGATATTCTTTTTAGCAATTTTTACAAAAGATGAAACTAGACTTATGAGATCTATATCTGTCCCCCCTATCAATTCCAACACGTCGAAACCGAATTGAATGAAATTTGGAACAGAGGTAGAACTAGCAAAGGACACCTCAGTGTCATGACTTATATCGCCATCTTGACAAAAACGTAATGGCGGTCACCCAAGTGTTCAAAGCTTAAATCTAATTACGACTAACATAATTATCTGATCTCTACCAAACTTTGTAACAACCCTGCCATCATGTAGGAAGTGTCTTTTGCACAAACTAAAAGGTCATCAGCCAAATATTTTGAAGATGGTTACCGTGTCTGTCTGCAAATTGCGTATGTGAGTGTGTATATCATTCATCCTCCCCCACCCCACCCCTCTATCAATTCAAATACGGCAAGACCTAATTGAACGAAATTTGGTACAGAAGTAGCAATAGCAAAGGACACCTCAGTGTCATGTTTTATATCGTCGCCATCTTGACGGAAACGTAATAGCGGCCACCCAAGTATTCAAAGCTTAAATCGAATTAGGTCTAACCTAATCATCCGATCTCGACCAAATTTTACATAAAATGTACATTAAAGTAGGAAGTGTCTTTTGCCTAAACTACAAGCTCATAAACCAAATAGTTTCAAGATGGTGGACGTACGAATCATGCAAGTATTATAGCCTAGCCGTTACTTACGATTCAACAAGGCTCGGCCTCACCAAATCCGTTTATCGTACAGAGAGTGGTTAAATTGCCCTCAAGGAAGCAGCCGGTAGAATATTAACATCTTATAACAGAATTATTGTACCGTAGCAGTGACTAACAGTTCAGGCCGATCGTTTCGTATCGTGCTGGGCCGTGCCGTCCCGTTGGGTCAAAAATGGAGGCTATTGTTTGCTCGCTAGTCTATATTTTAAGTGAGGATTCAATCAATCAATATATAATATAGCACGTTTTCATTCAACGAGCGAATACAACCAACATTCAATCTGATTCAATTATACTCCTTGAAATGGGCAATGAGTTATGACTATACCCATGCATTTAGGAGAAAGTATGCTATATGTTCTTTACTGAACATCTTGTTTATTTCTATCATCTCCCTCCAGAAATAAATCTAAGATACGCCACTGACCAACATTTACCCTATTCTTTTCAATGGTAGGTTCGCGGAACTATTTTTGTTGCCTCTATCTAAAAATAAGTTACCACGTATTAAATACTGTTCTTGTAATTCATTCATATTATGAGCTTAGGATATCTCGTTCATTAGTACCGTGTACTTACGTACGTGTTGGATTTGTTTGATAACCAAAGGTACCGTAATATTGTGGTTGTTGTATCAATCAGGGGCCAGGGATACCATTAGCCATCAGACTTTCACCACTCCATGCCGGTTCAACTCTCGGTCGATGCATGTGATACTCTAGCCGTGCTGGATAATGTGGCGAAATATGTTTATATAGGACTACCTCGAAATGATTTGAGAACCATTGGGGCATGAGTCTCTTTGTAGACTGGTAATCAGCGTTGCTGTGGTTTATCCCACATATAGCGATGGATCGCAACTGTTTTCAAAAGTTAATTAATTTGGCGCCACTTAATTACATTCAACAGCTCGTGCAACGCGTGAAGAATAATTGCACTGAAACCAAGAAACCGGTCAAACAACTACGGAGTAGAACTACCGGTATGTACACCAATATGCTTCAGAGAGACGTACTCAAAAGAAATAGTATTTGCCGATATTTGGTCAACTACTGTATCAGAAGTCATACCTCGGATCTTTCATCGAATGAGACATAAATATACTATCTATAGACCAAAGTCTGAAGCGTCGGAAATTCTTTGGCTTTCGACAAAATATAATAATTCATAGCTAAAGCTGTCAAGGACAAGAGGATTCATTAATTCTCTCCTTCGCCCGAGCTATGTATTTGTAGGAAGTGGTGTGAGCAATTTGCACATATTAAACATTCATCAGTTATTTTTCCCATTTATTTTATGCGCCGTGTGAATACATTAAAGGAAGGGGGTATCGTTTGATGAATGGAATAATGTTGATGAAATTCTCTAACCTCTTCATCAACTACCATTCGCAGTGAGGACCCAGTAATTGTTTTCTTTTCCAGCTATGATCCCCAAATGGAAATGGAAGCAATTTTGTACAACACAATGTAATGTAATTTTACGGGTAGGAACGAAATAATTTCAGTAATGAGACATCTTCGCAAGTTAAATAACGCTTTAGGAAACATTCATATGCTGTGGGTCTCATGGCCAAAGAATCCCAGCAAATTTTATTGAAGTCTGTCGTCTCATTAAGCTTCACATCAGTGGCGGCAAGGAAGCAAATTTTCTTGGGGTGTCCTGCAAATTGAATCTTTGTTACAAATTGATTTTCAAAGTAATTTGTGAATGGATATCCGTCAAGTAATGAGTGCTGGAGACTTAGGGAGGATTCATAATTGAGAAGATGGCTGACTGTTGCAGTTTCAGGAAGGTTGTTGTTTGTTGTTAATTCAATTTAGGGCTTGGGACATCTGTGTCATCATTCACGTCTAGTTGGGTGTGTTTCGAATGTGTCTGATAATCTGTGTATATGTGGTGACTGTAGTAGTTTGTGTAGCTGTGTTAGGGACAGGGATGGGGTTGGTGTCCTGGAACTTGAAATTAGGTACAATCCCGGAATTTGCTTAGGGGAGGGGGTGGGGGTGGAAAGACCACACTCAGCTGACAGCGCCGAGCTTGGTACAGCTGCCCGCGCGGTTGTGGTTCACGATTAAGCGAACACGGCTACACTGCGGGACATTTTTAGGATGGAGAATCTAAAGGAAAGATCATCAACATATTCTTATTTGAGGTCCGTATTTAATATGTATTAAATTACCAGTGATGTCGGCGGACGTTTCTAAGTGTAATCATCATCATCATCATCATCATCAACATCATCATCAATGAAATGATGATGATAATAATAATAATCATACTGTATATATTGAATAATCCGATATCGCATAATTTTCTCTTCAGAATTGAATTATTTACCGTTGAATGTGTACCGTTCTAGTCCTCAAATCAGGTTTTTCGGACTAGCTAGAAATGAACACAGGACCATTAGGTCAGGAGTCTCTTCATTGGTTGGTGTTGTGCGTTGTTGTGATAGATACGCCCTTTAAGGCAACAAATACATGGGGATAGCAACACCAGGGAAGAAGGTTGGGGAAGGGGGTGGAATGTCACATGTTGGCCTTTGTGTGGGTTGGAATTCTGCCTGAACTGCACTGTGTGAGATAGTTTGTGAAATTGTAATTAAATTAAATCATCTTAAATTAAATCAAATTGGTAAATACTTCAATAGTGACAATAGAATACATAAATATATCGTAAGTTAGTAAATAGAGAGTATTGTATTTTGTGGGTTAATGTTACATCTATATACTGTAGAAAGTAGAAGTGTATAAATCTGAGAAGTTGCGTACTTTTCCTCCAGGTTTATGAGGCCTAGGCCTAATGGGTTTATCAACAGTTCAGCTGGCGCACACAAACTACAACTGTAATATAATCAAAATTAAATTGTGTGGAATAACGAGATTACATGCTTCATATAGCCAAGTAATCACTGTAAGCGTTACTTCAATTGTACACAAACAAATAGTCTGTGTTTAGAATATTAGACCTCCTTCGTTAGCTGGCAACTTTCATTCATTCATTCGTTCGTTTTCTGCTTATTTATTTATTTATTATTTATTCATTTATTTATTTGTTGTAAATTTATTATATATTTATTTATTTATTTCATTATTTATTTATTTATATTTTTATTTACTTTAAACATTTATTGATTCATTCATTTTTTGATTGATTTAGTAATTAGTTAATTCACCTATTCGTTATTTTATTATTTCATTAGGCCTATTTAATTCGTTTATTATTTAGTTCAGTCATCAATTAATATTGTAACTTTTAGTCGGTCAACACAAAATTGACTGACTGAGAGCTACATTATTAATTGATATTAAAGCGTCATTGAAAAATGGCTTCAAAGCTATATTTTTCATTCATTCATTCATTCATTATTCCACTCATTAATTATAAAATTTCACTAAATAATTAATTCAAAAATTATTTAATTTTTCATTATTCTATTAATTCAATACGTAATTCATTTGATTTTGTATTTATTTATTATTCCATTCATTCATTATATATTTCAATTATTTCATTCATTCATTATTTCATTTTTAATTAATTCATTCATACATATTTCATTTAATATTTTATTCTTTCATTATTCCATTAATTAATGTAATATATTATTAATGTATTAAGCCTCCGTGGCTTAGGCGGCAGCACGCCGGCCTCTCACCGCTGGGTCCGTGGTTCAAATCCCGGTCACTCCATGTGAGATCTGTGCTGGACATAACGGAGGCAGACAGGTTTTTCTCCGGGTACTCCGGTTTTCCCTGTCAAAATTTCATTCCAGCAACACTCTCCACTATCATTTCATTTCATCTGTCATTCATTTAATCATTGCCCCAGAGGAGTGCGTCAGGCCTCGGTAGCCGGCACAGTTCATATCCTCGCCGCTAGATGGGGGCTTCATTCATTCCTTTCCTGTCATTTTCATATTATTAATTTATTATTCCAATTATTCGTTTTCTTATTAAAATTATGTAATTTATTGTTTCAATTATTATTTTACTCTATCATTATCTCGTAATTTATTCATTGATCACAGAATGCCTCAGTTATGCTGTCGAATGCAATAGGAAAATAATACCCTAAGTCAATAAGTTGTAATTCTTGAGTAGAGTGTACCGGTTTCCGTTACAATATAATCTTCTTCAGCTAACAGTAGTTGATACAAATTAAGTTGCAAGATTGACACAAAATGTTATAAAAAGGCTCATTTCAACATTATTTCCAAAATACTGCCTAAAATGATTATAAATACTCTAAAATCCATAGTCTTAGAATATTATTTTCCTTTTTCATTAAACCTTGTCAATAAGAATTTTGAGCAGACATGGTATTTTACATGTCTTTTCGTTATGCTGTCTAATGAAAATAGAAATCTCCTGTCAGTAGCGAGTTTGAAGTGTAGGCATGTAAGTCAGCTTTCTAATAAATACTCGGTATAGCCTAAGTTAGATTCTACAAGCACTCTGATGTTCAAGGATTCATAGCCAGTAGCAGGCAAATAACAAAGGAAGCACGCCAAACTTTGGGTAGGCCTATTTCTTTTTCTTTTTTCAAAAAGCCCTGTCCAGCCCCGTGGCTAAGTGGTTAGTGTAAGAAATGAAACTTGTACTTTTCCGTGCGATCATGAGTCGTGGGACCTCCTTTTTACGTGGAATCCGAACCACAGGACATGCATTTCACAAATGGTTAGAATGTTAAGTTTTGCCTGAAAGGTCCCCAGCTTAAGTCCTCGCTTGGCTATGGGGGAGGGGTAATCTTTAAAACTTAATTATCCTGGCTTTCAAACTGGGTGTTGATGACCTCTTCATGATTTATTTCATCCTCATTACGACGCACAGGTTACCTGCGGGCACAAACTGGAAACACCTGCACCAGGCCTCCCCAGAGGCCACTAGTCACTGTGTGTGAATGCACTCGGGCCCAAATCAAATAGGGCCGCCAAGCACCCTGTACATTGAGTTATAGAGTTGGTTGTTAAACCGCTTGACGAAACCAATGAACTCCTTAATTGGTTTGATTTTGGGAAGGACATTTAATGTGGCCTTTGCTGCGTGTTGAAGGGTTAATCAAGGGAATTATTGAACACAGGCATAATTTACTGATAATGCGTGCCAGTCCGTGAATTGCTATTCGTTATCATTCTGGATGTTGAGAGTATTGTTTTGTTGATTCTTTTATGAACTTTGTGACATCGTGGTCAATTAGCACATGTGTCATTGCGGTTGGTTACACTGGAGAGCGTATATGGCTAGGGTTTGGGTAGGAGGTGGTTGTTACCTTAATTTAGGTACCATCCCGGCATTCGCTTGGCGCAGAAGTGGGGAACCACTTCTAGAATGACTGAGGTAGGAATCGACCCCACCATATCTCAGTTCGCAAACCATAAATACATATTTTTGTCAGAGCTGAGAACTGAACTCGGACCTCCACGGTGACAGTCAAAAATGCAGGCTACTACGCCACAGAGTGAATAGTATTAATAACATTTTCCTCACGTCAGTCAATTTTCTTTTGATCGATTTATTAATTTGTTGGAGAGTTGAAAGGCGAAAACGTGTCTTCTTGAAGTGCTCTCATTTTCATTTGTAAAATTTGTAAATTAATAATAATAATAATAATAATAATTATAATAATAATAATAATAATAATAATAGATCAAATAAATGACAGAGACAGCTTCAGAGGGACTGTGAAAAATCATCAGCACTTTATAGCGGATTTCTAACGCAGGAAATAGAGAGGACCTTTATCTGAAGAGAGAAAGAAAGCGCTGATTGTTTGCCAGTTTTGACATCCTGCCAGTATCTTACGAGCCAATCAAACAAGATCTACTCGTTACTGAAATAAGATTGGTTGTTAACACGTAGTCCATAGAGGCTCAATTCGGATGTAAGATGATAATAAAAATAATAACAATATTAATAATAATATGAGTTTATAGGACCTTTTAACTGCTGTTGATTCAGAGACGCCAAGGTACCAAAATTTTGTCCCGAAGGGATTCTTTAACGTGCCGATAATCAGGATAACTCGTAAACAATTGTGCCACTCAGCCCGATTGCAGAAATTAATCCCTTATGGCCCTTCGTTATTGCTATTGTTGTATTGGATTAAATCAAACTGATAATTTACGAAATACCATCGCATTGTGAGCGTTACATCTTTAAAAGTTGAAAATTATGATTTTCAGTTGGTCAATACGATTTTGCCCAATTGTAAGTTGGGCAAGTTTACAATAAGCTTCTGTAACTAAATAAATGTACATATTGTAAATATCTTCACCCTCATATTTGTAGATATTGATTTAATAGCTTGAGTGTAAAGGATCTGTTGATGATTGCTTGAAAATCGAAACTAGTTATCCAAGTGAATATATTCATATCGTGGAATCTTTTCAGGGTTAGGACATAACAGCCAATACAATTGTTTACTATCGTGTTCAGAGACTGAAAAGCAAAAATGTCGTTTACTAAGGCAAGACTGAAAAATGGCTTCTAACACGATAGTCTTCCAAAGAATAATATATCCTGTATTGTCAATGAGTAATTGATGACGAGCTAAAGGAATGGTTATAGTTACTGTATATCAAAATCTGTATGCAGGTGAAGTAGACGGTGAGAATTCATGACCGCCCAGAGGGAAATCTCGATGACTTCTCGGCTTCAATCGAGCAGAACGAAATAGCGACTAATTCGTTGAAGACAGTGACATGGTGAGGGTCAGAGCAAGGCCGTGCACTCACACACTAATTTTACTCTTAATGCCATGAGTTGTGACGTAATTCTAGGTATTAATGTACCGCTCCTGCAATCTGGAGTGAGCCGTATGTCATATTTATTATCGGATACCGTCCTGGTAGAATCATTCCCCTTATGGTTACCAACACTATCCTGACATACATTTTATACATTGATCGCCCATTACAAGTTCTATTTGCTTCTATTGTGAACCATTAAGGTTATTTGTATGCTCGTGGGTTTTATACAGCAGATACAATTCATTCCCATTGAGTGATATATGTATTCTCTAGGGGTGGAGTATGATTTCTATATTAGGTGTAATTTAAGCAGGTGTCTAGAGTAGGTAACCTTTTCTGTTGTTTTGCAAAGTAAAAATAATAACAGCCTACAGGCTATTGCGGCTTTTAAAGACGTCGGGGTTCCAGAATTTTGTCTTGACGGCGATCCTTAACGCGCCACCCTGCAATCTCTAGGCCAAACGGCCGGGCAGCAGTCGTTGGTAGGGAGCCGTGTCAGTAGAATTACTGGCACGTTAATGACCCTCTTCGGGACAAAATTTTGGCACCCATGGGCGCCCGCAGGGGAGGGCAAAGAGGGGCCGTGCCCCCCCCCCCCCCCCCTGGAAACCCGAGAAAATTTTGATTGTTCATTGTCACGCCAGTTTAATACATAAATTGAAGTTATTAATAGTTAACTGATATAGAAGTGGGATAATTCCACAGTTTTATTTAACTTAGTGATTTCCGATTATTTGAAAATATCTCCAGTTATTTAGAAAATCGGCGAACTGGATCAACATTACAATTTTAATGAACTGCTTGATTTTTATTGTTGTCCAATGATTGTGATACAACTACTTTTTACCTGTTTTTAAGAAATGAACATTAGGACGATGATTCACAAAGAAAAGTGGACTTCTATGGACAAAAACTTTGAATTAAAGAGAACTATTCCTCCCATTCATGCCATAAAGATAATGTACCCAACGGTTTCAGTTCAGAGCAGCCAAATAATGAATATCACGAAGCAAGTAAGAATTGAAACGAAAATTGCGGGGGATTAGTCTTATCATCACCTACTGACAGGTAGGTATTGAAATGAGAAATATTACTTGCTCCTCCCCCCCCCCCCCCCTGGAAAATATCCTGCGGCCGCCCATACTGGCACCCCGGGGATTTTAAAAGCCACAGTAGTTATAAGGGACGTAAACTAATAATATTAAATTGTATTCAAATATGTCATATTCCATTTACGTACATCGCCTAGGGGTACTAAGTTCAATTATCGGCTCTGCTAAAAATATAATACAGATACAAATTGTGTAATGGGATTTCACGAGGGGTCACCTCCAGTCATTTAGACTGTAAACGACGAGAAAGAAGGAGGGAAGGAAGGAAGAAAGGCAGGAAGGAAGGAAGACAAGAGAACCGAGGGGATATTACGTAGTAGCTGTTTCCAAAAAAATTGTAAATTCGTTTTTTTTTTGGTGGTGTTAATTCATTTTAAGATCTTGGGACACATTGGTTATCAGCCCCGTATACCCGGGTGCATGTTGAGAATGAGTGAGTTGGCGTCTTCCCTTTAAATGGTGAACGAGATAAACATTTAGAAGAATAACAAACGTAAAAATTAGCAATAACATAATCCTGCATTTTTTAAACAAAAATTGTCGTATGTCAACACTTCATATCTAATTGACAATGAAGGGGAATGTGCCAATCCTCACTCTGTAATTCAACCAAGATGGTTCCTAGGTTAAGTACGTCAATAGATTGAGCGTGTTTCATGGATATGTACTTTTCTTAATTTGGTACAACTGAGTTTTAAATCTCGCAGCAAACACGGCCAAAAATCTACTAGATAATCTGAAGACATCTAAACATTCCTTATTGAAATGTTCCCTTTAAATCCACTAACGTTAGACCAACTGTCTCTTGAAAGTTCCCAATCCTTACACAGTCCTCTTTTTGTCACTCTGCCTATTCGCCTCCGAGTCCTCATTCCTGTCCTTTGTAGTTTAACTGCCGTATATTTGACGTTTGTAGAGTTAGCCCCTAATTTTCTTATCCCTTTGTTCCAGGTGGGTGTCGTGATCACAGCAAGCGTGATAACAACTTACTACCGTGTTTATCTCTGCAGAGTATGGTAATGTATGTTGGACGTAGGCTATTTGTATAAGTATGTGTATATACGTTAACACCGATGGTACGTTATTTCGTGAAATATGGCCACATGTTAATAACAGTTAGGTTATAACGATATTTATTTATTTACTTATTAATTAATTAATTAATTAAAGTATTTATTTCTCCATTTTAGCCCATTTTCAATTTTGAAAAAATAGGCTTATGAATCACCTTTTGTCCGTGTGTGTGTGTGCGTGTGTGTGTAAGAGAGGTGTGTGTCCCCCTAATAGCTTCTAAACGGCTGGAGCGATTTCAATGAAACTCGCTAAGTTCATAGTACTATTCCGGGCGACCTCGACCGTGCCCTTCGAATTTTGTTACGTCTCACCAATACAGCATGGCGGCTGTGCGAAATATTTCACCAGCATTGAATATCTCCGAAACTATTACCGATATCACCCTGGAATGTATTACGGTGATAAAGGAAACTACTAGGAGTTCACCTATGTGACTTTTGAAAAACTGGTAACTACAAAACCAACATGGCGGCCATGCGAATTTGCAACTTTTAAATAGACGTTTCTCGTGATTTAACCAACCAAACGCAATAAAACTTCGTACAGTATATGTTTATACACATTATAATGCACCGACATCTAACTTCGTTCAATTGTTTACATAACCACAAGATGGCGGATGTGCGAAATATTTCACCGGCATTCTATATCTCTGAAACTATTAGCGGTATCACCCTGAAATTTTGTACGGAGATAAAGGGCACTACTGGAAGTTCATCTATACGACTTTCAAAAACCGGTGAACTACAAAACGAACATGGCGGCCAAGCGAATTTGAAAATTTTAAATAGACCTCTCTCGCGATTTAATGTTCCAAACGCAATGAAATCCGGTACAGGAAATGTTTATACACATTGTAATGCACTGGTATCTAATTTAGTTCAATTGTTTACATAACCTCAAGATGGCGGCTATGCGAATTTTAAAATTAAGTTTTTATTTCTTGTGTCGTAATCATGCAATCGAAGTGAAAGTTTGAATAATGAACCTACGCAATAATTTTCCTTTAATGGTACATGACTCTATGGCCTATACATTTAATAATCTAATACGGCTCTGAATATCTACGAATCTATTATAGCAATCAAACTGATTTTTTTAATGTTCATAGGGGTATGAACTTAAGTTCACCTATAGGACTTTAAATAACCTGGTGATCACAAATCCAAGATGGCGGCGACGCGAAGTATAAATATGCACATGGACGTTTCTCGCAATTTAACTATCCGAGTGCAGTGAAACTTGGTACAGTAAATCCTTATACGAATGTTAATCCACTGGCATCTATATTATTTCAATTGTTTCCATAACCACAAGACGGCAGCTGTGCGAAATTTTAAAATCTCGTTTTTACTTCTTGTGTCCTAATCATGCGATTGAAGTTTGAATGCTACACGTACACAATAATCTTCTTGTAACAGTACATAACTCTAGGACCTACATATATAAAATCCAACATGGCCACCATCCCAAATATTTAGTCGGTTCTCGATATCTACGAATCCATTAGAGCAATCAAATTGAAATTTTGTATGTTGATAGTGGCAGTTAACATAAGTAGGATATATGAAAATAGGCTGTATAGTTCTTCACGGAACTACTTGTTACTTACTTACTTACTTACTTACTTACTTAATTAATTAATGTATAAATTTATATATCACAGCACAACGAACTTCTAACCATTTAAATAATGTTGAGATAAAGAAAAAAGTTAAAATATCCATTATCAGTGATTAAATAATTATTTATTGAAAACTCATCAGTTTTCCAGGCAGTGTGGGTTACGACGAGAAAATGTGAGGTTTACCATACCACCTGATGAGCTCAACACTGGGGCGAAATAGATTGAGAAAACTGGACAATTTCTGTTTATTTGTAAACTGAATTAATATTTATTATAGTGCGGGACAAAGCATTGCAAACCTAAAGGTCACGCGTAGTCGGTGCGGTGTTGTCCTGTACGTTCTCGCATCCAGCACGCGACTGAAGGTACGGTGCAATAGCATAGCAACACCGCCTGGCGCGGGGAGGAGAGCGGAGTGAAGGGCCGGTTGACCTTCAGGCCTGCAATGCTGTGCCCCGCACTATAGCTAAATCGGAGTACAGAATGTCTAAGTTTTCTTGGAAACATAGATCATCCACTGAAATAAAGTTATTTACAACAAATAAATATTAAAATTAAATCTAAATAACTAAACGTGGAATATTTATATCCATTATCAACACTTAATGTGGCGCTAACTTAATAGTTGAACAAAACAGTTCAGTTTCTTAATATGCTCCTACAACACAAACTCGTGAATCAATTGTTATGGAAATGTATCAACATTTACCTTCTTAAGGTAAGATAGTTAAGTTATTGAAAAGGCTTTATCATTCACTAATACCAACATTACAAATAATGATTTTCTGAAAACAAAATAATAAGCAAAGGTACATTTATGACCTGTGTAAGTTAAAGGGTTGAAACTTACATACAATTGAAGAAGATTTCATGGCTTGCAGTCTAAATTAGAATCATGATTCTAGTGCTTCCATCGTTTTACTTGATACATTTTCTTTGATAAGTTTAAAAAGTTTTGAAATAATGCATTGTTTCTCGTGTTACAAAAAATAACATAGCCAATACTCTAAGTGAGATTAATGCATTTATGCACATCAATATACTGTGAAATTTTCAAGAAGATCGGTGCATTAATTTCTGAAAAAATGTACATTATTTGCCTAAAGGTAAAAGTTGTAAGCTGTCAAAGGAATGTCTGCAAAGGTAGATGAATAAAGATTTGGTAGATGTTTGCCAATGTTGACAAACTTCAAAAACCCTTATTTCAGAAACAGATTAACATTTTTGCTCCAAATTAGCTTCCTATGATATTTCAATATGCAGAGAGCCCCTCTCTCTTAAGTTAATAGCCCTGGGACTGGTTTGCAGCAACTCGCCAATTTTCTCTATTCTCCGCCATTCTCTTCAATTCGTGATATGATTTTGTGGTCGTGTCTGATAAATTCAGAGTGCGCAACGCTACCAAAACATCAGAAAAGAGAAAATTGAATTTCTCAACCGAAACTTCAGTTAACGCCACCTTATAAGAAACTGCACAATAAAGAAGACTTTGTTAAAGAGAAAACATAGAGCACTATCTTATTGTCTAATACCCGTGCTCACTATTGATAAATGCTAAAGGTTCAAATTCTAATTTAGAGCAGTAATTGAACCTAGGGCTACCTCACACGTTTGCACACATATTCGTGTTTCTATAACATGTAATAGAGTCCCACTTTTTAGCGTATAACACTGGGTGGGTTTGTTTTTCAAACTGACCGATACTGAGGGTAGCTTGGAAGTATAAGGACATATATTTTATACAGGAATACCATTTCATGATTCTAGAACATCCAATAATGCCCGAACAATACAGCGGTTAACTCAGCTTTACAGTATTTCAACAAGTAGCATGGTTGGAGAAGGGAAGATACAGAAATTCCTTACCAGTTTACTGTACGATTATTCCAACTTTTAATCAGGATTGGCTTCTTCAGTAGCGGTTGTCGGGAGTAGTATAGATCGCGATACCTTAAACTGCAAAATTTCCTAGACACATAATGGTGGTACCCATGACGTCAAGAACGACACCAAAGGTTTAAACGATGCATACATGTTGAATTCTACGCGTTAATAAGGCTTTACGTACAAACAAAACCTATCCTAGGCCTTACGTCCCAGACTTCCTTGCTTCTAGTAAGAGCAGAAACGCAAGATTCTTTATTAGTTTAGAACTGCGCTCGAATCTACTAACACGGGTATCTCATATTTAAGTACTCTCAATTGCTAACTGACTGCGCCGGAATTCGATCCCACAACTTTGTGTTTAGCAGCCGGTTGAATAGTACCTGTGAGACATAGGGGAAAAGTTGTTTCTACCCTATAGGGGTTGCTTAATGTGAGAATTACTGGCACAGATTTCTTAATATAAAAGTGCCCTTAACTGACAATCGACAATATCCCTTATTATTCCCGTTTTCCAATGGGGTCGGGGATGAGATGCGATGAAAGTCTTTGAGGCGGATATTCTTTTACGGTCGAATGCCCTTTCTGGTGCCAACCTTAGGAGAGGAGTTAATGAGATGAAATGAATGATGGTGAATGGAACTAGGCAAGGATGTGGAAGGAAGTGGCCGTGGCCTGTCAGTTGCCTGGAGTTGAACATGGGAAACCACGGAAAACTATTTCAAGGACGGCCGACGGTGGGGCTCGAACCCACGTCTACCGAGTCCACAGAGAGTTTGGCCCAATGTCCTAGCGCTGCGCATTAGCAAGCGTAGCTACCGTTGCCGGTCAAACTGACAATCGACATATTTCAACGCATTAGTCGTACACTCCAGCTAACTAATCCCCCATAGGCGATCGTTAATCAAAAGCGTTTGCTTTCAAAATCTAGATAAACACAACCTAGTACAATGACAACAGTCGCTCTTCTTCAAAGCGAGGAGCCATCTTGCTTGCACACACTGTTCGGCAAAGTCTTCGTACGGTCGTTCTGGTGACGGGATATCAAAGTTCATAGCTCGCTTGCGTCCAATTCCTATTTGTCATTGTTTTTCTCGGGCAGAACGAGTCTCGTTTCTACACTTGCTTTTCCTTCCTCTTGCGATGTAGCTCTTATGTGTGTGAACCCATAGAGAGAGAGAGAGAGAACGCCAGGAAATGATAGCGTAAATCTTCCATGAAACAAGCCTCTACGGCGCGTATGTACATATACAAGTAACCGTGGAATGAAGTTTCAAATAATCCACTGTAGCACTCTCCATTCTCGACCCTTTCAACAACGCATCTCTCTGATGAAGTTATCTTACATGAAATTCAATGGAATTCAATTTAATTGACTGTACAGTAAGTAATGAACTTTGTTTCATTTACGGTCTGTAGAATCTAGTAGTGGCGGTGGTAATTGTTGTGTTAAGGGGCGTAACATCCAGGTCATCTGCCCCTATTGATTAGGGTGATAATGAAAATGAGTAAGGAATTAATAGTACATTATGCAACGAGCCTATATGGCTATAATTAAGACACGAATATGTTTATAAAACGAGCGTATGCGAGTTTTATAATTTCCATACGAGTGTATTAATTACCATTATAGGCGAGTTGCATACGACTGTTTATGTTCGACGATAATTATAACTTTATTCTTCTTCTTCTTCTTCGCGAATGGGTCACTTAGGACCACGCGGAATCAACATTTTCTGAGCTTTCCTCCTTGCCCAATAGTTCTTCATTTTCACAGATTGCTGTAACTTCTGTTCCTCCGACCAGGTACGTCGCTGTGGTTTCTTCTCATCTTCCTCAAATCCCCTTGTGTGAACAATTTTCCGGATCATATTTCTATCTTGTAAATTTGGTGAACCCAATTCATTAAGGTCTTTCTCTACTTGTTTATACCATTTTGGTCTTGTGCGTTTGATTTGCAGAAATTTGTGGATTCGATAAGTGAGTCTGGTAGGATTCATTCTTTACAAATGGCTTAGAAACTGAATTCGTCGCAATCTCATTGTATCAGTTAATTTAGAAACTCTTTTATAAATTTCAGAGTTGGGTTTGGGGAAGTGTATGCCATTTACAATTCTGGGCCCTAAGATTTTCCTCATGATTTTCCTTTCTTTAATCTCTAATTTTTCCTTTAAGGTCTTACGATGTAAACTGAGCGTTTCTGAAGCATATAGAGCTTCAGGTTTAATCACTGTACAGTAATGACGAATTTTGTTGTTCCAGGACAAGCTTTTTTTTGTTATAAACATTCTTTGTGTGTTGAAAAGCAATTTCCATTTCCTAAATTCGTGATGCTACAGATTTATTTTCATTGCCATTTTCAGTGATCCATTCACCTAAGTATTTAAATTCTTTCTCTCTTGCAATCTTATTGATACCAATGACAATTTCAGGTGGACCATTCTTAATATTTGTCATAAATTTAGTTTTTTCATAGGAGATTTTTAGTCCTATTTTGGCTGCTTGCTCCTCCAGTATAACAAGCTGTTTCTGTGCATCAGCGACGTTTTTGGCAATTAGTGCTAAATCATCAGCAAACGCTAGACAATCTAAGTCAATACCCTTAATCTTTGGGCCCAGGCGGTGAGATGGTGCACCTGCTTTCCTCCATTCTCTGACAACTTTCTCAAGAGCACAATTGAAAAGTAAAGGGGAGAGCCCATCCCCTTGACGGACACCTGTGTTTATTTCAAACTCATCACTACAACCACCCATAAATTTAACTTTAGCCTTCGTTTCAGTTAGTGTATCTTTAATAATATTTCTTGTTTTGTTATCAAGTCCAAATTCTGTTAAAACATTAACAAGTGACATGCGATCTATACTATCATAGGCCTTTTTGAAATCGACAAATGTGATGACATAATTTTTGTTTGTTGTGTTCCGAAAATATGATATAGTATTCTTCAGATTCAGAATTTGCTCAGCACAGGATCTCCCCTTTCTGAATCCACCTTGGTATTCACCAATTCTTTGGTCAAGTTGACTCTCTGCACGGTTGAGTAGAATTTTGGAGAGAATTTTATATGTGACTTGAAGAAGGGAAACACCTCTATAATTGTTTGGATCAGACCTGCTTCCTTTTTTATGTATGGGGTGTATTATTGCCATCTTCCAATCCTTTGATATTTTTTCAGTTTGCCAGATGTCCAGCATAATGTCGTGAAGTTTTTTAATGAAATTTTCCCCTGCATTTTTCCAAAGTTCTGCAGTTATTTGATCTTCTCCTGTGGCCTTGTTATTTTTTAGTGATTGAATTGTTTCTCTAATTTCCTGAACTGTTGGTGGGGCTGAATTTTGATTAATTTGGTTAGAAGTGAACTGAAACTTTTCCAGAGGGCTTTCACTATTAAGTAATTTAGAAAAGTATGCTGCGAGGATTTTGCAGTTAGCATCAGTGGTATAAGCCATTTCTCCTTTATGATTGACAAAATGGAGTGATGGAGGAGAATATTTGGTTAACTTTTGTTTGAAAGTTCTATAATAGTTCCTTGAATTATGTTGTTTAAAGTCATCTTCTATATACTGTAATTTCATATCCTCACTCAGTTTACGAATTTTCCTTATTGATTTAGTAACAACCTTTCTAACATTTTGAAGTTCTTGAAAAGTGGCTGGAGTTTTATTGCATGACCAATTATGCCAAGTTTTTTGTCGAAGTTGTATTAACTCGTCGCATTCATCTGTCCACCAAGGGTGTTTTCTTGTTCTTCTGAGTGGTGCTGTTGTTTCGGCTGTGTGTAAGAGTCCTGTTTTAATTTGTGTCCAATTTTGTGGATCTAACTGTTCTGTACCTTTCTTAAAGTGTTCATTGCTTTTAATACCTGCTGTGTCGTACTTTCGTTGTGGAGCTCGCTTCATAAAGTTTCTCTTTTCAGGGATCATATCCAGGGAAAATTTTGTTGGATAATGATCAGAGTCTAAATCCAGTTCTTTCAGAACTTTGAGTTTCATGATTTCAGATGTATGCAGGCGGGAAATCAGCACATGATCCAGTTGATATTCACCTAATAAGGGATTAGGTGCGACCCAAGTCTTAGATTTAGAAGGGCTTTTCTTGAAAAAGGTAGATTTAAAAAACAAGTCATGGCTGATGAATAACTCAATGAGTCGTTTGTGCATGGCCGGACCATTTCCCAACCCAGTATCGATATTTCTTCTCCTTTCCTATTTGGGCATTAAAGTCGCCCATAAGGATTTTGACATGATGACTTGGAATTCTTTGTAAAACACTGTCTAGCTGATTCCAGAACTGCTCTGCTTTGTCAGGTGCTTCTTTATTCGTAATGTTAGTTGGAGCATGACCGTTCACTAGAGAATAAATTTTGTTTCCCGATTTTATCGTTAAGGTCGAAAGACGTCCTGAATAAGACTCGAATGTCACAACTGAGCCAAGTATTGACTTATCCACTATAAAGCCCGCCCCAAACTGCGGACAGTGATCCATAACTCGTTCACCCGGTTTTCCTTTGAATATCCTATAGTTTTCAGAATCAAAAGGGTATTCATCAGTATAGCGTGATTCTTGGAATGCAATTATTTTAATGTTGCGTTCTTTAGATTTATTCAGGATATGTTTAAGTTTTCCCACTTTCAAAAGAGAATTGACATTAAATGTCATGAGCCAAATCCGAGATCTTGCTTTAAGCTTGTTTCTATGGGGATTTGAAGTACTCCGACTTACTTCCAAGCACTCATCAGTGGTCTCCCCACTTTACTTTATTATATGGTTTAACATAAAGATTCATAAATATCTGTTCAGTCACTAGAATGTTGTGATCGGGTGCTGCGCTGGGTAGTATATCTCTGTTTTCCAAGCTCTCTGGCCGACCGACGCATGCGCTCTGTGTGCTTCAATGTTCAGATTGTTCACCAGTATTCAGTAAAACTGTCACCGAAGTCGTTTGAAGACAACGCGCTGTGTAGAAATTGGATTTGGGGATATTAAGGTACAGTGCAATTTCTTGTCTCATTTTCACCAGTTTATTTACGCGAACATATGGACGGTGCACTTTCGGTAATTTATATAGACAAGTTGGATTTTGAGCGCATGCGCGACGGTATCCTTATCTAATTGGTCACACAACTGTTTCTTGAGCTCTGATTGGTGGGAGAAACTGTTTCATAATGAAAAATAGTGTTATAATGAGCCTCATTATGATACAGTTTTCTGACACATAATAGTCAGGGTCGAACATTTAAAAAAATGATCGAAAATAATGTTTTTCAGTCGGTCAACTCTTTTATACTCAATTATAATGGGTGTTTCCCTATACCTGTAAAAATTCATACCATTAATAAATTCACCTGGTTGACCAGTTTCAATCGTAAAGCAGTCATCATCAGAATCTTCACACATAGGCCGTTAAATCATAGATTTAGCAGGAGGCTGGCAGAAGTGGAAGCAATGCCGGACTCAGCTAGGGTTGCGGGGACCCCAACCCAAGACCCACTAGATGTGTGCTCCTAGGGGGTTTGTAGAATCTGTATGATAACCTGCGCCGTTGTGGACAATGTACAAGAATGTACCTTGAGATGGTTTTCCGTAGTTTCCCATTTTCAACACCTGGCAAATGCTGGGACGGTACCTTCTGATTGCCACGGCCGCTTCATTCCACATTCATTCAGTTTCATTCATCTTCATCCATTCCATCTCACATTCCGGCACACACGTCATCCTCAGGCGTTGACTAGAAAGACCAGCACGTAGCCTCTCAGGAGACCACACGACAAAGAAATGGGCAACTAGGATTACGCGTTTCGACCGCCAAGTGGTCATCATCAGATTCTGATCGCTAAGGTTGAGGTATCTTCGCCCGGTATCTTTAACGGTTTATCCAACGTGAGCTTAAAAGGCGCACAGACGGAAGGTCCCAGACGCAATTCAGGAGAGCCGAGGTGAAGAGCAAACCTCCAAACACATACTCTTGAATTATTAACTTGACACGACTCAACAGTTTAATGCTGGCCGAAGCTGGGGTGATAGGCTCGCTCGCTAGCTCGTAAACTCACTCTGAAGCTAGTAATTAAATTTGGCACTGAATAGAGAGTTTTGGAAGAAATGAAAACGTAAAAACATTTATAGTGTCCGATGTATTAAAGGTAGAGAATTATGCTGTCCGGGACTTTTTTGTAGAACTTTCATGTTGAAGAATTCTTACACTCATAGTATATATAGATAGTCTATTTTTAACGGTTTATCCAGCGCAAGCCTAAAAGGCGCACGGACGGCAGGTTCTTCCCTGACTCAATTCACTGAAATCGTTACTACTCGGTTCCTTTGTTCATAAATGAACGTTTTTCTATGTAAACTTTCCTCGTGAAATCCTTGACAGAATGGTGGAAAACGCATCAAAATCCATCCAGTGATTCTCGAGATTACCCGTTACATCCAAGAATCAGGGACTTTTACTTAATTATTGTTGTTTTAAGGGGTGGAACTATGAGGTCATCTGCCCCAAATCAAGGACTTGGTTTAATACTATGTGTAGGTTACTATAATATACTGTACTATAAATAAATAAATAAATAAATAAATAAATAAATAAATAAATAAATAAATAAATAAATAAATTGTCTAAGAACCTGTGTTATTGTGGTGTCTGTAGTTTTTCTACGAGGGACTGTGGAAAATCTTCAAAAGACACTTGTGAAGGGTCCGCACTCCACAGTCTGTAGTAGTAGTAGTAGTAGTAGTAGTAGTAGTAGTAGTAGTCAGTCTGTTAGGTAGTCAGCCCGAAGGCTGGTTGGATCCTCAAAAGCACCGCCGTTACGTTATGTGAGTAGATACCCACAAAAACCCAAGGCAGTGCTATATTAAGGCGTTCTAGGCAAGAAGAGGAGTGAGGTAGTTTGCCATTGCTTTCCTCACTGAGTCAGAACAGTAGTCCTAACGCTATGAGTAGAACCTTTCACAGCATTCACAGGCACTGACTGTGCCCTGAATGCCATTACTAAGCTCCACCCATACCTCAGTAGCTTCCATATAATCACAGCCATGAGTGAGACTGAGACATCGGTGAAAAGCCACCTTTTACTCTAGCCTGTGCCAACTGACAAATGCAAATGTACTGTATTCATCAAGAGATGGCAAACAGGCCAGTAGTAGTAGTAGTAGTAGTAGTAGTGTGTATTTGGAAAGCAGGTGAGGATTGGGTAGGAGGCGGCCGTGGCTATAAGTTAGTAACCATTCGGGTATTTGCCTGAAGCAGAAGGGGGAAACCACGGAAAATCACAACCAGGATGACTCAGATAGGAATCGAACATGGAAAAACTAGGTATCGGAAATTTGTTGCCATAACACGCTTCAATTAGTGAAAACTAAGTACCCTTGTACTTGTTGCCATGGTAACTAATTGTCAAAGAAAATGTGTCCACGTTTAACTCTCCACGCAAAACTGTCTACGCTAATTCCATACAGGCACCAGCCCAAAATAATATCCATGTTAAGACATCTTCAAGCTAAATGTGCATCTATTCTGAAAGTGTGTTCACGGTTTTGCCATGCCAGCCGTGTGTTTGAAGAGCGCTTTGCGGCGCTGTACTGTTTGTGAGAGGCTTGAAACAGACACGCTTGGTGTGGGGGCCGACCTGTTTCTTATTGTCTCTCCATGTCAACACATACACTGTGTTACATAACAAACGTGACATGGGCGACCCTACTCCATGATATATTTAAATTCGGCATTGTTCATTACCATCGTTTCTAGCTCGTAAAGAATAAACTCATATGTTACCTCTCAAGGCATTCATATAGTTAATGCAAATAACCACACATGGTGTAGAAACAAAGTTCGTCCTGTATACGCCTCCCTGGGACTCATATCTTGTTGATGATTCTGAATATATATACATATCTATATACATTCATTCATTTCCGTGTCCGGTCAGCATTTCCAAAAAACTGCAGCTGCGATGGCCTTGTTGCTTCCTCTAAAAACATCTTCTACTGTGCTTGGGTTATCCAGGAGGGGGTCTTGTTCAGCTCCACATTCACAAGAGGTGTCTGCGTCTGCTGGAAGGATCCCCCATTTTTGCAGGTTGGTCCTGCATCGAGGGACACCCACTCTCTTAAGCGGTTGACGGACCTCCACACATGATAAGGTAGGTCGGCGCCAGGAGCCAGTTCTTCCTAAGGTGACATGTCTGTGGGCAGTGAGCTGCTCCATCTGTTAAGACGAGTTGTCCCTGGTGTTCCCTCTAGTGGCAGAGACTTAGCAAGGAAACTCTAGCAGGATATGAGGCGAGACCTTGCTGCCTGGTGACCATATAATTATATATATTCAGGGTGTTTCAGTAAGATCGAGCAAAACGGATACCAGCAATCCGGGCCGCCATACTGAGCATATCGACATAGGGAACATACTGAGGTCTCCGAGGCCGGCCATAGGTGCTATGGACGTAAACATGTGTTATACTATTAGGGTGTGCTGAGTAGATAGTTATGTTTGTTGACAGGAAATGTGTACACTGATGTAAATGTGTAAACATGGGTAACACAATAAGGTGTTAGTTTATTTACAGTAAATGTGTACATTATCACACAGGTAGCGCTGTAACTGACGACCACGCCATGAACGGGTCAGAATTATTGTGTCAGTGTGGACAAACTCATAAAAATTGCTCAACATGACAGCCACCAACCTCGATACAAGCACGGCCATGACGTATGAGATTTTGAATGACCACGCTACATCCGGACGATAGAGGAACCGCAAACACTTCATTGGTCGCCTACATTTTATGCCCATCCGTTCACAGGCCACCTGTGTAACAGCCTAGTGTACCGTCAGTAAGTAATACACATATCTAACTACTCAGGACGCCTTATCCGTCTTACACATAGCACCTTTGGCTGACCTCGGAGACAACATGTTCCCTATGACGATATGCTCAGTGTGGCGGCCCAAATTGCTGGCATCCGTTTTGCACGCTCTTACTGAAACACCCTGTATATACTTATTTTGGACTATAGAAAAGGGAGAAAACTAAAGGTTGACATGTTTCGTTCATCAAGTGAGCATCATCAGTTTCAAGTACATACAAGACAAAATAGCTCTAAAAAATACTACCAAACCCGCAAAGACACGCATGAACAGTCACTGCCCGTCAAAAACTAAAGCATTAAGCATACGAAAAACGAACTATTTATATACAGTACCTACTATGTTGCAAGACTGATAAATGACAATCTCATCAACAATCAGTCTCATTCAAATAAGCTATTGCTGTGATATACTGAAGCAATAAGTCCTAAACTACAGTAGAATTATAAATTAATGCAGAAATGACCCACGAATTCTCTACTCAGATTATGGTAAAAAGCTAGAACTGGAAAATTAAAATACAGTGTTTGTCTATTTATGAATGAAGTTCCACAGCCTATTTCCAGTCGACCGACCGGGTCAGGAATGGAATGAATGAAGCCTCCATCTAGCGGCGAGGATATGAACTGTGCCGGCTGCCGAAGCCTGTCGCACTCCTCTGGGGCAATGATTAAATGCATGACAGATGAAATGAAATGAAAGAGGAGAGTGTTGCCAGAATGAAATATTGACAGAGAAAACCGGAGTACCCGGAGAAAAACCTGTATGCTTCCGCTTTGGTTGGTTGGTTGGTAGGTTCTTAAGTTTAGGGGCTGCGACAACGAGGTCATGTAGCCCCGTGTACTTTGGGTGTGTGTAGAATCTGTCTGATAACAGGTGTTAATTGTGATGACTGTATTAGTGAGTGTTATCTGTTTTTTAATTTAAGTACTGCAACAAGAGTTTAGTGCTTTTCAGTCGGTCAACACGAATGTACCCAAAAGAGATGGGTTATGCCCTAATCCTGAAATAAATTACATGATATTAATAAAACACTAGGATGACCAGTTTCGATCGTCAAGCGATCATCATCAGATCCATTACACTTAGGCTATAAAATCTATGTTTGAAGCAAGCAAGCAAGCTTGTAGTTTAACGTGACCGTTAATCGCGAGATCATGAGCCACGGGACCTCCTTTTTCACGTGGAATCCGAACCACAGGACATGGCATTTCACTTCGAAAATCTCACATGCATTGACCGGGAATCGAACCCGGTCCACCTTGGTGAGAGGCATACAGCTTAACCGCTGCGCCACCACGCCCCCAAATCTATGTTTGAAATACAGGTGAAAATATTTACAATATGTACAATTATTTCAAATTGACTTGTCTAAATTCATGAGTTTAAGCCTGAGTGATTTGAATTTCTTGGCTTCACGATTTGCCTGACTAGCCGTGAACATATTGTAAATATTTTCACCTGTATTTCAAACATAGATTTTATAGCCTAAGTGTAATGGATCTGATGATGATCGCTTGACGATCGAAACTGGTCATCCTAGTGTTTTATTAATCTCATGTAATTTATTTCAGGATTAGGGCATAACCCATCTCTTTTGGGTACATTCTTGTTGACCGACTGAAAAGCACTAAACTCTTGTTTACTAAGGCAACACTGAAAATATGGCTTCAAACACCACAATTAAGTACTGCAACTTAGAATTTTTCAAATAGTTCCTTCTTTTGCCGCCAAGCGCCACCGTCAACGACTACTAGGCCAAGTTCGGAACTTAGTTACTAGACGCCACCGCAGCCGGCTCTTGGCAACGAACGTAGAAACCGAAGAGCGTTGTTTACATTCTTAACCTATTCAATTTAGCTTCACACAGGTGCAATTAGCGGAAGGTTCTGTAACATGCCATAAATCTATGACATGGGACCGCCGGCTTTACTTCCCCTCCGAAGGAAGGCATACTGAGGGATTTTTAACGCTCTTAAAAAAATCCGACGGCTTCGGCCGGGTTTGAACCCGCTATCTTGGGCATAGAAGCTCAGCTTGCTACCGACTACGCCACCGAAGCCGCCTGCTTCCGCTTTGTCTAGCACAAATCTCAGATGGAGTGACCGGGGTTTGAACCACGGACCCCAGCGGTGAGAGGCCGGCGTGCTGCCGCCTAAGCTACGGAGGTTTCGTTTGTCTACTAATAATGTTGTGTTGAAAGATCTGATATAGAAACTTTTGAAATCGTGGAAAGTCAATAAGCTGCTCTCATAACGACTTTTCGCTTGTACAAATAGAACTGTATGTTGATGCTTTTATAAAAGCAGTTGATAGACTACTGAAATCTTTTCAGATTTTGTGAGAATGATTTATCTATAGAAGTTCCAAGAGTCGAAATAAAGGCTGTAGCTTATCTCAATGTTTTAAACAACGATGTCTTTGTTAGGGATTTAACTAGAAGATTTAATCATATCTTTCTCGTCAAGTAACCCTCTGTGTCAGAAGTTGAACCACGAACAAAATGTAGAATTCCTTGTCCGGCCTCAAACCGTAGTGAAGGCATAAAAACGGGACTGCATTATATCTGTGACAAATGCAAGGGAGCACTTGAGTATTATCTAGCAGTAATTTGAACGGCCTGGTCTTAGCTCACGAGATATGTGTGGTGGAGAATTTGTTAAACCGTCTAGCAAGTTACGAGGTGTCGCGACTAAAATTGGATGTTATCAACGGATCTTTACGTTTGCACTGAAAGCATTAGGGCTGTAAAGTAGAGTAAAAAGCGGGGAGCTGGCTGAAGATAGGTGGGATTGATGTAAAAAGGAAGCCGTATCTCCCATCACAAGCCAGGCTGCTCGCAAAAGTGAGATAAAGCGAAAACTTGAGGGAACATGCAATAGTAGTACAGATTATATGAGAACGTGAGGAATTTATTCATAGGTGATTCCATAAGACCAGGAAGCTTATTCAAATACATGTTATACTTGCTAATGCATGTGCTTCTCACCGCAAATCTGCGCTGATTCGAAATCTAATTTCACATAGACTAGTGGGTGATCATATTGTTGAGGCCAGCTGATAAAAGTATTCTATTCAATGAATGATAACACATGCGAGACAAATTCCACTTATATTTCTCGCCAATCAAACTCACGAAAATCTCGTCCATGGCTTTAAGTTAGGTACCATCTTGGCATTTTCCTGGAGAAGAAGTGGTAAACCACGGAAAACCACTTAGCCTATAGGATGGCTGAGGTAGGAATCGAACCAGCCAATTCTCAATTTTACCTTGATGAACTCCAACAATGATGGGGAAAGTAGGTGAAACTCCAGCTGGACATCGTTCCGTACTTGTGACGCTGTGGTAGAGAGACTGGATGCATAGGGCATAAGCTACTGGGACCCTGTGAACTCGAAGTGATCTCCATATGAGCTCATGTGACACTCTGTCGAAAGCCTTTTCGAGATCCAGAAATGTCAGATGTACAGGTTGGTTCTTTTCTCTGTGTTTTTCTGCGAGTAGGCGTCCTGCATGGATTGCATCTGTTGTACCAATCCCTTTAACAAACCCACATTGGTGTGGAGAGATTTGGATCATGCAGCTTAGTCGGCTGTCAAGAATAACCTCAAAGATTTTCATTGTGTGGCAGAGCAGGTGAATTGGGCGGTAATTGGAACACTCGCCAACATTTTCTTTGCCCTTCCGAATTGGTATGGTCGTACTGGTTCGCCAGATCGTAGGCAAACATCCATCATCAAGGATACGGTTGAAACGTGCCGTAAGAATTTAGGTGCCATGTTGTCCAAGTAACTTCCAGATTTCAGATGATATGTAATCTGGGCTGGTCGCTTTGCCGTTTATTATTTTACTTACAGCCATTGGCACCTCTTCTACTGTAATTTGGGCTGGCTACATGGCTCAGCTGTAACGTTCTCGCTTGCTGATCCCAAGGTTGCTGGTTCGTATCCTCGCGCAGCCAGCTGGCATTTAAGGGTGCGCAAATGAGAGGGAGCCGTGCCAGTAAATTTACTGGCACGTTAAAGATCCCCTTTGGGGCAAAATTCCGGCACCCCGGCGTCTCTAAAATCCAGAATAGTTAAAAGGGACGTAAAACCAATAACATCATAATCATCACCTACTGTAATTTGATGGAAAAGTCCTACAATTGGATTACTGCTCGATATTGGTGGGTGCGGAAACTCTTCATTGCACATTTCTTTGAAATAATCTCTGCTTCGACGTAGGACACCTGTTGGGTCTCTAAGAGGTTGGTGCTGAGCATTTTTAGCCTACTTTTCACATTTTGCAAAAATGAGGAAATCGTAAACTTATGAGATCGATCTGGGCAAATGTATGTCTGTCTGTCTGTCTGTCTGGCTGGCTGTGTGTGTGTCACCCCCTATCAACTCCTAAATGGTTGCAGCAATCGAATCCAAATTTAGTATGAGTAAAGATCTATACCTGAATATATCAAGCTCATATTTGAAAATTAATTCAGTGCTACCAACTGCTGAAAACCGCAATTGAAATTTGAGCTCCATGTTGGATATCTTGGAAGGTATGCAAGGGTGCTATTCAAAAATTGGCAAACATATAGATAATAATATTTCAGTTTAATTTCCAGGAGGCCATGCATGGCAGTATTGCCAAAATTATTCTAAGCCTACTGATAGGTCCACTTTTTAAATGCATATAACTTCTATACTAGACTATCAATTGGATTTCAACCAAATTTCGAATGTACTATGTGTACATAAACAGGTATGACTGACCGTATTCTTAAGAGCCACCAGGGCTGCCAACTGTTAATAAATGCCCTCTCTATTTTCTTATCCAAATATCAATATATCAGAAAGTATGCAAGCCGACAGCGTTAAACTATGCACACGTATAGTACCTGACATTCTAGATTAATTTGGAGCAACTAATACACGTCAGTGCTACCAACATGATTCTAAGCCTGTTGATATTCCCAATTTTAAAAGGCATGTAACTACTACACTATCAATTGGATTTCAACCAAATTTCGTATGTGCTATGTTTACCATAACAGATATGACTAGGCTTATTCTTAAGGGCAACCAGGTCTGCCAACTGTTAATAAATGCTGTCTCTATTTTTACCCTAATATTAATATATCAGAGAGTATGTAAGCCAACAGCTTTAAAATTGACACACGTATAGTACCTGACCGTCTAGATTAATTTGGAGAAACTAATATACGTCAGTGGTGCCAACATGACTCTAAGCCTGCTGATAGGCCCAATTTTAAAATACATGTAATTTCTATACTAACAAGTGGATTTCATCCAAAATTGGCACAACAATAGATCATAATATTTCAGATTATTTCTGACCAACACATGCATGGCATTGTTGCCAACATGGTTTTACGCGCGCTGTTAGATCCAATGTCTAACTGCATGTAACGTCCATGCTACCCATTGGACTTCAACTAAATTTTGTATTCTGTACCTTAAGAGATGGAACTAACAATATATTCAGTCACCAGGGCTGCCAACTGTAGTGCTCTATTAGGCTACATTATACCAGGTATATTCCGAACTAATTAGAAATGTCGATATTACCAACTTAATTTCGTCATTATTCCAGATAGGTGTATATAAATTGGCATGAATCTTAAATTTTAAGTAAAGTAGGCTCATTAGTTCGTCACGGAACTTCTTGTTAATCAGCAGAAGATGTCATAATTGGTCGTTAAGTAAAAATAAAAACATCTCATTATTATTTTGTTTGATTTCGTACATTGGAAATGTTAAAATGTAATCAAATTAATAAAGTATGGCGGGCCGGATATCAGAGTAGTAACGGTAGCGGGCTGGATTGATGGAGCTCGCGGGCCGGTGTTACCCCTCGGACCGTAGTTTGGAGATCCCTTCTATAGAGAGTGGGGGACGTTATGAGATGAGTATTTATATGGAAAATATTTCCTGCCCTTCGTGATGCCAACCTCATTAGAGGAGTTAAAGAAATATAATGAAGGTAAATGCAACTGGATAAGTATTTTGAAGGAAGCAGCCGTGGCGGATTTCAAGATACCATCTTGACATTTGTTGGATTGAAAATGGTAAACAACTGAAAACTTATTCAAGGACGGCCGAGGGGTGGATGTAATCTGGTTGGTTGGTTGGTTCTTAAGTTTAGGGGCTGCGACAACGCCGTCATGTAGCCCCGTGTACTTTGGGTGTGTGTAGAATCTGTCTGATAACCGGTGTTAATTGTGATGAGTGTATAAGTGTGTGTTATCTGTTTTTTTTTAATTTAAGTACTGCAACTTAGAATTTTTCAAATAGTTCCTACTTTTGCCGCCAAGCGCCACCGTCAACGACAACTAGGCCAAGTTCACAACTCAGCTACTAGACGCCACCGCAGTTGGCTCTTGGCAACGAACTTAGAAACCTAAGAGCGTTGTTTACATTAACCTATCCAATTTAGCTTCACACAGGTGCAATTAGTGGAAGGTTCTTTAACATGCCATAAATCTATGACATGGGACCGCCGGCTTTACTTCCCCTCCGAAGGAAGGCATACTGAGGGATTTTTAACGCTCTTAAAAAATCCGACGGCTTCGGCCGGGTTTGAACCCGCTATCTTGGGCGTAGAAGCTCAGCATGCTACCGACTACGCCACCGAAGCCGCTTGGATGTAATCTACTTGTCTCCCAAGTCCGGAGATAGCCTGGCTCATGGTCTTACGTAGTAACGCAGTAAGTTTGCCCAGTCAGTGAAAATGAGGCCGTATAAAATGTGGTTGCTACCTCTACGTCTCTGAATGCTACACCAGAATAAATTATTGATATCCTTTTTTAGAACTTCCATTTGTAGAAAATGTCACGCATTATGTCTGTCCCCACGAAACCAGCCCTACATGAATCACAATAACTCACTCATTTTCCTCTCGAATTACGAATGACTCAAAGCATGACGAGAGGGTATATAAAGTTACAAATAATATTAACCCTAATTCCGTGCGGAAGTTTCGTCACGCAAACTACTGCTAACCATCCAACAACCCTTTTCTGGTTCCCTGACTCACCCAGACACACACATACACACACCCGCATAGGAAGAAGATAACGTACACATGCAACTAACAGCTGATGTCGGTAAAGCAGTTCTCTGTAATCAATACTTGGGGAGTAAAGTTTTCCCTCCTGCATAAGCTCCAGCTGTGAATAAAAAAGCGAAAAGAACGAAGGCTTTATTGCTTCTTCAAGAGCTGTACGTTCTTTCATCTTAGTTCGGCTAACCCAAGACTGGGCTTTCAAGCTCTCTCCTTCGCTTAAGATACACATTATTTTAAACACTGTCATCGCTGTTGTTCCTTTTTCTTCCTTGTGTGTGTGTCCAGAATGCTTTTGAGGTGCGGTTAAGCGAAGATATCTCTACGGTAAGAATTAAAAATAAAAACTTTGAGTATGCATTTATTATGCTTCTGCGTCTGTATCTCTGTCATTTATTAGTTCGTTGGTTATTACAGAGAGAAAAGACGCATGGTATTGCTATTTTTGAGCAGTCCATAAATAATAAGCAAGAAGATATATTGTATCTTTGGCGTAAGAAAATTTTCAGACATAGTAATAGGACTTAACACCTTAAAATGAGGCGAAATAAATCTCCCTTCAAAATATTTCCCCACCATATCATCATATTAATGACGAACAACGTTGGTTGAACGTTAGAAGAAACTCAGAACGCTGTTATAGCACAATGTGGAGATAAATAGCAATGCAATGTTTAACTTGAACATAGGCATAGACTAAGCACAGATCCTGTGGGACCAAACTATGATTATTATTATTATTATTATTATTATTATTATTATTACTATACCGATTCATAAATTTTCCATTTTTAATGGTAAACTGTCTGAAAATACGGACTAATGTCAAGCACTTTCAGAGTTCATTCTTAATTTAGGAATCCTCGCACTGTATGGCAAGAGTCCATTATCACCGACTTTTGGTTCTGTCTCAGCTTGTGAGCCAGTCCGAGAGTTTGTAGTTGGTCCACCAGTCTTGAAGGTACAATATTCCAGTTGCAGGCAGAATGAGAGGCCTGATGTACTGTACACCTGCTTTAGCTTCCACAATTGATGGGTCCACGGGAAGAAGGCGGAATGTCAAATAGTGTAAAATGTTCAGGAAAGAGTCTTAAAGTTTCATTACTTAGGCCTACATGTACGCGTCAACTTGAAACGTCATTTTCTCACGACCCTCATTGTTCTTAGCCAGACACAATTGTGCCTTCAATACATCGCAAAGAGGCACACCAGATCACGCTGATATTTCGATTTTACATTTTGAGTGACATTCCCCCTTCTTCCCGTGGACCCTTCATTTGTTTTACTTCACTGTCCAATTCAGTGTATTTATTGACCTTTTTGGCATAGGCTGTTTGAAGATTGTGGTTGAGTGGTACGGATGTATCGATTATCACAGCTTCTTTCTTCTGCCGATCAAGGAAGAGAATATCAGGTCAGTTGGCTGGATAATGGCCAATTCAGATCGACTTATTTTGTCTCTAGTGCGTGTTTAGACGTCGCACCATGAAACATCACACTGCCGCTATGCAGTTACACTTACACTGTGTATAGTCCCAGTATAGTATATGGGTTCCATTGTCTGAAACATTATTATTATTATTTATTTATTTAGTATGTTTCGACCCATAAAGGATCACATAAAGCAAGTTATGATCTGTTGCTGTTGTTTCTCTTGTTCTTCCAGAATTCTTTCATCATGTCGCTATGTTTAGCTCGACGTTCGTCAGTCCATTTTTCCCTAGGTCTGCTGGGCTTATCTTCTGATGCAGCTTCCCAAGTGTAGATCTTATGTCTGAAAGTTTTGCGGTCTTCGATATCTGTGGGTGTGATGTTGGCGTTATTGAGATCAGTTTGGACTTGTTTAATCCAAACCGTTGTCGTCTTTAATTTTTGTGAGTACATCAATATTTTCTTTGTTAATCGGTTGTCACCTAGCCTCATAATGTGTCCATAAAATTTGAAGCGTCGTTTACGGAAATCGGTTTCAATATTTGAATATTTTTCTGTGATCTTGTACGATTGTAAACGATATCCTTCATCTGTAAATCTTGGGCCAAGAATTTTTCGGAAGATTTTCCTTTCAGCTTTCTTGATGTTTTCAAGATCCCCTTTATAATTGAGGTTTAAGGTCTCACTGGCGTAGAGTGTTTCGGGTTTGATGACCGTCGCGTAATGTCGAATTTTAGTGTTAATGCTCCATTTTTTTGTTGTAGATGTTTGCGGTTTTCTCATATGCTTTCCGCATTTTGAGTTCACGAGTTCTTTGTGCTATTCTTTCTGTGCCTGTACGTTCAATAATTTCACCTAAGTATTTGAAATGATTAACCTTGTTGATTGAACCGTATTTTGTTACCAAAGTTTGGGTTTCAATGTGTTTTGTAGCCATGAATTCAGTTTTTGTGAAGGAGATTTGTAACCCTACTTTCCCAGCACATTCTTTGAGGACTTCAATCTGGTGAATTGCCGTTCGTTCATCTCCGGAGAGGATTGTCAAATCATCAGCAAAAGCTAAGCATGTAACATTGATATTATCCTTCTGTCTTCCTAACACGACAGGTTTCCATATGTTGCGACTTTTTAATTCTTTTTCCCATTCTTTGATGACCTTATCGAGAACGATGTTGAACAGCAATGGGGAAAGTCCATCACCCTGCCGAACACCAGTTTTAATGGGAAAAGGTTGGGAGATCTCTCCAATGAATTTGACCTTGGAAATTGTGTCGGTTAAGGTTTGTTGGATGAGTCGTATCGTCTTCGGATCGAGATGGGTTTCTTCGAGTTCATTAAAAAGAGATTTTCGATCAATGGAGTCGTAAGCCTTCTGAAAGTCGACAAATGTACAGATGGTTGGGAGATTTCGTGTGGCTCGAAGTTTCAAGGTGGATTTCAGATTGAAGATTTGTTCGACGGCTGATCTGTTTGGTCTGAAGCCAGCCTGATATTCACCGATGAGTGGCTCGAGTTGTTCTTGCGTGCGTTGTAAAAGACAGGCGGAGAGGATTTTTATAAGCGATGGGTAAGAGGGAATTTCCTCTGTAGTTATTTACATCAGATTTATCTCCTTTCTTGTGGAGTGGGTGGATGAGTGCGCATTTCCATTCGTCCGGTAGTTTTTCACTTCGCCAAATGTCCTGAATGATCTGTGTGATTTCCTGTAGTGATCGTGGTCCTTGATTTTTCAATAGTTCTGCGATGATTGCGTCTTCTCCTGATGTCTTTCCGTTCTTGAGTTTTTTGATGTGGTGATGGATTTCTTCTTGCGTTGGTGGTTTGGCTTCGGGTCGTATTCGTTCTGGGACTGTGTGTATAAATCGCTCAGGTGGTTCAGGACAATTGAGGAGGTCAGAAAAATAACGTGCTAGTTCTTCACAGTTTTCTTGGTTAGTGAGTGCGAGACTTCCGTCTTGTTTCTTGAAAGTCAAATTTTGCGGTGTGTAACCTTTAATTCTGTTCCCGAAGGTTTTATAAAAATCTCGACTGTTGTGATACCTGAAGTCATCCTCGATTGACTGAAGTTGCTTAGTTATAAAATTACGTTTAGTTGTCCTGATAATTTTGGTTGCCTGTTTGCGGACGCCGAGAAAGTGTTGTAAAGTTTCTGGATATTTGTGGCTATTGTATTTTTGGAATGCGATTCGGCGATCAATGATGACTTGATCACAGTTGGAATCCCACCAGGGGTGTTTTGCTTTCTTTTTTAGTGGAATCAGTTCTTTGGCTTTTCTGATAATTTTGCTGCAGAAGTCCGTCCAATTGTTCACTGGTTCTTTATCCCATTCTTCTGCGATTTTTGTTTCTTGAATTTTGGATGTGTCAAACTTTGGTATGTAATATATTTTTTATGAATCCTCTTAGGTGAAAATTTCATTTTGATTCTTGTTAGATAATGGTCTGAATAAATGTTTGCCCTCGTCGGACTTGAACGTCATGGATGGTTCTATAGTGTGCATGGGAGATGGCAACATGATCAATTTGGTATTCACCGAGTTGTTGAATGGGAGATCGCCAAGTTTTCTGTTTGTGTGCAGGTTTCCTGAAATGCGTAGACATAACTTTGAGATTGAATTGATGACAAATGTCTACCAATCGTGTGCCATTGCTGTTTGTATTTTGGTGTGCAGAATTTTTGCCAATGATTTCTCGATAGATTTTTTCTTTGCCAAGTTGGGCATTGAAATCTCCCATCATGATTTTTACGTCATCTTGATGAATGTTACTCATAATTTTTTCCAGTTTTTTCCAAACTTTTTCAACATTTTCAGGATTTTTCTTGTTGTCGATGTTAGTAGGTGCATGAGCATTGACAAGAGTGTATTTCTTGTTGGCGCTCTGGATGCGCATGGTCATAATTCGATCATTAACGGGTGTGACTTCTTTGACAGAGATAATGATGGATTTGTGGACAAGAAAAGCCATTCCGAAGATTGGTGCACCTTTCGCGACTCTCTGTAATGTTTTGCTCTTGAAAATGCGGTAATTTCCATAGTCCATAGTTTCGTTGTCAGTCATTCTAGTTTCTTGAAGAGCAAGAATGAGAATTTTTTGTCTGTCGATTTCTTGCGTGAGATTGTATAATTTTCCCATTTGAATCAGGGTATTAATGTTTAGTGTTCCAATGAATGTTTTCTGTTTGTCGGGAAGGTGACCAGAGATCTCCGACTCTCTCTGCTGCGCTTGCCTGGACTCCCCAGAATCCGAAAGTCCAGTTGCCGATTGTGGACGGGTGATTGGGTACCACCCGGGGTAGAGTTGTGATTGCTTGCACAGTTCATGTTTGCTTGTACTTGATTTGTTTGGCCTGGTGAGTGCCAGGACCATATAGGACCAGAGGTTGTTGAGGCCTTTGGAACATCGTGTTTCCAGCCGAGCTCACTGAGCTAACAGACGCTGACCATTAGCCGCTGGATACCAGTACAGACACTAATGGATTTAAGATGCATTAAAGATAGTTCTTCCACCTTCTTCCCCGTTGGGAATTATTTTCCTCTTCCGCCGTTGTAGCTGTTGACCATCTTTGCATTTCCCCCAACACTGATCGGCTCGCCGACCTAGTCTCCCGCTGGGATTGGTTACCCAACCTTCCACTAGGTTGCTCGGCTTAACAGTGGCACCTCGGGTAGGTTACATGTTGGAGTTGGAGTGACAGAGGCTAGTTGGATTCACTTGGTGAATCCAATGTATTGCGCATATCACTCCCATTATGCCAGTTATTATTATTATTGTTATTATTTTTATTATTATTATTATTATTATTATTATCGATAGCAAATTAAGATAAGCCATATCTACCTGGGGAGTCAAATCAACTCTAATTAATATAACAGCAAATTATCAGAGACTTGCTCATTAGAGATTTCATCGTGTCGAGTGGTAACCCGTTTTAAAATTCCCGTATATTTCCCGTATTTCCCAAACGAAAATGAACAAAATTCCCGTATATTTTAAAACTCTATGAGACTAGAGTTCACATACCGAAAGAGTTGAAAAAGGAATCTTAAAGCACGAATCGAGTTTCTCTAGCGTAAGTGTAACCGCATAGCGACAGTGTGTTGTTTCATGGTGCGACGTCTAAACCCGCACTAGAGACAAATGAAGTCCATCTGGATTGGTCATTATCTAGATCAGAGTCTATCCAGATTATGACGAAGTATAACTTGTGATCGTGAAAGTCACGGGAATCTTGTCCTACAAGAATGGTGCCGATCACATCCAATTGCGTACCGTACCCACGATTTTCCCCAAAGTCAGACCACGCTCCACCGTAAACTCGCGACCACAGAGTAGAAACTGCGAGAATTAAGTCAACTCGCTTGCGAGTGGCACCGCCACCTACTCGTCACATTCGACCATGCCCGACTGCGAACTTGCCACCTTCCACTTTGCTTGACCAACGGGAATCTCGGCAAACGGTCGAGAGCGGCGTCGATAATAACGTTTCAGCCAACTACTCATAAATAAACCTAAGAGCACAGTTATTACAGACAGATTTCGTACGTAATTATCAAGTAGGCCTACAAGACGTTCGTAGCGACAGTTCTCCGTGTCTGTCCGCAGAGAACCGAGATCTCGTCAAACGGACGGCGAGCGGTATGGCTTGCGTAACATCTCAATATTTCAGACCCGTGGAGGCCGCGAGGAAAACGGTAATCTCGTCAAATGGCAGAGAGGGGCGTCGATTGCGTAACATCGTGATATTTATCCGTGCCCAACCGCGATAACAATGGAAGTATTGTCAAACGGACTACGAACGGCACCGATGCCTAACATCGCAATATTTCTCTGTGTCTGAGTGCGAGAACAACGGGAATCTCATCAAACGGACCACGGACCACAGTCGGCCCCGATTGCGTAGCATCGCATTATTTATCAATATTCCACCAGGGGAATAAAGTGAAATCTATCAAACGGCCGAGAGCAGTGTTGATTTTGTATCATTGCAATACAGTGCGTTCCCGCATTGGCATCGCAGATCCCCTATTGTATGTAGATTTGGCAAAATATATATGTGAAGTCTTTTGCTAACCTTACTTACCCCCACTCTTACTGTCAGCACGGCAGATCTCCTCTTCACTACCCCCCCCCCCCCCCCCGCCCCTTCGTCTGCCCCTTCCACCCTTCCATGCTCCACTCTTCTCTGTCTCGGTCTTCCACCTATCGCCAATCAACAGTTGGCAGCCCGGGTGGCTCTTAAGGCTACGCTCAGTTATGTCTGATTATGTACACATAGCACATACGAAATATGGTTGAATTCCAATTGATAGTGTAGAAGTTATGTGCATTTAAAAATTGGACCTATCAGCAGGCTTAGAATCAGTTTGGCAACCTTGCCATGTATGGCCTCCTGGAAATTAAACTGAAATATTATTATCTATACGTGTGCCAATTTTGAAATAGCTCCCATTCATACCTTCCAAGATATCGAACATGGAGCTCAAATTTCAATTGCGATTTTTCAGCAGTTGGTAGCACTGACATCATTTCCAAATACGGCATTGAACTATTCAGGTACAGATCTTTACTCCTACCAAATTTTGTTTCAATTGCTGCAGCCGTTCAGGAGTTGATAGAGGGGGACACACACACAGCCAGACAGACAGAAGGACAGACAGACAGGACAGGCAGACAGACAGACACATATTTGCCCGGATCGATCTCATAAGTCTACTTTTTCCTCATTTTTGCAAAATGTGAAAAGTACGCTAATGAAAGGTTGTCTGTTTTTCCTGAATTTCTACGGAAATTTGAGTTATTTACGCGTTTCAGACTGTTTTATGATGGATGCGCGCGATTTTTTTGTCTGTCTGTTTGTTTGTTTGTATGTGGACAACTTTGTTCCCTTATAACTCTAAAACGGCTGGGTGTATCAACGTAAAATTTGGTACAGATATCCATCAGAGGCACGACACTAATCATTGATGTAACTCTGCTCCGTACCTCTCATAAAATGGGGCCTACCCCCTTAAAATACATGCTGAAATAGGCGTAGAAGGACGAGACAAAGCTCATTTTCAGCCCCTCAATGTGGGAGACCAAACTCGGGGGCCCACCACATTTTAAGGCCCTAAAACCAACCTTTTTTGAGATAATCCCAGAAAACTAAGTTCATTTAATTAACTAATGAACGAATGCTAGCCGGTAACCATGGCAACAGATTCTCAGAGGTCCATCTATTGCTGTAAGACGCAATGCAATTCCATTAACATTAGTGTGAAAGTTCGCAAAGGGCTAGAAGGTTATCACGGAACCAAATTAAGCTGTAAAATTCATCAATACGTATAATGCGCTTAAGGGGGTCAAGGGGTACTCTAGAATTTTTTCGCGCGATTTACACCTGTGGGTGTGGTCTGGCAGGTATATTACATTCCTATCCCTATATTATATTATTATATTAGTATTATATTATGACGTACAACGAAGGGACATAGCCCCTCGGTGCCAGAAACAAAACTCGGGGGCCCTAAAGGGTCCTCGGAAACTTCATTATAAGGCTCTAAAACCAACAGTTTCTGAAGTATTCCCATAAAACTAATTTAAACTTAATTTAACAAACTAATGAAGGAATGCAAATCGGTAACCTTGACAACATTATCTCAAGGGGTGACATCACAACTTTCCAACTATTTCTCTAAGAAGCAATGTCGCTCAATTTATTACATTTCTGAGAAAGTTTGCAAATGGCTATAAGGTTATCATGGAACCAACGTGGACTGTATAATTCATCAATGCAATTAAGGGGGTCAAGGGGTAACCTAGAATTTTTTCATGCAATTTTCACGTGCGACATATAGTACAGAAGGTCTATTATATCTCCAAATAGCAACATTATTTTCAAAAATTCCTGAATTGAATCAGTATTTTTTGCGGCTTTTGGGAATTTGGGCCATTTGAGGCTAAATAACCTGAATTTTCATGCACCACAAGCCTTTATAATTTATGAAAGGGGTCTTCCTGTGTATGGGCACCTAGCACAACGTAGAGGATCAGTTGTTATGACGTGTATTGCGTTTCGTCTACAAGGATTTCAATTCTATTTCATGTCAGGAAGTACACGTTAGGTGAATTTAGTTTGAGAGCACATTTTAACTAACCCTTTTTTTTTTTGTCGACATACGGGTTCATCGTAAGGATAATTTTGTTTGTTACTTTGTGGTAGATATACCCATATTTGGATATCTGGGTGATATGTTGTAGACAATAGAATTGTCTGTCTTTCTGTGTATCTTTATGTACGCCTATAGCTCGTGTTCGGATGCTTGGTTCATCGTCAGTAAAATTAGGTATGATAACCATGAGAGTCAATACACCAATCATTTATAAAACTCTTCACCGTACTTTTCAGACAGTAGAAGGGTGGATATAGGGAAAAACATCTCAAAATACATGATAAAATAGGCGAAATATAAAAATTTTCCTAGAAGGACGACCAAAGAATATGTTACGCTTCTCAATGTGAGACACAAAATTCGGGAGTCTATAAAGGGTCTCCGAAAACCACATTTTAAGGCTCTTAAATTAACAGTGTGTGTGATATTCCCAGAAAACTAACTTCGTTCTGATAAACTTATGAAGGAATGACAAACCGCTAACCAGTGCAACAGTAGCTCATTTGATAATGTCTGGAGTTAACACCGAACACCGTTCGAAGAACGGGTATTTCTGCTAGTTATTATTAAAGCCCTGCACGGATGTGGATATCCACGGATAAACCCGCGGATATCCGCAAACTTTTTCGCCATGCGGATATAATTTGCATGGCTGTGCGGATACGCTGCGGATAATGTTTGGAGAAAATTTGCGGATAGTTTTTATAATACAATCTGAACTTGTTTAATATCATTACTGTACTAGGACCCGGATGTTTATGAATTATGACATATCATATTTTTCCGTTATCTTTCTTTTCATGACAAATGTTAAGATGATGATTTAAGCTAATCTCATTCAAATTATGTTATGAAGCATAATTAACACTCCGAACAGGAAAGTGTTGCAATTCTGGCTGTATAACATTAATTTAAAAGATAAGCAAATGATAACATAGCTTAGTGGAACGACTCTTTCCTCAAATGTCTAAATATGTTGCTTCAGTAATTTATGCTTTATCTAATTAAATATAGGCCTATTATTGTAATGCTAGTAGATTCGGATAGCAAACTTGCGAATGCGGTAAAACGTCGTGCGGATGCGGATAACGTTTTGTTTATCCGCGCAGGGCTCTAATTATTATGACGAAGTTGACTAACGTGGGCCGTAGTGTTACATAGATAATAGGTGGGATTAAATGCAAGAATCTCTTAAACCTCTGGCGGAATGGCGCTTTGAAGGAAGCCACCCAACTGCGCGTGTCATATTTAACAGGGGCTTCCCATAATGCGACAAGAGGGTTGTTCACGTGATCGATCAGGCTGTCATTCCATTGACCTACGCAGGATGAATAGTGTACAGTGAATGGACATAACCTAGCCGATTTTTGTAGCTCATTAATGCTGAAAATGTTAATGAACTAATTGAGCTGTTTGTTAGTTGTTTGGGATACTGGCTGCGTGGCTCAGAGGTAACGTTCTTGCTTGCTGGGCCCAAGATTGCAGGTTCGTATCCTGGTGCAATCAGCTAGCATTTGTCCGGCTCTGTGGCTGAATGGTTAGCGCGCTAGGCTTTTGCCCGAAGTGTCCCGGGTTCGATTCTCGGCCGAGCCATCAGGGATTTTTAACTCCTGGGGTTAATTCCCGTGTCTCGGGGACTGGGTGTATGTGACGTTTTCATCATCACTTCATCCTCATTACGACGCGCGGGTCGCCCACGGGCGTCAACTTGAAAAACCTGCACTCGGCCTCTCCGGAGGCCACACGATAAAAAAAATGGAATTTGAGGGTGCGCAAATCCGAGGGAGCCATGACAGTACATTTACTGCCATGTTAAAGATCCCCTTCGGGGCAAAATTCTGGCACCTCGGCGTCTCTAAATGCCAGAGTAGTTAAAAGGGATGTAAAACAAATAACATTATTAATTGTTAGTTGGTTGGAGCATTGCAGGCATATGTTCCGGGTACACAAGTGTGTGTGGAGAGTGGGGAGGGATAGCTCTGATAACCTGTAGTAATGTGGTACTCTCTCAATATGAGTTCTGGTAGTTACGTGGCATCTTGGCAAGTAATTGTGCTACGTAAAAATTTGTTGGCATGAGACACTACGCACGTTACGCATTCCATTGAGCCACAACTTACTTGTTTATGACATCCGTGTATTAAAGTTACTGCGAATATTCATTCCACCAAGGTACCGGGTGAGTTAGCCGTGGGCGTTACGGCATGACTGCTGGCAGTCGCTCACATCCGGGAGGTGAGGAGGTTCGAATCCCCCCGCCGGCAACCTTGAAGATAGACTTCTGTGGTTTCCCATCTTCCTTCCAGGCAAATGCCGGGGTTGGTCACTCACTATAAGCCACAGCCGCTACCTTCCAATTCCTCGTCCTTCTATTCCAACTTCCCTCCCCGACGGTACTTGTAGCTCACCCATTGGGTGTCCGTCTCGAAGCAGCTACAAAACTGGCGAGCCGAACATGTCCTCAGACACTTCCGGCAATGAAAGCCATACGCTAAAAAAAAAAAAACATTCCACGAAGGTCATTCTTCTGGTCAAGCTGTGTGCCGACAGTAGTGAGGGAAGGAGCGAGTCAAGTGTTCTGTAACACGCAAGAATCCAGGAGCCAGATGGCCTGCCCTGCTGTAACATGCTGACTGGTTAGTATTTGGTTTCAGCATTCGTTCGTAGGCTGTAGGTTGTGAGTGCTCTCAATACGATGATTCATATGACGAGTCGGAGACGAACCTCAAAATTTGAGGTATTGGCAGAGAGCAGTGGTTCTCCACTTGTAAGGGCTTGAGGGTCAAAATGGGACCTTCGGTATGGTTGCGGTCCGCACTTTAATAATACGCTAATTTTCATAAATCTTAAAGCTGGATGCCCTTCCTGATGCCACAGAATTTTGCAACTATAAATCCTACCCAGTCATCAGTGGTATTGAATTGTATTGCTCAAAAACTTTTCTACAATTCCATAAAGGAGTGAAATTAAAATGACCAAGAAACCATGAAATTTTAGTTTTGATGAAGAACACTCAACAATAGGTGGCTTCCGTGGCGTAGTTGGTAGCATGCTGGGCTTCTATGCCCAAGATCGTGGGTTCAAACCCGGCCGAAGTCGTCGGATTTTTAAGAGCATTGCAAATCCCTCAGTATGCCTTCTTTCGGATGGAAAGTAAAGCCGGCGGTCCCATGTCATAGATTTATGGCATGTAAAAGAACCTTCCACTAATTACTCTTGTGTGAAGCTAAATTATAGGTTCAATTTAACCAACGCTCTTAGGTTCCAATGTTCGTCGCCAGGAGCCGATTGCGGTGGCATCTAGTAACCAAGTTCTGTACTAGTAGTAGTTGACGGTGGCGTTTGGCAGCAAAAGTAGGAACTACTAGAAAATTCATTGTCTACAGCCCTTACTTGAATTTAAAAAGCAGATAACACACACTAATACAGCCATCACAATTAACATCGGTTATCAGACAGATTTTACACACACCCAAAGTACACAGGGCTACATGACCGCGTTGTCGCTTCCCCTAAACTGAGGAACCAGGAGCACCCAACCACTCAACAAAGTAAGTTTATTTGAATTTATATAAACTTGGCAAACAGGGCCAACAAACTAAAGACACACTGAAACTGATAATGTTATCAAAACAGTCTACTTACAACAGGTCAATTTTGTAGTAATAAGTTTTCTTTGAATCAATATTATAAATAGGTTCATTATTCCGTAAGTAAAGTGGAGGGGACTCGGTGACCTGCTGTGTGATACGGCGCGTTTTATAACGGTTTGCCATCAATTCTTTATCAAATTACTTTGTTCATTTTTGCCGAATAGAAATACATAGTTCATTAAAATCGAGCAGAGAAATATATTCTTTCATGATTTCGTACACTTTTTTTTTTTTTTCAAAAGAATTCCCGCGCCGTAAAAACTTGCCTCGCGGGCTGCTTGCGGCCCACGGCCCGCCAGTTGGAAACCACTGGCATAGAGCGACTGGCTGCGCACTTGACCTTGAGAGCTCAGTGACAGGAGAGGGGCGTGGAACGGTGCGGGGATCATTCCGAATACTTCCGTGTCGGAGAGGATTGACGTGCGACAACAGCATGCTTCCTCGGGCATTATTAGTCTAGCCAGTGCGACTTAGCCTAGCAAGTGGGGGAGTGGGAAGGGCGAATGCAACTGTATGGACGTTCTTAAACTGAAGACGACGGAAACTATCTGTTCAGGTCATTAACATAAAGGCATTCGAACAACAAATGTCGTAACGAAGATGTGCTATAGGTTTGTTGAAATGAATGTTGTGGAGCAGCACAGGTCTCTTACTGTTTGAGTATTCAGTATTTTGACTGGCTTGATGCAGAACTCCATGCCTCCCTGTCCTGTGTTAATCGTTTCATCTCTACATAGCTACCACACCCTACAGTACATCCGAGGCAATCTGTTTAACATATTCAAACCTTGGTCTACCCCTTCAGCCCTTATCCTCAAGCCTTCCTTCCATATCTATGTTTGCTATTCCTGAGTGGCTTAGATTGTGACCTACCAACCTATCTCTTCTCTTCATTAGCAGTCACCAGAAACATCTCTCCTCGCCTACTTGTCTTAATACTTCTTAATTTTCTACACTACCTACCCATCTGATTTCATAATTCTCCTGTAACACCACATTTCAAACGCTTCTATTCTCCTCTTTTCTGCTGCACCAACACTCCATGTTTCACTTCCATAGAGTGCCATGTTTCAGACAAAGGCATTCAAAAATTAATTTCTAATACTTAAATCTATATTTGATGTCAACAGATTTCTTTTCTGTAGAAATGCTTTCATTGCCTGAGCCAATCTACATTTAATATCCTCTTTGCTTCGTCCATCACTGGTTATTCTGCTACCTAAGTAGGAAAGGTCTCCTACTTCCTTTGGCTTTTCATCTGGCAATTTGAAGTCCATAGTGATTTCTGATTTCTTTCGGCTGCACTCCATTATTTTGTTTTGCATTTATTGATTTTTGGCGGCTTTGGTGGCGTAGTTGGTAGCATGCTGAGCTTCTATGCCCAAGGTCGCGGGTTCAAACCCAGTCGAAGCCGTCGGATTTTTTAAGAGCGTTAAAATCCCCCAGTATGCCTTCCTTTGGAGGGGAAGTATAGCCGGCGGTCCCATGTCATAGATTTATGGCATGAAAAAGAACTTTCCACTAACTACACTTGTGTGAAGCCAAAATTTGTAGGTTATGTTTGATTAATGCTCTATTACGTTCCAACGTTCGTCACCAGAAGCTGGTTGCGATGCCATTTATTTAGTGGTTCGTAGATGGTCGAAACGACAGCAAGAATAATAATAATTATATTAATAATAATAATATTGGAAAATATCGTGGACATCATTCGTAGGGGAAAGATTGTTTTCTATGGTCATATTGCTCGTATGATTCCAATAAGGTTGAGTACTAAAATAGAGAACAGAACTATAGTAAAGCCATCATAACTTCCGACTTGACGTTTCACTGTTAGCCTAGTGTTATCTAGCGGTCAGAAGGAAAATAACTTTAACTAGACAATCACAGGCATCCATTCAAATCGATAGATCACGATATATTGAGTTTTGTTCGTGATGTCGCGGTTTAGCGAACGAAACTCTAGCCTAACACTGAAACGTCAAGTCGGAAGTTATGGTGGCCTTACTACAGGTATGCCTGAATTCGGATCAATTTCTGTTTTCCAGGAATGTCTGGAGTAATCCCGGATGGATAAATGACCCTACAATGTCCTCGATGTCTAATCCAGTGATAAATGTGAGTAAGTTAGTCTTTCCGGTGCATTTCTGTTCTAAAGTCATCCATTTACTAAGCATTAACCACTTCTCGTTTGCTGCCAAAGTTGTAATAGATAGACATACAGACTCAACAAATATTTGGAGTAATTTGACCTGAGTTGAGCTGTTCAAGTGTGACCGGTATTGTATTTAATCTTGTATGGGAACGAATGAGAGGGTTTTGACGTGATGGAAATATTCTGGAGTGGAATGAAGCAAGAGTACTCTTGACTTCTTTTTCTTCTTCTCCCTCCGTGTTCTAGAAATATGACATCATTCACCAGTAGACGTACTGTTAGAGTAGAGAAGAGAGCCTCTTCAGATGAATGCACTTGATCTGACGTACAAACTAACATTGGGACCAGGACATAGGAGCTTGTGTGTACTTGAGCCAGGCCGCGTGACTGACTCTCAATGGCCGTAGTTCTCTTGTCATAGTGACACACACACTCAGAGTGACTCACGCCGGATACTTACTGGTTAGTTAGTTATAATCACCGTGAATGGTAAGATAATAGGGGGAGAGTGCGTGTCCAAGCAAGTCGCTTCGTCGGGTCGAAAGGATTGCGAGTTCAAAACCCCCTCAACAATGACGGATCCTTTGCCCAGCCCACTGATTCTCTTCTGTGTCCTTCATGGCTGGCGATTATGAATCACATGACGGTGATTCAGTGGGGAACCGGGTATTCTTTGGAATAAAGTAACACTGTAATAATAATAACTAGTGGACCCATGCGAGAATTCTCGAATGTATATAAACTGCTATGCGGGATTGACGCGACACAGTTCTGGCAGAAGATATCGTCTTGTTTATTTGTTTAAATCCATTTTATAAACAAACAAATATATTTCCTTTGACTTTTCAAAAAAAATCCTGTACTATCAAAACGATTTGGAAGATCTTGGTACAAACCTACTTCACATAACAATTCACCTGTATGGAGGCTTTGCAGTATTTGCAACGATGCGGTTCGTGTAAACTGGAAACTGGATTTCTGTCTCTCAATTACACTGTTCTTGGAAATTATAATCCAGTCACTCTAATTCATACTGGAAATAAAATTATGACACAAAACAGAATCAGCAATGTAGATAATTATGTGGATAGGCCTGTTCCCTAGTTATTAATGATACCTTTTAGTCTACTATGTAATAATTCCAAACCTGTTTTTATGTTTGACGTTAGATCAAATTTAGATTTAGTTTTTATATTATCTTTAGATTATGCTTTTTACAACTATGCATTTTGATCTGTGTGAACTTCCTAGTTTTAAGAATTACATTAAGATTTTAATACTTAATATAGACATATCAGGAATTATATTTCATTGTGTAGGTGCACTGTTATTGGGGTGCACACTGAGACCTATTGTGTACCATCAAAAATAAATAAATAAATAAATAAATAAATAAATAAATAAATAAATAAATAAAAAATAAACCGCACCATCTAACTCCATTTGGTTTAAAAGCTTAAGTTTGGTGAAAACATACACCTTGAAGTTTTATATATTTCATAATAATCACAATAATAATGCTAATAATAATATTTTGTTTTGTCGTGTGGCCTCCTGAGAGACCGAGTGCAGGTCTTTCTAGTCGACGGCCGTGAGCGACCTGCGCGCCGGAATTAGAGATGAAATTAATGAATGAAACTGAGCAAGGATGTAGATGGAAGTGGCCATGGCCTGTCAGAAGGTACCATCCCAGCATTTGCCTGGAGATGAAAAAAGGGGAAAAACCACGTAAAACCATTTCAAGGACGACCGACGGCGGTGCTCGAATCCACGTCTACCAAGTCAGCAGAGAGCGTGGCCCCATAGGCTGGCACTGCGCTTTAGCGAGCGTAGCCAACGCTGTCGGTATAATAATAATAATTATTATAATAGGCTTACATTTGTATTTATTTATTTATTTTTACTCCCGTTTCAACGGAGTCGGGGATGAGGTGAGATTAGTTTCATATATGGTGGATGGATTTTACGGCTGGATGCGCTTTCTGAATGAATGTTACCAGAAGAGTTGATGAGGGAAGAATTGAATGAAGTTAAATGAAATTGGACAAGGATTCAGGTGGAAGTAATTGTGGTCTAATAGAATGTACAATTCCAGCATTTGACTGGAGTTGAAAAAGGGAAACCATAACAAGGACGGCCGAGTCTAGGTTCAAACCTGAGTCCAGAGATCGCCTAGCCCTATGTCATTGCATCCTAACGTGTTTAGCTACCCTGGTCGATGTATGTCTACCTCTTATTACTTCTGTTTTTCCAACGGTGTCGGGGATGAGATGCGATGACAGTCTTTGTGGCGGATGGTTTTTACGGCCGGATGCCCTTCCTGCCAACCATCAGTGTAAGGTCATACTGAAAAGGGATATTTAATAATAATCACAGATATCACACTAAGTAAGCAAACTTTAAGGTCAATCACCACTAACAATATTTTAAAATAATTTCATATAGACCTAACTAACAAATCTTCACCGGTTGCAACTAAATAAGTTTACTGTATATATTATAAACACCATCACCCACATACTTGTAGACATAGATAACACCGGTTATCAGACAGATTCTACACACACCCAAAGTACACGGGGCTACATGACCGCGTTGTCGCAGCCCCTAAACTGAGGAAACAACCAACCAACCAGCTCCCCGTTGACGGCTCTGAAACAGTATGTTATTAGATCACCTCGTTGTGTAGCGGCTAGCGTTCTTGGCTATCACCTCGGAGATCCAGGTGCGATTCCCGGCTCTACCATGAAGGCTAGAACGGGGTACACTCAGCATCGTGAGACAAAACTGAGAAAAGGATAGCGAATAGTTTTCTGTGGTTTTCTCCACTTCTACTCCAGACAAATACTGGGATGTATCCTAACTTAAGACCATGGCCACCTCCTTCCCAATCCCATTCCCAATTTACAAGTACACACACTAGTACAGCTAACACAACAACAACATATCTGCTATTACACAAGTCACAATTTAGTTTTCATGAGCTTTCCAAGGAGTACCTAAGTCAAGGATGTGCAATTGCTAAATATCCAGAAGTATTTTTTCCAATACAAATTTTTACCAACATTTTTTTTATCGTATCAGAACTACGAATCGTTAGGGAGCTATGCATTATTAATCTATTTCTTAAATCGCTTATCCTCGAAGCTCGGCTTCACCCACCGACTCTGCGAGGGATCATTCCTCTACCGTCACAAGGACAGTGTCTTGTAGCTGGACACACTTTGTAAGCAGATACAACTGGGGATGGTGACAGGCGACCGCTAAATTGATAAAAATGGGAAACTACGGAAAACCATTTTCAGGACAGACGAGGTGGGGTTCAAACCCGCGCACTCGCAATATCAGCGAGGCACGAGGTAGTGCCTGCAGTAAGACCTCTGGGTTAGAGGATATTAATAAAATATTTAAAGGTTTTAAAATAGTTGGTAGAGTATACCAGTGAACAGCGCTGTATCACATGATGGGTGTCTGTATGGGACTGGTAGTCTACAGTATTAAGGTGCAGTGCTTCGTGGGTATATTCTGCGTGTCTCAGGATAATCTATATCTTAGATAAACGATCAATTAAATAATCGTCTACTATAAGTCTCTAATTAACCACTGCATTAAGAAACAATGTAATATGTAAATGAATGACTTCCCACTCTTCGATCATGATTACCAAGCTCTAACTACTTGTTTAGCCGCTCATGTTATGTAAACAAGTAGGGTACAGTCTGTCTTTTTCTCTTGGGCTGACACTGAATTTGTTCACTTCTATGTCATGCTATCGATGCAGCTCAAAAGCTTGTTCGATTTCCTTCGAGACTACAAGGGCACATGCATCCATTTCTGTAAGTATAAACTTATTGACTTCCTCTCAATGTATTTCTACAACCAGAGTAGGCCTATGTTATGACAGTAAGCACAAACAGGGATTCAAAACCTATTTTGCCTTATGTATCCTATTCATAAGTATGAAGACCATTCCTCCTTTTGCAAGATGCAACGTGAATAAAAGGCATTTGCTATTCTTTAATTTAATTCTTAACATTATTATTGTATCTGCCACACTACCACACCTTGATTTCTGGCAAGACATCAGGGTAGTGAATGAGAGATATACTAAATAAAATTAAAGACACTGGGCAAGGATTTCGAAGGAAGTGGTGCTGATTTACTAGAAGGAACTATACTGGCATTGAAAATGGGAGACCATGTACGGGGGTGTGTGGCTCCAAGGTCCTGCACTTTAACGCGCTGAGCTACCTAGTCAATAATAAAGATGCCGTGGTTTCTCCGACTGATGAAAAATACGTCTTACTTGACCGAGAATCGAACCTACGATTTTGCAACCAAGAGATGGAGACTGTGGGGTTTGTGGCAACTTCACGAAAAAACAAGATGTTCAGTAAAGAACATATAGCCTACTTTCTCCTAAATGCATGGGTATTGTTATAACTCTTAGTCCTTTTCAAGGAGTATAATTGAATGTTGGTTGTAGTAGCTTGTTTAAATACAACGTGCTATAGGGATATTAAACATGAATATGATGTGCCCTTTGCTAGTGCTACCTCTGTAAAAAAATTCATTCAATTCGGTTTCACCGTGTTTGAATTGATATGAGGAATGGATTTGCACACATACATGGCCGCTATTTGCAAACTATTGGGCTGATGACCTTGTAGTCAGTCATAAGATGCTTTCCACAAAAAGGCATGTTGTTGCAAAATCTGGTAGAGATGAAATTATTAGGATGGTCGTAATTTGATTTAAGCTTTTAACATTTGGGTGGCCGTCATTCCGTTCCCGTCAAGATGGCGGCGATATAAATCATGAAACTGAGGTGCCCTTGGCTAGTGCTACCTCTGTACCAAATTTCGTTTAATTCGGTTTCACCGTGTTTGAATTGATAGGGGGAATCGATTTGCACACATACTTGGCCACCATCTGCAAACTATTGTGGTGATGATCTCGCAGTTTGGTCAGATTATGCTTCCCACATAAAGATATGTTGTTGCAAAATTTGGTAGAGACTAGATTATTAGGTTGGTTGTAATTACATTTTAGCTTTTAACATTTGGGTGGCCGCGATTACGTTTCCGTCAAGATGGCGGTGATATAAAACATGACACTGAAGTGCCCTTTGCTAGTGCTACCTCTGTACCAAATTTCGTTCCATTCGGTTTCACTGGGTTCGAATTGATAGGGGGAATCGATTTTCACACAAAGATGGCCGCCATCCGCAAAATATTAGGCTAATGACCTATTAGTTTGGTCAAAGGATGCTCCCTCCATAAAGGTATGTTGTTGCAAAATTTGGTAGAGATCGGATGATTATGTTAGTCGTAATTTGATTTAAGCTTTGAACATTTGTGTGGCCGCCATTACGTTTCTGTCAAGATGGCGTTGATATAAAACATGACACTGAGGTGCCCTTTGCTAGTGCTACCTCTGTACCAAATTTCGTTCCATTAGGTTTCACCGTGTTTGAATTAATAGGGGGAATCGATTTTGACACAAAGATGGCCGCCAACCGCAAACTATACAGCTGATGACCTATTAGTTTCGTCAAAGTATGCTTCCTTTATAAAGGAATGTTCTTGCAAAATTTGGTAGAGATCGGATGATTATGTTAGTCGTAATTTGAATTAAGCTTTGAACATTTGTGGGGCCGCCATTACGTTTTCGTCAAGATGGCGGCTATATAAAACGTGACACTGAGGTGTTCTTTGCTAGTGCTACCTTTGTACCAAATTTCGTACAATTCGCGTTCACCGTGTTCGAATTAATAGGGGGGGGGGGGGGGACAGACATTCAGAGTACAAACACTCACACACACACATACACACACAGACTCTCTCTCACACACACATACACACACACAGCCAGACACACTTTTTTTTCGCCCTGTGTTGATCTCATAAGTCTACTTTCTTTTTTTTTTTTTTTTTGCAAAAATCGAAAGTAAGCTAAACAAGATGTTCAGTAAAGAACATATAGCCTACTTTCTCCTAAATGTATGAGTATAGTTATAACTCGTTGTTATTATCAAAGAGTATAATAGAACTATTCTTTGTTGAAGAACTTAGAAACGATTTACCTCTACCAAACGCCACAACCTAGATAAAAACTGCTACCATCATTGAAGGAAGAAAGAAAGAAAGATAAGAAGTATATCAAGAATGTTATGGATCTGGAGACATAATCGACCAGACGGGCTGCGTGGCTCAGCGGTAACGTTCTCGCTTGCTGGGCCCTAGGCTGCAGGTTCGTATCCTGGCGCAGTCAGCTGGCATTTGAGGGTGCACAAATGCGAGGGAGCCGTGTCAGTACATTTACTGGCACGTTAAAGATCCCCTTCGGGCCAAAATTCCGACACCCCGGTGTCTCTAAAAGCAGCAGTAGTTAAAAGGGATGTAAAACCAATAACATTATTAATTTTATTATTATTATTATTATTATTATTATTATTATTATTATTATTATTATTATTACATATACGACCTGCCGTGGGCAACATCCAACTTTGAGTTGAGGCATGTCTTTACACGTCTGGTTGTGCATGGCTTTCACAACCCTAATTGAATTAACAAATCTTTCCATGACCCTACAGAGACGTGTGTATACAAACTATGTGGATATTTTCGATTGCTATTTGCCTGAAATAAAAGTAGTAATTAATAACCTGAACTAACACCAACGGCTTGAATTCAGTTACTATGTGAAATCGTTTTGTTCTTTACTTCAAATAACATTTTCAAGTAACGCAAAATAGGCTGTTACAAACCCGTTAAAATAAAAAGTAAAAATGTATCGTAGTATCATCTTGTCATTCTTCAAATTCGATGCGCATAGAATGCCAATGGTATAGTAATCAATGGAGCCCCACGTAGACTAGTCGTGACATCTAGTGGTGAAATATCGAACAATATAATCCTAACAGAGCGAGTGCATTCTAGCGGCCAGAAGAAGAAACTTTTCAATAAAATCTGGAAGTTAATAAGTAGGTCGGCGTGCAGTTACCTTTTTGGCAGCTAGATGTCTCGAGTAAATCTGCTGGCGAATTATGTTTTAATTAAATATATATTTTACACCATAATATGCACAATATAACGCTTAATTTTAAAACGTCTGAGTCATTACAAAACAATAAACATATAACATTTCAAGCAAAAAACCTAGCTCTGACCGGGTTTGAACCATAGGCATTTGACCGATAGGCTAACGCTCTACCACTGAGCTAATTGTGTCAAAGCATATCGTTCTATATAAAATGACTTACATAGAACTTGTTAGCAAATAATGATTTATACTAAACGATTTCATCACTGGAGTATATTATTTATATATAAAGCATTTCATACAAAGTTTATTTATTTTGTATCAGTACGCTATATTGCATTCAATACTCAAATCAGCGAAATATAAGTCAGGCACAAGATATCCGCTGCCATCTTGTCTTATTACTGAATCGGCTCAGCTTCTTAAAATCACGTCTGCACTATAGTATTACAAAATAAACTTTTAATTTCGAACGTGCCTCTTCCTTTAGAACAGTTAAAACGATTCTCGGCTCGATAATCGGAACTGGTGGGTCCCATGATATGGATTATAAAGTTTGCATAGTTCGCACGGCTGCCATCCTGAAATGGTATGGCGGACGACCTTGTAGTTTGGTCACAAGACGCATCCTATACGAAGGTATGTTGTTACCAAATTTGGTAGAGATCGGATGATTTGGTTAGTCGTTATTTGATTTTACGTTTAGAACGTTTGAGTGGCCGCCATTCAGTTTTAGTAAAGATGGCGGCGATATAAAACATGACACTGAGGTGCCCTTTGCTTGTTCTACCTCTGTACCAAATTTCATTCAATTCGGTTTCACCGTGTTCGAATTGACAGGGGGGGACAGACATTCAGAGTACACACACTCACACACACACACACACACAGTCTCACACACACACATACACACACACACACACACACACACACACAGACTCACACACACACATACACACACACACAGACAGACACACTTTTTTCACCCTGTGTTGATCTCATAAGTCTACTTTCATTTTTTGCAAAAATCGAAAGTAGGCTAAAAATACCGAAAATGAAAACAAGTATTTCATTTAAAGTGACAGCGAGCGCATCCGCCAAGCTGCCTATGTGTGTTCAACCCCGTCTTTTTAGCCTACTTTCGATTTTTGCAAAAAATGAAAGTAGACTTATGAGATCAACACAGGGCGAAAAAAGTGTGTCTGTCTGTGTGTGTGTGTATGTGTGTGTGTGAGTCTGTGTGTGTGTGTGTATATGTGTGTGTGTGAGTCTGTGTGTGTGTGTGTCTGTGTGTGTGTGTGTACTCTGAATGTCTGTCACCCCCCTATCAATTCGAACACGGTGAATGCGAATTGAACGAAATTTGGTACAAAGGTAGCACTAGCAAAGGACACCTCAGTGTCATGTTTTATATCGCCGCCATCTTGACGGAAACGTAATGGCGGCCACACAAATGTTCAAAGCTTAAATCAAATTACGACTAACCTAATCATCCGATCTCTACCAAATTTTGCAACAACATACCTTTATGGGGGGAGCATCCTTTGACGAATGCAATAGGTCATCAGCGTAATAGTTTGCGGATGGCGGCCATCTTTGTGTGAAAATCGATTCCCCCTATTAATTCAAACACGGCGAAACCGAATGGAACGAAATTTGGTACAGAGATAGCACTAGCAAAGGGCATCTCAGTGTCATGATTAATATCGCCGCCATATTGACAGAAACGTAATGGCGGCCACAGAAATGTTTAAAGCTTAAATCAAATTACGACTAACATAACCATCCGATCTCTACCAAACTTTGCAACAACATACCTTTATGGAGGGAGCATCCTCTGACCAATCTAATAGGTCATTAGCCTAATAGTTTGCGGATGGCCGCCATCTTTATTTCAAAATTGATTCCCCCTATTAATTCGAACACGGTGGAACCGAATGAACGAAATTTGGTACAGAGGTAGCACTAGCAAAGGGCACCTCAGTGTCATGTTTTATATCACCGCTATCATGACGGAAACGTAATCGCGGCCACCCAAATGTTAAAAGCTAAAATGTAATTACGACCAACCTAATAATCTAGTCTCTACCAAATTTTGCAACACCATATCTTTATGTGGGAAACATATTCTGACCAAACTGCAAGAACATCAGCCCAATAGTTTGCAGATGGTGGCCAAGTATGTGTGCAAATCGATTCCCCCTATCAATTCAAACACGGTGAAACCGAATTGAACGAAATTTGGTACAGAGGTAGCACTAGCAAAGGGCACCTCATATTCATGTTTAATATCCCTATAGCACGTTGTATTTCAACAAGCTACTACAACCAACATTCAATCATACTCCTTGAAAAGGACAAAGAGTTATAACAATACCCATGCATTTAGGAGAAAGTAGGCTATATGTTCTTTACTGAACATCTTGTTTTTAGTTGAGGCATCTTGTCCTTGACACTGTTGACGATGTCCTTGCAGAGTTTAGAGAAGGCGATGTCAAGCGATGGAGGAATTTCGTTTCGGATTATTTTCCTGTTTACATTCAAGAAATTGTTTGCAGAATCTCCCAATTCTTTATCACCATCGAAGAGATTCTCTAAGTAGAAGCTCATCTGCATTGGTGAGTTTGAGATCTCGTAGTTAACCATAAGGAGGTAGGTCACACCTTCCCTTTCTACCAACGACTGATATTGTCATAACACATATAAGGAGGAATTACTTCTAAAATTCAGGGTTTGCATGTTCAAAAGGTGCGGAAAAAGGTAATGTTTAATATTATTAAATGTATTTTAGCAAGAATCAAAGCTAGCAGCGGAATCGCCGAAAGTTTTGGTGTTAACGAGATGTGCTTCGACACCACAACATCCGTTTTGCTCTCTTAAAAATTTTCTAATGTCTATTTCCTAATAGAGAGAAAACGAAAAATCTAGAGAGAAACTTAATGAAAGAGAGAAAAATGAAAATCTAGAGAGAAACCTAGTGAAAGAGAGAAAAATAAAAATCCTGAAAGAACCTAGTGAAAGAGAGAAAAATAAAAATCTAGAGAGAATCCTAGTGAAGGAGATAAAAAATAAAGATCTAGAGAGAATCCATGTGAAAGAGAGAGAAATAAAAATCTAGAGAGAAACCTAATGAAAGAGAGAAAAATGAAAATCTAGAGAGAAACCTAGTGAAAGAGAGAAAAATAAAAATCCTGAAAGAACCTAGTGAAAGAGAGAAAAATAAAAATCTAGAGAGAATCCTAGTGAAGGAGATAAAAAATAAAGATCTAGAGAGAATCCAAGTGAAAGATAGAAAAATAAAAAAAGAGAGAAACCTAGTGAAAGAGAGAAAACTAAAAATTGTCTTTGCGGATTTACTAATGGGCCGCACGGTTGTGGGAAAGTATAAGGGAAGTGATCTTTAAAAAAATAAAAGTACCGTTAGAAAGCCAAGTGTCCGTAGCTTAATATGATGCAAAGAAAAATTAGAACATTCATATCACGGAACCCCTTACCCTAAAATATTAAAGATCTATTGTTGATGATCAATTACAAGAAGTATTACAAACTGTATTCATCTGTAGATAATCCGTTGTATGCTACATATAAAATTTTCTTCTTTTGATTACCTTCAAGTAATTTCAAGTAATTTCACTTATCGAATAATATATTAATTGAAGCAGAAACATCAATTAATTGTTACTTATAACGATTAATCTATGGTGCATTTAATCGATTGGTCGTTTAACCGATTATTCGATTGGTCGAAAATTGACTTATTGTTTTGTCGATTAATCGATGTAGTTCGCTTCTTTCACTACGCTTTCATAGAAGCAATGTTGTTGTTTGAGTCTTCAGTCTCTTGACTGGTTTGATGCAGCCCTCCATTCCTCCCTGTCCTGAGCTAATCGTTTCATCTCCACATAACTACCACACCCTACATCTGCGGCAATCTGTTTAACATATTCTAACCTTGGTCTACCCCTACAGTTCTTGTCCTCGACCCTTCCTTCCATAACTAAGCTTGCTATTCCTGGGTGTCTTAGTATTTGTCCTACCAACCTATCTCTTCTCTTCATTAACAGTCGCCAGAAACATCTCTCCTCTCCCACTCGTCTTAATACCTCTATGTTTGTAACCCTATCTACCCATCTGATCTTTATCATTCTCCTGTAACACCACATTTCAAATGCTTCTATTCTCCTCTTTTCTGCTGCACCAATAGTCCAAGTTTCACTACAGACTTTTAATTAATTAAAATATATTGTAACATATATTTTTAGCCTGATTTTCACATTTTGCAAAAAAGAGGAAAAAGTAGACTTATGAGATCGGGCAAATGTGTGTCTGTCTGTCTATCTGTCCTTCTGTCTGTCTGTCCTTCTGTCTGTCTGTCTGGCTGGCTGGCTGTGTGTGTGTGTGTGTCCCACTCAACTCCTAAACGGCTGCAGCAATCGAAACAAAATTTGGTAGGAATAAAGATATATACCTGATTATCACACGGCCATATTTGAAAATGATGTCAGTGCTACCAACTGCTGAAAGAACGCAATTGTAATTTAAGCTCCATGTTGGATATCTTGGAAGGTATGAATGGGAGCTATTTCAAAATTGGCACACGTATAGATAATAGTATTGCAGTTTAATTTCCAGGAGGCCAAACATGGCAGTGTTGCCAAAATGATTATAAGCCTGCTGATAGGTCCAAATTTTAAATGCATATAACATCTACACTATCAATTGGATTTCAACCAAATTTCGTACGTGCTATGTGTACATAAACAGATATGACTGAGTGTATTCTTAAGAGCCACCAGGGCTGCCAACTGTTAATAAATGCTCTCATTTTTTAAAATCCAAATACCAATATACCAGAAAGTATGCAAGCCGACAGCTTTAAACTATGTACACGTATAGTACCTGGCATTCTATATTAATTTGGAGTAACTTATATACGTCAGTGCTACCAACATGATTTTAAGCCTGCTAAGAAGTCCAACTTTAAATATATGTAACTTCTATACTATCATTTGGATTTCAACCAAATTTCATGTGTGCTATGTGTACCATAACAGATATGATTATGCCGATTCTTAAGAGTAACCAGGGCTGCCAACTGTTAATAAATACTGTCTCTATTTTTGTTACCCTAATATCAATATATCAGAAAGTACGCAAGCCAATAGCTCTAAACTTTGCACACGTATAGTACCTGGCATTCTAGATTAATTTGTAGTAACTAATATAGGCCTACGCCAGTGCTGCCAACATGATTCTAAGCCTGCGGATGGGTCCAATTTTAAAATGCATGGAAATTCTATACTAACTAATGGATTTCATTCAAAATTGACACAACAATAGATCATATTATTGCAGATTATTTCTAACCAATACATGTATGTCATAGTTGCCAACATGATTTTACGCGCGCTGTTAGATCCAATGTTATACTGCATGTAACGTCCATGCTATCCATTGTACTTCAACCAAATTTTGTATTCTGTACCTTAAGAGATAGAACTAAGTATATGTTCAGTCACCAGGACTGCCAAGTGTAGTCCTCTATTAGGCTACATTATGCCAGGTATACAGTATTTCGAACTAATTAGAAATTTCGACATTACCAACTTCATTTCGTAATTATTCTAGATAGATCCATATAGATTAATCATTGGCATGAATCTTAAATTTTAAGAAAAGTAGGCTCTTTAGTTCGTCACGGAACTTCTTGTTAAATAATGTAGGCGTACCTTATTTGTGAAAACTAGGCTAAAACAAAGTAGAACAAAAAGGTAAATTGTAAACATTGAACAACAATTCAAAATCTTCGCTACTTTTTCTTTTTTCGAAACCCTTGCCAATTTGTCACTGGTGCTTATTTGGTTATCTCTCTATATATAAAAACGAAAGTTTTTTTTCTGTATTTCCACAGATATTTGCGATATTTGCTCGTTTCAGATTGTTTTATGACGGATGCGCGCAAAAATAAAATTTGTGTCTGTCTGTCTGTGGTCAATTTTTTGTGTCCTTGTAACTCGAGAACGGCTGGGTGGATCAACGTAAAATTTGATGCAAATATCCATCAGAGGTACAACCCTTAACATTGATGTAACTCTTCTCCGTACCTCTCATAAAAGGGGGCCTACCCCCTTAAAATACATGCTGAAATAGGCGTAGAAGGGTGAGACAAAGCTCACTTTCAGCCCCTCTATGTGAGAAACAACACTTGGGGGCCCTCCGAAAACCATATTTTAAGGCCCTAAAACCGACGGTTTTTGAGATATTCCCTGAAAACTAATTTCATTTAATAAACTAATGAAATAATGCAAGCCGGTAACCATGGCAACACAATCTCAGGAGTCCATCTGTTTCTGTAAGACGTAATGCCATTCCATTTATTACGTTACTGTGAACGTTCGCAAACGGCTATAAGGTTATCACGGAACCAACTTAAGCTGTAAAACTCATCAATACGTATATAATGCGCTTAAGGGCTCAAGGGGTACTCTATATTTTTTTTTCACGCGATTTACACGTGCGGGTATGGTACGGAAGGTCAATTATACCCCTATCCCTATATTGTTATATTATTATTATTAGTATTATCATTATTATGGCGTACAACGACGAGACAATGCTCATTTTCAACCCCTTGGTGTCAGAAACAGAACTCGGGGCCTCTAAAAAGCCGTAAAGGGTCCCCGAAAACTACATTTTAAGGCTCTAAAACCAACAGTTTCTTAGATATTCCCAGAAAACTAATTTCATTTAATAAACTAATGAAGGAATGCTAGCCAGTAACCATAACAACGGTATCTCAAGAGGTGACATCCAACTTTCAATCATTTCTGCAAGAAGTAATGCCACTCCATTTATTACATTTCTGTGAAAGTTTGCAAATGGCTATAAGCTTATCACGGAACCAACTAAAACTGTAAAATTCGTCAATGCGCTTAAAGGGTTCAAGGACTACCCTAGAATTTTTAGCCTATTTTCAATTTTGAAAAAATAGGCTTATGAGATCACCTTTTGTCCGTGTGTATGTGCGTGCGTGTGTGTGTGTGTGTGTGTGTGTGATTCGTGTGTGTGTCCCCCCCCTAATAAAATCTAAACGGCTGGAGCGATTTCAATGAAACTCGGTATGTTCATAGCACTATTCCCGGCGACCTCGACCGTGCCCTTTAAATTTTGTTACGTCTCACCAATGCAAAATGGCGGCTGTGCGAAATATTTCACTAGCATTCAATATCTCCGAAACTATTACCGATATCGCCCTGAAATTGTGTACGGTGATAAAGGGTACTACTAGAAGTTCACCTATGAGACTTTCAAAAACCTGGTGACTACAAAACCAACATGGCGGTCTAGCGAAGTTGAGACATTTAAATAGACTTTTCTCGCGATTTAACTATCCACACGTAATGAAACTTGGTACAGCAAATGTTTATACACATTGTAATGCACTGGAGTCTAATTTAGTTCAATTGTTTACATAACTTCAAAATGGCGGCTGTGCGAAATATTTCACTGGCATTCTATATCTCCGAAACTATTACAGATATCACCCTGCAATTTAGTACGGTGATAAAGGGTACTGATACAAGTTTACCTATGTATATTTCATAAACTTGTAAAGTAGAAAACGAACATGGCGACCAAGCGAAGTTGAGACTTTTAAATAGACTTTTCTCACGATTTAACCATCCAAACGTAATGAAACTAGGTACCGCAAGTGTCTATACACATAGTAATGCACTGGAGTCTAATTTAGTTCAATTGTTTACATAACCTCAAAATGGCGGCTGTGCGAAATATTTCACTGACATTCTATATCTCCGAAACTATTACAGATATTACCCTGCAATTTTGTACGGTGATAAAGGGTACCGGTACAAGTTTATTTATGTATACTTCATAAACTTGTAAAGTAAAAAACGAACATGGCGACCAAGCGAATTTGAAATATTTTAATAGACTTTTCTCGTGATTTAACTCTCTGAGCGCAGTGAAATGTGGTACAGTAAATGATTTTGCAGATTGTAATGCACTGCTATCTAATTAAAATCAATTGTTTACATAACCTCAATATGGCGGCTGTGCGAAATTTTTAAATTAAGTTTTTATTTCTTGTGTCGTAATCATGCGATCGAAGTGAAAGTTTGAATAATGAACCTAGGCAATAATTGCCCTTGAATGGTACATAATTCTATGGCCTATACATATAACAATCCTAAATGGCGAGCTTCCGAAATATTTAGACGGTTCTCAATATCTATGAATCTTTTACACCAACCAAACTGAATTTTTTTATGTTCATAGAGACTATGAACATATGTTCACCTATAGGACTTTCATTAACCTGGTGAGCACAAATCCAACATGGCGGCGACGCGAAATATAAATATTTAAATGGACGATTCTCGCGAATTATCTATCCGAGTGCTGTGAAACGTTGCAAGTTAAATGCTTATACAAATGTTGATCCACTGGCATCTAATTAATTTCAATTGTTTGCATAATCACAAGATGGCTGCTGTGCGTAATTTTAAAATCTCGTTTCTACTTCTTGTGTTCTAATCATGCGATTGAAGTTTGAATACCACACGTACACAATAATCTTAATGTAATAGTACAAAAATAAAAATCCAACCTGGCGACAATCTGAAATATTTAGACGGTTCTCAATATCTACGAATCTGTTACAGCAATTAAACTGAAATTTTGTATGTTGTTAGAAGAAATTAACATGAGCAGGATATATGAAAATAGGCTGTATAGTTCTTTACGGAACTACTTGTTTCACACGACTTACACGTGCGATATGTCGTACAGAAGGTCTATTATATCTGCAAACATCAACATTATTTTCAAAAATTCCTGATTTGAAATAGTAGACTATTTTTGCTGCTTTTAAGAATTTAGGCCATTGGAGGCTAAAAACCTGAATTTTCATGCACCACAAGCCTTTATAGTTTATAAAGGGGGTCTTCCTGTGGTTGGCACTTGACACAACGGTTAGGGTTAGTTTGTATGTGGCGTGTATTGCGATTCGTCTACGGAGATTTCAATTTTATTTTCTCGTCAGGAAGAACACGTTAGGTAAATTTAGTCTGAGAGCACATTTTAACTAATCATTTTTCTTTGTCGACAAACCGGTTCCAAGCCCCTAACCATAGCAACAGTAGCTCAATTGATAACGTCTGGCCATTAATACCGAAGACCGTTCGAAGAATGGGTATTTCTGCTAGTTGTTAATATAAAAAAAGAAAGGACACTTTGTATATTTAGGCAAAAAGTAACTTTTATAGATTTCTATGCATCATTCCGCAAATAAGCGTAACTCATCTTAAGCGATGAACTCTCATTTAAACTTCTTTTCTTATATCATGTCTACTAATCGATAATCGGTAATCGATTAATCTACCATTCAGTTAGTCGATCAATCCATAAATTAATTATTTTCAATTAATTTCAAAATTGATCCATTCATCGCTTATCCCCAGCTGTACTTTGAAGATCTGTCAAAATTAACATAAATTGTGCTAAGTTGGTTTGACCTATCGACGCGAAGCGTCGGGTCACGTCGCGCCGTCTGTGACTTGCCGGCCACGTGTCGAGCAAGCCCTAACGTTACTCTGTAGTCAGAACAAGTCTCCCACTGCGCCGACCAACCAGCTGCTGCACACGCCATGTTTTATTTTTTATTTCTTGAGTTTTATCGTTTCGTATATTCCACTTTCACTTATCTGGAGGGTGGATGGAAGAAAAAGCTGGTGCGGTTTAATTTGAAGGAAGAATATTGCTGCCATCTATCGTCTGTATAAAGTGCACTTCATGTGATATACTCGGCAGGTGCTAAAGGAAAGAACACCACCATTCCTAGCATGACCAATGCTCCTTCAGCATTCAAATACTGTACATTCTTTATGAAAGTTAACAAGTACCAATACTCATGGACTTCAATAGATTATTGATTTATGTAAAAAATCGATTCGTTTCACCGCTTGTTTGTGCCTCGAGTTCAGTCCACACCTAAATAACTCATGATTACCTGCCAAAGCTGGAAATCAGTAAGCTCCTTCTCTATCTCACACCCAATGACTAATTGATGCACAACGAATGCGATGAGGAGGTTCAGCAAGTTCAGAGATCGTTGTTTCGAATCCCAGTGCTAACGGTGGCCATACGGAATATGGTTAGCTACAGTACTTTTATTTACACTGTCCTATCTCAAGTAGTGATTTTTTTTAGCGTATGGCTTTTAGTGCCGGGAGTGTCCGAGGACAAGTTCGGCTCGCCAGTGTTGGTTGGTTGGTTCCTTAGTTTAGGGGCTGCGACAACGCGGTCATGTAGCCCCGTGTACTTTGGGTGTGTGTAGAATCTGTCTGATAACCGGTGTTAATTGTGATGACTGTATTAGTGTGTGTATCTGTTTTTTTTTAAATTCAAGTAGGGACTGCAACTTTTAATTTTCAAATAGTTCCTACTTTTGCCGCCAAGCGCCACCGTCAGCGACTACTAGGCCTAGTTCAGAACTAGCTACTAGACGCCACCGCAGTCGGCTCTTGGCAACGAACGTAGCAACCTAAGAGCGTTGTTTACATTCTTAACCTATCCAATTTAGTTTCACACAGGTGTAATTAGTGGAAAGATCTTTAACATGCCATAAATCTATGACATGGGACCGCCGGCCACAGTGTTGTAGCCGCTTCGAGGCGGACACCCAATGGGTGAGCTACAAGTACCGTTGGGGAGGAAAGTTGGAATGTAAGGTCGAGGAGTTGGAAGGTAGCGGCTGTGGCCTATAGTTAGGGACCAACCCCGGCATTTGCCTGGAAGGAAGATGGGAAACCACAGAAGACCATCTTCAAGGTTGCCGGCGGGGGGAATCGAACCTCCTCGCCTCCCGGATGTGAGCGACTGCCAACAGTTATGCCGTAACGACCACGGCTAACTCACCCGGTCAAGTACTGATAATCCCTGAATTAAAGAAGATATGTTGTTGTTGCTGTTGTTGTAGTTGATGTTGATGATTATTCTTTAGGGGCATTGAGATATCGTGGACATGAATCTCCATGTACTTGGGTGTGTGTATTAGTTGTCTGATAACCTGTGGCACTGTAATGTCTGTACTAGTGTGTGTGAATTTGTATTCGTGGTGGGATTTGGGTAGGAAGCGGCCGTGGCCGTAAGTTAGGTACAGTTTACGCCCCGATTGCGCAGTCGTACAGATGACAGATGGCGAACCTCAGACATGTTCAATTGATATGTGAGTTGCTTTCTGCACAACTGACAACTCACATATCAATTACACATGTCTGAGGTTCGCCACCTGTCCTCTGTACGACTGCGAAACCGGGACTGACCGACCAACAACCGTGGTATGAACTGTACCATCATGGCATTTGCCTGGGATTGCGGTGAGAAACCAGGGAAAACCACTTCCAGGATGCCTGAGGTGGGAATCAAACCTGCCTCTTCTCAGTTTTACCTCACGAGGCTGAGTGCACTCCGTTCCAGCCCTCACACTAGAATTACATTTTTTGGTAGAGCCGGGAATCGAACCCAGGGCTCCTCGGTGACAGCCTAGTCACTACTCAACGAGGCGGATTTGTTCAAGATATACACAATGCTACAGTCATCGCGGAAACCTAAGTTACCAGATAAATTTAACACACACCTAAGCACACGGGATTGATGACCAAAATGTCACATCCTCCCTAAAATTAGTCCAATTAAAACAACAACTCTCTCTCTCTCTGATTACTGCATTATGCAAAATTGTAGTTCCGTGAAGAACAATACAGCCTTTTTTCATGTATCCTACTTATGCTAATTGCCACTATCAACATACAACATTTCAGTTTGATTGCTGTAATAGATTCGTAGATATTGAGAACCGACTAAATATTTCGGATGGTCGCCATGTTGGATTTTATATATGTAGGTCCTAGAGTTATGTACTGTTACATGAAGATTATTATGTACGTGTAGCATTCATACTTCAATCGCATGATTAGGACACAAGAAGTAAAAACGAGATTTTAAAATTTCGCACATCTGCCATCTTGTGGTTGTGAAAACAATTGAAATAAATTAGATGCCAGTGGATTAACATTCGTATAAGGATTTACTGTACCAAGTTTCACTGCACTCGGATGCTAAAATTGCGAGAAACGACCATTTGAATATTTATACTTTGCGTCGCCGCCATGTTGGATTTGTGATCACCAGGTTATTTAAAGTCCTATAGGTGAACTAAGTTCATAGCCCCTATGAACATTAAAAAAATCAGTTTGATTGCTATAATAGATTCATAGATATACAGAGCCATCTAATATTTCGGATGGTCGCCATGTTGGATTGTTAAATGTATAGGCCATAGAGTAATGTACCATTAAAGGAAAATTATTGCGTAGGTTCATTATTCAAACTTTCACTTCGATCGCATGATTACGACACAAGAAATAAAAACTTAATTTTAAAATTCGCACAGCCGCCATCTTGAGGTTGTGTAAACAATTGAACTAAATTAGATACCGGTGCATTACAATGTGTATAAACATTTCCTGTACCATGTTTCATTGCGTTTGTATCATTAAATCGCGAGAAAGGTATATTTAAAATTTTGAAATTCGTTTGGCCGCCATGTTCGTATTGTAGTTGACCGGTTTTTGAAAGTCTTATAGATGAACTTCCAATAGGGCTCTTTATCTCCGTACAAAATTTCAGGGTGAAACCGCTAATAGTTTCAGAGATATAGAATGCCGGTGATATATTTCGCACAGCCGCCATCCAGTGGTTATGTAAACAATTGAACGAAGTTAGATGTCGGTGCATTACAATGTGTATAGACATAAACTGTATCAAGTTTTATTGCGTTCGGTTGGTTAAATCGCGAGAAACGTCTATTTAAAAATCTATTTAGCCTATTTTCAATATTGAAACAAGATGTTCAGTAAAGAACATATAGCCTACTTTCTCCTAAATGTATGAGTATAGTTAAAACTCGTTGTTATTATCAAAGAGTATAATAGAACTAGTCTTTGTTGAAGACCTTAGAAACGATTTACCTCTACTAAACGCCACAACCTAGATAAAAACTGCTACCATCATTGAAGAAAGAAAGAAAGAAAGAAAGAAAGAAAGAAAGAAAGATAAAAAGCATATCAAGAATGTTATGGATCTGGAGACATAATCGACCGGACTGGCTGCGTGGCTCAGCGGTAACGTTCTCGCTTGCTGGTCCCTAGGTTGCAGGTTCGTATCCTGGCGCAGTCAGCTGGCATTTGAGGGTGCACAAATGCGAGTGAGCCGTGTCAGTACATTTACTGGCACGTTAAAGATCCCCTTCGGGCCAAAATTCCGGCGCAGTCAGCTGGCATTTGAGGGTGCACAAATGCGAGGGAGCCGTGTCAGTACATTTACTGGCACGTTAAAGATCCCCTTCGGGCCAAAATTCCGGCACCTCGGTGGCTCTAAAAGCAGCAGTAGTTAAAAGGGATGTAAAACCAATAACATTATTATTATTATTATTATTATTATTATTATTATTATTACATATATGACCTGCCGTGGGCAACATCCAACTTTGAGTTGAGGCATGTCTTTACACGTCTGGTTGTGCATGGCTTTCACAACCCTAATTGAATTAACAAATCTTTCCATGACCCTACAGAGACGTGTGTATACAAACTATGTGGATATTTTCGATTGCTATTTGCCTGAAATAAAAGTAGTAATTAATAACCTGAACTAACACCAACGGCTTGAATTCAGTTACTATGTGAAATCGTTTTGTTCTTTACTTCAAATAACATTTTCAAGTAACGCAAAATAGGCTGTTACAAAGCCTTTAAAATAAAAAGTAACAAGATGTTCAGTAAATAACATATAGCCTACTTTCTCCTAAATGCATGGGTATTGTTATAACTCTTTGTCCTTTTCAAGGAGTATGATTGAATGTTGGTTGTAGTAGCTTGTTGAAATACAACGTGCTATAGGGATATTAAAAATGAATATGAGGTGCCCTTTGCTAGTGCTACCTCTGTACCAAATTTCGTTCAATTCGGTTTCACCGTGTTTGAATTGATAGGGGGAATCGATTTGCACACATACTTGGCCACCATCTGCAAACTATTGGGCTGATGTTCTTGCAGTTTGGTCTGAATATGTTTCCCACATAAAGATATGGTGTTGCAAAATTTGGTAGAGACTAGATTATTTGGTTGGTCATAATTAAATTTTAGCTTTTAACATTTGGGTGGCCGCGATTACGTTTCCGTCAATATAGCGGTGATATAAAACATGACACTGAGGTGCCCTTTGCTAGTGCTACCTCTGTACCAAATTTCGTTCCATTCGGTTTCACCGTGTTCGAATTGATAAGGGGAATCTATTTTCACACAAAGATGGCCGCCATCCGCAAAATATTAGGCTGATGACCTATTAGTTTGGTCAAATGATGCTCCCTCCATAAAGGTATGTTGTTGCTAAATTTGCTAGAGATCGGATGATTAGGCTAATCGTAATTTGATTTAAGCTTTGAACATTTGTGTGGCCGCCATTGCGTTTCCGTCAAGATGGCGGCGATATAAAACATGACACTGAGGTGCCCTTTGCTAGTACTACCTCTGTACCAAATTTCGTTCATTCGGATCCACCGTGTTCGAATTAATAGGGGGAATCAATTTTGACATGAAGATGGCCGCCATCCGCAAACTATTAGGCTAATGGCCTATTAGATTAGTCAAAGGATGCTCCCTCCATAAAGGTATGTTGTTGCAATGTTTGGTAGTGATCGGATGGTTATGTTAGTCGTAATTTGATTTAAGCTTTAAACATTTGTGTGACCGCCATTACGGTTCTGTCAATATGGCGGCGATATAAATCATGACACAGAGATGCCCTTTGCTAGTGCTATCTTCATACCAAATTTCGTTCCATTCGGTTTCACCGTGTTCGAATTAATAGGGGGAATCGATTTTGACACAAAGATGGCTGCCATCCGCAAACTATTAGGCGAATGACCTATTAGATTGGTCAAAGGATGCTCCCTCTATAAAGGTATGTAGTTGCAAAATTTGGTAGAGATCGGATGATTAGGTTAATCGTAATTTGATTTAAGCTTTGAACATTCGTGTGGCCGCCATTACGTTTCAGTCAAGATGGCGGCGATATAAAACATGACACTGAGGTGCCCTTTGCTAGTGCTACCTCTGTACCAAATTTCGTTCCATTCGGTTCCACCGTGTTCGAATTAATAGGGGGAATCAATTTTGACATAAAGATGGCCGCCACCTGCAAACTATTAGGCTAATAACCTATTAGATTGGTCAAAGGATGCTCCCTCCACAAAGGAATGTTGTTGTAAAGTATGGTAGAGATCGGATGGTTATGATAGTCGTAATTTAACTTAAGCTTTGAACATTTGTGTGGCCGCCATTACGTTTCTGTCAAGATGGCGGCGATATAAAACAAGACACTGAGGTGCCCTTTGCTAGTGCTACCTCTGTACAAAATTTCGTTCATTCGGTTCCACCGTGTTCGAATTAATAGCGGGAATCCATTTTGATATAAAGATGGCCGCCATCCGCAAAGTATTAGGCTAATAACCTATTAGATTGGTCAAAGTATGCTCCCCCTATATAGGTATGTTGTTGCAAAATTTGGTAGAGATCGGATGGTTATGTTAGTCGTAATTTAACTTAAGCTTTGAACATTTCTGTGGCCGCCATTACGTTTCTGTCAATATGGCGGCGATATAAAACATGACACTGAGGTGCCTTTTATTAGTACTACCTCTGTACCAAATTTCGTTCCATTCGGTTGCACCGTGTTCGAATTAATAGGGGGAATCGATTTTCACACAAAGATGGCCGCCATCCGCAAACTGTTACGCTGATGACCTATTCATTTGGTCAAAGGATGCTCCCCCCATAAAGGTATGTTGTTGCAAAATTTGGTAGAGATCGGATGATTAGGTTAGTCGTAATTTGATTTAAGCTTTGAACATTTGTGTGGCCGCCATTACGTTTTTCGTCAAGATGGCGGCGATATAAAATATGACACTGAGGTGCCATTTGTTAGTACTACCTCTGTACCAAATTTCGTTCCATTCGGTTGCACCGTGTTTGAATTAATAGGGGGAATCCATTTTCACACAAAGATGGCCGCCATCCGCAAACTATTACGCTGATGGCCTAATGGTTTGGTCAAAGGATGCTCCCCTCATAAGGGTATGTTGTTGCAAAATTTGGTAGAGATCGGATGATTAGGTTAGTCGTAATTTGATTTAAGCTTTGAACATTAGTGTGGCCGCCATTACGTTTCCGTCAAGATGGCGGCGATATAAAACATGACACTGAGGTGTCCTTTGCTAGTGCTACCTTTGTACCAAATTTCGTTCAATTCGCATTCACCGTGTTCGAATTGATAGGGGGGGACAGACATTCAGAGTACACACACTCACACACACACACACACACACACACACACACAGACTAACACACACACATACACACACACACACACAGATTCACACACACACATACACACACACAGACAGACACACTTTTTTCGCCCTGTGTTGATCTCATAAGTCTACTTTCATTTTTTGCAAAAATCGAAAGTAGGCTAAAAATGTATCGTAGTATCATCTTGTCATTCTTCAAATTCGATGCGCATAGAATGCCAATGGTATATTAATCAATGGAGCCCCACGTAGACTAGTCGTGACATCTAGTGGTGAAATATCGAACAATATAATCCTAACAGAGCGAGTGCATTCTAGCGGCCAGAAGAAGAAACTTTTCAATAAAATCTGGAACTTAATAAGTACCATTTTGGCAGCTAGATGTCTCGAGTAAATCTGCTGGCGAATTATGTTTTAATTAAATATATATTTTACACCATAATATGCACAATATAACGCTTAATTTTAAAACATCTGAGTCATTACAAAACAATAATTATATAACATTTCAAGCAAAAAACCTAGCTCCGATCGGGTTTGAACCATAGGCATTAGAGCGATAGGCTAACGCTCTACCACTGAGCTAATTGTGTCAACGAGTACCGTTCTTTATAAAATGACTTACATAGAACTTGTTAGCAAATGATGATTTATCCTAAACGATTTCATCACTGGAGTATATTATTTATATATAAAGCATTTCATACAAAGTTTATTTATTTTGTGTCAGTACGCTATATTGCACGCAATACTCAAATTAGTGAAATATAAGTCAGGCACAAGATATCCGCTGCCATCTTGTCTTATTACTGAATCAGTTCAGCTTTTTAAAATCACGTCTGCACTATAGTATTACAAAATAAACTTTTAATTTCGAACGTGCCTCTTCCTTTAGAACAGTTAAAACGATTCTCGGCTCGATAATCGGAACTGGTGGGTCCCATGATATGGATTATAAAGTTTGCATAATTCGCACGGCCGCCATCCTGAAATGGTATGGCGGACGACCTTGTAGTTTGGTCACAAGACGCATCCTATACGAAGGTATGTTGTTACCAAATTTGGTAGAGATCGGATGATTTGGTTCGTCGTTATTTGATTTTACGTTTTGAACGTTTGAGTGGCCGCCATTCAGTTTTAATAAAGATGGCGGCGATATAAAACATGACACTGAGGTGTCCTTTGCTAGTGCTACCTTTGTACCAAATTTCGTTCAATTCGCATTCACCGTGTTCGAATTGATAGGGGGGGACAGACATTCAGAGTACACACACTCACACACACACACACACACACACACACACAGACTAACACACACACATACACACACACACACACAGACTCACACACACACATACACACACACAGACAGACACACTTTTTTCGCCCTGTGTTGATCTCATAAGTCTACTTTCATTTTTTGCAAAAATCGAAAGTAGGCTAAAAATGTATCGTAGTATCATCTTGTCATTCTTCAAATTCGATGCGCATAGAATGCCAATGGTATATTAATCAATGGAGCCCCACGTAGACTAGTCGTGACATCTAGTGGTGAAATATCGAACAATATAATCCTAACAGAGCGAGTGCATTCTAGCGGCCAGAAGAAGAAACTTTTCAATAAAATCTGGAACTTAATAAGTACCATTTTGGCAGCTAGATGTCTCGAGTAAATCTGCTGGCGAATTATGTTTTAATTAAATATATATTTTACACCATAATATGCACAATATAACGCTTAATTTTAAAACATCTGAGTCATTACAAAACAATAATTATATAACATTTCAAGCAAAAAACCTAGCTCCGATCGGGTTTGAACCATAGGCATTAGAGCGATAGGCTAACGCTCTACCACTGAGCTAATTGTGTCAACGAGTACCGTTCTTTATAAAATGACTTACATAGAACTTGTTAGCAAATAATGATTTATCCTAAACGGTTTCATCACTGGAGTATATTATTTATATATAAAGCATTTCATACAAAGTTTATTTATTTTGTGTCAGTACGCTATATTGCACGCAATACTCAAATTAGTGAAATATAAGTCAGGCACAAGATATCCGCTGCCATCTTGTCTTATTACTGAATCAGCTCAGCTTTTTAAAATCACGTCTGCACTATAGTATTACAAAATAAACTTTTAATTTCGAACGTGCCTCTTCCTTTAGAACAGTTAAAACGATTCTCGGCTCGATAATCGGTACTGGTGGGTCCCATGATATGGATTATAAAGTTTGCATAATTCGCACGGCCGCCATCCTGAAATGGTATGGCGGACGACCTTGTAGTTTGGTCACAAGACGCATCCTATACGAAGGTATGTTGTTACCAAATTTGGTAGAGATCGGATGATTTGGTTCGTCGTTATTTGATTTTACGTTTTGAACGTTTGAGTGGCCGCCATTCAGTTTTAGTAAAGATGGCGGCGATATAAAACATGACACTGAGGTGTCCTTTGCTAGTGCTACCTTTGTACCAAATTTCGTTCAATTCGCATTCACCGTGTTCGAATTGATAGGGGGGGACAGACATTCAGAGTACACACACTCACACACACACAGACACACACACACAGACTCACACACACACATACACACACACACACACAGACTCACACACACACATACACACACACAGACAGACACACTTTTTTCGCCCTGTGTTGATCTCATAAGTCTACTTTCATTTTTTGCAAAAATCGAAAGTAGGCTAAAAATAGGCTTATGAGATCACCTTTTGTCCGTGTGTGCGTGTGCGTGTGTGTGTGAGGTGTGTGTGTGAGGTGTGTGTGTGTGTGTCCCTAATAACGTTTAAACGGATGGAGCGATTTCAATGAAACTCGGTAAGTTCATAGCACTGTTCCGGACGACCCAGACCGTGTCCTTGAAATGTTGTTACGTCTCACCAATCCAACATGGTGGCTGTGCGAAATATTTCACCAGCATTCAATATCTCCGAACCTATTCCCGATATCACCCTGGATTTTTTACGGTGACAAGGGGGACTACTAGAAGTTCACCTATGTGACTTTTGAAAAACTGGTAACTACAAAACCAACATGGCTGCCACGCGAATTTGCGACCATTAAATAGACGTTTCTCCCTATTTAACCAACCAAACGCAATAAAACTTGGTGCAGTATATGTTTATACAAATTGTAATGCACCGACATCTAACTTGGTTCAATTGTTTACTTAACCACAAGATGACGGATGTGCGAAATATTTCACCGTCATTCTATATCTCTGAAACTATTAGCGGTATCACCCTGAAATTTCGTACGAAGATAAAGGCCACTACTGGAATTTCATCTATAAGAATTTCAAAAACCTGTTAACTACAAAACGAACATGGCGGCCAAGCGAATTCGAAAATTTTAAATAGACCTTTCTCGTGATTTAATGTTCCAAACGCAATTAAATCTGGTACCGGAAATGTTTATACACATTGTAATGCATTGATATCTAATTTAGCTCAATTGTTTACATAACCTCAAAATGGCGGCTTTGCGAATTTTAAAATTAAGTTTTTATTTCTTGTGTCGTAATCATGCGATCGAAGTGAAAGTTTGAATAATGAACCTACGCAATAATTTTCTTTTAATGGTACATGACTCTATGGCCTATACATTTAACAATCCAGCATGGCGACCATCCGAAATATTTAGACGGCTCTGAACATCTACGAATCTATTATAGCAATCAAACTGATTTTTTTTATGTTCATAGGGGCTATGAACTTAAGTTCACCTATAGGACTTTAAATAACCTGGTGATCACAAATCCAACATGGCGGCGACGCGAAGTATAAATATTCAAATGGACGTTTCTCGCAATTTAACCATCCAAGTGCAGTGAAACTTGGTACAGTAAATCCTTATACGAATGTTAATCCACTGGCACCTAATTTATTTTAATTGTTTCCATAACCACAACATGGCAGCTATGCGAAATTTTAAAATCTCCTTGTTACGTCTTGTGTCCTAATCATGCGATTGAAATTTGAATGCTACGCGTACACAATAATCTTCATGTAACAGTACATAACTCTAGGACCTACATATATAAAATCCAACATGGTGACCATCCGAAATATTTTGTCTGTTCTCAATATCTACGAATCTATTACAGCAATCAAACTGAAATTTTGTATGTAGATAGAGGCAATTAACATATGCAGGATATATGAAAATAGGCTGTATAGTTTTTCACGGAACTACTTGTTTCAAAATTGAAAATAGGCTAAAAATGCTATGTTTTAGTTCAATTATAATATCAGGACAATAGCTAACAACCTACTTACGTTAATATCTTTTCTTGTATATGATGTTTGTTTTTCAGGCTGATACTGTCTGTATGCACTTCTTTGTATATGATTTTTCCATTATTATTATTATTATTATTATTATTATTCCTTCGATTTTGGCCTACTGTGGACCACGGAAAACAACTGATTTGTTGGTTAGTCTTTTTTTCTTCTCCCAAAATTTCTTCATCCTTTCGCTGTGGTTCCTCCTCCTCTCATCTGACCAGGTGTTTTTGGCCCTTTTACATTGCTTTTCCTGGAACCCCTTGAATTTATCAATCTTAGCTCGAAACACATCTCTATTCCAAAAGTCTTCTGGATTTATCCCCACTTCCTCCATGTCTTTTCTCGTTTCCTCTATCCATTATGTAGTTGCCTTGATCTTCGTGATGTAGTTAAAGATTCTCTTCGTTAGTCGACTCTCGCTCATTCTCATGAGGTGTCCATAAAACTTCAATCTCCTCTTACGGATGGTGTCTGTGATTTTCTCTGCCTGTCTGTAGAGATCTTCATTTCTCCTCTTCCTCCATGTACCATCTTTTTGTTTTTCAGGTCCTAGGATCTTTCTCAAGATTTTCCTTTCCTTCTTCTCTAAATCCTTAATTTCCCCTTTCTTATTCAATATCAAGCATTCTGAGCTATAGAGTCCCTCTGGCTTGACAACCGTGGTATAGTGTCTTATCTTTGCCCTGTACGATATAGTTCTCTTGTTGTATCTATTTTGTACTAATTTATAGGCTAGCTCCATCTTTCTAGCTCTTCCTCTATTTGCTTCTTTATCAAGTCCATTAGGCTGGATCCATTCTCCAAGATATTTAAATTTATCAGCTCTCTTGATTTTCCCATATCTCGTTTCCAGATGCTTTTCTTTATTGTGTTTGTACTCCATGTACTCTGTTTTTTCGTATGAGATCCTGAGTCCAGTCTTCTCAGCTATTTCATGTAATTTTTCAAGCATTATTCGAGCTTCGTCTTTTCCTTTGGCTAGCAATGCCATGTCATCAGCAAATGCTAAGCAATCCACCTTTACACCTTGCTTTTTTGTTCCTAAACAGATTCCTTCTATACCTTCTTCTTTTATTGCTTTCGTCCATACTCTCATTATTTTTTCCAGGACGATGTTAAACAAAATTGGTGATAGTCCGTCTCCTTGTCTGACTCCTGTCTTAATCTCAAAAGCCTCTGAGATTTCTCCTTGAAATTTTACTTTGGAGACGGTTTCTGTTAGTGTCTGTTTTATAATTGCCCGCGTTTTGCCATCTATTCCAAATTCCTCCAAAACATTGAAGAGTGTCTGCCGGTCGATGGAATCATATGCTTTTTTGAAATCAATGAACACAACTACGGTGTTTTTGCTTCGTAGAGCTCTTACTCTCAGAATACTTTTCAGACCAAAGATCTGTTCCACACAGGATCTTCCCTTTCTAAAGCCCCCTTGATATTCACCTATTTGATGATCCACCTGTTCTTCTACGATGTTTAGCAACGCCTTGGAAAGTACTTTGTAAGCAATAGATAGTAGCGAAACTCCCCGGTAGTTGTTTGGGTCAGTCCGATCTCCCTTCTTATGGAGCGGATGTATAAGTGCGCCTTTCCAGTCTTTGGGTATTTGTTCATTTTCCCAAATATCACAGATTAGACGGTGTAAGTTCTCCGCTAGCTTATCTCCTCCAATTTTCCACATTTCAGCTACTATACCATCTTCTCCTGGTGCTTTGTCGTTTTTGAGTTCTTTAATGATTTTCTGTACTTCTATGAGGCTTGGTGGTTTAGACTGTGTATTCATCTTAGGTGGCTTCTCGAACTTCAGTTTTTCCAGTGGTTCCTTGCAGTTTAACAGGCTTTCGAAATACTTGGCCAACAGGTGGCAATTTTCGTTGTTACTCAATGCGAGTGTACCATCCTTCCTTTTAAAACATAGACTTGGAGGTTGGTATTGTTGTAATTCTTCCTTAAAAGTTCTGTAGAACTTTCTGGTGTTATTTTTCTTGAAGTCTTCTTCTATACTTTCTAACCGGTCTTTATCATATTGTCTCTTTTCTCCTCTGATGATCTTGGCAGTGGCTTTCCTTTGTTGACTGAAATCATTCCAATTTTCCTTCGTTGGGTTGGAATACCACCTCTTCCATGTCTTCAGCCTCTCGTCAACAGCGTTGTCACATCGTATGTTCCACCACCTGTGTTTCTTTTTTCTTTTTCGCTGCCCCACATTTTCGACCGCTTTAGTTAACGATTCTCTAATTTCTTCCCAGTTATTCATTTCCAACTTTGACAGGTTTTCTTGATAGATATTTTTGTTTTGTTTCAGAATTTCCGTGTCGATCCTTGGTTTTCTTTTACCTCTCTTTTGATGCCTATTCGGTTGAAATTTTACTTTAATTTCTGACAGAAAGTGGTCTGTGTCGATTTTCAAACTTTTTCTCACTTTTACGTTCATGATCTCGCATCTGTTTTTTGTTGTAATTGCAACGTGGTCAATTTGAAATTCGCCTAATATTGGATTGGGCGAAATCCATGTTTTCTTCTTCTTTGGGAGGGCTTTGAAGTGCGTAGACATAAGTTTTAGGTTGAACTGCTTACAAAAGTTGATTAATCTCTCGCCGTTTCGATTTGTTCTGTTATGTGCAGGATATTCTCCAACAATCCTTTTGTATTTTCTTTCTTTTCCTATCTGGGCATTGAAATCACCAACCAGGATTTTTACATTTCCAAGGGGAATTTTTGATGTCTCATCTTCGAGTGTTTCCCAAAAGTCTTCCACTTTCTCCTTGTTCCTTTTATTGTCTTGGTTAATGGGAGCGTGGGCATTGATGATTGTGTAGGATTTGTTCCCTGATCTGAATGATAGGAATGAGATTCTCTCCGACGGTGAGCTAAATTTTGTGAATGAATTCATTAGGCTTTTCTTGACCACGAAAGCTGTTCCTAGAATTGGCAGTCTCCCATTTGAGATTGTATACCCGGGTTTACCCTTGTATATTCTAAAGCCATCCGACTCCATTGTGTCTTCATCCAGAAATCTCGTTTCTTGCAACGCTAAAATGGATATGTTTCTTTCTTTCAACACTGTAGTCAATTGTCTCAGTTTTCCTGTTTGACGGAGTGTGTTAATGTTCAGTGTTCCAAGCAGATGTTTTTGTTTAGATCTTATTTTCTGTGATGGGGTTCCAGGAAGCTCCGACTCTTCCTTACATGACGATCCAAGCTCTCCAGAATCCAAAGGCCTGGCTGCACCACTCATGGTGGTGGGGGATTTCCGTTTCCGGCTGCCCCCTGGAGTAGTTATCATTGAAGACGTTTCCATCATGTCAATTGTTGAAGTCATTGAGAAAACAGGAAATCCTGTTTTCGGAAATAGAACTAAGGTTGTAAGCCCCAGAGCCCTTTTCTCTCGGGGTGGGTCCCCAAGCCTTTGAGAATCCCTTCTCTACCCACAAGGCAGTGGTTCCAACTGATCAACCCCACTTGGGAGGGATTGCCTCTTCCGCCAATTCCGCCGTACTGATGATCATCATCTCCGCCATCATTGCCGTTGAGGTCTTCACCGTAACCCTGGTAAGGGGCCCTCACAAGGTACTATCACCCGGAGCCAGGTGAACCAAGGTTTTTTTGTGAGGTGTTACTCCTCAATCACTCCTCCTTTGTCCTGGCTTGTGACAGGCAGAGCCTGGCTTCCCCATGTGGAGCCCAGGTTGGCGGAGTTTATTATTATTATTATTATTTTATTTTTATTATTCTTGTATGATTACGGTCTAACTGTTACTATCATTGTTAGACTATTATCATTTCATTTCATTGTGAACGTTAGCGAAATGTTTTCTTTTTATAAGCCCTAATGGTATTGTGTGTAGGGCGCTACTGTAACAGAGCTCTTACGCTCTATGTATAGCTGTAGAAAGAAAGAAAGAAAGAAAGAAAGAAAGAAATACATAAATAAATAAATCTCTCGCTCTCTCAATATTTCTCTAAACATTATGGTTCTTACCCAGATCGCCACAGGATGGTTAGTGGATAGAAAAGCGGCATAAATCATGCTTTGGTAATTTGAAAACGGATCTCATAACAATGATAACGTTCTGAAAGCGTCGAATGCAAGGGACTGCAGTGATGGATTCACAAGGAATGCTAAATAGTTATATTTAGTAAAACCAACTACTTATCAGCTACTACTTGAAATTGAAAGAATACATATTTTGCTGAAATTACGTCAATTGTACGAAATCGAGAAAATACTATTACTCTTACTGCAGATAGCAGGTAGAAACCAATCTCAGTTGACGTTCAAACCAAGGCAGAAATGGCGTAAGGAATAGTATTATTTACACAGAAGCTCTTTTGGTGAGTCCAGTCCACTATCTTGTTGGAAGAAAAAGGAAGGTATTTTGTTCAAAACTTGTATTATTAGTGATAAATAATTCATGAAATATTTATTTCAGGTTAGGGAGTTAAAATATATGTGTTCTCCGCCTAATCTAATTGGGAACACTCGTGTTGACCGACTAAAAATCATTCTATACTAGGCAACACTGAAAACGTGGCTTCTAATAATTCAATTTATATTATAGTCTATTTGAATTGCAACCAATGACCATAGCGGGGTATTTTAATTGAACGCTCATAGTCTCCCCATTATATTCAATTTCAAGTAGTTCCAACTTTGAATTCAGAGATTCCGCTGTCACTGACATCTAGTGGCAAACATTGGAACTTGATAGAGAGTTTCTAACCAAATAACCTACAAATTTAGCTACACACTACCAATAGTAGTGGTAGGTTCTTTTACATGCCATAAATCTACTGTATGACCTGGGCCCGCTGGCTTTACTTCCCCTCCGAAGGAAGGCATACTGAAGGACCTTTGTCCAAGTTTGAACCCGCGATCTTGGGTATAGTAGTTCAGCATGCTACCGACTACGCCACCGAATAATTCAACACAGGTCAGTAAACAAATTCTACACACTCCCTAGTACAAAGCATTAATGAACACAATACCGCAAGCGTCTAAAATTAAAACATCAACAACAAAAATATAGTTACAATTGTTGTTGTAGTTGTTGTTGTTACAACGGGCTTTGCGTCACTGAAATTGATATTGATTTGACATTTATTTAGGCTGTTCTAAATTAGTTACGAGTTGGAGTCAAAGCGAGATATCATTCCTCTACCGTCGCAAGGACGGTGTGTGTGGGCTAAACACACTTTGTCATCAGATACCACTGGGGATGGTGACAGGCCGATCACCCAGGTGTGCGCTAACGTGGGTCGAATTAAGGAAGGGCCAGGACATGAAGTGGGACGTGTACTTGATGAACATTTTCATGACGGCTGAGGTGGGATTCGAACACACGCTCTCCTCATACCAGTGAGGCACGAGCTAGCCCATGGCCGGTAATCTGCATAATTAACTGTATTATTGCAATGGCTGGACTAGTGTGTATATTTATAAGTTTTGGTTAAAGTTTGGATAGGAGGCGGACGTGGTCTTAATTTAGGTACCATCCCAGCATTCGCTTCGAGTAGAAAGGGAGGGGGACCACGGAAAACCACTCCTGAGGAAGGAATAGAACCTACCTCTACTGAAATCTGCTTCACGAGTTAGAATGTACTTCGTTCCAATCGTCAGACCGGAATCTATTGACAGAGTTACCTCTTTGGTAACGATCAAGAATGCTCCTAGTCACTACGGCACGTGGTGGACATAATATATTTCTGAAAGTAAACAGTCCCAGCTTTCCCTGATTTATTGTATGTTGACCATTGTTTCAGATATTTTTTTCTCTCACATAATTCTAATTAATATACCGGAATGCAAGTTCGGAGTCCTGCTAAGGAATACAAACAAGCAATATTTTCCATTGTACTGCAAACAGTTATTTAATTTCCCTTCCCTCGTATATCCACCTATATAGCCTAGCGTAGGTTGACAAGAACCCCGATAGAAACAAACAAGTGCGTCACTGCGGCATTGTGGCGACAATATCATTGTGTTTGCGTGTGGGTTTCTCAAAGCCCTGCCCATCTCACTCATTATTCGCGGACCTCCAGAGGTGAGTCTGCCCATTGTTACATGCCTCATAACCTTATAATGAATATTTGATCTGTTGAAAGGATGAAAGCTTGACTGGGTAATTGGGCGATCGTTGGTTCATATCTGGCCATCGCATGTCCGTACTATGTGGCACACTAACGATCGTATCTCCAGCACGTTTCACCCTTCGACATGTCACGCGAACGGAGTGAACGAGGGAAATATTCCTGTTTATTTGAGCATTTGTTTGTCCATTTGCTTGTTTTTTTTGTTTCTCTCGTTGTTTCTTTTCTGTTTATTCGTTTGATTGTTTGTTTGTTTCTATCTTTCTTTCTTTCTTTCTTTCTTTCTTTCTTTCTTTCTTTCTTTCTTTCCTTCTTTCATTTTTCTTTCTTTCTTTCATTCTTTCTTTCTTATTTTCTTTCATAATTATTTCTCTTTCTCTTTCTTCCTTTCCTTCTTCCTTCTTATTTCTTTCCAGTTTTCTTTCTTTTATTTTTCTTTCTATCTTTCTTTCTTTCAATCTTTTTTATTTCTGTTATTGATGTGTAACATCTTTCCGCTCGGTTGCTGGATAGTTTTGTGGGAGTGATTTTGAAAATTGGGGACGGAAGTGGATCGAAACGATCGAGCTGGCAGTGGTGGATCGAACAGAAGTATGCACTGCCCGCTCGATTGATCGAACGGAAGTGTACAAGCTGGTAGTGGTGGAAAACAGAAGTATGCACTGCCCGCTCGATCAATCGAACGGAAGTGCACTAGCTGGCAGTGGTGGAAAACGGAAGTATGCATTGCCCGCTCGATCAATCGAACGGAAGTGCACTAGCTGGCAGTGGTGGAAAACGGAAGTATGCACTGCCCGCTCGATCGATCGAACGGAAGTGTACTAGCTGGCAGTGGTGGAAAACGGAAGTATGCACTGCCCGATCGATCGATCCAGCGAGCAGTGGTAAGACCCAGCTGGCAGTGGTACGAGAAACAATGAGCGCGCGGTGTCGGAAATTGATACCATGACGTACTCTCGGCCATGTGGAATGTATATGACATACTGAACGGAAAACGCTCATGCGAACTCTGGTGTCAAGTGATTGAAACAAATGACATGGTACATGTTCGAAGTCTTCGTATCAGTATTTAAATGGGAAAATGCCTTAATATCAAACATTGTAAGTAGTCGGCATTGCCGGTATTATGTTTCTGCACAATGGCTATTCAAATATTAACCCTCATAACGGTAATGCAGTCATCAATATAATATAATCGTTGTGGTTATACGAGAATTGAGCAAGCCTTCATGAACTATTGCTGATTACATTCTCTTTACTCACAAGAGGGCTTATTCATAAGGCATTTTAAACTCAATTCTATGCCCAAGATAGCGGGTTCAAATCCGGCCGAAGCCGTCGGATTTTTTAAGAGCGTTAAAAATCCCTCAGTATGCCTTCCTTCGGAGGGGAAGTAAAGCCGGCGGTCCCATGTCATAGATTTATGGCATGTCAAAGAACCTTCCACTAATTGCACCTGTGTGAAGCTAAATTGGATAGGTTATTGTAAACAACGCTCTTAGGTTTCTAAGTTCGTTGCCAAGAGCCGACTGCGGTGGCGTCTAGCAGCTGAGTTGTGAACTTAGCCTAGTAGTCGTTGACGGTGGTGCTTGGCTGCAAAAGTAGGAACTATTTGAAAAATTATAAGTTGCAGTACTTCAATTAAAATAACAGATAACACACACTAATACAGTCATCACAATTAACACCGGTTATCAGACAGATTCTACACACACCCAAGTACACGGGGCTACATGACCGCGTTGTCGCAGCCCCTAAACTTAAGAACCAACCAACCAACCAAACTCAATTTCACGCAGGAACATTATCGAAACAAGCAAACTATAAGTGAAACTTAATTCCGTAATGCAGTATTATTGGAACGTGGAAATAAGTCACCATCTTGTGCACAAAACTTGCGTAGTCGAAATTGCCGTGGGGTTAGTGCTTATGACTGTGAATCTAGAGATCTTGGGTTCGAATCCCGGACGGGGTAGATATTTTTGCTACCAGATTATCATTTTAAACGATATTCATCATATCAATATGACTCATTTTAACAGAATCCATATGAAATTACGTTTTGGTCTGTGAATGAAGAGGACCTGTTTATAAGGAATGTTAAGGTTATGAGCGGTGTCGCGTCTATTAATCTAATTGATCCATATCGTATTCTTTATTTAGGCTAGTGCTGGTGGAAGCTACAAATCATCTAATAAAATGAGTTCCGTATTATAAACTACAATATCTGTAAAACACTCCCTTTTTTCTTTTTTCTTTTCTTAGTCGTTTACCCTCCAGGTTGGTGGAACCCACGGACTCAGCGAGGGAACTCACCACTACCGCCTCTTCGGGCAGTGTCCTAGAGCTGGGAACATCTAATCGGAGGGGATACAACTGGTGAGGTGTGATTGGCACCTCGCCCAGGCGGCCTCACCTGCAAAGCGAACAGGGGCCTCATGAGGGAAGGTAATGGAAGGTGAGTATGGATAGGCAAGGAAGAGGGAAGGAGGCGGCCGTGGCCTTGGAGAAGGTACTGTCCCCGTTTACCTGGATAGTAGGCTGTCAGATATCCGCCCCCTCAATCGGATTGCCAATTATCAATCGCACCGGCACAGTTACATCAATGAAAATGGCACTGACAGATACTATCGAGATAAGAGCACAGAAGTTCACAGGAAATCATTGTGGAACACACCAAAATAGACGGGGGTTCATACTTACCGTTACTTACCTCTTAATTATCTCGGGGTTTGAGTTGACAACAGGATCACTAAAAGTCTGTTCACACAATAACCTCCACCATGACATTTAAAAATGAGCCAGAACGATGACGAGAACTTTGAACTGTACAAATGCTTTATTTCTAATAAAGGGTATGATTTTGATAACACAACACAATAAACGTGGCTATCAGTAGCCCAAGTCAATCTGACTACGTCCTCCAGTATGACTTGCAAAAATTATCATACAACATGATATAAAACATATTAGCTCCCAAGAGCTCCAAATAACGTAATATTCATAACACTATTGGATTGGAAAAGGACGTCAGGGTGTGACATATATAGAGCATTTGGTTTCCTTTTAATAAACATGGCAATGGTATTTATAGTCGCAAGGCCAGAGTGTGTACGACCTCACACTGATAACCAGATGTTGGCCCAGCTGCGAGCTACCCTCGAACCTGTTGCATACTGGTCAAATGGACTCCCTTCTCACGTGCTAAGTTACGTAAGAGTACAGCTTGCTCTCTCAAACTTTTAAATGTCTACAATACAACTCACATTTATTTACGCAAATCTTTCAAGTACTTTGCTCACATCTTATTGGATCATTATGTTAATTCCTTAAACTTGTTAACTTCAATCCAAATGTTTAATTAGCTCTTAAATGTTTATAACAAAATCACATAAATTATTTATAACAATAAGAAATTGTTTATAATATTTGTCAAAGACAATAAAAATATTTTATACACGCCTTTAACATCACTCTCGTTCCACATTATTTTCAAAAATATTTACAGCAATTATTTACAATATTAACATTTAAATTGTTTAAATTATTGTTTTAAGAAATACATTAACCACATGTTCATTCGGTTGGTAATTTTCATAATCGTGTTTAATATAATCGACCAATGAAGGTTAGTTATACATGTTAATGTCACAATCTGGTTTAATAAAGGTTTTAATAATGATTTGTGACGGCAACCTTCATTCAAAATCTTATCTCAAATTCTTTCAAAACTCGTGTTAATTATAACAGTAAATCACTTGATTTATTTTCAACGAACTATGACAATCTTATTCCAGCGGAAAATCCTTCGCTAACAAGTTAATGCATAAACTGCATTAAAATATGCCCAAAATCATCATATATTAATCTATATGGCATTAAACTTCCACATAACTTACAAAACTTCCACAAATAATTCTTTAACATTAATTCCTGTGGGAACTTCCTTCATATTCAAGGGCATTATACCTCAGCGACTTTCAACACGCGCTGCACTAGCGATTATACATTCATAGTTCCACTTAAAAATTTTTATAATCATTAATTGTTTCAAAACTGTTTTTTTTTTATTTAACCTTCGTGGATTTCATTCATGAACCGAAATGAAGTCAAAACTTGCCAATCACAAACAAATTTAATAGTGATTACGCTTATATACGCCTGTCTGGTCTATCAAAATTTAAGATTAACATCTTAAAAGAAATTGCAGTATAAAAATACTATCTTCAAATAAAGTGCGACTAAAATGCAAAGTAGTCGAATAGAATCCAATTAGACTGGGGAATGCAAACATCGTTCTATAAATCTCTAATTGAGAAAAACTCCTAACAAAAGTTCTTGACTTTAATGCATTCAATAATTCATTATTAACGTTAATCTTTCACAAAAGTGTCTATGGTGCAATGTTCATTCATAACTGACGATAAATGTCTGTGTTGCAATCAATTCAAATAACGACTAGTATTTCCAAGATCGTCGACAACGTAAGAGATTTTAACGCTCTAAAATCATTTAAATGTTCTTCCTTCTTGATGATGACAGAAAATTGGTCAAAGTAATTAAACTGGGGTAGAATTACTTTAATAAAGTGACACGCTGTCTGAATTTAAATCTGCCATAAAAATCATTAACTTACAGTCAAATCGTGACTACAAAAAAATATATTAATTACTGAAAATTCTAAATATCAGTCTCAACTGATTCAAAATCGTTAACTATGCCCATGACAAAACAATGTCTTAATAAATCGTCGAAAAATGCAAAACTCATAAAGGTGTACTGAGAATAAGAATCTCAACAAGAAAATAGGGCAAAACATGAGGATAAAAATATGGGAAAAATGGTTGCTCAAACATCATTAATAAACTCAAATACAATAAACGTTCACGACTACCTTATCTGCCGATTGACGTTCCAGAGGAAAATTCCCCAAAGAAGACTGCTGATGGATCCATTTCACCACGTTAAAGCTGAGCTCCATCCTCGAAATAGGAAATAGCACCCTCGGAGAATCGAACTGCTTCCTTCTCCGTGAATCGCTCTGCTCCTCGAAGACGAATAGACATCCTTCCGGCAATAATCTTCTTTGTGAGTCGGGACACCCCTGACCTCTCTTGAAAAATTCCCTGAAGTTCCAGTAGACAATCGCCATGAAGTTTTGTAGAAATTTCCGAAGAAATTATTCATATTCAGTGTATGAAATTGTTTCTATGGCTGTTCGATGGTATTCAGCCTTTAATTACGAAACATGGGTGTAGATGGTATTCACCGCATGTTCGCTTGTGTGGAATAGCAATTAGCGAAGTTCCATGTCGCTATCTTACTCCGTTGAAGTATGTCCCAATTGCAATAAGCCCTTTAGCCTTCCATCTGCTCTTCGGTTGTAGTGTTAGAAGAACAAACTGCCGTATTAAATTGCTCCATTATACTGTATCGTTCTGTAACCAAGCAATCTGAAGTCTTTCTATTCCACTCGCAGCGTCAGCCGTTGCGTTGATTCTGGCTATACAAAAGTGCTTCTCTTGTGGCGAGATAATCACTTTTGTCAGTCGTATAAAACTGCTAATATCTTTTAAACTAATCGGTCGAAATTGTTCAGCTTTTCTCTATAACTGCATGTAGCACTGCACAATACAATTAGCTTATCGGAGACCGCTAACTGTTCGAAGCTAAACTTGTAGAAGCTTTCTAAGGTCCGTTTCAACTTCACCTAGTTTGACATGAATCTCGTTAATATAGTGGCCTCGCCACGCGCTATAAAGACGATTCTTTTCACTGCTGTTCACTTCGACGTCTCACTATAATGAATGTATAAGAAAAGAACTTTCACAATTATACTTCGATGATCGGAGAACGAAAGAGGCTCCTCTCTTCTGCGCAAGCCCTTTTATTAACTTCACGAGGGGCGTTTCCATCCCTTCCAGAGCGTGATACTGCGTCATCGCTAGAAGTTCCAACTTCGTTAATACATGACGGATTTTCAAAATTCAAAAACTGAAAATAAATTTCACCAAAATTCCAAATCAATGCTAGTAGTGGGGTAGTGGGGGAGCTGCTTACCTTTTTATTGAGCCACCCTCGTAGCTGCCCCGAACCTGATATCTCGCTAACAAATCATGGGATTTAAACATACAGGGTGTCCTAGCATTGGTAGAAATGCCCCCTACTTTCCTATAGCCTCTTTATTTAATTAAAAGGCCAAAACTAAAAGGTCATTCGCGAGTAGTGGGGTAGTGTTGGTTTTCTCAAGTCGCGCTCGTGCTTGAATATGTATGCCTATGTTGGGAAAGGGTTAGGTGGTGGGGGAGGAGTAGGGTCGAGTGAGGGGTCGTTTAGATGGTATTTTTTCCGCTCTAGGTGATGGTGAGGTTATTTTTTAAAATGGATGGAATTGGGAAACGCCATTTGGGGTAAACATGTTGTTTTTTGACATTTTGGCGACGAATGTTTTTTATACGCATGCGCACTTGAGGAGTTTTGTAAGAGGGCGGGCTTTTTAAATGATGATTTATTAATGAGTGTTTTTAATATGTATTGAAATAAACCATAAAAACTAATAGGTCATCGGCTTTTGACTATCTCGCTAACCAATAATCGGATTTAAACCTATGAGGTGTCGTAGGACTCGTGGTGAACTCTTTTTTTCTATCGAAGGGGTATATTCACTCCAAAATAAAAACTACCCTCACCCGGGGGGTGAAATAGATTTTTTTGTATGTGCGCGCACGGACGGCTTTTGTCAAAAGGACCTAACTACACGTTTGTTAATATTTTCTGAACCCCTCATGGGATTTTGCCATAGGCAGTATTCTAACCCTGGGGGTGACGCCCCGTTTTTGAATGTAGGATTCATTCTTGTTAAAAGGACCTAACGACACTTTTGTTCATATCTCGCGAACCAATCATGCTAGGGACTTGTATGAGGGGTCCTAGCACTTGGGGCAACATTCCCTGTTTGGGGGTGAAACTACCCCCTAAAATTGAAAAATCCATATCTAGGAAACGAAGAATTCTAAAATTAGGTGTGATAGCTCAAAAAATAGGGGATGTTATGGGCTTTTACCTCGATGGATCATTTCACCCCTAAAACAGTAAATAGTCATGTTATGGGAGAAAAACGTGTTAAACACCTAAAAATGATAAATGAACCTAAGATCTTTTGTTTTTGATGAAAAATAGCAGGGGGGTGAAACTACCCCCCAAAATTGAAAAATCCCTATCTCGGAAACGAAGAATCCTAAAATTAGGTGTGATAGCTTAAAAAATAGGGGATGATATGGGCTTTTACCTCGATGGATCATTTCACCCCTAAAACAGTAAATAGTCATGTTAAGGGGGAAAAAACGTGTTAAACACCTAAAAATGATAAATGAACCTAAGATCTTTTGTTTTTGATGAAAAATAGCAGGGGGGTGAAACTACCCCCCAAAATTGAAAAATCCCTATCTCGGAAACGAAGAAGCCTAAAATTAGGTGTGATAGCTTAAAAAATAGGGGATGATATGGGCTTTTACCTCGATGGATCATTTCACCCCTAAAACAGTAAATAGTCATGCTATGAGGAAAAAACGTGTTAAACACCTAAAAATGATAAATGAACCTAAGATCTTTTGTTTTTGATGAAAAATAGCAGGGGGGTGAAACTACCCCCCAAAATTGAAAAAACCCTATCTCGGAAACGAAGAACCCTAAAATTAGGTGTGATAGCTTAAAAAATAGGGGATGATATGAGCTTTTACCTCGATTGGTCATTTCACCCCTAAAACAGTAAATAGTTATGTTATGGGGGAAAAACGTGTTAAACACCTAAAAATGATAAATGAACCTAAGATCTTTTGTTTTTGATGAAAAATAGCAGGGGGATGCAAACAACCCCCAAATTGAAAAATCCATATCTAGGAAACGAAGAATCCTAAAATTAGGTGTAATGGCTTAAAAAATAGGGGATGATATACGCTTTTACCTGGATAGGTCATTTCACCCCTAAAACAGTAAATAGTCATGTTATGAGGAAAAATGTGTTATACACCTAAAAGCATAAGCATCTTTGTGAAACCATGCTTTAATGGACATGTGTATGGAGGATGATTGTTATTATTATTATTATTATTAGGTAATTATGGATTAATGTGTGTATAGATAACTAACCTGTGGGGAGCGTGATGGCGCAGGTGCTTAGCTGCTCGTCTTTACCCGGACGGCTGGGGTTCAAATCCCGGTGCCAGCGGGGGTTAGAATTTTCACTTGAAAAATCACGTGGCGTCAGGAAGGGCATTCGGCCTTAAATCCCCGGCCAAAATCAAAATGAGCCTGGTTGGCTCCGGCGACTCAAACTAATAGGGAAAAGCCGAAGAAAGAAAAAATGGTAACTGACCAGTAATAGTAAACATTGGTTGGAGGTGTTGAAGAAGTCAGGATGGCCAACCCTTGCCATGGTTCACGAATGCACCCCAAAAAGTTTTACCTGTCAAGACTCAGTCTACCCTGTTGCAGCCTTTAGAAAAAAAAATCGAACCGGGGCCTCTGTGGTGACAGTGGAGCTATATTCATGATGATTTTAAACAAACATAGGCTTGCCTACTACCACTGGGTTGAATCTGCACAGAGACACTGGCTTTGGTGATAACAGCACAGCGACCTTGTCAGTAAGTTTCATATTACTCATTTGCATGATAGCGGGCGTGCTCTGCACATGACTAGATCGTTGTTAGGTTTGACAAAGGCTTAGTGAAGCTTATGGCAACCTTGAAATGAATGTCATGGTATAGTCGGGGTTGGAAGGCAAGACCTTAGTGTTGACAACCAAGTAGGTTAACCACTACACGGTGAGATGGTCAAATAATAATGTAACAGAACATATAGAAACGTTTTCTATAGTTTAACGAATTGGCATACCATGAGAGGTGTAGGTAATGGAAATTGAATCCTTAGCTGATGATCTATAGCCATGCCCACGTATAAGCTATCATGGTAGAAAAAGAATGGTATGGCTTGTTTTAAACGGAGAATAATAATTGTGTTTACTGTGAAACACAAATCTGAATTTAAAATAATTAATTTAAAATAATTAATTTAAAATAATTAATTTAAAATTAGTTTAGTACGCTGAAGTTAAAATGAATAATGATCACGTTACAGACAGCCAGTTTCAAAGCCATGAGAACTAAGTGAACAAAGAATAAAATTCATGAACCAGTGAGGAATTCAGCATGCTGTCCTTTGGACAAGAGAGAAGCGTTCTACAGCGACCCTCAATGGTTTGGGTCATCGTAAAGATGAAAATTAAATCTAAGCTACTACACGCTTATATACTAGAAGAAGAAATGGAAAACAATAGGTCAAATAAAGAACAGAAGGAATAAAAAATGGCCCTCAACCCTCAAGCATGTGGATTGAGGGAGTTGGAAGGAAGGAGAGCCATGAAAGGCAGATAAAAAGTATACTAGGAGAGGCTTTGTCCCAGAGGTAATGGATAAAGAGGAGGTAAACTGGACTCAGCTCAGAAATCCCTTGGGGTCGCCAACTTCCAAACTGATCAGCCCTTGAGGGTGTAGCCATATGCAGAGTGCACCGCAAGTGGTGGGGCTTCTTGAGGGGGCATGAGCAAAAGACAGGAAATAACATGAAAATAAATAAAGCAAGGCTGCCTCCTCAGGATATCAGAAAAAATAAATAAACCAGGGCCAATGAAGTTGCAAAAGGAAGAGACTCCCTAGGGCTCGGATACCCTAATCATGTTGGGGTCGGTAGAGAACACGAGATGAGCAAGTGTGGTCGACAGGAAATAAGACAGAGAAGAGCCTAGCACAAGTTAGTGGAAGCAATGACGGTCTCAGCTGGAACTCCGTGATCGTCAACCTACATGACACTAGATATGACGCCCAGGGGTGGAATTAAAGACCTCTTTTGTTTTATATCACATGACATGTCTTATAATGCAATACTGGTCCTAGGGTATGCAAAAAGGTATTAGAAACGCAGCTAATAATAGTGTGCTTGCCCATGATTATTTTCCCAAGTATAGTACATGGGACTGATAACCATGATTTCCAAGCCCCTAAGTAAGACAAAAAACAAATGATTTTCATTTTTCCAATGAGTTGGGGTGAGGTGAGGTGAGTTTTCTATACACCAAACTGATGTGGTTTCCCACTTCTACTCCAGGCAAATGCACATTTGATGTTATGAATAGTCAAATGGTTTGCAACTGCCCAATGCTAGGACCTGATTAGTGGCTTTTAAAAAAAGGAATGGAATGGAGTACACTTTCCCCAAAACCAACAAGAGGAGTGTTCGATCCCTCACAACAACCATCCTTAAAGTCAATATAAATGACTATGCACTTCAGCTCATGACGGTCTCCTCTATTGTATGGTTTGTTTTAAACGGAGAATAATTGTGTTTACTGTGAAACACAAATCTGAATTTAAAAAAAGTCCTCTCGGCACGCCGGAAGGCGGAGGTAGATTTCACCGGACAAACTTGGGGATAGGCGAAAATAGGCAGAATATGCAGGTTTTCGTAGAAGGATCAGACCCCATTTATTGCGAGAAGGTATTTTATAATTGGAGCTTAATTAACTTTGTTTTTCGTCATTTTATGCTTATTTTAAAAATTTTATTGTCTTATGTGGAACGGTAACCTTTTTGTCATTTGGGGTCCATTTTTATACTTGTGGTCACACTGTCCTTATGCAAGGTTTCGACACTGATGTGTAACTATGTAACGGTCTGTTACTTTTTCACGCAAAATTATATCTCCCGCAGAGATTTTGGTTGGTTCCTCAGTTTAGGGGCTGCGACAACACGGTCATGTAACCCTGTGTACTTATGAATGGCTGTATTAGTCTGTAATTCAGGTAAGGACTGCAGACGGTCAATTTCAGGCAGTAGTTCCTAATGTTGCTACCAGGTACTACCGTCAACGACACCTACCTGTGAACTTGGCTACTAGATGCCACCACAACCAGCAACTCGCAACGAACGTTGGAACTTCCCCTCCAAAGGAAAGCATACTGAGGGATTTTTAGCGCTCTTAGAAAATCCGACGACTTCGGCCGGCTTTGAACTCGCAACCTTGGGCATTGACATTCAGCATGCTTGCTACCAGTTACGTCACCGAAGCCGCTTCCCACTTAGTCAGATGTCAAAGTCAACCCCTGGCACCATTCAGCCCATGACGGGCTAAGGCCGACCAAGCGACCGCTGCCCAGCCATTTGACCTGCAGATATTGGGGTGAAGCGTGATCAGCGCGTCGGGTCCCCTCGGCTGTTAATCTTGATATTCGTGATCGGGGTGCTGTCTCACTGTCAGACAGCTACTCAATTGTCCTCACGAGGCTGAGTGCACCCCGTTCCAACCCTCACGTCAGTTATAAAATCCCTGGCGGAGCCGGGGATCGAACCCGGGGCCTCCGAGTGAGAGGCAGGCGCGCTACCCCAACACCACGGGGCCGGCTTAGTCAGATGGAAATACTGAATCTGATCTCGTGCAAGTGCGATGTCATGGCTACGTCAGATGTCTTATCCCTCATCAATTTAGTAGTGTTGTCATGGCAACCTCTGATAGCTCTTGGCATTTTCTTATAATTCCGAAATCATTTTTCTCATTCCTTGGCGTAATGACGGGTCATATCAAAAATTCTTTCAGACAAAAGTTTTAGGTAATTATTAGGGGAATATTGTCCATTTTGTACGGTTTTGATATTGTGCCTATTAAGAGAGATATGATTAATGTTTCCCGAAAAACCCACTTTTTCCCACCCCTTTGGTCAATGGTTGGTGCTATAAAAAACTCTTTAAACATAAATTTAATATATGCTATTTGCTAATAGGATTCGACACTGGAATTATTTTACAAGTAGTTATTTTAATGACCAACAGAGTTTAATGTTAACAAGGCACAGCTCTATTTGAAATTTTGAATAACATGTTGCATGTCATACATCATATGCAACTACTGTAAGGCTTGTGATTTATTTAATGCCTTTAACCCTATATTAAACACGTAGTTTGCAATACTAATAACTGCAATGTTAGTGAAAAAAAATTGAAACAAAACAAAAATCAGCATTGAAAAACCAAAAAGTGGTTGAGCATATATATAGTGGGGAAAAGAAAAGTTTTGTAAACACTAATGTCCAACAAGACTAATTAAATCAGTAACTGTCAGAGTGGCCGAGTGGTTAAGGCGTTTGACTTAAGATCAAATTTTCCAAATATATAAGAAAGCAAGGGTTCAAATCCCTTCCCTGACATAACTATTGCTTGAACATGCAAGAAAACAAGAAATATACACAAACTATGTTTATCAATTTAATCAATTTATTTTTTTACAAGAGATAGACACACAGAATACAGCTCTTTTGGTTTATCAGTTCTTTTAAACATAACACTTGTTGAAAATTATTTTTTAGGGGATGGGGGTGTTGCTACGTTGACCCATTACACAATAATAGCAGCTTTACGAAGTTCATTTTCTATATTTAATAGCTCTTTCTCATAACCAATATGGCCAAGCTGTTTACAGGCATGCAAGAGCTGTAGACGTTCGACTAATATATTAGGATCGTTCCATTTACTATTTTTTATGAATGGTTTCAGAATCTCGGGAAGCAGTTCATCATTATCACCATCATTATGATTATCATTCTCTTTATTATAATCATTTTCATAATGATGATCATTATCATCGTTATCATTACCATGATAATTTCCACCTGTGTCCACAGTCTGTTCAATGGTTTGAGTTGTCTTTGATAGTGTTGAAAGCTTCTTTTTAGATGTGCTAGAATGCTTTAACATTGTTATGTTATTTTTACCACTATTACCTTTCCCCACTAACTTTTTGATGGGGTATATTGTCTCTGATAGGGTTGAGGGCTTTTGAGATGTGGGTGCATGTCTGATCATGGGTTTCACAGGAGGTGTTAAAGGTTTCTCATTAAACAACTCGCTAACAGCATGAGTGCGTTGTAGTGTATTAATCTTGAGGTTAATATTATCTTGAGCAGTACTATCTTTCTCTTGGACTTGGTTTCTTGCTTTGGTTTGGGTTTTCCTTACATTTAGACTAGCGTGATTATTAAGTTTACATTCATGATTGTTTGAAGAAAGTACGTCCAATTCTTTTGTTTTAAGCATTCCTCGACACTGTTTCGATCGTTGCTTTGAACAGCGCCAAATAACAGTTCCATTTTTATTGCTTCGTTTCACAATATATGAATATCCTTTATAGTATGCATAAGGCTTACCATACCTAGTCACTGATACTTCCATATCAACTGTCAAGCACAAACTAATCTCTAGTAAAGACAACTTGGTAATAACAACAATAGTTTAATGTGGGAGCATATATACATGCAAAAAGTGGGAGCAAAGGTGGGGGGTAAAAAGTGGGAGCAAAAGTGGTAGCAAATGTGGGAGAAAAAAATAACTGTGAGCAAAAAGTGGGAGCAAATATGGGATAAAATGTGGGAGCAAAGCAAATATAAAAAAAAGTGGGAGCAAATATGCTAACAAATATGTCAACAAATATACCAGCAAAAGTAAATACACAAGTCAAGATAGATTAAAGTGCAAAGAAAATATGAAAGCAAATATGAGAGCAAAAAGGGTGATTTTCTAAAACAACTAGACATAACAAACTTAGTCATAACCTAACCTCACCTAACCTAACCTCACCTCACCTCACCTAACCTAACCTCACCTCACCTAACTTCACCTAACCTAACCTAACCTAACCTAACCTATCCTAACCTAACCTAACCTAAACTAACCTCACCTAACCTAACCTCACCTCACCTAACTTCACCTAACCTAACCTAACCTAACTTCACCTAACCTAACTTGAGTGAACTTTACCTAACCTAACCCATCATAACTTCACCTAACCTAACTTTACCTAATCTAACTTCACCTAACCTAACTTTCAACTCTCAGATCAAAATTAAATTCTAGGCATAGTTGAGTTGGAAGCCAAGACTTTAGGGATAACACACAAGTATACTAGCCACTACACCGCAAAATAGGCAAATTATCATGCAACACAACATAAAGTAAAAGTTTCCTGTAGTGTAACTCATTGGCTGTCAACCATAGTTTGGGAATTCAAACCCAAGACCTCAGGACTTTTGTTTTGAACATTATCAGAAATATTATTCCATTTACATTTTGCTGCTGCTGCTTATAGTTATAAGAGTTGGCATTAATATGGAAAGCAAAAAAAAAAAAGTGGGAGCAAAAAGTGGCAGGAAAACGTGTAAGCAGAAGTGGGAGCAAATATGAGAGCAGAAAGTGGGAGCAAATGTGAAAGCAAAAGTGGGAGCAAAAAGAGCAAGCAAAAGTGAGTGCACAAAGTATGAGCAAAATGTGTGAGTAAAAAGTGGGGGGGCAAATGTGGTGTTTTACTAAAACAATCTCCCCTAACCTAACCTAAACTAACTTCACCCAACCTAATTTCACCTAACCTAACTTCACCTAACCTAACCTTCCAACTCTCAGATCAAAAATTAAATTCTGGCCATAGTCGAGTTGGAACCCAAAACCTCTGGGATAACACTCAAGTATACTAGCCACTACATCGTGAAATGGGCAAATTATCATGCAACACATCACAAAAATAAAAAGTTTTCTGTAGTGTAACTCATTGGCTGACAATCATAGTTGAGAATTCAAACCCAAGACCTCAGGACTTTTGTTTTGAACATTATCAGAAATATTATTCCATTTACATTTTGCTGTTGCTTATAGTTATAAGAGTTGGCATTAATATGGGAGCAAAAGTAAAAGCAAAAAGTGGGTGCAAGCATGGCTGGTTGTAGAGACTTTCATATCAACAAATACACATAAATTAAATTTTAGTAAAGTGACTTGGCTGATAATAATAATAATATTAACAGTTTAAAAAAAATTCAAGGGGATTGATGTTTTTCAGGATGTAATTTCCAAAGTACCGTCAAGAATAATAATTACATGAACAGATTCCAAGAACTCTAGAGTGCTTTTAAGGTTAATGATTGGCTAGGAGTGAGATAGAGCTAGCTAACCTAAGTTAACCTCAGCTCAGTAAACCTAACCTTGTCACATGGCATGTTCTACAAGTATAGACTTGCTTTGAGACTGGCTATGACGTCACAGATGAATGGCGGTGGGAGGCTGGACGTGACTTTTTATTACCCAAAAACATTTTCCTTTTTGCCAGCCTCCCACCGCCATTCATCTGTGACGTCATAGCCAGTCTCAAAGCAAGTCTATACTTGTAGAACATGCCATGTGACAAGGTTAGGTTTACTGAGCTGAGGTTAACTTAGGTTAGCTAGCTCTATCTCACTCCTAGCCAATCATTAACCTTAAAAGCACTCTAGAGTTCTTGGAATCTGTTCATGTAATTATTATTCTTGACGGTACTTTGGAAATTACATCCTGAAAAACATCAATCCCCTTGAATTTTTTTTAAACTGTTAATATTATTATTATTAACAGCCAAGTCACTTTACTAAAATTTAATTTATGTGTATTTGTTGATATGAAAGTCTCTACAACCAGCCATGCTTGCACCCACTTTTTGCTTTTACTTTTGCTCCCATATTAATGCCAACTCTTATAACTATAAGCAACAGCAAAATGTAAATGGAATAATATTTCTGATAATGTTCAAAACAAAAGTCCTGAGGTCTTGGGTTTGAATTCTCAACTATGATTGTCAGCCAATGAGTTACACTACAGAAAACTTTTTATTTTTGTGATGTGTTGCATGATAATTTGCCCATTTCACGATGTAGTGGCTAGTATACTTGAGTGTTATCCCAGAGGTTTTGGGTTCCAACTCGACTATGGCCAGAATTTAATTTTTGATCTGAGAGTTGGAAGGTTAGGTTAGGTGAAGTTAGGTTAGGTGAAATTAGGTTGGGTGAAGTTAGTTTAGGTTAGGTTAGGGGAGATTGTTTTAGTAAAACACCACATTTGCCCCCCCACTTTTTACTCACACATTTTGCTCATACTTTGTGCACTCACTTTTGCTTGCTCTTTTTGCTCCCACTTTTGCTTTCACATTTGCTCCCACTTTCTGCTCTCATATTTGCTCCCACTTCTGCTTACACGTTTTCCTGCCACTTTTTGCTCCCACTTTTTTTTTTTTGCTTTCCATATTAATGCCAACTCTTATAACTATAAGCAGCAGCAGCAAAATGTAAATGGAATAATATTTCTGATAATGTTCAAAACAAAAGTCCTGAGGTCTTGGGTTTGAATTCCCAAACTATGGTTGACAGCCAATGAGTTACACTACAGGAAACTTTTACTTTATGTTGTGTTGCATGATAATTTGCCTATTTTGCGGTGTAGTGGCTAGTATACTTGTGTGTTATCCTTAAAGTCTTGGCTTCCAACTCAACTATGCCTAGAATTTAATTTTGATCTGAGAGTTGAAAGTTAGGTTAGGTGAAGTTAGATTAGGTAAAGTTAGGTTAGGTGAAGTTATGATGGGTTAGGTTAGGTAAAGTTCACTCAAGTTAGGTTAGGTGAAGTTAGGTTAGGTTAGGTTAGGTGAAGTTAGGTGAGGTGAGGTTAGGTTAGGTGAGGTTAGTTTAGGTTAGGTTAGGTTAGGATAGGTTAGGTTAGGTTAGGTTAGGTTAGGTGAAGTTAGGTGAGGTGAGGTTAGGTTAGGTTAGGTGAGGTGAGGTTAGGTTAGGTGAGGTTAGGTTATGACTAAGTTTGTTATGTCTAGTTGTTTTAGAAAATCACCCTTTTTGCTCTCATATTTGCTTTCATATTTTCTTTGCACTTTAATCTATCTTGACTTGTGTATTTACTTTTGCTGGTATATTTGTTGACATATTTGTTAGCATATTTGCTCCCACTTTTTTTTATATTTGCTTTGCTCCCACATTTTATCCCATATTTGCTCCCACTTTTTGCTCACAGTTATTTTTTTCTCCCACATTTGCTACCACTTTTGCTCCCACTTTTTACCCCCCACCTTTGCTCCCACTTTTTGCATGTATATATGCTCCCACATTAAACTATTGTTGTTATTACCAAGTTGTCTTTACTAGAGATTAGTTTGTGCTTGACAGTTGATATGGAAGTATCAGTGACTAGGTATGGTAAGCCTTATGCATACTATAAAGGATATTCATATATTGTGAAACGAAGCAATAAAAATGGAACTGTTATTTGGCGCTGTTCAAAGCAACGATCGAAACAGTGTCGAGGAATGCTTAAAACAAAAGAATTGGACGTACTTTCTTCAAACAATCATGAATGTAAACTTAATAATCACGCTAGTCTAAATGTAAGGAAAACCCAAACCAAAGCAAGAAACCAAGTCCAAGAGAAAGATAGTACTGCTCAAGATAATATTAACCTCAAGATTAATACACTACAACGCACTCATGCTGTTAGCGAGTTGTTTAATGAGAAACCTTTAACACCTCCTGTGAAACCCATGATCAGACATGCACCCACATCTCAAAAGCCCTCAACCCTATCAGAGACAATATACCCCATCAAAAAGTTAGTGGGGAAAGGTAATAGTGGTAAAAATAACATAACAATGTTAAAGCATTCTAGCACATCTAAAAAGAAGCTTTCAACACTATCAAAGACAACTCAAACCATTGAACAGACTGTGGACACAGGTGGAAATTATCATGGTAATGATAACGATGATAATGATCATCATTATGAAAATGATTATAATAAAGAGAATGATAATCATAATGATGGTGATAATGATGAACTGCTTCCCGAGATTCTGAAACCATTCATAAAAAATAGTAAATGGAACGATCCTAATATATTAGTCGAACGTCTACAGCTCTTGCATGCCTGTAAACAGCTTGGCCATATTGGTTATGAGAAAGAGCTATTAAATATAGAAAATGAACTTCGTAAAGCTGCTATTATTGTGTAATGGGTCAACGTAGCAACACCCCCATCCCCTAAAAAATAATTTTCAACAAGTGTTATGTTTAAAAGAACTGATAAACCAAAAGAGCTGTATTCTGTGTGTCTATCTCTTGTAAAAAAATAAATTGATTAAATTGATAAACATAGTTTGTGTATATTTCTTGTTTTCTTGCATGTTCAAGCAATAGTTATGTCAGGGAAGGGATTTGAACCCTTGCTTTCTTATATATTTGGAAAATTTGATCTTAAGTCAAACGCCTTAACCACTCGGCCACTCTGACAGTTACTGATTTAATTAGTCTTGTTGGACATTAGTGTTTACAAAACTTTTCTTTTCCCCACTATATATATGCTCAACCACTTTTTGGTTTTTCAATGCTGATTTTTGTTTTGTTTCAATTTTTTTTCACTAACATTGCAGTTATTAGTATTGCAAACTGCGTGTTTAATATAGGGTTAAAGGCATTAAATAAATCACAAGCCTTACAGTAGTTGCATATGATGTATGACATGCAACATGTTATTCAAAATTTCAAATAGAGCTGTGCCTTGTTAACATTAAACTCTGTTGGTCATTAAAATAACTACTTGTAAAATAATTCCAGTGTCGAATCCTATTAGCAAATAGCATATATTAAATTTATGTTTAAAGAGTTTTTTATAGCACCAACCATTGACCAAAGGGGTGGGAAAAAGTGGGTTTTTCGGGAAACATTAATCATATCTCTCTTAATAGGCACAATATCAAAACCGTACAAAATGGACAATATTCCCCTAATAATTACCTAAAACTTTTGTCTGAAAGAATTTTTGATATGACCCGTCATTACGCCAAGGAATGAGAAAAATGATTTCGGAATTATAAGAAAATGCCAAGAGCTATCAGAGGTTGCCATGACAACACTACTAAATTGATGAGGGATAAGACATCTGACGTAGCCATGACATCGCACTTGCACGAGATCAGATTCAGTATTTCCATCTGACTAAGCCGGCCCCGTGGTGTTGGGGTAGCGCGCCTGCCTCTCACTCGGAGGCCCCGGGTTCGATCCCCGGCTCCGCCAGGGATTTTATAACTGACGTGAGGGTTGGAACGGGGTGCACTCAGCCTCGTGAGGACAATTGAGTAGCTGTCTGACAGTGAGACAGCACCCCGATCACGAATATCAAGATTAACAGCCGAGGGGACCCGACGCGCTGATCACGCTTCACCCCAATATCTGCAGGTCAAATGGCTGGGCAGCGGTCGCTTGGTCGGCCTTAGCCCGTCATGGGCTGAATGGTGCCAGGGGTTGACTTTGACATCTGACTAAGTGGGAAGCGGCTTCGGTGACGTAACTGGTAGCAAGCATGCTGAATGTCAATGCCCAAGGTTGCGAGTTCAAAGCCGGCCGAAGTCGTCGGATTTTCTAAGAGCGCTAAAAATCCCTCAGTATGCTTTCCTTTGGAGGGGAAGTTCCAACGTTCGTTGCGAGTTGCTGGTTGTGGTGGCATCTAGTAGCCAAGTTCACAGGTAGGTGTCGTTGACGGTAGTACCTGGTAGCAACATTAGGAACTACTGCCTGAAATTGACCGTCTGCAGTCCTTACCTGAATTACAGACTAATACAGCCATTCATAAGTACACAGGGTTACATGACCGTGTTGTCGCAGCCCCTAAACTGAGGAACCAACCAAAATCTCTGCGGGAGATATAATTTTGCGTGAAAAAGTAACAGACCGTTACATAGTTACACATCAGTGTCGAAACCTTGCATAAGGACAGTGTGACCACAAGTATAAAAATGGACCCCAAATGACAAAAAGGTTACCGTTCCACATAAGACAATAAAATTTTTAAAATAAGCATAAAATGACGAAAAACAAAGTTAATTAAGCTCCAATTATAAAATACCTTCTCGCAATAAATGGGGTCTGATCCTTCTACGAAAACCTGCATATTCTGCCTATTTTCGCCTATCCCCAAGTTTGTCCGGTGAAATCTACCTCCGCCTTCCGGCGTGCCGAGAGGACTTTTTTTAAATTCAGATTTGTGTTTCACAGTAAACACAATTATTCTCCGTTTAAAACAAACCATACAATAGAGGAGACCGTCATGAGCTGAAGTGCATAGTCATTTATATTGACTTTAAGGATGGTTGTTGTGAGGGATCGAACACTCCTCTTGTTGGTTTTGGGGAAAGTGTACTCCATTCCATTCCTTTTTTTAAAAGCCACTAATCAGGTCCTAGCATTGGGCAGTTGCAAACCATTTGACTATTCATAACATCAAATGTGCATTTGCCTGGAGTAGAAGTGGGAAACCACATCAGTTTGGTGTATAGAAAACTCACCTCACCTCACCCCAACTCATTGGAAAAATGAAAATCATTTGTTTTTTGTCTTACTTAGGGGCTTGGAAATCATGGTTATCAGTCCCATGTACTATACTTGGGAAAATAATCATGGGCAAGCACACTATTATTAGCTGCGTTTCTAATACCTTTTTGCATACCCTAGGACCAGTATTGCATTATAAGACATGTCATGTGATATAAAACAAAAGAGGTCTTTAATTCCACCCCTGGGCGTCATATCTAGTGTCATGTAGGTTGACGATCACGGAGTTCCAGCTGAGACCGTCATTGCTTCCACTAACTTGTGCTAGGCTCTTCTCTGTCTTATTTCCTGTCGACCACACTTGCTCATCTCGTGTTCTCTACCGACCCCAACATGATTAGGGTATCCGAGCCCTAGGGAGTCTCTTCCTTTTGCAACTTCATTGGCCCTGGTTTATTTATTTTTTCTGATATCCTGAGGAGGCAGCCTTGCTTTATTTATTTTCATGTTATTTCCTGTCTTTTGCTCATGCCCCCTCAAGAAGCCCCACCACTTGCGGTGCACTCTGCATATGGCTACACCCTCAAGGGCTGATCAGTTTGGAAGTTGGCGACCCCAAGGGATTTCTGAGCTGAGTCCAGTTTACCTCCTCTTTATCCATTACCTCTGGGACAAAGCCTCTCCTAGTATACTTTTTATCTGCCTTTCATGGCTCTCCTTCCTTCCAACTCCCTCAATCCACATGCTTGAGGGTTGAGGGCCATTTTTTATTCCTTCTGTTCTTTATTTGACCTATTGTTTTCCATTTCTTCTTCTAGTATATAAGCGTGTAGTAGCTTAGATTTAATTTTCATCTTTACGATGACCCAAACCATTGAGGGTCGCTGTAGAACGCTTCTCTCTTGTCCAAAGGACAGCATGCTGAATTCCTCACTGGTTCATGAATTTTATTCTTTGTTCACTTAGTTCTCATGGCTTTGAAACTGGCTGTCTGTAACGTGATCATTATTCATTTTAACTTCAGCGTACTAAACTAATTTTAAATTAATTATTTTAAATTAATTATTTTAAATTAATTATTTTAAATTCAGATTTGTGTTTCACAGTAAACACAATTATTATTCTCCGTTTAAAACAAGCCATACCATTCTTTTTCTACCATGATAGCTTATACGTGGGCATGGCTATAGATCATCAGCTAAGGATTCAATTTCCATTACCTACACCTCTCATGGTATGCCAATTCGTTAAACTATAGAAAACGTTTCTATATGTTCTGTTACATTATTATTTCACCATCTCACCGTGTAGTGGTTAACCTACTTGGTTGTCAACCCTAAGGTCTTGCCTTCCAACCCCGACTATACCATGACATTCATTTCAAGCTTGCCATAAGCTTCACTAAGCCTTTGTCAAACCTAACAACGATCTAGTCATGTGCATAGCATGTCCGCTATCATGCAAATGAGTAATATGAAACTTACTGACAAGGTCGCTGTGCTGTTATCACCAAAGCCAGTGTCTCTGTGCAGATTCAACCCAGTGGTAGTAGGCAAGCCTATGTTTGTTTAAAATCATCATGAATATAGCTCCACTGTCACCACAGAGGCCCCGGTTCGATTTTTTTTTCTAAAGGCTGCAACAGGGTAGACTGAGTCTTGACAGGTAAAACTTTTTGGGGTGCATTCGTGAACCATGGCAAGGGTTGGCCATCCTGACTTCTTCAACACCTCCAACCAATGTTTACTATTACTGGTCAGTTACCATTTTTTCTTTCTTCGGCTTTTCCCTATTAGTTTGAGTCGCCGGAGCCAACCAGGCTCATTTTGATTTTGGCCGGGGATTTAAGGCCGAATGCCCTTCCTGACGCCACGTGATTTTTCAAGTGAAAATTCTAACCCCCGCTGGCACCGGGATTTGAACCCCAGCCGTCCGGGTAAAGACGAGCAGCTAAGCACCTGCGCCATCACGCTCCCCACAGGTTAGTTATCTATACACACATTAATCCATAATTACCTAATAATAATAATAATAATAACAATCATCCTCCATACACATGTCCATTAAAGCATGGTTTCACAAAGATGCTTATGCTTTTAGGTGTATAACACATTTTTCCTCATAACATGACTATTTACTGTTTTAGGGGTGAAATGACCTATCCAGGTAAAAGCGTATATCATCCCCTATTTTTTAAGCCATTACACCTAATTTTAGGATTCTTCGTTTCCTAGATATGGATTTTTCAATTTGGGGGTTGTTTGCATCCCCCTGCTATTTTTCATCAAAAACAAAAGATCTTAGGTTCATTTATCATTTTTAGGTGTTTAACACGTTTTTCCCCCATAACATAACTATTTACTGTTTTAGGGGTGAAATGACCAATCGAGGTAAAAGCTCATATCATCCCCTATTTTTTAAGCTATCACACCTAATTTTAGGGTTCTTCGTTTCCGAGATAGGGTTTTTTCAATTTTGGGGGGTAGTTTCACCCCCCTGCTATTTTTCATCAAAAACAAAAGATCTTAGGTTCATTTATCATTTTTAGGTGTTTAACACGTTTTTTCCTCATAGCATGACTATTTACTGTTTTAGGGGTGAAATGATCCATCGAGGTAAAAGCCCATATCATCCCCTATTTTTTAAGCTATCACACCTAATTTTAGGCTTCTTCGTTTCCGAGATAGGGATTTTTCAATTTTGGGGGGTAGTTTCACCCCCCTGCTATTTTTCATCAAAAACAAAAGATCTTAGGTTCATTTATCATTTTTAGGTGTTTAACACGTTTTTTCCCCCTTAACATGACTATTTACTGTTTTAGGGGTGAAATGATCCATCGAGGTAAAAGCCCATATCATCCCCTATTTTTTAAGCTATCACACCTAATTTTAGGATTCTTCGTTTCCGAGATAGGGATTTTTCAATTTTGGGGGGTAGTTTCACCCCCCTGCTATTTTTCATCAAAAACAAAAGATCTTAGGTTCATTTATCATTTTTAGGTGTTTAACACGTTTTTTCCCCCATAACATAACTATTTACTGTTTTAGGGGTGAAATGATCAATCGAGGTAAAAGCCCATAACATCCCCTATTTTTTGAGCTATCACACCTAATTTTAGAATTCTTCGTTTCCTAGATATGGATTTTTCAATTTTAGGGGGTAGTTTCACCCCCAAACAGGGAATGTTGCCCCAAGTGCTAGGACCCCTCATACAAGTCCCTAGCATGATTGGTTCGCGAGATATGAACAAAAGTGTCGTTAGGTCCTTTTAACAAGAATGAATCCTACATTCAAAAACGGGGCGTCACCCCCAGGGTTAGAATACTGCCTATGGCAAAATCCCATGAGGGGTTCAGAAAATATTAACAAACGTGTAGTTAGGTCCTTTTGACAAAAGCCGTCCGTGCGCGCACATACAAAAAAATCTATTTCACCCCCCGGGTGAGGGTAGTTTTTATTTTGGAGTGAATATACCCCTTCGATAGAAAAAAAGAGTTCACCACGAGTCCTACGACACCTCATAGGTTTAAATCCGATTATTGGTTAGCGAGATAGTCAAAAGCCGATGACCTATTAGTTTTTATGGTTTATTTCAATACATATTAAAAACACTCATTAATAAATCATCATTTAAAAAGCCCGCCCTCTTACAAAACTCCTCAAGTGCGCATGCGTATAAAAAAACATTCATCGCCAAAATGTCAAAAAACAACATGTTTACCCCAAATGGCGTTTCCCAATTCCATCCATTTTTAAAAAATAACCTCACCATCATCTAGAGCGGAAAAAATACCATCTAAACGACCCCTCACTCGACCCTACTCCTCCCCCACCACATAACCCTTTCCCAACATAGGCATACATATTCAAGCACGAGCGCGACTTGAGGAAACCAACACTACCCCACTACTCGCGAATGACCTTTTAGTTTTGGTCTTTTAATCAAATAAAGAGCCTATAGGAAAGTAGGGGGCATTTCTACCAATGCTAGGACACCCTGTATGTTCTAATCCCATGTTTGGTTAGCGAGATATCAGGTTCGGGGCAGCTACGAGGGTGGCTCAATAAAAAGGTAAGCAGCTCCCCCACTACCCCACTACTAATGCTATTACTGCAAATGGATTTCCACAATTCTGCATTCCAAAAGTAATAAAAATACCATAGTTTCAGCAATCTCCGTCTTCCTTTAAACTATCGTTGATTGGTTCATGCCTCTCCTCCAATAGCATAGTTTCTTCCTCAGCAGAATTCCTCGTTTCCTGCGACTGCGTCGTAAATCTTGGAACATTCTCGACTAAATGCTGACGTCACTGAGAATCTCAGCTCAAGTAGCCTGCTGGCATAACATTTACGTCATCCGTGCTTACGTCATGACTACCCACGTCATAACTATGACAGCCATAAAACTCCTTATAATTTCAAATATAGCCACCGTGGTCTCTATATAATTCAATTACGGGGGCATTCTCCTCCCACCACGTTTTAAAAACAGTTGCAAATTGTTTTTAAACTCAGTGTTACAAGTATCTCAACTCTCTTGAACACGAAATTGAATTATTACTGGCTTACTCTAGGATAGTATCTTTTTAAATTTCCAGCATTGAACTTGCCGTAAACGACATTATTCTCATCTTCGTAGAGTTCATAACAGTTGTTTCCATAAGCGTTCGTAATCCTAAACGGCCCCAGGAACACTAATCCAAATTTGGGGTAGATTTTCTTGGTCATATCAGCCTTGACAGGTCTGCGTAATAATACAAGATTTCCAACTTGAAAGGGTGTACCAAAACGTTTTCCAGCTACTCTTTTCAATCGTTTCTCTGCTGCTTTCTGGAGTTGTTCCTTTGCCTTGTCAATCCTCTGCTGTCTTCCTATGTCGGGATCTCTCGGTATGTGGTTGAAAAGATTATCCCACGGCCTTTCTGGGTTTCTTCCTAGATGAAGTCGCATTGGCACTTCTCCTGTGCTCTCCTGCACTGTAGAGTTCAGACATTCCTCAATAAGGGGTACAAATCTCACCCAACCAGAATGATCATTTGGACAGAAAATTCGACAGAATTTCGAAAATTCAGCCATATATCTTTCTGAGGAATTCGATTCAGGGTAACGCACGCTTGAAAATAAGTGCTTAATGCCAAGCCTTTCCATATCCGCTGCAAATTCCACGGACGTAAACTGCGTTCCATGATCTGACAGTAGATATTCCGGTATACCAGCTTTAGGAAATACAGCATTTTCCAGTCTGCTTACTACGTTCCTCGTGTTAGCTTTCTGCATGGGACTCATTGTAACAAATTTTGAGAAAACATCCACGGTCACCAACAAGTACTGGTTACCCTGGTATCCCTTCGGACAGGGGCCAAATATATCCGTCGCCATAAGTTCGTTTGGCTTAGAAGGAATCATCGCCTTCGGTTTTCCCTTTAGTAAAGCAGAAGCATACTTTGCTCTTTGACATTTGTCACAGGATCGAATGACCTTGGCAATGCTGGAACGCATGTTAGTCCAGATAAATCTCTCTTTAAGTGTATTAAGAGTTTTATCTAAACCGGCATGTCCAGTTGCGTGATGAGCTACCCACACTAAATTGACAATAAGTTTAGGTGGCACGACTATTCGGAGTTTTGTATGCGCATAGTCAGCATACTTGCATACGATGTCTCCACTCAAGACAAAGTGTCGTGAATTTCTCCGTGTAGCTTCATAGTCAACATCCGTATTGTCCATGTAACCCTTGAGGAACCTGTACATTTTCCTTATTGGAGCGTGTCTCTTCTGTGACACACCGATTCGGGCTAACCTCCTAACGGTTTCTTCATCTTCTTGCTCCAATTGTACATGGTGTATCTGCACATTTTTAATAGGGTTACGTGATAGAGCATCAGCCAGTAAGTTATCTTTCCCAGGCTGGTGGACGATAGTAGCGTTAAACTGTTGGGTGAACAAAGCCCAACGTGTCAATCTATCACTTGACATGTCAGTTTGCAACATAAACTGTAGTGCTTTATGGTCAGTAATAATGATGACCTTATGTCCCAGCAGGATTTTCTTCCAGGCTTGTAAAGCTGTCACAAAAGCTAACGCTTCAAGCTCTGTCGTGAAGTAGTTTTCCTCGTGCTTTTTCAACTTCCGACTAGTGAACGCAATGTAGTGCTTGTTGCCTGCCTCGTCTTTCTGGTATAAGACTGCACTAATGCCTATTCTTGATGCATCAGACTCAATATAAAACACCTTCTCAAAGTCTGGGTACTCCAGTTTCACATTATTTCTGAGCATTTCTTTTGCTTTCTCAAAAGCCTCGTCTGCAGCGGTACTCCATTTCCATCTGTTGTTCTTCTTGAGTAAGTCATACAGAGGAGCCATAATTTCCGAGTATCTTGGACAGTGGCTGCTAATAAATTGGCATGCACCTACAAATTCTCTGACTTGTTTCACCTTAGTTGGCTTTGGAAATCTCGTGATCGCATCTACTTTTTTCATGTTTGGATGATATCCATCTTTATCAATAGTATGCCCCAAATAATTTATCTCCTTCTTTAAGAATTGACATTTTCCAAAGTTCACCTTGATATTGGCCTCCCTTAAATTCTCGAACAACTTTCTCAAGTGCACTAAATGTTCTTCGGCGCTGGGTGAAGATACGATTAAATCGTCAATGTAGCAGATTACATTTTCTTTCACTTCGTCAGTGAGCTTACTATCAAGTGCTCGAATAAGTGCTGGTCCACTGTTAACCATTCCAAAAGGCATTCTGGCAAAGACCCATGACGTCTGGTCAAATAGGAATCCAGTGTACTGCATACTATCCTCTTCTAGTTGAACTTGATAAAATGAAGACGTCAAGTCGAGAACGCTGAAACAAGCTCTCCCTTTGAATTTCCGAAGCAGATCTCTAATCTTGGGTGGTCTGTCATTTTCTGGAAGAATCTTCAAGTTGATGGTCCTGGCATCGAGACAAAGACGTATTTGACCATTACTTTTCTTCACTACTGTGATGGGGTTTATATAAGATGACGCCTGTTTTCTAATAATCCCGTCTACCTCCATTTTTCTGATTAACCCTCGTACTTCTTGATAGTATTTCTCAGGAATGGGGTATATTCTCTTCTGGTAAGGGGTTTCATCTGTCAGCCTTATCTTGTACTTATAATCCTTAATCAGTCCAGGCTTTTCATCGAAAATATCTTGGAATTCCTTTATCAGATCCTCAAATTCCCCCTGAATTTCTTCAAATCCTTCAGTTTTTCTACTGGGTATTTCTTCTAAATTTTCCACTTCATTAATTATTGTATTCAAAATTTCTTCCCTAAGGTCTATTTCCAGACTGTTTTTCACGTCCTGTTTTTCTATCTCTTCTGTGATTATGTACCCATCATTAAAGCTAATACTTCTGTTCTTCATGTCAATAATAGCTCCGACCTTCGATATAAAATCGATTCCAAGCACCATATCAAAATTGATCTTGCTCACCACAATGAAGATCTGTTCATAATTCCTTCCATTGATTTCAAAGTTCAATAACACTTGAATCTTGCATTTCACTGCCTTATCTTGGAATATCCCTCTCACTTTGACGGTAGAAACAGGTAGAACTGTCATGTTCTCTCCTCTTAGCAGACTTTGATAACATTCCTCTGAAATGATGGAAATAATAGCACCAGTATCCATCAGGGCTTTGTACTGCTGTCCATCTATCCGTACAGCAATAATAGGTAAGGCACATGGTCTTTCCTCTTTAACAATACCCCTCTCTTCTAGTAAATCTTCATCGGTAACTTCGTATATCTCATTAATCGTAATCAGGTGTGGTGTGGCAATGTATTTACAGGTTCTCACTGACGTTGAGAAATCGGCGTTTTTTTTTTGTGTTACCGACCTCAAAATTCTGCTGGCTCGTAGAAGGCCCAGGATCGATTACAACATCCTGCCTTTTCTTTTGATTGTCAGCTTCTTTATCCCTTAATTCTTTTAAGTATTGCTGGCTTTCCTTTTCTCTTTGCTGATACTGATCGGGTGTCATAACCTGACCTTGAGTATTCTGGTTTCTATTTTGGTTTTGGTTATTCCTATTATAGTTACGGTTATACCCATTATTGTTGTAATATCTGCCTCTTCCATTGTAGTTTCCTCGGTTGTAGTTCCAACCTCTTCTCTGTTGATACGGTCGGTAACCTTGTGATCTGTAATTTCTAAACTGATTATTTCTGTGAGGACCTACATTGTCAGTTTTCTCCTGCTCTGGCTTGTCAGTTTGTTGGACTTGGTCCATATATACCGTATTGATTTCTTTAAACTCCTGCCTTTGACCTTTCTGGACTACGTTAGGCATTGGGCTTGTGTAGTCTAACCTTCTCAGTAATTCATCCATGCTGGATAAATCCCTGATGTTGGACGAAATTATAAGTCTCCTCACCTCAACTGGCAGCATACGAGAAATCGCATCTATTAGTTGCTCCGTGGACAATGGGGGTTGCAAAAATCTCAAGCGGGACAACTGACTCGTAAAGAAATCAGCGTACCTCGTTGGAAGAGTACCTGAGTATTTTCTTGAATACACCTCCGCTCTTAACGAATTCTGCGCTTCTATGGACCAAAATCGTTTGATTAATGCCTCTGCAAACTCGTCAAAGTTACTGAATGTGTATCTAAATGCGCAAAACCATTCAAGGGGTCCTCCAATCAGATATCTCTCTACTATCTTCATCTCTCTCTCTCTGGGAATGTGAGCTTCGATGAAATAATCTTTGAGATTCCTTACATACTCTATAGGTGTCAAACTATCAGTGTTACTGAATTTTTGTGGTTTGTCTTCGAAATTCCTGATGACCGTCACGTTCCTCGGATATGAATCCGGATAGTTTTTCCCACTATCTCGATAGTTCCACTCAGGTTCCATATTCCTCTCGTCATCCTCCTCTCTGAATCTGGATACACGTTCTTCAGGAGTCACGTCTCTCTCTTCTGGCTCTAGGTTATGTCTTCTAGCATAATTCCTATTCAATTCGCAAGCTAAGCCTTCTGTATCCTTGTCGGTGATTTCTGTTAAGACTTTCTTGATAATCTCTTCTTTTTAGTTCTCCATTAAACTAGCCTCTCCTAACTTCAAATTTTTCAGTTTACTCGTCGTTTCATTTACATCCGAGACAACTTTATGAATTTGATCCTCTAATGTAGATTTTAAAGTTTGCATATCCTGATCTAGTTGTGTTCTATCGTCAACTTGTTTTTCGGATAGCGAATTTATCCTGACGCTTAAATCTTTCCTAATCTGTACTACTTCATTGTTAATTTCTATCTGCGTACTGGCAAGTTTTCTTTCAATCCTTTCCTGAATTTGGGTTACATGTTCCCCACTTGACTTATTCCACTCGTCTTTCCATACCGTTACGTTTGCTGTTAACATTTCGGCTATGTCTACTTCGATATCCTCTTTTAATTCTCTATTGTGGTCTAATACCTGTGTTCTCATGACCTCTACATCATACTTCAACTCTGCTAAAGACGTTGTTGTTCTAACTGATTCATCAACTAGTCTAGTCGCTAATGCAGTTATATTACGCGTACAAAGAGTTTTTGAGTTTTCGATTTCTTCACTGACTTTATTTACATCAGTTTGGACTTTAGTGATATCTACGAAAACTGTGTTGACCTCTACCTGAATCTTAGTTATGTCACTTTGCACCTCAGTTATATCCGCATGATTGTTATTAATGTCTACCTGAACATTGGATACATAAGTTCTAGCTTTTTGAATTTCTTTTTGGACTTCCTCGACCTTGTCTTGGACAGTCGCTACATCGTTTTTGACAACAACTACTTCGGCTCTAGCACAAGAAATATCCCCTCGGACATTAGCTACATCTAGATTTAACATTGTAAGGTTTTTCTGTACCTTAGACACATCAAATTTAACATCATCAACATTTTTATGCACATTAGATACATCTGTGCGCATGTCACTTACAGTACTCTCAATTCCTTGGGTATTAATCTGTAAACGCGACATATTATCCTCCAAATTAGCAGCACTAGTATGAAGAACCTTCAAACTTTCACCCATGCTAGCTGTCAAATTAGCAGACAAAGTACTAGCATTCTCCTCCATTCGACTAGTATTCCTAGCTTCCATCTCCTTCATACTACTATTCAAATTAGCAGACATATTACTAGCATTCTCCTCCATCCTTGCATTCAAATTAGCAGACAAATTACTATTATTCTCCTTCATGCTTTCATTCAGCATCTGCTTCATACTACTAGTCATGCTTGCTTTCAAATTAGCAGACATCTCCCTCGCACTTTCATTCATGCTAGCTTTCAATTCTTCTAACATCAACCTCATACTTTCATCTGCCATTACAATATTATTCAAAAATGGACTGCTGTAGGGACATACATCAAAAGAGCAAAATAACAACATTTGAGCAACATTTTTCACCATATATAATTTTGATCAATTTTCTGTCTTAAATCTAACTTATAACTACCTTATAATTAATTTTCGAAGATACTTCATGTTGAAACAAACTCAAGCACATGTTCAAATTTCCCTGGCTCATTTTAAAATATCCTAACACCAATAATTTACATTTATAATCCAAATAATTTAATTTTATCTTTAATATGACTAAAATGTCATAAGCCGGTCAAATAAAATAAGATTCCAGATTATAGGCGATTTTTCTAAGTTTCCTGCCCATTTAACCTTTCTCAAGTTGTATAAGATCTGATCTTTTCTGAGTGTAATTTTCCTAATACAATACAACATTTAATTCCTATATAATCACACTCTTAAATACTACAATTGGCCTAGACATCTAACAAAGAATCAACCTCTTTATTTGAGTATAATCGAACCTCACGTTTTAGGTTTGCCACTCTTTCTGGCGTTCAACCTGGTAATCCAGTTTTGTCGAATTCGAGCCCCAACGTATTAGGTGCGCCAATCTTTCTGTCCCCGTTTACCTGGATAGTAGGCTGTCAGATATCCGCCCCCTCAATCGGATTGCCAATTATCAATCGCACCGGCACAGTTACATCAATGAAAATGGCACTGACAGATACTATCGAGATAAGAGCACAGAAGTTCACAGGAAATCATTGTGGAACACACCAAAATAGACGGGGGTTCATACTTACCGTTACTTACCTCTTAATTATCTCGGGGTTTGAGTTGACAACAGGATCACTAAAAGTCTGTTCACACAATAACCTCCACCATGACATTTAAAAATGAGCCAGAACGAAGACGAGAATTTTGAACTGTACAAAAGCTTTATTTCTAATAAAGGGTATGATTTTGATAACACAACACAATAAACGTGGCTATCAGTAGCCCAAGTCAATCTGACTACGTCCTCCAGTATGACTTGCAAAAATTATCATACAACATGATATAAAACATATTAGCTCCCAAGAGCTCCAAATAACGTAATATTCATAACACTATTGGATTGGAAAAGGACGTCAGGGTGTGACATATATAGAGCATTTGGTTTCCTTTTAATAAACATGGCAATGGTATTTATAGTCGCAAGGCCAGAGTGTGTACGACCTCACACTGATAACCAGATGTTGGCCCAGCTGCGAGCTACCCTCGAACCTGTTGCATACTGGTCAAATGGACTCCCTTCTCACGTGCTAAGTTACGTAAGAGTACAGCTTGCTCTCTCAAACTTTTAAATGTCTACAATACAACTCACATTTATTTACGCAAATCTTTCAAGTACTTTGCTCACATCTTATTGGATCATTATGTTAATTCCTTAAACTTGTTAACTTCAATCCAAATGTTTAATTAGCTCTTAAATGTTTATAACAAAATCACATAAATTATTTATAACAATAAGAAATTGTTTATAATATTTGTCAAAGACAATAAAAATATTTTATACACGCCTTTAACATCACTCTCGTTCCACATTATTTTCAAAAATATTTACAGCAATTATTTACAATATTAACATTTAAATTGTTTAAATTATTGTTTTAAGAAATACATTAACCACATGTTCATTCGGTTGGTAATTTTCATAATCGTGTTTAATATAATCGACCAATGAAGGTTAGTTATACATGTTAATGTCACAATCTGGTTTAATAAAGGTTTTAATAATGATTTGTGACGGCAACCTTCATTCAAAATCTTATCTCAAATTCTTTCAAAACTCGTGTTAATTATAACAGTAAATCACTTGATTTATTTTCAACGAACTATGACAATCTTATTCCAGCGGAAAATCCTTCGCTAACAAGTTAATGCATAAACTGCATTAAAAATATGCCCAAAATCATCATATATTAATCTATATGGCATTAAACTTCCACATAACTTACAAAACTTCCACAAATAATTCTTTAACATTAATTCCTGTGGGAACTTCCTTCATATTCAAGGGCATTATACCTCAGCGACTTTCAACACGCGCTGCACTATCGATTATACATTCATAGTTCCACTTAAAATTTTTTATAATCATTAATTGTTTCAAAACTGTTTTTTTTTATTTAACCTTCGTGGATTTCATTCATGAACCGAAATGAAGTCAAAACTTGCCAATCACAAACAAATTTAATAGTGATTACGCTTATATACGCCTGTCTGGTCTATCAAAATTTAAGATTAACATCTTAAAAGAAATTGCAGTATAAAAATACTATCTTCAAATAAAGTGCGACTAAAATGCAAAGTAGTCGAATAGAATCCAATTAGACTGGGGAATGCAAACATCGTTCTATAAATCTCTAATTGAGAAAAACTCCTAACAAAAGTTCTTGACTTTAATGCATTCAATAATTCATTATTAACGTTAATCTTTCACAAAAGTGTCTATGGTGCAATGTTCATTCATAACTGACGATAAATGTCTGTGTTGCAATCAATTCAAATAACGACTAGTATTTCCAAGATCGTCGACAACGTAAGAGATTTTAACGCTCTAAAATCATTTAAATGTTCTTCCTTCTTGATGATGACAGAAAATTGGTCAAAGTAATTAAACTGGGGTAGAATTACTTTAATAAAGTGACACGCTGTCTGAATTTAAATCTGCCATAAAAATCATTAACTTACAGTCAAATCGTGACTACAAAAAAATATATTAATTACTGAAAATTCTAAATATCAGTCTCAACTGATTCAAAATCGTTAACTATGCCCATGACAAAACAATGTCTTAATAAATCGTCGAAAAATGCAAAACTCATAAAGGTGTACTGAGAATAAGAATCTCAACAAGAAAATAGGGCAAAACATGAGGATAAAAATATGGGGAAAATGGTTGCTCAAACATCATTAATAAACTCAAATACAATAAACGTTCACGACTACCTTATCTGCCGATTGACGTTCCAGAGGAAAATTCCCCAAAGAAGACTGCTGATGGATCCATTTCACCACGTTAAAGCTGAGCTCCATCCTCGAAATAGGAAATAGCACCCTCGGAGAATCGAACTGCTTCCTTCTCCGTGAATCGCTCTGCTCCTCGAAGACGAATAGACATCCTTCCGGCAATAATCTTCTTTGTGAGTCGGGACACCCCTGACCTCTCTTGAAAAATTCCCTGAAGTTCCAGTAGACAATCGCCATGAAGTTTTGTAGAAATTTCCGAAGAAATTATTCATATTCAGTGTATGAAATTGTTTCTATGGCTGTTCGATGGTATTCAGCCTTTAATTACGAAACATGGGTGTAGATGGTATTCACCGCATTTTCGCTTGTGTGGAATAGCAATTAGCGAAGTTCCATGTCGCTATCTTACTCCGTTGAAGTATGTCCCAATTGCAATAAGCCCTTTAGCCTTCCATCTGCTCTTCGGTTGTAGTGTTAGAAGAACAAACTGCCGTATTAAATTGCTCCATTATACTGTATCGTTCTGTAACCAAGCAATCTGAAGTCTTTCTATTCCACTCGCAGCGTCAGCCGTTGCGTTGATTCTGGCTATACAAAAGTGCTTCTCTTGTGGCGAGATAATCACTTTTGTCAGTCGTATAAAACTGCTAATATCTTTTAAACTAATCGGTCGAAATTGTTCAGCTTTTCTCTATAACTGCATGTAGCACTGCACAATACAATTAGCTTATCGGAGACCGCTAACTGTTCGAAGCTAAACTTGTAGAAGCTTTCTAAGGTCCGTTTCAACTTCACCTAGTTTGACATGAATCTCGTTAATATAGTGGCCTCGCCACGCGTTATAAAGACGATTCTTTTCACTGCTGTTCACTTCGACGTCTCACTATAATGAATGTATAAGAAAAGAACTTTCACAATTATACTTCGATGATCGGAGAACGAAAGAGGCTCCTCTCTTCTGCGCAAGCCCTTTTATTAACTTCACGAGGGGCGTTTCCATCCCTTCCAGAGCGTGATACTGCGTCATCGCTAGAAGTTCCAACTTCGTTAATACATGACGGATTTTCAAAATTCAAAAACTGAAAATAAATTTCACCAAAATTCCAAATCAATGCTATTACTGCAAATGGATTTCCACAATTCTGCATTCCAAAAGTAATAAAAATACCATAGTTTCAGCAATCTCCGTCTTCCTTTAAACTATCGTTGATTGGTTCATGCCTCTCCTCCAATAGCATAGTTTCTTCCTCAGCAGAATTCCTCGTTTCCTGCGACTGCGTCGTAAATCTTGGAACATTCTCGACTAAATGCTGACGTCACTGAGAATCTCAGCTCAAGTAGCCTGCTGGCATAACATTTACGTCATCCGTGCTTACGTCATGACTACCCACGTCATAACTATGACAGCCATAAAACTCCTTATAATTTCAAATATAGCCACCGTGGTCTCTATATAATTCAATTACGGGGGCAGTACCATCCCGGCATTTGCCCGAAGACGAAGAGGGAAACCACGGAAAACCACTTCGAGGATGGCTGAGGAGGGAATCGAACCCCCTCTACTCATTTGGGACACCCGAGGCTGAGTAGACCCCGTTCCAGTCCTCATACCACTTTTTCATTTTTCGTGGCAGAGCCGGGAATCGAATCCAGGACCTCCGGGGCGGCAGCTAACCATGCTGACCGCTAAGCTACGGAGGCGACAACACTCCCTTTTACAATAGATTAATATTTGTGCCAATCTTTATATATATAATTCTTCGACACGTGTGTATGTGACTGAACTCCTCCTAAACGACTGAACCGATTTTGATGGAATTTGGTATGTATATTAGTGTGGGTCCATGTATGGTTTAGATTCACAATGCGACCCGGTAGGTAGAATGAACACTATTTTAGAACCACAATTTACACACACACAATTTTAGAACCACAATATACAGTCAAAAACAAACCTGGACATGATCAGAAATGGATCGTGTGGAGGGCACTTAATCGTCTCCGTTCTGCTGTTGGAAGATCTAAGGATAACTTGCAGAAATGGCACTTCCCCGTCGACTCCACCAACTGCGACTGCGGTATGCCCCATACCATGGAGCATCTACTGAATTGTCCGCTGTGCCCTGCCACTTGTACAGCAGAAGATCTTTTACTAGCAACTTCCAATGCTATACAGGTTGCACATTTTTGGTTGACCGTGGTTTGAAAAGACATTGTGTGTTGTATGGTTTACTTCTCTTTTCTTTTGTTTGTAAATATGTATGTAATTTTAGTGTAATCCAGTATTTTGTTTGCTTCTGACACGAATAAATAAATAAAGTCAAAAACAGTCGTCATGGAAACCACTAGCCTTGGCCTTCGTGAAAGCTGATGTTTTGGACGGTTTGTCTCTGCACGTTAGAGCCACCTGGTCGTAATCTGTGCAACTACCGCCATTACATACACCCCGCCCGTGGCGGAAAGTTGTGTTTTATACCAAAGGTGGCAGTGATGTCGAATTCTACGGTTTGTCTCTGCACGTTAGAGCGTTTCAAAGTCACGTATGCTTTCATATACCATTCATCCGATTGCTATGAAACTTGGGTAATATGTTGAATGAGCACCAGGGAAGGTGTTTGGCTTAGTAAATCCATTTTACAATAGATAGCGCACGAATAGATTCAACAAATGAGCGACGACGCGCGAAGCGTTTCAAAAAGGTCCCGTATGCGTTCAAATACCATTCGTCCGATAGCGATGAACCTTGGGTGAGATGTTGTGTACACTTACGTGAGGGTTTCTAACTTAGTAAATCCATTTTACAATAGGTAGCTCACGAGTAGATTCAACAAATGGGCAACGACGCGCGAACTTTTAATCAAAGTCCCGTATGCGTTCATATACCATTCATCCCATTGCAATGAAACTTGGGTGAGATGTTGTGTACACTTACGTGAGGGTTTCTAACTTAGTAAATCCATTTCACAGGAGGTTTCGCACGAGTAGATTCAACAAATGAGCGACGACGGGCGAAGCGTTTCAATAAGGTCCCGTATGCGTTCAAATACCATTCGTCCGATTACGATGAAACTTGGGTGAGATGTTGTGTACACTTACGTGAGGGTTTCTAACTTAGTCAATCTTACAATAGGTAGCGCACGAGTAGATTCAACAAATGTGTGGCGGCACGCGAATTATTTCAACAAAGTACCGTATGCGTCCATATACCATTTATCCGATTGCGATGAAACTTTGGTGAATTGTTGTGTACACTCCAGGAAATGTTTCTGTCTTAGTAAATCCAGTTTTTAATAAGTAACGCACGAGTAGATTCAGCAATTGAGCGACGGCGCGCGAATCGTTTCCACAATGTCCCGTATGCGGTCATATATCATTCATCCGATTGCGATCAAACCTTGGTGAATCATTGAGTACCGTACACGCCAGAGAAGGTTTCAGGCTTAGTAAATCTATTTTACAATAGGTAGCGCATGAGTAGATTCAACAAATGAGTGACGGCACGCGAATCGATTAAAGAAAATCACTTATGCGTTCATATGTCATTCATCCGATTCCGATGAAATTTTGATGAGTTGTTGTTACACGCCAGGGAAGGTGATCAACTTGGTAAATCCATTTTACAATATTGGTAGCGCACGAGTAGATGTAACAAATGAGTGACGACGCGCGAAGCGTTCCAACAAAATCCTGTATGCGTTCATATACTATTCATCGATTGCGATGAAACATTGATGAGTTGTTGTGTACACTTACGTGAAGCATTCTAACTTAGTAAATCAATTTCACAGTTGGTTGAACGCGAGTAGATTCAACAAATGAGTGACAGCGCACGAATCATTTAAACCAAATCGAGTATGGGTTAAATGCCATTTATCCGTTTGCGATGAAACTTTGGAGAGTTGTTGTGCACGCTCCAACGAATGTTTCTAAATTAGTTAATTCAATTCAAGATATTTTAGAGGCAGTTAACAGAAATTGAAAAAATATTGTGTATCCAAAAGCACTTCAAGAAACAAAGTTACAACACTTTCTTTGATTGGCAGGACAACGTCTGCCGGGTCAGCTTGTAATAGTATAAAATACCGGTGTATCAACAATTTCACGTGAGGTTTCTTCTCTGTCACATGTTACACATCATATGCGACTACTGTAAGGCTCGTAAATTTTCTTTCTTTCTTTCTTTCTTTCTTTCTTTCTTTCTTTCTCTTACATTATTTCTTTTTTCTTTCTCTTTCTTTCTTTCTTTCTTTCTTTTTATCTTACTCATACTTTCTTTCTTCCTTTCTTTATTTCTTTTTTCTTTCTTCCTTTCTTATTTCTTTCTTTTTTCTTTCTCTTACATTCTTTATTTTTATTTCTCCTTTCTTTCTTTCTTTCTTTCTTTCTTTCTTTCTTTCTTTCTTTCTTTTTATCTTACTCATACTTTCTTTCTTCCTTTCTTTATTTCTTTTTTCTTTATCTTACATTCTTTCTTTTTATTTCTCTTTCTTTCTTTCTTTCTTTCTTTCTTTTTATCTTACTCATACTTTCTTTCTTCCTTTCTTTATTTCTTGTTTCTTTCTTTCTTTCTTTCTTTCTTCTTTATTTCTTTTTTCTTTCTCTTACATTCTTTCTTTTTTATTTCTCTTTCTTCCTTTCTTTCTTTCTTTTTTCTTTCTTTCTTATTTTTCTTTTTTCTTTATCTTACTTTCTTTCTTCTTATTTCTTTCTTTTTCTTTTTCTTACTATCTTCTTTCTTTCTATGACTGCAACCATGCTGAGTATGGTATTTTCTTCGAGTATTTCCTTACCTGCTCCAGGCAAATGAAGAATAGTACCTTTTTTCAATAAAGTAATGCTAATTCACTGCTACAGTCATCACTACAACACAGATCAGACAAAAGCCGCACACAAAAACAAACAAGTAGTACACTTGGCTGATAAGCACGATGGTTCAACATAACAACAACTAATCTGTTGAAATACCAGGTTCGATTCCCTTCTTTGCTAGGAAATTTTAATTCTGGTCTGAGGGCTGGAACGGGGTCAATTCATCCTTTTGAGGCAAAACTGGGAAGAGGAGAGTTGAATTTCCATCTCAGTCTTCTTGGTAGTGGTTTTCAGTGATTTCCCACTAATTCTACTCTAGGCAAATGACAGGATGGTTCCTAACTTAAGGCCACGAACGCCTACTTCCCAATCCTCAACTAAGTTACAAAGACACACACTAATACATCTATCACAACAAAAAGGGTTAACAGACAAATTGCACACACGCCCTAGTATACGGGGCTGAATGACCACGATATCGCAAAGAAAAAGAGGAGAATAGAAGCGTTTAAAATGTGTTTCAAGAAAATGATGAAGATGGGTAGGCATGGAAAGGGGAAAAAATGAAAGAAATAAGAAAGATAGAAAGAAAGTAAGAGAAAAACAGTTAGAAAGAAAGAAAGGAAGAAAGAAGGAGTGAAGAGGCATTATGGTGAGTGAGAGTGGATAGACGTTCCTGGCGACTGCTAATGAAGAGAAGAGATATTTTGGTAGGACACATAGGCATACTATTTATTTATTTATTTATTTATTTATTGAATATCCAATACAGAGGGGACCCTATTTTACTAATGTATATTAGGGTTATAGTTAGATGCGATGAGTGAATGTTAGAAACTGATTATATTAACAGGGTTTTTGAAAAATGTGATGAAATGGTTTTGACATTTCAATATCGCAGTACTTCAAGGGGCAATACAGATTGTATCTTTATCTTTCGAAGACAAGACAATCAAACAACAAGTGGCATACAATTTGTGAAGAACCACCGAAGCAAGAGCAATACTTGCTTCCGTTGTCATCCATTTTAATTTTGAAACGTTCGAAGTAAGACTTAAATTTTCCGTTGCCTGAAAAGAATTGTGAGAGCTCAAAGCTTGGAGTCGCAATTTACATTTCAGTTGGTCGAAACCTTTGGGGAAGATAACCCTCTTTTGATGAGGAAATTGGTTGGTAGGTTGGTTTCTCAGTTTAGGGGCTGCGATAACGCGGTCATGTAGCCTCGTGTACTTTGGGTGTGTGTAGAATTTGTCTGATAACTGGTGTTAAATGTATGGCTATATTAGTGTGTGTTATCTGTTTTTAATTCAATTAAGGACTGCAGACATTCGATTTTCAAGTAGTTCAAACTTTTGCTACCAAACGCCACCGTCAACGACCAACTAGTTCTTAACTTTGTTACTAGATGCCACCGCAGTCAGCTCCTGGCGACGAACGTTGGAACCTAAGAGCGTTAGTCAAATATAACCTATAATTTAGCTTCACACAAGTGTAATTAGTGGAAGATTCTTTATCATGCCATACATCTATGACATGGGACCGCCGGCTTTACTTCCCCTCCGAAGGAAGACATACAGAGGGGTTTTTAACCCTCTTAAAAATCCGACGACTTTGGCCGGGTTTGAACCCGTGCATAGAAGCATAGAAGCCACCGAAGCCGTCAATAAGAAATCTATATGTAATTCCACTGGTCCAACGTATATTGTCTTAATTGAATTAACACATTAAAAAAATAACCTGAGACCTATCATACGTCACCTCGAGGTTAGATGTAGGTCTATTGGCAGTTTTCGCTAGCTGGTCTGCTCTCTCATTTCCAGTAGTTTCCGTACGTCCTTGTGTCCAAGTAAAGCAAATGTGCAGGATACATACCAAGACACCCAGAAATAGCAAACTTAGTTATGGAAGTAAGGACAAGATCTGTAGGGGTAGACCAAGGTTAGAATACATTAAACAGATTGCTTCGAATGTAAGGTGTGGTAGCTATGTAGAGATGAAACGATTAGCTCAGAACAGGGAGGCATGGATGGCTGCTTCAAACTGGTCAAAAGACTGAAGACTCAAACTCAACACACACCATGAGGTGGGCTGTTCAATGGAGGGAAAAACTGACTGAGTAAATGGGCGATCGCTAGTTCAAATTATTTGAGTATCGCATGTCCATACTACTGTATGTGACCCACATTTATCATACCTCCAGCATGCCCTTCGACATGTCACGCAAAAAGAATTAATGAGGGAAATATTCTTGTTTATTTTTTATTGTTGTTATTGTTGCTTTATTTAGGAACTAAGGGCATCTTGGTCATTAACCCCATGTACTTGAATTTGCATGGATTTATCAGATCATCCACACCCCTCCTTGCAATTTTGGCTCAGCTCATCCCCCTAAAGAGGTAAAACCTAGTCACGCCACTGGCTGGGAGCGCCGGAATTCGAACCCCAGATTTCCTAAATATCAACTACCTATTCGAGATTTCTTTATAACACTCGGTTCCGCTGGTGTTTGATTGTTTCTAGTCAGTCATACTTACGGAATAACAGAAGAAAAACAGAACAAAACAATGCGGTATAATTTCAATAAGCATACTATCCATAATGTACTATCGACGTCCTAAGAAAATTTGGGTCATTTGCACTTGTATTTTTCTATATTTCTTTTATTTGTATGCAACGCCGAGATTATTGATCTCGTGTTGCAATATGAAGGTAGCTTTATACGGTATGCGCTACTATCCCATATTCAACGATGAAAGTCAGCCTAGCATAAAATCCTCACGAGAGCCAAATTACTGCTATGAATCTACCATTGAAAATAATAATTCATTTTTCGAACAGCTCATTTCGTTTCTTGTTCATTTTAACATTACAGAGATATTATAGAGCACACCTGCTACCAAGTTAAAATTGTGTCTGTACCACACTTGGGAAAGTTAAAGCAAAGCAAAGCCAACTCCGTACAGGCCATGGAGGCCCCGGGAGTAGTGGAAGGTAGAGACTTCCATCTTTGTGACAACAGCACTAAATGGGATGGAGTTATCAGCTCCTCGCTCGGCCGTCTTTGTTCCTAGGAATTACCCAGGTACTCATTTCTGGTTTAGGCTGGGTGAACCCCAGGGCTATTTGTGATTCCGAAAATGGTACATGGGTGGGGATCGAACCCACTCCCGTAAGAAGCTCAGCGCCTCTACCGACTGCGGCACGCAACACCCTACACTTGGGAAAGTTATCCAAAGGTAAACATTAAAGTCCCCCTTTCCCCCCATAGGGGAAGTCACGACAGAAGGACGGGTGTTGACCAGGGGCATAACTAGGATTTGCATCTGGAGGATGATGAGCGAGGTCAAATCCGAACTAACTGCATGTTTTGTGTTTGTTTGTTTGTTTACTACTTTGGTTTTGTGTTTGTTTTCTGCGTTTTTTTTTAATTTTGATTTTTCATTTTGCTTTGTGTTTTTGATTTTGTGTTTCTTTTCTGCTTTTGCCTTTGTTTTTAAATGTTACTTTTTGCTTTCTGTTTTGGTCATCTGTTTGTTTATGCTTTTTGCTTTGTGCGAAAGGCAATCTAAGACAATTAATGAAAGCAAACCTACACGTTTTCCTGTTTGATCTCGATAGCATTTGATAACACCTCTCAATGTGCAAAAGCTCGAAAAATGAACATTTTTGTTGGGCCTAACACTAAATATTTTACACAAGTAAAAATAAATGTTCTCAAATTATAAACGTACACAAATCAATCGATTGTCAGCAATTCGAAAATTGTAAAGATTTCATCAAATTACGTTTTTTTTTAAATTATTTGAGTCTGGGGGATTGATCCCTCAAATCACCTCCCGTAGTTACGCCACTCATGTTGGTGACCACGGGTTTCAGCCGAGGCCGACACTGGTTTTCACTTAATTACACCAGGCTTCTCTCATGTCAACATCTCTTGGTCAACTCTTGTTCTCTTATTCCCCAGCGTAGCTGTGCTCGTGAAATCGTGCACCACGGCCGCGAGGGCAGCTGCAGCAAGCCCATAGCCCGGTACTGACAGTGGCTATCCTGAGTGAGGTTTTCCCAGAGCTTTTTTTACGTTCTCTCCAGGCAAATGCCGGGATTGTACTTTACTTCAACTTCCGGGGCGCCTACACCATCCCTGACCGTAATAAAGTTACACACACTACTACTGTACAGTCATCACAGAAACACCGAATTTAGACAAGTTTAATCTGCTTGGGGCTGATGACCAAGATGTCCCTACAACAACTTGTTCTCTTCCTATCCCGATGGTGTTGGGTATCCGTGGCATAGGGTGACTCGAATCTTCCAGACACATACATTATTCGAGGGGTCAGATCTGTTGCTCTCTTTTCATGATAGGCTATGTTATTGTTGTTGTTTTATTTAGGGGTTTTACAAATTCTTGGTCATGTAGTCCCGTGTAACACAGGTTATAAGACAAATTATATATACACACACACCGAAGAATACGGGTCTAAATGACCACGATGCCCTAGTCCCTCAAAAACTCAGAAACTATGTGGAGAATAGACAAAGGTATGCAGAACCTGATAGAACTTTAATTACAAATGCCTATTACATAAAACTCTAAGATATTCTTGGCCATTACTAATGAAATTGAAATTCTTATGCCAGTACTTACATACCTATTAACTAACCGACGTTTCGCTTTCATCTAGACAAAATAATGAGCTAAGTTAATGGCGAGCCAAATATTCAACTCGTATGCCGTAATATGTTCTGGCTCGAGGCTAGGCTGGAGCCTGGAATTGACGATTCACGGTGTCTGAACAATGGAACAACCGTCAAACAATACTCAAGGAAGCAGGCACGACTCAAGGTAACTAGAAGAGTAATGGCACGACTGGGGTGAGACAAAGATATCACTGAAAATCTCTCTATATATAACAAGATGTTCAGGAAAGAACATATAGCCTACTTTCTCCTAAATGTATGGGTATAGTTATAACTCTTTGTCTTTATCATCTCCTGATTTCTTCCAATCCGAAGTGCAAATTGGCACACTGGATTTGAGGAGTGGCGTTCAAATAATTTACCCCAGCATTTTGCAATTTCATCAGTAAACACTCCAAACAACGTAGGTATTCTGTTTATTAACACCGACTACTTACAATAACTTAAACTTCGTTGCTCTAAACGTATCACTGGGAGAAACATATTTAATATAACTATTACACAGCTAATTTGTAATCGCGCACGGCTAACGAGAAAGACAGGCCATGGCGCGTAAAGCAAACCCTTCTGTGACGTAGGCAATGTACCGGTACTGCTTGATGATGCTTGTACGTTTAAGTCGAGAGCAATTCATAAGCAGCAGAAATGCAATATTTTATATCAATCTTCATAAAATGGACGCAGTTTAGATGTTCCGTGTGTTTTCAAACACGATAAATTATACTGTATAGGTTTGCAAAACTACGCCTATTGAAGTTACTCCTTACAAAAATCCACGCGAACTAGGATTCAAGGGTTCGTTGTGTCTTTAATAGCTGCAACGAACAGGCTACATTAAGTCGAGTTGTAGATTCTGTGACCTTCGTTGTGAGTTAAATTATGTGCACATTAGTGTAATTAGATCAAAGAATCTTGCAGCACAGTATATATATCATTAACTTATTGTTGTTTCAAGGGGCGGAACATAAATTAATTCGTTTATAGAAGAGATCTGCGGAATACACTACCCACCGACTAACGACTTGTATCAATACCTTCTATGAAGACAAGTGATAAATGAATACCAACGTTTATACAGGTTCAATGATGTAGACAATATGACTAGGTACCACACCGGCAGTAAAACGAAGACCAGGCAGTGGTGCAACAGAACTACATTGCTGACGTCACGAAAACTCACCAGAGCCAGTCATTCTCGTTGGCCGTGATAATCGCGCCTTATCTTGGGGATGTGTACCCTCTATCGGCAAAAATAATAACCTTCGCAATTATACTGTAGACATGGGTTCACTAACTGGCCGGTAGAGAGCATAGCTCGCATCTAGAAGGCTGTGGTTACCAATAAAATAGTTCAAGTAATTACTCTTAGATGTCACTCCGGTGGTGAATGTTGTTTTAATTAAATATATATTTTCCATTTCAAAATGCACCATATAATGCTTTATTTTATAACGTCTCAGTACTCAAGAAATAATAAATATTAAAAAAATCAAGAAAAAAAGTCTAACTCTGATAGGATTTGAACCACGGCCAGCCTGATGAAAGACTAACGCGCTGACCACTCAGCCAATCGTGCACACTCTAATAGATCGTTAGGAACCAATACATATACCACGTTATAGCAAATCATGACTTGGACTAAACGTTTTCTTTACTGGAGTATATTTTAAACCGAGTTCATTTCATAGAAAGTTCATATATTTGTTACCACTAGCCTATATTGCATGCAACATACTGAAATTAATAAAATAAAGGTCAGAACGAGAGATCAGCTGCCATCTTGTCAAATAACCGAGACGACTCAGCTTTTTAAAATCACTTCTAGACTATAATATTAAAATATAAACTTTTAATTTCAAACGGGCCACGTCGTTTCAAACAGATTAAACGATTCTTGGTTCGATAGTCGGAACTGGTGGGTCCCATGTTATGGATTATAAAGTTTGCATAATTCACACGGCCGCCATTCTGAAATGGTACGGTTGATGACCTCATAGTTTCGGCACAAGACGCGCCTCATATGAAGGAACGTTGTTACCAAATTTGGTAAAGATCCGATTATTAGTTTGGTTGTAATGCATTATTACGTTTTGACCATTTGAGTGGCCGCCATTAAGTTTTGGTAAAGATGGCGGCAATATAAAACATGACACTGAGGTGCCCTTTGCCAGTGCTACCTCTGTACCAAATTTCGTTCAATTCGGTTTCACCGTGTTTGAATTGATAGGGGGGGGGGAACAGACATTCAGAGTATACACACTCACACACATACACACACACACACACACACACACACACATACACACACACAGACAGACACACAATTTTTGGCCCTGTAGTGATCTCATAAGTCTACTTCCATTTTTTGCAAAAATCGAAAGTAGGCTAAAAATGAAAGTATGTCTGTTTTTTCTGAATTTCCACGGAAATTTGCGATATTTGCGCGTTTCAGGCTGTTTTATGACGGATCCGCGCAAAAATAAAATTTTTGTCTGTCTGTCTGTCTGTCTGTCTGTCTGTGTGTCTGTGGACAACTTCTACGAGTCCTTATAACTTGAGAACGGCTGGGTGGATCAACGTAAAATTTGATACAGATATCCATAAGAGGCACCTCACTAATCATTGATGTAACTTTTCTCCGTACCTCTCATAAAAGGGGCCCTACCCCCTTAAAATACATGCTGAAATAGGCGTAGAAGGGTGAAACAAAGCTCATTTTCAGCCCCTCAATGTGAGAAACGAAACGCGGGGGCCCTAAAGAGACCCCGAAAACCATATTTTAAGGCCCTAAAACCAACAGTTTTTGAGATATTCCCAGAAAACTAATTTCACTTAATAAATTAATGAAAGAATGCATGGCGGTAACCATGGCAACTGAATCTCAGAGGTCCATCTATTTCTGTAAGACGCAATGCAATTCCATTTATTACATTACTGTGAAGGCTTGCAAACGGCTATAAGGTTATAATGGATCCAAATTAAGCTGAAATATTCATTAACACATACAATGCGCTTAAGGGGTCAAGGGGTAATCTAGAATTTTTTCACGCGATTTACACGTGCGGGTGTGGTACGGAAGGTCTATTATATCCCTTCTCTATTATATAAAAATGAATGTTTGTCTGATTTTTCGGCTTTTCTACGAAAATTTGACATATTTTCCCGTTTCAGACTGTTTTGTGACGGATGCACGCAAAAATATATTTTTGTCTGTCTGTCTGTGGACAATTTTTTGTGTCCTTATAACTCGAGAACGGCTGGGTGGATTAACGTAAAATTTGATACAGATATCCATCAGAGGCACGACACTAATCATTGATGTAACTCTTCTCCGTACCTCTCATAACAGGGGGTCTACCCCCTTAAAATACATGCTGAAATAAGCGTGAGACAAAGCTAATTTTTAGCCCCTCAATGTGAGAAACGAAACTCGGGGGCCCTAAAAGGACCCCGAAAACCACATTTTAAGGCCCTAAGACCGACAGTTTTTGAGATATTCCCAAAAAACTAATTTCACTTAATAAATTAATGAAGGAATGTATGCCGGTAACAATGGCAACAGAATCTCAGAGGTCCATCTATTTCTGTAAGACGCAATACAATTCCATTTATTACATTACTGTGAAGGTTTGCAAACGGCAATAAGGTTATAACGGTTCCAAATTAAGCTGAAATATTCATCAATACATATAATGCGCTTAAGGGGTCAAGGGGTAATCTAGAATTTTTTAACGCGATTTACACGTGCGGGTATGGTCCGGAAGGTATATTATATCCCTGTCCCTATTTTGTTATATTATTATTATTATTATTATTAGTATTATTCTTTTAATTATTATCATTATTATGGCGTACAACGAAGAGACAAAGCTCATTTTCAAACCCTTGCGTTCAGAAACAAAACTCGGGGCCCCTCAAGAGCCGTAAAAGGTCCCCGAAAACTATATTTTAAGGCTCTCAACCCAACAGTTTCTTAGATATTCCCATAAAACTAATTTCATTTAATAAACTAAAGAAGGAATGCAAGCCACTAACCATGACAACAGTATCTCAAGAGGTGGCATCCAACTTTCCATCTATTTCTGGAATAAGTATAGCCACTCCATTTATTACATTTCTGTGAAAGGTTGCAAATGGAGTACCCTAGATTTTTTTCACACGACTTACACGTGCGATATGTCGTACAGAAAGTCTATTATATCTCCAAACATCAACATTATTTTCAAAAATTCCTGAATAGAAATAGTAGACTGTTTTTTGCTGATTTTAGGAATTAGGGCCATTGGAGGCTAAAAACACCGAATTTTCATGCACCACAAGCCTTTATAATTTATAAAAGGGGTCTTCCTGTAGTTGGGCACTTGACACAACGGTTAGGGTCAGTTCGTATGTGACGTGTATTGCGATTCTTCTACGTAGTTTTCAATTTTATTTTCACGCCAGGAAGAACACGTTAGGTAAATTTAGTTTGAGAGCACATTTTAACTAATAATTTTTCTTTGCCAACAAACAGGTTCCAAGCCCCTAAACATTGCAACAGTAGCTCAATTGATAACATCTGGTTATTAATACCGAAGACCGTTCGAAGAATGGGTAGAATACTTCTGCTAGTACAGTATAAGTTCAAGTCTAGAAAGTGGGACTGAGTCCAAAGCTTCTTCGCACGGCTTCTGATATTATTGTCTCACCTTAGTCAGTATATCGGTATCTTCTTCCTTTGGCACTCTTTGAGTGCAGGCACATTGCTTAGAACCACAAAGGATAAATCGTGATTTCCCGCCGAGCCTCGAACCAGTAGTCTACGCAACGGGTTGAGTGATTAGTTCATATTGGCTGATTCTTTTGTTGTTGCTTATATTATGGACTACAACATCATGGTTATTTAGCCCCGTGTGTGTGGGTGTATGTGAGATGAATTTGCGTGATAACCAGTGTTATTGAGAAGGCAGTAATAGTGTGTGTATTTGTAAATAGGGAATAGGATATGGCCATTTGCCTGGAGTAGAAGTCATTACCCTTGACAAAACCTACCATACTAGTTGTGCAAAACTAGGCTAGTTAATAACTAAGACGTGGCTAACATCCCCAAAGCCTGCAATTTCGCGTATTCAATAGTAAATAATGTGTTGCAAAACGGGCCTTACTGACAAAATACCGATTGCATATTATTTTGTTAGACGAGGAATAACAAAGCTCCCGGGATGTGTCTTGCCAAAGTAAGTTTCAAAACTTAGTTGTCGGATTCTTACATGAAATAATCACAAAGAATTATCTTCTGCTAGACATAAAGTTATCACTAAATTACGCCTCAACCGAGCGTTCTCATATTTATTTACTTATTTTTAATTTTTTATTTGTTTTTTCATTTGTTACCTTATTTATTTATTTATTTGTTTGTCTGTTTGTTTATTCTTTTGTTTCTTTCTTTCTTTCTTTCTTTCTTTCTTTCTTTCTTTCTTTCATTCATTCTCTCTTTATCGTTTAGGCCTACTTAGGACCACAGGGCTCGTATCTACTCTTCGGTAAAGTTGTTGCTTACTTCTTCTTCTTCTGCTTCCTCTTCCAATAGCCCCTCATTTTCTTACTATGAGTCAGTCTTCTTTCTTCTGTCCACTTAGCTCCTGCAGTTTTCTTACTTGTACGGGACGTTGGGAAAACGTCCTGTCGGATGACCTGACGGAACAGCAGACGGTCACGAGCTTGTTCCAGTGGGATCTCTAGTTGTTCCATATCTGACTTAACTGACGCAATCCATTTGTTCTTAGAAGCCTTGCCTTTTCCTGTTACTGTGAATATCCTGTTGGAGAGTCTTTCAGAATCCATACGTGTCAAGTGTCCATAAAAGGTCAGGCGTCTTATCCTTATAGACGTGATAATGTCCTCCTGGTGTTCACACAATTCATCATTATGTTAGATTATGTAAACGCTTCCTTCCTTTCTAATTGGACCTAATATCATCCTCAGGATCTTCCTCATTAACTCCAGTTTTCTGAGTTACTTTGTTTATATTTTTGTTAATTAATTAAATTATGTATTTATTTAATTAATTCGTTTATTTTGAGTTGAGTATCCTCTTCCTTCTATTCTGAGTGGCTCGATTCAACCCATACTTAACTTTCATTTGATTGTCTGCCTTCGTAGTTCATTGTTACTTATCAAAACACACGATACGTTGAATACGTTATTAAAAGAACAGAATAGGAAGGTTAAACAAGCTACATTAATCGTTGTAATTATTGTAGATATCAACGAGATGAGTTGTGACAGGAATTGTCTTCATGCTAGAAGTAGTTTTCCCTTGTCAAAACTTTCAAGAGAAACGCTGTGAGTAGAATGAACCAATTATTGCAAATTTCATTCTCTTAGTATGGGTGGGGTAGGGGGCACAAGTAGATTGTTAGAAAAATTAGTTGTCACTCAGCTGTCAAACACTTGCTTGACTTCATTATAAAAATAATGGCTTCGTAAACTCGAGTCGAACAAAAGCTGTCACTGCCACAGGAAGGTGAGTTGGTAAGCACAAAGTTTCCAACTCGCCCGATCCTAGTAGCGTCCAAGTCTAGAGTCTGGCAATAAAACCTCACAGATCTGAATGGAAAGGTCATTCTAGACAGTAATTAGATCATAGTTAACATAATGCTTAACATTAACCGTTGTGCAATAGAATCACAATTCATCCAAAACTAAAAGTGAATATGAGTTTTAAAGAGTTCATTTTTTGTTTTTGTTTGTTTCATTTAGAACATAAAGGTATCGTGGCTATCCTTTTAGGGGCTTTGCGACATCATGGTCATGTAACCGCGTGTACGTGGCTGACAATAGAAGCTGTCTGATGTCTGTGCTAGTGTGTTCGAGATAGGATTTGGGCAATAAGCGGTCTTGGCCATAGATTAGGTACCATCCCTGCATTTGCCTGAAGTATAGGTGGGGAAACTACGGGAAATCACTCCCAGGATGGCTGAGGTAGGAATCAAACCAACCTCTTTTCAGTTTTCTGTCATGAGCTGAGTGTAGCCCGTTCCAGTTCTCAGACCAGAATTAAATTTCTTGACAGAGCCAGGATTTGAACGCGGGCCTCCGCGGTGACAGCCAAGAATGCTAGCCACTACGCAACGCAAACTAGTGTACTTGGGTGTCTGATTATCTGTATGATAACCCGTGTAAATGTGGTCCCTCTTGTAGTTCACACTATTCCATAGGGGCTGGAACTGGGAATGAGTGAACTTATCGGCATTTGTCCCAGATCAGAAGTGGGGGAACCAAGAAAATCCACTTCTAGTAAGTTACAGGGGCAGCTACTGGATAATTGTTATGGGTATTGCATTATTTTCAATATAGAGGGCTAAAGACTGCTTGAAAACAGAGAAGACGGTAACACGTGCGCGGTAAAGCTGATGGATGTAGCTCATTCGTCACGAATACTGCAGTCCAGAGAAGATTCACGAGAACAAAACTGTGTATGCTATACACGAGAACGAGAAGGAACCGCAAGTGTCTCATTTACGAGAGAATTACATTGGTGGTGGTGGTTCCTCAGTTTAGGGGCTGCGACATCGCTGTCATGCAGCCCCGTGTACTTTGGATGTGTTTAGAATCTGTCTGATAACCGGTGTTAATTGTGATGGCTGTATTAGTGTGTGTTATCTGTTTTTAATTCAAGTAAGGACTGCAGACATTGAATTTCAAGTAGTTGCTACTTTAGCCGCCAAACGCCACCGTCAACGACTACTAGTTCAGAACTTGGTTACTAGACGCCACCGGAGTCGGCTCCTGGTGACGAACGTTGGAACCTAAGAGCGTTGTTCAAATTTTAACCTATAATTTTGCTTCACACAGGTGTAATTAGTGGATGGTTCTTTAACATGCCGTTAATCTATGACATGGGACCGCCGGGTTTACTTCCTCTCCGATGGATTTTTAACACTCTTAAAAAATCCGACAACTTTGGCCGGGTTTGAACCCGCGATCTTGGGCATAGAAGCTCAGCATGCTACCAACTACGCCACCGAAGCCGCTGAAAATTACACTGCAAGAATGGTATCGGCAGTAGACGGAGCATCTCGGATGTCCTCGTCCGCCCCTCTCCTCCCTTGTTGCAATCAGCGAGCAATGACCACCCGAGTAAACTGTTAGGATAGGACTTACTCTGCCATACCTTCCACTATTGAGATCTGGTCGGTGCTGGAGCCTGCCAACAACCATACGGCGAACGCTTTTATACTGTTGGCGCGCTTCGCTTTCTCTAACAGTTCACCGTACTACAAGATTCCATGAATTATGAAAGAACCAAACTATGAATTCCTATGCGTGTAAGTGGGTATGCATAGCCTTATTTTTTGTTACAGGATTATTATTACGGTATTATTATCAGTATTATTCTTCTTCTTTCTTCGATTCGGTCAACAAGGGACCACGTCAGTTCAACCGTCTCTTCTTCCGAGCTCTAACTACCACCCAGTGTTCCCGCATTCGTCTTCGGTGTTGTTCTTTTCTCTCTTGGGAGCATACCTTCCCTGTCTTCAGCTTCGGCTTTTCCTGGAAACCTTTGTGCGTACGTAGTTTTTCCTGAATTGGAACACGCTCCTGGATATCTTTAGGTGAAATTTCCATTTCACGTAGATCTTCCTCAACTTCCGTGAACCATGCCCCTTTGTTTTCTTATCCTGAAAGTACGTCAATATCCGTTTTGATATCCTGCCTGGGCTTATTCGTGTCACGTGGCTATAAAAGGCAATCCTTCTTTTTCGAATCGTGTCACTGATCTTCTCCACGTGCTTGTATAATTCGTGGTTGTGACGCCTTCTGTACTCACTGTTTTCTTTGATAGGACCCAGGATTTTCCTCAAAATCTTCCTGTCTTTCGCCTCTAGTTTTTCCATTAGACCTTTCTTGTTCATTATTAGAGTCTCTGCCGCATACAGAGCCTCTGGTCGAATAACAGTGCAGTAATGTCTAATTTTGGCGTTTAAGGATATCGATCTCTTATTGTAGATGCCTTTAGTCAGGTTGTATGCCATTTCCATTTTATTAATGCGTGACACGAAGGCTTCTTTCTCTGATAGGTTAGGCTCTATCCATTCACCGTGGTATTTAAACTTTTCTGCCTTCTGAACTTTTCCTAGTCCGACCTCCAGTCCGCTGGTCGCTGATTTTATGTTTGTCATGAATTGTGTCTTCTCAAAGGAGATTTGAAGCCCAGCCTTCAGTGTTTGATTTTTCAATATTATTATTATTATTATTAAATAGAGCTGTCGATCGATTAAATATTTTGATTGGTTAACCGAATGCCTTTAATCGGTTAATCGGTCGATTAATTGGTTTTAGTCGGTTTCACACAGTAACTGTTCGAGAAAAAGAAATCTTTGAATACTATATTTTAAAATATTAACAATTCCAATTGCTATGAGGAAGATATAATTTTAATTTTTTATTGTACTGGTGGCGTGCAAGCAATAAAAATAATTCAAAAGAATTTAAGTTAATAATATTATTTTAAATATATTTCAATATTGATTATTGATGACACAAGAGTTTGAAGTTGAAGTTCACTTGTTCATAGTTACTTGCAGTCACACTTCTTTGCTCCAGGACTTTAGATCTGTCAGTAAGTTGACATCCTCAGAAATAAGGGCTGCCCTTCTCTTGGTAACAATATTTCCAGCGACACTGAACACTCTCTCACACGGAACTGAAGTAGCTGGAATGAAATGCAATTTTTAGCCTATTTTCATTTTATGAAAAAAAACAAGATGTTCAGTAAAGAACATATAGCCTACTTTCTCCTAAATGTATGAGTATAGTTATAACTCGTTGTTATTATCAAAGAGTATAATAGAACTATTCTTTGTTGAAGACCTTAGAAACGATTTACCTCTACCAAACGCCACAACCTAGATAAAAACTGCTACCATCATTGAAGAAAGAAAGAAAGAAAGAAAGAAAGAAAGAAAGAAAGAAAGATAAGAAGTATATCAAGAATGTTATGGATCTGGAGACATAATCGACCGGACTGGCTGCGTGGCTCAGCGGTAACGTTCTCGCTTGCTGGGCCCTAGGTTGCAGGTTCGTATCCTGGCGCAGTCAGCTGGCATTTGAGGGTGCACAAATGCGAGGGAGCCGTGTCAGTACATTTACTGGCACGTTAAAGATCCCCTTCGGGCCAAAATTCCGGCACCCCGGTGTCTCTAAAAGCAGCAGTAGTTAAAAGGGATGTAAAACCAATAACATTATTATTATTATTATTATTATTATTATTATTATTATTATTATTATTACATATACGACCTGCCGTGGGCAACATCCAACTTTGAGTTGAGGCATGTCTTTACACGTCTGGTTGTGCATGGCTTTCACAACCCTCATTGAATTAACAAATCTTTCCATGACCCTACAGAGACGTGTGTATACAAACTATGTGGATATTTTCGATTGCTATTTGCCTGAAATAAAAGTAGTAATTAATAACCTGAACTAACACCAACGGCTTGAATTCAGTTACTATGTGAAATCGTTTTGTTCTTTACTTCAAATAACATTTTCAAGTAACGCAAAATAGGCTGTTACAAACCCTTTAAAATAAAAAGTAAAAATGTATCGTAGTATCATCTTGTCATTCTTCAAATTCGATGCGCATAGAATGCCAATGGTATAGTAATCAATGGAGCCCCACGTAGACTAGTCGTGACATCTAGTGGTGAAATATCCAACAATATAATCCTAACAGAGCGAGTGCATTCTAGCGGCCAGATGAAGAAACTTTTCAATAAAATCTGGAAGTTAATAAGTAGGTCGGCGTGCAGTTACCTTTTTGGCAGCTAGATGTCTCGAGTAAATCTGCTGGCGAATTATGTTTTAATTAAATATATATTTTACACCATAATATGCACAATATAACGCTTAATTTTAAAACATCTGAGTCATTACAAAACAATAAACATATAACATTTCAAGCAAAAAACCTAGCTCTGATCGGGTTTGAACCATAGGCATTTGAGCGATAGGCTAACGCTCTACCACTGAGCTAATTGTGTCAACGAATATATCGCTCTATATAAAATGACTTACATATAACTTGTTAGCAAATAATGATTTATACTAAACGATTTCATCACTGGAGTATATTATTTATATATAAAGCATTTCATACAAAGGTTATTTATTTTGTATCAGTACGCTATATTGCATGCAATACTCAAATTAGTGAAATATAAGTCAGGCACAAGATATCCGCTGCCATCTTGTCTTATTACTGAATCGGCTCAGCTTTTTAAAATCACGTCTGCACTATAGTATTACAAAATAAACTTTTAATTTCGAACGTGCCTCTTCCTTTAGAACAGTTAAAACGATTCTCGGCTCGATAATCGGAACTGGTGGGTCCCATGATATGGATTATAAAGTTTGCATAATTCGCACGGCCGCCATCCTGAAATGGTATGGCGGACGACCATGTAGTTTGGTCACAAGACGCATCCTATACGAAGGTATGTTGTTATCAAATTTGGTAGAGATCGGATGATTTGGTTAGTCGTTATTGATTTTACGTTTTGAACGTTTGAGTGGCCGCCAATCAGTTTTAGTAAAGGTGGCGGCGATATAAAACATGACACTGAGGTGTCCTTTGCTAGTGCTACCTTTGTACCAAATTTCGTTCAATTCGCATTCACCGTGTTCGAATTCAGACATTCAGAGTACACACACTCACACACACACAGACACACACACACACTGACTCACACACACACACATACACACACACACACACACACATACACACACACAGACAGACACACTTTTTTCGCCCTGTGTTGATCTCATAAGTCTACTTTCATTTTTTGCAAAAATCGAAAGTAGGCTAATAGGCTTATGAGTTCACCTTTTGTCCGTGTGTGTGTGTGTGTGTGTGCCCCCCCCCCCCCCGCTAATAACCTCGAAACGGATGGAGCGATTACAATGTAACTCGGTAAGATCATAGCACTATTCCGGCCGACCCCGACCGTGCCCTTCAAATTTTATTGTCTTTTACCAATCCAACATGGCGGCTGTGCGAAATATTTCACCAGCATTCAGTAACTCCGAAACTATTACCGATATCGCCCTGAAATTGTGTACGGTGATAAAGGGCACTACTAGAAATTCACCTATGAGACATTCAAATACCTGGTGACTACAAAACCAACATGGTGGCCAAGCGAATTTGAGACTTTTAAATAGACTTTCCTCGCGATTTAACTATCCAAACGTAATGAAACTTGGTACAGAAAATGTTTTTACACATTGTAATACGATGGAGTCTAATTTAGTTCAATTGTTTACATAACCTCAAAATGGTGGCTGTGCGAAATATTTCACTGGCATTCTATATCTCCGAAACTATTACAGATATCACCCTGAAATTTTGTACGGTGATAGAGGGTACTGATACAAGTTTATCTATGTAACTTTCATAAACCTGTTAAGTACAAAACGAACATGGCGGCCAAGCGAATTTGAAACATTTTAATAGACTTTTCTCGTGATTTAACTCTCTGAGCGCAGTGAAATGTGGTACAATAAATGATTTTACATATTGTAATGCACTGGCATCTAATTTAGTTCAATTGTTTACATAACCTCAAGATGGCGGCTGTGCGAAATTTTAAAATTAAGTTTTGATTTCTTGTGTCGTAATCATGCCATCGAAGTGAAAGTTTGAATAATGAACCTAGGCAATAATTGTCCTTGAATGGTACATAACTCTATGGCAATCAGACTGAATTTTTTAATGTTCATAGAGGTTATGAACATATGTTCACCTATAGGACTTTCAGTAACCTGGTGAGCACAAATCCAACATGGCGGCGACGCGAAGTGTAAATATTTAAATGGACGTTTCTCGCGAATTAACTATCCGAGTATAGTGGAACGTTGCACGTTAAATGCTTATACAAATGTTAATCCACTGGCATCTAATTTACTTCAAGTGTTTGCATAATCACAAGATGGCAGCTGTGCGAAATTTTAAAACCTGGTTTTTACTTCTTGTGTCCTAATCATGCGATTGAAGTTTGAATACCATACGTACACAATAATCTTAATGTAATAGTACAAAAATAAAAATCCAACCTGGCGACCATCTGAAATATTTAGACGGTTCTCAATATCTACGAATATATCACAACCTTCAAACTGAAATTTTGTATGTTGATAGAGGCAATTAACATGAGTAGGATATATGAAAATAGGCTGTAGAGTTCTTCACGGAACTACTTGTTTCGCTATGCGTACGAGATGTGGAAGTTGGACTGAATGTAGCCTATCTTCCACCATTGTAGAAAGTATGCGAAGTGATCTACTAGTTCCACCAACAACTTGTAGACTTCAGTTATACGACAACAATAGCCTGTGCGGTATTTCATTTCCTATTGTTTGTAAAAGCGGTGGGCAAATCCCTCAGTTTAGAAGAAAGCACTTAAGGAGATATTATCGCTTTTATCCTTCTGAAGCAAAAGCATGAGCATCAGCTAACTTTAATGACCTGTTAATCTTACAAAAGCTGATGCCAAGTTGCAAATAATAATACAATACCACACTACTATTTTAATCGGTTCGATTAATCGACTAGAGCACATTGATCGGTTAATCGTATTTTAAATTATTCGATTAATCGATCCGATTAATCGACTAGAGCACATTGATCGGTTAATCGTATTTTAAATTAATCGGTTAATCGATCCGATTGATCGGTTCATCGTATTTTAAATTAATCGGTTAATCGATTCGATTAATCGATTAAATCGACAGCTCTAATTATTATTATTATTATTATTATTCATTTATTCAGTTTCGCTAATCGGCCAACTAGGGACCACGATAAGCCTCATTTTACATTCTGGCATTTGCTCATTTTTCGCTTGATCCACATTGCCTTATTATTATTATTATTATTATAATTATTACTATTATTTTTTTTTTTTGCATCATAACACGGCAGATACCGGTTACATTTTATATTACAGCCTGGTTCGACCGTAGCAAGGGACCATCTGTACTGACATACAATGTATGTAAATTACAGGAACCTCACATGCTAAATTTCCTTCTGAATCATCTTCGAGCCTTGCTGAGTGTTCGGCGAGGGTATTGTCACCAAGGAACTTCCTGACAATATGGCAGGTGTTTAACAGAACAGCCTTCTGTAGTTCAATATATATCTGCGGGTGTAGATTCAATATTGATAGACTACTGTGGAGAGTTTTGGGTATAACACCAGTACCTACACGATACAATTATTGGGATGGTAGTCACCGACTCAAGTTTCCACATCTGCTTTATCTCAATTGCCAGCTCTGTGCACTTAGATATTTTACTAGCAGCTGTTGTTTGGATATTTTGAGTGTTGGGACATGCGATATCTATCTGTGATGCCTCTCGGTGTTCTTTATTCATGACAATGATATTTGGCCGGTTATTATTATTATTATTTTATTGAAAAAATCTGGTTGTTGTGGAATACCGCAACCTTATTACCGGCCACCACTGGTAAGTTGTTGGAATCAAAGCCACCTCTCACTGATTTTACGATGCTGAGTGTTTCCTGTTGTCACCCGAGGCTATATTGACAGAGTCGACAATCGTACCCACGTCAGGAGTCTCAATACCTTCTCTTCAACACAGCCACCATGCTGACATCTTAGTTATGAGCTAATACTCGACACTGGCACCTCAAAGCAATTTGAATTCAAATGCTGTAAAAAGTAATTATACCATTTACAAGTCTTGCTATAGGTCTAGCGCTATTTCTCTGAATTTGTTAAAATACGAACGTTCCTCTCAAACTCGGCGACATGCTGAGAAAAAGAATTACACATTTTTAGGTAGGATAAATACTTCGCTAAGTACATTTTAAAATATTACATCGTAAATCCAAATGAATTGCAACTTTTGAAGCCTAATGTATTCTTAAATATAGTTTTAATGCATGCGAAATACCTGTAATGCATAATGAAAGAAATTATTTTAAAATATCTCCTTTAATGACAATTCATGTCCCATTTTTCATTCCGTATTTTTTTTTAAATGTTCTTTATGTAATATATTTCCTATGAAACATAATTACTCAAGTATAAACAGCCTCCGACTTATAACGTATAGCTAACAGCACAACGTAGTGCGGAGAAGAAGATGATGACGAAGAAGAAGAAGAAGAAGAACACAGCGTATTTTAGAATACGCCACCTATGTTGAATATTAAGTTGTCAAAGAGTAACGGTGTTTGACCTCAACCTTATCTGCACTTTGAACCAGTGGTAGTCTATTCACACTTAGAAGTGAAGTCTCTTCTTTTATTCTCTTTTGCCCCCTGTATAGCAACCCACACCTCGTCTGTTGAGTTATATCCATTAGATACATTGGTCATGTTACACAATATTAATATTGTCGATGAAGTGTATATAAATTGGCTGTGAATAGTGGGAGCGGTGTGAGCCTAAAATACTTTGCAGTGCTGTGTAGCAATATATAAGAAAGAACCTGGCATGTTGCCGGGACAAACAGTACACCTGACTCCGTCAAGGTGTGGCTGGCTGGCTTTAGTGTTAAAAGTCTTGACTCATTACTTTGCTAACATCCCAGTTCCCACCCAACACAGTAGCTTATCAGCGTCTCAAATCTCTCCATCCAACTCGCCGCGCCGAAAGGAATTGATTCAATGTGCATTTATTATTCCTTAAATCTCTTGTAGATTGTAATCTCGTGTCGGTAGGTGTGCTTTTGTGTATTCTGAGGCTTACCACTGGCTAAATATCTCTAGGCTAAAGGCCCTTAATCTATATTTCACGAAGAGAACCTCCATAAACCCCCACCTCCTCATTCTCCAATCCTTTCCCACACGCAGAAGCCCAATACCAAGCTCTAACGATTGGCGATGTGAATCAATATTTAATGAATGGTCAGATTTTTACCACCCTATCAACTCTTGCTGTTTAAAGTCAAATTGTTCTTTGTCAGGATTTGTGCAGAGATACAATTTTCGCTCTGAACTGTAATTCAAATATCTCATGTTTAATAGAATTGCGTGGCAGTAATGTCTTTGAATACTAACTTGGAGTATTTGTATACAGATACTCTTGTTTTAGTCCGATTGGAAATTCGGAGTCTGAACAATTCTTACTAGAAACCTTTAGAATCACTTCATTTATTTATTTATTTGTTTATTTATTTATTTATTTATTATTTATGCATTTATTTATTCGTTAAATCCCCATAAAGAGAACGTTACAACACAATCAATTGTCATGTTTTATTCTGGCCCCTTCTTCTTTTTTTTTTCCAAAAACCTCTCATATACACACTATGCTTCCTCTTTCTCTCCTCCGTCCACTTCTTTCCCGGTTGTCTCTCTTTGAGAGTTTGCTCAAACGTCTGTTGTCTAAGTTTGTCTCTGTACGTGCTCCTGTCTGTCATGCCTTCTGTAGAGATTTTTAGTTTCTTGAGGTCTTCCTAGGTTTCTTTTATCCAATTGGTTTTTTGTGTATTATTCGTAACTATATTACCAATGTTCTTGGTTAGACTGTCTTCGGTCATCCTATGTAAATACCCACAACATTTTGCCCTCCTTTTCCTTATGTTGTTTTTAATCGTCTCTGTTTGTACAGTTCTATTGTCGGTCTCTTTATCCATATAGCCTCTTTCTGAACTGGCCCGTAGATCTTTCTCAGAATGATTGTTCTCTCTTGTTTTTCTAATTCCTTGATTTTTGTTCGTCCCTTGATTGCTATCGTTTCTGAAGCGTATAAGGCCTCTGGTAAGAATACTGTACGATAGTGTCGTAATTTGGCTTTCATGGAAATACTTTTTTATTGTAGTGGTTCCATGTAAGTCGGTATGCTTTCTGCTATTTAGCGATCCTGTCTTCATTGGATTTATTTCTTCTTTGGTCGTTTGGGCCACCAATGGACCACGGTGCTTAAGTTTCAGCAGTTGTTTGCCACTTCTGGTGTTTTTGGTGGATTGTTTGGTGGCTGTTTTAGTACTGAAATCTTAAGCCTTCCTTTTGGACCAGTATTATTTCATTTTCTTGCTGAACTCTATCTTACGTTCCTCGTACCATTTCATGGACGCGTTGTGGTGAACTTCTATAATGGATGTAAGGAAAGGTCTGGTTTCAGTATTGTCAGACGGTAGCGACTCCTATCATGTATTGTGTCTTGCTGAATGTTAAGTTCAGCAAGATCCTTCTCAATTTGTTTAATCGACAGGAGCGCAGTGGCTTTACCCTTCTTGGCTACATTGAAGATCTTATAAAACAGCCTGTGGTGGTCCATTCTGTACAGGTGGCCGTAGAAAGCCAGGCGTCTCCTTTTGATGGCATCTGTGAAGTTTTTCTGGTCTTTGTCGAGTTCACAATTTGGTTTGTACCATCATCTTCCATTTGGTAGGATCCTTGGTCCCACCATTTTTCGAAAGAATTTCCTTTCCTGCACCTCTTGGGCCCGTCTTCTTAGAAACAGGCGCTCAGCTGCTCAGAGGATTGATGGTCTGACTACTGCATTATAGCGTCTTAGTTGACAAATATGTTTTATTTATTTATTTATTTATAAACATTTATTTATTTATTTATTTATTTATTTATTAACACCTTGCACCACCTGGTTATTAATTACTTGCGAAGTGTTTTCCCATGACCTCCAACATTTACTCCCGGACAGGCTAGATAAAGTGTAAAGGGATTGATAAAACTTCGCATACTGAATTTGATATTGCCTTCGTATTTATTACCAGTATTAACAACAACAACCACCCCTGGCACTACAGCCCATGAAGGTCCTAGGCCGACCGCTACCCAGCCATTTGGCCTGTAGATATTGGGGTGACGCGGATCAGCGCATCCGGTCCCCTCGGCCGTTAATCTTGGGATTCGTGATCTGGGCGCTGCCTCACTGTCAGACAGCTACTCAATTGTCCTCACGAGGCTGAGTGCACCCCGTTCCAACCCTCACGTCAGTTTTGAAATCCCTGACGGAGCCGGGAATCGAACCCGGGGCCTCCGGGTGAGAGGCAGGTGCGCTACCCCAACACCACGGGGCCGGCTTTATTACCAGTATTAATTGAGTAAAATACTTGATATACTGGAGTTAAATATAAATCTGTTAAAAGCCGATTTCACCCATGTTCAGCTCATCGTTAGTAGGTAGTCCTATTCTAACGTTTCTTTTCGGTACGTCCAGATGTTTTAGTGGATAGCAATCGTAGCTGTCGCTCCTGAGATATGGTTCAATTCCTGGCTCTGCCAAGAAAATACATTCTGGTCTGAGGGTTGGAACGGGGTTCACTCAGCCTCGTGAGGCAAAACTGAGAAGAGGTGGGTTCGATTTCTACCTCAGCCATCCTGGAAGTGGTTTTCCGTGGTTTCCCACTTCAACTTTAGGCAAATGCCGGGTTGGTACCAATTTTAAGGCTACGGCTGCTTCCTTCCCAATCCAAATCTCAATTACTAATATGCACACTAATACAGACATCACAGTGACACAGGTTATCATACAACTTCTACACACGCGAATACCCAAGTTCACGGGGCTAAATGACCACGATGTCGAAAATTCCCTAATACAATCAACAACAATAGATTTGACTCAGCAATTTTTCTAGGTTTATTACCGTGTCTTGTGCGGTGTTTCATCTCGGAACACCACGATAAGCTGATCAGCGGGCTCTCGGTTTCCGTGCCTGGACCCCCACAGGAGTAGCAAACTACGCGCTAACTCCCTTATTTTGAAGCGCACCTGCGTTTCTCTACTGCGAGAGCTAAACGGTCAAGCAGACTTTCACCTCTCTATACAGGCTTCCAAAAAGGTTGGTATATTGGCATTCACGGCCAAGGAATTGAACTCAGCAATTTTTATAGATATTTTTACATTATTCCTCAACACGTTAACTATTCAAAAGAGGCAGTTGACCTCGTTGTTCCACCCCTTAAAACATCAATGTTCGTTATTATAACGATTCAAAAAGTTATGGAAATAGACATTTCACCAATACCATTGCCATACAAAATTTAACAACTGTGTCATTTGCCGTCTTAAGGAGAAAATATTTTAACACTATTGATACCATCAAATGATTACAACAAACAGCAAAGAGTTCCGCGAACGCTCAACTCAATATACGAGGGCAGGTTTGTTTCCAACTTCAGATTTCCCTGGTAAACAGCCAATCAAGTGATAGGAGATGAGTACAGCCCGGATTCTTGGGTTTTTACCTATTTTTTCCTCACTTCTAAATACAATAATACTCAAACGTATGTTGACTGGTCTATGTGGGACTCCTTTGTTTTGCCTACCGTTGCCATTCAATACGAATCGAACTTGAAGAATGACAAGTTGATAATACAATACACTTTTATCATTTTAAATGATCTTGTCGACTTCGTCGTTACGCTGGCGTCTGGCGATATGTTACGGTGACGGGACGAAATGTACCCAGATGCACTGAGGTGTGTGACGTCATAGTACCGCTTGGTGCATGTGTTCCCTGACAATCTCTACTTCGTTAGTATAAGACAAAAATCCCCGATTCTTGGATGTCACGGGTAATCTTGAGAACCATTGGATGGATTTTGATGCGGTTTTCACCATTCTGTAAAGGATATCTCGAGGAAAGATTCTGTAGAATATAATTTATGTATGATCAAAGGAAGCTAAGCAGTAACGATTTCAGTGAAAAAGTCGAAAACAAACTTGGCGTCCGTGCGTTTCTTAAGCATACTCTGGGCAAACCGTTAAAAAATATCAATATACTATGAGCGTAAGAATTAGTCAGCATGAAAAGTTCTACCAAAAAGTCCGCGAGAGCATATCTCTATCTTCAATACATCGCCCAGTGTTTTTAGACTGGATGGAAGGGGCACGTCCCCGCGCGCTCTGGTGAGCGTGCGGCATCCCGCGCGCTTGACCTTGCTTTGCCCTTGGTTTGCACTTGCCGTTCGCGAGTGATTTGAAACAAGATAAGCAAGATAAGTAGCCTATTATGCAGATAATTTTCTAACATGTCAAGTGTCTTTGGCTTCGAGCGAAGCGAGAAGCTTCCAGCCTCTCTAGCATTTTTCAGCATTTGTAGCATTTAAAATGATACAATGTCTAGTCTTTCAGACTGACTGTCACTTTTTTATTTTAAAGCGTTTGTAACAGCCTATTGTGTGTTATTTGAACTAAAGAAGAAAACGATCCTACATGGTATCTGTACTCTAACTGCTGGTGCTAGTTCAGGATATTAATTAATACTTTTATTGCAGCCAAATAGCAATCGAAAATAATGAATGAACATGCACACTAAAATTGCGCTTTGGCGATATGAATTGCATAGTCCTTGATTGATTGTTTTCTTTTACGACAGAACTGTAAGTGGTAGCGTTCACATGCTTGTCCATATAGTTGGTATACACACATCACTGTAGGGTCAAGGAAAGATTTGTTAATACAATTAAGGTGTTTTTAAGCGTATGGCTTTTAGTGCCGGGAGTGTCCGCGGACATGTTCGGCTCGCCAGAGTTTGTAGCTGCTTCTATGCGGACACCCATGGGGTGAGCTACAAGTACCGTTGCGTGTGGAGTGTTGTCTTGGGACGAAAGTGTGATTGTAAAGACGAGGAATTCGAAGGTAGCGGCTGTGGCCTATAGTTAGGGACCAACCCCGACATTTGCCTGGAAAGATGATGGGAAACCAGAGAAGACCATCTTCACGGTTGCCGGCGAGGGAATTCGAACCTCGTCGCCTTCCGGATGTGAGCGACTGCCTGCAGCCACGCCTTAACGACCACGGCTAACTCACCCGTTGTTAAGATGGTGAAAACCATGGACAGCCAGACGTGTAAACACATGCCTCAACTGAAAGTTGGATGTTGCCCACGTCCGGTCGATCATGTCTCCAGTTCCATAAAATTCTTGAGATATGTCTTTTCTTTTTTTCTTCAAGGACGGCTGTAGTTTTTCCGAGGCTCTGGTGTTTGGTAGATGTAAATAGTATCTAAGGTCTTCAACCAAGGAATGATTCTATTATTCTCCTTGATAAACACAAAGAGTTATAACTATACCCATACATTTCGGAGAAAGTTGGCTATATGTTCTTTACTGAACATCTTGGATTTACTATTAGGACGCACAATTGTGGTTAGGTAAGTAAGAAAGCCGAAAGTCCATCGATTAATATGGCGCAAAAAAAAAATTGGAAACTGAGTTGCAGGCTTGTGAACATGACGGCTACAATCGATTCCCCCACCAAATGCGAGTTACGTAGTGTAATTCGTTTCTTCAAGCATAAGGGAAAAGTACAGCAAAATTTAATTGAAGATGATATCTTCTGATTCATGACAACGCCCGTCCCCAAAGTGATGCTGCAACCCAACAACTTCTTCAGCAGTTTCGGTGGGAATATTTTGAACACTCAGTGTGCAGCTCCAACTCAGAGCCGAGCGATTTCTACTTCTTACCTGAACGGAATACGTTGCTGAGACGGTGAAATGGCCTATTAAATTTTGTTCTCCCAGATTTGTCTGAAATAAACGTCTGCCTCATTAAACTGATGTACATGCTATAGTGGGTAGCGTCAGCTGTATACAAGTTCCGTGTCACAAATAACAGTTCACCAGTTCTTATGGTCATTTCCGAAATACTGTACATTGAGACATGTCAAGCTCGAGCTGTCGTTATCTCGGAAGAGTCACATTGAATATTAAGGAACTAATGGTAATTACAGCACGTGCATATCGATAGCTTGTAAGACAGAAGCTGAATATCAATGTGACAATAAGCCTTACAGGCACGTGCATTACAAGGTGAATGATGTCATCATATCACACGAATGAATGACGTAGATCTTCATTCAAGACAAGTCACTTATAAATTGTTGTCCTCAGAATCACATGATCAAACATTCTTGAAATGATATTCCATGGTTTTCCTCATTCAAATTCGGAAAAGTACTGAGATGGAACAATTGTGAAGAACCACAGGCACTTTCTTCTCAATCCTTGCTCCAGTTACATAAGAAGACTATGAAGACAACACGGTAATGGGAAACTAAGGTAAATAATGTATTCGTCTGTTAGGCATTCTTATTTTAGCTACAGAGACAGGCTTCAAGTGTATTGTTGCTGTTCTTGGTAGGTTCTTAAGAGTGAAGGCACTGGAGAGTAAAGAGGTTATGTTATTACACATGAGATTGGGGCAAACTGACTGTCACATTGTTTACATTGAGCTACCGTCGTCTCGTTTTGCAACGTTGCCATATGTAACTTAGTAACAATAGTACATGATAAGTATTTTGGCTTTGAATGTTTTAATTCGTAAGCAAATATTATATGTGACATAATTTCGGGGAGTTTGGTTCCACCCTAATATACGCCCCTCTTGTCGACCTATCACTGAGGTCATCGTCAGGTTAAATTTAATAAAAATCATTATAATTACAAAGCTTATAACCAAATGCTTAGATATTATTGATCATGAGTTAACATAATATCCTATGAAAATAAGTGGAGTTTCCCGAATTTGAGTAGGTTGAAATCATACTTAGGAAAGTCTACTTCTGAAAACAGACTCAATGGTCTAGCATTGTTATCTATTCACAGAGACATACAAAACACTGACGGAGTTATAAATCGATTTGGTAATGCTTCATGAAACCTTGACTTTAAATTTTATGTAAGTTGTAAATCAAAACAATTATGTTAATTATTTCTATCAAAATACTGTAAAGAGAGCAAGATACTAAGTAACATAAAATTGTCTTACGATAGTTGTGTTTGACATTAACCAAATATAAAACATTACAACAAATTGTTTGAAAACGTGATACCAGATAGCACCAAATTATACAAAAGTTTCCCGGGGAGGAACCCCGGACCTCCTTTCTTTGGGGGCATGGAATAGCCCCCAAACCCTTGGATAGCGCCCCCCCCCCCCTTTCCACCCCTTCAAATGAAACTGTATATACGCCTCTGGTTGAAAATATGTTATTATAATACATTGATTGATGATGGTTGTTGTTGCTTGTCATGGGACCGAACCGCGAGGTCATCTGCCCTTTTACAATACATTGAATGCTAAAGTATTAAACAGACGTCTTATTACCTAAGTTTAGTCATAACTTAAGTAAATATGTATAACCGATACATTTCCCATTATGGTTAATATTTTAGCATCGTACTTACGAGGTATTGTCAATAAAGCTCTCAAGTTCGGTAAATTTGTCTAATTTTGAAGCTCTATTGTTCGGCCTGATTAAATATGCTTTTCTGAGAAGTGTGAGCAGGGTAATTTTAAATTGAGACTTGTAAGAACTGTCATAGTTTAAGAAGAAGAATATTTGTGTAGCTTGATGAGAGGGTGTGTGAAGAGGAGAGGAGGGAGAAATCATTCTGCTAACCTGTGATATTGTGGTGATTGAATCACTGTATGTTCCTGTATTGAGAAGAAAGTGACCATGGCCTTCAGTTTGGCACTTGATCTAAGATAGAAATGGAATAACAGTTCTAGGGGAATCGAACTCACTTCTCATTTATCCACAGAAGGCTGAGTGTATACTTTTGCTGCCCTTATAATGGCAGAGGCGAGAATCAAAGCCAGAAGCTTTGTGACTGGAGTTCTCTATACGAAACTTTCGACAAGGGAGCTCCTTCCTTTATCTTGGGTGGTCCTTGTCAACTTCTGCGACTGGAATGCGTCTCAAGGGTGAGATTCAGTTCCATCTGAATAACATTTTCCGCGTAGCATATGCTGACTCATATTTTAAGAACTACGATAAGAGTGGCGGTGGGTGTATCTCTGGTCGCTGCACTGCCAACTCCTTCAGAGTGAATGTGTGAGAGATAAGACAAGTTGATACACTTCGGTCGCTATTGTGAACTCGGAGCTGGTGTGTCACTGAGAAATTCGTTGGATATGATAAACAAAAGCATCGCTCTTGTTAAGGCTACATACAACATGCATATTGATAAGAACAAACATGTATTGTACACGTTGTCGCAATCTGATTGCTAAGGCTCGGGTTACTTCGTCACTGCAGGATAAATACGGGACTTTTCTTCCAGCTTTACTGACAGATATTATCATGCTTTCCAAGAATAAAGGCAAAATGTTTGTTTCAGTGAATTGTGCTAGTTCCTAATGCAATTTGTACAGTCCTGCATGGCAGAGTGTTTACAGGAAATTCCAGAGCCAGCTGGTCATTCTGCAAGAGCAAATAAGTTATCTTAGCTTTTGGGTTTTCACAATGGTAGTGGTGGAGGACGGAAGGAAGGATTATTTCAGCGTAAAAACCAGAACTTGGCCTGGGGCAAGTGGCGTAAAAGGGCTGTGCGATGGAATTACCAGATAAGAAAGATCCACTCGGAAGATTAGCTGGCTCAATTCGCCAACACCCCCCTACACAATAACAACTGACGTCTCAAACGAACACTTAAAGAGTGGGTGGCAAAAGAAGCAGATTTATCACCTTTCTTTCCTCAGCATTTTCTTTGAGTAAATAAAGTATTCGCTTATCACTTCCACTAGCATCAAAATTTACAAGTACGGCATTACTGTATGCGACTCAAGAACACGTCGTCATTTTTAAATTAAATTTAAAATTCTAATTTGTGAATTCCGCACTTTTTTCTATTATATATTTAGGCCGTTTAGACCCATAGGATCACATAAAACAAATTATGATCTGCTGCTGTTTTTCTTGGTCTTCCAAAACTCCTTCAACGTTTCGCTATGACGAACTCGACGTTCCTCCGTCCATCGCTTCCCCAATCTCCTTGGTCGATCTTCAGGTGTAACTTCCTAACTGTGGATCTTGTGTCTGAATGCCATTCTATTTTCGATGTCTGTTGGTGTGATATTGGCACTTCTGAGATCAATTTGGACCTGTGTAATCCAGTCTGTTCTCACTTGAAGTTTTCTTGAACATGTCAGAATTCTCTTTGTTAATCGACCGTAAAATCTCAGTCGTCGTTTGCGGAAATCAGTCACGATGTTGGAGTATCTCTCTGTGATTGTGTGCGATTGTAGACGATAACCTTCACCTCTGAGTTTAGGACCCAAGATTATTCGGATGATTTTTCTCTCCTCTTTCTTCGTGTTTTCAAAATCCCCTTTGTAGTTGAGGTTAAAGGACTCGCTGGCGTAGAGTGTCTCGGACGTAATCACAGTCGTGTAGTGTCGACGTTTTGTGTTGATGCTCATGCATCTCTTGTAGTAGATGTTAGCGATGTTCCCGTAAGCTTTCCGCATTTTGAATTCACGTGATTTTTGTGCTACTCTTTCCATACCTGTGGGTTCGATGATTTTACCCAAGTACTTGAAGTTGTTAACCTTGTGTATCGTGCCGTATTTCGTGAGTAAATTCTGTGTTGGAATGTATTTTATTATTATTATTATTATTATTATTATTATTATTATTATTATTATTATTATTATTATCAACAGAGGTAAGCCTCCGTGGCTTAGGCGGCAGCACGCCGGCCTCTCACCGCTGGGTCCGTGGTTCAAATCCCGGTCACTCCATGTGAGATCTGTGCTGGACAAAACGGAGGCAGACAGGTTTTTCTCCGGGTACTCCGGTTTCCCCCGTCAAAATTTCATTCCAGCAACACTCTCCACTATCATTTCATTTCATCTGTCATTCATTTAATCATTGCCCCAGAGGAGTGCGTCAGGCCTCGGCAGCCGGCACAGTTCATATCCTCGCCGCTAGATGGGGGCTTCATTCATTCCATTCCTGACGCGGTCGGAGACTGGAAGCAGGCTGTGGATTTTTTTCATTGCCAACAGCGGTAGCTATTCTCGCAAATGCGCAGCGCTAGGCCATGGGGCCAGGATATCTGCCGACTCGGTAGACGTGGGTTCGAGCCCCAACGTTGGGCGTTTTTGAAATGGTTTTTCATGGATTCCCCGATTTTTTACTCCAGGCAAATGCTATGAAGGTACCATATGATAGGCCTCGGCCACTTCCTTCCACATCCTTGCCCAGTATCATTCATCTTCATTCATTTCATCTCTCAATAACACCTCTTCTGAGGTTGGCGTCAGGAACGGCATCCGAACATAAAAATCACCCACCACCTACTAAACTATCATCGCATCTCACTCCCGACCCCGATGGGAACGGGAATAAGAAGGGGTCGACATACATTCTTCTTCTAGAATTATGAAAAATTATGGAAAATATCAAAATTAAAATTTTCTTCCATTGCAATTTTCAATGCTTGTTTCGTCTCATTTTCTTGTTTGTTGTTAATTATATTTTGGGGGCTTGGGACATATTCGTTATCAGACCCAAATAGTTGGGTTTGTCTTGAATTTGTCTGATAACCTGTATTTATGTGATGACTGTAGTAGCCACGCGTGTGCAACTGTATTAGAGACAACGATGGGGTGGGTAGGTACTCTGAGACCTGAAATAAGATACTATCCCGACATTTGCCTGAAGGATGGTATGGAAATAAAAACGGGGAAACACCACACTCATTATAGCCGCTGTCAGCGCCGGGATTCAAACACACGGTCTCTGGACTTGCTCCTCTACCCTCCACCTTCTCCTTCTCCTTCTCCTCCTGTACTCTCCACCTTCACCTTCTTCTCTTCCTGTCCTCTCCACCTTCTCCTTCTTCTTCTCCTCCTGTACTCTCCACCTTCCCCTTCTCCTCCTCTACTCTCCAGCTTCTGCTCCTCTACTGTCCACCTTCTTCTCCTCTACTCTCCACCGTCTCTTTCTCCTCGACTCTCCACCTTCCCCTTCTTCTCCTCTACTCTCCAGCTTCTGCTCCTCTACTTTCCACCCTCTTCTCCTCTACTCTCCACCTTCTCCTTCTCTTCGACTCTCCACCTTCCCCTTCTTCTCCTCTACTCTCCAGCTTCTGCTCCTCTACTCTCCACCTTCTCCTTCTCATCGACTCTACACCTTCCCCTTCTTCTCCTCTACTCTCCAGCTTCTGCTCCTCTACTCTCCACCTTCTCCTTCTCATCGACTCTACACCTTCCCCTTCTTCTCCTCTACTCTCCAGCTTCTGCTCCTCTACTCTCCACCTTCTCCTTCTCATCGACTCTACACCTTCCCCTTCTTCTCCTCTACTCTCCAGCTTCTGCTCCCCTACTCTCCACCTTCTTCTCCTCCACTCTCCACCTTCTTCTCCTCTACTCTCCACCTTCTCCTTCTCCTCCACTCTACACCTTCCCCTTATTCTCCTCTACTCTCCAGCTTCTCCTCCTGTAGTCTCCACCTTCCCCTTCTCCTCCTCTACTCTCCACCTTCCCCTTCTTCTCCTCTACTCTCCACCTTCTCCTTCTCTTCGACTCTCCACCTTCCCCTTCTTCTCCTCTACTCTCCAGCCTCTGCTCCTCTACTCTCCACCTTCTCCTTCTCCTCGACTCTAAACCTTCCCCTTCTTCTCCTCTACTCTCCAGCTTCTGCTCCTCTACTTTCCACCCTCTTCTCCTCTACTCTCCACCGTCTCCTTCTCCTCGACACTCCACCTTCCCCTTCTTCTCCTCGACTCTCCACCGTCTCCTTCTCCTCGACACTCCACCTTCTTCTCCTCGACTCTCCACCTTCTTCTCCTCTACTCTCCACCTTCTTCTCCTCTACTCTCCACCTTCTCCTTCTCCTCCACTCCAAACCTTCCCCTTCTTCTCCTCTACTCTCCAGCTTCTCCTCCTGTACTCTCCACCTTCCCCTTCTCCTCCTCTACTCTCCAGCTTCTGCTCCTCTACTCTCCACCTTCTACTCCTCTACTCTCCACCCTCTTCTCCTCTACTCTCCACCCTCTTCTCCTCTACTCTCCACCTTCTTCTCCTCTACTCTCCACCGTCTCTTTCTCCTCGACTCTCCACCTTCCCATTCAACTCCTCTACTCTCCAGCTTCTGCTCCTCTACTCTCCACCTTCTTCTCCTCTACTCTCTACATTCTCCTTCTCCTCCTGTACTCTCCACCTTCCCCTTCTTCTCCTCTACTCTCCAGCTTCTGCACCTCTACTCTCCACCTTCTTCTCCTCTACTCTCCAGCTTCTCCTTCTCCTCCACTCTCCACCTCCCCCTTCTTCTCCTCTACTCTCCAGCTTCTTCCCCTCTTCTCTCCACCTTCTTCTCCTCTACACATCAACCTTCTCCTTCTCCTCGACTCTCCACCTTCCCCTTCTTATCCTCTACTCTCCACTTTCCGCTTCTACTCTTCTACTCCCCACCTTCTTCTCCTCTACTCTCCACCTTCCCCTTCGTCTCCTCTATTGTCCACCTCCTCATCTGCTCTCCACCTTCTCCTTCTTCTCCTCTAATCTTCCCCTTCCCCTTCGTCTCCCCTACTCTCCACCTTCTCCTCTAATCTTCCCCTTCCCCTTCGTCTCCCCTACTCTCCACCTTCTCCTCTGCTCTCCACCTTCTCCTTCTCCTCCTCTACTCACTACCTTCCCCTTCTACTCTTCTACTCCCCACCTTCTTCTCCTCTACTCTCCACCTTCTTCTTCTCCTCTACTCACCACCTTCGTCTCCTCTACTCTCCACCATCTCCTTCTCCTCTACTCTCCACCTTCCCCTACTTCTCCTCTACTCTCCACATTCCCCTTCGTCCCCTCTATTATCCACCTTCTCCTTAACCTCCTCTACTCTCCACCTTCCCCTTCTTATCCTCTACTCTCCACCTTCCCCTTCTTCCCTTCTACTCTCCACCTTCGCCTTCTTATTCTCTACTCTCCACCTTCCCCTTCTTCCCTTCTACTCTCCACCTTCGCCTTCTTATTCTCTACTCTCCACCTTCCCCTTCTTCCCTTCTACTCTCCACCTTCCCCTCCTTATTCTCTACTCTCCACCTTCCCCTTCGTCTCTTCTACTCTCCACCTTCTCCTTCTCCTCCTCTACTCTCCACTACTCTCCATCTTCACCTCTGATCTCCACCTTCTCCTTCTTCTCCTCTACTTTCCACCTTCCCCTTCTTCTATTACCACCTTCTGCTGTAGTGGCTAGCATTCTTGGCTGTCATCCCGAAGATCCGTGTTCGATATCCTGCTCTGTCAAGAAATTAATGCTGGTCTGAAGGCTGGGACGGGGTACGATCAGCCTCGAGAGCATTCTTGGAAGTGTTTTCTCTCTTCTACTCCATGCAAGTGTCGGAATGCTTCCTAATTTAAGGTCATGGTCACTTCCTTCCCAATCCTCACCTGATTTACAAATTCACACTCTAATACAGTCATCACAATAACACAAGTTAACAGATGAAATTCCCCATTCACCCTAGTACACGGGGATGAATTATCGCGGTGTCCAGGTCCCTCAAATCATAAAACAACAACAACAACTCCTGTTGTTGCTTGTTTTCTCCAGCTGAAAAATACTAATAAGTATAAGGTTTTCGAAACCATGAAAATGTGACGTACAGTCACTTCCAAAATCTGTGGGATATTTATAAACGTCCTAGGGAACTTAAAATTACGTGCGCGTTAAAGAAGATAAAGTGTTTTTTTTTCAAATACAGCAAAGTCTGAGTGATATCACACCGTATACGCAAAAACAAGACATAAAATGTCACGATATTCTTCAAAATAACAGTTACAATGAACTCGTGGGCAAATACACGAGTCACTTTACTGAAATGTGGACTTAATACATTTTGATTAGTAGGTCCTCTTATATCATATTAATGTTTGGATGGGCTAATTAACTCTTTCTGTTGTGGAGTTTTCCAAACATAAATTTTCCCGAAATTGTATTCGAGCAACATGTTCAACAGGTCAATCACAGCTCAGATGGGTCCCAGTGGGTTAACTGGAATACGATATCCAACTTGGTTTTCGTTCCCCCGAGGTGAATACTATGCTGACCTCCATTGAGCTATAATTACCGGTGAAAAGCTTGCGCTCTACGTGCAGTCACGACAGCATCGTCCATGTAGCGCTGAGTTATTAATGAGCCACCCATTAACTTTGAAACTATCGGCTGCGTTACCAGCGTACTCAACAAAAACCACACAAACCTGCCTCACTATATTGCAATGCACTTAAATCTCAAGTGTTATATGTGTGTTACAGCATAGCTCAGGGGCAGATGACCTCGCTGTTTTACCCCTTAAAGCAACAATAACTAACTAACAGCTAAGCTCTGTTAATTATAAAAGAGTAAAACTTCGTCAATCGTTAGGGGTTTTCAAAATATTTCGACTTATAGAAAATTCGAATTATAAATATAGGGAATATGTTAAATTTGTGTTAAGCCACACATACCAATGCGGTCACGTTCCGACAGAGGCAGAATTTCAAATCTCGGATCGAGAGGCGCAGTTGCGGTGGCTTCCGGAATGATGTGGATATATCTTTGATTTTTTCGAGGACACACACAGAGGGAATAAGTGGTTGAGCCACCTGGCGTACTACTGGTGAACTAAGGAATTCACAAACTTGTACAATATCAGACAATCTTATTTGCCACCTAGTGTTAATCTTTGACTTTTTATTCTTTGTCATTGTTTCTGCTGTTAAACAAGAAGTTCCGTGAGGAAGTAAAGAGCCTACTTTTCTTAAAATTTAAGATTCATGCCAATGATTAATCTATATGGACCTGTCTAGAATAATAACGAAATTAAGTTGGTAACATCGATATTTCTAATCAGTTCGAAATATACCTGGTATAATGCAGCCTAATAGAGCACTACAGTTGGCAGCCCTGGTGACTGAATATATTCTTAGTTCCATCTCTTAAGATACAGAATACAAAATTTGGTTGAAGTCCAATGGATAGCAAAGTTTAGAGCTGTTGGCTTGCATACATACTGGTATATTGATATTAGGGCATAAAAATAGAGACAGCATTTATTAACTGTTGGCAGCCCTGGTTGCTCTTAAGAATATGGATAGTCATATCTGTTATAGTACACATAGCACATACGAAATTTGGTTGAAATCCAATTGATAGTATAGTAGTTACATGCCTTTTAAAATTGGTAATATCAACAGGCTTAGAATCAAGTTGGTAGCACTGACGTGTATTAGTTGCTCCAAATTAATCTAGAATGTCAGGTATTATAAGTGTGCATAGTTTAAAGCTGTCGGCTTGCATAATTTCTGATTTATTTGTATTTGGATAAGAAAATAAAGAGAGCATTTATTAACAGTTGGCAGCCCTGGTGGCTCTTAAGAATACGGTCAGTCATATCTGGTTATGTACACAGTACATACGAAATGTTGTTGAAATCTTATTAATAGTGTAGAAGTTATATGTATTTAAATATTTGACCTATCAGCAGGCTTCGAATCATTTTGGCAACACATCATGTATGGCCTCCTGGAAATTAAACTGAAATATTATTATCTATATGTGTGCCAATTTTGGAATAGCTCCAATTCATACCTTCCAAGATATCAAACATGGATCTCAAATTTCAATTGCGATTTGTCAGCAGTTGGTAGTACTGATATCATTCTCAAATATGGCCATGAGATATTCAGATATAGATCTCTACTCATATCAAATTTGGTTTGGATTGCTGCAGCCGTTTAGGAGTTGATAGGGGACACACACACACAGATACAGATAGACAAACAGACAGAAGGAGAGACAGACAGACGGACACACATTTGCCCGGATCGATCTCATAAGTCTACTTTTTCCTCATATTTGCAAAATGAGGAAAATAGGCTAAAAATGGTAACTAATGTGTAGTGTAAGCTAGTGGAGAGTTTCAATTAAATTTGTTCAGCACTAATGTGGTATTAATTACCTTGTGCCATAAACAGACACAAATTTTCCGAGAAACATACACGGAAGAATACAGAATAGACAGAAGATGGAAGAAAAGAGCACAGGGAGATATTTGGAAGAAAAAAGGAAACATTCTGTTAAATAAGATATAACGTGCTCCTTAGATGGGCATAACGAATCAAAATAATAATAATACTTTAACACTAATAATACTAAAGACAACAATACCCGAAGATCATCGGTTTGTTTGTGGGTCACATACGGTATAACCTTGAGCCGCGGTTTGTATTCAGCCTATTTTCGTTTCTCTGAAGAGCTGTCACAGCACGTGTGAAGAGTTTCTTATCATTTGAATCCTGGTCATAAATCGTGGTTCTTATCAATTTCAGTTGGTTTAGCCTTCGCTTTGATGTGCCTTTGTAGGAGAGTGAATCAGTTTTACGATGCACTGACAAAGAGTCGCTTTCATGTGAGAGAATTCGCGAATGTTTATGATAAGGCTCTTGCGCTATAAATGTTAAGGCGCATCACAAAATAAACAGTGAAAGAGTAAATGTCAGCTATTCAGCGTTCTATATCTCTAACGTTTATTATCAGAAAATAAATGTTAACGCACACACACACAAGACTGACTTTTCTTCAGAAAGATCGGGAATATCAAATATTTCATTCAGTATTGATGTGAAAAAAAATTATTGTATCACAATACAATATGTTGTCCATACGATGTTTCACCTTGATCGCGATGGGGAACTGCAGCATTCCGGAGACTGGAGGTTCGAGTCACAGTGCTGACAGTGGCTATTCTAAGTGTGGGGTTCTACGTGTTTTGCATCACTTTCTCCAGGCAGATTCCAAAATGGTGCCTTATTTCAAGAGAGAGTAGTGAAGATCACGATTTCTTACACAGAAAAATCCTATAGACACAAATTGGCGGCATCCATGACGTCTTGGCTGACACTAAAGCTTTAAACAAAGAATACAGTACATGTTAAATTATATGTGTTAATAAAGCTTTACATACAAATATAAATCTAAACAAGGGCTTACGCCCCAGACGCCCAAGCTTGTAGTAGAACCAGTAATTTTTCTCCAGGTGGTGGTCTAACCTACTAGAGGCCAATGGTTTCTTCCAGGCAGTGTTATAACCTAGTAGACGCCAATGGTTTGGTCCAGACAGTGGTCTAATCTAGTAGTGACCAATGGCTTCATCCATAACGTCGTCTTACCTAGTAGCGACTAATGGTTTTGTCTCACCATGGCTTTAGAAGATTGCAGTGCACCCTTTCAGTTACTGTTATTGGAACAACTAAAAGTAATTTATGAATATTCGTAAATAATGACCAAACTTAGCTCTTGAACAAATGTGACTACATACGTATTTGACGACGCACTGTTTGAAACCTCATACCGCCTCATACAACAGAGTTACATAGCAGCAATTGAAAGCACGGCATAAAAAAAAACATCAACGTCTGTACGTCATCCGTGACGTCATCGACTGCTCTAAAAATTCCCCTAGACTCGTAGGAATCTCAAGTCCCGGGGCACTGTTGAACACACAACTACCGTCACCATAAGACCTCAGGTTATCAGACAAATGGAACATACACCAATGTACTTGGGGCCGATGATCAAGATGCGCCATGCTCCTAAAACGAATTGACAACATAATACTGTACATCAATGGATATGCCTTTAAGAAGTTACCATTGAAAATGAATGAAAATCCACAGCCTGCTTCCAGTCTCCGACCGGGTCAGGAATGGAATGAATGAAGCCCCCATCTAGCGGCGAGGATATGAAGTGTGCCGGCTGCCGAAGCCTGTCGCACTCCTCTGGGGCAATGATTAAATGAATGACTGATGAAATGAAATGATAGTGGAGAGTGTTGCTGGAATGAAATAGTGACAGGGAAAACCGGAGTACCCGGAGAAAAAAAGAAGTTACCATTAAAGTTACCATACCTGTGCAGCACGTTTGAAACTAAGGCAACCCTCAGAGTACGAATCCGAATTTCACGGATTTTAGGTAATGTGTGTTCTGTTTACACCTCAATAGTCGACGCCCGACGGCAGCTCACTTCCAATTCTTCTGTAGAGCAGTCAACTGGACATGGACGAGATATCCTAATCTCAATAAAAATACTTTGCAAGTGTTGGATTCGGCCTTAACTTGAGCCATGGCCGTCTGCTTCCGATTGTAGCCTTAATTACAAATACGGTACTGTGCACACTTCTACAGGCACCCCAATAACTCATGCTGTGAGAAAATTCTAAGTACGGGGCTGATGATTATGATGTCCAAGCTACTAAATGATATCAACAACAAAACAACTTTCCGGATGCTTCAATTGTTCGACCGCATCGTTGCGTAGAAGCTAGAATTCTTGTCTGTCACCGCGGAGGCCTGGGTTCGATTCACGGCTCTGCCAAGACATTTAATTCTGGTTTGAGGGCTAAAATGGTGTACACTCAACCTCGTGTGGGTTCGATTTCCATCTCAGCCATCCTGGAATGGGTTTTCCGTGGTTTACCACTTCAACTCCAGGCAAATGCCAGGGCGGTTACTAACTTAAAACCACAGTCGCTTCCTTACCAACCCTCGCCTGAATTACAAATATACTATTACATGCACTACAATTGCACAGGTTATCAGACAAACTGTACATACACACACCCAAGTACACTGGGCTAAATGACCACGATGTCCAAGCCCCTCAAATGAAATAACAACAAGATTCAATTGCAAGTCAGAGAGTGTAATTGTCAACATATTTTTCATATTTTTCCCTTGAAACAGTACATATAAAGTAATGTTTTGATTTAAAAATGGTGAACACAACAAAATATAACCAACAACGAAGAGTAAATCTCTTATATGTTATTCCACGGCTAACAAAATCCCATGTGTGCGACAGAATTCAAACCATTTTAATTACTCCTTAATATTTATATTCCAGCCGCCTAAGTGCTTAAAATAACATCAACGAATAAAATTATATTACTGTTTGAAATATAAATGAAAGGAGATTAATTTTGTAACTCTTTCCCATACAAATACTTTTATATCGGACATTCATTGGCGTAATGGTTACAATATTACACTTCATGTTACTATTGGTATCGTCGTTCCGTTGTGACCATTGTGGTCATCAGTCCCTTTTAACTACTGCGTCTTTTAGCGACGCAAGAATGCCTGAATTTTGCCCCGTAGGGGATCTTTAACATGCCAGTAAATCTACTGACACGGCTCCCTCGCATTTGCGCACCCTCAAATGCCATCTGACTGCACCAGGATTTGATCCTGCAACCTTCGGCACAGCAGGCGAGAATGAAAGAAAGAAAGAAAGAAAGAAAGAAAGAAAGAAAGAAAGAAGGAGATTATTGCTGCTGTATTAGTTGTTGTTCCCTTTGAGGGGGTTGGATATCGTGACTCGCGTACCTATGTAGAATTTTTCTTCTCTCCTGTGTTATTGTGGTGGCTATAGTAGTGTGTGTATTTGACATTCACGTGACAATTGGGAAGGAGGCGACCGTGGCCTTAAGTTAGGGCCTATCCTGAAATTTGCCTGGAGAATAGGAGAGAAACTAAGGAAAACTATTTCCAGGACGGCCGAAATGGACAACAAACCCAACTCTTCTCAGTTTTGTCACCCAGTGGCAGAGCCGTGCTCGTTAAATAATGCACTACGACCGCAAGAAGAAAAGCTGCAGAAAGTCCAGAGATCGCAAGTTTGAATCCGGGTGCTGGCAGTGGCTATTCTGAGTGTGGATTTCTCCGCATTCCCTCCAGGCAAGTGCCTTATTTCAATTTCCGGGGCGCCTGCCTACCCTATCCCTGTCGCAGTTACACACACTACTACAGTCATCACAGGAATACAGGTTATCAGACAAAGTTCAACACACACCCAACTACTCGGGGCTGCTGCCCCAAACCCCTCAAAAGAATTAACAAGAGTAATCATGTTCGTCTCACGAGGCTGAGTGTACTCTGTTCCAGCCCTCAGACAAGAGTTAAATTTCCTGGCAGAGCCAGGAATCGAACCCAGATCTCCAGTGCATCAGCGAAGAATGCTAGCCACTACACCACGAGGTGGATACGAATGAAAGAAAGGAAGAAATTGAATGAATAAGGAAGCTTGTAGTTTAACGTGACCGTTAATCTTGAGATCATGAGCCACGGGACCTCCTTTTTACGTGGAATCCGAACCACAGGACATGGCATTTCACTTCGAAAATCTCACATGCATTGACCGGGAATCGAACCCGGACCGCCTTGGTGAGAGGCATACAGCTAGACCGCTGAGCCACCACGCCCCCAGATTGAATGAATATGAATGAGCGAATGAATATCAGTGGCGGTTCTTGACTATAATTTTAGGGTGGACCAGATGATATTGCTTTTTGGGACTGTGACATTGCGGTCATATAGCCTCGTGTATTTTGTGTGATAACCCGTGTTATTGCGATGGCTGTACTAGTGTGAGTGTATTAGTAATTCAGGTGAGGATTGGGAATGAGGTGCCAATGGCCTTAAATTAGAAACCATCCCAGCATTTGCCTGGATTGTAACTGGGGGAAAAACCACTTCAAGGATGGCTGAGGTGGTAATCGACCCTCCTCTAAGCTTTGCCTCACAAGGTTGAGTGTACCCCATTCTAGGCCTTACACCTGAATTATTTCTTTTGGGCAGAACCGGGAATCTAACCCGGGCCTCAGGGGTGACAGCCAAGAACGCTAGCCGCTTACTATTTGATATTAAGCATTGTTTTATATTTATTGTTACCAATATTGCCATTAGGGCCTATCATAATTCTACACAACATCACATTTAAAACAAATTTTAATAAATAGTTGATGCATTAAAAACTGTAATCACATAGGTTAGTGCTATGTTCACTGTTTTCTCACCCGGCCCTTTACTTCATATACTTTACATGGAAGGTTCTGTAGAGCGGCCCTCGCTGTGACAATACACCAACTGAGGCTGCCAGAAACTAAATCTAGAAATTAGTTACGTATATTGAATTCATTTTAGAGATTCTAGAAGGAAAAATACTTATTTTATGTAGAATATTTGTAATTTAAAGTAATTTTTGAAGACATTAATTAAACAAAATACATGCAATACGACCTAACGGCCCCGGGTCCCTTTCGGCCCTTAATGATGCACCGTCCCTTATTCAATTATGGAGCACTGTATAATACATTGGTCCAGTGTACCGAGCTCCAGGAATGTGGGTTACGGAGAGCCTCTTGTGATATCTGAAGCAGACATTAGCCACAGCGGAGCACAGCGCGTGGGGATATTAAGATAAGCCAGAACTAAGATGAAATTAAAAGTGCGCTGGGCTCTTAGCACGAACCGTAAAGCAGTGATAGCAGAGGGATGGACAAATTACAACACGCCCAGGAATCTTAAGTCTGATCATAAAATATGGCAGGGGTGCACAATAACCCCACTCTCATTTCATTCCTCACATCTTACATCTTCCTTTTCCCCGGTATCTCCAGGGGCTCACGATTATTAGGACGTAGGTTGGCGACCACGGGAACCAAGCTGAGTCGGACATTGCTTCCTCTGTCATCTTTCCTGCCGACCACCCTTGGTCAAGTCTTGTTCTCTTCCGACGGTGAAGGTATTAGGGTATCCAATGGCTAGGATGTATTTCATTTTCTCGCCTTAAGTGGCCCTTGTTTCATCTTTTCTGATTCCACATTTTTTTGAGGGGTTGGACCTCTTTTTTTTCTTTTCATGTTATCCCCTGCCTTCTGCCCAAGGCCCTAAAGGAGGCAGAGTGTCTGTAGCCCCACCTCTTATGGTGCATACTGGATAGTGATACATCCTCAAGGGCACACAGCTGGTGATTTCGGGAGTTGGCAACCCCGACTGTTTCGTGAGCTGGGCCCGGTTTCTCCCCTTTGTCCATTGCCTTTGGGGTGGATCCTCTTTTATTTCTCTTTCTTATCTGCCTTTCATGGCTCTACATCTTTTCAAGTCCCTCAGTTCTTATTCTTCGAGGGCTGAGGGCATATATTTTCTCCGTCTGCTTTCTCCCCCTATTTCCTTTCTTTTTGTCCTTACCTTCTTCTAGTTCGTTAGTTGTTAAATCAGTAGTTACGGTAGTTTCAGTTGTCATATTTCATTTTCACTATCACCCAAACCATTAGGGTCCGATAACCTAGATGTTAGGCCCCATAAAGCAACAATTATCAACATAATCGTCTTCATATTGGGTGGACCAGTGATAGGGTGACCACAGGTCCTCTGATACCAAGATCGCTGGTTCAATCCTCTACTTGACTGGCTGTGTGGCTCAGCGGTAACGTTCTCGGCTGCTGTCCCCATGGTTGCATGATCGAATCCTGGCACAGTCAGCTGGCATTTGAGGGTGCGCAAATGCGAGGGAGCCGTGCCAGTAAATTTTCTGACACGTTAAAGATCCCCTTCTAGGAAAAATTCCTGCTCCCCGGCGTCTCTAAAAGCCACAGAAGTTAAAAGAGCCATAAAACAGCACGTGGAAGACCTCTCGTAGCAATTTCGGTTATAAGTAGAACATATTAATGAACTTTCAGCCGGGGGCGTGGTGGCGCAGCGGTCAAGCTGTTTGCCCCTCACCAAGGTGGACCGGGTTTGATTCCCGGTCAATGCATGTGAGATTTTCTATGTGAAATGCCACGACCTGTGGTTCGGATTACACGTTAAAAGGAGGTCCAGTGGTTCATGATCTTAAGGTTAACGGTCACGTTAAACTACAAGCTTCCTTTTGAACTTTCAGCCACGGTTCACCCAGTAGTTCCAGTTTCACTGCTAGATGGCAGTGCATGCGGAACGTTGGAATTGGAGAGTAGGTTGCCTAAAAGCCTCTACTCAAAATATATGACTGGCCGAGTGGAGCTGCGGTAACGTTCTCGTCTGCTGTACCCATGGTTGTAATATCGAATCCTGGTGCAGTCAGTTGGCATTTGAGGGTGCTTAAATGTCAGGGAATCGTGTCAGTAGACACACAGACCCGTTAAAGAACCTCTTCGGGCCAAGAATTCCGGCACCCCGGCGTCTCTAAAAGTTACAGAAGTGAAAGAAGTCCTAAAACAATAACATTATTTTCATTACTGTTGGTTGGTTGGTTGGTTCTTAAGTTTAGGGACTGCGACAACGTGGTCATGTAGCCCCGTGTACTTTGGTTGTGTGTGGAATCTGTCTGATAACCAGTGTTAATTGTGATCTCTGTAATAGTGTGTGTTATCTGTTTTTTAATTTAAGTACTGCAACTTAAAATTTTTCAAATAGTTCCTACTTTTAAAGCCAAGTGCCACCGTCAACGAATAGGCCATGTTCAGAACTTAGCTACTAGACGCCACCGCAGTCGGCTCTTGGCAACGAACGTAGAAACCTAAGAGCGTTATTTACATTCTTAACCCATCCAATTTAGCTTCACACAGGTGCAATTAGTGAAAGATTCTTTAACATGCCATAAATCTATGACATGGGACCGCCGGCTTTACTTCCCCTCCGAAGGAAGGCATACTGAGGGATTTTTAACGCTCTTAAAAAATCCGATGGCTTCGGCCGGGTTTGAACCCGCTATCTTGGGCATAGAAGCTCAGCATGCTACCGACTACGCCACCGAAGCCGCTATTATTAATAGTGTATCATTTGTTTGTTGATGATTCTTAAATCATTCAAATTATGTCATTAAACATAATTAACACTCAGGAATGAATAGGGTTGCAATTCTGGCTGAATAACATTCATTTTTAACAAAGCACATGGCATACATAACCTAAGGGAACGACTTTCTCCTTAAATGTCTGAATGAGTTACTTTAATACTTTATGCTTTATATAATTAAAAATATGATTGTAATGCCAGTAGATTCGGATAACAAACGTGCGGATGCGGGGCGGATGCGAATAACAGTCGTGCGGATGCGAAACGGATGCTGAAAACGTTTTGTGTATCCGCGCAGGGCTCTAGCTCATAGAGGCCACTCGGTGTGTCATAACATCCTGCTACTGCTGCAGTTCTTTATAGATAATTAACGAGGTGAGATGAACTTCCCTAGTGTTAGAAACAGTGTTGATGATAAGTAAAATTGTTGTTCTGAGGGCCCTAACATCTAGTTCATCAGCCCCTAGAAACAGTGTGTGAAATGGCTAATTCCTGAATGCATTCCTGAATGCAATATCAAGGAATTATTGTCAGAAAATATTGACAGTAAGCAGGATGGTGACTCAGATTTCGAATCTGACAATGTTTTTGAGGATAGTGAACACGAAAGTGAATTAATTGCTGAATATGGTAGCGACACCGAAGTTGAAATCGAAGTCCAAGGTTCAAGTCACAATTCTGTCAGAGTCACCGAGCCATGACGTGCGATAGCGTCTCATGTAAAGGATATTGTAACACCTCACTAATGGAAACTGTCTGTACTATTTGTTCCAAGTGACAGTCTTTTAACTATTTTATATGTTTACTGTAAGTTTACCCCGAAACTTGTGAAATATTGCCCACAGTGGTAACAAAGAAAATTAATTAATGTACCTCTGCAATATTCAGGCTGTAATTGCTTTCATTGTGTTCATTATTTTATTAATTAAAATATGTAGACAACATGCATCAAACCAATCTTTTTCCGGTATCCTCTAAGTATAAAGTAGACAGCTAGAAGAGTAACAAGTGATGACATTCGTCAGATACGATATAAATGACTACAACTAGACAGGGTCGGTCAGACCTCACTGTATGTATTTTATGAGTGTGTTGTTCCAGAGTTAAAATCTACAAATTTCTCGATTATTTAAGAGTAAGTGGTAGTATTTATGAGTCTTAGGATGAAGTTACAACCGGGTTATGAACAGTTATTGTCCACTGCAGTAATATCTTAAAAACGTAATAGCTCTGCCAACATGTACACCATTTGTTTTAATGGTTTACGATCTCATAAAGAAAGGAACATATAATAGGCTACGTTTCATAATTAAAGTCACCATCTGCTGGATGTGGTTATGATAACATTTTGGATTAATCCCTAAGAAAATGTGTAATACATTTTAATTTCAATGAAAATAGGTGCATTTAGTCCAGTTTAAAACGCTCCCATGTTTGTTTAAAACATATTGGGATATGTATGCATTGATAATGAATAATGATGAAAATAATAATAATAATAATCATTATTATTATCATATCGATTGTTCCCCTTTAGGAGAGCGGTTGAACCTGAATTCACGATATCATCTTCGGGCGTATTCCCTCTTTTATTCCCAAAATCTCTTCATCCTTACGGAAAGGTTCTTCTTCTTCTTATGTTATCGTGTTGAAATCAAGTGTTGTCTTAGTAGCCTTTATGAAATTGAATTAATGCTTTTCAGTCGGTCAACATGATTGTACTCGAATTGTAATGGATCTTGAAAATTGTCTAGGGGCAAATGACCTCGTAGTTCCGCCCCTTAAAACCTCAATAACTAACTAACTAACAATTTTCTGTTGACAACAACAGACCAGATATTACCCTGAAAAAATTACATGAGACTACTTCACGTTTACAAACAATTGATGCATTAATAATAATGATAATACTAACAATAATAACACAATTAACATATCGCCTTTTCACTTTTCTCCAAGAGAAACGGACGTAGGAAGCCTGGTTCAGTGAGATCTGCACGAGATTGCGAGCTTATTTAAATTACTGTATATCCAGGAGCTTGACCAGCTTAAGAGAAAACTCTTAGAACAACAGTTTCAAACCAAAGCCGACGCAGAAAACTGGAAAGGCGTGGACAAAAGAGAGAAAGGAACAACACCATCTTCGAATGAAGAAATACTGGATTAATTAAATGCTAAAAGGAAACAGTTGAAATTACGTGGTCCTTAGTTGGACGAAAGAAAAAAAAGCAAATAATAATAATAATTGTAGACTCAGAGATTAGACTTGTTAGTATGACAATGTGGCCAAGATCATACACCAGTAGCTGTAAAGGCTGAAGTCATTTGATGAAACTACACCTTAATACTGTATAAGTAGGAACCCCAAGCATTGCATGAGAGCGTAGACTACGATCTCTACTGTAATAGAACAGTAACCACAGGCCATTTATACTGTTGACAACAATAGAACAGACATTACCCTGGTACTGAAGAAAGATAAAGCAATTTTCCTGTTAGATATTGCTATTCCTGTCTCGGAATTTAGAAAGATAAAACTGAGAGATGATTGAGAAGTACTTACTACTGGCTGAGGAAATCAAGAGACTGTGGAAACAGACGTCGTCACGGTGCCTGTGATCATCGGAGCATTAGGAGAGATCCAACGTAAGATCCACGACTGCGTATCAAAGTTTGGGCTACCTAAGAAAATGATTCTTCAACTACAGAAAACTGCGATACTGGGAACGTGCCATATAGTGAGAAAAGTGCTGTTGGTAACCGAAACGATATAACTAGTTCCACCATGGACTATTAACACCAACAATACAAATACAGTAGTCAGATTGCATTGTAGCCACCAAACCTTGCTCTTAGAGCCGTTCATTGGCTGAAAACTTGTGAAAAAGGGATTAATAATAATAAGATTAATAATAATATAATAATAATATCGTATGGCCTCGGGTGCAGGGTGCAAGCTTTGTTATTTGACGCCCAGAGGGCAACATGCATGTTGAATTTTGTTTCTCCTTGGAACGCTATGAAAGTCAAGGAGTAGCATGCTAAGCTTCTATGCCCTAGATAGCGGGTTCAAACCCAGCCGAAGTCGTCGGATTTTTTAAGAGCGTTAAAAATCCCTTAGTATGCCTTCCTTCGGAGGGGAAGTAAAGCCGGCGGTCCCATGTCATAGATTTATGGCATGTTAAAGAACCTTCCACTAATTGCACCTGTGTGAAGCTAAATTGGATAGGTTAAGAATGTAAACAACGCTCTTAGGTTTCTAGGTTCGTTGCCAAGAGCCGACTGCGGTGGCGCGTAGTAGCTAAGTTCTGAACTTGGCCTACTAGTCGTTGACGGTGGTGCTTGGCGGCAAAAGTGGGAACTATTTGAAAAATTCTAAGTTGCAGTACTTAAATTGAAAAACAGATAATACACACTAATACAGTCTTCACAATTAACACCGGTTATCAGACAGATTCTACACACACCCAAAGTACACGGGGCTACATGACCGCGTTGTCGCAGCCCCTAAACTTAAGAACCAACCAACCAAAGTCAAGGAGATTAGATATCTAATCTCCTTGACACTATACTGCTTTCTAGTAGAGAGGAGGATCTTTGTGTTGGCTGAATATCCCGAGATTAATTTTGCCATAATGAATGTGGTCTACTGAATTCAAATGGGTTATTTAACATGCCAACAACGTATGACATGCGTGTCGTGATTTTCGTCGCCTTTCAAAATTCAGTTACCACGGTCAGGAGCGAACCTGCGAGCTTGGGGTTGGTAGTCCGATACGATAACCACTCACCCACCGTGGCAAGCTATAATCATAATAATAACTGTACACAACAAAAACACCAAATTTGTTTAGGAACGGTTGGTTCGAGGACATCAGAAAGAGATAAATAGACATACTTAAAATACTCTAGACCCAATTATGAAGGATGGAGTGATAAGAAAGGATTGCATCAGTAGACAGAAGGAGTTGTTGATCTGTTGAAAATGAGAAGGATACATATCTACGGATATATTTTAAGGATGAACAATATTGGAGACTAATGAAGAGAATCTTAACATTATTCAGGTAGAGGAAGAGAGAGCCAAAATAATTTCGAGAAATCAGAACGGACCTGCATAACAAGTAAGATGGGTCCTTCTGAAGAAGGTGTAGTAGACAGAGATTGATTTAGACCAGCAGTTTCCAACCTTTTTCGACTCGCGAAATCGTTCTGCAACGATCTGAGTTGGGTGAACCACTGACTTTTAAATATACAATGTAGATGTAACTGTTCCTTATTGGGGTCGCGGTACTGTTGTTAGTATTGTTACGACACAATTAAGCTGGCAGACAAAATTTACATTGTAACGAAATCAAATGAATTCCTAACGGTGTTACATACTGTAACTGTAAATCAGGCATTCGCGGTAAATATTAATTTATTGTGGAGATAATGTGATAAATTCCCGTTGTTACACATATGTAACAAGGGGTATTACAGGTTAAATTAAATTTTAAAATAATAGACCAATAATAATAATACATTCACATCCACAAGATGGCCACCTCCAGATTGTCCAAGAAACTACTTGGTATCATAACACAGAATGTCCTAAAGAGATACAGAGAGACTTACAAGTAATCAATATACAAAATTTCGAAGACCGAACTGAGTGCCAGACGAAAATCGCGAATGTTAGGTTTGAACCAAGATCATGACGACAACCTGGAAAAAAGTGGACGGATGAGAGGAAGAGGGAGCATTCCGCGCGAATGAAGAGATTTTGGGAGGAGCGGAGGAGACACACCTCCAAATGACATCATGTTATCAAGTTTAATCGCTCTCCTGTAGGGGAATCTTCGCTTAAATAAATAAATAATAATAATAATAATAATAATAATAATAATAATAATATGCCAATTCCACAGAAATTGAGGGTAGCCTACAGTAATACGCCTAACCTCGAAACCCGCCATTATGGAAAAGTGTTTGGCGAACCCCTTGACATATTTTGCGAACCCCCTGGGGGTTTCGAACCGCAGGTCGGGAAACGATGGTTTAGACAATGTGTCAGGGAGTTCAGAGATTTCCAGGAAACAGGGAAGGAACTGATGAGGAAAGGAAGATCCTACAGAGAATACCAGAGGAAGGGAACAGGAGAAAGGATGAAGATATTTTGTCAGAGTGAAGAAAATACTTGGAAAAAGTACTATGAAATGTTTGACGAGTCACCTGTGAATTTCAATCGATTCCTAAAATCTAGACTATATGCCATTCACCAACACACATTTCCTCTCGTTGGAAGATGTAGACAGCCCTGTCGCAGCCCTGAAGCCAGAATAAAATTGCATGACTGAGCAGTGAATCGAATCTTTTGAACAAGAGTCCCAGTACATATTGGTAATCCTTGAAGGCAACCAGAGAGCTTTCAAAGTCTAATAAAAGATACTGCGTGTCAGTTTGCAAACGATGTTGTCTTAATGAGAATCTTAGAAGCTGTGGCTCTGGCAAATTTGTTCCAGTCACTTAGGATATGACGGTTTCTGACGTATATTGCCAATTGGAGTTCATCCTACATGTGTTATCGTTAATGGAATACAAGAAGTTCGACACGGCGCCCTCAAGTGCAACCACGCGCTGTTTATTCTGCCAAGCTCTTAAGTTGTAAGAGGCGCCAGCCAGACATCGACACTGACACTCTGAAGGCGCGGGCGTCATAAGATACCCTCACTTTACATCCCACGTGGTGTCTGTGAGATATGGCACCCATGCAATATCCGGGTCAGTTTAATATTAATTCCGAATGACCATAAAACACACCAGTAAGGCTTACTTTCAAGTAGCGTTCGGCACTGTTAACATTTTTAAGATCGTGCGAGAGTCTTTCCTTCCTTTCTTCATCATGACGGGGAGCTAGAGAAAGTCCGAAGATCGGAGATTCGAAACCCGGCGCTGACAGTGTGGTTTTCTCCCGTTTTTTTTGTCTACATTCCCTCCAGACAAATCCTGGGGTACAGTAGTACCTTATTTCACGTTCTGGGGCACATATCCCATCCCTATCCCGAATGCAGTTACACACACTACTATATCCATCACAGAAACACAAGCATAGACCTAGTATCTTATTTCAATTCCCGGGATCTGGACCATTATAATTACAGTTGCACAAATTATTACAGACCACACAAACACAGGATATTAGACAAATTAAACACACCCCAAAATACACCGGGTTAATGACCAAGCTGTCCCGAACTCCTATCAAAAACATTTCTCTGTTGACCCTCGCAGAAAATCGTTCTTCATTGGACATTCCAAATCTCTCCCGGAGAGTTTAGAGCCACGATGTTATCGTAGCTTATTATTATTATTTATTTACCATAAATAAAGCCTCCGTGGCTTAAGCAGCAGCACGCCGGCCTCTCACTGCTGGGTCCATGGTTCAAATCCCGGTCACTCCATGTGAGATCTGTGCTGGACAAAACGGAGGCAGACAGGGTTTTCTCCGGGTACTCCGGTTTTCCCTGTCAAAATTTCATTCCAGCAACACTCTCCACTATCATTTCATTTCATCTGTCATTCATTTAATCATTGCCCCAGAGGAGTGCGTCAGACCTCGGCAGCCGGCACAGTTCATATTCTCGCCGCTAGATGGGGGCTTCATTCATTCCATTCCTGCCCCGGTCGAAGACTAGAAGCAGGCTGTGGATTTTCATTTTCATTTACCATAAATTAAAAAGAAGTATGGAAGGCCTAGTGAAAAAGGGCAAGCTCCACATACATATTACATGTTTCACTGGCACAACTTACATATTTAAATGTTTGCAATATTTACATATTCTACAAAGATATTTGCATTATTTACATATTTATAATATTAACTCACTCTCTCAAGCACGCACTTTCATCACCTCAATCACTCCATACATTCATTCATTCATTCATTCATTCCGCGAGACAATCAATCACTCATACAGAAGTTTATTTACACAATATACCTTTTATGTACGGCCTGAATTGCTTCGATCTTTGCTTGAGGTATTTATTAACTAATTAATTAATTATTTAATTATTTTTATTATATTGGAAGTGCAGCCAATGACCATAAAGGGGATTTTTAATTGAACGCCCGTATGCTCCCCAACAAGTTCAATTTCAAGTAGTTCCATCTTTGGCTACCAGATGCTACCTGACACCTAGCGGCGGACGTTAGAACTTGATAGAGCGTTTCTAACCAAAAATAACGAACAAATTTAGCTACACGCTACCTATTGTAGTGGTAGGTTATTTTACATGCCATAAATCTATGACATAGGCCCGCCAGCTTTACTTCCCCACCGAAGGTAGACATACTGAAGGATTTTAACGCTCTTCAAAATCCGACGACTTTGGCCTGGTTTTAACCCGCATTCTTGGGCATAGCATTTCAGCATGCTACCGATTACACCACCGAAGCGTATGACAAGGGTCTACAGTAATACAATGAATAAGGGTACTTTCACTATGTATTTTACAAATTTATGTCTAGGCTCACTATAGGCTATAGGCTATAGGCAATGCAAGTTGTACAAATGCAAACAAAGACTTGTTAAAAGGGTTTTCTTCCCTTTGCGAAACGTTATTTTATGCGAAGGCGATTCTCTCAAATTACCGGTTGGGTTATCTCAACATGGCCGGCCCATTCGTGTTGGAGTAGCGCCCCTGCGTCTCAACTCGGAGGTCCCGGGTTCGATTCCCGGCTCCCTGTTGGAGTGCACTGAGCCTCTTAAGGACAATAATACTAGCTGTCTGGCAGTAAGTCAGCGCCTCGGTCAACCAATTGAAATCCGGTTTCTCTACAACATGGCAGAGCAGGGCGAAGTGACGAAATTAGAGAGTAGATAGCCTAAATGGCACCGACTAAAAAGACCTACACCACGGTAGCTGAAGCTGGGCGATTATCAACGACTCTTCATTCTCCTTATGTGGAATATTTCACTTCGTTATCTGTCCTCCTTGGTCTCTTTACACAAAGTGAATGAAGCAACCGCTATTTTAACAGCTTCAAGAAACATTTCTGCTTGACTAATGAGATGTTCTTTTCTGTTTCATGCCAAAGGTGTTTTCTCTTCTTGATTCTCTGTTAGAACCAGGTAGAGAAGTAGAGAAGAAGACATGGCTCTTGAGTTGTTTTATATGGTGCTTCATTTAGTTAATTAACATTAGCTTACTTTACAGCAGCGACAGAAGGCAAGGTTAACATTAATTAGAACACACGTAAGCTACACGACTTTGCAACAAGGTAAGAAAGAAGAGTAAGAGACGCTGTGGCAATTACAAGACATTCTTGAGCGACTTTCTTAATTAACGACAGGCCCACACCTCTCATTCTGCTTCTACTCAAAGTCTTTGACTTCTAAGATAGTCCACTGAAACTAGACATGTGGTTCTAGTCGACACTAGGGCCCTGAACAGACTCAAACCTCTCACTTTGCTTATGCTCAAAGCCTTTGACTTCTAACATAGTTCACTGAAACTAGGCATGTAGTTCTAGTCGACACTAAGGGCCTGGACAGACTCACACCTCTCACCCTGCTTCTACTCAAAGTCTTTGACTTCTAAGATAGTCCACTGAAACTAGACATGTAGTTCTAGTCGACACTAGGGCCCTGAACTGACTCACACCTCTCACCCTGCTTCTACTCAAAGTCTTTGACTTCAAAGATAGTCCACTGAAACTAGACATGTGGTTCTGGTCGACACTAGGGCCCTGAACAGACTCACACCTCTCACTTTGCTTATGCTCAAAGCCTTTGACTTCTAAGATAGTCCACTGAAACTAGACATGTGGTTCTGGTCGACACTAGGGCCCTGAACAGACTCACACCTCTCACTTTGCTTATGCTCAAAGCCTTTGACTTCTAAGATAGTCCACTGAAACTAGACATGTGTTTCTAGTCAACACTAGGGCCTGGACAGACTCACACCTCTCACTTTGCTTATGCTCAAAGCCTTTGACTTCTAAGATAGTCCACTGAAACTAGACATGTGTTTCTAGTCGACACTAAGGGCCTGGACTGACTCACACCTCTCACTTTGCTTACGCTCAAAGCCTTTGACTTCTAAGATAGTCCACTGAAACTAGACATGTGTTTCTAGTCGACACTAGGGCCCTGAACAGACTCACACCTCTCACTTTGCTTATGCTCAAAGTCTTTGACTTCAAAGATAGTCCACTGAAACTAGACATGTGGTTCTAGTCGACACTAGGGCCCTGAACAGACTCACACCTCTCACTTTGCTTATGCTCAAAGCCTTTGACTTCTAAGATAGTCCACTGAAACTAGACATGTGGTTCTAGTCGACACTAGGGCCCTGAACAGACTCACACCTCTCACTTTGCTTATGCTCAAAGCCTTTGACTTCTAAGATAGTCCACTGAAACTAGACATGTAGTTCTAGTCGACACTCGGGCCCTGAACAGACTCGCACCCTTCACTTTGCTTATGCTCAAAGCCTTTGACTTCTAAGATAGTCCACTGAAACTAGACATGTGGTTCTAATCAACACTAAGGGCCTGGACAGACTCACACCTCTCACTTTGCTTATGCTCAAAGTCTTTGACTTCTAAGATAGTCCACTGAAACTAGACATGTGGTTCTAGTCGACACTAGGGCCCTGAACAGACTCGCACCCCTCACTTTGCTTATGCTCAAAGCCTTTGACTTCGAAGATAGTCCACTGGAACTAGACATGTGGTTCTAGTCGACACTAAGGGCCTGGACAGACTCACACCTCTCACTTTGCTTATGCTCAAAGTCTTTGACTTCTAAGATAGTCCACTGAAACTAGACATGTAGTTCTAGTCGACACTAGGGCCTGGACAGACTCACACCTCTCACTTTGCTTATGCTCAAAGCCTTTGACTTCTAAGATAGTCCGCTGAAACTAGACATGTGGTTCTAGTCAACACTAAGGGCCTGGACAGACTTACACCTCTCACTCTGCTTTTGCTCAAAGCCTTTGACTTCTAAAATAGTCGACTGAAACTAGACATGTGTTTCTAGTCGACACTGGGGCCCTGAACAGACTCGCACCTCTCACTTTGCTTATGCTCAAAGCCTTTGACTTCTAAGATAGTCCACTGAAACTAGACATGTGTTTCTAGTCGACACTAGGGCCCTGAACAGACTCGCACCTCTCACTTTGCTTATGCTCAAAGCCTTTGACTTCTAAGATAGTCCACTGAAACTAGACATGTGGTTCTAGTCGACACTAGGGCCATGAACAGACTCACACCTCTCACTTTCCTTAAGCTCAAAGTCTTTGACTTCTAAGATAGTCCACTGAAACTACACATGCAGTTCTAGTAAAGCCAAGGCTCTGAGCAGACTCACACATTTAATTCTGTTTCTACTCGAAGTCTTAGACTTTCAAGATAGTCCGCTGAAACTGGAGTGAACACCAGGACAGTAGAGAACGTATTTTGGCCCTGGGTAGACTCACGTCTCCCATTTTGCCTCTTTTCAAAATCCTTGACGTCGTACATATTCCACTGAAACTAGGTATGTGCAGTAGTTCTAGTGACCTGTTTCATAAACATTCTCAATGGTAAATACCAGTTTTTGGCACATCCATAAGGTAAGAGAATTTATCTACCCTAGGAGATCAATCTACGAATCCTTGCAGCCCGGGTAGGAGGGGGAAAAATTGGAGCTTTCATTACTTTACCAAGTAAAATGGCCCATAAATTGGTTCAAGCATATCCATTGATAAATGATGAAGTGTATAGAAAGAATCGATTTAAAACCCACCTATTATTGTGAATGGTATTTATAAGTACTACGATAAAATTCCCCTGGGATCATGGTCAAGGTGACATACAAAAATTTGAACCACAAACTAAGAATAAAGCTTTATAAAACACTATCTGGGGGAAGCGAAACGATTGAACGACGACCGACCTTAAATTGTTTATTTTCATTAACCTCTGTGTTGACCCGGAATTCAATCGCGTAACATAAACCGTACAGCCGGCTCCACGTTAGGGCTGGCCAGACAAAATTACAAGTTCTCTGGCAACGAAAACAAATCTAAATGAATACCAGAAAGTATTTAATAAATTTAATACACTTTAGTCAATAAAACGAAAGGTTGGTACTTTTCGGTCGGTCAACACGAATGTACCCAAAAGAGTTGGGTTGTACCCTAATCCTGAAAAAAATACATCAGATTAATAAATACACTAGGATGACCAGTTTCGATCGTCAAGCGATCATCATCAGATCAATTTTATAGCCTAAGTATAAAGTAAGTGTAATGGATGAGATTAATAAATACGCTAGGATGACCAGTTTCGATCGTCAGGCGATCGTCATCAGATCTATTTTATAGCCTAAGTGTAATGTAAGTGTAATGGATGAGATTAATAAATACACTAGGATGACCAGTTTCGATCGTCAAGTGATCATCATTAGATCCATTTTATAGCCTGAGTGTAATAGATCTGATGATTATCGCCTGACGATCGAAACTAGTCACCCTAGTGTATTTATTAATCTCATGTATTTGTTTTCAGGATTAGGGAATAACCCATCTCTTTTGGGTACATTCGTGTTGACCGACTGAAAAACACCAAACTTTTGTTTACTAAGGCAACACTGAAAAATGGCTTCAAACCCCATAACTTCTGTCAATAATAATGTGGTGTTACAGGAGAATGATGGAGATCAGATGGGTAGATAGGGTAACAAATGAACAGAAATTAAGACGAGTGGGAGAGGAGAGATGTTTCTGGCGACTGCTGATGAAGAGAAGAGATAGGTTGGTAGGACACATACTAAGACACCCAGGAATAGCATGTTTAGTTATGGAAGGAAGGGTCGAGGACAAGAACTGTAGGGGTAGACCAACGTTAGAATATGTTAAACGGATTGCCTCGGATGTAGGGTGTGGTAGCTATGTAGAGATGAAACAATTAGCTCAGAACAGGGTGGCATGGAGGGCTGCATCAAACCAGTCAAAAGACTGAAGACCCAAACAACAACAATTAAATTAATATAAATTAATTAATTAGTAAAGTGCACCACTTTTGGCCATATTATGACCTTATTCAGCGGTGCTTTTATAAGGAAACTAAAGTAATTACGAGCAAAGCTTTGTTTTCAATACTTCATTTGGGTTTCCTAAAAAAATCTGATAAAACTGTTAAAAACAAATCTGTAACAAATGTGGGCTTTAATTTGATGTTAATAAAAATAACTTTAATGCGCTGCTTTTTCCACTATGTTCCTTATCGTAGTTTTAAGGGTGTAACTACGAGGTCATCTGCCTCTTAAGTGGCGATTATCTTTGAAAGCTTTCGCTTTTGGCTGATGTCACTGAACGCGAGTTTTGTACGAAAACATGCCTCAGATTTACCCAAAGGACAACGGTAGTGTGTAGTTAAATTTGTAGGTTATTTGGTTAGAAACGCTCTATCACGTTCCAACGTTCGCCGCTAGGTGACAGTGACAGTTGAATCTCTGGTAGTCGAAATTGGAACTACATGTAATTGAACTTGATGGGGAGCCCAGGGGCGTTCAAGTAAAATACCCCGCTATGGCCATTGGCTGCAATTCAAATATAATTACAATAGTTTTGCATAAATGACATACAGTATATAAATATAGTTACTATTGTATATTCGTATAAATTAGTCTAAATATGTCTTTATGTTCGACGATGTCGAAATGTAAATATTATAGGCTACGTCAGAAAACTGTATCATAATGATGGTCATTATAGTACTGTTTTTCATTATGAGACAGTTTCTCCAGCCAATCAGAGCTCATTCATTGACCAATTCGGTAAGGATACATTCGCGCATGCGCTCAAAATCCAAAATGTCGGACATGGATTACATGATTTGAAAGTTCGAATTGGCTATCGGATCAACCATTGTAGTTACAATCCCAAACACAAAGACAAAATCAGCACGAACCTTTGCGGTAACAAGAAAATACTATGAAAAATGCACGAAATTTATGAATCTACGTCCAGAAGTTAGCAACACAGCATCCTTCTATATAAATTACCGACATGGAAAGTGCACCGTCCATATGTTCGCGTAAATAAACTGGCGAATATGAGAAAAGAAATAGCACTGTACCTTAATATCACCAACTCTAATTTCTACACAGCGCATTGCTTTCAAACGACTTCGGTGACAATACAAGTGAATGCTAGAGCTGGACGACGCTAGTCATCATGCAGGCTGTAAACAATAGCATTGCCAAGCAAAGTAAATGATCTCTGCTTTCAAAGTGCTTTGACTCACGCATGCGCTCTGTTCAGTCAGCAAAGCCAGCGGGCCCTGTTCACTAACTGAAGTAACTGAATACCACAGATATTTATGAATATTTATATTAAAACATATAATACAGTTATAATTATCGTCGAACATAAACAGTCGTATGCAACTCGCCTATAATGGTAATTAAGACACTCGTATGTAAATTATAAAACTCGCTGCGCTCGTTTTATAAACATACTCGTGTCTTAATTATTGCCATTAAAGGCTCGTTGCATAATGTACTATATTAAAGATACGTCCCTTTCAAGTACTGAGGCCTTCAGAGACGCCTGCGCCGGTGTGCCGGAATTATGCCAGTAAAACTACTGTACTGACGTGGCTCCCTCGTATTTGTGCACCCTCAAATGCCAACTGAATACGCCAGGATTTAATCCTGCAACCATGGGCACAGAAGAAGAGAACGTTACCGAGCCAGTCGATCTACAAAAGAACAACTACCCAGTCAAGTCATTAGTGTACCAATCTCAACTACACCCATCAAAAATATTTTGCATATTGCCACGGAACACAGTGGGGATAAGAGTGAGGATGGAATTGTTTATTAAGCATTGTTCACGCCTGCTCTACACAATTAAGATCAGGAGCATAGGCGGGCCATTCCATTCTGTGAACACCATTCTCCTTAAGAAAGGTACTGACGAGAGTTATCGTCCACAAAAGTGAAATTTGGGCTGAAATTGACAGCATAGCCTTTCACTAAAGGTGCCAGGATAGTATCCCTGCAACGCATGCCTGTCATACAAGAGGGGTTCGGCGACCATACATGATGCCACCCCAAACATTGCACCATCTCCTCCCTGTTGGTATCGGTCTCGGATGTATTGGTCGTGCATACGTTCACCGGGTCGTCTCCACACTCGCACAGATCTATCTCCATTGACACAGGCGAGTGTACACAGGCGATATACACGCACACAATAACGACTAAAGGGTTTGAGACCACTACGACTCTTGGCCAGCGATATACAAACTTGTTTTGATGTGTGTTTGTTGCTGGGGAGATTTTTTACTGTAAAAATGAGTAAATATATTGTATCTATAAGTGGCGGTAAGCGTAAAGTCCCATTATTTATTTATCGTATGGCTTTTAGTGCCGGGAGTGTCCGAGCACATATTCGGCTCGACTGAGTTTGTAGCTGCTTCCAGTGGGGTGAGCTAAAAGTTCCGTTCAATTTCAAGTAGTTCGAACTTTCGCCACCAGATATCAATGATACTTAGTGGTGAACGTTGGAACTTTGATAGAGCGTTCCGACGAAATCTAACCTAACAATTTAGCTTCACACAAGTTTAGACTGTGGAAGGATCTTTTACATGCCATAAGTCTATGACATGGGACCGCCGGCGTTACTTCCCCTCCGAAGGAAGGCATACTGAAGGATCTTTTAACGCTCTTAAAAAATCCGACGACTTTGGCCGGGTTTGAACCCGCTATCTTGGGCACAGCAGTTCAGCATGCTACCAACTACGCCACCGAAGCCGCTTATAAGTCCCAAATAAGACCTGATAGATCATTCTACCGTACAGTACTTCATATTCGTTAATCTAGAATGGCCTATCTCATGGACGCCATGAATTGCATAGCCGAAAGCGCCGATACTAGCTAATCCCACAATATAGCGGTAATAGGTCTACAAATAATAATTTTAACTACATAAAAGCCGAGAACAATCACCACAAAAAAAAAAAAAAAAAGGTGAATGACCTGGATGATGCCAAACTGTTAACCAACGACCGACCTTTAAATTGTTTTATATCATCGCTGGCGTCAGTGTTGGTCCGGAATACAATTGCGGCAGATAATCCATACAGCCGGTACCAAGCCAGACGAAATCACACACCCACGCACACCCCGTGCAACACACAAAAAGTTATCAATTAATATGCTAATACTTTTCAGACCCCATACATAAATTGCAATAATTTATTGGCAGCCACTGAATTCAAACCTTTTTAACATGGCTATGTATTTTGGCTCGGAGTCTAGACATACTTTGCGTGATACAGCAATACGGTAGATTTGAGTTATAGCCTACACATTGACAACCGCGCATCTTGCCCCTAAGTGGGCACGTGCAGATACTACCCGCATCTCATTGCTGCCTTCATGTGCATGCGCAATACGTATAATCTTGAGATAAAGAATATTCCAGCCATTTCAATGTTAAGATGTTGTTAATTCATTTTAGGGGCTTAGTCCATCTAGGTCACCAGCCCCGTGTAGTTGGTAGTGCGTTGAGCTTATCTGATAACTTAGGTTGGTTGGTTCCTTAGTTTAGGGGCTGCGACAACGCGGTCATGTAGCCCCGTGTACTTTGGGTGTGTGTAGAATCTGTCTGATAACCGGTGTTAATTGTGATGACTGTATTAGTGTGTGTACCTGTTTTAATTCAAGTAAGGACTGCAGACATTCAATTTTTCCAAGTAGTTCCTACTTTTGGCGCCAAACTCCACCGTCAACGACCAACTAGTTCAGAACTTAGTTACCAGATGCGACCGCAGTCGGCTCTTGACAACGAACGTAGGAACCTAAGAACGTTTGTCAAATGTTTTACCTATATATAATTTAGCATCACACAGGTTTAATTAGTGGAAGGTTCTTTAACATGCCATAAATCTATGACATGGGACCGCCGGCTTTACTTCTCCTCCGAAGGAAGTCATACTGAGGAATTGTTAACGTTCTTAAAAATTCCGACGACGTCGGCCGGGTTTGAACCCGCGATCTTGGGCATAGAAGTTCAGCATGCTACCAACTACGCCACCGAAGCCGCTTTGATTACCTATATTTATGTTATGAGTGTAGTAGGCCTAGTGTGTGTAACTGCATTTGGAAGAGGGATGGGGCAGGCATTTGCCTGAAGGGAGTGTGGGAAACCCACACTCAAGATATCCGCTGTCAACGCCGGATTTCAAACCTGCATGATCTGGACTTGCTTCAGCTGCCCTCGATTCCATGGTGCATGATTTAACGGGCACAGCTAGGTCGCGGGATAATGCAAATATAAATACCGGAAGTATGTTCGTGAAATATGAAGTGTCTCTAAACTTCTGGTAGAACCTGTACTACTGCGGAAAAGAGGCTTCCACGCCGAACACAATGTAGCAGTGGGCTAAACGTTAGACTACAGATTAATTTTATTTATGGATGGGTTATTTTAATTTCCATGGTGACGATCGGTTGTGACCCCACTATCTCTTCTTCCCGTTCACCGCCGTCTGCTGTAGGGAGTGTATAAAGTATATATATATATATATATATATATATTAAAGGTTCAACCCGCACAAAATTAATCGGTTGAATTGCTGAAATAAAATAGGAGATACAAACTGAATTACTGAAATAAAATCGCGGTATATAAAAATGAAATTGCGAGAACCTCCATTCCACCACGGTTACGGCTTCCTTATACGGCAGGTTAAGTGATCACGTCTCGCTAGACAAACAGAGATCATAACAATCTTGACCTGTAAAGTTTCAACAGCTAACGAAACAATTTGCCAGGGAAACAATATTCCTCTCAATCCCAACCATTATTCTATGCTGTCAAAAATTAATTGGGGATAATACACTTAAGGATTTTACAATGTGAGCGTTGTGGATAGTAATAATAATAATTTAATAAAGTCCTCTCGGCACGCCGGAAGGCGGAGGTAGACTTCACCGGACAAACTTGGGGATAGGCGAAAATAGGCAGAATATGCAGGTTTTCGTAGAAGGATCAGACCTCATTTATTGCGAGAAAGTATTTTATAATTGGAGCTTAATTAACTTTGTTTTTCGTCATTTTATGCATATTTTAAACATTTTATTGTCTTATGGGGACGGTAACCTTCTTGTCATTTGGGGTACATTTTTAGGCTATTTTCAATTTTGAAACAAGATGTTCAGTAAAGAACATATAGCCTACTTTCTCCTAAATGCAAGGTTATTGTTATAACTCTTTGTCCTTTTCAAGGAGTATAATTGAATGTTGGTTGTAGTAGCTTGTTGAAATACAACTTGCTATAGGGATATTAAACATGAATATGAGGTGCCCTTTGCTAGTGCTACCTCTGTAAAAAAATGCATTCAATTCGGTTTCACCGTGTTTGAATTGATCTGGGGAATGGATTTGCACACATACATGGCCGCTATTTGCAAACTATTGGGCTGATGACCTTGTAGTCAGTCGTAAGATGCTTTCCACAAAAAGGCATGTTGTTGCAAAATCCGGTAGAGATCAAATTATTAGGATGGTCGAAATTTGATTTAAGCTTTTAACATTTGGGTGGCCGTCATTCCGTTTCCGTCAAGAGGACGGCGATATAAAACATGACACTGAGGTGCCTTTTGCTAGTGCTACCTCTGTACCAAATTTCGTTCAATTCGGTTTCACCGTGTTTGAATTGATAGGGGGAATCGATTTGCACACATACTTGGCCACCATATGCAAACTATTGGGCTGATGATCTAGCAGTTTGGTCAGAATATGCTTCCCACATAAAGATTTGTTGTTGCAAAATTTGGTAGAGATTAGATTATTAGGTTGGTCGTAATTACATTTTAGCCTTTAACATTTGGGTGGCCGCGATTACGTTTCCGTCAAGATGGCAGTGATATAAAACATGACACTGAGGTGGCCTTTTCTAGTGCTACCTCTGTACCAAATTTCGTTCCATTCGGTTTCACCGTGTTCGAATTAATAGGGGGAATCGATTTTGACACAAAGATGGCCGCCATCCGCAAAAAATTAGGCTAATGACCTATTAGTTTGGTCAAAGGATGCTCCCTCCATAATGATATGTTGATGCAAAATTTGGTAGAGATCGGATGATTTGGTTAATCGTAATTTGATTTAAGCTTTGAATATTTGTGTGGCCGCCATTACGTTTCCGTCAAGATGGCGGCGATATAAAACATGAAACTGAGGTGCCCTCTGCTAGTGCTACCTCTGTACCAAATTTCATTCCATTCGGTTTCACCGTGTTCGAATTAATAGGGGTAATCGATTTTGACACAAAGATGGCCGCCATCCGCAAACTATTAGGCTAATGACCTATTAGATTTGTCAAAGGATGCTTCCTCCATAAAGGTATGTTGTTGCAAAATTTGGTAGAGATCGGATGATTAGGTTAGTCGTAATTTGATTTAAGCTTTGAACATTTGTGTGGCCGCCATTACGTTACCGTCAAGATGGCGGTGATATAAAACATGACACTGAGGTGCCCTTTGCTAGTGCTACCTCTGTACCAAACTTCATTCCATTCGGTTTCACAGTGTTCGAATTAATAGGGGTAATCGATTTTGACACAAAGATGGCCGCAATCCGCAAACTATTAGGCTAATGACCTATTAGTTTGGTCAAAGGATGCTTCCCCCATAAAGGTATGTTGTTGCAAAATTTGGTAGAGATCGGATGATTAGGTTAGTAGTAATTTGATTTAAGCTTTGAACATTTGTGTGGCCGCCATTACGTTTCCGTCAAGATGGCGGCGATATAAACCATGACACTGAGGTGTCCTTTGCTAGTGCTACCTTTGTACCAAATTTCGTTCAATTTGCGCTCACCGTGTTCGAATTGATAGGGGGGGACAGACATTCAGAGTCCACACACTCTCACACACACACACACAGACTCACACACATACACACACGCAGACAGACACACTTTTTTTCGCCCTGTAGTGATCTCATAAGTCTACTTTAATTTTTTGCAAAAATCGAAAGTTGGCTAAAAATAGGCTTATGAGATCACCTTTTGTCCGTGTGTGTGTGTGCGTGTGTGTGTGTGTGTGAGGTGTGTGTGTGTGTCCCCTAATAAAATCTAAACGGCTGGAGCGGATTCAATGAAACTCGGTAAGTTCATAGCACTATTCCCGGCGACCTCGACCGTGCCCTTCAAATTTTGTTACGTCTCACCAATCCAACATGGCGGCTGTGCGAAATATTTCACTAGTATTCAATATCTCAGAAACTATTACCGATATCGCCCTGAAATTGTGTACGGTGATAAAGGGCACTACTAGAAGTTCACCTATGAGACTTTCAAAAACCTGGTGACTACAAAACCAACATGGCGGCCAAGCGAAATTGACACTTTTAAATAGACTTTTCTCGCGGTTTAACTATCCAAACGTAATGAAACTTGGTACAGCAAATGTTTATGCACATTGTAATGCACTGGAGTCTAATTTAGTTCAATTGTTTACATAACCTCAAAATGGCGGCTGTGCGAAATATTTCACTGACATTCTATATCTCCGAAACTATTACAGATATCACCCTGCAATTTTGTACAGTGATAAAGGGTACTGATACAAGTTTACCTATGTATATTACATAAACCTGTAAAGTACAAAACGAACATGGCGACCAAGCGAATTTGAAATATTTTAATATACTTTTCTCGTGATTTGACTCTCTGAGCGCAGTGAAATGTGGTACAGTAAATGATTTTGCAGATTGTAATGCACTGTCATCTAATTTAATTCAATTGTTTAAATAACCTCAAGATGGCAGCTGTGCGAAATTTTAAAATTAAGTTTTTATTTCTTGTGTCGTAATCATGCGATCGAAGTGAAAGTTTGAATACTGAACCTAGGCAATAATTGTCCTTGAATGGTACATAACTCTATGGCCTATACATATAACAATCCTAAATGGCAACCCTCCGAAGTATTTAAACGGTTCTCAATATCTATGAATCTTTTACAGCAACCAAACTGAAATTTTTTATGTTCATAGAGACTATGAACATATGTTCACCTATATGACTTTCAGTAACCTGGTGAGCACATGGCGGCGACGCGAAGTATAAATATTTAAATGGACGTTTCTCGCGAATTAACTATCCGAGTGCCGTGAAACGTTGCACGTTAAATTCTTACACAAATGTTGATCCACTGGCATCTAATTTATTTCAATTGTTTGCATAATCATAAGATGGCTGCTGTGCGTAATTTTAAAATCTCGTTTTTACTTCTTGTGTTCTAATCATGCGATTGAAGTTTGAATACCACACGTACACAATAATCTTAATGTAATAGTACAAAAATAAAACTCCAACCTGGTGACCATCTGAAATATTTAGACGGTTCTCAATATCTACGAATCTGTTAAAGCAATTAAACTGAAATTTTGTATGTTGATAGAGGCAATTAACATGAGCAGGATATATGAAAATAGGCTGTATAGTTCTTCACGGAACTACTTGTTATACTTGTGGTCACACTGTCCTTATGCAAGGTTTCGACACTGATGTGTAACTATGTAACGGTCTGTTACTTCTTCACGCAAAATTATATTTCCCGCAGATATTTTGGTTGGTTCCTCAGTTTAGGGGCTGCGACAACGCGGTCATGTAACCCCGTGTACTTTGGGTGAGTGTAGAATCTCTCTGATAAACGGTGTGAATTGTGATGTCTGTATTAGTCTGTCATTCAGGTAAGGACTGCAGACGGTCAATTTCAAGCAGTAGTTCCTAATGTTGCTACCAGATACTACCATCAACGACACCTAGCTGTGAACTTGGCTACTAGATGCCACCGCAACCAGCAACTCGCAACGAACGTTGGAACTTCCCCTCCATAGGAAAGCATACTGAGGGATTTTTAGCGCTCTTAGAAAATCCGACGACTTCGGCCGGCTTTGAACCCGCGACCTTGATCATAGAAGTTCAGCATGCTACCAGTTACGTCACCGAAGACGCTTCACACTTAGTCAGATGGCAATCTGAATCAGATATCGTGCAAGTACGTTGTCATGGCAACGTCCGATGGATCATCCGTCATCAATTTAGTGGTGTTGCCATGGCAACCTCTGTTAGCTCTTGGCTTTTTCTTATAATTCCGAAATCATTTTTCTCATCCCTTGGCGTAATGGTGGGTCATATCAAAAATTTTTTCAGACAAAAGTTTTAGGTAATTATTAGGGGAATATTGTCCATTTTTTACGGTTTTGATATTGTGCCTATTAAGAGAAATATGATTAATGTTTCCCAAAAAACCACTTTTTCCCACCCCTTTGGTGAATGGTTGGACCTATAAAAAAAACTCTTCAAACATAAATTTTTGGGCATTATCCGTCACATAGTATGAACTTTGAACGGATTCGATATTTCACATGTTAAGAGAGTTATAGCAATATTTCACTTTTTCGAAAAAAAAAAGCCCCCCATTTTCACCCCCTTCGACCGATTTAGCCCAGTAACGAACTCGACCAAGATTTTATAGGTATACATATTCGGTAAAAAATTCAAAGTGATTGGTGCAAACGGCAGTTATCGTGTCCACAAGGAACTGATATACATATATATATATATACACACATCAAAAAAAGTTTTGCATCACCTCGGTTCCCAGATCTCCGGCATATAGACGTTGACTGTGTATATTGTATCAAAGATACAGTCCCTTTGACTGTTCATAGATGTCACTAAAACTGCTCAAAGATGTAAACAACCATGCATGAGCAGGGCCTATTAGACGGAGGGGGTACGACAGCCGATCAGTTCCAGTCATTCCACCAGGACGAAGGTACGCTGCTCATGTTGTCTGTAGTTCTACCATGCCTAGAAGGTCAATACCGCAGTTCGATCGCGTCCGCATTGTTACTTTGTGTCAAGAAGGGCTCTCAACAAGGGAAGTTTCCAGGCGTCTCAGAGTGAACCAAAGCGATGTTGTTCGGACATGGAGGAGGTACAGAGATACAGGAACTGTCGATGACAGGCCTCGCTCAGGCCGCCCAAGGGCTACTACTGTAGTGGATGACCGCTACTTACGGATTGCCGCTCGGAGGAACCCTGACAGCAATGCCACCATGTTGAATAATGCGTTTCGTTCAGCCACAGGACGTCGTGTTTCAACTCAAACTGTGCGCAATAGGCTGCATGATGCGCAACTCCACTCCCGACGTCCATGGCGAGGTCCAGCTTTGCAACCCCGACACCATGCAGCGCGGTACAGATGGGCCCAACAACATGCTGAATGGACCCCACAGAATTGGCATCACGTTCTCTTCACCGATGAGTGTCGCATATGCCTTCAACCAGACAATCGTCGGAGACGTGTTTGGAGGCACCCTGGTCAGGCTGAACGTCTTAGACACACTGTCCAGCGAGTGCAGCAAGGTGGTGGTTCCCTGATGTTTTGGGGTGGCATTATGTGGGGCCGACGTACGCCACTGGTGGTCATGGAAGGCTCCGAAACGGCTTTACGATACCTGAATGACATCCTCCGACCCATAGTGCACCCATATCGGCAGAATATTGGAGAGGCATTTGTCTTCATGGACGACAATTCTCGACCTCATCGTGCACATCTTGTGAATGCGTTCCTTCAAGATAACGACATCGCTCGACTACAGTGGCCAGCATGTTCGCCAGACATGAACCCTATCGAACATGCCTGGGATATGTTGAAAAGGGCTGTTTATGGACGTCTTGACCCACCAACCACTCTGAGAGATTTACGCCGAATTGTCGTTGAGGAGTGGGACAATTTGGACCAACAGTGTCTTGATGAACATGTGGATAGTATGCCACGACGAATACAGGCATGCATCAATGCAAGAGGACGTGCTACTGGGTATTAGAGGTAGTGGTGTGTACTGCAATCTGGACCACAAATGCTGAAAGTCTAGCTGTATGATGGTACAACATGCAATGTGTGGGTCTCATGAGCAATAAAACGAGCTGAAATGTTGTTTGTGTTGATCTCTATTCCCTTTGTATTTAAAGGTTCCGGAACTCTTGGAACCGAGGTGATGCAAAACTTTTTTTGATGTGTGTATATATATACATATATACATATATACATACATAAATTATATATAAACATTTGAACTGACGGTGGTTTTGGGGTCTGGGGGATGTGAAACGCGAAGATATGTCGAAATTTTCCGGAAGTCGAAACATGGTACCCATTGCAATAGTTAGCTTTCTAATGAAATCTACCTAATTATTATTATTTACTTTCGTCTATGGACAACACTTGACAGTCTTTACATTATGCTTCGCCTTCTCTGCCTTGACTCTCTGCCAGTATCTTCAAATCCTTTCTCCTACTTCCCTCTTCTGTTCTTCTGTGTAGGTTCCTTTCTTTGTCACTGGCTCCTCCCCCGTCTTATAATAATAATAATAATAATAATAATAATAATAATAATAATAATAATAATAATAATAATAATAATAATAATAATTATACATACATACGAAAAAACAATCATTTCGGACTAACAATCCGATCTTATTTCGGAATTTTATTTCTTACACCTACACAACACAATTTCTTATGCAGAATGGAAATGTCGCTAAATGAGAGCACTACCCCAGGTGGTAACTTGAAAGAGAAATCCACCATTGCAGTAGGCAATGCATCGGGACCTAGGATTCTGAGGAGTCCCACCACCTGAATACAAGATGAGTCGGAGCGTCTTGAAACACCTTCCAAATTGAAATTCAAGAGGAAATACTTCATCGGGACCATTAACGTTAACTCACTCCTGCGAGTCGGAAAACAGAAAGAATTGGAAAAGCTCCTGGACGACCAACAAATCCAGATTTTGGCTGTACAAGAGACCAGATTCCTAGATGACCACATCATGGATACAAAGCACTAGAGTATTCAAAGGAAAGCCAGCAATAAAGATAATGGCTGACACCCCTCTCCTTGGGACTGCCTTCTACATAAACAAAACCATAGTGGATAGTGTCACAGACTTCTCATCCAAATCTGAGAGATTATCCCTATTGACAATCAAGTGCAAAAACAGGAATTATAGGCCTACTCTCATAAATTGCCATGCTCCTATCAACGAAGACAACAAGAAGAACCCACAGAAAGTCGATGACTTCTGGGACCTCTTAGAAACAGAAATCGCTCGGATACCTGTGAACCATGTAAAAATCCTTCTGGGAGACTTCATCGCACAAATAGGGACTGAAAGAAAATACAGAGATATAGTTGGAGACTATCCAGCACACAGGAGGACAAACAAGAATGGCGAACGGCTCCTTGGACTCTGCAAAATCATCCAGTTGAATCTCATGTCGACTCATTTTCGGAAACTTCCAAGAAAAGCAAAGACATGGGTATCTCCAAATCCCAACCTAGGAGAATTCCAATTAGACCATGTAGCAATATCAAGGACAAATACTAGGGAGGTGATGAATCTTAAAGTGATTAGAAATGGTAAATTTGACTCTGATCACTATCTCTCCAAAGTTAAAATACGTTTTCTTCCACCAAAACAAAAGAAGGATCCACCTAAGTTGAAAAAATGCAACACCAATCGAATGAACATCAATGGAGATATTATAAATAACTTCAGAGAAGAAATCCGCTCTTCTAGAACAAAGACATGGCAACATATTTGTACAAAGATCAATGAAGCCGCTAAGAAAACATTCGGACTGGCAAAGAGGAAACGTACAATCTGGTGGAATGAAGAATGTGAGAAAGCACTTGAAAAGAGATCCGACACATGTAGAAAATGGAAATGTTCAAGAGATACGGAACATTTGGAACAATTCAGAACCCAAAGGAAAGAAACATCGGGGGTATTCCGCAGGACCAAACGTTCGTTTGAGAATGCAAAGTTACAAAACCTCCAGGACGACTTCACTAAGAATAACACCAGAGATTTTTTTCCAAACCTTCAAGGACAAGCTTAGAAGATACCAAATTCCAAGTATAAGTTTCAAAAACGAAGAAGGAAAAATTGGACTGAACAATCAAGAAAACTGCAGTATATTAGCCAGATATTTTGAGAAACTCCTCAACTGCCCGCCTCCAACCAACAAACTAGAATTTCAGACTCACCCTATAAACTCAGAAGATGATATGCCACCAACAAAAGAAGAAATAAAGGAAGCCCTGAAAAGTCTCAAGAACAACAAGGCAAGCGGGGAAGACTCCATATCATCAGAAATGTTGAAGTGGGCAGAACCGGAAATCCTAGACGACCTGCACCATATCTTCCAACAAATATGGGAGACGGAAAAGCTACCAGACAAATGGAAAACAGCGCTGATCCACCCACTCCATAAGAAAGGGAACAAACAAGATGTTATCAACTACAGAGGCGTGTCGCTACTCCCAGTCACTTACAAAATCCTCTCAAGGATACTTCTGAATAGAATAGAAGGAATCCTAGATAAGCAACTTGGAGAATACCACGGTGGGTTCCGGAAAGGCCGCTCCTGTGCCGAACAAATCCTAAATTTGAAATCAATAATTCGCCACAGAGCGCTGAACGGCAAAAGTATAGTGGTTTCATTCATTGACTTCAAAAAGCCTTCGACTTGGTGGACAGAGGGACCCTAGATAAGATCATTAGAGAATTTGGAGTCAAAACCAAACTGGCCAATATTATCAGAGAAACCTTAACAGCCACAACTTCTAAGGTGCTGTTCATGGGAGAATTGTCTCAGTCATTTGAAATCAAGACAGGTGTGCGACAGGGTGATGGATTATCACCATTACAATTCAACTGTGTCCTCGAGAGGATTGTGAGAATTTGGAATTCCGAACTTGAAAATCAAGAGATAGCCCCGATCTGCCTAGGACGAAAAACGGGAGGAATCAAAGTCAATTGCTTGGCTTTCGCTGATGATTTTGCGATACTTTCAGAAAACCTAGAAGAAACGGCCATACAGATCAACCTCTTAGAAAAGATCGCTAGCAAGACAGGACTTAGGATCTCGAAAGAGAAGACCAAGTTCATGATGAATGACAAACATGGACCACAATTCCTTGAAACAGAGATTGGACGGATTCAGAGGGTGAAAAAGTTCAAATACCTCGGTGAAACCATACAAGAGAACGGCCTAGAGAAAGCTGCTGTAGAAGATCGTATCTCAAAAATGGAAAGAGCTTATGGGCTAACTAAAAACATCTACAACAAGAAATGCATCTCTTGGAATGCCAAACTAAAACATTACAACACGGTAGTAAAAACAGAATGCCTGTATGCCAGCGAATGCCTCTCGATGAATTACAAGTTGGAGAAGCTAGAGATCCTAGAAAGAAGAATACTACGGAAAATCATGGGCCCAGTCCAGACTGAAACCGGCTGGAAACTTCGGAGCAACAATGAAGTCTATAAAAATGTGGAGAGAATCTCAGAGACCATGAAGAACAGGAGGTTATCGTTTCTCGGACACTTGTACAGAATGGACAAAACTAGACTAACCAAACAGTTATTCGACTACCTGTGGAACAAGAAGACAACAACGACATGGATTAAGGAAGTTCGAAAAGATCTCGAAAATTCCAACATCCAGGAAGTTCAGATGTCAAACAGGGAAACATTTCGGTACATAATTCAAAATTTGGAAGGGTTTCACGTCACAAGAACCACAAAGAAGGGAAGAGCCTGGACGGATGAGCAGAAGAAACAGCATAGCGCCCATATGAAGGAGTACTGGAGGAAGAGGAAACTTCAGGCAAAGAAAAAATGAAATTGTAGCGTGACTCGAAGTGGTCAATTCGCAAATAAAATAATAATAATAATAAAAATAATAATAATAATAATAATAATAATAATAATAATAATAATAATTATTATTATTATTATTATAACCGGCCATGGTGGCCGAGAGTGCTAACTTTCTTCCTCGTGCTTTTTTTTTTGGCATCGGGAGAGAGTGGATTCGAATCCCACTTTGGTCGTCCTGAAAATGGTTTTCGTAGTATTCCATTTTCACCACCAGGCAAATGGCAGGACGGTTCCTTTCTAACGCCCGACTCTCTCCGAAAATCCCTTCGCTGACCCTTCCTTATTTACACCTAAATTAGCTGTCACCTGGACAATCGGCCTGCCACCATCCCCAGTTGTATCTGCTGATAAAGTGTGTTCAGCTCCAAGACACTGGCCATGTGGTGGGAGAGGAATGATCCCTCGCTGAATCTGTGAATGAAACCAAGCAGGGAAGATGAGCGATTAACTAAATTAATAATAATAATATTTTTTTGTCGTGTGTCCTCCTCAGAAGCCGAGTGCAGGTCTTTCTATTCGACGCCCGTGGGCGACCTGCGCGTCGGGATGTGAGATGGAATGAATGAAGAGAAAATGAAACTGGGCAAGGATGTGGAAGGAGTCGGCCGTGGTCTATCAGAAGGTACCGTCCCAGCATTTGCCTGGTGTTGAAAATAGGAAACCACGGAAAACCATTTCAAGGACAGCCGAAGGTGGGGCTCGAACCCACGCGTCTACCGAGCTAGCAGAGAGCTTGGTCCCATGACCTTACGCTGCGCTTTAGCCAGCTGAGCCACTGCTGTCGGTATATTAATAATAATCATCCCTCGCTGAATCTGTGAATGAAACCAACCTTTGGGAAGCCAGGCTCTGCCTGTCACAAGCCAGGACTAAGGGTGAGTGATAGAGGAGTAACACCTCTTTAAAAAACCTTGGACCAGCTGGCCCGGCTGGTAGTACCTTGTATGGGTCCCTTGTCAGGGTTACAGGTGAAGATAGACAACGGTTTAGAAGGCGGAAGAGGACCTCGCCTCCCAACAGCGGATAAAGCGGATGAACTATCTTCAAGCTCCGGGGCTTACAACCTTGGTTCTACTAACGGGAAGAAGCAATCCGACCCACATATTTCTTAACAATCAAGCATCATGGAAAGTCGTCAAAAGGATGACACTACCCCAGGTGGTAACTGTACAAGGGAATCCACCGCTCCTAGGAGTGCACGCAAGCCTTTGGATTCTGGGGAGCTTGCAAGTAGATGCTTAAAGAATACTAAATTGAAGACGAAACAGAAATATTATTTTGGAACGTTAAATGTCAACTCATTACTCAAAGTTGTTAAACAAAAGGAACTGACAAATATGATGGACGAACATAACATCTCAATCCTGGCCTTGCAGGAAACACGGTATCAGGACGAAGATGTAATGGACATTGAGGGCTATAGGGTCTATAAAGGACAGAGAGCAGTGAAGATAGGCAAGAATATGCCAATGTTTGGAACAGCTTTTGCTGTAAATAAGAAGGTAATCAGTGCAGTTGTAGACTTCTCTAGCCCATCAGAAAGACTATCACTCCTAACTCTACGCTGTGGTAACAAAGGCTATACCCTAATCAATGCACATGCACCTATTAATGAAGACAACAGGCGTAGTTCCGAGAAAGTTGAACAATTTTGGGACCTTATTGAGGAGGAGATGGAGAAAATACCTATAAAGAATATCAAGGTTTTATTGGGCGACTTCAACGCTCAACTGGGAATAGAAGCAAGATATAGATCGACAGTAGGAAAATATCCTGCACACAGAATGACCAACAAAAATGGAACAAGGTTTGTCGAACTATTTAGAACGTTTGATCTTCAGATAATGTCAACTTTCTATAAACATAAACCAAGTAAACAGAAGACATGGCGTTCACCTGGCAATTTGAACGGAGAGAAGCAAATTGATCACGTGGCAATATCCAGGACAGCAATGAAGGAGATTATGAATGTTCAAGTACAGAGAGGGGCCAAATTTGATTCAGATCATTATCTCTCCAAGATTAAAATGAATTTCATTCCTTTTCGAAAGGCTCCGAAAGCTGGAAATAAACTTCACAGATATGATGTGACAAAACTTAAGGTTGATCAAGAAGTATTGGAGCAATACCACCAGCAATTAACATTTAAATCCAAGAATTGGACTGACATTGCCTCCAAAATCCAACAAGCAGCCAATGTTTCAATCTTGACAGCACCAAAGCGTAAACACAGATGGTGGAACGAGACCTGTGATAGTGCATGTGCACAAAGAACTGATGCCTGGAAGAAATGGAACTCAACGAAGAGACAAGAAGATTATAACTCGTTTTGTGACAGTCGGAAAGATGCAGCCCGGGTTTTCCGAAATGCAAGGCGATCATATGAAAAACAACAGATGGAACAGATTGATCAGGATTTCCGGAAGAATAATGTCAGGGACTTCTATCAAACTTTCAAGTCAAATCTGAAAGGGTATCAAGCACCGAGCTTGTGCTTCAGAGATGAAAATGGAAAGTTAGGTCTGAACAACAAGGAGAACTGTCGTATCTTGGCTGAGTATTTTAAGAAATTACTCAATTGTGATGAACCAAAACAGAGGCTACTCAATGGCCGTCCTACTCAAGTAATGGCCAACTCGCATCCACCTTATAAGACAGAAATTAAAATGATCATCGATGGTCTAAAGAATAATAAAACAGCGGGAGAGGATTCCATTGTGGCAGAGCTTCTAAAACTGGCTAATGAAGATACTCTGAATATATTAGCTGAGCTCTTTGCGGAGATATGGAGAACTGGTAGGATACCCACAGAGTGGCAGTCTGCATTAATCCATCCTCTCCACAAAAAAAGGGGATAAGAAGGACGTTAATAATTACAGGGGTATATCAATTGTATCTGTTCCCTACAAGATCCTATCCAAAGCACTCCTGAACAGAATTGAAGAACATCTTGATAATCAGATTGGTGAGTACCAGGCCGGTTTCAGAAAGGGACGTTCTTGTCCGGAACAGATTTTTAACCTGAAAAACATAATTAGGTATATGACGATAGGCGGGTATGACTATGTGGTCGTATTCATTGATTTTAAGAAAGCGTATGACTCAATTGACCGCGAGTCGCTACTGAATATTCTGGAAGAGTTTGGAGTGGATGACACGTCTCGAAATCTGATTAAACAGACTTTGACCGACACAGTGTCAAAAGTAAAATTCATTGGCGAGATCTCAGATCCCTTTGTAATCAAAACTGGTGTCAGACAAGGTGATGGATTATCTCCAATCCTTTTCAACTGTGTATTAGAAAAGGTCATTCGTGAATGGAGGGAAACATTGAGTCGGGAAGAAGGGAATGAAGAACGATTCAGGCTAGGGCCCAAACTGAAAGGGGTGCACGTTGATTGTTTGGCTTTTGCAGATGACCTAGCTATTTTTGCCAACAATATTAATTCAGCCATTGTAAAGATTAATCGGTTGTCAGAGATGGCTGAGAAAGTAGGTTTACAGATATCCATTGAGAAGAAAAAGTATATGACAAACATCAGTGATGGACCAGAATGGATGAAAACAAACCATGGAAAGATTAAACGTGTAAGGAAATTTAAATACCTGGGTGAGGTCAAAGTCAACCCCTGGCACTATACAGCCCATGACGGGCCAAGGCCGACCAAGCGACCACTGCCCAGCCATTTGGCCTGCAGATATTGGGGTGACGCGTGATCAGCGCGTCGGGTCCCCTCGGCCGTTAATCTTGGTATTCGTGATCGGGGCGCTGTCTCACTGTCAGACAGCTACTCAATTGTCCTCACGAGGCTGAGTGCACCCCGTTCCAACCCTCACGTCAGTTTCAAAATCCCTGACGGAGCCGGGGATCGAACCCGGGGCCTCCGGGTGACAGGCAGGCGCACCTGGGTGAGGTAATCCTACAAAATGGCCTAGAACAGGAAGCAATTAATCTTAGAATCTGGAAATTAGACCGAGCCTATCACCTGACGAAAAATCTCTATAATAAGAAGTCGCTGAGCATTGGAGCCAAATTAAGACACTACAGCGCGGTTGTCAAACCTGAAGCATTATAAGCTTCGGAGACTTTGACTATGAACAGGCGGGGACTAGTCGACCAGTTAGTCAAAAAAGAACGCAGGGTATTGCGAAAAATTATAGGCAACAGATGGGTTGACGGACACGTACGTTCGAAGTCAAACGAAGAGTTATATAGAAAGATAGAACCAGTCACGTCAACAATAAAAAGGAAAAGGTTGTTGTTCTATGGACACATTTTCAGAATGTCCAACGATCGTCTAACAAAGAAAATTTGGAATTTTGTGAAACCAAAGAAGAAAAAATTGGCATGGTTTGAAGAATGTAACAAAGACCTTCTAGAAATTGGTATTCAGGACTGCAAAATTACGAACAGGTGTGAATTCAGACACCTAATCAAAAATTACCAGGGATTTAAAATAGGGACAGAACCCAAAAGACGGAGGGGACCTCTTTCAGAAGATCGGAAGAAGGCGCTGAGTGATGGGCTCAAGAGATACTGGCAGGACATCAAAGCTGGCAGACGATCTAGAACGAAACATTGATTTTGATTGTGTATATATAATAATAATAATAATAATAATAATAATAATGAAAATGATAAAATAATATATTCTGTCTTATAGACTACTGTTTCATTGACGTTGGAGACGAGGGGAAATTGGTTTCATGGCCGTAATCACTTCCTGACTCCAACCTTATCAGATGCTTGCCTCGATGCGCGAGTGGTCAACGTGTCGGTCTACTAACCCCAAGCTTGCAGGTTCGCTTCTGGCCGTGGTGAGTGATTTTTGAAGGGTGGCAAAAATTTCGACACCATGTCATACGATGTTGGCATGTCAAAGAACCCATTTGAATTCAGTAGGCCATGTTCATAATGGCAAAATTAATCTCAGGAGTTTCCGCCAGTACAAAGTTCCTCATTTCTCTACTATAAAGCGCTATAGCGTTCAAGGAGCTTATATCTCTAACCCCCTTGACTATCATAGTGCTTCAAGGAACAACGAAATTCGACATGCAAGCTACCCTTTGGGTGTCAAATAACAAAGCTTGCACCCGAGGCCATACGATATTATTATTATTATTATTATTATTATTATTATTATTATTATTATTGCCTTATCAGATGAGTTGAGAAATTACATAAATGAGCAAGAATTTGGAAGGAAATGGCCGTAGCTTTTTAAATTGTTGTTGTTATTGTTGTTAATTTGCTTAGGAGCTTAGAACATCTTTGGCCTTCTGCCCTGGGTGTGTGTTGTTAATTTGTTTGTGTACCAGAAAACTGTAATTTCTGTAAAACCTGCATTCGACGGGACTAGCAAATTCTTCAGTTAGTGATAGGTTTCCGGTTAACAGTGGTAAATTGTGAACATACCTTATCCAATGTTGTATTTTGCATATTTTTGGTAAGAATTAACACAGTATTGTATCACATTTTACTCTCGTGTTGAGATCAAGCACTACTCTTGCTTTCGAAGCTATGCCAGTAATGTAAGTTTAGAAGTGATCACTTACAAAGCAGAATTCTAATCTGATTGACAAGGGCTGAGACAAAGACAGGTATTTGTAGATTGACAGCTCATTAAAGCTACCATTGTGAAAGGCTTGGAGAACAGGAAACAGGCAATTAGCCATACATTTGACGTGTAATTTAAAGAACAAAAGGTGGAAGACCTAGTTCCACATTCCTTGTTAGCTACAGAATCAACCGTTAGAGCAGACACGGTATACTTTCACATGGTGTCTGAAGATTTTCTAAACACTGCATCCATAAATTGGGAATTTTCCGTTAAAATGTGTATTTTGATTTTCGTTGTCCGCGTAACACAGTTTCCGTTTAATGAAGGGAGTTTAACACGTTTTTCACACCTAAGTTCACGGGACCGTCAAATATTTCTGTTTAATAAAAGGTCCGTTGAAGGTAGGTTTAACTGTATTTAGGGCTGGTGATGGTGTTGGTGACGGCCCCGTGGTGTTGGGGTAGCGCACCTGCCTTGCACCTGGAGGCCCCGGGTTCGATTCCCCGGTCTATCAGCGAAACTGACGTGATGGCTGGAATGGGGTGCACTCAGCCTCGTGAGTACAATTGAGTAGCTGTCTAACAGTGCTGCAGCGACCCGGTCACGGAGACCAAGATTGGTCGAGAGGACCCGCGTCACCCCATACTCTGCAGGCCAAATGACTGGGCAGCGGTTGCTTGGTAGGCCTAATAAAACTGCTATGGCCACCCTGGTCCGAGAAATAGTTGTTTTACATAATTAACAACAACTATTTTTAGAAGAATCAGATCAGATTGAAACTTCATATAGGCCTACGCGTTAACAATAAGTTCATTTAAGACGTATTAAAGTTTCGTTACGATCAAATCAATACTGTCTTCTAATGTAATGATCTTTCTAAGTGAGCGCTCCGTGAATTTGGTAAGATAAACCGGTATTTATTTTTGTTCAATCTGCTATAAAATATTAACGATATACAATGCAAATGCTTACTCTATAAATTGTTAAACGACAAATAAAACAAGGAAAATTTTGGTGTAGTTTGTCTTTATGTGACTACGAGTAATGGTATTATTGACCTCTAAACTCGAGTATATCTGTACTTCTTTCCCCAACAGTAGGCACTTCACTTCGTTGTTAAGAATTTGGTGTCCCGGGACTTGAAATGGGTAACCAAAAGACTGACAGACAGCGGTATTAAAGTTACGGCAATATCACAAATTATTCTAGAAAATCCATAATTTTATTCCCTGCGATTGTTAATGTAGGCACATTTAGAGGCAAACACTTAAACGAGGTAGAAGTATACCTCCCTTCGTTGAGTCATACCTAGGGGCTACCCTTTCCTTCCCATTAAATAGCAATGCAGAGGAAGATATATCAAATGTTGCTGTTTCATCCAGAAGCTATTTGAGAGATTGTTATCTAATGCGCAATAAATTTGAAGAAAAGTGTTCGTGTGATTTGTGGGAAAATGATGGCCATGCTGATGAAGTCACGGCCGACTGCTGTTCCCAGGCTCTCTACGTGTAAGAAGCCAATCCAGTTAGCCTAGCTCCGTTCCTCTCCATTTCACCTCCATCTGATATTGTACCCAACGCTCTAAAAAGTGCTTTTATTATAAGGTACAAGTTTTGTTTCCTTTTTACTGCCCTACTTCAATAGAAGTCGGGCTTAACCGATTTGCGATCGATCTGACTTCCGGAACAGTTAGAGCTCCTGGCTCCGTATTCTATGTTTTAAATGTTAAGGAAATCACGGTTATCATACCCATGCAATTACAGACATCACTAAAAGAATGTATAATATTAGATTTAAATCTGACTGACGGCGGTGCAGACCATGGGGCCAAGTATCTGCGGAATTGGTAGACGAGTGGCCGTGAACCTCTTCGCCGCCCGTCTTTGATATGTCTTTTTCGTGGTTTACCATTTTTAAATCCAGAAAGAATGCCTTGACAGTACATTCTAATACACAGTAGTCGCTCTTCCGTCCAATTCCTTGCCCCTTTATTTTCATCTATCACTTATTAACTCCTCTAATGAGGTTGACGTTAGGAAGGGCATCCGGCCCTAAGAACCATCCGTCTCATAAAAATTAATTTCCCGGCAACAATGTAAACAAGTAGTCCCGTGAAGAACTAAACAGTCTATTTTCATATATGCTACTTATGTTAATAGCCCCTATCAACATACAAAATTTCAGTTTGATTGCTGTAATAGACTCGTAGATACTGAAAACCGTCTAAATATATCGGATGGTTGCCCTGCTGGATTTTTATATATATGTAGACCATAGAGTTATATACTATTAGATGACGATTATTGCGTAGGTTCATTATTCAAACGTTGACTTCGATCACATGATTAGGTCACAAGAAATAAAAATTTAACTTTGAAAATTATCACAGCTGCCATCTTAAGGCTAGGCCTATATAAACAATTGAACTCAATTAGATGTCAGTGCATAACAATGTGCATAAGCATTTGCTGTACCAAGTATCACAGCGCTCGGATGGTTAAATCAGGAGAAACGTCTATTTAAATGTTTCAACTTCGCTTAGCCGCCATATTCGTATTGTACTCAGCAGATTTTTGAAAGGCACATAGAGTGGCTTTGATCATCGTGCAAAATTTCAAGGTGTTATCAGTAGGGGCGGATTTCTATGACAAGTCATATTTTTTCCCTTAACATTATATCTTATAGTCTTGTATTTTCAACACGTTTCCAAGCATGATAATCAAAATTAAACAGGTTTTATTGGGCACATCAATGCTTATTTAGGCTTTCTTAAGTTTTATGGCATATTTTGAACAAAATATCATTATAAACGCCATATTTTGGTAATTTTCATTTAAATTTCGTTTTATAAAAATCAGAATAAGCTCTAGAAATTATTGTTCAGGATGGACTGGAATATACTACTGAAGAACCATTCTAAAATAGTGTATGGAATGTTTCTAACAGGTAGGAGCTATTGTTTGCTAGCTGGATCAATTCCTGGAAACAGGGCTATTGTTCACACGGAAGCAGAGGTAATTCCGCAGTTATTTGTCATCGTTCTTATTTCTCTCCTTCGCCCTTCCCTCGTCCACCTTCAACACACTGACCTTGGTCACTCATTAGGGAGCTTCAGTCATTCGGTTCCTTTCAATATGCCTAAAAGGAAAGTCTCAATTTGTGGGAAGTTGCGAAGTTTTGTCCGCGAGTTCGGTGAAAACATATTCAGTACGGATGGAGTGATGTTATTCTGTAAATTGTGTGAGGTTAAAGTCATATTTTGAATTTTATAGGTCATATTATTATCTTTTTAGGTCATAAATGCATACATATTTCATACATGTTTAGGTCATAGAAATCCGCCCCCTAGTTATCAGTAATAGTTTCGGAGATATAGAATGCCAGTGAAATATTTCGTACAGCCGCCATGTTGGTTTTGTGAGACGTAATAAAATTTGAAAGTCACGGTCAGGGTCGGACAAAATAGTACTATGACCTTACCGAGTTTCATTAAAATTACTCGAGCCGTTTAGATTTAATTAGGTGGGGGGTAGGTGGGGGGACACGGACAATAGGTGATCTCATAAGCCTTTTTTTTATATACATGAAAATAAGCCAAACATTTGGGACTGCTGGAGAAGAAAAGAATCAGGATACTTTTTTTATGTCTAGAGGAAAATTAATTCACATGTTGGCAACACTTAAAGTATGGCTTGAAAGCATTATATCTATAAAATAATTCCCGCAGACAATGTAATATATGAACCCTTCCAATGAGCTCCTCCGAAGGATACAATGTCTCATTAAAATATAGACTTGGCAATTGCATTGAGATTACTCGAAACTCGCTACTCCGCGATCTGCATAAGCAAGCTCTGTGTTATTCAGAAAAGCGAGATCATTCTTTGGCACCACTTGTAAAAGAGCTTCCATGTTTTTCTGTCTTTTATATTTATGACCTTAATTAATTCCCTCGATTCCTATTTATCATCTTAAAAGACACAGAACAATTCAGTCTGGCAAACTTTCAAATATTCCAGCACTCTCGCTCATACCGTATTTTAAGTTGGATATATTATGGAAATCATAAAGACTACGAAATGATTTTGAAGTATCAATGTAGGTCTACTCATAAATTCTCTTTCTTTGGCTTGTGTTTGTGGGCTGGCTATACATATATTCATTCGAGGTGATTGCCTTTCATACATTATTAAAGGTATTTCATAAAGTGGATGGGGAAAACATGGTCGCTAATTATATTAATGTATCGTCAACAGATGGAAGTGGTTTCTTTATTTCCGTTTTAACGAAACCTTTCATGTTATACTTATCGCGTCTCTCTTTGTTAGTGTCCGGAGTGAAAGGACAGGCCAGGTGAGTTTTCATCAATTAACACAAGGGCAATTGAAGAACGGGATGAAATGGTATAATCAAAACAAGGTAATTCAATTAAGGTGATGTTCGCAGATCTCAGAGATGGAAGCTGTCTGCACAAAACAGAGAGAAAAGGAAACAGCTGTGTTTTTTTTTAGTAATGTTTGTGTTTATATCATGAGCGAGAGAATGTGGCTTTGATACGAGTTGGCGGTTAATAAAGAATGAGGTCAGCACCAGTAATACTTTTGAATAGGACGGAAATATGTTTAAGAGAATATGTTTGTAATTTTGTGGCTATGGTTCGTTTCTGTCGTTTCTACATTTAACAAAACCCACATAACTATTACAAAAGAGAGCCGTGGACCAAAACATAACTGACGGGCTGAATGGTGCAGTGGTATTACTGCTTGCCTCTCACCAAAGTGAAGTGGGTTCAAATCCTGATTAATACATGCGAGATATTTGACGTGAAATCATTATCGATGCTTCGGATTTCTCGCAAAGAGAAAGAAGTCTGGTGACTTGTGATCACAAGGGTGAGTACCACGTAAACGTTTGCTAGGAAACCATAATGAGGCCTTGTGTGTGCTTAATGAGCCCGGTTCAAATGGCTCTTTTGGGTCTATTGGCTAATATATGTTATGCAAAAGTGAGGCTTTACACTCGCTATGACCGTTGTTTGTAATAATGAGGGTAGTTTGGTGGACATTGCACCTACTGTCGACCAAAATATTATATGCACTCGAGTTTGAAGGTTATTTGTGAAGTACCCAATTGATCTACATAAAATCCAATTATTTCCGTCGTTCTATTTTAAGTTAGTTCATGTAGGTTTGGAATTTTTAATTTATATTTTAATATTTTGTATCGCAGTTGGAAAACAAAAAGTGCCCGTTTTTAAGCGTGTTTCAACCATGCGTCACATTTATGAATTATTATCTCACAAACCCATCATCAGATCGAATTCGAATTTTAACACAATACACACTGGAATGTTGTATAACTGGCTTATTAATTTCAAAATGTTGTGTTTCTAAGAAAGAAAGTTGTTATCATTTTTGTAAGGTAACTTTTTCTCAGCTCGGGGTCGTTGAAAAATGTAGTTCTTGGTCGCGTTGTATTCCTTATACATCAAAAGGTTATGCTGTATGACTGTGAAATACGTAAATTAATTCAATTATTTTATATCGATTTGTATTTGTACGGGGAAATAAGACATGGCTCACCAGATAGCCACTCCTGGGAAAGCTGTACAGCGTTGCCAAGATGGAGCCCATCACGCGTCATGGCGCGCCTCGCTCGGAAGTGATGGGCTCCATCTCAGCAACGCTGTACAGCTTTCTCTGGAGCGGCTAGCTGGTGAACCATTGTCTTATTTCCCCGTACAAATACAAACCGATATAAAATAATTGAATTAATTTACGTATTTCACAGTCATACAGCATAACCTTTTGATATATAAAGATTACAACGTGACCAAGAACTACATTTTCCAACGACCCCGAGCCGAGAAAAAGTTACTTTACAAAAATGATAACAACTTTCTTTCTTGGACACGTACAATTTTGAAATTAGTAAGCCAGTTATACAACATTTCCTATGTATATTGCGTAAATTATGCATTCGATCTGATTACGGGTTTGTGAGATAATAATTCCTAAATGTGACGCATGGTTGAAACACGCTTAAAAACGGGCACTTTTTATGTTCCAACTGGGATAAAAAATATTAAAATATAAATTAAAAATTCCAAACCTACATGATCTAACGTTAAATAGAACGACAAAAATGGTGATGTTATTGGATTTTATGTAGATCTATTGGTTACTTCACAAACAACCTTCAAACTCGAGTGCACATAATATTTTGATCGACAGTAGTCCGTTCCTTGCTCCAAGAGGGAATATGCCTGTAAAGGGACTCTTTACGGGCCTCATATTTATAGCAAATTCGACTAAGCGTCTCGTGGAAGGTAGGAGACAGTTCAGTAATCCCTGTCATTACTGAGAATCAAGCCATAGTCCTTCCTGTTGGGAATCTTCGACGAAAATACAGATGTAAATGATAATTGAGACATTTCGTTTTACAAAATCTTACTGCCACAATGCTTGAAGATATTTGATTATATCATATACTACATTAAATTATATTACTCTACTTTCACAACAATGCTCAAGCCTCAGTACTTGGAAGATGGCAGAATAAACATCCAACCCTCAAAGAATGGAGTCTCTAAATAGAAACGATGAGTGGCGAAAATGACTGGTGCCATTGAAAATTTAGTGACATCGATATCGAAAGGAAGCGTGAGTTTATCACAGGTCAGTAAGAGAAACATCATAATTATTCATAACTAATAATAACAATTACTAGGAACAATACAATCCAATTTACTCTTAGATGTATCTCCATTTAGGGTCTTGTATTTCTGGGCAATGTGCTCCGTCGACCTTGTCTTTCTTAAACCATGGTTACTACCTCTTGGATCAGACAGCTAGTCAACAGTCCTCACGAAGGTTAGAGCAACTCGTTCCAGCCCTAAAATCCCTGACGGATCCGGGAATCGAACACGGAGCCTCCTAAGTAATAAATAACATGATACAATATGGTATTTTTTGGGGGGTGAGGAGGAGAAATGCATTTACGCACATGGTGTCATGCTCCTGAGTGGCAGATTACCGACTAAAACTCCCCCGTTACTTCTGAACACTAGCCTGGAACCGTTTGTCACATTACTTCAGGCTAGAGTCATTTTATCTTTGCCCGCAGGGAACTCTCCCGTAGTGAATTAACTTCAATGGCAATCCAGAGAATAAATGATGATGATTGTGGAACAAATGAATAAAACATAAATAATGCAGAAAAATTAGTAAATTTGACAATAATCAACAACAAGAAAATTATGCAGGATTAAATTACATAACTTAGAAATTAAACATAATACCAGGTGAATCAGCTGCCCTTAATAATATTGCTTTATGCAGACCAAATAACGCGTGTTGGCAGGAAGGATGATATCTGTGCCTGCATCCCATACGGTACTAAAATGCTCTACAAACATATCCCTTAAACGATACTGACCACTATTATTTTTTCTCCCTCGTAATAGTCTGTAGTCACATCGAGGGGAAAATGATAGGGTATCACAGAAAAAATATCCACCTTCCTGATAACAACGCTAGTTGGGGTACATAAACAATATAATTAAGGGCAGCTTATTCACATGCTGGTATATACAGAGTATAAAAAAATTCAAGTTTCGTGTGTCATAATTAAGGTGACTGAGTACCTTGATCATGTAGTGAAGCATAGGAAAGACAGGGCCGGGACAGAGAAGTCATTTGAGACCAAGCGTACGTCCCAGCAGTTTTTGGTCCATTGGAGAGCTAAGCAAGATGATGTCTGCATTTAAACATGAACTCGCCACGTATTTTGAAGTCAGACCCATAATTTCTCACTTCTCTATTTACCGCGTATTTAGTGAGCTTTATCAGGTATTATTTATTTATAATTGCAATAGCTGTCCTAATATGGTCTCTCAAACGCTTTTCTACTCTGTTTGCTTGTTTAACGTTTTTATTCACAAGTCTAATTGATTCCACATGCCCAAGAATGGTGAACTCATGCAATTGTAATCATCTTCCGGAAGCTCCGCCTGTCAAATAATTCCACATCTTTTCGCTGTTAACTGCCAGCACCACACAGATGTATTAAATGTGCACATGGTACTTGATAGTCTTATATCGTATTCGTACATGGAACTTCTGTCACACTCAGTCACTTGAATATTGTGGACATGATGTGTGAAGTCCAATATCCGTCTAAATTCACATCACCTTGCATTGTTATATTATTATTGTTATTAATATTATTATTAATATTATTATAGGCTCTTGGTGCAGAACTAAATAGCTATTGCCTAGTATCCCTGAGATCGTTGGTTTGATCCTTCGCAGAGTCTTGCTGTGGCTTGATTTTATGTGGGTCTCAATAATTATCCTCATGAGGTAAAATGTTGATAATAATAATAATGTTATTGGTTTTACGTCCCTTATAACTACACTGGCTTTTTTAGAGACGCCGGGGTGCCGGAATTTCGCCCCGAAGGGGATCTTTAACGTGCCAGTAAATCTATGGACACGGCTCCCTCACATTTGCGCACCCTCAAATGCCAGCTGACTGCGCCAGGATACGAACCTGCAACCTTGGGCCCAGCAAGCGAGAACGTTACCCCTGAGCCACGCAGCCAGCCGTAAAATGTTGATGCTGTGGTAGGAGCATTAGAATACTTGACATATCACATGATGCTAATTGGGCTGCCTACATCCACCGTAAATATTGCGTTAATATCCTTTAATTAATTAATTAATTAATTAATTAATTAATTAACATCTTTATGACTTAATAGATGAATTAATTTATGTATTCATCCCTTCATTCATTTATGTATTTATTTACTTATTTATTAATGTATTTATTTATTAGAATTATTTTTTACTGGACACCCACCCCTGCATCACAGGGCAGCACTTTACGAAATACAGTAAACGCATTTTTTAGGGTCTGATTTACGACGACCTATAATTGGCTTCCTTCTCAGCATAATGGGTTATAAGGAAAAATTATTTACAATTAGCGAAAATGTTTTATCAATTTCTAAATTAAACCACATCCAGAGGAAACACTTCTACTTACTCGGAAGTATTCACTAGCCGACTCAGATGGTGTGATCATAATGATTAGAATGGGGGAGAAGAGGTTAAAGAGGTTAATGAACTCGGCTATGGAGGGTATCACAAACAGATGTAAACCTAGGAGGCAATGGTTAGATTCATTAGATAGCCATTACAGTGTGAGATGCATAGAATCAGATAAGGCCGCAGTGCTAACTGCTAATAGGGGATCATGGAGGCGACTCGTTCACAAACAGAGGCTTGCAGGATAGACTGCTGAATGGCAAAACTGTCTCAGAAAATGAAGTAATGCATTATATTTAGTTGTGTTTTATTTTATTGTATCTCATTTTGCTTTATTTTACTTTATTTTTAAATGTTTTTTACATAACGTCGGGCTATTTTAATTTATTTTATTTTACAGTATTTTATTTTACTTAATATTAATTTATTTTGTTTTGTTTTATTTTACTTTACTATGTTATTTTATTTTATCTTATTTTATTTTGTATTATTTTTTAGTTTTTTTGTTTTCCTTCATTTTATTTTATTTTATTTTATTTTATTTTCTATTATTTTAGTTTAATTTATTATATTTTGTTTCATTTTACGTTACTTTATATTTCTTTTTATTTTGTTTTGTTTCATTTTTTATTCTATTTCATTTTATTTTGTTTTGTTTTATTTAATTTAATTTAATGTAATTTAATTTATTTTTGCCAGAGAAACTATGAGAAGTTAAACATCGGCAAACGAAAAAAAGTGCCTCGTAACTTTGGGGCTAGCAGCCGTGTTGGGTGACAGCTATGTCAAGTGGGGGATCCTGGATTTTCAAGAGGATTTAGCTCCCGTCCAGCACGCAAGGACCGCACAGCAGTGGTTTGAGGGTAGTCTTATGTAGACAGGACAAATGGAACACGTGCAGCGCCCCCAGGTTACATGTCACTAATAGTTTACTTGTAAATCCCGTCAAGTCCAAGAATAAATTACAAAATCTTGGTTTATTTGTGAAATAATTCAATGAAAAATTAACTACCTTGAGTTACAAAAGTGCACATAGCAGGAGTCATGAGATTTTAGCTTTGGATGGTTAACTACCCTGGCTCTGAAACTGGGTGTCGTGAATTTTTTTTTCTTTTTTTAGCGTATTGCTTTTAGTGCCGTGAGTGGCCGAGGACATTATCGGACACCCATGGGGTGAGCTACAAGTACCGTCACGTGTGGAGTGTTGTCTGGGGAGGAAAGTGTGAATGCAAGGACGAGGAATTGGAAGGTAGTGGCTGTGGCCAATAGTTTGGGACCAACCCTGGCATTTGCCTGGAAGGAAGATGGGAAACCACAGAAAACCATCTTCAAGGTTGCAGGCGGGAGGATTCGAACCTCCTCGCCTCCCAGATGTGAGCGACTGCCTGCAGTCACGCCGTAACGACCACGGCTAACTCACCCGGTATCGTGAAGTATTCATCAAGCATTTCATTCTCTAAACACTGTGCATGCAGTAGCACTGTGCTGTAGATTGAGTGGGAGGTTACATTTCGAAATTCCCCGCTAGTGACACGCGGTCACATTATGTAGGTTATACGTTGCAAAAGATAGCTTCTAGCTTTATGTGACCATTAATCCCACAGGGGAAGATGACCTCGCTGTTCCACCCCTTGAAACAAAAATAACTAACCAACTAACTAATCTCGTAGGCCTATATCATTACCATTCCTGCTGATCCCCACATGAACAAACTTCCTGTGGCTGCCAAGCGACATGGGAATTATGGAAAATACGTTAGCGGATCAAGCTGCAAAGAGGCGGGATCATTACTACCTTGACCACTTCCAGGATGGCTGAGGTAAGAATCGAACCCGCCTCTTCTCAGTTTTACCTCACGAAGTTGAGTGTATCCCATTCCATTCCTCAGACCAGAATTAAATTTCTTAGCAGAGCTGGGAATCGAATCCGGGCCTTCGTGGTAACAGCTAAAACCCTCAGCCATCTAGGAAGTGGTTTTACGTGGTTTCCCGCTTCTAACCCAGGCAAATGCCGGGATGGTACCTATCTTAGGACCACGGCCGTTTCCTACCCAAATCCTACCTAAATTACAAATACACACACTAGTACAGACATCAAAGTGACACAGGTTATCAGACAAATTCTACACACACCCACGAACATGAGGCTACATAACCACGATGTCACAAAGCTCCTAATCAACAACAATAATAACTCGACGCATACTCTCCTGTGCTGCTTCAAACATTTCGCGTTCATATTCTAACCGGTACAATTTTAACCTCTCTGGGGATGACCCAAATCAATTAAGGCACGAAATACCAACACGGATTTTATTTTTCGATCTGACTAACATATACATTAAGTTTCACTTTGTAAGATCGGGGGACTGACGTTCGTGATGTTAGTGAAATGTGTTGGGTTAACATTACAAGAATCCCAGGACAGCAGGAATTATGAAGACTTAATCTGGCATCTTTACAAGTTCAATAGTTCTACTGATAAGAAGATATATTTCTTTGACTTTATCTGTAGTAATACTCTTTCATTAAACCATGTATGAAATAAATATACTGTAGCAATTAAATGTACGAGTGTCATGTTATATTTAAGTATGCAAACATGAACAGTGGGCAGCAATAAGACATTCCCTGATATATTTATCTGGCTTCTCGAATGTAAATTAAAAACAACTATTATGTATAAAATAATTAAATAAACTTGTCAATAGATCATGGTATCTTAAATCAATAATGATTGACCCGTATTATGATCAAAGTGAACTTTTCGAAACTGAAATATCACGTCTCTTAAATATTCAACTGTTGATTACATAGGAGCCGTGTCGCGTTAAATTGGTATGCTAATTTAAATTATTAAGAATATATATCACTTCACTTATTGCATGTATCAGTCTTTACAAGCAGTAACCAAAGTCCTAAATCAATAAATCAATTCTATGTTGAATGGTTTTATATTTATTTTCGACTGTCACTCATTATTATTTGATTTATATCTTGCATTTGTCAGATGAACATAAGTCGGCATAAGACTTGTAGGAATCAAGCCTGGGTAGGTGGGTTGCTTGCAGATAGTATTCTTGCGGGGTGAAGAACTGAGACTCTGAATCACTCCAGTAAAGGTAACACATAGTGAAATAACTACGGGAAGGAGCAGGGGGTTAAGCACCCTATAGCCGAATAATCAAAACAAGATGTCCGGCAAAGAACATATAGCCTACCTTCTCCTAAATGTATGGGTATAGTTATAACACGTTGTCCTTATCAATGAGTAGGCTATACTCGATAGCAGAATCCATAATAAAATTTTAATTTACAAGTAAATCCATGCATTGCTTTCTCTCACAAATTATAGATGGCGTGCATGTCAATTTCTCAGACATTACCTTTCTCCGTCTTGTAATATACTTCAATAGGACAGGGATTTACAAAGCCACTCACTCTACCTCAGTAATTTCTGGTCTATGATTATATTAACACTGCTTACTCTCAGACAGCGCTATATATTCTTGGGAACTTGAAGGTTACGCCGATATGCACAATCTGTGATCGAACATCACTGCTCAATTCGGTTTCAGCCACCATCAAATTTGAGTTCCTACAGCCCGGACCTTTAATGAAATATATATTTTCCTTTGTAAAATGCACAATATAACGCTTAATTTAATAACGTCTGCGTGGTTATAAAACAATAAATATAAAAGAATTCAAGTAAAAAAGCTAACTCAGGTAGCTTTCGAACCCGAGCAGACCACATGAGAGACCAACAGTAGGCCTATACCACAGAGCCATATATGTCCATAAAGCACTAGTGTTATCAACTGACTTAGATACAACGTGTCAGCAAATAATGACTTGAAATAAACGATTTCTTCATTGCAGAACATCTACATTGTAAACCATTTCATACAAAGTTTATATTATGTCTATCAGTAGGCTACATCGCATGCAACTTACTCAAACTACTGAAACATAGATTAGTTACGAGAGGTCAGCTGCCATCTTGTCATGTGACATATACGGCTCAGCTCTTTTAAGTTACTGCTAGTAGCCTACAATATTATATAATTTAAAATTATAATAACCAACGGGTCACGTCCTTAGGATAGCTTAAACAACCCTCGGTTTGATAAACGGAGTTGATGAAGTTAGGAATTATATTGCTTTCGCAATTCACGCGGCCGTCATCTTGAAATGGTTTAACTGATGACCTTGTAGTTTGGTCATAAGACGCGTCCCAGATGGAGGTATATTGTTACCAAATGTGGTAGAGATCGGATGATTACTTTAGTCGTAATTTGATTTACGTTTTGAACGTTTGAGTGGCTGCCATTCAGTTTTGGTAAAGATGGTGGCGATATAAAACATGACACTAAGGTGCCCTTCGCTAGTGCTACCTTTGTACCAAATTTCGTTCAATTAGGTTTCGTCATGTTTGAATTGATAGGGGGGGGGGGCAGATATACACACACTCACACACATAGACTTACAACTTTTGGTCCGTGTAGATCTCAGAAGTTTACTTTCATTTTTTTTTTCAAAAATCGAAAGTAGGCTGAATCAAATTTGTTAAAGTTTTTAATTTCACATAAAACCAATAATTGGACTGATGACAAATTATTGGATTATGTAAGTTTATACTTACTAATTTGAAAGCATTTATTTTCACTCGTGTAAAATTATTAACGTTATCCTAACTTAAAACTTTTTGATTGAGCAAAATGGTCAGCTGTTCAGTTAGTCAGAGGGGTGACAATGAGATGGGTGTGGCGCTATCTTTCCTCACCCCTTTCCAAAAATACACCACTTGTCAGTGGCCACTCTGTTGTTATCCGGGCGTGAGTGTCATTGTGGAAAGTGAATAATATTGTCTTAAAATGTGTAGCTGTTTTAAATCAAAAATTTGTTGGAAACCGTAGTTTATTAATAACTAGCAATCCGACCCGGCTTCGCCCGGGAACAGTTATGAATGCATTACGTGATAAGCGCTTTTTTTTTTCAATGTCAATGAACAACGACCAATATCCGTTTTTCTTCTCGGCATGATGGGTTAAAATCACTGACTGGACAATTAATTATATAATCATGGAGATGCATGTGCCAGAAATTCTTGTCAGACGTAATTTAGGAATGGTGAGGTACATGAAAAACAAATCCCCCTTTGACTGTGAATTTTGCGGAACAAAAAGTTCACAGGCGAAATGAAGAAAAGCCGAGTTGCACTTCCAGGGAAACTCCAAACACAACCACTCTTCCCTAAAGTTTTTAACTCAACACGACTCGACAGTTTGCTGCTGGCTGTATCTGGGGCAATAAGCTCGTCCGCTAGCTAAACTGTAACTGGGCTGATAGACTCGCCCCTGGCTAGCTCGTAAACTGTCGCCTCAGTAACTGAATGGAGATTGTTGGAAGAAATGAAAACGTAAAAACCCTTATAGTAGGCGATGTATCGAAAATAGAGATAGGCCTATGCTCTCCCGGGCTTTTTTTGTAGAACTATTCATGCTGAACAATTCTTACACTCATAGTAGCCTATATAGATATTTTTAACGGTTTGCCCAGCGTAAGCTTAAAAAGCGCACGGACGGCAGTTTTTTTCGACCTTTTCACTGAAATCGTTTTAGGGGCAGATGACCTCGTAGTTCCGCCCCTTAAAACAACAATAACTAACTAACTAACTGAAATCGTTAGTGCTTGACTTCCTTTGGTCAAAAAATATATATTACAGAATGCTGAAAACCGCACCAAAATCCATTCAGCGGCTCTCGAGATTACCCGTGACATCCAAGAAGCGGGGACTTTGTTTTATAGTAAGTAGAGATTATACGCCAATCAGTATAATTTAATATAATATAATCCCCCTTCCGTCAAATCTTAAATTGACTGTGAATTTTGCGGAAAGAAAAGTTCACAGACGAAATGAGAGTTGCACTTCCTGGGAATGGCGAAGTGAATGGAACTCTAATCGCCCTTCCGATCAATCTTAACTTGACTGTGTTTCACGGACAAAATGAAGAAAACCTGAGTTGCACTTCCAGGGAAACTCCAAACACAACCACCCTTCTCAGAAGTCTTAACTCAATTCGACTCAACGGTTTGATGCTGGCTGTATCGGGGGCAATAGGTTCGCCCGCTAGCTAGGCTGTAACAGGGATGATAGACTCGCCCTTAGCTAGTTCGTAAACTGTCGCCTCAGTAGTTGAATGGATATGGTTGGAAGAAATAAAAACGTAAAAAACTTATAGTGGACGATGTATTGTAGATACACATATGCTCTCGCGGACTTTTTTTGTAGAACTTTTCATGCTGAACAATTCATACACTCCTAGTATTTAAATATTTTAATGGTTTTCCCAGCGTACGCTTACAAAGCGCTCGGACGCCAGTTTTTTTTTTCGACTTTTCCACTGAAATCGTTACTGCTCGGCTTCCTTTGATCTTAAATAAATTATTTTCTACAGAAATCATCGAGATATCCTTTACAGAATTGTGAAAACTGCATCAAAATCCATCCAGTGGTTCTCGAGTTTACCCGTAACATCCAAGAATCGGGGACTTTGTTTTATACTACGTAGAGATTACGGAATGTCGATGAATAGAAAGGACTACATTATTTCGCGAAGAAAACTGGACTTTATAATTTAATATCAAAAAGCTTGTTAACATTCGATGTTTTGCGCATTGAAAAGAGCAAATACTACGAATCAAATGATAATAAAATCAAACACGAAAAAGCTGTAGATAGGAGGTTTAGGAACATCGAGTTCGTAGATTTGCTTTCATTGATTATGTCTCATTTTGTTTGAAACCTCCCCACCCCCACCCCAATATGATTTCTACTCAGTCCATCCCCCTCAAGTAGCACACGCTCATTAGGCCATTGGTAACAAACCTTTAACAGGGCAATCGGAAGGAATAACTATAACGATGAACATGTCTCTGAGTTTGAGGCAAATGTATAGTCTACATAAATAAATAATCCACAGCCTGATTCCAGTCGACCAACCGGGTCAGGGAATGGAATGAATGAAGCCCCCATCTAGCGGCGAGGATATGAACTGTGCATGCTGCCGAAGCCTGTCGCACTCCCCTGGGGGCAATGATTAAATGAATGACAGATGAAATGAAATGATAGTAGAGAGTGTTGCAGGAATGAAATTTGTGACAGGGAAAACTGGAATACCCGGAGAGAAACCTGTCTGCCTCCGCTTTGTCCAGCACAATTCTCACATGGCATGACCGGGATTTGAACCACGAATCCAGCGGTGAGAGACCGGCGTGCTGCCGCCTAAGCCAAGGTGGCTCAAATAAATAAATAAATAAATAAATAAATAAATAAATAACAACAGACTTACAAAGAGGATATTTGATGTAGTAAACACCCCAAGCAAAAAAAAAACAAACTAATTGGTATCATGAAATAGAGGAAGACTTAAGGCAGGTGGGTATCGACAGGCAAATGATAGGAGACTAAGGAAAATTCAGAATCAATACTAATAATAATAACTACACCCCCTTTGTACAGTACAGTTACAACTTAAAATCCTAATTACATGTATCGGCGACCGAGGTGTCACATGCTCCTAAATTATCAACAACTAATCATTCAGGAAAGACCTCACTGAAGTTAGATAAGTTAGATTTATTCGAACAGATCAACTCGTCAACTATGTGTACTTGGAACTATTTAGATATACTATATTTCTCCACCTTTCTGCCTTGTAAATCAGAAACGAAATAAGATAGAATGCAGTGAAAACAAGTTATTTTTTGATCTCCCCCACAAATAAGCATATTCTTCCTTTTCTCTCTGTTGGCTAGAAGTATGCTCATTAGTTAGTAATTTGCCAACGTCGCTAGCGAGGCGAATGAGTGGAGCAGGTCGGCTTGCTTGGCACTCGACACTTGGAACAAGCATATAGAACGTGACGGGCTGAGCAGTTTCCTGTACTGTGCAGTGCACATCAAACTCGCACTGTATTTCAAGACGTAGCAACTACCTACAGTAGTTCTGTTGCTCTTAATCCTGTCAAGGACTTCACCCTCTGAATTGCTCACCCTAGGGAGGTTTTATTTACTGATATTCTAGCGAGAGGCTTCAGCTTCTCAGTAGTTCGCCCGGTAGATTTTATACTTTCTATTGCTCCAGCTAGAGGCTTCAGACTTACTGTAAATCGCCCAGTGGATTTTAGGTAGATTTCATTAGAAAGCTAACTATTGCAATGGGTACCATGTTTCGACTTCCGAAAAATTTCGACATATCTTCACGTTTCACATCCCCTAGACCCCAAACCACCGTCAGTTAAAAAGTGTATACATAATTTATGTATATATGTCGTAGTCAGATAGTGAAATCCGTCATTTCATGAAAATCCTAGGCACTTCATGAAGAGCCGGCATATGATGTAAAAAGGTACAGTTGCACTATCTGACGCGTGGTTTCATGAAATGACTAAATATCGCCGTCACATAGTGTAATTCATTTTGTACATCATCTGACGTTAAATCCAGCCCGTCACTTCATGAAGTACCGTAGCGGCAGCGGTGATCACGTGTGAGGGAAGTGAGACTTCCAAGAATAAATCAGATAAAAATGCGGACACTAAAGGGCTGTTATCTCCTCAGAAAGTGAACACTGTGACATATGGTACTAATGTCTAATGGTCTGGACTTCATTTATCCCCTAATTCCCTCCCCAGCATCTTGCTTGGCCTTGCGCCTAGAAGGAATATTATGCTGCCGTACTGTGAACGGAAGAAGAACGTCGTTCAGTTCCATTTTGTTTTTAAAACATGAGAGATAGATAACCGATAGTATAATATGACTTTATTTCGCTGTTCCACCCTTTAAAACAACAAGAACAAACTCAGTTACGGGCGCGTAATACAGAGGTCTTGTACAGCTCTTAGCAGCCATTTATATTAGTGAACTTGTGGTCTCGGGGTATGGAGTTAGCTCCCGGATTACTACGTGGTGTGATCAAACCCCACTGAAGGATATTTTTTTGCCAACTAACATTTTAATCTAGTTCAGTTGTTGCCTTGTTTTATAGTTGTTTTCTTGTATATTTATTTTAAGGGCTAGGGACATCTTGATCATCAGCCCAGTGTATTTGGGTGGTTGTTTTCTGATAACCTGTGTTTGCGTGATGATAGAAGTACTTTGTGGGTAAAGAATTTGGGAAGGTGTCTCGAGACTTGAAATGAAGTACCATCCCGGCATTTGCTGAGAGGGTGTGTGAAAAGACCTGGGGGAAAACGCCACAGTCAGCGACGGGATTCGAACCAGCATATTGGCCTACTCGTTAAGTAGACTTATGAAATCAACTATGGTTACCACGGATAGGAACATAATTATGGTCGACCTCGGGAGGAAAACCTGAGAAGAGTTCCATTCCTACCTCAGCCATCCTGGAATTGGTTTTCCGTGGTTTCCCCCCTTCTCCTCTAGGCAAATGCCGGGTTGGTTCCTAACTTAACCACGGCCGCCTCCTACTCAATCTTAACCTGAACTACAAATACACACAATACTACAAATACCATTATAATACTGATTATCAGACAGATTCTACACACTCCCAAGTACACAGGGCTGAATACACAAAAGCTTTACATTTGGTTGATTTAGCGGAGGGTTCACCTTCGAGAAAATCTCGAATTTCAGCCTATTTATTATAGACAGAAATATTTGAAAGAATGATTCTGCATTTTTCTTCATTGTGTGTATCTTACCTGTAAGTTATCGTTCCAGTTTTGTTGTTAATTCATTTGGAGGTCTTGGGTCACCTCAATCATCAGTCCCGTGTGATTGGGTGTGAATTGAAATTATATTTATATGATGACTGTAGGGGTGGGCGGACAATTGAACGAAGTTAGATGTCTGTGCAATACAATGTGTATAAACATATACTGTACCAAGTTTCATTGCGTTTGGTTGGTTAAATCACGAGAAACGTCTATTTAAACGTCGCGACTTCGCTTGGGCGCCATGTTGGTTTTGTAGTTACCAGGTTTTCAAAAACGTCACATCGGTAAACTTCTAGTAGTTCCCATTATCACCGTACAAAATTCCAGGGTGATATCGGTAGTAGTTTCGGAGATATTGAATGCTGGTGAAATATTTCGCACAGCCGCCATGTTGGATTGGTGAGACGTAACAAAATTTGAAGGGCACGGTCGGGGTCGCCCGAAATAGTGCTATGAACTTACCGAGATTCATTGAAATCGCTCCAGCCGTTTAGAAGTTATTAGGGGACACACACACACACACACGCACACACAGACAGACACACGGACAAAAGGTGACCTCATAAGCCTATTTTTTTCATAAATGAAAATAGGCTAAAAATACAAATTGCATCAGTGAAGGAAAGAGAGAAAAAAGATACACAAATGAAGAACAAAAAGAAAAACTACAAATGAAATTATGAAAGTAAGCATTGCAGATTAGAAAAAAAATCTGCACAAATAAAATATATAAAAATAAAAATACAAACTTCTAGAAAAAAAAAGAGATAGAGAGTAAAGAGTATCCGGTATTTCACGATTAGATTTAGGTTTTTATGTGAGAATTAATTTCGAAAACCATAATAAACAAGCATTAATTTATATCTTGGAATAGAACAATTAAATGAATTAATGTACGGCTTCATTGTGTCAGTCATTTCATGATGTGCCGAATCAACAAACACCGGATCTTCATGAAGTGCCTCGGCTGATAATGTAAAATCATTTCTTACACCATCTGCCTAAATCGGTCCGTCACTTCATGAAGAAACGCGTCAGATGGTGTAACTATCTCTTTTTACATCATATGCCGGCTTTTCATGAAGTGCCTAGGATCTTCATGAAATGACGGACTTCACTATCTGACTACGACATATACATATATCACTTTCTTGTGGACACGGTAACTACCGCAATTTTGCACCAATCAATTTGATTTTTTACATAATATGTATCCCTATAAAATCTCGGTCGAGTTCGTTAATGGGCACAATCGGTCGACGGGGGTGATAATAGGGGTCTTTTTTTTTTCGAAAAAGTGAAATATCGCTATAACTCTCTTAATATTTGAAATATCGAATCCATTCAAAGTTTATACTATGTGTCGAATAAGGCCCAAAAATTTATGTTTGAAGAGTTTCTTGATAGCACCAACCATTGACCAAAGGGGTGGGAAAAAGTGGGGTTTTCGGGAAACATTAATCATATCTCTCTTAATAGGCACAATATCAAAACCGAACAAAATGGACAATATTCCCCTAATAATTACCTAACACTTTTGTCAAAGAATTTTTGATATGACCCACTATTACGCCAAAGGATGAGAAAAATGATTTCGGAATTATAAGAAAATGCCAGGAGCGATCAGAGGTTGCCATGACAACACTACTAAATTGATGAGGGTTGAGCCATCAGACGTTGCCATGACAACGCACTTGCACGCGATCACATTCAGTTTTCTAACTGACTAAGTGAGAAGCGTCCTCGGTGACGTAACTGGTAGTATGCTGAACTTCAATGCCCAAGTTCGCGGGTTCAAAGCCGGCCGAAGTCGTCGGATTTTCTACGAGCGGTAAAAATCCCACAGTATGCTTTCCTATGGAGGGGAAGATCCAACGTTCGTTGCGAGTTGCTGGTTGCGGTGGCATCTCGTAGCCAAGTTCAGAGCTAGGTGTCATTGACGGTAGTATATGGTACAAAATTAGGAACTACTACTTAAAATTGACCGTCTGCAGTCCTTACCTGAATTACAGACTAATACAGCCATCACAATTCACACTGTTTAACAGACAGATTCTACACTCACCCAAAGTACACGGGGTTACATGACCGCGTTGTCGCAGCCCCTAAACTGAGGAACCAACCAAAATCTCTGCGGGAGATATAATTTTGCGTGAAGAAGTAATAGACCGTTACATAGTTACACATCAGTGTCGAAACCTTGCATAAGGACAGTGTGACCATAAGTATAAAGATGTACCCCAAATCACAAGAAGGTTACCGTCCCCAAAAGACAATAAAATGTTTAAAATATGCATAAAATGACGAAAAACATACTTAATTAAGCTCCAATTATAAAATACTTCCTCGAAATAAATGAGGTCTGATCCTTCTACGAAAACCTGCATATTCTGCCTATTTTCGCCTATCCCCAAGTTTGCCCGATAAAATCTACCTCCGCCTTCCGGCGTGCCGAGAGGACTTTTATACTTTCAATTGCTCCAGCTAGAGGCTTCAGACTTACTGTAAATCGCCCAGTGGATTTTATACTTTCCTTTGCTCCAGCTAGAGGCTCCAGACATTCTGTAAATCGCCCAGTGTATTTTATACTTTCCATTGCTCCAGCTAGAGGCTTCAGACTTTCTGTAAATTGCTCTGGAGTTCTTATGCTTTCTATTTCTCCAGCTAGAGGCTTCAGTTTTTTTTGTAAATCGCCCTATTGTTCCAGCTAGTGGCTTCAGCCTCTCTGTAAATGGCCCTGTGGATTTTATACTTTCTATTGCTCCAGCTAGAGGCTTCAAGCTCTCAGTAAATCGCCCTGGGGATTTTATAAATTCTATTGCTCTAGCTAGAGATTTAGCCTTTCTGTGAATCGCCCAGTGGATTTTATATTTTCTATTGCTCCAGCTAGTGGCTTCAGCCTTTCTGTAAATCGCCCAGTGAACTTTACATTTTCTATTGCTCCAGCTAGAGGTTTAGCCGTTCTGTAAATTGCCCTGTGGATTTTATATTTTCTACTGCTCCAGCAAGAGGATTCAGCCTCTCAATAAATCACCCTGGGGATTTTATATTTTCTATCGCTCCAGCTAGAGGTTTAGCCTTCGGTTAGACCTACACCGAGGAAGGTGATCACGGATAATCGGAAGCAGTTCCAAGCATAGTTCACCAATTTCCGAATGCGGGTATTCTATACACGGATGGTTCAAAGGTGGACGAGAAGGTGGGTTGTGATTACGTTATTGATGGTGCAAATACTAAGATCTCTTTGCCTGAGGCCTATCGTGTGTTTTTTGCAGAGCTCGTTGCCATCTATGAAGCTCTGCAGTTTGCACTACAGGATGCACGAATCCTCTTTCTCGTGTGTACCGACTCTTTGAGTTCGTTGCAATTGCCACATGTTTCCCGCAACACCCCCTAGTGTAGCGAATCCATGACCTACTAGCCGGGTTGTGCCGCGCTGACACTCGAATCACTTTTCTGTGACTTCCAAGCTACATGGGAATTGCGGGAAATGAGTTAGCGGATCAAGCTGCAAAAGAGGCGGTATCACTACGACTTCGACGAATGGAGATACCAGCTAGAAATATTCGCTCTCAGTTACGCCGACAAGTACTGATATTTTGGGAGTCAGTGGCTAGCTGACCTAATGCCCATTAAACAGAGAGCGATCAAGGGAACTACTCGCGTGTGGCGGAGTTCTTTCCGGTCACGGAGGGAGTTCGTCACTTTGTGAAGGCTAAGGATAGGTCATACAAGATCCACCCACTCGTATCTAATGAGAAGGGAAGATCCCCCACCTTGTAGTCAACATGTGGAACCGTTTTCACCGTGGCCCACATTTTAACCGAGTGTGTGGTTCTTGCTGACTTACAAAGAAACCTTGGTTTGCAGATCAATCATTTTGGCAACACTGCCATGTATGGCCTCCTGGATATTAAACTGCAATATTATTATCTATACGTGTGCCAGTTTTGAAATAGCTCCCATTCATACCTTCCAAGATATCCAACAGGGAACTCAAATTTAAATTGCGATTTTTCAGCAGTTGGTAGCACTGATGTCATTTTCAAATATGGCCGTGAGATACTCAGGTATAGATCTTTACTCCTACCAAATTTTGCTTCGATTGCTCCAGCCGTTTAGGAGGACAGACAGACAGAAGGACAGACAGACAGATACACATTTGCCCGATCTCATAAGTCTACTTTTTCCTCATTTTTGCAAAATGTGAAAAGTAGGCTAATGATTTCGGAATTAAAGAAAATGCCAAGTGCCATCAGAGGTTACCATGTCAACGCTTCTAAATTGATGAGGGATGAGCTGTCAGAGGTTGCCAAGATAACGCCATTGAACGAGATCACATTCATTTTTAGCCTAGTTTCGATTTTTCCAAAAAATGAAAGTAGACTTATGAGATCTACACTGGGCCAAAAAATGTGTGCCTGTCTGTGTGTGAGTCTGTGTGTATGTGTGTGTGTGAGAGTGTGTGTACTCTGAAAGTCTGTCCCACCCTATCAATTCGAACACGGTGAAACCGAGTTGAATGAAATTTGGTACAGAGGTAGAATTAGCAAAGGGCACCTCAGTGCTATATTTTATATCACCGCAATCTTGATGGAAACGTAATGGCGGCCACCCAAACGTTCAAAGCTTAAATCAAATTACGACTAACCAAATCATCCGATCTCTACCAAATTTTGCAACAACATATATTTATATGGCGAGCGTCTTTTGACTAAACTACAAGGTCATTAGCCCAATAGTATGAAGATGACGGCCATGTATGTGTGCACATCGATTCCCCCTATCAATTCAAACACGGTGAAACCGAATTCAACGAAATTTGGTACAGAGGTAGCTCTAGCAAAGGACACCGCAGTGTCATGTTTTATATCGCCGCCATCTTGACGAAAACGTAATGGCGGCCACTCAAACGTTAAAAGCTTAAATCAAATTACGACCAATGTAATCATCTGATCTCTACCAAATTTTGCAACAACATACCTTTATGTGGGAGGCATTTATTCACCAAACTACAAGATCATCCGCCAAATAGTTTGCAAATAACGGCCATGTATGTGTGCAAATCGATTCCCCCTATCAATTCAAACACGGTGAAACCGAATTGAACGAACTTTGGTACAGAGGTAGCACTAGCAAAGCGCACCTCAGTGTCATGAATTATATCGCCACCGTCTTGACGGAAACGTAATGGCAGCCACCCTAATGTTCAAAGCTAAAATCTAATTACGACTAACCTAATCATCCGATCTCTCCTAAATTTTGCAACGTCATATATTTATATGGCGAGCGTCTTTTGACTAAACTACATGGTCATCAGCACAATAGTTTGTAGATGGCGGCCATGTATGAGTGCAAATCGATTCCCCCCATCAATTCAAACCGAATTGAACGAAATTTGGTACAGAGATAGCACTATCATAGGGCACCTCAGTGTCATGTTTTATATCGCCGCCATCTAGATGGAAATGGAATGGCGGCCACCCAAATGTTAAAAGCTTAAATCAAATTACGACCAACCTAATTATCTGATCTCTACCAAATTCTGCAACAACATACCTTTTAGTGGGAAGCATCTTTTGACTGAACTACAAGGTCGTCAGCCCAATAGTTTGCAGATAGAGGCCACGTAGGTGTGCAAATCGATTCCCCATATCAATTCAAACACGGTGAAACCGAATCAAATGAAATTTTTAACGGAGGTAGCACTAGCAAAGGGCACCTCATATTCACTACAACCAACATTCAATTATACTCCCTGAAAAGGACAAAGAGTTATAACAATACCCATGCATTTAGGAGAGAGTAGGCTATATGTCCTTTACTGAACATCTTGTTCTATATGACTCTGTGGGAAGCGGCTAACTGGTAGCATGCTGAACTTCTTTGCCCAAGGTCGCTGGTTCAAAGCCGGAAAAAGTCGTCGGATTTTCTAAGAGCGCTAAAAATCCCTCAGCATGCTTTCCTTCGGAGGGGAATTTCGTACGTTCGTTGCAAGTTGCTGGATGCGGTGGCATCTAGTGGCCACGTTCAGAGCTAGGTGTCGTTGGCGGTAGTATTTGGTACAAAATTAGGAACTACTACTTAAAATTGACCGTCTGCAGACCTTACCTGAATTACAGACTAATACAGTCACACATTTAACACCGTTTATCAGACAGATTCTACACACACCCAATGTACACGGGGTTACATGACCACGTTGTCGCAGCCCCTAAACTGAGGAACCAACAAACATCTCTGCGGGAGATAAAATTTTGCGTGAAGAAGTAACAGACTGTTAGATAGTTACACATCAGTTCCAAACCTCGCATAAGGACAGTGTGATCACAAGTATAAAAATGAACCCCAAATGACAAGAAGGTTACCATCCCCAAGACAATAAAATGTTGAAAATATGCATAGAAAGACGAAAAAAATACAATTGTAAAATACTTTCTCGCAATAAATGAGGTCTGATCGTCCTACGAAAACCTGCATATTTTGCCCAGTGAAAACTACCTCCGCCTTCCGGCATGCCGAGAGGAATTTTCTTGCTTCCGGAAGTAACTAACAGAACATTTTGTTGACGTCTGGCTCTACAGCTGGAGTTCATCTGAGTTGTAAACAAGCATGGTGGAATAACAAGCAAATCCTTCACACCGCGTTGTGAATCCGATTCAAAGAATATCAATGTTTGTACTAATGAGGAGCAACACGTATTGCTTGCCTTTTGATTTTATGAAGTACATCTATTTTGCACCCTTTACTATCTGGTTTGGAGAATGTGGGCATGTGCACAAACATTTTTATTTTGATTCCTTTTCAAAATGAAAATGTTTGTAGGACAAGCTGTACCCGTCATGCGTTGCAATGCCAATCAAAGAAAGTGTTGGCGTTACAATTTTATTTACTGAATTGATTTTGGATACACAACATGTTTTTCAATTTCTGTTAACTGCCCCTAAAATATCGTAAAATGGATTTACTAATTTAGAAACATTCGTGGGGGCGTGCACAACAACTCACCAAAGTTTCATCCCAATCGGATGAATGGCATATGAACGCATGCGGGATTTTTTTAAAAATATTTGGCGCTGTCACTCATTTGTTGAATCTACTCGTGCGCTACCTACTATGAAATGGATTTACTAAGTTAGAAACCTTCACTTAAGTGTACACAACAACTCATCAAAGTTTCATCGCAATCTATGAATGGTATATGAACGCATACGGGATTTTGTTGAAACGCTTCGCGGGTCGTCACACATTTGTTGCATCTACTCGTGCGCTACCTATTGTAAAATGGATTTACTGAGTCGAAAAACCTTTCCTGGCGTGTACACAACAACTCATCAAAGTTTCATCGGAATCGGGTGAGTGGCATATGAACGCATAAGAAATTTTCTTTAAACCATTCGCACGCCGTCATCCATTTGTTGAATCTACTCGTGCGCTACTTATTGTAAAACAGATTTACTAAGCCTGAAACCTTCCCTGGAGTGTACTCAACGATTCACCAATGTTTTATCCCAATCGGAAGAATGGTATATGAACGTATACGGGACTTTGTTGAAACGCTTCGCACGTCGTTGCCCATTTGATGAATCTACTCGTGCTTTACCTATTGTAAAATGGATATACTAAGCCAGAAACCTTCCCAGGAGTGTACACAACAGCTCTCCCAAATTTCATCGCTATCGAATAAATGGTATATAAACGCATACGGGACTTTGTTGAAGCGCTTCGCACGTCGTTGCTAATTTGTTGAATTTACTCGTGCGCTACCTATTGAAAAATGGATTTACTAAGGCAGAAACCTTCCGTGGCGTTTACTCAACATCTCACCCAAGTTTCATCGCAATCGGATGAATGGTATATGAACGCATAACGGACTTTGTTGAAACGCTTCGCGCGTCGTCGCCCATTTGTTGAATCTACTCATGTGGTGCCTATTGTAAAATGGATTTACTAAGCCAGAAACCTTCCTTGGAGTGTACTCAACACCCAAGCGTCAGCGCAATCGGATGAGTGGTATATGAACGCATAGGAGACATACACACACACCCACACACACACCCACAAACTATCACGTAACATTGATTTTTAGCCTACTTTTCACATTTTGCAACAAGTAGTTTCGTGAAGAACTATACAGCCTATTTTCATATATCCTACTCATATCAATTGCCTCTATCAACATAAACAAGAAGTTCCGTGACGAACTAAAGAGCCTACTTTCCATGCCAATGATTATTCTACAGTATATGAACCTATCTAGAATAATGACGAAATTAAGTTGGTAATATCGAAATGTCTAATTAGTTCGAAATATTCCTGGTATAATATAGCCTAATAGAGCACTACAGTTGCTAGCCCTGGTGACTGAATATATCCTTAGTCCCATCTCTTAAGGTACAGAATAAAAAAATTGGTTGAAGTCCAATAGACGTTACATGCAGTTAGACATTGGATCCATCAGAACGCGTAAAAGCATGTTGGCAACAATGTCATGCGTGTGCTGCTCAGAAATAGCCTAATCTGAAATATTATGAGATCGTGTTGTGCCAATTTTGGACGAAATCCATTCGTTAGTATAGAAAATACATGTATTTTAAATTTGGACTTATCAGCAGGCATAGAAACATGTTGGCAGCGCTGACTTATATTAATTACTCCAAATTAATCTAGAATGTCGTGTGCTGTACGTGTGCAAAGTATAGAGATGTTGGCTTGCATACTTCCTGATATATTGATGTTAGGTTAACAAAATATGGACAGCATTTATTAACAGTTGGCAGCCCTGATTGCTCCTAAGAATACTTATCGTCATATCCGTTAAGTTACACACAGCACATACGAAATTTGGTTGAAATCCAATTGATAGTGTAGACGTTATAGGCATTTAAAATTGGACCTATCAGAAGGCTTAAAATTATTTTGGCAACACTGTCATGTATGGCCTCCTGGAAATTAAACTGAAATCGTGTTGACTGGCTGCGTGGCTCAGGGGTAACGTTCTCGCTTGCTGAGCCCAAGGTTGCAGGTTCGAAACCTGGCGCAGTCAGCTGGCATTTGAGGTTGCGCAAATGCGAGGGAGCCGTGTCAGTACATTTACTTGCACGTTAAAGATCCCCTTCGGGGCAAAATTCCGGCACCCCGGCGTCTCTAAAAGCCAGTGTAGTTAAAAGGGACGTAAAACCAATAACATTATTGTTATAATGAAATCGTGTTATCTACATGTGTGCCAATTTTGAAATAGCTCCCATGCATACCTTCCAAGGTATCCAACATGGAGCTCAAATTTCTAGTGCGTTTTTACAGCAGTTGGTAGCACTGGCATCATTTTCAAATATTGACGTGAGATATTCCGGTATACATCTTTACTCATACTAAATTTGGTTTCGATTTCTGCAGCCGTTTAGGAGTTGATAGGGGGACACCCACACACAGCCAGACAGACAGACAGAAGGACAGACAGACAGACAGACAGACAGACAGACAGACACACATTTTCCCGGATCGATCTCATAAGTCTACTTTTTCCTCATTTTTGCAAAATGTGAAAAGTAGGCTAAAAATTTCAGTTTGATTGTTGTAATAGATTCGCAGATATTGAGAACCGTCTAAATATTTCAGATGGTCGCCATGTTGGATTTTTATTTATGTGCTATTACATGAAGATTATTGTGTACGTGTGGTATTCAAACGTCAATCGAATGATTAGGACACATGAAGTAAAAACGAGATTTTAAAATTTCGCACAGCTGCCATCTTGTGGTTATGAAAACAATTGAAATAAACTAGATGCCAGTGGATTAACATTAAAATTGTATAAGCATTTACTGTACAAAGTTCCACTGCACTTGGATGGTTATATCGCGAGACACGTCCACTTAAATATGTCTACTTCGTGTCGCCGCCATTTTGGATTGGTGCTCACCAGGTTATTGAAATTCCTATAGATGAACTTATCTTAATAACCTCTATGAACATTAAAAAATCTGTTTGATTGCTGTAAATGATCCGTAGATACTGAGAACCGTCTAAATATTTCGGATGGTCGCCTTTTTCGATTGTTGTATGTGTAGGCCATATAGTATGTCCCATAAAGAACAATTATTGCGTAGCTTCATTATTCAAGTGTTCACTTCGATCGCATGATTACGACACAAGAAACAAAAACTTAATTTTGAAATTTCGCACAGGTTCCATCTTGTGGTTATGAAAACAATTGAAATAAATTAGATACCAGTGGATTACCATTTGTATAAGCATTTAACGTGCAATGTTTCTCTGCACTCGGATGGTTAAATCGCAAGAAACGTCCTTTTAAATATGTATACTTCGCGTCGCCGCCATGCTGGATTTGTGCTCACCAGGTTACTGAAAGTCCTATAGGTGAACTTATGTTCATAGCCTCTATGAACATAAGAAAATTCAGTTTGATTGCTGTAAAAGATTCGTAGATATTGAGTACCGTCTAAATATTTCGGGTGCTCGCCATTTAGGATTGTTATATGTATCGGCCATAGAGTTATGTACCATTAAGGGAAAATTATTGCATAGCTTCATTACTTAAACTTTCACTTCGATTGCATGATTACGACACAAGAAATAAAAACTTAATTTTAAAATTACGCACAGCCGCCATCTTGAGGTTATGTAAACAATTGAACAAAATTCGATGGCAGTGCATTACAATATGTATAATCATTTACTGTACCACATTTCACTGTGCTCAGAGAGTTAAATCACGAGAAAAGTCTATTAAAATGTTTCAAATTCGCTTGGCCGCCATGTTCGTTGTGCACTTTACAGGTGTTTGAAAGTTACATTGATAAACTTGTACCAGTGCCCTTTATCACCGTACAAAATTTCAGGTGATGTCTGTAATAGTTTCGGAGATATAGAATGCCGGTGAAATATTCCGCACATCCACCATTTTGAGGTTATGTAAACAATTGAACTAAATTAGATGCCAGTGCATTACAATGTGTATAAACATTTGCTGTACCAAGTTTCATTACGTTTGGATGGTTAAATCGCGAGAAAAGTCTAATTAAATGTCCATTTGTGCTTGGCCGCCATGTTGGTTTTGTAGTTACCAGGTTTTGAAAGTCTCATAGGTGAACTTCTTGTAGTGCCTTTTATCACCGTACACAATTTCAGGGCGATATCGGTAATAGTTTCGGAGATACTGAATACTAGTGAAATATTTCGCACAGCCACCATGTTGGATTGGTGCGACAAAATAAAATTTGAAGGGAACGGTCAGTGTTGGCCGGAATTGTGCTATGATCTTAACGAGTTTCATTAAAATCTCTCAAGCCGTTTTGAAGTTATTAGGACACACACACACACACCATCACACACACATGCACACACACACCTGCACACATACACGGACAAAAGGTGATCTCATAAGCCTATTTTTAGCCTATTTTCAATTTTGAAAAAATAGGCTTATGAGATCACCTTTTGTCCGTGTGTGTGTGAGTGTGTGTGTGTGTGTGTGTGAGGTGTGTGTGTGTCCCCTCTAATAAAATCTAAACGACTGGAGCGATTTCAATGAAACTCGGTAAGATCATAGCACCATTCTGGTCGACCTCGACCATGCCCTTCAAATTTTATTCTGTCACTCCAATCCTACATGGCGGCTGTGCGAAATATTTCACCAGCATTCAGTATCTCCGAAACTATTACCGATATCACCCTGAAAGTTTCTACGGTGATAAAGGACACTGCTAGAAGTTCACCTATGTGACGTTCAAAAACCTGGTAAATACAAAAACAACATGGCGGCCAAGCGAAGTTGAGACTTTTAAATAGGCTTTTCTCGTGATTTAACAATCCAAACGTAATGAAACTTGGTACTGCAAATGATTATACACATTGTAATGCACTGGCGTCCAATTTAGTTCAATTGTTCACATAACCTCAAAATGGCGGCTGTGCAAAATATTTCACTGGCATTCAATATCTCCCAAATCATTACAGATATCTCCCTGAAATTTTGTACGATGATAAAGGGCAATGCTACACGTATATCTATGTAATTTTCAAAAACCTGTAAAGTACAAAACGAACATGGCGTCCAAGCGAAGTTGAAACATTTTAATAGACTTTTCTCTTGATTTAACCATCTGAGCGCAGTGAAATGTGGTACAATAAATGATTATACATATTGTAATACAATGGCATCTAATTTAGTTCAATTGTTTATATAACCTCAAGATGGCGGCTGTGCGAAATTTTAAAATTACATTTTTATTTATTGTGTCGTATCATGCGATCGAATTGAAAGTTTGAATAACGAAGCTACGCATTATTTTTCCTTTAATGGTACATAACTCTATGGCCTATACATAAAACAATCCAAAATGGCGAGCATCCGAAATATTTCGGCGGTTCTCAATATCTACGAATCCTTTACAGCAATCAAACTTATTTTTTTTTATTGTTCATAGAGGCTATGAACATAAGTTCACCCATAAGGTGTTTCAGTAACCTGGTGTGTACAAATCCAACATGGCGGCGACGCGAAGTATAAATACTCAATTGGGCGTTTCTCGTGATTTAACCATCCGAGTGCAGTGAAACTTTGCACGTTAAATGATTATACAAATATTAATCCATTGGCATCTGATTTATTGCAATTGTTTTGATAACCACAAGATGGCAGCTGTGCGAAATTTTAAAACCTCGTTTTTACTTCTTGTGTCCTAATCAAGCGATTGAAGTTTGAATACCACACGTACACAATAATCTTCATGTAATAGTACATAAATAAGAATCCAACCTGTCGATCAACTGAAATATTTAGAGGGTTCTCTATAACTACGAATCTATCACAACAATCAAACTGAAATTTTGTATGTTGATAGAGGCAATTGACATGAGTAGGATATATGAAAATAGGCTGTATAGTTCTTCACGGAACTACTTGTTTCATAAAATGAAAACAGGCTAAAGATGAGGAAAAAGTAGACTTATGAGATCGATCTGGGCAAAAGTGTGTCTGTCTGTCTGTCTGTGTGCCCCCCCCCCCCCTATCAACTCCTAAATGGCTGCAGCTATCGAAACAAAATTTAGTATGAGTAAAGATCTATACCGGAATATGATATCAGTGCTACCAACTGCTGAAAAATCGTAATTGAAATGTGAGCTCCATGTTGGATATCTTGGAAGATATGCATGGGAGCAATTTCAAAATTGGCACACGTATAAATAATATGTCAGCTTAATTTCCAGGAGACCATACATGACAGTGTTGCCAAAATGATTCTAAGCCTGCTGATAAGTACAATTTTTAAAAGCATAATTTCTACACTATCAATTGGATTTCAACCAAATTTCGTATCTACTATGTGTACATAAACAGATATGACTGAGCGTATTCTTAAGATCCACCAGGGCTGCCAACTGTTAATAAATACTCTCGATTTCTTTTATCAAACTACCAATATATCATAATGTATGTAAGCCGACAGCTTTAAACTATGCACACGTACAGTACATGAATTCTATATTAATTTGGAGTAATTTTTATAGGTCAGTGCTAGCAACATGCTGATAGGTGCAACTTTAAACACACGTAACTTCTATACTAGCATTTGTATTTCAATGAAATTTCGTAATGTGCTATGTGTACCATAACAGATATGACTGCGTCTTCTTAAGAGCAACCAGGGCTGCCAACTGTTTATAAATGCTGTCTCTATTTTTGTTACCCTAATATCAATATATCAGAAAGTATGCAAGCCAATAGCTCTATCCTTTGCACACTTATAGTACCTGGCATTCGGTTCTAGATTAATTTGGAGTAACTAATATACGTCAGGGCTGCCAACATGATTCTAAGCCTGCTGATCGGTCCAATTTTAAAATGCATGTAACTTCTATACTAACTAATGGATTTTATCCAAAATTGGCCCAACAATAGATCATATTATTTCAGATTATTTCTGACCAACACAAGTATGACATTGTAGCCAACATGATTTTACGCGCGCTATTAGAGCCAATGTCTAACTGCATGTAACGTCCATGCTATCCATTGGACTTCAACCAAATTTTGTATTCTGTACCTTAAGAGACGGAACTATGAATATATTGTCACCAGGGCTGCCAACTGTAGTTCTCTATTAGGCTACATTAAGCCAGGTATACAGTATTTCGAACTAATTAGAAATTTCGATATTACCAACTTAATTTCGTCATTATTCTAGATAGATCCATTTAGATTAATCATTGGCATGAATCTTAAATTTTAAGAAAAGTAGGCTCTTTAGTTCGTCAAGGAACTTCGTGTTATATATATATAGATTTTGATTTTACATTTAGATTAATAAATTCGGTACCCGAAACCTATAGGGATTTTAAGGATTATGAATTTACATTTAGATTGGTTGGTTGGTTCCTCAGTTTAGGGGTTGTGACAACGCGGCCATGTAGCTCTTGGTACTTTGGGTGTGTGTAGAATCTGTCTGATAACCGGTGTTAATTGTGATGGCTGTGCTAGTGTGTGCTATCTGTAATTTAGGTATGGACTGCAGACGATCAATTTCAAGTGGTTACTACTTTTACTACCATATACTACCGTCAGCGACACCTAGCTGTGGACTTGGCTATTAGATGCCACCACAAGCCTACATTTAGATTAATACATTCCCGAAACCTAATGGCATTTTAGTTAGGTCCCCCTGATAAGATAGAAATTAGGATTTTTACATTTTAAATGCATATGGAAAAACTCAGCAGTTAAAAGGTTAATATATTTATTGAGTCAATAAAATTAATTGAATTCAAGTAGCCACCATGTTACTTTGATGCTTGTCACTTAATAGCAAACATACTCCATAGATCTTTGCCATTGTATCCTACTATGTTTCACATTTATGGTAGGTTCTGAGGAAAAGTAGGTAGTATTTTAAAAATTTCGCGTGGCCACCATCATGGATTCACATTTGTCACGATTTGAAAGTCACTTAGATAAACTTATTTAATCATCCCTTAAGGTACAATATTTCAAACTCACAGTCCTCATGTAATGAAATATTGAATCCTGGCAATATCTTCGCGCTGCCACTAAATTGGGTTGATGACGATTATAGAAATACAAAAAGCGTTTGGTTCATGAAACTAACAACCAAATGTTATTAACATCGGTCCTATCGATATAATCATCTGGACACACACAGACATGGACGAATCTCGGCCTCGTTTCATATTATGAAAACCATACGCCCTGCTTACAAACGGAGGTGCCAAAGCAAGGATATATTAAGTGCATACTTCCCGGTGGCCTGTGACGAATTAACAAATCTTCTCACTGTGAGAAGAAAATAATAACAGCTTTCACTTTTCATTACTGCCTTGAGATTTCTACATTTAAACCAACCAGCTACTCTTATTATGCGCGATATAGAGCCATGATAATCACGTGACTAATCGCAGAACGAGCAAATGAAACCGAGAGAACATGTATTTAAAAAAAGTCGAGCAGGAAATGCGTGAGAATGTTTGGTCATTTCAAACTCTGTTGATTGTATACTTCGAGTGCAGGCAGGTATGAAGAACCCAGTGTGAAGTTGAGTGAAGTGTGAAGTTGTTGTTAGTTCGTTACAGGAGCTTTGGATATCGTGATCATCAGCCCAGTCTACTTCTGTGTGTGTTCAATTTGCCTGTTATGACGATGATGATGATGATGATGATGATGATGATGATGATAATAATTGTTGTTTTAAAGGTCTTACATCTAGGTTATCAGCCCCTAATATTTTGGGTGAAAATATAGAAATTAAAGCTAAACTAGATGAAACCCGTCAAAACATGACGGACAATGGAAAACAAATTTAATGAAGAAGCTTCTTATATAAGTTACATTCTTTGTACGATTACTTTTTAGCACTATTGCAACTTTAAGGGCGTCAAAAGATAGCACTCTCAGCATTGCAACATATTGCTGGTCATGACTGAAAACGTGATGAGGTCATCATCATCTTGCACAGTTTCCAGCCACTGGCCGGGTCTGTTTGGAACACAAGCCTCTCCAACGTCTTCTGTCTTCCCACCATCTCTCAGCCTCCACCCTTGTCCAGTCTTCTCCTCTCTTCTTCACGCTTTCTTCCACCCCCTTCAGCCACCTGTCTCTCGGTCTCCCTCTTGGTCTCTTTCCTTCCCACTTCGTCTCGTGTATCCTCCTGGGTATCCTCTTCTCCTCCATTCGTTTTACATGTCCATACCATCTAAGTCTAGATTTCTCTATACCATCCTGTAATGGTTCCTCCTTCATTAATTCTCTGGTCCTCTCATTTCTTATTCTATCCCTCTTTGTAGCTCCAATACTGCGTCTCAAGAACCTCATCTCACTGGCCTGTATTTTGCTCTTCTCCCTTCCTTTCATAACCCAGGTCTCCGAGGCATACGTCAGGATAGGGACATAGTACGATATATGATCTACTTGCTGTTCTGAGGGACATCCCTGCTCCATAACATGCTTCTCACACTCCTCCGGAATGCTTCTGCCTGTCTCCCGCGCTCATTTATTTCTCTACCGTTTCTTCCATTCTCTAGTATCAGGCTTCCCAGATACTTGAAACTCTCCACTTTTTTCAGCTGTTCCCCACCTATTGTTATTCCCGTTGTGGTCCTTTCCTTCTTCCTTGTTGTGATCACCATCTCACTCTTATTTATGCTAAATTTCATCCCATATCCTTGTATTATTCCTTCCCACACGTCCAACTGTTCCTGTACCTCCTCCTCCTTGTTTCCACAAATAATCAAATCATCCGCAAACACCATTGCTTTCATCTTTCCTTCCCCAATTACTTGTGCCGCTCGGGTCATTATGTCATCCATCACCACAATGAAGAGTAACGGTGACAGTGCACTTCTTTGTTTCAGGCCGTTTCTCTGTTCCACCCAGTCCGATCTCTCTCCTCCCACTTTCACACAGCTCACGCTTCCCTTGTACATCTCCTTTATCCTCCTTATAGTCCATTTTTCTACTCCTCTATCCTCCAGGGACTTCCATACTTTGTTTCTGCATACACTGTCATATGCTTTCTCAATGTCCAGGAAGGCCATCAGTAGATCTGTTCCATAATCATAGTGCTGTTCTTGTAACTGTCTTACAGCAAAAATCAAATCCACTGTGGACCTTCCTGCTCTGAAGCCATGTTGTTCTTCCCACATCCCTCCTTCTATCCTTGTCCTAATTCTCCTTTCTAAAACTTTCTCAAACATCTTTGCACAATGACTCATCAGTTTTATTCCCCGATAGTTTCTGCATTCTGTTCTACTACCTTTCTTGAAGATCGGGACAATTATTCCCTTTTTCCAGTCCTCTGGGGTCTTCCTTTCCTTCCATGCTGCCTTCATCACTCGGTACAACCATTGTATCCCCACCTCTCCTGCTGCTCTCACCATCTCCACACTCAACTCATCCACACCCGGTGCCTTCCCTCCTTACATCTTCCTCACTGCATCTTCCACTTCTTTCCATGTTAAGTACTTTTCTGTTTGCAGTTCATCTACTGTACCTCTTCCTCGATTTCTTCTTCCTCGCCGTGGTTTCCATTTGGGTTCTGGAGTTCTTCAAAATATTCTTTCCACATTTTCTTCAGTTCTTCCCTATTTTCTATCTTTTGTCCCCTTTTGTTCACCATTCTTACATAATCCGTAGGATCCTTCCGCCTCTTATTCTTTACCATCCCATACAGGACCTTTTTTGTACCTTCACTATCCTGCTGGTCATGACTTAAAACGTGATGAGGTAAATAGCCCAATACGTTCAAGAGTTTCTCCTTGAGCTTGATTGATTGTGATAAAGTAGGCCGAGCGAATAGGACATTGTTGCATATTAAAAGAAAATGTACTGTACCTGCAAGTGTTTTATCTGAATGTGTTAAATCAAATCGTAGGATTTGAGCTCTCTGCCTAATATTACTGCACCTATTATATCCGAATCCAAGCAATTTCTTACATATTTCTTACAATTAATATATTACCATATATGAGTCCTTGGGAAACGTTCAGCTTTCAAAGGAGCATAACTATGGCTCAAACTTTCGGAGTATGTGGAGGCGAATCACTTAATTCCAAGGAATTGAAATATTCAATAATAGGGAAATGGAGTAGCTGGCCTTCATCTTCAGTATCCAATCTGTTAACGCTGATGTATGTGTTTGAACTACTGGATATAAGTTCAATGACTTTTAAATTAATATCATTACATTTTTGCAGCTTGGCAAATATTTTATATTATAGCAGATCAATTTTACCCTCACAACAGTAAAGACCACAGTAACCACGCATAGATTTTACGCAAGAGAAATATAATGTAGAACAATGTTTACATTTGATCGTCAAAGACCTTACAGTACACTGTACTGCATAATATCTGGAATTGTTTCTGAAATGGCCTATTTATATTGGATTTTAAATGTGGCTTCGTATTATTCGATAACACTATAGTGTCCTGCAATAACGGAGCCGCTAAATATTAAATGGCAAATAATACTTCCATTGCCGAAATCAACTGCGTAGTTAGACTCAGTACTCTAAACAAATAATCATTAAACAATTGTCTTATACAATGAAGTTCAACATGACCGTCCAGAGACTTTCATACTCAAGTTGGTTGGTGAGGAGAATGCGATGAGACTGATCGCTTAAAATACATTCCTTATAATTGTTCCTGCCAGCGAAATTTTTTGCGATAGCTTCAAAACGCAGCTCAGGAATGACGTTCTTCATTTTGTTATAAATAGTACGAAACTGCTCTAAATAAGCAATTTCCATCACCTGTTATAGGTTATGACAGTACATTTTGCAGGGGAACATAGAATCACTTCGCCGACTACTGGAACGACCATAGGCCTATACTCAATACTCACTTCGGCAGTCACCCTAATGGAGGCAGTTTTTGAATTATATGTCCCGTGCATGTCAAAAATCGTATTAACACATGGAGGCCCACCTATTCTTGTCTATCGCCCCGGAGACCCGGGTTATATTTCCTGCTCTGCCAAGAAATTGAATTCTGGTCTGAGGGCAAAAACGGGGCACATTCAGTCTCTTGAGGTATAACTAAGAAGAGGAAGGTTTAATTCCCACCTCGACAATCTTGGATGTGGTTTTTCGTGGTTTCCTAACTTAAGGCCTTGGCCGTCTCCTTGCCATTTACCACCTTAATTACAAATACACACAGTAATGCAGCCATGACAATAACACAGGTTATGAGAGAAAATTTCACACATACACACCCAAGTACACGGGGCTGAGTGACCACGATGTCGGAGCCCTTCAAACGAATTATGTTTGCCAAGTGTCTCTTATGGCGAAAGCAATTGTGGACACGCGCGAGTGCCTGGAAAACTACTTTTTCTTTAATAATTTAAGAGTATATCGACGATGCATAATTATAACTTTTAGTCTAGGACGCTAATAACTTGACCACTGAAGCATTGGGAAGAAATTGCAATATTAAGGTACATAAACAACATAGCCTACACATTCAACTGTCGGTTAATGTTCCTCAAAATTTCCCTTCTTAAATATTCCCCTTTTTTTATAATTCTCCATCACGTGAAAACGTGCTATGTCTTGGGTTTTAAATATATCGATGCAATGGTGCTGCCATCTGCTGTCAGTTACTGGAACTATATGGGCGATGTACTGCCATCTGTTGTCAGTTATATGAACTGATTGCAGATATTTAAACGGCATACTGAGGACAACAGTTGGCTCTTTTGATCACATGCTGTAATGCAATGGTAAAACGGAAATAAAACGTATTGAGAGGGAATGTAGAAATATGTATCTTTTACAGACATAAAACCTTACTAATACTCCATGATTAAACAATATTTCAGTGGTAAAAAAATACACTTATCGGCGAGGGCTGGGATCGAACCGGTGAGCCTTGGAACCACATTCAGTCGCCTTAACCACATGGCTACTCGCGCACTCTTGTTCAGCAACAGACGCAGCCATTCATTATCTTCAAAAGCTGCTGTCTGAAGGAAATAATCCATTTCATTATCCAAATGAATCAATGTTGCACATTCGTATATGTTCATACTGTTATTATATTTATTGTCAGAACTTGGTTAATGTATGTTTTCAATTACATGGAAGCTTATTAAATAACTTACATTTTAATGGACTTCTTACCGCCATTTTGTCATGACCTCAGGCGGATTGTGCGCATGCGTGAGAGGCAAGAATTCTGCTATTTTCTATATTAATTCAAATATATACCGAGAGGGAATGTAGAAATATGTATCTTTAACAGACATAAAACCTTACTAATACTCCTTGATTAAACAATATTTCAGTAGTAAAAAAAAAAAAAAATATATCGGCGAGGGCTGTGATCGAACCGGTGAACCTTGGAACCACAGACTGTCGCCTTAACCACATAGCTACTCGCACACCCTTTTTCAGTAGCAGACGCAGCCAATCATTATCATCAAAAGCCGCTGTCTGAAGGAAATAATCCATTTCATTATCCAAATAAATCAATGTTGCACATTGGTATACGTTCATACTGTTATTATATTTTATTGTCAGAACTTGGTTAATGTATGTTTTCAATTACATGCAAGCTTATTAAATAACTTACATTTTAATGGACTTCTCACCGCCATTTTGTCATGACCCCAGGCGGATTGTGCGCATGCGTGAGTGGCAAGAATTCTGCTATTTTCTATATTAATTCAAAAATATACCGTAATATATTTGTTTATTTTATAGACACTCTGCAAATCTAGAGGCCAAGAGCTTTCGTTAGAGTGCTCTGCGAAGTAAATCGGTTCTGTCGTTCTCTCAATCTCGTGGTAACAAAAATCACCTTACTGTTTTAAATATATAGATTTAGTCTTGTAGTCAATATAGAAATCTTAGAAGCAAATTTTTGTTTTTATTATTGTTGTTGTTTTCATTTGAGGGGTTGACCATCGTGATTATTTAGCCCCGTTCACTTGGGTGAATTGTGTCTTGAATTTTGATTTATAACCTGTGTTATTGTGATGGCGTACTAATGTCTGTATTCGTAATTCAGGTGAGGGTTGGGAAGGAGACAGTCGTGGCCTTACGTAAGGTACCACCTCGGCATTTGCCTGCAGAAGACGGAAAATCACTTCCAAGATAGCGTAGGTGGGAAACGAACCCATCGCTTCTCAGTTATGCCTCACGAGGCTGAGTGTACGCCGTTCCAGACCTCAAACCAGAATTACATTTCTTGTCAGATCCAGGAATTGAACATGGTGACAACTAAGAGGGCTAGCCACTACGTAATGCGACGGATGCTCTAAATAGGCTAAGAAAATAGGTACAGTGATGTGTTTCATACCAGGAAAAATTTGGATTATTGTTGCTACTGCTGCTTCATGTACTTCATGTATGGATTAAGAAGACCTTAGTCGTCCATCCCACTTTCTTGTGTGTGTGAAATCTGTGCTCTTCAAGTGTGACCGTAATTTTACTTTCAATAAGCGGCTTCGGTGGCGTAGTTGGTAGCATGCTGAACTGCTGTGCCCGAGATTGCGGGTTCAAACCCGGCCGAAGTCGTCGTATATTTTAAGAACGTTAAAAATCCTTCAGTATGCCTTCCTTCGGAGGGGAATTAAATCCGGCGGTCCCATGTCATAGATTTATGGCATGTAAAATATCCTTCCACACTAAACTTGTGTGCAGCTAAATTGTTAGGTTAGATTTCGTCGGAACGCTCTATCAAAGTTCCAACGTTCACCACTAGGTATCATGATATCTGGTAGCGAAAGTTGGAACTATTTGAAATTGAACAGAACTTGTAGCTCACCCTAAGGGTGTCCGCTGGAAGCGGCTACAGACTCAGGCGAGCCGAACAGGTCCTCGGACACTCCCGGCACTAAAAGCCATACGATAAATAAAATACTATCAATATACATTTGGATCATTAAATCCTAAATTAGTCTAATAATAATACTTTATTTATTTATCGTTTAACTTTAAAAATAAAATCCTAAACTAAATACGAAGACTATCTATAAATTAAGGTTTCCTTTCTTAATATAAAGAAAGCATAGTTACATACAAAGCTTCATTGGCAACATAGAATATCTTTAGTGTGACCATAGGCCCATAATACGGGTAATGGTCACTGATAGGCTTGGCAGAATCGTACGGAAAACAATAGCTAAAAGCTAAAGATCCGATGTACAGCTATCACTTACACACATCAAAAAAAGTTTTGCATTACCTCGGTTCCAAGAGTTCCGGAACCGTTAAATACAAAGGGAATAGAGATCAACACAAACAACATTTCAGCTCGTTTTATTGCTCATGAGACCCACACATTGCATGTTGTACCATCATACAGCTAGACTTTCAGCATTTGTGGTCCAGATTGCAGTACACACCACTACCTCTAATACCCAGTAGCACGTCCTCTTGCATTGATGCATGCCTGTATTCGCCGTGGCATACTATCCACAAGTTCATCAAGACACTGTTGGTCCAAATTGTCCCACTCCTCAACGACAATTCGGCGTAAATCTCTCAGAGTGGTTGGTGGGTCAAGACGTCCATAAACAGCCCTTTTCAACATATCCCAGGCATGTTCGATAGGGTTCATGTCTGGCGAACATGCTGGCCACTGTAGTCGAGCGATGTCGTTATCTTGAAGGAACGCATTCACAAGATGTGCACGATGAGGTCGAGAATTGTCGTCCATGAAGACAAATGCCTCTCCAATATTCTGCCGATATGGTTGCACTATGGGTCGGAGGATGTCATTCAGGTATCGTAAAGCCGTTTCGGAGCCTTCCATGACCACCAGTGGCGTACGTCGGCCCCACATAGTGCCACCCCAAAACATCAGGGAACCACCACCTTGCTGCACTCGCTGGACAGTGTGTCTAAGACGTTCAGCCTGACCAGGGTGCCTCCAAACACGTCTCCGACGATTGTCTGGTTGAAGGCATATGCGACACTCATCGGTGAAGAGAACGTGATGCCAATTCCGTGGGGTCCATTCAGCATGTTGTTGGGCCCATCTGTACCGCGCTGCATGGTGTCGGGGTTGCAAAGCTGGACCTCGCCATGGACGTCGGGAGTGAAGTTGCGCATCATGCAGCCTATTGCGCACAGTTTGAGTTGAAACACGACGTCCTGTGGCTGAACGAAACGCATTATTCAACATGGTGGCATTGCTGTCAGGGTTCCTCCGAGCGGCAATCCGTAAGTAGCGGTCATCCACTACAGTAGTAGCCCTTGGGCGGCCTGAGCGAGGCCTGTCATCGACAGTTCCTGTATCTCTGTACCTCCTCCATGTCCGAACAACATCGCTTTGGTTCACTCTGAGACGCCTGGAAACTTCCCTTGTTGAGAGCCCTTCTTGACACAAAGTAACAATGCGGACGCGATCGAACTGCGGTATTGACCTTCTAGGCATGGTAGAACTACAGACAACATGAGCAGCGTACCTTCGTCCTGGTGGAATGACTGGAACTGATCGGCTGTCGTACCCCCTCCGTCTAATAGGCCCTGCTCATGCATGGTTGTTTACATCTTTGAGCAGTTTTAGTGACATCTATGAACAGTCAAAGGGACTGTATCTTGGATACAATATACACAGTCAACGTCTATATGCCGGAGATCTGGGAACCGAGGTGATGCAAAACTTTTTTTGATGTGTGTATTATGGTAGTAAATCCTGTGTTAAGGAAAGGTACAAAATTCGGATGTCAGGAATTAATAGTTCAACGGCACATAACTTCATCAAAACCTGAGCAGCCGTTCAGAAGTTAATAGGAAATAACACACAGACTGACAAACAGACCTACCTCAACACTATTTTCTTCCCATTTTAATGCTAAAAGTAGGCTACAAAAACTGATGTGATAGGGTATTGATCTATTTTAACGTTTCAATTAAAAAGCTGTTCCCATTTGAAAACGTTTCAAATATAGCAGATGTTCAGTATACGTTAGTTGAAAAATTTCAATTAGGGTACACAATATCGTATACAGTATAATGGAACTATCGTCATTCACAATGATTAGCTTTTCATAGTTTGAATTTATTATGAACTAGGAAATCTATATTACTGGGATAACTAAGCACTATATAATCCTGTTTTGTTTATATAATTCTCGAAGCAAATGGGGAGTGTATGTCAATGATATGAATAATTTACTGCCAGAGGAATGATGACGCAGTATACATCAGCTACTAGCTTTCACTTACTTGGATAGGGTTCAAATCCTAGTGACTAAGTGGTGGAATATTCAAATCAAACATCACGTGACATCAGGAAGGGCTATCGGGTGTAAGGAAATACAGTATTTGTTCACCACATAGAAGCTGCGAACACTTCAGCTCAAGTGGTAGTACGTAACGTTTCTAAATTTAAATTTCTATGAGTGTAAAAGTGTAGATAGGGGTAGCACGCTTGCCCCATACCTAGGGTAACTCCAACACGTACCTTAGATATGACCTGAGTACAGAACAATTCAGTAGATGCTTGATTTAATAGGCACAGTAGAATATCACCGGTTGAGTTAGCCGTAGTTGTTATGGCGTGGCTGCAGGAAGTCGCTCACATCCGGGAGGCGCGGAGGTTTGAATCCCCCCGCCGGCAACCTTGAAGATGGTTTTCTGTGGTTTCCCATCTTCCTTCCAGACAAATGCCGGGGTTGGTCCCTAACTAAAGGCCACAGCCGCTACCTTCCAATTCATAGTCCTTACATTCACATTTTCTTTCCCACACAACACTCCACACGCGGCGGTTCTTGTAGCTCACCCCATGGGTGTCCACATAGAAGTAGCTACTAACTCTGGCGAGCCGAACATGTCCTCGGACACTCTCTGCACTAAAAGCCATACGCTAACAACAACAACAACAACTACTACTACTACTACTACTACAACAACAACAACAACAACAAAAGTAGAATACCACAGCCTAACAGTTCAACCTAATATGACTGAAGATTTATCACACTTACCACGTATTCCTTATATCCTAACCTGCGGGATATTAAATGGTTGGCATTCAACCTTGGATACGTGTCGTCCACTCAGATCCCACTTAGGGGACGTAAAGCCGGTCGGCATGGAAAAGAATTTACCACTACAATTGGCAGTGTGCATCTAAATTTGTAGGTTATTTGGCTAGAAACACTCAATCAAGTACCAACGTTCACCACTGGGTGTCAGTGCCGTCTGGTAGCCAAAGTTGGAACTACTTGAAATTGATTCTACCCAGTTTCATTCATCTTCATTCATTTCATCTCATCTACACGCTACGGTACTTGTAGCTCACCCCATGGGTGTCCGCATAGAAGCAGCTCAAACACTGTCGAACCGGACACTCCCGGAACTAACAGCTATACACTAAATAAATAAATAAATAAATAAATAAATAAATAAATAGGGGCTAACTCTAGGAATAGGCTATATTTTTACATTTCGTGAATTCGTTTGTCTTTTCTCTCTCTCTCTCTCTCTCTGTCTTTGTGTTTGATCGATCCTTTAACCATACAATGTAATAGGGCCTTCGTTAGCGTGTTTATTGACCGAAGAAAAACCAGTAAATAATATACAAAAATTGTCCATTCTAGTAATGGTTAATTATATGTTTGTTCATGCATGTCCCTTTATGTTAATATCAAAAGTTATAATGCGTGTTTCATTTCTTCTTTTTCAGGTGGGTAGACTGAAAAATACGAGCCACAATTTCAGCAGTAAGTACACAACATTGCCAAATAATTCAATTTAACAGTTGGTTATACTACTCTTTAGGACTGCTCACCTAATGAGTGTAATGGAGCAAAATCCCTGCTTAGGCAGGAGGCCACTGCCCTTAGGGGATTAAAGGGCTGTATTTATTATTTTTCTTTCCTTCTCCGTTAGGGTTTCAATGTTTAGTCCTTTGTTGTTCTTTCTCCTTCCTCCAGTGCTCCTTCATCTTTTCGCTGTGTGCCTTCTTTCTCTCTTCTGACCATTTTGAGCCTGTTTTCTTATATTGCCTTCCTTTTTTTGTTGAACATTTCTCTCTCTTGTGCATCTTCTTCTCTTGCATCGTTTTTAGCCTATTTTCAATTTTGAAAAAATAGGCTTATGAGATCACCTTTTGTCGTGTGTGTGTGCGCGTGTGTGTGTGTGTGTGTGGTGTGTGTGTGTGTCCCCCTAATAAATTCTAAACGGCTGGAGCGATTTCAATGAAACTCGGCAAGATCATAGCACCATTCTGGCCAACCCCAACCGTGCCCTACAAATGTTGTTACGTCTCACCAATCCAGCATGGCGGCTGTGCGAAATATTTCACCAGCATTCAATATCTCCGAAACTATTCTCGATATCACCCTGGAAGTTGTTACGGTGATAAAGGGCACTACTAGAAGTTCACCTATGTGACTTTTGAAAAACTGGTAACTATAAAACCAACATGACGGCCGCGCGAATTTGCGACATTTAAATAGACGTTTCTCGCGATTTAACCAACCAAACGCGATGAAACTTGGTACAGTATATGTTTAAACACATTGTAATGCACCGACATCTAACTTCGTTCAATTGTTTACATAACCACAAGATGGCGGATGTGCGAAATATTTCACCGGCATTCTATATCTCTGAAACTATTAGCGGTATCACCCTGAAATTTTGTACGGAGACAAAGGGTACTACTGGAAGTTCATCTAAAAGACTTTCAAAAACCGGTTAACTACAAAACGAACATGGCGGCCAAGCGAATTTGAAAATTTTAAATATAACTTTCTAGCTATTTAATGTTCCAAACGCAATCAAATCTGGAACAGGAAATATTTATACACATTGTAATGCACTGGTATCTAATTTAGTTCAATTGTTTACATAACCTCAAGATGGCGGCTGTGCGAATTTTAAAATTAAGTTGTTATTCCTTATGTCGTAGTCATGCCATCGAAGTGAAAGTTTGAATAATGAACCTACGCAATAATTTTCCTTTAATGGTACATTACTCTATGGCCTATACATTTAACAATCCAACATGGAGACCATCCGAAATATTTAGACGGCTCTGAATATCTACTAATCTATTATAGCAATCAAACTGATTTTTTATGTTCATAGGGGCTATGAACCTATTGGACTTTAAATAACCTGGTGATCACAAATCCAACATGGCGGCGACGCGAAGTATAAATATGCACATGGACATTTCTCGCAATTTAACCATCCGAGTGCAGTGAAACTTGGTACAGTAAATCCTTATACGAATGTTAATCCACTGGCATCTAATTTATTTCAATTGTTTCCATAACCACAAGATGGCAGCTGTGCGAAATTTTAAAATCTCCTTGTTTCTTCTTGTGTCCTAATCATGCGATTGAAGTTTGAATGCTACACGTACACAATAATCTTCATGTAACAGTACATAACTCTAGGACCTACATATATAAAATCCATCATGGCGACCATCCGAAATATTTAGTCGGTTCTCAATATCTACGAATCTATTACAGCAATCAAACTGAAATTTTGTATGTAGATAAAGGCAATTAACATAAGTAGGTTATATGAAAATAGGCTGAATAATTCTGCACGGAACTACTTGTTTTTTTCTAAATCTTTCTTTACTTCTTGAAACCAGGCTGTTGTCGATTTATTTTTCCAAAGATATTTAAAAATCTGTTTGGTTAACCTGCTATCATTCATTCTATATAAATGTCCGAAAAATAACAATCGCCTCTTCTTTATTTATTAATTATTATTATTATTATTATTATTATTGTATGTGGTATTGATTCACCCAATTGAAGAACTCTATCGAAGGTTATGCAGCCGAAAGAAATCCGAAACCCCTATTGACGTCAAATTGACAGATGCTAAAGAAAGTAGGAGGTAGCAGACGTCTTCTACTTAGGAAGCAAAATAACCCGTGATGGACGAAGCAAAGAGTAGGTTGGCTCAGGCAAGGAGGGCATTTCTACAGAAACGAAATCTGTTGACTTCAAATATAGATTTAGGTATTAGAAAGTCATTTTTGAAATCCTTTGTCTGGAGTGTGGCGCTCTATGGAAGTGAAACTTGAACTGCTGGTGCAGCAGAAAAGAGGAGAATTGAAGCGTTTGAAATGTGGTGTTGCAGGAGAATGATGACGATCAGGTGGGTAGATAGAATATCAAATGAAAAGGTACTAAGACGAGTGGGTGAGGAGAGATGTTTCTGGCGAATGCTAATGAGGAGAAGTGATAGGTTGGTAGGAGACATACTAAGACACCCAGGAATAGGAAACTTAGTTGTGGAAGGGTTGAGGACAAGAACTGTAGATTAGAATATGTTAAATAGATTGCCTGGGATGTAGGGTGTGGTAGCTAAGTAGAGATGAAATCATTAGCTCAGGACAGGGAGGTATGAAAGGTTGCATCAAACTAGTGAAAAGACTGAAGACTCAAACAACAACCAACACTGCATATCTTGCAAGGTAGTAAACATTTCAAATTGAATTAATAACTCTGCATTTCCTCTGATAGTGGATAACTGATCTTTCAAAAGCTTGAGCCATCAGACACCGACTGTAATTTGAACGACCTTGTGTATCCCCCATAAATTCTCACGTCCCAGTCTTCCTAAACAAAAACGTGGGGTGTTGTTCTGCCCCTGTACACACACTCCCCTCCCCTCCCCATCCCTTGTTGCTTTCCTCCTCTCGTTCCGCCGTTCCCATTACGACAGGCGTCGTAAATTCTGCGAAGCCCTGACCAGGTCCAGGTCTTGACCTGCCCCTTCCGCCCCTGCAATCCGCAAAGCAGGAAACAAGTGGAGTGGACGAGATGTGTGGCGCCGAGGACGGACACCCTTAAATTACAGGTAACATTTATTGCCAAGGGTCTTTCAGCACTAAAAATAACAATCCCTGTTGGGAGGATATAATTCGGAGAAACCTCGGTATACAAGATTTTTTTTCAAGAAGGGAATGTTAATGGTAAATCTAAGTTTCTCCCATTTAAGGTAATCGGGAAGTGTACTGTACAATCCCCGTAAAATGCAACCATCCGTACTTTCTCCAGTATCTCTAAGATTTTGAAGGTACTTTCATGAGTCAGGAGACATTTCGACGTCCTTAATGTAGGTTTCCTTTGACTTTCGTTACCCCAAGCTCAACCGAATTTCTGTTTAAATTAAATAATCAGGAGATGATTTGGTGAAACAATCTTCAAAACAATGACATATGTTTGTACCCTTTTCTCATTACCTACTGAAAGAGTTAAACTGAATTTCTGTTTCGTGTTCATTAGATATTGCTTATTGCAGGGAACTACAATTTATTAAGTGTCTATCTATCCTGGTAGCAATATATGGCCTTTTAAAATTATGTTTTTTTTAATTACTTGCTGTGTTTATTTTCATACAACTGTGAAAGGAACTTAAAGGTGCGTAAACAATTTGTAGTTCCCAGGAATTATCTTAGACTATATTACGGTATATGTGTGAAAGAACTCATTCAGATTGGTAGAACTAGTCCCGAGAAAAAAAAATTGTTTCCAAACATTTCTCCCTATTTATTTGATTGACATTTTTTCTTCCACTTGTGGTAATGAAAGACATAGAAAATTTATATCAAGGATATTTAAACCCCTCTTGGAAATATCAAGAATTTACCTTGAATTTTTTAGAGACACATGAGAAAGTGTGAATGGTTGCATTTTGCGGTGATTATATACGTTCTGGTTATCATAAACATACATTAGCACAGACAACACAATACCACAGGTTATCAGACAAATTTCATACAGTCGGAATCATCTAATTCAACCACTAAAAGCAACTATATATTCTTGGTAGAAGATTTACCGATCGAGTAAAAGTTGCTAGCCTACTTTCGTAACCATAAAATCACCCTTCAATAACACACAGTACGTCATTCATGGATGTCATCATCTTATGCCAATCATACAGTAGGCCTAGGCTCTATATACACACATAAAAAAACGTTTTGCATATTGCCATGGAGCACAGTGAGGACTGACTTATTTATTAAGCAGTGTCCACGCCTGCTCTACACAATAATTGAGATCCGGAGCATAGGCAGGCCATTCTATTCTGTGAACACCATTCTGCTGAAGAAAGGCATTGACTCACTGATTGGTTGGTTGGTTCCTCAGATTAGGGGCAGCGACAACGCGGTAATATAGCCCCGTGTACTTTGGGTGTGTATAGAATCTGTCTGATAACCGGTGTTAAATTTGATGACTGTATTCATGTGTGTTATCTGTTTTTAATTCAAGTAAGGACTGCTGACTCTGAATTTTTCAAATAGTTCCTACTTTTGCCGCCAAACGCCACCGTCAATGACTACTAGTTCAGAACTTAGCTATTAGACGCCACCGCAGTCGGCCCCTGGCAACGAACGTTGGAATCTAAGAGCGTTGTTTATAATCTTATCCTATATAATTTAGCTTCACACAGGTGTAATTAGTGGAAGGTTCTTTAACATGCCATAAATCTATGACATGGGACCGCCGGCTTTACTTCCCCTCGGAAGGAGGGCATACTGAGGGATTTTTAACGCTCTTAAGAAATCCGACGACTTCGGCCAGATCTCGCGATCTTGGGCACAGAAGCTTAGCATGCTAGCAACTACGCCACCGAAGCCGATCATTGACTCACTCTGTGAGGGTGAGCATTATCATCCACGAAATTGAAATTTGGTCCGTCATTGTCAGCGTAGCCTTTCACTACAGGTGCCAGGATAGCATCTATGTATCGTATCGTGTCATGCGCCCTGGGATGTACATAAGAGGGGTTCAGCGACCATACATGATGCCACCCCAAAACATTGCACCACCTCCTCTTTGTTGGTATCGGTCTCGGATGTATTGGTCGTGCATACGTTCACCGGGTCGTCTGCACACTCTCACAGATCTATCCTCATTGACACAGGCGATATACACGCATGCAAGAAAGACTAATGGATATGAGACTACTACGACTATTGGCCAGCAATATGCAAAACTTGTTTTGATGTGTGTATTAATACCTGGTAGAGTACGGACGGTATGTGGTGAGGCTTCAAGCGCAAGCTGAGCGCTCTCTGGGCAGACAAATTTCCAGCCACATTTCAGTCATCTACTGTGCTGTCAACATATTTAGGGGGTTTGCGACATCGTGGTCATGTTGTCCCGTGTTCTTCGGTGTGTGTAGAAGTCTGATAACCTGTGTCAGTGTGAAGTGTGTACTAGTGTGTGTATGTGTAATCGAGGTAGGATTTAAGTAGGAAGCGGCCTTGGCCTTATGTTAGGTACCATCCCGGAATTTGCCAGGAGTAGAAGTGGGAAACCACGAAAAACCACTTCCAAGATGGCTGAGGTAATATTCAAACCCACCTTTTCTCAGTTTTGCCTTATGAAGCTGACAAGGGAAGTATCAGGTAAGACCGGTCGAAACCTATCTTGAAACTTTGTGGACGCAATCGTTGTACTATAAGAGGACGACGTGCGGAAAATCAGCCGCCAGATTGCACTGCAAGGCTCCGAAATCGTACCTGGCATCCTAGTACGCAGGCATGACGGCTGGCGGAGCTGGACATCCCGGAGTTATTCGTACTTGTCGCGTGGCGGGACGTATATGCAGGCAGTCGTGTGACCAGCTTTGAGTGCCTGGGCAGTCAGAGCTGTCCCTGTCAACATGTACGGTACTTGCTACTTCCCATTGATTTATATGAGAGAATCGCTACATGATTCCGGAGCCTTGCAGTTCAATCTGGTGACTGATTTTCCGCACGCTGTCCTCTTATAGTACAACGATTTCGTCCACAGAGTTTCAAGATAGGTTTCGACCTGTCTTACCTGATACTTCCCTTGTGAGTATATCCCGTTCCAGCCCTCAGACCAGAATTACATTTCTTGGTAGAGCCGGGAATCGAACCCAGGCCTCCGCGGTGATAGCCAAGAACGCCAGCGACTACGCAACGAGGCGGCGCGTGTTAATGCTTCAATCAGTGCACGCAATCGTCTTGAGCTCGGCTGAGTTACGTGAGTGGTGTCTCCTCCAGCAATCCGGCTCCCCAGCACTCATACTGTACCGCGACCTTCAAGCCTCCTCACATACCGTCCATACTCCAGATGGAATATGCCGTCTACATGAAGTAAAAATGTATCATCATCATCATCATTTACTACAGGCCTGTCACTGCAGCCACATTTGACGGTTTTATGCTAGTCTCTTCATGCTGCCATAAGAACCACATGCCAGTTCTCCAATGGAGTTCTTGATGTACATCCTTGGACGACCCCTTGGTTTCTTTCCCAATACTTTACCCTCGATAATGGTTTGGAGAAGAGAGTCATGCCTGAGAACATGTCCAAGGAACTTTCTTTTCCTGTTCTTTATTGTTTTTAATAAACATCGATCCTCCTTCACAGCCTGGAGAACAAGATCATTTGATTTCCTATCCATCCAACTTGTTCTTGTCATTCTTCTCCAAAACCACATTTCTTCAGCCTTAAGTTTTGTTTCCTCCAGTTTCCCTAATGTCCAGGTTTCGCATTCAAAAAAATGTATCATTGATCTTAAATAGGCGTTCCATTATAGATTATACTGTATTATGATTTGCCATCTGGCTTACGATGTGAAGTTTTGTGACCCTGAATTAAGTCACAGTAGACAGCCGATGATCTGCTCGTGCTGCCAACTTCAAAATTAAATTAGGAGCCAGTTTCGGTGTCTGGAAATTGTTTTCAAACACGGTGACTTTGAAACACGAGTGGAAACAGTGAATGCAACTCTGATTCAAGCCAACCGCAATATATTATATTATAAATCACCATGTTTGTGATGGCAAGGTTGCATAATTCATAACTTATTAAGGTGACGCGGACGATAAACACACATACAAACACATGTAAAAGAGAGTAATGCCCGCTTCCTTTAAAAACGTATTTCATGCTTCTACTGTTATCAATAAAATAAGCCGCCTTTTGTGGTCTCTCATACAAAGATCCTAGGTTCGATTCCCCGTTCTACCAATACATTTAATTCTCGTCTGAGGATTGAAACGGGATACACTCAGCCTCGTGAGTCAAAATTGAGAAGAGATGGTTTTGATTCCCACGTCAATTAGCCGAGGAATAGATTTCCGTGTTTTTCCTCTTCTCTTCCAGTCGGCCATGCTCATTTGAACCAGAGCCAGGGTTCCAACCCAGGACCTTTGGATCCGAGACCACAACAAATGGCGACTCATTTTATTGGTAACAATAGGATCATGAAATACGTATTAAAGGAAGAAGACAAGTGTTTTCCAAATGACTGATTCAATTTATTTCGGTTATTTCGGTTGTCTCGTTAACGTACACGACATAAACATGGAATAGCCTATGCTATAAATCAAAAATTGACGTTTGCTTTACGAGAACAGTCATTGGAAAATCCTTCTATTTTAGGTTTTTGATGGACGTAGAATAATTTTCATTTCTCTCTCTCTCTCTCTCATAATCTTGGAAGGGCATAAATCATTTCCGGTGCCTGGTTCTCCCAGTTAATTTCGCTGCGAAGTAATTTGGAACAGTGACTAGGTTTTATTGTGCTCTGAGTTATATTCAGTAACTGTTTCGCTGTGTGTGTGATAACTGTGACATGTGAGACAGAAAGAGCCCAGCCCAGCGTAAAAACTGCTGTTGGTGATGAACCGCTTATAGCAAGTGCCACAGTCAGAGAGCAATCTCACTGGGAAGAGAGAGATTATATTGGTTTGATATATGGTCTCTCTGTGTGGCAGGTTCAGCAAGGTTGAGCATCATCAAGATGCGAAGGCGTACGAATGTTTCTATTTCGACAGAGAGTTTCTTCAACTCCAGATTTTAATATCAATGTTATTGGTTTTATGTTCCTTTTAACTACTGCATCTCTTAGAGACGCCGGGGTGCCGGAATTTTGTCCCAAGGGGATTTGTATAGTGCCAGATAATCTACTGAGATATATTATTAATATTAACATTATTATATTATTATTATAGTTTGCCACGGTGGGTGAGTGGTTAACGTGTCGGTCTACTAACCTCAAGCTTGCAGGTTTCGCTCCTGGCCGTGGTAAGTGATTTTTGAAAGGCGGCAAATATACGACACGCATGTCATATGATGTTGGCATGTCAAAGAACCCATTTGAATTCAGTAGGTCGTGTTCATAATGGCAAAATTAATCTCGGGAGTTTCCGCCAACACAAAGTTCCTCATTTCTCTACTAGAAAGCGCTATAGTGTTCAAGGAGCTTAGATATCTAAACTCCTTGACATAAATAGAGCTTCAAGGAACAACGAAATTCGACTCGCAAGCTACCACTGGGAGTCAAATAACAAAGCTTGCACCCGGCATCCAAGGCCATACAATATTATAATTATTATTATTATCTACTGAGATAGCTCCCTCGCATTTTCGCACCCTCAAATGCCAACTAACTGCGCCAGGATTCAAACCTGCAACCTTGAGAACAGCAGGTGAGAACGATACCACTGAGCCACGCAGCCAGTACAAGTTCAGATTAATTGATATCGTAGCATTCAGTCGGTCAACACGAAATAATTCCAATTAATGGAATATTCGAAGATATAACCTGAAATAAATTACAAGCGTTTATGATATTATATTGTTATAGACTATTGAAAAAGGAGAAAACTGAGGGATTACAGGTTTCTCTCGTCAAGCGAGCATCATTAGATCCAAATTTACAAGACAAATGGCTCTACAAAACACTACCAAACCTACAGTGACACCCACTGTCCTCCAAAAACAAAAACAACAAATAAAAACTTGTCAGAAACTTAGTAGTTGTGGTAAATATTACCAATAAAGATTAAGGCATTAAGCACCCAAAAAGGAACTATTTTAATCTAAGATTAGTTGGGAGGGAGGAAGACTTTTGTTCATGGGATCGTCATTTCTAGCTTTGCAACATTCTTTTTTTTACTAACAAAGTTTCAGAGAAAATTATAAAACTGAGACCTTAAGTAAAAAAAAATGTTTTATTCTTATATATCCGATTTCGGCCACGTTATGGTCTTCATCAACGAAATAATGAACATCCTTAAAAGAAACACGTAGGCTTATTAGGTTGCAGGACAAAGAAAAGATAACTAAATCAAAACATAATAATTTCTTAGGGCTGTTAAGGAGACGAATCGATTCAATATGTTGTGAATCTGTAAATTGTTAAAATTAACATTTTTATAATAACAGGCTATATCAAAAAAGGTTGGCTATTTAAACTATTTAAAAATAAATACATATCTGTTTAACGTTTTTGTTAATTACAGAAAATTGCATGAAATTCTGAAATAATAAGAAAGAGAAGAAGATGTAAATAAAAAATAAAAAGCAGAGAATATTGGAAATCTTGAAACTAGTGTTTCAAATCGTCTGTGTAGTCCAACATACAAATAAAAATAATAATAGGCCTATGGTGGAGACAGTTCTCATCATGAAAATTCTCCAAAAGCAGTTCAATGGATAATTGATCGACTGTTGTCATTGTATTATAAACATAAGATTAAACTGAGATATAGGTGTGTAATATAAATTGCGGGGAGAAAATGGAAACAGTTGATATGAAACACTTACGTGGACTGAAGTACTTATATTGTCGTGTTAAGTAATATTTGAATTGGAAGAACGTATATTCAGAACGTAATACTTGTTTCTTTTATAACGATTGATGATGAAGGCCGAATCTGGTCCGTACTAGAATAATAATAAATAGCCTATATATTTTTATTACCTAAAGGTCTTACACTTATCATTTATTATTATTATTATTATTGGAAGCCTCCGTGGCTTAGGCGGCAGCATGCCGGCCTCTCACCGCTGGGTCCGTGGTTCAAATCCCGGTCACTCCATGTGAGATCTGTGCTGGACAGAACGGAGGCAGACAGGTTTTTCCCCGGGTACTCCGGTTTTCCCTGTCAACATTTCATTCCAGCAACACTCTCCACTATCATTTCATTTCATCTGTCATTCATTTAATCATTGCCCCAGAGGAGTGCGTCAAGCCTCGGCAGCCGGCACAGTCCATATCCTCGCCGCTAGCTGGGGGCTTCATTCATTCCATTCCTGACCCGGTCGGAGACTGGAAGCAGGCTGTGGATTTTCATTTTCATTATTATTATTATTATTATTATTATTATTAGTAGTAGTAGTAGTAGTAGTAGTAGTAGTATTGCCTAAGTGTTCACTTTTGAGAGCCCATTGTCAGCACACGTATGGATATAGCCTATTTCCTCAATCCCTGTCCCTAGGTACTTCTGACAAAATCCTTCATGAATGTACAACAAAGACACTAGATCACAAAGTTACAGAAGACGAAGGAAGCGAGAGTTAAGAAGAACGACAGAGCAGAAAGTAGATATTAAATTAACCAGTAGTCTTACTTGAACAATAGAACTGCGTCTCTTGGAAGGAAATAATTAGGCCGAATACAGCGTTTAATTAAAAGGCGCAAGCCCCGTGATCTACGGATAACGTGCGACACACTGTACTTATTGTTACCCCTAACTTACCCCATCAGCTTCAGCAGGTGGGGACAAACAAGTTATGGTACTAATGATTAACTTAAAAGACAGCAATGAGTGTGTCTATGATAACAAACATTATGATGACACAAATTACTGACAAGAGGAAACTATAAGGACGATAATGAAAGAAAGATTTTCATAATAGATTCGTAACGTTTGCCTGGGAATCGTTTCCGGTAAAATCTGTCAAAATTATCGGTGTAGAGAAAATAATTATTTTAATTATAACCACCAGGTGCGCGAGCATCGCTAAACAAAGCTGTTGCTCTTTCGTCTTTGCACGCATGACGCTCCCTTGCTTCAGTCATTACTTCACCAGTGAGACTCTTTCAGATTGATCTATCATGATGTACTGGTCATTTAAATTGTGATTTCATTTTTACTTTACCTCGCGTCACCCCACAAACTGTAGACCGAATGGCTGGGCAGCGGTCACATGTTAGGCTAGGGGCCATCATGGGCTGGAGAGCCACGTTTTTTTTGTCTAGGTTAACTAATAAGACGCATGGTTGCAGACAAGTATGGGGAAAGTAGCATTAGGAATGAGCTATGGTCAAAATAAAGGTGCATTTACAAAGCTAAGGGTAGAGCTGCGTGGATAAATAAAACGTTATCTGCATCCGCCCCGCATCCGCACGACTGTTATCCACATCCGCCCCGCATCCGCACGACTGTTATCCACATCCACCCCGCATCCGTACGACTGTTATCCACATCCACCCCGCATCCGCACGACTGTTATCCACATCCACCCCGCATCCGTACGACTGTTATCCACATCCACCCCGCATCCGTACGACTGTTATCCACATCCACCCCGTATCCGTACGACTGTTATCTGCATCCTCCCCGCATCCGCACGACTGTTATCCACATCCACCCCGCATCCGTACGACTGTTATCCACATCCACCCCGTATCCGTACGACTGTTATCTGCATCCTCCCCGCATCCGCACGACTGTTATCCACATCCACCCCGCATCCGTACGACTGTTATCCACATCCACCCCGCATCCGCACGACTGTTATCCACATCCACCCCGCATCCGTACGACTGTTATCCACATCCACCCCGCATCCGCACGACTGTTATCCACATCCACCCCGCATCCGTACGACTGTTATCCACATCCACCCCGCATCCGTACGACTGTTATCCACATCCACCCCGCATCCGTACGACTGTTATCCACATCCACCCCGTATCCGTACGACTGTTATCTGCATCCTCCCCGCATCCGCACGACTGTTATCCACATCCACCCCGCATCCGTACGACTGTTATCCACATCCACCCCGTATCCGTACGACTGTTATCTGCATCCTCCCCGCATCCGCACGACTGTTATCCACATCCACCCCGCATCCGTACGACTGTTATCCACATCCACCCCGTATCCGTACGACTGTTATCCACATCCACCCCGCATCCGTACGACTGTTATCCGCATCCACCCCGCATCCGCACGACTGTTATCCACATCCACCCCGCATCCGTACGACTGTTATCCACATCCACCCCGCATCCGTACGACTGTTATCCACATCCACCCCGCATCCGTACGACTGTTATCCACATCCACCCCGTATCCGTACGACTGTTATCTGCATCCTCCCCGCATCCGCACGACTGTTATCCACATCCACCCCGCATCCGTACGACTGTTATCCACATCCACCCCGTATCCGTACGACTGTTATCCACATCCACCCCGCATCCGTACGACTGTTATCCGCATCCACCCCGCATCCGCACGACTGTTATCCACATCCACCCCGCATCCGTACGACTGTTATCCACATCCACCCCGCATCCGTACGACTGTTATCCACATCCACCCCGTATCCGCACGACTGTTATCCACATCCACCCCGCATCCGTACGACTGTTATCCACATCCACCCCGTATCCGTACGACTGTTATCCACATCCATCCCGCATCCGTACGACTGTTATCCGCATCCACCCCGCATCCGCACGACTGTTATCCACATCCACCCCGTATCCGTACGACTGTTATCCACATCCACCCCGTATCCGTACGACTGTTATCCACATCCACCCCGTATCCGCACGACTGTTATCCACATCCACCCCGTATCCGTACGACTGTTATCTGCATCCTCCCCGCATCCGCACGACTGTTATCTGCATCCTCCCCGCATCCGCACGTTTGTTATCCACATCCACCCCGTATCCGTACGACTGTTATCTGCATCCTCCCCGCATCCGCACGACTGTTATCCACATCCACCCCGTATCCGTACGACTGTTATCTGCATCCTCCCCGTATCCGTACGACTGTTATCTGCATCCTCCCCGCATCCGCACGTTTGTTATCCACATCCACCCCGTATCCGTACGACTGTTATCTGCATCCTCCCCGCATCCGCACGACTGTTATCCACATCCACCCCGTATCCGTACGACTGTTATCTGCATCCTCCCCGCATCCGCACGACTGTTATCCACATCCACCCCGTATCCGTACGACTGTTATCTGCATCCTCCCCGTATCCGTACGACTGTTATCTGCATCCTCCCCGCATCCGCACGTTTGTTATCCGAATCTACTGGCATTACAATAATCTATATCTATACTAATATAATAAAGCTGAAGAGTTAGTGTGTTTGTGTGTTTATGTGTTTAAACGCGCTAATCTCTGGAACTACGAGTCGGATTCGAAAGATTCTTTTTGAATATGAGAGCCTGATTCAAGAGGAATAGTTTAGGCTATGTTAAATTTCGGACCGACCACTCCATTGCCCGCACTTAGGCCATTTTGCACAAGTCTACACCGTTTCACAGATCCAATAACTTGACGGACATATTGTCGCTAGGCGACAACGACTAACACTGTATCATGATAGTCAACGCCGCACCATGATGGACAGGTTGTCACTAGGCAACAACGATTTACTCTGTATCATGATAGCCCGGTAAAATTTGCTCAAGGACACATGGGAAAACTGACCGTTTGACAATCAAGGAATGTATTGGACTGTAGTATTCTGTATGCCATCGTATGCACAGTTAATATTTCATTTGCGGGGCTTAGACATCGTGGTCATGTTACCCCGTGTACATGGGAGTGTGTGTAGAATTTATGTGATAACCTGCGTTATTGTGATTGTTGCACTAGCATGTGTAAATCTCTCTCTATATAAAAATGAAAGTTTGTCTGTTTTTTCTGAATTTCTACGGAAATTTGCGTTATTTACGCGTTTCAGACTGTTTTATGATGGATCCGCGCGAAAATAAAATTTGTGTCTGTCTGTCTGTATGTCTGTCTGTCCGTCTGTTTGTCTGTGGACAATTTTGTTCCCTTATAACACCAGAACGGCTGGGTGGATCAACGTAAAATTTGGTACAGTTATCCTTCAGAGGAACGCCACTAATCATTGATGTAACTCTTTTCTGTACCTCTCATAAAAGGGGTTCTACCCCCTTAAAACACTTGCTGAAATAGGCGTAGAAGGACGAGACAAAGCTCATTTTCAGCCCCTCAATGTGAGAAACGAAACTCGGGGGCCCTAAAGCGACCACCTTCTTAGGCCCTAAAACCAACAGTTTTTGAGATATTCCCAGAAAACTAATTTCATTTAATACAATAATGAAAGAATGTAAGCCGGTAACCATGGCAACAGAACGTCACAGGTCCATCTATTGCTGTAAGACGCAATACAATTCCATTTAATACATTACTGAAATAGTTTGCAAACGGCTATAAGGTTATAACGGAACCAAATTAAGCTGTAAAATTCATCAATACATATAATGCGCTGAAGGGGTAAAGGGGTACTCTAGAATTTTTTCACACGATTTACACGTGCAGGTGTGGTACGGAAGATCTATTACGTCCCTATCCCTATATTGTTATTTTTTTTTATCGTTTCGGTCGTCTATGGACCACGTTATTTCAACTGCCTTTTCCCTCGTTCTTTCACATTGGCCCAGTATTCGCGCATTCTTCTTCGGTGAGCTTCCCTTCGTTCTTCAGTCCACTTCTTGCCAGTTTTCAATATAGGTTTTGGCTGAAAACTCCGTATCTCCCCAAGTTTCTTCTTCAAAGAGTCACGTTCCAAGATGTCCTCATGTGATATCCCCCGTTCTTGTAGGTCTTTTTCCACCTCTGTAAACCAGATCCCTTTGGTTTTCTTTCCCACAAAGTAGGCACAGATTCGATTGGACAATCTTCCGGAGTTCATTCGTGTTAAATGGCCATAAAAGGAGAGTCTTCTTTTGCGAATGGTGTCCGTTATTTTCTCCACATGTAGATAGAGTTCATCGTTGTGTCGTCTTCTATACTCTCCTCGTTCCTTGACCGGGCCCAAGATCTTTCTCAGAATCTTCCTCTCTTTGGCTTCGAGTTGTTCTGCCAGGCCTTTCTTATTCATCGCCAGGCATTCTGATGCATATAACGCCTCCGGGCGAATAACGGTAACGAAGTGCCTCAGTTTGGCCTTGAAGGACATTGATCGTGATTTGTAAATGTCTTTGGTTAAATGGTAAGCCATTTCCATTTTGCTAATCCGTGCCACGAAGGCTTCCTTTTCACGAATGTTGGGCTCAATCCATTCACCCAGGTATTTGAATTTCTCTACCTGTTTTATTTGTCCTCCATTCACCGTAAGTTCTCTGGGTTCCGACTTGATGTTCGTTATAAACTGCGTTTTCTCAAACGAAATCTGAAGACCTGCCTTTGCTGCTTGCACCTGTAATTGATTGATTTGTTGTGTGGCTGTGTCAAGAGAATTAGAGAAAATTGCAACATCATCTGCGAAAGCTAAACAGTCGATTGTCAGGTTTTTGTTCTTACAACCTAGTCTGACCCCATTCTCTATACCATCCTTACACAATTCTTTACGCCATTCTCGAATAACTTTCTCAAGAACACAGTTGAATAAAAGAGGCGAGAGCCCATCTCCCTGTCTCACCCCTGTCCGTATTGCGAAGGATTCAGAAATCTCTCCCTTGAATTTCACTTTGGAAGCCGTATCCAATAGGGATTGGTGAATGATTGCTCTTGTCTTATTATCTAAACCAAATTCTCTTAAAACCTGGATCAGGGTACTTCGATCCAGCGAGTCGTAAGCCTTCTTGAAATCAACAAAAGTCACAACAAATTTCTTACTTCTCAGATTCATGTACGATAGAATTGATTTTAGATTCATGATTTGCTCAACACAAGAGCGCCCCTTTCGAAATCCACCTTGGTATTCGCCCAGGTGTTGATCGAGCTGTGCTTCCGCTCTCGTTTGAAGCGCTTTCGCGAGAATCTTGTATGTTATCGAGAGGAGTGATATGCCACGATAGTTGTTTACGTCCGCTTTATCACCTTTCTTGTGCAGGGGATGAATTAGGGCCGATGTCCAATCACTGGGCAGTTTCTCTGTTTCCCAAATCTCCCGGATGATATCCGTTAGCTTGTCGACTGGTTTTTCACCTGCGTATTTCCAGAGTTCGGCAACTATTGAATCCTCACCTGGTGCTTTATTGTTCTTAAGTGAGTGAATGATCTGCTTGATTTCTTCCCTAGTTGGTGGACTTGAGTCTGGATTGACGAGCACATTACTGTGAAAGGAAAATTTCGATGTTGGAGCCTCACAATTGAGAAGGGACTCAAAGTATTTCGCCAGGATCTGGCAGTTGTCTTTGTCATTGTAAGCAACTTTCCCATCGGGATTCCTAAAGTGAAGACTGGGTGGTGTGTATTTACTGAGATTTTGCTTGAAGGTTTTATAGAAATCACGGGTGTTTTTCTTTTTGAAATCTTGGTCTATCTGTGCCAACTGATTTTTTTGGAACGCTCGTTTTATCCCGCGTATGGTTTTATCAGCCTGCTTTCTCACGACCATGAATCTCTCTCTGTTTTCTTCATTCTTCTGTTTGTTCCATCGCAACCAGGCAAGCCGCCTTTGGTGAATGGCATCGTCACATTCATTAGTCCACCAAGGATGCTGCCTCAACTTTGTCAGTGGGATGGTTTCCTGTGCCGTTTCAAGAATTGCTTCTTTGAGTTGTTCCCAATTCTGTGGCTCAAGTGTTTCAAGTTTCTGACTGAATTCGCTTTGTGTTTTCAGTTTTTCCACATCAAACCTGTTGATCTTTCTTCCCTGAAATCTCTTGGTGGATCTTGGAAGAAGTTTTAATTTTATCTTTGAAAGATAGTGATCAGAGTCAAGATTCGCGCTTCTTAAGACTTTTACATTCTGGATTTCTCTACGAGATTTACGAGAAATAGCAACGTGGTCAATTTGGAATTCGCCGAGATGGGGATTTGGGGATGTCCATGTTTTCTGTTTTGCAGGAAGTCGTTTGAAAGCGGTTGACTTCATCACTAGGTTGAACGCCTTGCACAACTCCACTAACCTTTCTCCATTGCGGTTTGTTCTTCTGTGGGCCGGGTATTCTCCGATAATATTCTTGAATTTCCTTTCCTTACCGAGCTGAGCATTGAATTCCCCAAGAAGGACGATGATGTGTTCCTTGGGAATCTTGGATAGAATATCTTCAAGCTCTTCCCAGAATATTTCCGTCCCTTGTGGATCGATTCTGTTAGCTTGATTAATTGGGGCATGGACGTTCACCATGGTGTAGATTTTATTTGTGCTCCGAAACGAAAGGATCGAGACTCGACTGTTGGGGGACGTGAAGTTGGTGATGGATTCTAAAATCTTCTTACTGACCACAAATCCTGTGCCAAGGTGGGGGATGGATTTTACTGCACGTTTTCCGACTTTACCTTTGAAGATTCTATACCCCTGGGGGTCAAAAGCTTCTTCATCAACAAACCTTGTTTCCTGAATTGCTGCGATCAGGATTTGATGATGTTGTAGGGTGTCAATCAGTTGTTTCAATTTACCGACCTTCATAAGGGAGTTCACGTTGAATGTTGCGAAGAAGTTGCGTCGTTTGTGTCTGATCTTGTTTGTAGGAGTCTCCGATACCTCCAAGCATGTCGTTGCAGGCTCCCGAGAGTCCGAAGGCCTGCATGCGTCGTGCAAGACGACGGTGGATTGGTTACCACCTGGGGTAGTTGCTTCAGCAGACGTTTCCTCCATGCTTTTCACAGTTGAAAAAACTGTAGATAGAGGGCCAGTGATATTGCACACTGACCAATGTACTGCCAAGGTTGTGAGCCTTGGAGTCCCCTGCACTGATCGGCTCGCCGACCCAGCTTCCCGCTGGGATTGGTTACCCAACCTTCCACTGGGTTGCTCGGCTTAACAGGGGGCACCTCTTGTAGGTTATATGCTGGAGTTGGAGTGAAAGAGGCTAAGTTGGATTCTCTTGCTGAATCCAATATGATTAAGTCGCAGCTGACATGCAACAACGCATTTCACTCCCATTAGCCCAGAGCCGTAAGGACTCCTCCCAGGTTGATTATTATTATTATTATTATTATTATTATACTACGGCCTACAGCGACGGGACAATGCTTATTTTCTGCTCCTTGGTGTCAGAAACAAAATTCGGGGACCCTAAATAGCCGTAAAGGGTCCCCGAAAACTACATTTTAAGGCTCTAAAACCAACAGTTTCTGATATATTCCCAGAAAACTAATTTAATTTAATAAACTAATGAAGGAATGCACGGCAGTAGCCATGACAATAGCATCTCAAAAGGTGACATCCAACTTTCCATCTATTTCTGCAAGAAGTAATGCCACTCCATTTATTAAATTTCTGTGAACGTTTGCAAATGGCTATAAGGTAATCACGGAACCAACTAAAACTGTAAAATTCATCAATGCGCTTAAGGGGGTCAGGGATTACCATAGAATTTTCCACATGACTTAAACGTGCGATATGTCGTACAGAAGGTCTATTATATCTCCAAACAGCAACATTATTTTCAAAATTTCCTGAATTGAAATAGTATTTTTTTCTTGCTTTTAGGGATTTGTGCCATTGGAGGCTAAAAAACCTGAGTTTTCATGCGCCACAATCCTTTATAATTTATTAAAGGGATCTTCCTCTGGATGGGGACTTGACACAATAGTGAAGGCCAGTTTTATTTGACGTGTATTGCGTTTCGTCTACGAGGCTTTCAATTTTATTTTCACGTCAGGAAGTACACGTTAGGTAAATTTAGTTTCAGAGCATATTTAACTAATCATTTTTCTCTGTCGACAAAGAGGTTCCAAGCCTCTAACCATTGCAACAGTAGCTCAATTGATTACGTTTGGTTATTAATACCGAAGACCGTTCGAAAAATGGGTATTTCTGCTAGTACGGTATAAAGCTCAATGTTGGTTTGTCTGTTATTTATACAAATCTACACCGTTTCACCGATCTGAACCAACATTTGTATACATACCCTTTGGAACCCTGCGAGTAACACTGTTTACATGAAATTTCATTTAGGCCCTTTGGCACAAGTCTACATCGTTTCACCGATCTTAACCAAACTTAATGTACTTACCCTTCAAAACCCTGTGGGTATCACTATCCACTTGATATTTTGAACAACTCTCTCCATTCCCTCAATTTAGAATAATAGACTAAATGAACTTGAAAACTACGTTTTAAGGTCCTAGAACCATTTATGTCCATATAGTGTAACTGTAAGAATATTTTAATAAGTCAATATTTAAAATGAATGTTATACAGCCAGAATTACAAACCTTTTCAGTTCGGAGTGTTAATTTATTATGCTTAAAGGCATAATCTGAGTCTAGCGTAAATCATCATCTTACAATATTGTAATAAGAACATATAACGGAAAACTATGATATGTCATAAATATCCGGGTTCTAGTAATTATAAAACAAATACGGATTGTAACTAAAAACTACGGTATCCGAAAATTTGCTCCAAACATTATCCGCAGCTCATCCGCTATCCACACAGACATGCATACTATATCCGAATGGTGAAAAATTTTGCGGATATCCGCATCCACGCGGGGATTTTGCTAAGGGTCCATAGATTAATATGGTGCTAAAAGTGACATTTTGAATATTTTGAAGATTTTTAAAACTTCGGTTACCTTTAATAAATTAGTTGAAAATTGCTTCAAGCTCTTCAATACTCAACATCTGTACCTAACCTCACGATATACAGTATACTAATTCATAAAGGATAATTCTTTTCAGACATCGCAATTTAGTGCCTTTGTAGGCCTATCATCCAACGACACAATCTCACCCAATGACGTAACCAGGATTTGTTTCTGGACGGAGATTAGCGGAGTCAGTACTAATTGCGTTTTAGGTTGTATGTTTCTTGTTTCTACTGTTTTTTTCTTTTGGTTTTGTATTTGTTTACTGCTTTCGTTTTTGAATTTTGCTTTTTTCTGTGTTTAATGCTTTTGGTTTTGTGTTTGTTTTCTGCTTTTATTTTTGAATTTTGCTTCTTGCTATGTGTTTTTTGTTTTTGGTTTTGTGTTTTTTCTGCTTTTACTTTTGTTTTTATATTTTGCTTTTTCTTGTGTTTTGGTCATGGGTTTTTGCTTTTTGCATTGTGCTGGGGGCAAAATAAGACAATCAATGAAAGCAAATCTACATGTTTTCATCTTTGATCTGGATAGCACATAATACGTTTTATTTGCACCTCTCAGTGTGCAAAAGCTCGGAAATGAACAGTTTTGTTAGGCCTAACACAAAAAAAAAAAAAACAACAACAACAACAACCACTGGCACTATACAGCCCATGACGGGCTAAGGCCGACCAAGCGCCCGCTGCCTAGCCATTCGGCCTGCAGATATTGGGGTGACGCGTCGGGTCCCCTCGGCGTTTAATCTTGGTTTTCGCGATCGGGGCGCTGTCTCCAGACAGCTACTCAATTGTCCTCGCGAGGCTGAGTGCACCCCGTTCCAACCCTCACGTCAGTTTTAAAATCCCTGACGGAGCCGGGGATCGAACCCGGGGCCTCCGGGTGGGAGGCAGGCGCGCTACCCGAACACCACGGGGCCGGCTTAGGCCTAACACTGAATATTTAACACAAGTAAAGAGAAATGTTCTCGAATTACTAGTCTAAGTATAAACGTACATAATACAGTCGTTTGTCATCATTCTAAAAATTGGTTTCCTTTTCATAATAAATATGTAATCAAATTACGTATTTTAAAAATGATTTCGCTCTGAGGGGGATTGATCTCCCTAATCACCCCCGTAGTTACGCCACTGTACTCACCTCTCAGGTTAGGAGAGAGATCTAAGCTTTCCATGAACTCATAAAGAGCACAAAAAAGGGGAACGCTCGTTTTCTCTGCCACATACAATCATGGATAGGTCCTATGTTTACGACTTTTTACTGACCTAGAATGCTTATTAACAAACAACACGTTACTAAGAGGTTGTGTTCTTATAGAAACGTATAAGTGACATTACTGGCCTAGAATACATAGATGAACAAACAACACGTAACTAAGAGGTTGTATTCTTATAGAAACGTATAAGTGACATTACTGACCTAGAATCCATAGATGAACAAACAACACGTAACTAAGAGGTTGTATTCATATAGAAACGTATAAGTGACATTACTGACCTAGAATACATAGATGAACAAACAACACGTAACTAAGAGGTTGTATTCTTACATAAACGTATAAGTGACATTACTGACCTAGAATACATAGATGAACAAACAACACGTAACAAAGAGGTTGTGTTATCTTTAATCCCCAAAATTAATATTTTATTTAAACTACCCTTTGTATAGCAACGTATGTATGACGCTACTGACCTAGTAGAGATAAACTAACAAACCGAACTACGACACGTTATTAAGCGCTTCCGTAGAGGTAGCAACGTACATATATATGACGCTACTGACCTAATATGCATAGATCGAATTACGAGTTGGCATGGTTACCATGCTGTCGGGAATTGATGAAGCGAATTTAAGATCCCTAGACCAAAACCCATCCATGTTAAAAACCTCTCAATTGGTGTGTAAAAATTCCAGTTTATTTTAGAAATATAACCATTTTAGTTTGTTAGCCATGCATGTGAGACCATTGTGTTTTTACGTGAGTATGTGGAAGGGAAGCATTTCCCCACCAAGCGTCTATCATGTCCAGATGGTATGCTCACGAGGGGTAGTTGGGTATGGAACCACTATACCGCACTTGCCATATCGCAGCCCATCAGGCCAAAGTACCCGCCATTACTCAAGCTGCTATGTGTGGCGACCCCATTGCAGCTGCCACGGAGAGTATTCGCTGATAAATACACGCCATTCTTCTTCCAAAACCAACCCTTTAATCGTGCAATAACCACTGAACCACCATTCACCCTCCTCTAGCCTCAAATGGCTATATTTTCCCTTTCTCCTGTTTGTTGGTGGTGAAATTACACTACCATATGCTGCATTTCAATGTGGTGATAGTTGTTGTTGTTGTTGTTGTTGTTGTTGTTGTTGTTGTTGTTGTTGTGTTTGCTGCTGCTTCTGTTCTTGCTATTTCTTCTAGGATTTTGAGACCACAAGCCCAACTCTCTGTTCTTGGGTGCGTATGAATTCTGTACTAGATTCATACTTGGCAAAATCTCCCAAACTGACAGTGTCTCTGACATGTTAAAATCATTGGGTTGGGAATCCGTACTCAGCAGAAGACATAAACGGAGACTCCAGATATACAAAGCATACAGAGGAGAGCCGGCCTGGAATGAATTGCGAAACAGAATACATATCCAGATTATATGGAAAGGAGAGACCACGCTTGCAAAATACGGCCCAAAATACAAAACACAAATTTAGCTAAGTATTATTTTATAAACATCGGTATTCAAACAATGATTGAGTTGCCTGAAAGAGTCTTAAAACCTTTCCCTAACAGTTTAAAAGTTTTCAAGAAGAAAATAAGTGTAGTACTGTATTCAGGAAACACGGAGATATTATGGAGACCAATTATTGAGATGTCATATAATATAATCTGTGGTCAGGTTCAACAATGGCAACAATGGCCTTGAACATCCAAGATCGCGGGTTCAATCCTAGGTCAATTTGATAGCAATTAAGAATGTTGCTCTCGGCTCGTAAGGAGCTATTATTGCCAAATGATTACGTCAACTGACCTGGCATAAGAATGCCGTAGTGTTGTATCTGAACCTGATTGAGTGGGAGGGAAATCCTGTCGCTATCATGTCGGGGGTAAGCATATTAAGCTCCATCCAAAAAGGCAATGACATGGATTTCTGACTCTATCATGACAGACTTTATTACGGATAGGGGTTTGGAATGCGATAGACTTATGAGGGCAAGCGAAGAAAAGAGATACAGTGTCAACAAGTAATGTAAGACCACTAGTTTATTATCAACAATTTCCGGGTCTTATAATTTTGTAACAAATTTTACCAAATATTTTATTTAAATAATTAGGTCATTTAGAGATCCCAAGTTTACAAAAAAAAATGCGAAATGTTTTTCAGTTTCTGAGTTTAATTATTTTTAACCCAAGAGGTGTACCGAAGAGACACCGGAGTGTCAGCTTTTTGCCTTGAAGGGGACCTTTCTAACATTTCTAACCATAGAATAATTAGTGGACACTAAACCAATGATTTTTTTTTTCAAGTTCAATTGAGCTAGCACAGATCGAACTTTCACCGGTCTTTAGCACAGCATTTTTCCTACACATTTTGCCAGCAAATGCTGAGATGGTTCCTGACTTATGGCCACGGCCACCTTCTTCCCAATCCTATCCCCAATTCCACACTATTACAGCCATCACAATGACACTGGTTATCACACAAAATCCACACACACCCAAGTACACGGGGATATATGGCCATGACATCGCAGCCACGAAAATAAGCAACAACAACAGTATAACTAATGCGGCTACTAGAGACACCGGAGTGTCAGCTTTTTGCCTTGAAGGGGATCTTTAACTTGGCTCTAGCATTTAATCACCTTTAAATGCCAACTGTCAGCAACGGGTCTCGATCCCATAACCATGGGCAAAAAAGCGAGAACGTTACCGCTGCGCCACGTGGCCTGCCAGAATGACAGAAAAATCATGGAATTCTGTGTATATAACAAATAGAAAGAGATGGAAATACATTTAGGGTTCGGAAATTATTCCGGCCACTACTACAAAAATATAGACTACATTTTTTGAAGAAAGTATGCAAGGTAACCTTATAGGCGCTTAGAATGATGGTTGGTTGGTTCCTCAGTTTAGGGGCTGCGACAACGCGGTCATGTAGCCCCGTGTACTTTGGGTGTGTGTAAAATCTGTCTGATAACCGGTGTTAATTGTGATGGCTGTATTAGTGTGTGTATCTGTTTTTTTTTAAATTCAAGTAAGGACTGCAACTTTGAATTTTTCAAATAGTTCCTACTTTTGCCGCCAAACGCCACCGTCAACGACTACTAGGCCTAGTTCAGAACTTAGCTACTAGACGCCACCGCAGTCGGCTCTTGGCAACGAACGTAGAAACCTAAGAGCGTTGATTACATTCCTAACCTATACAATTTAGCTTCACACAGGTGTAATTAGTGGAAGGTTATTTAACATGCCATAAATCTATGACATGGGACCGCCGGCATTACTTCCCCTCCTAAGGAAGGAATACTGAGGGATTTTTAACGCTCATAAAAAATCTGACGGCTTCGGCCGGGTTTGAACCCGCTATCTTGGGCATAGAAGCTCAGCATGCTACCAACTACGCCACAGGAATAAGTCCATCTCGTTTCTTTGCTCCAGTGACCTTCAAATCTTGGAGATAATAAATGCTTGGTTCCTTAAGGCCGCACTGGGGAGTTCGAAATATGCCCTATCTAGACTTGCATGTGAACTAGCAGAAGAAACTTTCCTTACGGGAGATCTTCGAACAATAATCGAAATTAAAGCAGAACAGACAACAGAAGAGACAAAAAATACCGACCGAATTCTACGCAACCGATGCGATGATCAACCGGAAATGGACAGGACCAAACGATAACATCCACAGCGCAGTGACAAGACTGGCACACATGGATACTACCATAAACTCTGCAGGAGGATAGACTAGTCCATCACGACCCTCCACCGGAATGCGGGTGTAAATTATGTGACAAACCATGTGCAAGATACCATTATAATGAATACTTCGAAAGAATAAACTCGCTGGTGGAGTACAGCAGAGACCAAGAATAATGTATATTAATGTTAGTAACACCGTTCGACTACTTTCAATGAAATTAAGTTGTATTTTATGGCCAATGGCTGAATTAAACTATCATTATATCTAATAATTTCATCATTTTTAGCCTATTTTCATTTTATGAAAAAATAGGCTTATGAGATCACCCTTTGTCCGTGTGTGTGTGTGTGTGTGTGTCCCCTAATAACTTCTAAACGGATGGAGCGATTTATATGGAACTCGGTAAGATAATAGCCCCATTCTGGCCGACCCCGACCGTGTGTTTCAAATTTTATTGTCTCTCACCAATCCAACATGGCGCCTGTGCGAAATATTACCCCAGCATTCAGTATCTCCGAAACAATTACCGATATCGCCTTGAAATTGTGTACGGTGATAAAGGGCATTACTAGAAGTTCACCTATGAGACTTTCAAAATCCTGGTAACTACAAAACCAACATGGCGGACAAGCGAAGATGAGACCAAAAAATAGACTTTTCTCGGGATTTAACCATCCAAACGTAATGAAACTTGGTACAGCAAATGTGTATACACATTGTATTGCACTGGAGTCTAATTTAGTTCAATTGTTTACATAACCTCAAAATGGCGGCTTTGCGAAATATTTCACTGACATTCTATATCTCCGAAACTATTACAGATATCACCCTGATTTTTTTTGCGGTGATAAAGGATACTGATACAAGTTTATCTATGTAACTTTCATAAAACTGTAAAGTACAAAACGAACATGGCGGCCAAGCGAATTTGAAACATTTTAATAGATTTTTTTTGTGATTTAACTCTCTGAGCGCAGTGAAATGTGGTACAGTAATGATTATATATATTGTAATGCACTGGCATCTAATTTAGTTCAATTGTTTACATAACCTCAAGATGGCGGCTGTGCGAAATTTTTAAAATAAAGTTTTTATTTCTTGTGTCGTAATCATGCGATCATAGTGAAAGTTTGAATAATGAACCAAGGCAATAATTTTCCTTGAATGGCACATAACTCTATGGCCTATACATATAACAATCCAAAATGGCGAGCATCCGAAATATTTAGCCGGTTCTCAATATCTACGAATCTTTTACAGCAATCAAACTGAAATTTTTTATGATCATAGAGGCTTGAACATATGTTCACCTATAGGACTTTCAGTAACCTGGTGAGTACAAATCCAACATGGTGGCGACGCGAATTATAAATATTTAAATGGACGTTTCTCGTGATTTAACTATCCGAGTGCAGTGAAACCTTGCACGTTATATGTTTTAATGTTAATCCACTAGCATCTAATTTATTTCAAATGTTTGCATAACCACAAGATGGCAGCTGTGCGAAATTTTAAAATCTAGTTTTTACTTCTTGTGTTCTAATCATGCGATTGAAGTTTGAATACCACACGTACACAATACATAAATAAAAATCCAGCCTCGCGACCATCTGAAATATTTAGATGGTTCTCAATATCTACGAATCTATCACCACCTTCAAACTGAAATTTTGTTGTTGATAGAGGCAATTAACATGAGTAGGATATATGAAAATAGGCTGTATAGTTCTTCATGGAGCTACTTGTTTTTAGGTGATTTCGCTGCCATTCATTTCCACTGCACCTACGATTCATTGGGTATTGTGTCCAGTATTATTGTCACTACTAGGGACCGGATTTTTGAAAATGCATATGCGCATAAGCAAATGCATATGTTGTGTGTTTATTGGATTTTTTGCATATTCTGAGCATAACAGCATATTTTAGCATATACATTTGAAATTAAGTATAATTTAAAACATTTTGAACAAAAGAAACTTTCTGAGTGACAGATAACGAGACAACAGTATTTTAAGCGTGGCTATTTTAAGAAGGGTAGGACTTTCCTTACATCATCCCGCCAGCCAGTAGCCCAGGGTTATTTTTGTGAGGAGTTTCTTCAGTGTTACTTTATCCTTGGTCTGCATATGCTATGCTAAAAATGCTTAAAATAAAAGCAGCAGGAAGTATTTATTAAATCAGTGGGTGTAAGGTAATAGTGATTATTCAACTGATGGCGTTGCCGTCGAAGGAAGTGAAATGTGAATGCCAACTTGATCGAGATGCACATATTACGGCAAATGAGGGAAAGAAGAGTGAATACTGTGTTTGTGCAAATTTTTCAATTTTTAATGCATGTGTTCTAAATTTTTTCTTTTTCATTTTTCTTTTGTTAGTCGTTTACCCTCCAGGTTGGTGGAACCCACGGACTCAGCGAGGGAACTCACCACTACCGCCTCTACGGGCAGTGTCCTAGAGCTGGGAACATCTAATCGGAGGGGATACAACTGGTGAGGTGTGATTGGCATCTCGCCCAGGCAGCCTCACCTGCAAAGCGAACAGGGGCCTCATGAGGGATGGGAAGGGATGGAAGATTGGGATGGAGAGGCGAGGAAGAGGGAAGGAGGCGGCCGTGGCCTTGAAGAAGGTACTGTACCCGATATCCGGATAGTAGGCTGTCAGATATCCGCCCCCTCAATCGGATTGCCAATAATCAAACGCACCGGCACAGCTACATCAATGAAAATGGCACTGACAGATACTATCGAGATTAGAGCACAATAGTTAACAAGAAATTATTGTGGAACACACCAAAATATACGGGGGTTCATACTTACCTTTACTTACCTCTTAAATTTATCTCGGGGACAGGGTTGTCAACTGGATCACTTAAAGTATGCCCACACAATAACCTCCACCATGATATTTAAAATGAACCAGAACGGAGACGAGAAACTTTAAACTGCACAATAATTTATTTCACATAAAGAATGATTTAACAAAAAAAAAAACAACAACAAAATCAACGTGGCAATCAGAAGCCATCGACCACATAACCATGTCCTCCTGTAGGACCTGTATTCTCTACATATAATGTTTCAGCTTTCTCAAGCTCATAGCAACGTAAAATAATAATGCACATGGAATGGAAACGGGATTTGGGATGAGACACATATATCAATTGTTTTGCGTGTTTATATACTTCACATTTTATTTATAGCCACAAGGCTATTATGGAACGTCCTTGGCCTCTGTAACACAGTTGTCCGGGCCAGCTGCAATGCACCTGCATGGTCAAAGAGGACTCCCGTTCGTTCAACCCTAGCATAAGCGTGTTACCTCAGAGTTTGGCTCTCCTTTTCAAACACGTAAATGTTCACATCTCAACTGAAATATTATCACGCAAATGTCTTACATGCTTCATTCAAACACCAGTGGATTACTCCAACAATCCCAAATCATGATTAATTGTTCAATCTACCTGCTTAATTAGCGTTGTTTAGAGTATAAAAAAACTCTTAATGTTAATAACAAAAGTTCATTAATTATTTATAACAATAATAAATTGTTTATAACAATGTCAAACGACCATTGAAAATTTTATACACGCCTCTATTCATCACTATCATTTCAAATTATTTAACAAAGATATTTACAAAATTATTTTACAATATTATATTGTTAATATTATTTATACAAGAAATACATTAAACCACACGTTTATCCGGTTGATAATTACTTAAATCGTGGTGATATAATCGACCAATGAAGGTTAGTTATATTTAACTGTCAAATTCAGGTTTAATAAGGTTTAATAATAATTATTAATATTTGTGACTGTAACCTCCATTCAAAATCTTTATCTCAAATTATTTAACACTCTTGTTAATTTTAACAGTATCTTCATATGAATAACTTTCAAAGAGCCAGAACAATACAATCAGCGGGAAAATACTTCGCTTATAACGCACAAAATTGCACAACAATTGGCCCAAAATTCATCATATATCTTCATATATATGGCATAAAAATCTTCCAAACTACATACAAAAATCCTCCACTTATAAATTCATCAACTTCATTAATTATCGTGGGAACCTCCTTCATTATTCAAGGGCATTATTCAACAGCGACTTTTACACGTCCACTGAACTAACGATTATACATCCATTGTTCCTCTTTAAAAATTCTTATATTCATCAATTGTAATAATGACTGTTATTATTTAACCTTCGTGGGTTTCATTCATGAATCGATATGAAGTAAAAATTTGCCAATCACAAATAAATTTAATAGCGACTACGATTAGACACTCCTGCCTGGTCTATCAAAATTGAGATTAACATCTTCAAAGTAACGCAGTATAAAAATACTATCTTCAATCAAAATTCATCTAAACTGCAAAATAGTCGAATAGAATACAATTAGACTGTGGAATGCAAACATTATTGTTCCAATCTAGAATTGAGAAAAACTCCTATCAAATGTTCATTACTATAGTGTATTCAATAAATTGTAATTAAAGTTCATATTTCAGAAGATTGTCTATAATGCAATGATAAATGTCTATGTTGCAATCATGTTCATAAGACGACTAGTATTTCAAAGATCGTCGATATCGTAATAGATTTTAACGCTCTAAAATCTTTTAATCATTCTTCTTTCTTGAGGATGACAGAAAATTGGTCAAAGTAATTTACTGAATAGAATTACTTTAATAAAATGACACGCTGTCTGAATTCAAATCTGCCATAGCAAATTGTTAACTTTACAGTCAAATCGTGACAACAAAAATATGCAAATTACTGAAAGAATCTAAATCATCAGTCTCAACTGATCCAAAATTATTTAAGAATGCCAATGACATAGCAATGTCTCAAAAATCGAAGAAAAAGGCATAAATCATCGAAGTGTACTGAGTACAGAAATATCAATCAAGAAAATGGGGCAAAAGATAGGACAGAAAATATGGGAAGAATGGTTGCTCAGATATCGCTACAAGACTCAAATAATACAAGAAACGTTCACGACTACCTTATCTGTTGATTGAAGTTCTCGAGGAAAGTTTTCAAAGAAAACTGCTGTTGGTTCCATTTCACCAGCGTAAAGATGTGCTCCGTCCTCGAACCTGGAATCAGCGTCCTCGGAGAATCGAACTGCTTCCTCCTCCGAAATTGCACTGCTCCGTGGATACGAAAAACATCCTTCTGGCAAAACTCTTCTTTGTGCGCCGGGACAACCCTGGCCTCTCTTGAAAGTTCCCTGAAGTTCTTGCAGGAATTCGCCATGAAGTTTATTGTAGTTATTTCCGCAGAAATATTCATAGTTGTGGAGTATGAAAATATTTCCACTGCCATCTGGTATAATTCAGCGATGGATTCACGATGCATGAGTGTAGTTGGATGTTCACTACATGCTCGCTTTTGTAGAAAGACGATTAACGAAGTTCCAAGCTGTTACTTTACTCCAACGATATATGTCCCAATTGCATTAAAGCCTTAGCCTTCCATCTCAACTACTGTTATAATCATTGAAAGCACTGTAAGATTATAATGTTCCATAGTCGAATGTATCGTTGTAATACCAAACGTATTCTCCAATATCACTGTTGCACTCCACGTGTCAGCCGTAGTGTATAATGTGGAATTTTAAAAGTGTTTCTCATGTGGCGAGAAAATCACTTTTGTTGGCAGCCTTAAAGTTCCAATATCTTTCGAAGTATAACTGTGAAATTGTTCAAATCTTGTACACACCTCAATGTTGTACTGCCCAATAGAATTATAATGCAGGCTGAAGTTAGCGATTGATATCTTGACTGGTGGAAACGTTAATGTGAGCGTTTCAACTTCACCTAGTTTTGAGCAGCGTAAAATGGAACTGCTCCGAGTTCGTTCGATGCGCCGGGCTTTAACCACGCTAAAGACAACTTACTTCACTGAATCACTTGAAAATAACTATATATCACCAGAAATATATATGCGATCTGACATATGAGATCTGAGTATGAGTTCTGAGATTATGAGTTCTGAGAGCTCCTCTATCCTGTGCACGACCTTTTATCAACTTCTTAAGGGGCGTATCCATCCCTTCCATAGCCTGTTGCTGCGTCATTGCTGGAAGTTTTAACTTTGGCTATACTTGACGGATTTTCAAATTTCAAAAACTCAAAATTAATTTCTTCAAAATTCCAAATCAATGCCATAACTGAAAATAGATTTCCACAAATCTGCATGCCAAAAGTAATCAAATATCGTAGTTTCAGCAATCTCCGTCTTCCTTCCAAACTATCGTTCATTGGTTCGAGTCTCTCCTCCAATTGCGTAGCTTCTTCCTTAGCACAATACCTTGTTTCCTGCGACTGCGTCGTAAATCTAAGATCTTTCTCGAACAAAATCATGACGTCACCAAGAATCTCAGCTCAACCAGCCTGCTTGCCTCAAGTCTGCGTCATCCGTGCCTACGTCATGAATATCCACGTCATAACTATGACAGCCATAACTTTACTCACATTTGCCAATACAGCCATCGTGGTCTCAATATAATTCAATTTCCGGGGGCATTCTCCCTTCACCACGTTTTAAAAACAGTTGCAAATTGTTTTTAAACTCTGTGTTATAAATATCTCAATTCACTTGAACACGAAATTGAATTATTATTGGCTTACTCTTGGATAATATTTCTTCAAGTTCCCAGCATTGAACTTGCCATAAACGACATTATTCTCATCATCGTAGAGTTCATAGCAGTTGTTTCCATAAGCATTCGTAATTCTGAACGGACCCATGAATACTATTCCAAACTTGGGATAGATTTTCTTACCTACGTCAGCCTTGACAGGTCTGCGTAATAATACCAGATTTCCAATTTCTAAGGGAGCACCAAAACGTTTTCCAGCTACTCTTTTCAGTCGTTTTTGTGCTGCTTTCTGGAGTTGTTCCTTCGCTCTGTCTATTCTCTGCTGCCTTCCTAAGTCGGGATCTCTAGGAACGTGGTTAAAAAGATTATCCCACGGCCTTTCTGGGTTTCTTCCTAGATGAAGTCTCATTGGCACCTCTCCTGTGCTCTCCTGCACTGTAGAATTTAGACATTCCTCAATAAGGGGTACAAATCTCACCCAACCAGAATGATCATTCGGACAGATAATTCGACAGAATTTCGAAAATTCAGCCATATATCTTTCCGAAGAATTCGATTCCGGATATCGAACGCTTGAAAATATGTGCTTAATACCAAGCCTTTCCATATCTGCAGCAAATTCTAAGGACGTAAACTGAGCTCCATGATCCGAAAGTAGATATTCTGGTTTACCAGCTTTTGGAAATACAGCATGTTCCAGTCTGCTTACAACGTTCCTCGTGTTAGCTTTTTGCATGGGACTCATTGTTACAAATTTTGAGAAGACATCCGCGGTAACCAACAGATACTGATTACCCTGATATCCCTTCGGACAAGGACCAAATATGTCTGTCGCCATGAGTTCATTCGGTTTAGAGGGAATCATAGCCTTAGGGTTTCCTTTTAATAGAGCGGAAGCATACTTTGCTCTTTGACATTTATCACATGAACGAATGACATTAGCAATGCTGGAACGCATGTTAGTCCAAATAAACCTCTCTTTAAGAGTATCAAGAGTTTTATCTAAACCCGCATGTCCAGTTGCGTGATGAGCTACCCACACTAAATTGACAACAAGTTTAGGTGGCACGACTATTCGAAGCTTTGTATGCGCAGAATCAGCATACTTACATACGATGTCTCCACTCAAAACAAAGTGTCGTGAATCTCTCTGTGTAGCTGCATAGTCAACATCAGTATTGTCCATGTAACCCTTAAGGAACCTGTACATTTTCCTGATTGGAGCGTGTCTCTTCTGTGACACACCGATTCGGGCTAACCTCCTAACGGTCTCTTGATCTTGCTGCTCCAATTGTACATGGTGTATCTGCACATTTTTGATAGGGTTACGTGATAAAGCATCAGCCAGTAAGTTATCTTTCCCAGGCTGATGGATGATAGTGGCGATAAACTGTTGGGTGAACAAAGCCCAACGTGTCAATCTATCACTAGACATGTCAGTTTGCAGCATAAACTGAAGTGCTTTGTGATCTGTAATAATGATAACCTTATGTCCCAGCAACATTTTTTTCCAAGCTTGCAAAGCTGTTACAAAAGCTAACGCTTCTAGTTCTGTCGTAAAGTAATTTTCCTCGTGTTTCTTTAACTTCCGACTAGTGAACGCAATGTAGTGCTTGTTGCCTGCCTCGTCTTTTTGGTATAAGACTGCACTAATGCCTATTCTTGATGCATCAGACTCTATATAGAACACCTTCTCAAAGTCTGGGTACTCCAGTTTGACGTTGTTTCTGAGCATCTCCTTTGCTTTCTCAAAAGCCTCGTCTGCTGCGGTACTCCATTTCCATCTATTATTTTTCTTGAGTAAATCATACAGAGGAGCCATAATTTCAGAGTATCTCGGACAGTGGCTGCTAATGAATTGGCAAGCGCCTACAAATTCTCTGACTTGTTTCACCTTAGTTGGCTTTGGGAATCTTGTGATCGCATCTACTTTCCGCATGTTTGGATGATATCCATCTTTATCAATGGTATGCCCCAAGTAATTGATCTCCTTCTTCAAGAATTGACATTTTCCAAAATTGACCTTGATATTGGCCTCCCTTAAATTTTCAAACAACTTTCTCAAGTGCACTAAATGTTCTGCGGCGTTGGGTGAAGATACAATTAAATCGTCAATGTAGCAGATTACATTCTCCTTTACTTCGTCAGTGAGCTTGCTATCAAGTGCTCGAATGAGTGCTGGTCCACTGTTGACCATTCCAAAAGGCATTCTCACAAAGACCCATGACGTCTGGTCAAATAGGAATCCAGTGTACTGCATACTTTCTTCCTCCAGTTGAACTTGGTAAAACGAAGATGTCAAGTCAAGAACACTGAAACATGCTCTCCCTTTGAACTTTCTAAGCAGATCTCTGATCTTAGGTGGTCGGTCATTTTCTGGAAGAATCTTCAAGTTGATGGTCCGAGCATCGAGACAAAGACGTATCTGACCATTACTTTTCTTCACTACAGTGATGGGGTTTATGTAAGACGACGCCTGTTTTTTAATAATCCCGTCTACCTCCATTTTTCTGATCAACCCTCGTACTTCTTGATAGTATTTCTCAGGTATGGGGTATATTCTCTTCTGGTAAGGGGTTTCATCGGTCAGCCTTATCTTATACTTATAGTCTTTAATCAATCCAGGCTTTTCATCAAAAATATCTTGGAATTCCTTTATCAAATCCTCAAATTCCCCCTGAATTTCTTCAAATCCTTCAGTTTTTCTACTGGGTATTTCTGTTATGTTCTCTACGTCGTTAATAATGGTATTTAAAATTTCTTCCCTAAGGTCTATCTCCTGACTGTTTTTCACGTCCTGTTCTTCGATCTCTTCTGTGATCATGTACCCATCATTAAAGCTAATACTTCTATTCTTCATATCAATAATGGCTCCAACCTTCGATATAAAATCGATTCCTAGCACAATATCGAAATGGATCTTGTTAACCACAATAAAGATCTGTTCATAATTCCTTCCATTAATTTCAAAGTTCAACAGCACTTGGATCTTGCATTTCACTGCCTTGTCTTGGAAAATTCCTCTCACTTTGACGGTAGAAACTGGTAAAACTGTCATGTTTTCTCCTTTTAGCAGACTTTGATAGCATTCATCAGAAATGATAGAAATAATTGCACCAGTATCCATAAGAGCTTTATACTGTTGGCCATCTATCAGTACAGAAATAATAGGTAATGCACATGGTCTTTCCTTTTTGACGATTCCCCTCTCTTCTAATAAATCCTCATCAGTTACTTCGTAAATTTCGTTAATGGTAATCAGGTGTGGTGTGGCAATGTATTCATGGTTTCTCACTGTCGTTGAGAAATCGGCGGTTTTTTTTGTGTTACCAATCTCAAAGTTCCCCTGCTGACTTGTAGAAGGACCAGGATCGATCACTACATCCTGTCTTTTCTTTTGATTTTCAGCTTCCTTTTCTCGTAATTCCTTCAGATACTGCTGACTTTCTTTCTCTCTTTCTTGATACTTGTCGGGTGTCATAACCTGACCTTGAGAATTCTGATTTTGATTCTGGTACTGGTTATTTCTGTTATAATTTCTATTATAACCATTGTTGTAGTATCTACCTCTTCCGTTGTTGTAATTCCCTCTATTATTATTCCAGCCTTGTCTTTGCTGATATGGACGGTAACCTTGGGATCTGTGGTTGCGGAAATAATTATTCCTGTGAGGACCTACATTTTCAGTTTTTCCTTCCTCAGGCTTGTCAGTTTGCTGCACTTGATCCATGTAGACCGTATTAACGTCTTTGAATTCGTGCCTCTGACCTTTTTGTACCAAATTTGGCATTGGACTCGTGTAGTCAAGCCTTCTCAACAATTCGTCCATACTTGTCAAATCTCTAATGTTTGACGATATGATCAGTCTTCTTACCTCCACAGGCAGCATACGTGAAATCGCATCTATCGACTGCTCTGTTGACAATGGGGGTTGCAAAAATCTCAAGCGTGATAGTTGACTCGTGAAGAAATCAGCGTACCGTGTTGGAAGAGTACCTGAATACTTCCTCGAGTATACCTCAGCTCTTAATGAATTCTGAGCTTCTATTGACCAGAATCGTTTAATCAGTGCCTCTGCAAATTCGTCAAAATTGCTGAAAGTGTACCGAAATGCTCTAAACGATTCGAGGGGTCCTCCAGCTAGAAATCTTTCTACGATTCTCATCTCTCTCTCTCTAGGAATGTGGGCTTCTATGAGGTAGTCTTTAAGATTCCTGATATATTCGATCGGTGTGAGACTATCAGTGTTGCTAAATTTTTGAGGTTTGTCTTCAAAATTCCGGATGACTGTCACATTTCTCGGATATGAATCCATATAATTCCTCCCACTATCACGATACTTCCATTCGGGTTCACTATTCCGATCCTCTTCTTCTTCCCTGAATCTGGATATACGTTCCTCCGGACTAATAACTCTCTCTTCTGTATTAAGGTTACCTCTTCTCACGTAATTTCTCTCCTCTTCACCAGTCAATCCTTCGGTATCCTTGTCTGTGATTTCCGTGATGACTTTCCTAATCAACTCTTCCTTATAGGTTTCCATCATGCTAGCTTCTCCTAGTTTCAAATTCTGCAGCTTGCTCGTAGTTTCATTAACATCAGAGACAACCTTATGAATTTGTTCCTTTAATGTTTGCACGTCCTGACCTATCTGTGTTCTATCCTCTACCTGCTTTTCGGATAGCGAATCCATCCTTACATTCAAGTCTTTCCTAATCTGAACTACTTCGTTATTAATGTCTACTTGTGTACTGGCAAGTTTTCTTTCAATACGTTCCTGAATCTGATCTACATGTTCCCCACTTGACCTGTTCCATTCATCTTTCCACACCGTTACATTTGCAGTTAACATTTCTGCAACATCTACTTCGATGTCCTCCTTAAGTAAACGATTGTGATCTAATACGTGGGTTCTCATGACCTCTACATCGTATTTTAAACCAGCTAAAGAAGCTGTTGTCCTGACAGACTCGTCAACTAACCGAGTTGTTAATGCACTAATGTTACGAGTACAAAGTGTTTTTGAAGTTTCAATTTCCTCCCTAACTTTGTTAACATCAGTCTGAACTTTAGCAATGTCTACAAAAACAGTATTGACTTCTACTTGTATTTTATTGATATCGCTTTGCATATCGTTAACTTCTGAATGAATATTATTGATGTCTACTTGAACATTTGACACATCAGTTCGAACATTACTAACCTCTCTTTGAACTTCTTCTACTTTGTCTTGTACAGTAGCAACATCATTCCTTACAACAATTACTTCAGCTCTAGCACATGAAATATCACCCCGGACATTAGCAACATCAAGATTCAACATAGTAAGATCTTTCTGTACCATAGACACATCAATTTTAACCTCAGACACATCTTTATGAATGTCACTTACAGCATTCTCGATTCCCTGGGTACTGATCTGTAAACGCGACACATTATTTTCTAGGTTTGTAGAACTGGTCTGAATAACTTTCAAATTTTCATCCATCCTAGTAGACAAATTACTAGCATTCTCTTTCATCATCTCCTGCATTCTAATAGACAAATTAGCAGACAAGTTACTAGCATTCTCCTCCATTCGACTAGTATTCCTAGCTTCCATCTCCCTCACACTTTCATCCAGCCTAATAGACAAATTAGCTGACAAACTACTAGAATTCTCCTCCATCATCTGCTTCATACTACTATTCATGCTAGTTTTCAAGCTGTTGGACATCTCCTCCAACATCATTCTCAGACTTTCATCTGTCATTTCAATAATACTTCAATAATAAACTGCTTTAGGGACATACATCAAACAGAGCAAAATAACAACATCTGAGCAACATTTTTCACCATATATAAATTTGAGCAATTTTCTGTCTTAAATCTAACTTATAATTACCTTATAATTAACCTTCGTAGACACTTCATGTTGAAATAAACTCAAGCACATGTTCAAGTTTCTTTGGTTCATTTTAAAGTATCCTAACACAAATAATTTACATTTATAATCCAAATAGTTTAATTTTATCATTAATATGACTATACATGTCATAAGCCGGTCAAATAAAATCAGATTCCAGATCATAGGCGATTTTTCTAAGTTTCCAGCCTATTTAACCACTCTCAAGTTGTATAAGATCTGATCTTTTCTGAGTGTAATTTTCCTAATACAACACAACATTTTATCCCTATATAATCACACTCTCAAATTCTACAATTGGCTAAGACATCTAACAAAGAATCAACCTCTTTATTTGAGTCTTCACAATCCCATTGACATCGATAACTTGGTAATCCAATGTTATTCGAACACTCCACAAAAATTGCGGTGTCAATTCTACTGCAATAACTTGGTAATCCAATGTTTTGCTGATCGTGCCAATCGAGACAATCGAGCCCCACCGAATTGCGGCGCCAATCCTACTGTACCCGATATCCGGATAGTAGGCTGTCAGATATCCGCCCCCTCAATCGGATTGCCAATAATCAAACGCACCGGCACAGCTACATCAATGAAAATGGCACTGACAGATACTATCGAGATTAGAGCACAATAGTTAACAAGAAATTATTGTGGAACACACCAAAATATACGGGGGTTCATACTTACCTTTACTTACCTCTTAAATTTATCTCGGGGACTGGGTTGTCAACTGGATCACTTAAAGTATGCCCACACAATAACCTCCACCATGATATTTAAAATGAACCAGAACGGAGACGAGAAACTTTAAACTGCACAATAATTTATTTCACATAAAGAATGATTTAACAAAAAAAAAAAAACAACAACAAAATCAACGTGGCAATCAGAAGCCATCGACCACATAACCATGTCCTCCTGTAGGACCTGTATTCTCTACATATAATGTTTCAGCTTTCTCAAGCTCATAGCAACGTAAAATAATAATGCACATGGAATGGAAACGGGATTTGGGATGAGACACATATATCAATTGTTTTGCGTGTTTATATACTTCACATTTTATTTATAGCCACAAGGCTATTATGGAACGTCCTTGGCCTCTGTAACACAGTTGTCCGGGCCAGCTGCAATGCACCTGCATCGTTAAAGCGGACTCCCGTTCGTTCAACCCTAGCATAAGCGTGTTACCTCAGAGTTTGGCTCTCCTTTTCAAACACGTAAATGTTCACATCTCAACTGAAATATTATCACGCAAATGTCTTACATGCTTCATTCAAACACCAGTGGATTACTCCAACAATCCCAAATCAAGATTAATTGTTCAATCTACCTGCTTAATTAGCGTTGTTTAGAGTATAAAAAACTCTTAATGTTAATAACAAAAGTTCATTAATTATTTATAACAATAATAAATTGTTTATAACAATGTCAAACGACCATTGAAAATTTTATACACGCCTCTATTCATCACTATCATTTCAAATTATTTAACAAAGATATTTACAAAATTATTTTACAATATTATATTGTTAATATTATTTATACAGGAAATACATTAAACCACACGTTTATCCGGTTGATAATTACTTAAATCGTGGTGATATAATCGACCAATGAAGGTTAGTTATATTTAACTGTCAAATTCAGGTTTAATAAGGTTTAATAATAATTATTAATATTTGTGACTGTAACCTCCATTCAAAATCTTTATCTCAAATTATTTAACACTCTTGTTAATTTTAACAGTATCTTCATATGAATAACTTTCAAAGAGCCAGAACAATACAATCAGCGGGAAAATACTTCGCTTATAACGCACAAAATTGCACAACAATTGGCCCAAAATTCATCATATATCTTCATATATATGGCATAAAAATCTTCCAAACTACACACAAAAATCCTCCACTTATAAATTCATCAACTTCATTAATTATCGTGGGAACCTCCTTCATTATTCAAGGGCATTATTCAACAGCGACTTTTACACGTCCACTGAACTAACGATTATACATCCATTGTTCCTCTTTAAAAATTCTTATATTCATCAATTGTAATAATGACTGTTATTATTTAACCTTCGTGGGTTTCATTCATGAATCGATATGAAGTAAAAATTTGCCAATCACAAATAAATTTAATAGCGAATACGATTAGACACTCCTGCCTGGTCTATCAAAATTGAGATTAACATCTTCAAAGTAACGCAGTATAAAAATACTATCTTCAATCAAAATTCATCTAAACTGCAAAATAGTCGAATAGAATACAATTAGACTGTGGAATGCAAACATTATTGTTCCAATCTAGAATTGAGAAAAACTCCTATCAAATGTTCATTACTATAGTGTATTCAATAAATTGTAATTAAAGTTCATATTTCAGAAGATTGTCTATAATGCAATGATAAATGTCTATGTTGCAATCATGTTCATAAGACGACTAGTATTTCAAAGATCGTCGATATCGTAATAGATTTTAACGCTCTAAAATCTTTTAATCATTCTTCTTTCTTGAGGATGACAGAAAATTGGTCAAAGTAATTTACTGAATAGAATTACTTTAATAAAATGACACGCTGTCTGAATTCAAATCTGCCATAGCAAATTGTTAACTTTACAGTCAAATCGTGACTACAAAAATATGCAAATTACTGAAAGAATCTAAATCATCAGTCTCAACTGATCCAAAATTATTTAAGAATGCCAATGACATAGCAATGTCTCAAAAATCGAAGAAAAAGGCATAAATCATCGAAGTGTACTGAGTACAGAAATATCAATCAAGAAAATGGGGCAAAAGATAGGACAGAAAATATGGGAAGAATGGTTGCTCAGATATCGCTACAAGACTCAAATAATACAAGAAACGTTCACGACTACCTTATCTGTTGATTGAAGTTCTCGAGGAAAGTTTTCAAAGAAAACTGCTGTTGGTTCCATTTCACCAGCGTAAAGATGTGCTCCGTCCTCGAACCTGGAATCAGCGTCCTCGGAGAATCGAACTGCTTCCTCCTCCGAAATTGCACTGCTCCGTGGATACGAAAAACATCCTTCTGGCAAAACTCTTCTTTGTGCGCCGGGACAACCCTGGCCTCTCTTGAAAGTTCCCTGAAGTTCTTGCAGGAATTCGCCATGAAGTTTATTGTAGTTATTCCGCAGAAATATTCATAGTTGTGGAGTATGAAAATATTTCCACTGCCATCTGGTATAATTCAGCGATGGATTCACGATGCATGAGAGTAGTTGGATGTTCACTACATGCTCGCTTTTGTAGAAAGACGATTAACGAAGTTCCATGCTGTTACTTTACTCCAACGATATATGTCCCAATTGCATTAAAGCCTTAGCCTTCCATCTCAACTACTGTTATAATCATTGAAAGCACTGTAAGATTATAATGTTCCATAGTCGAATGCATCGTTGTAATACCAAACGTATTCTCCAATATCACTGTTGCACTCCACGTGTCAGCCGTAGTGTATAATGTGGAATTTTAAAAGTGTTTCTCATGTGGCGAGAAAATCACTTTTGTTGGCAGCCTTAAAGTTCCAATATCTTTCGAAGTATAACTGTGAAATTGTTCAAATCTTGTACACACCTCAATGTTGTACTGCCCAATAGAATTATAATGCAGGCTGAAGTTAGCGATTGATATCTTGACTGGTGGAAACGTTAATGTGAGCGTTTCAACTTCACCTAGTTTTGAGCAGCGTAAAATGGAACTGCTCCGAGTTCGTTCGATGCGCCGGGCTTTAACCACGCTAAAGACAACTTACTTCACTGAATCACTTGAAAATAACTATATATCACCAGAAATATATATGCGATCTGACATATGAGATCTGAGTATGAGTTCTGAGATTATGAGTTCTGAGAGCTCCTCTATCCTGTGCACGACCTTTTATCAACTTCTTAAGGGGCGTATCCATCCCTTCCATAGCCTGTTGCTGCGTCATTGCTGGAAGTTTTAACTTTGGCTATACTTGACGGATTTTCAAATTTCAAAAACTCAAAATTAATTTCTTCAAAATTCCAAATCAATGCCATAACTGAAAATAGATTTCCACAAATCTGCATGCCAAAAGTAATCAAATATCGTAGTTTCAGCAATCTCCGTCTTCCTTCCAAACTATCGTTCATTGGTTCGAGTCTCTCCTCCAATTGCGTAGCTTCTTCCTTAGCACAATACCTTGTTTCCTGCGACTGCGTCGTAAATCTAAGATCTTTCTCGAACAAAATCATGACGTCACCAAGAATCTCAGCTCAACAAGCCTGCTTGCCTCAAGTCTGCGTCATCCGTGCCTACGTCATGAATATCGACGTCATAACTATGACAGCCATAACTTTGCTCACATTTGCCAATACAGCCATCGTGGTCTCAATATAATTCAATTTCCGGGGGCAGTACCATCCCAGAATTTGCCCGAGGACGAAGTGGGAAACCACAGAAAACCACTTCGAGGATGGCTGAGGTGGGAATCGAACCCCCGCTACTCGTTTGGAACACCCGAGGTTGAGTAGACCCCGTTCCAGTCCTCATACCACTTATTCAAATTTCGTGGGGCAGCAGCTAACCATGCTGACCGCTACGCTACGGAGGCGACTTGTTCTACATTTTTAGAGCAGAATTGCATGCATATTTTAATCTTTCTTAGTGCATTAATGTCCGGTCCCCAGCTCCCAAACAGGATAGTGTGATACTAGTTGTATGAAAGTTTTCACAGCTGTTTTCTCTCGATATTTATAAAAATAGCTAAAGACAGGTAAAGTCGTATTCACGATGTCCTCGTTTTGACAGACAGACATACGTCACTTCTCATAATTGTAGGGAAAGGTTTATTGAAATAATGAATTGGAATGCAACAGCAAGTAAACTCGACTCACTGGACTTCATTCCATGGCTCCTCTAAGAAGCCGAGAGCTTCAGTAAATTGAAGCCGTCGTGCTCTGTTGCCCCCACTTTTTCTACCCTCACCTGCCTCTTTGAACAAGCCGCTGTCCTCCTCTAAGGATACGAACTTGGACTCCTGTTCCGAGGATCCATCATGATGTGTGGCGTGCTACGGTTGCCAGAGAGGCTTACAGCGTGGAATGGCATCGCAGCCATCCACCCCGTGTATTTGGGTGCGTGTGTATGTGTAGAATGTGTCTGATAACTTGTGTCACTGTGATGTCAGTACTAATGTGTGTATTTGTAATTGAGGTAGGATTTAGGTAGAATAGGGCTGTGGTCTTCATTTAGGAACCATCCTGCCATTTGCCTCGAGTAGAAGCAGGAAAACCACTTCCAGGATGGCTGAGTTGGGAATCGAACCCGCCTATTCTCAGTTACGCCTCACGATGCTGAGTATACCCTGCTCCAGCCCTCAGAACAGTTTTTTTTTGGCAGAGCAGGAAATCGAACCTGAACCTCGAAGGTGGCAGCCAAGCATGCTAGCCACTGCGCAACGAGGTGCGTGATCACATTTAATAATTACTGGCGTCATGTGTATAGAAAACTTTGATCTTTATAATACTAAAATTACAGTACTACCCTACCAGTGAATTGCTACCGGTGGCGGAAATCGGAACTAATGCGCTCCGCCCGGCCACACGCCTGCAATAGACGTGCAGTTGTCGCCAGCGAAACCTCATCGCCTGTCATTTGTGTGCACGATTAATGCTGGGTCGTGGCTGTGAGGTGTCTTCTCATTGTATGACTGTACATGCGTTCCCCCTCTTGCCCCGGGACAGCTCGCTGCAGCCATAACGAGGCGAGATGACGTAATGTATACACTACAGCTGCGCTCCACAGCTAGCGGTAATAATTCCCCCTGGTAGGGTAGTACGTTTATTTATTTATTTGTTTATATTTTATTTATTTATTTACTTATTTATTTATTTATTTATTTATTTATTTACCAATTGCGGTAGCTCCGCTCACTAAGGCACAGAACCAGGCTAATGGACCATGCTATCTCCTAATTTGGTGAACGAGTGCGTCAGAACCTCACTGTCGGCCGTCCTTGAAATAGTTTTCCCGTGGTTTCTCATTTCCAATTCAGGGCAAATTCTGGAATAGCACCTTCTAATAAGTCACGGCTGTTTCCTTCCTACTATTTGTCGAGTTTCATTCATTTTCTTAAATTCCTCTCTCATTAACTTATCTCATGTGATTGGCTGGAGGAATTGCATCCGGTTAAAAAAATCAGCTGGCATATAGAAATCAATTGCATCTCATTGCATGTATTTATTTATTTATTTATTTATAATATGGCCACTATACTTTTTAGTATTCGGTCTCATATGCAGCCTTTAGAGGGTAAACGATGCACCTTCATAAACCCTTACTTACACTAAGTATTCAGTTGGGGATTCATAACAGCCCCGTATACTTGTCTGTCTGTGGAATGCGCCTGATCAGCTATATGGTTGCGATAACTGTACGGGATATGACTATGGCCTTAAGATAGGTACCATTTTAGCATTTACTGGAAGTTGAAGTGAGGCAATATAGAAATTTCTGTGAAGGGCGGCTGAAGGAGAACTCAGACCCTCCTCTCCTCAGTTTTACTCATTGGATAAAAGCATCCCGTTCTAGCCATAGAATATACTACTGTAGAATCTAAAGTCTCCAATCGGGAGGTGGGAATCGAATCAGGGTTGCCAAGATGTGGAGCTACATCACGACAAAGGAGACGCAAGAAGCGTGGACTAATTGTACTGAACAGATTCTTATCTTGCCACACATGTTGTGGGATCTGCGTGAGACACTGCTCCAAGCCAACAAGAAAGAAAGAATTCGGGATGGGTAATTTGTCAGTTCGTCCCACTGTTGAAGTTGAGAAATGGAGACAAATGGGCCTCCCTTGTAATGTACGTGTTTTTTGCTGATGAAATTCGAAGTTTGTACGCATAAAATCAAGAGCAAAGCACAAGTAGCTTGCTGTCTATGAATGTTTTATCTGTAACATTATTACACGATGGATGTAACGTGGTAGTAGTGAATCATTGCCGTCTATTTGTAGAGGAAAACCTTTCTCATTAATCTCATTGTGTATAGACGTTGACTTTTTCACTTTTTAACCCGCAGTCATCTGTAAACCTGCCGTGGATGTTAGCTGCATCGTATAGACGTATTTTAAAAGGCATGGAATTTTCATCACGTTAAAATAATGTGTGTGTGTCAATAATGGCCCGAGTTACTCTTTATTCTGCCACTACACGTTAACTTTTACGGTCGTTCGTTCAGGCGCGTAGATTAATGATACTGCCCATATAACAGCTCGATCTAATGAATGTATTGCCGTCCTCGCGAATACTGTACATTATACAAAATATTACAGAACATTACTTCGGAGTTGAAGTACCGCTCGAACTATGCCGTGTTAAAGAGTGATTAAGTTGGCGGCAACTTAGGTTTCGGTTGAAAAATTAAATTTTCTCTTTTCTGTTGTTTTGGGTTCTCTGGATATTGAAATATCATCTGTCTGTCTGTTTGTTAGGTAGTCAGCCCGAAGGCTCGTTGGATCCTCAAAAAGTGCCGCCATTAGGTTACCTGGGTAGATACCCACAAAATCCCAAGGCAGTGCTGTATTGAGGCGTACCATCCAAGAAGAGGAGTGAGGTAGTTTGCCATGGCTTTCCATATGAGTCAGAACAGTAGTACTAACCTATGAGTAGAACCTTTCACAGCATCCGTACGCACTGACTGTGCCCTGAATGTCATTACTAAGCACCACCCATACCTCAGTAGCTTCCATATAATCACAGTCATGAGGGAGACTGAGACATCGGTGAAAAGCCACATTTTACTCTAGCCTGTGCCAACAGACAAATTCAAATGTACTGCCTTCATCAAGAGATGGCAATGAAATATCATAGGAAGTTGGTTTGGAGCAAGAATGTTAACCCCTTTCCGAGATAAGGGTTTATGAAGTTTGTCAACTTTGGCAAACATCTACCAAATATTTATTCATCTACCTTTGCAGACATTTATTTGACAGCCATTTCTTACAAGTTTTATTTTTATGGGAATTCAGTACATTATCTCATAAATTACTGCACCGATCTAAGATAATTCACTTCGGCAAAACGTCAGTGGTTTTAAACAAAAAGTATTTTTCCCGCCTCGATGCGTAGCAGTTATCGTTCTTGGGTGTGAAAGCGGAAGCCCGGGTTCGATTCCAGGCACTGCCAAGAAATTTACTTCTGGTCTGAGGGCTGGAATGGGGTACATTCACCCTCGTGAGGCAAAACTGAGAAGAGGCGGGTTCAATTCCTACATCAGCAATCCTGGAAGGGGTTTTCCGTGGTTTCACACTCCTACTTCGGACGAATACCAGCATAGTTCCTAAATTTAGACCTTGGCCGTCTCCTTCCCAATCCTCATCTGAATTAGAACTAAGTTACACACATTAATACAACCATCACAATAACCCAGGGCAACAGACAAATTACACACACCCAAGTACACGGGGCTACATGACCACGATGACGCAATGTCCTTAAATTAATCAACAACAGCATTTCCATACATATGCTCAAGTTCCAACCAGTTACAGAAACATTGTTTAGTGCAATAGCAGGCTTAGGTTTGGAAAACGGATGGGATCTCGATACGCTTGTAGCAATGCAACGTTACCATACAAGAACGTTTTATGCATGCTTTTCTCCATTTTATATTTATAAATGTTGATTCAATCATGTGTCTAATAAGAACGTTTGTTGCCTACAAAACCCCTCGAGAAGAATTGAAAAACGTAATTTTTCGCGCAACAGTAGTTTTGTAAGGATGAGCAATTTAGTTCCAGATGACTTTTAGCATAGTTCTTCTTCTTACTCTTGTGAGGTCCAAATATTGTTATCGTCTTCCCCTTCGAGTATGTATTACCTGCATTCACCCTCCATGTATAGTGCACAATACCAGCCCTCCCTTCTTTCAAGTTGAAGAATAAGACCGCCTTTGACCTCCGCCAAAGGCCCCAGGTCTGGTGCTGATACGGTTGTTAAGCTTCTACGTGGCGTGACCAGTGTACGGGGAGTTTGCTGAATACCTTCGCTTGTCCTCCCAACTTATCTTGTGCTAAGGTGCAATATCCTATCCACTCCACTCTCCCAGCATGCTTGCCTTCTATTACTGTCTCCTTTCAGTGTCAGAATGTAAAGAAAAGTGAAAAAGACTCCTATAACATGTAGGACAGAACCTTCCATGGGATCAATACACACACACACGCTCTCAATGAAAAAAAAAAAAAAAATGCCGTTTGCTCCACGGCTTTCGACACAAGAACGTAAAATTAATGTTTTCGTTTGATGGCTTTGATGACCGTCAACGATCGTTATTTCAAAGTTAGTATCCATTAAATCAATTGGAAATATTTTTCTCAGCAAAATACGGTATCTCCAAGTATCTTTACATTGCAAGTTGACAGTATGTACTGTAGAGACACTTCGTCCAAACTTTAGAATACCGTCTACTTGCTTGTAAGTATAATACTACTACTGATAATAATAATGGTAATAATAATGGTTTTAAGTCCCTTTTAACTGATGCGGCTTTTAGAGACGCCGCCTCGCGTCGTGTCAGAATTCTGCCCCGAAGGGAATCTTTAACGTGCCAGTAAATCTACTGACAAAGCTCCATCGCATTTGCCTACACTCAAATGCCAACTGACTGCGCCATGATTCGATCCTGCAACCTTGGGTACAGCAGGCAAGATCATTACCGCTGCACCATGCTTGTTAGAGGCGGATTAATAGTTAATGAGAAGGACGCGCCAATACAACAACAGTTTTGACCCACTGTAGCAGAGCAGAAAGTAATATCTACAGTATACAGTGGAACCTCGTTAATCCGAGGTAATTGGGACCAAGAGTTGCTCGAATTTGGGAAATCTCGGATTACACAAAGTTACGAAATGTTAAGACCTTTAATTTAAAATTAGATGCACAAGAACCTTGTGTTAAAATACTCTTACATTAATCGGCATTATTTCATCAGTTATCGTATAATGTGTTGCAGTTGGGCATTGTTTCAGAAATAAAAAAACAATATTCTACAAAAGAAATGCAAATATGCACATATTTACTTAAAAGTACAGTCCAGCATACACTGGCTAATTGGCGGAAGGGCGATAGCGGGCAGAATTGTCAACAACGCATGCGCACATCTCCGCCAAAGACCTTGGGTAAGTTATGCGTCTCACTGTCGTCCACCTCGGATTAAACGGAGGCTCGGACTACCAGGGCTCGGATTACCGGGGTTCTACTGTAGATCTAAATACAAGTGATTGGGAAATATGCAAAATATTAATAAATAATGATTAAAATAATAATAATAATAATAATAATAATAATAATAATAATAATAATAATATAGGGAATGAATGACCAAAACCTTTCCCGGGCTGGAAGTCATAATACCTGGGGAGGGGAGGTTAATTTATTAATATCAAACAGTGTACTTACCGAACATACAAATAAATTTACAAATACATTTACACTGTTATAGGCTACTTATAATGACAATAGTTACACAAAAATAGCAAAAATAATTGAACAGTCAACAATAATATTATTATTATTAATAATAATAATAATAATAATAATAATAATAACGGATGATGACAATCCAAGTGAATATAAAACGTGTGAAGAAATGTTGTTGTTGTTGTTGTTGTTGTTGTTGTTGTTGTTGTTGTTGTTGATTCTTTAGGGGCTTTACGATATCGTGGTCATGTGGCCCCGAATCCTTGGTTGTATGTTGAAATTGACTGATAACCTGTGTCACTGTGATGTCCGTACAAGTGTGTGTACTTGTAATCGAGGAAAGCTTTGGGTAGGAAGCGGCCATGGTCGTAGGTTAGGTACCATCCCGGCATTTTCCTGGAGTAGAAGTGGGAAACCACAGAGAATCCCTTTCAGGATGGCTAAGGCAGGGCATAACACCCAATATTGGGTTCAAACGTGTTGGTCGACTGAAAAGGATACATTTTATTTATTTATTTATTTATTTATTTGGCGCATGTGCTTACACATTCTCAGCCTATGTGCTGGAAAGAAAACATTAATTAAAATCCCAGATATACATCATAAGGAGCAAATTATTCAATCTACCGTTGACTGCATTCTGTAGTAGAATTACTCTTTTCCCTCACTCCTCCAGGCTTGATTACCCAAGAACAACTTTACTATGCGACACGTCAAAAATATGACTGTCTTCTGCATAAGATTTAAAAGGCCTGGGTCTAAATTTAAATCTGTGAGAGATTCCTTTAAGGTGGTCGGAATTACGCCAGTGCTGAAGATGATCATAGTAACTGTCCTGACTTGTGCCATGTGTCATTGCTATTATTACTATTACTATTATTATCATTATTAATAATATTATCTAGATAGCTGATCTCTCAGGTACAACGCTGGACAGAGAGGAATCATGGAGAGTAAACATACTGTATTGTCTAACCCAACTTCTGACGGGACATGGTTATTTTCGGTCTTACCTCAAGAAGATGGGGAGGGAATATTACCAACAATGCATCAATTACTCCGAAGCTATTGGTGATGCCCAACACACTTCTTTTTCCTGAAGGATGTGGTTTAATAAGAGGGAATTACTTCAGAAGGAGATTGGACAACAGCTCTTCGCAGAAACCATCGTGGAAATGATGCTTCAAGATGTGTCGCACTGGAACAATGTAGCTCATTACTCTGAAGAAATTAAATTATTCGAAAGAAAAAGAAAGATCTGGACAGTCACGAATGAAAAATAGTTATGGACAAGTTTCCTAATATATAGTCCTAGCCTGAAGTAATGTGTTAACGGTACCAGGGTAGGTTCCAGAAGCCACATGGGGAGTTTTAGTCGGTAGTTTGGCACTCAGGAGTCAGACACTATGTGTGTTAAATGCATTTCTCGTTCTCCGTAAAAATAAAAAAATATATAGCCAATAATAATAATAATATTAATTATTATTATTATTATTAGCCTCCGTGGCTTAGGCGGAAGCACGCCGGCCTCTCACCGCTGGGCCCGTGGTTCAAATCCCGGTCACTCCATGTGAGATCTGTGCTGGACAAAACGGAGGCAGACAGGTTTTTCTCCGGGTACTCCGGTTTTCCCTGTCATTTCATTCCAGCAACACTCTTCACTATCATTTCATTTCATCTGTCATTCATTTAATCATTGCCCCAGAGGAGTGCGTCAGGCCTCGGCAGCCGGCACAGTTCATATCCTCGCCGCTAGATGGGGGCTTCCTTCATTCCATTCCTGACCCGGTCGGAGACTGGAAGCAGGCTGTGGATTTTCATTTTCATTGTTATTATTATTATTATTATTATTATTATTATTATTATTATCATCATTACCTTATTACTGTTTCCAAAGGGGTCGGGGATGATGTGCGATGAAATTCTATGTGGCGGTTTATTATTACGGCCGGATGCCCTTCCTGATGCCAACCTCATGAGAGATGAAATGAATGAAGATGAATGAAACTGGGCAAGGATGTGAAAGGAAGCGGCCGTGGCCTGTCAGAAGGTTCCGTCCCAGCATTTACCTGGAATTGAAAATGGGAAACCATGGAAAACCATTTCAAGGAGACTGACGGTGGGACTCAAACCCACGTCAACCGAGTCCGCAAAGAGCTTGGCCCCATGGTCTAGCGCTGCGCTTTAAAGAGCGTAGCTACCGCTGTTGGTCATCAACATTATTATTATTATTATTATTATTATTATTATTATCATCATATGATCTAGGCTCTAGAGGTATGTTTGTATCATCCAGTGACTACATCTAGGCGAAGAAGACCATCCCAAAATGTATTTCCATGCATTGCACGTGTATCGTCTGTGATGTACTGGTGTCCATTACACAACGGTCTCACCCATGGCCCCCAGGCCCTCAAGGTTGCACATTAGGATTCTGATTCAGCGCTAATGGAGACTCTCAAAGAATAAATGCGCCACGCCGCTTGATGATGTCTTAGCCGTTACGCTATTTAGCTCGGTTCTCAGTGTTCATTTAGCCTAATTTCCATATAAGTTCAAGGTCTAGAATAGCGTGATATCTATGGCTGCACTCTAATAACACCTAACGAGGAAGACTCACGTTTTGTGCGTGATAGCTGGTAATACCATCAAATGAATTAGCCATGTTGAAAATGTGGTTCAACTGCAGGCCTTCTCCAATACCTCTGTCTTTTAACAGCGTGATCTAGTACGAAAATACAGCATTGTACCGTAACTACTATATTAGAGCTAGGATTTGTTTACTATTAAATTACTCAACAATAGCCTATAACACGTCAAAAATTCCCTAAAACACAGGATTAACGTCCTAAAAAGAAGGCATTTATGAACTACAGTAAATACTTGAAGAAAAGTCCTATTTACAAGGTATTTATGATAGAATAATTTCAATTATGTTCACAAGCGAACCATCTCCGACATAAAACTTCGCTAATACCATAAACTAAGGTATGTATGACCTAAAAACTACAATCCCTAAAATAAAAGCACGTATGACATAAAAACTTCAAAAAAGCTCTAGAACAAAACATTTCCGACCATAAAACCTTCAAAAACATGCCATAAAAAAGCCTTTTTGATTTAAAAAAAAGTAAAAATATGACTTAAAGCATATTCTAAAAATCCCATTAAATAAAATAATTATGATCAAATAAGTTCAAAATATGTGCTAAATCAAAGTATATGACCTGAACCTTCAAAACATATCCTTAATTAAACTATTTATGACCTAAAACTTAAAAAATTGCTCTAAAATTATGCATTTTTGACCAAATAATTCAAGGAAATGCCCTCTCTAATTCATCTTAGACCCTCAATTTGGCAAAGTACATGTAAATACTCAAGGGGCAATGTTCCTGGCTTAACAGAAAAAGGAGGCAACTTTATAAACATTCTAGTTAGTTAGTTAGTTAATTAGTTAGTTATTATCACCTTAAGGGGCGGACCAGTGAGGTCATCTACCCCTCAATAATAATTCTAGCCCTAGTGATTGCCATATCTGACCCAAAAGAAGTTTTCGTAAAACACAATATAATCAAAAATGAACATCAGAAATACTACACAAAATAATAATTTAAATTGAGCCAAATAATGTAATATTATAAACTTTTCGTAGTACAGTCGACAAATGTGACCGTTTCAAATTATTATCATCATATAGTAGAAACTGAATCATCCGCGGGTGTAGTATCCGTGGTACAGAGAGTAAAATAATTCGAAATTATACAATTAATATTGTGTTTGACTGTACCTCAGAAGGGTGGCACACTGTCTCTTAGTTTCCCTGTGTCTCACACAATGGATAGGGGTGGATGACACATATATTTCGCCCCTTAAAACAACAATCACCACCACCAGCCTATCACACAATTGAGATACCGTAACCTTGCAATAACGTTGACAATTCCTACTGTTTTTGTTCCATTTGCTGGAACAGTTTAGATAGTGAGTGCCTACAGTAGCAATCATAGACATTTGTCAGTCATGAAAATTGTCTGAAAGACGCAAACGTGCATCAGAAACTAGAAATTGAGCGTAAACTTGAAGCAAGCAGTTCTACACAGCACCTGTCTGACTTACGGCGTACGGTAAGTAAAACAGCCAAACGGGCTTAAGAGACCAAATAAAAGGCAATTGAATTTTCAAACAGTTCTTTATCATCCAATTATTTATCAAGAAAAACTATGAAAATAATCACTTACGCAAAACTTGACAAAGCTACGTCAAATGGTTACAACTGCATAGTATTAATATTGCAAATAGCTTCCTTAACATCCTTTTCTTCTCACTTGCGGTTTATCCGAAGTGTTCGATTATCCGTACTTTTGCCATCCATGGTTTTACAAGCCAAATAATGAAAGTACGAAATTTGATGAAGGTTTTAAATTTGAATATAAACAACCTCCGGATTGATGACAAATGATTGGGTTGTGTTTTATAGCATTTCTTTTCACTCGTGTAACATTTTTAATGTTACCCTAACTTAACACTTAATAAACTAGCTCATCTCTTTCCAAAAATACACCACTTGTTTGTTGCCAGTCTATTAGTACCCAAGTGTGAGTGCCATTTTGTAAAGTGATTTATATTGTGTTAAGCTGTCTTGCTGTTTTAAGATAAACTTTATTTGTAAACTGCACTTTATTAACATTTGTTCAATGTCGGGGAATGGAAAGAGCCAACTGATTTCGCAAAGAAAATTAGACTTTATAATTTAATATCAATGAGATTGTTAATTTTAGAGCATTTGAACATTGATAACTGTAAATAAAATGCAGCAAATGCAAATGAAATCAAACACGAAAAATATGAGGAAACGTTTAGACCATATGTTACCTTTAATTTATTATGTCTCATTATATCCAAGCCCTCACCCCCACCGCCCAACGTAATTTTACTTAGCGCCCCCCTCTCCAGAAGCAACCCCTAGTTGCACCACTGTTTTAGAGTACAAAGCTATTCGTGTAATACATACGGGCATTTCGATAGCAAAAGAGTTTGAATACCATTATTCAAAAAATTAATAAGCAACAAGTACGACAGCAAAAGTAATTACTAAAAACTACGAGGTATCCGAAACATTCCCCTTCGTGCGACCAAGGAGATATTAATGTTGATGGCTGTAGTGTATGTTATTGGAACTGTGTTAAGTTTGCAGAACTGCCATCATCCCACCTGAAGTGTAGTTAAGTAATGGATTATTTACTTTAACTCGTTAAGAGGCCAATACATTACCAGTGTACTCTAGTGAATATGTTTTGTGTGAAACTTAGTTGTGTATACATATTTGTCACGATCATCGATGTTTGATGTGCCATTAACCTTGTTCCTTTATAGCAGTGTCTCGCAAACAAAGTGCCGCGAAGTTGGCTGGAGATGCCGCGATATTTTGGTAAGGAAGAAATGTTAAATTGTTTACCATTATAAATCTTTCTGGTTTGTACAAGTTGGAATTGAGATTTAATTCGTATTTCAATTGCATTAAATCACTACTTTTTATTTTCAATGAAGGTCGTCTATGGTGACAGTAATGCATTACGGAATGGAAACTCAAAAACAGCAATAGCTTCTCTCGCTAAGGTGCAGCGCTAAGCCATAGAGCCAAGCTAACTGTGGACTCGGTAGTCGAGTATGTTCGAACTCCGCCGTCGGCCACCCTTGAAATGGTATTCCATGACTTCCCACTTTCAACTCCAGGCAAATGCAGGAACGACACATCTAATAGGCCTCGGATGAGCCCTTCTAACTTCCTGGCCAGCTTCTTTTTCATTCATATCACCTTTCATTAATTCCTCCTCATGATGGTGTAATCAGGAAGGCTCAGGAAGGAACTCTGGCCGTATAAAACACTTGCCAAATGAAAATACATCACATCTCATTCCAGACTCCACTGAATCGACAATACAGAGTAGACATAGGCTACAGTAGAGTACATATGAGCTGATAACACAAGACGGTAAATAACAGTAATATTTTTGAAGAAAATAGATAGGCCTAAAGACTCTATAATAACTCGTCAATTTAATTGTGCGTTCCTACAAGGAAGTTCCGATTTTCTAAGAAAGACCCTTGTTCCCCAATAACAATCAATTACATTCATTTTAATGAACTGCAGTATCTGAAAATAGAATAAAAACAACAGGTTTCTTGAAGAATTAAAATACCCTATTTTCATATTACTTTATTGTAGCGTACTGGTCCTTTTCATCTCGAAGATCTTCCATCAATTAAAATAGCTTTCCCATGTATTGAACTAAATACGAGTCAATTTTCCTTTATGACCTAAACTACGATAGGGCAACATCAGCTAACTCATAACTCAATATCCAAACATTGTAGTCAATTCTGAGAGTAAACATAACATAATACAATTTAATAGGCCTATACTTTTGGTAACACGAGCACCATCTATGATTGAGAAGAAGCACTATATAGAAAACATTACACCATTCCCTCATAGCATAGCACTACCATACCAAGTTTCAATGTGGTCGGGCCATTCTGTGACGAGTTAAAGAAATTCATAAATCAGAAATTGACAAGCTTGCCATCTGTAATTTGTAAAAAAGGAAGCAATAGATTTACCTGGAGTTTATAGAAGAAAACCGCTATGCCATTTTTGACAGTGATCGGATCATTCATTGATGACCTAGGTGAATACAGAATTGCCATGCAGCACGCCGGCTATGATTTATGTGAAGTAAAATACAGATTTTATACCCGTAGGTTTAGACTATAGTCCATTACACTAAGTTTCACAAAATTGAGTCGTTTTGTGACGAATTATTGGAGTTCACATCTTAAGAATATGTTATGCAAGGAATCTCTCTATATTTGTTTTTGAAATGAAGCAATCTTCTGTAGGTTCAAATTGTAGTAAGGAGCCACTATGCTATATTCCAAAGTGATCGGATCATTCAATGAAAAAGTGGGTGAATTCCTGTTTGAGAAATTGACATGCGCACCATCTACAAGTTATTAGGTGTAAGCCATAGACTTACACTCCAGCAGATAAACCTTACGGTAGTGGTTCGTTGTACAAATTTTCACTTCTATAACATGAACAGGAAACGAGAAATTAAAATGTTTTAGAAATTTTTCACAGCCGCCATCTTGAATTTTTGAAGACTCGAACAACATTATGAAAAAATATATTTATTTCTAAACAATGATTCCCAATAATAAATCGCATTGAGGTCGGACGATTCCATCGTCAGAAAAGTCGATCTCAATATTTAGAATTGGCATTTCGTTTTATTATTTAATACATTTTTGAAAGTTATAAACATAAAATTTACACTGTCGTCTACCGTCATTCAAAATTTTAGTACGATGTCTGTAATCGTTTCAGAGATGTTCAGTACTGGTGAAATATGTACCGCAGCCGCCATGTTGAATTTTATAGAGTGATGAAAATTTGAATAGCACGGTTAAGTTGTTCAAATTATGTTGTGTAGCTTACTACCAAATTTAAATAACATACAGTAGGTCCTAGTGATTAGAAGTTATTTTGGCACTTAAATAAGCCTTACTCGCGGACAAAATTTGATCTCATAAGCTGGCCTTTAGGCCTACTCAATTGAAAAGGAGAGCTAAAATAGTACATTATGCAACGAGCCTATAATGGCAATAATTAAGACACGAGTATAAAACGAGCGAAGCGTGTTTTATAATTTCCATACGAGTGTCTTAATAGCCATTATAGGCGAGTTGCATACGACTGTTTATGTTCGAGGATACTTATAACTATTTTATGTTCGAACATAAATACCTGTCGAGATTTCGCCAGTTTTATGTACTGAACAAAGCGCATGGGACGCAGAGAATACCTTGTATTTGACCATGACCTCCTCAAATACCCCACTATGACACTAGCCACGCAGTGAAATTTAAAATAGAAGGCCGTGGAAGTCAGCGCAGATGCGATGCTATCCTTACCTAATTGGTCACACAACTGTTTCTTGAGCTCTGATTGGTAGGAGAAACTGTCCCATAATGAAAACTTGTACTGTAATGAGCCTCATTATAGTACAGTTTTCTGACATATAATATTTACATTTCGACATCGTCGAACATAATAGTACATTATGCAACGAGCCTATAATGTCTATAATTAAGACACGAGTATTTTTATAAAACGAGCGTATGCGAGTTTCATAATTTCCATACGAGTATCTTAATTACCATTATAGGCGAGTTGCATACGACTGTTTATGTTCGACGATAATTATAACTTTTCTATATGTTTTAACATAAATATTCATAAATATCTGTTGAGAGTCTGTTACTTGAATTTTGTGATCGCAGAGCGAGCGTCTTTCAAGATCTCTGGACGACCGACGCATGCGCTCTGTGTGCTTGCAATGCCATACGCAGGCCATATGTTTACATCTGCCGCCCCTCAGTAATATTGTCACTGATGTTGTTTGAAGACAATGCAGTGTGTATTCCATGTCGGTAATTTATTATAGTTCGATGTTGTGTTTATGTCCGACATGTTGGATTTTGAGCGCACGCGTGAAGGTATCGTTACCTAATTGGTCAATGAACGAGCTCTGATTGGTTGGAGAAACTGTATCATAATGAAAAAGGGTGTTATAATGACCATCATTATGATACAGTTTTCTGACACATAATAGTGAGGGTCGAACATAAAAACATTAACAGCATATGTTAGACTACGCTATGAAACACTTCAGGTATATTCTTACAAAATTTATTACGTGTGTAATAGGCTCCAATTTTCAAACGCACACCATTTTAAGGAATATAGTAATGGGCGTCGTGCTGTTCTGAGTTCTGGTAAGAAAGGTGTCGCAAGCCTCAAAAGGTTGAGAATCACCGCTCTGTAGGATCACGCCTCAGTGGAAGATACCGCATGCGTGTTTACTGCCACCGCTCCAGTGTTTCGGCCACGCATGCTCTACTTTATGGCAAGCCAAGTGTTTATGGCGGAAACTTTCAAACTCTCCCAACACCCACACGGTCATTTAATCAACTGTGACTGAAAGTTGACCTCTACAGTGTGGCTCAAAAATAGCTGTCACATTTTTAAGGCCAGACATCTCTGAACTATAGAAATGTTGCCAACTCAGATAAAGTAAAACATGTTCCGTAATTTAAATTTATTCTTAGTCTACTTCAGGGATAAATCCCGCAAATATAGTCTCTTTGAAATCAATTTTTGTAAAATAGATGAGCGCGATACTTTGTTTTCTAATACTGTTTTGGTTCTTGCTTAAATTAGGGGCTTTGTTCATTCTTGTGTGAATATTGTAATATGTGTTATTGTGATGACTGTAGCAGTTTGTATAATTGTAATTATATTAGAGTCAAGGATTGTAATAGATGCCCTGAGATTTATGCTATAACATGGTACCATATGAGCTTTTACCTGGAGTGGGGGTAGATAGCCTAAACCCGAAGGAAACTCAAACTCAAGATGGTTGCTGTCACCGCCTGAATAAAAACTGGAAATTTTCATACTAAAGCTTAAACAAAATACCAAATGGTATGGAATACATTTATTCCACTTTAATCAATAATTATAATTATTATAAAATTAATTTATATTAGTCAGTACCAGTTTCGGCCAAATTGTGGAGTTCTTGCGTGGATACTAACAAATCAAACTACAGTAGATGCGAGCGTGTAATAATACAATTCGATTCAATTGTTCTAAAAGCAAATTGGAAATTAATCTTAACAGTAAATATTTTTAACATAACCTAAATGTGGAGTAATACTGTCTATACGTTGTGATACTGTCTAATGAAAAGAATATTGCTAATGAACAGAATATCAAACTTAAAAGCTAAAACATTAAATTCTGTTGACTTAAAAGTTTACTTATACTATTAATGGCGTTACAATAATTCTAATAATATTTTCGTAGGATATTCCTTTTTCCTTCCTTCCTTTCGCTTCCACTTTCCCTCCAATCATCTGATCCTGTATTCCCCTCCCCAGACAGACATACATAGAAGAGGAAATACTCTGATGTTGGCTACACTGGACTCTTACTACGGTATTTCAGATGTTGCTTTGATCCTTGGCTGACCGCAGCTCACAGCCTCTAGTGTTGATTGGACCATCGGGTGGATTGGTACTTGGGCCATACAATACAAATCGACCTGAATAGCCGTAGCACGGTGCATTGCTTGGAAGCTTGCGTAGCAATTCTGTGAACCAAATAAGAGCACTATCTAGTGATTGCAGATGCTCAGAGATATGCAGTTGTGTAAGTTCAGCAGGGCGCCCACGAGTATCAACTCGAGAGATATATACATGGACTTCCTGGAGGCCATTAGCCATAGTTCATAGATCCTTCGTTAGTTTGCGTTGCACTAACTCGTCGAATTTGGTTCGCGTCCTAGTGTAGTGGCTAGCACTCTTGGCTGTCACCGCGTAGGTCCGGGTTTCTGATTCCGGCTCTGCCAAAAAATTGAATTCTGGTCTGAGGTCTGGAACGGATTACACTCAGCCTCGTGAGGCAAAACTGAGAAGATGTGTGTTTGATTCTCGTCTCAGCCATCCTGTAAGTGGATATCCGTGGTTTCCCATTTCTACTCCAGGCAAATGCCGGAATGGTTTCTAACTTAAATTCACTGCTGCCTCCTTCCCAATAATCTGAATTAGGCTACAAATACAAATACCACAATAACACAGGTTGGTTGTAATTTGATTTAAGCTTTTAACATTTGGGTGGCCACCATTACGTTTTGGTCAAGATGGCGGCAATATAAAACATGACACTGAGATGTCCTTTACTAGTTCTACCTCTATACCAAATTTCGTTCAATTCGGTTTCATCGTGTTTGAATTGATAGGGGGAATCGATTTGCACTCATACATGGCCGCCATCTACAAAACTATTGGGCAGATCACCCTGTAGTTAAGTCAAAAGACGCTCGAAATATAAATATATGTTGTTGCAAAATTTGGTAGAGATCGGATGATTTGGTTTGAGCTTTTAACACTTGGGTGGCCACCATTACGTTTCTGTCAAGATGGTGGCGATATAAAACATGACACTGAGGTGCCCTTTGCTAGTTCTACGTTTGTACCAAATTTCGTTCAATTCGGTTTCACCATGTTCGAATTGATAGGGGGGGGGGGCAGATATTCAGAGTACACACACTCACACACACACACACACACACACACAGACACACAATTTTTCGCCCTGTGTAGATCTCATAGTCTACTTTCATTTTTTGCAAAAATCGAAAGTAGGCTAAAAATACATGAGATTAATAAATACACTTGGATCCAAATTGACTTGTCTAAGTTCATGAGTTTGATTGGTTGGTTGGTTCCTCAGTTTAGAGGCTGCGACAACGCGTCATGTAGCCCCGTGTATTTTGGGTGTGTGTAGAATCTGTCTGATAACCGGTGTTAATTGTGATGGCTGTATTAGTGTGTGCTATCTGTTTTTAATTCAAGTACGGACTGTAGACATTGAATTTTCAAGTAGTTCCAACTTGTGCCGCCAAACGCCACCGTCAACGACTACTAGTTCAGAACTTGGTTACTAGATGCCACCGCAGTCGGCTCCTGTCGACGAACGTTGGGACCTAAGAGCGTTGGTCAAATTTCAACCTATAATTTAGCTTCACACAAGTGTATTTAGTGGAAGGTTCATGAACCTGAGTGATTTGAATCCCTTGGCTTCACGATTTGCCTGACTAGCCGTGAACTTGGTGATTGAAGCCATTTTTCAGTGTTGCCTTAGTAAACAAAAGTTTAATGCTTTTCAGTCGGTCAACACGATTGTACGCAAATGAGATGGGTTACTCCCTAATCCTGAAAAAAATTACATGAGAATATTCTCTTTTCTAGGTTAGGGAATAACCCTTCTCATTTGATTACAAAAGTGTTGACCCCACTGTTTACTAAGGCAACACTGAAAAATGTCTTCAAGCACCATAATTGTTTATTTATCTTGTGTGATAGGGTGACCACTTAGCCAACTGTGCCACTCAGACCGACCTATAAATTATTCGAAGAGCCGCCACGGTAGCCTATAAGAAGTTGGCAGCGGGAATAATGCACTAAGTACATCAGCCAAAGGAATTAGAGCTTCCTCCACTCTCTCCTGTGATTACCTTTCAATTCATTAGCAGTCTCTGGGCTTAATGAATGGCCTGACACTGCCTTTGAAAATGTTGCGACCAGGGAATCCTTCATCCGTGATTAAAGGGGAAGAGCTCTGTGATATGCGAGCCGAGGACCCGACCCCACTCACTGGAGAGTGTTGGATGGGGTGCTGATGCTAAATTCCACTGTGACAAATAAAGGCTTCAGGTCATGTATTGTACAAATAGTACAGGGAGAACTATTTAAAATTCCACTCTGCTGGCTAATGATGTGTCACCTCCTTGTGTAGTGGCTAGCGTTCATCCTTTTGCTCCGGAGGTCCGGGTTCGATTCCTGGCTCTGTCAAGAAATTTAACTCTGGTGTAAGGGCTGAAACGTGGTCCACTCAGCCCATGAGATAAAACTGAGAAGAGGTGGGTTCGATTCCCTGGAAGTGGATATCCATGGTCTCCCCATTTCTCCTCCTGGTGAATGCCGGGATGGTACCGAACGTAAGGCCACGGCTGCTTCCTTCCAAATCCTCACCTAATTTACAAATACACACACTAATACAGCCATCGCAATAAATCCATTTTATCTGACAAATTTACACACTCACCGAAGTACATGGGGCTAAATGACCACGATGTCCAAGCCCCTCAAATGAAACAACAATAACAACCTATCTTGTCCGCATGCCGTGGGAATCTCCTGAACGCTAAGATACGAGTATATCCGTGTGTCAAGCTTCGTCTGATCAAATGTGTAAATACAGTAGATCTGAAGCAGCCGATTACGTCAGCTCGCTTCAGTGGGAAATTTTACTTTTATACTGTACAGTAGTCGTAATGGCTCACGAACACCTAGGTTGTTTCAAATGAATCGACAGGCGATTTTATCCGAATACTTATGCAAGTGTTTCACACCACTCTGGGGCAGTTTTATGAGGGTTAGAGGGCTTCTAGTAGAAGTTGGATCTTAAGTTTCTTTCTTCAAGACAATAGTTATACAGCCACAGTACGTTTAAATCACGAGGGACATCTGTTGCCCAGGGAAAGGAAGACAACACCGAATCCTCATAATTAGTGTGTCGGGACAGAGCGGCAGTCTTCTGGGAATGAAAGAGCACCACTTGGGTACGCGTTGGCCATCACGGCTATATATCAACTCCTCATTACTCCTTAATGAAACCTTATTAAAATAAAATGAGCATCTAGAAGGCATTCACCCGGAAAGTAGAGAATTTACCGGTGGTAGTGATTGTTGTTTCAAGGGGTAAAACATCTAGATCACCTGCCCCTGATGGTGTGGGTAAGAATGAGTGAATGATAAATAAATATCTGAAAAGAAAAGTCCGTGGCTATTGACTGAATAAATAAAATTATTATTTTAAATAAATATCTAACTTTTATACTAGAAGATGAGAAAGACGTGGGCAAGGTAGAAAAGTAGTCATGGAAATAAACGACAGAGAACAGAAGAATGGGGATTGAGGGACTTCGAAGGACGAAGAGCCATGAAAGGTAGTTAGGAAAGGGGAATGAGGGGAACCCACCTGAAAGAAACTAGAAAAAGGGGAAAAACAAACCCAGCTCAGGAATCACTCCGAGTCGCAAACTCCTGAGCTTACCAGCCGTCACCCCTTTAAGGTGTATTCGGGCGGGCGGTGGAGGTAGCAGAGAGTGTTAAATTGGGGCACCGGCTGTGATTAAAATATTTATATTTCATATTCAGTAACAAATATTGCTATCCTCATATCCATGAACCTATCACAGACAGGAAGCTCCCACGACTATTCAAGACTAATAAAATCATAATTTTGCTGTCTTATTTTACAACAAGAAGTTCCGTGACGAACTAAAGAGCCTACTTTTCATGCCAATGATTATTCTACAGTATATGAACCTATCTAGAATAATGACGAAATTAAGTTGCTAATATCAAAATTTCTAATTAGTTCGAAATACTGTATACCTTGCATAATGTTGCCTAATAGAGCACTACAGTTGGCAGACCTGATGACTGAATATATTCTTAGTTCCATCTCTTAATGTACAGAATACAAAATTTGGTTGAAGTCCAATGAATAGCATGGACGTTACATGCAGTTAAACATTGGATCTAACAGCGCACGTAAAATCATGTTGGCAACAATGTCATGCATATATTGGTCAGAAATAATCTGAAATAATATGATCTATTGTTGTGCCAATTTTGAATGAAATCCATTAGATAGTATAGAAGTTACATGCATTTTAAAATTGGACCTATCAGCAGGCTTAGAATCATGTTGGCAGCACTGACGAATATTAGTTACTCCAAATTCATCTAGAATGCCAGGTGCTATACGTGTGCAAAGTTTAGAGCTATTGGCTTGCATACTTTCTGATACTGTATATTGATATTAGGGTAACAAAAATAGGGATAGCACATATTAACAGTTGGCAGCCCTGGTTGCTCTTAAGAATACGCATAGTCATATCTGTTATGGTACAAATAGCACATACGAAATTTGGTTGAAATCCAAATGATAGTATGGAAGTTACATGTATTTAAAGTTGGACCTGTCAGCAGGCTTAGAATCATGTTGGTAGCACTGACGTATATAAGTTACTCCAAATTAATATAGAATGTCAGGTATTATACGTGTGCATAGTTTAAAGCTGTCGGCTTGCATACTTTCTGATATATTGGTATTTGGATAAAATAAATTAGGAGCATTTATTAACAGTTGGCAGCCCTGGTGGGTCTCAAGAATACGCTCAGTCGTATCTGGTTATGTACAAATACAACATACGAAATTTGGTTGAATTCCAATTGATAGTGTATAAGTTATATGCATTTAAAAATTGGACCAATCAGCAGGCTTATATTCATTTTGGCAACACTGCCATGTATGGCCTCCTGGAAATTAAACTGCAATATTATTATCTATACGTGTGCCAATTTTGAAATAGCTCCCATTCATACCTTCCAAGATATCCAACATGGAGCTCAAATTTCAATTGCGATTTTTTAGCAGTTGGTAGCACTGACATCATTTTCAAATATGGCCGTGAGATATTTGGGGTGTAGACATTTACTCCTACCAAATTTTGTTTCGATTGCTCCAGCGGTTTAGGAGTTGATAGGGGGGGACACACACACAGCCAGACAGACAGAAGGACAGACAGACAGACAGACAGACAGAAGGACAGACAGACAGACACACATTTGCCCGATCTCATAAGTCTACTTTTTCCTCATTTTTGCAAAATGTGAAAAGTAGGCTAAAAACTGACCAGTAGATCCTGCCAGTAGGAATTCTGAGCAAAGGTGTAAAGTAACATTTCCCACACAGCACCCTTTCACCCGCCACCAGCAGCCGTTAATGTCAATAAGCCGCTTTACAATGTGACCGTCACTTACTTTCAAGAACAGATTCTTCTATTTCTGCCATCGTCGACTTGAATTCGGCCAGGCCTTTGCAGTCAGTTCAAAGACAGTGAGTGAACAGGTGAATTCTAGTTCGTGATCAGTGGAAGTGGTTAGCCCGATTTACAATACACTGATACAAGTAACGACATTACCCATGGATAAGTGGATTATTAACAGTGGTTAAAGTAGATCCCATGAAAGTGATACCTTGCCCCGCTTCGGAAAGAAGATTAACAAGGAGAGGGGGCACTAAATATTTCATGTTTCAAAAGGGGGGGGGGGGGGTGCGACAAATAAAGTTTGAGAACCCCTGCTTTAGGGCGATTTGGGGAGAGAATTGACATGCCCGATCCCTGCGGGACATGCACTCGCGACCTCCAGCATTGGTATACTATTGCTCTACTGAGCAAAAGGTGGCATATTTTATTTCTCTTTGACAAGGGCACATAGGCCTACGTGAAAACGGTCTTTGCTGGTACAATCATACTGTGATAATGGTCCTCCAAGACTTGGATTTTCCCGACTGCATTGGAAATTTAGGAGTCATCTATCACACAAATAAAGCGAGTACAAGCCATTTCAGATGGATGTTAGAGAATTACAATATCCGCTCCAAGAGGGTCACAAACCCGTGCCCTTTGGTATTGTATACCGTTGCTCTACCACTCAGCTAATAAGGAGACTTTTTTTTTATCTATGATTGATGAGAGCATGGTCTAATTCCTGAATGCCTCCTTATAACATCAATGCGGTCGATATAGATGTGTTATCCGTAGTTGGTGGGTAGATATCAATTTTTAAATCATTGTCATATCCTAAAAGCAAGTTTCCTCTTTTCTCTGCCCCATGCTTCACCTCTTAGCTGTCTCTACATGTCAACACGTTCTTCACATCCCCAAATTGTGACTTGCTGAGTCTTCCTCAACTATCCTTCTCAGCACTTTGTGTTCAAGAATAGTGGCCATGAACGTATTGCGTTTTAGTAAATATACTCGTATAGCCCACTGACCCCATGGAAGTCTTTGAAATTGAGATCACTTGGGTGACTTGTACATCATCAGCACCTTTCCTATGCCTCAACCCAGAATTAAATGTCTTCGCATAGGCAGGAATTGGGGCAGATGACCTCGTAGTTCCGCCCCTTAAAACAACAATAACTAACGAACTAACTATAGCCATGAATCGAACACGGGATAGTAGGCTGCTATGGTAATCACTACACCACCATGGATACTGTGCCTCAGTAATTTTCTTCGTCCGTATTGTCTTGATTAGAGCACTTTCTTCATTTGCCTCTTTTAAAACTTCTCAGTTTGAATTATTTTGAGTGCAATGTGTGCTCTAGTGAATCTCCCTCCATCAGGCATAGCCAAAAATATAAATTCATTTATAATGCATTTTATCTAAATTTAGGGGCGTAGTGGCGCAGCGGTCAAACTGTTTGCCTCTAACCAAGGTAGACCGGGTTCGATTCATGGTCAATACATGTGGGAGTTTCGAAGTGAAATATCATGTCCTGTCCTGTGGTTCCAATGGCACGTAAAAAGGAGATCCGGTGGATCATAATCGCGAGATTATCGGTCACGAAGAACAACAAGTTTCCCTCCTTATCTAATGTTTTTAACTGATCTTCTCGGTGTACGAAGTGAATTGACATCTCAATATAGCCTAATGCAACATACATCTCTTCCCTATTGCCTTAACAAGACAGAGTGTACCCCGTTCCAACCTTCAGATCAGAATTACATTTCTTGGAAGAACAGGGAATCGAACCTGGATCCTCGTGGCGATAGTCAAGAATAGTAGTCACCACACCGAAGCAGACGATATGGAGTCATGCAATGGGTTACCCTGGGCTTCTATGCCCAGAAGGATTTTAACATCTTCCATCTCTAATCTCAGAGACATATTTCAAAACAACGAAGAATAGAATAGCTGAATAATATATATCGTGTAAGCTACATTATTTCCATGTACTCAAATAAAATATAAAACTGACTGTTAATAATCACAACTACTCTACTAAAAACATAATAACTATTACATTTTAGTAGGCGTGCCAAGCAACCAATAACCGTATCGTGTCAGTAGCAATAATGAATCCGTGTGCAAACATATTAACTTCTTCATAACTTGAACTCGCACAAGACACACATACACGTCTTGGCTTTAACCCTCCAAGTGATAACTAAAAGCTTGTTAAGAGTGGTACAGAAATGAGTAGTAGTTTATTATACAGCTAAGAACAGCATGACGCTGGAATGGTATCTTAAGTGATGAGCGACTTGAACATCTTTGTACAAGTTTTAAAAAAAAAACATAACAATACATAAATGACAGTTAAATATATCATATGACATATATTTTTGTTCAGTATAAACTAGAGTATGTGATTATGTAATAATATTGGATTCATATCTTGATTCCATTTTATTGGGGGTGATGAATTACAAATTTTCACTTTTGAAAAACAATTTTTCAACTTTAAACTGCACGTAGCTTCAAAACTACAAAAGAACGAAACAAAAGGTAAATGGCTAAACTGTTTTCCATTTTGTTAGCAACAAAAGACTAAGAGTGCATATTTACTATAAAACTAAAGAACAAAGACTTATGCACAAAAAACTAAAACAATGTACATCTCCTCTTCGGGCATAATTCTTTAGTCCGAGTCACTTGCAGGAGTTTTTCTTTTCCTCCCCTTTACTATCGGCCTGTAGAAGTGTTTCAGCTTATGGTAACAAGTAGGATGAATGCCACAATTACACTTAGGGCACCAGAAGTTGTTTCACTTTCTTTTTATGGCAGGATCTTCCGAACAAACTACGCATAATCTTTCTTTTCGCCCAGGTAAATGTTGAATACAATGTTCATCTTGTTGGCTAAGTCTTGGATGTTCAGGCTGAATTCCAACTGCTAAATCTAGTACAGAGAGTTTAGTTTGGATGTATCTGAGACCCTCGCTTGCCCGCTCGCCCGCGGCGCGAGCCTGTCCCCCGCCAGGCACTTTGCCGTTATGCGCGTTCGAACGAGTGATGCCAAGATTTGTTTAGACAGAAAAAAAAAAAACTATTCGATAATTCAGCAAGTTAGATCGAAATAGCCAATGAACTGAACTATCGATTAGTGCAAAGTTCGATGACATTCATGAAATGGTTGCCTAGCAACACGGCTCTAAAGAAATGAGTCGTTAATAACGACTTTATCATTTCACAAAGGCATAAATGAGTCGTTATTAACGACTCATATCACTTGGAGGGTTAAATACAATATAAACGATACATTTCCATTATTCTTACCATCTATCACTGTTCATTCCCCAGCATACTTGGTGAACTAGATATTCAAAATATAATTTACTCCCCACTGTTCTACTTGAACACTGCCGTCAATATTTAACAAAAAAAATTAAAGAAGCAGAGAAGCTTAATTCATTTTCTTTCTCTTCTTGTAGCACAGATGCGCATAAAAAACCGCCACGGTCATATTTACATACAGGCATAAAATGTGATCAAGGTTAAGTCACCATGAAATGACTATAGCATACAGCAGCAAGCGGAAACCGGTTTTACTAACCTCCTCCTCCTCCCCGCCAAGGAGTTGTTCATACTTCCGTTCAAAAGCCGGCCAGGCTTGACTGACCAAAAACGAAGAGATGAACATGTTTATTAGAGTAAGTGTTTTAATCATGTCAATATTCTCTTTTTGGTGCTTGTTGATTTATGGAAGAGCAGGTTCCTTGATTGTGACGTCATCTGGGTGCGAACATAATTAACAGTATTCTCCCTCTCTCTCTGCGTGTGATACATTAGAATATTGTTCAGCACTATTATCAGGCATGCTATACACGCAGCCATCTTGTATAGTCAGCCAGTGTAGGTTACTTCGTAATATAATTTTCATTAATATATATTTAGCAAATTAACACCTTATGCCAATAAAAAAAGTTGTACTTTTAATTATAGTACCGGTTTCGGCCACATTGTGACTTTCCTCAGTGGCAAAATAAGTAGAGATGCAACACTTACATTCAAAAATTTTCCTATCAAAGGTTGTTATCAAAATTATTTCTAAACAAGTAGTTCCGTGACGAACTAAAGAGCCTACTTTTCTTAAAATTTCAGAATGATGCCAATCTATATAGATCTATCTAGAAATAATAACGAAATCAAGTAAAAGAGTAATAGAGTAAATTACTACAGTAGGCAGCCCTGGTGACTCTGAATAGTCTGACTTAGTTCTATCTCTTAAGGTATAGAATGCACATACAAAATTTGGCTGAAGTCTAATGGATAGTATGGGCGTTATATGCTTTTTGATATTGGATTTATCAGTGCGTGTAAAATCATGTTGGTAACCATGGCATGTATGTGATGCTCAGGATTAATCTGAAATATTACGATCTATTATAGTGCCAATTTTGGATAAAATCCATTTGTTAATATAGAAGTTACATGTAAATAAAAATTGAAACTATCAGAAAGCATAGAATCATGTTGGCAGCACTGAGGTATATTATTTACTCCAAATTTATATTGAATGTCAGGTACTATACGTGTGCAAAGTTTAGAGATGATGACTTGTATACTTTCTGATATATTGATATTAGGATTAAACAAATTGAGAGAGTATTTATTAATAGTTGGCAGCCTTGCTTATTCTTACGAATACACATTGTCATAACTGTTATGGTACACAAAGCAAATACGAAATTTGGTTGAAATTCATTTACTAGTATAGAAGTTATATGCATTTAAAAACTGGACCTATCAACAGACTTAGAATCATGTTGGCAGCACTGATGTATATAAGTTACACCGAACTAAGGTAGAATATTAGGTACTATACGTGTGCAAAGTTTAGAGCTGTTGGCTTTCATACTTTCTGATATATTGACATTACGGTAAAATCATAGTGAGAGTATTTATTAACAGTTGGCAGCCCTGGTGGCTCATTAGAATACGCACAGTCATATCTGCTGTAGTAAACATAGTACATATGAAATCTGGTTGAAATCCAATCGATAGTATAGAAGTTACATGCATTTAGGAATTGGACCTATCGGCAGGCTTAGAATCATGTTGGCAATACTGGCACGTATGGTCTTCTGAAAATTAATCTGGAATGCTATTGTCTATGTGTGTGCCAATTTTGGAATAGTTCGCTTGTATAACTTCTGAGATATCCAACATAGAGCTCAAATTACAATTGCGATTTTTCAGCAGTTGGTAGCACTGTCGTCAATTTAAAATATGGCCGTGAGATATTCAGGTATAGATCTTTGCTCTTACCAAATTTGGTGCCGATAGCTGCAGCCGTTTAGGAGTTGATAGGTTGGTTGGTTCCTCAGTTTAGGGTCTGCGTCAATGCGGTCATGTAGCCCCATGTACTTTGGGTGTGAGTAGAATCTGTGTTAATTGTAATGGCTGTATTAGTGTGTGTTATCTGTAATTCAGGTAACACACACAGCCAGACAGACAGAAAGACAGACACACATTTTCCCGGATCGATCTCATAAGTCTACTTTTTCCTCATTTTTGCAAAATGTGAAAAGTAGGCTAAAAATACCAGTTGTCTAAAGTCTAAAAACTCATTAACATCTTTAAAAGTCAGATATGTTACAGATTAATCATTGGCATGAATCTTACATTTCGAGAAAAGTAGGCTCTTTAGTTCGTCACGGAACTTCTTGTTTTTAATTAAAAAAAAAAAAAAGAAAACATAGCTACATGAAGAAATGTTATTGGCACCAGATACAACAATGATTGAGCTGTTTCTCGATATAATCACCACCACAAGTGAGATACCTGTCATATCGTGAGATCAACTTTTGTGTTTCTGTGTCGCAATGTCGTTCGCTTGGGAAAGGAACCAGTGTGTGATATTCGTCTTCAGCTCTTCGTCAGTATGAAAATTCTGATCAGAGGACAGGAATTTCTTGAGGTACAAGAAAATATGAAAATCGCTGGGAGAAAGATCAGGAAATAAACGGTGGATGATCAATCAGCTCTCCGCCGAACTCCTACAGAACAGTTGCTGAGTCCCGAGCCGTATGTGGCCGAGCATTGTCATGGATTAGCACAACACCTGCACTGAGCATTCGATCGGCGCTATGTTATGTGCATTAAGAAACTTCATCACATTCCGAACTGCGCAGGCAGCGGGAGACAGATTAAATTAGGAGCCGCCATTTACAGCCACTGCTGCTGCGTTACTAGCGGCTTCGGTGGTGTAGCCTACTTGGTAGCATGATGAGCTTCTATGCCCAAGATTGCGGGTTCAAAGCCAGCTGAAGTCGTCGGATTATTTAAGAGCGTTAAAATCCTCCAGTATACCATCCTTCAGAGGGGAAGGAAAAGATTTATGGCATGTAAAAGAACCTTCCACTAACTACAATTATGTGAAGGTTAATTTGTAGGTTAGATTTGATTAACGCATTATTAGTTCCAAAGTTCCAACGTTGCGGTGGCATCTAGTAGCCAAGTTCACAGCTAGGTGTCGTTGATCGTAGCATTTGGTATCAAAAGTAGGAACCACTTGAAATTGATCGTCTGCAGTCCTTACCTGAATTACAGATAACACACACTAATACAGCCATTACAATTAACACAGATTCTACTCACACCCAAAGTATATGGGGCTACATGACCGCATTGACGCAGCCCCTAAACTGAGGAACCAACCAACCTACCAACTGCTGCGTTACTGAAACCAGTAAGGACTTGTCCAGCCGGTATATGATTGCTACGGCATAGATCTGTAGCACATGTTCATATTTCCCGGCTAAATATGCTTACTTTAAGAAAATAAACAGGCGAAACTTAATGTCTGAATGGTCCTCGTAGATCACAAAAAGGGACTAGTGGAAATATCAACAACCGCTAGACTCAGAGAATTGAAACATACACGTCATGCGGCTGACCACTTGAGCTACCCCTTATCATCTGCCTCTACTTTTCTCCACATTGCGCTGTAAGGCACGATCCACAATAGCGAGCATGTAGGAAGTGAGGAACTCATGGGCAGGTGGGTTGTTCTGTAATGACGTGAAAAACGCCTGGTATTGTTCACGTATGCGGACCTCCCAGGTTCTGTATCCGGTGTAGCCTACCATGGGTGGCTCAGTGCTCAGTGTTGCAAGGTGTGGTTTACACCGTGAGAATTATTTTCAATCATTTGTGTGTTTAACGGAAGAACTGTGTTGTATTATTTTATCTAAAGAGATATGAACCCAATATAGTCTGTATAAAGTGCCTGATATACCCTCTTAGAAATTAGGTAGATTATGTGCACATTGGAAGCCTCCGTGGCTTAGGCGGCAGCACGCCGGCCTCTCACCGATGGGTCCGTGGTTCAAATCCCGGCCACTCCATGTGGGATTTGTGTTGGACAAAGCGGAGGCAGACAGGGTTTTCTCCGGGTACTCCGGGTTTCCCTGTCTCAAATTTCATTCCAGCAACACTCTCCACTGTCATTTCATTTCATCTGTCATTCATTTAATCATTGACCCAGGGGAGTACGACAGGCTTCGGCAGTCGGCACAGTTCATATCCTCGCCGCTAGATGGGGGCTTCATTCATTCCATTCCCAGACCCGGTCGGTCGACTGGTAGCAGGCTGCGGATTTTCATTTTCATTATATGCACATCGAGCAGTATTCCTATTGCGAATGGCCTAATACCTTCCACGGGAACTAATCAATAAATATGGCTAATTATTTATTTATTATATACAAAGGACAATATGCACATAAGGCGTGTTTAAATGAATTTACAGGTCTTTGGCGTGATTGGCGAGTGTAATAGTCCATTTAGAACAGTTCCTCAGGTGGTACTGTTTACATTTCATTCCACACAGTTGGCATATGCAGTTGTCATCCTGTGTGTGGTGGCCATCAGTCATGCAGATCTTCCAGTGGAAGCCGTTGGCGGCGAATCTTGTGGAGACATGTCTGAGCTCGAAGTTTGGACCTTTCCATGTGTTTGTCTGTAATGCTTTCGTGGAGTGGATATCCGCTGGAATCAGCCGTGCTTCTTCTCTTCTCTAATAGCCTATGGTTAATTATGAGTGTATGTTTTATTAACGAAATATTTTAAAGAACGGTATATAATGTTTTAGTCTGAGACAGGGGTCTCCAAACTACGGCCCGTGGGCCAACACCGTCCCGCGATCATCGACAATCCGTCCGCTACTGCTACTTACCTGCTATCCGGCCCGCCATAGTTTATTTTGATTGCATTGTAAAAAGTTAAGTAGGTAAATCAAACAAAATAATCAGATGTTTTATTTTACTTAACCAATTAAGAAACACAAAATGACTGACAAACTTAATGAAATTGGACATTTTAACTGCAATTAATGAGATTTATCCTCAAAACTTACAGCAAATGATGTCACACATAAGTAATTCACATAATGAAAATAAATATTAAAATAATGATTAATGATACAATTGTCTGAGAAGAGTTGTGTTTGATTCTCACCTAAACCTTGATAAAACGTGTTTTTTCGCAACTTCCCACTTGTTTTCCAAGCAAAATAATGATGCTACAGTTACTTACTTCGAGACGGCTAACGCAAACCCAGGCGGCGCTCCTTCATCCGCATAATCCTACCGCTTAGTCCCGCCCAAGTTGTAATGAGGGTTCGGTGTTGGCTCCCTTTTTCTCAACATGTCCCTCGTGATTGAAATGTATTTTAAGGCACTGTAGCTGCACACCTATTCCTTGGAGAGAGAAATTTACGCACATAGCCTCAAATCCACATAAAACAACCCCCCTGCTGGGAGTGAAACACTTGTATAAGGCATAGGATCAATCGCATACCGATACGATTGAAATCGCCTGGGCTCCGTTAGCCGTCACGACTATACCACGGCTATACTTTACCAACAGCGAGAAAACAACAGTCCAGCCGCCGCGGCTCTGATATTTCTCATGAGGGAGGGAGACAGTGTTGCCGCCAGTTATGTACTGCGAAATATAGAACAACGTGGACTACATAAAATATTTCACATGTTTTTAAATGAATTCTGACGAATCACTGACCACATTACTAAAGTAATAATTATACTTACACGCAGTTCACCGGTAAGTGCGCACACTAAGACAATAAACCTGAATTAACCCTTGAGATCTGGTGCCGGATCATTTTGACCCGTAGTGTGTCACTCCCTTTTTGTCGTAGTCGTACGGATTTTAAAGACGTAATTTTACACCTGGTGTCTTCCCTGGCACTACAGTCCCCATGAAGGGCCTAGGCTTACCAAGCGACCGCTGCCCAGCCATTTGGCCAGCAGATATTGGGGTGATGCGTGATCAGCGCATTGGGTCCCCTCGGCCGTTACTCTTGGTTTTCATGATCGAAGCTGAGTGCACCTCGTTCCAGCCCTCACGTCAGTTTCTAAAATCCCTGACAGAGCCGGGAATCGAACCCGGGGCCTCCGGGTGAGAGGCAGGCTCGCTAGCCCAACACCACTTGGCCGGCTGCTTAACCTTAACACAATACTATTCACTTTCCACTATGACACACTCGGATACTAACTGAATGGCCACTGATAAGTGGTGTGTTTTTGGAAGGTTGAAGAAAGATAGTGCGACACCCATCTCACTGTCACCCCTCTGGCTAACTGGATTGTTGGCCAATATAACATGAGGTTTAACTTATTTATATTTTTCAAATTCAACATACAGAAAAATGACAATAATTTCCGTAACAGTACAATTGGCTTTGATAGTGGCGGTAAAGCAGCCGTCTCGATTATTTTGAACAAAGGGGCTAATGACCAAGGTGTCCCCTGACCCTAAACATGGATCAACAAGAACGTGAGCTATGTTATTGTGCTTAATCAAAATAGTTAGATTTTCCACCCTTATTTTTACAGATTGTCCCGACTAACGCAAGCCGGAAATTGTCACGCGAACACTGGCGCCATGGGTAAATCTGACCCGACCGTAAATCATATAGAAATAACGTGAGTGTTCCAAAAGCTATGGACATGTTTCTATTGTAGGGTGAAGTTCAAGGCTAGGAAGGAAGGTACTGTAAGGGACAGGAAATAAGGGCTGACCAAAACGAAAATATAGAGCATTATTTAAGTCTCGGGTGAAACATACCCCTGCGCCAGTCCTCGTGGGTGAACACACACAGCAACTGGACTACAGAAGAGAGCCTTGGCAACATCGAGCTAAATTTAAAGACCGGCTTACAACCGCTGATTGGTACAGGTGACAGCATTCTTCATGGTAGTAAGCAACTTCGGCGGAATTCCACTGCGATCGAAGAGTTTAGGTTCTGTAACCGCAAAATGTCGGAATAAAAAAATGATGCGTAAAATTGCAAATAGGGTGTGGGACTTCCACGTTGCATAGTGAAGACGCTAAGGAAGAATTACAATGATGGCAAGTTTCGAGGTTCTATTAACAGCTTCTCAATGCCGTAAGTGGGCTATTTTGTTCTCTTTATCCCTCTTCTCCCACCATCGCCAAACGTTAGAGCCGGACTGTAAGCAATGCTACTGCTCTTATGCTTTTTTTTTTTATTTTATTTTTTAGCGTACGGCTTTTAGTGCCGAGAGTGTCCGAGGACATGTTCGGCTCACCAGAGTTTTTGTAGCTGCTTCTATACGGACACCCATACAGTGAGCTACAAGTACCATCGCGTGTTTAGTGTTGTCTGGGGAGGAAAGTGTTAATGTAATGACGAGGAATTGGAAGGTAGCGGCTGTGGCCTGTAGTTAGGGACGAAACCCGGCATTTACATGGGAAACCACAGAAAACCATCTTCAAGGTTGCCGGCGAGGGAATACGGACCTCCTCACCTCCGGGATGTGAGCGACTGCCTGCAGCCACACCGTAACAACCAAGGCTAATAAAAAACAAGATGTTCAGTAAAGAACATATAGCCTACTTTCTCCTAAATGCATGGGTATTGTTATAACTCTTTGTCCTTTTCAAGGAGTATAATTGAATGTTGGTTGTAGTAGCTTGTTGAAATACAACGTGCTATAGGGATATTAAACATGAATATGAGGTGCCCGTTGCAAGTGCTACCTCTGTAAAAAAAATCATTCAATTCGGTTTCACCGTGTTTGAATTGATCCGGGGAATGGATTTGCACACACACATGGCCGCTATTTGCAAACTATTGGGCTGATGACCTTGTAGTCAGTCATAAGATGCTTTCCACAAAAAGGCATGTTGTTGCAAAATCCGGTAGAGATCAAATTATTAGGATGGTCGAAATTTGATTTAAGCTTTTAACATTTGGGTGGCCGTCATTCCGTTTCCGTCAAGATGGCGGTAATATAAAACATGACACTGAGGTGCCTTTTGCTAGTGCTACCTCTGTACCAAATTTCATTCAATTCGGTTTCACCGTGTGTGAATTGATAGGGGGAATCGATTTGCACACATACTTGGCCACCATCTGCAAACTATTGGGCTGATGATCTACCAGTTTGGGCAGAATATGCTTCCCACATAAAGATTTGTTGTTGCAAAATTTGGTAGAGACTAGATTATTAGGTTGGTCGTAATTACATTTTAGCCTTTAATATTTGGGTGGCCGCGATTACGTTTCCGTCAAGATGGCGGTGATATAAAACATGACACAGAGGTGGCCTTTTCTAGTGCTACCTCTGTACCAAATTTCGTTCCATTCGGTTTCACCGTGTTCGAATTAATAGGGGGAATCGATTTTCACACAAAGATGGCCGCCATCCGCAAAATATTAGGCTAATGACCTATTAGTTTGGTCAAAGGATGCTCCATCCATAATGGTATGTTGATGCAAAATTTGGTAGAGATCGGATGATTAGGTTAATCGTAATTTGATTTAAGCTTTGAATATTTATGTGGCCGCCATTACGTTTCCTTCAAGATGGCGGCGATATAAAACATGACACTGAGGTGCCCTTTGCTAGTGCTACCTCTGTACCAAATTTCATTCCATTCGGTTTCACCGTGTTCGAATTAATAGGGGTAATCGATTTTGACACAAAGATGGCCGCCATCCGCAAACTATTAGGCTAATGACCTATTAGATTTGTCAAAGGATGCTCCCTCCATAAAGGTATGTTGTTGCAAAATTTGGTAGAGATCGGATGATTAGGTTAGTCGTAATTTGATTTAAGCTTTGAACATTTGTGTGGCCGCCATTACGTCGTCGTCAAGATGGCGGCGATATAAAACATGACACTGGGGTGCCTTTTGCTAGTACTACCTCTGTACCAAATTTTGTTCCATTCGGTTTCACCGTGTTCGAATTAATAGGGGAAATCGATTTTCACACAAAGATGGCCGCCATCCGCAAACTATTAGGCTGATGACCTATTAGTTTGGTCAAAGGATGCTGCTCCCATAAAGGTATGTTGTTGCAAAATTTGGTAGAGATCGGATGATTAGGTTAGTCGTAATTTGATTTAAGCTTTGAACATTTGTGTGGCCGCCATTACGTTTCCGTCAAGATGGCGGCGATATAAAACATGACACTGAGGTGTCCTTTGCTAGTGCTACCTTTGTACCAAATTTCGTTCAATTTGCGCTCACCGTGTTCGAATTGATAGGGAGTGACAGACATTCAGAGTACACACACTCACACACACACACACACACACACACACACACACAGACTCACACACACACATACACACACACAGACAAACACACTTTTTTTCGCCCTGTAGTGATCTCATAAGTCTACTTTCATTTTTTGCAAAAATCGAAAGTAGGCTAATAAAAAAAGAACCTCTTATGCTGTGAGGTCTCCGTAACCAGTTCGGTTAAGGGAGTCTGGTGCGAATGAGCTGGGCTCATCTTTCTCTATTGTGAGGGTATTTAATTTTGATAACTTGCAGTTGAGTCATGTGTGAATTTAGCAAAAAATTTGGAAGTGACATGTAGGCGTCAGCGTACCAAAATTTAATTGTTGTGTGTGGGAATTAAGTAGTGTGAGTGATTGAATTTAGTTGTTATTATTAAGGATCTTTGTGGGAGGGAAAATAAGAGTAGTAGTCATGTTCAGTGTAGGTTCGGTTAGGAAGTGAATTTTGGTCATTTTAAGGCCATCCACTAGCCTGTCGATGCTGTTAGTTGTTATTTGATCGCCCGCCATGGCTAATGTAGGCTGATTGCTTGTTGAAGGGTTTGCTGATCTGTGATTGGCTTTCAGTTAAATCGTTATTTTTGCACTGTTTTATTCACAAATATAATATTTTTAGTACAGTATTGCAAATTATCTTTATATATATAATTCTTCGACACGTGTGTATGTGACTGAACTCCTCCTAAACGACTGAACCGATTTTGATGGAATTTGGTATGTATATTAGGGTGGGTTCATGTATGGTTTAGATTCACAATCTGACCCGGTAGGTGGAATGAACACAATTTTAGAACCACAATTTACACACAATTTTAGAACCACAATATACAGTCAAAAACAGTCGTCATGGAAACCACTAGCCTTGGCCTTCGTGAAAGCTGATGTCTTTATTATTATTATTATTATTTATTTACCATAAATCGTACACGAAGTATGGAAGGCCTAGTGAAAAAGGGCAAGCCCCACATACATATTTCATGCTTCACAGGCACAGCTTACATCTACATTTGTTTTAACAATATTTACAAGTTTTACAAAGATATTTGCAGTATTTACATATTTAGAATATTGACATAGTACATTTTCCTGTTCACTCACTCTCTCACGCACGCACTTTCATAACCTCGATCACGCGATACATACATTCATTCCATTCAGATACTCATTCATTCAGCGAGACAATCAATCACTCATACATACGTTTATTTATAGAATGTACTTTTTTACGTACGGCTTGAATTTCCTAAGAGGCAAGATCTTGGCATCCCCTGGCAGCGCGTTCCATAACCGCGCTGAGCGGCCGTAGAAACCTGTCAGGTAAGCATTGCTACGTGCGAAGGGCGGAACGAGGGTTACACCTCGTCCTCTCCGAACTGAGCGATATGCCAATGACAGTCGGCAAAAAGGGTCAATATTAATGGAACCTGTAAGGGATTTTTTAAGAAAAATTAGATCAATTTGTTTGGCTGTTGCCTCTATAGATGGAAATTTTGACAAAGGGGAAGGGGAATAACGAGCTATTAGCCTTTCTGCGCGGCGCTGTACACGCTGGAGCTTGTTCATGTTTTCCGCTGTAGTGGGATGCCAAGCAGGTAAGCCGTACGTTAATATCGGACGGACCATGCATGTGTAAGCCATCCTGAAGGCTCTAGGTTTACAACCTCTCATGTTTCTGTACAAGAAACCCAGAACTTTGGTGGCCTTACATCTTGCCTCTTCACTTTGCATGTTCCAATTCAGGGTGTCGGAGATTGTTACCCCTAATAGCTTTAAGTTTGTGCTCTGTGGGATGACACTGTTCATAATTTTGTATTCATTCTCAATGGGTTTTTGTGACCTGGTTATTCTTATGTATTTACATTTTTGTACATTTATATTTAAATTATTCACAGAACACCACAGCGATAAGTTGTCCAGATCTGATTTAAGACAGAGGGAATCTTCTTCACATTTAATGCCCCTGTATAGCACGGTGTCATCTGCATATAGTGACATTGATGAGGTGACACAGCCAGGAAGATCGAGCACATATATAGTGAAGAGAAGAGGTCCGATCACAGAGCCCTGAATCACTCCAGAAGTAACTTGAGCAGCCTGCGATCGAGTTCCTCCGTACACCACACACTGTGATCGACCCTCTAGGAATGACCTCACCCATGCAAGTAAGCTACCCCGTATGTTAAGCTGCTGTAGCTTTAACAAAAGTCTTTCATGAGACACTTGATCGAAGACCTTAGCCCAATCCAGTGCAATACAGTCCACTTGTTTCACTTCTGGCTGATTCAAGTAGAACTGAAACTCATCAATGACTTTTGTCAATAGAGTAGTGCAAGAACGACCCGGAAGAAAACCGTGCTGATTTGGGTCGAGCAGATTGTTCTCCCGTAGGAATTCCAGCACACTGTTTGCTACTAGCCGCTCCATACATTTACAAATTATAGATGTTAGACACACCGGTCTGTAATTTGCAACATCTTCTCTGTCACCTTGCTTATAGATTGGCACCACGTTAGCACATTTCCACTCACACGGCACAGAACCTTGGTTGATAGACAGGTTGAATAACGCACTCAGAGAGGGCGCTAATGCTTCCGCACACTGCAGCAGGATCCGTCCGGGAACATCATCTGGGCCGGTCGCCGCATGTGGTCTAATCTTCCGTAGGCTGTGAATCACCTCAGTTGTTGTGAAGTACAGGTTGGAGAGTGGGAGGGGAGGAAGTGATGACCTTGGCAGAAGCAGGTTCGTGGTCATATCCGGCTTAGAAAAGTTCTGCTTGAAACTGTCTTGGACGGTTTGTCTCTGCACGTTAGAGCCACCTGGTCGCAACCTGTGCAACTACCGCCATTACATACACTCCGCCCGTGGCGAAAAGTTGTGTTTTATACCAAAGGTGGCAGTGATGTCGAATTCTACTGTTTGTCTCTGCACGTTAGAGCGTTTTCAAGTCCCGTATGTGTTCATATACCATTCATCCGATTGCCATGAAACTTGGGTGATATGTTGAGTGAGCTCCAGGGAAGGTGTTTGGCTTAGTAAATCCATTTTACAATAGATAGCGCACGAACAGATTCAACAAATGAGCGACGACGCGCGAAGCGTTTCAAAAATGTCCCGTAAGCGTTCAAATACCATTCGAACGATAGCGATGAAACTTAGGTGAGATGTTGTGTACACTCCAGGGAAGGCTTCTGGCTTAGTAAATCAATTTCACATTAGGTAGCGCACGACTAGATTCAACAAATGAGTGACGACGCGCGAAGCGTTTCAACAAAATCCCGTATAAGTTTATATTCCATTCATAGATTGAGATGAAACTTTGATGAGTTGTTGTGTACACTTAAGTGAAGGCTTCTAACTTCGTAATCCATTTCACAGGAGGTTGCGCACGAGTAGATTCAACAAATGAGCGGCGACGTGCGAAGCGTTTCAACAAAGTCCCGTATGCGTTCAAATACCATTCGTCCGATAGCGATGAAACTTGGGTGAGATGTTGTGTACACATACGTGAGGGTTTATAACTTAATAAATCCATTTTACAATAGGTAGCTCACGAGTAGATTCAACAAATGAGCAACGTCTCGCGAACTTTTAATCAAAGTCCCGTATGCGTTCATATACCATTCATCCGATTGCAATGAAACTTGGGTGCGATGTTGTGTACACTTACGTGAGGGTTTCTAACTCAGTAAATCCATTTCACAGGAGGTTTCGCACGAGTAGATTCAACAAATGAGCGACGACGCACGAAGCGTTTCAATAAGGTCCCGTATGCGTTCAAATACCATTCGTCCGATTACGATGAAACTTGGGTGAGATGTTGTGTACACCCTACGGAAGGTTTCTGGCTTAATAAATCCGTTTTACAATAGGTAGCGCACGAGTAGATTCTACAAATGTGTGACGACACGCGAATCATTTCAACAAAGTACCGTATGCCTCCATATACCATTTATCCGATTGCGATGAAACTTTGGTGAATTGTTGTGTACACTCCAGGAAATGTTTCTGTCTTCGTAAATCCAATTTTTTATAAGTAGCGCACGAGTAGATTCAACAAATGAGCGACGGCGCGCGAATCGTTTCCACAATGTCCCGTATGCGGTCATATATCATTCATCCGATTGCGATCAAACCTTGGTGGATCATTGAGTACACGCCAGAGAAGGTTTCAGGCTTAGTAAATCTATTTTACAATAGGTAGCGCATGAGTAGATTCAACAAATGAGTGACGGCACGCGAATCGTTTAAAGAAAATCACTTATGCGTTCATATGTCATTCATCCGATTCCGATGAAACTTTGATGAGTTGTTGTGTACACGCCAAGGAAGGTGTTCAATGTGGTAAATCCATTTTAAAATATTGGTAGCGCACGAGTAGATGTAACAAATAGGTAACGACTTTGATGAGTTGTTGTGTACACGCCAAGGAAGGTGTTCAATGTGGTAAATCCATTTTACAATATTGGTAGCGCACGAGTAGATGTAACAAATAGGTAACGACGCGCGAAGCGTTCCAACAAAATCCTGTATGCGTTCATATACTATTCATCGATTGCGATGAAACTTTGATGAGATATTGTATACACTTACGTGAAGCTTTCTAACTTAGTAAATCCATTTCATAGTTGGTAGAGCACGAGTAGATTCAACAAATGAGTGACAGCGCACGAATCATTTAAACCAAACCCCGTATGCGTTAAATGTCATTTATCCGTTTGCGATGAAACTTTGGAGAGTTGTTGTGCACGCTCCAACGAATGTTTCTAAATTAGTTAATACAATTCACGATAGTTTAGAGGCAGTTAACCGAAATTGAAAAAAATATTGTGTATCCAAAAGCACTTCAAGAAACAAAGTTACAACACTTTCTTTGATTGGCAGGACAACGTCTGCCGGGTCAGCTTGTCTTTATATATATAATTCTTCGACACGTGTGTATGTGACTGAACTCCTCCTAAACGACTGAACCGATTTTGATGGAATTTGGTATGTATATTAGTGTGGGTTCATGTATGGTTTAGATTCACAATCCGACCCGGTAGGTGGAATGAACACAATTTTAGGACCACAATTTAGACACAATTTTAGAACCACAATATACAGTCAAAAACAGTTGTCATGGAAACCACTAGCCTTGGCCTTCGTGAAAGCTGATGTCTTTGGACGGTTTGTCTCTGCACGTTAGAGCCACCTGGTCGCAATCTGTGCAACTACCGCCATTACTTACACTCCGCCCGTGGCGAAAAGTTGTGTTTTATACCAAAGGTGGCAGTGATGTCGAATTCTACTGTTTGTCTCTGCACGTTAGAGCGTTTCAAAGTCCCGTATGCGTTCCTATACCATTCATCCGATTGCCATGAAACTTGGGTGATATGTTGAGTGAGCTCCAGGGAAGGTGTTTGGCTTAGTATATCCATTTTACAATTGATAGCGCACGAATAGATTCAACAAATGAGCGACGACGCGCGAAGCGTTTCAAAAAGGTGCCGTATGCGTTCAAATACCATTCGTCCGATAGCGATGAAACTTGGGTGAGATGTTGTGTACACTCCAGAGAAGGCTTCTGGCTTAGTAAATCAATTTCATATTAGGTAGCGCATGACTAGATTCAACAAATGAGTGACGACGCGCGAAGCGTTTCAACAAAATCCCGTATAAGTTTATATTCAATTCATAGATTGAGATGAAACTTTGATGAGTTGTTGTGTACACTTAAGTGAAGGCTTCTAACTTAGTAATCCATTTCACAGGAGGTTGCGCATGAGTAGATTCAACAAATAAGCGGCGACGTGCGAAGCGTTTCAACAAAGTCCCGTATGCGTTCAAATACCATTCGTCCGATAGCGATGAAACTTGGGTGAGATGTTGTGTACACTTACGTGAGGGTTTCTAACTTAGTAAATCCATTTTACAATAGGTAGCTCAGAGTAGATTCAACAAATGAGCAACGACGCGCGAACTTTTAATGAAAGTCCCGTATGCGTTCATATACCATTCATCCGATTGCAATGAAACTTGGGTGAGATGTTGTGTACACTTACGTGAGGGTTTCTAACTTAGTAAATCCATTTCACATGAGGTTTCGCACGAGTAGATTCAAAAAATAAGCGACGACGCGCGAAGCGTTTCAAAAAGGTCCCGTATGCGTTCAAATACCATTCGTCCGATTACGATGAAACGTGGGTGAGATGTTGTGTACACCCTACGGAAGGTTTCTGGCTTAATAAATCCATTTTACAATAGGTAGCCCACGAGTAGATTCAACAAATGTCTGACGGCACGCGAATCATTTCAACAAAGTACCGTATGCGTCCATATACCATTTATCCGATTGCGATGAAACTTTGGTGAATTGTTGTGTACACTCCAGGAAATGTTTCTGTCTTCGTAAATCCAGTTTTTTATAAGTAGCGCACGAGTAGATTCAACAAATAAGCGACGGCGCGCGAATCGTTTCCACAATGTTCCGTATGCGGTCATATATCATTCATCCGATTGCGATCAAACCTTGGTGAATCATTGAGTACACGCCTGAGAAGGTTTCAGGCTTAGTAAATCTATTTTAGAATAGGTAGCGCATGAGTAGATTCAACTAATGAGTGACGGCACGCGAATCATTTAAAGAAAATCACTTATGCGTTCATATGTCATTCATCCGATTCCGATGAAACTTTGATGAGTTGTTGTGTACACGCCAAGGAAGGTGTTCAATGTGGTAAATCCATTTTACAATATTGGTAGCGCACGAGTAGATGTAACAAATAGGTAACGACGCGCGAAGCGTTCCAACAAAATCCTGTATGCGTTCATATACTATTCATCGATTGCGATGTAACATTGATGAGTTGTTGTGTACACTTACGAGAAGCTTTCTAACTTAGTAAATCCATTTCGCAGTTGGAAGAGCGCGAGTAGATTCAACAAATGAGTGACAGCGCACGAATCATTTAAACCAAACCCCGTATGCGTTAAATGCCATTTATCCGTTTGCGATGAAACTTTGGAGAGTTGTTGTGCACGCTCCAACGAATGTTTCTAAATTAGTTAATTCAATTCACGATAGTTTAGAGGCAGTTAACAGAAATTGAACAAATATTGTGTATCCAAAAGCACTTCAAGAAACAAAGTTACAACACTTTCTTTGATTGGCAGGACAACGTCTGCCGGGTCAGCTTGTGTAGATTTAAATGTGCTAGAGTGTGTTTAGTTCTATTGTGAGTGAGATTTAGTGGTTTATGGTGTATTGAGGGGGGTCGGGCGTTGGTCATTCCTCCGGTGGATGGCCGGCGCCGTTGGTTTTTGGCTAATTTTGAAAGTTGGCGATTTTTTATGTTTATGTTTATGAGAAGCGTTGGGGGGGGGGGGGGGGGGAGTTTGGGAGAGGGTGGAGGCGGGTGTAAGAACGGCTTTAGTCTCTGATGGTAATTATGCTGATAATTGTTTATGTTCCCAGTAAGGTATTGATGGTAAATAATTTTTAATGCCAATCATCACATGTAGATAGTTATTTTTCGATTCACAATGTGATTTCAAATAAAGTCAGTGTATTGGCGGCGCGCGGTGGGTCGAGCTCAAAGAGCAAGCAGTTCGCCTGAGGTTAGGCGCCCCGGGCCACAATTGGTCAATAGCGATCACAGGACGTGCTCCACTGTCACCGACCGACCGAGCCTAGCTGGCGTATTGCTGCAGGCCAAAATGGCTTGGTTATGTGTGCATGCTTTCCGTTTGTCCCTCACGTACACGTGCTATAGTCTCTCTCTCCCTCCACATCCTGTGTAGCGACTAGCATTCTTGGCTGTTTCCACTGAGCGATTCCCGGCTCTGCTAAGAAATTTAATTCTGGTCTGAGGGCCAGGATGGGGGTACAATCAGTCTCATGAAGCAAAAAAAAAAAAAAAAGAAGGAATTGTTAAGAGGTGGGTTCGATTGGAAGTGTATGTCCATGGTTAGCCCACTTCTTCACCAGGATAAGCCAGGATGGTTCATAACTTAAGGCGCGGCCGCCTCCTTCCCAATGCTCACCTGAATTACAAATACACACACTAACACAGTCAGGGGTCGTAATGGCGCAGCGGTCAAGCTGTTGGCCTCTCACTACGGCGTACAGGGATCGATTCCCGTTCAATGTATATGAGATTTTTAAAATGAAATGCCAGTTCCCGTGGTTCTGATTCCACGTAAAGAAGATGGTCCCGTGGCTCATGATCGTGAGATTAACGGTCACGTAAAACTACAAGCTTTCCTTACTAAAACAGTCATCTCAATAACATTGGTTATCAAGCATAATTCCACACCCACATAAGCATACTGGGCTGAATGGTCACGATGTCCAAGCCCCTAAAATTATACAACAATAACAAATCTCTCTGTAAGAGTCTCGCTTACAGTGTCTAAAGTAGCACGTTCGAATCTCAGCACCAATGGATTGGCATTTGTATTTCAACACTTGTTATTCTGTAGAGCTGGCGTTCTATACCTATTTGAGACTGTGAGTGCCACCCTCATGTCCAAAACCCTGCGTGGATTTCAACATGCGGATATAGTTTCATGTTTCATCGCTGTGTGGATAGCGGATAAGCTGTAGATAATATTTAGAGTAAATTTGCGGAACGTTCTTAGAATACTATGTTGAACTGGATTTAAAATAAATAATTATAGATTTTGCTAAGACCTACGTCTTTTAAGTTTCTTGCTATTTCAGTATTTTATTTCTGTTAGATTGTATAGGCGGCTTCAGTGGCGTAGTTGTTAGCATGCTGAGCATCTGTGTCCAAGATCGTGGGTTCAAACCCGGCCGAAGTCGTCGCATATTTTAAGAGCGATAAAAATCCCTCAGTATGCCTTCCTTGGGGGGAACAAAGCCGGTGGTCCCATGTCATAGATTTATGGCATGAAAAAGAACCTACCACTAACTACACTTGTGTGAAGCCAAAATTTGTAGGTTAGAATTGATAACGCTATATTATTTCCAACGTTCGCTGCCAGGTGCTAGGTGCAATGGCATCTAATAGCCAAGTCTGCAGCTAGGTTTCATGGACGGTAGCATTTGGTAGAGAAAGTAGAAACTACTTGAAAATTGAACGTCTGCACTCCTTACCTGAATCACATATAACACACACTAATACAGCCATCGCATCTAATATCTGTTATCAGACAAATTCTACACACACCCAAAGTACACGGGGCTACATGACCGAGTTGTCACAGCCCCTAAACTAAGGAACCAACCAACTTTGTATGAGAACAACAGAGAAGTGAGAGAAGACAGTCATGGAAATACCCTGAATTAGTGATGATGAATGATCGTGTGGCCTCCGGAGAGGCCGAGTGCAGGTCTTTCTAGTTGACACCCGTGGGCGACCTGCGCGTCATAATGAGGATGAAGTGATGATGACGTCACGGACACCCAGTCCCCGAGCCACGGGAATTAATCCCAGGAGATTAAAATCCCTGATGGCTCGGCCGGGAATCGATTCCGGGGCACTTCGGGCCAAAGCCTAGCGCACTAACCATTCAGCCACGGAGCCGGACAATTAGTGATGAATTATGCCAAAACGAAGTCCTTTATACAGTACCTGCTCTTGCCTGCGTGGGTATATCCGATGACTAAGTAAGAGCTATAATCAGCCACCCGCTGTTGACATGCCGTTATTCAGAGGGACATAACTCAGTCAACAAGTCTTGAGATTCACACATATATTTTTTGTATAGCCTAGGGGAATGAATATCTCCTAAAATGTCTAAATGTGTTGCTTTAACTTAATGCTTTATCTAATAAATTAAAAATATGATTGAAATGTCAGCAGATTCGGATAACAAACGTGCGGATGCAGGAAAAGTCGTACGATACGGGGCGTATACGGATAACAGTCGTGAGGATGCGGGGAGGATGCAGATAACGTTTTCTTTTTATCCGCGCAGGGCTCTATGTCATGTAAACAATTACCCGAGCACCAATATATCGAATATATTTTTTGTTTTATTAATTATATACTTATTTACAGGTGGCATAACCAAAGGTATCATTCATTAGCAAATAATGCAACCTTCCAAGTTTGGATTCTGTATCTCCGTCCTCCATAGGACTGTTTATTATAGTGCAAGCATGGTTTTCCCATAACCATCAGTAGTGAGCACAGTGGCAAGTTCTTGTGTGTGTCCAAATATCCTCATGGGTCCGCTTAGAATTCGACCTGTTACAATGCAATTTTTGACGAAGTACCTCGATACATTTCCCTTTGTTCCTCAGAATACAGTTCTTCCTTTCTTCTAGGGCAATAGCCTTAAATAAATTGCTGGTAGTTTCGTATTTTGAAAGGAGCATTTGCTACGCTTCCACTAACTGTTACGTCAAGGGATCCTCAACAAAAACAGATGTCAAGTTGTGCCCAGGCCTAAGAAATGTAGTTTTATTGCCGTGAAGAAAAAGGGCAGCAATACTAGAAGTGCCGTCAGTAGCCGAGCGCAAGACCTGACGTATTTGTTTGGCACTGTCTTGGTGTTGTTCTTCTTTATTAGGGATAAGTGACATGCGTGACAATTCATTCGTTGTCTGCTTCATAATTTACAACATGGGCCCTATTTCACGAAAGTCAACAAGTTACGGTTTCACTCGCAAAGCATTTATAATTCACTCAGATGACAAGTGTGAACGTTTCTCGTAAAACTTCACAAGGCTTGCACACTAGTTACATGCCAATTACAACTGTTTTCTGAAGGGTGAGCTGAACAGTGGCGTATGGCACTAAATATAAGACAGGGCAGAAATCGGAAATTGACTAGTACTCGAACAAGCCCATTATTTTTAACAAAAAAACAAATCGTAGTGTAGCGGCAAACATGCTTGGTTGTCGTTCCGGAGGTCCAGGTTTAATTCCTGGCCCTGCGAAGAAAATTAATTCTGGTCTGACGGATGGAATGGGTAACACTCATCCTCGTGAGGCAAAACTGAGGAAAGTTGGGTTCGATTTCTAGCTCAGCCTTCCTTGGTATGGTTTTCCATGGTTTCCCACTTCTAATCAGGCAAATGTTGGGATGGTACCCAACGTAGGCCTAATGCCACGGCCGCTTCCTTCATAATCAATACTGCAGTTTACTGTTTTTGTAAGTGTTTGTAATTCTTTTAGTACTTAGGCTACAACCTCTAGAACCTGTACAAAGCAATGAATTTGCACAGTTTTATGGAAATTTAACACTAAATGTACGAGTTATTATCCTTTTGTGGGTTAGGCCTAGACCTACTACTGTGCCGTAAAAAAATGGCCAATAGATTTTCTTAGAAATATTTTCATCATACTACCAAAAACAATAATATATTTGGACATTAGATGCAATTAGAAGGGTCTGCCTCGTTGGGTAGTGGCTAGCATTCTTGGCTGTCACCACGGAGGTCCGGGTTCGATTCCCGGCTCTGCCATGAAATTTAATTCTGGTCTGAGGGTTGGAATGGGGTACAGTCAGCCTCGTGAGGCAAAACTGAGAAGAGGCGGGTTCGATTCCCACCTCAGACACCTTGGAAGTGATTTTCCCACGACCGCTTCCTACCCAAATCCTACCTCAATTACAAATACACACATTTGTAGAGACATCACAGTGACACAGGTTATCACACAAATTCTACATACACACAAGTAGGCTACACGGTGTTGAATGAACACGATGTCGCAAAGCCCCTAAAGAATCAACAACAATTAGAAGGTCTCCTAAGTTTTCAAAATGTCATGCGGTTACATTAAAGAGGTACAGTAGAAAGTTTAGAATCATAACCATGTTAAGATGGCTATGCAGGAAGAAAGGAAGGAAGGAAGGAAGGAAGGAAGATTGTAGTTTTACGTGACCGTGAGTCTAGTGATTATGAGCCACGGGACCTCCTTTTTACGTGAAATTCGAACCACAGGACATGGCATTTCAATTCGAATATCTCACATGCATTGACTGGGAATCAAACCCAGTCCATCTTGGTAAGAGACCAACAGCTTGACCGCTGCGCCACCACGCCTGCTAGATGGCTATGAGCCCCCTAAAATAGGCCAGATACTGTACAGTGGCGTAACTAGGGTGTGCTTCTGGCGGGGGCTGATCTGTGCAGTAATTTCAAGACTGGCTGCGTGGCTCAGCGGTAACGTTCTCGCCTGCTGAGCCCAAGATAGCGCAATCTGTTGGCATTTGAGGGTGCGCAAATGCGATGGAGCCATGTCAGTAGGTTTACTGGCACGTTAAAGATTTCCTTCGGGGTAAAATTCTGGCAGCCCCGCGTCTCTAAAAGCCGCAGTAGTTTAAAAGGATGTTCAACCAATAACATTATTATTATTATTATTATTATTATTATGCGTCAGTTTACCTTCCAGGTTGGCTTTTCCCTCGGACTCAGCAAGGAATCGCACCATTACCGCCGCCACGGCAGTGTCCTGGAGCTCGAAACACCTGGTCGGGGGATACAACTGGGGAGATGGAACCAGCACCTCGCCCAGGCGGCCTCACCTGCAAAGCGAACAGGGGCCTCATGAGGGATGGGAAGGGAGGGGAAGATTGGGAGGGATAGGCAAGGAAGAGGGAAGGAGGCGGCCGTGGCTTTACGGTAGGTACCATCCCAACATTGCCCGGAGATGAAGTGGGAAACCACGGAAAAACACCCTCTACTCATTTGGACCATCCGAGGCTGAGTAGTCCAGTCCTCATACCACTTTCCAAATTTCGTGGCAGAGCCGGGAATCGAACCTCGGACCTCCGGGGGTGGCAACTAACCACGCTGACCACTACACCACGGAGGTGACTATTATTATTATTATGTTTCATAAGTACATTAAAGGAGGGGAGCGGGTTAGACATAATCAATGGAAGCTATTATATGATCCCGAAGTTTCAAAACCTCAACTTATCTTTTCGTGTTTGATTTGATTAGCATTTTATACGTTGTATTTGCACTTGTAAAAATGAAAATCCACAGCCTTCTTCCAGTCTTCGACCGGGTCAGGAATGGAACGAATGAAGATTGTAGTTTTACGTGACCGTGAATATAGTGATTATGAGCTACGGGACCTCCTTTTTACGTGAAATCCGAACCACAGGTCGTGGCATTTCACTTCGAATATCTCACATGCATTGACTGGGAATCAAACCCAGTCCATCTTGGTAAGAGGCCAACAGCTTGACCGCTGCACCACCACGCCCGCTAGATGGCTATGAGCCCCCTTACATAGGCCAGATACTGTTGCCTGTGCAAATGTTCGAAAATTAACCATTTAGTCCAGGTTTTTAGCCTACTTTCGATTTTTGCAAAAAATGAAAGTAGAATTATGAGATCACTACAGGGCGAAAAAAAGTGTGTCTGTCTGTGTGTGTGTATGTGTGTGTGTGAGTCTCTGTGTGTGTGTGTGTGTGTGTGAGTGTGTGTACTCTGAATATCTGTCCCCCCCTATCAATTCGAACACGGTGAGCGCAAATTGAACGAAATTTGGTACAAAGGTAGCACTAGCAAAGGACACCTCAGTGTCGTGTTTTATATCGCCGCCATCTTGACGGAAACGTAATGGCGGCCACACAAATGTTCAAAGCTTAAATCAAATTACGACTAACCTAATCATCCGATCTCTACCAAATTTTGCAACAACATACCTTTATGGGGGCAGCATCCTTTGACCAAACTAATAGGTCATCAGCCTAATAGTTTGCGGATGGCGGCCATCTTTGTGTGAAATTCGATTGCCCCTATTAATTCGAACACGGTGAAACCGAATGGAACGAAATTTGGTACAGAGGTAGTACTAGCAAAGGGCACCCCAGTGTCATGCTTTATATCGCCGCCATCTTGACGGAAACGTAATGGCGGCCACACAAATGTTCAAAGCTTAAATCAAATTACGACTAACCTAATCATCAACTCTCTACCAAATTTTGCAACAACATACCTTTATGGAGGGAGCATCCTTTAACAAATCTAATAGGTCATTAGCCTAATAGTTTGCGGATGGCGGCCACCTTTGTGTCAAAATCGATTACCCCTATTTATTCGAACACGGTGAAACCGAATGGAATGAAATTTGGTACCGAGGTAGCACTAGCAAAGGGCACCCCAGTGTCATGTTTTATATCGCTGCCATCTTGACGGAAACGTAATGGCGGCCACACAAATGATCAAAGCTTAAATCAAATTACGACTAACCTAATCATCCGTTCTCTACCAAATTTTGCAACAACATACCTTTATGAAGGGAGCATCCTTTGACAAATATAATAGGTCATTAGCCTAATAGTTTGCGGATGGCGGCCATCTTTGTGTCAAAATCGATTACCCCTATTAATTCGAACACGGTGAAACCGAATGGAATGAAATTTGGTACAGAGGTAGCACTAGCAAAGGGCACCTCAGTGTCATGTTTTATATCACCGCCATCTTGACGGAAACGTAATGGCGGCCACACAAATGTTCAAAGCTTAAATCAAATTACGACTAACCTAATCATCCGATCTCTACCAAATTTTACAACATACCTTTATGGAGGAAGCATCCTTTGACAAATCTAATAGGTCATTAGCCTAATAGTTTGCGGATGGCGGCCATCTTTGTATCAAAATCGATTGCCCCTATTAATTCGAACACGGTGAAACCGAATGGAATGAAATTTGGTACAGAGGTAGCACTAGCAAAGGGCACCTTAGTGTCATGTTTTATATCGCCGCCATCTTGACGGAAACGTAATGGCGGCCACACAAATATTCAAAGCTTAAATCAAATTACGATTAACCTAATCATCCGATCTCTACCAAATTTTGCATCAACATACCATTATGGAGGGAGCATCCTTTGACCAAACTAATAGGTCATTAGCCTAATATTTTGCGGATGGCGGCCATCTTTGTGTGAAAATCGATTCCCCCTATTAATTCGAACACGGTGAAACCGAATGGAACGAAATTTGATACAGAGGTAGCACTAAAAAAGGCCACCTCAGTGTCATATTTTATATCACCGCCATCTTGACGGAAACGTAATCGCGGCCACCCAAATGTTAAAGGCTAAAATGTAATTACGACCAACCTAATAATCTAGTCTCTACCAAATTTTGCAACAACAAATCTTTATGTGGGAAGTATGTTCTGACCAACCTGCTAGATCATCAGCCCAATAGTTTGTAGATGGTGGCCAAGTATGTGTGCAAATCGATTCCCCCTATCAATTCAAACACGGTGAAACCGAATTGAACGAAATTTGGTACAGAGGTAGCACTAGCAAAAGGCACCTCAGTGTCATGTTTTATATCGCCGCCATCTTGACGGAAACGGAATGACGGCCACCCAAATGTTAAAAGCTTAAATCAAATTTCGACCATCCTAATAATTTGATCTCTACCGGATTTTGCAACAACATGCCTTTTTGGGGAAAGCATCTTATGACTGACTACAAGGTCATCAGCCCAATAGTTTGCAAATAGCGGCCATGTATGTGTGCAAATCCATTCCCCAGATCAATTCAAACACGGTGAAACCGAATTGAATGGTTTTTTTTACAGAGGTAGCACTAGCAAAGGGCACCTCATATTCATGTTTAATATCCCTATAGCACGTTGTATTTCAACAAGCTACTACAACCAACATTCAATTATACTCCTTGAAAAGGACAAAGAGTTATAACTATACCCATGCATTTAGGAGAAAGTAGGCTATATGTTCTTTACTGAACATCTTGTTTTTCGTGAAATCATCTGGCGTTTTCTATTCCCTGACATTGTATTAATATTAATAAACTAAGGTTTCCAACTTAAGTTTAACTTGATACAGCAACACAGCTGAACACAATGTTATTCACTTTCCAAAATGGCACTTACTCTCGGATTCTTACCTAATGACAACTGACAAGCGATGTATTTTTGGAAAGGGATGTGGAAATATCATTGAAATTAAGATATTCCGTATAGTTCAATTGGAAAGATAGCGCTGCACCCATCTCACTGCCAGCCCTCTGTCTACCTGAACAGCTGACAGTTGAGCTCTTTCAGTAAGTGTTAGATTTAGCTAATAATAATTTTACACGAGTGAAATGCTTCAAATCTGTCATCTTTCTGAAAAGTGGTGTTATTCAAAATGAAAAACTTCATCAAATTTCATATTTTGACTCTGTTGGGGATGATCCCCCTGATCACTCTCCGTATTTACGCCACTGAGCCGGTATCTGGAGGAATGTGAACTAAGATCCGCTAAAGCTGGTCGTTCACAGTGCTGTCAGAGCCTAAACCTGAGCCCAGCGATTAGTTTGTCATGTTCTCTTTCCCCTCCTCATGGTCTCGTTCCCACGCGTTCTACACGTCTCCAGCACGGTCCACTTTCACTGCGACAAGCCGAATCTAACAATAGAAATGAGCCGGCCAATGGTCAACTATTATCCCAATTCGATCGTATTACCTTATGTTACGCAACAGTATACGTGAGATATTGTCCTTATCCGCACAGTTATGCTTCGTTCGGTTTTTCTCTTTACAACTGATCATCAGGTATTTGCAGTCGGGGTAAGCCAATATTTAGGCACGAAATCAGAAGTATAAAGAATGTACGAACATTTCTCCATATGCCATGTCTGTTTTAAACAGCCAATAACACGCCTTGTAATACTGTAATAATAATAACAAGAAGTTCCGTTAAGAACTATACAGCCTACTTTTCATGCCAATGATTATTCTACAGAATATGAACCTATCTAGAATAATGACGAAATTAAGTTGCTAATATCGAAATTTCCAATTAGTTCGAAATACTGTATACCTGGCATAATGTATCCTAATAGAGCACTACAGTTGGCAGCCCTGATGACTGAATATATTCTTAGTTCTGTCTCTTACGGTACTAAATACAAAATTTGGTTGAAGTCCACTGGGTAGCATGGACGTTAAACATTGGATCTAACAGCGCGTAAAATCATGTTGGCAACAATGCATGTATTGGTCGGAAATAATCTGAAATAATATGATTTATTGTTGTGCCAATTTTGAATGAAATCCATTAGTTAGTATAGAAGTTACATGCATTTTAAAATTGGACCTATCAGCAGGCTTAGAATCATGTTGGCAGCACTGACGTATATTAGTTACTCCAAATTCGTCTAGAATGCCAGGTACTATACGTGTGCAAAGTTTAGAGCTATTGGCTTGCATACTTTCTGATATATTGATATTAGGGTAACAAAAATAGGGACAGCACATATTAACAGTTGGCAGCCCTGGTTGCTCCTTAGAATACGCATAGTCATATCTGTTATGGTACACATAGCACATACGAAATTTGGTTGAAATCCAAATGATAGTATGGAAGTTACATGTATTTAAAGTTGGACCTGTCAGCAGGCTTAGAATCATGTTGGTAGCACTGACGTATATAAGTTACTCCAAATTAATATAGAATGTCAGGTACTATACGTGTGCATAGTTTAAAGCTGTCGGCTTGCATACTTTCTGATATATTGGTATTTGGATAAAATAAATTAGGAGCATTTATTAACAGTTGGCAGCCCTGGTAGGTCTTAAGAATACGCTCAGTCATATCTGGTTATGTACATATACAGCATACGAAATTTGGTTGAATTCCGCTTGATAGTGTAGAAGTTATATGCATTTAAAAATTGGACCTATCAGGAGGCTTATAATCATTTTGGCAACACTGCCATGTTTGTCCTCCTGGAAATTAAACTGAAATATTATGATCTGTACGTGTGCCAATTTTGAAATAGCTCCCATTCATACTTTCCAAGATATCCAACATGGAGCTCAAATTTCAATTGCGATTTTTTAGCAGTTGGTAGCATTGATATCATTTTCAAATATGGCCGTGAGATATTCAGGTATAGATCTTTACTCCTACCAAATTTTGTTTCGATTTCTGCAGCCGTTTAGGAGTTGATAGGGGGACACACACACACACTGCCAGACAGACAGACAGACAGAAGGACAGACAGACAGACAGACAGACACACATTTGCCCGATCTCATAAGTCTACTTTTTCCTCATTTTTGCAAAATGTGAAAAGTAGGCTAAAAATAATAACAGCGAAGAAATCATTCACTTTACAGTGATCATAACTAATAAGCTGCATGTTTTCTTTTTTTTTTCAGGAGTGTTATTTACTTATTACTAGGGCTCGGATGTTTAGGAAATATCATATTTTTTTTCTTTGCCTCTATTTTTATGCAAGATTGGTTTCTGTTACAAATCAAGTGATTATCGTCACACTACAGTGGTCTTTAGCCTATTTTCATAGGCTTATGAGATCACCTTTTTTTTCGTGTGTCTGTCTGTGTGTGCGTGTGTGTGTGTTTGTGAGGATTTTTGTGTGTCCCCCCTAATAACTTCTAAACGGCTGGAGCAATTTCAATGATACTCGGTAAGTTTACAGCACTATTCCGCGCGACCCCGACCGTGCATTTCAAATTTAGTTACGTCTCACCAATCCAAAATGGCGGCTGTGCGAAATATTTCACCAGCATGCAATATCTCCAAAACTATTACCGATATCACCCTGGAATTTTGTAGAGTGATAAAGGGAACTACTAGAAGTTTATCTATGTGACTTTTGAAAACCTGGTAACTACAAAACCAACATGGCGGCCAATCGAAGTTGCGACTTTTAATTAGACGTTTCTCGCGATTTAACCAACCAAACGCAATGAAACTTGGTACAGTATATGTTTATACACATTGTAATGCACTGACATGTAACTTTGTTCAATTGTTTACATAGCCTCAAGATGGCGGCTGTGCGAAATATTTCACCGGAATTCTATATCTCTGAAACTATTAAAGGTATCACCCTGAAATTTTGTACGGAGATAAAGGGCACTACTGGAAGTTCATCTACGTGTATTTCAAAAAACCGGTTAATTACGAAACATACATGGCGGCCACGCGAACTTGAACGTTTTAAATAGACTTTTCTCGCTATTTAATGATCCAAACGCAATGAAACTTGGTACAGGAAATGTTTCTACATATTGTAATGCACTGGTATCTAATTTAGTTCAATTGTTTACATAATCTAAAGATGGCGGCTGTGCGAATTTTAAAATTAAGATTTTAATTCTTTTGTCGTAATCAAGTGATCGAAGTGAAAGTTTGAATAATGAAGCTACGCAATAATTTTCCTTTAATGGTACATAACGCTATGGCATATAGACTACCTATAACAATCCAAAATGGCGATCATCCGAAATATTTTGATGGTTCTCAATATCTACGAATCGTTTACAGCAATCAAACTGATTTTTTAAATGTTCATAGAGGCTATGAACCTAAGTTCACCTATTGGACTTTCAATAACCTGGTGAGCACAAATCTACTATGGCGGCGACGCGAATTATAAATATTTAAATGGACGTTTCTCGTGATTTAACCATCGGAGTGCAGTGAAGCTTTGCACGTTAAATGCTTATACAAATGTAAATCCACAGGCATCTAATTTATTTCAATTGTTTTCTTAACCACAAGAAGGCATCTGTGGGAAATTTTAAAATCTCGTCTTTATTTCTTGTGTCCTAATCATGCGATTGAAGTTTGAATACTACACCCACACAATAATTCAAGTAATAAGTTAGTACATAACTCTAAGACCTACATAAATATAAAAATATAAAAATTTATAAAAATCCTAAATATTTAGACGGCTCTCAATATCTTCGAATCCATTACAGCAATCAAACTGAAATTTTGTATGTTGATAGTGGTATTTAACATAAATAGGATATATGAAAATAGGCTGTATAGTTCTTCACGGAACTACTTGTTATTTGTCATATAAATGCATATTTCGAACATTTTTACCATTAGGTCATATTTTGAGCATTTCTTTTTTGTAAAAACGTCATATTTCGGTAGTTTGACGGAGGCTGTAAGTGGGGAATCATCTTCAACTTACCGAACGGCAACTAGTGATTACGGAAATAGACTGTAAATAGCCACTTAAACATGTATATTCAGACAATTAATATGAAAATAGGAATAAAGAACTAAGTTAACAATTAAATATTGAAGGATTTGTCCTTGGATTTATAATTTTAAAAATGGCCATATTTAAAGCAGTCATTTTCAGGTGATTTTTGGCCTTTTTTCGTCATTTTTAAGGTGATATTTGCTTGCATTTTCGGGTTATTTTAGGTCTTAAACATCCGAGTCCTACATATTATATAGGCTACATTGTACCCCGCGCAGTGTTTGGGCGAATTCATGTTGACCGACAACAGCAGATGTAAAAGTTGCAGTGTGATTAATTGTAAGACAACAAACACAAGGTGATATCATCTCAATATTGTCTTAGCAACAAAAGCATCGATGGAGGTCTCATTCCACTGATCCCCGGCGCTCCCCGTACAGGCTGGAGACATGATGGATCTGAGTGATTGAAGCCCCTATTAATCATGTATGGAGGGCAGTGTGTTCCTGTTAACGACCGTTCGACAAACATCCCGCTTGCTCTCGCTAGGGCCAGCTGGCCCTGGGTGGCGTAGTTATTTCAAGTGCGTTAGATTAGGCTACAGTTTCGAATTCAACCACGATCAGTTGGTATTTATGTATGTTAAATTTACTAATCGGGTCGCCTCCGTGGTGTAGTGGTCAGCATGATTAGCTGCCACCACGGAGGTCCGAGGTTCGATTCCCGGCTATGCCACGAAATTTGAAAAGTGGTATGAAGACTGGAACGGGGTCTACTCAGCCTCGTGTGGTCCAAATAAGTAGAGGGGGTTCGATTCCCACTTCAGCCATCCTCGAAGTGGTTTTCCTTGGTTTCCCACTTCGCCTTCGGGCAAATGCCAGATGATACCTCACGTAAGTACACGGCCGCCTCCTTCCCTCTTCCTTGCCTAATCCACTCTTCCCATCCCTTCATAAGGCCCCTGTTCGCTTTGCAGGTGAGGCCGCCTGGGCGATGTGCTTGTCACACTCCCCAGTTGTATCCCCCGAAACAGAGTCTCAAGCTCCAGCAAACTGCCCTTAGTGGCGGTAGAGGTGGGATCCCTCGCTTAGTCCGTGGGTAAAGTCAACCCTGGAGGGTAAAACGATAACGAAAATTCGGAAAATTTACTAGCCACTATTCGCTAATATTCCTTAGTGTGTCCACTTTGGGTTCAATTACCGGTTGAGGAAGATAAATTTTTGAAGTATGACAAAAATCCATGGCACTTCGATTCATACGATGTCAGTCACCTCCTGTGTAGCAGCTAGCATTCTTGGTTATCGCCCCGGAGGTCCGGATTCGATTCCCGGCTCTGCCAAGAAATTTAATTCTGGCCTGAGAGCTGGAATGAGGTACACGTAGCCTCGTGAGGCAAGACTGAGGAGAGGTGGGTTCGATTGCCACCTCAGCCATCCATGGTTTCACACTTTTACTCCAGGCAAATGCCGGGATAATTCCTAATATAACAAGGGAAGTATCAGGTAAGACAGGCCAAAACCTATCTTGAAACTCTGTGGACGCCATCGCTGTACTATAAGAGGATAACGTGCGGAAAATCAGCCGCCAGATTGAGCTGCAAGGCTCCAAAAGCATGTGACGAATCTCTCATATAAATCAATGGGAAGTACCGAGTACCGTACTGTGCCCGTTTAGACCGGAGTCCGCACGACCACATATGCATTTTACCAATAATCAGTCAGCACGAGAGTCAAAATATCCCGGAGCGCCAGATGGGTTAAAGCAAATCGCAAAAAACGACATCAAATTTAAAAAAATGCTTTGCTGATTTTTGGCTCAATGCAACAATAAGGATAGAAGATTTAATTGGGAGTAACACATCCTGTAAAATTATCTCAGTTTATTTTGAAGTTAAAATTGACTGCAAAAATGCTCAAAGTAGCATCACTCACGTGTGGCGATCCACACTCTTATTTACACACAATATACAGAAATTTTCCAAACACATTTGACAATCTTTTTGGAAACACAAGACCGATTAATAGTCCTGTAGACTGTGTTCCAAAATTATTAATATTTAATTCCAGTTCAAAGTTAATTGTCTATACTGGAAATATCGTAGATCACTGTTTGAATATTTACATGATATTAACACTCGTAGAATAAATGTTCATAGAATTTTAAACTTTCACTTATTTTTCCAGTTTCAAAAATACATCGTCGAAAAATATTATCATCATCGAAGCAACACAAATCATTTACACATATTAATAACATCTGAAAAGTATTTGACCTTGAGCATAGCATCGAAGAACTGTGCGAAGCACAACAACAATTAATTGTTCTTCTGACATTTAACATTCGAGAAGTGACTCGATTATGAACTTCAAGTTCCTAACAAAATATATGATTTCTGAATCATCAACTTGATCAATAAATGGTTGAACCATTCAACTATTCAATTTTCCACTTGGGAACATTATTATAAAAATATTTATATTCATGGCCATTTTTAGCAATTTTCACAACTTGCAATTCTTTGACAGAATGCGGAAATTAGAATTGTAGTTTTATAATGAATTCATTTAGTTCATGGCACTAGGATTGAAAATATCCTTCAAATTATTCGTGGTTAAAGAATTATTTTTAATTGGCAGTGGCCCATTCTACTATTTGTGTAAGAACACAATATTACAACAACAACGGCAAAGGTCTTCCTCTGAAGAAGAATAAACTACTATCATGACAAATCCGGGTTCTAGCAAAATCAAAGTCTAAATGGAATTCGTAAACAAGGTTGAAATAAGAACTGATGGTTTCAAGAAATAACCTTCGGGTCATTCATCCGACGAAATGTGTAGTTCCAATACTCCTACTATAAACCTGAGCCATCGAACCTGCTATTTGATTGATGCTCGAAAAAACCTCTTCATTCCTGCGACTTAAACATGCGCACCTGGGAATGGCATTTCAACTACTCCACACACATAAATTATCTTCCCAAAATTTATACAATAAATCAAGCCTCTGCTTGTTATCAACACTGGAAGATTAATAAACTTACAAGTTTATTTTATTTTACCATTCAGTTCAACCCGTGAATTTACCATACTTATGAAAATCTTTATTTCACTTTCGAGTGTATTTACGTCATGATTTTATATAAATACAAAAATATCCTATTTGATACAAATATCAATTGCTTCCCGTTTCATGCCTCTCCGTGTTATCTGAAAAATATACTTTACTCATTGCAAATATTAACTGTTCAACCAGAACTGACATGTTGGTTGAATACGGGCTTGCGCTAACCACTCTCCTTCGGAAAATCTCCTGTTCCAGACTAGAAATGATTAAACTACTTCATAGGATCTCTCTCAATACATATGATTATTAGAAAATATAATATCCAAGAATTATTTAGAAAAATTATAAAAATTATTATTATTATTATTAGTGGATTATTATTATTATTATTTGTATTATTTCAAATATGTTTAATTATCATCTCATTATGTGAGAATCCACATGTTCGAACCTTCGAATATGTAAAACAAATATCCATTCCTCAACAAAAATAAATTATTAACTTTTACAGTTACATCGGCTGATTACCGTGATTTCCCAAAAATATGAAATATTCAAATAAATGCTCGAAATGCTCGGTCATCGATCCTAAACTGTTCTGAGTGCTGAAAATACTCAGAATAACTCTAACAAGTCTTGCGTAAATCATTGCAAGCTTTAAATACGAAGAAAAAAATGTGTTGGTCATCTGCAGAAAAATAGTTTGTTCCAATTAGCTAGGCATAATATAATTCAAATGTGGCTTACATTTCTTGATGGTCTTGAAGCGTAGTAAACCTGGTCTGTACCAGATTTATCCATAGACATGCCCTATCGGACAAGCATGTATAATCCTTGTATCGGCCGCCATTATATACCCAAAATCCGTCTAGTCAGACATAGTGGTAGTATCTCTTGACGTTTGAATTAACTGTTGTTCCATTTTAATATGGGCTTCTATCAAAGCCATAACAGTTTGTTTAAATGGGGTCAGATCTAAGTGATCTCTTCTTAGATATGTCAGTTGTAACATAACTCACGGTAATCTTATCAGTACAAGAAAAACACTGACAGTCTAAGCAATTAACGGCTGTTCTGAAGATCGTTCCCTGGGCATGGTTTATTATATCACCATCTACCATGCGCTAAGCAACTTGTAGTTTCCCTTGCGTAGACTAATGAACGCCACCGTTATAGACTAGTCTTCAGTGTACTGACAGATCGAAGTGGTTAACTAGTTACAAATATGAAAACTGACTTGAAATGGATTTAAATATCCAAGTATTATGTTATTACTGGACTGTGACAAAATACTAATTCTAGACAAAGTCTAGCATATGTCCATGTAGAAATATAAATATTTCCACCAATGTCTGTAGAAAAATCAATCACCTCAGTGATTCTCCTCGCCGTAAACTTACTAAGTTCCACCTCGTAGCGCAGCACTTTCGTGACTATCACGACTTTGAAAAGAACTTCTGCGTAGATCCGGCAACCATGTGCCTTGGCTCAGCGTAGATGCACCTTGCTAGGCAAGGGCTTGTGTTGAAGTGAGCTGACCATGCCTCGGCCAGCTGGCTTTTATTCAAAACTGCCAGGGTCACGCGTCATCACGTTGTAATCTAGAAATCCTCATATCTCTGGTATCCCTGGTCCGATTTACTTGATACTAATTGCATTCTCTTTCATTTGGCCGTGCCAGTAATCTGATCCCAGTCTCAAGTCTCTACTCCATGGTTAACTATTTAATCAATAAATAGCCTCGACCTCTGCTATTACTCGCTACGTCACTTGACATCCAAGTATCGGTAAATTATTTCCAAATGCTTCGAGAAGCAATGTAGCGCGATATTCAAATATCTCAACTTTCAAAAGCGGCTACAGCCTTTCCCTTGATATCTAGGTGTCTGAATCTTGGAATACCCATTCCTAGAGTTGGGCACAGCCACCCCACACCTAGCAAAAAATAAAAATTGAAAAATTTTTATTTTTCCTATCTACACATTAAATCATCTGGTTCTTGAATAATAGATCTTCAAATTCGATGCATTATAAGTTCCCACGATGTTACCAGTTCGTGTATTAGCGATTTCATAGGTTCCATTGTTGTTTACTTCCACAATACGATAGGGTCCAGTGTAAAGGCTTGCAAACTTCGAGTACACTCGGTTTTGCACGTCAGAGGGTGTAGGTCTTTTCACTAAAACAAGAGTTCCTACGCGCAAGGGTCTGCGAAAACGCTTTCCTCTCACTCTGCGCTCTCTTTTCTCAGCTTGGCTCCTCAACTTGTCTAAAGCTAGAGTTTCCCTCATCTGACGACTTGGTTGAATCTCAGGTGGAATAGAGACGATTCGATCCCATAATCGTGTTGGTTTAATTCCATGATGAAGCAACATGGGAATCTGTCCAGTACTCTCATGAATCGTAGAGTTGATGGATTCGGATGCTAAAGAAAGAACATCCATCCATTTCCAATGCTCATTTGGACAATAGAGGCGGCAAAATTTTGCTATCTCAGCCATCACGCGTTCCGCTGGATTGCTCTCTGGATGTCTAATAGAACAAAATAATTGTCTAATCCCAAGATTATTCATGATGGTTCGAAACTCGAAAGATGTAAATTGAGGTCCACGATCTGATAAAAGGAATTCCGGTTTGCCTGCTTCCGGAATTACGCTGTCTCTAATTCTCTTCGCACAATAATTTGCGTTTGCCTTCTGAATTGGATGTAACATGGTGTATTTGCTGAAAACATCCATAGTCACCAAAATATATCGGTTACCTCTTTTAGACTTTGGGAGAGGACCATATAAATCAGTCGCGAAGATTTCGCAAGGCTTAGAAGGAATAATAGGCCTTGGTAATTCTCTCAGTAATCTAGAATTATGTTTACTCCTTTGGCATAAGTCGCATTCTCGAATAGTGTTTCTGACAGTTTGTCGCATTCGCTCCCACGAAAATTTCTCTTGAATCATGTTGACTGTCTTATCTACTCCAGCATGACCTGCGATTCGATGTGCCATCCAAATAATGGGTTTTTGCAATCGTGGAGGTATCACTACTCTCAGCTTCGTATGGTCGAGATCTGCAAACTTGTAGATTAAACCATCTAACATCATAAAATCTCTTGAAATTCTTTCAGTTTCCACAAAATCATCATCATTTGGATCCATGTTTCCCTATAGAAAACGAAAAATGTTCCTAAGACGTCGGTCTCTCCTCTGGGATAAATGCAATAACCTTAACCTTCTCAAGGTATCTTCATCCTCCTGCGTCAGGTTAACTTGAAAAACCTTAGATGTAGACTCCACTGCTCTACTCAATAAATCAGCTCCAACATTCAACTTTCCAGGAGTGTGTTCAACAACTAGGTTGAATTGCTGAATAAAAAGTGACCATCTAGTTATTCTATCACTGGCAAAGTTTGTTCTCAAAATAAACTCCAATGCGTGGTGATCAGTCCTCACAATGACTGAATGTCCAATTAACATTTTCTTCCATGACTCCAACGCGAATATTACAGCAAGTGCTTCTAACTCTGTGGTGTAATAATTCCTCTCTGATGGACGAAGTTTCCTGCTAATGAACGCCAGGTAACGTCTCTTGTGGTCTTCATCTTCTTGAAGAAGAATAGCTCCAATCCCTACGGTGGATGCATCAGATTCTATGATGAAATTCTTGGTAAAGTCAGGATACTCCAATTTCACACTGTTTACCAATAACCTCTTGGCATCTTGAAATGATTGTTCACAATCTTTATCCCATTTCCATTTATTTCCTTTCTTTAACAATTCCTGCAATGGCGCAACTGTCTTGGTGAAGTTTGGACAATGCCCTGCAAAGAATTGGCATGTCCCGAGAAAACTGCGGACATTCTTCACTCTAGTAGGTCTAGGGAAATTTGCAATTGCCTGTATCTTCGTCTCATTGGGACGGTATCCTTCTCCATCCAAAATATGACCCAAAAATTTTATTTCCTTTCGAAAGAACTGACATTTTCGAAGGTTTACTTTGAAGTTCGCTTTTCTCAAATCTGCGAATAACATTTGAAGATGTAACAAATGTTCCTCCTTAGTCTCAGATGCAATTAAGATATCATCTATATAACGAATTGCTATCTCTTTTACTTCAGGACTCAAATTTTGTTCCAGGGCTCTGATCAAAACGGATCCAGATGTTTTGACTCCAAATGGTAAACGGCGGAATACATATGTCTGCTGGTCAAACATAAATCCTGTAAACTTCTTAGAATCTTCACTAAGCCTAATGTGATGGTAGGATGAAGTGAGATCAATATTAGAGAACCAGACCTTGCCTTGGAATTTCCTTAACAGTTCCCTAATGATTGGTGGTCTGTCATACTCTGGCAGTAATCTTGAATTCAAATTTCGCGCGTCTGAACATAGTCTCAGACTTCCATCTTGTTTAGACACTACTGCTAATGGATTGACATAAGATGTAGTATACTTTTCAATCACATTGTTGCTTTCCATCTCCTTGATAAGCACTTTTACTCTTTCTCGATGCTTTTCTGCTACTGGATACAATTTAGCATGAAAAGGTGCATCATCATTTACACGAATATGATATTCAAAATCTTTAATTTCACCAGGTTTAATATCAAAAATATCGTGATACTCTTCCAAAATTTTCCCTAGCTCTGGGGACTCCTTCTCAGTGTAGACTTCTCTTCCTTCGGCTTCGTGAAAAATCAGAGACCATTGAGCATCTCCCTCGATGTCTTCCTCTTCTTTTCCCTCGAAGTTAATCTCTTCGGTATTCTTGAATCTGATCGTCTCTGTCTTCATGTCTATCACTGCTTGATATTTCTGAATGAAATCTGCTCCCAATATCATGTCAAAAGCCATGTCCTTCATTACAACAAACACATGTCGGAAATCATGTCCTCCAATCGTAATACATAAGTATAATTGTGTTTTGCACAGAGATATTTTATTGGGTATTATTCCTTGGATCTTAATTCCTGATACTGGAATCTCCTCTAAATTCTCTTTGAGCTTCCACAGAATATAATGCTTCTCACTCACCAGACAAAGCATAGCCCCAGTATCGATCAAAGTATCGACAGGCATACCGAATACTTCGCATGATATGATTGGCATTCTAATTCTGGTACCCATTTCTTTTCGTTCGTCATTCTGTTGAATTAAATCATCATCCTCTGCTTGCCATTTAATAATTCTGGAAGTGAAAGTGTTCAAAATTCTATCTTCTACTGTGAATTCGAAGTTTTTTTTTCGTTACCATTCCCCCGGGATTGTTGTGTTCCCGATGGACCTGGTTCATTGGGCCTCTGCTCCAAAAACTGCAAGTTATCTTGGTGTCTTGCTTCCAAGTTTTTCCTTGTGTCCTTGTTAAACTCTTCATTGGACTGACGAGTATCTACATTCCCTCTGTTATTGTAGTTGTTTCTACCATAATATCTTCTTTCCTGGTACCTTCCTTGACTATCTCGTGGTCTTCTCCATCGAGTATTGTATCGATTACCACCATCCGGTCTCGCATATGGTTTGTAACTGTATCTGTTACTGTACTGGTTCCATCCTCTCTTCTTTGGATCTTTCCTCGGCGTTTTCTCTTCTCGCCCCTCTCGAATCTCTCGAGGTGTCTGAGAATAACTATCAGCCATAACAGCGTACACAGCGTTGTTATTCTTTCCTCCCTTCTGCTGGAAGAATTGAGCGTTTGTATGATCCAGCTTCTGTAATACTTCATCAAATTGTTCCATATTATAGATATCGGCAGCGATCAAAGTCCTCTGGACGTCTGCTGGAAACTGACGTATCAATGCAGTAATCAACTCGTTATCTGGCATCGGCGGATCTAAATGTTGGAGTTTAGACAGCTGTCCAGAAAAGTAGGTAGAGTATCGAGTAGGTTGTGACGTCGAGTATCTCTTCGAATATAACTCTGCTCTGACTTGCTGTTGGGTTTCCGGGGACCAAAACTTTTTCAATAGCCCACGAGAAAACTCCTCAAAAGTGGTTAGAGTGGATCTAAATGCTCTAAACCAAAGAAGTGCAGGACCTTCCAAAAACTTCCCTATCACTCGGATCTGTCTTTCTTTAGGGATCTTAGAATCTTTCAGGTAATCCCCTGCTTCTCTCAAAAATTCCACGGGTGTCACAGAATCTCGCCCTGAAAATTTAGAAGGCTTATCCTCTATATTCTTAAATACAGTTATGGGGTTGGATTGAAATACTGTCCTGACCTCATCCTGTCTATCAGTCTCTCTAGCTGCTCCTAGATTTATCTGTATCTGTTCCTTTCCCCTTACATTTGGCATTTTCAACAGATGATCAGACTGTTTCTCATCCTTGATTTGAGTTTTCATAGCCTCAAGTTCCTTCTGGTTTTCTTCTGCCATTTTCTTGATTGCTTCAGTTTCTTTACAATTCTCCTTAACATCAATGGATATCTGGTTCATAACAGTCTCATGACTTTTCAATGACCCTGTCATACCTGATATGTCCTTCTGAGTTGCTTGGATATCTTTGGAAATTACTTCAATATGGGATGACAAAGATTCCCTAATCTCCTTGATTCCCTCTTGGTTCTCCAGCTTGAGTGTGTCTTTAATTTCATTGACAACTGTGGTTTTAATTTCAGTTTGTAACTCATTAATCACACCTTCTCTTATTTCTCCCATTACAAGTTCTTTGAATTGTTCTGTCAACCGTTGAACAACTAGAATTCCCATCTCATTACTCTCCTTCTTCACTCGGACTTCCAGGTTGACCATGTCTTCACCAACTTTCCTAAGACCATGTTCTATCCTATCAGCTAAGCTTTGAGATCGAAGATCGGCATCGCGAAATTTATCGTCCATTAAACTTGCGTTAGTAGCTAATGAAGTTTCGAGCTCATGTGTTTTATCGCATAATTTATTCATTTTACTCTCAAGTGTCATTTTCAAAATTTCAGAATTCTCTTTAAATTTACTTTCCATTGAATTAAATTTACTATTTAAATTTTCCTTTAAGTTATCTTTTAACCTGCTCTCTAACAAATCGGAATTTTCTTTGAGTTTATCCTCTAAACTTTCTTTTAAGTTACCTTTTAAAGAATCAGAACTTTCTTTAAGTTTATTTTCCAAAGAATCAGAATTTTCTTTAAGTTTATCATTTAAATTTTCTTTAAGTTTTTCTCTAAAGAATCAGAATTTTCTTTAAGTTTATCATTTAAACTTTCTTTAAGTTTATTTTCTAAAGAATCAGAATTTTCCTTCAGTTTATTTTCTAAAGAATCAGAATTTTCTTTAAGTTTCTTTTCTAAAGCCTCCGTATTTTCTTTCATAATGGCGGCTACACGCCGTCCAGCCTCTTTTGAACTCTCCTCCAAACTCCTCATCATACTCATCATTTCTTCCATAATTTCAATTATTATTCAAAACTTAGGGGTATACAACAGTGGCAAACACAAGCTTATAACTAGAACAAGAAATATGAATAGCTAATTGGAACACTCTAATAAAATGAGATTTGTCCTAATGTCGACGTGATGGAAAAACAAAATTCTCTACTTTTACGAATTACATTTACCACAATATCACAAGAGAAATATGCAAGTTCTCAAATATCCTCCACCTGGATTCTAATAATGTGTATGTCCAGTCATCGAACGTTTACTACTGAATTTACTTGACGCCCTAATGGTTAAGCCATTATCAAAAATAATCAAACCCATTCTAATTATTAACCAAGTTAAATTTTTAATTTTCCCCACTAATTGGATTTCCTACTAATTTATTCATCCAAACCAGACATCTCTCAACTCCCAAAATATTTCTATAAAAATTATCACAATTTAAATCGGCATGCGATTGACCATGTCTAAATCGGGACCCACGTTCGAAGCCATTTCTCTCTCTATCTTATTTTATGTGCCCGTTTAGACCGGAGTCCGCACGACCACATATGCATTTTACCAATAATCAGTCAGCACGAGAGTCAAAATATCCCGGAGCGCCAGATGGGTTAAAGCAAATCGCAAAAAACGACATCAAATTAAAAAAAATGCTTTGCTGATTTTTGGCTCAATGCAACAATAAGGATAGAAGGAGATTTAATTGGGAGTAACACATCCTGTAAAATTATCTCAGTTTATTTTGAAGTTAAAATTGACTGCAAAAATGCTCAAAGTAGCATCACTCACGTGTGGCGATCCACACTCTTATTTACACACAATATACAGAAATTTTCCGAACACATTTGACAATCTTTTTGGAAACACAAGTCCGATTAATAGTCCTGTAGACTGTGTTCCAAAATTATTAATATTTAATTCCAGTTCAAAGTTAATTGTCTATACTGGAAATATCGTAGATCACTGTTTGAATATTTACATGATATTAACACTCGTAGAATAAATGTTCATAGAATTTTAAACTTTCACTTATTTTTCCAGTTTCAAAAATACATCGTCGAAAAATATTATCATCATCGAAGCAACACAAATCATTTACACATATTAATAACATCTGAAAAGTATTTGACCTTGAGCATAGCATCGAAGAACTGTGCGAAGCACAACAACAATTAATTGTTCTTCTGACATTTAACATTCGAGAAGTGACTCGATTATGAACTTCAAGTTCCTAACAAAATATATGATTACTGAATCATCAACTTGATCAATAAATGGTTGAACCATTCAACTATTCAATTTTCCACTTGGGAACATTATTATAAAAATATTTATATTCATGGCCATTTTTAGCAATTTTCACAACTTGCAATTCTTCGACAGAATGCGGAAATTAGAATTGTAGTTTTATAATGAATTCATTTAGTTCATGGCACTAGGATTGAAAATATCCTTCAAATTATTCGTGGTTAAAGAATTATTTTTAATTGGCAGTGGCCCATTCTACTATTTGTGTAAGAACACAATATTACAACAACAACGGCAAAGGTCTTCCTCTGAAGAAGAATAAACTACTATCATGACAAATCCGGGTTCTAGCAAAATCAAAGTCTAAATGGAATTCGTAAACAAGGTTGAAATAAGAACTGATGGTTTCAAGAAATAACCTTCGGGTCATTCATCCGACGAAATGTGTAGTTCCAATACTCCTACTATAAACCTGAGCCATCGAACCTGCTATTTGATTGATGCTCGAAAAAACCTCTTCATTCCTGCGACTTAAACATGCGCTCCTGGGAATGGCATTTCAACTACTCCACACACATAAATTATCTTCCCAAAATTTATACAATAAATCAAGCCTCTGCTTGTTATCAACACTGGAAGATTAATAAACTTACAAGTTTATTTTATTTTACCATTCAGTTCAACCCGTGAATTTACCATACTTATGAAAATCTTTATTTCACTTTCGAGTGTATTTACGTCATGATTTTATATAAATACAAAAATATCCTATTTGATACAAATATCAATTGCTTCCCGTTTCATGCCTCTCCGTGTTATCTGAAAAATATACTTTACTCATTGCAAATATTAACTGTTCAACCAGAACTGACATGTTGGTTGAATGCGGGCTTGCGCTAACCACTCTCCTTCGGAAAATCTCCTGTTCCAGACTAGAAATGATTAAACTACTTCATAGGCTCTCTCTCAATACATATGATTATTAGAAAATATAATATCCAAGAATTATTTAGAAAAAATATAAAAATTATTATTATTATTATTAGTGGATTATTATTATTATTATTATTTGTATTATTTCAAATATGTTTAATTATCATCTCATTATGTGAGAATCCACATGTTCGATCGAACCTTCGAATATGGAAAAAAAATATCCATTCCTCAACAAAAATAAATTATTAACTTTTACAGTTACATCGGCTGATTACCGTGATTTCCCAAAAATATGAAATATTCAAATAAATGCTCGAAATGCTCGGTCATCGATCCTAAACTGTTCTGAGTGCTGAAAATACTCAGAATAACTCTAACAAGTCTTGCGTAAATCATTGCAAGCTTTAAATACGAAGAAAAAAATGTGTTGGTCATCTGCAGAAAAATAGTTTGTTCCAATTAGCTAGGCATAATATAATTCAAATGTGGCTTACATTTCTTGATGGTCTTGAAGCGTAGTAAACCTGGTCTGTACCAGATTTATCCATAGACATGCCCTATCGGACAAGCATGTATAATCCTTGTATCGGCCGCCATTATATACCCAAAATCCGTCTAGTCAGACATAGTGGTAGTATCTCTTGACGTTTGAATTAACTGTTGTTCCATTTTAATATGGGCTTCTATCAAAGCCATAACAGTTTGTTTAAATGGGGTCAGATCTAAGTGATCTCTTCTTAGATATGTCAGTTGTAACATAACTCACGGTAATCTTATCAGTACAAGAAAAACACTGACAGTCTAAGCAATTAACGGCTGTTCTGAAGATCGTTCCCTGGGCATGGTTTATTATATCACCATCTACCATGCGCTAAGCAACTTGTAGTTTCCCTTGCGTAGACTAATGAACGCCACCGTTATAGACTAGTCTTCAGTGTACTGACAGATCGAAGTGGTTAACTAGTTACAAATATGAAAACTGACTTGAAATGGATTTAAATATCCAAGTATTATGTTACTACTGGACTGTGACAAAATACTAATTCTAGACAAAGTCTAGCATATGTCCATGTAGAAATATAAATATTTCCACCAATGTCTGTAGAAAAATCAATCACCTCAGTGATTCTCCTCGCCGTAAACTTACTAAGTTCCACCTCGTAGCGCAGCACTTTCGTGACTATCACGACTTTGAAAAGAACTTCTGCGTAGATCCGGCAACCATGTGCCTTGGCTCAGCGTAGATGCACCTTGCTAGGCAAGGGCTTGTGTTGAAGTGAGCTGACCATGCCTCGGCCAGCTGGCTTTTATTCAAAACTGCCAGGGTCACGCGTCATCACGTTGTAATCTAGAAATCCTCATATCTCTGGTATCCCTGGTCCGATTTACTTGATACTAATTGCATTCTCTTTCATTTGGCCGTGCCAGTAATCTGATCCCAGTCTCAAGTCTCTACTCCATGGTTAACTATTTAATCAATAAATAGCCTCGACCTCTGCTATTACTCGCTACGTCACTTGACATCCAAGTATCGGTAAATTATTTCCAAATGCTTCGAGAAGCAATGTAGCGCGATATTCAAATATCTCAACTTTCAAAAGCGGCTACAGCCTTTCCCTTGATATCTAGGTGTCTGAATCTTGGAATACCCATTCCTAGAGTTGGGCACAGTACATGTCGGAACGGACAGCCCTGACAGCTCAGGCACTCTAGACAGGTGGGAAGCAGTCGCATGCTCTAGTCAGCATATAGCCCTACGCCCCACCACGTGGCTACTCCGAGTGCCAGGCATACCCAAGTACGCCAGCCATCATGCCTGCATACCAGGATGCCAGACGATGAAGTTCAATCGCTCTCCTAAAGGGGAACAATCGACTAAATAAATCATACTAATATATAACAAGAAGTTCCGTTAAGAACTATACAGCCTACTTTTCATGCCAATGATTATTCTACAGAATATGAACCTATCTAGAATAATGACGAAATTAAGTTGCTAATATCAAAATTTTCCAATTAGTTCGAAATACTGTATACCTGGCATAATGTATCCTAATAGAGCACTACAGTTGGCAGCCCTGATGACTGAATATATTCTTAGTTCCGTCTCTTACGGTACTAAATACAAAATTTGTTTGAAGTCCACTGGATAGCATGGACGTTACATGCAGTTAAACATTGGATCTAACAGCGCGCGTAAAATCATGTTGGCAACAATGGCATGCATTTATTGGTCAGAAATAATCTGAAATAATATGATCTATTGTTGTGCCAATTTTGAATTAAATCCATTAGTTAGTATAGAAGTTACATGCATTTTAAAATTGGACCTATCAGCAGGCTTAGAATCATGTTGGCAGCACTGACGTATATTAGTTACTCCAAATTCGTCTAGAATGCCAGGTATTATACGTGTGCAAAGTTTAGAGCTATTGGCTTGCATACTTTCTGATATATTGGTATTTGGATAAAATAAATTAGGAGCATTTATTAACAGTTGGCAGCCCTGGTAGGTCTTAAGAATAAGCTCAGACATATCTGGTTATGTACACATACAACAAACGAAATTTGGTTGAATTCCGCTTGATAGTGTAGAAGTTATATGCATTTAAAAATTGGACCTATCAGGAGGCTTATAATCATTTTGGCAACACTGCCATGTTTGGCCTCCTGGAAATTAAACTGAAATATTATGATCTGTACGTGTGCCAATTTTGAAATAGCTCCCATTCATACTTTCCAAGATATCCAACATGGAGCTCAAATTTCAATTGCGATTTTTTAGCAGTTGATAGCACTGACATCATTTTCAAATATGGCCGTGAGATATTCAGGTATAGATCTTTACTGCTACTAAATTTTGTTTCGATTGCTGCAGCCGTTTAGGAGTTGATAGGGGGGGACACACACACAGCCAGCCAGACAGACAGACAGACAGAAGGACAGACAGACAGACAGACAGACAGACAGACCGACAGACAGACACACATTTGGCCGATCTCATAAGTCTACTTTTTCCTCATTTTTGCAAAATGTGAAAAGTAGGCTAAAAATGAGATGGTGTGTGTCTGTCTTTCTGTCTGTCTGTCTGTCTGTGTGTTACTCAATAACGCAAGAACTACTGGTCCGATTTAAATGAAATTTTGCATGGATGTAGCTGGTTTACCAGGTTTACATATAGGATACTTTTGATTTCGAAATTTTGTACTATTAAAAAATGGCGACCATTTTAGTGACGTCACTACACCCTTTGGTTCCAAAATTTCATATTTCCATGTCAAATAAAAAGAGAACGGTAGAAAATAGCAAACTTTTGATGGCACGTACGAGCTTTGAAATTTAATTTTCTATCCAAAAGGTCCTGATCACTTTTCGTGTATCTCCAATGGTTAGCGAGTAAAACCGACATTTGTAACGTCACTACACCCTTTGGTTTCAAAATTTCATAATTCCGTTTCAAATAAAAAGAGAACGCTAAGAAATAGCAAACTTTTGATGGCATACATGAGCTTTAACATTTAATATTCTATCCGAAAGGTCCTTATCACGTTTCGTATATCTCCAACGGTTAGCGAGTGAAACCTAAATTTGTGCAATAAAACACGGTCAACACCGACCGGTGCAGTATATCTCTCTGTATATAAAAATGAAAGTTTGTCTGTTTTTCTCTGAATTTCTACGGAAAATTGAGTTGTTTACGCGTTTCAGACTGTATTTGATGGATGCGCGCGATTTTTTTTTTTCGTCTGTCTGTATGTTTGTTTGTTCGTCTGTGGACAACTTTGTTCCCTTATAACTCGAGAACGGCTGGGTGTATCAACGTAAAATTTGGTACAGATATCCATCAGAGGCACGACACTTATCATTGATATAACTCTTCTCCGTATCCCTCATAAAAGGGGGCCTACCCCCTTAAAATACATGATGAAATAGGCGTAGAAGGACGAGACAAACTCATTTTCAGCCCCTCAAAGTCAGAGACAAAACTCGGGTACCCGTAAACCACATTTTAAGGCCGTAAGACCAACCGTTTTTGAGATATTCCCAGAAAACTAATTTCATTTAATAAACTAATGAACAAATGCAAGCCAGTAACCATGGCAACAGATTCTCGGAGGTCCATCTATTGCTGTAAGACGCAATGCAATTCAATTAATTACATTAGTGTGAAAGTTTGCAAACGGCTAGAAGGTTATCACAGAACCAAATTAAGCCGTAAATTCATCAATACGTTTAACGCGCTTAAGGGGATCAAGGGGTACTCTAGAATTTTTTCACGCGATTTACACCTGCGGGTGTGGTACGGCAGGTCTATTATATTCCTATCCCCATATTATTCATTCATTCATTTCGTATAGGCCTTCTATGGACCGCGTCATTCCCACTGTCTCCTACAGGCTTTGATGTTTTTCTCAGTACGCCCGCATTCGTTCTCGGTGGACTTCCTTCCGTTCCTGGGTCCAAATCTTTCCCGTTTTCAGCTTCGGTTTTTCATGGAAACCTTTGCAAGCTTGAAGTTTCCTTTCGAGTGGGGCGCGCTCCTGAATGTCTATTGGTGTAATCCCCACTTATTTCAGATCTTTATCCAGTTCTATGAACCAGGCCCATTTTGTTTTCCTCTCCTGAAAGTAAGTTATGTTGCGGTTGGTCAGTCTCGCTGGGCTCATTCGTTTCACATGCCCAAAAAATGGTATCCTTCTCTTCCGGATGAAGTTACTTATCTTCTCCACATAAGTATATAGTTCATGGTTATGCTGTCTTCTGTATTCCCCATTGTATTTGATGGAACCCAATATATTTCTCAAAATTTTTCTTTCTTTGGCCTCCAGTTTCTCGACCAAGCCTTTTTTGTTCATCGTGAGGCATTCAGAAGCATGCAAGACCTCCGGACGGATGACACTGCAGTAATGTTTTAATTTTGCGTTGAAGGATATTGACCTTTTCTTATAGATGTCCTTAGTTAAATGGTAGGCCATTTCCATTTTGCTCATGCGTGATTGAATGCTTCTTTCTCTGATAATATCCCTTCCCTGACCCGTCCTGAAAAGAAAAGTACATGGCCATTGGCTGCATTAATAATTTAAAAAATAGGTGTTATAATTTCTCCCTATATTATATTATTATTAGTATTATATTATGGCGTACAACGACGAGACAAATCCCCTCGGTGCCAGAAACAAAACTCGGGGGCCCTAAAGGGTCCTCGAAAACTACATTATAAGGCTCTAAATCCAACAGTTTCTGAAATATTCCCAGAAAACTAATTTAATTTAATTTAACAAACTAATGAAGGAATGCAAATCGGTAACCATGAGAACATTATATCAAGGGGTGACTTACAACTTTCCTTCTATTTCTGTAAGAAGCAATGTCACTCCATTTATTACATTTCTGTGAAAGTTTGCAAATGGCTATAAGGTTATCACGGAACTAACGTAGACTGTACAATTCATCAATGCAATTAAGGGGTTCAAGGGGTAACCTAGAATTTTTTCATGCAATTTTCACGTTCGACATATAGTACAAAATGTCTATTATATCTCCAAACAGCAACATTATTTTCAAAAATTCTTGAATTGAACCATCATTTTTTGCGGCTTTTAGGAATTTGGGCAAATTGAGGCTAAAGAACCTGAATTTTCATGCACCAAAAGCCTTTATAATTTATGAAAGGTGTCTTCCTGTGTATGGACACCTAGCACAACGTAGAGGGTCAGTTTTTATGTGACGTGTATTGCGTTTCGTCTACAAGGCTTTCAATTCTATTTCACGTCAGGAAGTACACGTTAGGTGAATTCAGTCTGAGAGCACATTTTAACTTTTTTTTGTTGTCGACAAACGGGTTCATCGTAAGGATGATTTTGTTTGATACTGTGTGGTAGATATACCCATATTTGGATATCTCGGTAATATGTTGTAGACAATAGAATTGTCTGTCTGTCTTTCTTTGTATCTTTATGTAGCCTACGCCTATAACTCATGTTCGGATGATTGGAGCATCGTAAAATTAGGTATGGTAACCATGAGAGTCAATACACCAATCATTTATAGAACTCTTCACCGTACTTTTCATACAGTAGAAGGGTGGATATAGAGAAAAACTTCTCAATACATGCTAAAATAGGCGAAATATAAAAATTATCCTAGAAGGACGACCGAAGCATATGTTGCGCTTCTCAATGTGAGACACAAAATTCGCGAATCTATAAAGGGTCTCCGAAAACTATATTTTAAGGGCCTTAAATTAACAGTGTGTGTGATATTCCCAGAAAACTAACTTCTTTCTGATAAACTTGAAGGAATAACAAACCGCTAACCATTGCAACAGTAGCCCAAGTGATAATGTATGGTGTTAACAACGAACACCGTTCGAAGAACGGGTACTTCAGCTAGTCGTATATAAATAGGTAAATAAATGGATAGATAGATTGATAAATTAAATAATACATTAGCAAGGAAGTAAATTAGTAAATAAATAAATAATAGTAATAGAGGTCCCGTGCGAGAAATCTCGCATGTTCATAAACCACACTTTCCCCAATAGGTTTATAATGAGAGCCCTAAGGAGAAAGGTTGCTGTAACACTCACCGGTTATTCGATATTTATGAAATTATACGATTTTATTTACTGATCTGAAATCCACGCAAAATGATAGGCTAAAGGAAAGACCTCAGGATCTTAAAATGACATGAAACAGGCGTCACAGCGGCCAAAGTGTGAAGTGGACCGCAATTATGGAGCGTAGTTTCATACAGCAAAAGTATTTGCAAATAGCACACTTCGTACAGTACATCTTTTTTTAAATTCATTTTTTAAAGAAATTATAGATATTTATGAAATTATGGTGCAATTCGTCACTGCTAATGTCTATTCTCTTTCATTTGATTGCTCATTGTCACTATCGGTCGCTTGTGAGCGCCGCACGAGGGATCTATACTACTGAAATAATATATAGGATACTGTATAACAGACTCTAGACAGGTGCCGAGTCAGAGTTGATGGCCCTCTCTAAATTCTGAGAATATCAACGAGCCGGTTGATGAGGTGTTTAAAATACAGATAATTATTGAGAATTAACGGGATAACAAGTGACAGGACAAATAGATTCCCGAGAAAAACGTGTTTTATCCAGCATACTTTCCAAGTACACAAGCTGAAAGTGGAACTGGAAATATAGCAGTGGCCGATGTTCAAATGTTATAGCCAAGGATTAACTAGCGATTCTCTTCAATACTTTCCTGGCTTACCTTGCTCGAAAACATGGCACGCAGTAGTGGCGTTCTAGCGTAGGTAGAGCGAACATCAATCGAGGAACTTGGTGGGAAAATACGGATAAGTGACATACCGTACCGTTGTAGAACATGGCCATAAACGTGTAATTGTAATGTAGCAAACATTGGCTGCAGTGAGGCGTGCTTCATTGCCTCACAATACACAACGTGCCTTCACTCCACATGCTATTTACATATCTGTTTATAATATTCCCCGGCAACAAAAGCTATGCTGTAATACTACATCTGCATCGTTGCACCAGAACACATGAATTCATCCCCTGGCATCACACACGTCCCCCAGCCCCAATCTGGCTTGCTGTGCCCGTCACTTACAATACCCGACACACTGTGCGCCAAAACATTTCAAATGTGATCTCTAATTAAGTTATTTTCTATACCAACCAACCAGCCAGCCAGCCAGCCAACCAACCAACCAACCAACCAACCAACCAGCCAGCCAGCCAACCAGCCAATCAACGAACAAACCAAGCAACCTAAATAAATAAATAAATAAATAAATAAATAAATAAATAAATGAATAAATAAATAAGTACTGTAAATATTAAAAGGAAATAACCCCTGGCACTACAGCTCGTGAAGGGCCTAGGCCTACCAAGCGACCGCTGCCCAGCTATTTGGCTGCTAGATATTGGAGTGACGCGTGATCAGCGCATCGGGTCCCCTCAGCCGTTAATCTTAGTTTTCGTGACCGGGGCGCTGCCTCACTGTCAGACAGCTACTCAATTGTCCTCACGAGGCTACGTGCACCCCGTTCCAGCCCTCACGTCCGTTTCTAAAGTCCCTGGCGGAGCCGGGAATCGAACCCGGGGCTTCCGGGTGAGAGACAGGCGTGCTTCCCCAACACCACGGGGCCGGCGATAAATAAATAAATAAATAAATAAATATATAAACAACCATTCAGTCAACCAAACCATTTAAAACACCTCTTACTGTGATACCTTTGACAAATGAATTGCACAAGATATCATACTGAACCATCCCGGCGTTTGTCTAGAGTAGGAATGTAAAACCACGAAAAACCACTCCTAGGATGGCTGAGGGATAATCGATCCCAGCTCTACTCAGTTTATCCTCATGAGACTGAGGGTTCACTGCTCCAATGCTCAGGAGAGAATTAATCTTTGGCAGACCCGGGAATCGAATACAAACCTCTGCAAATAATGCTAGCCACTACATCACGAATATATCCCGGGAGTGTATTAACAATGGCGACATACACATTTATTTTAATGCCTCACTATGATCATAAATTCAATCTTCTCCCTAATAACGTCTGGATGACTTAATCGATGGTTACCGATCGATAATATCCCATGATGTACTGCCGTAGCCTTATACGGTAGATTCCAGTTTACCTCATTTCTAGCTATCTCGTACAAGATACCGCGGAAAGCGACTGTGGCGGTGGCTGGCTGTCATTGGATGTCGTGACACCAGGTTTCCTTCCACTAAGGCCTCTTTCACACGGGGCCACCATGGCCGCGCCACCACGTCTTTGCAATATTTTCTCTAGCCAACAAATACACCACCAGCCATGATCCAGTCTTCAAATGGAGGTGGAAGAAGCAGCATTTGCTGTTTTTCTATATATCAGGCTACCTAAACGCCGAAAACGTGGAAATAGAAGATTTTGGGTTCACCAACTTTTGCAGGGTCGATCAACAAAAGGTATATTTTGTACTCTGTATATTGATCTTAGACAGAATCCAGTCATATTTGTCACCTTCCTACGAATGAACATTTCATCTTTTGATGAGCTACTGCAGTGTTAAAAAGATCAACTGGCCGGTGTGGACACAAATATGAGAGATAGTACACCTCCAGAGGAAATACTCTTAGTGCACATTTTCGATTTACTTTAATGAGCGTTCTATTTATTAAGTAAAATTACATACTGTATAATATTAGTTATCATTATATTTTCACAAGCATATATTTTCACTGTTATTTTAAGTCTGGCCTGGCCGCACAGGAAGTCGCGGCTCGTGTGAAAAGCTCCGTTTGACTCAATGTAAACATGTGCTGGCACTACCAACTTGGCCGCTCCAAAAATCACAATGTCTGCCACCAGGAATTAGGGGCGCAACTGCCACCAAGTGTGAAAGGCTACACTTGAATTAGTGCAAAAGACGTGGAGGTGCCACCATGGTGACGCGGACATGGTGGCTCCGTGTGAAAGAGGCCTAAACGTCCGGAAGTGGTTCGGTTGGACATGGGGTCTGTAAGGGAAGTGTCAGGCGCGACTGAATGCTAGACAACGACATTCTAGTTCGGCTTGCGTTTGACAGTCTATTCCGTTCGGCACAATGAACGTTCATATTTCTAGCACGCTGGGCTACTTCCTCTTTCCCTTCCCTGGATGTCTGCTTCCTGTTTCTATGAGGAGCTGGCTGCGTGGCTCAGGGGTAACGTTCTCGCTTGCTGGGCCCAACGTTGCAAGTTCGTATCCTGGCGCAGTCCGCTGGCATTGCGAGGAAGCCGTGTCAGTAGATTTACTGGCACGTTAAAGATCCCCTTCGTGGCAAAATTCCGGCACCCCAGCGTCTCTAAAAGCCAGAGCAGTTAAAAAGGACGTAAAACCAATAACTTTATTATTATTATTATTATTATTATTATTATTATTTGTTTCTATGAGGGCATTTGTAAGAAGGCACGCTTTTAGTGCCAAGACTGTCAGGGTTTTACCTGTAAGCAAGCGGCTTCGGTGGTGTAGTTGGTGGCATGCTGAACTGCTGTGCCCAAGATCGCGGGTTCAACCAGGCCGAAATCGTCGGATTTTTAAGAGCGTTAGAATCCTTCAGTATGCCTTCCTTCGGAGGGGAAGTAAAACCGGTGGGCCCATGTCATAGATTTATGGCATGTAAAGATCCCTCCACTAACTATACTTGTGTGAAGCTAAATTTCTAGGCTAGATTTCGTTGAAACGCTCTATCAAAGTTCCAACGTTCACCACTAGATGTCAGTGACACCTGGTAGCGAAAGTTGGAACTACTTGACTTTGAACGGAACTTTTAGCTCACCCCATGGTTGTCTGCTTGAAGCAGCTACAGCCTCTGGGGAGTCGAATATGTCCTCGGACACTCCCGGTACTAAAAGCCATACGCTAAATAAATACATAACCTATAGGCAATGTTTTCTCTATGTCTATGGGGTGTTTCCTTGACCCTTAACCCGTTGAGTGCTTCGTCCGTCTATAAACGTCGTAAATGTTTTTTTTTCTTCATATTCCCCATTTGCTTTCGAATGCCAAGTCGATCTCTGGCATATTCTGCCATCTGTTGAGCATTATGTAGTACTACTTGAGTTTGGAGTTTTGCTTCCGGAAGTAACTAAAAGAGCATTTTGTAGACATCTGTCCTGTACATTCGGAGTTCATTTGTGATGTAAACAAGCATGATGGAATGACAAGCAAATCCTTCACATCACGTTGTGATTTAGGATCAAAGAATATAAATGTTTGTACTAGTGGGAACAGCAAGTATTACTTGCCTACTGAATTTTGGAAATAATTTTATTTTGGAGATGGGAGGTGATGCAAGCGTGGACACAAAAATTTCAATTTCGATTCGTCTCAAAATGAAAACTAATATAAATTTAGAATTTTGAAATTGCAATAAGGTTAATAAGGAGCCAAAACCCATAAACATTTTAACCCCCCCCCCCCCCTGATAAGTTAAAAATTACGACTTCTAAGATTTATTTTAAAATGCTAATGAAAAAACTGAGGTATCAAATAACTAGCACAGCACTTAAAAGGTTAATCAAGATTACCAAACCACTTATTTTCGACCAGTTAAAGCGAAACGATGATGCCTGGCAGAGTAGGCCTACTTACTGTAGTACTGGGACAGGCAGAAAGCCTCAAAGTGTTACCCACCCCCATTCCCCTTCTATGTCCTCTGCTATCAACGAATTAACAGCATGCCGGCGGCGGCGCTAACTACGAGTGGTTGTAAGCTCTAGTTAGATACCATCTAGACATTATCTAGCATTGGCTGAAGTAAAAAAAGAACAATACTTCTCGGATGGGATTTGAAATCACTTCTCTTCTCTATTGAACTCACGATAGTGTGTACACCTCATCCCAACTCTCATCATTCATTCATTATAAAGGTACCAAACTACCATACTTTCCGTTGGACCACGAAAAATTTCGTGCATTTTAATGCGTATTTGCGTGGGAATAGTAGACTATTTTTTCCTGTTGACCAAGATATTCCAAACGTATTAACAAACAAAAAACATTCATAATTCATTACATCGCTGAGTTCAGAATAATGAGTAATGTATTCAAATAGGAAAATGTAATCCAATAACTGCACAACACTAGCTGTTTCTGTTTGTATTATGATTTTTTGTCAGTGCACAAAGTAATGGCACAAACTGTTACGGACTTTACAGCTATTATTTATTGAATAACTAATATAAATGGGATCCATATGAAATGATAGAGCATGCTCACCATGTCCTTTACTAACATCGGCTTTAACACGAGAACCATGCTGAATTATAAATGCATATCGGGCTTACAGTTATATGCACCATCCACGTGCTACCGAAGCGTAACTCATAAATCTATAGATGCAAGTGCATACATGCATACTGAATAGTAAACCTGCGATACAATCACATGGCCTGAAGTAATGGCCCGCATTGTACTGGACTCGCAGCGAAAGCTTCAAATGAAATACACGCTCCGTGTACAGAATCTACTTTGGTGTATCATAGTCATAGGGATGGTCTGGTTTGTGAAAGTGCAAGTGCTGTAACATAATTCTTGAGGTCCCCACTCCACACTTCAAATATAATTCTGTAGAGCAGTCAAATAAATATGAGTCAGTCGCCGAAGCATCACCGAAAAATTAATTCCCTCAAAATAGTATCCGTAACTGTTCATGTATTTATCCAACTTTGAGAGAAAGTGCCCTTTCGTATATAAGTCTTTAGGCTGATGACAGAAACACAACTGCAATTAGACAATTTTGTTCCACCTCAAGGCGCAGTGACTAGTATTCTTGCTGTCATCACGGTGGTCCGGGTTCGATTCCCGGCTCGCCAAGAAAACAAGTTCTCATCTGAGAGCTGGAACAGGGTACACTCAGTCTAGTGAGGCACAACTGAGAAGAGGTGTGTTTGATTCCACCACCTCAGGCATCATAGTTGTGGTTTTGATGTTTTTCCACTTCTGTTCCAGGCAAATGCCAGGATAGTACCTAAATTAAGGTCACGGCCTCTTCCTACCGAAATCCTATCGCGATTACAATTACACACACTAGTACAGACATCAGAGTGGCTAAGAAATTCAGACAACTTCTACACATACCCAAGTACACGTGGCTACATGGCCACGATATCATATAGCCCCTAAAGTATTAACGACAACGAATTATGAAGGAGATTTTCATTCCATACTCAGCTGAAGAACGGGTGCGTGACATTAGAACTCATCCATCAATATGGCGAAATAACTGAACTGTTAGGTGGAATTAACGCGTTTCCGAGTAAAAACCCAGAGGTGTTTTCTTCACTTGCAGGGTAGTGTGAGGTCGGGCGTTATCTTGTAAAGGGGTGTCAACAAAACATGTAGTGCACACAACAGATCATGAGACGATGGATTTCTTATCATCCTACATCTCAGAGGTAAAACACGTAAAACATCGCCTTCTTTAGCAGTTGTTCAAGTGAATTTGGAGGTGAAATATGATTACTGCTGTTTTTCTTGTCGTCTTATGTTCAATGTTTTAATATGAACGGAAGTCCACATTTGTGAGGTTCGTTGTTCGAAACAAACATTCACTGAATCCGTGACTGCTACACTGTGGATAATTTTACCAATTTAATGCGAGAGAAGACCTAAAATATGAGATTTTAAAGAAGGTAAAACTGTTATAATTCACAAAGGACCTTTGAGGCAGCTTTCCACCTACTCTCCCAAAACTGTCCAGTGATGGTTTCCTATGTAGGTTAATTAAACCCTTCTCTTGTTTCCAGTGGGGAATGGCATGAGTGTCTGTAGGCGTTGGTAAGGTGGGAGTAACTGCTGCTAGCTCTAAACAGGGAGATAACCTTCGGGATCCTCATTTTGAGGAACGCTATGAAATGAAGATTCTGGAATGATGGGATCAAGGGCGAATTTAACCCTCAATTGGGCGCAACCTAAATAATATCACCGTCAGGCGCAACTAATCTGTCAGATTACCCATTGATACATATGTGTATTTACATTATTTCATCTAAAAACAGTAGGGCCTACTAGAATTTGGCATCTCATTGAACTCTTGTATTTTTAATCTGAAAAAGGATTTATTTTTAGCCTATTTTCAATTTTGAAAAAATAGGCTTATGAGATCACCTTTTGTCCGTGTGTGTGTGTGTGTGTGTGTGTGTGTGTGTGAGGTGTGTGTGTGTGTCCCCTAATAAAATCTAAACGGCTGGACCGATTTCAATGAAACTCGGTAAGTTCATAGCACTATTCCGAACAACCCCGACCGTGACCTTCCAATTTTGTCACGTATCACCAATCCAACATGGCCGCTGTGCGAAATATTTCACCAGCATTCAATATCTCCGAAACTATTCCCGATATCACCCTGGATTTTTTACGGTGATAAAGGGAACTACTAGAAGTTCACCTTTGTAACCTTTGAACAACTAGTAACTACAAAATCAACATGGCGGCCACGCGAATTTGCGACTTTTAAATAGACGTTTCTCGCGATTTAATCAACAAAACGCAATAAAACTTGCTACAGTATTTGTTTATACACATTGTAATGCACCGACATCTAACTTTCTTCAAATATTTACATAACCACAAGATGGCGGATGTGCGAATTATTTCACCGGCATTCTATATCTCTGAAACTATTAGCCGTATCACCCTGAAATTTTGTACGGAGATAAAGGACACTACTAGAAGTTCATCTATGGGACCTTCAAAAACCGGTTAACTACAAAACGAACATGGCGGCCAAGCGAATTTGAAAATTTTAAATAGACCATTCTCGCGATTTAATGTTCTAAACGCAATGAAATCTGGTGCAGGTAATGTTTATACACATTGTAATGCACTGGTATCTAATTTAATTCAATTGTCTACATATACTCAAGATGGCGGCTGTGCGAATTTCGAAAATTAAGTGTTTATTTCTTGTGTCGTAATCATGCGATCGAAGTGAAAGTTTGAATAATAAACCTACGCAATAATTTTCCTTTTATGGTACATGACTATATGGCCTATACATTTAACAATCCAACATGGCGACCATCAGAAATATTTAGACGGCTCTGAATATCTACGAATCTATTATAGCAATCAAACTGATATTTTTTATGTTCATAGGGACTATGAACTTAAGTTCGCCTATAGGACTTTAAATAACCTGGTGATCACAAATCCAACATGGCGGCGACGCAAAGTATAAATATTCACATGAACGTTTCTCGCAATTTAACCATCCGAGTGCAGTGAAACTTGGTACAGTAAATCCTTATGCGAATGTTAATCCACTGGCGTCTAATTTATTACAATTGTTTCCATAACCACAAGATGGCAGCTGTGCGAAATTTTAAAATCTCCTTGTTACTTCTTGTGTCCTAATCATGCGATTGAAGTTTGAATGCTACACGTACACAATAATCTTCATGTAACAGTACATAACTTGAGGACCTACATATATAAATTCCAACATGGCGACCATCCGAAATATTTAGTCGGTTCTCAATATCTTCGAATCTACTACAGCAATCAAACTGAGATTTTGTATGTTGATAGTGGCAGTTAACATAAGTAGGATATATGAAAATAGGCTGTGTAGTTCTTCACGGAACTACTTGTTTAAATTGACGATTTTTACAAAAATTAAGAAACTAATTACTGTGCGTATAATGAATATATTCAAATTCTGCAATCATATTAAACTTAAGCTTCTCTACGGAGATTTAAACAAGCCACAGATTGAATTATTATATAAATCAAAGGAATGTTTTATCAATATTCAAAAAATAGATAGCCTACACATACGTAAACTAAAGCATAAATTACTAATAGTTACGCAACCAGTGCACTTAATCTCCTGGTTGAATCGGCTCACTTTGAAGTAGCGAAGGGTGAATTCACCCTCATGCAACTGGCGGAGATAGCGGATGCTGTTGCGACGCGTGCACCGTTCATGAGAGAACCCAAGGTTGTGGGAGAAAAAGTATTCCACTTAATCTCACATATATTATGTGCGCCTGACGGAGGGTTAAAGAATAGGAGGTAGCGGTTATCACTCCCAACAAACTTGCTCAAAGTGCACTGTATTTCTACTCGCCATTATTTTACTTCCGATGAGGTAAGATGAGCTTTTTACGCAGCGGATGATTCTTACGGCTGGATGTCCATTCTGACGTTCACCTCATCACAGGGGTTTATGAGATATGAATAGACTTGAATAAGAAGTGCAGTGACCTATAGGAGGTACCGTCTCGGCATTGCCCGGAGTTGAAAATTTTAAGCTATGGAAATCTATTTCAAGAAAAGCCGACGATGGGTCAAACCCATTCGTGTATCGAGTCCTAGGAGAGGCTAGCCCTATGTCCTTACTCCTTAACGCAAGTCGATCAACTCCCAATAAGCCTAATTTTACATTCTAGGCCTACGTAAGTTGTGCAAATAGACATTAATATTCCAGCTGGAAGCGGAAAGAGTTGTTGTTGTAGTTTCATTTTGGTGACTTCGGTTTCGTACATGGAATCCGTTTGATAACATACGTTGTTGTTGTGGTCATTGTACTACAAAAATGTAATTGGTGCTAGGATAGGGGGTGAGGAGGTCAGTGATATTGAGTTAGATTCGATCCCCCTGGAGTAGAAAAAGGGGACCACGAAGATTGAGATAAGGATACATTGTTCTCCTCAGTTGTCCTTACGTCGGTCCGCGCATCTTGTTCTACCCCACGGCGCAGGCATGCGCGTTAAATCGTCCTCCACGGCGGCAAGGGCAGCAGCAGCAAGTCCGGAGATCTCAGGTTTGAATCCCAGCGCAGAAAGCGGCTATCCTGAGTGTGGTTTTTCGCCGGGTTCTTCCGAATTCCCTCCAGGAAAATGCCGAGATAGTACCTTAAAAAGTACCGGGGAACCTAGCCTATCACTAATAATTACAGCTACACACACTACTACAATAAAAATCATATTAAACCGACTTAGTTAATATGTAATTGTTGAAACATTATACATGTTTTGATCCAACAATGGGACCTTCTTCAGTTAAATTAGAATCGAACTTCAAAAATCAAAACTAAAGTGATTAAAGTTTAGTGAGGATGAGAATCAAACTGTAAGAAACTAAACCGAAGTTATTAAAGCTTAATGAGAATGAGAACCAAACTTAAAAAAACTAAACTAATGATATTAAAGCTAAATGAGAATGTGGAACAAACTCTAAGAAACTAAACTAAAGATATTAAAGCTAAATGAGAAAGTGGAACAAACTCTAAGAAACTAAACTAAAGATATTAAAGCTAAATGAGAATGAGAATCAAACTTTAAAAAACTAAATCAATTCTATAAACTTAAATTACTAAACCTAATTATTGAGAAACATAATTAACCAAAATCGCCATTGCAGACGAGGTGAATTTTAGATCATATTATTTCTCAATAATTAGTTCCAATAACGTTAGTTTATACTTTTAGTTCAGTGTTTTATAGTTTGCATCTCATTTTGCTGAAGAAGGACCCATTGTTGGATCGAAATATTTAGCCTACAATTTTGTAAAATAAATTACATATCGACTGAGACGTATTAATATCAATTGTATTGTTGTAAATCAATACGGAAACCATTATTAATTAACCACCATGGCTAATGTCTTCGTTATCACACTACTGCAGCCACTACAAATAAATTCAACATACAAAGTACACGGGACTGATGACTACGTTGTCCCAAGCCCCTAAAACGAACAACAAGAACTCCTTCCAACTATTATATGAGGATTAGAATTCCGCATGAGAAAACTAGGGTTAAAACCCAGACAGACCGACCGACAAAATCACGACGCTGGATATTCTTTGTAAGTTACTGTACGGTACTTCTCTTTTTCTTTTGTGATTTGTTATTTCCTAGATGAATGACACTTAAGTTTTTCCTTCTATGACTATCTTACATCAGTTATTCAATCACTCTAGATAGCATTATAATATTCACTTTCTTTTGTGTTTTACTCAAAGAGGCACCGCCCATAACACATCAAATTATATCGCATGAGACTTGCTATTAAATCTTAACACAGAGACAGTAGTTGCGTTTGTTATTAACAGCAATAAGAAATAATAATTATTTTAATATCAATTATTACAGACCGCCGAATGTCCTTGAGCTATGGCCTTTAGCAGAGGTCTTTCTATTCAACAGTTAAATTATTTCTTACCACAGTCAATTTGAAGAGTCATTGCCCTTCTGTCCCAGTCGCCGTAAGGGAAATGGTATGTACTATCGCTACTAAAGAGGACCGGGGATTCATCCTAAAAGCCAGGGGTTTCCAACCTCATATCTTGGCAGCCAGCATTGATTTAGGTACAGTATGTGAGTGTTAAGGCGCAAATTACAATGGGTATGGCTGAAGTTGATTTAGTGGTTCAAGTATGTACTACGATACGTACGCGCCTAGGGGTATTTTGTTAGGTTTGTCGGTGACGTCACGGTTGACGTGCAGACGTTGATGTTCGTTTGTTTGATGTGGCTTGAATTACCGCCATATTGCGCAGCTGTATGATGTTTTAAACAGTGCCGATACAGTCACAATCATGTGTTCAAGTGAGAGGTTTGTAGTGAGTTTCGAATGTTGATAAATTTATTTTAGTTGTTCAATGTAATTTAATAGTTGCATTGCACTCTTCTAAAGCGCGATGAGACAAAGCCATTTGTCGTTACTTGGTCAGTTTAAACGCAATGTAGTCTGATCCTCTTCTCCCACAAAATATCTTTATAATTTACTTGGAAATAAATACTTAGTTTATTTTGCGATAAGAAAGTTAACTTCAACTTCTTCATTTGCTCCTTGAAAAGGAACGCTTTCCATTCATAATTGGAACATCGTACATTAATACGATATAGTATTATTGTTAGATATTCAGATTTTACATACTTCTTTGAGAATGTTCTCTTGCGCAGATACTATATGTCAACACAGACCCTGGCCAATGGTTCAATTGAGAGGGCAGTATCAATAAATCACGAACTATTTTAGAGCAAAATTATGGCTGCTCCTCAGCCACAGTTAATAATCAGTTAGCAGCACCGGGAGGTGTTTTCTCTTGGCGCATAAATGCTAAATAAGACTTCCTTTATTAATTTATTATTTTATTTATTTATTTATTTATTTACAGCAGTTATTTATTTAGGTACGCGCCCATAATGCAAGAGCTTTTAAGGGATTTTCATTTGATTCAATGCGGTGTCTCTTACGTGTAATATCTTTTCGTTCAAGACTCTTAGATAATATTCTTAATTGTGTAGTTGGACTGCAAAGGAGCTTTCAAGTATCAGCAGAACAAATTATTCAGAAAAGTTGAGAAAAACGTGGAATTACCAACTTAACAAATTGATTCTAAGTGAATTTATTATTTGAATCCATTGCAGCAAAGGAAATGTCTTGTTAGCTTACTTACTGAATCACTCTCATACTAGATAGGTCCATGGTTGGAGATCCCTGCTCTTGCTTATCCACCACAACATACTCTCTCTTTTATTGTAATGTTTCCTAATTTACTCTTCCACTCCATCTCTCTTGTTCGTTCTCTCCACCTATCTGTCTGTCCTTGTCTTCCAACAAATAATAGAATAGCATTCACATTGCAATTGTGTGTGATGAAGCAGTAATTAGTTTTTAACTGGTCGTTCACTGTAATTGGACATGAACAATGCCGGGCCGCTATATAGCAGCTTACACTGTGGGGGGTCGATCATTCTTCTGATAGTAAGTAGCAACTCACAACGTAGCCTATCGCAGAGGGTTGAAAACAGTAGCAAGCATCATCAGTTATAATATCTCTGAACCCCTCGAGCTTAATTTTCTTTTTTTAAATTTAGTTATTTATTTAACTCTGTCTAAATGACCTTCTCCACTTCATTTCCTTTGAGTTGGCAGCACCGGGAGCTTTTATGTTTCTTCTTCTTGGCGCACAAACGCTCCTGTTTCTGACACCGAGGATGTCTCAAAAAAACTAAAAGTATTCAATAATTCGAACATAATAACATCCCATCATCAAATATAATATGGCAAAGATGAAAAACAGTAGAATTTGTGTTAAAATAACAATATATTAATTTTAAAAATATATATATAGTACAACGTCCTTTAAAACAAGGTACAAGTAGATATTCCACTGGGCCGAGGTATAATCTCGAAATGGATTTAAATTTAATTAACAAGCATATTTTCAGAATTATAAATGGCATTTACTATAAAGGTGTCTAAAATTGTTAATGAATGATATTGAAGCTCAGTAGCTTGAATTTGTGGGTTTTGCTACCCACTTCAGAGGTTCAAAGACCGCCTCCAATATCACGTTAATTTCTACCTGAATAGTGGTAATTGCACTCAGAATGGGCAAATTCAGTAAATTTAGTTATCTTTTCCTTTTTTCTTTTTATTTATCAGTGAGATCCATTCAAATCATCTCTTAGATATTAATTATTATTAAAGATACAGTGCATAACTTGTGCATAATGTTGTTTACAACCTTGAATAATCACGCGACATCTCTCACTTGCACAAGAGATCACAATGGATGATCCCTGAATGTTACAATTGATTACGTGGTATTGGCAGTATTGCGCTATTTCCCTGGTGCTGCTGCTGTTATTTCCCGCAATATGGTTGAGAACTCGCTCTTCTGTGTCAGGTGTTCTTGTGTCCTAGGTCTTTCATTATCAGAAACACATCTGCAAAACGAGCCTGTTTCGCAAAAACGCTCATGTATTCTTTGGAACGTTTTGGTGTTGGGTAAACGTCTATTATGAAAGTGTTCCGAATACAAACGCTATGCTTCATTTGCGTTACACTGCGCCCGTCCATACAGAAGATGCATGTCTGCCATTTCTGAATTCGAGTACCCCATTTTATCACGACGTGTACTGTCCGTCCACTCAATAACAACGGCTGATAACCCGTATCACTCCACTCTACTCCACTATACACCAGCTTATGACCTGTGGGGACGTGTTTACGCGTTTGCTATGCACCTGACATCACGTGGTTTGAAATGCAAAATAAATGCACACAAACTTGAATAGTGACGAAACGTACAAGTGGCCTGTGTTCCCTCCACAACTGATCAACTAGAATCGTGCCACCGTTTGTGTTATACACACCACAAATAATGCTTGTGACACGGCAACGAACGCACATCCACCATATGCTTACACTAAATGTTTTGCTTGTTGTCAGGTCCTCTATCGAATCCCCGGAGCTTTCCCACATATTTAGTTACGTCCTGTATATTTGTGAAGTACTCAAGATATCCAGCCTAAAAGCCTAGGTTTCAGTATGAATTTTGCACTACTTCATTCGCCAACTCCTTTGTTAATAGAATTTTGAAGACAATGCAAATGTGAAGGTATTTTTAATATTTAATGATGTACGCAGCAGTTGTGGATTGCTCAGGGTCATAATATACTAATTATGCCACGCAAGCTGATCTACCCGGACTTGCTGCTCAGCGGGATACCTGTTCGAAGTTTGATGACCTGCTCTAATTTGGAAGTTAAATTACGAGACAGTTTATTACCATCATTAGCTAATATATGTCACTTGTTTACCTCTAATACATATTAGATGAGCTTCACTATATAATGTACAAGGGCATCAAGTACGAACTCAAGGTTGGCTTTGGATGAGCACACAGGTATACAATCTACATCCCACTAGTGTGGCGTATCTAATGTCACGTTATGCTCACTTGACCGAATCTTGGCAGTAGAGACATTGTCACTCATAAGCTAAAACTAGGGATGTGGAGGAGGTGCTTAAGTACAGTAGTTCACCCATGGGAGTGTCTTATTGAATTAGCCCTTACTTGAACCCTTTCATTTGCATATTTTAAGAAATAATGGATTAAAATAAATCAAGGCCGCCTCGTTGCGTTGTGGCTAGAACTCATGACTGTCCCCAAGGAGGCCCGGGTTCAACTCCTGGCTCTGACTCCAACCTCGTGAGGCAAAACTGAAAAGATGTGTGTTAGATTCCCACCTCCGTCATCCTGGAAGTGATTATCCTTGGTTTCCCACTTCTACTTCTGGCAAATGCCGGGATGGTTCCTAACTGAAGGCCACGGTCGCCACCATTCCTAGTCCTCATCTGAATTACACTGCACACACTAAAACATTTATCACAATAACACAGGTTATCAGACAATTTCCACACACACCCAAGTACACAGGGGTACATGTCCACGATGTCGCAAAGCCCCTCAATTATTCAACAACAACATTAAATCAACTCTCACCATAGTTGATGCTTTTCTGTGGTCGCTGTTTCATTTAGGGACGTGGGATATCAAGGTCAACAGCTTATATGCTTGGAAGGATATGGAATTAGTCTGATAATCAGTGTTGTTGCGATTGCTTCAGCAGTGTGTGTAACTGTATCACTAGGATCTACGATTGGAGTTGGTGACCCGGGATTTAAAATAAGGTACCTTACCAGCATTTTTCTGGAGCAACTGTAAGAAAATTCGGGGGCGAGTCATGCTAAGGATGGCCCTGTTGTCATCGTTATGACTAGAACATTTATAGCTCTGAAGGCTATTAGTTTAGTTAACTTAAAACCTTATATTATGAGAGTGACATATATGCAAAGTTTTACCGAGATAACGTGACTGACTCTCACGGTGTTCCCTTGTGAGTATTGGTAGTTGTTTGAGTCAATAGTCTTTTGACTGATTTGATGCAGACGTCTATACCTACCTGTCCTGAGCTAATCATTTAATCTCTACATAGCTACCAGACCTTACATCCAAGACCATCGTTTAATATATTCTCACCTTGGTCTACCCACACAGTTCTTGTCTTCAACCCTTCTTTCCGTAACTAAGTTTGCTATTGACGAGTGTCTTAGTAGGCCTATGTGTCTATCCAATCCAGGCGTGAAGCGTGATCTGAATTCCACTCCGCTACGCTCGTGGAGCATTTTTTGCTCAACATTAAAATAGAACAGTTAGGTTAGGAAACAAATTTACTTCATTTTACAGTGCAAAATGAAGGAACAGTTCCTTCCATTCACCTTTTATCTCTTCTAATGTATTTGAATCCTCGCATGAAGGAACCCTCGTATTTCATTCGGTGATACAAGGCAAAACGAACTAAATCTCAGCCAAAAGTCAACCAGTAAAGGTCCGGTTGCTCTGCTACAAGGCACTGAAAAACAGAACGTCGATTTTGGAGAGTGAATCGCCAAAATGAATCCAATTAAAAAATTACATACACATTTAACTAAGCCTAATTATGCCCTTGTACATTAAATAGTGGAGCTCATTTAATATGTGACATATTCTTCTTTCTTTCTTTCTTTCTTTCTTTCTTTCTTTCTTCGTTATGCTGATTTATAGAGCGCGTTGGAACTTGTTAGTTGGCTTAAAGATTTCTGCTTTCTTCTCCCAGAATCTCACTGTGCTGCTTCTTGCGTTCTTCTGTCCATCTTGTACCAGTCCTGCTGCTAGATGTCACCCTAAATGTGTGCTTATTTACAGAAGTTCGGAAGATTTCTCGGTATTTCATTTTGTTCTCTCCGATTTATTTTTTAGCGTATGGCTTTTAGTGCCGGGAGTGTCCGAAGACATGTTCGGCTTGCCAGTTTTGTAGCTGCTTAGCGACGGACACCCAATGGGTGAGCTACAAATACCGTTTGGGAGGAAAGTTGGAATATAAGGACGAGGAGTTGGAAGTTAGCGGCTGTGGCCTATAGTTAGGGACAAACCCCAGTATTTGCCTGGAAGGAAGATGGGAAACCACAGAAGACCATCTTCAACGTTGCCAGCGGGGGGATTCGAACCTCCTCGCCTCCCGGATGTGAGCGACTGCCAGCAGTCATGCCGTAACGGCCACGGCTAACTCACCCGGTTTTGACACAATGAAATTATGTTACACAATAATCCTACTCCGATGTTCAACTCATTCAGGTCCCCTATTGTGTCCTCCAACCAATTTATCCTCGAATGTTTTGTATTAATTATATTGAATAATCCATTGTTATCCATACAAAAAATTTCAACAGTCTCCTGCGCACAGTGTTTTTGAAACTGCCTGTGAGACTATAGAGGTCTGCAGTTCGACTCTTGATACAAATTCCACATTCTCGTGTATGGCCGAATATTTTCTTTAAAGAATTTTGCCTCCTTGATTTTCAATGTCTATAATTTTTGAATGGCCTCCTAAAGTTTCTAAGAGGATAATGGTTTTGAAATGCTTCAATTTTGCATTACATAACATAACTCTTTTATTGTAGTGATTCCACGTTAGTCTGAATGCCCTTGGTGAAGGAAGGAAGCTTGTAGTTTAACGTGACCGTTAATCCCGCGATCATGACCCACGGGATCTACGTTTAACGTGGAATCCAAACCACAGGACATGGCATTTCACTTCGAAAATCTCACATGCACTGACCGGCAATCGAACCTGGTCCCCCTTGGTGAGAGGCAAAGAGCTTGACCGCTGTACCTCCACGCCGCTGCCCTTGGTGACATAAACCTACTATTATTATTATACTAACTTATTATTATCTGATCTCTACAGAATATCATACGAGGATTTGAAAACGTCAACCACATTTTTAGCCTACATTCATTTTATGAAACAAGTAGTTCCGTGAAGAACTATACAGCCTATTTTCATATATCCTACTCATGTTAATTGCCTCTACAAACATACAAAATTTCAGTTCGAAGGTTGTGATAGATTCGTAGATATTGAGAACCGTATAAATATTTCAGATGGTCGCCAGGTTTGATTTTTAGTTTTGTACTATTACATTAAGATTATGTGTATGTGTGGTATTCAAACTTCAATCGCATGATTAGAACACAAGAAGTAAAAACGAGATTTTAAAATTTCGCACAGCTGCCATCTTGTGATTATGCAAACAATTGAAATAAATTAGATGCCAGTGGATTAACATTTGTATAAGTATTTAACGTGCAACGTTTCACTCCACTCGGATAGTTAATTCGCGAGAAACTTCCATTAAATATTTATAATTCGCGTCGCCGCCATGTTGGATTTGTGCTCACCAGGTTACTGAAAGTCCTATATGTGAACATATGTTTATAGCCCCTATGAACTTAAACAATTCAGTTTGATTGCTATAAAAGATTCATAGATATTGAGAACTGTCTAAATATATTGGATGCTCGCCATTTTGGATTTTTATATGTATAGGCCGTAGAGTTATGTACCATTCAAGGAAAATTATTGCCTAGGTTCATTATTCAAACTTTCACTTCGATCGCATGATTACGACACAAGAAATAAAAACTTAATATTAAAATTTCGCACAGCCGCCATCTTGAGGTTATGTAAACAATTGAACTAAATTAGATGCCAGTATATTACAATATGTAAAATCATTTACTTTACCACATTTCACTGCTCTCAGAGAATTAAATCACGAGAAAAGTCTATTAAAATATTTCAAATTCGCTTGACCGCCATGTTCGTTTTGTGCATTACAGGTTTATGAAAGTTACATAGATAAACTTGTAACAGTGCCCTTTAACACCAGACAAAATTTCAGGGTGATATCTGTAATAGTTTCGGAGATATAGAATGCCAGTGAAATATTTCGCACAGCGGCCATTATGAGGTTATGTAAACAATTGAACTAAATTAGACTCCAGTGCATTACAATTTGTATAAACATTTGCTGTGCCAAGTTTCATTACGTTTGGATGGTTAAATCGCGAGAAAAGTCTATTTAAAAGTCTCAAATTCGCTTGGCCGCCATGTTGGTTTTGTAGTCACCAGGTTTTTGAAAGTCTCCAAGGTGAACCTCTAGTAGTACCTTTTATCACCGTACACAATTTCAGGGCGATATCGGCAATAGTTTCGGAGATACTGAATGCTGGTGAAATATTTCGCACAACCGCCATGTTGGATTGGTGAGAGACAATAAAATTTGAATGGCACGGTCGGGGTCGGCGAGAATAGTGCTCTGATTTTACCGAGTTTCATTGTAATCGCTCCAGCCGTTTAGATGTTATTAGGGGGGGGGGGACACACACGGACACTAGGTGATCTCATAAGCCTATTTTTTCATAAAATGAAAATAGGCTAAAAGCCTATTTTTTCATAAAATGAAAATAGGCCAAAAATAGGCTTATGAGATCACCTTTTGTCCGTGTGCCTGTCTGTGTGTGATTCGTGCGTGTGTGTGTGTGTCCCCTAATAACTTCTAAACGGCTGGATCGATTTCGTTGAAACTCGGCAAGATATAGCACCATTCTGGCTAACCCCGACCGTGCCCTTCAAATTTTATTCTGTCGCACCAATCCAACATGGTGGCTGTGCGAAATATTTCACCAGCATTCAGTATCTCCGAAACTATTACCGATATCACCCTGCAATGTTGTACGGATATAACGGGCACTACTTGAAGTTTACCTATGAGACGTTCAATAACCTGGTAACTACAAAACCAACATGGCGGCCAAGCGAATTTGAGACTTTTAAATGGACTTTTCTCGCAATTTAACCATCCAAACGTATTGAAACTTGGTTCAGCAAATGTTTATAAACATTGTAATGCACTGGCGTCTAATTTGGTTCAATTGTTTACATAACCTAAAAATGGCGGCTGTGCGAATATTTCACTGGCATTCAATAGCTCCGAAACTATTACAGATATCACCCTGAAATTTTGTCCGGTGATAAAGGGCACTGCTACAAGTTTATCTATGTAACTTTCAAAAACCTGTGAAGTACAAAACGAACATGGCAGCCAAGCGAATTTGAAACTTTTTAGTAGACTTTTCTCTTGATTTAAGCATATGAGCGCAGTGAAATGTGGTACAGTAAATGATTATACATATTTTAATGCAATGGCATCTAATTTAGTTCAATTGTTTTACATAACCTCATGACGGCGGCTGTGCGAATTTTAAAATTAAGTTTTAATTTCTTGTGTCGTAATCATGCGATCGAATTGAAAGGTTGAATGATGAAGCTACGCAATAATTTTCCTTTAGGCTAATGCTACATAACTCTGGCCTATACATATAACAATCCAAAATGGCGAGCATCCGAAATATTTTGACGGTTCTCAATATCTACGAATCTTTTACAGCAATCAAACTGATTTTTTGAATGTTCATAGAGGCTATGCACATAAGTTCACCTATAGGTCATTCAGTAACCTGGTGTGCACAAATCCAACATGGTGGCGACGCGAAATATAAATATTTAAATAGACGTTTCTCGCGATTTAACCATCCGAGTGCAGTGACACTTGGTACAGTAAAACCTTAAACAAATGTTAATCCACTGGCATCTAATTTATTTCAATTGTTATCACAACCACAAGATGGCAGCTGTGCGAAATTTTAAAATCTCGTTTTTACTTCTTGTGTCCTAATCATGCGATTACAATTTGAATACCACAAGTGCACAATAATCTTCATGAAATAGTACATAGTTAAAAACAATCCAACCTGGCGACCATCTGAAATATTTAGACGGTTCACAATATCTATCACAACAATCAAACTGAAATGTTGTATGTTGATAGAGGCAATTAACATGAGTTGGATATATGAAAATAGATTGTATAGATCTTCACGGAACTACTTGTTGCCTTTGGAATAGTTTTTTTAGAGTATCCTTAAAGGTTTGAAGAATACTGCATGCCTAATTATGACGGATATGGCTTAAGACACAAAGGATGTGTAACATGGGCATGCATCCCACTCAAAGTACTGTAATCTTCCAAAACATGTTCACGACGTCCCATCCATGAATGATTCACCAGCGACTCTTGTCACATGTTTCCAATCGGCAAACACTGAGGAAGGAAGAGGAAGACTTGAGAGAGGGACATAGCGTGGAAGTGACGTCTTTAATCCAGCTGGGACTACAGTCTAGATCAAATGTTTGAAGCCAGAGAAGGAATATCGTTACAAATCGTATCACGTACATTATTATTATTAATAATAATGATAATTCATTCTTTCATTTTCATTTGAGACTGTTTTGCCTTACAACATCCAGTCTAGTCTGCAAGCCTCTGTTTGCGAACAAGTCACCTCCATGATCCCATATTAGCAGTTAGCATTACGGCCTTCTCTGATTCTACACCTCTCACTTTGAAATCGTAAAGCACTGAATCTAACCATTGCCTCCTAGGTCTACCTCTACTTTCCTTACCCTCTACAGTCGACCCCTACAATCGACGCATACGAACAGCTATCTAGCGTATTCATTTCTAACTTAGCCTTTATCTCTTCATTACGAGTACCTTACTGCCATTGCTCCCATCTACTTGTCCCAGCATTCATTCGTGCTACCTACATTATTATTAATAATAATAATAATAATAATAACAATAATACTAATAATAACGGAAACTCATTGAACAAACGCTGACCAACACAAAATCCAAAGTAAAATTTATGGGGGAAATCTCCGAACCTTTTGAAATTCAGACAGGTGTGCGACAAGGAGATGATCTTTCCCCTCTCTTGTTCAACATTGTCCTGGATAAAGTCATGGAAGAATGGGAAAAAGGGCTCAAGAAACAAAATGTCTGGAAACCAGTTACACTTGGCTAGACCGCAATAAAACAAATAGAAACACTCCAAGAATGAGCTGAAAAAGTGGAACTTCAAATATCCTTCGAGAAAACTCAAGTGCTAAGTCACAAAGGTGACAACATGCAAACAAAATACGGAACGATCAAAAGAGTCCCACATTTCAAATATATGGGAGAATTTATCGAACCAACTGGATCCGAAAATATCTCACAACAAAACCATCTCCAGAAAACCAGGAGAGCACTCGGACTTATCCAAACCCTCTACAACAATAAAGCATGTCAAGACAAACCAAACTTCGACATTACAACACTGTCATCAAACCGGCAAGTCTCTACGCCAGCGAAACACTTACACTCAATAAGAAATATGAACATAATGACATCAAGAAAGAATAAAGAAAAAATAATTCGGAAAATACTGGGAGCAAGACTCACTCCTGACGGGTACCGACTACAGTCAATCAAGACAACTTTAAAATACTCAAACATCGAAGTCGACGTCCGAAAATGACGATTGAAATTCTTCGGGCACATAAGTAGACTGCCGAATACACGACTAACCAAAAGAATTCTACATTACATATCATCACTCAAAAGTACAACACCATGGATGAAAGAAGTACAAAATGACATGCGAACTGCTAACATAACCGACACATCAGACAGCGACTCCTTCCGTGACAAAGTGAACAACTGGGAAGTCCAACCAGAGCAACCAAAACCTTCACCTTACAGACCTCAATGGTCTGACGAAAGAAAATTGGCATTCTCCAATGCTGGCAAAATAAGAAGAACGTTAAGAATTGAGTCAAATTGCTTAACGCTTTCCAATATTGGGAAAATACGCTGTAAATAATAAATTAATAAATAATAAGTCTGCTGTGGCTGAACATGCCGTACAGAATAACCATCAAATTATTTTTGATGAATCTTCTCTTATCTTTATGGAAATACATTTCACAACTCGTGTGATTCGGGAGGCGATTGAAATAAGTCAACAACCAAAGAACTTTAATAGAGGTGATGGTTATCCCTTGAGTAGATCATGGCTGCCCTCGATAGTTTCATTACCAACATCCTCTTGGTCTCGGGAGGTCATGGAGCAACTATTTGTTTCGACACAGCTTCCTATCTTATGCCTTTCATCTATGTAGGCTACATGACTTTGTTTACTCAATCCTTCTTTCATTATAAACATTGACAAAGGGACAAACAGTTGTCTCGAAACGTCGGTATTTAAAATATTCACTCAACTTATAGCTTTAAAGCTATATAATGATTACTTTCAGGAGAGGAAAGCCAAATGGGCATGGTTACATTGAACTGGATAGATATCTAAACGAATTGGAGGATATATGAAATGACATTGAAGAGCGCATCCCACTCAAGAGAAAACTTAAAGCATGCCGAGGTTTCCAAGAAAAAACAAAGTTGAAAACGGGAGCGTGGCTGCGTGGCTCAGGGGTAACGTTCTCGCTTGCTGAGCCCAAGGTTGCAGGTTCAAAACCTGGCGCAGTCAGCTGGCATTTGAGGGTGCGCAAATGCGAGGGAGCCGTGTCAGTACATTTACTGGCACGTTAAAGATCCCCTTCGGGGCAAAATTCCGGCACCCCGGCGTCTCTAAAAGCCAGGGTAGTTAAAAGGGACGTAAAACCAATAACATTACTTATTATTATTGAAAACGGGAAATATGTGGACACAGGAAAGGAAGGAAACTCTCCGAGAACGAATGCAGGTGAACTGGGCAAGCATCAAAGCTCGAAGAATGTGACAGTTTCAATGACGCGGACCATACATGGCCGATATGAAATGAATGAATGAATTATTACTACTACTACTACTACTAATAATAATAATAATGACCATCATCATAATCTTAATCTTATGACGACAGTTACCTGGTAGACTATATATATTTTGAGTTGATGCCATCTAGGCGGTCTAACCGTCAATTTCTTGTTCAATTTTCACCGCCATCTAACAGAGAGAAAAAAAGAACCCCAATGAAGTTGTGTTTGGTTGATATTTAAGTTTGTCTTGAAATCGCCAAGCGTGATATGCGAGAGTCATAGCAAGCCGGATTGTACAACTCAGGATGGCATGACATTTTCCCGCGATTTAAAGTCCGACTTCACCGTTCTAGATTCGAACTTGTAAACTCGGGGTCATGAGTTAGACACTCTACCATTGATCCTGGGAGGATGTTAGGGGTGAAAATGAGATCCATATAGCCTGCTTTCACGTCATTTGTTAAACGCTCTTTCATTGTACGATATGTTGTTGTTTTATATACGGGCATGGATAGCGTGGTCATTTCAGTCCCGTATTATTGGTTGCGTGTAAAATATTTCCGATGACAAGTGATATTGTGGTGTCTGTATGAATTTGTAATTGAGGTGATTATTGCGAAGGAGGTGGCCGTGACCTTAAGCTGGAAACCGTTCGGGTATTTGCCTGGAATAGAAATGGGAAACCACGATAAACCTCTTCTGGGATACGGAGGTGGGAATCTTGTACACCTCTTCTCAGGTTTTGCCCTAACAAGTGCATCTTATATTGTTGCGTATACTTTCTCGACCAATTGCATACATAGCATAGCTTTGAAGCTATTAGGTCGAGTGAAACTTTAATAAACCGACGTTTCGAGACAACTACTTGTCCCTTTATCAAGGTTTGTCTAGAAAGAAAGAAAGAAATAAAGAAAGAAAGAAAGAGTAAACAATGACATATAGCCTCCATAGATAAAATAATGGTGTAAGCAATATGTAAGTGTACTCCTGTTCCAGCTCTCAGACCAGAATTAAATGTCTTGCCCAAGCCCCTCAATGAAGGCAACTTAATAGAATATAACTTGCAAGTTTCTCAAGGTATATACATTTAAAAAGTAAAAATAAATAAGTAGATACAAAATAAATAAATAAATAAATAAATAAATAAATAAAGTATTTCAATAGAGACAGCTACAATGCTGCCATTTGTTTATAAGGAATTAACTATAGGTTGATACCTGTTTGTTACAAAGTTACTCATAAGGGCAGATGACATCACTGTTCCGCCCCTTAAAACAACAATAACAATAACAACATTGCTCATTTTCCTAATTTTCCAGAGCATTTGTATGTGTCAAGAATTCTTTTTCAGTTTAAATGCGATCTATCAGTAACAACTATTTGGAGGAGCCAGTCCTACAACACAGGCTACATTTGAAATTGCTCGATATTCTTTTGAATCACCTAATGCCGTATAACTGAGATGATGTGCTATTCGCACTGTCAACCATTTGTGGACATTCCAAAGAGAGTTGTGTATGTGAGTAATGTTAAACGGTTCCATACTGCTCTCTGTGGTAGGTAATTATGATGAGCAAATAGCCTACAATAGCAGGAATGTAATAGCTTGTTCTCTCTTGTATTGTGAGTGACGCGCTTTAAAATATTTAAATCTGTTCGATTGGTACTCCGCCATGTTGGCAGTGCTAACCACAGGCAGTCGATAATAATTGGGTGCCGAGCGCCACCTCGCGCTAGCCCTGACCGGGGACCAATGCACCCCTTCCCTTTCACACTTACTTGCTGACCACAATAAAGAAGAGAGAGAATATTAACTTCTCCTTTCCTTCCGGGCGGATTCGGTGGTGTAGTTGGTAGAAAGCTGATAAATGCCCAAGATTGCGGACTCAAACCCGGCCAAAGACGTCGGACTTTTTAAAAGCGATACAAATCCCTCAGCATGCCTTCCTTCGGAGGGGAAGTAAAGTCGCCGGGCCCATGTCATAGATTTTTGGCATGTAAAAGAACATTCCACTAACTACAATTGTTTAAAGCTAAATTTGTAGGTTAGATTTGATTAATGCTCGCCGCCCTTGAAATGGTTTTCCGCGGTTTCACCATATTCAACTCCAAGCAAACGCTGGGACGGTACCTTCTGACAGACCACGACCGCTTCATTTCACATCCTTGCCCAGTTTTATTCATCTTCATTCACTTCATCTCTCATTAACTCTTCTCATGGGGTTGGCATCAGCACGGGCATCCAGCCGTAAAACCATCCGCCACATAGACTTTCATCGCATCTCACCCCGACCCCGTTGGAATAATAAGGGGTAGACAAACATTATTACTGTTATCTATATATTTAAAACAGTAAGGTGATTTTTGTTACCTCGAGATTGAGAAAACGACAGAACCGATTTACTTCGTAGAGAACTCTAACGAAAGCTCTTGGCCTCTAGATTTGCAGAGTGACTCTAAAACAAACAAATATATTACGGTATATTTTTAAATTAATATAGAAAATAGCAGAATTCTTTCCCCTCACGCATGCGCACAATCCGCCTGGGGTCATGACAAAATGGCGGTGAGAAGTCCATTAAAATGTAAGTTATTTAATAAGCTTCCATGTAATTGAAAACATACATTAACCAAGTTCTGACAATAAAATATAGTAACAGTATGAACGTATGCGAATGTGCAACATTGATTTATTTGGATAATGAAATTGATTATTTCCTTCAAACAGCGGCTTTTGAATATAATGAATGGCTGCGTCTGCTGCTAAACATGAGTGCGAGAGTAGCCATGTGGTTAAGGCGACCGACTGAGGTTCCAAGAAGCGCCGGTTCGATCCTAGCCCTCGCTGGTATTTTTTTTTTACCACTGAAATATTGTTTAATCAAGGAGTATTAGTAAGGTTTTATGTCTGTTAAAGATACTTATTTCTACATTCCCTCTAAATACGTTTTATTTTCGTTTTACCATTGCATTGCATTGCAGCATGTGATCAAAAGAGCAAACTGTTGTCCGCAGTACGCCGTTTAAATATCTGCAATCAGTTCCTATAACTGACAACAGATGGCAGTACATCGCCCATATAGTTCCTTTAACTGACAGCAGATGGCAACACCATTGCATCGATATATTTAAAACACAAGACATGGCATGTTTTCACGTGATGGAAAATTATATAGGAGGGGAATATTTAAGAAGGGAAATGTTGAGGAACATTAACCGACAGTTGAATGTGTAGGCTAGGTTGTTTATGTACCTTAATATTGCAATTTCTTCCCAATGCTTCGGTGGTCAAGTTATTAGCGTCCTAGACTAAAAGTTATAATTATGCATCGTCGATATACTCTTAAATTATTAAAGAAAAAAGTAGTTTTCCAGGCACTCGCGCGTGTCCACAATTGCTTTCGCCATGAGAGACACTTGGCAAATATAATTCGTTTGAAGGGCTCCGACATCTTGGTCACTCAGCCCCGTGTACTTGGGTGTGTATGTGTGAAATTTTCTCTGATAACCTGTGTTATTGTGATGGCTGCATTACTGTGTGTATTTGTAATTAAGGTGGTAAATGGCAAGGAGACGGCCAAGGCCTTAAGTTAGGAACCATCCCGGTATTTGCCTTAAGTGGAAGTGGGAAACCACGGAAAACCACATCCAAGATTGTCGAGGTGGGAATTAAACCTTCCTCTTCTTAGTTATACCTCAAGAGACTGAATGTACCCCGATTTTGCCCTGAGACCAGAATTAAATTTCTTGGCAGAGCAGGAAATGTAACCCGGGTCTCCGGGGCGATAGACAAGAGTAGGTGGGCCTCCATGTGTTAATACGATTTTTGACATGCACGGGACATATAATTCAAAAACTGCCTCCATTAGGGTGACTGTCGAAGTGAGTATTGAGTATAGGCCTATGGTCATTCCAGTAGTTGGCGAAGTGATTCTATGTTCCCCTGTAAAATGTACTGCCATAACTTATAACAGGTGATGGAAATTGCTTATTTAGAGCAGTTTCGTACTGTTTATAACAAAATGAAGAACGTCATTCTGAGCTGCGTTTTCCAGCTATTGCAAAAAAATTCGCTGGCAGGAACAATTATAAGGAATTTATTTTAAGCGATCAGTCTCATCGCATTCTCCTCACCAACCAACTTGAGTATGAAAGTCTCTGGACGGTCATGTTGAACTTCATTGTATAAGACAATTGTTTAATGATTATTTGTTTAGAGTACTGAGTCTAACTACGGAGTTGATTTCGGCAATGGAAGTATTATTTGACATTTAATATTTAGCGGCTCCGTTATTGCAGGACACTATAGTGTTATCGAATAATACGAAGCCACATTTAAAATCCAATATAAATAGGCCATTTCAGAAACAATTCCAGATATTATGCAGTACAGTGTACTGTAAGGTCCTTGACGATCAAATGTAAACATTGTTCTACATTGTATTTCTCTTGCGTAAAATCTATGCGTGGTTACTTTGGTCTTTACTGTTGTGAGGGTAAAATTGATCTGCTGGAATATAAAATATTTGCCAAGCTGCAACAATGTAATGATATTAATTTAAAAGTCATTGAACTTATATCCAGTAGTTCAAACACATACATCAGCGTTAACAGATTGGATACTGAAGATGAAAGCCAGCTACTTCATTTCCCTATTATTGAATTTTTCAATTCCTTGGAATTAAGAGATTCGCCTCCACATACTTCGAACGTTTGAGCCGTAGATATGCTTCTTAGAAATCTGAACGTTTCCCAAGGACTCATATATGGTAATATATTAATTGTAAGAAATCGCTTGGATTCGGATATAATAGGTGCAGTAATATTAGGCAGAGAGCTTAAATCCTACGACTTGATTTAACACCTTCCGATAAAACACTTACAGGTACAGTACATTTTCTTTTAATAGGCAACAATGTCCTATTCGCTCGGCCTACTTTATCAAAATCAATCAAGCTCAAGGAGAAACTCTTGAACGTATGGCTATTTACCTCATCACGTTTTCAGTCATGACCAGCAGGATAGTGAAGGTGCAAAAAAGGTCCTGTTTGGGATGGAAAAGAATAAGAGGCGGAAGGATCCTACAGATTATGTTAGAATGGTGAACAAAAGGGGACAAGAGATAGAAAATAGGGAAGAACTGAAGAAAATGTGGAAAGAATATTTTGAAGAACTCCTGAACCCAAATGGAAACCACGGCGAGGAGGAAGAAATCGGGGAAGAGGTACAGTAGATGAACTGCAAACAGAAAAGGACCCCAGAGGACTGGAAAAAGGGAATAATTGTCCCGATCTTCAAGAAAGGTAGTAGAACAGAATGCAAAAACTATCGGGGAATAACACTGATGAGTCATTGTGCAAAGTTGTTTGAGAAAGTTTTGGAAAGGAGAATTAGGACAAGGATAGAAGGAGGGATGAGGGAAGAACAACATGGCTTCAGATCAGGAAGGTCCACAGTGGATTTGATTTTTGCTGTAAGGCAGTTACAAGAACAGCACTATGAGTATGGAACAGATCTGCTGATGGCCTTCCTGGACATTGAGAAAGCATATGACATTGTATGCAGAAACAAAGTATGGAAGTCCCTGGAGGATAGAGGAATATAAAAATGGACTATAAGGAAGATAAAGGAGATGTACAAGGGAAGCGGGAGCTGTGTGAAAGTGCGAGGAGAGAGATTGGACTGGTTGGAACAGAGAAACGGCCTGAAACAAGGAAGTGCACTGTCACCGTTACTTTTCATTGTGGTGATGGATGACATAATGACCCGAGTGGCACAATTAATTGGAGAAGGAAGGATGAAAGCAATGGTGCTTGCAGATGATTTGATGATTTGGGGAAACAAGGAGGAGGAGGTACAGGAACAGTTGGACGTGTGGGAAGGAATAATACAAGGTTATGGGATGAAATTTAGCATAAATAAGAGTGAGATGGTGATCACAACAAGGAAGAAGGACAGAACCACAACAGGAATAACAATTGGTGGGGAACAGCTGAAGAAAGTGGAGAGTTTCAAGTATCTGGGAAGCCTGATACAAGAGAATGGAAGAAACGATAGAGAAATAAATGAGTGGGGGAGACAGGCAGAAGCATTCCGGAGGAGTGTGAGAAGCATGTTATGGAGCAAGAATGTCCCTCAGAACAGCAAAAAGATCATATATCGGACGTACTATGTCCCTATCCTGACGTATGCCTCGGAGACCTGGGTTATGAAAGGAAGGGAGAAGAGCAAAATACAGGCCAGTGAGATGAGGTTCTTGAGAAGCAGTATTGGAGCTACAAAGATGGACAGAATAAGAAATGAGAGGACCGGAGAATTAATGAAGGATGAACCATTACAGACTGGTATAGAGAAATCTAGACTTAGATGGTATGGACATGTAAAACGAATGGAGGAGAAGAGGATACCCAGGAGGATACACGGGACGAAGTGGGAAGGAAAGAGACCAAGAGGGAGACCGAGAGACAGGTGGCTGAAGGGGGAGGAAGAAATCGTGAAGAAGAGAGGAGAAGACTGGACAAGGGTGGAGGCTGAGAGATGGTGGGAAGACAGAAGACGTTGGAGAGACTTGTGTTCCAAACAGACCCGGCCAGTGGCTGGAAACTGTGCAAGATGATGATGACCTCATCACATTTTCAGTCATGACCAGCAATATATTGCAATGCTGAGAGTGCTATCTTTTGACGCCCTTAAAGTTGCAATAGTGTTAAAAAGTAATCGTACAAAGAATGTAACTTATATAAGAAGCTTCTTCAGTAATTTTGTTTTCCATTGTCCGTCATGTTTTGACGGGTTTCATCTAGTCATTATTATTTCCTTTAATTTCTCACAATTATGGTACAATTTAGTCTACAAGATACGGTTTTGACAAACAAGAATCTTGTAAAGTGTAAACCTTACTGAGATAAAAATAGCCTAACAATATGACACGTATCCAGGAATACTGCCTTCAGTATTCTGGCAATCAGGTGTTTCATTTGCAGTTCCTTCAAAGCCATTGCCAACCTCTTTGGAACAACTCCCGTGGAAGAGATCACCACTGGCAAAATTCCCACGCATTTTAGTCCCCATAGTTTCCGTATTTCTTCAGCCAACGGTGCGTACTTGTTTGCTTATCAGCCTGGGTAGTTAGCATATTTTGGCTAAGTGTGACAGCAACGTCTATCAAGTAGTTTTATTATTATTTGGTTTACTATTATTATTATTATTATTATTATTATTATTATTATTAAAGGAAGATAGCGGTTTAATATCAAAAACAGAATAATCTGAGAGAAAAAGAGTGAAGAAATGAGTAGGCTACGTTGAATAATATATGTTGTAAAAACATCGCTCTTTTAATTTTAAGTTTCCAGAGTATGATGCTAGGACACGGCAAAAGCGAGAGAGTGAGAGAGAAGTCCTTGACATTTTAAAAGTAATCCGATCCTTATAAGTTTGAGCACTTGTGATGAGATACTGTAGTACTCCTTGCGATAATGATCTGTGCCCTCTAACGCTTCAATAAGCAGCTCTCGAGAGCCAATGTAAAACTTTAGGAGAGTTACTCTTTTATAATATAATTAGATTTATATTGCAACCATTATTGAGTGCTATATTCGTTCCGAATTAAAGAAAAGAGAATAAAATGATAATTTATCACTTCGGCAAGTACAGTAAACCTTTTCATACAGGGCGCAAAGGTATATAAACACAAGAGAGCAAAGACTGGTATTTGTATAACAAGGATTATGTAACCTTTTATTGCCACGACCCAAAATGTACTAGGCAACCAACATGCGTAACCTAAGGACCTATTTTCAGATTAAAGAGTGTAATTAAAGAACGCCTATATAGGTCAGTGTATAATAATAATAATAATAATAATAATAATAATAATAATAATATAATTAGCAGTTAGGATTATAATATAATATTAATATAATATATTATTATTCCTGTTTCGTTTCGGCCAACTCAGGCCCACGTCATTTCAACTGTTTCCTTTTAGCTTTAAAATTAGCCCAGTATTCCTTCATTCGTAGACGGTGTTGATCTTTTCTCTCTTTTGTCCACGCCTTTCCAGTTTACAGCGTCGGCTTAGTTTGGAAAATCCGATGTTTCTATTAAGCTGGTCACGCTCCTGGATATATTATTTCAGTGAGTTTTCAGTTGCGATCTACTGTATTCTGCAAGAAAGAAGTTATTGTAGCAACGAATCTCTCCCTACATCCCTCTGTATTTAGGCACACCTTGCTATATGGAAGTTAGAGCTGGGTAGACGCAGGATATCTCTCACATAAGCTGGAGATAACTGATATGAGGGTAGCACTAATAGTTTCTGGGACAAATAGATGGGGGCAATGACAGGAAGTTACTCGTAATGAAGAGATAAAAGCTAAGTTGGAAATGAAGGCGCTAGTTGATGCTGTCCGTTTGGGCCGACTCAGATGGTATGGTCATGCGATGAGAATAGGGGAGGTGAGATTACCTAAGAGACGAGTTTAATGAGTCCGACTAAAGAAGGTAAAAGATGTAGAGGTAAACCTAGGAGGTGATAGAGTCAGTGCTGAACGGTTTCAAAGTGAGTGGTGTAGAAGAAAAGAAGGCTGCAGTGCTAACTGCTAACAGGGGATCATGGAGGCAGCTTGAACTCAGTTGGTTCATTGGTTCCTCAGATTAGGGGCTACAACAACGCGGTCATATAGCCCCGTGCATTTTGGGTGTGTGTAGAATCTGTCTGATAACCGGTATTAATTGTGATGACTGTATTAATGTGTCTTTTTAATTCAAGTAAGGACTGCAGACTTTGAATTTTTCAAATAGTTCCTACTTTTGCCGCCAAACTCCGTCAACGACTACTAGTTCAGAACTTAGCAACTAAACGCCACAGCAGTCGGCTCCTTGGCAACGAACGTAGGAACCTAAGAGCGTTGTTTACATTCTTAGTCTATATATATAATTTAGCTTCACACAGGTGTAATTAGAGGAAGGTTCTTTAACATGCCACAAATCTATGACATGGGACCGCCGGCTTTACTTCCCCTTCAAAGGAAGGCATACTGAGGGATGTTTAACGCTCTTAGAGAATCCGACGACTTCGGCTGGATTTGAACCCGCGATCTTGAGCATAGAAGCTCAGCATGCTACCGACTACGCCACTGAAGCCGCTCAGCTTGACCTCAAACAGAGGCTTGCAGACTAGACTGGATGCTGAAAGGCAAAACAGTCTCAAATGAAAATGTATGTATGGACTTGAAAAAGTTCACTTGTAACTAACTAAATAGCCACTAGCCAAGACCGATAGGCATTGCTCGTGTACTAATATTGATTAACGAACGTTTCGAGATTTTCAAGAGAGGTGATTTGTCAGTCGTTCGTCAAAGAGAATGCCATGTGTGCTCTTTTTTTCTTTCCTCTCCCACACATATTCCACATTCTTTTAGCGGCTCATGTGACCGGACGGGAGGGACACAAAAAGTGCTGGACTGGACAAATGCTACTTGGAGTGGCTGGTCAGCTGGTCGGGCTCTACCACACTTTTTGCTGCCAGCCTGGGTCGAGTGGCTAGTGCGGTGTGGAGTGGTCAGCCGGAAGGTAGCGCTGTGTTCGCTCACCACCCTTCAGTCTACTAGCTCCAGTGAACCAACGACAAATTCAACTTTATCGAATTTAATAGTCTTACATAAAAAAGAAAACCGTGCCACCTGCGTCTAGGGGTGTACATTGAGAAACCTAACCTCAAAAGTCTCAGATTCGATTCCCGGGTCTGTCAATAAATGTAATTCGGTCTAACAGCTGGAACTGGGTAAGCTGAACACATTAGAAGTTAAAACTCAGCAATTTTTCTAGGTCTATGCCGTGTCTTGTGAGGGGTATTGCCTAAGCTCTCGCAGTTAAGAGGTGCATGTGCGCTTCGTAAGAAGGGTGGTACTGCACAGTTCGCTACTCCTGTGGGGGTCCGGATGCGGACACTTATAGCCCGCTGATTAGCCAGCTTGGTGTTCATAGTCGAAATCCCACACAAGACACGGCATAAACCTAGAAAAATTGCTGAGTTTTAATTCACGGTCCGTGAAAGCCAATATACCATATTTTTGATAAGAAGTTGGTTTAAATTCCACCTCCATCACGCTAAAATTGGTTTTCCGTGGTTTCTCCACTTCTAGTCCAGGCAAATGCTGGAATGGAGCCTATTTTAAGGCCGCGACCACTTAATTCCCAACCACAGCCCCAGTTACAAATACACACACTAATAAACACACCACAATAACACAGATTATCAGTATTCGGTACTGATGATTATGATATCGCAAGGCCCGTGAAGAAAGAACAACGTCTCTCTGAACCAATATTAATGGATTGTAGGAGCAGGTATGTGCCTCGAGACTTGGAAAAAAATTCTATCCTAGCATTTTTGTGGAGTCAATGTGGGGAAGTAAACTAATGGAAAATCAACATTCAAAATGACCACTTTCAGCGCCAATATTGAAACCAAGAGATCCGAATATATGTATCCATTCTTTCCATGGAGGATGCGTATGAATATTCGATTCGAATATACGAATAGTTCGACTGTTCGAATTATTCACACTTTCCAATATTCAAATTTCCAACCTATTTGAATATTCGATTTTCGAAATGTTCGAAATAGTGAAATAACCCGACTATTCGGTCAATAATCGAATGATTCGACGAACAAGTCGATTCATTCAAATATTCGAATAATTATATTAACATACTGTAGGAACGAGGAGAAAAAGAAGCAAAAAGGAATACAGAAAGACATAGAGAAAGAAAGAAAGAAAGAGATAACAAGTAATGCTTGTTTTGAATGATATTTATTTATAAGGATCTATGAGGCTGAATACGGAACGGATTAGGCCTAATCCCCATACGACCTCTTGGATTCGCTCCTGCTTCGAACAACTCTTCCACTGAACATATTTTTTTTTTTACAAAAATTGCTGTAACTTTTGGGTACTTATCATCTTCAAATAATTCAATTATTTGAACTGTTCGATTTATTTTAATAATCGACTACGGTATTCGAACAACCGTTCGGACATCCGCATTGATCGAACATACGAATGTTCAAATACATTCGAATAATTTATTCGAATTTTGAATTGGTGAATATTCGTATGACATGCGCAGCCCTAGTTTACCTTCTCGTTTACGCAACTAGGTGAATCTAATATATGGATTAAGGCTTTCACGGCCCGGAATACTATTAATGTTATCCATAGATTTGGGATTATGCAGTGTGAAATAATAAAAATTAAAATGCCTACACGTTTCGTGAGGGACCTTGCCTCCTTCTTTAATAGATAAAAACAATGTGGCCAAAGAATGTGTACCAATGAGCTTAAAAGAAAAAAAAAAAAAAGAAACTAGAGAAGTTCCTCTGTTCGTCACCAGATAGCGACCAGAAGCTACTGTAGGGACCTTGGTAGAACAACGCGCCATATTAAGTAGAACGGCAGAAAGAGTAGTAAGGAAGGAGAAGGAAATAGGGGCGGGGGAAAATACAGTATGAGGATGTCCAAATTCGTTTAAATCTTTTTTATTTTGTAAACTTATTGGCACACTTTTTTATGTGTAACGTATTTCCGCTCGGTTACTGGATAGTTTTGTGGGAGTGATTTTGAAAATTGGGGACGGAAGTGGATCGGAACGATCGAGATGGCAGTGGTGGATCAAACGGAAGTATGCACTGCCCGCTCGATCGATCAAATGGAAGTGTACTAGCTGGCAGTGGTACACAACGGAAGTATGCACTGCCCGCTCGCTCGATCAAACCGAAGTGTACTAGATGGCAGTGGTGGACAACGGAAGTATGCACTGCCCGCTCGATCGATCAAACGGAAGTGTACTAGCTGGCAGTGGTACCATGCAAAGGCAGCGTGATTTTTGTACAATTGAAAATGTGTGTATTGGAAACAAGGCAGTGTGTGCTCTGTAGCGCGAGAATGTTATGATAATACAGTAGGCAGTGCATTTAGCAGGCACTGGTTTGACGAGCACAGTGACAAATGTTTCACCGAATTTCGTTTGCCATTTAGCAGTTTATGAAGCTTCACGTTCAAGGTTGAATATCACATGGGGTAGGAAGTGAAAACTTGAGACTAATGTTGTTGAGTGTATGATAAATAAAGACGACAAATGGCATGTAAGTAAGCGGCATTATTGTCAAACTGTGGGTGAGTAATCAAATATTAAATGCATAACAGAATGTTGTTATATGAGTGGAATAAAAGCTGTATTTTCATCATTTGTGAGATTAGGTCATTTCATGATTGTAGGAAGCCATGTTTTGATTGTTTACGACGAATTGTATGAGCGCCTGGAGTATAATGAATGTTATAGTTACTGAGGAGTGTGCACACAGTACTTCAGAGTAGAGTCGACGTTGTGTGTCACTTTGTTATTATGAATTATTCATGTAAAAGGAAGGAAGGAAGGAAGGAAGGAAGGAAGCTTGTGGTTTTGTGTGACCGTTAATCTCACGATCATGATCCACGGTACCTCCCTTTTACGTGGAATGCGAACCACAGGACACGGCATTTCAATTCGAAAATCTCACATGTATTGACCGGGAATCGAACGCGATCTACCTTGGTGAGAGACTAACAGCTTGACCGCTGCGCCACAAGTGTGACAGTAGCATATCTCCAATTCAATCTATACATTCATCATAGTACCAGTATGAAAACGGAGCGTAAATTAACATCTTAAGAATGTCCAAGCTGTGTAGTATACGTGTAGGATATAACATGTCAGATATTACACATCATATGCGACTACTGTAAGGCTCGTATCATTTTTATCTATTGAAAAAGGAGGCAAAGTCCCTCGCGAAACGTATAGGAATTAATTTCTTATTATTTCACACGGCATAATCCCAAAAAATATGGATAGGTGAATCTAGATTGCAACCCCGATCCACCACTGTAATTTTCCTCTGTTGCTCCATCATTTGGCAATCATTCAACATGGTATAGACACTGACACAATACAATTAGTAACTTTTCCCGGGAATAAATTAAACTATTCTCCGTACATTGCTATGATTATCTTAATAGCCCAGCATCATTTAGGTCAGAGCGGGTAGCCTGGTTAATACAACTAGGATCAGAAATGTCAAATGGCTATTATACTAGTTACGTAAGCAAACTTCATTAATGTCATGGACTAAATTATTGGCTGGCTATACCCATCCATCATTTGCAACCACCGAGACAATTCCTCTAAATAATACACTGTTCCGAGCAGAGAAACAGAATTAAATGTAGAGTACAGCGAGAGGCGTATTCAAAAAACTTCAGTGGAATGAATTGACTAACTAACAAGAAGTTCCGTGACGAACTAAAGAGCCTACTTTTCTTAAAATTTAAGATTCATGCCAATGATTAATCTATATGGATCTATCTAGAATAATGACGAAATTAAGTTGGTAATATCGACATTTCTATTTAGTTCGAAATACCGTATATCTGGCATATTGTAGCCTAATAGAGCACTACAGTTGGCAGCCCTGGTGACTGAATATATTCCTAGTTCCATCTCTTAAAGTACAGAATACAAAATTTGGTTGAAGTCCAATGGATAGCATGGACGTTACATGCAGTTAAACATTGGATCTAACAGCGCGCGTAAAATCAAGTTGGCAACAATGTCATGCATGTATTGGTCAGAAATAATCTGAAATAGCATGATCTATTGTTGTGCCAATTTTGAATGAAATCCATTAGTTAGTATAGAAGTTACATGCATTTTAAAATTGGACCTCTCAGCAGGCTTAGAATCATGTTGGTAGCACTGACGTATATAAGTTACTCCAAATTAATATAGAATGCCAGGTACTATACGTGTGGATAGTTTAAGGCTGTCGGCTTGCATACTTTCTCACATATTTGTATTTGGATAAAATACACTGAGGGCATTTATTAAGAGTTGGCAGCCCTGTTGGCTCTTAAGAATACGGTCAGTCAAATCTGGTTATGTACACATGCCACATACGAAATTTGGTTGAATTCCAATTGAAAGTGTAGAAGTTATATGCATTTAAAAATTGGACCTATCAGCAGGTTTATAACATTTTGCCAACACTGACATGTATGGCCTCCAAAAAATTAAACTGAAATACTATTATCTATACGTGTGCCAATTTTTAAATAGCTCCTATTCATACCTTCCAAGATATCCAACATGGAGCTCAAATTTCAACTGCGATTTTTCAGCAGTTGGTATCACTGACATCATTTTCAAATACGGCAGTGAGATATTCCGGTATAGATCTTTACTCCTACCAAATTTTGTTTCGATTGCTGCAGCTGTTTAGGAGTTGATAGGGGGACACACACACACATACAGACAGACAGACAGACAGACACACATTTGCTCGGATCGATCTCATAAGTCTACTTTTTCCTCATTTTTGCAAAATGTGAAAAGTAGGCTAAAAAATTAAACCATATTCCTCAAGACTGTTGTTGAAGGATCTGATGACTTTCAACGGTGCATTTGAGTAAGAACTGTACGGTAGTCTAATAGTTATATTTGACTAATATGTCGGTGTGCCCGTTATGTCGCGTACCATGATTGCAAGCGTGAGCTGAAGTTCGGAGATCGAGTATTCGAATCCCAACGTTGACAGCTGCTGTCCAGAGTGTTGATTTCCCCGTTTCCTTTCTCACTCCCTCCATGCAAATACTTTGTCTGGATTGTACCTTATTTGAAGTCTGGTGGAACCTATTCAAATCCTATTTTAAGTTATGCACACTATTTCATGAAGCACAGGTTATCAGACAAATTGATCACACCCCCATGTACAGGGTCTTTCATATAAAGTAAGAACGGCGAGCGGCGGTTTTGTCATTCGCTGCTGAAGCCGGCTTGGCCGAGCTTGTGACACATCACGGCCCCCTGCTGTAGTATTGAAAGCACGCGCATAGTTCAAACTTGACCTTGCAATAAGCGTGCAGGTGTTGTCCGTCGCCAGTTAACCTCAGCTGCTAACATGTTGAGACAGTTATCATTGCAACATCGTATTTTTGTATGTAAAATTTATTTTAATTACGATTCGGCTCGGCGGGTACGTGATGCATTTGTTCAGCAATTTCTTGATGAAGTGCCACATTCACTAGCACAGATTCACGTAATTGTAAATAACTTTGACACTACTGGTTCAGTGCTCAATGAAAAACACAAAATAAAAAAACAGAAAAAATACTGTGGCATGACTCACTCGCGTCAGCCAAAATGTGGTTACCAGATACAATGCCTGTATAACCCAGGAAGGACGACACTTCCAGCAACTTTTATAAGGTAATATTTCATAGAGGATTGTACACACGCTTAGAGCAGGGGGCCACGGCTCACCACAAGCTCGGTCAAGGCCACCACACTAGCGGACAACAAACCCGCCGCTTGGCGTTCTTACTTTATATGAAAGACCCTGTATATGGGACTGATTTCCAAGGTATTCTATGTTCATAATGTGTATCAACAACAGCGGCTTGGGTAGCGTCGTTGGTAGCATGCTGAGCTTCTATGCCCAAGATCGTGGGTTCAAACCCGGCCGAAGTCGTCGGAATTTTTAAGAGCATTAAAAATCCCTCAGTATGCCTTCCTTCGGAGGAGAAGTAAAGCCGGCGGTCCCATGTCATAGATTCATGGCACGTTAAAGAAACTTCCCCTAATTACACCTGTGTGAAGCTAAATTCGGTTAAAAATGTAAACAACGCTCAGGTTCCTACGTTCGTCGCCAGGAGCCGACTGCGGTGGCGTCTAGTAGCCAAGTTCTGGACCAGTAGTTCTTGGCAGTGGCGTTTGGCGGCAAAAGTAGGAACTACTTGAAAAATTCAAAGTCTGCAGTCCTTACTTGAATTAAGAAACAGAAACACACACACTAATACAGTCATCACAATTACTACCGGTTATCAGACAGATTCTACACACACCCAAAATACGCGGGGCTACATGACTGCATTGTCTCTGCCCAAAAACTGAGGAACCAACCAACCATGCATCAACAACAGAATACTACTGTATGGTTAACGACTGTACTTTTCACGTCATTGAATGCCTGCATTAAATTCTGAACTGTAGGCTATTAGTGGACTGCATAAAACGTCTTAACCATTAATAGGGCAGAATATTATTGAATATATTTTCTTCTTAATTCCTCGATTTTGGCCATCTTTGGACCGCGTAAAATAACCCATTGCATTCACTGTCTCTTATTTCCTTTATCCTTTCTTGCCTTCCAGTAGTTCTTCATTACTTCACTCTGTCTCCTTCTTCCCTCTTCCGTCCAGATGTTAACCCGCTTCTTCTTTTCCTTCTCCTGGAAACCCTTGAAATATTTGATCATATTTCCGAAAATTGGTCTGCCCTGAATAATATCAATTGTTACTTCCATCTCTTCCGTATCCCTTTTTATACTTTGTACCCATTGATTACAATTCTTGCTTTTGTATACATGACTGAATTTTTTTTTGTGAGTCTGGAGTTATTCATCCTCATCACTTGTCCAAAGAAATTCTTTTTATTTTAATTTTATTTTAATTTTTTAGCCTAATTATAATTGTTATTAATTTCAGTTTTTGTTTTCTTTAACATGTCTTAATATTCATATTTATTATATTATTTTAATTTTATATTATTTTTATAATTTTTAAATTCAGTTTATAAAGTTACTAAAATTTCATTTTTATGAGCTTATTAGCCTACTTTTCACATTTTGCACAAATGAGGAAAAAGTAGACTTATGAGATCGATCCGGGCCCATATTTGAAAATGATGTCAGTGCTACCAACTGTTGAAAAATCGCAATTGAAATTTGAGCTCCATGTTGGATATCTTGGAAAGTATGAATGGGAGCTATTTCAATGTTGGCACACGTATAGATAATAATATTTCAGTTCAATTTCCAGAAGGCCATACATGGCAGTGTTGCCAAAATGATTATGAGCCTTCTGATAGGTCCAATTTTTAAATGCATATAACTTCTACACTGTCAATAGGAATTCGACCAAATTTCGTATGTGCTATATGTACATAAACAGATATTACTGAGCGTATTCTTAAGAGCCACCATGGCTGCCAACTGTTAATAAATGCTCTCAAATCTTTTACCAAATACCCATATATAAGAAAGTATGCAAGCCGACATCTTTAAACTAAGCACACGTATGGTAACTGACTATCTATATTAATTTGGAGTAACTTATATACGTCAGTGCTACCAACATGATTCTAAGCCTGCTGACTGGTCCAATTTTAAATACATGTAACTTCTATACTATAATTAGGATTTCAACCTAATTTCGTGTAAGCCTTGTGTACCATAGCAGATATGACTATGCGTAATCTTAAGAGCAACCAGGGCTGCCAACTGTTAATCAGTATTGTCTCTAATTTTGTTACCCTAATGTCAATATATCAGAAAGTATGCGAGCCAATAGCTCTAAACATTGCACACGTATCGTACCTGGCATTCTAGATTAATTTGGAGTAACTAATATACGTCAGTGCTGCCAACGTGATTCTAAGCCTGCTGATAGGTCCAATTTTAAAATGCATGTAACTTATATACTAACTAATGGATTTTATTCAAAATTGGCACAACAACAGATCATATTATTTCTGACCATTACATTCATGACATTGTTGCCAACATGAATTTACGCGCGCTGTTAGATCCAAGGTTTAACTGCATGTAACGTCCATGCTAACCATTGGACTTCGTCATTATTCTAGATAGATCCATATAGATTAATCATTGGCATGAATCTTAAATTTTAAGAAAAGTAGGCTCTTTAGTTCGTCACGGAAATTCTTGTTTATTTTTGATTTTTACGAGTATATTGTTTTTAAATTCTTTTTGTATCATATTTTATATTTTTCACTCTTTAATTTTAATTATTTTTATTATTATATTTATTTAAACATAATTTTATCAAGCACCATAGGTCTAATATTTGTTTTTCTAAAATATTAACACTTCCAAAAAATCCTTGATAGCATACATGGCTGAAGGTCCAATATACAATATACATTGCCATTATAGTGTGTGGTAAATAGACAGACCACTGACCTAAGGGTTTAAGGTGGAATTCTCTCCACCTCTAAATCCCACCAAAATATTGTATCCTTAAAAGAAGAAACAATGGCATATTCATTTAGTCTATAGGCGGAAAAGGTGTAACGTGTTATTTCTTCTGAAAGGTGTTATTGTTAGGAAAAGCATATCACTTATTCGCTGCAACAATGGCATACGGTAACTGAAAACATGATGTTTGTAGGATACATCATTTAAAGATTTAAAGGCAGTTATTAAACTGTGGATTAATTAAATAATGTCAATGTTTTGACGCCATATTATATTGGGAATTTATTACTTTCATCAGATGAATGTAAAAGACAACAACACAATCAGGAAGTATCAGTTTTCTTGATGTAATTGCAATATCTTCGGAAGCTGGTACAACGAATTATGTAGTCTCACGTCGGCAAGAATAACTTTAGAGTAGCATCGATTTGATAAATCGATAAGAATAACATATTCCAGCACTACATTGAGGAAAAAGCTGAAAATGTGCATATTTCTGGTTACGTCACCGTTGTAGCAAATGAGCGACATAATTACGGTCTTAGTAAGAGAAGTGTACTCTATTCATAGCTTTCTCAAAATAGAGTACTTAGGGATTGGCGGGTCATATACAGGATGAAACCCACAACAGACACGGCAAACTCGTACAAGTTTTATTGATGTTTAATTACTAGAAAGAATGAGATAATGCTGGTGGAGTTCTTGGCTCCGCTTGCAAAGAAGTAGTAGGTTTGCAATTTCAGCGGAATTCAGACGGAGTGTACCAATCTTTAGTTGATGATCCATACTTTGTACACAAGGGCATAACTCCGTAAAACACAACTTAGTTTCTGTTGTTTGAAGGGTGGAACTACGAAGTCATCAGCACCCAAAACACAACTTAATAGCAGAAAGTCGTTTTGGTTACAACAATTTTCATTAGGCGAGGTGAGGGTCTCTGTGACCACTTGTAGGATGGAAATTACTCTCCGGTGCCCCTCCTCCTTCCTGGATTAAACACTGTCGAACATGTCTCCAGAGATAAATTGAAATTATGTTAGTTCTTCTATGCAACTGATTGAACTGTTAGATTATTTTGATTACAAAGATATACAGTACACACAAAATTTCAATATTTTATATTTAAATAATGCTGACAGCAAGTAACTGGAAGTTGTTGATACATTTAGGGGCTTTACGACATCGTGGTTATGCAGCCCAGTGTCTGATAACCTGTATCATTCTCATGGCGGGGGTAGTGTTTGTATTTGTAATTGAGGCTAGGATTTGTGTAAAGAACCACCCCGCCATATGCCTGGAATAAAGGAGTGGGAAACCATGGATAACCACATCTAAGAGGGCTGCAGTTGTAGTGGAGTCCATCTATTCTCAGTTTTGCCTCACGAAACTAAATGCACTAAGTTCCAGTTCTCAGATAATAATTAAGGATTTCAAAATTTTATTTAAGTACAGTGGAACGTGGCTAATTCGAACTTCTATAAATCGAAATCTTCTTTAATTCGATTTTTTCCCTTGGTCCCTAGCATTTTATGTACAATAAATGCTAAAAAGTCGTGGTTAAATCGAATTATACTTTGGATAATTCGAAGTTTTTGGTGTAAAAAGCCGATCGGAAGCCAAACAGTTGGGTCACTTCCCCAAAAAACTGTTCTGAGTGCAACCTAAGCAACAAACCACATCACAGCACTTAGGCGTTTCTTGAAAGTAGAAATGTCGTAAGTGATTCTGTTTTCCGTCCTTTAAATTTTTTGGATTCTTTTGTGTTGGCTGAGAGACTTAATTGTAAAAAACAGGTAAAAATCGCAAACATTTTTGGAAAACAGTAGATTTCTCTAAGACTTCTGGATTTCTGGATTACTACTGTCGTTAAATAGGTGAATAGTACATTTTGGTTTTATTTTATCATTTGAAACTTTTGAGCTGATTCACGATACAGTCATTATACAGTGCCGCTGTCTGTTAATCTGCTTTGTTGAACGTCAATCAATATGTAAACGTAATACAATATGTTGTCTCTACCCTTTTCAAAAATCTTTCTTAATTCGAATTTTTGGATAATTCGAATTTTTTACTGGTCCCTTGAGGTTCGAATTATCCAAGTTTCACTGTATTTGGAACTTTGTATTTAAAATTTAAATTAAATAGAAACTTAATTTGCTCTATCGATGTTAATAATTTCACCACAGTCAATCGCAACTCCAATGACACAGTCCAGATGCAACAACTTCCAAGTACAGTATTTGAAGATTTTTATTTAAGTATTTGGAACTTTTTATTTAAATGTATTGTAATCTTATATCCATTTTCTTAATGTTAACCTAGTTCATAATATCTGACGGTGAAGAAGGTATCATTGTATACAGAAAGATGTACGCCAATTTTTTTTTTTTTAGTATTGACACGGTGGATTCCATAAAATAAATAAGGAATTAATTTCTAGGCAGAGCCGGCGATGGAATCTAGGACTTATAAATCCGAAGTCTCAATACGTACCCCGAGACCACAGAAGACGGCCATATACTTGGACGTAACATAACATGATAAGAAGTGCATAATAATTCCCATCAAGAAGTTACAAATGATGGTTAAGATTCTAGATAGACAGGTGGTCAGCCTATAGTGTTTGGGCACTGTATAATTTAATGCAAGAATGGAAGCGTCGTAAAACTGTGGTCATCTCAAGCAGGTGGTCAACGCCATTTCACAGCTTTTGTTGTAATAACATGGTATTCCAACACAAAGGGCGTAATATCAGTTGGTAAGACTGCTTCAGGCCTTGCGACTGGTTCTAAAGTCAAGATGCCAGCGCAAGGATAACATTGATTAAGGGGAGTAGGGTGTCAAGACAACGGTTTGCTACATTTAAAGGGTAGCATTTGTAAGTAAGGGGCTATCAAAATTACACGACTCTTCAGTTTCATTAAATGTGCGTACTGGCCTCATTTATTTATAATTTTAGGCTTCAATACAGAAAACGTTTACATACGAATTTTGAAGACAAACTAGGAAGGGGAGGATTAAGTGCGTGTTTACCCAACAACCTCCACATGAAAGACTGCGATGGTTCGTTGAGAATTCGTTTATTGTTCTTAAGGATACTGTGCACTATTAAGTATGTGAATTCTGTACATTATCAGACATAATTTTAATAATAATAATAATTTTGTATTGTCAGGGAGTTTGTCAATGTATAAGGCGTGATCAAAACGTTTCCGTTAGAAATCGTCCGAAAGGTCAGCAGCCAGTGGATACGCCGGGCGTTGAATACCGAACAAAAGAAACACTGGTTGGATCTTTGTCTGCAGCACATGAAGCGTTTCATTGTTGAAGGCAACACCTTCCCGGAGCGCATTGTTGCAGTCGACGAAAGCTTGTGCTATCTCTGGGAACTGGAATAGAAAGCGTTGACGATGCAGTGGTGCCATCCATCGTTCCCTCGTCCCAAGAAGTTCACGAGCCAGCCATCCGCTGGATAGGTGATGCTCACCCTGTTCTTTGATACCGGGGCCCATTGCTTATTGATTTCATGGAACCTGGTGTTTCCATCACTGGGTAACGTTACTTTGCAACACTGGAGAAATTACGGAGTGATGGTTGGTTCCTCAGTTTAGGAGCTGCGACAACGCGGTCATGTAGCCCCGAGTACTTAAGGTATGTGTAGAATCTGTCTGATAACCGGTGTTAATTGTGATGGATGAATTAATGTGTGTTATCTGTGATTCAAGTAGAAGGACTGCAGACGATCGATTTTTCAAGTAGTTCCTACTTTTGCTACCAAATGCTGCCGTCCACGACACTTAACTGACGAATTGGCTGCTAGATGCCATCGTAGCCAGCACCTGGTGGCGAAAGTTGGAAATAATATAGCGTTATCAAACTAACGTACAAATTTTAGCTTCCGCAAGTGAAGTTAATGGAAGGTTCTTTTTCATGCCATGCATCCATGACATAGGACCCCCGGCTTTACTTCCCCTCCGAAGGAAGGCATAATGAAGGATTTTAACGCTCTTAAAAAAAATATGAGCCTTACAGTAGTCGCATATGATGTGTAACATCTGACATGTAATTCGAATAATTCCATATTACTTACTCGCATTTTTTTAAAGAATGAACTCATAGTGCTACCTTGTGCCAGCAAACATGAAAGGATTCTCCAATGCATCTGCAGTAGTGGCATATATTGTACCTGCAATTGTATGCGGGAGCAATCCACTGCCTACTTGATGAGAGCTGCACTTTATACCGGCCAGTTAGTGAACCCATGCCAGCGGTGTTATTGAAAATGGCCTCTGCGCGATTAAAAATTAGGTGTGCTGTAGGTATATTAAATGCGTTTCTCCCAGTGATACGTTTAGACCAACGAAGTTTCAATTATTATTAGTAGTCGGTGTTAATATACCGAATTCCTACGTTGTTTGGAGTGTTGGTTGATGCGATATAGCACTGGAGGTATCGCGTGCTTATATTAAATAAGAATACAGCAAAAGTATGAAGATTTAATAAATCGTAATTGTTTTCAGCAAATATGATATAATGAATATTTTCACACCAAAGAACGACAACTTGAAGATCATTTATTGTAGGAATTTCTTTAATGGGGCCTCCAAACTTTGAGGTAAACCGTATACGATTTACATTCCACATAGTCACATGGCTTACTGTACGACGTTGTACCGATCTCCGCCACCACGCGCGCTCATTGTATCCGTCCCATGCACTTCCGTCCCATCCACTTCCATCTCTTTTCCAAAATCATTCCCACAAAAATGTCCAGCTACCGAGTGCCACAAAAATATCCAGATACCGAGTGGAAAGATGTTACACATCAAAATATGACGATTTCGGCAGGATTTGAACCCGCAACCTTGAGCATAGAAGCTCAACATGCAACCAACACGCTACCGAAGCCGCCAATTACAGAGTGAGATCAAGGCGAAACGATCGGGAAAACTGCGACAAGGGGTGCTCCTGCTTCATGATAACGCACGTCCCCATATCGCAAAGGTCGTAACGCAGTAGGTACGCCAACTCAAGTGGGAGACCCTCGAGTATCCGTCCTGATCTCTCTCCATGGGATTTTCGCGCCTTTGGACCCTTAAAAGAGGCATTGAAAGGTCGACGATTCCTGTCGGATTAGGATGTGCAGCAGACGGGTACGGTACGGACTTCTTCACGCAGCTAGACACGGTTTTTATCACACGCGAACAACCTGGTTCGTTTTGTCGGTGGGATGAGCGATTTTGTCAGATTGGCATACCTATGGATTGTACGACCGTCAGATGGAAACTTTTTGAACACGCCTTCTATATATTTTTTGCATTGAAAATACATTTCATGAGTGTTTTGGCCAACTCTGCCCAGCAGCTTGTATCACGTCAGCCAGAGCCAAAACCTTGCCACTCGAAACTCCACTGAGAGCCACTCCTGCTCTTTCCATTCGGTTCCAAACCACGCTAAGCACTCCGGATCCACGGCTCCCACTCCGTCACTTGTCACTGCTGTACGTAGCAGTGTACATATCTATAAATAGAGTAATTTCTTTCTGAACATTTTCAAATTTACTGCTAAAACTTTGTATTGATCCCGGATAAGATGTACAATACATACTCTCTGTTTAACCCTTTTGATGCCATGCTATTATGAGTGGTTAGCCTATGCCAAAAGTTCCAAGCCAAATTTAATGAAATACTAATTTTAGATATAACAAAAATATCTCTTACCTATATTTTAAGATAGTTATTGTTGTTTCAAGGGACAGAACAGCAAGATCATCTGCCCTTATTTATAAGATAGAATATTTAGCCTATATTTTTTCCGCAGCAGTTACTAAATATAATAAAAATCACTGTTTCATTTGTTTCATTAAAAACAATTTAAATATTTTATTTTAAAATTTAAATTGAAAATTTATATATAATTTTGACAGCCTGAAAATCTAATTTCATTCCATATTTATCTTAATTAGCTCCGGGCAAGAACATAAAAAATACACGACTTCAAAAGATAAATGTGCGGGAGGTCAAGAATGTAGATTGAAACCAGTTATTCACGGAACTTAATCACGTCGATAATCGGCCACCTGGCAGTATAAGGGTTAAATATTGCATGTTCGTCTGTTGATCAGTTTGTTATGAGTTGGCGTTAAAGCTACTAAAGCGAATGGTATTAATACTCGTGTGTAAACAGAATGCTCTCCTAAATTAAAACTAGCGTTCTTGGCTGTCGCCACGGAGGATCTGGTTCGATTCCCGTCTCTGGCAAGAAATTCAATTCTTGTCTGAGGGTAGAACGGGGTCCACTCTGCCTCGTGAGGCAAATCTGAGAAGAGGTGGGTTCAATTCGTACCTCGTCCATCCTGGTAGTGGTCTTTCGTGTAGTTTCCAACCACTTCTACTCCAGGTGAATGCCAGGATGCTTTCTAACTTAAAGCCACGGCCGCCTCTTTCCTAATCCTCACCTGAAATACAAATACACACATTAATGCAGCCACCCCAATAAGACAGGTTAACAGACAAAATTCCACACTCACCCAAATCCATCAAAGTAAACAACAACATCAATTAATATTTATGTAATACTAACCGGTGGGGGGATTAAGAGGAAAGATCAAATCCAACCAGTAAGACAAGGGAGTCGTGGATTCAGTTGCGAATTCGTGGAGCGCACTCGGATATGGCAGCAAATCACTGGTTACTCCCGCGATAAGATGAGACATGCAAGTGTCCCAATCAAGCAGCAGGTAGGCCATACGTTGTTGTTTTATTCTTGAGACTTTTGACTGGTTTGATGCAGCACTCCGTAGCTCCCTGTCCTGAGCTAATGGTTTCATCTCTACATAGCAACCACACCTTACATCCGAGCTGTTTAACATATTCATCCCTTGGTCTATTTTCTCGCTTGTCTGAAAGGTTCGTGGTCAGTCATAAAGAGAAGATTGCAAGGGAGCAACATTCTAAAATACGCGTTATTGCACATTCAGCGATATATCTTCCAATTAATCCAAAAATAAAACACAGAGATAAGAATCACCGTTTCGAAACGTACTGTATGTGGGATAGTGTTGCCAGATTTCAAGAATGGAAAAATGGAACATACGTCCCGAAACATATTTAAAAAAATCAAGGTTGTTAAATGTTGTAATAAATAATACACATAGGCCTATATATTAAATATGCATTACATAATCAAATACACAAAATTAAAACTAGATATTGCTGACATATCATATAGGCCTATGACACCAGCAATTTGCAAATGCTTTTAATTGGAACAACCCTTTGCAAGGATTTTTTATTTGTAATTACCTTCTGATAAAATTCACTACACTTTTCGTCATAATTATAATATGTGAACAATTATTGTTTTATCAAACTAATGGAGATTTGTTTCTATCATCTCTCCATTTGGTATTCATGACAAAGAAAACTCTCTCCGCAAATGCATTGGTGGGGAAGATGCTGAGTATTAACTTGACAAGGACTAAGATATTCCTTAACTTTGTTGCCCATAAAAATTATATAATATGTACCCATCTAACTGATACAGACATACAAATCATTTTCCTTGCACCTGTATCAACATATAACAAGCTAGATGAAAATGAAAATCAATTCTGAACCGGGACATTTGAACATTGGTGCATAATTGAATATAGGCTATATTATGAAATTAACCAAAAGAACGGAATAGTTGGCGTTCCGTTAAAGATTAAAACGGAACGCGGAACAAAACAAGAAGATACGGAATTGTTCCCGGTAAAGCGGAACGTCTGGCAACACTAATGCAAGATCAACTCCGGCAACCAGAAGTAGCGCCAACTGTCATGCTATATATTTAGCACTGGTAGTAATGAGCATCTCTCAGTGTGAAGAGAGGATTTGCTCCGATAGTCACGCGGTTTTTCGAGCCTCTCGAATTATCCTCATTAGAAAGGACGACACTCTTCTCCTCTCCAACAAACAACCGGTGAATTTCTCACTAATTGTGAGGCAGTCAAGAGACAGTTGTACCTTGTCATACAAGTTCAACTATGCCGCTTTGTGTGCATTTCTTTTTATTGGCGTAGTTTATTGCCTCGGGAGGATATGTAGCAGTACAATGATCTCAGTATTTATTACATGTGCTAGTAGTCTTGTTTTCTGAGTCTCGCTTCATGCAACTACAATACAATTTGTGAAATCACCACGTGGACTAGCAGATAGTAAAAGAACCTCATTCAATGTTGTAGACGTAGAGTAATTCAGGGTCGAATTCAGACACGGAGGGTGAGATGGGGTTGCAACCCCCCACCTCTAAAATGCTCCTGAGTTCGTAGATTACCAAGCGGTGGTAATTTTTTGCCTTCCGGGTAACTTTGTGATAAGAGTTCTTCTTCTTCTTCTTCGTCGCGAATGGGTCTCTTAGGACCACGCGGAATCAACAATGGTTAGCCTTTCTTGCAGCCCAGTACTCCTTCATACGCAACGAATGGGTTTGCTTCCGTTGTGCAGACCAGATATGGTGGTATGGCCGTCTTTCTTCCTCCTCGAAACCCCGTGTGAGTGCAAGTGTTCTGATGACATTTCGGTCTAGGAGATTTGGCGATCCTAATTCTTGCAAGTCTTTTTCAGTCTGTTTGTACCAATTTGATCTAGTTGTTTTGTTTTTCAAGTATGTGTGAATTTTGTGAGTTAGTCTATTTGGGTCCATTCTTTCCAGGTGTCCCAAGAATTGGATTCGTCGCATACGCATTTTGTCTGTGATTTTGGAGATGGTTTTATATATTTCAGCATTTGGCTTTGGAAGATGAACACCATCTTTGATTCTCGGCCCTAAGATTTTCCTAATTATTTTACGTTCCTTCACTTCCAACTGATCTCGAAGTGTTCTATGTTGAAGAGTGAGAGTTTCTGAAGCGTAGAGAGCCTCGGGCCCGATCACTGTTGTATAATGTTGAATTTTGCATTTCCAGGAAAGACTCTGTTTGTTGTAAGTATTTTTCGTTAACTGAAAAGCAGTTTCCATTTTTAGCCTACTTTTCACATTTTGCAAAAATGAGGAAAAAGTAGACTTATGAGATCGATCCGGGAAAATGTGTGTCTGTCTGTCTGTCTGTCTGTCTGTCTGTCCTTCTGTCTGTCTGTCTGGCTGTGTGTGTGTCCCCCCCTATCAACTCCTAAACGCCTGCAGCATCAAAACCAAATTTAGTATGAGTAAAGATGTGCACCGGAATATCTCACGTCCATATTTGAAAATGATGTCAGTGCTACCAACTGCTGAAAAAACGAACTAGAAATTTGAGCTCCATGTTGGATATCTTGCAAGGTATGCATGGGAGCTATTCCAAAATTGGCACACATGTAGATAAGACTATTTCAGTTTAATTTCTAGGAGGCCAACCATGACAGTGTTGCCAAAATAATTTTAAGCCTTCTGATAGGCCCAATGTTTAAATGCATATAACTTCTACACTATCAATTGGATTTCAACCAAATTTTGTATGTAATATCTGTACATAAACAGATATGACTGAGCATATTCTTAAGGCCACCAGGGCTGCCAACTGTTAATAATTGCTCTCTCTATTTTTTCATCCAAATACCTATATATCAGAAAGTATGCAAGCCAACAGCTTTAAACTACGCACACGTATATTCTGACATTTTAGATTAATTTGGAGTAACTTATATACGTCGGTTCTACCAACATGATTATAAACCTGCTGATAGTACTGAACCCTTCAGAATAGCAGTGTTTTATGCAAGAATCTTAGATCAAGGGGTCGCGTTCAGTTCATAGTGTGGTGTTTACGTCCGCCAAACAACGTGCTTTTCTGAGGCAAGGGTTATAGGATGAAAACTATAACTAAGAAAGAAAGGAGACAAAACGTAAGATAATAACAAGATTTAATAACTAATTTGTGCATAAAAGAATAAAACAAACAAAAATAAAAATAATCCTCCCTGAATTTTCCCCCTGACATGAATATTTATCACATTGAGGAGTCAGATGGATCTCCCCTATTCTAATAAAATGTGGATCCAAGTTCCACTACCTTGCATGTGAATTTATGTTCGCGTGATGACTATCTACTAGAAATGAGTACTTGGATGATCATTCGTTCACAACGGGTTAACAGCCACGGTGCTTACGAACAATCATCTCGTAAATCAACTTTTATGGCTATGGGCATAACATTAATAAAAATCCTTAAATCTAACTCTGACACACATAATACAACTCTACTATTTACAGGCATCTCACTGAGACCCTTATTAGTGTGGTGACACACTTAACCCAAATGAGCTGCCACAATGGCCAGATACTCAACAACAAGGAAAAACAGCGCCGCACGTGACTCACGGGTCACTGACATGGAAAATAAACATAGAATAAACCAACAACAACAACAAACAACCTGAGTGGTTAAGATTACTTTATATTAACAAAATTGCATGTTAATGAAACGCTTCGAAGTTTATCGTGTTTCGTAGGCAACTCCCATTTATTTAAACAATTTTACCACTGATCAGTTTCTCACATTTATATTTATTTTCAAGTAAATTGGGAGCCAGACGTGCACTCCACTAATGATGTGCTTGCGAAACTCAGCCAGCCCTTGTGACAACAACTCACCCTTTCCACAAATACCAGTCATGTCCCCCTTCCAGTGTATATAAATAGCCGACCAGCTGAACTGTTATCTCAAGGAATCAACAGCAGCTAACATCATCTCCAACTCAACATATGGTCAGACAATAATCACATATCCATAATTGTCCTCGCAAGGATACAATATGAATCTGATACCAAGCTGACAGAAATCAGTCTCTGCTGAAGTTCCCGCTTGTAATACCACAATATATACTCACAATACACACATCTGGGACTGACATAACGCCTTTCACATGGGTCTGCTGAATTAGAGCTCGCAAACATTTAACGCAATATTTAAAACCTACGATAGAGCTGAGTACTCTTCGTCACAAATTACATTGCTCCAAAAGGCAATAATCACACTGAATCTGATCAATAATAAATCTCAACAAAATTTAATTACCCTCCAATCTACTATATAATTATATTAATTCAGTCCTACTTCTGAAACACGACATATCTCCGAGAGACGATTTTAACCGCACTTCGTAACATAGGCGAACACGGCCGTTCACATAGCTACGTTAGTTAACACAACACAAAGAAAAGAACTTTCCATTAACTACAATTGTGCGAGCTGCTTCCAAATAAAAATGTGTCAGATCATAACTAAATATATTACATTAATCACACAAGCAAAGTATTTACAAAAAATATGTCCCATAAACCATAAGTTAATTTAATAAATAATAAAATATTATTTCGTACTCATCTCTTTTTGTAGTCACCCGTCAAAGAACATCAGACGCCATTCCCCAACTGGATGGTTCTTTATCTCATAGCAGCCATCTGGACGGACTGTTGAGAATTCCAAACTTCCTCTGCATTCATCGATGTCATCCTTGCGCTGATACAAACATTAGGTTATTATACACTTTATGTCTGACTGCTAAATTCGCTTGTTCAGGTACTAAATTCCCTGTCACTGTTCGTTGGCGAATTATCGACGCTACTGTCCCTATAATTATAGTACAATGACTATCTATCACTGAATTTAACACTTCACAATGAATATCTTGTGTTCTTGTGACACAGAATAAAAGTCTATCTTCTCAGATGTACAGTATAATAATTATGTGTCCTCGACACATAGAATGAAAGTCCATCTCTTGGCTCTTCGACACACTTATAAATGAACTGGCCCTTGGGTCTAGATGGAGGGGGATTTTATGTAAAAATTTCTCGAAATATTGGTGATACATGAATGAAATAAATATCACTGAACTCGTAATATTGCACAGGTCAAGAATATGCCCATTAATCCTAGAATCGATCGTAGAGATTTTGTTTAGGCGACTTCCCGCGTGAATGCTAGCCACCGCGTACCCCAGCCGGAGTTGGCGCGCAAGTAGGCATTCTCTTCTCATTGGTTCTCCATTTTCTGTAATTTGGCGGTTTCTAGTAGATCTTGGCGTCTTGGGAGTGTCTATTTTCTTCATCAGCCATTCACGTTACTGCATCATATTTCTTCTAGGCGCGAATAACACAATGAACATACCAGAACCATGTCTCACCGCGCGTCGCTTCTAAAATTGAGGTAGCCACACCTGTCCTTGTGATACATTGCTCTGCTATTTCTTTTCATAGCTCAAGTACTTAGCCTTTTGTTAAACTGTCGCAGGTATGTCCCTACTGTCTCCAACAAATGCCTGAGATTTCCTCATCACTGTCTGGCTACTTTCATGATGCTGGTTGAAATACTTATTAATTGAAGAAATAAAAAGTAGAATCATTTAACCAACATAGGGTAAAGGGTTCAGTACCAATTTTTAAATACACACAACTTCTATACTATCAGTTGGATTTCAACCAAATTTCGTATGTGCTATGTGTACCATAACAGATAATACTATTAGTATTGTTAAGAGCAATCAGGGCTGCCAACTGTTAATAAATGCTGTCTATATTTTTTTACCCTAATATCAATATATCAGAAAGTATGCAAGCCAACAGCTCTATACTTTGCACACGTATAGCACCTGACATTCTAGATTAATTTGGAGTAATTAATACAAGGCAGTGCTGCCAACATTATTCTATGCCTGCCGATATGTCCAATGTTAAAATACATGTAACTTCTATACTAACAAATGTATTTCATCCAAAATTGGCACAACAAGATATCATAATATTTCAGATTATTTCTGACCAGCACACGCATGACATTGTTGGCAGCATGCTTTTACGCGTGCTGATAGATCCAATGTCTAACTCCATGTAACGTCCATTGGACTTCAACCAAATTTTGTATTCTGTACCTTAAGACTAAGAAAATGAATATGGAACTAAGAATATATTCAGTCACCAGGGCTGCCAACTGTAGTGCTCTATTAGGCTACATTATACCAGGTATATTTTGAACTAATTAGATATTTCGATATTACCAACTTAATTTCGTCATTATTCTACATAGGTTCATATTCTGTAGAATAATCATTGGCATGAAAAGTAGGCTGTATAGTTCTTCACGGAACTTCTTGTTTGAATTCTTGTTGTAACGGACCTCTTTTCATTACAATTGTCGGTAATTGATAAGACTTCATTTTACTGTATTTTGTAAATCCGACCATAATAGACTACTTACTTTTGGCGGGTGAATCGTGGCATCCCACTGGCAATGATTTTCCCGCCAAAGATAACGTAAATCAGGACTGCCGGATGCGGCCCGCGAGACTATTTTGTCCGGCCCGCCGCTCCGCGTCCGCGCCGTGTCGCCAAAACTTGGAAACAACTCAAGCCAACTAGACAAAGCAGTGCGCGTACACCCCTACACAAGGTCATTGACTCACTGATGAACACTTAAATCCTTCTTAATGATTGGTACAACTAAGTTCGATCCGAAGTGGAGAGACATTTTAAGTACCGGTATAAAGCTTTTCAAGTCGTCGTACTACACTAAATTATTATGAACCTTATTTCATAATTTGATTAATAATTGTGTTTAATGAACATAAATATTCACTCTTTGTCATTCATGCTGTACGAATATCATCGCACTTCTATTTTAAAGGGATTTATTAAAAATATTTAAATTTGTGTTTAGTGTTTTATTTTTTATCCACTATAACTAAATATAGAGAACGGGAACAATACTAAGAGAACTAAGCTCAGGCAGCCAAAGAACTCACCATATTGCACCTATATATATTTTTTTAAATCCATACCCCACCAAAATTCCCGGAGTGTTATTGGCCCCCAAGATCCCCCAACAATTTGCAATGTGGCCCTTAGTTAAATAAGGTTGGGCACCCCTGACGTAAATTATTGTGGGATTTACAAAGTTATACGGCAGGCACAAAGTTACCCCCGCTTAATGAGATTCTAAAAGCAGCAGTGAATTTTGGTGTTATTTAATGTTTCAAGCCTTGATCATTCATTCATTTATGTTGCGAACAGCATATTCAATAAGCCAGGGCACCTCCTAAATTTTTCACACTCCAGGTATCCTGTTTGAAGTAGGTCTGGGGCACTTACACCAGTCCTTGATTCATTCATTCATTCATTTGAGACAGTTTGGCCTCACAGTGTCCAGTCCATTAAGCAAGCCTTTGCGTAGAAATGAGTCTTGTAGAATTTTAACTATTTGCCAAGTTTCGAACTTCTTCTGGCGGCTTCGGTGGATTAGTTGGTAGCATGCTGAGCTTCTATGCCCAAGGTCGTGGGTTCAAACCCGGCCGAAGTCATCGAATATTTTAAGAGCGTCAAAAATCCCTCAGTATGCGTTCCTTCGGAAGGGAAGTAAAGCCAGCGGTCCCATGTCATAGATTTATGGCATGAAAAAGAACCTTCCATTAACTACACTTGTCTGAAGCCAAAATTTGTAGGTTAGAATTGATAACGCTGTATTAGTTCCAACGTTCGCCGCCAGGGGCTGACCCGGATCCCATCTAGTAGCCAAGTCCGCAAGCTAGGTGTTGTGGACGGTAGCATATGGTAGCAAAAGTAGGAAATATTGTACTTGAAATTAAAGTCTGCAGTCCTTACTTGAATTAAAACAGATAAGACACACTAATACTGCCATCACAATTATCACCGGTTGTCAGCCAGATTCTACACACACCCAAAGTACACGGGGTTACATGACTGCGTTGTCGCAGCCCCTTAACTAAGGAACCAACCAACCGAACTTCTATGTTTATTAAATGGTGAGTAATTTATTTCACAATTTTAATTATTCAAAATGGTGGCTGCACGTTAGTTTCAATCTGATAGGCTTGTGACTTTTGTTACTGCGACCACTGTTAATAGTCTCCATTCTCACCAAGATTACATCCAAATTCATAGATATTAATGTATGAAAAGTAGGCCTACTTATGTTCAGCCATCCTGAACTCATGATATTCACGCTCTTGTGCCTTCAGCAGAACATATATCAGTCATGCTCCTAAATGCAACGATTCGAAGATGTTATTTTGTTAAGTATTAGTTGGATAGTAGGGGCAGATGACCTCGTAGTTCCGCTCCTTAAAACAACAATAATAACTAACTAACTAACTCAGTTGGATAGTCTTGTGATTCTTTCAGCTAAGGTCTCCCATACAATACTCCATTTTCACCAATTCCCTTGGTAGTTTCTAAACTACTTTCTGATTTATCGATTTTAATGCTTAATAATACGCATGGTCGATATGTTGGCTTATGAAGTTGAGGCACTTGTTTATTCATCGGCGTCAATTGTCTACAGAATACTACCATTTGAAATAAAGTAGAAGTTGTATACATAGCTTCCTAAATACCAATTCTGGTGTTTATTGATGTATGCACGGCCACCGCATTGACATTCTTAAGCCTAGGCTATAAATCTGTAACTTGGGTGTCCAACCCCCCTCATAGGATTGTACGTAATGATTAAGTTTAGTATGAATTTGATGATTGGCAAGCCAGTACCTATCTTAAGCTTTGAAAAATCAGGTGGACGCCATTTTGTTTCCACCAATATGGTTGAAATTTAAAAAATGTGGACAAGGTGCACGGTATAAGGGTTACCTCTGTGGCAAGTTTTATTCAATTCGGTTCAATTCGTTTAGGAATTGATAAGGGGGACACACACACACAGATACCCCCTCCCGAGATATTTCATAAGCCTAATTCGTATTTATGAAGGTAGGCTAAAATAAAAAAGATACCAATAACTAGTTTAAAATCCTATCACATTTTTTAAGTTGTGTGTATCTACAGGGGTGTGGTGGCACAGCGGTCAAGGTATTTTCCTCTCACCAAGGTAGACCGGGTTCAATTCCCGGTCAATACATGTCAGATTTAAAGTGAAATGCCATGTCATGTGGTTCAGATTTCACGTTTAACGGTCACGTAAAACTACAATTTTCTTTTCCTTCTTTGTGTATCAACAATCGATCTAGCAGTCGAAAGCAAGGCCATATAAATAAGCATGAATATCGAACGCAGATGGACAGAAACTTACCTTTTTGTGTGTATCTGCGACTAGAGTTATCAGTGGAAGGAGGAAGTTCACTGAATAGTTGCCCTACTGCGTGATCAAGTGGATAAGAAGCTGTACGTTGCTCCTAAATGGGCCCGGTTTTGATTCCCGGTCGGGTTGCGCAATTTTAACTTGGTCTGGTTTAACACTTGCCTCAGTCGAGGGCAGAGTGTTTGTAACGATTTCATCATATGCTCATCAGGAGCAGATTGATCAAGGACAACTCAAAAGACCTACACCAGACCTCTCAGGTGGCCAAAAGTCACTATTGTTTCGGATAATTATAATAACACATGCGCGGCTAAATCTCTTGCTGACGGACCACATCCATACCTACGAGAATACCTCGTAATTATACCCTCTACAAATGAACGCGTTCCCGTTCCCTTTTCCTTAAAAAAAAGTAACTCGTTCGCAGCTCTGGTGAATTCACTATGAAGCAGGATTCCACGACTCTGTTTATAATTGTCTGTGTAACTCACCCATGACAACTTCGTACGTCATTTCGAATTAGGCCTGAAAACGGTTTCTAGCTTCAGCAAAGACAATAGCAGCCGCAAAAATATTTCATTAGACGTGAATTACCCGTCAAAAGCAACATCATAAAAGCAGTAATGAGACTGGAATATTTACAAGTGGAGATAACAAATCAAGAAATGAAGGTGGTTACGGAGAAGACAATGGTGACCAGGACAAAAACTGGCAGCTGTCTGCTTCAGTGGGTGAAAGCTGTAATATAGTGTACAGGGTGTTCACATGGCGTTGAAAGTCTCCATTTAATCCAGGAGTAAAAGGATGTTGATGATGATGCAGATGACGTAATGTCAAGTTTTGAAGCCATTATTTCAGTGTTGCGCCTATACAAACTGTCAGTTGTAACTCTTCAGTCGGTCAACACGAATTTACCCAATGACTTGGGGTGGTGGATTGGGGTAGTCTACAATGTATATAATATACGAATAATAAGTAAATAACACTCCTGGAATAAAATTACATGTATTAATTATGATCACTATTATAACGGGGGCAAATTTTAGGATTATGTGTTTCGATCTTCGAGTGATCTTCATCAGATCCTCAACATTGATTAGAGGTTTAAATTTATATACAAATAAATATCTAACTACAATAAGTGTAGTGACATGGACATGTACAATTATTCATGTTAATTTATTTCAAGATAATAGCATTTGAAAAAAAAGTTAAGGAACGACTTTTCACTTCTGTTATCCTACTCCATAGAAGCAGATTTCTCTCTTTCGTAACCTCAAAAAGATATTTATATAAGCAATAGTTTTTATATGTTTATTTTTTAAAAATTTCATTAATATTTCAATTGTAACAGACCTGATTTTTAAAGCAATTTTACATTACATTTTCCCCTATTTTGAACTATTCCCTCAAATTAGACAATATTTTCGATTACAATAACAGTAATTTGTTACAGAGGTAGCACTAGCAAAGAGCACCTCAGTGTTATGTTAAATATTGCCGCCATCTTTATCAAAACTTTATGGTGGTCACTGAAATGGTCAAAACTTAAAATTAAATTACGACCAAACTAATCATCGGATCTTTACCAAATTTGGCAAAAGCATACCTTCATATGGGACGCGTCTTGCGCCCAAACTACAAGGTCATCGGCCGTACCATTTCAGCACGGGGCCGTGTGAATTATGCAAGCTTTATAATCCATGACTTGGGAATCACGAGTTCCAATTAACGAACCAAGAATGGTTTAAACTGTTCTAAAGGACGTGGCCTGTTCGAAATTTAAAATTTATATTATCATATTATACTGCAGAAATTACTTTACAAGACAGATGGCAGCTGATCTCTCGTTCTGACCTATATTTCACTAATTTGAGTATGTTGCATGCAATATAGCCCACTGATAGAAATAATATAAATTTGTTTGATATGAATTATAATGGATATTTACTCCAGTGAAGAAATCGTTTAGTCCAAGTCATTATTTGTCAAGACGTTGTATGTAAATCGAATGATAACGTTTGAACTGCGTGGACACGTTTGACTCTGTGGTTAGAGCTTTGGTCTTTCACCTGGTCAGCCGGGTTTCAAAACCTATCAAAAGTTCTATTTTCTTGCTTGATTTTTTAAATATATATAAAATTATGTACGGTGCTGAGACGTTATAAAATTGAGCGTTGTGTTGTGCATCTTGCAATGTAAAATATATATTTAATCCAATCATAATTTGCCACCGGATCTGCACGAGTGACATCTACTAGCAACCAGATGAACTATGCGTGTGCTAACCACGGCCTACTATAATAGATGCGAGCTGTGCTCTATACCGGTCTTGACATTCCCAGTTAGTGAACGGATGCATACGGTGTAATTGAAAAATGTCCTCTTGTTGCCGATAGAGCGCACTCGGCCACAAGGATAGGCGCGATTAAATATTAAATGTGCAGTAGGTTTATTAAATGTGTTTCTCCCAGTGATACGTTTAGACTAACGAAGTTTTGTTTCAGTTTAATTATTGTAAGTAGTCGATGTTAATATGCTGAATTCCTCCGTTGTTTGGAGTGTTTGCTGATGAAATTGTAAAATACTGGGGTAAATTATAAACTATGGTTTAAACGCCGTTGCTCAGATCCAGTAGCCTATGCCGTACTGTTGTGTGCCATTTTGCACTTCGATTAGGAAGATGAGGATAAGGACAAAGTTTTATAACTATACCCATAAATTTAGGAAAAGAATCCTCTCGGCACGCCGGAAGGCGGAGGTAAATTTCACCGGGCAAACTAGGGGATAGGCTATAATAGGCAAAATATGCAGGTTTTCGTAGGAGGATCAGACCTCATTTATTGCGAGAAAGTATTTTACAATTGGAGGTTATATAACTTTTTTTTTCCATCTTTCTATGCATTATTTAACATTTTATTGTCTTGGGGATGGTAACCTTCTTGTCATTTGGGGTTCATTTTTATACTTGTGATCACACTGTCCTTATGCAAGGTTTGGAACTGATGTGTAACTATCTAACAGTTTTTACTTCTTCACGCAAAATTTTATCTCCCGCAGAGATGTTGGTTGGTTCCTCAGTTTAGGGGCTGCAACAACGTGGTCATGTAACCCCGTGTACATTGGGTGTGTGTAGAATCTGTCTGATAAACGGTGTTAATTGTGATGACTGTATTAGTCTGTAATTCAGGTAAGGTCTGCAGACGGTCAATTTTAAGTAGTAGTTCCTAATTTTGTACCAAATACTACCGTCAACGACACCTAGCTGTGAACTTGGCTGCTAGATGCCACCGCAACCAGCAACTTGCAACGAACGTTGTAACTTCCCCTCCGAAGGAAAGCATGCTGAGGGATTTTTAGCGCTCTTAGAAAATCCGGCGACTTTGGCCGGCCTTGAACCAGCGACCTTGGGCATAGAAGTTCAGCATGCTAACAGTTAGCCGCTTCCCTCATAGTCAGATGGAACAAGAAGTTCCGTGACGAACTATAGAGCCTACCTTTCTTAAAATTAAGATTCATGCCAATGATTAATCTACAGTATATGAACCTATCTAGAATAATGACGAAATTAAGTTGGTAATATCGAAATGTCTTAATTAGTTCGAAATACTGTATACTAGGCATAATGTAGCCTAATAGAGCAATACAGTTGGCAGCCCTTGTTACTGAATATATTCTTAATTCCATCTCTTAAGGTACTGAATACAAAATGTGGTTGAAGTCCAAAGGACGTTACATGGAGTTAGACATTGGATCTATTAGTACACGTAAAAGCATGTTGGCAACAATGTCATGCGAGTGCTGGTCAGAAATAATCTGAAATATTATGAAATATTTTTGGGCCAATTTTGGATGAAATCCATTTGTTGGAATAGAAGTTACATGTATTTTAAAATTGGAGCTATCATCAGGCATAGAATCATGCTGGCAACACTGACTTACATTAATTACTCCAAATTAATCTAGAATGTCAGGTGCTATACGTGTGTAAAGTATAGAGCTGTTGGCCTGCATACTTTCTGATATATTGATATTAGGGTAAAAAATATAGAGACCATTTATTAACAGTTGGCAGCCCTGATTGCTCTCAGTCATATCTGTTTATGTACACATATTACATACAAAACCGACAGTAGTGGCTACGCTGGCTAAAGCGCTGCGTTAGGCCATGGGGCCAAGCTCTCTGCTGACTCGGTAGACGCGTGGGTTCGAGCCCCACCGTCGGCTGTCCTTGAAATGGTTTTCCGTGGTTTCCCATTTTCAACACCAGGCAAATGCTGGGACAGTACCTTCTGACAGGCCACGGCCGCTTCCTTCCACATCCTTGCCCAGTTTTATTCATCTTCATCCATTCCATCTCTCATCCCGACGCGCAGGTCGCCCACGGGCGTCGAATAGAAAGACCTGCACTCGGCCTCTCTGGAGGCTACACGAAAAAAAAACAGTTGGCAGCCCTGATTGCTCTTAAGAATAATTATAGTCATATCTGTTTATGTACACTTATTGCATACAAAATTTGGTTGAAATCCAATTGATAGTGTAGAAGTTATATGCATTTAAAATTGGACCTATCAAATGCTTAACATTATTTTGGCAACACTGTCATGTATGGCCTCCTGGAAATTAAACTGAAATAGTATTATCAACACGTGTGCCATTTTTGGAATAGCTCCTATGTATACCTTCCAAGATATCCATAATGGAGCTCAAATTTCTAGTGCGTTTTTTTAGCAGTTGGTCGCACTGATATATTTTTCAAATATGGGCCTGAGATATTCCGGTATACATCTCTACTCATACTAAATTTGGTTTCGATTGCTGCAGCCATTTAGGAGTTGATAGGGGGGGGGGGGGGAGACACACACACACACAGCCAGCCAAACAGACGGACAGACAGAGAGACAGACAGAAGGACAGACAGACACATTTTCCCGGATCGATCTCAAAAGTCTACTTTTTCCTCAGTTTTGCAAAGTGTGAACAGTAGGCTAGAAACGAATGTGATCTCGTCAATGGCGTTGTCTTGGCAACCTCTGATAGCTCATCCCTCATTAATTTAGAAGCGTTGTCATGGTAACCTCTGATGGCTCTTGGCATTTTCTTTAATTCCGAAATTAATTTTCTCATCCCTTGGCGTAATGGTGGGTCATATCAAAAATTCTTTCAGACAAAAGTTTTAGGTAATTATTATGGGAATATTTTCCATTTTATACGGTTTTGATATTGTGCCTATTAAGAGAGATATGATTAATGTTTCCCGAAAAACCCACTTTTTTCCACCCCTTTGGTCAATGGTTGGTGCTATCAAAAAACTTATTTGACATGAATTTTTGGCACTTACCCGACACGTATTATGAACTTTGAATGGATTCGATATTTCACATATTAAGAGAGTTATAGCGAAATTTCACTTTTTCGAAAAAAGCCCCCCCATTTTCACATTCTTCGTCCGATTTTGCCCATTAACAAACTCGACCGAGATGTTAATGGGATACTTATTATGTAAAAAATTTCAACTGATTGGGGTAAAATTACGGCAGTTATCGTGTCCACAAGAAACTGATATATATATATATATATATATATATATATATATATACATAAATTATATGTAAACTTTTGAACTGACGGTGGTTTTGGGGTCTGGGGGATGTGAAACGCGAAGATATGTCGAAATTTTCCGGAAGTCGAAACATGGTACCCATTGCAATAGTTAGCTTTCTAAGGAAATCTACCTAAAAGTAGGCTATATGTTCTTTCCTGAACATCTTGTTAATTTATATCAATTCGGATAAATCACATGGTAGGCTATATGATTAATTTCATGTCAATACATGGACATGTTGAAAAAGAAAACATCTTTATATTTAATACTTTAATACACCTGTCTATTTATGGAACATACCATATTATTTATAATGCGTTTTGAGCGTTTCTAATATTGTCCCCTATAAGGAAATTCTGTTAGTGTATACTCTCTGCCTTTTCGAACGGAGCGTCAATACACCGAACTCGACACGAGAGTGACGCATGCTTCGAAATAACATTTCTATGTAGGTCAGACAAGCCAAAAGTGTCTTCTTCTTCATCTTCTACAACATTTTTTCTTGGGAACGAATCTCGACTCTTCACCCAATCACCGAGCCGTTTTATTTTAGCGAGAAAATTTGAATGTGGTGGTTGGAAGTATGCGCAGATATCAAGTAGACTGAATTGAATGTGGTACTGATGATATGGGTTGCCGAGTGGTAGGTTAAAGAGAAAACGACACAAGATACTATATCAACCCGTCACGTGTCTCTCCATGACGACTGTATCAACCAACCGGGTGTACATACGAGGAAGAAAGGACACACAATTATAAACAGAAGATAGCAACAGAGTTTAAAATAGTAACAGTCGGATTTTATTTATTTAGCGTAAGGATTTTAGTGCTGGGAGTGTCCGAGGACATGCTTGGCCAACCAGAGGCTGTAGCTGTTTAATGCAGACACCCATAGGGTGAGCTACAAGTTCCTTTCAATTTCAAGTAGTTCCAACTTTCGCTACCAGATATCACTGACATCTGGTGGTGAACGTTGGAACTTCTATAGAGCGTTACAACAAAATCTAACCTAGAAATTTTGCTTCACACAACTTAAGTTAGTGGAATGATCTTTAACATGCCATAAATTTCTGATATGGGACTGCCGGCTTTACTTCCCCTCTGAAGGAAGGCATACTGAAGGATTTTAACGTTCTTAAAAATCTGACGACCTCGGCCGGGTTTGAAACCCTCGATCGTGGGCACAGCAGTTCAGCATGCTACCAACTACGCCACTAAGTGTAACCAAGGTTACAGGATTGATACTGGAGCAGTCAGTTGGCATTTGAGGGTGCGAAAATGAGTGGGAGCCGTGTCGAGATTTACTACCACGTTGAAGATCCCCTTTGGGGAAAATATCCGTTACCCCGGCGTCTCTAAAAGTCACCCTAATTACATGGGATGTAAAGCCAAATACATTATTATTATTATTGTATTATTATTCCTTCTTCTACCTATGTAGGCTAAGTTATTATTCATAATGTTGAATTTTGGGCTTATGCCGTGTTTTATTATATTGCAATTCGACGCGTTTCGAAAGAAACCATGTCTTTCATCGTCAGGAATAATCTGGAATACGACAATGTTGCTAAGAGAAAGCAACGAAGAACATATAGAAGGTGCCCAAAGATGGACGCCATTATAGCCCCATGTTAGGGACAACGGAATGCAGCAGTGAATTACTTTCTCAGGGTTCTGATAATAGGTAGCCAGGATTCACTGAGATTGTAGCCGGTGTCGCGGTTGAAATTATCTGGGTGTTTACGTATTTCAACCGCCTCCCTGATGATTCTGGGACGATATTGCTTTATACGGGCAAGAACATCCACCCCTTGGAACATGACATCATGGCCAGGTGTTAAAGCATGATCGGCAACAGCTGATTTATCAGGTTGAATGAGCCTGATACATCTATTATGTTCCTTAATGCGAGTGCATATTGTTCTCGAAGTCTGCCCGATGTAAACCTTGCCACAAGTACAGGGAACTCTGTAGATACCCGGTTGTTGCAATTTAGGCAAACTGTCCTTAGTTGGTCGCAGGAGTTGCCTAATCTTAACAGAAGTTCCAAATACAGTCCGTATGTTGTATCGACGTAGGATTTTAGCAATACGATCCGTTGTGTTATGTATGTACGGAAGGTAAGCAGTTCCTCTTACATCTCTTTTCTCAACTGACGTCCTATTATTATTTGTTGGTTTCAGAACCGTAGAAATCAAAGCCTTGCTATAACCGTTGCTCTCAAAGGTGGTTCGCAGGGTGTTAATTTCTTCTTGTAAAGAAGACACTTCACAAATCCTCCTAGCCCTGGTAGTTAGAGTTGTAAGGATACCATGTTTCTGGGCAGGGTGATGGTGAGAACTTGCGTGGAGATATCTATTGGTGTGTGTAGGCTTACGAAAAACGCTGTGTCCTAAAGATCCATCCTCTTTCTTGGTGACGAGAACATCTAAAAAAGGTATTTTGCCGTCAGATTCCTTTTCCATGGTGAAACAAATAGAAGGGTGCTGGAGATTAAGGTGATCCAGGAAATGGCTAAGATTTTCCTCACCTTCCGTCCAAACAACGAACGTGTCATCCACATAACGCCACCAGATCTTCGGTTTGAAAGGAGCCGACGACAAAGCTTTCTCTTCAAAGTTCTCCATGAAGAAATTAGCCACAACAGGAGAGAGAGGACTACCCATGGCCACACCATCAGTCTGCTCATAAAAATTCCCATTCCATAGAAAGTAGGAGGAGGTCATGCAGTGATAAAAAAGTCTTGTGATGTCTTCAGGAAAAAGGCCATTAATGAGAGACATAACACCATCAATAGGTACTCTCGTAAACAGAGACACCACGTCGAGACTCACTAGAATATCACCCGGCTGAAGTGTTATAGCTTTTAACTTTTCCACGAAGTGTGTGGAATCCTTAATGTACGAAGGCGTGTTACCCAGAAGCGGCTGAAGTAGTCTACCTAAGTATTTGGAAAGGGCATATGTAGGAGAACCAATCGTACTAACAATGGGTCTAAGAGGAACATCGTCCTTATGTATTTTAGGAAGACCATAGAGTCTCGGAGGAATAGCATCCCCTGGAAGGAGAGTCTTCGCTGCATCCGCTGGAATAGATGATTGCTTGATCAATTTGACGGTGACATTTGAGTAGCGAGTAGTAGGATCACGACTATTAATCCTATATACAGGATCTGATAACAAAGACGAGATCTTGGAATCATAATCAACCTTATCCAATACCACTGTCGCATTACCCTTGTCAGCGGGGAGAACGATAATATCAGAATTGTCCCTTAGATCTTTAAGTGCCCGGCTTTCACCTTGTTTTAAGTTGGTGTTAGGTGGCTTAGCTGTCTTGAGAACTCGGGAACATTCTTGCCTGGCTTCCTCGGCCTCTTCAGGTGTGAGGTGATGTACTGAGGATTCTACGGATGTAATAAGTTCTTCAATAGGAATTCTTCTAGGCGCTACAGCAAAATTGAGACCTTTAGCGAGAACTGCCTGTTGGGTATCACTTAGGGGGTTGCTGGACAAATTTACGACAACCTTGTTAGCATCAAGTCTAATGGCTTGAGATTTCTGCAACTGACATAACCTATCATATTTGGAAATATGTCTGTCCCTCACCTGATCTAGAACGCTGTTAGCTTGCACTGAAGAAATACGATCGAAGATATTCCATAATTCCTCACTTACGAAGTTTGAGAGGCGTAGATGTAGCTGTAGTAACTCCCTCGAAATAAAATCCAACTGCTTACGAGTATGCTGTAACCTCTCTATCAATAACGCCTTGCTTGCACGACGATAGATTCTCGTTGCCTTAGGTGTTCTGAAGGAATGCTTCAACATAACAAAATTCGGTAGAATATCATGATCCCGGCATCTTAGGAGAAAAGCGAGTGAAGAGATTAGACACACCTTCTTGCGTCGTAACCTACTGAATCTAGACATCAGTCGGAAAATATCCTCCCCATAGAGGTTTCTAATATTGTCATTTAGACTTTCACGGCCCGTGTTATTATTCATAATGTTGAATTTTGGGCTTATGCCGTGTTTTATTATATTGCAATTCGACGCGTTTCGAAAGAAACCATGTCTTTCATCGTCAGGAATAATCTGGAATACGACAATGTTGCTAAGAGAAAGCAACGAAGAACATATAGAAGGTGCCCAAAGATGGACGCCATTATAGCCCCATGTTAGGGACAACGGAATGCAGCAGTGAATTACTTTCTCAGGGTTCTGATAATAGGTAGCCAGGATTCACTGAGATTGTAGCCGGTGTCGCGGTTGAAATTATCTGGGTGTTTACGTATTTCAACCGCCTCCCTGATGATTCTGGGACGATATTGCTTTATACGGGCAAGAACATCCACCCCTTGGAACATGACATCATGGCCAGGTGTTAAAGCATGATCGGCAACAGCTGATTTATCAGGTTGAATGAGCCTGATACATCTATTATGTTCCTTAATGCGAGTGCATATTGTTCTCGAAGTCTGCCCGATGTAAACCTTGCCACAAGTACAGGGAACTCTGTAGATACCCGGTTGTTGCAATTTAGGCAAACTGTCCTTAGTTGGTCGCAGGAGTTGCCTAATCTTAACAGAAGTTCCAAATACAGTCCGTATGTTGTATCGACGTAGGATTTTAGCAATACGATCCGTTGTGTTATGTATGTACGGAAGGTAAGCAGTTCCTCTTACATCTCTTTTCTCAACTGACGTCCTATTATTATTTGTTGGTTTCAGAACCGTAGAAATCAAAGCCTTGCTATAACCGTTGCTCTCAAAGGTGGTTCGCAGGGTGTTAATTTCTTCTTGTAAAGAAGACACTTCACAAATCCTCCTAGCCCTGGTAGTTAGAGTTGTAAGGATACCATGTTTCTGGGCAGGGTGATGGTGAGAACTTGCGTGGAGATATCTATTGGTGTGTGTAGGCTTACGAAAAACGCTGTGTCCTAAAGATCCATCCTCTTTCTTGGTGACGAGAACATCTAAAAAAGGTATTTTGCCGTCAGATTCCTTTTCCATGGTGAAACAAATAGAAGGGTGCTGGAGATTAAGGTGATCCAGGAAATGGCTAAGATTTTCCTCACCTTCCGTCCAAACAACGAACGTGTCATCCACATAACGCCACCAGATCTTCGGTTTGAAAGGAGCCGACGACAAAGCTTTCTCTTCAAAGTTCTCCATGAAGAAATTAGCCACAACAGGAGAGAGAGGACTACCCATGGCCACACCATCAGTCTGCTCATAAAAATTCCCATTCCATAGAAAGTAGGAGGAGGTCATGCAGTGATAAAAAAGTCTTGTGATGTCTTCAGGAAAAAGGCCATTAATGAGAGACATAACACCATCAATAGGTACTCTCGTAAACAGAGACACCACGTCGAGACTCACTAGAATATCACCCGGCTGAAGTGTTATAGCTTTTAACTTTTCCACGAAGTGTGTGGAATCCTTAATGTACGAAGGCGTGTTACCCAGAAGCGGCTGAAGTAGTCTACCTAAGTATTTGGAAAGGGCATATGTAGGGAGAACCAATCGTACTAACAATGGGTCTAAGAGGAACATCGTCCTTATGTATTTTAGGAAGACCATAGAGTCTCGGAGGAATAGCATCCCTGGAAGGAGAGTCTTCGCTGCATCCGCTGGAATAGATGATTGCTTGATCAATTTGACGGTGACATTTGAGTAGCGAGTAGTAGGATCACGACTATTAATCCTATATACAGGATCTGATAACAAAGACGAGATCTTGGAATCATAATCAACCTTATCCAATACCACTGTCGCATTACCCTTGTCAGCGGGGAGAACGATAATATCAGAATTGTCCCTTAGATCTTTAAGTGCCCGGCTTTCACCTTGTTTTAAGTTGGTGTTAGGTGGCTTAGCTGTCTTGAGAACTCGGGAACATTCTTGCCTGGCTTCCTCGGCCTCTTCAGGTGTGAGGTGATGTACTGAGGATTCTACGGATGTAATAAGTTCTTCAATAGGAATTCTTCTAGGCGCTACAGCAAAATTGAGACCTTTAGCGAGAACTGCCTGTTGGGTATCACTTAGGGGGTTGCTGGACAAATTTACGACAACCTTGTTAGCATCAAGTCTAATGGCTTGAGATTTCTGCAACTGACATAACCTATCATATTTGGAAATATGTCTGTCCCTCACCTGATCTAGAACGCTGTTAGCTTGCACTGAAGAAATACGATCGAAGATATTCCATAATTCCTCACTTACGAAGTTTGAGAGGCGTAGATGTAGCTGTAGTAACTCCCTCGAAATAAAATCCAACTGCTTACGAGTATGCTGTAACCTCTCTATCAATAACGCCTTGCTTGCACGACGATAGATTCTCGTTGCCTTAGGTGTTCTGAAGGAATGCTTCAACATAACAAAATTCGGTAGAATATCATGATCCCGGCATCTTAGGAGAAAAGCGAGTGAAGAGATTAGACACACCTTCTTGCGTCGTAACCTACTGAATCTAGACATCAGTCGGAAAATATCCTCCCCATAGAGGTTTCTAATATTGTCATTTAGACTTTCACGGCCCGTGTTATTATTCATAATGTTGAATTTTGGGCTTATGCCGTGTTTTATTATATTGCAATTCGACGCGTTTCGAAAGAAACCATGTCTTTCATCGTCAGGAATAATCTGGAATACGACAATGTTGCTAAGAGAAAGCAACGAAGAACATATAGAAGGTGCCCAAAGATGGACGCCATTATAGCCCCATGTTAGGGACAACGGAATGCAGCAGTGAATTACACACACTTCGTGGAAAAGTTAAAAGCTATAACACTTCAGCCGGGTGATATTCTAGTGAGTCTCGACGTGGTGTCTCTGTTTACGAGAGTACCTATTGATGGTGTTATGTCTCTCATTAATGGCCTTTTTCCTGAAGACATCACAAGACTTTTTTATCACTGCATGACCTCCTCCTACTTTCTATGGAATGGGAATTTTTATGAGCAGACTGATGGTGTGGCCATGGGTAGTCCTCTCTCTCCTGTTGTGGCTAATTTCTTCATGGAGAACTTTGAAGAGAAAGCTTTGTCGTCGGCTCCTTTCAAACCGAAGATCTGGTGGCGTTATGTGGATGACACGTTCGTTGTTTGGACGGAAGGTGAGGAAAATCTTAGCCATTTCCTGGATCACCTTAATCTCCAGCACCCTTCTATTTGTTTCACCATGGAAAAGGAATCTGACGGCAAAATACCTTTTTTAGATGTTCTCGTCACCAAGAAAGAGGATGGATCTTTAGGACACAGCGTTTTTCGTAAGCCTACACACACCAATAGATATCTCCACGCAAGTTCTCACCATCACCCTGCCCAGAAACATGGTATCCTTACAACTCTAACTACCAGGGCTAGGAGGATTTGTGAAGTGTCTTCTTTACAAGAAGAAATTAACACCCTGCGAACCACCTTTGAGAGCAACGGTTATAGCAAGGCTTTGATTTCTACGGTTCTGAAACCAACAAATAATAATAGGACGTCAGTTGAGAAAAGAGATGTAAGAGGAACTGCTTACCTTCCGTACATACATAACACAACGGATCGTATTGCTAAAATCCTACGTCGATACAACATACGGACTGTATTTGGAACTTCTGTTAAGATTAGGCAACTCCTGCGACCAACTAAGGACAGTTTGCCTAAATTGCAACAACCGGGTATCTACAGAGTTCCCTGTACTTGTGGCAAGGTTTACATCGGGCAGACTTCGAGAACAATATGCACTCGCATTAAGGAACATAATAGATGTATCAGGCTCATTCAACCTGATAAATCAGCTGTTGCCGATCATGCTTTAACACCTGGCCATGATGTCATGTTCCAAGGGGTGGATGTTCTTGCCCGTATAAAGCAATATCGTCCCAGAATCATCAGGGAGGCGGTTGAAATACGTAAACACCCAGATAATTTCAACCGCGACACCGGCTACAATCTCAGTGAATCCTGGCTACCTATTATCAGAACCCTGAGAAAGTAATTCACTGCTGCATTCCGTTGTCCCTAACATGGGGCTATAATGGCGTCCATCTTTGGGCACCTTCTATATGTTCTTCGTTGCTTTCTCTTAGCAACATTGTCGTATTCCAGATTATTCCTGACGATGAAAGACATGGTTTCTTTCGAAACGCGTCGAATTGCAATATAATAAAACACGGCATAAGCCCAAAATTTAACATTATGAATAATAACACGGGCCGTGAAAGTCTAAATGACAATATTAGAAACCTCTATGGGGAGGATATTTTCCGACTGATGTCTAGATTCAGTAGGTTACGACGCAAGAAGGTGTGTCTAATCTCTTCACTCGCTTTTCTCCTAAGATGCCGGGATCATGATATTCTACCGAATTTTGTTATGTTGAAGCATTCCTTCAGAACACCTAAGGCAACGAGAATCTATCGTCGTGCAAGCAAGGCGTTATTGATAGAGAGGTTACAGCATACTCGTAAGCAGTTGGATTTTATTTCGAGGGAGTTACTACAGCTACATCTACGCCTCTCAAACTTCGTAAGTGAGGAATTATGGAATATCTTCGATCGTATTTCTTCAGTGCAAGCTAACAGCGTTCTAGATCAGGTGAGGGACAGACATATTTCCAAATATGATAGGTTATGTCAGTTGCAGAAATCTCAAGCCATTAGACTTGATGCTAACAAGGTTGTCGTAAATTTGTCCAGCAACCCCCTAAGTGATACCCAACAGGCAGTTCTCGCTAAAGGTCTCAATTTTGCTGTAGCGCCTAGAAGAATTCCTATTGAAGAACTTATTACATCCGTAGAATCCTCAGTACATCACCTCACACCTGAAGAGGCCGAGGAAGCCAGGCAAGAATGTTCCCGAGTTCTCAAGACAGCTAAGCCACCTAACACCAACTTAAAACAAGGTGAAAGCCGGGCACTTAAAGATCTAAGGGACAATTCTGATATTATCGTTCTCCCCGCTGACAAGGGTAATGCGACAGTGGTATTGGATAAGGTTGATTATGATTCCAAGATCTCGTCTTTGTTATCAGATCCTGTATATAGGATTAATAGTCGTGATCCTACTACTCGCTACTCAAATGTCACCGTCAAATTGATCAAGCAATCATCTATTCCAGCGGATGCAGCGAAGACTCTCCTTCCAGGGGATGCTATTCCTCCGAGACTCTATGGTCTTCCTAAAATACATAAGGACGATGTTCCTCTTAGACCCATTGTTAGTACGATTGGTTCTCCTACATATGCCCTTTCCAAATACTTAGGTAGACTACTTCAGCCGCTTCTGGGTAACACGCCTTCGTACATTAAGGATTCCACACACTTCGTGGAAAAGTTAAAAGCTATAACACTTCAGCCGGGTGATATTCTAGTGAGTCTCGACGTGGTGTCTCTGTTTACGAGAGTACCTATTGATGGTGTTATGTCTCTCATTAATGGCCTTTTTCCTGAAGACATCACAAGACTTTTTTATCACTGCATGACCTCCTCCTACTTTCTATGGAATGGGAATTTTTATGAGCAGACTGATGGTGTGGCCATGGGTAGTCCTCTCTCTCCTGTTGTGGCTAATTTCTTCATGGAGAACTTTGAAGAGAAAGCTTTGTCGTCGGCTCCTTTCAAACCGAAGATCTGGTGGCGTTATGTGGATGACACGTTCGTTGTTTGGACGGAAGGTGAGGAAAATCTTAGCCATTTCCTGGATCACCTTAATCTCCAGCACCCTTCTATTTGTTTCACCATGGAAAAGGAATCTGACGGCAAAATACCTTTTTTAGATGTTCTCGTCACCAAGAAAGAGGATGGATCTTTAGGACACAGCGTTTTTCGTAAGCCTACACACACCAATAGATATCTCCACGCAAGTTCTCACCATCACCCTGCCCAGAAACATGGTATCCTTACAACTCTAACTACCAGGGCTAGGAGGATTTGTGAAGTGTCTTCTTTACAAGAAGAAATTAACACCCTGCGAACCACCTTTGAGAGCAACGGTTATAGCAAGGCTTTGATTTCTACGGTTCTGAAACCAACAAATAATAATAGGACGTCAGTTGAGAAAAGAGATGTAAGAGGAACTGCTTACCTTCCGTACATACATAACACAACGGATCGTATTGCTAAAATCCTACGTCGATACAACATACGGACTGTATTTGGAACTTCTGTTAAGATTAGGCAACTCCTGCGACCAACTAAGGACAGTTTGCCTAAATTGCAACAACCGGGTATCTACAGAGTTCCCTGTACTTGTGGCAAGGTTTACATCGGGCAGACTTCGAGAACAATATGCACTCGCATTAAGGAACATAATAGATGTATCAGGCTCATTCAACCTGATAAATCAGCTGTTGCCGATCATGCTTTAACACCTGGCCATGATGTCATGTTCCAAGGGGTGGATGTTCTTGCCCGTATAAAGCAATATCGTCCCAGAATCATCAGGGAGGCGGTTGAAATACGTAAACACCCAGATAATTTCAACCGCGACACCGGCTACAATCTCAGTGAATCCTGGCTACCTATTATCAGAACCCTGAGAAAGTAATTCACTGCTGCATTCCGTTGTCCCTAACATGGGGCTATAATGGCGTCCATCTTTGGGCACCTTCTATATGTTCTTCGTTGCTTTCTCTTAGCAACATTGTCGTATTCCAGATTATTCCTGACGATGAAAGACATGGTTTCTTTCGAAACGCGTCGAATTGCAATATAATAAAACACGGCATAAGCCCAAAATTCAACATTATGAATAATAACACGGGCCGTGAAAGTCTAAATGACAATATTAGGCTAAGTTAGTTTCACATTCATTCATTTTCATTGCTATCCTTACAATTAGAGGCAGATGACCTAGGTGTTTCACCCCTTGAAACAACAATCACCATCACCGTCACCATCAGTCTATTTTTTTAAATTTATTTATCGTATGGCTTTTAGTGCTGGGAGTGTCCGAGGACATGTTCGGCTCACCTGAGTCTGTAGCTGCTTCCAGCGGACACCTTTAGGTGAGCTACTAGTTCCGTTCAATTTCAAGTAGTTTCAACTTTCACTACCAGATATCAATGATACCCAGTGGTGAACGTTGGAACTTTTGATAGAGCGTTCCGACAAAATCTAACCTAACAATTTAGCTTCACACATGTTTAGTCTGTGGAAGGATCTTTTACATGCCATAAATCTATGACATGGGACCGCCGGTTTTACTACCCCTCCGAAGGAAGGCATACTGAAAGATTTGTAACGCCCTTAAAAAATCCGACGACTTTGGCCGGGTTTGAGCCCGCTATCTTGGGCACATCAGTTCAGCATGCTACCAACTACGCCACAGAAGCCGCTATCAGTCTAAAACCGACGTATTATTACCATCTTCTTATCTGGGATTAGCCTACGTGTCAAAGGGGTCATAAATACATAGAGATTCATGACTACGTTGACCTTAAACCTCTAAGTAAAAGTAGGCTACAGGAAAACAAACAACATTTTATTTGGGGTCTGAGATATATAATCTACTTAAGCTGGGTGCATTACATTGAATCCAACTACCCCTTAAGCCCCACATGTCAACAGATATTTATTTTTACTTTGAAGAGGAAGAGGCGTGTCCACGTTACTCCTGTGCCCGTAAAATACCTATACTCACTCCCAACACGCCACCTTTAATGGTCGTGATTCCAAACACACTGCCAGTTTTAATGTGGAAATGAAATAAAACAAAGATATCATTCGTTATTATGTGCTAATGAGGGGCTGAAAAACTCTTGCCGACAGCATCAAACGCCCGATCAGGTATCATTAACCGACAATCGGGGCCCTCGATCTTACGATCACCGTGCAGATAGGGCCTTCCGTGCAACGGTTATGCGTCCCTTGTGTATAGGCAGTGAAGCCCACGTTGACACATATCAACGCAGATTGCTTTTCAGTGTAAACCACCTCGATTTATTTCCTACCTGTTGAAAGAATTGAAGACGTCCGTCATAGTCCTCTAAGGCCTACTAACAATGCTCATTATGCAGTCTTGCCAAAAGGTATGACATTCCACGAAATGTGTGTAATTTTAAAGTATGCGATTATTCGTATAAACATTTACGTGGATTTGTGAGGATTCTGAAGTTATGTAAAAAATATTTCGGTAACAGATAAAGTATTTTCTTAAGCAACGGAGTTTTGACATGGCTATGTTTTTGGTCTGAGGGTCTATCTGAAATTAGCTTCACTAATTTCCAGACACCATTGGTAACCATGACAACAAGCGTTCATCGTCTATGTATAGGCTACTAGGTCAGTAGCGTCATCTATGCGTTGCTATAAGAACGTAGGCTCTTAGTTACGTGTCTTATCAGTCACCTATTATTTGTTTCGATGTGATTTTCTTTGTTTCATATAATGTTATGTATAATTGTATATTGTATAAATTACCATACGATTAAATAAATACCTCTGATTGTTCCAATTTGTCACTTATGCCCATTCTGTATATCTCATGCAATTTGTTTTCCTGACACTATTAAATAAATAATTGGTGAAAATGAAAATCCACAGCCTGCTTCCAGTCTCCGACAGGCTCAGAAATGGAATGAATAAAGCCACCATCTAGCGGCGAGGATATGAACTGTGCCGGCTGCCGAGGCCTGACGCACTCCTCTGGGGCAATGATTAAATGAATGACAGATGAAATGAAATGATAGTGGAGAGTGTTGCTGGAATGAAATTTTGACAGGGGAGACGGGAGTACCCGGAGAAAAACCTGTCTGCCGCCGTTTTGTCCAGCACATAATCACATGGAGTGACTGGGATTTGAACCACGGACCCACCGGTGAGAGGCCGGCGGGCTGCCGCCTAAGCCACGGAGGTCGTAAATAAATAATTGGTATGATTCATAAATAGTAAGAAAAACAGACTCTTTTGTTCGTCACGAAACTAATTGTTTACTCATTTGTCTAACTCTGGAAATGAAGATTGCAACAATAAATTTGTTGTAGTAAAGAAAAGGCATGAAGGTGTAGACTCCTTGATCACGGAGATGTTAAAGAATTCAATCTAATGCATGCACCAATGGAACAAACTGTGGGGAGGAGATTTTGATCACGAATGAAAGTGCGTCAGAGAGTAAATGTCAGAGCATGTAATCTGAACTTTTTAAAGACAAATACACATAAATAACCTTTCGTTTATGAAGTCCACTGCATGTAATGGTTATCGCCTCACTTCCTCCGTACACGCACCAAGCTACTCAAAATAGTTCTCTTGTTTTAGATCAGCTGTGGGTGGTGATCAAGTACTGTGAACCTGCTTCCTGACCTCCTCACTGTTCACTTGTGTTTCACTATACTGCTCATAAGTGACTTTGGTGGCTTCTATGCCCAAGATCGCAGGTTTAAACCCGGCCGAAGTCGTCAGATTTTTTAAGAGCGTTAAAAATCACTCAGTATGCCTCCCATCGGAGAGGATGTACAGTCGGCAGTCCCATGGCATAGATTTATGGCATGAAAATGACCCTTCCACTAACTACACTTGTGGAAGCTAAAATTTGTAGGTTAGTTTGATAACGCTATACTAGTTCCAATGTTCATTGCCAGGTGCTGGCTGCGATGACATCTTGTAGCCAAGTCCACAGCTAGGTGTGGTGGACGGTAGAATTTGGTAGCAAAAGTAGGAACTACTTGAAAAAATGATCGTCAGACAGCTACTCAATTGTCCTCACGAGGCTGAGTGCAGCTCGTTCCAGCCCTCACATAAGTTTCTAAAATGTTCGTGCATTAAGTGCTTTTTTAAATAAGTGACAATGACAATGTTATCATTTTACAAACAGTGCTTTTTGTTTTGAATGTAGGCCATTCCATTTTTAGCCTATTTTCAATTTTGAAAAATAGGCTTATGAGATCACCTTTTGTCCGTGTGTGTGTGCGTGTGTGTGTGTGTGTGTGTGTGTGTGTGTGTGCGTGTGTGTGTGATTCGTGTGTGTGTCCCCCCCTAATAAAATCGAAACGGCTGGAGCGATTTCAATGAAACTCGGGAAGTTCATAGCACTATTCCCGGCGACCTCGACCGTGCCCTTCAAATTTTGTTACGTCTCTCCAATCCAACATGGCGGCTGTGCGAAATATTTCACTAGCATTCAATATCTCCGAAACTATTACCGATATCGCCCTGAAATTGTGTACGGTGATAAAGGGCACAACTAGAAGTTCACCTATGAGACTTTCAAAAACCTGGTGACTACAAAACCAACATGGCGGCCAAGCGAATTTGAGACATTTAAATAGACTTTTCTCGCGATTTAACTATCTAAATGTAATGAAACTTGGTACAGCAAATGTTTATACACATTGTAATGCACTGGAGTCTAATTTAGTTCAATTGTTTACATAACCTCAAAATGGCGGCTGTGCGAATTATTTCACTGACATTCTATATCTCCGAAACTATTACAGATATCACCCTGCAATTTTGTACGGTGATAAAGGGTACTGATACAGGTACACCTATGTATATTTCATAAACCTGTAAAGTACGAAACGAAGATGGCGACCAAGCGAATTTAAAATATTTTAATAGACTTTTCTCGTGATTTAACTCTCTGAGCGCAGTGAAATGTGGTACAGTAATTGATTTTTCAGATTGTAATGCACAGCCATCTAATTGAATTCAATTGCTTACATAACCTCAAGATGGCGGCTGTGCGAAATTTTAAAATTAAGTTTTAATTTCTTGTGTCGTAATCATGCGATCGAAGTGAAAGTTTGAATAATGAACCTAGGCAATAATTGTCCTTGAATGGTACATAACTCTATGGCCTATACACATAACACTCCTAAATGGTGAGCTCCCGAAATATTTAGACGGTTCTCAATTTCTATGAATCTTTTACAGCAACCAAACTGAATTTTTTTATGTTCATAGAGACTATGAACATATGTTCACCTATAGGACTTTCAGGAACCTGGTGAGCACAAATCCAACATGGCGGCGACGCGAAGTATAAATATTTAAATGGACGTTTCTCGCGAATTAACTATCCGAGTGCCGTGAAACGTTGCACGTTAAATGCTTATACAAATGTTGATCCACTGGCATCTAATTTATTTCAATGGTTTGCATTATCACAAGATGGCTGCTGTGCGTAATTTTAAAATCTCGTTTTTACTTCTTGTTGTCTAATCATGCGATTGAAGTTTGAATACCACACGTACACAATAATCTTATTGTAATAGTACAAAAATAAAAATCCAACCTGACGACCATCTGAAATATTTAGACGGTTCTCAATATCTACGAATCTGTTACAGCAATTAAACTGAAATTTTGTATGTTGCTTGTGGCAGTTAACATAAGTAGGATATATGAAAATAGGCTGTATAGTTCTTCACGGAACTACTTGTTCTTTTTTCATTTATTGATGTTAATCAGTATAGTACATTAACATGCCATAAAATGCAACAGCGTGTCTTTTACTATGACTGTGGTCGTAAAAATCTAGTTCTTGGAAATTAGTTGTAGATTTTCATATTCATCTTGGAATTTCACTCTAAATACGAGAAAATAGTAATATGTTCATATATATACAGCTAGCCAAAACAAAAGCGTAACACTTGGCTATTTTCAAAGAATGAACACAAAATTGGTTTTACTAAATCTGGTCTGTGTACGACTACTTCGATAATGTGCCTATTTTATCCTATGCCTGAGGGTCAAAGATACGATATTAGTAAAGTATTTCAAAACAGCAACATTTCTTTGTAGGTATAAAAAAGAAGCTATATTTATGCACAATGTCGGCTTAATCGGTTGAGTACTTTCTGCTTCAAAGTGTAATACGACGTCATACGTACAGATAGAACCTCTAATGGACACAATCATCAAGAGACGCCTCCAATTCCACGGACACCTTGAGAGAATGAACGAGTCAAGATTGACCAGTGTAATTCACAGAGCCAGCCAGCTCCAGCAAGAAGGCGACATCACAGTGGTACCTGCAAATTAAACAAGATCTGCAAACCTTTAACATCTCTGAATCCGTTGTACAAAACAGATAAGCTTTCCGGAAAATGTAAAAAAAAACAGATTAAACTTAAGAAAGGGCAGAGACCAAAGAGGTCAGAAGCAGCTAAACAACTACAAAGTCAGAAAATGAAGGAGATATGGGCTAGGGAGAAGACACTTAAGAACGTGAAACCGATCCCAACTGATCGAAAACCATTTTGGTTAACCTACGTTGTCCATAGTTGGCTCATTCGAAGAAAGAAGAATAATAATAATCAAGGAACCCTGTGATTAACATCAGAGAGCGTCACTAATCCAAGGACGACTGTCACCCACTTGGGAAAGGACACGTGGCCAGCGTTGTGATACCCTTAGTCGCAATTTCCTTGGTTTTGGGCCATGAGGCGCTACTTCTCATATCAAGTAGCTACGCAATTGTTCTCAAGACACTGAGTACTCCCCATTCCAGCCCTCACATCAGATTTCAGTTCACTGGTGGACCCGGGATTCAAACCTAGGGAAGAAGCAAACATGCTACTCCGTCCCGTGCAATATTTCAGGGAGATTCGTTCAGTCCTCTATGGTTCTGTCTGTGCTTAAACCCGCTCAGTGGGCAGTTAAATAGGAGTGGATTGGGATTTGAGATGCGAGCTGGAGAGGTGAAGCAGAAGGTTTCACATAGATTGTACATGGATGTCTTAAAAAACTATGCAAGCACACGGCGTCAACTGCAAGGGCTCTTAGATATTACGCAGACGTTTAGCGACGATATAGCGATGGAATTTGGACTTCAAAAATGCAAGGCGATCATACTGGAAAGAGGGAAACTTGATAGAGCAGAGGGCTTCGATGTTGGTCTAGATGAGCTAATCGAGTGTTTGGATGAGGGCGAGACCTACAAATACTTGGGCTTTCTTCAACTTCGAGGGATCCGACACACGCACATTAAACCCAATTTACAGGAGAAGTTCATTAATCGAGTGGATATGGTTTTGAAGTCATACTTGGATGCAGGCAAGAAGGTCAAAGTCCTTAACACCTGGGCAGTGCCTGTACTTACGTATTCGTTCGGGATCGTTAAGTGGTCTAAGACAGATTTAGAGCAGATAGAACGGAGAGTACGAGTGTCAATGACAAAATATCGGCTTCATCATCCTAAGGCAGCGATCGAGCGTATCTCACTACCACGGAGCGAAGGCGGTCGACTAGTCATTGATCTCACAATCGCCCAAAGTAGGCAACTGGAACGTCTGCGACAGTACTTCTTTGGCGCAAGAAATACTCCTCTGTATGAAGTCATTGTTGAAAGTGATAAGAGATTCACACCACTACGACTTGCAGACAAGCAATATGACACAAAAGAGCACTTTACTTCGTTTGAACAGCGCCAGGTGGCATGGTTACGAAAAGAACTGCATGGTGTACACCCTCACATGCTCAGCCAACATCATGTCGACCGATCATTGTCGAACTTATGGTTGAAGCATGGTTCGCTCTTCAGTGAAACTGAGGGCTTTGTAATTGCGATACAGGATCGTGTCATTGCAACAAAAAATTACAGAAAGCTCATCCTTAAAGTAAATGTAGCAGATGATCGATGTCGTAGATGTACCTCAGCGCTGGAAACAATCGATCATAACAACGGTGGCTGCTCTACGCTGGCTGGTATAGAGTATACCAAGAGGCACAATGATGTTGGTAAGATCTTAAATCAAGAGCTAGCTATAAAATCTGGACTTCTGGATACGAGCATGGTGTACTAAAATTACCAGCCTGCCAACGTGCTTGAAAATGAGCATTATAAGTTGTATTGGGATAGACCTGTTTTAACCGACCAGAAAATCTTGGCCAATCGACCTGATATTGTCTATCTCAATAAAAGACAAGAAGTTCCGTGACGAACTAAAGAGCCTACTTTTCTAGAAATGTAAGATTCATTCCAATGATTAATCTATATGGACCAAATTAGAATAATGACGAAATTGAGTTGGTAATAACGAAATTTCTTATTAGTTCGAAATATAACTGGCATAATGTAGCCTAATAGAGCACTACAGTTTGCAGCCCTGGTGACTGACTTTATTTTTAGTTCCATCTCTTAAGGTACAGAATACAAAATTTGGCTGAAGTCCAATGGCTAGCATGGACGTTACATGCTGTTAAACATTGGATCTAACAGCGCACGTAAAATCATGTTGGCAACAATGTCATGTATGTATTGGTCAGAAATAATCTGAACTATTATGATCTATTGTTGTGCCAATTTTGGATGAAATACATTTATTTGTATAGAAGTTACATGTATTTTAAAATTGGACCAATCCGCAGGCTTAGAATCATGTTGGAAAGCACTGACGTATATTAATTACTCCAAATTAATCTAGAATGTAAGGTACTATACGTGTGCAAAGTTTAGTGCTGTTGGCTTGAATACATTCTGATATACTGATATTAGGGTAAAAAAATAGAGACAGCATTTATTAACAGTTGACAGCCCTGGTTGTTCTTAAGAATATGCATAGTCATATCTGTTATAGTAGGCCTACACATAGCACATACGAAATTTGGTTGAAATCCAATTGATAGTACAGGAGTTACATGTATTTACATTTGGTCCTATCAGCAGGCTTAGAACCATGTTGGTAGTACTGAGGTCCATTAGTTACTCCAAATTAATCTAGAATGTTGGGTACTACACGTGTGCATAGTTTAAAGCTGTAGGCTTGCATACTTTCTGATATATGGGTATTTGGATAAAATAAATTGAGAGCATTTATTAACAGTTGGCAGCCCTGGTGACTCTTAAGAATACGCTCAGTCATATCTGTTTATGTACACATAGCACATACGAAATTTGGTTGATATCCAATTGCTAGTGTAGAAGTTATATGCATTTAAAATTTGGACCTATCAGCAGGCTTATAATCATTTTGGCAAGACTGCCATGCATGGCCTCCTGGAAATTAAACTGCAATATTATTATCTATACGTGTGCCAATTTTAAAATAGCTCCCATTCATATCTTCCAAGATATCCATCATGGAGCTCATATTTCAATTGCGATTTTTCAGCAGTTGGTAGCACTGACATCATTTTCAAATATGGCCGTGAGATATTCAGGTATAGATCTTTACTCTTACCAAATTTTGTTTCGATTGCTGCAGCCGTTCAGGAGTTGATAGGGGGACACACACATACACAGCCAGACAGACAGAAGGACAGACAGACAGAAGGACAGACAGACACACATTTGCCCGATCTCATAAGTCTACTTTTCCCTCATTTTTGCAAAATGTGAAAAGTAGGCTAAAAAACAAAAGGCCTACATGATAGACGTAGCTGTCCCACTTAGCCAAAATATGCAAACTACCCAAGCTAAAAAGACAAGCAAGTACGCACCGTTGGCGGAAGAAATGCGAAAACTATGGGTACTAAAATGCGTGAGGATTTTGCCAGTGGTGATCTCTTCCACGGGAGTTGTTCCAAAGACGTTGGCAATGGCTTTGGAGGAACTGAAAATGAAACACCTGATTGCCAGAATACAGAAGGCAGTGCTGCTGGATACATGCCATATTGTTAGGTAATTTTTAGTCTGCTTTTCACATTTTGCAAAAATGAGGAAAAAGTAGAGTTATGAGATCGGGCAGGAATAAAGATCTATACCTGAATATCTCACGGCCATATTTGAAAATGACGTCAGTGCTACCAACTGCTGAAAAATCGCAATTGAAATTTGATCTCCATGTTGGATATCTTGGAAGGTATAAATGGGAGCTATTTCAAAATTGGCACACGTATAGATAATAATATTGCAGTTTAATTTCCAGGAGACCATACATGGCAGTGTTGCCAAAATGATTATAAGCCTGCTGATAAGTCCAAATTTTAAATGCATATAACTTCTACACTATCAATTCGATTTCAACCAAATTTCGTATGTGCTATTTGTACATAAACAGATATGACTGAGCGTACTCTTAAGAGCCACCAAGGCTGCCAACTGTTAAAAAATGCTCTCATTTTTTTATCCAAATACCCATATATCAGAAAGAATGCAAGCCGACAGCTTTAAACTATGCACACGTATAGTACCTGACATTCTATATTAAATTGGAGTAACTTATATACGTCAGTACTACCAACATGATTTTAAGCCTGCTGAGAGGTCCAACTTTAAATACATGTAACTTCTATACTATCATTTGGATTTCAACCAAAATTCGTGTGTGCTATGTGTACCATAACAGATATGAATATGTCGATTCTTAATAGTAACCAGGGCTGCCAACTGTTAATAAATACTGTCTCTATTTTTGGTACCCTAATATCAATATATCAGAAAGTATGCAAGCCAATAGCTCTAAACTTTGCACGCGTATAGTACCTGGCATTCTAGATAAATTTGGAGTAACTAATATAGGCCTACGCCAGTGCTGCCAACATGATTCTAAGCCTGCTGATAGGTCCAATTTTTAAATGCATAAACTTCTATACTAACTAATGGATTTCATTCAAAATTGGCACAACAATAGATCATATTATTTCAGATTATTTCTGACCAATACATGTACTGTATATCATTGTTGCCAACATGATTTTACGCGCGCTGTTAGATCCAATGTTTAACTGCATGTAACGTCCATGCTATTCATTGGACTTCAACCAAATTTTGTATTCTGTACCTTAAGAGATGGAACTAAGAATATATTCAGTCACCAGGGCTGCCAACTGTAGTTCTCTATTGGGCTACATTATGCCAGATATACAGTATTTCGAACTAAATGTTGATATTACCAACTTAATTTCGTCATTATTCTAAATAGATCCATATAGATTAATTATTGACATGGATCTTAAATTTTAAGAAATGTAGGCTCTTTAGTTCGTCACGGAACTTCTTGTTATCTCAGTAATAGGTTTGCAGGGTACTGGATTATCATATCCTTACCTTGTAAACTGAGTTGTACCATTATTATGAGAAATTAAAGATAATAATGGAGACTGGAAGCAGGCTGTGGATTTTCATTTTCAATGGTGACAATGGCATGTAGAATAGGGGTAAACCATTCCCATCATCGTCTCCAGCACAGAACTTCGCAGCGTGACCTGAAGTAACTGGATCTGAGTGACAATCTCTACAAGTTGCTGCAAAAAGCTGTCATGATTTGAACCACCCGAATTGCCCAGATTCCTTGAAACTTATATAATTACCAAATAACATACTGTAATGACTGGGAATAAAGGAGAATAATAGTAAAAAATCGGGGGTTTTCAGGAAAAGGACAAAACAACTATTTGGACAGATGAAAGGAAAGAAAGTGAAAGGATGAAGAATTATTAGAGAAGCCTAAAATCAAGCAAGGAGACAAAATCATGAGACATTTATTTCACGTGGTAAATAGGTGGTCGAAATCGAAGATATACTAATTGACCTAATAATAATTATAAAATACAAGATTATTATGTATATTATTGAACATTGAACGTTTATTCTACTCTTCAAAATATGCCACTGTGGGGAGTAGGCTATTCAGCGACATCATTTTCTACGAAACAGCAGATCTAGTCTACCTCGCCTGAGAAGAGGTGTTGTATTCTATGTTTGAATGGTTAACGAGTTAGCCTCTTATTGTTTATTATTGATGTTATGATCCAGTGGTCTAACGTTCGTGTTTGAACTCCATGCCGCTAGTTCAAAGACGTGTTGCCTCGCTTCAAACTTTCATGATGTTGGTAAAGAACAAAGAGAATAATGTTAGTTTGATCGTATTCGCAGCAAGAATAGAATGCGTTCGATAAAACAGCGCCATTATAAGTGTTCTAAAGCAGGACAATTACTTTAAAATGCTCTCTACAAACACATGGTAACTGGAACACCGGGCAAGGCTCATATTTCATTCCAGGATATTGTATACCTTTATAAAGAGTGAACAATTGCGAGTTATTTATAAAGTATGGTGTTATAGGCACTAATAATAAAATAATACATTATGCAACGAGCCTATAATGGCCATAATTAAGACACGGGTATTTTTATAAAACGAGCGTATGCGAGTTTTATAATTTCCATACGAGTGTCTTAATTACCATTATAGGCGAGTTGCATACGACTGTTTATGTTCGACGATAATTATAACTTTATTATATGTTTTAACATAAATATTCATAAATATCTGTTCAGTCACTAGAATGTTGTGATCGGGTGCTGCGGTGGGTAGTATATCTCTGTTTCCCAAGCTCTCTGGACAACCGACGCATGCGCTCTGTGTGCTTCAATGCCATATGTTCAGATTGTGCTCCAGTATTCAGTAAAACTGTCACCGAAGTCGTTTCAAAACCATGCGCTGTGTAGAAATTGATTTTGGGGATATTAAGGTACAGTGCCATTTCTTGTCTCATATTCACCAGTTTATTTACGCGAACATATGGACGGTGCAATTTCAGTAATTTATATAGACATGTTGGATTTTGAACGCGTGCGCGAAGGTATCCTTATCTAATTGGTCACACAACTGTTTCTTGAGCTCTGATTGGTGGGAGAAACTGTTTCATAATGAACAAGTAGTTCCGTGAAGAACTATACAGCCTATTTTCATATATCCTACTTATGTTAACTGCCACAAGCAACATACAAAATTTCAGTTTAATTGCTGTAACAGATTCGTAGATATTGAGAACCGTCTAAATATTTCAGATGGTCGTCAGGTTGGATTTTTATTTTTGTACTATTACAATAAGATTATTGTGTACGTGTGGTATTCAAACTTCAATCGCATGATTAGACAACAAGAAGTAAAAACGAGATTTTAAAATTACGCACAGCAGCCATCTTGTGATAATGCAAACCATTGAAATAAATTAGATGCCAGTGGATCAACATTTGTATAAGCATTTAACGTGCAACGTTTCACGGCACTCGGATAGTTAATTCGCGAGAAACGTCCATTTAAATATTTATACTTCGCGTCGCCGCCATGTTGGATTTGTGCTCACCAGGTTCCTGAAAGTCCTATAGGTGAACATATGTTCATAGTCTCTATGAACATAAAAAAATTCAGTTTGGTTGCTGTAAAAGATTCATAGAAATTGAGAACCGTCTAAATATTTCGGGAGCTCACCATTTAGGAGTGTTATGTGTATAGGCCATAGAATTATGTACCATTCAAGGACAATTATTGCCTAGGTTCATTATTCAAACTTTCACTTCGATCGCATGATTACGACACAAGAAATTAAAACTTAATTTTAAAATTTCGCACAGCCGCCATCTTGAGGTTATGTAAGCAATTGAATTCAATTAGATGGCTGTGCATTACAATCTGAAAAATCAATTACTGTACCACATTTCACTGCGCTCAGAGAGTTAAATCACGAGAAAAGTCTATTAAAATATTTTAAATTCGCTTGGTCGCCATCTTCGTTTCGTACTTTACAGGTTTATGAAATATACATAGGTGTACCTGTATCAGTACCCTTTATCACCGTACAAAATTGCAGGGTGATATCTGTAATAGTTTCGGAGATATAGAATGTCAGTGAAATAATTCGCACAGCCGCCATTTTGAGGTTATGTAAACAATTGAACTAAATTAGACTCCAGTGCATTACAATGTGTATAAACATTTGCTGTACCAAGTTTCATTACATTTAGATAGTTAAATCGCGAGAAAAGTCTATTTAAATGTCTCAAATTCGCTTGGCCGCCATGTTGGTTTTGTAGTCACCAGGTTTTTGAAAGTCTCATAGGTGAACTTCTAGTTGTGCCCTTTATCACCGTACACAATTTCAGGGCGATATCGGTAATAGTTTCGGAGATATTGAATGCTAGTGAAATATTTCGCATAGCCGCCATGTTGGATTGGAGAGACGTAACAAAATTTGAAGGGCACGGTCGAGGTCGCCGGGAATAGTGCTATGAACTTCCCGAGTTTCATTGAAATCGCTCCAGCCGTTTCGATTTTATTAGGGGGGGACACACACACGAATCACACACACGCGCACACACACACACACACACACACACGCACACACACACGGACAAAAGGTGATCTCATAAGCCTATTTTTCAAAATTGAAAATAGGCTAAAAATAGTGTTATAATGAGCCTCATTATGATACAGTTTTCTGACACATAATAGTTAGGGTCGAACATAAATAATAATATCGTATTGCCTCGAGTGGCGGGTGCAAGCTTTGTTATTTGACACCCAGAGCGCAGCTTGTATGTCGAATTTCGTCGTTCCTTGGAGCGCTATGAAAGTCAAGGAGGTTAGATCTAAGCTCCTTGACACTATAGCGCTTTCTAGTAGGTGATAGGAGGAACTTTGTGTTGGCGCAAAAACCCGAGATTAATTTTGCCATTATGAACACGCCCTACTGAATTGAAATGGACTATTTAACAAGCCAACAACGTATGACATGCGTGCCGTGTTTTTGTCGTCTTTCAAAAATCACCTACCTCGGCCAGGAGCGAACCTGCAAGCTTGGGGTTGTTAGTCCGACACGATAACCACTCACTCACCGTGGCAAGCGTTACATGCACTAATAATATGCGAAGCGCCGATTGTCTTGCTGTAGGGGTTACGTTAAGTACCCTACCACGTAGGTGCCCACGATCAACGCCCTGTTCTGCCTTGGAAAATTTGAAATCCTGGTGTGAGGGTTGAAACTGAGAAGAAGTGGATTTTTGAATAACACTCTTGGTCATTCTAGAAGTACAGTAGATTATCGTAATTTCCTTCTTCAAACCCTTGTCCAGCTCAAAAGTGTTCGTGTAAAAATTGGATAGAAAGATACAGTGCCAGTGATTATGCTACCTTTTCCCAAACAGCTCTCAATCAAACTCGGATTGATTCATGCTTGACTGAAGCCACCTTACGATTCATTGGCGGCCGGTGTAAAGGTTGCAGTGTTGTACAACGACCAGATACTTTTCAATAATAATCTTCTTCTTCTTCTTCTTAGTCGTTTACCCTCCAGGTTGGTGGAACCCACGGACTCAGCGAGGGAACTCACCACTACCGCCCCTACGGCAGTGTCCTAGAGCTGGGAACATCTAATCGGAGTGGATGCAACTGGTGAGGTGTGATTGGCACCTCTTCCAGGCGGCCTCACCTGCAAAGCGAACAGGGGGCCTCATGAGGGAAGGTAAGGGATGGTCAGAATGGATAGGCAAGGAAGAGGGAAGGAGGCGGCCGTGGCCTTGAAGAAGGTACTGCACCATTATTCATAAAGGTCCTAAGTACAGACATGGTTACAGTATTTTGGGAACACCCTGTAACTTCCTAACTTGCCTCTGAAGTCTATAATTACAGCTGGTCTACAGCGAGCAAAAGCCATGCTATCAAGAAAGAGATCGGCAGAGCTCGTGTCTCCGACGAGAAACCCGAAGGTCATCGATATTAACCATGTTGACTGTGTCTAACACTATATCGATCGATTCACCTGAGAGTGATTAATACAAATTAAAGCATATTTAACGCTATATGTAAGCAGATACATATGTCTATATGTATATTTCCATGGCAGAAAGCTATTATTAAGAGAGCATGAAGAACAGAAGATAATATGTTAACTCACTGCTGATTACGTTTCGACTGCGATATATTTCGTATCGAGTCGTGACGTGTGAGGGAGTGGGGGAAGCGGATGTGAGTCTCAGACGACCTCGTGGAGAGAGCAATGAGTATAGAAACTGACAGCGTAGAGGTTTGAGCCTGAAAACAGTGAAAGTAAAGTCGCCAGCTAACGGGAGTTTTAAAAACGTGTGACCGTGCTGAAGTGTGTATGCTAGTTCGTTCAGCATTCTACGTGAAGTAGAAACGTGTTTAATAGGGCTCAGACATGGTCTTAAACATGTAATAGTTTATCTCTGCGACCGTGTTTCTACAGCAACTAACGGGCCATGCGGATGGATACTTTTATAATCACGACCGCGAGCTCAGCCGTGATGTGTCACGAAACTCTGCATATAAACCGTCGTGGAAATGCAGCCTAGATTTGATTCACTCTTCACAGTGATTATACCTTTTGAAAAGAGCACATTCTCAAGCAAGGTGTCAGAGGGAAGGAACAATATGAAGCTTATATCCACTACGATGGTAGGCTAGATTTATTTAAGAATACTGCATTAGCAGGGTGCAGCGGGGACATGTTGACGGCAACTTTCATTTAGCATGAAGTGTGCGAGCGACTCTCGTGATGCAAGGGGCCGCGTCGACCCTTGTGAACTTGGTCACACTTGCGTTCATATATTGGAACTTGTTAGTGACTGTTCGAGTTCACCTTCGCTTCGTGACGAGTTGATAAACTGTGTGCGGTCCGTCCGTTGGTATTCGAATATGTATGGGAAGATATCGCCAGGATATGTTGGAACTATTTCGACCGACCGGGTGTGGTTCGAGCCTGGGAGGACTTTGGTTCGTTCTATGGAAACCCAGTTGAAGTCCAGCATATTTTCTGTTGGTCTGGAGCTGATTATGGCCAACGATATCCTTTTTTCCTCATCTAGATTCGCCAAAGGTACTGATCACTTCAACTTGTTACAGTAGTGTAGCGTGGACATTTAGAACTACCACTTTGCCATATTTGATTTTGTAGATTAAATGGTTGAGTAGAAAGTGCAGGTTCGATGTTCATTTCGAAACTGACCTTCTATGATGCCAGGATTTTGACTCATAAAAATGAGTGCATCCTTTGTGTAATTTTGATGAATAAATTAATAATTTCAGTAGTATTTTAAGGTATTTTAACTAATATGCTCATTCTTATTTGTCGAGAAGCAAATGTAGGAAGAAGATCTACAGTTTTTCTTGTGTAAGAACATTTTAGTAACACAATTTTCTTTTAAGAACTTCGGTTGAGTTTTCATATTCTAGTGCATTGTTCTTTAAGCACTTTCGCTTGGATCATCGTATTCTTTGAAGGGAATTTTCCTGTTCGTATTCTTATTACGATATTAAGAAGTTTTCGGATCCTGTTATTCTAAATGTTACGTCGAGTCCTTGGACTATATTTTCTTCAGTTTTTTAATAACAGATTTAACTTGTATTTTCTGAGCGTGATTTTCGAAATGGATTGCCTAATGGGTCATTAGTCGCTTAGCCTTTGTTGCTAACCTAGATCCATGCTGTAGGTCTAATCCATCGACATTTTCGCGTTCGGGAAATTCAGGGAGGATCTTATTTTGAGATTGAATTTATCTTTATAAATCGCTTTGACAACCTCTGTTTGTGTGGTTGGGCAGCGTTATACTTTTCATTTTTTTTATGAAGTTAACACTGGATTAAATTGATATCATTGCCTTTAGTGCAATAGTTTTTCTCTATTAAGAGGGTATTTGAACGACATCCAAATTTGCGAGGATAATCCCAGGGACGACTTACTATAAGTCATACGTTTAAGAATTATGGATCATGTAATAAATCAATGTAAGGCAAGTTTTTAAAGATAGGTGGAATATTTCTGAAATCCACTGGGCTTTGTTGGTAATCTGTTACGGGATCATATTTTTCTTGTTCAGGATTTTTACCATAAACAGCTGATTTGCATAATTGTGGATTTATAACAGTAAGGCTCCTATTATAGGTGCATGTTCGACTTTAGAGAGGCATATACTATGAGTAATGTCTTTGTGTTTAAGTATATTGATGCAATGCTTTGTAAAGCATATTTTTCTTGTTGAGGATTGAGCCAGGTGTGCCAATCAGGATTAGATTGATTGGGGTTTTAACCCAGAGAGGTGTTGTTTTTAACCTAGTATGGTTAATTTTTGGTCATTGTTAACTTTATCGCTGTTATCGTGAAAATGCCTGTGTGAAGATTAATATTTTTCTGAGCAGTATTGTTGAGAATCTTGAGTGGATATCCGGTTAAATATTTCCAGTAAAACTAATATAACAATTTTGCCATAAGATGTATGTTTAATAAGGAAACCGATAACTATTTAAGGCTGAATTTATGATTAATTTTTGCTTAGCTTAACTGTTCGGCAGAATTACCCTAAAACTAGAAATGAAACAATATTAAACAGAAAGGAATGTCGTGACATCAGGTCAGTGGGAAGAGAATAATTGAAATTATTCTGGAATTTTGTGTAAATTATATTCTGTAAATATGCCAAATGAATTTCTTCGTTCAATAACAAGAACATATAATGTTACTGAAGATGTCGTGTAGGATTATTAATTATAATCAGGATATTTTTGTATAAGATGTTATTTCCGTTAAGGAACCGAAATGAATTTAATGTATTCGAGTCTTATAATATTTTTCTTTTTGTAAATACTTACCCTATGGGATTGATCATTATTATTATTAATATGCCTTATATTTTAATCAGCTAAAAGTTAGTTGTGATTATGGGTAATATTTTTTTTTTTTTGAAAGACAATCCAGTATTATCAATGAGATTTTTTTTTGATTGGTCGTGGTATCTACGAAATTGATATTTTTCTGTCTTGTTTATTCTTACAATAAACTACTTTATTACTTGGTTTTAATTATTGCGTGATGCTTTATAGAGGTGATGGAAGGGTGTATTAAGGGGGCCATCGCTAGGTATTTTAGTGTTTACCACACCTTTGAGATTCTTTCTTCCTCTTGAAGAATTCTTGTGTTTTGAGCTAGTCTTTTCTTTTTCTGAGCCTTGGTCAGTCTTAATACATCCTGTTAGGTATTCGAGTGGCCCTATTATCCCTATGTCTGTTGGTAGAACTTGGGGGGGTCTTTAGAGCCGGGGCATTTTCAGGTTCTACGATCCAGCTGCTATCCAGGGATTCAACAGGTATTGGTAGGTAAAAGGGTACATTAGGTGGCGCCCAGCTCAGGGGCTTCGAAAAACTGGAATACCAGAGCGAATACCAGGGAGTTGAATGCCATAATTCTGCCAAAATTGAAACTGAAAGTACATAGTGGAAATTGGTTTTATGATCATGTAACACAGATCGCGAATTGGAACACCGAGTTTCTTGTGTGACTATGAATCAAGGCGATAAAATAATGGTGAACCAATATTTTGGCACGAACTATTGGAATTCCTATGGAACAAAGCAATTACGAGGATACTCGAGCTACTTGACTTACAAGTGGTATTGCAACCATTATTAATATCTATTTTATTTTATGTATTGGAGTGGTGCCACACGCTTTGTTAATAATGTGTTCTACTTGTTTCCGGCTGATGATCATTGCTGACATCATTAAAAATAGAAGTATTTGTAGTAAATTTAAAATTTAAGTAATGGTAGAATCATAGACCTTCACCGATATAAACCAACACGCACTTGTATATGGTCGATCCCAAATCAAATGGGGCACTTTGTGTTTAGACATAAGCTTATTTTAAGGTAACGCCAGACAATAAGAATGAGCATGTATGGTAAATGGTGGTTGTTTGTAGATGTTCTCGCTGTGCTTTGTTGGTGTGGTATTCTTATTTCTTGTGAAGTGTAGTGAAGCATGTCTGAAGGTAATATGGTGACTGTTGGTGACGTTAAGAAGATGTTTGAAATTCTTCAACATAAAATGGACAATTTGAATCATGACATAGAAAATATTAAGGTCCAAACTAAATCTGCATTAGACCATATGTCCGAAACTGTGCAGGGTGCAGTTGCTGAAGGTATCAGGGGGGAAATTGATACTATGCAATCCTCCTTGAAGGCTATCAATGACAGTTCTAAAAGGGTAGAAAAGAAGGTTACCAGTGTAGAATCTAATATCGAAGATATCCAGGACGATAATAGAAAAACACAACTAGATATCAGTACACTACGGGCTAATGTTGGCTTGGTACAGGTTGCCCAAGAAAGAATCCAAACTAGTCAAACATCAATCCAAACTAGTCAAACATCAATGCAAAATAGTCAAACTTCAATGCAAACAGATCTTAACAATATCCAAACTAGTCAAACTTCAATGCAAACAGATCTTAACAATGTTCAGACTAGTCAAAGGGGAATTGAGGAAACTGTAAAGGATATAAACTCTAATGTAAGGATTATGCAATCCCAAATCAATGATTTAAGAACAGATGTGGGATTAATAGAATCCAGTCAAAATAAAATGGAGCTAGAGGTCCGAAAAATCGAATCTAGTCAAAATCAGACGGAGGTTAAGTTAATGCAGCTAGAAAAATCTAATAAAGAGTTTCAAGTTGAGATTAGACTAGACTTTGAAAAGAGTGTGAAGCTCAGTAAAAAAAATTTAGAAGCACTTCAGCTGCAGTTTTCCCATGACACTAATCAGACCCAGAATAGCCTGGAGCAGTTTAAATGTGAAATGGGGACACTCCGAGCTCAAGTCACTGATCATACGAAACTTCTCAGGGATGATTTTGACATCGATTTGAAAGGGATCATAAGTGATAATATTGTAACATTTCGTCAAGATATTATGAAAATTAATGAGGAATGTTTTAAAGTTGAGAAATCTAAGTTAGAATCTAAACTTGCCACTGGTCTTGCAACTAATAGCAAAGACATAATAAATGTTAGGGAAGATCTAAGCAAAAGAATGGATGGAATTCAAAATACTCAGGTTAATAACATATCCGATTTAGAGAAACGTATTAACAGTGTTGAAACTAAAGTCGACCAAACTAAGATAGAGTTAAATGAGGTCAGGGAGAAGAAAACTTCCGAGATTAATGAAATTAGAAAGGGTCTCGAGCAAATTAATCTAGAGGGGCATATCAATTTAGATACTCTAAAAGATCAATTGCGATCACTTTTACAGTCCGATTTTAGAGTTGTAGTTGAACAACCTGAAGTGATAGTACCTGATGGTAGGGAAAGAATGATGCAGGAATCTTCCAACAACGAACCCAACGTTCGGCTCAGTCAAATGGAACATTCGAGTCCCATTCGAACAAGCAGGGAAACTTTTAGTTCTCCGAACCCCAACGTAGGCGTGGGTGATTATACTTCGAAATCATTGGAAAGGACACCGAATGTAACCATAATACGAAATTTTGATGACAAACCTAGGAAGTTTAGCAATTTGGATGGAATGACACCAATCGAATTTGTCAGGACATTAAGAGATTACGTTTTGGAGTCACATGTGCCACGTGAGCGTGAGCTACGTATGGTGGAAAGGTTTCTCACCGATGCTCCGTTACAATGGTTCAGGGCTTTTCGTTACACATTTGACAACTTTGAGCAGTTTTTGGAAGCCTTCATACAAAGATTTTGGTCGATCGAGGTCCAACAGAATGTGAGATCAGAAGTCTATTCACGCAAGTACTCCAGTACAGGACCAACCAGCTAAGCTGAGTACTTTGCGTGTCAGTTAGCAAAACTCCGTTTTCTTCAGCCGCCGTTAACCCAGGAAGAACTCCTTGAAGCTATCTCACGTCAATTGCCTGCGGAAGTAAGGAGATCAATTATTTCTTCCGGAGTATCGTCTTTAACGTCGTTAGATCACCTGTTACGTCGATTAGATCATATGAGTATGATGACGCAACCTACCATAGTCAAAAATGCCAGGCAGGAATCGAAAGTTGTAAACGCGGTAATGATGAACCGTACACAGCAGACGGATCGTTTTGGGCAAAGAAGAGATGATAGAATGGGTCCTATTAGAAATACCCATCAGCAAGAGAGGAGATGGGAAAACCAACGTAGGGACGTCCAGGAGAGACCATGGCAACGTCGCTACGAGGAGAGAAATTTCTATCGAAGAAATAATGATCGAAACCGGAATGATTATCGAGAAACGCCTTATAACAGGACCTACAGATATGATCAAAATAATCGAGATAATAGATATAGTAGGAATGATAGGGATACCCGTGACAACAGAGATAACAGACAAAATCAAGGGTACTCAAGATATAACAATTATCGGACGGAGGCATCCGATAAGAAAGTGCAACAGGAGAGGCTCAAGAGAGGGCGAGATAAGTCCACAGAGGTTGGACGAAGAAAATCGAAGGAAAGAAAGGATGAAAATCCAGATAAGTCACGACCCAGTACTAGCAGAGAAGGTCGGAGTTCAGAAAGAGCTCCGGATCTAGAAAAAAAACGCCAATTTCCGGGCGAAATTAATAACTGACGTTGCCACGCATTCCTCTGATATCACGATTTTTGAAATATTTGAAGCTACTGACGAAGACCTTCTATTTGAACCAGAAACGAAACCGAGAGGAAGGGTAGTTGAACTTCCCGTTATTGATATACTAATTGGTCTACAACATTGTAAAGCCTTGATGGACACAGGTGCTATGATCTCAATAGTTGACGAGGACTGTTTTGAGAGATTGAAACCAGAAAATCAATTTACCATTCTTCCAGCATCTCCAACAAAAATTCGTGGGATATTTAAGGATAAAACTATGAAATGCAAAGTGCAGATTCTAATGAAATTCTGGATCAATCAGAGAAGTTACGAACATATTTTCATAGTCGTTAAGAATATTAATTTTGACGTCATACTAGGGATCGATTTTATTACTCATGCTAGGGCAATCATCGACATGGACAAAGGAATAATAAGATTCAAGGAAGAAAGTACAGAGGATGTAGTGATGGAAGAAATGGATGGAAACGAAATTAATAGAGATATCCCTAGAATGGAAATCCTAGATCACGTAGTTGAAGAAACTGAGCAAGTGAGGGAACAATATACCTTGAAAGCCGAAGGATTTAAAAATGTGAAAGAAGAATTTGACGACTTGATTTGTCAGTTTGCGGACATCTTCGATGATAAACCTGGTTTGATTAGAGATTTCAAGTACCAGATTAGGCTAATAGATGAATCCCCTTATCAAGCCAAGCTTTATCCTATCCCAGAAAAATACCATGATGAGGTCAAGGAAATCATAGATAAAATGGAGAGAGATGGTATAATAAAAAAAACAGGCTTCTTCGTATTTGAATCCAATAACTGTGGTAAAGAAAGCGAACGGACAACTGAGGCTTTGTTTAGACGCTAGGAAGATCAACACGAGAATCATGTTAGAAACTGACCGTCCACCAAAAATTAGAGAACTTTTGAAAAAGTTCAAAGGTAAAGCGTGTTTCAGCGTCCTAGACCTAACCGCTTCCTTTTATCAAGTAGAGCTGGAGGAAGATAGCCGGCAATACACCGGATTCTCATTCGATCAGACCACGTATGTTTTCTGTCGCGTTCCTTTTGGAATGGTGAATAGCGGTCCGGCCTTGATCAGAGCTCTAGATAGCAAATTAACGGAAAGCGTGAAACGTAACGTTATTTGCTATATCGATGACTTGATAATTTCTTCAACTAATGTCCAAGAACATCTTGTGCACTTGAAACAGCTATTCGAGAATTTAAGAGAGGCCAATATTAAGGTCAACATGCATAAGTGTCAATTCATGCATGAATCTATCAAGTTCCTTGGCCATACTATTGATCAGTTTGGGTATCACCCAAACTTGAAGAAGATAGACGCCATTTCAAGATTCCCTCGTCCCGCAAAAGTAAAGCAGCTCCGTGAGTTTCTGGGTATGTGCCAGTTCTTTAGTAGCCACTGTCCGGGATACTCAACTACTATGGCCCCTTTGTATGAGGCATTAAAGAAAAATAATAAATGGAAATGGACAGAGGATACGAATAGGGCATTTGAAGAGGCCAAGCTCATGCTCCAAAATTGTGTTAAGCTGGAATATCCTGAGTTTGATCGGATATTTTACATCGAGTCTGATGCTTCAAAAATTGGTATTAGTGCTGTCCTCTATCAAAAGGACGAGGAGGGGAGGAAGCACTACTTGGACTTCCACAGCAGAAAGCTGCAGGAACACGAAAAGAATTATTTCACCTCTGAGCTCGAAGCTTTGGCATTCATATCTGCTCTTCAAAAGTGGAAGAAACTTCTGATAGGACATCGAGTGGTCATTATCACGGATCATAGAGCGCTTCAGTTCATGATGCAAACTGATCTTTCCAGTGACAGATTGACGAGGTGGACATTGTTTCTCCAGCAGTTCAATGCCACCATCGTGCATCAGCCTGGAAAAGATAATCTGCTCGCGGATGCACTCTCAAGAAATCCAGTTAGTAAGATCGAGATTAACACTGTACAGTTGGAGAGGGAACACGAACTTACCCTGGAGAAGCTAAAGAAGATAGCGGTGTCACAGAAGAGACACATCCCAACTAGACATATGTACAGGTTTTTGAGAGGTGCAATGGACAATAACGATCTTGACTACGAGCAGACTAGGAAGCGATCTGAGAAATTCCTGGTGTGTGATGACGTCGTTTGTAAATACATTGACCGAGAGAGGACGAAAATAAGAATTGTAGTCCCTCCTAAACTGATAAATGGGTTGGTGTGGTTAGCTCACTGCACCATTGGCCATGGGGGTGTCGACAAAACGTTCAGAACGTTATTGGAAACATTCACCTGGACCAAGATGCGGGGCACTATAGCAGCCATTATCAGATCATGCCAGGAGTGCCAACGAGGGAAATACCCGTCGGCGTTATCAAAAGAGAGACCTCGAGCCATTATTCCAGAAAGGCCGAGAGAGCTAATGGCTTGCGATATCTTCGGTCCTTGCCCGAAGGGGGCTAGGGGAAACCAGTTTCTCCTAGTCACAATCGATGCATTCTCTAAATACGTGACCCTCGATCCTATGCAGAGGGCCACTACAGCTCAAGTCCTTAGCCGGCTTGAAAACAGTGTGTTTTCTAAGGCAGGAAAACCTGTAACTCTCCTATCGGATCATGGAGCTCAATTCACTTTGATGGAATTTGAGAATGCCATGATCAGGCTTGGTGTCAAGCACGTGTTTTCTAGCGTTAGATATCCGGAATCTAACGTCTCGGAACGTGTTATGGCAGAAATCAGCAAGTTCGCGAGAATTTACTGTCCTGAGGATCATGCGAGCTGGGTCAAGTTCATCCCACTCATGGAAAGATGCATGAATTCCACATTCCATGAGAGCTTATCAGACATACCTATGGTTGTTCACCATAATAAGAGGCCAGAAAGAGCCTGGACAGATATCGTAAGATTTCTACCTAAGGACGGGGAGCCTACAGTCCAAGAAAGAATTAATTCAGCTAGAGAAAGCTTGATGGATGCAGCCGAGAAGCGGCATAAACGAATCAGAAATAAAAGATATCGGCCACCGATGAGAGTAGGCGAGATGATTCTTGTCAAGAAACCGACGAAAGCAGATGTGGCTAAGAAGCAATTCACCCAAGTTTTCCTATGTCTTCCACGGACCCTATAAAATCGCTAGGTCGTTCGGAAATAATTGTTATGAGGTAGTAAGCCTAAATGGAAGAGAAATGATAGGTCGTTTCAATGCAAAAAACCTGAAAAGATATGTGTAGAAGATAGTCTGAGTGTTGAATGAATAATGCTACATATGCCGAGATTACCTGGAATGGTGTAAATAAAAGTTGAGGAGACTTTTATTTAAGGTATCAAAGGGAAAATGCACCATTATTCATAAAGGTCCTAAGTACAGACATGGTTACAGTATTTTGGGAACACCCTGTAACTTCCTAACTTGCCTCTGAAGTCTATAATTACAGCTGGTCTACAGCGAGCAAAAGCCATGCTATCAAGAAAGAGATCGGCAGAGCTCGTGTCTCCGACGAGAAACCCGAAGGTCATCAATATTAACCATGTTGACTGTGTCTAACACTATATCGATCGATTCACCTGAGAGTGATTAATACAAATTAAAGCATATTTAACGCTATATGTAAGCAGATACATATGTCTATATGTATATTTCCATGGCAGAAAGCTATTATTAAGAAAGCATGAAGAACAGAAGATAATATGTTAACTCACTGCTGATTACGTTTCGACTGCGATATATTTCGTATCGAGTCGTGACGTGTGAGGGAGTGGGGGAAGCGGATGTGAGTCTCAGACGACCTCGTGGAGAGAGCAATGAGTATAGAAACTGACAGCGTAGAGGTTTGAGCCTGAAAACAGTGAAAGTAAAGTCGCCAGCTAACGGGAGTTTTAAAAACGTGTGACCGTGCTGAAGTGTGTATGCTAGTTCGTTCAGCATTCTACGTGAAGTAGAAACGTGTTTAATAGGGCTCAGACATGGTCTTAAACATGTAATAGTTTATCTCTGCGACCGTGTTTCTACAGCAACTAACGGGCCATGCGGATGGATACTTTTATAATCACGACCGCGAGCTCAGCCGTGATGTGTCACGAAACTCTGCATATAAACCGTCGTGGAAATGCAGCCTAGATTTGATTCACTCTTCACAGTGATTATACCTTTTGAAAAGAGCACATTCTCAAGCAAGGTGTCAGAGGGAAGGAACAATATGAAGCTTATATCCACTACGATGGTAGGCTAGATTTATTTAAGAATACTGCATTAGCAGGGTGCAGCGGGGACATGTTGACGGCAACTTTCATTTAGCATGAAGTGTGCGAGCGACTCTCGTGATGCAAGGGGCCGCGTCGACCCTTGTGAACTTGGTCACACTTGCGTTCATATATTGGAACTTGTTAGTGACTGTTCGAGTTCACCTTCGCTTCGTGACGAGTTGATAAACTGTGTGCGGTCCGTCCGTTGGTATTCGAATATGTATGGGAAGATATCGCCAGGATATGTTGGAACTATTTCGACCGACCGGGTGTGGTTCGAGCCTGGGAGGACTTTGGTTCGTTCTATGGAAACCCAGTTGAAGTCCAGCATATTTTCTGTTGGTCTGGAGCTGATTATGGCCAACGATATCCTTTTTTCCTCATCTAGATTCGCCAAAGGTACTGATCACTTCAACTTGTTACAGTAGTGTAGCGTGGACATTTAGAACTACCACTTTGCCATATTTGATTTTGTAGATTAAATGGTTGAGTAGAAAGTGCAGGTTCGATGTTCATTTCGAAACTGACCTTCTATGATGCCAGGATTTTGACTCATAAAAATGAGTGCATCCTTTGTGTAATTTTGATGAATAAATTAATAATTTCAGTAGTATTTTAAGGTATTTTAACTAATATGCTCATTCTTATTTGTCGAGAAGCAAATGTAGGAAGAAGATCTACAGTTTTTCTTGTGTAAGAACATTTTAGTAACACAATTTTCTTTTAAGAACTTCGGTTGAGTTTTCATATTCTAGTGCATTGTTCTTTAAGCACTTTCGCTTGGATCATCGTATTCTTTGAAGGGAATTTTCCTGTTCGTATTCTTATTACGATATTAAGAAGTTTTCGGATCCTGTTATTCTAAATGTTACTTCGAGTCCTTGGACTATATTTTCTTCAGTTTTTTAATAACAGATTTAACTTGTATTTTCTGAGCGTGATTTTCGAATTGGATTGCCTAATGGGTCATTAGTCGCTTAGCCTTTGTTGCTAACCTAGATCCATGCTGTAGGTCTAATCCATCGACATTTTCGCGTTCGGGAAATTCAGGGAGGATCTTATTTTGAGATTGAATTTATCTTTATAAATCGCTTTGACAACCTCTGTTTGTGTGGTTGGGCAGCGTTATACTTTTCATTTTTTTAATGAAGTTAACACTGGATTAAATTGATATCATTGCCTTTAGTGCAATAGTTTTTCTCTATTAAGAGGGTATTTGAACGACATCCAAATTTGCGAGGATAATCCCAGGGACGACTTACTATAAGTCATACGTTTAAGAATTATGGATCATGTAATAAATCAATGTAAGGCAAGTTTTTAAAGATAGGTGGAATATTTCTGAAATCCACTGGGCTTTGTTGGTAATCTGTTACGGGATCATATTTTTCTTGTTCAGGATTTTTACCATAAACAGCTGATTTGCATAATTGTGGATTTATAACAGTAAGGCTCCTATTATAGGTGCATGTTCGACTTTAGAGAGGCATATACTATGAGTAATGTCTTTGTGTTTAAGTATATTGATGCAATGCTTTGTAAAGCATATTTTTCTTGTTGAGGATTGAGCCAGGTGTGCCAATCAGGATTAGATTGATTGGGGTTTTAACCCAGAGAGGTGTTGTTTTTAACCTAGTATGGTTAATTTTTGGTCATTGTTAACTTTATCGCTGTTATCGTGAAAATGCCTGTGTGAAGATTAATATTTTTCTGAGCAGTATTGTTGAGAATCTTGAGTGGATATCCGGTTAAATATTTCCAGTAAAACTAATATAACAATTTTGCCATAAGATGTATGTTTAATAAGGAAACCGATAACTATTTAAGGCTGAATTTATGATTAATTTTTGCTTAGCTTAACTGTTCGGCAGAATTACCCTAAAACTAGAAATGAAACAATATTAAACAGAAAGGAATGTCGTGACATCAGGTCAGTGGGAAGAGAATAATTGAAATTATTCTGGAATTTTGTGTAAATTATATTCTGTAAATATGCCAAATGAATTTCTTCGTTCAATAACAAGAACATATAATGTTACTGAAGATGTCGTGTAGGATTATTAATTATAATCAGGATATTTTTGTATAAGATGTTATTTCCGTTAAGGAACCGAAATGAATTTAATGTATTCGAGTCTTATAATATTTTTCTTTTTGTAAATACTTACTCTATGGGATTGATCATTATTATTATTATTAATATGCCTTATATTTTAATCAGCTAAAAGTTAGTTGTGATTATGGGTAATATTTTTTTTTTGAAAGACAATCCAGTATTATCAATGAGATTTTTTTTGATTGGTCGTGGTATCGACGAAATTGATATTTTTCTGTCTTGTTTATTCTTACAATAAACTACTTTATTACTTGGTTTTAATTATTGCGTGATGCTTTATAGAGGTGATGGAAGGGTGTATTAAGGGGGCCATCGCTAGGTATTTTAGTGTTTACCACACCTTTGAGATTCTTTCTTCCTCTTGAAGAATTCTTGTGTTTTGAGCTAGTCTTTTCTTTTTCTGAGCCTTGGTCAGTCTTAATACATCCTGTTAGGTATTCGAGTGGCCCTATTATCCCTATGTCTGTTGGTAGAACTTGGGGGGGTCTTTAGAGCCGGGGCATTTTCAGGTTCTACGATCCAGCTGCTATCCAGGGATTCAACAGGTATTGGTAGGTAAAAGGGTACAGTACCATCCCGGCATTTGCCCGAAGACGAAGTGGGAAACCACGTAAAACCACTTCGAGGATGGCTGAGGTGGGAATCGAACCCCTTCTACTCATTTGGAACACCCGAGGCTGAGTAGACCCCGTTCCAGTCCTCATACCACTTTTCAAATTTCGTGGCAGAGCCGGGAATCGAACCCAGGACCTCCGGGGCGGCAGCTAACCATGCTGACCGCTACGCTACGGAGACGACTTCAATAATAATAATAATAATAATAATAATAATAATAATAATAATATTTTAGTAGTAAAATGCTGTGCGTTTTACATAGTTCCCTTTTATATAGGCCTACATAGAAATTCATAGTTTGATCTTTAATAATTCAGGAAGGTGGCTTCGGTGGCGTAATTAGTAGCATGCTAAGCTTCTATACCCAAGATCGCGGGTTCAAACCCGGCCGAATTCGTCGGATTTTTTAAGAGTGTTAATAATCCCTCAGTATGCCTTCGATCGGATGGAAATTAAAGCCGGCGGGCCCACACCATCGATTTATGGCATTTAAAAGAACCTTCCACTAACTACAATTGTGTGAAGCAAAATTTGTAGGTTAGATATGATTAATGCTGTATTAAGTTCCAACGTTCGTCGCCAGGTGCCCGTTGTGGTGGCATCTTGTAGCCAAGTTCGCGTCTAGGTGTCATTGACGGTAGCATTTGGCAGCAAAAGTAGGAAGTACTTGAAATTGATCGTCTGCCTTACCTGAATTACAGATAACACTCACTACTAAAGCCATCACAATATTAACACCGGTTATGAGACAGATTCAACATACACCCAAAGTACACGGAGCTACATGACCACCTTATCGCAGCCCCTAAACTAAGGAACCAACCAATAATTCTGAAAAGTTAGTAGTTTGGATTACGAAAGTGAGGAGCAACAGCAGCACAAGAACGCTCGCCGTCTGGTCGTTGCCAGGCTCATGTAGCGACCAGATCTCAATAGTAGAGGGTATGGCAGAGATGCCCTGGTCGTTGCTTTCTGATTGCAACAAGGCGAGAAGGGCAGAGCGAAGACATCCGAGATGCTCCATGTGCTGTCGTTACCATTGTACTTGTGCGTGAGAGACACTTTTCTCGCCGTCGTGCATAACTTACATTGTTTCGTTATCGTGAAGTATTTCAAATCGCGTATCTATGCCCACCCCTTATTAATCCCATTTTCCAACGGGTCGGGGATGAGATGTGATGAACGACGTGGCTGATAGTTTCTAGGGCTGGATGCCCTTCCTAACGCCAACCTCAGGAGAGGAGTTAATGAGAGATGAAATGAATGAAGATGAATGAAAGTTCGATTTCAAGTACAGAGTTTCAACTTTGGCTGTGTGTGATCGTGTGGCCTCCGGGAGGCCGAGTGAAGGTCTTTCTAGTTGACGCCCGTGGGCGACCTGCGCTTCGTAATGATGATGAAGTGATGATGAAGTCATCACATACACCCAGTCCCCGAGCCACGGGAATTAATCCCAGGAGATTTAAATCCCTGATGACTCATCCAGGAATCGAACCCGGGACACTTCGAGCCAAAGCCTAGCACGATCACCATTTAACCATGGAGCCGGACCCAAAGTTGGCTACCAGACGCCATTTTTACTAACACCTAGCGGCGAACGTTGGAACTTTGAAAGAACGATCCCTAACTAGCCAAATATAACCTGCACATTTCGCTACACACCACTAATTGCTGTGGTAGGTTCCTTTAGGCCAATGCCATAAATCTATGACATGGGCACACCGGCCTTACTTCTCCTCTGAAGGAAGGCATACTGAAGGATTTTAACGCTCTTTAAAATCTGATGACTTTGGCTGTGTTTCAACCCGCGACCTTGGGCACAGCAGTTAAGCATGCTACCAACTACGCCACCGAAGCCGCTATTTTAAATCGCTTATAATCCATTTAATTCCGAGATCAAGGTGATGTTCTCTAAAATACCTGGACTGTGACATTAGTGAGGAATGTGCTGCTTTACCACATACGTATATCTCATCATCTCCGATATTAAGTAGTGTTTAACCTTATTCCCCCCTCCCTTGGCGAAACTAGTGCAATACCCAGGACAGTTGCCCACCAGCCGCTACTGCCACGATTGCAATCATAGAATTTGGTTATTTCTTTGTTGCATTAGATCACAAATACAGTATTATATTGATAACACAGCCCGTAAATAAGAAAAGAGGGCAAAAGGTTTTTTTATGGGGGGATATCAGCCCCTAACAATCTATTCAATTCAGGATATCAATAAGTGTCAAAACACAATTTACAGCACAGATTGTGGCTGAAGTTTGGAATCACTGCTCATTTTTCTTCTTTTCCAACGACGTGGCTGGGGAATTTGTGGTGTTAGTGTGGAGAAACGTTATAAAATCTAAGAACTGGCTCTTGGATTTGTTTCATGCAACGTCGTGTTTTCTTTGCAATGAATCAATACAGATACTGACAGTTGTTTTGAGCTTTTTTAATGCTATGAGGGACTTGCAATACTGGCCACGGTCGTTTTGTAAAAAAAAATACAAACAGTCCTTTTAATTCATTATCGTACTCCTACCCCTCATTATTAACGTTTCTACGCTTGCCACGGTGGGTGAGTGGTTAAGGTGTCGGACTACTAACCCCCAAGCCTGCAGGTTCGCTCCTGGCCGTAGTAAGTGAGTTTTGAAAGGCGGCAAAAAATTATGACACGCATGCCATACGTTGTTGGCATGTCAAAGAACCCATTTGAATTCATTAGGCCGTGTTGATAATGGCAAAATTAATCTCGGTAGTCTCCGCCAATACAAAGTTCCTCATTTCTCTACTAGAATGTGCCATAGTGTTCAAGGAGCTTAGATATCTAATCTCCTTGACTTTCATAGTGCTTCAAAGAATAACGGAATTCGACATGCAAGCTACCCTCTGGGTGTCAAATAACAAAGCTTGCACCCGGCACCCGAGGCCATACGATATTATTATTATTATTATTGGAACACAACAACACTCTCCACTATCATTTAATTTCATCTGTCATTCATTTAATCATTGCCTCAGAGGAGTGCGTCAGGCCTCGGCAGCCGGCACAGTTCATATCCTCGCCGCTAGATGGGGGGGGCCTCATTCATTCCATTTCTGACCCGGTCGGAGACTGGAAGCAGGCTGTAGATTTTCATTTTTCATTATTATTATTATTATTATTATTATTATTATTAACGTTTCTAGGAGACCGGTGAAGAGATGCGATTTAATTTCACTGAGGCGAATGGTTGTTATGGTTGGATGCTCTTCCTGACACCAACCTCATGATAGTAGCTAATAAGAGATGAAATAAATGAAGATGAAGGACAAGGGGTTGGAAGGATTTTTTTAGCGTATGGCCTTTAGTGCCGGGAGTGTCCGAGGACATGTTCGGCTTGCCAGTGTTGTAGATGCTTCAAGGCGGACACCCATTGGGTGAGCTACAAGTACCGTCGCGTGTGGAGTGTTGTCTGGGGAGGAATGTGTGATTGTAACGACTAGGAATTGGAAGGTAGCGGCTGTGGCCTATAGTTAGGGACCAACCCCGGCATTTGCCTGGAAGGAAGATGGGAAACCACAGAAGACCATCTTCACGGTTGCCGGCGGGGGGATTCGAACCTCCTTGCCTCCCGGATGTGAGCGACTGCCACAGCAGTCATGCCGTAACGATCACGGCTAACTCACCCGGTTGGAAGGAGGTGACTGTGGTCTAATAGAAGGTAGACATCTGTCTGCTATTTGCCTGTAGTTGAAAATGAAAAACCAAGAAAGATTATTTCAAGTGTGCTCGATGGTGGGATTCAAACTAACTCATCTACCGAATCCGGAATAGCCTGGCTGCAGAACTTTGCCCATTAGTGCATCTAGCTTCTGCGATCGGTAAATACTGGATATTTAATTCATGAAAAATCCACCGCCTGCTTCCAGTCTCCGACCGGGTCAGGAATGGAATGAATGAAGCCCCCATCTAGCGGCGAGGATATGGACTGTGCCGGCTGCCGAGGCCTGACGCACTCCTCTGGGGCAATGATTAAATGCATGACAGATGAAATGAAATGATAGTGGAGAGTGTTGCTGGAATGAAATGTTGACAGGGAAAACCGGAGTACCCGGAGAAAAACCTGTCTGCCTCCGTTTTGTCCAGCACAGATCTCACATGGAGTGACCGGGATTTGAACCACGGACCCAGCGGTGAGAGGCCGGCGTGCTGCCGCCTAAGCCACGGAGGCTTGATATTTAATTCATATTAATGAAAAATTAAAATATGAAGTATTGAATTATTTGCAAGAAGATATTTATTGCCCTCCTCCTGGTGTAGAGGCCAACATTCTTGGCTGTCGGTCCGGAGATTCGGGTTCGATTCCCAGCTCTGACAAGAAATTTTAATTCTGGTCTGAGCGTTGGAACGGGGGACACTGCGCCTCGTGAGGAAAAACTGAGAAGAGGTGGGTTCGATTCCCACTCAGCCATCTTGTAAGTGGTTTTCCGAAGTTTAACACCTCAAACTATAGGCACATTACTTTACAGACTGGGAATCGAATCCGGGCCTAAGGTGTGGGAGCCAACAATGTTTGCTGCTGTACCAAGATGCTTTTCTTCGGAACTTAACTAATCAATAGCTAGCCAAGCTTTTAAAATTCCAAACCAATACAGGAATACGAAGACTAAAATATCATGCATTACAGAAAACATAGTATGATTCAAACACAGTGGTTATCGGTGCCATTTCATTTCTTCAAGATGATTAGCAGGCTACTTAAATTCTTCATTTGTATCGAGAAGGGAAAATACTTCCCCGAAATATGTAAATTTTAATACAATTTTCCTATATGTATTGACCTGACTGACCTCCAGCTGTCTTACAATTTAATTGTAAGATGTTTCCAACAATTACGAACAGTGCTAAAGATGAATACGACTTTTAACTTTGTATAAAAACGAGAAAATAAGGAACTCGGGTATATAAATGTAATTATTTTAATATTATCACTGACACAGTGCCGTGATTTTGGTCGAGGTTGGGGAGAAAAGATTTTGGTTGACGAAACAACAAAAAGATCCATAATAATCCTGTGTCTGTGTGTGTTGTGTGATGTGGTGGCGGTATTCCCGCAGGACTGAGAGGGGTAGAGGGATGTACTATCCATCAACAGTTGCGAGAGAGAGCGCTGCGTACAAAGTAAGTGGCCTGTGAAATTGAGCTGTGTGACAAAAACACCATACATTCAGAGATGGTGGGCACACACACACACACACACACAGCATATGCTTCATATAAAACTAGTGTCTCAATTCTATTCTTCTTTCTGTGTTCACCTCAGGGCAGATTATCTTAACCTTCTGCTCAGTAAGATTTCTTGTTGTTGTTGATTCATTTGGGGGCTTTGCGACATCATGGTCATGTAGCCCAGTGTACTGGGGTTTGAGTTGAATCTACCTGATTTATTTATCGTATGGCATTTAGTGCCGGGAGAGTCCAAGGACATGTTCGGCTCGCCAGAGTATGTAGCTGCTTCCAGCGGACACCTTAGGGTGAGCTACACGTTCCGTTCAATTTCAAGTAGATCCAACTTTCGCTACCAGATATCAATGGTACCTAGTGGTGAAGGTTCGAACTTTGATAGAGCGTTCCAACAAAATCTAACCTAGAAATTTAGCTCCACACTAATTTAGTCTGTGGAAGGATCTTTTACATGCTATAAATCTATGACATGGCACCACCGGCTTTACTTTTCCTCCGAAGGAAGGCATACTGAAGGATTTTTAACGCTCTTAAAAATCCGATGACTTCGGCTGGATTTGAACCCGCTATCTTGGGGACGACAGTTTAGCATGCTACCAACTACGCCACCGAAGCCGCAATCTGCCTGATAACCTGTGTCGTTGTGATGGGTGTAGTACTGTGTGTATTCATATAACTGAGGTCAAATGAGGTGACCGTGGCTTTAAATTAGGAACGTTAGCGGCAATTTCTTGGAGTAGAAGTGAGAGACCACGGAAACCATTTTCATAATGGCTAAATGTTTCACTAGGCTGAGTGTAGCCCGTTCCAGCCCACATACCAGAATTACATTTCTTGGCATAGCTAGTAATTGAACCTGGACCTCCGCGGTGACAGCCAAGAATGCCAGCCACAACGCAACGAGGCGGGCTGTAAAGAGTGTGGAAAAAAAGAGGGGCAAAATCACACTCACGATAGCCGCTGTCAGTACTGAGAATTGAACCGCCAATCTGTGGACTTGCTGCAGCACCCCGTCACGGGACAAAGAGTTAAAACTAAACCCATGCATTTAGGAGAAAGTAGGCTATATGTTTTTTACTGAACATCTTGTTTTTACGTCTTGCGAAATATTTCACCGCCATTCTATATATCCGAAACTATTACAGATATCACCCTGAAATTTTGTACAGTACTAAAGGGCACTACTAAGGAGTTACCTCTAAGACTTTCAAAAACCTGTTAACTAACAAACGAACATGGCGGACAAGCGAAATTTATACTTTTAAATAGACTTTTCTCGCGATTTACCTATCCAAACGCAATGAAACTGGGTACAGCAAATGTTTAAACACATTGCAATCCACTGGCATCTAATTTAGTTCGTCTAGATAACCTTAAGATGGCGGCTGTGTGGAATATTTCACCAGCATTCTATCCGAAACTATTACTGATATCACCCTGAATTTTGTACGGTGATAAAGAGTACTAGACCTACTAGAGGTTCAGCTATGAGACTTTTAGACACCGGCAAAATACAAAACGAACATGTCGGCCAAGCGAAGGTGAAACATTTTAATAGACTTTTCTCGCGATTTAACTAACTGAGCGCAGTGAAATATGGTACAGTAAATGTTTATTGACATTTATTGACATTTTAATGCACTGGCATGTAAATTAGTTCAATTGTTCACATAACCTCAAGATGGCGGCTGTGCGCATTTTTAAGAATAAGTTTTTATTTCTCGTGTATTAATCAAGCGATCAAAGTGAACGTTTGAATAATGATTCTACGCAAAAATCGTCATCTAATAGTACATAACTCTATGGATTACATAGCCTATATAAAAATCCAAAATGGCGACCAACCAAAATATTTAGATTGTTTTCAATATCTATTAATCTATGATAGCAATCAAACTGAAATTTTGTATGTTGATAGAAGCGGCGACGCGAATTATAAGTATTTAAATGCACGTTTCTCGCGATTTAACCATCCGAGAGCAGTAAATCTTGGTATGGTAAATGCTTATAGAAATTTCAATCCACTGGCATCTAATTTATTTCAATTGTTTTCATAACCACAAGATGGCAGCTCTGTGAAATTATAAAATCTGTTTTTCATTTTTGTGTCCAAATCATGCGATTGATGTTTGAATACTACAGCTACACAATAATCTTCATGTAATAAATAGTACATAACTCTAAGACCTACATACAGTGTATACAAATCCAACATGGCGACCTTTCGAAATATTTAGACGGTTTGTCAATATCTACGAATGTATTACAGCAATCAAACTGAAATTTTGTATGTTGGTAGAGGCAATTAACATAAGTGGGGTATATGAAAATAGGATGTATAGTTTCTCTCGGAACTACTTATTGTATTTCACGAAAGACCTCTTAAGTTCATTTCTAACTGTGCACATAGATTAGGAGTGAAATTCATTTTGTAGTTGGAGGTTTTAACACGCATTTTAAAATAAGACATTTTAAGTGAATTCCTATTAACTTGGAAGAAACGAGGGAAGCGGTGATGGACAGTACAAAACAAGGCTACATTTTTAAAATTAGATACAATTAGTTAGGATTAAAGTTCCTAAAAGTTAGAAATTGGTTTCTAATAGCAAGATGTGTGTGTTTCCTTGGAAATGTGTGCGAAATTTGTGAAAGGTAGTCATACAATTAAAATCGATATTGTTTTGGCTCTTTAAACTGTATGTGCCCTCTCTCGCAACTGATCCTAGGACGGAGAAAATGTATTTCCATGGGTGCTATGACCTTAACACTAGTTTTCAAGCGTGACACAATTCTAGCATTCTATCACCATTATTCTACGGAGCTGGAAACATAATTTGAAACGTATATTGCCTTAACGTTTGCTCGTTAAAGATGAAACTGGCCTCTTTGTTGAAGGAATCGCCTCTACTCCAGACCTATTTTGCTAATGGCTTCATTTATGTTTACGACCTCAGACCCTCTTAAAAACGAGACACTTTTTAAACGTGCCTATTTCAACTGCCCTGATCCACTCCCAACGCAAACAAAGGAGAATAATATATTTAAATAGTTTCACTTACAAGAAAACTCTTATATAATTTTAATATTTGAATAAGGAGATGGGAAATAACAGGATATCATTGGCCTAGATCTAATACCACTTAAGTCTTTGGTTGAGAGAGGGAAGAAGACCTTATAAGATAGAGTTCCTGTCCCAACAATAAACTTAAGTAAAATCTTATGGAGTGACGAATGAGAGCTATATTTCCTGCGATGCGATTGTCAGTGTTCGGCAGCTCGCATCATCACAGTATATGGAGTGAATTGTAACCAATGTTCACGTATTATGTGTAAGACATCGTACATCAAGTGGTTCACTCCACAAGATTTTATTGGACACTTGAGCTCAGTGGCGTAACTAGGATTTGCTTCTGGAGGGGGATGCGCGGAGACAAATCGAAACTACTGTATGCGTTCTTGGTTTTGTGTTCGATGTTTTCTACTATTTTATTCTTATTGCTTTGTGTTTCTTTTCTGCTTTTGTTTTTGAATTTTTCTTTTTGCTTTAGATTTGTAATTTTTGGTTTTGTGTTTGTTTACTGCTTTTTTTTGGTTTGGGGTTTTCTGCTTTTGTTTTTCTTTTTGAATTTTGCTTTTTTGCCTTATGTTTTTTGCTCTTGACCTTGTGTCTTTTGTTTCACATTTTTTTCCGCTTTTGTTTTTGAATTTTCCTTTTTTGTTTTCTGTTTTTGGTCGTGTGTTTGTTTTATGCTTTTTGCCTTGCGCAGAGGGCAAAATAAGACAATGAAAGGAAACTTACACGTTTTCATGTTTGATCTCGATAGCATTTGATACCTTTTATTTGCACTTCTCAATGTGTGGAAAAGAACAGTTTTGGTTGGACTAACACCAAATAGCTATTTTACACAAGCCAACAGAAATGATCTCAAATAACCAAGTATGAACGTACATAATCCAGTCGATTGAATTTTTAGCCTACTTTTCATATTTTGCAAAACTGAGGAAAAAGTAGTCTTATGAGATCGGGCAAATGTGTGTCTGTCTGTCTGTCTGTCTGTCCTTCTGTCTATCTGGCTGTGTGTGTGTCCCCCCCCCCCTATCAACTCCTAAACGGCTGCAGCAATCGAAACGAAATTTGGTAGGAGTAAAGATCTATACCTGAATATCTCACGGCCATATTTGAAAATGATGTCAGTGCTACCAACTGCTGAAAAATCGCAATTGAAATTTGAGCTCCATGTTGGATATCTTGGAAGGTATGAATGGGAGCTATTTCAAAATTGGCACACGTATAGATAATAATATTTCAGTTTAATTTCCAGGAGGCCATGCATGGCAGTGTTGCCAAAATGATTCTAAGCCTGCTGATAGGTCTAATTTTAAATGCATATAACTTCTATACTATCAATTGGATTTCAACCAAATTTTGTACGTAATATGTGTACATAAACAGATATGACTGACCGTATTCTTAAGAGCCACCAGGGCTGCCAACTGTCAATAAATGTTATCTCTATTCTTTTATCCAAATACCAATATATCAGAAAGTATGCAAGCCGACAGCTTTAAACTATGCACACGTATAGTACCTGGCATTCTAGATTAATTTGGAGTAACTTATGTACATCAGTGCTACCAACATGATTCTATGACTGCTGATAGGACCAATTTTTAAATACGTGTAAGTTCTATAATATCAATTGGATTTCAACCAAATTTCCAATGTGCTATGTGTACCATAACAGATATGACTATGCTTGTTCTTAAGAGCAACCAGGGCTGCCAACTGTTAATAAATGCTGTCTCTATTTTTTACCCAAATATTAATATATCAGAAAGTATGTAAGCCAACAGCTTTAAACTTTGCACAAGTATAGTACCTAACATTCTAGATTAATTATGAGAAACTAATATACGTCAGTGCTGCCAACATGACTCTAAGCCTGTTGATAGGTCCAATTTTCAAATACATGTAACTTCTATACTCACAAATGGATTTCATCCAAAATTGGCACAGCAAGAGATCATAATATTTCAGATTATTTCTGACCAACGCATGCGTGACATTGTTGCCAACATGATTTTACGCGCGCTGATGGATCCAATGTCTAACTGCATGTAACGTCCTTGCTATCCATTGGACTTCAACCAAATATTGTATTCTGTACCATAAGAGATGGAACTAACAATATATTCACTCACCAGGGCTGCCAACTGTAGTGTTCTATTAGGCTACAGGTATATTTCGAACTAATTACGAATTTCGATATTACCAACTTAATTTCGCTATTTTTCTAGATAGGTCTATATAGATTGGCATGAATCTTAAATTTTAAGAAAAGTAGGCTCTTTAGTTCGTCACGGAACTTCTTGTTAGCCTACTTTTCACATTTTGCAAAAATGAGGACATAGTAGACTTATGAGATCGGGCAAATGTGTGTCTGTCTGTCCTTCTGTCAGTCCTTCTGTCTGTCTGTCTGGCTGGCTGTGTGTGTGTCCCCCCCTATCAACTCCTAAACGGCTGCAGCAATCGAAACAAAATTTGGTAGGAGTAAAGACCTATACCTGAATATCTCACGGCCATATTTGAAAATGATGTCAGTGCTACCAACTGCTGAAAAATCGCAATTGAAATTTGAGCTCCATGTTGGATATCTTGGAAGGTATGAATGGGAGCTAAATGGGCACAATAGATAATAATATTTCAGTTTAATTTCCAAGAGGCCATACATGGCAATGTTGCCAAAATGATTCTACGGCTGCTGATTGGTCCAAATTTTAAATGCATATAACTTCTACACTATCAATTAGATTTCAACCAAATTTCGTATGTGCCATGTGTACATAAACAGATATTACTTAGCATATTCCTAAGAGCCACCAGGGCTGCCAACTGTTAATAAATGCTCTCATTTTTTAAATCCAAATATCCATATATCAGAAAGTATGCAAGCCGACAGCTTTAAACTGTGCACACGTATAGTACCTGACATTCTATATTAATTTGGAGTAACTTATATACGTCAGTGCTACCAACATGATTCTAGGCCTGCTGAGAAGTTCAAATTTAAATACAGCACATGTAACTTCTATACTATCGTTTGGATTTCAACCAAATTTCGTGTGTGCTATGTGTACCATAACAGATATGACTATGCCGATTCTTGAGAGTAACCAGGGCTGCCAACTGTTAGTAAATACTGTCTCTATATTTGTTACCCTTATATCAATATATCAGAAAGTATGCAAGCCAATAGCTCTAAACTTTGCACACGTATAGTACCTGGCATTCTAGATTCATTTGGAGTAACTAATATAGGCCAACGCCAGTGCTGCCAACATGATTCTAAGCCTGCTGATAGGTCCAATTTTAAAATGCATGTATCTTCTATACTAACTAATGGATTTCATTCAAAATTGATACAACAATAGATCATATTATTTCAGATTATTTCTGACCAATACATGTATGTCATTGTTGCCAATATGATTTTACGCGCGCTGTTAGATCCAATGTTTAACTGCATGTAACGTCAATGCTATCCATTGGACATCAACCAAATTTTGTATTCTGTACCTTAAGAGATGGAACTAAGAATATATTTAGTCACCAGGGCTGCCAACTGTAGTTCTCTATTAGGCTACATTATGCCAGGTATACAGTTTTTCGAACTAATTAGAAATTACGATATTACCAACGTAATTTTGTCATTATTCTAGATAGATCCATATAGGTTAATCATTAGCATGAATCTTACATTTTAAGAAAAGTAGGCTCTTTAGTTCGTCACGGAATTTCTTGTTTAAAATACAATTCTCATCAAGGTACGTTTTATAAAAAAATTACTTAGCTCGGGGAGGGATTCATATCCCTAAGCACTCCCTATAGTTACGCCACTGCTTATGCTCATTGAACTTAACTTAACGTTCACTGATTAATGCCTACAAGCTAGCAACATATTCCTAGGAATGAACATCTTACATTAATATAGGACGTGAGAACTACAATTGAAAACTAATACATAGACTAACATATGACGATTATATTACAATTTCGATAAGAAGACTATAGTTTACAACACAACAGGTTATTTTTCAATGTGATTTTTAGCCTATTTTTAACCTTTTGTCCATGTGTGTGTGTGCGTCCGTGTGTGTGTGTGTGTTTCCCACTAATACCTTCTAAACGACAAGAGCGATTTCAATTAAACTCCGTAAGGTCTTAGTACTATTTCGGTCGACCCCGACCGTGCCCTTTTAAATTTTATTACATTTCACCAATCAAACATGGCAGCTGTGCGTAATATTTCACTGGCATTCTATGTCTACGAAACTATTACTGATATCACCCTAAACATTTGTACGGTAATAAAGGGCACTACTGGTAGTTCACCTACGAGACTTTCAAAAACCTGTTAACTACAAAACCAACATGGCGGCCATGCAAAGTTGAAACTTTTAAATAGACTTTTCTCAAAACTTGCAATGAAAATTAGTACGGCAAATGTTTATACACATTGCAATCTACTAGCATCTAATTTAATTCAATTGTTTACATAACCTCGAGATGGCTGCTGTGCGAAATATTTCACCGGCATTCTATATCTACAAAACTATAACAGATAACATCCTAAAATTTTGTACGGCGATTAAGGGCACTAATATAAGTTCACTTATTAGAATCTGAAAACCCTGACAACTATAAAACGAAATGGTGGCCTAGCGAATTTGAAACTTTTAAATAGACTTTTCTCGCGATTTTACATCCAAAGGCAATGACATATGGTTCAGCAAATGTCTGCATACATTGTAACGCACCGATATCTATTTTAGTTCAATTACTTACATAACCTCAAGATGGCGGCTGTGCGAAATATTTCACCTGCATTCTATATCTCCGAAACTATTACGGATATCACCCTGAAATTTTATATCGTGATAAAAGGTAGTACTACAAGTTCATCTATGTAACTTTCAAAAACCTATAAAGTACAAAATCGACGATAGCGGCCAAGTGAAGTTGAAATAGTTTAATAAACTTTCTCGTGATTTAACTATCTTAACGCAGTGAAATATGGTACAGTAAGGGTTTATACACATTGCAATGCAATGGCATCTAATATACTTCAATTGTTTTCTTAACCTCAAGATGGCGGCAGTCCAAATTTTAAAAATCAAGATTTTATTTCTTGTGTTTTAATCATGGGAATGAAGTAAACATTTTAATAATGAACCTACGCAATAATCGTCATCTAATAGAGCATAACTCTATGGTGTACATATATTATATTCCAACATGGCAACCATCCGAAATATTTAGACGGTTCTCAATGTCTATTAATCTATGAGAGCAATCAAACTGATTTTTTGCGCATTGATACAGGTTATGAACATAAGTTTACCTATGTAACTTTCAATAACCTGGTGAATACACATCCAACATGACGGCGACGCGAATTACGAATATTTCAATGGACGTTTCTCACGATTCAACCATCCGAGTGCAGTAAAACTTGGTACGGTAAATGCTTATACAAATTAAAATCCACTGGCATCTAATTTATTTCAATTGTTTTCAAAACCACAAGATGGCAGCAGTATGTAATTTTAAAATCTCGTTTTAATTTCTTGTGTCGTATTCATGATATTGGAGTTTGAGTAGCCTACCGTACTACACCTACACAATAATTTTAATTTAATAGTACTTAACTCCAAGACCTACATATATACAAATTCAACTTGGCGACCATCTGAAATATTTAGACGGTTCTCAATATCTACGAATCTATTATTGCAATCAAACTGACATTTTTGTATGTTGATAGATATATTTAACATAAGTAGGATATATGAAAATAGGCTGTATACTTCTACACGGAAGTACTTGTTATTTATGAAACTAGATGTTTAGTAAAGAACATATCACCTACTTTCTCCTAAATGCATGCGTATAGTTATAACTCCTTGTCCTTTTCAAGGAGTATACTGTAGTTGGATGTTGGTTGTAGTAGATTGATGAAATATAACGTGCTATATTATACGTTGATTGATTGAATCCTCACCTGAATTATAAATACACACTAATACAGTCAGCACAATAACACAGTTTATCACCCAAGTACATGGGGCTAAATGACAATGATGTCCAAGCTTCTCAAATGTAACATCAACAACAACAACAGCTTCCTACCCAAATTCTTCCTCGTTTAAATGTGCACAAAATAGTACAGTCATCACAGTGACAGAGTTAATCAGACAACTTCTACACACAGCGAAGTACACGGGGCTACATGGCCACGATGCCGCAAAGTCCCTAAAGAATCAACATCAACAACAGTCTGTACCGTGGATCAAGGACAACGAATTTTAATCGCTGTAGTCGAGTGTTGAAATATGGGGTGTTATAAATAGACTATATATAACATATTTTCGATTGCAAATACCCACTACATATGCTTGACATTATAACGTGTGAGTAATAAATACACAAGACTCAGGTAAGAAAATTTGAACACGCTTGGATTCAATCCGCAAACCTCCAGGTTAAGAGTCAAAGTCGCTAGCTGACAGCTACACAATGCCATTGCTAGTGTTACGTTAACAACTGGTTTAGTATAACTGTATTGCGTATTTTGTCTTGGAAAGAACGATTTATTTTGTGTCTTCTGCCGTCTTTATAAACCATTTGATACTAAATTTGTATTATTTTGTTCAGTACATTCCTAAAAGGATATCAGTCTACTCAGATATGGACTAGCGAGCAAACAATAGCCTCCATTTTGACTCAACGGGGTGGCAAGGCCCAGCACAATACGGCACTCTCAGCCTGAACTATAAGTCACTACTACGGAATAATATTCCATTATAAAATGTTAATATCCTTCAGATATCCATCTTAAAACTATTTGGCTGATGACCTTGTAGTTTGGACAAAAGACACTTCCCGCATTAAGGTATATTTTTGCATAATTTGGTCGAGATTGGATGATTAGGTTAATCGTAATTTGATTTAAGCTTAGAACATTTGTGTGGGCGCCATTTCATTTTCGTTATGATGGCGGTGATACACAACATGGCACTGAGTTGTACTTTTCTAGTGCTACCTCTTCACTCTCAACAGACATGTCACCAAAGGAAGAACTGGCTTCTGGCGCCGAACTACCTTATCCTGTGTGGAGGTCCCTGAACCGCTTAAGAGTGGGTGTCCCACGATGCAAGACCAACCTGCAAAAATGGGGGATCCTTCCAGCAGACGCAGACACCTCTTGTGAATGTGGAGCTGAACAAGACCCAAGCCACCTACTTATCTGCCCCTCCAGGACAACCCATGCACAATAGAAGATGTTTTTAGAGGAAGCAACAAGGCCATCGAAGCTGCAGTTTTTGGAATGTTGACTGGACACGGAAATGACTGAATGAAGTGCTACCTCTGTACCAAAGTTGGTTCTATTTGGTTTTGTCATGTTTGAATTGATGGGGGGGATCGGTTTACACACGTATACGCCCACCATCTTCAAACTATTTCGATGATGACCTTGTGGTTTGGACAAAAGGCGCTTCCCACATTAAGGTAGGCCTATATTTTTGCAAACTTTGGTAGAGATCAGATGATTAGGCGGTCCGGGTTCGATTCCCGGTCAATGCATGTGAGATTTTCGAAGTGAAATGCCATGTCCTGTGGTTCGGATTCCACGTAAAAAGGAGGTCCCGTGGCTCATGATCTCAAGATTAACGGTCACGTTAAACTACAAGCTTCCTTCCTTTGCTTCCTTGATTTAAGCTCTGAACATTTGACTGGCCACCATTCAATTTCCGTTAACATGCCGACAATATCAAACATGACACTAAGGTTTCCTTTGCTAGTTGTTTGCCTCTGTACCAAATTTGCTTCAATTCGGTTTCGTGAAGAACTATACAGCTTATTTTCATATATCCTACTTATGGTAATTGCCTCTGTCTACAAACAAAATTTCAGTTTGATTCCTGTAATAGATTCGTAGATATTGAGAACCGACTAAATATTTTGGATGGTCGCCATGTTGGATTTTATATATGTAGGTCCTAGAGTTATGTACTGTTACATGAATTGATAGGGGGGACAGATATATACGGCGTGAATGGAGAGAAGAGGTTATTTATGAGGTTAATGACATCTGCTATAGAGGGTAAAAGAAGCAGCGGTAGACCTAGGAGGTGATGGTTAAATTCCTTAATAATACGACTAATAGAGGGTCCACAGTATAACTTATATGAGTGGCCTACTCTATAAATTGCTACAGAAAACTGTTCAGCTCATTAGGGGCCAGTTAATAAACATATATAGCACTGTAATTTTGCACTTAAAGGTCAGCTATACCATCAACATTTTTTTAAAATTTTATTAATGCAGCCAATGGCCATGTATTTTTCAGGACGGGTCAGGGAAGAGATTATGAAAGGAAATCGGCCGTGGACCTATTGAAAAGAACCGTTCCGGCATTTGTCTGGTAGTGAAAATGGGAAACCACGAAAACCATTTTCAGGACGGCCGAGGTGGGATTCAAACCCACGCTCTCCCGATGCCAGTGAGCCACGTGGTAGCACGTTAGCGCTCTCGGCCACCGCGGCCGGCTTACCATCAACATTGCTTTATTATTTATGGAACATTCACCCTGAACTCAGTGATGAATAAAACGCCATCGTGAGACATTTCAACGTAACTATTACAGTAGTGTTCGTCAACAGTTCATTCACGGTTGTATGTTTAGAGTGTCATGCCGACTGCGTAAGATAAAACAACAACAATGCTTATGCACTGGTTTGTATTCAAAAGTATTCTCACGTCAAGTTGGCTCCACGTATATTCGCTTCCCCAGATCCGCTGTAACGTTTTATCCTTCCCCCACACCTGGTGCAGTTCCTATCAGAAATTTGAAACTCATTCTATTAGAACTTCTCCAATATGCTTCAGGAATAAAGAAATGTCACATTCACGGGAAGCCACAGTACGATAGTAGGCAAAAATGTAGGTTCTAACAACTTACATGGCAGACTTATTTCTCAAATATTTTACGAAACATTGTTATTATTGTGGACTGATATGTGTCTTTCAACCACTCCCTTCAGTGGTACTTAGGAGACGAGTCCGTTCGAAACCCATCTAGAAATGGTTTTTTAAAGTTTCATATTTTCATCTCTTCTATACGAACAGGCCAGGATGAGAGCCTACCTTCTTCATTCATAGACCACATCGTGCTTTAGTGGCTACCATTCTTGGCTATCACCCTCCAGGTCCAAGTTTGAGTTTCAGCTCTGATATCCTACGAGAAATTCTCCGTTGTCTCCTACTTCTAATCCAGGCAAATACTGGCATGGCTCCTTACTTAAAGCCACAGCCACCTCCTTCCTAATTCTCAGTTAAGGTATAAACAAACACACTTCTACACACCCCACATTAACACAGGTCAACACAAAAATTTTACTCACACTCAAGTACACTGGGTCATAAGTTGGGCACTTGGACCACGATGTCCTAGCCCCAAAATGAAACAACATCAGCAACAAATTGCATTCATCTTCATTCACATTATTTCTTGTTTATTCATCTGTTGTGGTTAAGGCCAGGAAGGGCAACAAGCCGTATATACTCCTCTTACGGTGTTTCAGCGAGACGACAGCCGAATTAGCAAATTATCACTGCCCTATTGTTATTCTGTGCTCATTGTTCGATGGACAATAGAACTAGTAATCAAGACTATTGCCTGCTGTATTTGAATGTATGGAGTTGGGTGTTTATTAAACTATTATTATTATTACTAGCGGACCCGTGCGAGAATTCTAGCATAATGGGTTGTGTGCGCCCCATGTGTACAGACTACCCGCCCAGCCCTAGTGCTATGCGGGTTGTACGTGCTACAATTCAGCCAGGGGCTATCGTCTTGTTTAACTGTTTAAAATCACTTTATAAACAAATAAATATATTTCCGTTAACTTTTCAAAAAATGCAAGATTTTTCCTGGAAGATCTTCCAACTCCCTCTTGTTCAGGAGCTTGAGTTTTGTGAAACCCTGTATCTCAGCGTATTATATGATAAGATTATTATTATTATTATTATTATTATTATTCCTTCTTCGTTATGCCCATTTATAGAGTATGTTTGAACTTATTAGTTGGCTTGATGACTTTTGCCTCCTCCTAAAATCTCTTCATGAACTCATTGTGTTGCTTCTTGCGTTCTTCTTTACATCTTGTGTCAATCCTGCTTCTAGATTTCACCCTAAATGTGTGCTTATTTACAGAGGTTCTGAAGATTTCTTGGGTTTTCATTATGTTCTCCCCGATGTTCATCTCATTCAGGTCCCCCCTTGTTTCCTCTAGGTAATTTATCCTAGTATTTTGTTTATTAATTATATTGAATAACATTTTTTAGTGTATCTTTTCCATCTTAAATATGTTCCCAAATTTGTTATTATTATTATTATTATTATTATTATTATTGCCTTTAGCGGTAGCTACACTCACTAACGTGCAGAGCTTGGCTATGGGGCCAAGCTCTCTGCAGACTAGACGTGGGTCGAGACCCACCGTTGGCCGTTCTTGAAATGGTTTTCCGTAGTATCCCACTTTCAACTCCAGGTAAATGCTGGGACGGTACCTTCTGACAGGCCATGGCCGCTTCCTTCCACGTCCTTGCCCAATTTCATTCATTTCGTCTATCATTAACTCTTCACATGGGGTTGGCATCAGGAAGGTAATCCGGCCGTAAAAACCAACCACCACATATACACTCATCGCATCTCTGACCCCGTTGAAAACGGGAATAATTAGGGGTAGATATTCTCTACAATAGTTTTATTATTATTATTATTATTATTACGAATTATTATTATTAGGCTATACGAGTGTTAATTTATACAATGAGGATCAGGATAAAGTATTGGTAGCTTAAGCACATTATACTGTGAGAAGTAATACAAAGGTGTTGAATTTCCTTTTCAATTATGTGAAAGTGCGATGGTATCAAATACAAACAAACAGATCTCTTACACCTTCTCTGCTTGTATTTCAGTCCAGACAATTTAATTACTGCAATGCTTCAGTTGAAGGAGCCTTATTTATTTATGTTCACTGCTGCCGTCACTTGTAAATCTGTGTTTTATAACTCGAGGATATCGCTGTTACTTCTCTCTGAACAAAAAGCCTTAATATTTCACTTGGGATCACAAGTAGAGTTGAAGTAATTGCAGGATATCTGTATAAAAGCAATTCCGCTCTTCAATTAGGTTATACCGTGCGGAGTTACAAATATGCTGCATATGTCGACGTTTAATCATGTTATATCTTCCAACTATGTCAGAAACTAAACAGAGTTAAATTAACTTACAACCAGAATTTGGAATATGGTAATAAACTACCTGATTTTACAGAAGAGAGTTCTTTTAGAAAGAAATCATAATGCATTTATTTCGATGGCTTTGCATAAGCCCACCCATGCATTCAAACAAATAAGTAGAAACAGAAAATAAATGAACGAAGAAAGAAGCAAATAAAAAGGTTAAATGTGGTTTAAAGAATCTTCTTTTAATCCAGTAAAGTGCTGAAGTTTTATTTCTATACTCGCTTACGTTAGCACAATCTCTCTCTCTCTCTCTCTCGACTGTACTGGGGGCCAATTATTGGCGTGGCTAAGCTTTCCATGAGATGTGTAAACTACCATCTCCCTACCCCCAAACCACCCCATACTTCTATCCCTTCTACAGCCTCATTTCCCAAAAGCTAATCAATAGCTCAGGTAGATTAGAGAAAGCATGCAGATAACAAGCTCCGGCCAACTTTCTTCCTTTGGTGACCAAGATTTCAGTTTCCAAATAAAAATAATAATAAAAAGGGCTCCAAATCATATAGAAGTGAATCATGAGAAAATCAAGTGGGTTGTGAAATTTAAGTATCTTGGTGAATGGATAGACCCTACAATGTCCGAAAACGAGGCTTTTGCGTCACGCTTGAATAAAATTGAAATGGCTTACCACCTAACTAAGAATGCGAACAACAAACGATTTATATCCCTGAATGCAAAACTCAAGCACTACTGCACGGTCATCCGGCCAGAAGCTTTGTATGCAGCGGAAAGTCTCGCCATGAATAAACAAGATGTTCAGTAAAGAACATATAGCCTACTTTCTCCTAAATGTATGAGTATAGTTATAACTCGTTGTTATTATCAAAGAGTATAATAGAACTATTCTTTGTTGAAGACCTTAGAAACGATTTACCTCTACCAAACGCCACAACCTAGATAAAAACTGCTACCATCATTGAAGAAAGAAAGAAAGAAAGAAAGAAAGATAAGAAGTATATCAAGAATGTTATGGATCTGGAGACATAATCGACCGGACAGGCTGCGTGGCTCAGCGGTAACGTTCTCGCTTGCTGGGCTCTAGGTTGCAGGTTCGTATCCTGGCGCAGTCAGCTGGCATTTGCGGGTGCACAAATGCGAGGGAGCCGTGTCAGTACATTTACTGGCACGTTAAAGATCCCCTTCGGGCCAAAATTCTGGCACCCCGGTGTCTCTAAAAGCAGCAGTAGTTAAAAGGGATGTAAAACCAATAACATTATTATTATTATTATTATTATTATTATTATTACATATACGACCTGCCGTGGGCAACATCCAGCTTTGAGTTGAGGCATGTCTTTACACGTCTGGTTGTGCATGGCTTTCACAACCCTAATTGAATTAACAAATCTTTCCATGACCCTACAGAGACGTGTGTATACAAACTATGTGGATATTTTCGATTGCTATTTGCCTGAAATAAAAGTAGTAATTAATAACCTGAACTAACACCAACGGCTTGAATTCAGTTACTATGTGAAATCGTTTTGTTCTTTACTTCAAATAACATTTTCAAGTAACGCAAAATAGGCTGTTACAAACCCTTTAAAATAAAAAGTAAAAATGTATCGTAGTATCATCTTGTCATTCTTCAAATTCGATGCGCATAGAATGCCAATGGTATAGTAATCAATGGAGCCCCACATAGACTAGTCGTGACATCTAGTGGTGAAATATCGAACAATATAATCCTATCAGAGCGAGAGCATTCTAGCGGCCATAAGAAGAAACTTTTCAATAAAATCTGGAAGTTAATAAGTAGGTTGGCGTGCAGTTACCTTTTTGGCAGCTAGATGTCTCGAGTAAATCTGCTGGCGAATTATGTTTTAATTAAATATATATTTTACACCATAATATGCACAATATAACGCTTAATTTTAAAACGTCAGAGTCATTACAAAACAATAAACATATAACATTTCAATCAAAAAACCTAGCTCTGATCGGGTTTGAACCATAGGCATTTGAGCGACAGGCTAACGCTCTACCACTGAGCTAATTGTGTCAACGAATATCGTTGTATATAAAATGACTTACATAGAACTTGTTAGCAAATAATGATTTATACTAAACGATTTCATCACTGGAGTATATTATTTATATATAAAGCATTTCATACAAAGTTTATTTATTTTGTATCAGTACGCTATATTGCATGCATTACTCAAATTAATGAAATATAAGTCAGGCACAAGATATCCGCTGCCATCTTGTCTTATTACTGAATCGGCTCAGGTTTTTAAAATCACGTCTGCACTATAGTATTACAAAATAAACTTTTAATTTCGAACGTGCCTCTTCCTTTAGAACAGTTAAAACGATTCTCGGCTCGATAATCGGAACTGGTGGGTCCCATGATATGGATTATAAAGTTTGCATAATTCGCACGGCCGCCATCCTGAAATGGTATGGCGGACGACCTTGTAGTTTGGTCACAAGACGCATCCTATAGGAAGGTATGTTCTTACCAAATTTGGTAGAGATCGGATGATTTGGTTAGTCGTTATTTGATTTTACGTTTTGAACGTTTGAGTGGCCGCCATTCAGTTTTAGTAAAGATGGCGGCGATATAAAACATGACACTGAGGTGCCCTTTGCTAGTTCTACCTCTGTACCAAATTTCGTTCAATTCGGTTTCACCGTGTTCGAATTGATAGGGGGGGGGCAGACATTCAGAGTACACACACTCACACACACACACACACACACACACACTCACACACGGACTCACACACATACACACACACAGACAGACACACTTTTTTTCACCCTGTAGTTATCTCATAAGTCTACTTTCATTTTTTGCAAAAATCGAAAGTAGGCTAAAAAGGAATTATGGAAAAACTAGAGACCAAGGAAAGGAAGATTTTGAGGAAAATCCTGGGTCCTGTTAAAGAACACGGCGAGTTCCGAAGACGCTACAACCAAGAGTTATACACACACGGAGAGAAAATAACTGACGTGATGGGGAGAAGGATGACTTCTTTCTATGGACATATAACCCGAATAATTCAACACGGCTATCCAACCGAATTTATGCTTTTCTCCGTGAGAAAAAGACAAAGGGGGCCTGGTTCAGTGAAGTAGAAGAAATCTGTTGGAGTTTGGGATAACATGTGAAGATATCCAAGAGCGTGGCCCTCTAAGTGAAAACTTCAAAAACATCGGAGTTTTCAACCTATACCGAAACTAACAAGAAGTTCCGTGACGAACCAAAGAGCCCACTTTTCTTAAAATTTAAGATTCATGCCAATGTATATTGACCTATCTAGAATAATGACGAAGTGAAGTTGGTAATATCGAAATTTCTAATTAGTTCGAAATATACCTCTTATAATGCAGCCTAATAGAGCACTACAGTTGGCAGCCCTGGTGACTGAAGATATTGATAGTTCCATCTCTTAAGGTACAGAATACAAAATTTGGTTGAAGTCCAATGGATAGCAAGGACGTAACATGCAGTTAGACATTGGATCTATCAGCACGCGTAAAATCATATTGGCAACAATGTTATGCTTGTGTTGGTCAGAAATAATCTGAAATATTATGATCTCTTGTTGAGCCAATTTTGGATGGAATTTTAATGCTGTTGACTTACATACTTTCTGATATATTAATATTAGGGTAGAAAATAGAGAAGGCATTTATTAACAGTTGGCAGCCCTGGTTGCTCTAAAGAATAAGCATAGTCATATCTGTTATGGTACACATAGCACATACAAAATTTGGTTGAAATCTAATTGATAGTATAGAATTGACATGTATTAAAAAATTGGTCCTATTAGCAGGCTTGGAATCATGTTGGTAGAACTGACGTGCATAAGTTACTACAAATTAATCTAGAATATCAGTGTACTATACGTGTGCATAGTTTAAAGCTGTCGGCTTGAATTCTTTCTGATATATTGGTATTTGGATAAGAAAATAGAGAGAGAGAGCATTTATTAACAGTTGGCAGACCTGGTGGCTTTTAAGAATACGCTCAGTCATATCTGTTTATGTACACATAGTACGTACGAAATTTGGTTGAAATCCAATTGATAGTGTAGACGTTATATGCATTTAAAAATTGGACCTATCAGTAGGCTTAGAATCGTTTTGGCAACACTGCCATGCATGGCCTCCTGGAAATTAAACTGAAATATTGTTATCTATATGTGTGCCAATTTTGGAATAGCTCCCATGCATACCTTCCATGATATCCAGCATGGAGCTCAAATTTCAATTGAGGTTTTTCAGCAGTTGGTAGCACTGACATCATTTTAAAATAAGGGCTTGAAATATTCAGGTATAGATCTTTACTCATACCAAATTTGGATTCTATTGCTACAGTCATTTAGGAGTTGATAGGGGGACACACACACACAGCCAGATAGACAGACATTTGCTCGGATCGATCTCAAAAGTCTACTTTTTCCTCATTTTTGCAAAATGTGAAAAGTAAAGTAAAAACCGGGAAGGCGTGGCCGACGGAGAGAATGGTGCAGCATTGATTGCGAATGAAAGAGTACTGGGCCAACATAAAAATGCAGAAAAAACCGTTGACATGACGTGGTCCTTAGTTGGCCGTAACGAAACAAGAAGAAGAAGAAGAATATGAGGTAAACAAATAGAGAATGTCAAAAGTAAACAAAGTCTATAGAATCACCTGGAACAGTTACAACAAAAATCAATATCGAAGAACGCAAAATTAAGACATTAAACCACAGTAGAGAATCAAGAAAGCAAATATTAGGCAAATCCTTGGTCCAGTCTGCTTATAAGGAAACTGGATAAAACGGAAACCTGAAGAGCTTTATCAGCATGCTGAAAAGATCACCAACACATTCATGAAAGGGCGTTTGAAGTTCTACGGCCACATCCTCCGAATGAACAATGACAGTCTCACGGAAAGGATTCTCAAGAACAACTGGCTCAGTGAAATAGAAAAAGACCTTCCAGAAATTGGCATTACAGAACAAATTTTACAAGATCAACTCCAGTTCAGAACATTGACAAACAACCATAATTTTTCTGAGAAAATGGCTACCTGGACCAAAAAATCATGGACTGAAGAACGGAGGGAGATTTTGAGATGAAGAGATTTTGTAGAGAAGAGAAAAAGATCATTAGCAAAATAAGTTCTGTCGCGCTCCAGAGATAATAATAATATTAATGAAAATGATAATCCACAGCCTGCTTCCAGTCGACCGACCGGGAGAGGGAATGGAATGAATGAAGCCCCCATCTATCGGCGAAGATATGAACTGTCTCGGCTGCTGAAGCCTGTCGCACTCCCCTGGGTCAATGATTAAATGAATGACAGATGAAATGAAATGATAGTGGAGAGTGTTGCTGGAATGAAATTGTGACAGGGAAAACCGGAGTACCCGGAGAAAAACCTGTCTGCCTCCGATTTGTCCAGCACAAATCCCACATGGAGTGACCGGGATTTGAACCATGGACCCAGCGATGAGAGGCCAGCGTGCTGCCGCCTTAGCCACGGAGGCTCACAATAATAATAATAATAATAATAATAATAATAATAATAATAATAATAATAATAATAGTAATAATAATAATAATAACAGTATATATTTCTTTTTTTTGTCGTGTGGCCTCCTGAGAGGCCGAGTGCAGGAGGTCTTTCTAGTCGACGCCCGTGGGCGACCTGTGCGTCTGGATGAGAGATGGAATGGATGAAGATGAATGAATCTGGGCAAGGATGTGGGAGGATGCGGCCGTGGCATGTCAGAAGGTACTGTCCCTGCATTTGTCTGGTGTTGAAAATGGGAAACCACGGAAAACCATTCCAAGGACGGCGGACGGTGGGGCTCGAACCCACGCATCTACCGAGTCAGCAGTGAGCTTGGTCCCATGACCTAACGCTGCGCTTTAGCGAGCGTAGCCACTATTGTCGGTATAATAATAATAATAATAATAATAATAATAATAATAATAATAATAATAATAATTGATAATATCAATGTTACATGCTTAGCTTTTGCTGATGATTTGGCAATCCTCTCCGGAGATGAACGAACGGCAATTCACCAGATTGAAGTCCTCAAAGAATGTGCTGGGAAAGTAGGGTTGCAAATCTCCTTCACAAAAACTGAATTCATGGCTACAAAATACATTGAAACCCAAACTTTAGTAACAAAATACGGTTCAATCAACATGGTTAATCATTTCAAATACTTAGGTGAAATTATTGAACCTACTGGCACAGAAAGAATAGCACAAAGAACACGTGAACTCAAAATGCGGAAAGCATTTGGGAAAACCGCAAACATCTACAACAAAGAATGCATGAGAATTAACACTAAAATTCGACATTACGCGACAGTCATCAAACCCGGAACACTCTACGCCAGTGAGATCTTAAAATTCAATTATAAAGGGGATCTTGAAAACATCAAGAAAGCTGAAAGGAAATTCATCCGAAAAATTCTTGGCCCAAGATATCGTTTACAATCGCACAAGATCACAGAAAAATATTCAAATATTGAAACCGATTTCCGTAAGCGAAGCTTGAAATTTTATGGACACATTATGAGGCTAGATGACAACCGATTAACAAAGAACATATTGATGTACTCACAAAAATTAAAGACGACAATGGTTTGGATTAAACAAATCCAAACTGATCTCAGTAACGCCAACATCACACCCACAGATATCGAAGACCGCAAAACTTTCAGACATAAGATCTACACTTGGGAAGCTGCATCAGAAGATAAGCCCAGCAGACCTAGGGGAAAATGGACTGACGAACGTCGAGCTAAACATAGCGACATGATGAAAGAATTCTGGAAGAAAAAGAAAAATAACAGCAACAGATCATAACTTGCTTTATGTGATCCTGTATGGGTCGAAACATACTAAATAAATAAATAATTAAATAATAATAATAAAAAAGTTCCAATTTTATTTGAAAATGTCTTGAAAACTAAGCGATAGGACTAATAGACAGAGCTTCAATATTCTACTAGGGGCTGTTCTTTTCTATACGCGCGGGGCTGATGACTAAAGATGTCACAAATATCCAATCCGACTTAACAACAGCAGTTCTCTATTCACTGCCAAAGAATACACAATGCCAACTGAGAACCATATCTTTAATACTATAGGAGTTATCAGTCATACGCATACGGAAAAAACTCTTAGGGAAAACGAGTACCAAACTCATCAAAGTATTGAGAAGTTTTTAACATTCCTCACACATTTTACGTTATGACAAAATATTGCCTGGCAATCAGCAAAACAAAACTGTTCCATCCACTCTCTCTTAATCTGGCGGTTTTCTTTGCACTCGTACACTTTCCTCTGAGTACTAGTAGCTTTTGCTCCTCAACTATATAAAATAGTATACGCTCAAAACTCTTCGCGGGAAAATAGCAACTGTGGACTTACCGATCCAAGACCGACTACAATACTCCGATCCTTGACGGTGAGCCATGAGTCATACGCATACGGAAAAAACTCTTAGGGAAAACGAGTACCAAACTCATCAAAGTATTGAGAAGTTTCTAAACATTCCTCACACATTTTACGTTATGACAACATATTGCCTGGCAATCAGCAAAACAACACTGTTCCATCCACTCTCTCTTAATCTGGTGGTTTTCTTTGCACTCGTACACTTTCCTCTGAGTACTAGTAGCTTTTGCTCCTCAACTATATAAAATAGTATACGCTCAAAACTCTTCGCGGGAAAATAGCAACTGTGGACTTACCGATCCAAGACCGACTACAATACTCCGATCCTTAACGGTGAGCCAGAGAGTATCGATGACTATCGATCTATGCAGGAGTGTAGTGAGAGTCGAAACGTTCACGATCCATCATTCAAAGTACAACACTTTTTTAAATGAATTTTCTTTTACGATTAGACATATACAGTACAGGTACAAATGTGTGTCTCTCTACACTGCCGTTGAGGCTAATTGTTTGCGATTATCTCAGGAGTTATATCTAACACTAGCAGTAGTGCCCGGTTCTGCCCGGTGGATTTATATGTTTTATGGATGATAATGAATGCTACTACAGATCTGGCACATTATACATAAACTAACAGAAAAAACAAATGTAAAAATATAACTTTTTGTGGTGGTAGTGGGGGTGATACGTAGTATGGTATAATGGACAAACATTCACGTAATTTTCCCGTAATGATAATGATAATTATGAATAGGGAAACGGCAATTTACTAACTACAGTACTGACACAATGTAATTTACAAACGAATGGAAAAATATGATTAGAAAGAAGAGTAAGTGAAATAAAAGTCACCTGCAAAGGCCGATATCTCATTGGCTGTTAGAAAAGTAGAGACCAATAGTGTCGTATGTTGTCGCATAGCGCTGTAGGAAAATAATCAGAGCACTTTGGAAAACTTTAGCTGTCCCGAGCTCCTGAGAACAACAGTGTCATTTAGCGCCACATAGCGCTGAAGGATAAGGATCGGAATAAATGAAAGTAAATTTGAAAGCACCAACGCTTATTGCAGCTGATCTGCACCTCAATGTACTGCACCAAAACCATCGCACTTATACAGAGGCATAATATATTCATGATGATAACTTTTTTCAAGGATCTAAGAAATATTTTTGAACTAATTACTCCCAGTGACTGTAATTTATAAGCAGCGCAAGATGCAACACTATCTTCGCAATTCTGCACCAGAACACGGGTAGGGGCGGCGCGATGCAGCACGCTTTGTCAGTCAACAATAGACTTATTAAAATATTCTTACAGTTACACTACTACGTACATGAATGGTTCAAGGGCCTTAAAACGTGTTTCTCAAGTTCCTTTTGTCTGTTATTCTAAATATAGATTATGGAGAGGGTTGTCCTAAATATCAAATGGACATTGTTACCAGCAGGGTTTCAAACGGTATGTAAAATTCGTTGTAATTAGGTGAAACGGTTTAAATTTTGCCAAAGGGCCTAAATGCATGAAATGGAGTGGCCTGTCCGAAATTTCAAGTAGGCATTGTTACTAGTCGGGTTGCAAAGGGTAAATACATAAGGTTTGGTTCAGATCGGTGAAACGGTGTAGATTTGTGACAAAGGGCCTAAATGCAAAGAATGGAGTGGCCTGTCCGAAATTTCATGTAGACAGTGATATTCGCAGGGTTCCAAAGGGTAAGTATACAAATTTTGATTCAGATCGGTGAAACGGTGTAGATTTGTGCCAAAGGGCCTAAATGCAGGGAATGGAGTGGTCTGTCCGAAATTTCATGTAGACAGTGTTACTCGCAGGGTTCCAAAGTGTAAGTATACAAATTTTGGTTCAGATCGGTGGAACGGTGTAGATTTGTGCAAAAGGGCCTAAATGCAGGGAATGGAGTGGTCTGTTCGAAATTTTAAAATAGACAGTGTTTTCGTCGGTTTCCAAAGGGGAAGTATACAATTTTTGGTTCAGATCGGTTAAACGATGTAGATTTGTATAAATAATAGACTGACAGACAAACCAACATTGAGTTTTATATAATACTAGCTGATGTACCCGTGCTTCCCTACTGGTCATAAATAAATTGAAATGTGAAGGTGACAGTTAAAACAGGGGTTAGGCGATGTGCTGCGCGGAGGGAGAGTTAGGATGGAACATTTTGTCCAGCTACACCGATTGGCATTGACCATGTTTTATAGCACAAAATTAGGTTTTACTCGCTAACAGTTGGAGATACACGAAAAGTGATAAGGACCATTCTGATAGAAATTTAAATTTAAAACCTCGTATATGCCATCAAACGTTTGCTATTTCTTAGCGTTCTCTTTTTATTTGAAATTGAAATATGAATGTTTGAAACCAAAGGGTGTAGTGACGTCACTAAAATGGTCGCCATCTTTAAATAGTGCAAAGTATGGAAATCAAAAGTAGCCAGGTAAATCAGCTACTTCCATGTAAAATGTCATGTAAATCGGACCAGTGGTTCTTTGGTGATCGAGTAATACACAGACACACAGACACATACCATCTCATTTTTATATATTAGTATAGATGTAGTTTTATGATGTACGAAAAACGTACGATATTATTTACTTAGTAATTTGAAAGTACCCATGTTTAAGTACAGAAGGAGCCTGGTCTTCTAATGATTACTATGAGAATTATTGGCGACGTCAGTTACCTGTAGGTTTGCTACGGTACTGTATCTGTTGAGGGCAGTGAAGGAGGTAATGTTCTGTATAAATCATTTACTCTTATAGTCATCTTTTTTGACGTATTGGGTGTACAGGGAGCTGCCGTAGTACCTCTAAACTGAACCCAACGTCTTAAGTAGAAAAGAGGACGTGTTCATGGCGTGGTTAATCATTTTAGGTTACTGTTTCATTTTGGTTGCTGCAAATTATTCTGGTTCTGTTAGTCTTAGTCAAGTCTTATCACAGTTACTGTATTCCTGATTTGTAATACAAAAGATAGCCGGTATAGATTAACACTGTCAACAATTAAAACAATTCAGCATAAAACCATTATGAATAATAAAACATAAACGCCAACATATTAGTAGTAGAACACACCTTAACGGAGAGTATAACACTACAATATAATAAATTGCGCGTGATACCTTCCGTCATAAGGTAATGATTCAAAATCTCCCGTAACAGCTGCGGCATCAAGAGTATGAAATTAGACCCTAAATGTCACATTTAGACGACCACGTGGATTAGCGGCTAACATTCTCGACTGTCGCCTTGGAGGTTCGAGTTTGAATCTGGCTCTGCCAATATATTTTAATTCTGGTCTGAGAGCTGGAAGGAGGTACACTGCACCTCCCATGGCAAAACTTGGAAGATATTTTCCGTGATTTCCCACTTCTACTCGAAGCAAATACCGGGATAGTTTCTAACTGAAGGCAACAGCAACCTCCTTTTTAATCCTCACTTGAAACACAAATACACTCACTACTACAGTCATCACAGTACACAGGTTATCAGAAAAAAATAATACACATTTAAGTTCAAGGGGCTACATTGCCATGATGTCACCAAGCCTCTAAATCAACTATAACAGAATCATTTAAGCTCATTTACTCTTAATACTAAGTTTCGTGATGATATCTATAGCCGTTGTTACGTTAGGTCGGGTGCAGGGTTAGCCGATGTATTTGTGTTGTTTTTTTTTCTTAAATTTTAATTCCCTACATCGACCCCTGTTAATAATTGTTTTTAAAACTACGTATTCAGATCTTTATGGCGTTCAGATTCCTAATGTTCTTATCGTGGCTTGGATAGAAAATGGAGGCCCATGACCTGGTGTTTACGTCTTGACCGTAGTCATGGAGAAAATGGAGTAGCATGGCCCCTTACAGAGACAGGTGGAAACCTGGTGATTACTTCTTGAGTTAGTGTTGCCGTTGAGAAAATTGAGAGGAATGGCCTCTTACCGAGATAGATGGAAACTTGGTGGACCCGTCTTGTACTACTGTTGCCATAGAGATGGCTGGCCTTGCTGTTCCTTCATAAGTTATTTTTCTGACTTAATTAGCCTTTGCTCGAGTGCAAATAGGCCGATATCAGAAGAATGACGAAGACTATCGAAAATTCATGTAGCTAGCGGTTTCTTCTGGGTCCTAAACTATGTTTATGCAAAGTTTGGTTGAGATTGGTGGAACGGTGTAGATTTGTATACATACATACATACATACATACATACATAAATACAGACTTTCACTTTTATATATTAGATAGATTTACTACATGCTAGTGCAACAATCACAATAACGCAGGTTATCACTAAAATTCTACACACACACCCATGTATATGGGGCAACATGACCACGATGTCTAAGCCCCGCAAATGAAATATTAACTGTGGATACGATAGGATAGAGAATGCTACAGTACAATAAATTCTTGAGCAACACTGAAAAATGGCTTCAAATACCATATCCTATCTCCAATTTACACATGCTAGTACAACAATCACAATAACGCAGGTTATCACAAACATTCTACACATACACCCATGTACACGGGGCAACGTGACCACGATGTCTAAGCCCCGCAAATGAAATAACTGTCTACACATGAAAACTGCAAAATAGTGATAGGAGAATATAGGAATGTTTGCCACTATGTTTCTCTGACAGGATAGCATTACATTACATTTTGCTAATATGCTGATTTACTGTACATACGGTAGCAAGGAGATGTCACTCGGTCAGTTTTCTCATGTGTCCTTTAGCAAATTTTACCGGATTATCATGATACAGAGTAAATCGTTGTTGCCTTGTGACAACCTGTCCATCAATAGTGCGGAGTTGACTATCATGATATAGTGCTAGTCGTAGTTGCCTTCCGACAATATGTCCGTCAAGTTATTAAGGCTCGGTCAAACAGAACTCGGGCTGCCCGCGCCAACGGAACGAGCGCAGCCCGTCGCGGACTGTGGTGGTCAAACTGAATACGGACAAGTTAAGGCGAACCAGTGTGAAAGTAATTGCGATGAAGTGCATAGCACAGTGTTTTCTGTTCGTGATGTTAATTAAACATGGCCAGCAGGTCCTCGGACCTGCTTCTTCTGTACGCTTTGAGTCAAGCGAGACGAAAAAGAAAATGGGTGCAAGATAGACTACTAATGAAACTAAAAAGACAGGAGTTGGGCGAGTATCACAGACTATGCTGTGAGTTGAGGTAATTTCCAGACCGTCTTTTCGTATATTTTCGAATGACTGTAGAACGCACTCGCGCACAAGGTCAATTCACTTCTCCGTTTCGTCGGCGCGTTCTTTGTGGAAAATCACAACTGCTCATTTGCTCGTCGCGAACTAGATTGGTCCGCCGCGGTAGACCACCTTCTGTTTAACCAGGATGATGCAATATTACACGAAACAGAGTTCGCAGCGGTCGGGCGGGCTGGTTCGCGCGGGCAGCCCGCTGTCTGTTTGACCGAGCCTTTAGATCGGTGAAACGGTGTAGATTTGTGCAAAAAGGCCTAAATGCAGGGAATGTAGTGGTATGTCCGAAATTTAAAGTAGATAGTGTTACCGCTGGGTTCCAAAGGGTAAGTATACAAATTTTGGTTCAGATCGGTGAAACGGTGTAGATTTGTTTAAATAACAGACAAACAGACAAACCAACATTGAGTTTTATATACTGTATATAGATATTCCATATTTAGAAAAATGGCAAATTTTAAAACAAGGAAGTATCTAACTTGTAAGAGTAATATTTAGATTATTTTCTTTGAAATATTCAAACTTTTGTTTTCGCTTTTCACGGCGAGCCAGCAGAAATCTCTCGATGGGCCGGGTCTGGCCCGCGGGGCGCCTATTGTGAAGGCCTGCACCTCGGAGTACATCAAAATCATAACTTTTTTAAAATTATTTGTAATTATTCAATAAATTCGCACAAGTGTGCATTAGAAATACAGAATGTACCGGACATTACTATACTATACATTGTCACTGACATGGATTTTTGCTCTCTGCATAAGATATGATATTTGAGGCATTGCATTTTACAGACAAAGACACTTATCGTCTGGAATGTGATAATTCGTCTTGACACACACACTTTATGATGGAACCCATGCACCGCAAGTCTTGTCACAACATGTCTTAGTGTCTGGTTTGACTTAGTAAAACTACCGTCAGTCATGGCGCTGGTGCAATAAAATTCTTCATTGATGTCCTCCGCTTTCTCATATTGCTCCCGCCTAAGGTCCTTATATGTGTCCGTTCCTGGTAGAGTAAACTTCAGTCGTAGATTTTCTATGAGGAAAGGCTCTCTTGCGAGTACATAGACAAGTCTAAAAGGAGAAAATTTTGAGACTCCCATTGCTCTTTTTAATAAAATGGCTTTAACATTTTCCCAGGTTTTGAGATAATTTTTCTTTAGCTGGTCCCATAAAACATTGATTCCGTATGTTAGTACTGGTACTATTTTGGCTGCAAAGATGGTTACTGCTGTTTGTAGGGATAACTGTGCAGGTGTCCGGTGGTTATTTATGTTCTGCAGTATGCGCTGCTTTATATGTTTGACTATATTATGCGGTGTTATTTGGGTAACCATATGAAGATTGGTGACTCGGAATTACCATGTTTGTGGCGTTGGGGAACAAATGGTAAGTTGACATTACTGTATAACAATAATAATATCGTATGGCCTCGGGAGCCGGGTGCAAGCTTTGTTAATTGGCACCCAGAGGCAGCTTGCGTGTCAAATTTCGTCGTTCCTTGGAACGCTATGAAAGTCAAGGAGATTAGATATCTAAGCTCCTTGACACTATAGCGCTTTCTAGTAGAGAATGGAGGAACTTTGCGTTGGCGGAAAATCCCCAGAGTAATTTTGCCATTATGAACACGGCCTACTGAATTCAAATGGGTTCTTTAACATGCCAACAACGTATGGCATGCAAGTCGTGATATTTGCGCCTTTCATAAATCACGTACCACGGCCAGGAGCGAACCTGCAAGCTTGGGGTTGGTAGTCTGACACGTTAACCACTCACCACCGCGGCAAGCAAGTTGGCATTGTTAGTAGCATATGTAAGGTGAAGCGGACTATACTAGCCTACCATCGCCAACACCACAACACAGCGTCATTCCCAAAAGCCGATCGATAACACAGGTAGATTAAAGCTTACAGCCATTGGAACCAAAACCTCACATTGTTCTCTTTAGACAAGGGAACCTTAATCCTACATTCAGGCCACTGTTGCTATTCAAAGCAATAAAAGAAAACGACAAAAATTCTCATTCACTAATAGTTTATTGTCCTAGTGACAGGGTGATTTACACACATGCGAGATGATAGACGCATATTAACAATGATGTGTGGTGTGACCGGGCTTCGAACCGAGGTGAGGGGGAGGATCGAGCTATTATATTCACATTACCATTACAATCAGCAGGAGAGGGGGAGTTACAACACCGTGACAGTGATATTCATACTTTTTGTCTTCCCACATCAATAAGGGGGAGTATGTGCCCGTGTTTTTATGAGCCTATGCTAACTTGTTAGTGCTGATTTGTTTATTTCCTCCCTACTGTAATGTTATCATTTTTGACAAATGAGAGGAGATTAGCAAAGTCAAAAGGTTCTACAGGGTGTTCCCTTCAACACGCTTTAGCCAATTTTCTGATCATTGTGTACACATTTTGTATACGTATACCCAGCCACGTAGCCGAGTGCATAAAATCGCGCCAAACTACTGCAAATGAGGAGCTGCAAGTTCTAATGCAACCCATAGCAATCACACACGGCTACGTTTCGGAGTCAATGTTACGAACAATCTTTATTCTCTTAAAAGTAACGTATAACTCTTATTATATTTCTAAATCTGTCTATGATAATAGATAAAATTTTATCAATCAAATTATTATTCATGGAATTGAATGTACCAGTTTCGTACACATTATGACCTTCATCAGCAAATGTAATTAATAGAAAAAGAAGTTGCGATTCTGTGCGATAATTAAATCTATAAAGAGGTTAGGTTCAAAACTATTTTCTACTCATACAGGCAACGTGATTAAAAAGTGTAATTTTCACGTTAGCATATGAAAATAATATACATCATTCCAATCCCAAAAGTCAAAATTTTCACTATACCTATATGCTACATCGTGTCCACGTAAATGTTTAATGTCAACTATTTTCATTTTTTGTATCTGGTTTATTACAAACCTCTCTTATTACAATCTTATCTTTTTAGAACAATGGCATTTCCCATGTAGAGCTGTTTTCAAGAATTATATTTTTCCATATTAATAAAAATTGCAACAGATCTGGTTTTATAATTTTTAGTATATTTTTTAAATAATTTAGATAACCTATTCAGAAATAGTTTTTGAACCTAATCTCTATATACGAGGCACGTCCAGAAAGTAAGCTCCGTTTGGTAATAAAATTAAATTGTGTACAGATACAGAAAAAATATTTATTGCACAACATTCTACACCTCTTAAACTACTTTTCCACATAACTGCCGAACTTTTGCAGGCATTTCTCATAGCGTGGCACGAGTTTTGGATACCTTCTTCATAGAAATTTGCCGCCGACCCGTAAACGAGAGTGAAGACTCCCCTGTAAGATATCCTACTGTTTGGCAACTACTGTTAGGCAAATTGCGTGCTTTCCAGGAGAACTCCTAAACATACGCAGTTCTCCTGGAAAGCACGCAATTTGCCTAACAGTAGTTGCCAAACAGTAGGATATCTTACAGGGGAGTCTTCACTCTCGTTTACGGGTCGGCGGCAAATTTCTATGAAGAAGGTATCCAAAACTCGTGCCACGCTATGAGAAATGCCTGCAAAAGTTCGGCAGTTATGTGGAAAAGTAGTTTAAGAGGTGTAGAATGTTGTGCAATAAATATTTTTTCTGTATCTGTACACAATTTAATTTTATTACCAAACGGATCTTACTTTCTGGACGTGCCTCGTATATAATAATGAAAGTTTGTCTTTTTTTCTGAATTTCCACGGAAATTTGAGTTATTAACGCGTTTCCAACCTATTCGAATATTTGAATTTCGAAATAGTCCCATTAGTGAAATAACCCGACTATTCAGTCAATAATCAAATGATTCGATGAAGAAGTCGAATCATTCAAATGCTCGAATGGCTATAAAAAGATACGAGCCTTACAGTAGTCGCATATACTGTAATGTGTAACACCTGACATGTTATCCTACTATGAAATTGAGATGAAATGTATGTGAAGTCATCTGACATGTTATCCTACTCGTATACTACACAGCTTGGACATACTTAAAAAGTTAATTTACGCTCCGTTTTCATACTGGTACTATGATGAATGTTTAGATTGAATTCGAGATATGCTACTGTCACACTTGTTTGAACAGACATCACATATTACATTGTAAATTAAGAGGAGGAATGAAAGCATAGTCTCTAGTCTATCTATAGACTACTGGAAATAATGTTCAATACAATCAAATTTTCCAACTTCTGCTTGGTGCAAACTATTGTAATTAAAATTAGATAAATCGTAATGTAGATTCTGTTAAAATGACGCATAATGTTATGATAGATATCGTTTAAATCGATAATCCGGTAGCAGAAATAATTGCCGGGACAGGCGTTCGAACCTGTGACCTCATGATTCGCAGACCAAGATGATATCCTCGCAGCCATTACAACCACAGAAATTTAGAGCTCAAGACAGTTACTCATTTTCACGTGCCGGTAATAATATGGAAGTATTTTTAATGCTCCATTAATATTTTGCTTTTTTTCGATGATGTTCCTGCGTGGAATTGAGTTTCAAATTAGTTATGAATACGCCTACTTGACAGTAAAGGGAATTCCTATAGTGGTCTATGAAAGGCTAGCTCAGTTACCGTAAATAACATCGATATATATATTACATTGCTCACTGCATTACCGCAATGTGGGTTAATATCGGAATAGCCATTGTGCAGAAACATAATACTGGCGTTGCGGACAAGTTACAATGTTCCATATTAAAGCATATCATCATTTAAATATTGATACGAAGGCGTTTAACATTTGGTTTGTGTTTCAATCAGTTGACACCAGAGTTCGAATGAGCGTTTACCGTTCAGTATGCAAGTGTTGAGCAAAGTTACTCGGGGAGCGGACGCCCATCACTTTTATCCAGAGATTGAAAAACAGACTCATAATAAATCATAATTGTTTTTAGCAAATATGATATAATGAATATTTTTACACCAATGAACGACAACTTGAAGATAATTTATTGTAGAAATATGTATAATGGCGCCTCCAAACCTTGAAGTAATCCGTATGTGATAAATATTCCACATCGTACCACTGCCAGCTGGCAGTGCGTCTTACACACTTCCGTCCCATTTTTAAAAATCACTCCACAAAAATATCCAGTACAAAACCAACATGGCGACCAAGCGAAGTTGCGACTTTTAAATAGACGTTTCTCCCGATTTGCCCAACAAACCACAACGAAACTAGGTACAGTATATGTTTAAACACATTGTAACGCACCGGCATCTGACTTCATTCAATTGTTTACATAACCTCAAGATGGCGGCTGTGCAAAATATTTTACCAGCATTCAATATCTCCGAAACTATTACCGATATCACCCTGGAATTTTGTATGGTGATAAAGGGAACTACAGGAAGTTCATCTATGAGACTTTCAAAAACCAGTAAACTACAAAACGAACATGGTGGCCAAGGGAATTTGAAAGTTTTAAATAGATTTTTCTCACGATTTTATTATCCAAACGCAATGAAACTTGGTACAGCAAATCTTCATACACATTTAAGAGCACTTGTATCTAATTTAGTTCATCGTTTACATAACCTCAAGATGGCGGCTGTGCGAAATAGTTCACCGGCTTTCTATATCTCTGAAACTATTATCAGTATCACCCTGAAATTATGTACGGAGATAGAGGGTACTCCTGGAAGTTTATCTATGAGACTTTCTAAAACCAGTTAACTACAAAACGAACATGGCGGCCATGCGAAGTTGAAAGTTTTAAATAGACTTTTCTCGTGATTTAATGACTCAAACGCAATGAAACTTGGTACAGAAAATGTTTATACACATTGTAGTACACTGGTATCTAATTTTGTTCAATTGTTTACATAACCTCAAGATGGAGGCTGTGCGAATTTTTAAATTATTATTTTTATTTCTTGTGTCTTATTCATGCGATCGAAGTGAAAGTTTGAATATTGAACCTACGAAATAATTTTCCTTTAATGGTACATGACTCTATGGCCTATACATATAACAATCCAACATGGCGACCATCCGAAATATTTAGACGGTTCTCAATATCGACGAATCTATTACAGTAATCAAACTGAATTTTTTAAAGTTCATAGGGGCTATGAACACAAATTCACTTATAGGACTTTAATAACCTGGTGTTCACATTTCCAACATGGCGGCGACGCGAAGTATAAATATTCACATGGACGTTTCTCGCAAGTTAACCATCCGAGTGCAGTGAAACTGTGTACAGTAAATCATTATACAAATGTTAATCCACTGGCATCTAATTTATTTCAATTGTTTCCATAACCATAAGATGGCAGCTGTGCGAAATTTTAAAATGTCGTTTTTACTTCTTGTGTCCTAATCATGCGATTGAAGTTTGAATACTACACGTACACAATATTCTTCCCGTAACAGTACATGACGCTATGACCCACATATATAATAATCCAACATGGCGACCATCCACAATATTTAGTCTGTTCTCAACAACTACGAATCTAATACAGCAATCAAACTGAAATTTTGTATGTTGATAGTGGCAATTAACGTAAGTAGGATATATGAACATAGGCTTTAGTTCTTCACGGAACTATTTGTTTTTGAATGTTGTTTATTTATAGGGATCTATCAAGCTGAATGAGGAAAGAGTTAACTCCATATGACCACTTGTATTCGCCACTGCTTCGAACAACTCGTCCACTGGACATATTTATTTACACAAATTGCTGTCATTTTTGGGTACTTATATTCTTCGAATAAATCAAATATTTGAACTGTTCGATTTATTTTAAATAATCGACTATTCGTAATACTCGAGTACTTGGAATGTTCAAATGATTCAAATAACTGAAATATTCGGACATCCACATTGTTCGAACTTTTGAATTGGCGAATATCGAAGTAGTTGAATAATCGAATATTCGAATGTTACATACAGCTCTAATGATAACTACGCAAAGAATGTTACTCAAACCTTTAGTTAGTTAGTCAGTTATTGTTGTTTAAAGGGGCGGAACTACGAGGTTATCTGCCCCTACTCAATCCTTTGTGATTTCAATAAATTGGTATTTTTACAAAACGTTGAAGTTAAATTATTTGTTTTAGTTTGCTCAGAATAAATATGAAATACTATCTCTTAATTAACATATGTGTAAATGAGTAAGAATCAGTTTGTGGCTGTAGGTTTAACTTCTCTTTAAGCTCCATAAGATTATGGTCGGAGTCTAACCCATATCTCTTTGAGCCAATTCGGATAGTCTTATAACCCTACATACTTTAGCATACATTCATGATGAAAGGAAGTTGAAAATCAAAACCAACCATACTAGTTTTGTTTCATCAAAACATTCCTGTGTCTTGCAAGGAAAACTGCACTATTTCTCAAAGGGAGAAAAGAATTAAGTAGAAGAGAAAATGCATTGAATTACAAAACAGATTGCGTGTAGTTGAACGTCAGATGTTTGAAAATCAAACATGCCTGCTTGCAGTGAGGCGAAATTTAAACGCTCCTGGCTGGCCCGGCAAGTTGCAATCTTCCCACTGTTCATTCTACATTTTGTACGCAGGCGCACCTATACAATTACCTATCTATCTTCCCCCCCTTCCTTTACTATATAATAAGCTGTAACACCAAGCCAGCCATTATATTTCTGCATACAGCACTCGAGTCAAGAGTACACATTACGAAGTAGCTTGGTCGTAATATACTCGCAGGGATAAACTCTTTCGTTAGCACATTTTTAACGCCGGCGGAATATCCCACGGGAAATCAAGATGTCTGACTGACTGACTGATGCGAATATCGAATCTATAAATTTGTTCAGATGTTTGAGTCAGCAGATAAAACAACGAATGAATGAAAAATATGAAGAGTTATGCTATCTGGATTATAAAATAATGTGCGGTGCACAGTTGAACAAGACGTTCAGTAAAGAACATATAGCCTACTTTCTCCTAAATGCATGGGTATTGTTGTAACTCTTTGTCTTTTTCAAGGAGTATAATTGAATGTTGGTTGTAGTAGCTTGTTGAAATACAACGTGCTATAGGGATATTAAACATGAATATGAAGTGCTCTTTGCTAGTGCTACCTCTGTAAAAAAAATCATTAAATTCGGTTTCACCGTGTTTGAATTGATATGGGGAATGGATTTGCACACATACATGGCCGCTATTTGCAAACTATTGGGCTGATGACCTTGTAGTCAGTCATAAGCTGCTTTCAACAAAAAGGCATGTTGTTGCAAAATCTGGTAGAGATCGAATTATTAGGACGGTCGTAATTTGATTTAAGCTTTTAACATTTGGGTGGCCGTCATTCCGTTTCCGTCAAGATGGCGGCGATATAAAACATGACACTGAGGTGCCCTTTGCTAGTGCTACCTCTGTACCAAATTTCGTTCAATTCGGTTTCACCGTGTTTGAATTGATAGGGGGAATCGATTTGCACACATACTGGCCACCATCTGCAAACTATTGGCCTGATGATCTTGCAGTTTGGTCAGAATATGCTTCCCACATAAAGATTTGTTGTTGCAAAATTTGGTAGAGACTAGATTATTAGGTTGGTCGTAATTACATTTTAGCTTTTAACATTTGGGTGGCCGCGATTACGTTTCCGTCAAGATGGCGCTGATATAAAACATGACACTGAGGTGCCCTTTGCTATTGCTACCTCTGTACCAAATTTCGTTCCATTCGGTTTCACCGTGTTCGAATTAATAGGGGGAATCGATTTTCACACAAAGATGGCCGCCATCCGCAAAATATTAGTCTAATGACCTATTAGTTACGTCAAAGGATGCTCCCTCCATAAAGGTATGTTGTTGCAAAATTTGGTAGAGATGGGATGATTATGTTAGTCGTAATTTGATTTAAGCTTTGAACATTTGTGTGGCCGCCATTACGTTTCCGTCAAGATGGCGGCGATATAAAACATGACACTGAGGTGCCCTTTGCTAGTACTACCTCTGTACCAAATTTCGTTCCATTCGGTTTCACCGTGTTCGAATTAATAGGGTGAATCGATTTTCACACAAAGATGGCCGCCATCCGCAAACTATTAGGCTGATGACCTATTAGTTTGGTCAAAGGATGTTCCCCCTATAAAGGTATGTTGTTGCAAAATTTGGTAGAGATCGGATGATTATGTTAGTCGTAATTTGATTTAAGCTTTGAACATTTGTGTGGCCGCCATTACGTTTCCGTCAAGATGGTGGCGATATAAAACATGACACTGATGTGTCCTTTGGTAGTGCTACCTTTGTACCAAATTTCGTTCAATTCGCGTTCACCGTGTTCGAATTGATAGGGGGGGGGGCAGACATTCAGAGTACACACACTCACACACACAGACTCACACACACACATTCACACACACACACACACACACACAGACTCACACAGACAGACACAATTTTTTTCGCCATGTGTTGATCTCATAAGTCTACTTTCATTTTTTGCAAAAATCGAAAGTAGGCTAAAAATTGAGAACCAATCCAGCGTAGCCTACATATAGGGGAAGGTTAGCTAAGTCAATCCTCTTAAGAGGAGAACAAACTGTTTAAGGAGCCAAAACAATTGATATCAATATTATAACCATGCCCATCATATATCTTGCACAACGATATAAGGAAACACACACATCAAAATAAATGTTTAAAATTTTCAAAATTCACATCGTAACTATTTTTATTCATTTTTCAAAATTTATTTCTTGCTTTGTGCTGACCTTCACCGTTTCTCACATATCTCCCATGTTTTTAAGATTTTTTGGACTTTTCTTTCTTTAATGTCACGACCAGTTATCTTGGTACGTGTAATGTGCAAGAAAAAATGTGAACAATTAACATCAGGGACAACAACAGTGTAACAATGTAAAATTACTATACCGTATTTTATTATGGAGTCAGTGTTGCCTTAGTAATGGAAATTTTCTGTTTTTCTGTCCGTCAACACGATTGTACCCAATTGTAATATTTATAAATATTTATATTAATCTCATGTACATATTTTCAGCTTTAGGGAACCATCCATTACAATTGGGTACAACGTGTTGACCGACTGAAAAACTTTAAATTTCGAGACCGTATTTTGTTCTTGTAGCTGATTCATTTGGTCCTGTCATTGTGATGTAGCTCCGTGTAACTGGTATGTGTGTGGGACTTGTGTGATAACCTGTGTAATTGTAATGACAATAGTAGTGTGCGAATAAGTAATTAAGACAAGGAATTAGAAGGAGGCGACCGTGACCTTGAGTTAGGAAACATGCCGATATTTATCTGTAGTAAAAGACGGAAACCTCTGAAACACTACTTCTAGGACGCTGAGAAGGGAATCGAACCCATCTCTTCTCAGTTTTATCTCATGAGACTGAGGGTGCCCCGTTCCAACCGTCAGACAAAATTACATTTCATGGCAGAACCAGGAATCGAATCCAGGACCTTTAGATCCGTAGTCGCACTATGTAGACCGAGACCACTGAAGGTGGCTTAAAGCATCTTTCATAAGCTGTTAGGGGTGCGACACGTCTAGCTGAGTGGCAGGGTTCGTGTTCAAAAGCAAGATTACAGATACAGTACAGCCTTTGTAAGATTTACTGGCACGTCCAAGAACGCCTCCAATGCAAAATTCCGGAGCCGTGGCGTCTCTCATATCACAGCAGTTCAAAGAGATGTTAAGCACAGTATAATCCGAGTCATTTGAGATTAAACACCACAGACCAATAAAAAACGAGTAGTATGTTTATCGCGAGTAGGATATCTTGCCTCCACTGTTATCGATTTGTGCCGCAATAACATAACAGTAGTGTCAGTTGTAACTCTTCAATCAGTCAACACGAATTTGCCCAATCACTGGGCGGGATACAATGTATATAGGCCTACAGTGATATATGAATAATATAAACAAGAAGTTCCGTGAAGAACTATACAGCCTACTTTTCATGCCAATGATTATTCTACAGTATATGAACCTATCTAGAATAATGACGAAATTAAGTTGGTAATATCGAAATATCTAATTAGTTCAAAATATACCTGGTATAATGTAGCCTAATAGAGCACTACAGTTGGCAGCCCTGGTGACTGAATATATTCTTAGTTCCATCTCTTAAGGTACAGAATACAAAATTTGGTTGAAGTCCAATGGACGTTACATGCAGTTAGACACTGGATCTATCAGCACGCGTAAAAGCATGTTACCAACAATACCATGCGTGTGCTGGTCAGAAATAATCTGAAATATTATGATATCTTTTTGTGCCAATTTTTGATGAAATACATTGGTTAGTATAGAAGTTACATGTATTTTAAAATTGGACATATCAGCAGGCATAGAATCATGTTGGCAGCACTGTCTTGTATTAATTACTCCAAATTAATCTAGAATGTCAGGTGCTATACGTGTGCAAAGTATAGAGCTCTTGGCTTGCATACTTTCTGATATATTGATATTAGGGTAAAAAAATATAGACAGCATTTATTAACAGTTGGCAGTCCTGATTGCTCTTAACAATACTAATAGTAATATCTGTTATGGTACACATAGCACATATGAAATTTGGTTGAAATCCAACTGATAGTATAGAAGTTACATGTATTTAAAAATTGGTACTATCAGCAGGTTTATAATCATGTTGGTAGAACTGACGTATATAAGTTACTCCAAATTAATCCAAAATGTCAGAATATACGTGTGCATAGTTTAAAGCTGTTGGCTTGCATACTTTCTGATATATAGGTATTTGGATGAAAAAAATAGAGAGAGCAATTATTATCAGTTGGCAGCCCTGGTGGCCCTAAGAATACGCTCAGTCATATCTGTTTATGTACAGATATTACATACAAAATTTGGTTGAAATCCAATTGATAGTGTAGAAGTTATATGCATTTAAACATTGGACCTATCAGAAGGCTTAAAATTATTTTGGCAACACTGTCATGGTTGGCCTCCTGGAAATTAAACTGAAATAGTCTTATCTACATGTGTGCCAATTTTGGAATAGCTCCCATGCATACCTTGCAAGATATCCAACATGGAGCTCAAATTTCTAGTGCGTTTTTTCAGCAGTTGGTAGCACTGACATCATTTTCAAATATGGACGTGAGATATTCCGGTGCACATCTTTACTCATACTAAATTTGGTTTTGATTGCTGCAGCCGTTTGGGAGTTGATAGGGGGGGACACACACACAGCCAGGCAGACAGACAGAAGGACAGACAGACAGACAGACAGACGGACAGACAGACAGACAGACAGACAGACAGACAGACACACACACATTTTCCCGGATCGATCTCATAAGTCTACTTTTTCCTCATTTTTCAAAATGTGAAAAGTAGGCTAAAAATAACACTCCTGAAAAAAAAATCCATGTATTAGTTATGATCACTATTATATTGGGCAAAATATAGGGTCTTCATATTTGCTTGGCAAAGACTTTCTTACTCACGCGCTCCGCCAGTGACGGCTCAGTTGCCGGCGACCGCGGGCGCGTATGCACGGCAAAATACGGTGCTTAAAATCAGTACCATGTATTTCAACTCACCATGTTTACAGTAGATGCTGAAAATGTTCCCCATCCACTGACAAACATAATCGATATCTCCTTATGAAATTTCCGGTTACTCCGATTAATTTAGCTTCAGTAAGGAAATAACGACCTTTAAATATTTTTATTGTTTACTGAACCGATACGTTTGAATCTCTTAGCTAGTTGTTTTATTGTCCGAATTATAGCAATGGGTCTCCCTGGAAATTTCCCTCGAAACTTTTTTCTTGTTGTAGGGCACGATTTCCTGCTCGTTCACGTAACAAATATTTCACATAAGGCATTACAGCACTATACACATTCGCAATAAGACGATATTCAGTACACAGTAGCTTTATGAAACACCTAATTAGCTCGGAGCTCACACGTCTACCGCAGCAAGAGCATGGGAATACGGCCGGGGACCGCGCGCGCCAACCTGTAACAGCCGGCTATTGGCCGGGGACCGCCGGCCAAGGTCGAGTGGAATCGCCTTTCCAAGCAAAAGTAAAGACCCTGTATTAAACACATTGTACCCCACCCAGTCATGGAGCAAATTCTTGTTGACTAATTGAAGAGCTACAAGTGACAGTTTGTATAGGCAACACTGAAAGAATGGCTTCAAAACTTTGCATAACAGTAGTGATAAAATCTTGACCAAATCTTATAATAATTCATGAGCAGATGACCTCGCTATTTCTCCCATTAAAACAACAGCAATCTTATAATTTCAGTGCTACCAGCACTTCAATTTTAAGAAGAGTAGGCTCTTTAGTTCCCCACGGGACTAATATACTTGTTCTTATATAATTCGAGACGGAATTTAAACGTGCGACATAGCAACGCGTACCCTGGAGTTCGGAGTTGTTTTAAGGGGCGGAACTACGAGGTCATCTGCCCCGTGTTCAGAGTCTCTATATTCATATTCATTCAGAAGGAGTCCGAACAAATGAGTGATCGATGTATTCTGGTTCGCTGGAGCCACTGTATCCACCTGAACTTAACCAATCACAAATTTTATGTTCTTATGTTAGGTTATTACGTACGGCTTCCTAAAATACAGGACAAAAATCTTGTCACTATTTACAGTAGAAAAGATTGTTTGATGAGGCCATATATAGCTCCACATGCAACAAATCTTCCAAAAGTTATTTACATCTTCGTAGTTGTTTGTTGTTGTTGTTGTAAATGATCATTCATGTTAGGGGATTAAGACGTCTTAATGATCTGCCTCATCTACTTGGGTGCGTGTTGGATTTATCTGATAGTGTTTCTATGGTGACTCTGTAGTAACGTGAAAAAAAGAATGCAGAATTTAGGTAAAACATCTAACCGATGTTATACTCCAAGAAACTGGAAAAACCATTTCACAAAATTATACATGTAGCCTGGCAACTTGCAAAAACAAGGGTCTAGGATTGATGTTGATGCCCTGGGACTGTAAATAATGTACCATCCCAGCGTTTGCCTGGAGGAAGTAGGAGAGAAATCTACCGTTTAACTACACTCAAGATGGCCGCTGTCAGGGGTGGAATTCATACCACAGGTTCACGGACCTGCTGCAGCTCTCCCATCGTGTCAGAAAAGTGGTAACTCGAGGAACACCTCAGAATGAAAGGAAGCTTGTAGTTCCTCATGACCATTAATCCCAGGACCTACTTTTACATGGAATACAAACCACCGGACGTGATACGTAACCTAGAAATTCCTGTATGCTTTAACCCAATGGTTCGCAACCTGGGGTACGCGTACCCCTTGATGGTAAGCAATGAATTGGTTAGGGGTACACCAAGAATAAACGGGCTCCATTTTCCCATCGTACGTGTCAGTCGCAATGTACCGGCGCGCAGTGCTGTCTATTCATGCACGTGAAGGTTAATGCTCCCCCTCGACAACCTGCCCTACACCATCCCCAGTCACTTACACCACTGCACTGCTATTGATAATGATGATAATTGTTGTTTTAAGGGGCATAATATCTAGGTTATCGGCCCCTAATGGTTTGGGTGATAGTGAAACATGAGATGAGAATGAAAACTATAACTAATACTACTGTAACTACAAACTTACATACTAGAAGAAGAAATGGTAAACAAATAAAGGATAAGGCAAATAAAGGACAGGGAGGAAAGAAATGCCCTCAACCCTCGAAGAATGAGGATTGAGGGACTTGGAAGGAAGGAGAGCCATGAAAGGTAGATAGAAAACGGAAAGAGGAGAGGGCGCGCCCCAAAGTCAGTGGAAAATGGGGTAAAAACGGACCCAGCTCAGGAATCCCCTGGGATCGCCTCTGAGGGTGTAGCAATATCCAGGGTGCACCAGAGGTGGTGGGGCTCATACACTCTGCCTCCTTGAGGGCCTTGAGCAGAAGGCGGGAGATAACATGAAAAGAAAATGAAGGCTGACCCCTCACAGAAGGAGGGTATCAGGAAAGATGAGACAAGAGCCAATTAAGGCCGGAAATGAAGAGACTCCCTAGGCCTCGGATACCCTAATACCGTCGGTGTCGGAAGAGATCAAAAGTTGACCAAGAGAGGTCGACAGGAAAGAAGACTGAGAGGAGCCCGGCAAAAGTAAGTGGAAGCAATGCCAGACACGGCTGGGGTCCCGTGGTCGTAAACCCACGTCCCACTAGATGTGAGCCCCTGTGGGGTACACTGCAATTGTCTTGATTTGTCTATTTTTGCCAAACTAATCGCTAGAATAATTGGTTTTCAATAAAATCAATATTTAATAATTTTACACTAGGCCTATATACTGTAATTGTTTATTTTCCTCGTTAAATATTTATATATCTTCATTTGCACAAGCAAATAAAAGTAAAACTAAAAATTATATTTAGCATTTTATTGAAATGAAATGCACACTAACAGCAAACAAATAATAAATTAAAAATATTAGTTAAACTGTATTCAAACACGTTATAATTTTTTATTATTGATGTTTTTATTTTGTTATGTACAGTAGATATTGTCCACAAAATATTAAATGTTTTAAAAGTTTACTATTTATGGGGTACTATTTTAGATAAATAATATATATAAAGGAACCGGGTGAGTTAGCCGTGCTTTTTACGGTGTGGCTGACGGCAGTCCCTCACATCTGGGAGGCGAGGATGTTCGAATCCCCCCGCCGACAACCTTGAAGATGGTTTTCTGTGGTTTCGCATCTTCCTTCCAGGCAAATGCCGGGGTTGGTCCCTAACTATAGGCCACAGTCGCTACCTTCCAATTCCTAGTCGTTACAATCACACATTCCTCCCCAGACAACACTCCACACGCGACGGTACTTGTAGCTCACCCCATGGGTGTCCGCATAGAAGCAGCTACTAACTCCGGCGAGCCGAACATGTTCTCGGACACTCCCGGTACTAAAAGCAATACGAAAAAAAGGTATAAAGGAGTACAGGAGGAAATGAAGGCTGGGAACCGCTGTTTTAACCGGTATTCGAACGTTGAAAGAAGGCAAGTAGCTTTGCCAATGCGCCGTCACAGCGTCACCACAGAGTGAGTGCCAGAAGCGCAGAAAGAGCGCAATTGTGGCCAACACTGTTATAGAACGTCCGAATAACATGTTTTGAAAAAAATGTATTGTCCTAAATCATTTTAATACAGTTTAATACTTTTTTTTGTGGGGCGACCGAGAAAAAGCGATCAGAAAATCATTGTTGGTATCTCATTGATTCTCTGATTCCTGTGAAATACTCAAATAAAGCGCCTGTTCTCTATATTGTGTATGTGTGTGTCACACGAACGCTGATGCTTCTCCTCGCTGCAGTGAACAAATGAAATACTGCCGACCGACTAAAACTGTACGAAGTAGAACTTAATGAAATAACGAACGGTCCACGGGTGAAATGGGGAGTTGACGCGGAAAGCCGTCGATAAACACGCACTGCATATCTCGGACAAAACTTTTTGATGTCAAAGCAAAAACAAAACAACAAAAAATCTGACTGCCTCATCCACACACTTGCACTCACACACACATGCGCGTATATATCTATATTTTTCATAATGGTTTAAAAGCGGTAGTGAGGACGCATAAAAATTAATGACGGCTACAATTCAACATGTGCGTGAGTGCGTGCCAGTGTGTGAGTGCTTGTGTGTGTGTGGTTTTATTCGGCGGCTGCGTTGCGGTGTGTTGTTTAGTCGGTCATGTGTATGTGGGTGTGTGTCGGGACCCCAGAGTTTGACACTAAACTTGGATGAGGTGGGGGTGGGGGGGTGAGAAGTTGTTTAATAAATACTGGGGTATATGTAGGGTTATTAATTGAGTGAAAATACATCGTTTTAAAATCGTGGTATGCTATTCAAGGTGTTTAAAACATGTATGACTAAAATGTATTACACTGGGGAACACGATTTTTGGTCGTAAGATATTTGTCACGGACACGGTGGTTGAGAGCTCTAACGCGCTTGCTCGTGCCTCGCTGGAATCAGAAAAGCTTGGGTTCGAATCCCACCTCGGCGTCGTGATTTTTTCTTTGTGGGTTCCCATTTTCACCACCAGGCAAATGTCAGGACGGTTTCTTTCAACAGCCCCCCTCCCCCCAAAAAACTTGCCACAATCCCCAGTTGTATCTTATGAAAAACTGTCCTTGCGACGGCAGAGGAATAATCCCTCGCAGAGCCCGTGGGTGAAGCCGAGCTGGGAGGATATGCATTAAAAAAGAAGTCCGCCATTAAATGCGTATCCCTTCGTCAGCGTTACCGTCTGCCATTGTCATAAATTAATAATTTATCACAGAATTGCCAATATATAAAACAAGTGAGCCTTGAGGCTTTGTAGGATATCCAGGTAGACTAGAGCTGCTAGAACAAAATGGACAGCAGCTTTGGAATCAGCAGCGCAAATATAGGCCTACCTATCAACAGTTTTAAAATTATAGACACCACCCAAAATATGTTATTTGTTCCCCAGTGTTACTGGCTAAGATTTGTTCTTGTTGATGAGTATTCATTAAGAAACTGAAGACCTCTTGATCAACTCCTAGCGTAGCCACGCGTGTTAAATTACGTACCATAACCACGTCACGGAGCTGCCTACAAGTCTGGAGACCTGAGGTTCGAATCGTACACACATGCAGATGGACACACGCGTGTTCAAACGAGCAAATTATTACCCTTTTAGGTTAGGTATATATACAATTCGATATGAATTTCTACAGCAGATGTTCTTATAATCATACTAATATATGATAATAACAAGTAGTTCCGTGAAGAACTATACAGCCTATTTTCATATATCCTACTTATGTTAACTGCCACAATCAACATACAAAATTTCAGTTTAATTGCTGTAACAGATTCGTAGATATTGAGAACCGTCTAAATATTTCAGATGGTCGCCAGGTTGGATTTTTATTTTTGTACTATTACATGAAGATTATTGTGTACGTGTGGTATTCAAACTTCAATCGCATGATTAGACAACAAGAAGTAAAAACGAGATTTTAAAATTACGCACAGCAGCCATCTTGTGATAATGCAAACCATTGAAATAAATTAGATGCCAGTGGATCAACATTTGTATAAGCATTTAACGTGCAACGTTTCACGGCACTCGGATAGTTAATTCGCGAGAAACGTCAATTTAAATATTTATACTTCGCGTCGCCGCCATGTTGGATTTGTGCTCACCAGGTTCCTGAAAGTCCTATAGGTGAACATATGTTCATAGTCTCTATGAACATAAAAAAATTCAGTTTGGTTGCTGTAAAAGATTCATAGATATTGAGAACCGTCTAAATATTTCGGGAGCTCACCGTTTAGGAGTGTTATGTGTATAGGCCATACAGTTATGTACCATTCTAGGACAATTATTGCCTAGGTTCATTATTCAAACTTTCACTTCGATCGCATGATTACGACACTAGAAATTAAAACTTACTTTTACAATTTCGCACAGCCGCCATCTTGAGGTTATGTAAGCAATTGAATTAAATTAGATGGCAGTGCATTACAATCTGCAAAATCAATTACTGTACCACATTTCACTGCGCTCAGAGAGTTAAATCACGAGAAAAGTCTATTAAAATATTTTAAATTCGCTTGGTCGCCATGTTCGTTTCGTACTTTACAGGTTTATGAAATATACATAGGTATACCTGTATCAGTACCCTTTATCACCGTACAAAATTGCAGGGTGATATCTGTAATAGTTTCGGAGACATAGAATGTCAGTGAAATATTTCGCACAGCCGCCATTTTGAGGTTATGTAAACAATTGAACTAAATTAGACTCCAGTGCATTACAATGTGTATAAACATTTGCTGTACCTAGTTTCATTACGTTTGGATAGTTAAATCGCGAGAAAAGTCTATTTAAAAGTCTCAACTTCGCTTGGCCGCCATGTTGGTTTTGTAGTCACCAGGTTTTTCAAAGTCTCATAGGTGAACTTCTAGTAGTGCCCTTTATCACCGTACACAATTTCAGGGCGATATCGGTAATAGTTTCGGAGATATTGAATGCTAGTGAAATATTTCGCACAGCCGCCATGTTGGATTGGAGAGACGTAAAAAAATTTGAAGGGCACGGTCGAGGTCACCGGGAATAGTGCTATGAAATTCCTGAGTTTCATTGAAATCGCTCCAGCCGTTTCGATTTTATTAGGGGGGGGGGACACACACGAATCACACACACACACACACACGCACACACACACGGACAAAAGGTGATCTCATAAGCCTATTTTTTCAAAATTGAAAATAGGCTAAAAATGAGATGGTGTGTGTCTGTCTTTCTGTCTGTTACCTAATAACGCAAGAACCACTGGTCCGATTTAAATGAAATTTTGCATGGATGTAGCTGAAATACCAGGTTTACATAAAGGATACTTTTAATTTCGATATTTTGCACTATTAAGAAATGGCGACCATTTCAGTGACGTCACTACATCCTTTGGTTTCAAAATTTCATATTTCCATATCAAATAAAAAGAGAACGGTAGGAAATAGCAAACTTTTGATGGCACATACGAGCTTCAAAATTTAATTTTCTATCCGAAAGGTCCTATCACTTTTCGTGTATCTCCAACGGTTAGCGAGTAAAACCTACTTTTGTGACGTCACTACACCCTTTGGTTTCAAAATTTCATATTTCCATTTCAAATAAAAAGAGAACGCTAAGAAATAGCAAACTTTTGATGGTATACACGAGCTTTAGCATTTAATTTTCTATCCAAAAGGTTCTTATCACTTTTCGTGTATCTCCGACGGTTAGCGAGTATAACCTAAATTTGTGCAATAAAACACGGTCAACACCGAGCGGTGCAGTATATCTCTCTCTATATATAAATAGAAAATTTGTCTGTTTTTTTCTGAATTTCTGCGGAAATTTTAGTTATTTACACGTTTCAGACTGTTTTATGATAGATGCGCGTGAAAATAATGTTTTGGTCTGTTTGTTTGATTGTCTGTGGACAAGTTTGTTCCCTTATAACTCGAGAACGGCTAGGTGTATCAACGTAAAATTTGGTACAGATATCCATCAGAGGCACAACACTAATCATTGATGTAACCCTTCTCCGTACCTCTCATAAAAGGGGGCCTACCCCCTTAAAATGCATGCTGAGAAGGACGAGACAAAAATCATTTTCAGCCCCTCGATGTGAGAGACAAAACTCGGGGGCCCTGGAGGGTCCCCGAAATCCACATTTTAAGGCCCTAAAACCAACCGTTTTTGAGATATTCCCAGAAAACTAATTTCATTTAATAAACTACTGAACGAATGCAAGCCGATAACCATGGCAACAGATTCTCAAAGGTCCATCTATTGCTGTAAGACGCAATGCAATTCCATTAATTACATTAGTGTGAAAGTTTGCAAACGGCTAGATGGTTATTATGGAACCAAATTAAGCTGTAAATTTCATCAATATGTAAAATGCGCTTAAGGGGGTCAAGGGGTAGTCTAGAATTTTTACATTCGATTTACACCTGCGGGTGTGGTATGGCAGGTCTATTATATTCCTATCCCTATATTATATTATTATTAGTAGTATTATATTATGGCGTACAACGACGAGACAAAGCCCCTCGGTGCCAGAAATAAAACTCTAGGGTCCTCGAAAACTACATTATAAGGCTCTTAAACCAACAGTTTCAGAAACATTCCCAGAAAACTAATTAAATTTAATTTAACAAACTAATGAAGGAATGCAAATCTGTAACCATGACAACATTATCTCAAGGGGTGTCATCCAACTTTCCATCTATTTCAGTAAGAAGCAATTTATTACATTTATTACATTTCTGTGAAAGTTTGCAAATATAAGGTTATCACGGAACCAACGTAGACTGTATAATTCACCAATGCAATTAAGGGGGTCAAGGGGTAATCTAGGATTTTTTCATGCAATTTTCACGTGCGACATATAGTACAGAAGGTCGATTATATCTCCAAACAACAACATTATTTTCAAAAATTCCTGAATTGAATCAGCATTTGTTGCGGCTTTTAGGAATTTGGGCCATTTGAGACTAAAGAACCTGAATTTTCATGCACCACAAGCTTTTATAATTTATGATAGAGGTCTTCCTGTGTATGGGGACCCAACACAACGTAGAGGGTCAGTTTTTATGTGACGTGTATTGCGTTTCATCTACAAGACTTTCAATTCTATTTCATGTCAGGAAGTACACGTTAGGTGAATTTAGTTTGAGAGCACATTTCAACTAATCTTTCTTCTTTTCTTTTTTTTGTCGACATACGGGTTCATCGTAAGGATGATTTTCTTTGATACTGTGTGGTAGATATACCCATATTTGGATTTCTGGGTGATATGTTGTAGACAATAGAATTGTCTGTCTGTCTTTCTGTGTATCCTTATGTACGCCTATAACTCATGTTCGGATGCTTGGTGCATCGTAAAATTAGGTAAGGTAAACATGAGTCAATACACCAATCATTTATAAAACTCTTCACCGTACTTTTCATACAGTAGAAAGGTGGATATAGGGAAAAACTTCTCAAAATACATGCTAAAATAGGCGAAATATAAAAATTATCCTAGAAGGACGACCAAAGCATATGTTGCACTTCTCAATGTGAGACAAAAAATTCGCGAGTCTATAAAGTATCTCCGAAAATCACATTATAAGGCCCTTAAATTAACAGTGTGTGTGATATTCCCAGAAAATTAACTTCGTTCTGATAAACTTATGAAGGAATTACAAGCCGCTAACCATTGCAACAGTAGCTCAATTGATAATGTCTGGTGCGTCTCTAAAAGCAACAGTACTTAAAAGGGATGTAACACCAATAACATTGTTATTATTATTATTATAATGTCTGGTGTTAACACCGAACACCGTTCGAAGAACGGGTACTTCTGCTAGTAATAAATAATAATAATATGTCTTTTACGTTCCTCTTAAATACTCCAGTGTGTAGAGACGCTGGGGTTCCAGAATTTTGCCCCAAAGGGGATCTATTAAGTGGTAGTAAATCACCTGATACGGTTACCTCTCAGTTAGCACTCTTAAAATTCAGCCAATTGCACCAGGATTCAATCTCGCAACCTTGAGTTCCGCAGGCGAGAACGCTACCGCTACGTCACGTAGCGAGCCATAGTTTTATTAATTCTCTCTGACTGATATGCGTGTTCCTTTAGCATGATTGGGGGTTTCACTTTCACGAGATTTCCTGTTATACAATGCTGGTCTATTGGCAATAAATAGAGAAACATAGATGGAAATTTTTCAACATTATCTTAGTACGAACTCACTTCATCTGGGATCTAAACTGCGATGATCGGTTCCCATTCATTTGACAACCACATTTTCTTGCAGTCGCTTAACCTGTTGAGTGCTTCGCCCGTCTATAGACGTTGCACAAGAACTTTTCTTTTCATATTCCCCATTGGCTTTCGAGTGCCGAGTCAATCTCTGGCATGCCCTGCCACCTATTGGGCATCATGTAGTACTACTTGAGTTTGGATTTTTGCTTCTGGAAATACAGAACATTTTGTAGACGTCTGTCCTCTACAGCTGGAATTCATCTGTAATGTAAACAAGCATGGCGGAATGACAATCAAATTCTTCAAGTCACATTGTGATTTTGGATCAAAGAATATCCATTTGTGAACCAGCAAGGAGCAACAAGTAGTCTATTAGGCTAGTTGCCTGCTAATTTCAGGAAATTATTTTATTTTGGGTCCTGTTATGCAAATGATGTAAGCATAGACATAAGAATTCTGCATTTGATTCGTCGCAAATAAAATAATTATAAACGTAGGATTTGGAATTAATGACCCAAAACCTACAGACATTTTAAGCCTATCACATCCCCCCATACTCTCCATCTGATAAGTTAACAAGAATTTCTGTGACGAACTAAAGAGCCTACTTTTCTTAATATTAAGATTCATGCCAATGATTAATCTATATGGACCTATCTAGAATAATGACGAAATTAAGTTGGTAATATCGAAGTTTCTAATTAGTTCGACATATACCAGGTGTAATACAGCCTAATAGAGCACTACAGTTGGCAGCCCTGGTGACTGAATATATTCTTAGTTCCATCTATTAAGGTACAGAATACTAACTTTGGTTGAAGTCCAATGGATAGCACGCACGTTACATGCAGTTAGACAATGGATCTATCAGCGCGCGTAAAATCATGTTGGCAACAATGTCAAGCATGTGTTGGTCAGAAATAATCTGAAATATTATGATCTCTTGTTGTGCTAAATTTGGATGAAATCCATTTGTTAGTAGCTTATAGAAGTTACATGTATTTTAAAATTGGACCTATCAGCAGGCTTAGAATCATGTTGGCAGAACTGACGTATATTAGTTCTAGAATGTCAGATACTATACGTGTGCAATGTTTAGAGCTGTTGGCTTTGATATTGTTACGTGCCACCCCCTAGTGGCACTTTTGTTTACTGGATTACGGTGGGTTGAAGCACAACACAGATAGTTCCTTTAAAGAAATATAATTAGCTTTATTGCGGCCAGAAAGATACACCACTCAACAACAAATACAAGCAATTAGAACCTTACTCCAGTTTCCTCACGGAGAGAACACTTCCCTTTCACTTGTCAATAAGCCGCAGAAGTTAATCCCTCGTAATGAGGAGGCCCCGTACGCTGGCTGGAAATATCTGCACTCAGCCTGTCACCGCACTACACACTGTTTCACAATTCTCCACAATCACCTCTGTCGCACTGGAAAACACACTCGCTCAAGACACAGTTCCTCTGTAGGCTTCTCACTCCCTCGCTGTCAAGAGAATCAGCTTCACTAGGGGTTTCGCAAGTCACGTCGCCAACAACTGTCGCTCAAGGTAAACGCTCGCACTAGCTCGAAAAACACTCTCGACCCCGCTTGCCAGGTCGCTCTTATATAGCAGGCCGGTGACTCAATAAATGCTTCTAGACCCATCCAGGGTTCACGGCTTCTCGATGTTTCCATCACTGGCTGGGTCATGAATATTCTGGACCATCCCTTTGTCCTAGTAGCCCTTGTTGCGTAAGGCGCACGTAATACACTGAGACAGAGCACAGCCCGGGGCAGCTGTGACTCATGCGGCGAGCGACGAAACATACTCTCAGCCATAACAATATATTGATATTAGAGTAAGAAATAGAGACAGCATTTATAAACAGTTGGCAGTCCTGGTTGCTCTTAAGAATACGCATAGTCATATCTGTTATAGTACACATAGCACATTCAAAATTTGGTTGAAATTCAATTGATAGTATAGAAGCTACATGTGTTTAAAAGTTGGTCTTATCAGCAGGCGTAGAATCATGTTGTTAGCACTGACGTATATTAGTTACTCCAAATTAATCTAGAATGTCAGGTACTATGCGTGTGCATAGTTTAAAGCTGTCGGCTTGCATATTTTCTGATATATTGGTATTTGGATTAAGAAAAATAGAGAGAGTATTTATTAACAGTTGGCAGCCCTAGTGGCTCTTAAGAATACGCTCAGTTATATCTGTTTATGTACACATATTACATACGAAATTTGGTTGAAATCCGTTGATAGTGTAGGAGTTATATGCATTTGAATATTGGACCTATCAGCAAGCTTAAAATCATTTTGGCAACACTGCCATGTATAGCCTCCTGTAAATTAAACTGGTGAGATATTCAGGTATAGATCTTTACTCATACCAAATTTGGTTTCGATTGGTGCTGCCGTTTAGGAGTTGTTAGGGGGACACACACACACACACAGCCAGACAGACAGACAGTCACACATTTGCCCGGATTGATCTCATAAGTCTACTTTTTCCTCATTTTTGCAAAATGTGAAAAGTAGGCAAAAAATCATGACTTCTACAATTTATTTAAAAAAATCGTATGAAACACTCAGCACTGACGTAGCAAATAGTTAAGTGGTTAACTCAGCACTTAAAAGGTTAAATCAGAGTCGCCCGGGAACATTGCTCGAGTATTTAGGGCTAGCAAACTGAGAATAGAACTAGAAGCCAAGTACAAGGCCCACTCACACACAGACACATGCGCAGGGGATTAGAACCGGCCATTTTACTACCCCCTGAGTCACCTGTTGTACTTGGTCAATCAAACGTTTTAAGATGTGTTTTATTGCAAAATATTTGATATATCTTTTATTATACGAATAATCCCTATATCCCTATATCCCTATATCCCTATATATATTATAATTGTGAAAATCTGTGTGTCCGTGGGTGTGTGTGAGTGTGTGTGTTAGTTTGTTACCTCTTGACACTAAAACGGCTGGACGGATTTGGATGAAATTTGAAATGGAGACAGCTTATACCATGGGATAACATATAGGCTGCCTTTCGTCCGGAAATAAATCATTGTTCCCGTGGAATGGGCTACATAACTGAAAAGTCACCAAAAATACTCAAACAGGACAAAATATCGAAGTTGTCGCATAAAGACCGGACAAAGCTCATTTTACTCCCCTCGATGCAAGAAACAATACTCGGTACGTCCCTACGGGACACCGAAGACTACATTTTAAGACTCTAAAACCAACAGTTTCAAAGATATTCGCAGAAAACTATCTTCGCTCTGATTGATGAACTAATCGCAAGTCCGTTTCCATGGCAACACTACCTCAAGGTATGACATCCGATTTTCTATATATCCCTCTAGGAGGCAATGCCAATTCATTTATTATCATTTTCAAGATATATATAAACACAATAAGAACAGGGTAGCGTGCCTGCCTCTCATCTGGAGGCCCCGGGTTCGATTCCCGGCTCCGTCAGAGATTTTAGACACTGACGTGAGGGCTGCAACGGGCTGAACTCAGATTCGTGAGGACAATTGAGTAGCTGTGGGGCAGCGCGCCGGTCACGAAGAACAAGATTAACGGCTGACGGGACACTATGCACTGACCACGCGTCACCACAATATCTGCAGGCCAAATGGCTGGGAAGCGGTCGCATGGTAGGCCTAGGCCCTTCATGGGCTGTAGTGCCAGGGGTAAAAAAAATTAGGGGAAGCGCCTTCTAATACCACCTTTAATTTTTAAACACTACAGTAGCGGCTATTAAATAAAGGTAGCGATATAGCTACGTTCAATTTCATAAACACTGGGCTCACAAATCCCGTATAGTTAAATACAAATATCGGTCTGGTCATAATTTCAATAGCAACGAAGTTCTGAGGCGGCTATTGCCGTTTCCTTAACACTTAAGGCATCCCGCCGTCATATACCTCAATGTGCACTTACCAAATTGTGAACCAGTCTATTTTACTGAAAAGAATTTCTACTGACATCCCGCCGTCATATACCTCAATGTGCACTTACCAAATTTTGAACCAGTCTATTTTACTGAAAAGAATTTCTACTAGCGAGTATCCACTCCGGCAAAAACCACACTCACTATATTTTCCAAAATTTACACAAGATATGATTTTTAAAGCACTCTTCTGTATGTTGAGGTACAGAGACATACCACATGGAAAGATACAATAAAATATTGGCAAATCTGAGTTCAAGGAACTGCTGTCCAGAATAGGCTTTCGGTACAGGTTATGCGGCCCATGTTCCTTTGACAATGCATCTACACCATGTGCGAGGGCAACGCATTTCAAAGATCTCTAAAAACACAATAATCAGGAAATTGGAGAACAATTTAAAGTCGGAGTGAAGATTCAAGGAGAAATAATTTCATCTCTGAGATTTGCTGATGACATCGTCATCTTGGCCAATACGCCAGAAGATTTGAACGAGTTTTTGAATGGTATGGACTCCGTCTTGACGAATGAATTCATGATGAAAATCAATAGATGTAAAACAAAATTATTGGAATGCAGCCGAAATAAATCAGAAACCTCTATGGACATCAAATTGGCAGGTGAAACGCTACGGGAAGTAGGAGACTTCTGTTACCGGTACTTAGGAAGCAAAATAACCAGTAATGGACGAAGCAAAGAGGGTATAAAAAGCAGGTTGGCTCAGGCAAGGAAAGCATTTCTACACAAAAAGGAATCTCTTGACATCGAATATACATTTAGGTATTAGGATGTCATTTTTGAAAGCTTTTGAGTCACTATAAGGAAGTGAAACTTGGACTAATGGTGCTGCAGTAAAGAGGAGAATTGAAGCGTTTGAAATGTGGTGTTACGGGAGAATGATGAAGATCAGATGGTTAGATAGGTTATCAAATGAAGAGCTATTAAGACGAGTGGGAGAGGAGAGATGTTTCTGGCGACTGCTAATGAAGAGAAGAGATAGGTTGGTACGACACTTATTAAGACACCCAGGAATAGCAAGCTTAGTTATGGATGGGAGGGTCAAGGACAAGAACTGTAGGGGTAGACCAGGGTTATACAGATTGCCTCGGATGTAGGGTGTGGTAGCTATGTAGTGATGAAACGATTAGCTCAGGAGAGCGAGGCATGGAGGGCTGCATCAAACCAGTCAAAAAACTGAAGACTCAAACCACAACAATCGGGAATTTTAATTACTTAGAGACGCATGTGAGGCAAAAGGGTTGTTGGAGAATTTCAATCCCTGGGATGTAACACTGGAAGTGACTGCATAATGTACATCAGCGACCAAGGTGAGAGATATTTTACTATAGGTCTATTAATAGCGACATGTTGACGTTCAAATCATCAATAAGTGTGGCAAAATTATACCCAGAATAGCTTAAGGAAAAATACTTTTAATTCCCCATATTCAGAAAGATTTGCCATTCCAGGTGTGCGTTTAGACAAAACCATTTTTTCCCATGGACAACTGTATGTGGCGTGCTGGCGAGTAGCCGGACAACAAAATCGTTATGTCTCAGCAGAAGATGGCAAAACCAAAATTAAGTTTTCCAATGTGTTCACAACTCTATAAAATTCCCACTTTGCTGCTCATATCTATATACTGTATGTATCAGAATTTTCAGAATTTGAATCTACCCACCTGTAGCCGCGATTGCTGTAATAGAATAAACCAATTATCAGCAATAATGCATCGTCCCCATTGTCTTGATCGCGAGCGAAGCCGCGGGTACCTGCTAGTATATTATAATTGTGAAAATCTGTGTGTCCGTGTGTGTGTGTTAGTTTGTTACCTCTTGACACTAAAACGGCTGGACGGATTTGGATGAAATTTGAAAAGGAGACAGCTTATACCATGGGATAACACATAGGCTGCCTTTCGTTCGGAAATAAATCATTGTTCCCGTGGAATGGGCTACATAACTGAAAAGTCACCAAAAATACTCAAACAGGACAAAATATCGAAGTTGTCGCATAAAGACCGGACAAAGCTCATTTTACTCCCCTCGATGCAAGAAACAATACTCGGTATGTCCCTAGGGGACACCGAAAACTACATTTTAAGGCTCTAAAACCAACAGTTTCAAAGATATTCGCAGAAAACTATCTTCGCTCTGATTGATGAACTAATCGCAAGTCCGTTTCCATGGCAACACTACCTCAAGGTATGACATCCGATTTTCTACATATCCCTCTAGGAGGCAATGCCAATTCATTTATTATCATTTTCAAGATATATATAAACACAATAAGAACAGGGTAGCGTGCCTGCCTCTCATCTGGAGGCCCCGGGTTCGATTCCCGGCTCCGTCAGAGATTTTAGACACTGACGTGAGGGCTGTAACGGGCTGAACTCAGATTCGTGAGGACAATTGAGTAGCTGTGAGGCAGCGCGCTGGTCACGAAGAACAAGATTAACGGCTGACGGGACACTATGCACTGACCACGCGCCACCACAATATCTGCAGGCCAAATGGCTGGGAAGCGGTCGCATGGTAGGCCTAGGCCCTTCATGGGCTGTAGTGCCAGGGGTAAAAAAAATTAGGGGAAGCGCCTTCTAATACCACCTTTAATTTTTAAACACTACAGTAGCGGCTATTAAATAGATAGATTTATTTTGACTGGCAAGATTAGGGCCATTGGGCCCTCTCTTCCATCTAACCAGATTATACAAATAATAAATGATGAACAATACAAATACAACTTAAATCTAACAATATTACAATGTTGATATAATATAAAATACATATGAAATGGATTAGCTTGATAATATACAATACAAATATAGCTACGTTCAATTTCATAAACACTGGGCTCACAAATCCCGTCTAGTTAAGTACAAATATCGGTCTGGTCATAATTTCAATAGCAACGAAGCTCTGAGGCGGCTATTGCCGTTTCCTTAACACTTAAGGCATCCCGCCGTCATATACCTCAATGTGCACTTACCAAATTGTGAACCAGTCTATTTTACTGAAAAGAATTTCTACTGGCATCCCGCCGTCATATACCTCAATGTGCACTTACCAAATTTTGAACCAGTCTATTTTACTGAAAAGAATTTCTACTAGCGAGTATCCACTCCGGCAAAAACCACACTCACTATATTTTCCAAAATTTACACAAGATATGATTTTTAAAGCACTCTTCTGTATGTTGAGGTACAGAGACATACCACATGGAAAGATACAATAAAATGTTGGCAAATCTGAGTTCAAGGAACTGCTGTCCAGAATAGGCTTTCGGTACAGTTTATGCGGCCCATGTTCGTAACATGGAATGTTTTCCTTTGACAATGCATCTACACCATGTGCGAGGGCAACGCATTTCAAAGATCTCTAAAAACACAATAATCAGGAAATTGGAGAACAATTTAAAGTCGGAGTGAAGATTCAAGGAGAAATAATTTCATCTCTGAGATTTGCTGATGACATCGTCATCTTGGCCAATACGCCAGAAGATTTGAACGAGTTTTTGAATGGTATGGACTCCGTCTTGACGAATGAATTCATGATGAAAATCAATAGATGTAAAACAAAATTATTGGAATGCAGCCGAAATAAATCAGAAACCTCTATGGACATCAAATTGGCAGGTGAAACGCTACGGGAAGTAGGAGACTTCTGTTACCGGTACTTAGGAAGCAAAATAACCAGTAATGGACGAAGCAAAGAGGATATAAAAAGCAGGTTGGCTCAGGCAAGGAAAGCATTTCTACACAAAAAGGAATCTCTTGACATCGAATATACATTTAGGTATTAGGATGTCATTTTTGAAAGCTTTTGAGTCACTATAAGGAAGTGAAACTTGGACTAATGGTGCTGCAGTAAAGAGGAGAATTGAAGCGTTTGAAATGTGGTGTTACGGGAGAATGATGAAGATCAGATGGTTAGATAGGTTATCAAATGAAGAGCTATTAAGACGAGTGGGAGAGGAGAGATGTTTCTGGCGACTGCTAATGAAGAGAAGAGATAGGTTGGTACGACACTTATTAAGACACCCAGGAATAGCAAGCTTAGTTATGGATGGGAGGGTCAAGGACAAGAACTTTAGGGGTAGACCAGGGTTATACAGATTGCCTCGGATGTAGGGTGTGGTAGCTATGTAGTGATGAAACGATTAGCTCAGGAGAGCGAGGCATGGAGGGCTGCATCAAACCAGTCAAAAAACTGAAGACTCAAACCACAACAATCGGGAATTTTAATTACTTAGAGACGCATGTGAGGCAAAAGGGTTGTTGGAGAATTTCAATCCCTGGGATGTAACACTGGAAGTGACTGCATAATGTACATCAGCGACCAAGGTGAGAGATATTTTACTATAGGTCTATTAATAGCGACATGTTGACGTTCAAATCATCAATAAGTGTGGCAAAATTATACCCAGAATAGCTTAAGGAAAAATACTTTTAATTCCCCATATTCAGATAGATTTGCCATTACAGGTGTACGTTTAGACAAAACCATTTTTTCCCATGGACAACTGTATGTGGCGTGCTGGCGAGTATCCGGACAACAATATCGTTATGTCTCAGCAGAAGATGGCAAAACCAAAATTCAGTTTTCAAATGTGTTCACAACTCTATAAAATTCCCACTTTGCTGCTCATATCTATATACTGTATGTATCAGAATTTTCAGAATTTGAATCTACCCACCTGTAGCCGCGATTGCTGTAATAGAATAAACCAATTATCAGCAATAATGCATCGTCCCCATTGTCTTGATCGCGAGCGAAGCCGCGGGTACCTGCTAGTCATAAGATAAATGATACTAAGCAAAGTATAAAATACTCTAATTGACCACAAACAAGACAGAAAATACAAATTATGCTTCTTGTGTTTTTATGCCAGGAATAATTTCCAAAAACAATGTAACGTATACCGACATAATTTAAATCATGTTTTTTTTTTGTAACGATGTGTTGATTTGAAATAAAATAGTCACTTTCCAATAAGAAACAAATTTAAAAAACATTAGGATTTGATTGGCCAAGAACAATAGGTGACTCACGGGGTGGAACTACGGTCGGTCCTTATCCCCTGCGCTTGTGTGTGTGCGATCGGTGGGTGTGTGAGTGGACTTTGTGTCTGACTCCCAGTCGCATTCCCAGTTTGGTACCCTTATGGTGTCCTCTCTCTCCTCTTCCCCCTGGCGTAGAAACAAACCAATCAAAAACGATCATCTCGGACAAGATCACATAGAGTGTGGTGGCAAACTGGATTGAACCCACCTTCTACTTCGCACGCAAACAACACACTCCGTCCACGTGAACTTCGCACAGCATGACCACCCATAATCTAAATTGACACAGGAAAATATATGATAATGATGAAAATAACTGTTCTTTTTATGAGACCTGAGATCTAGATTATCGATCCTTAAGGAATTGATGAGTGAAATAACAAATTTATCAGTCAATGCACCTTTATTTCACCCAGCAGCTTAGTCTAGCGCGTCAAGTGCCGCCCTACGACTAAGTGAGGAGGTGAGTTCGAAGAGCCGTATTTCGAATCCAATCGTTGACAAAAGCCTTCCTGAGTGTAATCTTTCCCCGGTCTTAAGAATTTCAAGGCGTTGCTGTCCGCGTTAAATCTCTTACCACGACTGTGATGGGCACGTGCAGCAAGTTTGTAGATTGGAGGTTCGAATCCCGTCGCTGGGAGTGGCTATCCTCAGCGTCTTTTTATCCTGAGTTTTCCCACACTCTCTCCAGGTAAATGTCTGGATAGTACCTTATTTCAAGTCCGGGGAAACCTACCTCATTCTGACCCTAATAATTCCAGCAACACACTCTACTACAGTAACCACAGAAACATAGGTTATAAGACAAATTGAACACACAGCCAAGTGCACGGGGCTGATGAGCAAGATGTCCCAATATCATAGAACGAATTAAGAACAATAACCACAAATCTTTTACATACTACCTCCAGGGGAATGTCGGGATGGTACTTTGTTCCAGACTAGGTTGATCTACCCCAATACTAATCACAGTTATATACAACTACAGTACTTTCACCACGTAAGCATACGTTATTAGATATATTCCCCACACACAAGATCACAGGACTGATGACCACGACACCCCAAGTCTCATAATGAAGTAAAACAACATATAATTTATATAAAACCTGTTGAGAATTATGTATTTGAACCCTGCGGCGAGGCCGTGCTCGTTAAATCGTGCGCCACGGCCGCGCGGGCCACTGCAGCAAGTTCGGTGGTGACAGGATCGAATACCCGGCGCTGACAGCAGCTATCCTGACTGTGTTTTTTCTCCAGGGCTTTCCACAATCCCTCCAAGAAAATGCCGGGATAGTACCATTCTTCAAGTCCCGACGAGCCTATACCTTCCCTGTCCCGAATTCAGTTACACACGCTGCTACAGTCATCACTTAAATATAGGTAATTAGACAGGTTTAACACACACGCGTCTTCGGTGGCATAGTCGGTAGCATGCTGAGCTTCCATGCCCAAGATCGCGGGTTCAAACCCGGCCGAAGTTGTCGGATCCTTTAAGAGCGTTAAAAATCCCTCAGTATTCTTTCCTTCGGAGGGGAAGTAAAGCCGGCGGGCCCATGTCATAGATTTATGGCATGTTAAAGAAACTTCCACTAATTTTACATGTGAAAATGAAAATCCACAGTCTGCTTCTAGTCGACCGACCGGGTCAGGAATGGAATGAATGAAGCCCCCATCTAGCGGCGAGGATATGAACTGTGCTGGCTGCCGAAGCCTGTCGCACTCCTCTGGGGCAATGATTAAATGAATGACAGATGAAATGAAATGATAGCGGGGAGTGTTGCTGGAATGAAATTTTTGACAGGGAAAGCAGGAGTATCCGGAGAAAAACCTGCCTGCCTCCGTTTTGTCCAGCACAGATCTCACATGGAGTGACCAGGATTTGAACCACGGACCCAGCGGTGAGAGGCCGGCGAATTACACATGGGTGAAGCTAAATTAAGTTATAGGTTAAACATTTGACAAATGCTCTTAGGTTCCGACGTTCGTCGCCAGGAGACGACAACGGTGGCATCTGGTAACCCAGTTCTGAACTAGTAGTTGTTGACGGTTGCGTTTGTCGGCAAAAGCAGGAACTACTTGAAAAAATTCAATGTCGGCAGTCCTAACTTGAATTGAAAACAGGAGATAACACACACTAATACAGTCATCACAATTAACACCGGTTATCAGACAGATTCTACACACACCCTACGTACACGGGGCTACAGGACCGCGTTGTCGCAGCCCCTAAACTGAGGAACCAACCAACCTTCAACACACACACACAAATACACGGAGTTGTTCGCTATGATGGCCTAAGCCCATCAACTGAATCAACAACCACAATATATTTTAACGCCAGCGTTATGAAGTCTTGTTGCCTTATAGACCTTCGTACTCTCCATTAAGCTCAAGTTTTACTGTGAAACATCTCCTTTACTAGCACGCTTCTGCTCATATTTACTGAACAAAACGCGTGTGTCTGTCTGTCTGTCTGTCTGTCCTTGTGTCCGCTCATTTCCATTGAGTGGTCGAGATAATTGTAATTAGCTCTAATTAGTGTATGGCATGTGTTGTGGGCCTTCACATCACATCGCATCGCGTTCATTACGCTTCCTTCTGTATCATTTTGGTTTTACAGACAACAAAAGGAAAAAGATAATATGTTTCTTAACCATCCAACGGCAACATATGTTACGATGTTGATGTATTCATGTGGGTATGATCATAATTGTAGAGAAGTAGTATTAAAAACTAGTTATTATCTCTTCATTGTTTACCAAGTAATCATTTTTGTTGAATCCTATTTTTCTTTTACACGCTTGATTCTTCTTTGTGGGTTCTTAAAGATAATGTATAATCCTATTGTATGAGACTTACCTTCTGCGTGCTTTGGCCGCCCAATCCTGACCTACGTATACCCCTACAGCCCACCTACCTACAGTATACCAAAACCAAGCCTAGCCTTTCCACTCTTTAATGATAGTTCACAGATTACGGTGTTTGAAGTACCTCAAGCTGACGACGGGCCAAGCGGCTGTAAAGTGGATAGCTCAATGAACCAGTCAGCACCTGTGCAAACCTGGCTCCAATTATGTCGTGGAATATATAATCATTGCCTCTATAAAATGCAGTTTGCTGCGACCAGGCGTGGAGATCATAAAAATTCAACTCGTAAAGAATATATATTGTATCTTAATCATACTCTATCTTTGATTACAATGGCCGTGTGGAAGACTGAACTAGTACAGCCTTTATGTGATCTAGGATCTTTGGTATCATAGCACGGACATGAACAACGTAATATCTCGCTAAGATGGCGTAATTAAACAATACTACGATACTTCGTAATGTGAGTATCCTATTTCATTCTGTATGAACTAGTACAGCCTCTCTGTCATCTAGGATGGTATCCTAGCACGGATGTGAAAAATGTAACATCTCGATAAGATGGCGCGTATTAAACAATACTACGATGCATTGTAATGCATGTATTCCCTACTTCAGTCACATTACACGACAGATTGTTATCATCTTTCATCGTCAGCCTTAGCTTGCCACGGTGGGTGAGTGAATAGCGTGTCGGTCTACTAACCCCAAGATTGCAGGTTCGCCCCTGACCGTGGTAAGTGATTTTTGAAAGGCGGCAAAAATACGATACGCATGTCATACGATGTTGGCATGTCAAAGAACCCATTTGAATTCAGTAGGCCGAGTTCATAATGGCAAAATTAATCTCGGGAGTTTCCGCCAGCACAAAGTTCCTCATTTCTCTACTAGAAAGCGCTATTGTGTTCAAGGAGATTAGATATCTAACATCTAACCTCCTTGACTTTCATAGTCAAGGAACTACGAAATTCGGCATGCAAGCTACCCTCTGGGTGTCAAATAGCAAAGCTTGCACCAGGCACCCGAGGCCATACGATATTATTATTATTATTATTATTATTATTATCGTCAGCCTTTGACTTAGCTATTAATGTCAGTGAATATTATTGTTGCTTCAATTAATAATGATGATATGTGGCTTCCGAAAAGGCCTGGTGATAGTCTTTTAAGTTGACGCCTACAGTATGGCCATCAGCCCTCGGATATCCTACTTGTGTGTTTGTATTGTCTTTGTCTTATAACCTGTGTTATTGTTATGACTGTAATTGTGTGTGTGTCTGCCTGTCAAGTAGTCAGCCCGGAGGCTGAATGCATTCTCAAAAAGCACCCAGAGTTGAACCCCACAAATATGCAGTATCACATTATTATTGCACCTGTCCAATTTTCTTTATTTCACGAAGGATCGGCCTTTAATCCTTCAGCTACGGAAGTTCGTTGAAAAGTGCAACAACAAGAATGGAAGTCGTCTTCTTTGGTGCCAGTCAGTTTAGCAATGAAGTCACATCACATCCAAAGAGAGAGAGAATAGTAGGGGGAAGAGTTAATCCGCTTACGGCTGTACCGTCTCTTGTCTCAGCTATACTTAACTCTGCTGCTACCCAGAGGCCCTGCCAATTACGTGCCCAGACTGGACAGCATACCACGTGGGCCGAACGGGCAAAGGGTATAATTTTATCATGGCTTCCCTTACATCGGCATGATTCCTCTTCTTCTTTTCCATTGTTGCCACGTGCAATGTTTCGTATTATATGCAGATTTTTTCTCACCTCTACTTCTTCTTTTTATTTATTTATAAAACACTTCTACCGAGCAAAATAACAATAAAAAAGATTGGCATCTTTGGCTTCCGGGGAAGTGTGAATAGCAGATGAGGAGATGTGGGTTCGATAGCTCCCGTATAACTAGAGAGTCCATCGTTAACACCTCCCATGATCTATAGTTCGATATCAGACATCAAACACGTGCAATTGTTGAGGGCTGAGGAGAGGAACTTGAGGTAACCCTTACTTTAAAGGAGTAAGCGACTTGAGGGCATATGGAGCCCTCCGGAATGTTACGATGAAAAACACTTTTCGTATAGTGTAATGATATATAAGCAGAGCAATTGCTGACGCTGATAAAATTATTACTTGCAATGATACATCCTGCCGATGGAACTACAGTAAAGATTTCCTTTGTTTCAAAGATATGCAGTATCACATATTTCAAATGTTCAAAGACACAAAAGTGTCTTATTGTGCATAGTTTCTGATTGTATGCATTTTAATTAATGATGTGTTATCCATGGAGGCAGGGGCTAAGGGATTAACACTTTCTAATGATACCTACCTAAAGTGATGACGAGAAAACCCCCCTGAAGGGATTTGCACTGTACCTTAAGGAACGCAGCACAAGGCTAACTTAAAGGCCAGCACAAGAACAATTTATATTTACATATCCAATTCCTGGGTAGCTTAGTTGTATGATTCTTCACTTCCCACGAAGGTGGTTTCGTTCCCCGGCCGATGCATATGCGATTTTGAAAATGAAAATGTCCAGTGCATCGTTTTCAACTCAAAAACGTGATTTCGTAGCTCTTTACATGCAAAAAAAAAAAAAAACATTAGTATGAGCCTCAGGAAACGTCTTGTGAAGATATATGTGTGGAGCGTACTGTTGTATGGTAGTGAAACCTGGACTCTTAGCTTGGCTGATAAGAAACGAATAGTAAGTAGCCTTTGAAGTATGGTGCTACAGGAAAATACTAAAAATTCCATGGGTGGACAAAATCAGTAATGAAGAAACGCTGAAAAGGATTGGAGAGAAGCCATGTTTATGGAATATGCTTACTCACCGAAGAGACAATTGGATTGGACATATCTTGAGGCATGAAAGTCTTCTGCACACAATACTGTAGGGCAATGTGGAAGGAAAGAACTGTAGAGGTAGACCACGGCTAGGATGCATAAAACAAATCATTCACGACAAGGGTTGTGATAATTACTTGAACTTGAAGAGACTAGCCACAGACCGGAGTTCATGAAAAAATGCTACAAACCAATCTTCGGATTGAACACCATAGAAGAAGATCACAAGGATAAAAGCCACATAAAATTTCAAATTAGTTATTGTTTAACATCCTGACTTACGTTGTTACAATTTCTATTGTTAATGCTAAATACATTTTTAAATTCCACTAGAAGCAGTCAGTCTATAAGGGTCCAGTTAAGCAGAAACGTAAAATTAAGCTATTCTGACCATTCTGCCAAAAGTTGAAAAGCTAGAAGACCCGGAAAAGTGTCAAACAGCGTCTTTTGAAAATATCTTATCATATTTCAGCATTTTGTTCTTCACTAAATGTATCACTACGAGCGCTAGTGTTGACCATGTATGGCCAAATCAACATCGAAATATCTACTTCCGTTTTGACTGACAATTCATAAACTCCGACAGTTAGACCACATCCTTTGTCGTATGTATGCACTGTACTGTAGTTCACTAAATTGATGTTAAGATTATTATTTCTTTTCTTTTTTTGTTATCCTAAAATCTTATTTCCCAAGTTCCCAAGTCATGTTTTTAACATTAAGTTCCCAGCCTGAAGGGTGATCTTTTTTTTTTCAAAACCCCATATTTAAATATTCAAATTTTGAGAAGTTTACTTTTGCTGTAAATTTGTATTTTTCTCTGTAGAGTTATCAATATATTTATGAAAACTTAAGATCGCCTCGTGCCGCAGAGGCTAGGATCCTTCGCTGTCATCCCTGATGTCTGGGTTCGATACCGTCCTCAGCCATCCAGGAAGTGGTTTTCCTCACTTGTACTCCATACAAATGCCTGGATTGTTCCTAACATACGGCCACGGCCGCCTCCTTCCCAATCATCACCTTTATTATAAATACACAAACTACTACATACACCACAACGACACAGGTTATTAGACACATTATATACAAACTCAAGAAGCCTATACATGGGGCTAAATGACAGTCCAAGCGACAAGGTACGTAATTTACACGAAAATATACCACAAATCAGGAATACAAAGTAGGATACCAAATAAGGTTCTCGACCATAACGTGGTGCAGCGGCTAGCATTCTTGGCTGTCACCCCGGAGGACCGGGTTCGAACCCCTGCTCTTCTAAAAACAATTTAATTCCAGTGTTAGACCTGGAACGGGGTACACTCAGCCTTGTGAGGCAAAACTGAGAAGAGGAGGGTTGAATTCCTACCTCGGCCATTCTGGAAGTGGTTTTCCGTGGTTTCCCCACTTCTACTCCAGGCAAATGCAGGGAACGCCATGGCTGCCTTATTCCCAATTCTATCCACAATTTACAAATATACAGTACGCACTATTACAGCTATCAGGTTATAATACAAATTCCACACTTATACACCTAAATACACGGGGCTACATGACCACGATGTCGCATGGTCCTGGTCGTACTCAAATAGTATAAGTTATTTAAAAGGTGTCGAAATCAAGTAGTTGCTGAGTGGATTTATACCAGAACAATATTGTGGAAACTGTAGACGAGACATGGCGATGTACTGTAAGTTACCCCATAGCACTACAGCCTGGTTGGTTCGTTGGTTCCTTAGTTTAGGGGCTGCGACAACGCGGTAATGTTGCCCCGTATACTTTTGGTGTGTGTAGAATCTGTCTGATAACCGGTGTTAATTGGGATAACTGTATTAGTGAGTGTTATCTGTTTTTAATTCAAGTAAGGACTTTCGCTATCAAATGCTACTGTCCACGACACCTAGCTGTGAACTTGGCTACTACTAGATGCCATCGCAACCAGCGCCTGGTGACGAACATTGGAACTTAAGAGCATTAATCAAATCTAACCTACAAAAATTTGCTTCACACTTTTTTACTTAGTGGAAGAGCACTACAGCCTACTGAGGCCCTTTGCCTACCAAGCAACCGCTGCTCAGTCTTTTGGCCTGCAGATTGTGAGATAACCGTTAATCTTGGCTTTCTTGACCGGGGCGCCTCCTCTCTGATCAGACAGCTACTCAATTGTCCTCATAAGGCTGAGTGCACCTCTTTCCAGCCATCACGTCAGTTTCTAAAATCCCTCCACTGCTGACCTTGGTCTCATTACGACTGTTGCTTTTTTATTTTATTTTAGGGGCTTTGCAAAATCGTAGTTATGAAGCCTCGTTTATTTGGGTGTATGTGGGATCTGTCTGACAACCAGTGTCATTGTGAGGGCTGTACTAGTATGTGTACTATTCTGTACTGTCCCGCCATTTGCCGGGAGAACTGAGATGGGATTTGAACATGGTTCTTCTCAGTTCTGCCTCACGACGCTGAGTGTACCCCGTTCCAAGTCTAATCACACTAACCACTACACCACAGAGGCGAATAATAATAATAATCATAATAATAATAATACATGTACAACTCTCTCTAATCCGCCATAAATAACTACCCCTCTAGTTTTGTTATACAATAAAAAATATAATAATCTTCTAAATGGTAAGATTACCTCAAATTAGATTATTAAACATTTGCAATAAAAAAACTATTTTTAAAATATGGTTAAGTTGTTGAAAACATCCCAATATACCAGGTAATGCTAATATTGCTAGAACAAAAATTAAATATTAGTCTGTTTTGAAATCTGTAGGCCTATCTGTTTTATATATCCCAGGCCAACACAAATCTCTTGTCCGCAATCTCGACAGGGTATATTTAGTTGTTCGCAATCTGGACGGTTTTTGACTTGTTCGCAATCAAGACACAACCGATTTGAAATGAGTCACTTCAAATTCACACCACTCGACACAACATAATTCGGTAGAGGGGTGGAGGGAGGGAACCTACCTGACCGCTCTCAATTGGCGCAGTTCCACTGCCACTTTTAGAAGTTTGATGCTAATGACCAGGGTCATTAGTGAAGCTTGGGCGCAGTTCCATACAACCCCACATGGATCAGGGGATTTTAATCTCTTTATGAAAGATTATTGCGATATATTTTATTGATAATATTCTATCATCCCAGTCACAAATACGGTAGAGTTCTTTTTTTATTGTTTATTCAGTGTGTTTTTTCACACAGTGGAACAATTTGTTTTGTGTTTCATTTCGTGCTAGTTGATTCACACTGAATACATTTGCCTGTTGCAATGTATCGGTTTCCTAGTAACACTGATTTGAATCCAGTCTCATCTTGTGTGACGAACGCGGCTGCACGATAATGTAGTCTCATTGTTGTACACTAGGGAAGGTATTGTTACAACCACGTAGCTTTTAAGACTTTAAATGGACTGGAATTAGAAGCTCTGTGGATAAAATAGCGGCTCAATTAGGACAATTATTATGGTAACAGCCCGCGCAGTTGGACTGTCCTTTGTATGCTACTACTTGTATTGAATTGGTTGGTGTTTTTTTTAATACATTCCCACAATAACCGTTCTGACACAGTTTTACCTCTCGACGGTGTAAGCTTTAGCTTTGCTTCTTCGTGCCCCACCTCGTAGTGTAGTGGCTAGCACACTTGGCTCTAACCACGGAGTTCCCGGTTCAATTCCCCGTTCTGCCAAGAAATTTAATTCGGATTTGAAGGTTGGAACGGGGTTTATTCAGCATTTGAGGCAGAACTTACGAAGAGGTGGGTTCGATTCTTACCTCATCCATCCTACAAGTGGCAGTTCGTGGTGTCCCACTTCCATTCCAGGCGAATGCCGGGATGGTAGACTACCTAAACGGAGGCCACAGACACCTTCTACCCAAATCTAATCACCACAAACAAATTCACACCCTACCTCTAACGCCACAATAACAGTTTATCAGACACAAGCACACGGTTCTGATGTCCACGATGTCTATGCCCCCTATTGTAACAACAAGAAAAACAACAACTTAACTCGACAGCTGGCGTCCAAAGAATCTAATAGCAATAATAATAATAATAATAATAATAATGTTATTGGTTTTACGTCCCTTTTAACAACTGTGGGTTCTAGAGACGGCAGGATTCTGAAATTGTGCCCCGAAGGGAATCCTTAACTTCCCAGTTAAGTATTTGATCCTGCAACCTCGGGAACAGCAGGCGAGAACGTTATCGCTGCACCACGAAGCAAGTCCCTGAGATTTTGTTTCTTATCCCGGAGCAGACTTTTTGGGTTTTATCCCTGTTTTTTTTATCATTCACTCCATATTCATGGCCATATCCAAATCCTACAGCTGCACACATTTGTATAGTTACCTCAATAACACGTGTTAGCTACGAGTCAGCCGTGGATATTAAATCACACACCATGATCGCGATGGGATGTTGAAGCATGTCCGGAGATTGGATGTTCTAATCCCGGCACTGACAGCGGCTATCTTGAGTTTGGCTTTTGTCCGGGTCTTCCACAGTCTCTCCAGGCGAATGCCTGGATATTAGCTTGTATCAAGTTTTGGGGTATCTAATCCAATCCAAACTCTTTTATATGTAGATACACATTAATAGCCAATACGAAAACAGAGGCTCTCAATAGAATTGTTCACACACCCAAGTACTGTATATAGGGCTGATGACCAAGATATCCCAACAACGATAACAACAACGACACGATGACAACAAGTTACGTATTTTGGAATATAACGAACTGGATTTGAGACTATAACTGGGCTTTTAAAAGGCAGTGCAGTTTAAAGAGTAAGGTATTCACTTCCTTGTTAAACGGAAAAATGTCAAAAGCAGAGGGAAAGTTTCTTGTATTCTTTCTAATGAAAATATTGACAGGGCTTGAGGGGCTTTATTAACTTCAGTAATTGGTTCTTTAAGTTTCGATACACTCATATCGATCAGTGAAGACAGTGCGGTTTTTATTTAGAAATATTTCATGAGGATTTTTAAATTTGGCACATGTGCAAAGCGGATAACTTTGCAGATTCATATCAAACAGCCCATACGTGACAGTGTTGCCAACATAATTCTACGCGTGCTGATAGGTTCAATATTTAACTGCATCTAACTTCTAATACATTTAAATGATAAGTATCAAATTTTATATATTGTGTGGATGCCGTAAAGGATATATTTGTGCGTATTATCAGAGTTAGCAGACCGACCAACTACCTAATAACTCTCTCTCTGAACATTTTAGCCATAGACTGTCAGTATCTCAGAATCCATGGAAGGAAACTATTTCAAACAAATTGTAGTGCTCTATCAGGCTACAATATTCCAGACAACATTTCGAACTTATCATGAAAGTCAGAGTATTACCAACTTAATTTTGTAGTTAAACTTACTATTCTAGATAGGTATATATACATGAATCATTGGTGTAATTCTTAAATCTTGAGAAAAGTAGGCTCTACGGTACGGTACTACTTTTTAGCCTATTTTCGTTTTTTGCAAAAAATGAAAGTAGACTGATGAGATCAACACAGGGCGAAAAAATGTGTGTCTGTCTGAGTGTCTGTGTGTGTGTGTGTGTGTGTGTGAGTGTGTGTGTGTGTGTGTGTCTGAGTGTGTGTGTGAGTGTGTGTGTGTGTGAGTGTGTGTACTATGAATGTCTGTCCCCTCCCCCCTATCAATTCGAACACGGTGAATCCGAATTGAACGAAATTTGGTACAGAGGTAGCACAAGCAAAGGGCACCTCAGTGTCATGTTTTATATCGTCGCCATCTTGACGGAAACGTAATGGCGGCCACCCAAATGATAAAAGATTAAATCAAATTACGACCAATCTAACAATCTAATCTCTACCAAATTTCGCAACATCATACCTTTTTGTGGGAAGCATCTTTTGACTGAAATGCAAGGTCATCATCCCAATAGTTTCCAGATATCAGCCATGTATGTGTGCAAATTGATTCACCATATCAATTCAAAACACGGTGAAACTGAATTGAATGACATTTTGTAAAGAGGTAGCACTAGCAAAGGGCACCTCATATTCATGTTTAATATCCGTATAACACGTTGTATTTCAACAAGCTACTACAACCAACATTCAATTAAACTCCTTGAAAAGGAAAAAGAGTTATAACAATACCCATTCATTTAGGAGAAAGTCGGCTATATGTTCTTTACTGAACAACTTGTTTGCTCATGGAATGAACTTCGCCGAAGGTCAAAATTCAGTTTGATGTGCAGTAGAACACTTTTAATTCGATGCCATGCGGACAATAAAACATTTTGAAAAATCTAAAATTCAAATTAACCAACAATGACAGTGTCATGATAGCTAATGAGCAATAATAAATGTACAGTATATACTAACATACGCTAATGTGAACATATTTTAATAATCATACTAATATATAACAAGAAGTTCCGTGAAGAACTATACAGCCTACTTTTCATGCCAATGATTATTCTACAGTATATGAACCTATCTAGAATAATGACGAAATTAAGTTGGTAATATCGAAATATCTAATTAGTTCAAAATATACCTGGTATAGTGTAGCCTAATAGAGCACTACAGTTGGCAGCCCTGGTGACTGAATATATTCTTTGTTCCATCTCTTAAGGTACAGAATACAAAATTTGGTTGAAGTCCAATGGACGTTACATGCAGTTAGACACTGCATCTATCAGCACGCGTAAAAGCATGTTGCCAACAATACCATGCGTGTGCTGGTCAGAAATAATCTGAAATATTATGATATTTTGTTGTGCCAATTTTGGATGTGATCCATTTCTTAGTATAGAAGTTTCATGTATTTTATTTAAAATTAGAAATATCAGCAGGCATAGAATCATGTTGGCAGCACTGCCTTGTATTAATTACTCCAAATTAATCTAGAATGTCAGGTGCTATACGTGTGCAAAATATAGAGCTGTTGGCTTGCATACTTTCTGATATATTGATATTAGGGTAAAAAAATATAGACAGCATTTATTAACAGTTGGCAGCCCCGATTGCTCTTAACAATACTTATAGTCATATCTGTTATGGTACACATAGCACACACGAAATTTGGTTGAAATCCAACTGATAGTATAGAAGTTACATGTATTTAAAAATTGGTACTATCAGCAGGTTTATAATCATGTTGGTAGAACTGACGTATATAAGTTACTCCAAATTAATCTAAAATGTCAGAATATACGTGTGCATAGTTTAAAGCTGTTGGCTTGTATACTATCTGATATATTGGTATTTGGATTAAAACAAGATGTTCAGTAAAGAACATATAGCCTACTTTCTCCTAAATGTATGAGTATAGTTATAACTCGTTGTTATTATCAAAGAGTATAATAGAACTATTCTTTGTTGAAGACCTTAGAAACGATTTACCTCTACCAAACGCCACAACCTAGATAAAACCTGCTACCATCATTGAAGAAAGAAAGATAAGAAGTATATCAATAATGTTATGGATCTGGAGACACAATCGACCGGACTGGCTGCATGGCTCAGCGGTAACGTTCTCGCTTGCTGGGCCCTAGGTTGCAGGTTCGTATCCTGGCGCAGTCAGCTGGCATTTGAGGGTGTATAAATGCGAGGGAGCCGTGTCAGTACATTTACTGGCACGTTAAAGATCCCCTTCGGGCCAAAATTCCGGCACCCCGGTGTCTCTAAAAGCAGCAGTAGTTAAAAGGGATGTAAAACCAATAACATTATTATTATTATTATTATTATTATTACATATACGACCTGCCGTGGGCAACATCCAACTTTGAGTTGAGGCATGTCTTTACACGTCTGGTTGTGCATGGCTTTCACAACCCTAATTGAATTAACAAATCTTTCCATGACCCTACAGAGACGTGTGTATACAAACTATGTGGATATTTTCGATTGCTATTTGCCTGAAATAAAAGTAATGAACTAACACCAACGGCTTGAATTCAGTTACTACGTGAAATCGTTTTGTTCTTTACTTCAAATAACATTTTCAAGTAACGCAAAATAGGCCGTTACAAACCCTTTAAAATAAAAAGTAAAAATGTATCGTAGTATCATCTTGTCATTCTTCAAATTCGATGCGCATAGAATGCCAATGGTACAGTAATCAATGGAGCCCCACGTAGACTAGTCGTGACATCTAGTGGTGAAATATCGAACAATATAACCCTAACAGAGCGAGTGCATTCTAGCGGCCAGAAGAAGAAACTTTTCAATAAAATCTGGAAGTTAATAAGTAGGTCGGCGTGCAGTTACCTTTTTGGCAGCTAGATGTCTCGAGTAAATCTGCTGGTGAATTATGTTTTAATTAAATATATATTTTACACCATAATATGCACAATATAACGCTTAATTTTAAAACATCTGAGTCATTACAAAACAATAAACATATAACATTTCAAGCAAAAAACCTAGCTCTGATCGGGTTTGAACCATAGGCATTTGAGCGATAGGCTAACGCTCTACCACTGAGCTAATTGTGTCAACGAATATCGTTGTATATAAAATGACTTACATAGAACTTGTTAGCAAATAATGATTTATACTAAACGATTTCATCACTGGAGTATATTATTTACATATAAAGCCTTTCATACAAAGATTATTTATTTTGTATCAGTACGCTATATTGCATGCAATACTCAAATTAGTGAAATATAAGTCAGGCACAAGATATCCGCTGCCATCTTGTCTTATTACTGAATCGGCTCAGCTTTTTAAAATCACGTCTGCACTATAGTATTACGAAATAAACTTTTAATTTCGAACGTGCCTCTTCCTTTAGAACAGTTAAAACGATTCTCGGCTCGATAATCGGAACTGGTGGGTCCCATGATATGGATTATAAAGTTTGCATAATTCGCACGGCCGCCATCCTGAAATGGTATGGCGGACGACCTTGTAGTTTGGTCACAAGGCGCATCCTATACGAAGGTATGTTGTTCCCAAATTTGGTAGAGATCGGATGATTTGGTTAGTCGTTATTTGATTTTACGTTTGAACGTTTGAGTGGCCGCCATTCAGTTTTAGTAAAGATGGCGGCGATATAAAACATGACACTGAGGTGTCCTTTGCTAGTGCTACCTTTGTACCAAATTTCGTTCAATTCGCATTCACTGTGTTCGAATTGATAGGGGGGGACAGACATTCAGAGTGCACACACTCACACACACACAGACACACACACACACACACACACACACACACAGACTCACACACACACATACACACACACACACACACAGACTCACACACACACATACACACACACAGACAGACACACTTTTTTCGCCCTGTGTTGATCTCATAAGTCTACTTTAATTTTTTGCAAAAATCGAAAGTAGGCTAAACAAGATGTTCAGTAAAGAACATATAGCCTACTTTCTCCTAAATGTATGAGTATAGTTATAACTCGTTGTTATTATCAAAGAGTATAATAGAACTATTCTTTGTTGAAGACCTTAGAAACGATTTACCTCTACCAAACGCCACAACCTAGATAAAAACTTCTACCATCATTGAAGAAAGAAAGATAAGAAGTATATCAAGAATGTTATGGATCTGGAGACATAATCGACCGGACTGGCTGCGTGGCTCAGCGGTAACGTTCTCGCTTGCTGGGCCCTAGGTTGCAGGTTCGTATCCTGGCGCAGTCAGCTGGCATTTGAGGGCGCACAAATGCGAGGGAGCCGTGTCAGTACATTTACTGGCACGTTAAAGATCCCCTTCGGGCCAAAATTCCGGCACCCCGGTGTCTCTAAAAGCAGCAGTAGTTAAAAGGGATGTAAAACCAATAACATTATTATTATTATTATTATTATTATTATTACATATACGACCTGCCGTGGGCAACATCCAACTTTGAGTTGAGGCATGTCTTTACACGTCTGGTTGTGCATGGCTTTCACAACCCTAATTGAATTAACAAATCTTTCCATGACCCTACAGAGACGTGTGTATACAAACTATGTGGATATTTTCGATTGCTATTTGCCTGAAATAAAAGTAATGAACTAACACCAACGGCTTGAATTCAGTTACTACGTGAAATCGTTTTGTTCTTTACTTCAAATAACATTTTCAAGTAACGCAAAATAGGCCGTTACAAACCCTTTAAAATAAAAAGTAAAAATGTATCGTAGTATCATCTTGTCATTCTTCAAATTCGATGCGCATAGAATGCCAATGGTACAGTAATCAATGGAGCCCCACGTAGACTAGTCGTGACATCTAGTGGTGAAATATCGAACAATATAATCCTAACAGAGCGAGTGCATTCTAGCGGCCAGAAGAAGAAACTTTTCAATAAAATCTGGAAGTTAATAAGTAGGTCGGCGTGCAGTTACCTTTTTGGCAGCTAGATGTCTCGAGTAAATCTGCTGGTGAATTATGTTTTAATTAAATATATATCTTACACCATAATATGCACAATATAACGCTTAATTTTAAAACATCTGAGTCATTACAAAACAATAAACATATAACATTTCAAGCAAAAAACCTAGCTCTGATCGGGTTTGAACCATAGGCATTTGAGCGATAGGCTAACGCTCTACCACTGAGCTAATTGTGTCAACGAATATCGTTGTATATAAAATGACTTACATAGAACTTGTTAGCAAATAATGATTTATACTAAACGATTTCATCACTGGAGTATATTATTTACATATAAAGCCTTTCATACAAAGATTATTTATTTTGTATCAGTACGCTATATTGCATGCAATACTCAAATTAGTGAAATATAAGTCAGGCACAAGATATCCGCTGCCATCTTGTCTTATTACTGAATCGGCTCAGCTTTTTAAAATCACGTCTGCACTATAGTATTACGAAATAAACTTTTAATTTCGAACGTGCCTCTTCCTTTAGAACAGTTAAAACGATTCTCGGCTCGATAATCGGAACTGGTGGGTCCCATGATATGGATTATAAAGTTTGCATAATTCGCACGGCCGCCATCCTGAAATGGTATGGCGGACGACCTTGTAGTTTGGTCACAAGGCGCATCCTATACGAAGGTATGTTGTTCCCAAATTTGGTAGAGATCGGATGATTTGGTTAGTCGTTATTTGATTTTACGTTTGAACGTTTGAGTGGCCGCCATTCAGTTTTAGTAAAGATGGCGGCGATATAAAACATGACACTGAGGTGTCCTTTGCTAGTGCTACCTTTGTACCAAATTTCGTTCAATTCGCATTCACTGTGTTCGAATTGATAGGGGGGGACAGACATTCAGAGTGCACACACTCACACACACACAGACACACACACACACACACAGACACACACATACACACACACACACACAGACTCACACACACACATACACACACACAGACAGACACACTTTTTTCGCCCTGTGTTGATCTCATAAGTCTACTTTAATTTTTTGCAAAAATCGAAAGTAGGCTAAACAAGATGTTCAGTAAAGAACATATAGCCTACTTTCTCCTAAATGTATGAGTATAGTTATAACTCGTTGTTATTATCAAAGAGTATAATAGAACTATTCTTTGTTGAAGACCTTAGAAACGATTTACCTCTACCAAACGCCACAACCTAGATAAAAACTTCTACCATCATTGAAGAAAGAAAGATAAGAAGTATATCAAGAATGTTATGGATCTGGAGACATAATCGACCGGACTGGCTGCGTGGCTCAGCGGTAACGTTCTCGCTTGCTGGGCCCTAGGTTGCAGGTTCGTATCCTGGCGCAGTCAGCTGGCATTTGAGGGCGCACAAATGCGAGGGAGCCGTGTCAGTACATTTACTGGCACGTTAAAGATCCCCTTCGGGCCAAAATTCCGGCACACCGGTGTCTCTAAAAGCAGCAGTAGTTAAAAGGGATGTAAAACCAATAACATTATTATTATTATTATTATTATTATTATTACATATACGACCTGCCGTGGGCAACATCCAACTTTGAGTTGAGGCATGTCTTTACACGTCTGGTTGTGCATGGCTTTCACAACCCTAATTGAATTAACAAATCTTTCCATGACCCTACAGAGACGTGTGTATACAAACTATGTGGATATTTTCGATTGCTATTTGCCTGAAATAAAAGTAATGAACTAACACCAACGGCTTGAATTCAGTTACTACGTGAAATCGTTTTGTTCTTTACTTCAAATAACATTTTCAAGTAACGCAAAATAGGCTGTTACAAACCCTTTAAAATAAAAAGTAAAAATGTATTGTAGTATCATCTTGTCATTCTTCAAATTCGATGCGCATAGAATGCCAATGGTATAGTAATCAATGGAGCCCCACGTAGACTAGTCGTGACATCTAGTGGTCAAATATCAAACAATATAATCCTAACAGAGCGAGTGCATTCTAGCGGCCAGAAGAAGAAACTTTTCAATAAAATCTGGAAGTTAATAAGTAGGTCGACGTGCAGTTACCTTTTGTGCAGCTAGATGTCTCGAGTAAATCTGCTGGCGAATTATGTTTTAATTAAATATATATTTTACACCATAATATGCACAATATAACGCTTAATTTTAAAACATCTGAGTCATTACAAAACAATAAACATATAACATTTCAAGCAATAAACCTAGCTCTGATCGGGTTTGAACCATAGGCATTTGAGCGATAGGCTAACGCTCTACCACTGAGCTAATTGTGTCAACGAATATCGTTCTATATAAAATGACTTACATAGAACTTGTTAGCAAATAATGATTTATACTAAACGATTTCATCACTGTAGTATATTATTTCTATATAAAGCATTTCATACAAAGTTTATTCATTTTGTATCAGTACGCTATATTGCATGCAATACTCAAATTAGTGAAATATAAGTCAGGCACATGATATCCGCTGCCATCTTGTCTTATTACTGAATCGGCTCAGCTTTTTAAAATCACGTCTGCACTATAGTATTACAAAATAAACTTTTAATTTCGAACGTGCCTCTTCCTTTAGAACAGTTAAAACGATTCTCGGCTCGATAATCGGAACTGGTGGGTCCCATGATATGGATTATAAAGTTTGCATAATTCGCACGGCCGCCATCCTGAAATGGTATGGCGGACGACCTTGTAGTTTAGTCACAAGACGCATCCTATACGAAGGTATGTTGTTACCAAATTTGGTAGAGATCGGATGATTTGGTTAGTCGTTATTTGATTTTACGTTTGAACGTTTGAGTGGCCGCCATTCAGTTTTAGTAAAGATGGCGGCGATATAAAACATGACACTGAGGTGTCCTTTGCTAGTGCTACCTTTGTACCAAATTTCGTTCAATTCGCATTCGTGTTCGAATTGATAGGGGGGGACAGACATTCAGAGTACACACACTCACACACACAGAGACACACACACACACACAGACTCACACACACACATACACACACACACACAGACTCACACACACAGATACACACACACACACATACACACACACTGACAGACACACTTTTTTCGCCCTGTGTTGATCTCATAAGTCTACTTTCATTTTTTGCAAAAATCGAAAGTAGGCTAAAAATAGAGAGAGCAATTATAAACAGTTGGCAGCCCTGGTGGCTCTTAAGAATACGCTGTCATATCTGTTTATGTACAGATATTACATACAAAAATTTGGTTGAAATCCAATTGATAGTGTAGAAGTTATATGCATTTAAACATTGGACCTATCAGAAGGCTTAAAATTATTTTGGCAACACTGTCATGGTTGACCACCTGGAAATTAAACTGAAATAGTATTATCTACATGTGTGCCAATTTTAGAATAGCTCCCATGCATACCTTGCAAGATATCCAACATGGAGCTCAAATTTCTAGTGCGTTGTTTCAGCAGTTGGTAGCACTGACATCATTTTCAAATATGGACGTGAGATATTCCGGTACACATCTTTACTCATACTAAATTTGGTTTTGATTGCTGCAGCCGTTTGAGAGTTGATAGGGGGGGACACACACACAGCCAGACAGACAGACAGACACACATTTTCCCGGATCGATCTCATAAGTCTACTTTTTCCTCATTTTTGCAAAATGTGAAAAGTAGGCTAAAAATGAGATGGTGTGTGTCTGTCTTTCTGTCTGTCTGTCTGTCTGTGTGTTACTCAATAACGCAAGAACCACTGGTCCGATTTAAATGAAATTTTGCATGGATGTAGCTGAAATACCAGGTTTACAGATAGGATAATTTTAATTTCGATATTTTGCACTATTAAGAAATGGTGACCTATTTAGTGACGTCACTACACCCTTTGATTTAAAAATTTCGTATTTCCATATCAAATAAAAAGAGAACGCTAAGAAATAGAAAACTTTTGATGGCACATGCGAGCTAGAAAATTTAATTTCCTATCCGAAAGGTCCTTATCGTTTTTCGTGTATCTCCAACGGTTAGCGAGTAAAACCTACTTTTGTGAAGTCACTACACCCTTTGGTTTCAAAATTTCATACTTCCATTTCATATAAAAAGAGAACGCTAAGAAATAGCAAACTTTTGATGGTATATACGAGCTTTAGCATTTAATTTTATATCCAAAAGTTTCTTATCACTTTTCGTGTATCTCCAACGGTTAGCGAGTAAAACCTATATTTGTGCAATAAAACACGGTCAACACCGAGCGGTGCAGTATATCTCTACATGTATAAAAAAGTAAATTTGTCAGTTTTTTTTTCTGAATTTCTACAGAAATTTGTGTTATTTACACGTTTCAGACTGTTTTATGATAGATGCGCGCGAAAATAATGTTTTGGTCTGTCTGTCTGTTTGTTTGATTGTCTGTGGACAACTTTGTTCCCTTATAACTCGAGAACGGCTGGGTGTATCAACGTACAATTCGGTACACTTATCCATCATAGGCACGACACTAATCATTGATGTAACTCTTCTCCGTACCTCTCATAAAAAGGGGCCTACCGCCTTAAATTACATGCTCAAATAGGAGTAGAAGGACGAGACAAAGTTCATTTTCAGGCCCTCAATGTGAGAGACAAAACTTGGGGGCCCTAAAGGGTCCCCGAAAACCAAATATTTAGGCCATAAAACCAACCGTTGTTTGAGATATTCCCAGAAAACTAATTTCATTTTACAAACTAATGAACGAACGCAAGCCGGTAACCATGGCAACAGATTCTCAGAGGTCCATCTATTGCTGTAAGACGGCAGTCCCATTAATAACATTAGTGTGAAAGTTTGCAAACGGCTAGAAGTTTATCACGCAACCAAATTAAGCTGTAAAATTAATCAATACGTATAATGCGCTTAAGGGGTCAGGGATACTCTAGAATTTTTCACGCGATTTACACCTGCGGGTGTGGTACGGCAGGTCTATTATATTCCTATCCCTATATTATATTATTATTATTAGTATTATATTATGGCGTACAACGACGAGACCAAGTCCCTCTGTGCCAGAAACAAAACTCGGGGGCCCTAAAGGGTCCTCGAAAACTACATTATAAGGCTCTGAATCCAACAGTTTCTGATATATTCCGAGAAAACTAATTTAATTTAATTGAACAAACCAATGAAGTAATGCAAATCTGTAACCATGACAACATTATCTCAAGGGGTGGCATCCAACTTTCCATCTATTTATGTAAGAAGCAATGCCACTCCATTTATTACATTTCTGTGAAAGTTTGCAAATGGCTATAAGGTTATCACGGAACCAACGTAGACTGTATAATTCATCAATGCAATTAAGTGGGTCAAGGGGTAACCTAGATTTTTTTCATGCAATTTTAGCGTGCGACATATAGTACAGAAGGTCTATTATATCTCCAAACAGCAACATTATTATCAAAATTTCCTGAATTGAATCAGCTTTTTTTTGCGACTTTTAGGAATTTGGGCCATTTGAGGCTAAATAACCTGAATTTTCATACACCACAAGTCTTTATAATTATGAAAGAGGTCTTCCTGTGTATGGGGACCTAACACAAGGTAGAGGGTCAGTTTGTATGTGACGTGTATTGCGTTTCGTCTACAAGGCTATCAATTCTATTTCACGTCAGGAAGTACACGTTAGGTGAATTGAGTTTGAGAGCATATTTTAACTAATCTTTTTTTTTTCCACAGAAGGGTTCATCGTAAGGATGATTTTTTTGATACTGTGTGGTAGATATACCCATATTTGGGTATCTGGGTGATATGTTGTAGACAATAGAATTGTCTGTCTGTCTTTCTGTGTAGTTTTATGTACACCTATAACTCGTGTTCGGATGCTTGATGCATCGTAAAATTAGGTATGGTAAACATGAGTCAATACACCAAACATTTATAAAACACTTCACCGAACTTTTCATAGAGTAGAAGGGTGGATATAGGGAAAAACTTTCAAAATAAATGCTAAAATAGGCGAAATATAAAAATTATCCTAGAAGGACGACCAAAGCATATGTTGCGCTTCTCAATGTGAGAAACACAATTCGCGAGTCTATAAAGGGTCTCCAGAAACCACATTTTAAGGCCCTTAAATTAATAGTGTGTGTGATATTCCCAGAAAACTAACTTCGTTCTGATAAACTTATGGAGGAATGACAAACCGCTAACCATTGCAACAGTAGCTCAATTGATAATATCTGGTGTTAACACCGAACACCGTTCGAAGAACGGGTACTTCTGCTAGTAATAAATAACTGTAATATTAAACTAGATTTTTTGCCGTCTCTTTTGTGAGGTTTCGCCTAGGTGGTACTCATCATCAAGCTCTTCAGTTGCTCCCAGTACACCTTGCCTGAACCCCACTGGAATTGTGAACCATACATAATGCCCAGTGGCGTAGGGAGGGGGATAAGCTGAGTCAATATTACATCGGAGGTTGAGGGTTCGGACTTATCGGGACATAATCATTGAAAACTAATATACGGTCCCAAAGTTTCAAATCCTACGATCAATTTTCTTTTTGTATTCTACTTCATAAGCATTTGATAGTTTTATTTGCACTTATAAATGTGCAAATGCTAGAAAATATTCAATTTTGTTGATATTAAGTTACGAAGTTCAGTTTTCTTCGGGAAATCATGTGCCTCTTTCTATTTACCCAATATTGTATAAACAGTAAGAAACTACACTTTAACTTAAAACAACAATACAATACAAAACACATTATTATTCACTATTAAAATTACCCTAACACTCGGATACTAACAAAGTGGTAACTGACAAGTTACATAAGTGAACATTAATGCTTTCAAATTAGCAATTATAAACTGAAATAATTAAATCATTTGTTTTCAATTTTTGGAAAGGGATGTGGAAATATGTTGCCATCCCTCTTACTGCCTCCTCTCTGCTTAAATGTATTGCCGACCATTTTGCTCATTCAATAGGCTTAAATGTTAAGTTAGGGCAACGCTAAAGAGAATTACATAAGTGAACATTAATGCTTTCAAATTAGTAATTATAAACTGAAATAATCCAATCATTTGTTTTCAATTCGAAGATTGTTTTTATTAAAAACAAATCAAAATATATTTTAAATTGCAGAAATTCTACTTAATATAAGGGGTTTTCCCTGCTAGAATCTCTAAGAGGAATTCAGGATACATAACTCATCCCTATCTAAGTTCCTGACAGTCTCGTAAGGTGTATTGTAATAGCGAGAGGCGCTCTACATAACCTCCCATGTAAAGTATGGGTGAAGGGCAGGGGGAGAAATCAGTGGACTTGCACGCAAATTCTTCTGTGCTATGAAAGGATTTCATTCCCTCTTCAAGGGCTTGGAGAATTGGCCCATAACGTTGCATTGTAATGAAATAAAAGACCTCCCCAGTTCACTTCCCGCTTCTATTTATGTTTGAAGGTTAAACTGGATTACGCGAAATATGTCTACCTCACGCCATTAAAAAGATAGCGGTACTTAGCCATTGTTCACAGTTTGCTGGTTAAAAAATAAAAATAAAAATCTATACATTTTCAGTTGTCTGGCGATCCAAATACCGTACTGTTGATTGGTTCGTAAGTTTAGGGGCTGCGACAACGCGGTCATGTTGCCCCGTGTACTTTGGGTGTGTGTAGAATCTGTCTGATAACCGGTGTTAATTGTGATGACTGTATTAGTGTGTGTTATCTGTTTTTAATTTTAAGTACTGCAACTTAGAAATTTTCAATTAGTTCCTAATTTTGCCTCCAAGCGCCACCGTCAACGACTACTAGGCCAAGTTCAGAATTTAGCTACCAGACGCCACCTCAGTCGGCTCTTGGCAACGAACGTAGAGACCTAAGAGCGTTGTTTACATTCTTAACCCATCCAATTTAGCTCCACACAGGTGCAATTAGTGGAAGGTTCTTTAACATGCCATAAATCTATGACATGGGACCGCCGGCTTTACTTCCCCTCCGAATGAAGGTATACTGAGGGATTTTTAACGCTCTTAAACAATCCGAAGGCTTCGGCCGGGTTTGAACCCGCTATCTTGGGCATAGAAGCTCAGCATGCTACCGACTACGCCACCGAAGCCGCTGTACCGTACTGTACAAGTGTGTTAGTGAGTTCTGTAAATGAAGTTAATTCCAGTAAATGAAGGTGTTTTTAACTGTGGTGGCACATAGTTATTTAATGTGCTGATTGAGTGCGAGATAGGAAAATGAATCAAGTAGACTTTTAGCCTACTTTCGATTTTTGCAAAAAATGAAAGTAGACTTATGAGATCAACACAAGGCGAAAGGAAGTGTGTATGTCTCTGTGTGTGTATGTGTGTGTGTGTGTGAGTCTCTGTGTGTGTGTGTGTGTGTGTGTGAGTGGGTGTACTCAGAAAGTCTGTCCCCCCCCATCAATTTGAACAAGGTGAACGCGAATTGAACGAAATTTGGTACAAAGGTAGCACTAGCAAAGGACACCTCAGTGTCATGTTTTATATCGCCGCCATCTTGACGGAAACGTAATGGCGGCAACACAAATGTTCAAAGCTTAAATCAAAGTACGACTAACCTAATCATCCGATCTCTACCAAATTTTGCAACAACATACCTTTATGAAGGGAGCATCCTTTCAGCAAACTAATAGGTCATCAGCCTAATAGTTTGCGGATGGCGGCCATCTTTGTGTGAAAATCGATTCCCCCTATTAATTCGAACATGGTGAAACCAAATGGAACGAAATTTCGTACAGAGGTAGTACTAGCAAAGGGCACCTCAGTGGCATGTTTATATCGCCGTCGTCTTGACGGAAACGAAATGGCGGCCACACAAATGTTCAAAGCTTAAATCAAATTACGACTAACCTAATCATCCGATCTCTACCAAATTTTGCAACAACATACCTTTATGGAGGAAACATCCTTTGACCAAATTAATAGGTCATTCGCCTAATAGTTTGCGGATGGCGGCCATCTTTGTGACAAAATGGATTCCCCCTATTAATTCAAACACGGTGACACCGAATGGAACGAAATTTGGTACAGAGGTAGCACTAGCAAAGGGCACCTCAGTGTCATGTTTTATATCGCCGCCATCTTGACGGAAACGTAATGGCGACCACACAAATGTTCAAAGCTTAAATCAAATTACGACTAACCTTATCATCTGATCACTACCAAATTTTGCAACAACATACCTTTATGGGGGTAGCATCCTTTGACTAAACTAATAGATCATCAGCCTAATAGTTTGCGGATGGCGGCGATCTATGTGTGAAAATCGATTCCCCTATTAATTCGAACACGGTGAAACCGAATGGAACAAAATTTGGTACAGAGGTAGTACTAGCAAAGGGCATCTCAGTGTGATGTTTTATATCGCCGCCATCTTGACGGAAACGTAATGGCGGCCACACAAATGTTCAAAGCTTAAATCAAATTACGACTAACCTAATCATCTGATCTCTACCAAATTTTGCAACAACATATCTTTATGGAGGAAGCATCCTTTGACCAAATTAATAGGTCATTAGCCTAATAGTTTTCGGATGGCGGCCATCTGTGTGTCAAAATCGATCCCCCCTATTAATTCAAACACGGTGAAACCGAATGGAACGAAATTTGGTACAGAGGTAGCACTAGCAAAGGGCACCTCAGTGTCATATTTTATATCACCGCCATCTTGACAGAAACGTAATGGCGGCCACACAAATGTTCAAAGCTTAAATCAAATTACGATTAACCTAATCATCCGATCTCTGCCAAATTTTGCAACAACATACCTTTATGGTGGGAGCATCCTTTGAACAAACTAATAGGTCATTAGCCTAATATTTTGTGGATGGCGGCCATCTTTGTGTGAAAATTCATTCCCCCTATCAATTCGAACACGGTGAAAGCGAATGGAACGAAATTTGGTACAGAGGTAGCACTAGCAAAGGGCACCTCAGTGTCATGTTTTATATCACCGCCATCTTGACGGAAACGTAATCGTGGCCACCCGAATGTTAAAAGCTAAAATGTAATTACGATCAACCTAATAATCTAGTCTCTACCAAATTTTGCAACAACATATCTTTATGTGGGAAGCATATTCTGACCAAACTGCAAGATCATCAGCCCAATAATTTGCAGATGGTGGCCAAGTATGTGTGCAAATCGATTCCCCCTATCAATTCAAACACGGTGAAACCGAATTGAACGAAATTTGGTACAGGGGTAGGACTAGCAAAGGGCACCTCAGTGTCATGTTTTATATCGCCACCATCTTGACGGAAACGGAATGACGGCCATCCAAATGTTAAAAGCTTAAATCAAATTACGACCATCCTAATAATTTGATCCCTACCAGATTTTGCAACAACATACCTTTTTGTGGAAAGCATCTTATGACTGACTACAAGGTCATCTGCCCAATAGTTTGCAAATAGCGGCCATGTATGTGTGCAAATCCATTCCCCATATCAATTCAAACACGGTGAAACCAAATTGAATGACATTTTTTTACAGAGGTAGCACTAGCAAAGGGCACCTCATATTCATGTTTAATATCCCTATAGCACGTTGTACCAAATTTTGCAACAACATACCTTTATGGAGGAAACATCCTTTGACCAAATTAATAGGTCATTCGCCTAATAGTTTGCGGATGGCGGCCATCTTTGTGACAAAATGGATTCCCCCTATTAATTCAAACACGGTGACACCGAATGGAACGAAATTTGGTACAGAGGTAGCACTAGCAAAGGGCACCTCAGTGTCATGTTTTATATCGCCGCCATCTTGACGGAAACGTAATGGCGGCCACACAAATGTTCAAAGCTTAAATCAAATTACGACTAACCTTATCATCTGATCACTACCAAATTTTGCAACAACATACCTTTATTGGGGTAGCATCCTTTGACTAAACTAATAGGTCATCAGCCTAATAGTTTGCGGATGGCGGCGATCTTTGTGTGAAAATCGATTCCCCTATTAATTCGAACACGGTGAAACCGAATGGAACAAAATTTGGTACAGAGGTAGTACTAGCAAAGGGCATCTCAGTGTGATGTTTTATATCGCCGCCATCTTGACGGAAACGTAATGGCGGCCACACAAATGTTCAAAGCTTAAATCAAATTACGACTAACCTAATCATCTGATCTCTACCAAATTTTGCAACAACATATCTTTATGGAGGAAGCATCCTTTGACCAAATTAATAGGTCATTAGCCTAATATTTTGTGGATGGCGGCCATCTTTGTGTGAAAATTCATTCCCCCTATCAATTCGAACACGGTGAAAGCGAATGGAACGAAATTTGGTACAGAGGTAGCACTAGCAAAGGGCACCTCAGTGTCATGTTTTATATCACCGCCATCTTGACGGAAACGTAATCGTGGCCACCCGAATGTTAAAAGCTAAAATGTAATTACGATCAACCTAATAATCTAGTCTCTACCAAATTTTGCAACAACATATCTTTATGTGGGAAGCATATTCTGACCAAACTGCAAGATCATCAGCCCAATAATTTGCAGATGGTGGCCAAGTATGTGTGCAAATCGATTCCCCCTATCAATTCAAACACGGTGAAACCGAATTGAACGAAATTTGGTACAGGGGTAGGACTAGCAAAGGGCACCTCAGTGTCATGTTTTATATCGCCACCATCTTGACGGAAACGGAATGACGGCCATCCAAATGTTAAAAGCTTAAATCAAATTACGACCATCCTAATAATTTGATCCCTACCAGATTTTGCAACAACATACCTTTTTGTGGAAAGCATCTTATGACTGACTACAAGGTCATCTGCCCAATAGTTTGCAAATAGCGGCCATGTATGTGTGCAAATCCATTCCCCATATCAATTCAAACACGGTGAAACCAAATTGAATGACATTTTTTTACAGAGGTAGCACTAGCAAAGGGCACCTCATATTCATGTTTAATATCCCTATAGCACGTTGTACCAAATTTTGCAACAACATACCTTTATGGAGGAAACATCCTTTGACCAAATTAATAGGTCATTCGCCTAATAGTTTGCGGATGGCGGCCATCTTTGTGACAAAATGGATTCCCCCTATTAATTCAAACACGGTGACACCGAATGGAACGAAATTTGGTACAGAGGTAGCACTAGCAAAGGGCACCTCAGTGTCATGTTTTATATCGCCGCCATCTTGACGGAAACGTAATGGCGGCCACACAAATGTTCAAAGCTTAAATCAAATTACGACTAACCTTATCATCTGATCACTACCAAATTTTGCAACAACATACCTTTATGGGGGTAGCATCCTTTGACTAAACTAATAGGTCATCAGCCTAATAGTTTGCGGATGGCGGCGATCTTTGTGTGAAAATCGATTCCCCCTATTAATTCGAACACGGTGAAACCGAATGGAACAAAATTTGGTACAGAGGTAGTACTTGCAAAGGGCATCTCAGTGTGATGTTTTATATAGCCGCCATCTTGACGGAAACGTAATGGCGGCCACACAAATGTTCAAAGCTTAAATCAAATTTCGACTAACCTGATCATCTGATCTCTACCAAATTTTGCAACAACATATCTTTATGGAGGAAGCATCCTTTGACCAAATTAATAGGTCATTAGCCTAATAGTTTTCGGATGGCGGCCATCTGTGTGTCAAAATCGATTCCCCCTATTAATTCAAACACGGTGAAACCGAATGGAACGAAATTTGGTACAGAGGTAGCACTAGCAAAGGGCACCTCATTGTCATATTTTATATCACCGCCGTCTTGACAGAAACGTAATGGCGGCCACACAAATGTTCAAAGCTTAATTCAAATTACGATTAACCTAATCATCCGATCTCTACCAAATTTTGTAACAACATACCTTTATGGTGGGAGCATCCTTTGACCAAACTAATAGGTCATTAGCCTAATATTTTGTGGATGGCGGCCATCTTTGTGTGAAAATTCATTCCCCCTATCAATTCGAACACGGTGAAAGCGAATGGAACGAAATTTGGTACAGAGGTAGCACTAGCAAAGGGCACCTCAGTGTCATGTTTTATATCACCGCCATCTTGACGGAAACGTAATCGTGGCCACCCGAATGTTAAAAGCTAAAATGTAATTACGATCAACCTAATAATCTAGTCTCTACCAAATTTTGCAACAACATATCTTTATGTGGGAAGCATATTCTGACCAAACTGCAAGATCATCAGCCCAATAATTTGCAGATGGTGGCCAAGTATGTGTGCAAATCGATTCCCCCTATCAATTCAAACACGGTGAAACCGAATTGAACGAAATTTGGTACAGGGGTAGGACTAGCAAAGGGCACCTCAGTGTCATGTTTTATATCGCCACCATCTTGACGGAAACGGAATGACGGCCATCCAAATGTTAAAAGCTTAAATCAAATTACGACCATCCTAATAATTTGATCCCTACCAGATTTTGCAACAACATACCTTTTAGTGGAAAGCATCTTATGACTGACTACAAGGTCATCTGCCCAATAGTTTGCAAATAGCGGCCATGTATGTGTGCAAATCCATTCCCCATATCAATTCAAACACGGTGAAACCAAATTGAATGACATTTTTTACAGAGGTAGCACTAGCAAAGGGCACCTCATATTCATATTTAATATCCCTATAGCACGTTGTACCAAATTTTGCAACAACATACCTTTATGGAGGAAACATCCTTTGACCAAATTAATAGGTCATTCGCCTAATAGTTTGCGGATGGCGGCCATCTTTGTGACAAAATGGATTCCCCCTATTAATTCAAACACGGTGACACCGAATGGAACGAAATTTGGTACAGAGGTAGCACTAGCAAAGGGCACCTCAGTGTCATGTTTTATATCGCCGCCATCTTGACGGAAACGTAATGGCGGCCACACAAATGTTCAAAGCTTAAATCAAATTACGACTAACCTTATCATCTGATCACTACCAAATTTTGCAACAACATACCTTTATGGGGGTAGCATCCTTTGACTAAACTAATAGGTCATCAGCCTAATAGTTTGCGGATGGCGGCGATCTTTGTGTGAAAATCGATTCCCCCTATTAATTCGAACACGGTGAAACCGAATGGAACAAAATTTGGTACAGAGGTAGTACTAGCAAAGGGCATCTCAGTGTGATGTTTTATATAGCCGCCATCTTGACGGAAACGTAATGGCGGCCACACAAATGTTCAAAGCTTAAATCAAATTTCGACTAACCAAATCATCTGATCTCTACCAAATTTTGCAACAACATATCTTTATGGAGGAAGCATCCTTTGACAAAATTAATAGGTCATTAGCCTAATAGTTTTCGGATGGCGGCCATCTGTGTGTCAAAATCGATTCCCCCTATTAATTCAAACACGGTGAAACCGAATGGAACGAAATTTGGTACAGAGGTAGCACTAGCAAAGGGCACCTCATTGTCATATTTTATATCACCGCCGTCTTGACAGAAACGTAATGGCGGCCACACAAATGTTCAAAGCTAAATTCAAATTACGATTAACCTAATCATCCGATCTCTACCAAATTTTGTAACAACATACCTTTATGGTGGGAGCATCCTTTGACCAAACTAATAGGTCATTAGCCTAATATTTTGTGGATGGCGGCCATCTTTGTGTGAAAATTCATTCCCCCTATCAATTCGAACACGGTGAAAGCGAATGGAACGAAATTTGGTACAGAGGTAGCACTAGCAAAGGGCACCTCAGTGTCATGTTTTATATCACCGCCATCTTGACGGAAACGTAATCGTGGCCACCCGAATGTTAAAAGCTAAAATGTAATTACGATCAACCTAATAATCTAGTCTCTACCAAATTTTGCAACAACATATCTTTATGTGGGAAGCATATTCTGACCAAACTGCAAGATCATCAGCCCAATAATTTGCAGATGGTGGCCAAGTATGTGTGCAAATCGATTCCCCCTATCAATTCAAACACGGTGAAACCGAATTGAACGAAATTTGGTACAGGGGTAGGACTAGCAAAGGGCACCTCAGTGTCATGTTTTATATCGCCACCATCTTGACGGAAACGGAATGACGGCCATCCAAATGTTAAAAGCTTAAATCAAATTACGACCATCCTAATAATTTGATCCCTACCAGATTTTGCAACAACATACCTTTTTGTGGAAAGCATCTTATGACTGACTACAAGGTCATCTGCCCAATAGTTTGCAAATAGCGGCCATGTATGTGTGCAAATCCATTCCCCATATCAATTCAACCACGGTGAAACCAAATTGAATGACATTTTTTACAGAGGTAGCACTAGCAAAGGGCACCTCATATTCATGTTTAATATCCCTATAGCACGTTGTACCAAATTTTGCAACAACATACCTTTATGGAGGACACATCCTTTGACCAAATTAATAGGTCATTCGCCTAATAGTTTGCGGATGGCGGCCATCTTTGTGACAAAATGGATTCCCCCTATTAATTCAAACACGGTGACACCGAATGGAACGAAATTTGGTACAGAGGTAGCACTAGCAAAGGGCACCTCAGTGTCATGTTTTATATCGCCGCCATCTTGACGGAAACGTAATGGCGGCCACACAAATGTTCAAAGCTTAAATCAAATTACGACTAACCTTATCATCTGATCACTACCAAATTTTGTAACAACATACCTTTATGGGGGTAGCATCCTTTGACTAAACTAATAGGTCATCAGCCTAATAGTTTGCGGATGGCGGCGATCTTTGTGTGAAAATCGATTCCCCTATTAATTCGAACACGGTGAAACCGAATGGAACAAAATTTGGTACAGAGGTAGTACTAGCAAAGGGCATCTCAGTGTGATGTTTTATATCGCCGCCATCTTGACGGAAACGTAATGGCGGCCACACAAATGTTCAAAGCTTAAATCAAATAACGACTAACCTAATCATCTGATCTCTACCAAATTTTGCAACAACATATCTTTATGGAGGAAGCATCCTTTGACCAAATTAATAGGTCATTAGCCTAATAGTTTTCGGATGGCGGCCATCTGTGTGTCAAAATCGATTCCCCCTATTAATTCAAACACGGTGAAACCGAATGGAACGAAATTTGGTACAGAGGTAGCACTAGCAAAGGGCACCTCAGTGTCATATTTTATATCACCGCCATCTTGACAGAAACGTAATGGCGGCCACACAAATGTTCAAAGCTTAAATCAAATTACGATTAACCTAATCATCCGATCTCTACCAAATTTTGCAACAACATACCTTTATGGTGGGAGCATCCTTTGACCAAACTAATAGGTCATTAGCCTAATATTTTGTGGATGGCGGCCATCTTTGTGTGAAAATTCATTCCCCCTATCAATTCGAACACGGTGAAAGCGAATGGAACGAAATTTGGTACAGAGGTAGCACTAGCAAAGGGCACCTCAGTGTCATATTTTATATCACCGCCATCTTGACAGAAACGTAATGGCGGCCACACAAATGTTCAAAGCTTAAATCAAATTACGATTAACCTAATCATCCGATCTCTACCAAATTTTGCAACAACATACCTTTATGGTGGGAGCATCCTTTGACCAAACTAATAGGTCATTAGCCTAATATTTTGTGGATGGCGGCCATCTTTGTGTGAAAATTCATTCCCCCTATCAATTCGAACACGGTGAAAGCGAATGGAACGAAATTTGGTACAGAGGTAGCACTAGCAAAGGGCACCTCAGTGTCATGTTTTATATCGCCGCCATCTTGACGGAAACGTAATGGCGGCCACACAAATGTTCAAAGCTTAAATCAAATTACGACTAACCTTATCATCTGATCACTACCAAATTTTGCAACAACATACCTTTATGGGGGTAGCATCCTTTGACTAAACTAATAGGTCATCAGCCTAATAGTTTGCGGATGGCGGCGATCTTTGTGTGAAAATCGATTCCCCCTATTAATTCGAACACGGTGAAACCGAATGGAACAAAATTTGGTACAGAGGTAGTACTAGCAAAGGGCATCTCAGTGTGATGTTTTATATAGCCGCCATCTTGACGGAAACGTAATGGCGGCCACACAAATGTTCAAAGCTTAAATCAAATTTCGACTAACCTGATCATCTGATCTCTACCAAATTTTGCAACAACATATCTTTATGGAGGAAGCATCCTTTGACCAAATTAATAGGTCATTAGCCTAATAGTTTTCGGATGGCGGCCATCTGTGTGTCAAAATCGATTCCCCCTATTAATTCAAACACGGTGAAACCGAATGGAACGAAATTTGGTACAGAGGTAGCACTAGCAAAGGGCACCTCATTGTCATATTTTATATCACCGCCGTCTTGACAGAAACGTAATGGCGGCCACACAAATGTTCAAAGCTTAATTCAAATTACGATTAACCTAATCATCCGATCTCTACCAAATTTTGTAACAACATACCTTTATGGTGGGAGCATCCTTTGACCAAACTAATAGGTCATTAGCCTAATATTTTGTGGATGGCGGCCATCTTTGTGTGAAAATTCATTCCCCCTATCAATTCGAACACGGTGAAAGCGAATGGAACGAAATTTGGTACAGAGGTAGCACTAGCAAAGGGCACCTCAGTGTCATGTTTTATATCACCGCCATCTTGACGGAAACGTAATCGTGGCCACCCGAATGTTAAAAGCTAAAATGTAATTACGATCAACCTAATAATCTAGTCTCTACCAAATTTTGCAACAACATATCTTTATGTGGGAAGCATATTCTGACCAAACTGCAAGATCATCAGCCCAATAATTTGCAGATGGTGGCCAAGTATGTGTGCAAATCGATTCCCCCTATCAATTCAAACACGGTGAAACCGAATTGAACGAAATTTGGTACAGGGGTAGGACTAGCAAAGGGCACCTCAGTGTCATGTTTTATATCGCCACCATCTTGACGGAAACGGAATGACGGCCATCCAAATGTTAAAAGCTTAAATCAAATTACGACCATCCTAATAATTTGATCCCTACCAGATTTTGCAACAACATACCTTTTAGTGGAAAGCATCTTATGACTGACTACAAGGTCATCTGCCCAATAGTTTGCAAATAGCGGCCATGTATGTGTGCAAATCCATTCCCCATATCAATTCAAACACGGTGAAACCAAATTGAATGACATTTTTTACAGAGGTAGCACTAGCAAAGGGCACCTCATATTCATATTTAATATCCCTATAGCACGTTGTACCAAATTTTGCAACAACATACCTTTATGGAGGAAACATCCTTTGACCAAATTAAAAGGTCATTCGCCTAATAGTTTGCGGATGGCGGCCATCTTTGTGACAAAATGGATTCCCCCTATTAATTCAAACACGGTGACACCGAATGGAACGAAATTTGGTACAGAGGTAGCACTAGCAAAGGGCACCTCAGTGTCATGTTTTATATCGCCGCCATCTTGACGGAAACGTAATGGCGGCCACACAAATGTTCAAAGCTTAAATCAAATTACGACTAACCTTATCATCTGATCACTACCAAATTGTGCAACAACATACCTTTATGGGGGTAGCATCCTTTGACTAAACTAATAGGTCATCAGCCTAATAGTTTGCGGATGGCGGCGATCTTTGTGTGAAAATCGATTCCCCCTATTAATTCGAACATGGTGAAACCGAATGGAACAAAATTTGGTACAGAGGTAGTACTAGCAAAGGGCATCTCAGTGTGATGTTTTATATAGCCGCCATCTTGACGGAAACGTAATGGCGGCCACACAAATGTTCAAAGCTTAAATCAAATTTCGACTAACCAAATCATCTGATCTCTACCAAATTTTGCAACAACATATCTTTATGGAGGAAGCATCCTTTGACAAAATTAATAGGTCATTAGCCTAATAGTTTTCGGATGGCGGCCATCTGTGTGTCAAAATCGATTCCCCCTATTAATTCAAACACGGTGAAACCGAATGGAACGAAATTTGGTACAGAGGTAGCACTAGCAAAGGGCACCTCATTGTCATATTTTATATCACCGCCGTCTTGACAGAAACGTAATGGCGGCCACACAAATGTTCAAAGCTAAATTCAAATTACGATTAACCTAATCATCCGATCTCTACCAAATTTTGTAACAACATACCTTTATGGTGGGAGCATCCTTTGACCAAACTAATAGGTCATTAGCCTAATATTTTGTGGATGGCGGCCATCTTTGTGTGAAAATTCATTCCCCCTATCAATTCGAACACGGTGAAAGCGAATGGAACGAAATTTGGTACAGAGGTAGCACTAGCAAAGGGCACCTCAGTGTCATGTTTTATATCACCGCCATCTTGACGGAAACGTAATCGTGGCCACCCGAATGTTAAAAGCTAAAATGTAATTACGATCAACCTAATAATCTAGTCTCTACCAAATTTTGCAACAACATATCTTTATGTGGGAAGCATATTCTGACCAAACTGCAAGATCATCAGCCCAATAATTTGCAGATGGTGGCCAAGTATGTGTGCAAATCGATTCCCCCTATCAATTCAAACACGGTGAAACCGAATTGAACGAAATTTGGTACAGGGGTAGGACTAGCAAAGGGCACCTCAGTGTCATGTTTTATATCGCCACCATCTTGACGGAAACGGAATGACGGCCATCCAAATGTTAAAAGCTTAAATCAAATTACGACCATCCTAATAATTTGATCCCTACCAGATTTTGCAACAACATACCTTTTTGTGGAAAGCATCTTATGACTGACTACAAGGTCATCTGCCCAATAGTTTGCAAATAGCGGCCATGTATGTGTGCAAATCCATTCCCCATATCAATTCAACCACGGTGAAACCAAATTGAATGACATTTTTTACAGAGGTAGCACTAGCAAAGGGCACCTCATATTCATGTTTAATATCCCTATAGCACGTTGTACCAAATTTTGCAACAACATACCTTTATGGAGGACACATCCTTTGACCAAATTAATAGGTCATTCGCCTAATAGTTTGCGGATGGCGGCCATCTTTGTGACAAAATGGATTCCCCCTATTAATTCAAACACGGTGACACCGAATGGAACGAAATTTGGTACAGAGGTAGCACTAGCAAAGGGCACCTCAGTGTCATGTTTTATATCGCCGCCATCTTGACGGAAACGTAATGGCGGCCACACAAATGTTCAAAGCTTAAATCAAATTACGACTAACCTTATCATCTGATCACTACCAAATTTTGTAACAACATACCTTTATGGGGGTAGCATCCTTTGACTAAACTAATAGGTCATCAGCCTAATAGTTTGCGGATGGCGGCGATCATTGTGTGAAAATCGATTCCCCTATTAATTCGAACACGGTGAAACCGAATGGAACAAAATTTGGTACAGAGGTAGTACTAGCAAAGGGCATCTCAGTGTGATGTTTTATATCGCCGCCATCTTGACGGAAACGTAATGGCGGCCACACAAATGTTCAAAGCTTAAATCAAATAACGACTAACCTAATCATCTGATCTCTACCAAATTTTGCAACAACATATCTTTATGGAGGAAGCATCCTTTGACCAAATTAATAGGTCATTAGCCTAATAGTTTTCGGATGGCGGCCATCTGTGTGTCAAAATCGATTCCCCCTATTAATTCAAACACGGTGAAACCGAATGGAACGAAATTTGGTACAGAGGTAGCACTAGCAAAGGGCACCTCAGTGTCATATTTTATATCACCGCCATCTTGACAGAAACGTAATGGCGGCCACACAAATGTTCAAAGCTTAAATCAAATTACGATTAACCTAATCATCCGATCTCTACCAAATTTTGCAACAACATACCTTTATGGTGGGAGCATCCTTTGACCAAACTAATAGGTCATTAGCCTAATATTTTGTGGATGGCGGCCATCTTTGTGTGAAAATTCATTCCCCCTATCAATTCGAACACGGTGAAAGCGAATGGAACGAAATTTGGTACAGAGGTAGCACTAGCAAAGGGCACCTCAGTGTCATGTTTTATATCACCGCCATCTTGACGGAAACGTAATCGTGGCCACCCGAATGTTAAAAGCTAAAATGTAATTACGATCAACCTAATAATCTAGTCTCTACCAAATTTTGCAACAACATATCTTTATGTGGGAAGCATATTCTGACCAAACTGCAAGATCATCAGCCCAATAATTTGCAGATGGTGGCCAAGTATGTGTGCAAATCGATTCCCCCTATCAATTCAAACACGGTGAAACCGAATTGAACGAAATTTGGTACAGCGGTAGGACTAGCAAAGGGCACCTCAGTGTCATGTTTTATATCGCCACCATCTTGACGGAAACGGAATGACGGCCATCCAAATGTTAAAAGCTTAAATCAAATTACGACCATCCTAATAATTTGATCCCTACCAGATTTTGCAACAACATACCTTTTTGTGGAAAGCATCTTATGACTGACTACAAGGTCATCTGCCCAATAGTTTGCAAATAGCGGCCATGTATGTGTGCAAATCCATTCCCCATATCAATTCAAACACGGTGAAACCAAATTGAATGACATTTTTTACAGAGGTAGCACTAGCAAAGGGCACCTCATATTCATATTTAATATCCCTATAGCACGTTGTACCAAATTTTGCAACAACATACCTTTATGGAGGAAACATCCTTTGACCAAATTAATAGGTCATTCGCCTAATAGTTTGCGGATGGCGGCCATCTTTGTGACAAAATGGATTCCCCCTATTAATTCAAACACGGTGACACCGAATGGAACGAAATTTGGTTCAGAGGTAGCACTAGCAAAGGGCACCTCAGTGTCATGTTTTATATTGCCGCCGTCTTGACGGAAACGTAATGGCGGCCACACAAATGTTCAAAGCTTAAATCAAATTACGACTAACCTTATCATCTGATCACTACCAAATTTTGCAACAACATACCTTTATGGGGGTAGCATCCTTTGACTAAACTAATAGGTCATCAGCCTAATAGTTTGCGGATGGCGGCGATCTTTGTGTGAAAATCGATTCCCCCTATTAATTCGAACACGGTGAAACCGAATGGAACAAAATTTGGTACAGAGGTAGTACTAGCAAAGGGCATCTCAGTGTGATGTTTTATATAGCCGCCATCTTGACGGAAACGTAATGGCGGCCACACAAATGTTCAAAGCTTAAATCAAATTTCGACTAACCTAATCATCTGATCTCTACCAAATTTTGCAACAACATATCTTTATGGAGGAAGCATCCTTTGACCAAATTAATAGGTCATTAGCCTAATAGTTTTCGGATGGCGGCCATCTGTGTGTCAAAATCGATTCCCCCTATTAATTCAAACACGGTGAAACCGAATGGAACGAAATTTGGTACAGAGGTAGCACTAGCAAAGGGCACCTCATTGTCATATTTTATATCACCGCCGTCTTGACAGAAACGTAATGGCGGCCACACAAATGTTCAAAGCTTAATTCAAATTACGATTAACCTAATCATCCGATGTCTACCAAATTTTGTAACAACATACCTTTATGGTGGGAGCATCCTTTGACCAAACTAATAGGTCATTAGCATAATATTTTGTGGATGGCGGCCATCTTTGTGTGAAAATTGATTCCCCCTATCAATTCGAACACGGTGAAAGCGAATGGAACGAAATTTGGTACAGAGGTAGCACTAGCAAAGGGCACCTCAGTGTCATGTTTTATATCACCGCCATCTTGACGGAAACGTAATCGTGGCCACCCAAATGTTAAAAGCTAAAATGTAATTACGATCAACCTAATAATCTAGTCTCTACCAAATTTTGCAACAACATATCTTTATGTGGGAAGCATATTCTGACCAAACTGCAAGATCATCAGCCCAATAATTTGCAGATGGTGGCCAAGTATGTGTGCAAATCGATTCCCCCTATCAATTCAAACACGGTGAAACCGAATTGAACGAAATTTGGTACAGGGGTAGGACTAGCAAAGGGCACCTCAGTGTCATGTTTTATATCGCCGCCATCTTGACGGAAACGGAATGACGGCCATCCAAATGTTAAAAGCTTAAATCAAATTACGACCATCCTAATAATTTGATCTCTACCAGATTTTGCAACAACATACCTTTTGGTGGAAAGCATCTTATGACTGACTACAAGGTCATCTGCCCAATAGTTTGCAAATAGCGGCCATGTATGTGTGCAAATCCATTCCCCATATCAATTCAAACACGGTGAAACCAAATTGAATGACATTTTTTACAGAGGTAGCACTAGCAAAGGGCACCTCATATTCATGTTTAATATCCCTATAGCACGTTGTACCAAATTTTGCAACAACATACCTTTATGGAAGGAGCATCCTTTGACCAAACTAATAGGTCATTAACCTAATATTTTGCTAAGCTACTACAACCAACATTCAATTATACTCCTTGAAAAGGATAAAGAGTTATAACAATACCCATGCATTTAGGAGAAAGTAGGCTATATGTTCTTTACTGAATATCTTGTTTATTAACAAATCTATTTTATTCTATACCTTGCAACACAAAGTTCGAAATTATAAAAAGGACTTCATCAACCAAGGTGAGTTGATGAATGCAGTAATTGTTTAATATAATCTGTTTCAATGCTGTGTTGTGTGCAAGGATGATAATGGAAATATTGGCAACAATGTATGCAAAATATAAGTTAAATCAATGTTTAATAATGAATCATCATCGGGCCACCGTAAAACTTTAGTCAGGAGTCGCCCCTGTAGCCTAATAATATAAAATTAGCAAGGTTTATCGTTTTAGATACAACAAAACACATATAAAAGAACCGATATGTGAACCGGTAATTCCAACACTGTTAATGTGTTTCGGTGTTGCCTAATTATAAGATTTAGAACACATGCAGCCATCCTGTTAGTGATTGAAGTTTGTTTTGTTGCCGTAAGAGGTCTCCCTTCATTATGGGGGCAACTAGGGACAGAAGGATGCCATCTGTGTCATGTATCTGCTAAAAGTAAATAACAACATGTTTTCAGTACAAGGAAACTGTTAGCAAAATTAAAACCTTTTAGCTTCAATGGCATTAACTTGAAGAAATTTGTGATCATGTTTTCTGTTGTCTTGTTTAATCGCATGTAACCAAATATTCGAATTATAAAAGTTCAGCGATTGAATTAGAATACCGTACATTGTTTAATATAAATAAAGTGTGGCATTAAGAGTATTGTGAAAGGTTCGTAGATTTATGCACCATGTGTGAATAACTCTTACTGAATGGACATCATTACGACAAGTATTAACACATAGTGAAGCCTCTGTGGCTTAGGCGGCAGCACGCCGGCCTCTCACCGCTGGGTCCGTGGTTCAAATCCCGGTCACTCCATGTGAGATTTGTGCTGGACAAAACGGAGGCAGACAGGTTTTTCTCCGGGTACTCCGGTTTTCCCTGTCACAATTTCATTCCAGCAACACTCTCCACTATCATTTCATTTCATCTGCCATTCATTTAATCATTGCCCCAGGGGAGTGCGACAGGCCTCGACAGCCGGCACAGTTCATATCCTCGCCGCTAGATGGGGGCTTCATTCATTCCATTCCTGACCCGGTCGGTCGACTGGAAGCAGGCTGTGGATTTTCATTAACACATAGTATTGGGAGAGTTGAATCCACGAAATATTTGTGTATTAACAGAGATATCGTGAATGGTTACTAGACGTATTCACCGTGAATAAATCTTACTGGAATTGGCATCTATACGACAAGTATTAACAAATAATACCGGGAGAGTTGAATTCATGAAATATTCGCCTATTAATAATGTTAAAGCTTCGAATTATCAAAAACCTTCGTTTAAAGAATCTATTTGATCTTATTACATTGTTAAGGGATTTCAAGTCGTGTTAATATTTGCTCTGTCTGTCTTTTAGGTAGTCAGCCTGAAGGCTGGTTGGATCCTCAAAAAGTACAGCAATTAGATTATGTGGGTAGATACCCATAAAACCCAAGGCGACGCTATATTGAGGCGTACTAGGCAAGACGAGGAGTGAAGTAGTTTGCCATTGCTTTCCTCACTGAGTCAGTACAACAGTACTAACCCTATGAGTAGAACCTTTCACAGCATCCACATAAACTGACTGTGCCCTGAATGTCATTACTAAGCACCTCCCATACCTCAGTAGCTTCCATGTAATCACAGCCATGTGTGAGACTGAGACATCCACGAAAAGCCTCGTAAGGAAAACAAAAAATAGATTGGACAATTCCCATTTCAGCTATACTAGGAGTGGTTTTGCGTGATTTCCCAAGTCTACTCCAGACAAATGTCGGGTCGATTCCTAACTTAAGGCCTCGGACCCTTCTTTGCTATCCAAACCTCGATTGCTAGTACACACGTTACTACAGTCATCACAAACATAAGGTACATCCGGGAGTGTTGCCGCACTTTTTATAACTTTTGTTATATCTCAGTTGAATTATTGTAAAATTGTTGCAAATTGATAGAGTATAATTTGAAAATGTTTGCAATAGATCACAGATAAGTAAAGCATTAGTAATTGAAAATAAATCGGCGAAAGGAACGAACAAAGGAATTGTTGCGTCAGCAACCGGTGTAGAGGCCGACTTGGCTCGGCAGAGATGCCGCAAGTAAAATAATTAATAGCAAAATCAAATGTTTCCTAATTTCTTCAAATCTATGACAATTGAGTATTAGAACGTACTACAAGACAGTTATATTTTGAAAAATAGAATTTATTTGAAAATTCTCCATTTTCGACAATTTTTTAGCCTTCTTCAGCATTCATTAAGATTTGGTTTTATATTCAATCACCTGTCGGCATGCGAATTTTCTTTTAGAGTTCTATTATCACCTAATGCACGTACTTCATAAGAAATTATCTTCTATTGTTGTAGGATTTTTTTTCGTTAAAAGTTAATAAATGGAACTTTGTTCTGATAGTGTATGTTCAGTTAACTTTACAGTAGTAGAGAGCACAAAAAATATGTCATGATGAGTCTTTGGGTTGTTTATACCCTTGTTAAAGATTAAATGTTTTGAATTTTTGACAGACAGCTCTCTTTCGGTATGTGTTTATACAGTACAGGCCTCATTTAACAAATACATATGGACCCAATGTGTCTTTTTCCATAATTCCGAAATCCATTCTTCGTTTTAATGTTCGTGCCTGCATTCCATTGCACCTTTCTGCCTTCCTGAATAGTAGTCTATTTCCTTTGTTTTTAGCATATTTACAACTTCTCTTGCATTTTCCTCTGTCCACTTAGCTCTCTGGACTGTGCCCTCACATTTGTACTGAGTAGGCAAGCCATACATGTTTATTTCTGAAAATAATATAATTGTATACATTCTACTAACAATGATGCTTAACAATGAAACCAATGAAATAAATTATGTATCTTAAGAATCACGAAATAATAAAATACTCGTATAGAATACCGGTACCCTCGGAATAGTTTAAATGTTTACAGGTTGCTTTTAAATATATCATTGAGGCATCTCTACCGGATTACTGTGCGGCAACTCTCCCAAATATCAGGTAGAGGCGCCACACCCTCCTGTTGTCTACCTCAAGGTTAAAATGTCAGAAATAAAGTTTACCATCTACTTCAGTAACGGTTAAGATTTCTTCTGTACTAAAACCAGCTGATTTAGGCATTTGAAACCAACTTAATATAAAATAAATGAACACAAGGAAAAACTTTGTCAGGAGGTGATGCACTCGTCTCACGTCATCAACTAACATGTGCGTAATATGCGAGCAACTTGCACCACACCCGCAGACAGTGGTTATTGCCTAGACAACGAGAAAAGCTTACACACTGCCATCTAGCTGCAACGATGGGATCCTATGGCTGCAGTGTATGCGACGTCTGTACCGCAGTGGCGTCTGTACCGAATTTACCGTAGGTTATCATTAGGGCTCGGATCGATATGCTCGATAAAATCTCCAGATATGCTCGAAAACCATGTGTTTAATGCTCGATAGATATGCTCAAAAAACCCATTATATGCTCGATAGATATGCTCGAAAAAAACATTATATGCGGTTAAATATGCAGAATATGCTCGAAAATCACCGTTAAATTTATAGAAAGGAAAGTGAAACGAAAAAAACAAAAACATACCTTTATATACGAGCTTTATTAATTGTATGTATGATACACTGCAATATACTCGCATTCAAGTTTTTCAAGTGTATATAAGAGAAGTTTTCTTATAAAAGTTACAGTTTAAAAGTTCATTTACAAAATGTTCAGAATTAGGCCAATCAATGAAGTATATCTGCATTGGTCTGTACAACAAGAATTTTTTCTATGTTTTCAGTTTTGAATGATTTTCTTGAATCAGTCAATTAAAGTTTCAATGACAAGAACGACCTCACTAAAGGTTAAAAACCTGCGGTTCTATTATTCGCACCAGATAGGCTTTTCAATAATTATTTCTGTTTTCGAACCTTAAAGCTGGTCAGGGCCCAAATTCGGGGGGATTCGAAGAAAAACAATCTATTTAGACGAAAACCACAAGAATATGCATTTATATGCTTCTATTCGGGAAATCGCGGTTTTATGCATTTATATGCTCGATAAATTACAATTCTGTTGGTCCCAGAGAGGCGAAAATACCACCGAAAGGCTTCTTTCAATGTGTACTATTCAGGGAAAAAATATGCAAATATGCTCGAATCCGAGCTCTAGTTATCATATTCTACATACACCCATGTACGCAGGGCTGCATGACTACGATGTCGCAAGTCTCCTAAGTGAATCAACAACAAGAACAACTTACTATGGTGAGATATGACCCTATTAATCTCCCGAGTTCACTGTTAGTGACCTCTAGCGACCAGCTATGCTGTTCTGTCACAAGTCTCAGCCACATGTGGCTACCACGTACATTACCTTGCCATGATGGGAAAGTTCATATTTCTTGCAGAATCTCCGATTGGAGTTGATAACAGTGATGGATGCGGTGCAGATCATTATGAATGGTTTGCAAGTCACGTCACCTACCTGCCGATGTCGCTCCTATCATTACAGCCTGTCCCGGAACAGTAAGAGGCTAATTGAAAGCTATTACTGAAGCATGTACCCACGTTCAGGGTTACTGCAGCAGTTGTGATTGCTTTCTGCAAAGTTCCAAGAATAAGTAGACGGCATTCACAATTACGATTTTATTTTTGGGACGAGCTATGGTCACACCATTGGAGTCTAGGGTTAGAGAGAAGGGGCCAACCCCTTCCTATAAAACATTTCAGTAGACATTGTCAAAACGTACTCCATATTGCAGTCGTATTATTATTATTATTATTATTATTATTATTGTTATTATTATTTTCGTTTCGGTCGTCTAAGGACCACGAGCCAATTTCAGTGCATTGTGCTTTGCTGTTCCTTCTCTTCCTCCATTATTCCTTCATGATCTCACTATGTTTCCTCTTCCTTTCCTCGGACCATTTCGAGCAAGTTTTCTTTCCCATCCTGCCTTGGAATCCTTCCATTTTTAGCACTTTTTTGACGAAAAATATCTCTCTCTGGTGTATCTTCTTCTCTGATATTGCTTCTTTCCAAATCCTTTTTGACTTCTTGTACCCAGGTTGTTGTTGACTTCTTGTCCCACAGGAATGTGATGATCTGCTTTGTTAACCTATCACCCTGTACAAATGTCCAAAAAATAGCAATCTCCTCTTCCGTATTGTTTCGTTTTTTTTTAAATATTTTTCGATATATTTCATCATTACTTCTTAATTTCCAGAATTCTGCAGTTTTTAAAGGACCTAGTATTTCCCGTATAATTCTTCTTTCTACTACTTCTAATTTATACAATTTGTAGTTCAGTACGAGACATTCACTCGCATACAGGCATTTAGGTTTGACTACGGTGTAATAGTGCTGTACTTTAAGATCTTTGGACAAACACTTTTTGTTGTAGGTATTCCTAGTTATGCCATACGCTCGTTCCATCGTTCGTATTCCTTCTTCTACAGAAGATTTTTCCAAACCATTTTCCTGAATGATTTCCCCCAAATATTTGAACTTCCTTACCCTCGTATTATTATTATTATTATTATTATTATTAATAATAATATTTCTACATCGTTATGTCCATCTGTGGAGCGCGATAGATCTTATTAGCTAATTATGTTGTTTTCTTTACTCAAAGTCTCTTCATCTGGGCACTGAAAATCTTCCTCCGTTCCATGATTTCTTGGACCCGGTAGTAATTTTCGCAGATAAATTATGGTTTTTGATAAATGTTCTGAACTGGAGTCGATTACTCTGTAACGCCAATTTTTAGCCTATTTTCAATTTTGAAAAAATAGGCTTATGAGATCACCTTTTGTCAGTGTGTGTGTGCGTGTGTGTGTGTGTGTGATTCGTGTGTGTGTCCCCCCCTAATAAAATCTAAACGGCTTGAGAGATTTCAATGAAACTCGGTAAGTTCATAGCTCTATTCCGGGCGACCCCGACCGTGCTCTTCAAATTTTGTTACGTCTCACCAATCCAACATGGCGGCTGTGCGAAATATTTCACCAGCATTCAATATCTTCGAAACTATTACAGATATCACCCTGGAATTTTGTATGCTGATAAAGGGAGCTACTTGAAATTCACTTATATGACCCTTGAAAACCTGGTAACTACAAAACCAACATGCTGGCCAAGCGAAGTTGGGACTTTTAATGGACGTTTCTCGCGATTTAACCAACCAAACGCAATGAAACTTGGCACAGTATATGTTTATATACATTGTAATGTACCGACATCTAACTTAGTTCAATTGTTTACATAACCTCAAAATGGCGGCTGTGCGAAATATTTCACAGGCATTCAATATCTCCGAAACTATTTATGATATCAACCTCAAATTTTGTACGGTGATAAAGAGCACTGCTACGCGTTTATCTATGTAACTTTCAAAAACCTGTACACTACGAAACGAACATGGCGGCCAAGCGAAGTTGACACATTCTAATACATTTTTCTCGTGATTTAATCATATGAGCGCATTGAAATGTGGTAGAGTAAATGATTATACATATTGTCATTCACTGGCATCTAATTTAGTTCAATTGTTTACATAAACTGAAGATGGCGGCTGTGCGAAATTTTAAAATTAAGTTTTTATTCTTGTGTCGTAATCATGCGATCGAAGTGAAAGTTTGAATAATGAAGCTACGCAATAATTTTCCTTTAATGGTACATAACTCTATGACCTATACAGATAACAATCCAAAATGGCGAGCATCCGAAATATTTTGACGGTTCTCAATATCTAAGAATCTTTTCCAGCAATCAAACTTTTTTTTTTAAATGTTCATAGAGGCTCTGAATATAAGTTCATCTATATGACTTTCAGTAACCTGGAGAGCACTAATCCAACATGGCGGCGACGCGAAGTATAAATATCTAAATGGACGTTTCTCGCGATTTAACCATCTGAGTGCAGTGAAACATTGCACGTTAATGCTTATACAAATGTTAATCCACTGGTATGTAATTTATTTCAATTGTTTTCATAACCACAAGATGGCAGCTGTGCGAAATTTTAAGATCTCGTTTTTACTTCTTGTGTCCTAATCATGCGATTGAAGTCTGAAAACCACACGTACACAATAATCTTCATGTAATAGTACATAAATAAAAATCTAACCTGGCTACCATCTGCAATATTTAGTCGGTTCTCAGTATCTACGAATCTAACATAGCAATCAAACTGAAATTTTGTATGTTGATAGAGGCAATTAATATGAGTAGGATATATGAAAATAGGCTGTATAGTTCTTCACGGAACTACTTGTTAAAGGTCTATTTCTGTTTCACTAAGCCCGTTGTTCTTGACATTCATTGAGAGTGCAAGGTTGATAATCCTTTTGGTGAGCCTGTCATTGTTCATTCTGAGAATGTGGCCGTAGAACTTCAATCGGCTTTTCCTATAGGTGTCAGTGATCTTTACAGCATACTGATAAAGCTCCTGAGACTTTCGTTTCATCCAGATTCTGAGCAGACTGGAGCAAGGATTTTCCTCAATATTTCCCTTTCTTGCTTCTCTTCGTCTTTAATGAGAGATCTGCCTCCAATGACCAAGGTTTCCGAACCGTATAGTGCTTAAGGTCTGATTACTGTGGTTTAATGTCTTGATTTTGCGTTCTTCGATATTGATTCTTTGTGATGTCTCTCATGTTATTCTACACAGGCCTTTTGCAGTTTTGAAATTCTCTCTATGTTTGCCTCACGATTCAATCCTGATGGCTAAATTATTTCTCCTATGTACTTGAATTTATTTAATTGATGAATTTTGCCGAATTTAGTCATTAGAAGTTTTCCATCTAGATAACGAGCGGTGGATCTTTCCATGTATTGAGCTTCTTCATGTGATGTTTGGAGCCCGGGCTTTGTACTCATCAGGTAATTATTACATAGGAGATTCTATTCTAATAGCCTCTATCGTCATACAAAATTTAAGTTTGATTGCTGTAATTGATTCATAGATATTGAGAACAGGTGAAATATTCGTCATGGACATCAAGCTGAATTGTAATATATAGGCCATAGCTTGAGATTATTACGTTGGTTCATAACACAAACTTTCACTTTTATCGCTTGATTAGGACACAAAAAATAAACATATACAGTTTTTATAAAATTTCCCACAACCGCCATGTTGAAATTCTCAAAAATAATTTAATTAAATTAGATGCCACGATATATTAAACCTTGCATAAAGATCTATACATATTTATCATGCCATGTGATTTCATGAGCCTATATTTCATAAATGAAAATGAGTTTATTGCTGCGTATTATTTCTTAACTTTTAGATCAAGGTGTATAGTATTGTGATCTATTCAGTTCCCTTTATGTGGACGAATTAATAGATCCAGTCTAGGAATGTAGTTCAATGTTAGTATCTCCAGGCATCAAGAGCGAGTGACTGAAAACAAATCTGGAGGTGAAACCCTAGTCAGAGTCCATCTATCTACCCATCTGTCAGTATTCAGTCTTGAGACGAGTCCATTGCCGCGAAACTTCACCAAACTCTATATGTAAGTTCTTTTGATATTTTGCAGCCTACTTGGCTGTCGGCACCAATCTCATTCACAATTTGTTCCGTGAAGCAATTTCATGAGGCCAGTGACGTCAGAAAGCTAGGACTCACCCGGCTGGAACACCCAATCCTCCCTCCTCCCAGTAGAGCTAAAATGTACTCCCAGAAGTATCTTCCTATAATAAATTTGTAATTTACATTACTGTAAAACCAGACAACTAATAACCCATAATCCATATTTCAATCGAATGATTTTATGTTGTTTGTCCGGCTCCGCGCTAGGATTTGGCTGAGAGTATCCCGGGTTTGATTCCCGACTGGTCCACCAGTGATTTTAATCTCAAGGCTTTAATTCCCGTGGCTGGGGGACTGGGTGTATGTGCCGTCTTCATCACCACTTTATCCTCATTACGGGGCAGAGATCGCCCACAGGCGTCAACTAGAAAGACCTGCACTCGGCCTTTCGGGAGGCCACACGATCAGTCATTCATGTTGTTTCATTTGAGAGGCTTGGATATCGTGGCCACTTTGCTCCGTGTAGCCTACTTGGGAGTCTGTGGATTTTCTTGTCTGATAACCTCCGTTATTGTGAATGACTGTGTTAGTCTGTGTACTTGTACTTCAGTTATTTGTAACTCTCCAGTCAGTCAACACTGGGGCCGGTACAAAAAATATAATATTAATATTATTTCAGGAAAAAAATGTATTAGTTTATGATGACTACTATAATGGGGCAATAGTGATCATAAACTAATACATGTAATTTTTTCAGGAGTGTGATTTACGTATTATATACCGGGTGAGTCTTTTGCTCATTATTTTTCTAGTTTTCGGCCACACTTTCAATGTCTGACGGCAGCATGGTCGACAGTTCCCCGTCTATAGCCAAGCCACTTAACGACTTAACATGATTTATGACGACATGAAAGCAATTCGTTTACAAAAAACATGTGAGCGACAAGTGATTATACAATGCATCAAACTGTCGCCGATTATACTGTTTCAGTTGAATACGAAATTAAACGCTGGGTACGGTGGCATACTGATAAAAAATACGCGAATGAACATTTGAAGCGGAAAGCATTATCACATCTCATATTCTTTCAGGTATGGTAAAGGGACGAGTAGCCGTGGATCAATGGTCCTGGTGCGTAGAAGGTAGCAGACCCATGTTTAGGATATTAAAATGTGCATAAAAATATTTAGTGGTGGTGGGATTCGAACCCACCTATCAGAGACAGGTCCGCTACCTTGTACGCACTTGGACCAATGCTCCACGGCTACTATTCCCTTTATTATAACTGAAAGCGTATGAAATGTGATACTGCGTTCCGCTTCGAAGGTTCATACGTCTTCTATCAGTATGCCACCGTATATTCGGCGACAGTTTGATACATTGTATAATCACTTGTCGCACACATGTTTTTGTAAAGGACATGCTTTCATGTCGTCATTAATCTTGTAAAGTCGTTAAGGGTCATTGTAGCTTGGCTATAGACGGGGAACTGTCGACCATGCTGTCTTTAGCCGTTGGAAGTGTGTCCAAAAACTAGAAAAATAAGTGGCAAGAGACTCACCCGGTATATTGTACCCCAATCAGTCATCGGGTAAATGTTGTGTGTTGACCGACTCAAGAGTTACAAATGATTGTATAGTCAACACTGAAAGAATGTCTTCAATACTTTACTTGTACTTCAGGTAAAGATTGAGAAAGGGAGGCCGTGGAACTTCCCCGGCATTTCCCTGGAGTAGAAGTGGGAAACCACAGCCACCTTCGACTCTAATCCTAACCCCAAATAAAAATACACACACAAGTACAGCCATCACACTGACACAGGTTATCAGATACATTCCATGCCCACCAAAGTGCACGGGAATACATGCTCATGATGTCGTAAAGTCGCTAGATGAATATTATCAACAATAACATATCCTGGAACTAGCTATACACCTATCGCATGGCGATGGTGGTTGGTTTGAAGTCTCATGGAGGTTGAAGGATCCTTGAACACTCACCTCATAATATTGTATATGTATGCATGGTGATGGTGGTTGGTTTGAAGCCCGGTGAGTTCAAGGATCCTGGAACACCTCTCACGACACTGTGGCAGTACGCACGTCCTTCAGTCTCGCCGCACACGTCTCATACCCAACCTGTGCTTAGCAACGTTTTGTACAAAATAATGTTACGCAAGGATCTACTGTGGCTTTGATGACAGCGGTAAACGAGAAGGAATCTCATTCGCTGAGCTGCCAATACAGGAATTTCATTACTTGGTGTTAATGCCTCGAGGGACAATGGCTGGCGTTGCCAGTAGATCAACCATCTGGCTTTGAGACAGCACGAAGATAGTCTGTTTTCTTTGTCAACCAGACGAGTATGTATCTTTTCTTTCTTGAATTCAAAGTACACTAGAACCTTGATTCTTCGGACAAGTGGTGTAGGTGGACCCGAAACGCATCAGAGCAGCTCTGCCAATTATATTTAAAGATGTTGAGCTTCCTAGATCGAAAGGTAAAGGAGCAAGCATTACGTTTCAATGCTATGAATTTCACGAATGTTAAAACTATGAAGGAATGTTTGTAGAAGAAATACTGAAGTTCGACGTATCATGGAACATCGCGGACATCAAACAATCAATCTCTGTGGTTGGTCAGGTCACATTAGAAACATCTCAGATGGTAGTTCTTCTTTAATTCACTAGGGCCATCCCTACAGAGGATGAAATGGCACGGGCGAGAATATGAATATGAACAGATTTCGCATTTCGAAACTGGATTTTCCGTATGAGTTTGTTTATTGGTAGGTTGTAATCCACATACCCTAAGCGTTAGCAATACGGTACGTAGGGGAGAGGGGGGCATGTTGTTACAATTTTCAAATTTTATTTTTTTAAACTGTTCTCCTGGAAGCTATTAGCCTGTTATGGCAGTGATAATGAAGTATCAGTATTTGGCTTTATATATGAAAAATGTGAAGACTGGCGTAAAAATATTTTCGGTATAAATAATTTTTCTTGTTAATGTGGTAAATTGTAACAACATGCCCCACAACGGGGCTAGTTGTTATATGCCATGGGTAAGTTGTTACACTCAACTTATTAATAAAATGCGACATAGTTGTAACTACAATCTTGTATTTTTAACTCGAAATAATATAACAGTCAACCTTGAAATACATTTACCACATTTCACAATTCTGGTTTTACGGCAGAATGCCCTTCCTGACGCCAACCTCATGGGACGAGTGAATGAAATATGAAATGAATGAAGATAAAATGAAACTGGGCAAGGATGTGGAAGGAAGCGGTCGTGACCTGTCAGAAAATACCGTCCCAGCATTTTCCTGGAGTTGAAAATGGGGAAACCACGGAAAACCATTTCAAGGTCGGCAGAGGGTGGGGCTCGAACCCTCGTCTACCAAATTAGCAGAGAGCTTGGCCTAACGCTGCGCGTTAGCAAGCATAGCTATCACTGTCGGTATAGAGAAATAATAATGATACCGGTAATAATAATCAACTAGCAAATACGTTAATACGTTTATAGTAGGGCCGGATAGTTATGTGCTTAACTTTTCAGAAATATGTATTTATTTACGTGCTTAAAAGTGAAAAATATGTGATTAAATTTCCAAAAAATGTTCTTAAATTTGTATCAAATTTGTGTCCCTTAATTCCTCGAAATATAGTTGATTGTCCAGCTGCTTGAATAATCCATAATCCTGTCTACTGTACAAAAAATGTTTCCGCTTAACAGGCCGGGGCTCGCCTTAGTTTCCGAGTCCGTCTTACTGTACCGCAGATGCGCGATACGAAATCATATATATGCTGTTTTCGAATTTCATTCTAAAGAGCAGAAAAAAAGGTCACACCAGAAACTTTCATAGCAATCTGTCAATATTCACAAGTTTTGCAGACCTCTGTAATTTCAAGTAAAATTTCCTTTCAAGGTAAGGACTATTGGAGGCTTAATGAGACTGTTGACTCCAGTCCCCCTGCTATACTTAATGACCTGGGAATTCCTGTTTGAAATACAATACAGAGACAAGGGTGCATTCTATAAATAGATAAGCCAATTACTGGAATTGCCAAGAGTCGAAAATGTGGGCAGCAATCATCTAAGGAGTACAATATACCACCAAATATAGGAAATATGTACTTATGAATAAATACACCAGAATATGTATTTATAAAAAAACTGCAAAAACATGTAAATAAAAAGAAAATATTTAGTTAATTAAAAATATTAAAACACATAACAATCCGGGCCTTAATAATTAGCAATTAAATAATATTACGATACCATGGGGCATGTTGTTACAGTGTAACAACATGCCCCCAGCTTACTGTAACAACTTGCCCCACCGGCCGACATTTTGTATTCAAGGTCAATACTTCGGCGGGGAGTAGCCTAGCTAACTACTCTCACAAGCATTTCTTTCGTAAGATATCAAACTACAATCTCAGGGACATGCAAGTACTTACCTTCAACACAGAAGAAGACAGATGACTTCAAAGTCGAATATTTATTTTTACTTTTCACTTCAAAAAACACTTAATCCTTTATAACCCTCTTCAAATACATACAATGGTTTCCTTGTTTTCACAGCATCTGCAGACAGGCACCCCACGCTTTAGTAGCTGATCGTTACGCGCTTCAGCCACACGAGTGATTTTAAAACTAACATGTAACAACGTGCCCCTGTTAACAACATGCCCTCCTCTCCCCTAGCTATCCATTGTGTAAATAAAAGAGGTTCAAGCTACAAGGATTGATATTTATTATGATGTATTTTTTAATTCTTTGCGACATCGTGGTCATATAGCCCCATGTAGCCTACTTGGGTGTGTGTGCATTTCGTCTGTGTCACTGTTTTTTTTTAGCGTATGGCTTTTAGTGCCGGGAGTGTCCGAGGACATGTTCGGCTAGCCAGTTTTTGTAGCTGCTTCGAGGCGGACACCCAATGGGTGAGCTACACGTACCGTCGCTTGTGGAGTGTTGTCTGGGGAGGAAAGTGTGATTGTAAGGACGAGGAGTTGGAAGGTAGCGGCTGTGGCCTATAGTTAGGGACCAACCCCGGCATTTGCCTGGAAGGAAGATGGGAAACCACAGAAGACCATCTTCAAGGTTTCCGGCAGGGGGATTCGAACCACCTCGCCTCCCGGATGTGAGCGACTGCCAGCAGTCATGCCGTAACGTCCACGGCTAACTCACGTCACTGTGATGTATGTACTAGTGTGTTTATTTCTCATTGAAGTAGGATATGGGTAGGTAGCGGCCGTGGCCTTAACTTAGGTACAGGTACCATCCTGTCATTTGTCTGCAGAAGAAGTGGGAAAGCATGGAAAACCACTTCCAGGATGACTGAGTGGGAATCGAACACAACTCTTCTCAGTTTTGCCTCACGAGGCTGAGTGGACCCCGTTCCAGCTCTCAGACGAGAATTGAATGCCTTGGCAGAGCCGGGAATCCAACCAGGGCTTCCCTGGTGACAACCAAGAATGCTAGCCAATTCGCAACGAGGCGGTCATATTTATTAAGATTTGGATGTGGCTGGTTTCCTATTTCCATATCCAGGAAAATATTGTGACGGGAGTTTCTAACGGCCACTTCTTCCAACACCGTTACAATAGTACATTATGCAATGAGCCTGTAATGGATAAACACACGAGTATGTGTATAAAACGAGCGTAGCTAGTTTTATAATTTCCATACGAGTGTCTTAATTACCATTATAGGCGAGTTGCATACGACTTTTTATGTTCGACGATAATTATAACTATGTTATGTTCGAACATAAATATTCATAAATATCTGTCGAGATTTCACCAGTTTTATGTACTGAACAGAGCGCATGGGACGCAGAGAATACCTTGTATTCGACCATGTGCTCCTGGAATACCTCACTATGACACTCGCCATGCAGTGAAAATTAAAATAGGGGGCCATGGAAGTGAGCGCAGGTGCGATGCTATCCTCACCTAATTGGTCACACAACTGTTTCTTGAGCTCTGATTGGTGGGAGAAACTGTATCATAATGAAAACTTGTACTATAATGAGCCTCATTATAGTACAGTTTTCTGACATATAATATTTACATTTCGCCAGGGTCGAACATAATTTCATTAATTAATTAACTAATTAATTAATTAATTCATTCATTCATTCATTCATTCACCTTCAATAATAATAATAATAATAATAATAATAATAATAATAATAATAATAATAATAATAATAATAATAATAAAGATACGAGCCTTACAGTAGTCGCATAAGGTGTGTAACATCTGCCATGTTATCCTACTCGTATACTACACAGCTTGGACATTCTTAAAATGTTAATTTACGCTCCATTTTCATACTGGTACTATGGTGAATGTATGGATTGAATTGGAGATATGCTACTGTCACATTTGTGGCGCAGTGGTCAGTCTCTCACCAAGGTAGACCGGGTTTGATTCCCGGTCAATACATGTGAGACTTTCGAATTGAAATGCCATGTCCTGTGGTTCGCATTTCACGTAAAAGGTAGGTACCGTGGATCATGATCGTGAGATTAACGGACACGCAAAACTACAAGCTTCCTTCCTTTTACATATAATTCATAATAACAAAGTGACACACAACGTCGACAGTACTCTCAAATACTGTGAGCACATTCCTCAGTAACTATAGCATTCATTATTCTCAAGGCTCTCATACAGATCGTCGTAAACAATCAAAACATGACTTCCTACAATCATGAAATGACATAGTCTCACATATGATGAAAATACAGCTTTTATTCCATTCATATAACAACATTATGCATTTAATATTTGACTACTCATCCACAGCTTGACAATAATACCGCTTACTTAAACGGGATTTGTCGTCTTTGTCCTACCCCATGTGATATTCAACCTTGAACGTGAAGCTTCATAAACTGCTCAATGGCAAATGAAAGTCTGTGAAACATTTGCCACTGAGCTCGTCAAACCAGTGCCTGCTAAATGCACTGCCTACTGTATTGCCATAACATTCTCACGCTACAGAGCACACACTGCCTTATTTCCAATACACACATTTTCAATTATACATCCAGCTGGCAGTGCGTCTTCACTTCCGTCCGATCCACTTGCATTCGATCCACTTCCGCCCGATTCACTTCCGTCCCATTTTTCTGTAAGTGCGTCCTCACTTCCGTCCGATCCACTTCCACCCGATTCACTTCCGTCCCCAATTTTCAAAATCACTCCCACAAAACTATCCAGCAACCGAGCGGAAATATGTTACACATCAATAATAATAATAATAATAATAATAATAATAATAATAATAATAATAATAATAATAATAATAATAATAGGGTAGATGGCCTCGATGTTCAGCCCCTTAAAGCAACAACAACCAGCAAGGAAATAACTAACAATAATCATTTGCCAGCCTATAATATTATTATGTTGCGTGGCTCTAAATAGATTTCTACTCCCTACCTTTGCTCCTCCCTCTCACGCCTCTCTGACAACACACCCTTCATCAGTTTCCGTTGTTCATCCAGTAACTCATTTGTTTGGAGCTTGGCTTCCGAAATTGGATTCATGTTACTGGAAAAAACAACGAAGAAACAAGATGTTCAGTAAAGAACATTTAACCTACTTTCTCTTACACGCAGTGGCGTAACTACGGGGGGTGATCAAGGGGATGAATCTTCCCTCAGAGCCAAATAATAAAACTAGGTAATTCGATGAAATGTTTATTTTGAATACAACCAATTTTCGAATTGATGACAGACGACTGGATTATGTAAGTTTATGTTTAGTAATTCGAGTAAGCCTCCGTGGCTTAGGCGGCAGCACGCCGGCCTCTCACCGCTGGGTCCGTGGTTCAAATCCCGGTCACTCCATGCGAGATCTGTGCTGGACAAAACGGAGGCAGTCAGGTTTTTCTCCGGGTACTCCGGTTTTCCCTGTCAACATTTCATTCCAGCAACACCCTCCACTATCATTTCATTTCATCTGTCATTCATTTAATCATTGCCCCAGAGGAGTGCGTCAGGCCTCGGCAGCCGGCACAGTCCATATCCTCGCCGCTAGATAGGGGCTCCATTCATTCCATTCCTGACACGGTCGGAGACTGGAAGCAGGCTGTGGATTTTCATTTTTCATGTTTAGTAATTCGAGTAGAAATCTCTTTCCTCATGTAAAACGTTCTAGCTTTATGTAAACATAACATTTGCTTTAGCAGAACTGTTCATTTTCGACCTTCTGCACGTCGATAGGTTCAAATACCACATAAATGTTATCGAAATCAAACAGGAAAACGTGTAGTCGCTTTCGTTGATTATGTCTCCCTCCCCCATTAAGCAAAAACAAGAAATCAAAAACGAAAGAAAAAAAACACAAAACCAAAAACACAAAGCAAAACAAAAGCAGAAAACAACAAAAAACGAAACAAAAACACAAAGTGCAAACAAAAACTAACAACACTTATTTTCTTATTTTTTAAAATATTTTATTATTATTATTTTCGTTTCGGTCGTCTAGGGACCACGAGCCAATGCTTTGTCCTTTACTGTTCCTTCTTCTTCCTCCAGTATTCATCCATCATCTCCCTATGTTTCCTCTTCCTTTCCTCGAACCATTTCGAGCCGGTTTTCCTTCCCTTCCTCGCTTGGAATCCTTCCATTTTCAGCACTTCTTGCCTAAACATATCTCTCTGTGGTGTATCTTCTTCTCTGATAATGTTTCTTTCCAAATCCTTTTTGACTTCTTGTACCCAGGTTGTCGTGACTTATTTTTCCACAGGAATGCGAAGATCTCCTCGGTTATCCTGCCGTCATCCATCCTGTACAAATGACCAATAAATAGCAATCTCCTCTTCCATATTGTTTCTGATATGTTCTCTAGTTTTCGATATATTTCATCATTACTTCTTAATTTCCAGAATTCTGCAGTTTTTAATGGACCCAGTATTTTGGTTTATCCAATTTGTGTTTCAGTACGAGACATTCACTCGCATGCAGGCATTCCGGTTTGACTACGGTGTTGTAGTGCTGCAAAACATTTTATTTTATTTATATAATTTTATATATATTTTTAATTTATATATTTTGTATTTACATTATTTTTTATTTTATAAATTTTTATTTCTTTATTTACTTTAATTGTCATTTTTTTGAGCTTATTAAGTCTACTAAACCACAGTTACACCACGGTTACACTGAGTTGCCACTGTGGTTTAGTAGACTAAGCCCGGGTTCAAATCCGGGCACTGACAGGAAATTGAATTCTGATCTGAGGGCTGGAACAAGGTACACTCAGCCTCGTGAAGCAAAACTGAGAAGAGGTTGATTCGATTCCTACCTCATATATCCTGAGAGTGGTTTTCCTTGGTTTCCCACTTCTACTCCAGGCAAATGTGATGGTTTCTAACATAAGGTCATGACCGCCTCCTTCCCAATCCTCATCTGAATTACAAGTACAACCACAAGTAGAGCCATCACAATAACATAGTCCCTAAGGAACCAACAACAACAACTCACTGCAAGTCAGTTGTTTGAATTGTCAATTACAGAACATTTGAAAACCGCCGGGAATATGGACATTTTTTGCGGACTCTGGATTTCTGTTTTAAATTGGTTTCTACCTTCCTTCGCTCGACCATTTTCCCATACCCATCATAAGCTTCAGTTATTCAGTCACCAACAAATATTTATGAACCTTCGCCTTCAAGACTGGCTTATTATTGCTGGGAACACAAGGAGGGAAGTAAAAGCATTATAATGCGCTTAAGCATGCACCCATCATAACATGCCATACGTCATATCACTTACTAATGTTCTTCCGAAGCTATAGATATAGTTATTAATAGCTTATCCTGTTTTAGGCATTAGATGGAGCTGAATTATGTCTGGAATCAGAAGCGGCTCTTAGAAGTGCGTTAATAGCCATTAGTTTCTGACACAGGCGGGACATGACTCCACTTAACCTCTGCCACAACCCTCGATATATGATAGCTGTAACCTTACCCTTCATTTCTCTACCCTCATAGCTTCTAACTCTTTCTCTCTCCCACTCCCCACACAAATGGTAGGCCATAATATATCAGTCATGTCTTTACCATCTGTTTTGTTGCAATACAGCCTGGATAGAGTTAATTCCCAATTTTAGTGAAATATTGCTTTTCATGGCTGATCTGTCGCACTTTGACATTTTAGTACGCTAACCAAGTGATTAATTAGGCAATAGCTGTTTCATGAACGCTTTTTTCTTCTCCTTCTCCCCATATATTTTTCAAACTTGAATGACTCAAAAGCTTCAATAAATTTGGAAAAAGTATTTTACCGATTGTACATTTTAAGTTCGGCGTTGTGAAATTTAGAGCGTTAGAATTTGAATGTCAGTGAGCACTACGAGGTCTAGTGGCTAGCATGGCTCCATGAGGTTTAGGTTAGATTCTTGGTTCTGCCAAGAAAATCAATTTGAGTCCAAAGGCAGGATCGGGGTACACTCAGCCTTAAGAGAGAAAACACTGAAGAAGTGGGTTCGATTCTCCCATAAACCATCCTAAAAGTGCCTTTCCTTCGTTTCCAACTTCTACCCCAGATATCCGCCGGGTTGGTTCCTAACTGAAGACCACGGTTAACTCCTTCCAAATCCTCACCTCCATTACAAATAAACACTCTACTACAGACCTCACAATAACGCACGTTATGAGACTAATTCTACAAACAGCCAAAGTACATTGGTTGGAAATGACTATAATGTTCAAGTTCCTCAATAAAAACAACAACAACAACAATAAGATACACCTGAAGTACTAAATTAGACTATACCTTATAACTTATACATGAATTTCAAAGTCAGTGTAGCATTCACAGCAGCGTAGCAAATCCCGTTTACTCACACTCATCGCATGAATAGGGAACCTGTTAATCGGTGATCCGAGGTTTGGATCCCGGCACCCGACGGCCGCCATACTGACTGTCTTTATCCAGGAGGTTTCCCATACTCTAAGCAAATACATTATTTCAGGTACCATGGCGCCAGTCCCGAGTTTAGTTCAGTGCAAGTTCTGCGTAACTTTTCTAATAACCTGGGGACGTGATTGCGTAGTGCTACAGTCGTTGCTTCCCATGAAAGTGGGCCAAGTTTGATTCATGAGTAATACAGTATATGTGAGTTTTCGAAATAAAGTCTCACATCCAGTGGTTCGGATTCTATAAAAAGGGAAGGATTCCGTGGGTAATAATCATGGCATTTAAAGCTGATTAACTCTACCATTTCATTTGCTTCTTGTTGATTCATTCAGAGGGTTTGTGAGATTGTGGTCATGTATCCCGTCTAATGTAATTGGGCACAATTGAACCACTGATTGGAAAAAGGCAAGAACTCTACTTTTTCGATAAAATAAACTGAAATAGCCATTTTGTTTCTTAAATGTAGGTGCATCTACTGAGCGGAAAAAATAAATATATCTGTACTCCCACACCGGTTAAAATCACATGTTTGTTAGATGGTGAGAGGAGTAAGGGAATAACCTTTTCCCAGTCATCGCTGCGCTAGTGGCCGGCTTGGTAGCCTTGTTTGTACAGCTCAGAGTCGAAGGGATACATAAGTGCATCAGAGTATATTGGGGGGCAAGAAGATGTATTTAAACTTTTGAAGGTCAAACCAATGGACTTATATTTTCCATCCAACAAAGCATATGATGGTTCTGTGGGGATCAATGTAAAAAAGATTAATGTCAAGAAAATAATAAAATACGTTCCTGAACAGCACAGGGAATTTTACAACAACATTGTATCATGGAAAACTAAAAATAATAGCACAGATGATTATGACGAACAATAAAGACTGATGTTAGTTAGGTGTACATTCCATGAAACTTGTAATTTATGTAATAACTAATTTGTGAGTAGTTTATTAATAATTTCAAATTTACAAAGTGTCACAATGCCAAGATTCCATTCAATACGTGATAAATACAAGTTTTAATAAAGCAAATTTATATTTATATTTATTTTTGTACCCAGTGATTGGAAAAGGGGAATAACTTTTCAAAAATTAAACCATTCCAGTGGCGTTACGGTAAGATAAAATCAACAGTTTCATACATATAATGGTTCCTTATGTATAAAAGAACATTTATTATGTGAAGTGTTTTTTGGTAAGTATAACAGAAACATTTTATACAGTTTTTTTGATTCCTGATAACTATGGCTATCATCAGTTATTCCCTATTTCCAATCAGTGGTTCAATTTATGTTGACCGACTGGAAAGCTTTCTTTAATTGAACTAGGTAACACTGAAAAATGGATTTTATCAATTTGTAATTATGTGTGTAACAATCCTTTTATATGGTTTATGAATTGGGTAAAGCCCTCCAAGCTGAAGAAAGTTACTCTCCCAGATTTTTAGGCAGAAGGTTACAGTCCCCATAAGACAATAAAATGTTAAAATTATGCAAACAAAAAAAAAAAAAGAAAAAGAAAAACAAAGTTAATTAAGCTCCAATTGTAAAATACTTTCTCGCAATAAATGAGGTCTGATCCTGCATATTCTGCCTATTTTCGCCTATCCCCTAGTTTGCCAAGTGAAATCTACCTCCGCTTTCCGGCGTGCCGAGAGGAATTTTTATACATTGAGTGGGGAAATATTAAAGGGAAACATCACTCTGTGTGTTTGCTAACAGCATATTGTTGTAAAAGTAACAACTCTGGCCTATGAAGCTCCTCAGACAGACGCTCCTACCGTCAAAGTTTTGTCAGTGAATGGTGAAAGACACAATATTTAATAGAAGGAGGTGATCCCTGGTCATGTAGAATGGAGTAAAGGACAGTGTGAGGACCAGGAATAGGAGAATAACTGGGTAGGAGGCGTGGGCAGATTAATTATCATATCATTAACATGCTTCTAATGGAATAATCGGAACACGCCCCCTTTGACAATGATGATGATGATGATGATGATGACGATAATGATGATGATGATGGTGGTGTTGATGATCCCCCTTAATGTGTTAATGGTGAAGACATTGACGGCGCACGCGGTGAACTGTTAATGGCAGCGAGAGGTCATAACTCGGCTTAGCGAAGAGACTGGCCACTTCGATATTACCATCATCATGGATTTGCCTAGTTCAGCTGATCCTCTTTTTCAACACAACTCACGCATACAATAATGTAATGCGCTGAATTGAACAGCTGCATCACAAGTAATCTGAAGGCAACTTTGTCTATCGCCACTCTTTCCCTTGTGTAAATGTGTATATGTGTGACCTTGATTGCAAATGAACCACACAATATATACACAGTTGGGCAAAAAGAAAAAAAGCGTAACCCTCGGATATTTTCAAAGAATGAGCATAACATTAGTTGGTTAGTTATTTTTGATTTAAGGGGCGGAACTACGAGGTCACCTGCCCCGAGCACAAAATTATTTTACCTGCATTATATTGAAACTTAAATGTAAGGAAGATAAACAGCAACTTCATGAAAGATAATTTTCATTTAAAAGTTTACTTTCAGATGAAAGCGGCTTCGGTGGCGAAGTTAGTAGCATTCTGAGCTTCTATGCCCAAGGTCGCGGGTTCAACCCCGGCCGAAGTCGACGGATTTTTAAGAGGGGTAGAAATCCCTCAGTATGCCTTCCTGCGGAGGGGAAGTAAGCCAGTGGTCCCATGTTATAGATCTATGGCATGTAAAATAACCTTCCACTAATTACACTTGTGTGAAGATAAATTATAGGTTAGATTTGACTAACGATCTTAGGTTCGAACTTTCGTCACCAGGAGCCAACTGCGGTGACATTACTAACCAAGTTCAGAACTAGTTGTCGGTGACAGCGGCGTTTGGTAGCAAAAGTAGGAACTACTTGAAAATTGAATGTCTGCAATCCATACTTGAATTAGAAACAGATAACACTCACTAATAGAGCCATCACAATAAACATCGGTTATCAGACAGATTCTACACACACCCAAAGTACATGGGGCTACATGACCGCGTTGTCGCAGCCCCTATACCGAGGAACCAACCAACCATTACTTTCATATGAGAATAAATTAAATTCTTTGATTCTTAGCGAATTTTCATGAACTGCGTCGATCATGAACTAATGTTACATGCAGTCAGCGATAGAACGACTAAATTTGGAGTCAATGCACTGCAGCACTCGCTCATCACTGTATACAACCATGTACCACTTGATATAGCAAGAATCTCTAAAACTGGACCAATTCGTGAAAAGTTGAAAATCTACTAAGTTATTTACTGACTCTGAATGTATACTAATTTACTCTTGTGATATCACATTCTTACAAATATATTTTACGTTTATCAGTACTAATCGTATTACATCTTCAAAGCATCAGAATGCTCATTTGCTTATAATCTAATTTTCTCTAATTATATTGTAACACTTTGTATCTTGGTCATGTATTGTGAAACTATAATGTGCCAAAACATGGCTTGGAATACACTTCAATTGCATATTTGTATACTGAACTCTAATATATTGTTACGTGCCACCCCCTAGTGGCAATTCCGTTAACTGGATTACGGTGGGTAGAAAGCACAACACCAATTACTGCTTTAAAGAGAAGTTAGCTTTATTGCTTGCAGGTCAAAAATATACACCGTACAATAAGCAGATAGAAACAATTAGCTGTCTTACAGAAGCTCCCTCCTGTATGGAGCTCGACTCACCCTTTCCCTCGGCCTTGCAGTTAATCCTCTCGCTAATGAGTCCGGTCCCGTACGCTGGCTGGAAATAGCTGCACTAAATCTGTCACTCACTGTTTTGCAACTCACCACAATGACCTCTGCCGCACTAGGTAAGCAAACACTCTTCAATACCCAGCCTCTCCGTATGATTCACACTCCTTCACTGTCAAGAGAATCAGCTTCACTAGGGGTTTCGCAAGTCACCACACTTCTGTCGCTCAGGATAAACGCTCGCACTAGCTCGTAAAACACACAACACAACTGCTTGACAGGTCGCTCTTATATAGCAGGCAGGTGACTCAATAAATGCTTCTAGACCCATCCAGGGTTCACGGCTTCTCGAGGTTTCCCTCACTGGCTGAGTCACGAATATTCTGAACCATTCCTTTGTCCTTCTAGTCCTGTTGCATAAGGCGCACGCAATACACTGAGGCAGAGCACAGCCCAGCCCGGGGGCAGTTGTGACTCATGCGGCGAGCGATGAAACAGACTCACAGCCGTAACATCACCCCCTTCCTAAAAGGCTGATCATCCCGATCAATCATTGGTCCGTATGTGTCCCTCCGTAGGCTGCCAGGCGATCTCGATGCACGATCTTCATCTTCGCCCTCGGGCTCCGCTGGATCCTGTAGACGACATCGTTGATCCGTTTCACGACTCGGTACGGGCCCTCCCAGGACTTCTGCAGTTTGGGTGACAGGCCTTTCTTCCGTAATGGGTTGAAGAGCCAGACCAGGTCGTCCTCGTGGAATCCGCCGGCATCCGTCTGTTGGTCGTATCGGGTCTTCATTCGGTCGGTCTCGATCCGCAGTTTTCTCCTCGCGAACGCGTGCACGTCCTCCAGTTGGTCGACCAGTTCTTGACAATACTGGCTTACCGGGACCGGATCATTCCCAGGTCGGCCGAAGACAAGATCGACAGGTAGACGGAGCTCCCTCCCAAACATGGCCCGGGCTGGTGTACACCCGGTGGCTTCATGCACGGCGGCGCGGTAGGCCAGGAGAAATAGTGGAAGATGTTTGTCCCAATCCCTCTGGTGTTCGCTGACGACTATTCGGAGATGGTTCTCGATGGTGCGATTGAATCGCTCTACCATCCCGTCGGATTGAGGATGTAGTGGCGTCGTCCTTGTCTTCCGAATTCCCAGCAGCTGGCATTGGTTCTGGAACACCTGCGACTCGAAGTTCCTCCCTTGGTCGGAGTGCAGCTCCAGGGGTACTCCGTACCGGCTGACGAATTCCTTCACCAGGGTCTCTGCAATTGTCGCGGCTTCTTGGTTAGGGATCGCATACGCCTCCGGTCAATATGTAGCGGTTCGCTGCCTCGCTCAACGGGAATGGTCCAGCAACATCGATGGCCACTCTCTCCATGGGGCCGCCCACGTTGTAGGTCTTCAGTGGACCCCGTTGTCTTCGTCCTGGGCCCTTGCTGGCTGCGCAATCGTGGCACCTCGCGCAGTGGTTCTCCACGTCTGTTCGGCATCCGATCCAGTAGAACCGCTCTCTCGCTTCTCCAGGGTCTTCTTTATCCCTAGGTGACCACCAGATGGTCCTCCATGAACTTCCTTCAGGACTTCATCCGTCACAGTCTTTGGTACGACGACTTGTTCCCGAGATGTCTTCCCGTCGGTGCTCTCCCAGGCGCGGCAGATGAGGCCATCCCTTACAATCAGCGAGTCCAACTGCAACCAGTAGGACTTAAACTTTGGGCTGCAGTCACTCACAATGTTCCACCCGGGTCTGGGGACACTGGTCCTCTTCCATTCGGCTAGCAGTCCCAGGTCATCATCTTCCGCTTGCGCCCGCGTGAGAGATTCGCGGCTCCAGCTCCCTTGAATTTCCACGGTAGTCCTTCGGCACTGTATCCCGGTGCTCTCCTCCCTTCGGGCACAGAAGGTGCAGTCTTCGGGGCACGGTCTTCGTGACAGGGCGTCGGCGTTAGAATGCAGTTGGCCTTTCCTGTGCTGGATCTCAAAGTTGTACTGTTGAAGCCTCTCTAACCACCGCGCGAGTTGACCCTCGGGATGCTTAAAGTTCAGGAGCCACCGCAGGGATGCATGGTCGGTCCTGATAAGAAATTCTTGCCCGTACAGGTACTTGTGGAAGTGTTCGATGGTCTTCACGATGGGGAGCAGTTCCTTCCTGGTGACGCAGTAGTTCCCCTCTGGCTTTGACAAGGCTTTGCTGAAGTAGGCCACTACTCTCTCCTCGCCGTCCACTATTTGCGACAGGATTCCCCCTATACCAAAGTCACTTGCATCGGTATCGACGGTGAACCTTGTCCCAGGTCTGGGGTAGGCCAGAATAGGCGCGGTGCACAGAGCCTGCTTGAGTTGTTCGAAGGCACTGTGGCATTCTGCTGTCCACGTGAAGAGTTGGCCCTTCTCAGTCAGTCGATGTAGTGGTTTGGCGAAGTCGGCGAATCCTCTCACGAAGCGACGGTAATAAGTGTAGAGTCCCAGGAAGCTTCGTAGTTGGGACTTGACCTTCGGAACTGGCCACTCCCTAACAGCTGCGGTCTTCTCTGGGTCGGTGCGCACCCCTTCCTCGGATACGATATGCCCAAGGTACTGGCCCTGCTTCTGGAAGAGCTGAAACTTCTTGGGGCTCAACTTCAGCTGGGCAGCCCGTAGCTTCATCAAGATCTCCTTCAGGTTGCTGTAGTGCTCCTCGAAGCTTCTTCCCAGAACGATGACGTCGTCTAGGTAGACCAGACAGGTCTTCCAGTGTAGTCCCCTTAGAATGGACTCCATTAGCCTTTCGAAGATCGCAGGGGCGTTGCACAGACCGAATGGCATGACGGTGAACTGCCAGAGCCCGCTGCCCAAAGAGAACGCCGTTTTCTCGCGGTCCTTAGGATGGACCTCCACCTGCCAGTAGCCACTCTTCAAATCCAAGGTGGAGAACCATCTTGACCCTGATATGGTGTCCAGCGTGTCGTCGATCCGGGGTAGAGGGTAGCTGTCCTTCTTCGTGACGTCGTTCACCCGCCTGTAGTCCACGCAGAACCTGGTGGAACCGTCCTTCTTCTTCACAAGCACGACCGGAGAACTCCAAGGACTATGTGATGGCTCGATCACCCCTTGCTCCTTCATCTCTTCTACCATCCGGTCGACTTCGGCTTGCTTGGCGAGCGGGACACGTCGAAATGGGGCCCTAATCGGTGCGCTGTCCCCAACGTCGATTCTGTGCTGGACCAAGCTTGTCCTGCCGAAGTCTTTGCTCCCCACGGAGAAGACGTCCTGGAATTCGCGTAGCAGGTCCTGAAGTTGGCGTGATTGTTCCTCGTCGAAATGGTCCTGGGATCCTTGGTACAGCTTCTGTAGTTCTTCTGGCAGTGCGCGTCTTCTTCAGTTGTCCATCTGCAGGTGTCCGTCCGTCGTATCTGTGATGCGGGCAATCCAGGTAACGGGCTCACAGACTCCTAGGTTGGTGTCCCGGTGAACCGTAATGTAGTCTTTCAGGTTGGACAGGCGGACGTACGGCCGAGACGTCGTGTTGATGAGGGTCTTGGCAACTAGCAAACCTTTTGTCTGGATGTCCTCATATTTTGGCTCGATGTCAGCCGTCACTCCCTCAGCAGTTCCGTCGACAATTACGGCGGCGCTGACCTCCGTCCTGGCGGGAACGATGACGTCCTCTCTCAGCCTTACTCGTCATGCGGTGACGGCCTCGTGTGCTGGTTGCAAAGCAAGTTCCTCACCTCCGAAGTGCAGAGTGTTGGTACTCAGGTCTAAGATGATGTTGTTCTGGTCCAGGAAGTCCAGTCCGATGATCACTTCATTTGATACGTCAGCCACAAGCACTGGATGCTTCACCGCCCGTCGACCAATGACGAGCTCCACTGATGCTTCGCCATGTACCGGTGCGGTCTCTCCGGTCGCGGTTATTAGCTGGAGGTTCCTTTGTGTGGGTTGCACTCTCCACTTCGGGATCACGGTGGGATTGACGATGGTCCTCGACGCTCCCGTGTCGATCAGCATGGGCCAGCTCACTCCGTTGACGACTCCGTCGACCATCAGGCTGCTATTGTCCCTCCGTAACTTCGTCACACGCACTTGGACTGCCGGGGCTTGACGACTGTCACAAGCCAACCTTTGCCCCCCAAGGCTGGCTAAAACTCGTTTCCCTGGGCCGCGCGGTTTTCAGACGACTGATTTGCCGTCGGATACCCTCGGCGGCGGCGATCACCGCAGTCCTTGCTCAGGTGGCCTTTCTTACCGCAGGCCCAGCAGGTCAGTAGTCCTCTTCCGGGCCGCCTCTCCGGTTGTCTTCCGGCTGTGTCGTTGCTGGTAGTGCCGCGACTAGCGAAGAAACGACTTAGCGCCTCCATTATTTCGTCGGCCAGGGGCTTGGTCTCGTTGGTTTTTGTTGGTTCGTCGACGTCCACTTGACGCACCCGCGCGTGCATTCTAGATGCCTGTTTTGCCGTCTCGAATTCAAGTGCGTGGCTCAGCGCATCTACCAGGGTCTTATTGCGCGCGAGTCGCAGCGCCTGTTGAGTGTCCGAGTCCCGTAGCCCGTCGGTGAAGGTCTGCGTCGCAATCTGTTCCAGAAAGTCGGCCGGCGCTGTTGGATAGGCGAGCCTTACGAGGCGTGCGATGTCCATCTCGAACTCCTGCAGGGTTTCCACGTTCTTCTGTACCCGGGTCCGGAGCTGCATCTGGTAGACCTGCTGAAGATGGCTATCTCCATATCGGGACTCCATATGGGCGATCAGTGAAGCGTAGTCCTGGGATCCAGTCGGGATGGCCTGAAGGACGTTAAGGGCGTCACCTCTCAGCGCTACAATGATAGCTGTAGCCTTTCATGTGTTGTTCCAGTTATTTATGGAACAGGCCGCCTCGAACTGACGTAAGTAGGTGTTCCACGGGACCTTTCCGTCGAAGGTTGGGGGCGTCACTCTGTTATGTCCCATTCCTGATATTCCCGGTGTAACGGTGGGCGGGCGTTGGTGCAGCTCGGCAACTTCCTCTTGTAGCGCGTTGAATTTCTCTTCCACCCCCGTCAGTGGGCGTTGGCGCAGCTCGGCAACTTCCTTTTGTAAGGCGTTGAATTTCCCCTCCACCCCCTTCAGCGGGCGTTGGCGCAGCTCGGCAACTTCCACTTGTAAGGCGTCGAACTTCTTTTCCACTGCCGTGACTTCCTCACGCAGACCCAGTTCTAATTTCTTCAGGTCCTGTGTCAACTTATTCTGACCGTCTTCCATCTTCTTCTGGCCGTCCTCTATCCTCTTCAGGTCCTCCGCTAGCTTATTTAGACCGTCTTCCATCTTCTTCTGGCCGTCTTCTAGTTTGGCAGTTAGGTCCTCGGCTAACTTCTTCTGGCCGTCCTCTATCTTCTTCTGGCCGTCTTCCATCTTCTTCAGGTCATCCTTCAGGTGCTTGGCTAATTTCTTCTGGCCGTCTTCTAGTTTGGCAGTTAGATCCTCGGCTAACTTCTTCTGGCCGTCCTCCATCTTCTTCTGGTCGTCCTCCATCTTCTACTGGCCGTCCTCCATCTTCTTCTGGCCGTCTTCCATCTTGGCTTCCATGCCACTTAACTTTTCTAGCAATGCTGCAAATTGCGCTTCCATTTTAGATGTTTGTCTTGTAAAGGGCATGCACTCATAGGAAAATTTTAAAAAATGACCTGCTCGGGTTTTGAAATCAGGACCGTCAGGTGTTGTGCTTGTGTTTGAGTTCGTAATCCGGCTTCTGACACCAGTTGTTACGTGCCATTCCCTAGTGGCAATTCCGTTAACTGGATTACGGTGGGTAGAAAGCACAACACCAATTACTGCTTTAAAGAGAAGTTAGCTTTATTGCTTGCAGGTCAGAAATATACACCGTACAATAAGCAGATAGAAACAATTAGCTGTCTTACAGAAGCTCCCTCCTGTATGGAGCTCGACTCACTCTTTCCCTCGGCCTTGCAGTTAATCCTCTCGCTAATGAGTCCGGTCCCGTATGCTGGCTGGAAATAGCTGCACTAAGTCTGTCACTCACTGTTTTGCAACTCACCACAATGACCTCTGTCGCACTAGGTAAGCACACACTCTTCAATACCCAGCCTCTCCGTATGATTCACACTCCTTCACTGTCAAGAGAATCAGCTTCACTAGGGGTTTCGCAAGTTACCACACTTCTGTCGCTCAGGATAAACGCTCGCACTAGCTCGTAAAACACACAACACAACTGCTTGACAGGACGCTCTTATATAGCAGGCCGGTGACTCAATAAATGCTTCTAGACCCATCCAGGGTTCACGGCTTCTCGAGGCTTCCTTCACTGGCTGAGTCACGAATATTCTGAACCATCCCTTTGTCCTTCTAGTCCTGTTGCATAAGGCCCATGCAATACACTGAGGCAGAGCACAGCCCAGCCCGGGGGCAGTTGTGACTCATGTGGCGAGCGATGAAACAAACTCACAGCCGTAACAATATTATAATTTTGCCTTTATATAGTTAGTCCGTCATCTGTGTAATGAACTATGTACCGGTACAGTTCCTCACGACAGAGCTCTGCTCTCGGGAATCACTTTCTAGATAAATACATAAATAAATAAATAAATAAATAAATAAATAAATAAATAAATAAATAAATAAATAAATAAATAAATAAATAAATAAATAAATAAATAAATGTATTTCTTCCTTAAATGACTTGTACACAGCAATCTATAAGTTCACTGATACCGTGCGTAAGAGACGATTGAAATTTTATGGTCACATCTGCAGAATGGACAACACCAGATATGAAAAAAAAATTGCTTGATATAATGAATTCAAAGAAGGTTAGTTAGAAGAAATCAAACAGGACTTAAAAGAAATAAGCATTACGGAAGATATCATTTTAAATCGCAAGACGTTTGGAACTCTAGTTACAAATCAATCATTCACCGAAAAAGCTAAAAAGACCACTGGAAAAAATGGACGGAGGAACGTAAGAAGGGGCATAGTGAGTTCATGAGGAGATTTTGGGAGGAGAAGAAGAGGAAAGTTCCATCAACCCGAGTCAACAAGTTAAAGCGCACTCCCTAAGTGGGCAAAACGAAGAAAGAAAGAAAGAAAGAAAGAAAGAAAGAAAGAAAGAAAGAAATGCATCAGCTCTTCCTGATGAGGAGGTGCTGTTAGCCTCTGACCACGGTGGACCGGGTTTGATTCCCGGTCAATGCATGTGAGATTTTCAAAGTGAAATGACATGCCCCGTGGTCCAAATTACACGGAAAATGGCGGTCCCATGGCTCATGATCGCGACATCGACGGTCACATGAAACTACAAGCTTCCTATTTCTTCCTGGTAATTTGATCCATAGGCTCGCAATATCTCAGAATCCTTGTGAGGATACAGGTTCAAATATGCTGCACTGCTTTATTAGGCAAATCATATAATGCCAGATCTAATTGGAAGAATAACGATTGACTTTTACATTTTAAGAAAAGTAGGATCTTTTGTTCGTCACTGAATTAATTGTTATGTGTTAGTATAGGTTATATTATATTTCGTCTATATTTTGACCGACCGAAAGAACGAAAACTATAGCACAATCCTTAAATGGATCTGGGTTTATGTTTGTATCACCCAGGATACTGTTTGTGAAGACAAATCCCCTGCATCTAGGACCTGGAAACCACAAGTTCTGTGAGTTGTGTGGCGAATAGTTTGACGTAACGTTGTGTTAGGGATTAGAGACAATCAATGGTAATTGCCAGTTTCTAGTCGGGTCTTAGCCTAGTCCTCCCATTAGCCATATAGTGCTCTGTTTGCTGTGGTTGCCGTGAAATCTCTTCTACACTCCGTTAGTTCCAGTAGGTAATATCCTACCATTTCCAATCCTACCACATATCTTCCGATAAAATGTATACTAAAACATTAAGCCTCGAGGCTACCAATACTGAAGTAAAGGGCACCAGGACTGGTACAAAAGGGAGAACAGAGTGATAACATTAAATCATTCATTTACTTATTTATTTATTTAACTTATATTCATTCATTCATTCATTCATTCATTTCTTTCTTTCTTTCTTTCTTTCTTTCTTTCTTTCTTTCTTTCTTTCTTTCTTTAATTATTTGTTTATTTCTTCTTCTTCTTCTTCTTCTTCTTCTCCTTGTTTGGTCGTCTGGGACACCCATGTATCACGGTGCTTGTGCTTTAGTTGTTGTCTGCCACTTCTGGTGTTCTTGGTGGATTGTTTGGCGGCTGGTTTCGTGTTGAAATATTGAGCCTTTTTATTGGTACGGTATTCTTCCATTTTCTTGCTGACCAGGGCCTATTTCTGAACGCGTTGTGGTGAGATTATGTAATGGATGTGAGGAAAGGTCTGGTTTCAATTGTCAGACGGTAGCGACTCATGCAATTTATTGTGTCTTGCTATAATAATAATAATAATAATCATCATCATAATAATAATAATAACAATGTCGTATGGCCTCCGTGCCGGGTGCAAGCTTTGTTATTTGACACCCAGAGGGCAGCTTGCATATCAAATTTTGTTGTTCCTTGAAGCACTATGAAAGTCAAGGAGGTTATATATCTAAGCTCCATGACACTATACCACTTTCTAGTAGAGAAATGAGGAACTTTGTGTTGGCGGAAAATCCCGAGATTAATTTTGCCATTATGAACAAGACCTACTGAATTCAAATGGGTTCTTTAACTTGCCTACATCGTATGACATGCGTGCCGTGATTTTTTGTCGCCTTTCAAAAAAAAAATCACTTACCACGGCCAGGAGAGAACCTGCAAGCTTGAGGTTAGTAATCCGACACGATAACCACTCACCCACCGTGGCAAGCTGAATATTAAGTTCAGAAAGATCCTTCTGAATTTGTTTCACCCAGTGGCTTTACCCTCCTTGGCTACCTTGAAGATCTTTTAAGATAGCCTGTGGTGGTCCATTCTGTACAGGTGACCGTAGAAAGCCAGGCGTCTCCTTCTGATGGCATCGGTGAGGTTTTCCTGGTGTTTGTAGAGTTCACAATTTGGTTTGCCCCATCGTCTTCTATCTGATAATATCCTTGGTCCTACTATTTTTCGCAAGGATTTCCTTTCCTGTACTTTGAGGGCCTTTAAGGAGGTCTTTATAGTTACAAGCAGGCACTCAGCTGCGTAGAGGATTGACGGTCTGACTACTGCATTATAGTGTCTTAGTTGGACATTCATCGACAGATGTTTCGATGCGTACAGTTTTCTGGAGGCATGTCTAGTTTAATCCTCCTTTGTTCGAGAGCCATTATTTATTTATTTATTTATTATGTATTTAATTAAAGGTACTCCACAGATATGGGCTGCCGCATAGAACAATGTGTAACACATGCATATTAAAAAGAAAAGAAAACTAAAATTATTGGCAATTACACACACAAAATACAGTTCATGCAACACACATAACTGCAGGAAGTGTTAAACCTTATGCTGGCAATTCGAGATGGTGTTTAAACCTTCCAAAAGAAGAATTTATTATTGGTGTCACCAGTATGTGTTGTTTAAAAATATTGCTATGGATCATTTATGAACAGCAAGTGATCTTCTTGATACTGTTAGGTATACAGTATTATGTAATCTCTTAATGGTGCTTTTGAATTGAGATATTACACTATCTCTTTCGCGAACCATTAGAGCAACAACTTTAATATTCTTTACCTAGTATTTTTCACGTAGTAAGATAGGCCTATGTTTGGGTATTACACTGGCTTTTTCTTCTCGTCCGCTTTAGTGGATTGGTAGGCGCCACACTTGAATCTAATTGTCGGGTCGATATAATAAATTCAGAACCTACTGCAAATTTGTACGCAATATTATCGATGCCTCGTGTAAGGTTGCGAATGAATAGTGGTGGTTGTGATAGTTGTTTTAAGGTATACGGAACATCTTGGTCATATTCCCCTTGTAAAGTGATTTCCATTTGGGAGAACTACCTCCAATTACTGTATCTGTCATTTGAGCAAACTTAACCAATAATAGTTTCAGAAGGGCTCAGGTCACCAGATACCCAATGCTGCTGGTTTCAAAGGTGCCTGGTATGAGGTATGTCAGTTATTTTTTGACAGTAAGTTTGTCTTGGTAGTACCTCTTGGATACAACATGGCCCTCTTGTCCCGCATGTACACTAGTCTTTAAATACTGATAGAGTCCAGTGCATGGCTCAGCGCAGATGCCTCCTAGCATCTTAGGAATTTGCGTATCGCACAGCAGCCTCATCTTGTTCTCAAAATGGAGTACACTTACAGAAATTGCTGCTTTGAATTTCTCCTCCCGATGCCCCTCCTGTCCTCTCATCTCCGCTATATGCGTTAAGTCATGCCACGTAAACAGCAGATACAGTGTGGTCTTAAGTAGCGTGATCATGTTTGCACTTCGTTCAGTAGTGAAGGTTGTGATCATTTCTATATAACTCATGCATTTTCCTAGGGAATTTCGAATGTTAATACTGCTAATAGTCTACTCTTCATCGTTAACGTTTTCTTGCAAGCTATAGCAAGCAATAGATTGGTTGGTGGAGTGAGACTGTTGGTTGATGAGATTGTCATTTCTAAGTTATGCAACATAGGAGGTACCGAATATACAGTAAATAGTTATCTTTTCAGATGCTTAATTCTTTAGTATTTTACCTGTAATAATTGCCACAATTTCTAAGTTTCTGACGGTTATTTTTTATTTTTTTGGTCGGCAGTGAGCATTAGTAGGTCTCGTTATAGGTTTGGCAGCGTTTCGTAGAGCTACAGTAGTTTGTCTTGTATTGATTTGTATCTGATTTTGCTCGCTTGACGAGCGAGACATGTCATCCCATAATTTTCTCCCTCTTATGTAGACCAAAACAAATATATATATATTTTAATCACATGTAATTTTTTCCAGTAATTGGAATTACATTGTGTTGACCGTCTGAAAAGTTGTAAATATCGATCATCAATAAGGCAACACTGAAAAATGGCATCAATCTTTATGATTTAAATCTCCTATTTGAGTGTAACAATTTGTAGACCTATGTATACCACTCTTAACTTGTCATACACACTCTGTTTTTTCTTGGAACTAAAGCTCTTGTTTGTTTTCTTGTATGTTTGCAGTAGACTGATGAAGACCTCAACGCGGTGCATGCTGTTCCCCGGGTTTGAGGAGCTTATCGTAACCGAACGGAAATTTAAGTATTCGGGCTGTGCATCAAGACTTGTGATTGGACCAAGCTGTGAGTGAAGTCAAGAGATAACTTTACCTTCATTTCACAGAAGTTATAATCCAACCTATATATTATGACTTTATACCCATTACCCTGAAGAAAGTAGGGAAGAAGGAACAAGTTTTATATAGTAACCTAGCAAAGTTTCAAAAGTGGCAGCAAAGAAATAGTTCAGAAGCATTACTTACAGGAATTACAATGGACCACAACGTTGTTGTTAATACTTGGCTTTGTTTATTTGGTATATAATGAAAAATGTAAAATAAAATAATTGTTTTTTAACGAGTTAGAATATTAGAAAAATGAGAATGTCTCAAAATGAAAAAAAAAAACTGAATAAGAGCTTGATTAAACATGTTATTTTGCTGGTGTATGTTTCAGTAAGGAAGAGCAGAATATGGCCGTGAAATAACTTTTCCATGTGTTATTAAATTTGTTACTGTTCATATATGTTTTCACTGTTATTCATATGTTTTTTTCCTCTTCATAATTCAAAAAATCTCTATTTGGTGCACAAAAAATAATGCTATTCACTAATTATTTAAATTTTACGAAATTCCTCCTGTCTGTTTTAATGTTTACATAAAATTCTAGTATTAATATTTATGTATTCAAAATTGCCCCAAATCATCGTCAAAACTTGTTAAGTGAAACAGTAAAATAAATGATTTGTCATTGATTCTGTTCCTTTCAATGAGAATATTTTAAAATGCTAAATTCTTAGAACTATTGAGACTAATACGTTTATAAATCAAATATGTTTCTAATAAATTTAGATCAGTATTTCAGTTTATCCTTGAACCAGGAAAGCATATAATGAAGATTGTGTGGGATGGTTGAAGTGTTAATACTTAACTTATTGCAATTCCTGATATCGTATCGGAAACAACATGACATACATTTTATAAACAGACTGTATCTTTATTGGCACAAGAAACCTTTTGCTCACATTAATGAACATTACAGGATCACACCACATTCAGAATAGTGTGTTACAATTCGAAATATTCAATCAAATACTTAACACCATAATTTTGTTGCAGGTACATATAAAATATCTTGGTTTGTTATTTCACTGTGTAAAATTATTAACTTCTTTTAAGACGTTGTCTCCGAACGGATGTTGACGATCTACTTAATTAACATAACTTGAACTTGGCATTGCTGCATGAATGGCCTCTTCTGATGTACAACAATATTAACTATAATATTAAAAATGCAAACATTTTGTGGATTTAAAGTTAGGACATCGTGCATAACTACTAGGAAAGCATCAGTGTGTGAATAGGGTTGGAATTGAAACCAACATATCGGGAAAGGAATGCATTTTACGGTCAGTGCAGTACTCTCAAACAAAGGCTGGAGAAAGAGATTATCGTTGAGTATTATTTTCGTTCACTCTAGGTTTGTTACATTTTAAAGATTACTTGCTCCGTGTAAATTTTGGAGACTACTTAGTTTCCCGTGGAATGAATTCTTCATGCCCTTTACATTCAACTAATTTCACCCAATCTGTTGTCAATATTTTTAATGTTAAAGAAAGCCAGTTTTTAGGGCAACCCTTACTGAAATACAAGAACAGATGGCTCTGTCCTTATTGAGCAACCTATCTTTAGGGAAATGTTTGAGAATATAAGCAGTGTTACAAGTAATGCCTCTAAAGCAGAATATCAAAAATCTACTGTTTCTTAGAGAGTATTAATTACTCGAATGAAGGCTTCTATTAAGTATTCATAAACTATTGGCGTATACCGTATTTTGAAACATTCCAACAGTAATTTTGTTCATGCAATGTATGGAAATGTAATACAATGCAGCATTTTCAATATTTCTGCAGATACAAGAACTACAGGGTGAGTTTCTAGCTGAAACGGGGCTACTCAGCGGTTGCCGGTAACCAGGAGCACGTGTAGTATGTAGTTAGCTAGGCCATTTCAGGCCACGTAACAGTAAGGAAGGAAAAGCAGTGGCACGAGCTGGCTTGGCTAACAGCAGCTACGCCCGCTCCTGGCTAGCCGGTAGCTACTATCAAGGAAAACACTCACCCTGTATATAATATGAAGGAAGTCTCCGAGATTGAGGCTTTGGATACAATGTTTCCATACCTAACAGACGCATTAACTGAAAGACATGAGTTTTAAAAGTTTGCTCTCAAATAAACGTTGAATACCATTGTACTCAAAATAATTGTTTACAACTTGAAAGGGTCCTTGTCCGTCAACAAGGTTTTTCGTTCATGGACCTACTGTAAGTAAATGTTGTATTTTGCGCTGCTTGAGTATATAAACCAAGATACCTGTCACAAATTAAATATAGTTACCAGTTAAAAAGTATTTCGCGACATCAGTTGCATGATGACGCAGCGGTCAAACTGTTTGCCTCTCATTAAGGCTGACCGTGTTTGATTCCTGGTTGGAACATGTGTGAGCTTCGAAGTGACATCCAGTATTTCAGGTTCTGCGTAAAAAGGAGTCCCGTGGTGTATGATTGCAAGTTTACATATTTTGTGTTTCAATTATGTCATCTATATTAATAACGAGTTATAATCATAGGTACAATACAGTGTTTTCTAACAGATATTATGAAGAAATCTTTTTTTTTTTTAAAGAGTTATCTCCACACAATGAAATGCTGATCTACGTGAAATAATGGAAACAAATACATGTGGAACGACCTTCCTTAAAATATTATACATACATTATGAGAGTTGATTTGGGCCCAGTATTTGACATGTTTGTCTTAAAGAAAAATCAAGCTAAATTCAGCAACTAATTGTATGGCTTCATTATCATTACAGAAATTATAGTGAGTAAGTTTGAAACTCCGAACTATTTAAGGTATGTACATACACGTCTGAAACGGCATGATTTACCTACAATTCAATGCTCGTTTTTTCATTGTTAACAGAAGTCTTGCTTGTCTGCTTCAAATTAACATATATTTCATGTTAATATTACACCTGTAAGTAGTTAAAAACTATTCTAAGTTGGTTCGTGTGCACATGTCTAGGGGGCGTGTCTCCACAGCATCTTACTTGCATCTAAATATCCCAGAATATCAAATAAGGTATGAAAATCATGAAATTAACATATATTAGTTAAGTACAAGTATAGGATCCAAGTTCATCACTCCCGAAGAATTGCCGTTTATAGTATGTCTGAGTTAGTTTATTTCACAAATGTGTAACTTCATTTACGTTATTCTCAGAATTAGAATCTTTAACATTTTATGACTTTCAAATTAACAAATTCAAAAACTGACATAGGAATATTGTTGGTACATAAAATTAAGGCTAATTAATGTAGGAAAGCTGTGAACTAATGATTTTAGGATTCTTTGAAAACTTTATCCACCTTGTTTATTTTTAACACTGATAAAATTGTATTTCCTTTTTCAAAAATGAAAAATAACTCCTATCTGTTGCAGATAACTGCATGATTCTAGTTCAGAACATTTTATGCTTCAAATAGAAGAACTCAGTAAAATAAATTTGATATTGAATAATATTTAGTAATTTTAGGGCATTTTGAAAAATTGCCAATTTTTTATTCTGTTTTTCAAAAATTCAGAGAACTGAAAACAGAAAACAACGTTTCTGATATAAGAAATTGATGGTGATGTGTGATGTGGTAAACGTTTCAGAGGAATCGGTTAAAAAATGTGGATTTTCTTCCTAAATGTATATACATACCATAATGGAGTTATGGAAATTATTGGTTCATTAGATTGACAACCTTTAATATTAGAAGTGGGATTTTTTTAAAATATTGAAACTTTTAGTAAGTTTTAATATAAAACAAGAAATGCAAAAATCATTCCTTAACAAGTTTTGATACCAGGATTAAGATTAATATCAAGGGCATTGTATTTTGGAAACTGAAAACAATAACATTTCTAGATGTAATGTATGTGAGAGAAGAGATACTGTACATGAAAAAACACGAAAACTATACAAAAAATACACGAGGATTATATGAGGGGTAAATCCGGTCTTCCGCATAAAATACTTTCTCTTGAGACACACGATCAGAAAGCAACGAAAATGAAGAGAAAGAGGACGAAGATAATAGGGGGAGGAAAAGTCAAACTTTAAAAAAATTATATTGTTTTCACTTCCAATTCATTTGTGATTCCAATTTAACGCAAGAATTTATATGTAGGGCCTACCTCCTTTTCTTGTAAATATCTCATTTTATAATATATAAACTCTGTTACTTTCTTCTCCGTATGAATATGAATTTTTCGTTTTGTTACGAGACATTCAATACGTAATTTGGAAGACTGTACCATTATTGGGTAAAGATAACTCAAATAAATACTTCAGATTGTAAAAATGTGTACAATTATATCTCGATCAAATGAAAAACTTGAATCGTTTCTGTGTTAATTGTTTTTACATTTTGGTTTGAATCGTGTCTTAATAGCAACTTTATAATTTCTTTGCATGTTCTTTCGACCCGTCCATTGTGAAATTTATTACTTGTAGTAACATTGATGGTGGTGAAAACATTACGAATTTATCATCTCCACAGTGATGAAGTGGTCAATATTAATGTAAACATTTTTGCATGTATCTGAAAAAATATATATTTAAGCCTCGAAAATTAGCAAATATTTCTAACAAATCTATACATATAACTGAGAATTGTATTCAGATCTATGTGTGGACAAGATTACATAGTATTAAATGACTTCATACATCTTGTATTGTCGGCATGTACAGAACTAATAACGTGCATTTGTATGTACAACTTATTCATGTATGAACGCTAGTCAGCTGGTTTATGTTGTTGTCTATTAAGTTTTCCTTGTCCTCGCTTTTATATGAAATTATTATAAATTGAGACATGCATTCATATAAAATGGAAGCTGCTTGTGGTGTAAATATGTGATTAATAAAACTTTTTCAGAATAAACCTTTTGCTGTTGACTTTTTAATTTTGGAACTGCTATTTTCCAGAGAGAGGTCTACAGTGTGAGACTTTGCTAACTCTGCAGTACCGTACTTGAAATATGTCTTTTGTGCAGAGATACCTCGGTGCAAGAGATGAGTTCATCTCACCAGTTGTGTTGACTCAACTATTTAATTTCTCTTTGCTATGAATTTCGAAACGACAGATGATACCACCTGATGGTAAAATTGAGAAAGCCTGTGCAGTATTTTGTTTGTGGAGTATTTATAAAATCACATGTGTATCAGTGATTTATTTATGAGGTAGTGATAGTAATGAAGAATTGTCATATGTTACATTTAGACAAGGTATCACGGTTTTAGTCCTACTACCACTATTATCAAGAAAAAAACAACAACTTAAAACTACTAAAATAAATTTTCTTGGAAACTGTTATTAATTGAATTGACTAACACACGCCAAATATATTTTAAGAAATGAATCTATGTCACAAATATGTTAAAATTTTAGAAAACTTTTCTCTTAATTTTTAGCCTATTTTCATTTATGAAAAAAAAAATAGGCTTATGAGATCACTTTTTTTTGTCCGTGTGTCTGTCTGGGTGTGCGTGTGTGTGTCCTCCCCTAATAAAATTTAAACGGCAGGAGCGATTTCATTGAAACTCGGTAAGTGCATAGCAGTATTCCGGACGACTCCGACCGTGTCCTTCAAATTTCGTTACGTCTCACCAATCCAACATGGCGGCTGTGCGAAATATTTCACCAGCATTCAATATCTCCGAAATTATTACCCATATCACCCTGGAATTTTGTACGGTGATAAAGGGAACTACTAGAAATTCACCTATATGACTTTTGAAAAACTGGTAACTACAAAACCAACATGGCGGCCAAGCGAATTTGCGACATTTAAATAGACGTTTCTCGTGATTTAACCAACCAAACGCAATGCCACTTGGTACAGTATATGTTTATACACAATGTAATGCACCGACATCTTACTTCATTCAATTGTGTACATAACCTCAAGATGGCGGATGTGCGAAATATATCACGGTCATTCTCTATCTCTGAAACTATTACCGGTATCACCCTGAAATTTTGTACGGAAGTAAAGGGCACTACTGGAAGTTAATCTATGAGACTTTCAAAAATTGGTTAACTACAAAACGAACATGGTGGCCAAGCGATGTAAAGTTTCAAATATACTTTTCTCGCGATTTAATGATCCAAACGCAATGAAACTTGGTACAGGAAATGTTTATACACATTGTAATGCACTGGTATCTAATTTAGTTAAATTGTTTACATAACCTCAAGATGGCGGCTGTGCGAAGTTTAAAATTAAATTTGTATTTCTTGTGTCGTAATCATGCGATCGAAGTGAAAGTTTGAATAAAGAACCTACGCAATAATTTTCCTTTAATGGTGCATGACTCTAAGGCCTATACATATAACAATCCAACTTGGCGACCATCCGGAATATTTAAACGGATCTCAATATCTCCGAATCTATTACAGCAATCAAACTGATTTTTTTCTACGCATAGGACTTTCAATAACCTGGTGATCACAAATCCAACATGGCGGCGACGCAAAGTATAAATATTCACATGGTCGTTTCTCGCAATTTAACCATCCGAGTGCAGTGACACTTGGTAGAGTAAATCTTTATACAAATATTAATCCACTGGCATCTAATTTATTTCAATTGTTTCCATAACCACAAGATGGCAGCTGTGCGAAATTTTAAAATCTCGTTTTTACTTCTTGTGTCCTAATTATGCAATTGAAGTTTGAATACTACACGTACATAATAATCTTCATGTAACAGTACATAAATCTAAGACCTACATATACAAAAATCCGTCATGGCGACCATCCGAAAAATGTAGTCGGTTCTCAATATCTACGAATCTATTACAGCAATTTTGTATGTTGATAGTGGCAATTAACGTAAGTAGGATATATGAAAATAGTCTTTAGTTCTTCACGGAACTACTTGTTCATGTTTACCATCAACCCCTTATTATTGCGTATTTAGCCGAGTCGCCCCCTATTGTAGTATGAGATGCAAAGCAAAGTAGTATTCGCAAAGTCTTGAAGCCATACTTTCCAGTGTTGCCTATACAAACTGTTGTCTTCAGTCGGTCAACACAAATTTGCCAATGACTGGGCGGGGTACAGTGTATATAATATGACTTAATATGCAAATAAACACTCCTGAAAAATATTACATGTACTGTATTAATTATGATCTCCATTAATAATGGGTTATACACGTTGTACACAAACACTTTACGCAGGGGACGTTTGAAATTGTTTGGACAAATATTTAGGATGGACAACAACAGATTGAGAAAGAACAATTCATTCATTAATTTCCGTGTCCGGTCAACATTTCCAAAAAACTGCAGCTGCAATGGCCTTGTTACTTCCTCTAAAAACATCTCCCATTGTGCAAGGGTTGTCCAGGAGGGGGCAGATGAGTAGGTGGCTTGAGTCTTGTTCAGCTCCACATTCATAAGATCCCCATAATAAGCGTATGCTGGAACACTCACCCATTTTTGCAGGTTGGTCCTGCATCGAGGGACACGCACTCTTATGCGGTTGAAAAAAAATTGAAAAATGAAAAATGAAAATCCACAGCCTGCTTCCAGTCTCCGACCGGGTCAGGAATGGAATGAATGAAGCCCCCATCTAGCGGCGAGGATATGAACTGTGCCGGCTGCCGAGGCCTGACGCACTCCTCTGGGGCAATGATTAAATGAATGACAGATGAAATGAAATGAAAAAAAAAACAATTACTCAATATAATGAATACACAAAATAAGAGGATAAATTGTTTGGAGAAAAGCGGGTGGCAACTTAATGAGTTAAACATCGAGGAGAACATAATGAAAAACTTCAAAATCTTCAGAACTTCAGTAAATAAAGACACATTTAAGGTGCAACCTAGCAGCAGGATAGACACAAGATGGACGGAGGAACGCTGAAGGCAACACAGTGATTTCATGACAAGATTTTGGTAGGAGAGAAGACAGAAGTTATCGAGCCAATTAACAAGATCAAATGCGCTCTATGAATGGGCATAACGAAGAAATAAATAACAATAATAATAATAATAATAATAATAATAATAATAATAATAATAATAATAATAATGACATAATGATGACAATAATAACGATAACATATATTTTTTAAATCACTTATTATTCCAGCTCAGTTTCACCCACGGACTCTGCGAGGGATCATTCCTCCACCGTCGCGTCGTAAGGGTAATGTCTGGGAGCTGAGCACACTGTCAGCAGATACAGCTGAGGATGGTAACAGGCCGATTGTCCAGGTGACCGCTAACTTGGGTCTAATTAAGGAATGATCAGGGAAGGGATTTTGGAAGGAAGGGGTCCGTGGACCTATTTAAGAAAACTGTCCCGGCATTTGCCAGGTGGTGTACATGGGAAACCACGAAAACCCATTTTCAGGACGACCGAGGTGGGCTTGAAACCCACGCTCTCCCGATGCCAGCGATGCATGAGGTAGCCTCCAATGTTGGCAAGTAACAATAGTTATACATGATACAGGTAAATACAGTATACATCTCCCTTGTCCACAGTCATTTAGGCAGTCTATTTTCCAATTTTGACATTTCTTTTTCATTGCCACCTAGCAGTAAAACTGGATCTCAGTTTGGTGGTCCTTGGCTGAACTTCAATTAATTTTATAATGTGACTAGCAGAAGTACCCGCTCTTCGAACGGTCTTCGGTATTAATAACCAGATGTTATCAATTGAGATACTGTTCCAATGGTTAGGGGCTTGTCGTTCCTTCTTAAGTTTATCAGAACGAAGTTAGTTTTCTGGATATATCGCAGACACACTTAATTTAAGGGCCCAAAATTGTGGTTTTCGGAGACCCTTTATAGACTCCCTAGTTTTGTGTCACACATTGAGAAGCGCAACATATGCTTTGGTCGTCATTCTAGGATAATTTTTATTTTTCGCCTATTTTAGCATGTATTTTGAAAAGTTGTTCCTTATACCCACCCTTCTATGAGAAGTACATTGAAGAGTTTCTAAATGATTGGTGTATTGACTCATGGTTACAATACCTAATTTTACGAAGCTCCAAGCACCCGAACATGAATTATAGGCGTACATAAACATAAAGATATATCAACCACACAGTATCAAACAAAATCATCTTTACGATGAACCCGTTTGTCGACAAAAATGTGATTAGTTAAAATGTGCTCTCAAACTAACGTGTACATCCTGACGTGAAAATAATATTGAAAACCTCGTAGACGAAACGCAATATATGTCAAATTAAAGCTGACCCTCACCGTTGTGAAAAGTCCCCATCCCCAGGAAGTCCCCTTTAATAAATTAGAAAGGCTCGTGGTGCTTGAAAATTCCGGATCTTTAGCCTCCAATGGCCCAAATTCCCAAAAGCTGAAAAAAACACTATTCCAATCCAGGAATATTTGAAAATAATGTTGCTGTTTGGAGATATAATAGACCTCTGTACAACATATCGCATATCACATGTAAGTCACGTGTAACAAGTAGTTCCGTGAAGAACTATACAGCCTATTTTCATATATCCTACCTATGTTAATTGCCACTATCAACATACAAAATTTTAGTTTGATTGCTGTAATAGATTCGTAGATATTAAGAACCGACGAAATATTTCGGATGGTCGCCATGTTGGATTTTATATATGTAGGTCCGAGAGTTATGTACTGTAACATGAAGATTATTGTGTACGTGTAGCATTCAAACTTCAATCGCATGATTAGGACACAAGAAGTAACAAGGAGATTCCAAAATTTCACACAGCTGCCATCTTGTGGTTATGGAAACAATTGAAATAAATTAGATGCCAGTGGATTAACATTCGTATAAGGATTTACTGCACCAAGTTTCACTGCACCTGGATGGTTAAATTGCGAGAAAAGTCCATGTGAATATTTATACTTCGCGTCGCCGCCATGTTGGATTTGTGATCACCAGGTTATTTAAAGTCCTACAGGTGAACTTAGGTTCATAGCCCCTATGAACATTAAAAAAAAATCAGTTTGATTGCTATAATAGATTCGTAGATATCAGAGCTGTCTAAATACTTCGGATGGTCGCCATGTTGGATTGTTATATGTATAGGCCATAGAGTCATGTCACATTAAAGGAACATTATTGCGTAGGTTCATTATTCAAACATTCACTTCGATCGCATGATTACGACACAAGAAAAAAATTACGAGCCTTACAGTAGTCGCATATTATGTGTAACATCTGACATAGAAGAAACCTCACGTGAAATTGTTGATACTCCGGTATTTTATACTATTATTGGCACAAATATTAATCTATTGTAAAAAGGAGTGTTTTACAGATATTGTAGTTTGTAATACGGAAGTCTTTCTATTAGATGATTTGTAGCTTCCACCAGCACTAGCCTAAATAAAGAATACGAAATGGTTCAACTAGATTAATAGACGCGACACCGCTCATAACCTTAAATTCCTTTAAACAGGTCCTCTTCATTCACAGACCAACACGTAATTTCATATGGATTCTGTTAAAATGAGTCATATTGATATGATAAATATCGTTTAAAATGATAATCTGGAAGCAAAAATCATCTACCCCGGCCAGAATTCGAACCCAAGATCTCAAGATTCACAGTCACACGCACTAACCCCACAGCTATTTCGACTACGCAAATATTGCGCACAAGATGGTGACTTACTGTATTTCCACGTTCCAATAATACTGCATTACGGAATTAAGTTTCATTTATATTTTGCTTGTTTCGATAATGTTCCTGCGTGAAATTGAGTTTAAAATGCCTTATGAATAGGCCCTCTTGTGAGTAAAGAGAATGAATTGAGTAATAGTTCATGAAGGCTTGCTCAATTCTCGTATAACCGCAACGATAATATTATATTGATGACTGCATTACCGTTATGTGGGTTAATATTTGAATAGCCATTGTGCAGAAACATAATACCGGCAATGCCGACTACTTACAATGTTTGATATTAAGGCATTTTACCATTTAAATACTGATACGAAGACTTCGAACATGTACCATGTCATTTGTTTCAATCACTTGACACCAGAGTTCGCATGAGCGTTTTCCGTTCAGTATGTCATATACATTCCACATGGCCGAGAGTGCGTCATGGTATCAATTTCCGACACCGAGCGCTGATTGTTTCTCTTACCAGTGCCAGCTGGATCGATCGATAGAATTGGCAGTGCGTCTTATAATTCCATTCGATCCACCACTGCCAGCTAGGGCACACTTCCGCTCGATCGATCGAGCGGGCAGTGCATACTTACGTTTTCCACCACTGCCAGCTAGTACACTTCCGTTCGATCGATCGAGCGGACAGTGCATACTTCCGTTTTCCACCACGGCCAGCTAGTACACTTCCGTTCTATCGATCGAGCGGGCAGTTCATACTTCCGTTCGATCCACCACTGCCAGCTCGATCGTTCCGATCCACTTCCGCCCCCAATTTTCAATATCACTCCCACAAAACTATCCAGCAACCGAGCGGAAAGATGTTACACATCAATAAAAACTTAATTTTAAAATTCGCACAGCCGCCATCTTGAGGTTATGTAAACAATTGAACTAAATTAGATACCAGTGCATTACAATGAGTACAAACATTTCCTGTACCAGATTCCATTGAGTTTGGTTGGTTAAATCGCGAGAAAGGTCTATTCAAAATTTTCAAATTTGCTGGGTCGCCATGTTCGTTTTGTAGTTAACTGGTTTTTGAAAGTCTTATAGATGAACTTCCAGTAGTGCCCTTTATCACCGTACAAAATTTCAGGGTGATACCGCTAATAATTTCAGAGATATAGAATGCCGGTGAAATATTTCGCACATCCGCCATCTTGTGGTTATGTAAACAATTGAACGACGTTAGATGTCGGTACATAACAATGTGTATAAACATATACTGTACCATGTTTTATTGCGTTTGGTTGGTTAAATCGCGAGGAACGTCTATTTAAAAGTCGCAAATTCATGTGGCCGCCATGTTGGTTTTGTAGTTACCAGTTTTTCAAAAGTCACATGGGTGAACTTCTAGTAGTTCCCTTTATCACCTTGAAAAGTTCCAGGGTGATATCGGGAATAGTGTCGGAGATATTGAATGCTGGTGAAATATTTCGCACAGCCGCCATGTTGGATTGGTGAGACGTAACAAAATTTGACGGGCACGGTCGGGGTCGTCCGGAATAGTGCTATGAATTTACCGAGCTTCGTTGAAATCGCTCCAGCCGTTTAGAAGTTATTAGGGGGACACACACACCTCTCTCTCACACACACACACACACACGCATGCACACACGGACAAAAGGAGATCTTATAAGCCTATTTTTTTCAAAATTGAAAATAGGCTAAAAATTCTAGGGTACCCCTTGACCAACTTAATCGCTTTGTTGAATTTTACAGTCTATGTTTGATTCCACAATAACCTTATAGCCATTAGCAAACTTTAACAGAAATTTAATAAATTGAGTGGCATTGCGTCTTACAGAAATAGATGGAAAGTTGGATTTCACCTCTTGTGACACTGTTGTCATGGTTACCGGCTTGCATTATTTCATTAGTTTCTTCTTGTTCTTCTTCTTTCAGATGGGCCAGCTAAGGACCACGACGTTCAACTTTTCAGCTTGGCGAGTGACTTGATGTTTGCCCAATATTCGCGCATTCTCTGGCTATGTTTCTCCTTCCTCTCTTTTGCCCAGATGATGCCGGTTTTCTTACAGGGTGGTCTGTCCTGAAAACTCTTGTGTTTAAGTATCTTTTTGAGATGTGATCGGCTTCTAATATCACTTTTCATTATCTTCAGTTCTTGGATATCCTTTTTAACTACTGTTAGCGACGGTGTCTTCCCCCAGTAGTTGAGAAGCCGGTTTGTTAGTCTTGTTGGGTTCATCCATGAGACATGTTCATAGAAAGCCAGACATCTTTTCCTGGCCACATCTGTGATTTTCTCAGTATATTTATATAGCTCCTGATTTGGTCTTCTTCTGTACTCGTCATCTATTTATCTTATCTCTACCTCTAGCTCTATATATATAAAAATGAAAGATTGTCTATTTTTTCTGAATTTCCACGGAAATTTGCGTTATTTGCGCGTTTCAGACTGTTTTATGACGGATGCGCGCAAAAATAATTTTTTGTCTGCCTGTCGGTCTGTTTGTTTGTTTGTTTGTCTGTCTGTCTGTCTGTCTGTGGACAATTATGAGTCCTTATAACTTGAGAACGGCTGGGTGGATCAACGTAAAATTTGATACAGATACCCATCGGAGGCACGACACTAATCATTGATGTAACTCTTCTCCGTACCTCTCATAAAAGGGGCCCAACCCCCTTAAAATACATGCTGAAATAGGCGTAGAAGGGTGAGACAAAGCTCATTTTCAGCCCCTCAATGTGAGAACCGAAACTCGGGGGCCCTAAAAGGACCCCGAAAATCACATTTTAAGGCCCTAAATCAAACAGTTTTTGAGATATTCCCAGAAAACTAATTTCACTTAATAAATTAATGAAAGAATGCTTGCCGGTGACAACAGCAACAGAATCTCAGGGTCCATCTATTTCTGTAAGACGCAATGCAATTCCATTTATTACATTACTGTGAAGGTTTGCAAACGGATATACGGTTATAACGGATCCAAATTAAGCTGAAATATTCATCAATCCCATTTAATGCGCTTAAGGGGGTCAAGGGGTACTCTAGAATTTTTTTAACGCGATTTACACGTGCGGGTATGGTACAGAAGGTCTATTATATTCCTATCCCTATATTGTTATATTATTATTATTATTCTTTTATTTAGTATCATTATTATGGCGTACAACGACGAGACAAATCTCATTTTCAACCCCTTGGTGTCAGAAACAAAACTCGGGGCCCCTAAAGAGCAGTAAAGGGTCCCCGAAATCTATATTTTGAGGCTTTAAAACCAACAGTTTCTTAGATATTCCCAGAAAACTAATTTCATTTATTAAACTAATGAAGGAATGCAAACCAGTAACCATGACAACAGTATCTCAAGAGGTGAAATCCAACTTTCCATCTATTTCTGGAAGAAGTAATGCCACTCCATTTATTACATTTCTGTGAAAGTTTGCAAATGGCTATAAGGTTTTCACGGAACCAACTAAAACTGTAAAATTCATCAACGCGCTTAAGGGGTTCAAGGAGTAACCTAGATTTTTTTTCACACGACTTACACGTGAGATATGTCGTACAGAAGGTCTATTATATCTCCAACTAGCCACATTATTTTCAAAAGATCTTGATTTGAAATAGTAGACTATTTTTTGCTGATTTTAGGAATTTGGGCAATTGGAGGCTAAAAACCTAAGTTTTCATGCACCACAAGCCTTTATAATTTACTAGCTGAAGTACCCGTGCTTCGCTACGCGTCATAAATAAATTAAAATGTGAAGGTGACAGTTAAAACAGGGGATAGGCGAGGTGCTGCGCAGAGGGAGATTAAGGATGGAATATTTTGTCCAACTACACCGCTCGGCGTTGACCGTGTTTTATAGCACAAATTTAGGTTTTACTCGCTAACAGTTGCAGATACCTTTCGGATAGAAAATGTAATTTTAAACCTCGCATATACCATCAAAAGTTTGCTATTTCTTAGCGTTCTCTTTTTATTTGAAATGCAAATATGAAAGTTTGAAACCAAAGGGTGTAGTGACGTCACTAAAATGGTCGCCATTTTAAGTAGTGCAAAGTATTGAAATCAAAAGTAACCTATATGTTAACCAGGTAAATCAGCTACTTCCATGTAAAATTCACGTAAATCGGACCAGTGGTACTTGCGAGATTGAGTAATACACAGACACACACCATCTCAATTTTAGCCTCGCTTCGCTCGCGTCATAGTCGTATCATATTGTTTTTCAATGAAATGCAGGTTTAACCCCGTTAACACCCCTTTAGAACCTGAATACCCAAAAATCCCTCCTTAGTAGACGTTTTCGACACACAACAAACAAACATATCCCCAAAATATCATTCTTCTAACTTTAATTGTTTTGGTTGGTCGATGAGAGCAAGCGTACAAAAATCCTTCCTTAGTGGACATTTTTCTTCGAGAAGTTCACCCCTCCCCATATGCCCCTTAAATTGCATTTATGAAAACACGGTCGAACACCTATTTATTTTATTTATTTATTCATTTATTTGTTTATTTTTAAGCTGATAGATTTCCTCCGAGTTTTAGACTCCTCCCTATGTACACGCTCAGTTAGGAATCTTTCAACCCCCACTTTTCATCCCTTTCACCTCATAATATACACTACATCGAAAAACCATTAGACATGTGTCAGCTTATTTTTAATGATTAGTATATGTGGCAAGTATCACATCCCCAAATGAAACCACTCGTGAGATATTGTTATTCAATGGAAAGCACGTTTACCCCCTTAACACCTCTTTAGAACCTGAATATCCAAAACTCTTTCCTTAGTGGACGTTTTCGACATACAACGAACATATCCCCAAAATTTCATGTTTCTAACTTCAATAATTTTGGCTGGGCGATGATGAGTGAGTGAGTCAGTCAGGATATTTTCTTTCATTTATTTTTGATAATTTCACCCGTCCCCATGAACCCCTTAAATTGGATTTATGAAACAAACGGTCAAACACCTATTTACTTATTTAAAGCTGTTTTCCCCCTGAGTTTGATGAGTGAGTAAGTGAGTCAATCACTTAGGACACTTTCTTTCCTGTTTTTTCCCCCCATAATTTCACCCCTCTCCAAGGGCCCCTTAAATTGGATTTATGAAAAAACGTTCGAACACCTATTTAGGCCTACTTGTATTTTAAGCTGTTTTTTCCCACCGAATTTCAAACTTCACGCCTATGTCGTTTCAGAGATACACGCTCCGTCAAGAATCCCTCAACCCCCAATTTTCACCCCTTTCACCTCATAATATACACCACATCGATAAACCCTGAGACATATGTCTGATTATTTTTAATGATTAGTTTATATACCGAATATCACATCCCCAAACAAACAACTCATGAGATATCGTTATTCAATGAAATGCACGTTTACCCTCTTGACACGTCTGTAAAACCCGAATAAACAAAAATCATTCCTTAGTTAACGTTTTCGACATACAGCGAACATATTCCCAAAATTTCATGTTTCCAACTTTAATAGTTTTCGCTGGGCGTGATGAGTGAGTGAGTCAGACAGGTCATTTTCTTTCATTTATTTTACCAGAATTTCACCCCTCCCCATAGGCCCCTTAAATTGGATTGATTAAAAAACGCTTGAACACCTATTAACTTATTTCTTAAGCTGTCTTTTTCCCCTGAGTCAGTCGGTTAGGACACTTTCTCTCATTTTTCCCCCCAGAATTTCACCCCACCCCATTGGCCCCTTAAATTAATTTATGAAAAAAAAACAGTCGAAAACCGATTTACTTACTTTAAAGCTGATTTCTTTCCGCTGAGTTTCAAATTTCTCGCCTATGTCGTTTAAGAGATATGCCTACACGCTCCATTAGGAATCCTTCAACCCCCACTTTTCAGCCCTTTCACCTCATAATAATACACCACATCGAAAGACGCTTAGACACATGTCTGCGTATTTTTAATGATTAGTTTATATGCCGAGTATCACATCCACAAAAGAAACCACTCGTGAGATATTGACATTCAATGAAATGCAGGTTTAACCCCCTTAAGACCCCTTTAGAACCCGAATATCCAAAAAACCTCCCTTAGTGTACGGTTTTGACATACAACGAACATATCCCCGAAATGTCATGTTTCCAACTTCAATATTTTTGGCTGGGCGATGATGAGTGAGTGAATGAGTCAGGACATTTCCTTCCAATTTATTTTTTCTTCAGAATTTCACCCCTCCCGATGAACTCCTTCAATTTGATTGAAAAACAAACTGTCGAAAAGCTATTTACTTACTTTAAAGCAGTTTTCCCCCCTGAGTTTGATGAGTGAGTGAGTCAGTCAATCAGTTAGGACACTTTCTTTCCTGTCCCCCCCCCCCCCACCCGAATTTCACCCCTCCCCATGGGCCCCTTAAATTGGATTTATGAAAAAGCGGTCAAACACATATTTACTTATTTTTATGCTGATTTTTTTTCCGCTGAGTTTCAAACTCCTCGCCTATGTCGTTTAAGAGATACACGCTCCGTTAGGAATCTTTCAATCCCCACTTTTCACCCCTTTAACCTCATAAACACATCGAAAAAACCCTCAGACACGTGTCTTACTTTTTAATGATAAGTTTATATGCCGTGTATCACATCCCCCAATGAAACCAATCGGGAGATATTGTTATTCAATGAAATGCAGGTTTAATCCCCTTAAGACCCCTTTAGAACCTGAATATCCGAAAATCCTCCCTTAGTAGACGGTTTTGACATACAGTGAACATATCCCCAAACTGTCATGTTTCTAACTTCAATAATTTTGGCTAGGCGATGATGAGTGAGTGAGTAAGTGAGTGAGTCTGGACATTTTCTTTCAATTTTCTTTTTTCAGAATTTCACCCCTCCCCATGAACCCCTTAAATTTGATTTATGAAAAAAAACTGTCGAACAGCTATTTACTTACTTTAAAGCAGTTTTTTCCCCCTGAGTTTGATGAGTGAGCCAGTCAGTCAATCAGTTAGGACACTTTCTTTCCTGTCCCCCCCCCCCCCAGAATTTCATCTCTCCCCATGGGCCCCTTAAATTGGATTTATGAAAAAACTGTCAAACACATTATTTACTTCTTTTTTATGTTGATTTTTTCCCTCTGTGTTTCAAACTCCTCGCCTATGTCGATTAAGAGACACACGCTCCGTTAAGAATCATTTAATCCCCCCTTTTCACCCCTTTCACCTCATAATATACACCACATCGAAAAAACCTCAGACACATGTCTTCTTATTTTTAATGATGAGTTTATATGCCGAGTATCACATCCCCCCATGAAACCAATCGGGAGATATTGCTATTCAATTAAATGCAGGTCTACCCCCTTAACACCCCTTTAGAACCTGAATAGCCAAAATTTCTCTCTTAGTGGGCATTTGCGGCCCTTGAGGAAGCTGCATACCAGATTTCATTCCAATCCGTTCGGTGGTTTCTGAGATTTCGTGATGAATAAATGAATGAGTGAGTGAGTGAGTGAGTGAGTGAGTGAGTGGTATTTGAAAAATATATAGTAGAAAGAAGATAGTGTCAAGTCTTTGTTATGCTAAACTCGGTTGACAGTGCTGTGTGAGCAGTTGAGTAACTAACGGGATTTCAAGTAAAGATCCTCATTTTCTATACCGGTATTGCTGAGCGCAATTGGCATCAAGTCGGCCGTGTCTGGACTTAAGCTATGTTGCCATGGAAACTATCTGCCTTGCCATTCCTTCATGAGTATATTTTATGATTTGATTAGCCTGTTTTTGAGTGAAAAAGGGCCGAAATCAGAAGAATGAGAAAGACTATCGAAAATTCATGTAGCCAGCGGTTCCTTCTGGGTCCTAAACTATGTGTATGCAAAATATGGTTGAGATTGGTGGAACGGTGTAGATTTGTATACGGAACCAACATATATACATACATACATACATACATACATACATACATACAGACTTTCACTTTTATATATTAGATAATAGGGATCTTCCTGTGGTTGGGCACTTGACACAACGGTTAGGGTAAGTTTGTATGTGACGTGTATTGCGATTCGTCTACGAGGTTTTCAATTTTATTTTCACGTCAGGAAGAACACGTTAGGTAAATTTAGTTTGAGAGCCCATTTTAACCAATCATTTTTCTTTGTCAACAAACAGGTTCCAAGCCCCTAGCCATTGTAACAGTAGCTCAATTGATAACGTCTGGTTATTAATACCCAAGACCGTTCGAAGAATGGGTACTTCTGCTAGTATATATATATATAAAAGGGAATGTCTGTGTGTTCGTCTTTTATGCGTTCATAAACCATTCATCCGATTGCGATCAAACTTTGGTGAGTCGTTGTAAACACTTCCGGGAAGATCATAGGAGTAGTTTATCCATTTCACAATAGATAGCGCGCGAGTAGTTTAAACAAATGCGTAATGGCGATGCGTTCATTTACAATTCGTCCGATTGCGATCAAATTTTGGAAAGTTGTTGTTCACAGTCCCGGAAATGTTATAGGCGTAGTAAATTCAATTTACAATAGATGGCGCGTGAGCAGCTTCAACAAAATGGCGTGCGTTTGATCAAGAAAGTCCCACATGCGTTCATATACCATTCATCCCATTGCGATGAAAATTGGGTGAGATGTTCTGTACACTTCAGGTAAGGTTTCTGGCTTAGTAAATCCACTTAACAATATGTAGCGCACGAGTAGATTCAACAAATGAGCGACGACGCGCGAAGCGTTTCAACAAAGTCCCATATGCGTTCATATACCATTCGTCTGATAGCGATGAAAATTGGGTGAGATGTTCTTTACACTACAGGGAAGGTTTCTGGCTTAGTAAATCCACTTAACAATAGGTATCGCACAAGTAGATTCAACAAATGAGCGACGACGGGCGAAGCGTTTGCACAAAGACCAGTATGCGTTCACATACCATTCGTCCGATAGCGATGAAACTTGTGTGAGAGGTTGTGTACACTACAGGCAAGGTTTCTGACTTAGTAAATCCATGTTATAATAGGTAGCGCACGAGTAGATTCAACAAATGAGCGACGACGCGCGAAGCGTTTAAACAAAGTCCCGTATGCGTTCATATACCATTTGTCCGATAGCGACTAAACTTGGGTGAGATGTTGTGTACACTTCAGGGAAGATTTCTGGGTTAGTAAATCCACTTAACAATAGGTATCGCACAAGTAGATTCAACAAATGAGCGACGACGGGCGAAGCGTTTCAACAAAGACCAGTATGCGTTCACATACCATTCGTCCGATAGCAATGAAACTTGGGTGAGAGGTTGTGTACACTACAGGCAAGGTTTCTGACTTAGTAAATCCATGTTATAATAGGTAGCGCACGAGTAGATTCAACAAATGAGCGACGACGCGCGAAGCGTTTAAACAAAGTCCCGTATGCGTTCATATACCATTTGTCCGATAGCGACTAAACTTGGGTGAGATGTTGTGTACACTTCAGGGAAGATTTCTGGGTTAGTAAATCCACTTAACAATAGGTATCGCACAAGTAGATTAAACAAATGAGCGCCGACACGCGAAGTGTTTCAACATTGTCCCGTATGCGTTCATACACCATTCGTCCGATAACGACTAAACTTGGGTGATTTGTTGTGTACACTCCAGGGAAAGTTTTAGGCGTAGGAAATCCATTTTTTCAATAGGTAGCGAACAAGTAGATTCATCAAATGAGCGAAAAGGCGCGAAGCGTTTCAAGAAAGTCCCGTATGCGTTCATGTACCATTCGTCCGATAGCGATGAAACATGGGTAAGATGTTGTGTACTCATCAGGGAAGGTTTCTGGCTTAGTACATCACCTTTACAATAGGTATCACACAAGTAGATTCAACAAATGAGCGACGGCACGCGAATAGTTTCAACCAAGTCCCGTATGCGTTCATATATCATTCATCCGATTGCTATGAAACTTTGGTGAGTTGCTGGGAACACTTCCGAAATCATTATAGGCATAGTCAATCCAGTTTACAATTTGACAGCGCTTGAGTTTTTTAAACAAATGAGTGTTGGCGATGCGTTCATATAGCCTACAATTCATCCGATTGCGACCAAATTTTGGTGAGTTGTTTGGCACACTTCCGGGATGGTTATAGGCATAGTTAATCCAATTAACAATAGATAGCGCACCAGTAGTTTAAAGAAATGTGTGTTGGTTATGCGTTCATATACAATTCATCCGATTGCAATCAAATTTCGGTGAGTTGCTGTGCATACGCCAGGAAAAGTTATAGGCATAGTAGATCCAATTACCAATATATGGCGCGCGAGTAACTTCAACAAAATGGCGTGCGTTTCTTCCAGCAAAGTCCCACATGCGTTCATATACCATTCACCCCAATGCGATGAAATTTGGGTGAGATGTTGTATACCCTCAGGGAAGGTTTCTGGCTTAGTAAATCCACCAACAATTGGTAGCGCACGAGTAGATTCAACAAATGAGCGACGACGCGCGAAGAGTTTCGACAAAGTCCCGTATGCGTTCATATACAATTTTTCCGATAGCGATGAAACGTGGGTGAGATGTTGTGCACACTTCAGGGAAGATTTCTAGCTTAGTAAATCCATGTTACAATAGGTAGCGCACGAATGGATTCAACAAATGAGCGACGACGCGCGAAGTGTTTCGACAAAGACCCGTATGCGTTCATATACAATCGTCCGATAGAGATGAAACTTTGGTGAGTTGTTGTGTACACTCCAGGGAAGGTTTCTGATTTAGTACATCTATTTTACAATTGGTAGCAAACGGGTAGATTTAACTAATAAGGGACAGCGCGTGAATCGTTTCAATAAAGTCCCGTATGCGATCATATACCATTCATCCAAGTGTGATAAAACTTTGGAGAGCTGAGTACAGTCCTGCGAAGGTTCATGAATGAGTATGTCCGTTTTTAGATGGGTGGCGCACAAGAAGATTCAACAAATGCGTGACGGCGCGAATCGTTTAAACAAAATCCCGTATGCGTCCATATGCCATTCATCCGATTGCGGTGAAACTTAGATGAGTTGTTGTGTACACGCCAGGAAAGGTTTTCGAGTTAGTAAATCCATTTTACAATAGGTAGCGTACGAGTATATTCAACAAACGGGTGACGGCGCTCTAATCGTTTCAGCAGTCCCGTATGCGTTCCTATACCATTCATTTAATTGCGATGTAACTTTCGTGAGTTGTTGATCACGCTCCCGTGAATGTTTCTGAGATAGTAAATTATTTTTTGGTAATAGTTTAGAGGTGGTTAACGGAAAAATAAGAAAATATTGGGAATCCAAAAGCACTGCAACTAACAAAGTCAAAACCCCAACACTTTCTTTGACTGGCATTGCAACGCATGCCGGGTACAGCTAGTTAGTTTATAAAAATAAAGGGTGCCATATCCCCTCCAGGGACGTAGGCGACCTGCATATAAGAGCCCTTGACTAAGTCAGGGGATCACTAACCAGACATCCCGAGCCGGAGTTTGCGTGTGGTAGGGTGGCCAGTTCCTTTCCACTCCTCCTCCTACCATTGCATCCGGCAGGTTCCCATTTTGCATCACGAGGCTGGGAGACCCTGTACCAGACCATACCAAGATGTTTAAATTCTTGGCAGAGCCGGGGATCGAACCCGGTACCTCGGGGGTGTCAGCCACTGCGCCATGAGGTGGTCTTTATAAGTTTATTAAATGAAATTTGTTTTCTGGGAATATCTCAGAAACGTGGTTTTAGAGCCTTAAAACGTAGTATCCTCCGAGCCACTAGGGGGCTGAAAATGAGTTTTGCTCGTCCTTGTACGCCATAATATAATAATAATCATAATAATAACTTAATAATATAGATATAGGTATATAGTAGACCTTTAGTACCCCTTGACCCCCTTACGCACATTATATACGTATTGATGAATTGTACAGCTTAAGTTGGTTCCGTGATAACCTTATAGCCGTTAATGTAATAAATGGATGGCATTGCGTCGTACCGAAATAGATGGACTTCTGAGATCGTGTTGCCATGATTACCGGCTTGCATTCTTTCAATAGCTTAATAAATGAAATTAGTTTTCTGGGTATATCTAAAAAACTGTTGGTTTTAGGACCTTAAAATGTGGTTTTCGGGGCCCGTAGTGCTCCCGAGTTTTGTTTCTCACATTGAGACGCTGAAAATGAGCTTTGTCTCGTTTTTCTACGCCCATTTCAGCATTTTAAGGGGGCAGGCCCTCTTTTTAGAGAGGTACGGAGAAGAGTAACATCAATGATTACTTTCATGCCTCTGATGGACTTTTGTACCAAATTTTACGTTGATCCATTCAGCCATTCTCGTGTGATGCACGTGCAAAGTTGTACACAGACAAACAGATAGACAGACAGACAAAAATTTTGCTTTTGCGCGCAACCGTCATAAACCAGTCTGAAACGCGCTAATAACTCAAACTTCCGTGGAAATTCAGAAAAAAACAGACAAACTTTCATTTTTATATATATAGAGATTACTAAATGAGATACGAGAAATCTTTTACCTCGTACGACTAGAAATACCTGTGATCTTTAACGACCCACTTTGAAAGTTCGCCATTGTCGTTTGGGCAACGAACCGCGATCTTGGAATCATAAGTTGAGGAAGTAAGTTATTTCTGCGCAATAAACATCTTTGAACTTTAGAAGTGAGTTTCCCTTCACACGTTGGTAACTGACCCTGACGTGACTCGCTATATTACCAGTCGTTAAACGTATTTCTTTGTTCATTGCCTTCTTACTTTCATAAAGATTTTATGTTAATTGAGATTTAATATTCGTTGAGCTTTTATATTGTTGTCCTGATGTTTACATTATTGAGTTAATGAGTTCTTTGGCCACGAACTAAAGATTCTTTTCCTCTTCATTACAATACATTTTCTCTCTCATATGAACATTTGAAACTTTTAAACGTCTACAGCCGTAAGGTTCTGAGGCCAAGCTATCTTCGATCTCGGAAGACGAGAGGATTCGAACCGCATCTTCTGCCGTTTTTAAAATGTTCTTTCATGTTTTCAAATGAAAGCAAGTGCTCGGTTAGTACCTTTTAATTGGTCACATCCGCTTCCTTCCTACTACTGTACTTACCCAATTTTTATACATCTTAAATAATTTACTTTTTTCATTCCTCTGATGAGATTGGTATCATAAAGATCCCACCGCATTGAAAACATATCTCACCTTAGCCTTCATCCTGTAGGAAGTGGTCTTCTAAGGTGCAGACCAACAGGCATACCTCAAAATTTGGAACTCTACATGTAAAGAACTGGATGGCAGAAAGATGTAGGGGGACCGGTGGGGGAAGGAGTGGGGTTCATACAATTCAATACTTAGCAAACGTAGCTCCGCCAGATTTTACCTGTAGGCAACCTTTCCCTTCTGCGTGTGGGTTCTTTCCTAGCCCTTAGACACTCGCAACCTTACCTAACCACCCATGTTATCGAACCCAAAAGAAGATGCCTGGTAGAGTACGAAGTATTGGGACAAGCAGAAAGCCTCTAAGGGCTACCCAATCCCTTCCCCCCATATGTTTCTGCTACAGTACTATGTTAGAATTAACTGCATGTCAGAGGGGGCGCTAAGTCGCTTGGTGGATGCAGCTACTTTTCCCCCTTCCCCTTCCAAAATAATCTAGCTCGTATAAACCATGGAGGTTCATGGAACTGAACTGTGGCAAGTGAAGGCTTCCACGTGTTTCACGACATTGCCACTACTGTCGACCAAAGTATTATGTGTACTCGAGTTTGAAGGTTGTTTGTGACGTAACCAATAGACATACATAAAATCCAATAACATCATCATTTTCATCGTTCTATTCTACGTTAGTTCATGTAGGTTTGGAATTTTTAGTTTATATTTTAATATTTTTTATCGCAGTTGGAACACAAAAAGTGCCCGTTTTTAAGCGTGTTTCAACCATGCGTCGCATTTAAGAATTATTATCTCACAAACCCGTCATCAGATCGAATCCAAATTTTAATACAATATACATTGGAATGTTGTATAACTGGTTTATTAATTTCAAAATTTTGTGTGTCCAAGAAACAAAGTTGTTATCATTTGTTTAAGGTAACGTTTTCTCAGCTTGGGGTGGTTGGAATATGTAGTTCTTGGTCGCGTTGTAGTCCTTATACATCAAAAAGTTATGCTGTATGACTTTAAAATACGTAAATTAATTCACTTATTTTATATCGGTTTATATTAGAACGGGGAAATATACCTCGCCTCGCTCGGCAGTGATGGGCTCCATCTCAGCAACGCTGTACAGCTTACCCCGAAGCGGCTGGCTGGTGTATCATGCCTTAGTTCCACGAACAAATACAAACCGATATAAAATAAGTGAATTAATTTATGTATTTCACAGTCATACAGCATAACTTCTTGATGTATAAGGATTACTACGCGACCAAGAGCTATATTTTCCAACCACCCCGAGCCGAGAAAAAGTTACCTTACAAAAATGATAACAACTTTGTTTCTTGGACACACAAAATTTTGAAATTAATAAACCAGTTATACAACATTCCAATGTATATTGTGTTAAAATTTGCATTCGATCTGATGACGGACGTTTGAGATAATAATTCTTAAATATGACGCATGGTTGAAACACGCTTAAAAACGGGCACATTTTATGTTCCAACTGCGATAAAAATATTAAAATATAAACTAAAAATTCCAAACCTACATGAACTAACGTAAAATGGAACGACAAAAATGATGATGTCATTGGATTGTATGTCGGTCTTTTGGTTACTTCGCAAACAACCTTCAAACTCGAGTGCACATAATACTTTGGTCGACAGTAGTTGAGATGGTATTGTCAGACCACAAGTCCGGCGGCCTTTTTTTAACCCTTGATATTCATTCTTCAAAATGTCTACAAATATTTATAAATTCTTCAGGAATAGTTCCATGGTTGCCAATACATATTCAGTTTATATTATACAAACACAAATCATTTACACATATCGCCACAGATTTCAAAAGTTATTGGTGGTCAAACAAATGCTTCGATTTTATATAAATTATGGTAACTCAATTAAATCATGGTCCTAATGTTAGTAAATTTCTCAGATTTCGGAACTAGAGGGAGCAGTTTAAAAGTGTCTGTGGAGATACTTATTATTTTAATTACAATTTTCCTTCCCAGTAAGCTCTTCAATTAGTTTTTACATTATACAAGCTATTTACTATCATCAATTTGTGCAAATATCCTCCGCAGTTGTGGGTGAAAAGTTTCTTAGTCCTTATGACAGGTAGTTAATGTAGAGACCACTATCCCATAAAAGTTTGAAACAATAACTAACTCACTCCCATACAGCAAGATCGCTCTAAATACTGAGCAATTTAGGGAGAGTTTCATTGCTACACTAACTTCTTTCTTGCAGAATACTGTAAACCATAAATGAGAGCTCACTATATTGGCTTTTCTATAGCTCTTTAAATATACTAGTCTACTATCGTGAGAGAATACACAGGCCAGCTACTTAAAATGGTCCACCTGATCTGATTTTGTTCCTCCTACCTGGTATTCTACATTCTTGTAATTAAGTACAAATTTTTCAGGCTTGTAGGCCGTGGTCCAGAAAGGATATCTGCCGACGTTTCACCGGAAACTGCGTCCGGCATTTTCAAGGGTTCTGCTCCTTTCCTTGGTCAGCAATGGAAAGGAAAGGAAAGGAGCGGAACCCTTGATAATGCCGGACGCAGTTTCCGGTGAAACGTCGGGAGATATCCTGTCTGGACCACGGCCTACAAGCCCGAAAAACTTGTACTTATTTATGAACCCCGGCCGTGAAAGCCTAAGCTGCTACATTCTTGTGTTTATTCCCCTACTGTACTAAATACGTATTAATTGATATTTGCTCCTAGCCCTGATAATACAATATTTTTTCTGGATTTATGATGCATCAATAGGAAGCTTAATATGATTCAAAAGCGTACTACAATGTGTTCTTGTAGTGACAACTAGCTTGGGATCCTTGCGAGAGGAAGCGCGGAGAAAGGAAAGGATGAACCGACGGGAACTTGGTATGAAGTAATTGAAGAAAGACTCCAGTAATGAAGCGTGTTCACATGGCACAGATGACAGAATGACTAAAGGTAAAAGTCCTGTACAAAAGAGAATTTATGAGCAAGCTTCTGCTAACTAATTTATGGCATCATTACTGCAGCTGCCTCATTATGACCATACGTTACATTTACCAAGTATCAGCAATGAGCAACTCCGTGGCATTGTATGAATATCTTAGAATCATCACTGGTTAATAATGCTGTATACAAACCACATTACTTCAATTTAAAACGTGTGCCTGTCACGTGCTTTCTTCTACTTGTCAAAAATCTGCCATCTACCCCCCACTTGCTTAGACGTGCACAGCGTCTTTATCGCACGCCTTCACAGGCCCAAATAATACTAAAATCAACGAACAAATCATGGTGATACAGAGCCAAAGCAAGTAATCATGGACGTTTGTGTTCGTCTATTATAAGTACCGCCTTCGACTTGTGTATAGTGTTCGCGCAGACGTCAACAAGTGGGAACGATGTACGCTTTCACTTGTTGCCCTTTCTTGCTATATTATTATTATTATTATTATTATTATTACCAACAGCGGTAGCTACGCTCTCTAACGCGCAGTGCTAGGCCATGCAGCCTAGCTATCTGTGGATTCGGTAGACGTGGGTTCGAGCCCCACCGTCGGCCGTCCTTGAAATGTTTTTCCGTGGTTTCCCATTTTCAACTCCACACAAATGCTGGGACGGTACCTTCTGATAGGCCACGGCCGTATCCTTTCACATCCTAGACCGTTTTCATTCATCTTCATTCATTTCATCTCTTATTAACTCATCTCATGAGGTTAGCGTCAGGAAGGGAATCCGGTTATAAAAACACCCGTCACACACTCTTTCATCACATTTCATCCCCGACCCCGTTAAAACGGGAATAATAAGGGTTAGACATAAAATTATCATTATTATCATTATTATAAGGATTTCGGCCCTCTATGAATGACGTGAAATTATTACTTCGTCATGATTAGGTGTATTTCCAGTAGTTCTTCATCCTTCATTGCTTCCTTGACTAAGAAGGTTGGTGATTACAAAGCATCCAAATCATCACAAAGGAAGGAATGAAGTAAATTTGAAAGGTATTTAATAACAATAATAATTTAATTAATTTAATTTTAATTTATTATCTAAGTACTGTAAGTACATTGAATTCAACGGCAACATACCCCACAAATCGACGGAGGATATTAAACAATATATTGATCATTACATTAACAAGTGCTGCTTATTAAATTTAAAGGAAAGAAGAGAAAATAGAAACCATAAAACAATTGAACAAATATCAAATAAATAATAATGATAATAATCCATGTAATAGTTTTCAGTCGGTCAACATGAATGTACTGAAAAAAAACCATTTACATAAGATTAATAAATTCACTTGGATAGCCAGATTCGATCCTCAAGCGAGCAACATCAGATCCTTTAATCTTAGTTTATTAAGTCTACTGTATGTCTACAAGTATGTGGATGATGGTATTTACAATACATATGCTACATTTATTTAGTTGCAGCAGTTATTATAAACTATTGCAACTTGTCAGGATTCGTAGCAACTGCACAAGAACGGACCACTCATCGCTGAAACAAGCGGCTAAGTTCGACTCTAACCTGACCATTTAATAATAATCACAGTTATCGAACTAAGCAAGCAAACTTGAGGATCACTCACCACTAACAATATCTTACCAACAACAAAATCACAATATAACTAACAACTCTTGACATGTTGCGAAAGTTTATAATAACTGCTACAACTAAATAGGTGTATATATTGTAAATTAAAATAATACCATCACACAAATACTTGTTGACATGGATTTAAGGGGGAACATACAACTTAAAGAGCTAAAACAATTTCTATTGTAAATGTGCCTGTCATAAATCATGTAGGACAATTATATTTTTTCTTCAAGGAAACACACATCTTAATATTAGAAAAAAAAAAGGTTTTCAATTTTCAAAATTCAAATCGTAACTTTTTTTTTCCTTCATAATGTGGTTCTTGCTTTGTGCTGATGCCCACCGTTTCCCTAATATTTGCCATGTTTATAGGAATTTTTGGACGTCTCTTTATTTTAAAGTAAGTGTTAGATCTACAGCTTCAAAATGAATCTGACTCATTTACATTAAGTGTTAATATTTCAATCTTTATTCTGAGCAAACTCAAAAAATATTTTTGACGTATTATGGAAAGACCAATTAAAGACTCTAAGGTTTGGTTGGTCGGTTCCTAAGTTTAGGGACTGCAACAACGTGGTTATGTAGCCTTGTGTACTTTGGGTGTGTGTCTGATAACCGGTGTTAATTGTGATGGGCGTATTAATGTGTGCTATCTGTAATTCAGGTAATGACTGCAGACGATCAATTTCAAGTAGCTCCTACTTTTTCTACCAAATGCTACCGTCAACGACAAATAGCAAATGAACTTGGCTGCTAGATGCCACCCGAACTGGCAACTGGCGGCGAACGTTGGAATTAATAGAGCATTAATTTAATCTAATACACATATTTAGCTTCAGACAATTGTGGTTAGTGGAAGTTTCTTTTACATGCCATAAATCTACGACATGGGCCCACCGGATTTACACAAAGGTTTGAGTGAGATTCATTTTGTATATGAAGGTTTAACACCTACCGTAGAAAAAGATAAGTCCAACAAATCCTATAAATTAGGGAGATATGAAGCAAACGGTGAAGATCAGCACAAAGCAAGAACCAAATTTTGAAAAATGTATACCAATAGTTACGATTTGAATTTTTAAAAGTAAGAACTTTGATTCTAATAGCAAGATGTGTGTGTTTCCTTGGAAATTATTGTTTCACACGATTTTTGGCAGGCACAGTTGTATTATTAAAATCGTTATTGTTTTTTCTCTTTGATCTGTTGCGCGAGTTTATAATAACTGTAGCAACTAACTTTGTATATATTTTAATCACCATCACCCACATACTTTTTGAGATGGATTTAATAGCCTAAGTGTAAAGAATCTGATGACGATCGCTTGAAGATCGAATCTGGTCATCCAAGTGAATTTATTAATTTCAGGTGAAATAATCTTCAGGATTAGGGAATCACCCATTGCAATTTGGTACAATCGTGTTGACCGACTGAAAATCATTAAAAGTCGGTGGCGTAGTGAGTAACATTCTGAACTGCTATGTCCAAGATTGCGGGTTCAAACCCGCCCGAAGTCGTCGGATTCTAAGAGCGTTAAAATCCATCAGTATGCCTTCCTTCGGAGGGGAAGTAAAGCCGGTGGGCCCCATGTCATAGATTTATTACATGTAAAAGAACCTACCGCTACAATTGGTAGTGTGTAGCAAATGTGTATGTTATATTTGGCTGGTTAGAAACTCTCTATAAAGTTCCAACGTTCGCAGCTATCTGTTAGTGACATTAGCATTTAGTATCGAAAGTTGGAACTACATGAAATTGAACATATGGGAGCCTACGGGCGTTCAATTTAAATACCCTGCTATTGGCATTCACCTTCAATTCATATATAAATATTTTTATTAATATTGAAGCAGCTACAGCCTCTAGCGTGCCGATAATGTCCTCAGACACTCCCGGCACTAAACGCCATACGCTAAATAAATAAATAAATAAATAAATAAATAAATATATATATATATATATATATTCTTTGAGAACATCTAAGACCACGTTAAGTCTTGCTACACTTGACAATTTGCTTCGCTTTCCTCTGAGCCCAGAATTTCATCATTCTCTGTGCTCCCCGCATTCCAGGTGGTACCTTGGCTTAGTTTCGGTTTTGGTGTGTCATCTCGGGTTAGTCCATTAGTCAGTATCCTTTTGCGGAGAAGATCTCTCTATTGAAGGCGTCGTCGGGTTTTAGATGCACAGTTTTGAGTTCATCTCTAGTATTCATAAACCAGGGCATTGTGGTTTTGGTTTTGGAGTCCATATTAATATTATTATTAGTATTATTATTAAATATCTGCCATATTTACTTCATTCCTTTCTTTATGATGAATTGTGGTGCTTTGTAATCAACAAAACGTCTTAGTCATGGAAGCAATGTAAATACAATTATTTTCTTTTTTGTTTATTACAAGGTCAGAACCCTGGTGATTACCCCGTTTGGTACTCATAGTGGTAAACGTTTTTTTCTGGAGGTTTATTATCTGTTTTCACTCTGTAGGTTCCAAGTGTATGCCAAGATCGGTGGTGTATGTCCTTTACGATATTTGTTTGTAATTTTATGAGTCATATGTGCTTCGTGGGTAGGAAGCATAAATTTACGAGAGCCATTTGTTAGGATTTGGAGTAAGACAAGTGACATAAAATATGACTATGAAGTGAAGGTGTCCGAATTGGGGAGAGCCTTATGATTTAAGAGCATGTTTAGTTCATTTACAAGTTCATTAATGAGCTGCGGGAATAATTCAAGCGACTTTTCTTGTCCCCATAGTTCAGAGAAGGGTAATTACTAATTAGAGCTCGTAGTTTCTTCCAAGGACCCTTATAATGACACTCGGTTCTCTGTCGTTCTGCCACAGCCCTTTATCGCTCAAACCTCTCTACTTAACATTTTCATTCAATATGATGGTGGACCAAGTGTAATGGCTGGGTGGCCTAGTAAATGGTCCTGGCAGTCGGAATACCAGTTGCTATGTAATAGGATTGGTCATCTTGAGGGGCAGTTGACCTCACTGTTTCACTCCTTTGAACTACAATAACAAACTAACTGGCCATCTTGGACATATTCTGGGTTGTAGCCCTCCTTGTGTTCAGTCGGCTAATACAGGGTCATCGTAAAACGTGGCCTTAATTTCGATCTGTACTAGCTCAGGCTGTAATAAAGATAATTTAATTATTTTTGCACCAAAAGATAAAGAAAATCATAAAGTTTGTTTACCTATTTAGTAGGTTTCGATGTGAGCCCCACCTGTGGCACGACACCCATCCAAGTGATAGTCCACCTCCGTCCAGGTCCGCTGAATCATGTCAGGTGTCACAGTTGCTATTACATCGATAATTCATTCCTTTAGGTGTTTCAGGCACTGAATATTTTCAGCGTAAACAATGTTTCTTATGTTGCCCCTGAAGAAAAAATCTAAAGGAGTTAAGTCAGGGCTCCTTGGCGGCCACGCAAGAGGACTAGCTCTACCAATCCACTGATCGGGGAATTTTCTGTTGAGAGTTGAGTTGACTTTGAGTCTTCAGTGTGGTGACTGGTTTGATGCAGCTCTCCATGCCTCCCTGTCCTGAGCTAATCGTTTCATCTCTACATAGCTACCACACCCTACATTCGAGGCAATCTGTTTAACATATTCTAACCTTGGTCTTCCCCTACAGTTCTTGTCCTCGACCCTTCCTTCCATAACTAAGCTTGCTATTCCTGGGTGTCTTAGTATGTGTCCTACCAACCTATCTCTTCTCTTCATTAGCAGTCGCCAGAAACATCTCTCCTCTCCCACTCCTCTTAATACCTCTTCGTTTGTAACCCTATCTACCCATCTGATCTTCATCATTCTCCTGTAACACCACATTTCAAATGCTTCAATTCTCCTCTTTTCTGCTGCACCAATAGTCCAAGTTTCACTTCCATAGAGCGCCACGCTCCAGACAAAGGCTTTCAAAAATGACTTCCTAATACCTAAATCTATATTCGATGTCAACAGATTCCTTTTTTGTAGAAAGGCTTTCCTTGCCTGAGCCAACCTACTTTTTATATCCTCTTTGCTTCGTCCATCACTGGTTATTCTGCTTCCTAAGTAACAGAAGTCTCCTACTTCCTTCAACTTTTCACCTGCCAATTTGATCTCCATAGAGGTTTCTGATTTATTTCGGCTGCATTCCAGTATTTTTTGTTTTACATTTATTAATTTTCATCATGAATTCCTTCCGTAAGACGGAATCCATACCATTCAAAAACTCATTCAAATCCTCAGGCTTGTCGGCCAAGATGACGATGTCATCAGCAAATCTCAGAGTTGAAATTATTTCTCCTTGAATCTTCACTCCCACTTTAAAATTTTCTCCAATTTCCTTCATTGCTTGATCAATGTAAAGATTGAAAAGTATGGGTGATAAGTTGCAGCCTTGCCTTACACATTTCTGAATACCAGCTTCTCTCTCATGTCCTTCAGCTCGAATGACTGCTGTCTGGTTTCCGTATAGATTGTATATCACCCTCCTATCCCTGTACTTTATTCCAATAGATTTCAAAATGTCAAACAATTTAGTCCAATCAACATTATCAAAAGCCTTTTCTAAGTCTACAAAAGCCATGAACGTTCTCTTATCTTTCCTTATTCTACCTTCCAAAATCAGCCTAAGACTTAGTACAGCTTCCCTTGTTCCTACATTTCTCCTGAAACCAAACTGGTCTTCACCCAACTCCGTTTCTATCTGGCTTTCAATCCTCTTGTAAATTATTCTAGACAGGATCTTTGAAGCATGAGTAATCAAGCTGATTGTACGGTAATCTTCACATCTGTCAGCTCCCACTTTCTTTGGTATAGGGATGATAACATTCTTCTTGAAATCAGGGGGTACCTCACCTGTCTCTGTTGAGAGCTTCACGTACAATAAGACTGTAGTGAGGCGATGCTCCATCCTGCTGGGAAGTAACATTTAATCCATTTTCCCTTTCAATATCGTCTACAAATCAAAATTAAGGCCACCTTTTGCGATGACCCTGTACTTGTTTGTATCTTCAGGTAAAAGTAACAGTGTCCTGTATAAGTAAGGCTAGCAGCCTGCTTCACTTGTACCTTCTGGACAGTGGCGTACCAACAGGGATGTTTACGATTTAAACCCCCTCCCCGAGGCATTTGTTAACTTGAAACCTTATATTCATCCATCTATCACCTGCTTTACACTGCCACTTGTGAGGCTTCTTTACTCCTGTATATATTTTGAATGTGATAACGTTCTTCACCTGGTAAATGCCCCACTCTACTCGCAGCGTGACTTCTCCTTCAGCGTTGGAGCTAGCCATAGATCAGTTTTGCTGTAAGTGTGGGATTGGTAACTTTTTTCAAGTCGCTTCGAACTGCTTTAAATGTGCATATCTGTGTCACTATGTGTGGGATTCGTTAAAGATATTTCGGTACACGAGTTTATGCAATGTATTCCTAGCAATGATACAGATAAAGCCATCAAGAAAGGCTGGTTTTGAGAGTCTATAGTAGCCTAAAGGCAGTAAGAACATGGAGAACAAAACATTATTTTCTCACATAATATCAATATTATAAGCAGTCACGTACGGACCACTGCATCATTTCAGTTATAATATTTAGTTACTGTTTTTCATTTTCTTTATTGTGCTGGAAAATATAATAAAATACGGTAGTTTTCATGCAATGAAAATGTTTATCTTTCAGTATGCCTTCCTTCGGAAGGGAAGTAAAGTCTGCGGTCCCATGTCATAGATTTATGGCATGTAAAAGATCCTTCCACTAACTAAACTTGTGCGAAGTTAAATTTCTAAGTTAGATTTCATTGAAACACTCTATGAAAGTTCCAACATTCACTACTAGGTGTCAGAGACATCTGGTAGCGAAAGTTGGAACTACTTGAAATTGAAAGGAACTTGTTGCTCACCCCATGGGTGTCCGCTGGAAGCAGCTACAGACTCAGGCGAGCCGAACATGTCCTCGGACACTCCCGGTACTAAAAGCCATAAGCTAAATAAATTAATACATAAATAAATAGTGAATAAATAAATAAATATTGCTCCTTACAAATAATATTAATCGAAATATCATTTAAATAATGTACACAACTACCGAACTGTATGAATGAAACTCCCCAGAATGAAATACTGAGTACGCCACTGCTTCTGGATACTTGCTAACAATTTTTGAGCAAACCTTGGACGTATGAGAGTGACGGAGTGGAGCAGATGGACCTTTTTAAGTAGCCTAGTTGGGCTGTGTGTTCTCTCACGATGGTAGTGCGATGGAGAAAAGCCAATGCAGCGAATCCTCAGATGCGATCTACTGTATTTTGCAAGAAAGAAGTTAGTATAGAGACAAAACTCTCCCTAATTCCTTCAGTAGTGAACCCGATGGGGTTATGCTGACTGGAATCGAACATGGTTCTCAGAGACTGTGATCTCAGTATAAAGGTTCCACCAGGGAGCGAACCAGAGATCTGTACAGGGAGTTTCTTGGTAAAAACCCCTCGAAAGAGATGTATATTTAATCACTGGTGTGATTTTAGATGAAATGGCATTATTTATTAAAATGATGTAGGAAATAATGAGCAGATTATATCATTATAAGACGATTTGGTGTAAGCTATTGGAGGCTTGAAGCACAGAGGAGGGCAGAGCTGACATTTACTAATTGGCCCAGAATTGTGGGTTGGAACCAGCGGCGCCACGTCCATCTCAGTGACCCCAATATGTCGTCTAGAGCAGGGGCGAGGCCTGAATAATGACATAGTTATTCCCCGACGGAGAATGGATTTGGAGTAGGGGCGGAGAAATGCCCAGAAAAATCATTGATTACTCGTGATTGGAGTAACGAATTGAGATGAGAGTTGCACACAGGTGAATATTTTGGCAAGAAGATAATTTTAGAGTCTTTTACCTGCGAAATTGGTGCATATTTAATGATGTGCGTAAGGACTGTAAAACGACCATTGTTCGCGGATGGATGTGAAGATGTTGCCGGGGGTTTCCCGTTAGGTAGCGTCCCACGCCATGGAGAAAGGAATTAATAGTAATTAATTGGACGAGCGATTCCTTTGCACACAGATAGTTTTGGGACCTGAGCAGAGAGAGGAACACAATGATCATGGTTTGAAGACCTGAATCATGCTGTGAGAGGAGCCAAGATTACGCGGGAAGATGTTGCTCTACTTTCTGTGGAAATCCGATATAAGGGAGTAGACCCCAGGAGGAGCTCTCAGTCAAGCTCAGTCTAACTCAGTTGTCACGCAGTCTACATGCCGCCAAGCGCAGTTACAGCCAGTTACAGTCTTACTCAATTGTCAATTGTAGCACAATGGCAATAAGTTGCAATCAGTATGCAGCAAATATGCAGCAGTACGAGACAGCGTGTAAGTCGCATACAGAAGTCTTCAAATAAGCTACGTGCAGTCTTCGAGTGAAACTTCAGTCAGCTACAGCCAGGTTGAAGCAAGTTCGTCAAGGCAAAACGCATGACGATTCTATTCATCAGGACGCCGAACAAAGACTGGTATGTGTAAAAGAAACAGTAAATATGCTTGTATGAATAATAGTCGTGATACAGGCATAATCAGCAGCACGAACTATGACGTGTTCAGTTACGAAGCACCGTATAGACTAACGGTAGAACTATTGTATATAATTATTTGTGAAAGTGTTGAACTTTATTAAGCGCAGTGTGTATAGTATTAACTAATCGTATATGTGTAACTACGATAGAATGCGCGAAAGAAACTCTACTAAGTGTTTGGTATTGCCATGAGAGTACCAGATGTTAACGCTCATGTTTGGGAGCCAGCGTATTGATGTAACGCAGGACGCTTACTGTAGGAGTAATGATCGTCATAAAACTGTTGGAGAGTTCCGAGAGCAGATAACCAGACTTTCAATCAGGAGTTGGTAACGTAAGATGCCGTCGACACCTGCAATTTCGATCTCTGCTAGGGAATTTCAGCATTGAAGTGTGTATAAAGTGACGAGTGTTCAGTGTAATGCATATGTAAAAATATCATTTAAAGTAGTGTTTGATGAAGTGTTTCACATGTTTGGGGAGTGATAACTTCCTGAAAGGTATGCAACGTGTCGTGTTGGTGATAGAAATTATGTGTAATCAAATGTGTGTAAACAAGAGAAATATGTCGCGTTAAACCCATTATGGCGGGCGACATGGAAGAATATGATTGGTCGGAGCCACCTTAGATGCCTATAGAGATGTAAGTACCCCACAAATTATGGTTATGATTATGTAGAAGTATGGACCGCTGCATGTCTGTGATTCCGTAAAGGTATTGTAAATTCCTTATAGATGCCAGTAAAAATCAGTTAGGAGGCTGATCCTCCATGTTTAATCAGTATTGAGTTGATTTTGATAGAGTTGAGATGTTAATTTGCATCATTAAGTGGAGTAATTATTCCCACTATGAATTAAGAATGGCAATCAGTTATGTAAATGCAACGAACGCGATTGTTCGAGTTTAAAACGTCTAGCTATGTCGGAAATTTTGGTAATTTATGTGAGAATAATAATAAATAATGATTTTGGTCATTTATGTCAATGAGAATGGTGATATAATAATAATGGTTATTAAGAGTATGAATGAACACATCAGGAAACAAATAAATGTTGTAAGCGAGAATTATTAACGCTAAGTGCAAGACTTATCAATCTAAGCAGGAAGATGTTACAGTGAGATTACATTTCAGTAATTATGGAAAGAAGTTTTATATCAGAATATTGCATATATTCAGTAATGATACCAGTAATGAAAGAGCTTTTAGTGAATTGAATTTGCAGCTTAATTGAGAAGCTTATAGAGTAAATGTTAGATTTCTCTTAATATTATAGGTCGGAGTGTCGTAGCATGGAGCATTAGGGGCCAGATAGTCTATTCTACGTATGAATTCTCCTATGTCGTGGACATTGTTGGAGATATTATTTATTCCAGAGTTCTAGTGAATGGACCCTAACTCTGAAGAAAGGATTGAAATGTGTTCCGGATTGGAATCTTGATAGAGTCGAGGAAACAAGGACACCTCGCAGCTCTATGATTTCCCGAGAACTTATTGATGAGTTATTTACGCTTGTGGCAGCGAAACTCATGGCGACAGTGGTTTTCTGCGCCTATATTATACTTGAGACATCGGTCAAACCGCCAGGCTCATGCATTGCGAACCCCGAACCTTCATGTTGAATGGACCCATGTGAGGCCATTAATTAATCGTTATCCTCGACGTAGGAATAATTACAAAAGCTCATTCAATACCTGTTGGCATAATAGTCAATTAAGATCCTTTGGGAACATGTGTGTCGGTCAGGACACAGTATTTGTCTTGTAAATCGTCACTGCTTAGAGAGGGAGGCTTTCAAACTTTTAGAAAGGTCGAGATAATTGGTGAAACGACCCATTCCACTTTCTATTGTGTAGCGACTTCCTTAGCCGAGGGTCGGTGCTAGCCACTCGGGCCGCTCAGGCAAGTTATAAAGGGAAGAGATTCTAGACCTTGTTGAAATGACATATAATGCAAGATTGTTATGTTGAGTATTAGAGCCATGTGGTTTGTGAACACATGGATAATTATAGTTCATCCTGATGGTTCATTATTTTAGCTATCTGACGAATAGTTACATGATATATTTGTACTGTCACTGGAGCCAAGTCATGTAGTTGGTGACTAGATGCCAATCGCCATGAGCGCGAGGTAGTCTATCGTACAATCCGACATAAGCTATAACGTAACGTTTTATCTAGGAATCACAGACAGCATGCGGTGAAACCATATAATTGGAGGATGTGTAGGGGGTAGCTTACATAATTATGGAGTTGCACGTTGATTTTGGTGCAACGTCCAAATAGGTAAATGCATGAAAAGCATTTCATTGGTGAGAAGAAAAATATTAAAACACGCACGGCACACATAATTGTTTAACATAAAGAGGTTTAAGGAATAATCCTTGTTGTAATATTAAAGAAGTCACATTGTATGACTGTTATGTTAATGTACAGTTTGTTTTGAAGTCGTAGGTGCATCAGCGCACTAGTATATCCTTGTGAAGTTCACAGAAGGGTAAAGCCTTATGGCTAGGTATGACTTTGTTGTGATTTTATATTTGTTTACTTGTGGATTGTGGAAGTAAAAATTTTGTTTGCTTTATTTTATGCTTTTTGGGTATTGTTTTGTGTTTGAAGCCATGATTTATTTTACTGGATTAAAGTTTTAGAATAGAGTTGTGCTTTATCATTGTAGAGTTGATACCTTTTAGCCTCAAATCCAAAATATGCACTGCTAAATTGGGGTTACCGTACACGCCTGAGAGCTGATGCTAGTTGGAGGCAGATGCATATTATCCACCGAGATTACTCACATGGGTACATGGAAATTGATGTCCTATACTGTGATTTGAGCTAAAGGTACGACTAAAGTCGGTCAGATTTAATGCACACAACTCTATTAAAGTAAGAATTAACGAAGTAGGGTGTGACCGCTCCTAATCCATAGATAGTACATATTCTCTATATACAATTTTATTTATCATGGCACCCAGAATACGTGGAACTTATGGGATTTAGGGAAAACCCATAGATTTTTTATGGTATTTCATGGGGAAAACCATAGTAATTGTTTTGCCTCAAACTGTGTTTGAGTGATTTTTGAATTCAGTAGGCTTTTGAGGTAACGCAGAATCTCTCTATTGAGAAGAGAATGGCCTAAGGGTACGAGCGTTACTTACCCAATCCACAATCTACCATAATATTATCAGGTTTTGTACGACTTCACAATATGTGTGCAGTGTTTGATGTTTCTCTTCGAAACGTATCCACATATTTTTCCAGGAAGCCTGCCTGCATATTTAAGTGTGTTATTGGAAAATGTCAGGTACACAGGAGATCTTGCAAGTTATTGCAGGACTGAAACAGCATTTTGATGCTGCTCACGAGCAGAGTAAACTGGAAACCAAGGCGTTCCAGGATAGTATAAACACTCGGTTAGATGAGAACCAGGAGAGTATAAACAATCGTTTAGATGCCCATCAGGAGGCAATTAATGCAAATCAGGTTGCACTAGATAATAAGTTAGGTCAAATGCAAGAAGTCATTAAGACCGAAGTAACAGATACTGTTGTAAGCATTGTATCGGAAATGCAGGTAAATACTGATAAACGTTTCGAGGCTATAGAAGCCAAACTTGAGGGTAATTTGCAAGCGTGTAGGCATGCTCAGGAGCAAACCAACAGTAAATTAGAGGCGTTGTCTAACGATATTAAGGATATTCAGATCCAAAATGAGGCGAATCTCGAACGCCAAGCGAAACAGTTCGCAGAGTTTACGAAAACAGTAGACCAGAGATTAGAGGAGAACGACTCCAAATGGGACCAGAAATTGAAAAGCTACGCTAGAGCAATTAACGGTGACCTCAAGAAACAGGACCAGAATATATTAGGTCAATGCCAGGAAATAGGCGAGATTAAGGCTATCGCTCATGAAAGTAAGGAGCTGGTAGGCAACGTGAAAAGTCAGATGGGTAAAGTTCATAAAGAACTGGACCAAGTTCAGAGTGACATTGTCATAGTCAATAAAAGGCAAGAGGAAAATAGAGGCGAGATCACCAAGGTCCGGAATGAATTGTCTAAAGTGAATGGACACATTCAAGATGAAATTAAAGGTCTGAGAGAAGAACTCGAAATAAGAGAAGGCCAGAAAACAGAGGCAAGCGACAAGACCCTTGCTCAAATTAAAGAGGACGTAGAGGATGAAATATCCCATATCAAACAAAGTCTGAAAGAAGACAAGGTGAGAATTTTTCAAGTAGCCGAGGAAAACCGAGATAGGCTTACGAGAATAGAAAAAGAAGTCATTACTCGCCTAGAAAGAGCAGAAATGCGCCATAACCAAATGGAGACTAGGATAATAGCACAGGAGGAGACACTTCTGAAATATCCTAAGTCAAGTGAAGGCAGCATAGAGGATATAAGAAAAACAAGGTGGGCAGACTTAGAAACCCAACCTATAAGCAGGAATGCTGCAGGCGCAGGAGAAAGTCCTTACATGACGCCAGGTGTACCAATTGCGGCATCGACGCCACATGAAAATGCGATGCACACCCAGGTGATAAACGTCATTAGGGCAAGCGAAGAAAAACCTAGGAAATTTTCAGGTAGTCACTGTAGTATGACACCAAAATATTGGTTAAAGGAAGTGACTGAATATCTCAATGATGCACGAATACCGCAGGAGCGTAGGCTACGTGCTATAGAGAAGTTAACAGAGGGGGAGTGCGCATTATGGTTTCGCAGCTTCCGTTACACTTTTGATACTGTTGAGGAATTCCGCGAGGCATTCTTGAAGAGATATTGGGACGCCGCGACTCAGCAGAATTTACGGCTGGATTTGTATGCCAAAAAGTACAGCACGAACAACCCGACGAAGTACGCAGAATTCTTCATATCGCAGATGTGTCGTTTTAAAGAGCTGGATCAAAAACCTAGTGAACTGGAGCTATGCATTGCTATCGCCAAACAGCTTCCATACGAGATCCAAAGGCTACTAATCTCGGCTAATGCGAAAACTGCTATGGAAATGGAGACAGTTCTAAGGCAACTGGACCTCACCACAGCAAATACTATGCGTCAGAGTCGAACCGTGGAACAAGTCCACGTGACCAACACACAGACTGACCAACAACAAGCTCCAAGGAACAACAAGGCCACGAGCACAGAAACTTTAGATTCCTATGGACGGCAATGGGAACAGGAACCCAGAAAATGGCAGTCAAGGTACAAAGGAAATGCTAATAAAGCAGGAAGAGGTCGAAGTTCGTGGAATAAACACAATAACAGGGGCAAACCGTACCATAACAATGGAGGTAATAATGGCCAGGAAGGCAATAATAGAAATTGGAGACCCCAAGAGAGAAGAAGTAACTTCGATGACGAGGCGGAAGAGCGATATCATGCTTCTTTGCGATACCTCGAAGAAAGGGGAGATGAGCCCCAGAAATCACAAGTCCGCTGGCAAGAAGTCATGCAGAACAGGACATCGCCAGACAGATATGGAGATGGAGCTAAGAGTTTGGAACTACAGCGCAGCGAACAGGAGAGAAGGAACTCCAAAGGGGCGGGCGCTGAAGAAAAAAAAAACGCCAAAATTAGAAGAGCTCGAGACTGATGGATGGAAGTCTATTAACATCATCAATTGGATAGCCAAACCAGAAGAATTGATTGAGGATACAGGAGGACCACAGGTCATGGTCAAGAGAGAATTGCCTATTATAATTGTGAGAGTGGCAGGATTAAAAGTCAGAAGTCTGTTAGATACGGGATCAACAGTGAGCCTGATGACACAAGCTCTATATAATGAAATAGCCCGGAGAGAGAACATTTTGAAGATACCGATCTCCAGTGTCAAAATTAAAGGGGTAATTCCAGACAGAACAATGATATGTAAATACCAGGTATTCCTAGATTTACAGATAGGAGGCTCTATTTTCTCACAGAGTTTCCTGTTAGTAAACAAACTACCTTATAACCTACTTATTGGGGCAGAGTTTATAAGGGAATACAGAGTGATAATTGACCTAGCACAGGACAGGGTTATGTTCCATGTGAATGAAGAAGCTGAAGGCTTAGAGGTCGCACTCAATGAAATTGAACCAGGATCCAGTGAACAAGTATGGCATACATACAGAGATGTGGCTGATGAAGAAGTGTTAGCTATGGAGCAGTTAGAAGCGGAGCTCAAAACACTAGCCACAGACTTGGAAAAAGATCTGGAACCCAAATTGGAAGAATACATTTCGGAGAAGCTAGAAGAAGCGAAAATTGGGCTAAAAGAGAAGGAAAATTTAAAGCAGTTATTACTGGAACAGAAGGAAGTCTTTGATTCGAGACCTGGTCGGATAAAGAACTTCAGTTATGCTTTTCAAGTCAGTGATTGGACACCATTTAGGCAGAAACCCTACCCTATAGCTGAAAAGCATTATGCTAAAGTGAAAGAGGCAATTCAGGAGATGTTGGAGGCCGGCGTTATTGAGAAAACACCTACGCCTTATGTAAGTCCATTGGTAATTGTACCAAAGTTAGACGGATCTGTCAGAGTCTGCTTGGACCTGAGACGCTTAAATTTGAGAGTTATTCCGGAATTTGACCAAGTGCCACCTATTAAAGAGATCCTCAGGAAGTTTAAAGGGAAAACTATATTCTCAAATTTGGATATCACATCCAGTTTCCACCATCTTGAATTAGAGAAGAAAACTAGTCTGTTGACAGGATTTATGTTTGATTAACACACATTCACATTTTTAAGGCTACCTTTTGGGTTGAAAACAGCTGGTTCAGCCCTGATAAGAGCGTTAGATCGCAATCTATCAGATGAGGTTAAAGAGAGTACCATCAGATATGTAGACGATATTCTACTCACATCAGAATCTCTGGAGGAGCACATGAGAGACCTGAAGAAGTTGCTAGATGACCTTCGAGAGGCTAACTTTAAGGTTAATATCAAGAAATCGCACTTCTGTCAGAGGGAAGTTAAATTCCTAGGGCATGTTATTGATGCAAATGGAGTGAAGCCTAATCCAGATAAATTGGAGGTAATTCGGAATTTCCCTCGACCCACGAAAGTTAAGCACGTCCGACAGTATTTGGGAGTAATTGGATTCTTTTCGAACCACTGCCCAAACTATACTGCGACAGTAGCACCACTGCAGGACCTATTGAAGAAAGGCGGCAGATGGAATTGGACGGAGCAATGTCAGGAAGCATTCGTGAGGTCAAAACAAATGCTTTTGGAATATGTGAAACTGGGATACCCAGATTATACCCAGAAGTTCATCATACAGACGGATGCATCACTTATTGGGATTGGAGCGATGCTATTCCAGGAAAATGTTGACCAGCCTGAGAAGAAAGTTTTTATCGCCTTTATCAGCAGAAGACTGAGAGCCCATGAGAAAAACTACACGATCACAGAGATAGAATTGCTCGCAATTTTGTACGCGTTGCAATCGTGGCACAAACTCGTGTACGGCTTCCGAATAGTTCTGAGAACAGACCATAAAGCTTTAACATTTTTGTTAAAGACGGATTTGTCTAGTCAGAGATTGACAAGATGGTCCCTGTATATCCAGCAATTTAATGTGGAAATAGAATACTGTCCAGGGAAAGAGAATGTAATACCGGACATATTAAGTCGTTACCCTAGAGAAGAAGAAGTACTAGCGGTCCAGATTGAGAATCGAGATCAGAAGACGTTGGATGACTTAAGGAACATTACCAACCTACAACGCGAAGACCCGTGGTTGAAGATGATAATCGATTACTTCGAGGGACGCTTAGCAAGGGGAACTGCGATATACAGAGAGGCGGAGGCATTGGCAACAGATTATGTATGGTATAATCAGATATTACACAAGTGGGACGATGTGGATCACACACGTCAAAGGATTGTAATTCCTGCATCTTTGCAGAGGAGATTAGTATGGCTAGCCCACAGAGCATTTGGACATCCTGGGATAGATAAAATTTGTGCTCTGTTGAAGGAAGCATTTACTTGGCCAAAATTGAGAGAAACGGTGAGAAATGCTATTAGAACATGTGATCTTTGCCAAAGGGTAAAGCCGAATCCCTTTTTAATGAGGCAACGACCTATCCCGTTGTTACCAGAGAAGCCAAGGCAGCTATTGAGTATCGACAACTTTGGACCATTGCCTAGAGCACGTAGAGGCAATAGACACATTTTTGTAGCCATGGATGTATTTTCGAAAATGGTGGTGTTGTGCCCCATTCAAAAGACAAGTTCAAAACAGGTCTTGAAGCGCCTGAAAGAGAGAGTTATTCCGATTCTTGGGAAGCCGGATAACATTCTCTCGGACCACGGAAGTTGCTTTACTAGTGCAGAATTTCGTCGAGAACTGGAAACTCTAGGAATTAGGCAGATTTTATCTACCATTCGCCATCCTGAGGCAAGTCCCGTTGAAAGAGTAATGAGAGAGGTCCAGAAATACATGAAGATCTACTGTTCTGAAGCGAATTGGCGTTGGATTGAATTTCTAGAAGTAATTGATTACTGTATAAATAATACTGTACATGAGGCGACAGGTCAGGTTCCCGTTACTCTACATCTGGATCAGAGACCAGAGAGACCGTGGAATGGTGTTATTCCATTACCAGTAGACGCACAGCCCGGTAGAGAATTGAGGATCCAACGAACCTTTGAATATCTCAAAGCACAGGCGGAGAGACGTCAGAGAAGGAATCGTGCGAAGAGGTATCATAAACCGCTTCTCGTGGGACAGAAAGTTTTAATTAAGAAACCCGCCAGTTCAGATCCAGAGGCACGGAAGTATAAAAAGTTCATTTTTGCTTACCACGGCCCGTTCGAGGTGATAAGAGACCTCCAGAACAATGCATACAGGTTAAGGCATTTAGAGAATGGAAACGAGGTCGTTATGAACATAGCCAACTTAAAAGTTTATTACTCGCCAGAAGAATTCGATGAACCAGAAGAAGAATTAGTAACGCACACCCAACTCAACGTGGAGAGCGGAGGCAGCCAAGCAGGCAGACCTGAATGTTGGAACGGCGAGACGGGACGAGAAGCAGACAGTTTACCCAGTGTAAGCGGAGAGCAGAAAGAATGCCAGTGTTTGCGAGAATTCTATGAAGAAATGGTCAGAGTGGCCAGAGAGGTTGAGGCTGTAAACGCGACCCTTCGCAGGGAGAATAGACAGCTCAGAAACAAGGCCGAGTGTGGAAGGGGGAACACTACTAACCCACTCGCAGCCAGACAAGGTGAAGGACCCCAGACGTAAACACAGACGGTGGTCGACAGTCAGCTGGTTACTTATATAAGCCACTTGCATTGGACTTTTATAAGTTTTGCAAGGGGAACATGAACCCGTTGGGGTTATGCTGACTGGAATCGAACATGGTTCTCAGAGACTGTGATCTCAGTATAAAGGTTCCACCAGGGAGCGAACCAGAGATCTGTACAGGGAGTTTCTTGGTAAAAACCCCTCGAAAGAGATGTATATTTAATCACTGGTGTGATTTTTGATGAAATGGCATTATTTATTAAAATGATGTAGGAAATAATGAGCAGATTATATCATTATAAGACGATTTGGTGTAAGCTATTGGAGGCTTGAAGCACAGAGGAGGGCAGAGCTGACATTTACTAATTGGCCCAGAATTGTGGGTTGGAACCAGCGGCGCCACGTCCATCTCAGTGACCCCAATATGTCGTCTAGAGCAGGGGCGAGGCCTGAATAATGACATAGTTATTCCCCGACGGAGAATGGATTTGGAGTAGGGGCGGAGAAATGCCCAGAAAAACCATTGATTACTCGTGATTGGAGTAACGAATTGAGATGAGAGTTGCACACAGGTGAATATTTTGGCAAGAAGATAATTTTAGAGTCTTTTACCTGCGAAATTGGTGCATATTTAATGATGTGCGTAAGGACTGTAAAACGACCATTGTTCGCGGATGGATGTGAAGATGTTGCCGGGGGTTTCCCGTTAGGTAGCGTCCCACGCCATGGAGAAAGGAATTAATAGTAATTAATTGGACGAGCGATTCCTTTGCACACAGATAGTTTTGGGACCTGTGAAGAGAGAGGAACACAATGATCATGGTTTGAAGACCTGAATCATGCTGTGAGAGGAGCCAAGATTACGCGGGAAGATGTTGCTCTACTTTCTGTGGAAATCCGATATAAGGGAGTAGACCCCAGGAGGAGCTCTCAGTCAAGCTCAGTCTAACTCAGTTGTCACGCAGTCTACATGCCGCCAAGCGCAGTTACAGCCAGTTACAGTCTTACTCAATTGTCAATTGTAGCACAATGGCAATAAGTTGCAATCAGTATGCAGCAAATATGCAGCAGTACGAGACAGCGTGTAAGTCGCATACAGAAGTCTTCAAATAAGCTACGTGCAGTCTTCGAGTGAAACTTCAGTCAGCTACAGCCAGGTTGAAGCAAGTTCGTCAAGGCAAAACGCATGACGATTCTATTCATCAGGACGCCGAACAAAGACTGGTATGTGTAAAAGAAACAGTAAATATGCTTGTATGAATAATAGTCGTGATACAGGCATAATCAGCAGCACGAACTATGACGTGTTCAGTTACGAAGCACCGTATAGACTAACGGTAGAGCTATTGTATATAATTATTTGTGAAAGTGTTGAACTTTATTAAGCGCAGTGTGTATAGTATTAACTAATCGTATATGTGTAACTACGATAGAATGCGCGAAAGAAACTCTACTAAGTGTTTGGTATTGCCATGAGAGTACCAGATGTTAACGCTCATGTTTGGGAGCCAGCGTATTGATGTAACGCAGGACGCTTACTGTAGGAGTAATGATCGTCATAAAACTGTTGGAGAGTTCCGAGAGCAGATAACCAGACTTTCAATCAGGAGTTGGTAACGTAAGATGCCGTCGACACCTGCAATTTCGATCTCTGCTAGGGAATTTCAGCATTGAAGTGTGTATAAAGTGACGAGTGTTCAGTGTAATGCATATGTAAAAATATCATTTAAAGTAGTGTTTGATGAAGTGTTTCACATGTTTGGGGAGTGATAACTTCCTGAAAGGTATGCAACGTGTCGTGTTGGTGATAGAAATTATGTGTAATCAAATGTGTGTAAACAAGAGAAATATGTCGCGTTAAACCCATTATGGCGGGCGACATGGAAGAATATGATTGGTCGGAGCCACCTTAGATGCCTATAGAGATGTAAGTACCCCACAAATTATGGTTATGATTATGTAGAAGTATGGACCGCTGCATGTCTGTGATTCCGTAAAGGTATTGTAAATTCCTTATAGATGCCAGTAAAAATCAGTTAGGAGGCTGATCCTCCATGTTTAATCAGTATTGAGTTGATTTTGATAGAGTTGAGATGTTAATTTGCATCATTAAGTGGAGTAATTATTCCCACTATGAATTAAGAATGGCAATCAGTTATGTAAATGCAACGAACGCGATTGTTCGAGTTTAAAACGTCTAGCTATGTCGGAAATTTTGGTAATTTATGTGAGAATAATAATAAATAATGATTTTGGTCATTTATGTCAATGAGAATGGTGATATAATAATAATGGTTATTAAGAGTATGAATGAACACATCAGGAAACAAATAAATGTTGTAAGCGAGAATTATTAACGCTAAGTGCAAGACTTATCAATCTAAGCAGGAAGATGTTACAGTGAGATTACATTTCAGTAATTATGGAAAGAAGTTTTATATCAGAATATTGCATATATTCAGTAATGATACCAGTAATGAAAGAGCTTTTAGTGAATTGAATTTGCAGCTTAATTGAGAAGCTTATAGAGTAAATGTTAGATTTCTCTTAATATTATAGGTCGGAGTGTCGTAGCATGGAGCATTAGGGGCCAGATAGTCTATTCTACGTATGAATTCTCCTATGTCGTGGACATTGTTGGAGATATTATTTATTCCAGAGTTCTAGTGAATGGACCCTAACTCTGAAGAAAGGATTGAAATGTGTTCCGGATTGGAATCTTGATAGAGTCGAGGAAACAAGGACACCTCGCAGCTCTATGATTTCCCGAGAACTTATTGATGAGTTATTTACGCTTGTGGCAGCGAAACTCATGGCGACAGTGGTTTTCTGCGCCTATATTATACTTGAGACATCGGTCAAACCGCCAGGCTCATGCATTGCGAACCCCGAACCTTCATGTTGAATGGACCCATGTGAGGCCATTAATTAATCGTTATCCTCGACGTAGGAATAATTACAAAAGCTCATTCAATACCTGTTGGCATAATAGTCAATTAAGATCCTTTGGGAACATGTGTGTCGGTCAGGACACAGTATTTGTCTTGTAAATCGTCACTGCTTAGAGAGGGAGGCTTTCAAACTTTTAGAAAGGTCGAGATAATTGGTGAAACGACCCATTCCACTTTCTATTGTGTAGCGACTTCCTTAGCCGAGGGTCGGTGCTAGCCACTCGGGCCGCTCAGGCAAGTTATGAAGGGAAGAGATTCTAGACCTTGTTGAAATGACATATAATGCAAGATTGTTATGTTGAGTATTAGAGCCATGTGGTTTGTGAACACATGGATAATTATAGTTCATCCTGATGGTTCATTATTTTAGCTATCTGACGAATAGTTACATGATATATTTGTACTGTCACTGGAGCCAAGTCATGTAGTTGGTGACTAGATGCCAATCGCCATGAGCGCGAGGTAGTCTATCGTACAATCCGACATAAGCTATAACGTAACGTTTTATCTAGGAATCACAGACAGCATGCGGTGAAACCATATAATTGGAGGATGTGTAGGGGGTAGCTTACATAATTATGGAGTTGCACGTTGATTTTGGTGCAACGTCCAAATAGGTAAATGCATGAAAAGCATTTCATTGGTGAGAAGAAAAATATTAAAACACGCACGGCACACATAATTGTTTAACATAAAGAGGTTTAAGGAATAATCCTTGTTGTAATATTAAAGAAGTCACATTGTATGACTGTTATGTTAATGTACAGTTTGTTTTGAAGTCGTAGGTGCATCAGCGCACTAGTATATCCTTGTGAAGTTCACAGAAGGGTAAAGCCTTATGGCTAGGTATGACTTTGTTGTGATTTTATATTTGTTTACTTGTGGATTGTGGAAGTAAAAATTTTGTTTGCTTTATTTTATGCTTTTTGGGTATTGTTTTGTGTTTGAAGCCATGATTTATTTTACTGGATTAAAGTTTTAGAATAGAGTTGTGCTTTATCATTGTAGAGTTGATACCTTTTAGCCTCAAATCCAAAATATGCACTGCTAAATTGGGGTTACCGTACACGCCTGAGAGCTGATGCTAGTTGGAGGCAGATGCATATTATCCACCGAGATTACTCACATGGGTACAGTAGTTAGACCTTGCTGTATGGAAGTAAGGGTTGAGTAGAGTCAGGGTATCTGCTGCATAAGCTAGAGGTAACTGATATGACGGTAGTACGATTTATTGTTGGGATAAATAGATGGGAGCATGGCAGGAAGGTACTCGTGATGTACAGATAATGTCTAAGTTAGAAATGAACACGCTAGATGAAAGTGTTCGTATGAGCCGACTCATATGGTAGGGTTATGTGGTGAAAATTGGTGAAGAGAGATTACCTAAGAGGTTAACGTGCTAGGCTGTGGAGGGTAAGAGAAGTAGAGTTAGACCTAGGAGGCTATTGTTAGATTCAGTGTTGAACGATTTGAAACAGGGAGGTGAAGAAGTGGAGGAGGCCGCAGCGCTAACTCCTAACCATGGAGGCGACTTGTTCACAAATAGATGCTTGAAGACTAGAATGGACGCTGAAATTCAAAGCAGTTTCATATTAACACGAATTAATATCAGAAACAAAGGAAAAATTTGAGAGAATGAGAAATTTAAAAAAAAACAAGATGTTCAGTAAAGAACATATAGCCTACTTTCTCCTAAATGCATGGGTATTGTTATAACTCTTTGTCCTTTTCAAGGAGTATGATCGAATGTTGGTTGTAGTAGCTTGTTGAAATACAACGTGCTATAGGGATATTAAACATGAATATGAGGTGCCCTTTGATAGTGCTACCTCTGTACCAAATTTCGTTCAATTCGGTTTCACCGTGTTTGAATTGATAGGGGGAATCGATTTGCACACATACTTGGCCACCATCTGCAAACTATTGGGCTGATGTTCTTGCAGTTTGGTCTGAATATGTTTCCCACATAAAGATATGGTGTTGCAAAATTTGGTAGAGACTAGATTATTAGGTTGGTCGTAATTACATTTTAGCTTTTAACATTTTGGTGGCCACGATTACGTTTCCGTCAAGATAGCGGTGATATAAAACATGACACTGAGGTGCCCTTTGCTAGTGCTACCTCTGTACCAAATGCCGTTCCATTCGCTTTCACCGTGTTCGAATTGATAAGGGGAATCGATTTTCACACAAAGATGGCCGCCATCCGCAAAATATCACGCTGATGACCTATTAGTTTGGTCAAAGGATGCTCCCTCCATAAAGGTATGTTGTTGCTAAATTTGCTAGAGATCGGATGATTAGGCTAATCGTAATTTGATTTAAGCTTTGAACATTTGTGTGGCCGCCATTACGTTTCCGTCAAGATGGCGGCGATATAAAACATGACACTGAGGTGCCCTTTGCTAGTGCTACCTCTGTACCAAATTTCGTTCATTCGGTTCCACCGTGTTCGAATTAATAGGGGGAATCGATTTTGACACAAAGATGGCCTCCATCCGCAAACTATTAGGCGAATGACCTATTAGATTGGTCAAAGGATGCTCCCTCCATAAAGGTATTTAGTTGCAAAAATTGTTAGAGATCGGATGATTAGGTTAACCGTAATTTGATTTAAGCTTTGAACATTCGTGTGGCCGCCATTACGTTTCCGTCAAGATGGCGGCGATATAAAACATGAAACTGAGGTGCCCTTTGCTAGTGCTACCTCTGTACCAAATTTCGTTCCATTCGGTTCCACCGTGTTCGAATTAATAGGGGGAATCAATTTTGACATAAAGATGGCCGCCAGCCGCAAACTATTAGGCTAATAACCTACTAGATTGGTCAAAGCATGCTCCCTCCATAAAGGAATGTTGTTGCAAAGTTTGGTAGAGATCGGATGGTTATGTTAGTCGTAATTTAACTTAAACTTTGAACATTTGTGTGGCCGCCATTACGTTTCTGTCAATATGGCGGTGATATGAAACATGACACTGAGATGCCCTTTGCTAGTGCTACCTCTGTACCAAATTTCGTTCCATTCGGTTTCACCGTGTTTGAATTAATAGGGGGAATTGATTTTCACACAAAGATGGCCGCCATCCGCAAACTATTAGGCTAATGACCTAGTCATTTGGTCAAAGGATGCTTCCTCTATAAAGGTATGTTTTTACAAAATTTGATAGAGATCGGATGATTAGGTTAATCGTAATTTGATTTAAGCTTTGATCATTTATGTGGCCGCCATTACGTTTCCGTCAAGATGGCGGCGATATAAAACATGACACTGAGGTGCCTTTTGTTAGTACTACCTCTGTACCAAATTTCGTTCCATTCGGTTGCACCATGTTCGAATTAATAGGGGGAATCGATTTTCACACAAAGATGGCCGCCACCCGCAAACTATTACGCTGATGACCTATTCGTTTGGTCAAAGGATGCTCCCCCTATAAAGGTATGTTGTTGCAAAATTTGGTAGAGATCGGATGATTAGGTTAGTCGTAATTTTGATTTAAGCTTTGAACATTTGTGTGGCCGCCATTACGTTTCCGTCAAGATGGCGGCGATATAAAACATGACACTGAGGTGCCTTTTGTTAGTACTACCTCTGTACCAAATTTCGTTCCATTCGGTTGCACCATGTTCGAATTAATAGGGGTAATCGATTTTCACACAAAGATGGCCGCCATCCGCAAACTATTACGCTTATGGCCTATTGGTTTGGTCAAAGGATGCTCCCCCCATAAAGGTATGTTGTTGCAAAATTTGGTAGAGATCGGATGATTAGGTTAGTCGTAATTTGATTTAAGCTTTGAACATTTGTGTGGCCGCCATTACGTTTGCGTCAAGATGGCGGCGATATAAAATATGACACTGAGGTGTCCTTTGCTAGTGCTACCTTTGTACCAAATTTCGTTCAATTCGCATTCACCGTGTTCGAATTGATAGGGGGGGACAGACATTCAGAGTACACACACTCACACACACACACACACACACACACACACACACACACAGACACACACACAGACTCACACACACACACACACACATACACACACACAGACAGACACACTTTTTTTCGTCCTGTGTTGATCTCATAAGTCTACTTTCATTTTTTGCAAAAATCGAAAGTAGGCTAAAATACAACTGAGGACATATTCACAAGAATGCTCCTAGATGATTGGTTGGTCAAATATCAATGATGGACATACAAAAGTAAATACGAGGTATTAAAAATCAATCGTTTAAACTGCGGACAAATTTCGTCCAGTTCCACGTAAATTACTCAAAATTCTCAGCCCTCCTGTCTTATAACTTAAATGTATCATAGAATGGTTTTCAGTCGGTCAACACGATTATGCCCAATTATATTAGGCAGGAAGTACACATATTTAAACACCCTAACAAAAATAAATTTTACATGTAATATTTATCACTTTTTGTACTAAAAATATAATTATATTACTAGGAAACACTAAAGAATGACTTCTAATACTTCAAAATAATAATTTAAAGAACGCCTGACTATAGAGGCATCATCACAGAATTCATTAGAATTATCATAGAATATCCTAGAAATCTATTATAGAAATTCGATACATGTATTTGTCATTGTTATTTGTAGCTCTTCAATCGGTCAACACGATTGTGCCCAATGAATGGGTGGGTACAAGATAAAAATATATAATTCACTCCTGGAAATACATTATATGTATTAGTTAGTTATCACAATTAAATGGGGAAATTTACTGTAGGATTACGCGTTTCGATCCTCAAGTGGCAATCATCACATCCTGATCACTGTGTTTAGGTTTAAATTAGCACTAAAATAATTTAATGTTTGTTTATTGACTTAATACTGCATTGTGTTTTCTAAATTGTGTGTAGCCTATAAACATTTTTAGCCTATTTTTCACATTTTGCAAAAATTAGGAAAAAGTAGACTTATGAGATCAATCCGGGAAAATGTGTGTGTCTGTCTGTCTGTCTGTGTGACCCCCCCCCCCCCCCTATCAACTCCTAAACGGCTGCAACAATCGAAACAAAATTTGGTATGAGTAAAGAACTATACCTGAATATCTCAATTCCGTATTTGAAAATATTGTCAGTGCTACCAACTGCTGAAAAATCGCGATTGAAATTTGAGCTCCATGTTGATATCCTGGAAGGCATTTCAAAATTGGCACACGTATGAATAGTAATATTTCAGGCAAGAGTTTAGTGCTTTTCAGTCGGTCAACACGAATGTACCCAACAGAGATGGGTTATACCCTAATCCTGAAATAAATTACATGAGATTAATAAAACTGAAAAGCACTAAACTCTTGTTTACTAAGGCAACACTGAAAATATGGCTTCAAACACCACAATGTAATATTTCAGTTTAATATCCAGGAGGCCATGCATGGCAGTGTTGCCAAAATGATTCTAAGCCTGTTGATAGGTCCAATTTCTAAATGCATATAACTTCTACACTATCAATTGGAATTCAACCAAATTTCGTATGTACAATGGGTACATAACCGATATGACAGAGCGTATTCTTAAGAGCCACAAGAGCTGCCAGCTGTTAATGAATGCTCTCAATTTATTTTATCAAAATATCAATATTTCAGAAAGTAAGCATGCTGACAGATTTAAACTATGCAAACGTATAGTACCTGATATTCTATATTAATTTGGAGTAACAAATATACGTCAGTGCTACCAACATGATTCTAAACCTGCTGATAGGTCCAAATTTAAATACATGTAACTTCTATACTATCATTTGGATTTCAACTAAATTTCGTATGTGCTATGTCTACCATAACAGATATGACTATGCGTATTCATAAGAGCAACCAGGGCTGCCAACTGCTAATAAAAGCTGTCTTTATTTATGTTACCCTAATATCAATATATCAGAAAGTATGCAAGCCAATAGCTCTAAACTTTGCACACGTATAGTACCGTACCTGGCATTCTAGATTAATTTGGAGTAACTAATAATATATACGCCAGTGCTGCCAACATGATTCTAAGCCTGCTTATATGTCCAATTTTAAAATGCATGTAACTTCTATACTAACTAATGGATTTCATTCAAAATTGGTACAACAATAGATCATATTATTTCAGATTATTTCTGACCACCACATGCATGACATTGTTGTCAACATGATTTTACGCGCGCTGTTAATTCCAATGTCCAACTGCATGTAACGTCCATGCTATCCATTGGACTTCAAACAAATTTTGTATTCTGTACCTTAAGAGATGGAACTAAGAATATATTCAGTCACCAGGGCTGCCAACTGTAATGCTCTATTAGGCTATATTATGCCAGGTATACTGTATTTCGAACTAACTAGAAATTTCGATATTACCAACTTAATTTCGTCATTCTTCTTGATCATATAGATTAATCATTGGCATGAACGTTAAATTTTAAGAAAATTAGGCTCTAAATTCGTCACGGAACTTCTTGTTACTTACGTAATTCATAAAACCGTTAAGACAAAAGAAACATAACTTATAACGAAATTCAATTAGGAATCGTAAATAATACACTTAAGACATACAGCTACAATATAGTAGTAGCGTAAATATTTTAGTGCTAATTTTAACCTTAACACAGTGATCAGGATTGTATTATGACCACTTGAGGATCGAAACGCGTAATCCTTCATTGCCCCATTTAATTGTTGTAATTAAAAATACATGCATTTTTTTCCAGGAGTGTATTATATATTTATATCTTGTACCCCGCCCATTCATTGGGCACAATCGTGTTGACCGACTGAAAAGCTACAATTAACTATTTTGTATTGGCAACACTGAAAGAATGGCTTCAAATTTCTACATGTATTTTTTCATGACATATATAGCCTATTAATATTTATAATCCGAATTATTTTAAATGTAAACGTACACCAAAATGTTGAACGCTCTATTTAAAAACAAATCTGTGTGTATATTTTTGTATCCATGCGTACAAATGCTTATCTTTCATTATCTATGCATGATGTATAAAATGAATACTATATTATTCATGGCGTTTTCTATGACATTTCCCTCTTGCTTTTCCACAACCCGTTCGAAACAATAGCAAGGGGTTTCCTCATTGTTTGCTATACACTAAACGTGCACCACTCGGAATATTTTTATGAGCATAAAATCAATAAAAAACATGGCCATCTGTACATCCCTATGATTTATTGCAGCAGGACTGCTCGTTGCTGGAAACCACATTAAACTCAGCTGGATGGCTTTGATTTCAAATGTTACTCTGTGTGTGTGTGTGTCTGTCTGTTGTTTTTTTATTCGTAAATAAAATCCTAGTAGCAGGCTCCATAGGTTTCGATTGTGTACCAACCAACCTACCCACCCACCACATAAAGTCTCTGAAAGGAAGCTCGCGGCTTAATGGACCGTTGACAATAAACTATCTAGGCTACGCATAGTAAAGAAGGCACGCAGCCAGCTGAGAGCGTGGAGAGAGTTTAAGACTGCTTCTAAAGTAAAGAAAGTAAAAATGTCTCCCATGGGAGTGAGCGTGGAAATTATCCGCTGAATGAAATGTTTTTACTTAAGTTCTCGGAGGCAAGTGTCGGCGAGCATATCTAAACTCTAAATGTGCCATACCTGTATGCAAACAAAAGAGAGAGGCTCCATTTTGCGAGGAAAGGAATCAACGAGTGAGACAAAAATGCTTTCTTCTCTTAATGAATTTTCAGGCTGCATGGAGCTAATATACATACACAGTTTGGTTGATTTCACACCCAAGTTTGCGCAATATAACTGGATTTATTTATTTATTTATTCATTAATTCATTGATCTATAATTAATTAATTAATTTATTTATTTATTTATGTATGTAATAATATATTATCCTTAAATTTTAGTGCTTCGACTTCTTCTTATTTTATAGAAATAATTTCGTTGTGTCTGTTGTTTCATCTCAGGGCCTTGGACATCATCGTTATTTTGCCCCGTGTGCTTGGTGTGTGCATGTAGAATGTGTCTGATAACCTGTGTTATTATGATGAATGTACTAGTGTGTGTATTTGTAATTCAGGTGAGGATTTGGAAGGAGGCGGCCGTGACCGTATGCTGGAAACCATCCTGACATTTGCCTGGAGTAGAAGTGGGAAACCCACAGAAAACCACTTTCAGGATGGCTAAGGAGAGAATCGAACCCAACTCTTCTCAGTTTTACCTCACGAGACTGGGTGTATCCCGTTCTAGCCTTCAGACTAAAATTACATATTTTGACAGAGTTGAAAATCGACCTGGACCTCAGGGGTGACAGCCAAGAATGCTAACCACTGCGCTACAAGAGGGACAAGCTGTATCATAGTTTGACATCATATTAATCGTGTTGCTGTTAATTCATTTATAGGATTATGATATCGTAGTCACATTGTCCCGTGTTCTTGGAAGTGTGCGCGTGTGTTCATAGTAGGCTATATGTCATTAGGAATTGTCTGATAACCTGTGTTATAATCGAATGATAACTTTCAGTCGTTCAACGCGAAGTTATAATCAACTATATTGGACGGGAAATATGACATTTCACCTGAAATAATCTACATGTGATTATTATTTGCACATATTGCAACGGGGTTAAAAGGATGATATGTTTCGGTTGTCAAGCAAACGTCGTCTGATCCAGGTCAATCATGTAAAACAAAACACAAGACAAAATTGCACCACAAGGCATCATTAACAAGTAGTTCCGTAAAGAACTATACAGCCTATTTTCATATATCCTGCTCATGTTAATTTTTTCTAACACACAAAATTTCAGTTTAATTGCTGTAACAGATTCGTAGATATTGAGAACCGTCTAAATATTTCAGATTCTCGCCAGGTTGGATTTTTATTTTTGTACTATTACATTAAGATTATTGTGTACGTGTGGTATTCAAACTTCAATCGCATGATTAGAATACAAGAAGTAAAAACGAGATTTTAAAATTACGCACAGCAGCCATCTTGTGATTATGCAAACAATGGAAATAAATTAGATGCCAGTGGATCAACATTTGTATAAGCATTTAACGTGCATCGTTTCACAGCACTCGGATAGTTAATTCGCGAGAATCGTCCATTTAAATATTTATACTTCGCGTCGCCGCCATGTTGGATTTGTGCTCACCACGTTAATGAAAGTCCTATAGGTGAACATATGTTCATAGTCTCTATGAACATACAAAAATTCAGTTTGGTTGCTGTAAAAGATTCATAGATATTGAGAACCGTCTAAATATTTCCGAAGCTCGCCATTTAGGATTGTTATATGTATAGGCCATAGAATTATGTACCATTCAAGGACAATTATTGCCTAGGTTCATTATTCAAACTTTCACTTCGATCCCATGATTACGACACAAGAAATAAAAACTTAATTTAAAAATTTCGCACAGCCGCCATATTGAGGTTTTGTAAACAATTGATTTAAATTAGATGGCAGTGCATTACAATCTTCAAAATCATTTACTGTACCACATTTCACTGCGCTCAGAGAGTTAAATCACGAGAAAAGTCTATTAAAATATTTCAAATTCGCTTGGTCGCCATGTTCGTTTTTTACTTTACAAGTTTATGAAGTATACATAGATAAACTTGTACCAGTACCCTTTATCACCGTACAAAATTGCAGGGTAATATCTGTAATAGTTTCGGAGATATAGAATGTCAGTGAAATATTTCGCACAGCCGCCATTTTGAGGTTATGTAAACAATTGAACTAAATTAGACTTCAGTGCATTACTATGAGTATAAACACTTGCTGTACCTAGTTTCATTACGTTTGGATGGTTAAATCGTGAGAAAAGTCTATTTAAAAGTCTCAACTTCGCTTGGTCGCCATGTTCGTTTTCTACTTTACAAGTTTATGAAATATACATAGGTAAACTTGTATCAGTACCCTTTATCACCGTACTAAATTGCAGGGTGATATCTGTAATAGATTCGGAGATATAGAATGTCAGTGAAATATTTCGCACAGCCGCCATTTGGAAGTTATGTAAACAATTGAACTAAATTAGACTCCAGTGCATTACAATGTGTATAAACATTTGCTGTACCAAGTTTCATTACGTGTGGATAGTTAAATCGCGAGAAAAGTCTATTTAAAAGTCTCAACTTCGCTTGACCGCCATGTTGGTTTTGTAGTCACCAGGTTTTTGAAAGTCTCATAGGTGAACTTCTAGTAGTACCCTTTATCACCGTACACAATTTCAGGGCGATATCGGTAATAGTTTCGGAGATATTGAATGCTAGTGAAATATTTTGCACAGCCGCCATTTTGCATTGGTGAGACGTAACAAAATTTGAAGGGCACGGTCGAGGTCGCCGGGAATAGTGCTATGAGTATACCGAGTTTCATTGAAATCGCTCCAGCCGTTTAGATTTTATTAGGGGGGGGACACACACACGAATCACACACACACACACACACACGCACACACACACGGACAAAAGGTGATCTCATAAGCCTATTTTTTCAAAATTGAAAATAGGCTAAAAATCACAAAGCTACTCACAAAAGCAGTCTTTGCTCACCAACACTATTTCACGAAAGTCGCTCCTAGCTCTGGCAAGACATTTAATTCTGGTGTCAGGGCTGGAACTCAGCCTTGTGAGGTAAACTGAGAAGAGGTGCGTTCGATTCTCATCCCAGCCACCCTGGAAGTGGTTATCCGTGGTTTCCCACTTCTACTCTAGGAAAATGAGGAGATGGTATCTAACTTAAGGCCACGGCCGCCTCCTTCCAAACCCTCTCCCAAATTACAAATACACACTCTAAAATAGCCATCACAATACGAACATCAAACGCGATTTTCAACACCACGTTTGACATGGATTTTGGCTGTTTTGACGATTTCGTTTTCTATCACACTATGAAACTACCTACCAATGTATGGTATCAATTTACCACTTATTGATGTTGATATCTTTTGGAAATATGCTTGTGTATTGTGAACCTACTGGATGCTGTGACGTGAGGAGGAGAGGAAAGGAACAGGCCAACCTACCGCAAGTAAACTCCGGCTGAGGATGCCTGGCTAGTGTCCCTTGTGATAGCCAAGAAATCCCATCGGGATCCCTTGTGGATTTACCACTCATATTTTAATAGTAATATAGTCGAGCCTGGTTATAGTGAATTCCTGTATAAAAAAATTCTCTGTATTGGAAAGACATTTCTTGGTCCCGTCTTTTTTACGGTGAAAAACTCTATAGGCTACAAGAGACTTTTGTACCTCTGTATAAGAAAGTTGTGTTGGACTCGTTTACCTCTGTACAGGAAAAGAAGTAGGTTCGTGACCTCAACATAAGAAAGTTGTGCCTCTTTTTTCCTGTTGTTTTCCCTGTTTACTCTCTACATCGGACTACGTACTGTACTGTACTGTATTATGCATACCTATTTTACTGTTCTGCATTGTTCCTTATATTAATAATAATAATAATAATAATAATAATAATAATATAGCCGGCCCCATGGTGTTGGGGTAGCGCGCCTGCCTCTCACCCGGAGGCCCCGGGTTCGATCCCCGGCTCCGTCAGCGATTTTAAAACTGACGTGAGGGTTGGAACGGGGTGCACTCAGCCTCGTGAGGACAATTGAGTAGCTGTCTGACAGTGAGACAACGCCCCGATCACGAAAACCAAGATTAACGGCCAAGGGGACCCGACGCGCTGATTAGGCGTCACCCCAATATCTGCAGGCCGAATGGCTGGGAGCGGTCGCTTGGTCGGCCTTAGCCCGTCATGGGCTGTATAGTGCCAGGGGTTGTTTGTTTGTTTGTTGTAATAATAATAATAATAATAATAATAATAATAATTATTATTATTATTATTATTATTATTATTATGTTTTTGGTTTTACGTCCCTTTTAACTACTCTGGCTTGTAGAGATGCCGGTGTGCGGGAATTTTGCCCCCGAAGAGCTGACACGGCTCCCTCGCATTTGCGCACCCTCACTTGCCAGCTGACTGCGCCAGGATACGAACCTGCAAACTTGGGTCCAGCAAGCGAGAACGTTACTGCTGAGCCTCGCAGCCAGTCATCATTGTTTCTATGATCAGAGTTCAGTGTTTTTTTTAAGAGGAAGCGCATTTGGGTATACGACAACGTGTGTATAACGAAAACCTCTACATAAGAAAGTCTTACACTTTCCCCTTCAACTTTCTTGTAACCAGGTTCGACAGTAATACACTATTTACGAATGAGTCATCCTGGTACCATTCCTTTTTTACGATTACACTCCTGATGGCTCCTGAACAGTAGACCTGTAGTCGAGTGATTGCATTATCAATCTTTTTGTACTGAATATGTATGAATTATTCTTCATACCATGTTGTAATAATATTGGGGAATTTCGCTTCTGGCACGATGAGCTAAAACCAATAAAAATGAAAGATGTGAATGTAATTGTATAATATTATGATATATTGTTCTATATTGCAGAGCTACATATTGGAAACGTTATTAGATTTAATATTGTGTTTGGATATGTTACAAGTTAACCATGTAATGCTCTGTGTGAGTAGAATGTGGAGTATAATACGTACAACATATCTCTATTTTATTGACAGATCTATGTTCGTAAGTTAGTTTCAGTTACTTTGTGTCCACTATTTTGTTCCTTGGGCTATGTGGTTAGAGAATTTTCTGCCAGTTGAAATGTCAATAACACTGAAAGTCAAATAAAAGATGAAAACAAAATGACAGAGGAGGTAAATAGAGAAATGCCTAACACAAACGATACGCTGTGAAGTCAATGGATTACCAAAAGGCTGCATGTATTTGTTCTCCGCTTTACATAGTAAACAAGGCGGCTCGGAAAGAATCTTTGTTTACTTGTTCAAACCAACCTTGAGGAAGTGCGTTACTCCTTTCTAGCATAACTGTAGTCTGTCAATATTTGTAGCCTATAGATAAGTATGTTTCTGCTTGATAGGTATACAGGTGCAGCCATCTCATGGTGGATGGGTAAGTATGGTAGCTTCCCAAGCAAACATTCCAGGTTTGATTTATACCCTAGATTGAGGGGTTAAAATCAGTCTTGTGAATATAACTAGAAAATAAATGGCTTAACTAGGGAACAAAGCAAACGTTCAGCTCTTAATCTGGGTGAAACGTCGCATATATACAGTATTGGCAAGTTCTTATCGAAAGCATCTGTGACGGTATTTCGTACCCAAACTAATCTGGCCTACCTCTACAGTTCTTGCCTTCGACCCTTCCTTCCATAACTAAGTTTGATTTCCATCCACCGGCAACATTTCTTTTCTTTTTTTAGCGTATGGCTTTTAGTGCCGGGAGTGTCCGAGGGCATGTTCGGCTCGCTAGAGTTAGTAGCTGCTTCTATGCGGACACCCATGGGTGAGCTACAAGTATCGTCACGTATGGAGTGTTGTCTGGTGAGGAAAATGTGAATGTAAGGACGAGGAATTGGAAGGTAGCGGCTGTGGCCTATAGTTAGGACCAACCCTGGCATTTGGCTGGAAGGAAGATGGGAAACCACAGAAGACGATCTTCAATGTTGCCGCCGGGGGGGAATCGAACCTCCTCGCCTCCCGGATGTGAGCGACTGCCTGCAGCCAGGCCGTAACGACCACGGTTAACTCACCCGGTAGAAATACAGTAATACAATACCTCAAGTAGTCATAATTAATTTAACGAGGATTTCGATTACAAAACATAAAGAATGTTTTCCTCCGCCCAAACATACTAAATTTTATATAATTCGTGTCTATAAATCATTGTCATACATTCCATGTATCCATGTGTTGATTTAACCACTCACTTATTTATTCGCATTATCCTGCTCTTAAATATACAGCATGTAGGCCTACATTCTTCGGGAAAGACAACGACAGTACTACTACTTTCAGAAATATCATTCCAGTGAACAATGGTTCTATTTCCACAAGCATACTTGATTAGTCTTAATTTTGGTAAACGGTCTTTCCTGCTGTAATAATTTGATTTTTCTGGTCCTTCCGTCAGTTTTTTTTTTCAATTAATGATCTTAACAAATACCGGTACTTCATCAGGGGAGATGAGAGATAATTTATTGATATTCATTTTACAGAATTCTCTCACCCAATATATTTATTCATAATTTATTTTCAATATTTTTCTACATTATCAACTTGGATTAGAAATTTTAGAACTTAAAAAAACTATTGTGTTCGAAGGTGGAATGGAATCATCGGAATCCAATATTGATAGTTGCTAGGCAGAAGTGATCTCGGTGTCGCTAGTTTCATATGCACTGATATTTGGTTCCTGCTCGTAAAATGGCCATACGATCACTGATCTGTTCATATCTTTATTAAAATTTATATCTGGGTAAAAGTAGATTCCTACGTTAAGAGCCCTCTTGAATCGAATGCTATTCCATCATTTACTACTTTCGAAACAGACAGGTCGTAATGCGATAAGTAAGTATGAATGTGTTATGTACCGGTAGTTTATCTAACAATACTCGACGTGTTATTTCATCCCCCTAGTTTCTTGATCCACCCCTAGACAGAGCTAACTTTTATGCATGTAAAAAGTACACACACGAGACTTAGTGCAGTTCAGATGGCCGTGCACGTCAAATTGTCAATTCCCCTCCTACCAATCGCACTGATACAAACACGTACCGTAGGCTCTCTCGTGGACAGGCTGCTATGCGATTGGGTGGAAATTTGGCATTAAAACAAAGGGGGAAATTTTTCATTTAATGAACTTCTGTTAATATTACTAAAATTATTTTTTAAACCTATAATATATAAAATGGGTGCAACTTCTTGATTGCAATGTAACTAGTGTAATACGCTGCCCAGCCGGAATCTCCCCGCCTTTCGATATCACCGTCGGTGTTCATCAAGGCTCTGCACTATCACCACTGTTGTTTATCCTCTGCATGGATACGGTTACGGCTGACATACAAACACCACACCCTTGGACCCTTCTTTTCGCTGACGATATTTTACTTGCACAAGAAACACGCCTTGAACTCCAGCATCAAGCGCAAATATGGATGGAAAGGCTGGCTGCCTATGACTGCGCCTTAACATCCAGAAGACAGAATATCTTGAATATGGCCCGCAAACCGACGGCACTGTCCAAATTAGAGATCAAGATCTGCCCAGACAAATAAATTTAAATATCTAGGGTCGGTTATCACGTCAAATAATGGCGATGTCACTTTAGATATTCGGGTGAGGGTAAATGCGGCTTGGCACAAATGGAAACAGGTCACTGGTATCCTCTGCGACAAAAAGATGCCTAAATACCTAATGCAAAAGTTTATAAGACAGTTGTACGTCCGGCAGAAATTTATGGGACAGAATCCCCCCCAGTGACAAGAAAACATGAACAGGCTCTGCACACGATGGAGATAAAGATGCTACGATGGACACTCGGACTGAATAGATATGACCATGTCAGAAATACAGATGTTCGACAACGCTTAGGTGTCACTATAAACGCTAGGAAATAAGAAGAATATTTTTGAATGATCTATTGCACTAGTAGGACGATATTATTTTAGCACTCATGAAATTTAAAGACTTTGTTAGTATTTCGTAATAGTTTTTATTGAATGATATGCCTTAATAAGAGACACCCTACATTTTTAACATTGTCTATTTGAAGTAGTCCTGTTTAAGTATAAGTATTAGAATATAATGTCGGTAGCTGATCCAATGCCCAGTAAACTGAGAAAGATCAAATGAACTAATTCCGCGTGGCGGAGCTCTTTCGGGTCACGGAGGGAGTCCGTCATTCTGTGTAGACTAAGGATAGGTCATGCAAGATCCACCCACTTATACCGGTTGCGAAGAGAAGACCCACTACTTTGTATCTGTGGAGCCGTATTCACCGTGGCCAACATTTTAACCAATTATGTGAATCTTGCTCACCTACCAAGAAACCTTGCATTGCAGAATACCCTCGATCGTATATTAGCCGCTGACGTGTTGGCTGCCGATCTCGTCATTCGCTTTATAAAAAAGAGTGGGTTAGGATCTAGTTCTATCTTAAAAATCTGATTTTTTTAGTTTCCCGTAATTTCTGTTAATTATTTATTATTTATTAGAAGCGAATTCTCCCAATACATAGAAGACGTTAAGCAAATGATTCAATCAACTTTTCTTTTGGTTCCTCTTGTTGTTCCAATAGACTTTCATTCTTTCTGAAAAGGCCTGTTTGCGTTGTTCCAACCACTTTGGTCTGTACTGTTTTTGTTGTGGTTGCTCTGATATAACTTCCCATTTTTAGCCTACTTTCGATTTTTGCAAAAAATGAAAGTAGACTTATGAGATCACTACAGGGCGAAAAAAAGTTTGTCTGTCTGTGTGTGTGTATGTGTGCGAGTCTCTGTGTGTGTGTGTGTGTGAGTGTGTGTACTCTGAATGTCTGTCCCCCCCTATCAATTCGAACACGGTTAAACCGAATTGAACGAAATTTGGTACAGAGGTAGCACTGGCAAAGGGCACCTCAGTGTCATGTTTTATATTGCCGCTATCTTTTCCAAAAGGTAATGGCGGCCAATCGAACGGTCAAAACTTAATAATGCATTACGACCAAACTAATCATCGGATCTTTACCAAATTTGGTAACAACCTACCTTCATATGGGACGCGTCTTGTGCCCAAACTACAAGGTCATCAAACGTACCATTTAAGGATGGCGGCCGTGTGAATTATGCAAAATTTATAATCCATAACATGGGACCCACCAGTTCCGATTATTGAACCAAGAATCGTTTAATCTGTTCCAAGCGACGTGGTTCGTTCGAAATTAAAAGTTTATATTGTAATATTATAATCTAGAAGTGACTTTAAAAATCTGAATCGTCTCGGCTATTTGACAAGATGGCAGCTGATCTCTCGTTCTGACCTATATTTTACTAATTTCAGTATGTTGCATGCAATATAACCTACTGATAAAAATTATATGAACTTAATATGAAATGAACTCGGTTTGAAATACACTCCAGTGAAGAAATCTTCAGTCCAAGTGATTATTTGCTAATACAGTACGTTATATGTATTTCATCGATAACGCGTGAGTTACGAGTGTACGATTAGCTGTGTGGTTAGAGCTCCCGTCTCTCATGTGGCTGGCCGGTGTTCAAATCCTATCAGAGCAGAACTTTTTTGCTTGATTTTTTTTATATTTATTGTTTCTTGAGTACTGAGACGTTATAAAATAAAGCGTTATATGGTGCGTTTTGCAATGGAAATTATATATTAAAAAAACGACATTCTCCACCGGAGTGACATCTACCAGCCTTCAGTTGTACTATGCAGAAACTGTAGGTTCGAGCAGCGCTCTATACCGGCCAGTTAGTGAACCCAGTCTTAACGACTGCTAGGAGTAATAATACAGTAACATTCGTTTATTCCTTGTGCACATCGAACCAAGAATCGTTTAATCTGTTCTAAGCGACGTGGTTCGTTCGAAATTAAAAGTTTATATTGTAATATTATAATCTAGAAGTGACTTTAAAAATCTGAATCGTCTCGGCTATTTGACAAGATGGCAGCTGATCTCTCTTTCTGACCTACATTTTACTAATTTCAGTATGTTGCATGCAATATAACCTACTGATAAAAATTATATGAACTTAATATGAAATGAACTCGGTGTGAAATACACTCCAGTGAAGAAATCTTCAGTCCAAGTGATTATTTGCTAATATTTCATCGATAACGCGTGAGTTATGAGTGTACGATTGGCTGTGTGGTTAGAGCTCCCGTCTCTCATGTGGCTGGCCGGGGTTCAAATCTTATCAGAGTAGAACTTTTTTGCTTGATTTTTTTTATATTCATTGTTTCTTGAGTACTGAGACGTTATAAAATAAAGCGTTATATGGTGCTTTTTGCAATGGAAATTATATATTAAAAAAAAACGACATTCTCCACCGGAGTGACATCTACCAGCCTTCAGTTGTACTATGCAGAAACTATAGATTCGAGCAGCGCTCTGTACCGGCCAGTTAGTGAACCCAGTCTTAACGACTGCTAGGAGTAATAATACAGTAACATTCGTTTATTCCTTGTGTACAGAGGCGTTGTTGACAACCTCAAAACTTGCAATATGGATGATTTGGAGATGGATTATTTTGTTATACCGTGTATTTAAGATTAGCCTATAAATTAACGGGTTGCGAAGTTACTTCACTTAGTCCTATATCATTCGTATACGACACAGAACAACAACGTGACGTCAGTTTCTAATCTGCTCTGATTGGCTATTGCATTGCTGCAGTCGGGTAGTTGGCAGTCAAGGATAAAATTCGCGACTGCCAACTGCCAGTTACCAACTGCAACTTCATGTTGTGTATGGTGCCTATAGTATACACGGAGTTGATCGCGACTGCCAACCGAGGACTACCAACTACGGACTGCCGATTGTGGATGGGCCTTATTAGAGCAACGAAGTTTCAATTATTGTAAGTAGTCGGTGTTTGGAGTGTTTGCTGATGAAATTGCAAAATGCTGGGGTAAATTATAAACTATGGTTTGAACGCCACTGTTCAAATCCTGTGTGCCAATTTGCACTTCAAATAGGAGGAAATTAGGAGATGATAAGGAAAGAGAGATATAACTATACCCATACATTTAGGAGAAAGTAGGCTATATGTTCTTTCCCGAACATCTTGTTTACTTTATGCCTGAAGGTATCCCTTTCTAAAATGACAGGTGAACTTATGTTTGCGTTTTTGAGGTCCTTTCGAAATTCCTCTAACCATGGTGTTGAGTTCTTGTGTGTGGTCAAATAATCTATTATCCTTTCCGTCAATCGATTTTCTGGTAGTCTAGTGAGATGTCCAAAGAATTTCATTCGTCTTTTCTTATTGTCGATTTTGATATTTGAATACTTTTCTGTTGTTTTTATTGATTGTAGTCTGTAACGATCTTGCGTATATCTTGCTCCTAAAATTTCCCTAATGATCTTTCTCTCTTCCTTTTTGATGTCTTCAAATTCATGTTTACTGTTAAGTGTCAGGGTTTCGCTTGCGTAAAGGACTCTTGGTTTTATGACTGTGTTGTAGTGCCGGATTTTTTTTAGCCTACTTTTCACATTTTGCAAAAATGAGGAAAAAGTAGACTTATGAGATCGATCCGGGAAAATGTGTGTCTGTCTGTCTGTCTGTCCGTCTGTCTGTCTGTCCTTCTGTCTGTCTGTCTGTCTGGCTGTGTGTGTGCCCCCCCCCCCCTATCAACTCCTAAACGGCTGCAGCAATCAAAACCAAATTTAGTATGAGTAGAGATGTGCACCGGAATATCTCACGTCCATATTTGAAAATGATGTCAGTGCTACCAACTGCTGAAAAAACGCACTAGAAATTTGAGCTCCATGTTGGATATCTTGCAAGGTATGCATGGGAGCTATTCCAAAATTGGCACACATGTAGATAAGACTATTTCAGTTTAATTTCCAGGAGGCAAACCATGATAGTGTTGCCAAAATAATGTTAAGCCTTCTGATAGGTCCAATGTTTAAATGCATATAACTTCTACACTATCAATTGAATTTCAATCAAATTTTGTATGTAATATCTGTACATAAACCGATATGACTGAGCGTATTCTTAAGGCCACCAGGGCTGCCAACTGTTAATAATTGCTCTATTTTTTTTTCATCCAAATACCTATATATCAGAAAGTATGCAAGCCAACAGCTTTAAACTATGCACACGTATATTCTGACATTTTAGATTAATTTGGAGTAACTTATATACGTCAGTTCTACCAACATGATTATAAACCTGCTGATAGTACCAACTTTTAAATACATGTAACTTCTATACTATCAGTTGGATTTCAACCAAATTTCATATGCTATGTGTACCATAACAGATATTACTATAAGTATTGTTAAGAGCAATCAGGGCTGCCAACTGTTAATAAATGCTGTCTATATTTTTTTACCCTAATATCAATATATCAGAAAGTATGCAAGCCAACAGCTCTATACTTTGCACACGTGTAGCACCTGACATTCTAGATTAATTTGGAGTAATTAATACAAGACAGTGCTGCCAACATGATTCTATGCCTGCTGATATGTCCAATTTTAAAATACATGTAACTTCTATACTAACAAATGTATTTCATCCAAAATTGGCACAAAAAGATATCATAATATTTCAGATTATTTCTGACCAGCACACACATGACATTGTTGCCAACATGCTTTTACGCGTGCTGATAGATCAAATGTCTAACTGCATGTAACGTCCATTGGACTTCAACCAAATTTTGTATTCTGTACCTTAAGAGATGGAACTAAGAATATATTCAGTCACCAGGGCTGCCAACTGTAGTGCTCTATTAGGCTACATTATACCAGGTATATTTTGAACTAATTAGATATTTCGATATTACCAACTTAATTTCGTCATTATTCTAGATAGGTTCATATTCTGTAGAATAATCATTGGCATGAAAAGTAGGCTGTATAGTTCTTCACGGAACTTCTTGTTTGTATTTTGACAAAGATTTTTTGTTGTAGATGTTTTGGACTAACCCTAATGCTTTTTTGACTTTTTGGAGACGATTTTGTTGCGAGATTTTTTTCAAGGCCTGTCGGTGCGATAAATTCTCCGAGGTATTTAAAGTGGGATACCCTTTCGATTTTACCATATTTCGTTTTCAGGCTCGTGATATCTGTCTTTGAACAGAAGAATTTCGTTTTCTCAAACGAGATCTGTAGTCCCACCTTTTCTGCACTTTTCTTTAAGTATCTCGAGCTGTCCTCGGTTAGTATCGCCAGATCATCCGCAAATGCGAGGTATGGTATGTAGAGGTTGTTTTGGGAAAGCCCAGTCGGATTGGCTTCCAAAATTCACATTTCTTGAGTTCCTTCTCCCATTCTTCCATAACCTTGTCTAGGACGACTTTGAAGAATAGGAGAGAGTCAATCACCCTGTCGCACACCTGTTTGAATGTAGAATGGTTCTGAGATTATCACAATAAATTTCACCTTAGACTTTGTGTCAGTTAGTGTTTGTTCTATGAGTTCTCGGGTTGTAGGATCTAGTCCCCTTTCTTCACGAATTTGGAATAGTGATGTCCTATCTATCGAATAGTAGGTTTTTTGATGTCTGCAAATGTACATACTATTGGTTTTTGTGTGAGGGCTCGCATTTTTAGTATGGTTTTGAGATTAAAAATTTGTTCTGGGCATGACCTGTTTGGTCTGAATCCTGCTTGATATTCATATAATTTGGGTTCCAAATGTTTTTGCGTCCTTTCCAAGAGACAAGCTGACCGATACGAGAGAGATCCCTCTATAGTTGTTTACATCTGATTTGTTGCCTTTTTATGTAGTGGATGGATAAGAGCAGTCTTCCAGTCATCTGGAATTGTTTTGGTTTGCCAAATGTTGAGGATTATTTGTGTAATTTCCTTGAGTGAATTTGGGCCTATATTTTTCAGAAGTTCAGCTACAATTCCGTCTTCCTCTGATGCTTTATTGTTTTTAAGTTTCTTGATGTGTGAATAAATTTCTTCTTCTCTTGGTGGTGACGTGTTTTCTGGTGCGATTTCCGGTTGTATTCTCGGAAATCTCTCTTTGGATTCTGGAAAATTTAAAAGCTGTGAAAAATATTTAGCTAGTTCTTGGCATTTTTTTTCATTTGTCAAGGCTAATTTACCATCTTGTTTCCGAAAGCAAAGGTTTTGCGAGTAATAACCTTTGATTTGGTTCGCGAAGGTCTTGTAGAAATCGTGTGTGTTGTAGTTTCGGAAGTTGTCTTCAATTGACTTCAGTTGGTCGTTGATGTATTTCCTTTTATTTTGTCTCAAAATCGTACATGTTTGTTTGCGAACATCGAAAAAGTTATTCTGTGTTTCTTCTGATTTGTTGCAATTGTAGTTTTGAAATGCCTTTTTTAGCCTATTTTCAATTTTGAAAAAATAGGCTTATGAGATCACCTTTTGTCCGTGTGTGTGTGCGTGTGTGTGTGTGTGTGTGTGAGAGGTGTGTGTGTGTGTGTCCCCCTAATAAAATCTAAACGGCTAGAGCGATTTCAATGAAACTCGGTAAGTTCATAGCGCTATTCCCGGCGACCTCGACCGTTTCCTTCAAATTTTGTTACGTCTCACCAATCCAACATGGCGGCTGTGCGAAATATTTCACTAGCATTCAATATCTCCTAAACTATTCCCGATATCGCCCTGAAATTGTGTACGGTGATAAAGGGCACTACTAGAAGTTCACCTATGAGACTTTCAAAAACCTGGTGACTACAAAACCAACATGGCGGCCAAGCGAATTTGAGACTTTTAAATAGACTTTTCTCGCGATTTAACTATCCAAACGTAATGAAACTTGGTACAGCAATTGTTTATACACATTGTAATCCAATGTAGTCTAATTTAGTCCAATTGTTTACATAACCTCAAAATAGCGGCTGTGCGAAATATTTCACTGACATTCTATATCTCCGAAACTGTTATAGATATCACCCTGCAATTTTGTACGGTGATAAAGGGTACTGATACAAGTTTACCCATGTATATTTCATAAACCTGTAAAGTACAAAACGAACATGGCGACCAAGCGAATTTGAAATATTTTAATAGACTTTTCTCGTTATTTAACTCTCTGAGCGCAGTGAAATGTGGTACAGTAAATGATTTTGCAGATTGTAATGCACTGCCATCAAATTTAATTCAATTGTTTACATAACCTCAAGATGGCGGCTGTGCGAAATTTTAAAATTAAGTTTTTATTTCTTGTGTCTTAATCATGCGATCGAAGTGAAAGTTTGAATAATGAACCTAGGCAATAATTGTCCTTGAATGGTACATAACTCTATGGCCTATACATATAACAATCCTAAATGACGAGCTTCCGAAATATTTAGACGGTTCTCAATATCTATGAATCTTTTACAGCAACCAAACTGATTTTTTTTATGTTCATAGAGACTATAAACATATGTTCACCTATAAGACTTTCAGTAACCTGGTGAGCACAAATCCAACATGGCGGCGACGCGAAGTATAAATATTTAAATGGACGTTTCTCGCGAATTAACTATCCGAGACTCGTGAAACGTTGCACGTTAAATGCTTATACAAATGTTGATCCACTGGCATCTAATTTATTTCAATTGTTTGCATAATCACAAGATGGCTGCTGTGCGTAATTTTAAAATCTCGTTGTTACTTCTTGTGTTCTAATCATGCGATTGCAGTTTGAATACCACACGTACACAATAATCTTAATGTAATAGTACAAAAATAAAAATCCAACCTGGCGACCATCTGAAATATCTAGACGGTTCTCAATATCTACGAATCTGTTACAGCAATTAAACTGAAATTTTGTATGTTGATAGAGGCAATTAACATGAGTAGGATATATGAAAATAGGCTGTATAGTTCTTCACGGAACTACTTGTTTTTTCTCTCTTCTAGCGCATTCTCGCATGCTTGATTCCACCAAGGGTTTTTGGGTTTTTGTGAAGAGGGAATAGGTCTTTCGCTCTTTTGATGAATTTGTTTGAAATTCCTCCCAGTTTTCCGCGTGTTGTCTTTCCCATTCTGCTGTTATTTTGGAATCCTCGATTTTGTTTAGATCAAATTTTGGGATCACCAGTGTTTTCCTATTTAATTTTCTTTTGGGTGTGAATTTGATTTCGACTCTTACTAAATAATGATCGGAATCGATGTTAGCACCTCTGCGCACTTGCACATCGTGAATTTCTTTTTGGTAATTGTACGATATTGCCACGTGGTCAATCTGAAATTCTCCTAAATGATGGATGGGTGATCGCCATGTTTTCTGATTTTATTTTAATTTTTCTGGAGTGAGGTGGACATAATTTTCAAGTTGTTTTGTTGGCACAACTCAATGAGACGCGTGCCATTTTTATTGGTGAACCTGTGTGCTGGGTAATCTTCTACTGTCTTCTTGTATTTGCATACCCTGCCAATTTGTGCATTAAAATCTCCGAGTAGAATTTTCATATCATCTTTTGGAATGTTGGCCATAACTGTTTCAAGTTCTTCCCAGAATCATTCCGTTTTTTCAGGCTCTTTTTTATTGTCAGCATTCGTCAGTGCTTGTACATTAATAAAGGTGGAGCTTTTGTTTGTGTGTTTGATTCTTAAGGTCATAAGTCTATTGTTAATGGGTGTCACCTCTTTGACTGAATCCAAAACTTTTTTGTCTACGACGAAGGCCATGTCAAATAATGGTGCTCCTTTGCCAAATTTCTTGTTTGTTCCACTTTTGAAGATTCTGTAATTCTTATGATCTATTGTTTCTGAATCTCTGAAGCGTGTTTCTTGGCTGGTTGGTTGGTTGGTTGTTTGGTTCCTTAGTTTAGGAGCTGCGACAACGCGGTCATGTAGCCCCGTGTACCTTGGGTGTGTAGAATCTGTCTGATAACCGATGTTAATTGTAATGACAGTATTAGTGTGTGTATCTGTTTCTTTTTAAATTCAAGTAGGGACTGCAACTTTGAATTTTTCAAATAGTTTCTACTTTTGCCGCCAAACGCCATCGTCAACGACTACTAGGCCTAGTTCAGAACTTAGCTACTAGACGCTACCGCAGTCGGCTCTTGGTAACGAACGTAGCAACCCAAGAGCGTTGTTTACATTCTTAACCTATACAATGTAGTTTCACACAGGTGTAATTAGTGGAAAGTTCTTTAACATGCCATAAATCTATGACATGGGACCACCGGCTTTACTTCCCCTCCGAAGGAAGGCATACTGAGGGATTTTTAACGCTCACGTGTTTCTTGTAGGGCGAGAATTTGGATTTTCTGATTCACGAGTTCTGTTGTGAGATTGTGTAGTTTTCCCTTTGAATCAGTTTCCGAATATTGAAAGTGCCAATGTAAGTGTGATGTTTCCGTGGAAGTTTACTATGGCAAACCGACTTGCTCTCTCGTATATGTCCAAGCTTCCCAGAATCCGAATGCTTGGTTTCCACTTTAGAGCAGGGGCGGTTCTAGGCGTAGTGCCACCGTGCCATGGCACTGCCCTCTAAGAGAAAATAAATTATTCATAGTCCTGAAAGAATAATTTCGAACGCCTACGTTTATTACCGGTATCTAATTAGTTTCAAATTACTTTGTAGTTAAAATATTCCATCCGTAAAGTATGATCATTGATTCCATCTTCGCCCCAGTTATATCTTGAGCCGCGGTCTATACGGCACGGTTGACGCATGCGCAGTCCAATTTACGATCTTTTCCGTAGCCCCTCTCGTCACTCGCTATGAGAAAATATGCTGGCCTCCGTGCCGAATCGAGTTTGGCTCAAAGCGGTACTGAAAGTGAAGTGCAATGCTATCTATCGGCCATTACGAGATACTGGGCCAGCGACATGCCTGTCACAAGCTGTCACAAAGGGAGGAAGGGAAGAGGGTGTGGGCCAATGTCCTCACTGGCTGGAAGTAATGTGACTCATTGGTTATTGGTGGGGTGGGGCGTTGGTTGACACAAATTGGCAACCAATCGCTCTCACACAAAGAGCATTAATTCTAGATTTTTCTGAAAGGGGGCTCTGCGTCCAACAGTGAAATTGAAACTTGCCGTAATAAATAGTGAAAATAATATATATGCATTTATTAATTCCTTATTTGGTAAAGTGAATAACTAAGCGAATGAATAAAAGAGAAAAAAAGTAAGATCATGACTACCGTTGACCTACATGTTAAAGCTTCACGGATTACTCTCGGTAGCTAAATACACACATCAAAAAAAGTTTTGCATCACCTCGGTTCCCAGATCTCCGGCATATAGACGTTGACTGTGTATATTGTATCCAAGATACAGTCCCTTTGACTGTTCATAGATGTCACTAAAACTGCTCAAAGATGTAAACAACCATGCATGAGCAGGGCCTATTAGACGGAGGGGGTACGACAGCCGATCAGTTCCAGTCATTCCACCAGGACGAAGGTACGCTGCTCATGTTGTCTGTAGTTCTACCATGCCTAGAAGGTCAATACCGCAGTTCGATCGCGTCCGCATTGTTACTTTGTGTCAAGAAGGGCTCTCAACAAGGGAAGTTTCCAGGCGTCTCAGAGTGAACCAAAGCGATGTTGTTCGGACATGGAGGAGGTACAGAGATACAGGAACTGTCGATGACAGGCCTCGCTCAGGCCGCCCAAGGGCTACTACTGTAGTGGATGACCGCTACTTACGGATTGCCGCTCGGAGGAACCCTGACAGCAATGCCACCATGTTGAATAATGCGTTTCGTTCAGCCACAGGACGTCGTGTTTCAACTCAAACTGTGCGCAATAGGCTGCATGATGCGCAACTTCACTCCCGACGTCCATGGCGAGGTCCAGCTTTGCAACCCCGACACCATGCAGCGCGGTACAGATGGGCCCAACAACATGCTGAATGGACCCCACGGAATTGGCATCACGTTCTCTTCACCGATGAGTGTCGCATATGCCTTCAACCAGACAATCGTCGGAGACGTGTTTGGAGGCACCCTGGTCAGGCTGAACGTCTTAGACACACTGTCCAGCGAGTGCAGCAAGGTGGTGGTTCCCTGATGTTTTGGGGTGGCATTATGTGGGGCCGACGTACGCCACTGGTGGTCATGGAAGGCTCCGAAACGGCTTTACGATACCTGAATGACATCCTCCGACCCATAGTGCAACCATATCGGCAGAATATTGGAGATGCATTTGTCTTCATGGACGACAATTCTCGACCTCATCGTGCACATCTTGTGAATGCGTTCCTTCAAGATAACGACATCGCTCGACTACAGTGGCCAGCATGTTCGCCAGACATGAACCCTATCGAACATGCCTGGGATATGTTGAAAAGGGCTGTTTATGGACGTCTTGACCCACCAACCACTCTGAGAGATTTACGCCGAATTGTCGTTGAGGAGTGGGACAATTTGGACCAACAGTGTCTTGATGAACTTGTGGATAGTATGCCACGACGAATACAGGCATGCATCAATGCAAGAGGACGTGCTACTAGGTATTAGAGGTAGTGGTGTGTACTGCAATCTGGACCACAAATGCTGAAAGTCTAGCTGTATGATGGTACAACATGCAATGTGTGGGTCTCATGAGCAATAAAACGAGCTGAAATGTTGTTTGTGTTGATCTCTATTCCCTTTGTATTTAAAGGTTCCGGAACTCTTGGAACCGAGGTGATGCAAAACTTTTTTTGATGTGTGTATTTATGGTTGATAAACCATCTGCAACTGTCAGGCCTGACTGAAATCGCGCGAATTCCTGTTTGTAGTCTAGTCCAGGTCTAGTCTATTATCAGTTCTTGTTAACGGTTCGTGGTTATTTTTAGTGAGTCAAGGTATTAAAGAGTCAAACATTGAGTTTGTGTTGTAGGCTATTAGTGAGTGAATGGTTGAGTGCTGAAAAAGTTTCTTTTATTACCGGTATTTTATTATATTTTCTTATCGTATATATTACGGTATATTCGGTAAGTCCCGATGTGAAATGTTGACTATCAAGATTAGTGTAGGCCCTAAATATACATCAGAAATCGAACCTTGCTCTGATATAATGTTATGAAAATACCAATATGTTCATATCTTTTACTTGGCACTACCCCTTGTGCGGGACTGGAGCCGCCTCTGCTTTAGAGTGGGTGGATTGTCCACCTGGGGTAATTTTGTCTTTACTTGTACGAGTTATGTTTGCTTGTAATCAATTATCTAGCTTTTGCTAGTGGTGTAGAACCAGGGATTGTTAGTTCCTGGAGCATGTTTACAGCCGCACCTCTTGGTGAACAGACGTTGACCATTAGCCGCCCAATCTGGGAACAAACGCCTTTGGATTTGGAATTTTATGTTGGTGGTGAAACCACCAGGCTCTTCCGCTCCCCCGGTCAATGCATGTGAGATTTTCGAAGTGAAATGCCATGTCCTGTGGTTCGGATTCCACGTAAAAAGGAGGTCCCGTGGCTCATAATCACAAGATTCACAGTCACGTAAAACTACAATCTTCCTTCTTCTTCCGCTCCATCCACCGTTGGGAATCCGAGATTCCTCCTCCGCCATCAGGACCGTTGACCAATTTTCACCTAGTAACCCTAGACAGGGGCCCTTACAGGGTGCTACCATCCGGAGCCAAATGGACCCAGGTTTTTTGTTCATTATTATAATTAGATTCATTCTTTTTGTTTGATTAAATTTAGGCAATTTTTAAAATCATATTTCGGTTTCGCATCCACCTCTAAATTTTTAGATTCTTCAAAATTTGTATACTTTTATCTTTGTTGAGAAGGGCAGATGGCCTTGCTGTTCCACCCCTTAAAGCAAGAATAACTAACTAACTAACTAACTAACTAACTAACTAACAGGCCATGGGGCCAAGAGATCTGTTGAGCGGTTTGAAACCCACCGTCGACCGTCCTTAATTTGTGGTTTCCCATTCTCAACTCCAAACGAATACCGGGACGATAACTTCCAACCAGCCACGGCCGATTCCTGTTACCTCCCAACCTACAGTAGTCAAATTCTTCTTCATTCATTTCATATCTCATTAACTTCTCTAATGAAAGTGCCGTCAGAAAGAGCATCCGGCTGCAAAATCTAGCCACCACATAAAAATTCATCGAATCTGATACCTGAGACCGTTGAAGACAGTAATAATAGCAGTAACAAGAGGCAAATCTATAACAATATACTGTAACATGCGGGCAACCAAGCGGTTTGTAAATAAAATCGTTGAGTTGTATTATTATAACTATTAAATATCACGGGCCAAAATATCTAGATGCCCCTAAAAGAAACTAAACAACAACAACGCCATACGTGATTCTCGTAAATATTTATGATTTCATGTGTAGAAGTGATATCAATGGAAGGCTGGAGTGAGATTGGTGATGATATTTAAACCAATATTTGTAATGTGTAGGAAGTAATTGTGTCAATAAAATGACTAATGATTTTCTATTGATTCATTGAAATCCATTCAGAGGGAAACAATTCCATAGCAGCATCTATGCATGAATTAGGACACAGATACAGAGTGAAATATGGGATCGTTGTAGGTAGAGAAGATTGTGTCATGACCCAATTTTGAAATGACGTCGATATCATAGTACACTGGCTTATTGGTAGCATGCTGAGCTTCTATGCCCAAGATCGCGGGTTCAAATCTGGCCGAAGTCGTATTTTTTAAGAGCGTAAAGCCGGTGGGCCCATGTCATACCTTTATGACATGTAAAATAACCTTCCACTAACTACAATAGTATGAAGCTAAATTTGTAGGTTAGATTTGACTAACGCTCTGTCAGTTCCAACGTTCGCCGAAGGTGCCAGTTGGGGTTGCATCTAGTAGCCAAGTTCACTGCTAGGTGTCGTTGACGGTAGTATTTGGGAGGAAAAGTAGGAACTAATTGAAATTGATCGTTTGCAGTCCTTACCTGACTTACAGATAACACACACTAATACAGCCATCACAATTAACACCGGTTATCAGACAGATTCAGCACACACCCAAAGTACACGGGGCTACTTGACCGCGTTGTCGCAGTCCCTAAACTGAGGAACCAACCACCAACGAACCATCATAGTACACAAAACGTTGATTTGTACCACGTGGAGAAACATACGAATATATATTTCTGCAATATATGTTGTAGTTGTTGTTGATTTCTTTAGGTGATTACCCCGTGGTGCAGAGGGTAGCATTCTTGGCTGTCACCCCTAAGGTCCAGGTTCGATTCTCGGTTCTGCCTACAAATCTGGAGTCTAAATATGTCTACATTAGAAGAAGATTTTGAAGAGGAGATTTTGAACAATTTTTGAGAAATATCAATAAGCCATTCTCCCTTCCACTCGTGTTACATTGAGAAGTTGAATTATGCTGCACTGTTGCTTCACTAAAAGGGCTAGACCATGTTGGTCATCAACCCCACGTAGCTGGGTGTGTGTAGATTTTTTGTGGAAACCTGTGTTAACGTATTGTCTATAGTATATTGCCTATTTAACCTATTTTCATTTATGAAAAATAGACTTACGAGATCACCTTTTGTCCGTGTGTGTGTCCCTAATAAACACTTATGAGCCGAAGCGATTTCAATGAAACTCGGTAAGTGCATACTACTACCTCGTTTGACCACGACCGTGCCTTTCAAATTTTAATACGTTTCACCAATCCAACATGGCAGCCGCGCGAAATATTTCACTGACTTTCTATATCTCCGTAGCAGTAACATATATCACGAAAATTTTTGTACGGTGATATAGAGCACGACTAGAAGTTCATCTATGTGAATTTTATGAACCTGCTAAGTACAATACGATCATGGCGGCCAAGCTAATTTGAAACACTTGAATAGATTTTTCTTGCGATTTAACCATCCGAGCGCAGTGAAACTTGGTAGAGCAAATGTTTATACACATTGTTATGCAATGAAATCTAATTTAGTTCATATGTTTACATAACCACAAGATGGTGGCTGAGCGAAATTTTAGTTAGTTAGTTAGTTATTGTTGTTTTAAGGGAAGGAACTACGAGGTCATCTGCCCCTAGCGAATTTTTAAAATTAAGGTTTTATTTCTTGTGTCCTAATCATGCGATTGAAGTTGGAATAATTCACATACGCAATAATCTTCATGTAATAGTTTATAACTCTATGGTCTACATAATAATCCAACATGGCGACCATCCGAAATATTTAGACGGTTTTCAATTTCTACGAATCTATTACATCAATCAAACTGAAATTTTGTATTTTGATAGAGGCAATTAACATAAGTAGGATATATGAAAATAGGCTATTTAGTTCTTCACAGAAGTACTTGTTAATTTATTCTAAAATTGAAATTGAGGTGACCGTGATCTCAGGGATGACCGCTAAGAAGTCTAGCCACTACTCCATAAAGTGGTCTGCCATCAAGTAAGACACACATACAACGATACGTTGGGCTAGTTGAGACAAGAAAATACCTCCTGTATAAGTGACAGAATAGTGGTGCAACTGTTCGCATTTCACCAAGGTACTATCCCCGGGTAATACGTAGGTTAGATGAAAAATTTAGTCCAGTAATTAGGATTCTAGATCCCGTTCAGCTGCTGTGACTGATAGCCTGGATATTTAAAACCAGTATGGGTCCTTCCTTCCTTCCTTCCTGTTTTCTTTTATATTTTACCTGTATCGGTGTATGTTATTTGTTTCTTCAATCTGCCTAAGTCCATCCTCTCCATCTCTCTCCATGCAAGACACAATTATTGATTCTTTCCGCAAAATGTACTACCTGTAAATTAATGAGCCCTAGTTGTATTCACCCATTTGAGATCATGCAACAGCAGTATTCTGAACCGAAAACAGCACCTCATTGGAGAAATATATGGATGACATCGGTTATCAAATTGGATCGACAGTAAATCGTGATTCCAGTCTAGAACAGGAAACAACCAATTATTAATGGTAGCAATATAGATGACGAGAATAAATCAACATCCATAATGGTTGTGGACATGTATAAATTTAGTAGTTCAAGAGGTAATATGAACGGTGAAGCTTGAATGGTTGGGTTAGTATATTGAAGGGAAGCTATTTATTGAATACAGTGTTAATTTATTGGTAACGTCCGAGATACTCAGGCGTTGTTAAAGGATGACTCTCTTTTTCAGTCCGTGGATTACGATCACCAGGTCTTTGTTATATGTTTGAGTCTTTAGTCTTTAGACTGGTTTGATGCAGCCATCCACGGCTCCCTCTCCTGGGCTAATCGTTTCGTCTCTACATACAGTAGCTACCACACCCTACATACAAGGCCATTTGGTTAGCATATTCTAACCTTGGTCTACCTACACAGTTCTTGTCCTTGACCCTTCCTTTCATAACATAGTTTGCTTCATTATCACTCGATAGAAACATCTCATTTCCCTCACTAGTTTCCTACTCTATCTACCCATCAAATCTGCATCGTACTCCTGAACACCATATTTCGAATGTTTCGTTTCTCCTCTCTTCTGCTTCAGGACCAGTCCAAGTTTCACTTCCACAGAGCACCACGCTCCAGGCAAAGGCTTCAAAGACGACTTTATAAAACCCAAATCTATATTTGATGTCAAGATTTCTTTTCTGCAGAAAGGCTTTCCGTGTCTGTGCCAACTTACTATTTATATCCTCTTTGATTCGTCCATCGCTGCTTATTTTGCCTCCCAAGTAGTCTCGTACTTCTATTAGCTTTTCACCTGTCAATTAGCTTGCCACTGTGGGTGAGTGGTTAGCGTGTCGGTCTACTAACCCCAAGATTGCAGGTTCGCTCCTGGCCATGGTAAGTGATTTTTGAAAGGCGGCAAAAATACGACACGCCTGTCATACGATGTCGGCATGTCAAAGAAACCATTTGAATTCAGTAGGCCGTGTTCATAATGGCAAAATTAATCTCGGGAGTTTCCGCCAACACAAAGTTCCTCATTTCTCTACCAGAAAGCGCTATAGTGTTCAAGGAGCTTAGATATCTAACCTCCTTGACTTTCATAGCGATTCACGGAACAACGAAATTCGACATGCAAGCTACCCTCTGGGTGTCAAATTACAAAGCTTGCACCCGGCACCCGAGGCCATACGATATTATTATTATTATTATTATTATTATTATTATTATTATTATTATTTCTTCTTTCTGCGAGGGCTTGGTGGCTCAGCGGTCTAGCTGTATGCCTCTCACCAAGGCGGTCCGGGTTCGATTCCCGGTCAATGCATGTGAGATTTTCGAAGTGAAATGCCATGTCCTGTGGTTCGGATTCCACGTAAAAAGGAGGTCCCGTGGCTCATGATCTCGCGATTAACGGTCACGTTAAACTACAAGCTTCCTTCCTTCCTTCTTCTGTCTTCGTTTTGCCCACTTAGGGAGCGTGCTTGAACTTGTTGACTCGGTTTGATGGAGCTTTCCTCTTCTTCTCCTCCCAAAATCTCCTCACGAATTCGCTATGCCCCTTCTTACGTTCCTCCGTCCATTTCTTCCAGTGGTCTTTTTAGCTTTTTCGGCGAAAGTGTGATTTGTAACTCGGGTTCCAAAAGTCTTGCGATTCATGATGCTATCTTCTGTAATGTTTATTTCCTTTAAGTCCTGTTTGATTTCTTCTAACCAACTGATTTTGACCTTCATTGAATTAATTATATCAAGCAGTTTTTTTTTGTTTTTTTTTTGCATATCTGGTGTTGTCCATTCGGCAGATGTGACCAGAAAATTTCAATCGTCTCTTACGCACGGAATCAGTGAACTTATTGATTACTGTGTACAAGTCTGTGGTTTTCCTTTTAATCCATATACCATTAACATAAATGGGGCCATATATTTTCCTGAGAATTTTACGTTCCTGGATATCGATTTCACCAATTTGAGAGTGGCCTCCTAGAGATATAGTTTCGGAGGCGTACAATGCTTCCGGAAGAACAACTGTCTGGTAGTGCCGTAGTTTTGCATTTCGTGACATCACTCTTTTATTATAGTGATTCCATGTTATTCGGTATGCTTTCTGAAGGTTGGTAGCTCTTTCTAAATTAGCTTTCCTGTCCAATCCAGCCGGTACAATAATTTCTCCTAAATATTTGAAGGAAGGTACGTGCCTAATTATTCCATAGTTGGTCTGTAGTGGAGATCTCGGGATATTCTGGTCTCCATTTACTATGAAATGCGTCTTCTCATACGATATTTGGAGTCCTGTCTTTGATGCTAACTCATGTAACTTCTCTATGGCATACTTGGTTTCTTCACTAGTCTTGGTAAAGATAGCTAGATCATCAGCAAAAGCTAGGCATTTTACTTTTATTTTCTGTTCCAGAGTAACAATGCTTATGCCTTTGATGTTGTTTTCCCACTCCCTGATGACTTTGTCTAACACTAAGTTAAAAAGCAGTGGGGAGAGGCCGTCACCTTGCCGAACTCTGGTATGTACTTCGAAAGGCTCTGATAGTTCACCTAGAAACTTCACTTGAGATGTTGTGTCAGTGAGAGTCTGGCGGATTAAGTCCCTGGTTTTCCTGTCAACTCTGAGCTCTTCTAGGGTGTTCAGAACAGTTTGTCTGTCAATAGAATCATACGCCTTCTTAAAATCCACGAAGGTGACAAATGTGTTGGTACTGCGGCGTATCCTTAATATCGTCTTTAGGCTCCAAATCTGTTCCGAACACGATCTACCTTTCCTAAAGCCTGCCTGGTATTCACCAATCAAATGATCAGTTTGTTGTTCTACCCTGTTTAAGAGTGCTTTAGATAATACCTTGTATATAATTGGTAAAAGTGATATACCTCTGTAGTTGTTGGGGTCCGCTCGGTCGCCCTTTTTATGCAACGGATGGATAATGGCATTCTTCCAGTCCTTCGGAATTATTTCGCTCTCCCATATTTCTGTTAGGAGTGTATGAATTCTCCTTATGAGGTCATCTCCTCCTATTTTAACATCTCAGCAGTTATTCCATCGTTCCCAGGGGCTTTGTTATTTTTGAGCGATTGGATTATCTCTTTTATTTCTTGAGTTGTTGGGGGAAGTGAGTCTGGGTTTGGTACAGGTTTTTCAAACTGCAGTCTTTCCACTGGAGGATCACAGTTCAGTAGAGTTTGGAAATAATCAGCCAGTATCTTGCAGTTCTCCTTACTGTTTGTTTCTAGTCATCAATTACGTCGACGGAAACTTAATATTGGTGGTTTGTACCCTGACAAGTCCTCACGGAATGTCTTGTAAAAATTTCGAGTGTTGTTTTTCTGGAAATCCTGTTCTAACCATTCGAGTCTGATTTTGTTGTAGACACGTTTTTCGCGCCGGATTGTTTTAGAGGTCAGTTTTTGAGTTTTTAGGAAGTTCTCCCATCTTTCCACTGTTCGATGTCCATTCCACTGATGCCATGCTTTGACTCGGTCATTGACGGCTTCATCGCACGTTGTGTTCCACCATCTGTGCTTTCTTTTCCTAGGTGGTTGTCCTAATTTCATGGCTGATGACTGTAATGTTTTGCGAAGGTCTGGCCACTCCCTAGGATTTTCTTCCTGTAAATCTCGTACGAAAACCTCGGCGTTCTTCCTCAAGCAGTCCGGATCAACTCTTGGAAACCGGTTGCCTTTAGGTTTGGATCTGTTTGGTTGAAACCGAACCTTGATTTGCGTGAGGTAGTGATCCGAATCTACCACTCCCTTCCGTACCTTAACATTCTGAATCTCCAGCATATTCTTTGCGGAAATAGCCACATGATCCATCTGAAATTCCCCTAATAACGGGTTAGGTGACCTCCAGGTTTTCTTTTTGTGTAATGGTCTCATAAAGTGCGTGGACTTGAGTCTCAGCATGAATAATGTACAAAAGTTTATTAGACGCTCTCCATTCTTATTAGTCCGCCGATGTGCGGGATGGAGTCCTACTATTGATCGTATATCTTCTCTCTGCCAACCTGTGCATTGAAATCCCCTAATAAGATTTTCACGTGATGTTTGGGGATTTTACTTGTAGTTTCCTCTAGTAATTCCCAAAAGTCTTCTACATTCTGTGGATTTCTCTTATTGTCTATGTTAGTGGGAGCATGGGCATTTATCAAGGCATATGCCTTGTTGCTTGATTTTACTGTAAGCACTGAAATTCTTTCGCATGGCGATGTGAAGTCGATAACTGAAACTAAGATAGTTTTCCTCACTGCAAAAGCCGTCCCAAACATTAATAAATTGCCTGTGATATTAATGGCTGGTTTACCCTTAAATAACCTGAAGTTTTCAGAGTCGAAATGGTTCTCATCTTGGAATCGTGTTTCCTGAATTGCTAGGATTTGAATATCAAATTTGTCCAGGACGTCAGTCAGTTGTTTGAGCTTTCCTGTTTTCAACAGGGTATTGGTGTTAATAGTACCCAAGAAGTTCTTTTTCTTGGGGCGAAGAGATTTTGAGAAGCTCCGATCCTTCTCTGAAGCATGATTTCGTTCCCGATCCCCCAGAATCCGATGATCGGGAAAGACCGGACGTGTGTCCGGGGCCTGGGGTAGTTGCGTTAGTAGTGTGTGTTCCATCATGCCTTAGTTACAAGTTGAGTATACAACTAGTGGTGATCTTAAGATAAGATCACGAAATTACTACTCGATTGTTGAGATCGAGAGATGCCTCTAGGTGTTCTCTGGCTTAAGTGTGTTTGGTCCGCGAGAGCTATTTTATTTCGCTCAAGTCCGCCGGCAAGCCGGTGAGGACCCCCCCTATCCGCCACCTGGGACGCGCCACGTCGGAGTATCACCTCTCCGCCTGCTACGACAGCGTAGTAGGTACGTGGAATTATTATTATTATTATTATTATTATTATTATTATTATTATTATTATTACCTGTCTATTCGATGTTAGTAGGGGCTTCCTATTATTTGTGTATTCATTCTATAATTTATCATTCCATTATCTATAGTGCGATCAAGTGCCAGCTTGCCTTTCCTTCCATTTCAGGATGATTATGCACATGAGACCATTGGATTCTCAAAACTCACACCTTATTCTCTTCTCTGAAGTCTTAACTCGATACGACTCGACAGTTTGATGCTGGCTGAAGCTGGGATGATAGGCTTGCTCGCTAGCTCATAAAGTCGCTTGGAAGCTAGTACAGTAGGTCTAATGTAAATTTCCACTGAATAGAGATTGTTGGAAGAAATGTAATCGTTAAAATACTTATAGTGGGCGATGTATTAAAGATAGAGATATGCTGTCGCGGGCTTTTTTTGTAGAACTATTCTTGCTGAATAATTCTTACACTCATAGTAAGATTATATTGATACCTTTAACGGTTTACCCAGCGTAAGCTTAAAGGCGCACGGAGGGCAGGATTTTCTTCTACTCGATTCATTGAAATCTTTACTGCTTGGCTTCCTCTAGTCTGAATGTCTTCATACAGAAACCTTTCTCGAGAAATCCTTTACAGAATGGTGAAAACCACATCAAATTCCATCCGGTGGTTCTCAAGATTACTCGTTACATCCAAGAATCGGGGACTTTGTTTTAAACTTTGTAGAGATGTATATGTTCATTGTCCTCCATAAGGTTTGGTTTAAAATATTTAAGTCGAAAGTCCTCGAAAGAAACTTTTTTATGACTAAGAATGTCACTCGAAAATATGTGAGGTCAAAGATTAAGTTAATACTATAGTTAACTTGTTTCTACAATATACTAATTTTGGATCTATTAAAATATGTGCTAAATTTTGTCCTGCTTATCTGGGTATAAGATGTCAACACTGGAAATGTCCAGAAATGGATGGAAAGTATAGTTGGTTATTCAGAAATCTCAACGCATCATTGTTTACCCTAGTGTCACAACAGCCACTGCAAGTAGACTTATGAAGACTTTTCATTCTGACAGTGCTAAGCTTGGGGTTTATGGTGGTAGCGTGAAACGTTGGCAGCACCTGTGCTTGAGCTTATACAGCATTATGCCATTTCTCGCGTTATATGTCCTTTAAAGTGGTGAAGTATTTATGTCCATTTACTTGATGTAATTATATGGCATGAGGTGCCAAGCATTTTCTTACCCTTCAAAATCCCCTCTGCTTGTACATTAGTATTTTTAAGTCCTCCAAGCTCATACAAATTTACGATCATTAGATTAAGAAACTCGTAAAAATACAAGCTTTATTTACCGTACAACTGAGATATGTAATGTACTGTACATAAATTTTAAAAATCTGGATGTTACATTAAGACATTTTCTAACCCATTCTCGTTGAATGCGAAATCGATTTATGGGAATATTTACCACCATTTTGTCTGTAATAACTAGCAGTCATAACACGCGATTCTCTATTGTCTGTACTATTGTAATGTCTGTTCTATTGTGTTTAACTAGACCTATTATCATCAGACTTGGAAAAAGCGTCCCGAAACTTTTAAAAGAGATTATGCAGAAACAGAAAACTCTAATTTTAGTGTTTATTAAGGGATGAGTTAGGTAAAACACTTGTCGAAGGTTAGAAAATATGTTGTTTGTGGTAATGGTGGGGTCATAAAAATTATACATTAAATGCTTTAAAACCCTTAAATTGAGACAAACACATGGGATTTTTCTTTGATTTAATGAATAGTAAAATTTCACTATTTTTAGCCTATTTTCAATTTTGAAAAAAATAGGCTTATGAGATCACCTTTTGTCCGTGTGTGTGTGCGTGTGTGTGTGTGTGTGAGGTGTGTGTGTGTGTGTGTGTCCCTAAAAAATCTAAACGGCTGGAGCGATTTCAATGAAACTCGGTAAGGTCATAGCACTATTCCCGGCGACCTCGACCGTGCCCTTCAAATTTCGTTACGTCTCACCAATCCAACATGGCGGCTATGCGAAATATTTCACTAGCATTCAATATCTCCGAAGCTATTACCGATATCTCCCTGTAATTGAGTACGGTGATAAAGGGCACTACTAGAAGTTCACCTATGAGACTTTCCAAAACCTGGTGACTACAAAACCAACATGGCGGTCAAGCGAAGTTGAGACTTTTAAATAGACTTTCCTCGCGATTTAACTATCCAAACGTAATGAAACTTGGTACAGCAAATGATTATACACATTGCAATGCACTGGAGTTTAATTTACTTCAATTGTTTACATAACCTCAAAATGGCGGCTGTGCGAAATATTTCACTGACATTCTATATCACCCTGCAATTTTGTACGGTTATAAAGGGTACTGATACAAGTTTATCTATGTATAACTCATAAACCTGTAAAGTACAAAATGAACATGGCGACCAAGCGAATTTGAAATGTTTTAATAGACTTTTATCGTGATATAACTCTCTGAGCGCAGTGAAATGAGGTACAGTAAATGTTTTTGCAGATTGTAATGCACTGCCATCTAATTTAATTCAATTGTTTACATAACGTCAAGATGGCGGCTGTGCGAAATTTTAAAATTAAGTTTTTATTTCTTGTGTCGTAATCATGCGATCGAGGTGAAAGTTTGAATAATGAACCTAGGCAATAATTGCCCTTGAATGGTACATAATTCTATGGCCTATACAATTAACAATCCTAAGTGGCGAGCTTCCGAAATATTTAGACAGTTCTCAATATCTATGAATCTTTTACAGCAACCAAACTGATTTTTTATGTTCATAGGGACTATGAACATATGTTCACCTAAAAGACTTTCAGTAGCCTGGTGAGCACAAATCCAACATGGCGGCGACGCGAAGTATAAATATTTAAATGGACGTTTCTCGCGGATTAACTATCCGAGTGCCGTGAAACGTTGCACGTTAAATGCTTATACAAATGTTGATCCACTGGCATCTAATTTATTTCAATTGTTTGCATAATCACAAGATGGCTGCTGTGCGTAATTTTAAAATCTCGTTTTTACTTCTTGTGTTCTAATCATGTGATTGAAGTTTGAATACCACACGTACACAATAATATTAATGTAATAGTACAAAAATAAAAATCCAACCTGGCGACCATCTGAAATAATTAGACGGTTCTCAATATCTACGAATCTGTTACAGCAATTAAACTGAAATTTTGTATGTTGATAGAGGCAATTAACATTAGCAGGATATATGAAAATAGGCTGTATAGTTCTTCACGGAACTACTTGTTTTATTTTAATTTCTTTGGTATTACACACCACTTTAAGATATCACTTGATTGACCGCACTTTTCCATTTTCTTCCCTCGAGCATGATCAAACACATGAGGTTGGGAGCAAGATTCCAGCTTGGAACCTGTTACCCTTAAAGATATGGCTTTCTAGCTTTCATTGAATGATTATCATTACCCCACCAGTAAAAATAAATCTAACCTTTGACTTTAATTTCTTCCACCATTTAGAGACTGCGCGAGGACAACAAAAAATACACAACACAATACAGTCATATTGTATTGGTTTCTTTAAGAAGTAACACTCTTTATTAGCTCAAAATTCAGAAAACAATATGTGAAATGAAACCTAGAAATATTTTTAAAATTCTAAAAATGATTTCTGGACTCAATGTCCACACACCACACAGATTTTATTTTAATACACAAATTTTACAACAAAAGTATGATTCTGAAACAAACAAAAATAAACTCAAATAAACATGGCTAAAAAGTTATGATGTTGCAGAACCATAACATAGACGACGTTTTTATTCGTTGTTGTTATTAATTAATTTTAGGAGCTTTGGACATCCTAGTCACTAGCCCCGTGTATTTGGGTCTGTGTTGAACTTGTCTGATAACCTGTATTTATGTGATGACTGTTAGTGTGTGTAACAGGGATGAGGTAGGTGCCTCGGGACTTGAAGTAAGGTACTATCCCGGCATTTCCATAGAGGGAGTGTGGAAAGGCCCAGGCGAAAACCACACTCAGGATAGCAGCTCTCAGCGCCGGGTTTCGACCTTCTGATCTTGGAACGTACTGTAGCTGCCATCGCGATTTAACCCCTTCAATTTGTGTATGGTGATCGCACACGCTCCAGCGAGTGGGATAAGTACGCATGCACTTGTAGCCATGGTAACTAGGTGTCGTAAATTACTGTAGTCGACGCAAAAGAGCCCTCGCTAATCCCAGATAAACCTCCACCCCCAATGACATATCCACATATCAGCTCCCAGTCTATAAGCTCGTCAGTGCTGATCCTGAAGATCCTAATGGTATTCGTCACATTTTTCGCGGTGTCCCCCTGGCACCGATCATAATAGCCGTCACTTGAATATACCCTAGCTTTGTAACATTGCACTATAGATAATATCATTTTCCTTTCAGCATCCACTTCGGCTGGTTGAGTTAGAAAGGACTCGCATTTCTGCCGCTTGTAATTATTTTCTGCCTTTTTAACATGCTCTTTTGCATCTTGGAGGTAATCTTTTGAGTAAGACAACAGCTGATATCCTACTTCGTTTATAAATACTATTTTTGGCTTTGTCACAAACAATTCCCTTCGGCAATATGTCCGAAACCTGGGATCTAGAATAACCAATGTTAACATTGATTGTTGTTTTGTTACCGAAGTGGTTAACAAAGGAAATCGACTTCAAGGACAATGCTGGTACGTCTGCAGCAATCAAATGCCAAAGTCGTCCTTCAAGCGCCATTTTTCAGAACTTCCATTTTGGACATTTGTTGTTCTTATTCCAAGCCACAGAGTTTATTGCGATGCCTAGAATGTAGCAAAGTGTCTTGAAGGAGTAAAGGAAGTAAACAGGGTTCAAAAACCGAGTAGTTTGGCAAATGTTCCGGGTCTGCTTGGTTCAGTGTAACGTGACAATGGCGAAAATAAATTAACAGTGGAATATTGTTTATTCAGACGTCGTGACAGAGAGTAGCGTCGTACATACTGGACCGGATGTATCAGCTGTGTGCTCCTCACAAAGAAATCACTCAACATTTCAGTTGACAATGGCACAAGAGTCCCAGGAACTAACAGTCCAATTGAATGTGGTATGTTCCGACAGCTGAGTAATCAGTGCACCCAGATCCTTCAGTCGAGTGCCCTCGATTTCATGGTTGTCTTCTACGATCTCGGGGTATGTATTGATACTCCGGTCCAGGGTTCGATTTCCAACTCTACCAAGAAATGTAATTCTGGTCTGAGAGAGGCAGAACTGAGATGACATGGGTACGATTCCTACCTCAGCCATCCTAGAAGTGGTCTTCTGTGGTTTCTCACTTCAACTACAGGCAAATGCTGGGATGGTTTCTCACTTTAGAACAGGCTATCACAATCCTAGTCTCAATTGCAAATACACACACTACTACTAGTACTATAGATACCACAATAACACAGGTTATCAGATGAATCCTCTATATATAGATATGCATATACCCACGCAATTACAGCTGTTCACACCTCGGATTTGGACCGGTGAGCCCCGGTTTCACAGTCATACAGGATGTGAACCTCAGGAAGGAAGCTCTTAGTTTTACGTGACCATTAATCATGCATTCATGAGCCACGGGACCTCGTTTTTTACGCGGAATCCGAACCACAGGACATGGCATTTAACTTCGAAAATCTCACATGTATTGACCGGGAATCGTACCCTTGGTGAGAGGCCTAAGCTTGACCGCTGCGCCACCATGTCCCCGGTGAACCTCAGGCAAGTTCAAATGATATGAGAGTTGCTTACCGCGCAACTGATAACTCACGGGGTGAATGACCACAATGTCACAAGCCCCTAAATAAATCAACAACAGCAACACGTGTAATATGTACTATACTGTACTCCAATTGTAGATTTACCAATCAAAACTTTACGATTTAGAAGAAGAGAAAGCAGAAGAAGAAGAAGCGGTAAATAACATAATGCAAATTGATTTCCACTTCCTTTCTTTCCTATCTACATGGGTGAAAGAACTGATCCACCTCATTTCTTTTCTTAATTGACTATCTGGAACAATGTGTTATTATTTTATATTTATTTATTTATTTATTTATTTTATTTTATTTTATATTATTTTAATCCTTTTTATTTGATTTTATTCTATTCTATCTTATTTTTAATTTCATTTTTATATTTTTATTTTATTTCATTTTACTTTATTTTAGATAATTTATATTTTATTTTATTATATTTTATTAATTAGTATTAAATATTTTCTTTTTTAAAACTTTCTCACATTGTATAAACCTGGACGCAAATATGTTCAGTCTAAAAACAATCTATTCAATTAAAACTTATAAAATCATCCCATTTTTGTCTGGGACTAAAAATTAGAAACCATAAAAGGCAATTTCAAGTCAACCAACACCAACGGTGGTGTTCGAGCCCTCTCCCGGTCTCTCGAGACTGGGCACAGTCTAGCAACATGACCTTTAGAGTTTCTGTGAGAAGCTAAACCTTTATCAACCACAGCATCATCTTGAAAAGAAGAGCTCAGCTTCCAACTCCCACGTGCACAATATTCTTGTTAACAAACATTACGAAATGTGTCGCATATGCTTTGTGGTTTCGCTATCCCTAAAACCTCCAGTACTTCACTTTCCTTGGGGGGTTAAAATAACAAACGACAAAGAAAATAAAAAGAATAATATACGATGACACTATTTACTCCAGACAATAGCATTAGTTGCTAAATAAATCCAGGATGAAAAACGGTTTATTTTTGTGGGGATAAAAAAATGTTTGTTTACTTTTATTAAGCCAAGTTTTAATACCTCAATTCTCTGAGGATTATATAATGAAACGTAATGTTTATTACTAGTTGCTCCTCCTCTCTTAAGTCATAATATCCATTAGACTCGCGGAGGGCAGGATAAGTAATGTAATGTTACCTGCCATATACAAAAAATCGTTTAGGAAGAATTGTAATCTAGGTAATGCTAAATGAGATCATTTCATTTGTCTACTTATGTATAAACCTCTTTTTTTTCTTTTCTTTTTTCAGAAAATGGTAAGACCTTCAGAACACCGCGGTTGTATCTGCTGTATCGTAAAGTTTAATGCTGTTACAGGGCAAAACATTTTAATAATTAAAGAGACAGCAAGCGAGATGACTATATCTGAGTTATTATGATATGAAGTAATTACGTTAGTTTAATTCAGAGTAATAAAACAATGTAAAAGCAAACTGCGTGTGTAGCATTTTTACAGAATGCTTTGATGTCTATTTCATAATACACTGTGCATGTTGGCTACTCTTAATATTTAATGGTAGTGTTAGACAGTACATATGTGGTCATTGAAAACTTGGATGTAATATACTAACCGTTCTCATTTTTAATCATTCGTAAGTGTGTTGGAGGAGTATCGTTTTAACTCGTATTGTGTCCAAGAAACTCAGTAATATTTCAGGGGAAATCAGCATCATATTGCTCGTAAACCATAAATGTTTACTTACTTCCATATTTGGAATCAAAATATATTTCTTTTTATATTTTTGCACTTTATTTTGTCAGTAAATTTCTCTTTGCAGTAAGTTAAACAGTTTGATTTTCACGCGACCGTGCCAAAAATTATTCTGGTTTCACATAATGTAATTTTTGCTAATGATAATTTAAATGTCCCGCCTGTTAGCTCAGGGGTTAGAGCATCGGCCTACAAAACCTGAGGTCATGGTCTCAAACGCCACATAGATCAGAGATTACATTTCCCTACTCTCTATTTAAATGGCTTGTACATTCTACCTTCTTCTAATATATAAAGGTGAAAGTCTGTATGTATGTATGTATGTATGTATGTATGTATGTATGTATGTATGTATGTATGTATGTGGGTTGGTTCCGTATACAAATCTACACCGTTCCACCAATCTCAACCATATTTTGCATACACATAGTTTAAGACCCAGAAGGAATCGCTGGCTACATGAATTTTCTATAGTCTTTCTCATTCTTCTGATTTCGGCCTTTTTGCACTCGATCAAAGGCAAATAAAGTCAGAAAATATACTGATAAAATAATGGCAAGGCTGGCCATCTCCATGGCAACACTAGCTCAAGACGGGGCCACCAAGTTTCTATCTATTTCGGTGAGAGGCCATGCTACACCCACTGCCAGCTAGATCGCATCCCTCCAAGCTGCTTTAAACTGCCTATCCATTTAGCACAAGATAGGTTGCAGCATCAACCCACTGTGATCGCCGCGGCATTTTCACTGCCAGCTGGATCGCATCCCTCCTGGCTGCTTTAAACTGCCTGCCCATTCAACACTCAGACGCGTACTGGATATACTGTATATTAATTCACCACTAGGTTGCAGCGCCAACCTTCCGCGGCTTTTTAAGGGGACGATACCTGAAACGAAGGGTTTTTAACTTTGGAGGCTTAATATCGAGATCGAAAAAACGCGAAAACGTGGCACTAAGTCAGTTCTTTTGTTATTCAATCAGCATAAAGTATATGCTATTAATTCAGACACATACTTACAAGCAAATTTTCAGTATAAAGGAAATAAAAAAAATACAAAACGAAGGGTTTTTAAGTTTTGAGGCTTAATTGTGAACCCTTTACCCTATGTTGGTTAAATGATTCTACTTTTTATTTCTTCAATTAATAAATATTTCAACCAGCATCAGGAAAGTAGCCAGACAGCGATGAGGAAATTTCAAGCATTTGTTGGAGACAGTAGGGACATACCTGCGACAGTTTAACAAAAGGCTAAGTACTTGAGCTATGAAAAGAAATAGCAGAGCGATGTATCATAAGGACAGGTGTGGCTACCTCAATTTTAGAAGCGACGCGCGGTGAGACATGGTTCTGGTATGTTCATTGTGATATTCGCGCCTAGAAGAAATATGATGCAGTAACGTGAATGGCTGATGAAGAAAATAGACACTCCCAAGACGCCAAGATCTACTAGAAACCGCCAATTTACAGAAAATGGAGAACCAATGAGAAGAGAATGCCTACTTGCGCGCCAACTCCGGCTGGGGTACGCGGCGGCTAGCATTCACGCGGGAAATCGCCTAGACAAAATCTCTACGATCGATTCTAGGATTAATGGGCATATTCTTGACCTGTGCAATATTACGAGTTCAGTGATATGTATTTCATTCCTGTATCACAATTATTTCGAGAAATTTTTACATAAAATCCCCCTCCATCTAGACCCAAGGGCCAGTTCATTTATAAGTGTGTCGAAGGGCCAAGACTTTATTATTATTCTGTGCGTCTACGGACGTAGACTTTTATTCCGTGTGTCGAGGACACAGGACTTTGATTCTGTTCGTCTGAAGAGATAGACTTTTATTTTATGTGTCGAGGACACAAGATATTCATTGTATAGTGTTAAATTCAGTGATAGATAGTCATAGTACTATAATTATAGGGACAGTAGCGTCGATAATTCGCCAACGAACAGTGACAGGGAATTTAGTACCTGAACAAGCGAATTTAGTAGTCAGACATAAAGTGTATAATAACCTAATTTTTGTATCAGCGCAAGGATGACATCGATGAATGCAGAGGAAGTGTGGAATTCTCAACAGTCCGTCCAGATGGCTGCTATGAGATAAAGAACCATCCAGTTGGGGAATGGCGTCTGATGTTCTTTGACGGGTGACTGCAAAAAGAGATGAGTACATAATAATATTTTATTATTTGTTAAATTAACTTATGGTTTATGGGACATATTTTTTTGTAAATACTTTGCTTGTGTGATTAATGTAGTATATTTAGTTTTGATCTGACACATTTTGTTTGGAAGCAGCTCGCACAATTGTAGTTATTGGAAAGTTCTTTTCTTTGTGTTGTGTTAACTAACGTAGCTACGTGAACGGCCGTGTTCGCCTATGTTACGAAGTGCGGTTAAAAACGTCTCTCGGAGATATGTCGTGTTTCAGAAGTAGGACTGAATTAATATAATTATATAGTAGATTGGAGGGTAATTAAATTTTGTTGAGAATTATTATTGATCAGATTCAGTGTGATTATTGCCTTTGGAGCAATGTAATTTGTGACGAAGAGTACTCAGCTCTATCGTAGGTTTTAAATATTGTGTTATATGTTTGCGAGCTCTAATTCAGCAGACCCGTGTGAAAGGCGTTATGTCAGTCCCAGATGTGTGTACTGTGAGTATATTTTGTGGTATTACAAGCGGGAACTTCAGCAGAGACTGATTTCTGTCAGCTTGGTACCAGATTCATATTGTATCCTTGCGAGGACAATTATGGATATGTGATTATTGTCTGACCATATGTTGAGTTGGAGGAGATGTTAGTTGCTGTTGATTCCTTGAGATAACAGTTCAGCTGGTCGGCTATTTATATACACTGGAAGGGGGACATGACTGGTATTGTGGAAAGGGGTGAGTTGTTGTCACAAGGGCTGGCTGAGTTTCGCAAGCAGAGCTCATTAGTGGAGTGCACGTCTGGCTCCCAATTACTTGAAAATAAATATAAATGTGAGAAACTGATCAATGGTAAAATTGTTTAAATAAATGGGAGTTGCCTGCGAAACACGATAATCTTCGAAGCGTTTCTTTAACATGCAGTTTTGTTAATATAAATTAATCTTAACCACTCAGGTTGTTTGTTGTTGTTGGTTTATTCTATGTTCATTTTCCATGTCAGTGACCCGTGAGTCACGTGCGGCGCTGTGTTTCCTTGTTGTTGAGTATCTGGCCATTGTGGCAGCTCATTTGATTAAGTGTGTCACCACACTAATAAGGGTCTCAGAGAGATGCCTGTAAATAGTAGATTTGTAATATGTGTGTCAGAGTTAGATTTAAGGATTTTTATTAATGTTATGCCCATATCCATAAACGTTGATTTACGAGATGATTGTTCGTGAGCACCGTGGCTGTTAACCCGTTGTGAACGAATGATCATCCAAGTACTCATTTCTCGTAGATAGTCACCACGCGAACATAAATTCACATGCAAGGTAGTGGAACTTGGATCCACATTGTATTAGAAAAGGGGAGATCCATCTGACTCCTCAAAGTGATAAATATTCCTGTCAGGGAAAAATTCAGGGAGGATTATTTTTATTATTGTTTGTTTTATTCTTTTATGCACAAATTAGTTATTAAATCTTGTTATTATCTTACGTTTTGTCTCCTTCTTTCTTAATTATAGTTTTTATCCTATAACCCTTGCCTCAGATAAGCACGTAGTTTGGCGGACGTAAACACCACACTATGAACTGAACGCGACCCCTTGATCTAAGATTCTTGCATAAAACACTGCTATTCTGAAGGGTTCAATATGGAGATTGAAAAAACGTGAAAACAAGGCACTAAGTTAGTTCTTTTGTTATTCAATCAGCATAAAGAATATGATATTTATCATTTAGACGTTCACGGCCCGTGACACTATCGATAATGTAGAATTTTGGGCTTATGCCGTGTTTTATTTAATCACACTCGACGAGTTTCAAAAGAAACCATGTTTGTCTTTATCAGGAATAAATGGAAATACTACTAAATTGTTGCTAAGAGAAAGCAACAAAGAAACTAAAAAGGTGCCTTAAGATGGACGCCATTATAGCCCCATGTTAGGGACAACGAAAAGCAGCAGTGGGTATCTACAGAGGTCCCTGTACTTGTGGCGAGGCTTATATCGGGCAGACTTCGAGAACGATATGTACTCGCATTAAGGAACATAATAGATGTATCAGGCTCATTCAACCTGATAAATCAGCTGTTGCTGATCATGCTTTATCACCTGGCCATGATGTCATGTTCCATGGAGTGGATGTTCTTGCCCGTATAAAGCAATATCGTCCCAGAATCATCAGGGAGGCGGTTGAAATACGTAAACACCCAAATAATTTCAACCGCGACACCGGCTACATTCTCAGTGTGTCCTGGCTACCTATTATCAGAACCCTCAGAAAGTAATGCACTGCTGCTTTTCGTTGTCCCTAACATGGGGCTAAAATGGCGTCCATCTTTGGGCACCTTTATTAGTTTCTTTGTTGCTTTCTCTTAGCAACAATTTAGTCGTATTTCCGTTTATTCCTGATGAAGAAAGACATGATTTCTTTCGAAACGAGTCGAGTTTGATTAAATAAAACACGGCATAAGCTCAAAATTCTACATTAACTGTATATAAATCACAAGAACATAGGTTGCGTTCGCATTCACAAGCTTTTCGTTGTCCCTAACATGGGGCTATAATGGCGTCCATCTTAGGGCACCTTTTTTAGTTTCTTTGTTGCTTTCCCTTAGCAACAATTTAGTCGTATTTCCGTTTATTCCCGACGAAGAAAGACATGGTTTCTTTCGAAACGCGTCGAGTTTGATTAAATAAAACACGGCTTAAGCTCAAAATTGTACATTATGGATAATATATTTATTTATTATTTAACGTATGGCTAGCAACTAGATGAATTACAACATAATAAATGTATATATAAATAAGTAAATCATATCTACTGTACCGGATAACCCGATAGTAGGCTGTCAGATATCCGCCCCCTCAATCGGATTGCCAATAATCAAACGCGCCGGCATAGCTACATCAATGAAAATGGCACTGACAGATACTATCGAGATTAGAGCACAATAGTTAACCAGAAAATTATTTTGGAACACACCAAAATATACGGGGGTTCATACTTACCTTTACTTACCTCTTAAATATATCTCGGGGACTGGGTTGTCAACTGGATCACTTAAAAGTATGTCCTCACAATAACCTCCACCATTATATTTAAAATGAACCAAAACGAAGACGAGAAACTTTAAACTGCACAATAATTTATTTCACATAAAGAATGATTTTTAACAAAAATGAAACAACAAAATATACGTGGCAATCAGAAGCCATCGACCACATAACCATGTCCTCCTGTAGGACCTGTATTCTCTACATATAATGTTTTAGCTTTCTCAAGCTTATAGCAACGAAAAATAGTAATGCACTGGGAATGGAAACGGGATTTGGGATGAGACACATATATCAATTGCTTTGCGTGTTTATATACTGCACATTTTATTTATAGCCACAAGGCTATTATGAAACGCCCTTGGCCTCGGTAACACAGTTGTCCGGACCAGCTGCAAAGCACCTGTATAGTCAAAGCGGACACCCGTTCGTTCAACCCTAGCATAAGCGTGCTACCTCAGAGCTCGGCTCTCTCTTTTCAAATACGTAAATGTTCACATCTCAACTGAAATATTATCACGCAAATGTCTTACATGCTTCATTCAAACACCAGTGGATTCCTCCAATAATCCCAAATCATGATTATTTGTTCAAACCACTTGCTTAACTTGCGTTGTTTAGAGTATAAAAAAAACTCTAAATGTTAATAACAAAACTTCATTAATTATTTATAACAATAACAAATTGTTTATAACAATGTCAAATGACCATTGAAAATTTAATACACGCTTCTATTAATCACTATCATTCCAAATTATTTAACAAAGATATTTACAAAATTATTTTACAATATTAAATTGTTTATATTATTTATACAAGGAATACATTGAACCACACGTTTATCCGGTTGATAATTACTCAAATCGTGTTGATATAATCGACCAATGAAGGTTAGTTATATTTAACTGTCAAATTCAGGTTTAATAATGTTTAATAATAATTATTAATATTTGTGACTGTAACCTCCATTCAAAATCTTTATCTCAAATTATTTAACACTCTTGTTAATTTTAACAGTATCTTCATATGAATAGTCTTTCAAAGAACAAGAACAACATTCAGCGGGAAAATACTTCGCTCATAACGCACAAAAATGGCACAACAATTGGCCCAAAATTCATCATATATCTTATATATATGGCATAAAAATCTTCCAAACTACACACAAAAAAACCTCCACTATTAATTCATCAACTTCATTAATTATTGTGGGAACCTCCTTCATTATTCAAGGGCATTACTCAACAGCGACTTTTACACGTCCACTGAACTATCGATTATACATCCATTGTTCCTCTTTAAAAATTCTTATATTCATCAATTGTAATAATGACTGTTATTATTTAACCTTCGTGGGTTTCATTCATGAATCGATATGAAGTAAAAATTTGCCAATCACAAATAAATTTAATAGCAAATACGGTTAGACACTCCTGCCTGGTCTATCAAAATTGAGATTAACATCTTCAAAGTAACGCAGTATAAAAATACTATCTTCAAACAAAGTTCAACTAAACTGCAAAATAGTCGAATAGAATACAATTAGATTGTGGAATGCAAACATTATTGTTCCAATCTATAATTGAGAAAAACTCCTATCAAATGTTCATTACTATAGTGTATTCAATAAATTGTAATTAACGTTCGTATTTCATAAAATTGTCTATAATGCAATGATAAATGTCTATGTTGCAATCATGTTCATAAGACGACTAGTATTTCAAAGATCTTCGATATCGTAAAAGATTTTAACGCTCTAAAATCTTTTAAATTCTTCTTTCTTGAGGATGACAGAACATTGGTCAAAGTAATTTACTGAATAGAATTACTTTAATAAAATGACACGCTGTCTGAATTCAAATCTGCCATAGCAAATCGTTAACTTTACAGTTAAATCGTGACTACAAAAATATGCAAATTACTGAAAGAATCTAAATCATCAGTCTCAACTGATCCAAAATTATTTAAGTATGCCAATGACATAGCAATGTCTCAAAAATCGAAGAAAAAGGCATAAATCATCGAAGTGTACTGAGTACAAAAATATCAATCAAGAAAATGGGGCAAAAGGTAGGACAGAAAATATGGGAAGAATGGTTGCTCAAATATCGCTACAAGACTCAAATAATACAAGAAACGTTCACGACTACCTTATCTGCCGATTGAAGTTCCAGAGGAAAATTCCCCAAAGAAGACTGCTGATGGATCCATTTCACCAACTTAAAGATGAGCTCCATCCTCGAAACAGGAATCAGCGTCCTCGGAGAATCGAACTGCTTCCTCCTCCGAAATTGCACTGCTCCGTGGATACGAGAAACATCCTTCCGGCAAAATTCTTCATTGTGCGCCGGGATAACCCTGGCCTCTCTTGAAAGTTCTCTGAAGTTCTTGCAGGAATTCGTCATGAAGTTCAATGTAGTTATTTCCGCAGAAATATTCATAGTTGTGGAGTATGAAAATATTTCCACTGTTATCTGGTATAATTCAGCGATGGATTAACGATGCATGAGTGTAGTTGGATGTTCACTACATGCTCGCTTTTGTAGAAAGACGATTAACGAAGTTCCATGCTGTTACTTTACTCCAATAATATATGTCCCAATCGCATTAAATCCTTAGCCTTCCATCTCAACTGCTGTTATAATCATCAAAAGCACTGCAATATTATAATGTTCCATAGTCGAATGTATCGTTGTAATACCAAACTGTTGCACTCCACGTGTCAGCCGTAGTGTATAATATGGAATATAAAAGTGTTTCTCCTGTAGCGAGAAAATCACTTTTGTTGGCAGCCTAAAAGTTCCAATATCTTTCGAAGTATCACTGTGAAATCGTTTAAATCTTGTATACACCTCAATGTTATACTGCCTAATAGAATTATAATACAGGCTGAAGTTAGCGCTTGATATCTTGACTGGTGGAAACGTTAATGTGCGCGTTTCAACTTCACCTAGTTTCGAGCAGCGTAGAATGGAACTGCTCCGAGTTCGTTCGATGCGGCAGGCTTTCACCTCACGCTAAAGACAACTTACTTCACTGAATCACTTGAAAATAACTCTATATCACCAGAAATATATATGCGATCTGAGTATGAGATCTGAGCGTATGAGATCTGAGTATGAGAGCTCCTCTCTCCTGTGCACGACCTTTTATCAACTTCTTAAGGGGCGTATCTATCCCTTCCATAGCCTGTTGCTGCGTCATTGCTGGAAGTTTTAACTTTGGCTATACTTGACGGATTTTCAAAATTCAAAAACTCAAAATTAATTTCTTCAAAATTCCAAATCAATGCCATAACTGAAAATAGATTTCCACAAATCTGCATGCCAAAAGTAATCGAATATCGTAGTTTCAGCAATCTCCGTCTTCCTTCCAAACTATCGTTCATTGGTTCGCGTCTCTCCTCTAATAGCGTAGCTTCTTCCTTAGCACAATACCTTGTTTCCTGCGACTGCGTCGTAAATCTCGGATCTTTCTCGAATAAAATCATGACGTCACCAAGAATCTCAGCTCAATCAGCCTACTGGCATGAATTCTACGTCATCCGTGCCTACGTCATGAATATCCACGTCATAACTATGACATCCATTACTTTACTGATATTTGCCAATACAGCCATCGTGGTCTCAATATAATTCAATTTCCGGGGGCATTCTCCCTTCGCCACGTTTTAAAACAGTTGCAAATTGTTTTTAAACTCTGTGTTATAAATATCTCAATTCACTTGAACACGAAATTGAATTATTATTGGCTTACTCTTACATGATATTTCCTCTATGTTCCTTAATCATAAGTCTCTTCTTCTCTGGTTTGTGTGTGGCTAATGTATTCTCTCCTCTCTACTGTCTCTTCTGTCCTGAATTCCTGTTTTCCGAATTCTGCTGGTTCGTAGAAGGCCCAGGATCAATCACAACATCCTGCCTTTTCTTTTGATTTTCGGCTTCTTTTTCCCGTAACTCCTTCAGGTATTGCTGGCTTTCCTTCTCTCTTTCCTGATACTGATCCGGTGTCATAACCTGACCTTGAGAATCCTGATTTCTATTTTGGTTCTGGTTATTTCTATTATAATTTCTGTTATAACCATTATTGTTGTAATATCTGCCTCTTCCATTGTTGTAATTGCCTCGATTATAGTTCCAGCCTCTTCTCTGTTGATACGGACGGTAACCTTGCGATCTGTTATTCCGAAACTGATTATTCCTGTGAGGACCTACATTGTCAGTTTTCTCTTCATCTGGCTTGTCAGTTTGCTGAACTTGGTCCATATATACAGTATTTATTTCTTTGAAGTCATGCCTTTGACCTTTCTGTACCACGTTAGGCATTGGACTTGTGTAGTCTAACCTCCTCAGTAATTCGTCCATGCTGGTCAAATCCCTGATGTTTGACGAAATGATTAGTCTCCTCACCTCCACAGGCAGCATACGAGAAATCGCATCAATTAATTGCTCCGTTGACAATGGGGGTTGCAAAAATCTCAAGCGGGACAATTGACTCGTAAAGAAATCAGCGTACCGTGTTGGAAGAGTACCTGAGTATTTTCTTGAATAAACCTCCGCTCTTAACGAATTCTGCGCTTCTATGGACCAAAATCGTTTGATTAATGCCTCTGCAAACTCGTCAAAGTTACTGAAAGTGTATCTAAAAGCCCTAAACCATTCAAGGGGTCCTCCAATCAAAAATCTTTCCACTATCTTCATCTCTCTCTCTCTGGGAATGTGAGCTTCGATGAAATAATCTTTGAGGTTCCTGACATATTCTATAGGCGTCAAACTATCAGTGTTGCTGAATTTTTGCGGTTTGTCTTCAAAATTCCTGATGACCGTTACATTCCTCGGATATGAATCCGGGTAGTTTTTCCCACTATCTCGATAGTTCCACTCAGGTTCCCTATTCCTCTCGTCATCTTCCTCCCTGAATCTGGATATACGTTCTTCAGGAGTCACGTCTCTCTCTTCTGGATCTAGGTTATATCTTCTGGCATAATTCCTATTAATTTCGCAAGCCAAGCCTTCTGTATCCTTGTCAGTGATTTCCGTTAAGACTTTCCTGATTACCTCTTCTTTGTAGGTCTCCATCAAACTAGCTTCTCCTAGCTGCAAATTCTGCAGTTTGCTCGTCGTTTCATTTACATCAGAGACAACTTTATGAATCTGATCCTCTAACGCAGATTTTAATGCTTGCACATCCTGACCTATTTGTGTTCTATCTTCTACTTGTCTCTCGGATGGCGAATCCATCCTTACGCTTAAATCTTTCCTAACTTGTACTACTTCATTGTTAATATCTATTTGAGTACTGGCAAGTTTTCTTTCAATACGTTCCTGAATTTGGGTTACATGTTCCCCACTTGACCTATTCCACTCGTCTTTCCATACTGCTACATTTGCCGTTAACATTTCTGCTATGTCTACTTCGATATCGTCTTTAAGTAATCTATTATGGTCTAATACTTGGGTTCTCATGACCTCTACATCATACTTTGGGGGCGTGGTGGCTCAGCGGTCTAGCTGTATGCCTCTCACCAAGGCGGTCCGGGTTCGATTCCCGGTCAATGCATGTGAGATTTTCGAAGTGAAATGCCATGTCCTGTGGTTCGGATTCCACGTAAAAAGGAGGTCCCGTGGCTCATGATCTCAAGATTGACGGTCACGTTAAACTACAAGCTTCCCTTCCTTTTCCTTTTTACATCATACTTTAAACCTGCTAAAGACGCTGTCGTTCTAACTGACTCATCAACTAGCCTAGTCGTTAATGCACTCATATTACGCGTACAAAGTGTTTTCGAATTTTCTATTTCTTCCCTGACTTTATTTACATCAGTTTGGACTTTAGCAATATCTACGAAAACTGTGTTGACTTCTACTTGAATCTTATTTATATCACTTTGCATCTCATTTACATCCGAATGAATGTTATTAATATCAACCTGAACATTGGACACATCAGTTCTAACATTTTGGACTTCTCTTTGGACTTCCTCAACCTTGTCTTGGACAGTCGCAACATCATTTTTAACAACCACTACTTCAGCCCTAGCACATGAAATATCGCTCCGGACATTAGCAACATCAAGATTCAACATAGTAAGATCTTTTTGTACCTTAGACACATCTATTTTAACAACAGACACATCTTTATGCACATTGGACACGTCTGTGCGCATGTCAGTTACAGCATTCTCGATTCCTTGAGTATTAATCTGTAAACGCGACATATTATCCTCTAGGTTTGCAGAACTGGTCTGAATAACTTTCAAACTTTCATCCATTCTACTAGCATTCCTAGCTTCCATCTCCTCCATTCGACTAGTATTCCTAGCTTCCATTTCCTGCATGCTGTTATTCATGCTAGCTTTCATTTCCCTAGCACTTTCATTCAAGCTAGCTTTCAACTCCTCTAACATCATTCTCATACTCTCATCTGCCATTTCAATACTATTTCAATAATAAACTGCTTTAGGGACATACATCAAACAGAGTAAAATAACAACATCTGAGCAACATTCTTCACCATATATAAAATTTGAGCAATTTTCTGTCTTAAATCTAACTTATAATTACCTTATAATTAACCTTCGTAGACACTTCATGTTGAAATAAACTCAAGCACATGTTCTAAGTTTCTTTGGTTCATTTTAAAATATCCTAACACAAATAATTTACATTTATAATCCAAATAGTTTAATTTTATCTTTAATATGACTATACATGTCATAAGCCGGTCAAATAAAATAAGATTCCAGATCATAGGCGATTTTTCTAAGTTTCCAGCCTATTTAACCTCTTTCAAGTTGTATAAGATCTGATCTTTTCTGAGTGTAATTTTCCTAATACAATACAACATTTATTCCTATATAATCACACTCTCAAATTCTACAATTGGCTAAGACATCTAACAAAGAATCAACCTCTTTATTTGAGTCTTCACAATCCCTTTGACATCGATAACTTGGTAATCCAATGTTATTCGAACACTCCACAAAAATTGCGGTGTCAATTCTACTGCAATGACTTGGTAATCCAATGTTTTGTAGAACATGCCCCACGTTTTAGGGTTGCCAATCCTACTGTACCCGATAACCCGATAGTAGGCTGTCAGATATCCGCCCCCTCAATCGGATTGACAATAATCAAACGCGCTGGCATAGCTACATCAATGAAAATGGCACTGACAGATACTATCGAGATTAGAGCACAATAGTTAACCAGAAAATTATTGTGGAACACACCAAAATATACGGGGGTTCATACTTACCTTTACTTACCTCTTAAATATATCTCGGGGACTGGGTTGTCAACTGGATCACTTAAAAGTATGTCCTCACAATAACCTCCACCATTATATTTAAAATGAACCAAAACGAAGACGAGAAACTTTAAACTGCACAATAATTTATTTCACATAAAGAATGATTTTTAACAAAAATGAAACAACAAAATATACGTGGCAATCAGAAGCCATCGACCACATAACCATGTCCTCCTGTAGGACCTGTATTCTCTACATATAATGTTTTAGCTTTCTCAAGCTTATAGCAACGAAAAATAGTAATGCACTGGGAATGGAAACGGGATTTGGGATGAGACACATATATCATTGTGGTGTTTGAAGCCATATTTTCAGTGTTGCCTTAGTAAACAAGAGTTTAGTGCTTTTCAGTCGGTCAACACGAATGTACCCAAAAGAGATGGGTTATGCCCTAATCCTGAAATAAATTACATGAGATTAATAAAACACTAGGATGACCAGTTTCGATCGTCAAGCGATCATCATCAGATCCAATACACTTAGGCTATAAAATCTATGTTTGAAATACAGGTGAAAATATTTACAATATGTACAATTATTTAGTTGCAGTATTGGTACTGCAACTGTCAGTGTATGCTAAATGCAGTATATATGTTAGGTGAAATGCTAAATGGTGATGGCTATCCGGAGATTGTACTTTAGAGAGATTATATGGTTGTAAACTATGGTTAAACTATAAAATTTTAGGCTAACTACTTATCTGATTGTCTTCCGTACTACAGCTATTCGCAGTTTCCGTGCTCACTTGAACTCGCTGTGCGGTCGACTGCGGTGGTTATCTTAACGACTGGTTTTTCCCTGCCTTCCCCCCCTGTCCCTACGTGCTGTGGGGAGTGATCGCGATGTGTTTATGTGAGGTGTTGCCAACCTAGATAAGATGTATGTTATTGAATGAGGTGGATCTACAACTATTAAAGACCGTGGATTAGTCCTCGCCACGCGTGGAGCATAACCCATTCGAACTAAGCGTTGACGGTCTTATGAGGACGTCCCGGCACCTTTAATACTGCCTCTAATATGGGCCTTGGTTTATTGCAGAAGAAAAGTACATCGTACACCTGATCCAGATAACATTTACCTATTAAAAAACCCCTAATTTCCCCCCTTTTTTATCTAGCTTGGCTGTGTCGCTAAATTGTGTTTTGTTTCCGACAGGGTGTGTTTTTTAGTAGCGTGAAGAGGGGTGAGCTCTCCATGAACGTGTGTTCATTTAGATTGTTGGGATTGTTTCGTTTGGCTAGGTGTATCTCGATTGCTTCCTTTATGTCAAGAGCTCTGCCTTTCGATTCGTGATGGATTATTTTAAGGTCCGACTCTATGTTGGTAAAGCTATGCCCTGCGTCACACATATGTTCGCACACGGCTGAATGTGTTCCGTATCTTATCGCATTTCTATGTTCATTATAACGTGTGTCTACTCGCCTTCCACTCTGCCCGATGTAATTAGCTTGACAATCGGTGTCTTGGCACGTTATAGAATATACCCCTGACCTTGAATACGGGTCACGTTTATTTAGATTACTATTTAGGAGGTGCCTAGCGGTTGTGTTTTTCGTCGTGAAAGCTATCTTTATGCCTTGCTTTTTGAATAGGTTAGTGATTTTATATGTGTTCGCATTCACATAGTTGAAACGCGCAAATTTTTTCTCATTACTGTCCGGTTTGGGAATCGTTTTATCTTTATTTTTATGTTTGGCTATAATTTGATTTATTTTGCTTGGCGAGAAGTTGTTTTCCTTTGCTATTTGCATAATCGTTCTTATTTCCTTATTATAGTTGTCTTTTGACATGGGTATGTTTAAAGCCCTATGCACCATTGAATTGAAACCCGCTAGTTTGTGCGTACTGGGGTGATTAGACTGATTGTCGATTGCATGCGAGGTTTGTGTTGCTTTCCGGAATATGGAATATGAAAGGTCGTTGTCTTTACGTTCAATAGTTATATCGAGATAATTTATTTTCCGGTCTATTTCGGATTCCTTAGTGAATTTGATAGAATGGTGAAGGCTATTAATGGATTGGAGAATTGTTTCTTCGCTTGTTAGTTCAGTATCGTAGATGCAGATTACATCATCTACGTATCTTTTCCATATTACTATTCCCTTTGTTGAAGTCTTTTCTAAGAACGCATTTTCTAGTGCATTGATGAAGATGTCAGCGATTAACCCACTGTTGACCGACTGAAAAGCACTAAACTCTTGTTTACTAAGGCAACACTGAAAATATGGCTTCAAACACCACAATGTTCACGGCTAGTCAGGCAAATCGTGAAGCCAAGAAATTCAAATCACTCAGGCTTAAACTCATGAATTTAGACAAGTCAATTTGGTTCAACAAAAAATGTATAGAACTAAACCTCACCCCTAAATACGTACCAATTAAAACCGTACCGAACACACCAGCCTCGATCATTTCAACTAAACAAGCCAAAGCGCTTTGGATAAAAAACGAATTAAGATTTGCATACATAAGAAAGCAAAAAATTAACCAACAATTATACGACATTCAATTGCAACTAAGTAATTTCTGGCACGCAGCCCAATGGGACAGCTTCACCGAACACCTACATGACACCATCAAAATCAGAGCAACGAGGAAGCATGAAACGCTAGAAAATAAATTAAGAAAACTAGGTGAAACACAGAACCATCAATCTAACGAACAACACACGAATAACAATGAATTCAATTTCCACAGCAGAGTAAACAACAGAACGAACGTAACCTTTTCTCAAGGTGAAATGAATATGTTAGACAAAGGTTTGAAATACAACTGCACAGACGCACACACCAACCACAATATAAAACAGTTAATCACAGATATTGAGATAGCCAGTCACAAGCTCCCAGCAGAAGACAGGGAATTAACCAAAAATCTCGCCACCAACGAAGCCAAAAAAATCCTCAAACGAGAGGGCGATAGCAATAACATTCAAAACAACAAACAAATCAAAGAAATAAAGTCGTTGAAACAAAAAATAAAAGAACATGACTTAATCATCACAAAAGCAGATAAGGGAAACACTACAGTAATTTTGAACAAAACAGAATACATTGAAAAAACAGTCGAATTCCTAAACAACAACGAAATCAAGGAATTAACAAAAGACCCCACCAACAAATTCCAAAAACAAATAAAAAGTGCGCTAAAAGAAACAGAATACATACTGACCAAAGCTGAAAAATCAAAACTAATAAACATGAACCCGAAAATACCGTCATTGAGGGGACAACCAAAAATACACAAAAAGGAATGCCCAATGAGACCAATAGTCAATTGTAGGAATGCCCCTAATTACAAAATCAGCAAAGAGTTACTAAAAATCTTAAAATGCCGTCTTTCCAACGACAAAAACAACTCTGTAAAGAACACAACAGAACTAGTAACAGCATTGAACACCCTACAAATGAAACCTAGCTTCAGGCTAGTATCCTTCGACGTAACTAACATGTACACCAATATTCCGATTATTGAAGCAATCAACACTATCGAAAACAACTTAAAATCCAACAATTCGGTAAAAGAAATTGAAGAGATTGTGAGATTACTGAGGGTCGTTCTCACCCAAAACGTGTTTCAATTCGACAATAAAATATACACACAGAGAGAAGGCCTAGCAATGGGATCGCCACTAAGTGGGTTAATCGCTGACATCTTCATCAATGCACTAGAAAATGCGTTCTTAGAAAAGACTTCAACAAAGGGAATAGAAATATGGAAAAGATACGTAGATGATGTAATCTGCATCTACGATACTGAACTAACAAGCGAAGAAACAATTCTCCAATCCATTAATAGCCTTCACCATTCTATCAAATTCACTAAGGAATCCGAAATAGACCGGAAAATAAATTATCTCGATATAACTATTGAACGTAAAGACAACGACCTTTCATATTCCATATTCCGGAAAGCAACACAAACCTCGCATGCAATCGACAATCAGTCTAATCACCCCAGTACGCACAAACTAGCGGGTTTCAATTCAATGGTGCATAGGGCTTTAAACATACCCATGTCAAAAGACAACTATAATAAGGAAATAAGAACGATTATGCAAATAGCAAAGGAAAACAACTTCTCGCCAAGCAAAATAAATCAAATTATAGCCAAACATAAAAATAAAGATAAAACGATTCCCAAACCGGACAGTAATGAGAAAAAATTTGCGCGTTTCAACTATGTGAATGCGAACACATATAAAATCACTAACCTATTCAAAAAGCAAGGCATAAAGATAGCTTTCACGACGAAAAACACAACCGCTAGGCACCTCCTAAATAGTAATCTAAATAAACGTGACCCGTATTCAAGGTCAGGGGTATATTCTATAACGTGCCAAGACACCGATTGTCAAGCTAATTACATCGGGCAGAGTGGAAGGCGAGTAGACACACGTTATAATGAACATAGAAATGCGATAAGATACGGAACACATTCAGCCGTGTGCGAACATATGTGTGACGCAGGGCATAGCTTTACCAACATAGAGTCGGACCTTAAAATAATCCATCACGAATCGAAAGGCAGAGCTCTTGACATAAAGGAAGCAATCGAGATACACCTAGCCAAACGAAACAATCCCAACAATCTAAATGAACACACGTTCATGGAGAGCTCACCCCTCTTCACGCTACTAAAAAACACACCCTGTCGGAAACAAAACACAATTTAGCGACACAGCCAAGCTAGATAAAAAAGGGGGGAAATTAGGGGTTTTTTAATAGGTAAATGTTATCTGGATCAGGTGTACGATGTACTTTTCTTCTGCAATAAACCAAGGCCCATATTAGAGGCAGTATTAAAGGTGCCGGGACGTCCTCATAAGACCGTCAACGCTTAGTTCGAATGGGTTATGCTCCACGCGTGGCGAGGACTAATCCACGGTCTTTAATAGTTGTAGATCCACCTCATTCAATAACATACATCTTATCTAGGTTGGCAACACCTCACATAAACACATCGCGATCACTCCCCACAGCACGTAGGGACAGGGGGGGAAGGCAGGGAAAAACCAGTCGTTAAGATAACCACCGCAGTCGACCGCACAGCGAGTTCAAGTGAGCACGGAAACTGCGAATAGCTGTAGTACGGAAGACAATCAGATAAGTAGTTAGCCTAAAATTTTATAGTTTAACCATAGTTTACAACCATATAATCTCTCTAAAGTACAATCTCCGGATAGCCATCACCATTTAGCATTTCACCTAACATATATACTGCATTTAGCATACACTGACAGTTGCAGTACCAATACTGCAACTAAATAATTGTACATATTGTAAATATTTTCACCTGTATTTCAAACATAGATTTTATAGCCTAAGTGTATTGGATCTGATGATGATCGCTTGACGATCGAAACTGGTCATCCTAGTGTTTTATTAATCTCATGTAATTTATTTCAGGATTAGGGCATAACCCATCTCTTTTGGGTACATTCGTGTTGACCGACTGAAAAGCACTAAACTCTTGTACACATATATCAATTGATTTGCGTGTTTATATACTGCACATTTTATTTATAGCCACAAGGCTATTATGAAACGCCCTTGGCCTCGGTAACACAGTTGTCCGGACCAGCTGCAAAGCACCTGTATAGTCAAAGCGGACACCCGTTCGTTCAACCCTAGCATAAGCGTGCTACCTCAGAGCTCGGCTCTCTCTTTTCAAATACGTAAATGTTCACATCTCAACTGAAATATTATCACGCAAATGTCTTACATGCTTCATTCAAACACCAGTGGATTCCTCCAACAATCCCAAATCATGACTATTTGTTCAAACCACTTGCTTAACTTGCGTTGTTTAGAGTATAAAAAAAACTCTAAATGTTAATAACAAAACTTCATTAATTATTTATAACAATAACAAATTGTTTATAACAATGCCAAATGACCATTGAAAATTTAATACACGCTTCTATTAATCACTATCATTCCAAATTATTTAACAAAGATATTTACAAAATTATTTTACAATATTAAATTGTTTATATTATTTATACAAGGAATACATTGAACCACACGTTTATCCGGTTGATAATTACTCAAATCGTGTTGATATAATCGACCAATGAAGGTTAGTTATATTTAACTGTCAAATTCAGGTTTAATAATGTTTAATAATAATTATTAATATTTGTGACTGTAACCTCCATTCAAAATCTTTATCTCAAATTATTTAACACTCTTGTTAATTTTAACAGTATCTTCATATGAATAATCTTTCAAAGAACAAGAACAACATTCAGCGGGAAAATACTTCGCTCATAACGCACAAAAATGGCACAACAATTGGCCCAAAATTCATCATATATCTTATATATATGGCATAAAAATCTTCCAAACTACACACAAAAAAACCTCCACTATTAATTCATCAACTTCATTAATTATTGTGGGAACCTCCTTCATTATTCAAGGGCATTACTCAACAGCGACTTTTACACGTCCACTGAACTATCGATTATACATCCATTGTTCCTCTTTAAAAATTCTTATATTCATCAATTGTAATAATGACTGTTATTATTTAACCTTCGTGGGTTTCATTCATGAATCGATATGAAGTAAAAATTTGCCAATCACAAATAAATTTAATAGCAAATACGGTTAGACACTCCTGCCTGGTCTATCAAAATTGAGATTAACATCTTCAAAGTAACGCAGTATAAAAATACTATCTTCAAACAAAGTTCAACTAAACTGCAAAATAGTCGAATAGAATACAATTAGATTGTGGAATGCAAACATTATTGTTCCAATCTATAATTGAGAAAAACTCCTATCAAATGTTCATTACTATAGTGTATTCAATAAATTGTAATTAACGTTCGTATTTCATAAAATTGTCTATAATGCAATGATAAATGTCTATGTTGCAATCATGTTCATAAGACGACTAGTATTTCAAAGATCGTCGATATCGTAAAAGATTTTAACGCTCTAAAATCTTTTAAATTCTTCTTTCTTGAGGATGACAGAACATTGGTCAAAGTAATTTACTGAATAGAATTACTTTAATAAAATGACACGCTGTCTGAATTCAAATCTGCCATAGCAAATCGTTAACTTTACAGTTAAATCGTGACTACAAAAATATGCAAATTACTGAAAGAATCTAAATCATCAGTCTCAACTGATCCAAAATTATTTAAGTATGCCAATGACATAGCAATGTCTCAAAAATCGAAGAAAAAGGCATAAATCATCGAAGTGTACTGAGTACAAAAATATCAATCAAGAAAATGGGGCAAAAGGTAGGACAGAAAATATGGGAAGAATGGTTGCTCAAATATCGCTACAAGACTCAAATAATACAAGAAACGTTCACGACTACCTTATCTGCCGATTGAAGTTCCAGAGGAAAATTCCCCAAAGAAGACTGCTGATGGATCCATTTCACCAACTTAAAGATGAGCTCCATCCTCGAAACAGGAATCAGCGTCCTCGGAGAATCGAACTGCTTCCTCCTCCGAAATTGCACTGCTCCGTGGATACGAGAAACATCCTTCCGGCAAAATTCTTCATTGTGCGCCGGGATAACCCTGGCCTCTCTTGAAAGTTCTCTGAAGTTCTTGCAGGAATTCGTCATGAAGTTCAATGTAGTTATTTCCGCAGAAATATTCATAGTTGTGGAGTATGAAAATATTTCCACTGTTATCTGGTATAATTCAGCGATGGATTAACGATGCATGAGTGTAGTTGGATGTTCACTACATGCTCGCTTTTGTAGAAAGACGATTAACGAAGTTCCATGCTGTTACTTTACTCCAATAATATATGTCCCAATCGCATTAAATCCTTAGCCTTCCATCTCAACTGCTGTTATAATCATCAAAAGCACTGCAATATTATAATGTTCCATAGTCGAATGTATCGTTGTAATACCAAACTGTTGCACTCCACGTGTCAGCCGTAGTGTATAATATGGAATATAAAAGTGTTTCTCCTGTAGCGAGAAAATCACTTTTGTTGGCAGCCTAAAAGTTCCAATATCTTTCGAAGTATCACTGTGAAATCGTTTAAATCTTGTATACACCTCAATGTTATACTGCCTAATAGAATTATAATACAGGCTGAAGTTAGCGCTTGATATCTTGACTGGTGGAAACGTTAATGTGCGCGTTTCAACTTCACCTAGTTTCGAGCAGCGTAGAATGGAACTGCTCCGAGTTCGTTCGATGCGGCAGGCTTTCACCTCACGCTAAAGACAACTTACTTCACTGAATCACTTGAAAATAACTCTATATCACCAGAAATATATATGCGATCTGAGTATGAGATCTGAGCGTATGAGATCTGAGTATGAGAGCTCCTCTCTCCTGTGCACGACCTTTTATCAACTTCTTAAGGGGCGTATCTATCCCTTCCATAGCCTGTTGCTGCGTCATTGCTGGAAGTTTTAACTTTGGCTATACTTGACGGATTTTCAAAATTCAAAAACTCAAAATTAATTTCTTCAAAATTCCAAATCAATGCCATAACTGAAAATAGATTTCCACAAATCTGCATGCCAAAAGTAATCGAATATCGTAGTTTCAGCAATCTCCGTCTTCCTTCCAAACTATCGTTCATTGGTTCGCGTCTCTCCTCCAATAGCGTAGCTTCTTCCTTAGCACAATACCTTGTTTCCTGCGACTGCGTCGTAAATCTCGGATCTTTCTCGAATAAAATCATGACGTCACCAAGAATCTCAGCTCAATCAGCCTACTGGCATGAATTCTACGTCATCCGTGCCTACGTCATGAATATCCACGTCATAACTATGACATCCATAACTTTACTGATATTTGCCAATACAGCCATCGTGGTCTCAATATAATTCAATTTCCGGGGGCAGTACAATATATAAATCACAAGAACATAGGTTGCGTTCACATTCACAACGAGATGTCCAGTTGTTGACGCCAGTTCAGAAAGGGAGATGCAGCAGAAATAACATATTGAGGTGATCCAGCATACTTCCTCATCGGACATTATTGAATAATATGCTCTACGGTTTGAAGAGGAGCTCCGCAGTCACAGGCAGGAGAATCATAAAGTCCCCATTTATGTCGCATGGCGTTACATCTGGCGTGACCTCTTCTTAGGCGATTTAACTTTACCCACTGGTTTCTCTTCAGGTTAAATCCCGGAAGTCTTATAGTAGGATCTAGAATACCTTCATGTTTCACAGGAGCAGACTTCCAGTTTTGGCGCCATTGTTCCGTGCAATTAATATCAGGTATGTTATGCCATATTGGGTTCCTTGATCTAAGACGACTGGAGGAAAGATCATTAAGCACTTCATGAATTGGGAGATTCTGCAGGTGATTTTGTTGATGTAGCTTTCTCCACTCACGTACTGTTGCTTCCTGTCGTCTTAGGTCTGGAGGTGAATCTCAGTGTACCTGTTATGACCCTCATACTTTCATTCAGATGAACATCGATCTTTTTAGTATGAGCACTACGGTGCCACACTGGGGCACAATACTCTGCTACAGGATAAACCATGGAGAGGGCAGTCGTGCGTAGTGAAGTTGCATCAGCACCCCATGATGTGCCAGCCAATTTCTTCATGATATTGTTCCGCGATTTGAGTTTTTGGCCTGTGTATTCCAAGTGTTTCTCGAAGGTTAAGGAACGGTCCAAGGTGATGCCATATACTAGGGCTGAAATTGTGCTTAAATCTTTCCTGGCAAAAGGTCACTTTCAGCTGTTGGTGGGCAATGCGGTTGCAAACATGATATTAATTTAGACACATACTTGCGGGCAAATTTTCAATTTAAAGGAAAGCCAAACATACGTGGTGGTGTAGATGATTGTTTTCAAGGGGCGAAATGTTTAGCTCATTTTCCCGTAACTATACGATAGGGATGATTAAAAAAATACAACTACTTCCAAATAATTTAAATTTAACTTACATACTAGACGATATGAAAAGAAAAGAATAAGGGAAATAAAAGACAGGGAAAAGAAATACCTCCGGCCGCCGAAGAAAGGGATGTTGATTAATTTATGGGCTTTGGAACATCGTGCTCATGTAGCCCCGTGTACTTGGCGGTGTGTTGAATTTGTCTGATAACCCGTCTTATTGTGATGGCTGTATTAGTGTGTATTTATAAGTCCAGTGAATTGTCCGATGGTAACTCATGAAATGAGATTCCTCGGCATTCAAACTTGACCTGTTCTGATTTACAAAAGCACACACATCAATACGCCACCAAAAAATACAAAACACAACTTCACCATTAACATCAATACAAAACAAATGTCTGTAACAGTGACTTGAAAAAGCTGCGAACACAGCGCCTATATTTGGAAACGAGGTTGTACGAATAAACCAATACTGTAATATTTTTTAATGGGCAGTCAGTTTAAAGCAGCCAGGAGGGATGCAATCCAGCAGGCAGTGGCCACCCCATTTATTATCTAAAGTACGATAAAAACATTAGAAACTGAACGCAATAAAAATCTGAAACCGTATCTCTTTTATTAACAGGGGTCGTAATAGGGAAATGAAATTAAAAAATAAATACATTGGCAAACCCTGCATTCGACATACTATTGCAGATTATTCTTAAAGTAGCATTATTTTCTTTGTGATTAGATTTTAGATGATAAGGACCAAACAGTAGCTACGGCGGTTGTAACACAATTTGCCACCGGGACCAATGTGGCGGTGGTAACACAGAATGACACCAGGTACCGCAATGGACAGAGACAATCCAAAGATATTGGTGTTGACCAAAGAGGATATAAATAAAGTGTTGACTAAGGCTAGCGGTAGCCATAACAACACTTGGGTTATTGACAAACGAGTGCTGTTCTTTGTACATATATCTGATCTATTATTTCTTCAAATTAAATAAGTGTTCATCCCACATTTTGCTGATTTCCTATGTCTTAGCCATTTTAGTGCTTACTGACGAATGATATTGTGTAATGGTGTAGTTATCACGAATTCCCTGAACTCCGCTATAGCATTTTAGTGATCATTACGGTATGGATTTAGAGAATATATTTCTTATCTTACGAAATATTTTAGGGGCTAAAGAAGCCCAATGTGTTCTTAATCAATGCATCGTATTTAACATTAAACTGGGATTATACGTTGTTGCATTTACTTTAACTAGGTGAGATAGGTTGGATGGCTCCTCTGTTTGTTTAGGGGCTGAGACAACGCGGTCATGCAGCCCCATGTACTTTGGATGTGTGTAGAATCTGCCTGATAACCAGTGTTAGTTGTGATGGCTGTATTATTGTGTGTTAAATGTAATTCAGGCAAGGACTACAGATAGTCAGTTTTAAGTAGTTCCTACTTTTGCTACCAAATGCTACCGTCAACGACACCTAGCTGCAAACTTGGTTAAAAGGTACCACCGCTACCACAACCTGACGGTGAACGTTGGAACTTAATAGCGTTAATCAAATTTAAACTACAAATTTTACCTTCACACGAGTGTAGTTAATGGAAGGTTCTTTTACACCACATAAATCTATGACATGGGCCCACTGGCTTTACTTCCCCTCCGAAGGAAGACATACTGAGGGATTTTTAACGCTCTTCAAAAATTCGATGACTTTGACCGGGTTTGAACCCGCGACCTTAGGTATAGAAACTCAGCATGCTACCAAATACGCCACCAAAGCCGCCCAATATGAGATAATAGGCATGGAAATACAGCAATACTGTTCCCTAATATGCCGATATAGTAGCCTACACACTGACTTATGTACATGAATAAGCCATTTCTCATTAATCACACCATTTGTGTGGGTTAAAAATCGTAAGTATATTTGACTCCAGAATGATGACTTTATATTCCAAACATTGAATCATTTAAATATTGTTTCCTTTCAAAAAAGTGGACGCAATAATTTAAAAATTAAAGAGCTCTATGTGAACAAAACGTCTAAATTACACCCATTACAACAAAAATAAAGACTATCAGGAAAGTACTGTAATTGTCAGACTAGATCCTTGAGAAATGTGCATATACAGCCCCCCCCCCTTTTTTTGTTATTGATGCATTCTCTACTACGTTATTGTACTCCACAGTACTTTTCGCCTAGATTTACAGTGAGTTAATATTGCACTTGATTAACTTCAGAGCCCTGGATAACTATGTTTTAAACTCACTTAGGGGCAAAGTGAATATACTTTGCGAAATATATTGGCATGTATCTTTCTATAACAAATAAATACACCTCCCGGGCAACGCCGGGTAAAATAGCTAGTATACAATAAATTAAAGACCTAATATCTACAAGCTTGCGTTTGTCAGGTCTATATTATTCAATAGTCGTTCTAATATACAATTGCTTATGTCTTGCATTTATACATTGTTACCTGGATCACCTCGTGGTGTAGCAGATAGTATTCTTCGCTGTCGCTCCAGAGATCCGGGTTCGATCTTGCGTTTGTCAGGTCTATATTATTCAATAGTCGTTGTAATATACAGTTGCTTATGTCTTGCATTTATACATTGTTACCTGGACCACCTCGTGGTGTAGCAGATAGTATTCTTTGCTGTCGCTCCAGAGATCCGGGTTCGATCTTGCGTTTGTCAGGTCTATATTATTCAATAGTCGTTGTAATATACAGTTGCTTATGTCTTGCATTTATACATTGTTACCTGGACCACCTCGTGGTGTAGCAGATAGTATTCTTCGCTGTCGCTCCAGAGATCCGGGTTCGATTCACGGCTCTACCAAGACATTTAATTCTGGTCTGAGGGTTGGAATGGTGTACACTCAGCCTCGTGAGGCAAAACTGAGATGAGGTGGGGTCAATTTCCATCTAAGCCATCCTACAAGTGGTTTTTCGTTGTTTTCCACTTAACTCCAGGCAAATGCCGGAATGGTTCCTAACTTAAAGACACGGCCACATCTTTCGCAAACTTCACCTGAATTACAAGTACGCACACTAATGCGGGCATCACAATAACACAGATTATTACACACTAAAAATAAAGGGGCCTATATGACCCCTAAAATATGCACCAACGCCAAAACTTTAAAATAAGGTACTTTCCAGGCATTTTTTCCTGAAATGTAGCGGAACTCTCCAATACTTTTCAGTGCTACTTGTGGCATAATGACTAACATGCTTCGCTGTCACCACGGAAGTCCGTGTTTGATTTCTGGCTCTGTCTAGAAATTTAGATTTGGTCTAAGGGCTGGCAGAAATTAAAAGAGGTGGATTCGATTCCCACCTCAGATATCCTAGAAGTGGTTTTCCATGGGTTCCCTCTTCTAATCTAGGAAAATAAGGCCTCGGCCACCTCCTACTAAATACTAAAGCACTCACCGCATACACACAAGTACACGGGGCTACATGACCACGATGTCCCAAAGCCCCTAAATATATTAACAGCAACAACATATTTTCCCAACATCTCTAATCGTTAGTCACTGACACCGTGAATCTCCAATTTACCTTCCTGATATCACCTTGGGTCTCTCTACGATTTTCCTGTGTCTTCAGAGCTTCCAGTGAACAATTCTATTGTCTATATGTTCGGATCCTTCCTTACCATATGTCCAACCTACTGCCGTTTCAATATAGCTACTCTTTCCAGGAGTCTGCGTTCTTCATACGGTTTCCTTCGATTGAATCTTACCCTTGAGGCTGATTTCCAGCATCTGGGTGTTGTTGCTTACAAGTGGTTGCCTTCCTCACAATCATACAGTAGTTTCTATGTGTGTTTTTTTTTACCGGTGGAGCTCAAGTCAGTCAGCAAGAGCTATTGCCGCACATGTCTTTTTAAAAAAATATTTGGTAAACTTCCTCTGCTCACAAGTGGATCATGATTACTCGTCATCACCGATGTCGTCAAAATTTATGTTATATGCAGGGTTTGGCCAAAAATGAAAGTGACAGAAGTTGGAGCTCGAGATGGCCAAGCGTTTAGAATAAAATAGCATTTTTGGCGCTGGTCGGGCGAGGCAGGAGCCAGGTATGTGTTTCGTTTTTCTATAGCAACTTTAAAACAACCATGCAATTCTTAAAATGCGCCGTTCATAACTTGTGCAAGATGTTGAGAAAATAACTACTTCCCCCGTTTTTTCGATGAATACCACCCCAGCACGTGTAAATCATGAACTGTAAAGCCGGGTGAGTTAGTCGTGGTCGTTACGGCATGACTGCTGGCAGTCGCTCACATCCGGGAGGCGAGGAGGTTCGAATCCCCCCGCCGGCAACCTTGAAGATGGTCTTCTGTGGTTTCCAATCTTCCTTCCAGGCAAATGCCGGGGTTGCTCCCTAACTATAGGCCACAGCCGCTACCTTCCAACTCCTCGTCCTTACATCCCAACTTTCCTCCCCAACGGTACTTGTAGCTCACCCATTGGGTGTCCGTCTCGAAGCAGCTACAAAACTGGCGAGCCGAACATGCCCATCCTTGGACACTCCCGGCACTAAAATCCATACGCTAAAAAAAAACTGTAAAATCATAAAAATATCTAATGTTTGTAATCCCTTTCTGGAAATGTATTTGCCATCTCAATCTTCCTTTGCCATTCAGTTACATGACTTTTATGCAATAATCTGGAAGAACAGCGCCCACGTAAAGATGGTAGATACTCAGCTCAACATAGCCATGAGAACCATCTCTACTGGCTCCCAACACTCAGCCACATAGTCCCTCCGGTGTTAAGAAGACAAGATGCACTGAGGTAATAATATTCTAAAATAGTGAACAACCCTGCACTTCCAATCCATGATGACATTCCCACTGTGGCAATAAACCGACCCCGGTCCAGGAATCCACCCCTGCGACTGGCTCAACTGCATGTTGATAGTAATTTCAACATTGCAACTGAATAGCATGATACATGGACTAGAAATGCCCCACCGGAACGTGACCTCATTGATCCTTTAAAGAAAACCAAGGGCTTTGAAAAACCGCGACATATATGGAAGACTATTAACCGCTTCCGTACAGGACATAGAGTTTGTGCATACAACCTGCACAAATGGGGGAAGCGTCCAGACCCCTGCTGTGATTGCGGTACATCGAACCCGAACATCAGGCACATTGTCGAAGATTGCAAACTAAGAGCGTACCTAGGTGACCCTAATGACTTTTTCTGAACTACACCATCAAGCCTAGACTGGATAAATAGACTGGACATAAGGTTATAATAAGGTCGATATCTGTGCTTGTATGTACTTCTTATCATTTCAAATGACCTTGTCGACTTCATCGTTATGCTTTGGTCTACCGTTATGCGTTACGGTTACGGAGAGGAAATTTACTAAGGTTGCACTTGAGCGTATGACGTCATCATGTTGTTCAGTGCATATGCATCGAGTCTGAGTTTTCTCCTGGGCTATGGCGTTATGCGATACGGAGACGGAGAGCGTATGACGTCATCATGTTGTTCAGTGCATATGCACCGAGTCTGAGCTTACTCCTGGGCTATGGCGTTATGCGATACGAAGACGGAGAGCGCGTGACGTCATGCAGCAGAGTGCACCTCCCGCTCTCCGTTCCCCACGCGGGAAGCCTAAGTTAATGGGTATTGGAGTCTGTTGAAAGAGTCCTGGGGCTTCGAGCGATGCGAGAAGCCCTCCTGCCTTTCTAGCATGTGTAGCATTTGTAGCATGCGTCATTTGAAATGATATAAAGTCTAGTCTTTCAGACTGACTGTAACTTTTTATTATTATTACTATTATTATTATTATTATTATTATTATTATTATTCTTTAATCGTATCGGCCAACTAAGGACCACGTTATTTCAACTGGCTTCTCTGGGCTTTGATGTTTGCCCAGTGTTCCTTCATACGTTGCCGGTGTTGCTCTTTTCTTTCTTCCGTCCACATCTTTCCCGTCTTCAACTTCGGTTTTTCTTGAAAACCCTGGTGGTCGTGTAGTTTCTTCCTGAGGGGATTGCGTTCTTGAATATCCTCACAGCTAATTTCCATCTCTTGCAGGTCACTTTCCACCTCTTCGAACCAGGCTGGCTTGGTCTTCTTATTTTTAAAATAGTTAAAGATCCGGGTTGTCAATCGTGTGGGTTTCATTCTAAGCAAGTGGCCATAAAATGCAATCCTCCTTTTCCTCATTACATCAGAGATCTTCTGGACATGAATATACAGCTCATAGTTATGCCGTCGTCTATATTCACCGTTGTCTTTAATCGGGCCAAGAATTTTCCTCAAGATCTTTCTTTCCTTGATCTCCAATTTTTCTACCAGGCCTTTCTTGTTCATGGTGAGGCATTCCGCTGCGTACAGAGCCTCTGGTCGTATGACAGTGCAATAATGCCTAAGTTTTGCGTTCAGGTATATTGACTTTTTGTTGTAAACGTCCTTGGTGAGTTGGTACGCCATTTCCATTTTGTTCATGCGCGAAGTGAAGGTTTCTTTCTCACATACGTTGGGTTCTATCCACTCGCCAAGATATTTAAACTTATCTGTCCGTTTGATTTTCCCCTGGTTTACTTTTAGCTCCCTTGGTGCTGGCTTGATGTTAGTTATGAAGTGTGTTTTCTCCAAAGAGATCTGAAGACCAACTTTTGTTGCCTGTACCTGCAGCTGGTTAATTTGTTTTGTGGCCATGTCTAAAGAGTCGGAGAAAATTGCAAGATCATCTGCAAAAGCGAGGCAATCAATAGAAAGGTTCATGTTCTTGTAACCCAGTCGTACTCCATATTGGACCCCATCGTTCATTTCTTTGCGCCACTCGCGGATGACCTTTTCCAGTGCACAGTTGAAGAGCAGGGGTGAAAGCCCATCTCCCTGCCTAACTCCTGTCTTAATTTCGAAAGAGTCCGAAATTTCTCCTCTGAACTTGACTCTGGAGGTGGTGTTAGCTAAGGTCTGTTGAATGATTGCCCTGGTTTTATTATCCAATCCAAATTCCTTTAGAATTTGAATAAGAGCTATTCTATCAATCGAATCATAGGCCTTCCTGAAGTCGATGAAGGTTACCACAAATTTCTTGTTCCTTTGCTTCAGATAGAAAAGGATGGATTTCAGATTCATAATTTGTTCTGCACATGAGCGCTCTTTCCTGAACCCTCCTTGGTACTCTCCTAATTGTGGATCAAGTTGTTGTTCTGCCCTAATCTGCAGAGCTTTTGAAATAATTTTGTAAGTTATCAGTAGGAGGGAAATGCCGCGGTAGTTGTTAACGTCCGTTTTGTCACCTTTCTTATGCAGGGGATGAATCAAGGCAGAAGTCCAGTCACGTGGAAGTTTCTCAGTTTCCCAAATCTCCTTGATAATGTCAGTCAATTTATCAATCATCTTTTCACCAGCATACTTCCACAATTCGGCGATTATCGAGTCCTCACCTGGTGCCTTGTTGTTCTTAAGTGACTGGATAATCTGTTTGATTTCTTCTTTCGTTGGAGGGGATGAATCTGGGTGGACTTGTACGTTGTCTTCAAATGAGAAAGTGGATTTGGGAGTCTCACAATTAAGGAGGGATTCAAAGTATTTCGCTAGAATCTGGCAATTTTCTCTCTCACTGTAAGCTAGTCTCCCATTTGAGTCTTTGAACTGTAGACTCGGAGGATTGTATTTGCTTAGATTGCGTTTGAAGGTTCTGTAGAAGTCCCTTGTGTTGTTCCTCTGAAAGTCTAGCTCAATTTGAGTTAGTTGGCTCTTGTTGTAGGCACGTTTTACATTGCGGATGATTTTTGCAGCGCGTTGTCTCTCGTTCACGAAGTTTTCCCAATTTTCTTGGTTCTTTCCCGAGTTCCATTTCTGCCAGGCAAGTTGTCTTTGCTTTACCACTGAATCACATACATTATTCCACCACGCATGTTTCTTTGACTTCGTCAGTGGAACTGTCTCCTGTGCTGTTGTGACCAAGGCCTGTTGTAGTTCATCCCAGTTTTCGGGATTCCAAGATTCTAGTTTTTGAGTAAATTTAGGGCACAATCGTAGTTTTTCCGTATCAAATCGATTGATCTTTTTTAAGACGGCCTTTCTGGTGTTTCTCGGAATCAGCTTAACTTTGATTTTGGATAGATAGTGATCCGAATCTAGATTGGCATTTCTTAGAACCTTCACATTCTGTATTTCTCTCTGAGCTTTACGTGCAATAGCGACGTGATCAATTTGAAATTCGCCGAGATTTGGATTCGGAGATGTCCAAGTCTTCTGTTTTCTCGGAAGGTGTTTGAACGCTGTGGATTTTATTACAAGATTGAAAGCCTTACATAGTTCTACGAGCCTCTCACCATTGCGATTTGTTCTCTGGTGAGCTGGATAGTTTCCGATAATGTTTTGGAACTTTCTTTCCTTACCCAGCTGTGCATTGAAATCTCCAAGAAGCATAATCGTGTGTTTGTTTGGAATCTTACAGAGAACATCTTCAAGGTCTTCCCAGAATCTATCCGTTCCTTCCGGGTCTCTCTTATTCGCTTGATTGATTGGCGCATGGACATTCACAACAGTATAAACTTTGTTTGTGCTCCGGAAGGAGAGAGTTGAAACTCGACTGCTAGGCGAGTTGAAGCCAATTATTGAATCCAAAATCTTCCTACTGACGATGAATCCTGTGCCAAGGTTGGGAACTGTTTTTATTACACGTTTACCAGTTTTACCTTTAAAAATTCTGTAGCCTTCTGACTCAAAGGCTTGTTCATCTGTGAATCTCGTTTCTTGAATTGCTGCAATCAGGATTTGATGTTGGGATAAGGAATCAGTTAGTTGTTTCAATTTACCAATCTTCCGAAGGGAATTCGTGTTAAAGGTAGCAAAGAAATTCCGGCGTTTGTGTTGGATCTTTCCTGGAGTCTCCGATACCTCCATGCATGTCGGCGCAGGCTCCCCAGATTCCGAAGGCCTGCATGCTTCGCTCAAGGCGAAGGTGGATTGGTTACCACCTGGGGTAGTAGCTTTTGCTGAACTTTCCTCCATGCTTTGAACAGTTGAAAAACTGTAGTTTGGGGTCAGTGATGTTTCACACCGACCAGGGTACTACCAAGGTTGTGAGCCTTGGAGCCCCCAGCACTGATCGGCTCGCCGACCCAGTTTCCCGCTGGGATTATTATTATTATTATTATTATTATTATTATTATTATTATTATTATTGTGTTTCATGTGTAATGCCATACACTAAAAAAAATCAATAGACACAACATATTGAGCATTATTTCGATTTATTTGCAGTGTAAGTAACGTACAAATTAATAAACACAAGACAAAAGAGTTTCCTCATACGGGTTCGACCCCACGACCCTCGGATTACCGTTATGTACTCTTTAAGCTGCGCCAACCGCTGCCTGGAAACTACGCTGACATACGTGGATCATGTCTCGCCCGACCTTTACAAAAAATGCTATTTCTTCTAAACGCTTGGCCATCTGGAGTTCCCATTTCTGTAACTTTCATTTCTGGTCAAGCCCTGCATATTCCATAAATTTGGACGAAATCGGTGATGACAAGTAGGCGTTGTCTCCTTGTCAGTGATAACGCATACACACCAATATAGCCCACAACACACTAAATAAGTTACTAAGACTTCAAGGTTTCCTCCAAATCATAATCACAATATTAGAACAGATATGCTTACCAATCAGAATACAGTAACATGAATTACCCGACAGTTTTCACCCCTCCACACATGGGAGGTGAGCACGGAGTGGCTAATGTATCAACAAGAGTGTGACAGGAGCGTGAATGATCAGTATTTCAGGACCACTCGCGAAGTTTATAGAACGCTCATGGAGCACAATTAACACTTTATCTGACTTTATAGTCACAAAATGTTAGCACAGTTTCCATTCTTGGAGTAAGTTAGTTGTTAATTCATGGTGAAGGGTGATGAAGTCTCATTTCTGACTGGCTGCGTGGCTCAGCGGTAATGTTCTCGCATGCTGTGCTCAAGGTTTCAAGATCAAATCTGGCGCAGTTACTTGGCATTTGAGAGTGCGCAAATGTGAGCAAACTGTGTCAGAAGACTTACTGGCACGTTAAAGTTCCCCTTTGGGGCAAAAAGTCGGCACACCGGCGTCTCTAAAAGCCTTTATAGTTATAAAGGACGTTAAACTGATACCATTCTTCTTCTTCTATCGATTTTAGCCTACTGTGGACCGCGTTGAACAATCGGCCGACTTGCCAATCTCTTCTTCTCCTCCCAGAATTTCTTCATGCGTTCGCTGAGTCTCCTCCTTCTTTCTTCAGAACAGATGACCTTGGTTTTTGAGCTGGGTTTTTCCTGAAACCCTTTAAATTTATCAACCTTCCTTCCAAACAATGATTTGTTGAGAATATCTTCTTGAGTATGCCAACTACTTTGAGATTTCTTCGTGTTTCCTCAACCCATATTTTGGTGGACTTTTATATTGCTAATGTAGGTGAATATCCTTTTGGTTAACCTATTGTTGCTCATTCGTGTGAGGTGGTCACAAAATGTAATCCTTCTCTTACGCATCGTGTCCGTAAGTACTCCGCCTGATTGTACCAAGTCACTATTTCTCCGTCTCCTCCTTAAGCCATCTGCTCTCTGTACTGGCTCCAATATTTTCCTTAGGATTCTCCGTTCTTTCTTTTCTAACTCCTCTACTTGTTTGTTTAAAATAAGGCATTCAGAACTACAACGAGCTTCTGGTTTAATCACCACGGCATAATGTCGTAACTTTGCTTTTAAGGATATGGTTTTCCTGTTATACCTATTCTGCGTTAATCGATATGCAATTTCCATCTTACGAGCTCTGACCTTATTGGCTTCCTTATCAAGGCCATTAGGTTAAATCCATTCGCCAAGATATTTGAATTTTTCTGTTCTATTGATTTTTCGAACCTTGTTTCCAAATATTTCCCACTGCCATGTTTGGATTCAATGTATTCCGTTTTCTCATAAGAGGTGTCCTGTTTTTGTCACAATTTCATGCAATTTCTCAATCATAATTTTCACATCATCAATATCTTATGCTAACACAGCCATGTCATCGGTAAATGCTAAGCACTCACCACCCAATTTTTTCTTTCTAGTGCCTGGATAGATTCCTTCTACCCTTTCCTGTTTTATTGTTATTTGATGTGTAACATCTTTCCACTCGGTATCTGGATATTTTTGTGGCACTCGGTAGCCGGACATTTTTGTGGGAGTGATTTTGGAAAAGGGACGGAAATGATGATGATGATGATAATTGTTGTTTTAAGGGGCCTAACATCTAGGTTATCGGTCCCTGATGGTTTGGGTGATCGTGAAGATGAAAATGAAAAGCGAACTTAAAACTAAAACTAACTACTAACCTACATACTAGAAGAAGAAATGGAAAACTAAAGGAGAATAAGGCAAATAAAAGGACAGAAGGAAAAGAAATGCCCTCAACCCTCGGAGAAGGCGGATTGAGGGACTTGGAAGGAAGGAGAGCCATCAAAGGCATATAGGAAAGTGAAAGGGGAGAGGGTCCGCCCCAAAGGTAAGGAACAAAAGGGGAAAACGGACCCAGCTCAGGAATCCCTCGGGGTCGCCAACTCCCGAACTCACCAGCCGTGAGCCCCTGAGGGGGTAGCATTATCTAGGGTGCACCAGAAGTGGTGGGGCTACAAACACCCTACCTCCTTAAGGGCCTAGAGCACAAGGCAGGAGGTAAAAGGAAGAGAAAAAGAAGGCTGACCCCTCGCAGAAGGAGGGTATCAGAAAAGATGAGACAAGGGCCAATTAAGGCGGGAAAGGAAGAGACTCCCTAGGCCTCGGATACCCTAATACCGTCGGGGTCGGAAGAGAACAAGAGTTGACCAAGTGAGGTCGACAGGAAAGAAGACAGAGAGGAGCCCGGCACAAGTAAGTGGAAGCAATGCCGGACTCAGCTGGGGCCCCGTGGTCGCCAACCCACTTCTCACTAGATGTGAGCCCCTGGGGGAGGACGGAAATGGATGGGACGGAAGTGCATGGGACGGAAACAATGAGCGCGCGTGGTGGTGGAGATCGGTACAACAACGTACTGTAGGCCATGTGGCTATGGGGAATGTATATCGCATACAGTTCAGTTCAAGTCTTGGAGACCCCATTTCAGATATTCCTACAATAAATCAACTTCAAGTTGTCGTTCTTTGGTGTGAAAATATTCATTATATCATATTTGCTGAAAACAATTACGATTTATTAAATCTTCATACTTTTGCTGTAATCTTATTTAATGTAAGCACTCGATGTACTGTTGGCCATGTGGCTACGCGGAATCTATATCGCATCAACAAACACTCCAAACAACGTAGGAATTCAGTATATTAACACCGACTACTAACAATAATTGAAACTTCGCTGGTCTAAAAGTATCACTGGGAGAAACACATTTAATATGCCTTCTGCACACCTAATTTTTAATCGCGCCTATACTTGGCAGTGGGCTCTATCGGCAAAAAGAGGCCAGTTTAAATAACATCGCTGCCATTGGTTCACTAACTGGTCGGTATAGAGCGCAGCTCGCATCCAGTCGGCCGAGCTCCCGCATACCGTTGTTCAACTAGTTGAAGGTAGATGTCACTACAGCATATCCATTGGAGAACTTTGTTTTAATTTAATATATATTGTCCATAATATAACGCTCAATTGTATAACGCCTCATTCCAAAAAAACAATAAATATAAAAAATCAAGCAAAAAAAAATACAACTCTGTTAGGATTAGAACCCCAGCCGACCGGTTGAGAAACCAACGCTGTAGCCACAGACCTAATTATGTCCTCTCAAAATGAAAGTTATCAATCGATTAAGATACAACGTCTTAGCCTATAATGACTTTGATTAAACAAATTCTTCACTGGAGTTTATTTCAAACAAAGTTCATTTCATACAAAGTCCCTATTATTTTTATATCTGTAGGCTATATTGCATGCAACATACTCAAATTAGTGAAATATAGTTCAGAACGAGAAATCAGCTGCCATCTTGTCTGCAACCGAGACGGCTCAGCTTTTTAAAGCCATTTCTGCACTATAACATTACAACAGAGGCTACACTTTTAATTTTCCATTACAAAATGCACAATATGTTATCAATCGATTGAGATACAACGTCTTAGCAAATAACAATTATGATTTATTACGGTCAGGATTTGGCACTGGAGTTTTACAAGTAGTTACTTCAATGACCAACAGAGTTCACTGTTAACTAGAGATTTTCGCTCCCGGGACACACATAGTAGGATAACATGTCACATGTTACACATCATATGCGACTACTGTAAAGCTCTTTTTTCTTTCTTTCAAGTTCTCATTATTTTCTCCAGGATTTCTTTATTATTATTATTATTATTATTATTATTATTATTATTATTATTATTATTATTATTATGCATTATCTATTTATTTACTCGATTTATATTTTATTTCCATTGAGTGTTTACATGATACGTATGACAACATCGTACTCAGGCAAAATCCGTCTCTAGAATTAAATGTTGTTGTTCCTTTCGTTTAAGGGCTTAGAACATGTGTATTGGATTTATGTAATAACCTGCGTTACTATAATGATTGCAATAGGCTAGTATCTGTAAATGCATTCGTAAGGATCGATGATTGGAGTATGTGTACCGGGCTCTGAAAGCAGCATTCTATGGGAAGGAACTGCAGAGAAGACGAGGAAAACACACTCAGAATGACTGCTGACAGTGCCAGTACGTAAATGATTCTTTTATCGTATTTGGCTTTAAGTATTTCCGACCAAGCATCCATCTCCAGTTCAAATATATATTTTTGCATATCTCAATCAATATGTTATGAGTTTTATCATTTTAAATGATCTTGTCGACTTCGTCGTTACGCTGAGGTCTGGCGTTACGTTACGGTGACGGGACGAAAGGTACCGAGAATGCTCTGAAGTGTGTGACGTCATAGTACGATGTAGCAGCCGAGTACCAAGAAGGCAGTTCAAGAACAGAGTTTCAAGAAGGCAGTGCGAGAGCAATCAAGTAGGCAGTGAAGAAACAAAATATAATCTTGAGACTCTGTTCTCGCACTGCCTTCATGGTACTCGGCTGCTAGCATTTAAAATGATATAAAGTCCAATCTTCCAGACTGACTATCCGTGTCTTTTTGATGATCAATTTGTAAGTGGTGGTAGTGATTGTTGTTTTAAGAGGAAACACATCTAGGTTATCTGCCTCTACAGACGTGACCATATTATTAGAAAAATGCTCTTTATTAGTTTCCCAGACAGCGAAATTTCCTCTGAAGCGGTCTGTTAATGATACATTTTCATACCAGTGTTCGTTGGTTGGTTCGTCAGTTTAGGGTCTGCGACAACGCGGTCATGTAGATTGTAGCCCCGTGTACTTTGGGTCAGTATAGAATATGTCTGATAACCGGTGTTAATTGAGATGGCTGTATTAGTGTGTGTTATTTGTTTTTAATTCAATTAAGGACTGGAGATATTCAATTTTCAAGTAGTTCCTGATTTTGCTACCAAACGCCACCTTCAACGACAAATAGTTCTGAACTTGGTTACTAGATGCCACCGCAGTCGGCTCCTGGCGACGAACGTTGGAGCCTAAGAGCATTAGTGAAATCTAGCCTATAATTTAGCTTCACACAAGTGTAATTAGTGGAAGGATCTTTTTCATGCCATAAATCTATGACATGGGACCGCCAGCTTTATTTCCCCACCGAAGGAAGGCATACTGAGGGTTTTTTAACGCTGATAAAATAACCGACGACTTCGGCCGGGATGAACCCGCAACCTTGGGCATAGACGCTCGGCATGCTAACAAATACGCCACCAAATTCATACCAGTGTATTTTGAAGTAAATGTATTCCATGAAATTTGATTTTTACAGTATATTTTGGCAGCATTTGTATAAAAAACGTCGGAAATAAATCAAAACAAAGGAAGTGAGGTGGTCCTGCCACTTTATTGTTCACAAATTATTTATTAATGTTACTGGATAATACATATTTATAAGGAGTCAATGTTGCATATAATTGTGTGGGTATTACAATATCGTATTTATTTGCCTCTTATGAATAGTGTTGCAAGTTTGTTTATTTTCTGAATTAAGCCTGGTTGAGTAAGGCGTAGTTGTTAAAGCACAATGAGTAAGGTGGGGTGTATGCGAACCCCACATATTAAAGTTTAAATATAATGAGGGGAAACATTTTGAACTTTATTTAATGCCGCACTAACATAACATTGTATTATCAATTTAATGCAAAGAATATGATAGCTTTCAATAATTCGACTCAGTATAGACCATTTAAAAAAATGTTCCAAAATATGCCTTTCTGAAAAGAGGTTATTTTCACACTTTTCAGCCAATGCAGCTATTGCACGTGATCAATTAGTGTTCCTGACATACAGGTCTATTACTAACACCATTAAAAACGTTGGTACTGTGGTCTTTATTTTTCGGACAGGCATAACATTGCACAAAAGGAAAATTATCGTATTGAGTAAGGTGGGGTGCGACACCACCCCAAGGTCTGTGTCCAGGCAACTGATGAATACGCAGACCAAAGGTCACAGTGGTACTGACTATCTGCTAGCGAGACAAAGTCAGGGAGGAATCAATGCTACCAACTTCAAAATATCCCAGAATAGAAATTCTGTACTCTGGGGTAAGCCTGCACTCCACCTTTTCGATTAAGGTAATTTACGCCCCCCACCCCAGAAAAATGGGTTAGAAAAGACCCTTCGGCTAACTTAAATGCATAAAATATTGCGTAGATAAAAATATAGAATATCAAATATCAAAATATACTCTCATCAATTACTAAAATAAGAAAATAATGAAAACAACGGTTAGTGACTTAATTTGAGTTATAAGTGGCCCGTTCCTTCTTGACCGGTACATATTACGTGCGCAGTGGTGTCTCCGCGCACAGTGAGTCTTCATACCTTTGTGATCAATACAAATAAAATGCACAATGTGTCCTCGGCAGCGCATGCGCACATTCAGTGGTCTCAGTGTTCTACTCAGGCTTTAAGAAAAATTCTCACGCGCTTACGACTGGCCACGAATGACGGGCTCATCTATACAACATATTAATGAAATAGGTAGTTTTATTTATTTAATAATTTAGCCACGTCTGTAATTATATTTACAATCACACACACGCCTACAGTCATCACATAAATACAGGTTATCAGACAAGTTCAACACACACCCAAGTTTACAGGGCTGATGAACAAGATGTCCCAAACTCCTAAAATGAATTAACAATAAAATTTAAAAAAACAACTTCATTGCATCTTATAGATGTACTTCTTCTCGCCACATTAAGTGAACTTGATGAAGAAATGCCTCTTCTTCGCTAAAAGAGACGGTGTCTTTGTTCACTCCTTTAGAAGATGGGTATTGTCAGTCAAATTATCGATGCACGTAAAGCTCTCAATTTCCGCCAGCTTGAAGAGTAATCCACGAGCTGATGGGGTTTTGTTCTCCGAGGAGCAGGTACGAATGTGTGAGCTAGCGTTTCTACTCCGGTACGGCGACTAATTGAGGGCAAGGAGGTTACAAATGATCTTAGTGACATCACTGACTTTCTTCGCTCAAACTCTCAGACCATTCTTTTACAAATCTCCACCCTCTTAACAAACGGCGCTAAATAAAGAATGGCAAACCAAGAAGGAAATATTGACGAGAAGGGAAATTATTCAATCTTATTGGTTCAAAGATTATATTCGTTCAATATTTCCTGGCAAGGATTAATTTGTTGCTGTTGATTGATTTAGGACAGGCATTCTCAACACTTTTGATACTGTGAGCACCAGCTTCAAGCTATACCAAGTACCCAAGTACCATTAAATCGAATAGGCTAGTCTGTAATAATAATAATAATAATAATAATAATAATAATAATAAAAATAATAATGATATTGCAAATAACGCAACACTCTGAAAGAATGAGGGAATTGTGGAGGAAGAGAAAGGAAGAAAGAACTATGAGAAGGAAATGAAATTATATTTGCGTGATCCTTAGTTTTGGCCGGTTCGCATAATGTAATGTAATGTAATAATGCAATCATGCGCCTATATTTCCATTTCTTCCTCTCACTTCCTCCGAGGTACTGATATAGTTATGAATTCACCGCTCACTAGGCATGCTGCAACTGCTTGCTTGACCCATGCACATAAGATAGTCTACATTTACGTGTAAACAGTCGAGTCGAATCAGCATATTTCATGTTACTCATAAAATAGGGATGTTTAGTTGGTAGCTTGCTGAGCTTCTATGCCCAAGATCGCGGGTTCAAACCCGGGCTGAAGTTTCGTATTTTTTAAGAGCGTTACAAATCCATTAGTATACTTTCCTTCTGAGGGGAAGTAAAGCCGGCAGGCCCATGTCATACATTTATAACATGTAAAAGAACCTTCTACTAACTACAATTGTATGAAACTAAATGTGTAGGTTAGATTTGATTAACGCTCCATTAAGTTCAAACGTTCGCTGCCAGCTGCCAGTTGCGTTGGCGTCTAGTAGCCAAGCTCACACCTAGGTGTCGGTAAATATAGCATTTGGTAGCAAAAGTAGGAACTACTTGAAATTGATATTCCACGGTCCCTACCTGAATTACAGATAACACACACTAATACAGCCAACACAATAACACCAGTTTTCAGACAGATTCTACACACAGCCAAAGTACACGGGGCTACATGACCACGTTGTCGCAGCCCCTAAACTGAGGAACCAACCAAACTGGGATGTTCGATTATTTTTACTGTTGATTGATAAATACTACTGTGTTTCACAAAACTATAATATTTCTGACTGTCAAAATATGTTATTTAGTTTATTTAGTTATTGTTGATTTAAGGGGTGGAACTACGAGGTCGTATGCTCCTAGTCAAAATTTGTAATGAAAACACTATTATTCCGGTTCGTGCAATAGGATTTGAATTGGAGATTGAATCACAGTGGAGCTCTTGCTCGCGAGCATTTTTTAGCTCGTATGACGAGAGCACGAAATTTATTTAAAGAGCACCAGGCTGAGAACGTCTGGTTTAAAGGCTTGATACATCGTAGCGGTTCAACCCCGTTGACTTGGTTGTTGTTGATGTTCCATTAGAGAAGCTTGGACATCGTTGTCATTCAATCCAATGTACTTGTCAGATAACCTGTGTAATTTCTTTTGTGTGTATTAGTGCGTGTATTAACTTCGTAGTTTGGGTGAGGATTGAGAAGGAGACGGTCTTGGCTTTGAGTTAGGAACCATCCAAGCATTTGCCCGAAGTAGAAGTGGGGGAAAATACGGAAAGCCACTTCCAGTGTGATTCAGGTGGGAATCAAAACCAACTCTTCTCAGTTTTGCCTCACGAGGCTGTGTGTACCGTTCCAGACCTCAGACAGAATGAAATATCTTGGCAGAAGCGGGAATTGAACCCAGACCTCAGGGGTGAAACTGAAATATGCTAGCCACTGCCCACAGAGGTGGATCGTGTACTTGTGTGTGTGTGTGTGGATATTTAAATTTTAATTTGAGACTAGTGTTAGGGAAGAGGCAGCTGTGGCATTAAGTTGGGAACAATCCCGGCATCTGCCTGAGTAGAAGTGGGAAATCATTTCTAATGTAAGTGTGGTGAACACATCTCGAACACATCTCTTCTCAGTTTTACCTCATGAGGTTGAGTGCTCCCCGTCCCCCTCTCCTCTACCTTTGCAACCCTCAGAACAAAATTAATTTTCTTGAGAGAGATGGAAATCGAACTCAGGACATTTCGAATCGAAGTCTGAAACGTAGCCCGAGACCAGAAAAGGTGCCCAATTGGAAATCATTTGAAGCATTAACAGCAAGATGATTAGAACCATGTTGTATTGTAATTCTCGAAAAACACGCAATGCAATCTAATTAATTCTCGAAAACAAACTCATCAGTGTAGCAGAGTTTTTTAAATCACGCTCTATTACTGCAATGGGGATCTTCAAGTCTGGAGAATATAGGTTTGAATCCCTACTGTGGAAATTGACATAACGAGTGCATATTTTCGTGGTTTTTTTTGTTTTGTTTTTTTTTTCACTTTGAATCTTTAGGTGTGGTGAGATGATACTTGATTTCAATTTACAGTGAACGTAACCCAATCCATAGCCTACACACTTCTCCAGTCACCTGAGAGACACAGGTTATCAGGGCTGGAACGAAGTGCACTCTCAGCCTCATGAAGAAGACCAAAGAGACGTAGGCTAATTTCCCATCTAAGCACCCTTTGAAGTGGTTCTCCATGGTTTCTCATTTCTACTTTAGCCAAATGCTGGGATGGTTCCTAAATTAAAGCCACGGTGACCTCCTACTAAAATCACAACCCCTATTACAATCACACACACTAGTACAGTCTTAGCAATGACACAATAATCTTCCTATAAAGCTAGTGACTTTTCTTAAAATGAATTTTATTTCAGAACAAGTAGTTCCGTGACGAACTAAACAGTCTACTTTTCTTAAAATACAAGATTCGTCCCATTTGTTGATCTATCTACCTGTAATAATACTTTTAAGGACAGAATTAAGTTCAAAATATTGGCATTTATTATTTGCTCGATATGTACCCTACCAGAATCATTGTAGCTCAATAGAGCACTGCAGTTTGTTTCAAATAGTTTTCTTCCATGGGATCTGAAATACTGAGAATCTACGGCTCAAATGTGTGTTATACTGTAGGTAGCTGGTAGGACTGCTACCTGTGAAAATGCACTTTAAGTAGAACTGTTGGCCTGCATACTTTCATATATATATTGAGACTAGAATGAAAAAACGACAAAGAGGATTTATCAATAGTTGGCAGCTCTGGTGACTCGAAAGTATACGCATAGTCATATCTGTTGTGGTAGAAAAAGCACATAAAATGTGTTTGAAATCCAATTGATGATACAGAAGTTACATCCAAATAAATATTGGACCTATCGACTTGCATGGAATCATTTTGGCAACACTGTTTACGGGTTTCTAAACTTAAATGTGGAATATTATGATCTATATGTGTGCAAAGTTTAGAATAGTTCTCATGCACACTTTCAGAGATATTGAGCTACTATCCCAATTGAGATTTTTCAACAGTTGGTAGCGTTGACAACATTTTCAAATATGGTCGTGAGATGTTCTGGTATAGATCTTTACTCGTACCAAATTTGGTTTTGATAGCTGCAGCCGTTTAGGAGTTGATAGGGGTGACACAGTGATAGACAGACAGACAGATCGAATACCGTATTTTTCCATAATTTTTGCAAAAAGTGTAAAGTAGGCTAATAAAGACACAGAGATTGATTTTAAAGAAGTTAAGGGTTTTTAAATGAACCTCTCAGTATCAGTGAAGATTGATTCTGAAAGGTTGCTAAAAGAAACTTTGCCACTGATGTCACATTGCTGTACGCCATTTTGAAACTTACTTCTCTTAGCCTGGGGGTTAGTGAAGTCTGTCGATACGGGGCGGCCTTCTGCACTTGATAAAACTTGGACTGAGTTCAAATTTGTCTTCAACTTATCCACAACTTCTTTAATTATTTTTTCTTGCTCCAAACAAATAATAATAGGGGTTAGGAAAGGCTTTCATCTTCTCCTCCAAGGAGCTCATTTTATATTTCGAACTCCATCTTTATTTACTTACCCCCCACCCTCACGGTTCATTCACCCACCCCTACTCTACATCCTCTCTGTTCTTTCACCTCCTCCTCGCTTCCTCACCCCTTCCTGCTCAACTTCTCTTACTCATTTTTTTCTCCTTCTTGTTGTAACCTAAGCTGTCAACCGGTTTTCTAAAATTTAATATCTTGTCTGAAGTCTTACAGGGAGTTGATTCCGACTTGTAATGCTATCAAGGGATTATTTAGAACTCCTGTATTTTTGAATAACTTACTCAAATTAAAGAATAGAGAATAAAGAAAACTCCTTTACAAAACTGTGGATTCCGTACTTCTGAATGAATGGAACATGACTCTCATGAGAAAGTTATTAATAACAAATAATGTTATTGGTTTTACGTCCATTTTAACTTCTGTGGCTTTTAGAGACACCAGGGTGCCGGAATTTGGCCCCGAAGGGAATATTTAACGTGCCAGTAAATCGACTGACACGACTCCCTCATATATGCACACCCTCAAATGCCCTCCAACCTTGGGCACAGCAGTTGAGAACGTTACCGCTGCACCATAGACAGTCCAAAGAGAAACTTATTAAAGTCCACGCCACCTTAAATTATTAAGGTTGTAATTGTAACATTTGTCCCCTATCTCTATAAACATTAGTGACTTATAGTAATTTTCTTATTGTTGAGTTTGTTGTTGGGTTTATTCATGCTGTTGTTTCATTTGATGGTTTTGAACGTCGTGGTAATTTATTCCTGTGTACTTGGATGAGTGTAGAATTTGTCGGATAACCCGTTTTTTTTTCGGGGTTTAATTCAATATTGATGCTCATGTTACAAGAAATTCAGTTCTGGTCTGAGGGCTGGAACTGGGTACACTCAGCCTCGTGAGACAAAACTGAGAAGAGACGGGTTCAATTCCTACCTCAACCATCCTGGAAGTGGTTTTCCGTGGTTTCCCCACCCACTTCTACACCAGGTAAATTCCGGGATGGTACCTAACATAAGGCCAGTGCCGCTTCCTTCCAAAATTCTACCTCAATTACAAGTAGACACATTAATACAGCCATTACAGTGACACAGGTTATCACACTGCTTCTACACACACCCAAGTACACGGGACTACATGACCACGATGTTGCAAATACCCTAAGGAATCAACAAAAACAACGCATGTTTCAAAATCGCTATGTTTACGGGCCATTTACAAACACCGGTAGTTGTTGTTAATTCATTTCAATGGCTGGGGAGATATTAGTCATTAGCACCGAGTACTTGGGTGAGTGTTCAATTTTTTTGATAACCTGAGTTTTTGTGGTGACTAGTAGTGTGTGTAGATGACATTTTTAGGGTCACTGAGGGGTAGGGACTTGAAATAAGGTGCTATCCCAGCATTAGTCTGGAGGGAGCGTGGGAAATCCCACGGTAAAAACACAATCAGGATAGCCACTGTCAGCGCGGGTATTCGAATTTCCCATCTCCGGATCTGTTGCAGCTGCCCATCACGGGCATGGTGCACTTTTTGACGCACATGGCTACGCCTCGGGGTAAGAAAATGAAAACACTGGAACTGGCACTTGTGAAAATGAAAATCCACAGCCAGCTTCCAGTCTCCGATCGGGTCAGGGATGGAATGAATGGAGCCCCGATCTAGCGGCGATGATATGAACTGTGCCGGCTGCCGAGGCCAGACGCACTCCCCTGGGGCAATGATTAAATGAATGACAAATGAAATGAAATGATAGTGGAGAGTGTTGCTGGAATGAAATGTTGACAGGGAAAACCGGAGTACCCGGAGAAAAACCTGTCTGCCTCCGTTTTGTCCAGCACAGATCTTACATGGAGTGACCGGGATTTGAACCACGGTCCCAGCGGTGTGAGGCCGGCGTGCTGCCGCCTAAGCCACGGAGGCTTGGCACTTGTAATCTCTCTATATATAAAAATGAAAGATTGTCTGTTTTTCGTAATTTCCACGGAATTTTGAGTTATTAACGCGTTTCAGACTGGTTTATGACAAAAAAATTGTCTGTCTGTTTGTTTGTTTGTTTGTCTGTCTGTGTACAATTTTGCACGCGCATCACTCGAGAACGGCTGAGTGGATCAACGTAAAATTTGGTACAGAAGTCCATCAGAGGCACGAAAGTAATCATTTTTAGCCTACTTTCGATTTTTGCAAAAAATGAAAGTAGACTTATGAGATCAACACAGGGCGAAAAAAGTGTGTCTGTCTGTGTGTGTGTATGTGTGTGTGTGAGTCTCTGTGTGTGTGTATGTGTGAGTGTGAGTCTGTGTGTGTGTGTGTGTGTCTGTGTGTGTGTGAGTGTGTGTACTCTGAATGTCTGTCCCCCCCCCTATCAATTCGAACACGGTGAATGCGAATTGAACGAAATTTGGTACAAAGGTAGCACTAGCAAAGGACACCTCAGTGTCATGTTTTATATCGCCACCATCTTTACTAAAACTGAATGGCGGCTACTCAAACGTTCAAAACGTAAAATCAAATAACGACTAACCAAATCATCCGATCTCTACCAAATTTGGTAACAACATACCTTCGTATAGGATGCGTCTTGTGACCAAACTACAAGGTCGACCGCCATACCATTTCAGGATGGCGGCCGTGCGAATTATGCAAACTTTATAATCCATATCATGGGACCCACCAGTTCCGATTATCGAGCCGAGAATCGTTTTAACTGTTCTAAAGGAAGAGGCACGTTCGAAATTAAAAGTTTATTTTGTAATACTATAGTGCAGACGTGATTTTAAAAAGCTGAGCCGATTCAGTAATAAGACAAGATGGCAGCGGATATCTTGTGCCTGACTTATATTTCACTAATTTGAGTATTGCATGCAATATAGCGTACTGATACAAAATAAATAAACTTTGTATGAAATGCTTTATATATAAATAATATACTCCAGTGATGAAATCGTTTAGTATAAATCATTATTTGCTAAGAAGTTCTATGTAAGTCATTTTATATAGAACGATATTCGTTGACACAATTAGCTCAGTGGTAGAGCGTTAGCCTATCGCTCAAATGCCTAAGGTTCAAACCCGAACAGAGCTAGGTTTTTTGCTTGAAATGTTATATGTTTATTGCTTTGTAATGACTCAGATGTTTTAAAATTAAGCGTTATATTGTGCATATTATGGTGTAAAATATATATTTAATTTAAACATAATTCGCCAGCAGATTTACTCGAGACATCTAGCTGCCAAAAAGGTAACTGCACGCCGGTACCTATTAACTTCCAGACACAGATTACCTACTACTACAGATAGCCGACAGCCATGCTAATTCTTGGCACCTAAGACTTCAGCGCTGTCTGGTGTATGACCGCGGTACTAGTTGAGCACGGCCGTGCGGGTAGCCTACCCCACCCCTTCCCCTCGTTCCGCTAAATATTCTCGTCCTAACTGCTCTGCCCACTTCAATGTTCCGAAAATCACAATCTTCCCAATACTTATAGCACACGTTTTTAAGTGTGGAGATAATAATATGATCTACACGAGATAAATCACATTCAAAATAGCAATAACAGTTTTTTTTTATAATACCCAAGTGGGAAATTGTGAATTCCGGAACTCTGAAATGAGCAATCACAGCATTTAGGACATGACCTCATCAATAATTTACATGTTTACATTTCTTTCAGTTACAATTGGAGCATATTGCATTGACAAGAATTAGGCTACTATAAGGTCTGCAGCATATTATTACTCAATTTTAAAAAAATGGTCCCTTCTAATTAACCACTGTAGGCCCAATTATAACCGATTAGTTCCGAGATTAAACTAGAAAGTAAAAGTACTGGGAAGGGAGAATATTCATATCTTAAAATGCTTGATGCTGTTCGCAATAACAGGAAAATTTTAAGAGAGAATACTAAGGAAATAGGTGGTGTAACCTGATCCTCATCACACTAAAATTGTTAGTGTAATTAATGCCAAATTCATTAGTTTCAGAAAAATAATTGGATATCACAAAATGTATATACAGTAGTTCATTTGATATTCCCTTTAAAATATATCCAGTCCACCAATTTTGAAGGGTGAAATACAGTAAGTACATGTACATAAACAAATTTCATGGCACACTAATACAGTAAATTCTATGACATGCTGTGAAGGGGAAAGGAGAAATAGGACTTTCAATGAAAAACAAGAAACACACTCAATACTGCTAGAAATCATCGTTTTATTTAAAAAGTTTGTCAACGAAGAAAAAATAACAGAGAGAGACAAAATCAAACTTAGCAAAAATACAGTAATCAAATCTGGTCCTTTTAAAAGTATGTGTTGAGGCAAGTTCTACTTTCTTGCCAAGGTATAACAGTAGGCTACAGCACATGATAATGGACCTATTACCTCCTTGACGCCATGGCTGACACCGATGAACCGCAAATTCCTACAACACATGCAAGTTTGTATGATGAAACAGTTAACTTAATAAATGTGTAGTGCTTGAAATGGAGAACTTGAATTTGCTGTTATGTGTATGATTGCACCTACTATAACTATATTTTAAAAGAATCTCTTATTGTAGAATCATTGTGTTTTTGATATTAATTTTAGGGCTTTTGATAACATATTCATTTAGCCCCATATATTTGGAAGTGTATTGGCAACTCCAGCTATCTGTTATGACATCTAGCGGTAAAAATGAGAAACTTACCAGGTAGGGTACATTTGTCACGTGGTGACTGTTTGTATATGGTTTCTTGTATTGGTAAACAGATCGTGGTAAATTGTTCGTGTCTTTATACATAAGTAATAAGTTTTACTCGTTGATAGAGTAAAAAATGAGTAAAAGCAAAGTGTATTGCTCAGTTTACGGCTGTAAGTCGATGTATAAGAGGGCTGCGGATATACGTTTTCATCACTTTCCAAAAGATGCAAATAGCAATAGCCGAAATGTGATGATACCTAATAATACCTAATAATAATACCTTTCCACCCCGGGAAAGTTCTAACACTTGTCGAGGTAGACAGACAGAAGACCTGCGACGTAAAGCCAGCAATGGTTATCCAGTTTAAAAACAGCTGTTACGATGGGCGCGCTGGTAAGATTGAAGTTACTTGAATAATTAATTAAATAAATAATTATTGGCTGCTTGGTAGGGAAAAGGGATGAATTTAACTTGTATTAAAACTCGGGGGGCGACAGGAATTGCTTGATTTGGATAGTTAAAAGGTGGGTTTGGTGTTGAATATTTGAATGGTAGCGGAATCACTCATTCTACAGTGTTACCATGGGGAGGCAAATTAGGCCTATATGACTCGTAGTGGAATAGCTCAAATATCGAAGAACTTGGCGATTACGAGGTGTAGGCTTGGCGGAAAGGCTAGCGGATCATCAGTTTGACATCAATTCACGATATAAGTCAGAGCTTGGAGCAGTGGCGTCTGGTTTGCATGGATGCTAGTCTCGGAATGATAAAAGTAGCATAGCTTCGGTATGTTATTTATTTATGTGCCGTATTTCTCTATTTGAATGTCCTCGGCGTTGACTCAGGATCGACATTTCCATTATATTGCCCATAATAGTACCGAAATAATGTCCGAAGTGTAGCCCTGTGTATATTTGAATCAGCTGATCTACATCAACCATAAAAACTGATGCTTGATAATATGCAATTGACACAAACAAATTCAGTGGAACACACACATTAGATCACGTGTATCGCACAGGTATACATATATACAATTAAAAATAAAACTCTCATTACTTTAGAGACCACATTTACTGATTATAACCGAAAAATAAAAAGTGTTCCATATCAAACGCGTGTTATTGAGAATTTTAAACCCTACTTATCCAGACCGACCGCAGCGCCCCAAGTGTTAGTTTGAGTTGCCAATAGGATTTATATGATAATCTCTGTTATTGTGGTATCTGTAGTAGTGTGTAGGCTATACTTTCTGTAATTCAGATGAGGACTGGAAAGGTGGCAGCCATAGTTAGGGAAATTTATTTTTAAGAATTTTTAATAATATGTACTAAAATGAAATTGAAATACCAACAGGAACAGTTACAAATTCCCTGTCCACTCAGCCAAGATATTCTGCAGATCTCTCCTGTGGGCCTCAACATTATTTTATTTTATTCCTTTTCTGATGGAAATCCGGTAGTACCTTATTTCAACTCCTGGGGCACCTCCCCAAGCCTGTCCCTTATAAAGCTACACACACTACTACAGTCATCACATTATCGGAGCAATTCTACCCACACCCAACTGCATGGGGCTGATGACCAAGATGTCCCAAGCCCATAAAATGAGTTAACAGCAGACAAAATCAAGTCATTATGTTATTTTGTGTTGTGTTGGATTCTGGCACATGTATGCGTTTGACAGAGTGCCATTTAAGCTCATGAATAGGAATGAATGAATACGACTACCCTACTTGTTTCACGACAGCCTAGAATAAATACACACGAGACACGACAATAGAGCACTTTAGAACAGTAACGAGAGCGAACTTTCAGTGGAGATGTTGGCAACCATGTGAATACAAACAATTTATGACCAGAAGGTAGAACTATGCCAGCGCTCAGAGCATGTTAAAACAATTGGGATCAGTTCAGTCGTTTGCAAACGACTTGTTTATGTTACGGTGAGTCGTCGTTGAATTCATTCGACTGTTTTCTAAAAGCAGTCAAACAAGTCGAAGGTTTTAACTTTTGTCAGTCGACTGCTGATGCCCATCTCTACAAACCAATTGACAACCAGAATCAATTTGAGCGTACACACCCTCCGACTTGCTAAAATGCTATTAATATTGGATCCCAATATAAAATATTTTCTGATTTAATTTTCCTGGAAAATCTATTCTATGTTTGCATCGATCATTACCATCACGCTATGGGGAGAATTTCATAATAATTTTCTTGTAATTCATTTATCACGCGGTAGAATAAATGAATGAAATTCAATCATAAAATAAATAGAACTCTAAGCCATAATTGGTAAGCCCATGTTCAAGTTGTGTAATAATTCAAGAATGCACCCAATTCTCATTAAAAGTGTATAGACTGTGTTAAGGAGTTCCAATGAAATGACATACATATATATTTGGACAACTGGACGTAGGCTATTTCATTGAAAGAATCTACGAACAAGAAACTGTATAAAACTATAGGCACCTACAGCCGTCAAGCTGTCCTCGCAGTACCCGCTGGAGATTTACATCACCACTCTATCTGTACGGTACCTCGAGATAAGCCTAAGTGCGCCAACTGTGAGGAAACACATAAACTCTTCCATCCCTGCCCTCATGTCTTTGCCACTAACCCCCCCTCCCACACAGCACGCCACTGCTCTGATACAGTTGTTAGGCCTGCTACAACAACTCTCAGCCATAACCCTGTAAACTACAGCTAAACCAAACCCAGAACCCTCTAATACACTTCATTTGCAGAGCAATAAAATCCATAAAACAACTCCGCAACGAGCTTCACAAAACCTAAATTATAAACGAAAAGACTACTCCACAAACACCAAAATCAGTAAACCTCCCTCATTTCAGCCACACTACACCTTAAACAGACATAGAAAGCATAGTCATGACCCCTTCATGGAGTAGGCTATTGTCTAAACACGATCATGTCTCCTTCAACTTTACTGAAGACTTAATTAAATTCTATTAAAAATTCATAAACTCATTCCACAAATCTTAAAATCAGTATACATCCCTCATTTCAGTTACTCTATTCAATAAACAAACATAGAAGGCGTAGCCATGACCCCTTCATGGAGTAGGCTATTGTCTAAATCTGACCACGCATACTACAACCTTACTCTAATTCGAAATTACAGCCAAATGATCCATCTGACTGGGAGGCTTGCCTGGGATGATGGGCCAGAAAACCGGGAGTTCAAGCATAACCTAAATATTGAATGCTTAACATTTCCAATAACTTGGACAACTGGATTTAGGCTATTTCATTGAAAGAATCAACGAACTGTATAAAACTATAGGCACCTACAGGTATACTTAACTTATTAATTAAAGCTCTACAATAAACATACAGCACAATGAATTGTAGCATGAAGTTATCCTGAAGAAGTCGTTTGATTAGAACGACTACTTAAATTCGAATGATTCCATTCCCTTGGAATTAGTCGTTTGCCAACGACTTGTTTCATTCCAATGATTTCCAACGATTGCTTTGGGATCAGTCGTTTACAACGACTACTTCAATTCGAATGATTCCATTCGCTTGGAATTAGTCGTTTGCCAACGACTTGTTTCATTCCAATGATTTCCAACGATTGTTTTGAGATCAGTCGTTTGCAAACGACTTGTTTATGATACGGTGAGTAGTCGTTGAATTCATTGGACTGTTTTTTAAAAGCAGTTGTTTTAACTATCGACTAATTCGACTGTTTTCAGTCGACTGCTGCCCATCTCTACACACAACTAATTTTCTACACCAGCCGCTACTGAGCACGAGCTGTGACTGGCTTAGACATTAGCATCCTACGTGTTGAAAAATATTGTAAGTAACGTGTAGGAATAAAATACTACCTATAGGTATGTCAACCATTACATTGGCATATAATAAATTAATTATATTTATCTTGTATCTATCTATCCCACGATATAACATAATACAAGGTGAAGAGTCCTTTAAAACAAATTTTTTACTGTGATACTGGAAGAAACAATACAACACAGTGGTAATAGTTCTAGCCTGCACCTATTTGTTAATAAAATTTCATGTGATTTCACTCAGATCTCTGTTGTAGTGGCCTATTATATGTGCACCTTGTAACTTAATAGTACATTATGCAACGAGCCTATAATGACAATAATTAAGACACAAGTTTTATAATTTCCATACGAGTGTCTTAATTACAATTATAGACGAGTTGCATACGACTGTTTATGTTCGACGATAATTATAACTATTTTATGTTCGAACATAAATATTCATAAATATCTGTCGAGATTTCACAAATTGTTTACTGTGATACTGGAAGAAACAATACAACACAGTGGTAATAGTTCTAGCCTGCACCTATTTGTTAATAAAATTTCATGTGATTTCACTCAGATCTCTGTTGTAGTGGCCTATTATATGTGCACCTTGTAACTTAATAGTACATTATGCAACGAGCCTATAATGACAATAATTAAGACACAAGTTTTATAATTTCCATACGAGTGTCTTAATTACAATTATAGACGAGTTGCATACGACTGTTTATGTTCGACGATAATTATAACTATTTTATGTTCGAACATAAATATTCATAAATATCTGTCGAGATTTCACCAGTTTTATATACTGAACAGAGCGCATGGGATGCAGAGAATACCTTGTATTTGACCATGGCCTCCTGGAATACCTCACTATGACACTCGCCACGCAGTGAAATTTAAAATAGGGGGCCATGGAAGTGAGCGCAGGTACGATGCTATCCTCACCTAATTGGTCACACAACTGTTTCTTGAGCTCTGATTGGTGGGAGAAACTGTATCATAATGAAAACTTGTACTATAATGAGCCTCATTATACAGTTTTCTGACATAATATTTAAATTTCGCCAGTGTCGAACATAAACATATTAACCAATCTTCTTTACACTGTTTTATGAGTTAACACCACATCAAAACTGATGAGGATTTATTTTAGTTGGACACAGAAGCTTATTTATTAATGTAATAGACATCTATGATTGATGAAGATTGCCTCTCTCACCTTTCAGAAAATAACTAAAATTTTAATTCTGCGATTAATGTAACTAATCCACGTGTGTTTCTATTACACAACAATTAAGGGTAACTCCAGCATATCTTCTAGATTTTTGATGTGTCTGGTGAGTGGTTTTGTTACTGCTTCTGCAGGTATCACCCTTCTGAAAGATGTCTCATCGTTTCTAATTCTATTCTTAATCCTCTGCCAGAGGAGAAATAGTTTTGCAACGCATGAATACAGTGCTGTAGCTGCTGAATTTTCTAAAAATAATTATGGAATGATGGGAAGAAAAATAAACATAGCCTATTCTAAAATAACATACGCATAAAATGAAACCATTCTGATGAACTTAAAATGCTTCAAATTCAGAGTACAAATGCGTTCACCATTTGGTGCTTAGTTCATTTGTAAGTAGTGTGGTAAGGGGGGAGCTGGACCACTTCTTATTGAGCCACCCTCGTATTTGCCCCGAACTTGATATCTCGCTAACCAAACATGGGATTAGAACATACAGGGTGTCCTAGCACTGCTAGTAATGCCCCCTACTTTCCTATAGGCTCTTTATTTGATTAAAAGACCAAAACTAAAAGGTCATTCGCGAGTAGTGGGGTAGTGTTGGTTTCCTGAAGTCGCGCTCGTGCTTGAATATGTATGCCTATGTTGGGAAAGGGTTATGTGGTGGGGGAGGAGTAGGGTCGAGTGAGGGGTCGTTTAGATGGTATTTTTTCCGCTCTAGATGATGGTGAGGTTATTTTTTAAAAATGGATGGAATTGGGAAAGGCCATTTGGGGTAAACATGTTGTTTTTTGACATTTTGGCGATGAATGTTTTTTTATACGCATGCGCACTTGAGGAGTTTTGTAAGAGGGCGGGCTTTTTAAATGATGATTTATTAATGAGTGTTTTTAATATGTATTGAAATAAACCATAAAAACTAATAGGTCATCGGCTTTTGACTATTTCGCTAACCAATAATCGGATTTAAACGTATGAGGTGTCGTAGGACTCGTGGTGAACTCTCTTTTTCTATCGAAGGGGTATATCCACCCCAAAATAAAAACTACCCTTACCCGGGGGATGAAATAGTAATTTATTTTTGTATACCTACGAACTTGGCGGTTTTTGTAAAAGAGCGGGCTTTTTAAATGATGATTTATAAATGAGTGTTTTTTTATATACGTATTTAAATAAACCCAAAAAAACTAATAGGTCATCGGCTTTTTACTATCTCGCTAACCAATAATCGGATTTAAACGTATGAGGTGTCGTAGGACTCGTGGTGAAATCCCCTTTTCTATGGACGGGGCATATTCACCCGAAAATAAAAACTACCCTTACCCGGGGGATGAAATAGTAATTTATTTTTTGTACGCCTGCGCATTTGGGGATTTTGTAAAAGAGCGGGCTTTTTAAATAATGATTTATAAATGAGTGTTTTAATATGTATTGAAAGAAACCCAAAAACTAATAGGTCATCGGCTCTTTACTATCTCGCTAACCAATAATCGGATTTAAACCTATGAGGTGTCGTAGGACTCGTGGTGAACTCTCTTTTTCTATGGACGGGGCATATCCACCCCAAAATAAAAACTACCCTCACCCGGGGGGTTGAAATAGTAATATTTTTTGTATGTGCGCGCACGGACGGCTTTTGTCAAAAGGATTTAACTACACGTTTGTTAATATTTTCTGAACCCCTCATGGGATTTTGCCATAGGCAGTATTATAGCCCTGGGGGTGACGCCCCGTTTTTGAATGTAGGATTCATTCTTGTTAAAAGGACCTAACGACACTTTTGTTCATATCTCGCGAACCAATCATGCTAGGGACTTGTATGAGGGGTCCTAGCACTTGGGGCAACATCCCCTGTTTGGGGGTGAAACTACCCCCCAAAATTGAAAAATCCATATCTAGGAAACGAAGAAGCCTAAAATTACGTGTGATAGCTTAAAAAATAGGGGATGATATGGGCTTTTACCTCGATTGGTCATTTCACCCCTAAAACAGTAAATAGTCATGCTATGGGGAAAAAACGTGTTAAACGCCTAAAAATGATAAATTAACCTAAGATCTTTTGTTTTTGATGAAAAATAGCAGGGGGGTGAAACTACCCCCCAAAATTGAAAAATCCATATCTCGGAAACGAAGAAGCCTAAAATTAGGTGTGATAGCTTAAAAAATAGGGGATGATTAGGGCTTTTACCTCGATGGATCATTTCACCCCTAAAACAGTAAATAGTCATGTTATGGGGGAAAAACGTGTTAAACACCTAAAAATGATAAATGAACCTAAGATCTTTTGTTTTTGATGAAAAATAGCAGGGGGGTGAAACTACCCCCCAAAATTGAAAAATCCATATCTCGGAAACGAAGAAGCCTAAAATTAGGTGTGATAGCTTAAAAAATAGGGGATGATATGGGCTTTTACCTCGATGGATCATTTCACCCCTAAAACAGTAAATAGTCATGTTATGGGGAAAGACGTGTTAAACACCTAAAAATGATAAATGAACCTAAGATATTTTGTTTTTTGATGAAAAAATAGCAGGGGGTGAAACTACCCCCCAAAATTGAAAAATCCATATCTCGGAAACGAAGAATCCTAAAATTAGGTGTGATAGCTTAAAAAATAGGGGATGATTAGGGCTTTTACCTCGATGGATCATTTCACCCCTAAAACAGTAAATAGTCATGTTATGGGGAAAAACGTGTTAAACACTTAAAAATGATAAATGAACCTAAGATCTTTTGTTTTTGATGAAAAATAGCAGGGGGGTGAAACTACCCCCCAAAATTGAAAAATCCATATCTCGGAAACGAAGAAGCCTAAAATTAGGTGTGATAGCTTAAAAAATAGGGGATGATATGGGCTTTTACCTCGATGGATCATTTCACCCCTAAAACAGTAAATAGTCATGCTATGGGGAAAAACGTGTTAAACGCCTAAAAATGATAAATGAACCTAAGATCTTTTGTTTTTGATGAAAAATAGCAGGGGGTGAAACTACCCCCCAAAATTGAAAAATCCATATCTCGGAAACGAAGAATCCTAAAATTAGGTGTGATAGCTTAAAAAATAGGGGATGATATGGGCTTTTACCTCGATGGATCATTTCACCCCTAAAACAGTAAATAGTCATGTTATGGGGAAAAACGTGTTAAACACTTAAAAATGATAAATGAACCTAAGATCTTTTGTTTTTGATGAAAAATAGAAGGGGGGTGAAACTACCCCCCAAAATTGAAAAATCCCTATCTCGGAAACGAAGAATCATAAAATTAGGTGTGATAGCTTAAAAAATAGGGGATGATTAGGGCTTTTACCTCGATGGATCATTTCACCCCTAAAACAGTAAATAGTCATGTTATGGGGAAAAAATGTGTTATACACCTAAAAGCATAAGCATCTTTGTGAAACCATGCATTAATGGACATGTGTATGGAGGATGATTGTTATTATTATTATTAGGTAATTATGGATTAATGTGCGGATAGATAACTAACCTGTGGGGAGCGTGTTGGCGCAGGTGCTTAGCTGCTAGTCTTTACCCGGACGGCTGGGGTTCAAATCCCGGTGACAGCGGGGGTTGGAATTTTCACCTGAAAAAATCACGTGGCATTCGGCCTTAAATCCCCGGCCAAAACCAAAATGAGCCTGGTTGGCTCCGGCGACTCAAACTAATAGGGAAAAGCCGAAGAAAGAAAAAATGGTAACTCACCAGTAATAGTAAACATTGGTTGGAGGTGTTGAAGAAGTCAGGATGGCCAATCCTTGCCATGGTTCACGAATGGACCCCAAAAAGTTTTACCTGTCAAGACTCAGTATATCCTGTTGCAGCCTTTAGAAAAAAAAATCGAACCGGGGCCTCTGTGGTGACAGTGGACTTATATTCATGATGATTTTTAAACAAACGTAGGCTTGCCTACTACCGCTGGCTTGAATCTGCACAGAGACACTGGCTTTGGTGATAACAGCACAGCGACCTTGTCAGGAAGTTTCATATTACTCATTTGCTTGATAGCGGACGTGCTCTGCACATGACTAGATCGTTGTTAGGTTTGACAAAGGCTTAGTGAAGCTTATGACAACCTTGAAATGAATGTTATGGTATAGTCGGGGTTGGAAGCCAAGACCTTAGGGTTGACAACCAAGTAGGTTAACCACTACACGGTGAGATGGTCAAATAATAATGAACAGAACATATAGAAACGTTTTCTATAGTTTAACGAATTGGCATACCATGAGAGGTGTAGGTAATGGAAATTGAATCCTTAGCTGATGATTATACTACTTTCCATGCGCACGTTTAAGCTATCATGTTAGAAAAAGAATGGTATGGCTTGTTTTAAACGGAGAATAATCATTGTGTTTACTGTGAAACACAAATCTGAATTTAAAATTAATTTAAAATAATTAATTTAAAATTAACTAATTTAAAATTAGTTTAGTACGCTGAAGTTAAAATGAATAATGATCACGTTACAGACAGCCAGTTTCAAAGCCATGAGAACTAAGTGAACAAAGTATAAAATTCATGAGCCAGTGAGGAATTCAACATGCTGTCCTTTGGACAAGAGAGAAGCGTTCTACAGCGACCCTCAATGGTTTGGGACATCGTAAAGATGAAAATTAAATCTAAGCTACTACACTCTTATATACTAGAAGAAGAAATGGAAAACAATTGGTCAAATAAAGGACAGAAGGAATAAAAAATGGCCCTCAACCCTCAAGCATAAGGATTGAGGGAGTTGGAAGGAAGGAGAGCCATGAAAGGCAGATAAAAAAGTATACTAGGAGTGGCTTTGCCCCAGAGGTAATGGATAAAGAGGAGGAAAACTGGACTCAGCTCAGAAATCCCTTGGGGTTGCCAACTTCCAAACTGATCAGCCCTTGAGGGTGTAGCCATAGGCAGAGTGCATCGCAAGTCGTGGGGCTAAATACACCCTACCTTCTTGAGGGGGCTTGGGCAAAAGACAGGAAATAACATGAAAATAAAAAAGCAAGGCTGCCTCCTCAGGATATCAGAAAAAATAAATAAACCAGGGCCAATAAAGTTGCAAAAGGAATAGACTCCCTAGGGCTCGGATACTCTAATCATGTTGGGGTCGGTAGAGAACAAGAGTTGAGCAAGTGTGGTCGACAGGAAATAAGACAGAGAGGAGCCTAGCACAAGTTAGTGGAAGCAATGACGGTCTCAGCTGGGACTCCGTGATCGTCAACCTACATGACACTAGATATGACGCCCAGGGGTGGAATTAAAGACCTCTTTTTGTTTTTTATCACTGGCTTTTAAGAACGCTAACACATGGCATGCCTTATAATGCAATACTGGTCCTAGGGTATGCAAAATTGTATTAGAAACTCAGCTAATAATAGTGTGCTTGCCCATGATTTACCTTAAATTTTCCTAAAATCCACTACATTTTCCGCAAATTGACCAAATGACACAACATTCCAGCAAAATTCAACAAATGACTACCAGATTTATTGAAATTCCATTGATTTACCTAAGCATGGTTTAAACTACCTCAAATTCATATAAAATTAGACGAATATAGATGAAAATTCACTAAAATTTACCGAATTTAGCCAAGTGGTGTACAAACCATGAAATTTATCCAATTTTTATTAAAATTGACTACATGTACTCGAAAATTCCATAATATTCCCTTTACATGTATGCTTTTTGTTGTTGTTGTTGTTGTTGTTGTTTCGTTTACCACACTCCCTGTAGACAATCACCTCAACATGACTTTCTCCTAGACTAGGAGCTCTACATTCGATATGATAGCTGAGTTTCATTTCCCATAAACTTGTCTCTGAGGTGGGTGTCAGGAAAAGGCATACAGCTGTAAAAACCACACTCTCACGTAGACTTTCATAACCTCTTACGTTGAGGTTCCTTACACTAACGACATTAAATGATTGAACGGTTTCCTTTTCACAATTCCTGTCTATACATTCCTCTTTAAGGTTGCAAGATGTTTGCAAGATTCCTAAAATGCAATTAAATGTAATAAATACCTTAAGATGGTTTCATTTGTTTAATGATATGGTGTTGATGATGGATATATACGTTAAGACTAATTTTTGTTAGGTCTTGACTGGCCTTGCAATTAGAAATTGACAAACCAAACATGGGTTATCTACCAGGGGAACACTTTGACCTCTATGTTGGTTATTGACCAGTAAGTACAGTTCTAGTAATGAGACAGAAATCCAACACAAACAATGAGCGCGCAATGCGGCGGAGATTGGTACCACGATGTACAGTCGGTTATGTAGCTATGTGGAATGCACATCACATATGGTTTACTTAAAGGTTTGGAGATTCCATTAAAGATATTTCTACAATAAACCACTTTCAAATGGTCATTCGTTGGTGTGAAAATATTTATTATATGGTATTTTATGAAAACAATTATGATTTATAAAAAAAATATATGTTTACTGTATTCTTATTTAATGTAAGCACTGGAGGCACTATCGACCAACATACAGCACTATCTGGAATGTATATTGCATACTTGAAGGTTTGGTGATCCCATTAAAGGTATTCCTACAATAAATGATTTTTAAGTTGTCGTTCTATGGCGTGAAAATATTTAATATACGATATTTGCTAAAAGGATTTACCAGTGGAATTATTTTACAAGTAGTTATTTTAATGACCAACAGAGTTCACTGTTAAGAAGGTAGAGCCCTATGTGGAATGTAGGATAACATGTTATACATGATACGTGACAACTGTAAGGCTTGTGATTTTTAAGATGCCTTTAACCCTATATTAAACACTCAGTTTGCAATACTGATAACTGCAATGTTACTGAAAAAAAAATTGAAACAAAACAAAAATCAGCATTGAAAAACCAAAAAGTGGTTGAGCATATATACAGTGGGGAAAAGAAAAGTTTTGTAAACACTAATGTCCAACAAGACTAATTAAATCAGTAACTGTCAGGGTGGCCTAGTGGTTAAGGCGTTTGACTTAAGATCAACTTTCCAAATATATAAGGAAGCAAGGGTTCGAATCCCTTCCCTGACATAACTATTGCTTGAACATGCAAGAAAACAAGAAATATACACAAACTATGTTTATCAATTTAATCATTTTTTTTTTACAAGAGATAGACACACAGAATACAGCTCTTTTTGTTTATCATTTCTTTTAAACATAACACTTGTTGAAAATTATTTTTTAGGGGATGGGTGTGTTGCTATGTTGACCCATCACACAATAATAGCAGCTTTACGAAGTTCATTTTCTATATTTAATAGCTCTTTCTCATAACCAATATGACCAAGCTGTTTACAGGCATGCAAGAGCTGTAGACGTTCGACTAATATATTAGGATCGTTCCATTTACTATTTTTTATGAATGGTTTCAGAATCTCGGGAAGCAGTTCATCATTATCACCATTAATATGATTATCATCCTCATTATTATAATCATTTTCATAATGATGATCATTATCATCGTTATCATTACCATGATAATTTCCACTTGTGTCCACAGTCTGTTCAATGGTTTGAGTTGTCTTTGATAGTGTTGAAAGCTTCTTTTTAGATGTGCTAGAATGCTTTAACATTGTTATGTTATTATTACCACTATTACCTTTCCCCACTAACTTTTTGATGGGGTATATTGTCTCTGATAGGGTTGAGGGCTTTTGAGATGTGGGTGCATGTCTGAACATGGGTTTCACAGGAGGTGTTAAAGGTTTCTCATTAAACAACTCGCTAACAGCATGAGTGCGTTGTAGTGTATTAAACTTGAGGTTAATATTATCTTGAGCAGTACTATCTTTCTCTTGGACTTGGTTTCTTGCTTTGGTTTGGGTTTTCCTTACATTTAGACTAGCGTGATTATTAAGTTTACATTCATGATTGTTTGAAGAAAGTACGTCCAATTCTTTTGTTTTAAGCATTCCTCGACACTGTTTCGATCGTTGCTTTGAACAGCGCCAAATAACAGTTCCATTTTTATTGCTTCGTTTCACAATATATGAATATCCTTTATAGTATGCATAAGGCTTACCATACCTAGTCACTGATACTTCCATATCAACTGTCAAGCACAAACTAATCTCTAGTAAAGACAACTTGGTAATAACAACAATAGTTTAATGTGGGAGCATATATACATGCAAAAAAGTGGGAGCAAAGGTGGGGGGGAGGGGGGGGGTAAAAAGTGGGAGCAAATGTGGGAGAAAAAAATAACTGTGAGCAAAAAGTGGGAGCATATATGGGATCAAATGTGGGAGCAAAGCAAATATAAAAAAAAAAGTGGGAGCAAATATGCTAACAAATATGTCAACAAATATACCAGCAAAAGTAAATACACAAGTCAAGATAGATTAAAGTGCAAAGAAAATATGCAAGCAAATATGAGAGCAAAAATGGTGTTTTTTCTAAAACAACTAGACATAACAAACTTAGTCATAACCTAACCTAACCTAACCTCACCTAACCTCACCTCACCTAACCTCACCTAACTTCACCTAACCTAACCTAACCTAACTTAACTTCACCTAATCTAACTTGACTGAACTTTACCTAACCTAACCCATCATAACTTCACCTAACCTAACTTTACCTCATCTAACTTCACCTAACCTAACTTTCAACTCACAGATCAAAATTAAATTCTAGGCATAGTTGAGTTGGAACCCAAGACTTCAGGGATAACACACAAGTATACTAGCCACTACACCGCAAAATGGGCAAATTATCATGCAACACAACATAAAGTAAAAGTTTCCTGTAGTGTAACTCATTGGCTGTCAACCATAGTTTGGGAATTCAAACCCAAGACCTCAGGACTTTTGTTTTGAACATTATCAGAAATATTATTCCATTTACATTTTGCTGCTGCTGCTTATAGTTATAAGAGTTGGCATTAATATGGAAAGCAAAAAAAATGTGGGAGCAAAAAGTGGGTGGAAAACGTGTAAGCAGAAGTGGGAGCAAACAAGTGTGAGCAAATATGGGAGCAGAAAGTGGGAGCAAATGTGAAAGCAAAAGTGGGAGCAAAAAAGAGCGAGCAAAAGTGAGTGTACAAAGTAGGAGCAAAATGTGTGAGTAAAAAGTGGGGGTAAATGTGGTGTTTTACTAAAACAATCTCCCCTAACCTAACCTAAACTAACTTCACCCAACCTAATTTCACCTAACCTAACTTTACTTAACCTAACCTTCCAACTCTCAGATCAAAAATTAAATTCTGGCCATAGTCGAGTTGGAACCCAAAACCTCTGGGATAACACCCAAGTATACTAGCCACTACATCGCGAAATGGGCAAATTATCATGCAACACAACACAAAAATAAAAAGATTTCTGTAGTGTAACTCATTGGCTGACAATCATAGTTGAGAATTCAAACCCAAGACCTCAGGACTTTTGTTTTGAACATTATCAGAAATATTATTCCATTTACATTTTGCTGTTGCTTATAGTTATAAGAGTTGACATTAATATGGGAGCAAAAGTGAAAGCAAAAAGTGGGTGCAAGCATGGCTGGTTGTAGAGACTTTCATATCAACAAATACACATAAATTAAAATTTAGTAAAGTGACTTGGCTAATAATAATAATAATAATAATAATAATAATATTAACAGTTTAAAAAAAATTCAAGGGGATTGATATTTTTCAGGGTGTAATTTCCAAAGTACTGTCAAGAATAATAATTACATGAACAGATTCCAAGAACTCTAGAGTGCTTTTAAGGTTAATGATTGGCTAGGAGTGAGATAGAGCTAGCTAACCTAAGTTAACCTCAGCTCAGTAAACCTAACCTTGTCACATGGCATGTTCTACAAGTATAGACTTGCTTTGAGACTGGCTATGACGTCACAGATGAATGGCGGTGGGAGGCTGGCAAAAAGGAAAATGTTTTTGGGTAATAAAAACGTCATTTCCAGCCTCCCACCGCCATTCATCTGTGACGTCATAGCCAGTCTCAAAGCAAGTCTATACTTGTAGAACATGCCATGTGACAAGGTTAGGTTTACTGAGCTGAGGTTAACTTAGGTTAGCTAGCTCTATCTCACTCCTAGCCAATCATTAACCTTAAAAGCACTCTAGAGTTCTTGGAATCTGTTCATGTAATTATTATTCTTGACAGTACTTTGGAAATTACACCCTGAAAAATATCAATCCCCTTGAATTTTTTTTAAACTGTTAATATTATTATTATTATTATTATTATTATTATTAGCCAAGTCACTTTACTAAATTTTAATTTATGTGTATTTGTTGATATGAAAGTCTCTACAACCAGCCATGCTTGCACCCACTTTTTGCTTTCACTTTTGCTCCCATATTAATGTCAACTCTTATAACTATAAGCAACAGCAAAATGTAAATGGAATAATATTTCTGATAATGTTCAAAACAAAAGTCCTGAGGTCTTGGGTTTGAATTCTCAACTATGATTGTCAGCCAATGAGTTACACTACAGAAATCTTTTTATTTTTGTGTTGTGTTGCATGATAATTTGCCCATTTCGCGATGTAGTGGCTAGTATACTTGGGTGTTATCCCAGAGGTTTTGGGTTCCAACTCGACTATGGCCAGAATTTAATTTTTGATCTGAGAGTTGGAAGGTTAGGTTAAGTAAAGTTAGGTTAGGTGAAATTAGGTTGGGTGAAGTTAGTTTAGGTTAGGTTAGGGGAGATTGTTTTAGTAAAACACCACATTTACCCCCACTTTTTACTCACACATTTTGCTCCTACTTTGTACACTCACTTTTGCTCGCTCTTTTTTGCTCCCACTTTTGCTTTCACATTTGCTCCCACTTTCTGCTCCCATATTTGCTCACACTTGTTTGCTCCCACTTCTGCTTACACGTTTTCCACCCACTTTTTGCTCCCACATTTTTTTTGCTTTCCATATTAATGCCAACTCTTATAACTATAAGCAGCAGCAGCAAAATGTAAATGGAATAATATTTCTGATAATGTTCAAAACAAAAGTCCTGAGGTCTTGGGTTTGAATTCCCAAACTATGGTTGACAGCCAATGAGTTACACTACAGGAAACTTTTACTTTATGTTGTGTTGCATGATAATTTGCCCATTTTGCGGTGTAGTGGCTAGTATACTTGTGTGTTATCCCTGAAGTCTTGGGTTCCAACTCAACTATGCCTAGAATTTAATTTTGATCTGTGAGTTGAAAGTTAGGTTAGGTGAAGTTAGATGAGGTAAAGTTAGGTTAGGTGAAGTTATGATGGGTTAGGTTAGGTAAAGTTCAGTCAAGTTAGATTAGGTGAAGTTAAGTTAGGTTAGGTTAGGTTAGGTGAAGTTAGGTGAGGTTAGGTGAGGTGAGGTTAGGTGAGGTTAGGTTAGGTTAGGTTATGACTAAGTTTGTTATGTCTAGTTGTTTTAGAAAAAACACCATTTTTGCTCTCATATTTGCTTGCATATTTTCTTTGCACTTTAATCTATCTTGACTTGTGTATTTACTTTTGCTGGTATATTTGTTGACATATTTGTTAGCATATTTGCTCCCACTTTTTTTTTTATATTTGCTTTGCTCCCACATTTGATCCCATATATGCTCCCACTTTTTGCTCACAGTTATTTTTTTCTCCCACATTTGCTCCCACTTTTTACCCCCCCCTCCCCCCCACCTTTGCTCCCACTTTTTTGCATGTATATATGCTCCCACATTAAACTATTGTTGTTATTACCAAGTTGTCTTTACTAGAGATTAGTTTGTGCTTGACAGTTGATATGGAAGTATCAGTGACTAGGTATGGTAAGCCTTATGCATACTATAAAGGATATTCATATATTGTGAAACGAAGCAATAAAAATGGAACTGTTAT